>CM075512.1:11617500-14422500 GCA_037950675.1 Hypophthalmichthys molitrix | reverse complement strand
TTAAAGCACTTAGCCTATATCATAAAACGTGCATTATTTTAGCTGTAAAGTTTATTTATTTATGTATGCATGTAGTGACAATGTTGTTTTGTGCGGATAAACTTTTAGTTAATCGCTTTTTTAGACTGTTTCTGGATGGTTTACGTCATAGTACTCTTTGGACATATGGAGACGGGAAAGAGATCGACTGTTCTTCTGATTATTTAAACCAGCAATAACGCAAAATACCCGCTCAGCGAAATGCAGACAAGGACGTAATATCACCTCTTTTGCTCGTACCTCGTGCCAACGTTACCCCGCGTTCAGTGGCGTTACCTCAAGAAAACAACGTTGAATATTGATTATAATTTAACACATACAAGGTACGTAAGCGATTCTATAATACATGTTAACACGTATAGTATTTAAGTAGTGTGGCTACGGTAAGGTGTAACGTTAATTCTAACGTTTGGTGGCTGGCTTTACTTCCGTTTTGCAATAAGTCCCTCATACAACCTATCTTTGTTGTGTGATTGGTGGGGAACCGATTTTTTCTTTGGTAGCTAATCTTCATTATCTCACAAATGCTGTTGACTGAGTTGAACCTTTACTGGTTTTAATAGAATAGCCCAATTTTTGCCCTAGACTAGAGATTCATTTTATGGTGCTTTATTGGGGTTAAAGTATTTACTGCTAAAATTTTTAATTCTAGAAGCATATTGTTTTGTTATTGTTACGAGCCTAATCTGTTGTTTTTATGAGCATAACAGTAGCTGAGCATAGCATGAATGTATGTAGAAACAGCGTAAAATCAATTTGTTTAGGTACTATTTTAATATTAATAATCACTTTAGTATAGTAGACTAGTATATCAGTTAAATTTCTGTATGTGTCTTCAATGGTGTGTTAATGTTTAGCAGCATTTATACTTAGTTCTAATCAGAAAGATATACCTAATGTCTTTCTAAATAAAATCACTTTCTGCCATTCAAGAATGTATGCACAAGTAGTAGTTTCAGTCTGAGGTGCAGACAGGAAATGTCAAAGCTTGGCGAATCTGATCTGAACATGTCTATCCTCATAAATCTTGTAGAAACTTAAAACTTCACTAGATAGGAACAGGTCAGAAAGTAATGCCAGATTCCACTATGCACAGCATCTATTTCCTATACAGCTTTTGCTCTTAAAGTGTTCGGATAAATGTGACATTGAGCTATACGGGCTCTTATACGACAGCTATCATTTAACACTGACTCAACTTGAAACGAGTTGGTTTCAGAAAGCTTTTCTGTTCAGGACTCGTGTCACCAAAGGAATCTGAAAGGGAAGGCAAAAGTAATTGAGGTGGTATTGGGAAGAAGGGGGATCATAGATGGAGAAAATGACAGTTTCCTCCTGATATGTGCTGTCTCCAATCTGAGGACATGATTTAGGAAAGCATTGCGTCATTCATTGATTTCTGCTCCAGTCAAAGTGTTTGACAAGTAGAACAAATTACCAAGGTGTAACAGAGAGTGTCTGGACCCCTGCACATGCCACAACATTCATCACTGTCAGAGAGGACTAGTTTATTATGAAATGCACAAATCATTAATCTGTGGTGGACACAAAGGTTTTCTGTACTGCGAGATAATGAGGATGACAGTCGCTGCCATTGCGGAGTGTTTTATGGAAATCACAGCATCCTGTTCATTTATTGCAGTAACTAGTGATCGCATATCAGTGTGGATCATTCTGTCACAAGTTTGATAATGCACTGGGTGGAGGTGCCTGTAGTTAACCTCGTCCCCTGAGAAGTCTGACCAATGTCATTATTATTGTTTTTTTTTGCTCACTTTCCTTCTGTCTTTTTTCGTCTCTAAGGGTATATACCCTATGTCGGAGTATGTGAATATGTGTCTTTATGGACCTTGTTAGGTTGCTATTTGTCTTACCTGCATGGTACACAACCACCCTCTCATAGGCATATAGTCTGTTGCTGCCTGTGTAACTAGGCTGATGGCTCAGGCTCCCTGTGGCATATTCACAGTGTGTCTGGAGGCTAGTTATCTAGGCAGCTTGTGGCTTTCTCATGATTGGGCCTGGTAAGCCTGACACTACTGTAATTTCACATTCTTAGCCTTATTAGTGGATGCAAAAGTTTTCTTGTTAGCTTGTTTTATTTGCATCGTGAACATGGTCGTTAATTAACTTCATTCACGCGTTTGCATGCGATTTTCTAAGTGCCACTGTTTGGGTCTTTGAAGAAACAGGCCTCATTAAATTAGTTGTCTGTCCAAGCTTAATTTCTGCTTAAAAGTCTTTATGTTGAGATTTAGATCATTCTTGTTAGCATGTTATAATTCCTTTCCACATTCGTCCAAAAATCTGCTCTACAGCAACCTTGCAGAATCCCACAATCTAACTCTTTTTGTCTTTATACCAGGGTTGTGTTGCATTGAGAATAATTATTTAATGTATAATCAAACAACAAAAGACAAAGAGAAAATCACTCACTCCTTCTGACTGAATAACTTTAATTGTAAGGATTAACCTGTATTTAATTTATACAGTAAAGACTATCCAGTTTTATTTTACATTTGTTTACTTTATTCAATTTCTGTAGTATTTCCTAATATTACTTTTAACTATTTATCCAGCATTATCAAGGTTTTCCATCATTTGTGACACAGCGCTTCCCCACCATTGACAAGTTTTTTTTTGTTTTTTTTCTGGCAATCCATGCTTTTACAGTTATATGGTAGCTTGGGAGTGCTATTATATCAATCCAAAAACAAGCAAAGCAGAAAGAAGGGTTGCACTTTATTTTACAGTGCTGTAGTTACATTGTAATTACTCAAATATGTACTGAGTACTATTAATTAACTACATTTACTTACTATAGAGTTACAGTTATGGTTAGGGTTTGGTTTAGGGTTAGTTACTTGTAATTATGCATAATTTACTGTTATTACTAAGTACATGTAGTAACATGTAACAATGGCATTGTAAAATAAAGTGTTACCGAATGTGATACATGATTGTGTAAGCACATGTAAGCTAACACGATCATCAGACATTCAACAGAATAGGCTATAAATTCAGTCTAACTTTATTGAATGAAAGATCAAAACCACAAAAATACTGGTGGGGAAAGAGTTAATAATGTTAGAAAAACTTTAGTCACTGCTTATTTCATTTGTATCTTTATTTGGTTGTATTTATTTGTGTTACCTCCATAGCACCATTCAGGGCTGGGACAATACATCGATTCTCAATTCGCGATACAATGATTTTGGATCGATACTGATATTTTCTCTCTCGAATCAATTCTGAGCTTAGTTTTAGCCGCAGATAGCGCTCTAGGCTAGTTTTTAACCTCACACTGAAATGCTCATGAAGAAAAATGCTGGACATGCAGCGATCCTGCGTTCAGTCATGTAAGTGACATCAATTATGCACTGTTTACTTTCATCCCTAATCTCCTGTCCTGTTTCACACAAAACAAAACTCTAGAGCAGATGCTAATGGATAGTATGGCCACACCACTTAAAGGTGCAGTAGGTGTTGCTAACTTTAGCCTGCTAGCATTAAAACGTGTACGTCCCACCCTCCCTGCAAATCGCCGTCCAAAGCCACTCTTCCTCGAAAACACATGAACGTGTACAGACCAGAAGTGAGACGAGACAACGTTATTGAATTATATCATGTGTCATTCACAGGTGAAAAAAAAAATCAGTATCAGTACTACAATAATGAATGTAAACAACTTTTTAAAAATGGAATTAGATGCAGCAAATGGATATATTGGACATTTCTAACAGCACAAAATAAACAACATCACTGTCTTTATAACCAGAAAGGTGATAGTATTTCAGCAAAAATGCAATGTAAACAATGTCAGAATATCTCGATTAGACGCTGGGTGCTGCTGTCGTTGAGTTAATTATTAAAGGTACTCAAGCTACATTATGCGTTACTATCAAAACACATCAAAATCGAATCATACCAAAGTCCCTTTTATATTCTATAGTCTTTGATCATACCATGTACCTACCAGTCCAAAAGAAATACTGCAACCATGGCATCATCTTTCAGACCCTTTGACTCCCGCAGTTGTCTCCAGCGTGGAAAAGCAACACCAATATTATTTTGGGGTTTTAGCTCTTTAATGAATCAGCCTTTTTCGTTGTAGCTGTCTTTCTTTTTGTCGATACTTTTCCAGTGCCACTTGTTGTCGGTTCAGAATGAAAGTTAGGTTGTTGCTGTTTGCCTGCCATTCTTGCTCTGACTCTGCACAGCATACAAGAAATGCGCTGAAGACGTATGATGCCTGCGTGAACAGGCTGTGCAGTAGTATGCAAACACACATTGACCAACAGGGAACACATGCTATCATTTCGTTCGGACCGAATGCAGTGATTGAACAAACATTTTATGGTCCAATGCCTTTCACAGACGATATATATTTATAAAAATACATTTAGAACGCTTAACATAGCTTTCCCAATAAAACTGCAATTGGATCTTACTAAAGTCTCAGAGCATTTCGTGACAGAAAAGCTCGATCATCTCAGATCCAGCAGAATGGGTATTCAGATTATTCCTCCGGCCACTATGAAAGAGTGGATGGCTTGACTTCGGGCTTTGACGGCGCTTAACCAGCAGGGGATGGAGGTAGGGGGCTTTGCCCAGACTTTTTGGACCATGGCAGTGGGGCAGGGTTATAATGATGCAGCGCTGAAGGATATCTTTAATGATTGCCTTGATGACTCTTTAGCTCTATCGGAGATGGATGGACTTAAGATCCTGGATTTTTGGGGCTTCATCAGATATCTCCATCATTGAAGACAATGGGCAACATCAGGTCAACCAGAACCGTTTCGCAGAGACTTTCCAACCATCCCTCTCTCACTGAGTCAAGACCCTGGCTTTCTGAATCCCACTGGTAAGCGCAAGTTAAGGAGAAAGAGGCCAGTCCCTGAGTCCGCTCCAGCCGGTGAGTCTGCTCCAGAGTCCACTCTAACCAAATCTGCTTCTGTCCAAGACTCTACTCCAGAGCCCGCTCCAGCCCGTCAGTCCGCTCCAGAGCCCTCTCCAGCCCCTGAGTCCGCTCCAGAGCCCTCTCCAGCTCGTGAGTTCGCTCCAGAGCCCTCTCCAGCTTGTGAGTCCGATCCAGAGCCCTCTCCAGCCCGTGAGTCCGTTCCAGAGCCCTCTCCAGCCTGTGAGTCCATTCCAGAGACCTCATGGGGGGGTCATCCCCGAGTTCCCTGTCTGCCTTGATACGACCAAGGAGGTCGTCCCTGAGTTCCCTGTCTGCCTTGATACAACCAAGGAGGTCGTCCCTGAGTTCCCTGTCTGCCTTGATATGACCAGGGGGGTCGTCCCTGAGTTCCCTGTCTGCCTTGATACAACCAGGGGGGTCGCCCCTGAATTCCCTGTTTGCCTTGATAAGACAAAGGAGGTCATCCCTGAGTACTCTGTCTGCCCTGATGCGACCACAGAGGTGGTTCCTGAGTTTTCTGTCTGCCTCGACATGACAGTTGAGGTTGTTCCTGAACTGTCTGCCTGCCTCAACAAGACCAGAGAGGAGGTTCTTGATAGAGCCTCGGAGAGCGTTTCTGAGCCCCCTGCCTGTCCTGTTACAGCCCTAGTGGCCACCCCTAACTTCTCTGTGCTTTGTTTCAGTTTTGCCTAGTCAGCTGTTTTCGCCTCTAGACATCTGCACGGCTGTGGTGGTCATCTGCTCCACCGTGGGGATCTTCAAGCCCGTCTGCACAGCTGTGGTGGTCATCTGCTCCACCGTGGGGATCTTCAAGCCCTTCTGTACTGCTGTGGTGTTTGTCTGCTCCACCATGGGGATCTTCAAGCCCGTCTGCACTGCTGTGGTGGTCGTCTGCCCCACCGTGGGGATCTTTAAGCCCGTCTGCACTGCTGTGGTGGTCGTCTGCGCCACACTGGGGATTTTCAAGCCTGTCTGCACTGCTGTGGTGGTTATCTGCTTTGCCGTGGGGGCCTTCAAGCCCGTTTGCACTGCTGTAGGGGGTGGTAATATCATGATCACCTGCTGGAGTGCCCTTGATAGCCACCAGAGGGCACTCCACCCCGGATTATTGCCACTATCACAGACTCCATTTCCCATAACCCACTGCCGGATTTATCAGCCATGATTGCTTTCAGCTCTTTTCACTCATCTTGTTAGTTTCTGCCTGCTTATACCTGGTTGTTTCTGTCATTTGTCATCAAGTTTTTGTTGTTGTCACCCTGCACTTCTGAGCACTCTCCCTGGTTCCTTGTTTTCTGTTTTTGCTGGATTTTGCAAATATTTTGACCCTTTGCCTGGCATACGACGTTGGTGTTGGATTTCCCAATAAAACTGCAATTGGATCTTAGTAAAGTCTCAGAGCATTCCGTGACACTATGCTGAATGTGGTACTCAATTTTCAGGTGTTTTGTTGCCAAAAAAAATCTGAATTAATGAATGGGGGTAGACTACATAAAAGGGCAAATAAACACAAATTTAATGACCAAGTGTTTGCATTGCTTTGCCAGAATGTGTGTCCTTGGACATTGAGAAATTGTTTATACCATGGCTCAATGAGGAACACTGCTAAGATCACAGCTTGACAGCAAGAATTTAACAATCATTTGAGCATACCCCAATTCTCAGAGCTTTTTAAACTTCAGATTCAAAACAGGTTTGTTGGTTCTTGAGTCATATAATCTAGCATAGTTGTGTCAGCAGTATGAGAATGTGAATACTTTTCCTCAGAGGTTTCACTGCAGAATTTAGATGACCTTTTTGTCCTTTCCCTCAACCAGGTTAATTATTTTATAATAGTGTTGCAAAATGTAGAACTGATAGAAATGTGAAATTGTATTGATTCTTTGTCACTATCAGCTCTGCCCTGAGGTAAATGCATGCCTCATCAAAACACATCCCTGGTTGGTTCATTTTCTGCTCCATATCTTATATTTTCACAGTTGCACCAAACTAAAATGAAACTGTTGTGTTTCAGTACAAATATTGTTGCAAATAAATTCCACTCCCTCTGACTGCGCTAATGCACCTGCATTATTGACAGAGGGGTGAAGACATGAAATTTGACCCACTGTCTCTGGAGAGGAGTAGTTCACAGTGTCCTCTTGTATGTGCCGTTGTGAGGTCAGCCAAAGAGCAGGCCACTGTCACTCTGATGGGAGGTCAAACCACGCACGTGACCACCCCTGAGAGACTAGCTATGTGCTTTATGACCAGGTTTGTTGCACATTATGAACTCTGTGAGAACAGGATAAAAAACACTGCAGTGAAAGTAGTGTCCAGGACTAGTGTCGTCTATAGCAGCGGTTCTCAAAGTGGGGTCCGTGACCCATAGGGGGTCTGCAAAATAATTTGTGTGCCCTAAAGCCTGATTTATACTTTGCACCATGAGCCTCTGCTGACTGGGCACGCATCTCCCCAAACGGACGAGACGTTGACGCGCTATTATTTGAAACGATAGGGGGCGACTCTGAGAAATTTTTCTCTAAATCAGCAGGAAGCAGCGGTGAGAAGAAGTAAGGTACACGTGACAATGTTTGTTACTAAAACCACACTGCTAAAAGAATCGTGTAAAACCCAGTAAACCTTCAGATTATTACTTGTGACAGTAGAAAAAAATATATAGATATGAGACCATGTATACAACTAAAGTAACAATCTCATGAATATTTTCTAATTTCACTAAACATTTTCATTTAGTTTTGTGAAAATTTTTATTAAACATGGACCTTTATTTTCATTAAAAGGGATTATTTCTGGAATTGTTGGCACATTTTGTAAATGTAAGCAACTACTACATGCACAAACTGAGTGCCGGTGTGGTGAGACATACACGCTCGGCCAGATTTGCCTCGCATTTGTGCATCTTCGGATACGGAGCCACACGGAAAGTTACAAAATTTGCCGTGCACACCACCAAGCGAAATGGGTTTGCACGCACTCAATGCACACTTCCGCCAACGCGGCGATGACATCATTTATGTTGCGTGCACCCAAGTGAACTTGCGGACGCGTCGAGTATAAATCAGTTCTAAGAGTTAATACTGTTATTTATGGTCATACAGATAAGAGTACATCATTCAAAACGGTAAAGTGTCTATTTTTTATTTGTGTACATTAAAAATGACTACAAAATGTCATGTCTTTGAAAAAAACAAAACAAAATAACTGGATGTGGTTTTTGCCGTCTGTCTTGTTGAACATCTTTAGGGTGCACAAATTATTTTGCAGACCCCCTGGCTATGGGTCACGGACCCCACTTAGCAGAACCGCTGCTATAGATGACACTGAAGTCCTGGGCACTACTTTCACTGCAGTGTTTTTCATCCTGTTGAGAGTTCATAATGTGTTATGTAAAGAAAGCTTCATACTTCAGTTGCAATATACACGTAAATCAATCTGCATCTTCACATGCAGAGAAATGAGATTGGAATAACAGCAAGTCGACAGTATAATGACTGACTGGTGTTGTGCTCACATTTGACCCCCTGCCAGATTATTACCTCCCTAGTATTCGTAGGTTTAGGAGTAGGTGTGGAGGAGGGGTTAGGATTTGGGGTGGGGTTAAGATTAGGCAATCAGGTAGCGACTTCAACGAGGGGGGTAATAATTTGCCAGGGGGACGAAATTTGACACAGCACTGGCACAGCCTTCATAGTGTACAACAGACAAATTAAATTAAGCAGAACTTTTTATATGTTCGGTCGAGGTCCAAAGTTTCCTTATTTACAATATCCGTGAGCCCAACATCTGTGCAGTTTCAGTTACTTTAAATGTTTGTATATTATTATTATTGTTTTATAGGGGTACTTATTTTTCATTCTTGTTTTGTTCTGAATACCATTTATTTAAGGATTTGCTGTGGAGTGAGGGGAAGCAATACACCTACACATTTTATGTGTTTTGTGTGTGTGTGTGTGTGTTTCTCAATAAACAAAGTTTGACACACTCAGGTGCAACCTATTTTCTGGAAAACATGGTAAATTATAAAATTGTGCTGTATTATTAAAAAGTGCATAGGGTGGAGACCAAAATATTTTTTCCCTGTAAGAGGTCCCTGGCTCCAAAAAGTTTGAGAACCCCTGGCCTAGAGTATGTCAGTCTAACAAAAATGTGCTAAAAGTAGTGATATGCACTCATCCACCAAAAATCTACATGGCCAAATGTATTTTTTTTTTTTTTAGAAGAGCTAAAAAGATTCTGGAATTGCAAGCATTTATGTAAGTCTCACTTGACCTGGTCTTTCAAATCAAGTGGCTGTAGTCCACTTCACCCTCATCTTGAGTGTCAGGGTGAGAAGACATTTTGCACTAATAGAGGGTCCACATAAGAGACAGTTCCTGACCTCCATTTGCCTCTAAAGCCCACTGGACACTCTTTTAAATCAGACAAGGTGCTGACCTCCTATATGCCCTGACTTAAAGAGTCACCGTTACTGCTAATGCACCTGCTCAGTCACTCAAATATGTTTCTAGTCAGTGAATGGTCGCTGAAGCACACCTTTAAATGTAAGTCACATTGATTGCATTCAAATGCATGAATATTTTAATAGAAATTGAAATTCTATAGTAGCATGACTATGTAGGCATTACTTACAGTAAATAATTTGCCTGATTGCCAACTAGATATGCTAATATTATTCTGGAAATTTGAATTAATATTTTGAATACTCTGAATTATAAATCACTTTTTTGAAAAAGTATAATCCACATTGATTTAATCTATTTATTAAATTATTTATTAAATTAAAGCACTGAAAAACCACATACATTGCAGATTAATATTTAAAGAATAATATTTAAATAACACAAATATTTGTTTATTTCTCCTATCTAGAGCATGTAGATTTTTATTAAATAATAAAATACTGCTAAATCTAAAAGGGCTTTGTTTATTTCAGCCAAGATTTTACTTGCCTTCTTTTTTGTGCATTCATGATCTTTAGAGAGTCAATCAATTTCGTCGCTTCTCCTTCCTGTGGTACACTTCAGAGACAGATCTAATAGACACATGAAGAGATGAAAAAACATTTTGTTCCTGCCACAGACTGTGTTGAGTGGCAAGCTGCTCCTCACAGCCTTCCGGTGGTAACCACCAGATCCGTCAAGCAATAGGCTGATTGCCACACTGGAAAACAATGGCACTGTATGTAATTCCCAACAGGAGAGCAGGGGCCAGGGGCCAGCATGTACTCTGACTCCAAGCTTCAGGAGGAATTAATTCTGAAAAGACCCATAAATCACTCAGACTGGATGTTCTGGCATCTCCAATTTGTCCAAAGTGGACAAGTGGCTGGGTGATCATGATTATAATTATTATTCTGAGACTGACATTTTTTGATACTGTACAAAGCAATGATTCACACACAAAGGTGATCATTGTTTCAGAACATTCATTTCATGCATTTTTTAAAATTAGTATTATATTTTCTCCCGAGTTCCACTTATAATTGGTATCATTCACCAAGGAGTGTGTACAATTGCGCTTTTATGTGTGGAGAAAGGGTTATAATTTAGGATCACTATTTTATTTTGTCTACTCGAGTACTTGAAAGAAGCTCTCGCTTAATTCTCCAAAATAAGTAGGGTCACGTAGTTATACATATTTCTTTATATGTATAATATTATTTAGGCTATATGTTCATGGATTATGCATTACTCTGTGCCCCAGTTTAAATATTTTAGATGATTAGTGCATTCATTTTAATGAGACATTTTTTTAAAGGTGGTAAAAGTGGTCTTCTGTTTATTAAAAGGGTCCTTGATTATGATTTCACTTTTTTAACTTTAAGTTAGTGTGTAATGTTGCTGTTTGAGCTTCAACAACATCTGCAAAGTTACGAAACTCAAATTTCAATGCAAAGGGAGATATTTCCTTTTACAGAAATTGACTTTTAAGGACTACAACAAACGGCTGGTAGGGACTGTTAGTGACATCACTAACCCTAAAGTTCAGTAGCCCCGCCCACTGATTCGAGCATGACAAGTAGTATCTTCAGTAGGTAAATAACGGACATGATGGTGACGCTAACACTGGATCGAGTTACTAAACGTTAAACATGCCTTTGAAGAGTGCAAAATGTGCAGTGCCAGGTTGTGGAAAAACACAGTAGCTGCACTGGATTTAGAGAGAGCCTGAAATTAAAAAAACAAACAAACAAAAACGATGCTGTGCCTTCTATATTGGATCTAACAGGAATGGCACAACACACTTATGTGAGTAAAAAGTTTTTAATGCGCCACTATTGCTTTGTTACACATCGTTTGATATGTATGGATTATATGTGTACGTCTAACCAAATCATGATTTCTGATATGTAATGATTCGTGTAGGCCTACAGTCAGATGTTTTTGTCTCAGAATTGTTTATTGTCCATAAATCAAACCAGTGACTAAACGGTGAACGTCACATTATTTCTCTTAGTAGGATAAGAATAATCTGTTATTTAAACTGTGATTATATATAGAAAGTGATCAAAGAACACTCCCTTTACAATCGCTGGAGCTGTCAATCAAACAGTGCGGGTGTTTTGGACTCTCGCCAAAACTCCTGTTAGAATCAATGAATCTCTTATTTACAATGTGTTTGCACTGTTAATTATGACAAAAGCATTCGTTAGTGTGCAGACTGCAGAAATTGAGTTACAATAACAAGATCACTGCAGTCATGCACTCAACATGTCTGTGATCAGCTACATGCTCATCACTGCAACCTTTCATGCCACGGTCTAAATATAATGATATAATCAACACTTTTCACGATTATTAAACCTGAAGAACTGTAATAGTAAAAATGTGCTAAAGGTTTCAGAGAGAGTCCCACATGTAATACTTAGCTATTTCCATATACAAAGATGCTAGCCAATCACAGCAGTGGGCGTTTACACTGAAGTCTCACAGCAGACATGCCCCTTAAAACAGAGCATTCAAATCAGAGGGCTAAAATCAGGGAAGAAAAATTGCCTTTTATTTCTAAATGTACAATTTTTGATGTAAAAGTCATACTAATATTATAAGTGCACCCCAGGAAACATTATAAAATAATAACCCCTTTAAGTGCATTTCTTATCTCTGTTTGGTGCAACTTGTTGCATAGCTGTAGTGATGTGGTTTGTAGGTTTGTGATATGCTATATCCACCCCTCATAATCATGGTTTCTTTGAGACTAAGGACTGTCACTCACAGGCTTAATTTGACAACACAGTAAAAATAGACTACGACGCAAAAGCAGCGCATCAGGGATCCTTTATGTGATTGCGTGTAATAGGAGTGCTCTGACTCTGAGTTATGGATATCATCTTACAGATTAAATGTGGATAAATCAGAGAAAGTATGATGGAAAATCAATAGACAAAAAACAGTATTGCAAAACTGAATAAGAGAATCCTCATTATGTATTACTGCACATAACATTAATCTCTGCAACAATATTTCAGGAACATTATGCCACTATAGTTGTAATTACAGCAGTCATATAAAGCATCAGACAGTCGTAATGCTGAGCTAATTTATGCATTCATTACATTCCTTTAGGGGGTACGAATGGGCCATCAATATCAGTGGACATTGCTGTTTTGGTAGGGCCTTTGCTAATTACATATCTACATTATCTAAGTCTTAGACCAAGTTAGATTATTGTATTATTTATCAGGGAACAGCTTGTGAGCTTCTAAATTTAAAGCAAATGCAGAGTCTTTATAAATTGATGGAGCTGTAAACCTCAATGTAAAAGCATACCTCTCCATGTGGAAGCATTTCTTCACTTTACTTGGAGTACTGCTCTGTAATCGTCAATGTGGTGTGAAAAAAAAAAACATGTTTATTTAATCACTTTGAAGGTTGCGTATCCCAGCTCTATGCTTGATTATATAATCCTAGTATACCATGATTTTTCTACAGATAAAATCTGTTATGTGACTCATTACGGGAGCAGAGACTTGCATTATTGATGCTGGTATGTTCAGTGATTCTAATTATCATTGTTTTGGCAGAAATATTGACATTAAAACTCCAAAAGTGGCTAAATTATTCACATCCAGAACAAAAGGAATTTAAAAACAATTTTGCTGACAAGTTGTATATTTGCCAATGGAAAGAAAATAACAAATAATTAAATTTCACATGCTTTATAGACGTTTTTTGTGTCACGTACTTGTGTCGCAAGGCTCGCTGTATTTGCTGTTCATTATCCCCATTGCCTGGAGAAAGAATACGTTTTGAACAGAGGTTTCTTGAATTTTGATGGCGCCATCTGGAAAAGTGAATTTAAAACAGAGCGCTGTTCATATCAAAGGACAAAATGTAAAAATGAGTAGGGTTCGAGAGGAAGATAAGTCCTTCATTGTCAGACTAGATCTATCTAAATTAAATCAGTGTGTTCATTGGAAAATTCTTGTTGAAATGTGGAATGTGACATTTTCCTGCTTTATAATAGCATGTTTCTAAGTTGGTGGGAACTGATCATGAATACAGAGCAGAGAGATGTCGAAATGAAACAGTCTTCCATGTCCAAGCTAAATGACTCCTCTTGTGTTATGAGATATTTGATGTTTGACAAGATTTTTCTCTCACGACAGCTTTATAGTAAGAACCTTTATTGGTGGATTTTATTGATTTTGATATAGATATACAAATCAATTAGACATTTATTTAAAAAAAAAAAAAATCTACTTTCAAAAAATATACTAAGGACTTGTTTCTGTACAACTGTTTAAGAATGTTTTTAATGCTACAGTTTAATTAAAGGGAGGCACTTTTTGGTCCCTATAGACCTTATGTAGCTCTGTTTGTAATTCCACAGCACGAAGGTAAGATCTTACAGATTTATGAATGAACCGCTAATTTTAAAGTCTTCCCATTCTACTGACATTTGTTTGAAGTTGACATCCGCTTCAAACATTACAATGCTCATGATAACTTTTGTTAACTCTACATTAAGTAAATCCCAGACTGTCGACCCTATAGGTCATTTTTCAAGCACCTTATTACAACATATATTTACGTTTTAAAGTCATGTGCCCTCTAGCTGGCGTAAAAATAATGACAGTGTCGTGTTACATCTGTCGTCATGAAATGACGTATGACTGTTGTTACCAATCAAAATGCGTGTTCATTTAAATGCAATGTGTGGACTTTTTACACCAATTGCCCTATTTCCATTTAGCAAAACTAATTTTTTTTTTTTAAATTAACGACTACAACCACCCCACCCCTAAACCTACCCTTAGTGATTTATGGTGGATATACACTTTATGAGCACATGCACTCCCTGGGATCGAACCCACGATCACATGATCACATGATCGCATGTTGTTATATATTGCAATGCTCTGCCAATTGAGCTATGTGAAACCTGAAATATGACACAGATAAAAGGGAACAATGCATTAAAATGAAAGTGTCCTGTTGTCGATAGGGGCGCAACTTTAGCAAACGATCCTATGGGTCGTATTTCATGAATTAAAATGAAAGTGTCCTGTTGTCGATAGGGGCGCAACTTTAGTAAACGCTCCTAAGTGTCGCATTTCAGGGAAGTGACAAACGACCTATATAGGTGTATTGGTTGGAGGACATGTTGGTAGGGGAGAGCGGGGCACAACCTAACGCTTTTTGACTTTCTCAGTTTGTGTAAATCTACTTAGGGTTCAGAGAATTTCTTTTGTTCTACATTAATTTCACATGTGTCTGGTACAAATATGTGGCTTTGTTTCATTAATACAGTGTATACTTTTTTCTTTATTTATCCCGAAAGAAGGGAAGTGAAATGTGACAATATGCCCCATAGGTGGGGCACATTGTAACATGTGATGGGGCACATTGCAACATGACCATATGACAGCTAAAAATGTTATCTGATTTAATTAAAAAATATACATGACAAACTAAAATATTTTGTCAATAAAAGACAATAATTATTTTTTTCATATAAAATAATAGCATTTTTTTTTAGAAATTCAAATTTAAATAATTTTGTAGTTTGACAATGAACACTCTGCAAAACACAACTATACAGCACTGGTCAAAACAATACACCCAAACAGATAACGAAACATATTCAGACATTCAGAAAAACACAGAGCTGAATAAAAACACTCCTCTCCCTCCACTCAGCTCTCACAGAACACGAGATAAATAGACGAGCCAGTACAAATGCTGAACAATTCTTGAAATAATATTTTCTGGATGTTCAGGTTCTTCCTCTCAGTCTTTATTTACCTTTTTTCCCATGGTTTATCAACAGAAATTCATAAAAGTTGATTATGACAGTTGTGTCGTAACTGTATAGAATAACAGTTCTAATAGCGGGGCACATTGTAACACAGAGTTACAACGAACCCTCTCTGCGCAGCTGGATTTTAAACCTGGTTAGTGTATTTAGTGAAGCATTAAAGAACTACCCAAACTGCTAAACAACAGATTGGAGATTAAAATAATATCAGATTTGTCTAATTTTAAATAAAAACAAAAAATATAGATAAAAAATTAGCTTAAGAAAGAAATTTACTTTTGCTATTGTTAAATAAATGTTCAGTGATATCTTCCAAAGATTTTTGAATTTTGGCACAATTTTTTCTCTATATATTGTCGATATGGCAACTAGTAAATACGCTAAGTTTCTTCATGCTAGCGTGTGTGGAAGTATTTAAACCACGTGTGTTACAACTAACCCCGCTCCCCTAAATCCACTTCACCAGGTAATTACTCTTCAACAGCGATGCCATAGAAATATACAAAACTACCACAAAGATGGAAGTTCAAAGACAAAATTCTAAAGTTGGCTGTGAGCCTGTTTCTCTGGCCCATAAGGTCTACAGCATGTACACTTGTCTTGAAAAGAGGCACAGACTCTGTTTTTTTATATTTTTCAACTTTTGGAATCTGACAACTCCTTAGCTTCCGTGGCCTCATGGGATAGAAAAATGTCCACTGGTTCCACACTTCAGATTCTCAGCGGGTGCAGTAGGTCATCCGGGTTTTGTTCACCTACTGGATTGTGAATATTGAGCATTTTGACATCCTACTTTAAATACATACTTTTACGTACTGCTTTTTGGATATTATATGATAGTAAATGGTGCAAAAGTAGTTATAATGAAGTGTTTAAAGTGTTATAATGAAAAAAATAACACTTCAGCAGAGCTGGCACATTGTCTCAAACTTACCTCCCAGTGGTGTTCACCTTTACAATAGAGGGTTGATGGGTAAACCTAGCATGACTACCATCTTCTTCTATCTAGTTAAATTGGAGCACTGCTATATAATAGAAAAAGCTGTGTGTTTTGACAGTCACATCTTTTTCTTTTAATTTTGCAGCAGAGCTGCGGAACAGAGACAAATGAAACAGGGGCTAACAGGAAGTTAAACAGGAATATTTCTCAAGCCAATTTGACTGTTTACATCTGATCAGTTCAAGCGCTTTCTCTGATTGGATAGCTATCCGAATGTGAAAAGACCAGTTGTAAATGCCTGTCACGTCTTTTGGTTTTGTTGGGCATCGGGAGCCGCCCATAGAGGGGGAATCTGTCACGTCTAGTTTTGGTTTTGTTTTATGTTCATGTTTTATTTTGAAGGTTAAGCCAGGTGCACACTGTGCGATTTTGGCCACGATTTGGTCGTCTGAGACAAATTTTGAGAATCCTAAAAGTTTCCTATAATCCTAGACTAAAATCTGTAGTCTTTGATCGCTAGTTTGACATGTTCACAGACAGCCAATTAATGACCGTTGCGATCAAATTTTACCTCCAACGAAATTCTGGCAGTGTCAGAAAATTTGGCACACAGTCCTGCAGTGTGACTTCTCCTATGACGAATGTCAAATTTTCTTATGTTATGTTTTCATTGCTTTGTTTCCATGTTTGCCATGTGCTCCCTTGTCATGTGTCCTATGTTGTCATTGGTTCATTGGTTTTATTGTGCACAGGTGTGCCTTGTCTAGTCATTACTCCCTGTGTATATATTAACCTCATGTTTCTTCAGTCTTGGTCAAGTATTGTCCCTGTACCACTGTTGGTAAGCTCCATGTTGCTTGTGATTGTTTTGCCATGCCAAGCCAAGTAAAGTCTATGTTATGTTTTATGTTTAATGGAAATAAACTGCTCTAGGGTTTGTCAAGACTTGCCTCCATTGGAATGCTTACAATGCCCTCCGAAACTTTCGAGATGGATTTAAATCCCATCAATCAAACCACTTTAGGAGGTGCTTTGAGACACATTCAAAATGAAACTGGACAAGTGTAAATGCATGTGGTTGTTGAAACCACATATGTAAATTTTACTTCTTCCAAAATGGTCCAAATTTTGGAAGAAATTTTGGAAATTTTTATTCCAAAAAAAACCCCAAACATTTAAGAGCATGTTATAACATATGAGGTGTTATAGCCAGATAATACAGTGTTACTGCAACATGCATCTCCATAGATAAGGCCTCCTGGAGATGAGTATCTCAGCATTTTATAAAATCAAATAGTTATCCGATCAGTAAAAACTCATGAAGTGACAAGGTGTAAACAACCCCAATGTTTTTTAACTGGTGTTAGCCGCTCATCATGGTCCAGGTTTGCATGGTATGTTAACTCAGACATTGTTATGTAGGATACATTATGCTTTACTCTAATGTCTGAGAACAAAAGAAGTTTATACATTGTTAGTCAAGTCATAATTTGATACTCTTCTTTGATGATGGTATTATCAAAGGACTTTATCTCTGAAAAAATGCCCCTTTTTACCTCTCTCTCTCTCTCTCTCTCTCTCTTCATAATAGATGCCCAGTGCATAACAAAAGATTTCAGGCAAGATTCAGGAAATATGACAAAGTCCATGCAGCACAGATGCTCTTGCCATCATTCACTGCTCATGATAGCCAATGTAAATAGCAAACATTAAGGTAAACGTGAAATTGTTGAAATGTTATGATGGTTTGCACGTTTTGGGGCAAAAGAGCTCACCTGAAGATGCTTTGTAGTTTTGTAACTTTGTGCACTATTTGCATATGTTTTTTTTTTTTTTTTTATTATTATTTACTGTTACCCCCCCCCCCCCCCCAATTCTGGTTTGAGAGGGGGAAGTAGCTTTGGGACAGGGGTCTCTGTGAGTTCAACAGGTTAAAGTCTGTACTACAGCTAAAAAAAGTGAGCACATATTTGTTTCCTGCAATTACACTGATAAGACAAATGCTACAATTTCAATACTATGTACAGATTCTTCCCAGTTAGAAAGCACTATACTCCAATAGAGGAGATCAGACATTAAAAAAGGTTGGTGGTAGCTGGTTGACTGATGTGATGTTGTTTCTAAATGAACTGCCACCACAGTCTATTACTGTCTTTACTTGCTTTTTAGAGAAAAGCCTTAAATAATACAGCTGTCTGCCTGTGATGGATATAAACTCATGATAAAAATGGCAGATTTAGGTTTTAGAAAATGAATGAAATTGTCTTGTGTTGAGGCGACCCTGCTAGCAATCCCGGGATTTGCTGAATGTAATCTCCAACACTAAAATGAAATTAACTTTTCATTTTATGGACCATGGAGGAAGAACACTTCATTTCCCTGAATGTTTTACCCGAAATTTTAAAAATATTCATTTTAATCAAATGTATCTGGTGTTTAATAATAATAAATATAATAATAATAGTTGTTATTTTAGCTTTTGGTGACTGTTAATTGTTTTGGTGGAATTAAACCTAATTTAATGGAATATGTATCAGTTTACTTTGAGAAAACCGCATTCTATTCATCAGGAATAAATTGGTATAATTAGGTCAAATTAATGATTTCATCTGATTATTGAATGTTATATATTGTTGAAAAACTGAAATATAAATGTCTGACTAAAATGACTTGTGCTTAATTTCTTTGAATTGTGATTTAGCAAATTCCTCTTTCTGTCTTTTCAATTCCAAATTCCAAAAACCCTTTGGAGCATGGCCAATTCCAATTCCAGCTCATGAACTGAAAGGGAACCATTTCTTACATTCTGAATTTTGCTCAACTCTGCGTGACTGCTCTAATCATGACTTTCAACAAACTAAAGATCTCTACAGTTCTACAACTGTTGTTTTGCACTAAAGCCTGAAAGACAAGCACTTTAAACAAACTAAATGCACTGAATCAAAACTAACAGTAATGGGTTTCTCAGCTATATGCGGAAGTTATATAAATCAAATTAAAATAAACAGTAAGTGTATGTACTTAAATATAAAAGAAGAAAAAGACAGAAAGCAGACTGGTAGTCAGAAAGAACCCATCACCTCAAACTCATTAAAAACTAGGGACCAACACACACGCCTGCACCAAAATATTCTTTTCATTATGATATCTGAGAACCTGCGGTATCCCAGTAGGGGAGTTTTAGACAGCCTAGGTTGTTAACTTTATAGTTTTCACATGGACCCTATTGAAGTTAATTATTTAAAACCAAAGTGTGGGTGAAGAAGAAAGAATATAATGTCAGAGAGTCTGTGTTTACAAGCTTAGTGGTTTTAATAGCTGTAGTTTGGTCTAAGGTACTACATATTCCCTTTAGGTCCTGCTGTGTCAGTTTACATTATAGAAATCAGAGTATGAAGTAATAGTAGAAAAACCTGAAATTTAAAGATAAAAGAAGGAAAGAAATAAAGAAAGTAACATTTATTAACATTTATTAACTAACTATAACAGCTTGATAGATTTCTAAAAATATCTGACCATTTGCACTAGAAAGCTGTGGATTATCATTAATTTGAAATGATGTTTTCATAAATTAGATCTAAAATGAGCCATGTTTATAGAAGTTTATATAAACACATGAGCAAAGAAGAACAGAATGTTCAGGAGCTAATTGGAAGGTACTGGTTGGCGAGGGTATGCACCCACATCTAGTTATTAAAAGTTTAGTGGCTAACTTTAAGCAACAACTAATGAACTTTTTACACATTCTGTGAATTCAGCCCACATATTTACACTGTTATCTCTAGTTCCATCTGCCAGTAGTGATCTAGCATTCCCCCTTTGACCAGGTACATCTGTGCACATGTCAGCATCACCCCAGGCAATGGCAATGGCTCGGTCACTTTGCTATCAGGACATATGAAATATGATTACTTCTCAAGTCCAATCCAACAAACAGTGTTTGTAACACAGTAAGGGATGACAATTTCTCCATTATGCAGACACTATAAACCCGAATAAGTTGGCAAAACCCCAAAAAATTAGGCAATCAGTCAAAATTTTTAAGTAAGAAATTCAAAGTTTAAGTATACAGAACTGGCAGATTTGTATTTTGTACTCATACATTTTAATTGTTCTTAACTTGAAATGTTTGAGTACACATACATTTCACTTAAAATTATCATGTAACACCAATGTAAACATTTTTATTAGTGTAAACTTAGCTAGCTACAACAAACTAATTCAAAAAATGCTACAACAACCAATGAAACAGACCTACAACACACTCATTATACAGAATGATGAATATTAATATATGAGCACGGAGAAAAATGACAACAAACTCCCAAGCACAAGGGAGAAATGCGAAAGAATATTTAAAAGGGCTAATAATACTTTGATTTCGTTTACAAGCACTGCAGTCTCATGATAAACGACACATAGTTTAATACAGAAAGAATAAAGACATAGTTTATTTTTTCTCAATTTTTCTTTGAATTTTCGATCTAAATCAGTCTTTTGTCTATTAGAATAATCGTGTCATCGCGTTCAGATAAGCTACACCACTGTATCAGTGTCCAGTTTGCACAAATATTTCATTTTGAAGAAGACTTGATGAAATATGTGTGCATAGTGCATACACCGTGCTGGTTCATGTTTGGTGAGGAGAATGTGTGAAATATGTCTATACAAATTTTAAACACGGATACTTTATTTTGAGTTGAACTATGAGCCACGTGGCTAGTGTTGTTAAACTCATCGCGGAGCTCCGCGCTGAAACCGATCATATGCGCGCTCCGCGTGTAACAATTGTATTTTTCATGTGTTCGTATTCAAACTCCAGTTCTGACCGCATCGCGGGCAAAATACAAACAACACTCATGTGCTAGCTGTACTGAGGGAAATATACACACGGCTCGCGTGTCCGAGGTGAATGAACAGCACTTTTGTGACATTTGAATTCTCCGCTGTAATGCGATCTTATGCGAACATATTTTCCATTTGTGCTGGTAGATTACAGCAAAACAATCCACATGCACCCAAACTTCTGCTCTGGTCGCGTCGCAGGAAAACTCACTTTCGTGTTGTAGCACTGGGGAAACGAGCACCTACGACCCATGTCTCTGAATCACAACAAAGACAGAGGCAAGAGAAGTGATACTTCCTCATGCATAATACCACAATTATAATCTTATGCATACTACAGCGTAGTGATTGGATTGAATGAGCTTTATGTCATGAATAAATGCAGAAACAGTTGACATCAGCATGTTCAACCAGCCCATACTGGATCCAGTCAGCACTCCGGATCTTGCCTCTAGTACACGATGACATCAGATTTTGTGACGTTGCTCCGACTTTGCTTTTCAAACAAGAAATCGCTCTGAAAAAATAACTAATTTCAACTTTTACATAAAATTAATGAGTACCTTTAGTGTTTTTAATGATGTGCAGCCTATACATATCTGTTCACAGTTCAAAAAATGTGTTCTGGGGTTTCATGACCCTTTAACAATAGCATGGTATAGTACTTGCTGATTGAGTGCTGTGATATAAAGCATTTAACATACTTGCTTTCAAACCAAGCTTCTAAATTAGCATAACAAAACCTTAATCAATACTAAATCTCCAACTTAACATTAATCTTGCACGAAAAACATTATATGACACTTAATTTTAACATTTACTCTCCCTTTCCAGTGCCGTGGGCAAAGCATGCTGGGAAATAAAAATCCCAGCCCAGTTTCAGTTAAACTTAAAGGGTTAGTTCACCCAGAAATGAAAATAATGTCATTTATTACTCACCCTCATGCCGTTCCACACCCGTAAGACCTTCGTTCATGAAATTAAGATATTTTTGATAAAATCCCAACCCGGTCTCATTAGAAAAACGTATCCGTGGAAACGTTTTCGCGAGTCGCAAAATACGTACCAATATGTACATATCGCTGCAGTTTTGATGTGAAATGTCCACTGAGTGGCGCTAAAAGCGTGTTCATTTTTTTTTTTTTTTTTGCCGGAACACATAAACTTGAATATGGTACGTTTTTATGATGTTGGTTTTTATACAAATCACCACGGTTCTGATTTGACATTTGCACTAAATTGCGTTTTAAAATAACGTACCACCAACACTACTAAACCTAACCTACCAAGCAAACGTGACATAAATAGCATCCGTAATCGTGCCGTTTTAGCTTGTTTAGATCTCTCATCTACTCTTTGAGCTCTTTTACCTCGACTCGCCTTTCACAGGATTCGTACCCAGGGCCTCCTCATCTTAAGTCCAACTCCGGATCAGCTGAGCTACCGAGCAAGCTTGTTACATCAGAAAAGCGAAACATATGGAGCTGGTTAAGCGTTGCGAAGTCCAAAATATATTTGTTTACAAATCATGCGCTTTGGTAAAAAAAGCGTTTTGAAGTCATAACATAATATTGTGCAAGGAGACGTAAAAACGAGTCTTTATTAATCCATGAGCCCCTGCCCCTTTTGATCACGAAAGTGAAAGTGCCCTTTGCGGTCGCATCGCGGTGCCCCCGCATTCCCATTTCTGCCCCCAGAACGCGATTTCTACCGTGGGAGAACAATCAACCCACTGAGCCATCAGATTTCAACAAAAATATCTTAATTTGCGTTCCGAAGATTAACAAAGGTCTTACGGGTGTAACGGCAAGAGGGTGAGTAATAAATGACATTATTTTCATTTTTGGGTGAACTAACCCTTTAAGTTCGTCTAAATTAAAAGAAGTTAAAACTCAAAACAATGAAAGTTCAGTTTACTTAAAATATATCAGTTCTGTGAACTTGAAAGAAAAAGAAAGTACTAAATACTCATAAAAGTTCATTTGACTGAACTAATTTGTTTAATTTAAGTTTGTCCTACTCAAACCAATTAATTATTTTGAACGTTAGGGTTTACAGTGCACAAAACCTAAGATCACTCTCCCTTCAGCAATGCTCACATTGTCCCTCCTTTCACATTAGTTGTCATTAAACGTCCCAATGGGGTAATTTGCACTTTAAGATCCGTTCCGCATTTCTTCGGAGAAGACGTTGATGCAGATCATTCCTGTGTATAAGTATTATTATGCATCCTTTTGTAAATAGCTAGCGAGTCGGGAAACATTTAGAGCCAACAGAATTCCCTTGTCAGTCATCTGCCGTTTTTCACTATGCTAAAGACCCACAGTCCATTTTCCATCTGCCTCTCTGAGTCCTCATACAAAACAATGAGTCCCAGGATAGCTCCACTGACTATGTTATCAAAAACGTACAGTATGCGAATGTAAATTCACAGTTCACTGCCGTTATGACAAAACACAGAGCGGATTGTAAACAAATAAACCATGCACGCACTGGTATCTTGGGAGAAGCGGGATACTTGGTGTTATAGGGGTGTGGGACTGCGTTTAGAGTTTGTCTCATGTTTACTCTTGGGGCTTTTGTGCTTCTTGGACATCAGCCACAAAAAATATGTGGCTATTGTTGGTGAGCTGCAGCCATTGTTTGAAAGCATTGTTTTGCTTATCCTTGCTCTTTCACCACTATGCTTTATTTTCAGTGACCGTTTCTCACAGATTTCAGTCCCTGGATCCTGCTGTCTGTTTCTTTTTATCTGTTTAATTCCCTAGCCACTCTTGAGGACTTTGGAAATCTTGCTTCAGATAGGCAGTTTAATTAAAATCATAATTAAAGATGATCTAATCAAGAGAACGCACCTGCTGCACTTCAGGAACAGTGAGCAGTGGATGGATTACAGTTGCTAGTGTTAAGTGGTACCTTGTTCCTAATTGGTTTTAATGGCATATGTTCTGTGAGAATCCAACACCATTCTATGGCTGAGCTTATATCACTTGGATTCTTAATTTAATCTTGATCACTCAAGCCACTTGAAAACACATCTGGGAGTTTGGATATAAGTGACATGAATATGTGCATTTTTTTTTCAACTAGCAATAATTAGACTAGCAATAATTTAACTCCTCATATATGTGCATTTTAAACTTCATGAAGGGTGTTTTTAAATATACATATACCGTTTTTTTTTTTTATGTTTTTCCCCCCAACTCAGTCTCTTTGGGGTTACATTTCTGCAAAATGATATTGCAATGATTATTTCACAATTTGCGGCACTTTCAAAGCAAAATATTCAAAGAGTGGTGTTAAAAAAACATGTTCAGATTTCTCTAAAACAGATGAACCTGAATGTGGAAACATTTTATTACATTGGCTGTCGAACTGTACATATCGCAACAGCTAAGAAATGAAATGTCTGGTGAGTGCCTATGTCTTAAGTTAACCAGATGTGATGCGATAAGATTCCAGTGACAGCTTGTATGTATAGTACGTGTTTGGAGTTTTGCAAAAATTGAAAGGGTTAAAATGAAAATAATATCACCCTCATGTTGTTCCACACCCGTAAGACTTTCGTTCATCTTCGGAACACAATTTAAGATATTTTTTGATGGAATCCGATGGCTCAGTGAGGCCTCTAAAACAAAATAACAACTTTTCAACAATATCTAGTGATGGGCGATTTCAAAACACTGCTTCGAAGCTTTACAAATCTTTTGTTTCAAATCAGTGGTTCACAGCGCCAAAGTCACGTGATTTTAGTAAACGAGGCTTCATTTATGCGATCCGAACCACTGAAACAAAAGATTTGTAGAGCTTCAAAGCAGTGTTTTGAAATCGCCCATCACTAGATATTGTTGAAAAGTCATTATTTTGTTTATTTTTTGGTGCATAAAAAGTATTCTCGCTTTACAATATTAAGGTAGAACCACTATACTCACATGAACTGTTTTAAATATGTCTTTAGTACCTTTCTGGATCTTGAGAGGTTCACTGACAGTGCTGGCAATGGAGGCCTCACTGAACCATCGGATTTCATCAAAAATATCTTCATTTGTGTTCCGAAGATGAACGAAGGTCTTACGGGTGTAGAACAACATGAGGGTGAGTAATGAATTATATTCCTTTAATTTTTGGGTGAACTAACCCTTTAAGTAGAGGCGTGTTTTTCCTGAGAACAGTTTTTTTTGTTTGTTTTTTTTTTAAACATATTTAGAGCTTGTGCTATTTTGAACACCAGTTATACGTCCAGCCATTAGTGTGACCTTTTGGATGTTATGGTGAGGGTTTCAACTGTAATCATCTCAGGAAATCATCTCGGACTTACAAAGGTGCCATCAGTCAGACCTGGCACCAGGTTTGTTTTGTAGAGTTGATAGTACCATTGTTGCATTGAATTCCAAGATGGCCTGCTAACATTTAATCATTCTAATAACAAGAGCACATTTTGACCTTCAGACTTCAGGAGGGGCTTCCTATAAAACCTCATATTCAGCATAAAGTTTTCCAGTCAGCAAGCATGTAATTGAATGACCTCTAAAAAGATGCCCTCAGCGTTAAAAAAACAGTTCCCTGAAAAGAACAAGAAGGTTTCAATGGTTGGTACACCCATCAGCAGACTAATGAATCTCATGATGATAATGTTTGTGTGTGTGTTTGTGTTCCATAGAAGAAAGTTTGGAACAACATGCGTAAATTATAAAAAAAATCTTTGTTTTAATAGCGATAAATAGCCACTTGCCAACTTCCTGGTAAAGAACTCCACTACCCATAATTCTGATTGTCAGAACTTGCAGAAAGGAGAGCTCCCCTTAAAGAGCTCAGCGGCAGTGAAGTTTAAATATATAGTATTTTATCCTTATCAATAACTATTAGTGAATATTGAATTTAGATATTGCAGCATTAATTTCAATACATCATTTGCAGTCCTCTTGTACCTTTTTGTATCTTGTACCATTTTTCAAGTGCTTTTTTTTTGGTAACACTTTATTTTACAGTGCCGTAGTTACACATTACTACATGTACTTACTAATAACAGTAAATGTTGCATAATTACAAGTAACTTACCCTACACCAAACCCTAACCCTAACTGTAACTGTATAGTAAGTACATGTAGTTAATTAATACTTATTTGAGTAATTACAATGTAACTACAGCACTGTAAAATAAAGTGTAACCTTTTTTTTTTCTTTGAATCAATGTTTGTAATATTATAATTCATCTCAAAGCTGGTTGGTTTAAGCCATGGCTAAGAACTCACAGAGGAAAATGTTTTGAAATCCCTATGGAGAAAATGAATGGGAAAAATACTTCCAGAAACCAATGGGGCAGTCACTGTTGTGCTCTATTGCACATCACAACTACATATGTGTCCAGTTAAATCAGACACTGAATCTAATTTTCATAGATGGTTCATGAACAACACAAGAAAAATAGGAACGACTAACTATAGACAATAGACCGTGGCTTACTAATGATGTTAAATTAATGGGAAAATCTTTATTCTTTACTTGTCAGTATTCATGGTAATAAATGTCATATGATTAAACAAAAATGATTAAATTCCTTATCCCTGTTATATTAACTTTGAGTTTAAGCCCTTCAGCTGTGCTTGACTCATTTTAATGATCACCTCGAGCAATTATCTAAAAACTTGTGCCATCTCTACCAGTCAATTAGGCTGCTGCTACAAAAACATCCCTGCGCTTCCCTGAACTCAAATTATAAGTGGATTTTTGTTATACTGTAGACTTGAAGCTATGTATGTTCAGTACAATTTCTTCCATGTTCACACTCTTCAAAATACATAATTGGCCCAGTGCGGCAGCTGCTGAAACCTTATTTTGGTCTTACAACAGTGACTTTTAAGCAAATTCCCTGCTGTGTAAAGTTGGAATGTGACAATAATTAAAATAGTCTCATATTAAGCTTTTCACCCAAAACATATCTGCATGTTTCATTTTAATAGATCAGTTTATTTCAGAGTCTATTTTAATCATCAGTTCTGTTATTATTTATGATGAAAACAGAGTTTGACAGTGTGCAAACTTCCCACGCTGTATTTTTTTATTGTTCTTAAAAAAAATATATTGGTGAAATGTGTAAAGCTCATATCGTAGCTCAATATTCTCAGACAGTTATAAATAAGACATTTATAGATTTGTGGCTCTGTGGCATTATCAAAACATTTCTCTGTTTGTTTGGGAATCCTAATCAGCATAGCAACAGTGACTCAACCAATGACTGGAGTTTGGGGGCGGGGCTGGCTGTCTGACTGACCAATAGAAGACCATATAAAAGAGTTTATTTAAATGGTCTGTCAGCATTAGCTAATTATAATTTACAACTGATTTAACCAGTGTTTTATATTTAGGAAGTTACTAAAAGTTTAAGATTTTGAATAAATGTGAACAGAATTGACATGTTTTGTATGAACGTATTTGTGAAATAAAGGGAAATGATGGCTGTGGAGGACAAAGTTGTATAAGAGATTTTGTTATAGATGGCTCCGCATTATCATTCAAAGGCAATATTTTGTCTTCTGGATTTATTGAAAAGGCAGTCTCTCATCCCCGCATGTGGAGCATACATCCACAAACTCTGATATGGTTTGAAATAATCATTGCCAAAGAGAGTGCGACTGGAGAAAATGAATTTTCTTTTACAATAAAACAGAATTTGAAGAGCCACACTCGAGTGAGGCATTTTAATACAGTATGGCTCATTAAACTCTGCTGACTTGGCCTGGGTGGCAGATGAACATTAGCTTCACAACTCATAATGTGGAACTGCAGTCTTGAGGCAATTTGGGTGCTCTACAGACCCCATGAAGCTTTGAAACTATAGTTTTTATTCTAGGCAGAACTGTCAATCATTATGCAAACTGAAAAGAGAGTATCTTCTGACTGTAATTTACACGCCACACTTCACTTCACCAGATGAAAATCCCATTTAAGATTAATCTGTAGAGTGGAGACAGATACTGTGTGTTCTGTCTGAGGATCTTTGAATAGAACAGTAAATATCACTGTCGTTTGTCAACTCTTTTGTCTTTCATGTTTACAGCATATTTAGATGAAAAAGTAAGAAGTGGCGGTAGCTAAGGATAATACTCATATACTAGTGGAGAATAATGGACGCTTTCAAACGAATATGCACTCTAGAAATGGCTGAGTTAAAAACAACCCATTTGGAAACCCAATAAATATTGGACAGAACACAAGCTTGGATGCGTCAGGATATTTATTAATATAACTCCAGATGTGTTCATCAGAAAGTAGAAAGTCATATACACCTAGGATGGCTTGAAGGTCAGTAAAGCTTGGGGTAATTTTCATTTTAAAGTGAACTAATCCTTTAATGGCAAATTCATTAACAACAACATCATAAAGCATTTAGAAAGTGACAGGAGCAAAAGGAGCAAACTCAGTGCTCTTCTGGCAACTGTGGGAAGAAAAGAACTGTACCAGTACGGTTTGAACTGTCTATTCAACAGATAACAATATTTGCATTTGCTGTGTTAAAAACAGCTTTATTTCTCCTCTGTCGGACATTGTCAGATGTGAAATGATGTTAGCTGAGCAAACAACGGTAAATGTAATTGGGAAAAAAAACTATGTTTTTTTTTTGTTTTTTTTCTGTCCAGTAATTATTTCATACACAAGTGTATACAAGCCTTAAAGTTATTCAGGAAGATCACCTCAGGAAGTTTTCTCCCAGGACAGGAGACAAAATGGCAAACTCACAGAATGAATAATAATAATAATAATAAAAAACAACTCATAAAATTTGTAAAGGACAAACTTAATATTTAAAGAGTTTCAGACTTTCTCTATATTTATTTACTTTTTCATGGGATGTGCCAATGGCATATTCAGATAAGGATACAAAGTCTGTTCTTGATCAATTAGCAAAAGCTTAAAGGGGGGGTGTAATGCTATTTCATGCATTCTGACGTATTTGCTCTGTTAATGAGTTGCATTCTCATGCTAAACATGGCCAAAGTTTCAAAACACAAGTTGGACGTATGACGGAGTATTTCTGTGCCAAATACACTACTTCCAGTTTTGGACCGGGTTACGGAGAGTTTTTTTCGAATATGGCCTGTATGATGTCAAAAGAGAGCGGAATTTCTTGTATAGGCACTTCTCCCTGATAAGCGTGCACACACACCTCACCCAGAACAAGAGCAAGAGCACGCCCATCAACACGCTTTGTTCAGGAAACCAAGAGATTTTTCAATCTCTTGTCCCAATTCAGGGGCTGCACCCTTTGAAGTCTGCATACATCATCGAGGCAGTCTCATTTAAGAAAAATAAGCATTAGATTGCAATGTAAGAAAAAAATTACAGTATTTTACACCTCACAATTAATATCAGTTTTATTACAGTTATTTTTCTTAAATATGACATCCTTGATGAAGTATTCAGCCTTCAAATGCGACCTCCGAAGGACGCAGCCTTTCGAAATGAGACGCAGCTCCTGTCACCAAAAAAGTGTGTTTTTGGTTGTGAGGGAAAGATTACCTTTTTCAGCTTCCCAAAGAACCCAGTGTTAAAGGAACAGTGGATGAATTTTGTTTTTCCGGGGCAGCAACGGAGTTGTGCACATATGTTTGTTTGTTCCCGGGATTTCTGTGTTTTGTTGGCAATCGACGTGCAAGTGCATAAAATGTAAACACCACAAACGTTTTTGTTCCCTTTGTATTTATAAGGAGACGATCTCTATGCAAAAGCTGCGCGTGCTCGTGACTCTTTAGCTCCACCCACAGCACTGATGGCAGGAACACCTCCAGGAGCTCGGCTTTTTTTGGAAAGACTCGGTTTAGCGTATCTATCTTTTATAAATATGATGAAAATAAAGACTTTTTGGAGAGTTGAAGGATGCATTATTACTCTAGATGTACTCAAGATTATCATGAGATTGGCAGAAACTGTGTGTGATACCACTCATTTATATATTAACAAAACATTTTAGGTTTAATAATAATGTGGCTATTGTCATCTTGTATTAGACTCAGAAAGTTAACAAATCCACATGTATTTGATACTGTAAATAATTAACGGTCTGTCTTTGCACTCTGTCCATCAAACAGTGTATTTGACAACAGGCAGCTGAACTTCACTTTTATTTACTGAAGCCCTGGTGTTTAACTGATGCCAATCCTTATCTCAAGTTAACATTTTATTATTGTGCAGATAATTGATCAATACAGACAGGCCTAATTGGTTCCACCGGAGCCAAGTTTCTGTTCACATTAATGTCATTCTGTGTGAGTGAAAGATTTTTTAAAATAGCCTGAGACCTTAAATGATCTTTCAATGAAAAAACCAAAGCCCAGTAAATGAAGATTGTTTTTTTTTGCCCCCCCCCCCCCCCCCCCCAAATAAGTTAAGTGCTGAATTTCATTCTCCTCCTGTTAGCTAACCCTAGGGATTTAATTAAATCTGTGAAAGAGAAATAATGGCTTGTAATGTAATTAATAATCAAATACAAAATTTAATTATTAAAAATGCATTTATTATGGCAAGCAATATAACATATTTTGACATGCTTGAATTGGACAGGGTTGCCATTTTTCTAAATGCAATGAATATAACTTGTATCCTTTGCAATATCTCAAGCAGTTTGACATTAAAGGTATTGCAGTATCAAATCTTTCTATCTGAATGCTTTCAATCTGTTTGTATATCTCAGTATCCAAATGTGCCTCTTCAAAAGATGCTGAAACATGAAGGAAAAAGTCTGTGTCATTTCACAACATGATAAAAATTTGATGTACACAGCCGTTCACTTTTACAGATAGTCAAGGTTGGGCTGTTTACAAGTTTTAAGTCGATTTTACTGGTTGCATACCAAAATAAACAACTTTAAAATAAACTGTTTCCAGGAAGACTTGAGTCAGGTTTTAAGCACAAAGAAATACTGTTTAATACTATTACTAGTAATAGTTTCAATGGATATTTTAAACAGACTTTGTGTTCTTTGTGGTGTAGGATATATATGTAAACAAATTGTCCTAATCATTGATTAAAAGTCAGAAAAGTGAACTTAACCTAATCAAGAAATATTTGAGGAAAGGGCAAATACTTCCACTTCTTTCAGTAGCCACAGTCCCTGTAAGTTGCATGGCTTAAAGATAAATAGAGCTAGATATTGATTCTTCATCCTTCATCATAGTGTACTGCTAGAAGAACGACAGAGAACCACCTAGGCTGTTTTGCAGGTAAAAGAGTCTTTGTTATCTAAGTCACAGAATCGATCATTGAACAACTAATTTTAAGCAGACTGTCATTACAGACCACATGCGGAGTGAACTGATGAATGAAGTTATGGTGCACTCAAGACAGTCACCTTTAACTGTTTACAGATGAAGTGTTGTGCCATAGAGTTTCTGTGTAACCGTCTAGCTTCATTAAATCAATGTCTTGCATTAATTTGATCAAATCCTGTCCTGTCCAATCTTTCATCATAGGGCTGAGAAGTTTACTCTAGCCACACTTACAGCCAGTATAAGGCCCAGGAAAGCATTATTGTGACACATTTGGCTTGTTTATAAATCAAACTCTTCTCCACGTGAGCGGAAAACTAATGGTAAACAATGTCCTTGTGGTGTCTGAAACGGCATAATGAAATACATTGTTGGCTCTTTATCTTGTTCATAGACTCCAGTGGTGTCCTCTTTATGTCATACTGTGTCAGTCTCAGAGACCTCCAGTCATCAATACTGTACTGCCAGACAAACATAATAAGAGAAGTGAGTAAATTATACTCACTCCCTCTTCATCCTTCATTCTACAAGTCATTCTGTAAATTATAGCATTAATTTAGACTAATTATAGCTGTTTTTTTTACTGATATGTACAGTACAGTGCATTTCACATCTGATTAGATATATTTCTCAAAATTAAGTTCAGCACTGTCAAAAACATTCAGCCATCAAAACATTTTTATTTTGCAATACAGTGTCCACAGTAATGGACATTTACAGCAGTTAGAGCACTCTGGGACTGAAATGTTATTCCACCATGGTCCATTAACAAAAAAAAAAAATTGGTGTTATTATTAGGCCTGCCACTGTATATGATGATATTTGTTGCACTTGGTACAAGGGACAATACTGGTGTAAAAATATTGTGAAACAATATAAATTAAGCTTACTTCTCTCAATCTCTCAAATTTCATCAAAAAGATCTTCATTTGTGTCCTGAAGATGAATGAAAGACTTATGAGTTTGGAACAACATGAGGGTGAGTAATTTATGGCATAATTTTCATTTTGGGGTGAACTAACCACGGTGGCCCAGTAGTGCACAACACAACGAAATTAAAAAAGCAAACATAAGTTCCCAACACAACAAAATCAAGCCACAACACAACGGAATAAAGCCACAACACAATGAAATAAAGCCACAACACAACGGAAATGCTCCCGAACACTAGGGGGCTCTCAGAGCTCGGTTAAAGTTAGATTGGTCCGAATCTACTTTTGCCAGTTTAATGACAGAAAAAATTATCGGTGCGCTAGACGCATGGTCTAAAAGGGTTGTACCTAGTCTCAATGAGTCATGGGTGTGTTTTAGGCTTAACATGCCCAAACTAATCAGAGTGTCATCTCCCATTTTCTTTAAAAGCCATGTGTGTATTGTCACAATTGGTAAAATAACTTCATTTTCCATTACTGCAAATAGGTAATTCTGATACATGCAAATACTATCCATTATGATATGTAGGCATTTTTATCATTATCTACACAATAATAATCTTTTACATTGTAATCCTTTTATTTTTAATATTTGCCATGTTTGTGTGTTGCTGTGCTTCCCTGTGTGTGTAACAAGCAGAGTGTACACGCACCCGCCTATAGGCGCATATTACTAACGCGCCCTTTAAATACCAAAAAAAAAAAAAAATAATAAAAATAAATGAAACACTGCGGCATTGACTTTAGACCAGGTTTTTGTTGGTCAATGGTGCAGTCATTTTCAGTTGCCTCAAAATCGCAACACGCTAACAATGTGCCTGAACACACCTCATTTTCAGACCAGCACGCCCATGGGCGAACAGATGGGCGCAAGTGCATTTGCTATTTAAAAGGCGTGGGTGCTGGATGTGAAAATGATAACTGCGTTGGGCTGAAACCAGCAAAAAACACTTGTGTCGCGCCTGGTGTCGCATTGCACCAGGTGTATGATAGGGCCCAAAGTGTTTTGAATGTAAATGTAAAAGGTTTTTTTTTTTTTTTTTTTTTTTTTTATCATCGTAAGGTTATTGTTCATCATTGTTTTTTGCTCATGTCAGTTATCAGCAAATCATCAGTTTTCTTGGAAATACTCCATAATATGTTGTGTGCTTGATAGTGTTATTTTATTATTTATTTTTCCACTTGCAAATGTTTTTTTTTTATTCCATTTTAATTTTACTTTCTTTAAATTCAAGCCCTGTTGGCAACAATTCAAATTCAATTCAAATTCAAGAACTGAATTTATTTTCAAATGCATTCTCAATTAAATTCTGAATTATGCACAATTATGTATTATTATGTATGCAGTATTAGTTAAGCAAATTACTATTGTTCACCTAAGACATTGTCAAAAATGGATCAAAGATTCATTTTACCTGTGGTATTGCTAAGGAACCTATTGATGAAAGGCCCTGTTGGGTTTTCAATATTGATACAAAAGTAGTGATGCAAGGGCAAATTAAAAACCAAGCATACCTCAGACATCCTCAGCCCATCACTAATACATTATGACAAAAAAGATGATGCACTGTAATGCAGCCTTGAAATAGCATTTTCAATGATTTAAAAGAGACCTGTTTTGATGGTTCATAGACAGAATACAACATGAGGCACCCACACCCCCTCCTACATTCGCCTGGAGTGATTCTGGCCCTTATAGAGCTGCTGCTGTCCATTCAGCCACAGGGCCGGCACACAGTCAGTCATTTTAATTAACAGCAAAGGATGTGATGTGTCATCTATGAACAGAGTTGGGGGAGCTGCGTTTGTTAGCAGTGTGTGCTCGAGCTTTAGTCGTCACCAGCCCTGTGTGGTTAAGAAAAGAAAATTAACCCCAGGGGGAAAGGGGTAAGAAATGTGTGTGTGAACCCTGGTCTCAGATCAGCCTGTCCTGCAGTCTCAGTAAAGGAATGTTCAGCATCAATATAAGAGGAACAAATCATAGCATGCTTAAATGCCGATGTTTTTCTACACCAAATCTGCATCATGCTGTTAAAACCGACTAAATGAAATGACTGACCCTGCAATTGAAAGCCCACTCTCAGGAACGGCTCAATAATATGCAAGTGTGCTTCCAGCATATTCTTCAAGGTTATTTGGAATTATGTATTATAACAAAACTCTCGTCTGCTATTGAAGCGGTACAATTTTGAGGTTATTTCACAAAGACGTTTTTGAAATAACTGGCATTTAGTGCGTTCGGGTTCAAGGAGATATATCAGACTAGAAATTCACATCCCCCTAAGGTAAGCAAATTGAAAGCTCATTAAGCATTCCAAAAGCCAATTCTAATAATCACTGCAAAAGTACATATTGTGAAGGCTTTTCGTGTGCATTTTCCGGCCAGCAAAAATTGCAGACCATTTCGTAAATAAATATGTTTGTTTTTCTACAAAAACATCTTCGGCAACACTCGCAAAAATATCTGAATAATTTATGTATCATTGTCAGAAGCAACAAAAGCATTCTGATGCTAGAAATGTCTCCCTCCCACTGCGCTGCACGGTAAAACTGTCTTAAATGTAATGTCTCTGAAGAGGGAAAACTTTTATGGCCACAGCCGAGATGAGACTGAATTGGTGTCATAGCCCATCTGGACAGGTTGCTATCAAGGAGACGGAGAACAACAAAGCGGCGCTTGTAAAATCCAAGAAAAAGATGATGAAATTGAGTGAAATTCCATTTTGATTGATATGTAATGCAGCATGTATTCCAGAAATGGAGAACGGAGCCTTTTTCTGCTCAATGTGCTGCCCATACGGCCTGGAGGCATCTGTCACTAAGCCATTACTGTCCGCTGACAATAGTGGGTGTACAGCCTGCAAATCACTAGCATTACTAGTCACACAATCCCCTCTCATTTATTTATAATAACGAGAAATCCCTTTATAATTCAGCAATAATGCTGTATTAAAGTGTTTCATTGGCAGGCATGATGAAATCACATTAAGATTCAAATCTTAATTTTAAAAGGCCTTGAATCTTTAAATGTAGAAGTTATTAAGAGTAAGCCACCATATTATTAGTGTCATATCACTCAATTAAATCTTTAAAGTTAAAAACAATAATTTCTCAGAAAGTAAAAAGGTTTCGAAGTTTCAGAAGCAAGTGAATTAGACACTTGCAGAAGATGTTGTGTTATGACATTCACAGAGACCTAGTTTTTATGACTCATACGTGTATGACGGCAGAAAGTAGTTTTGACTCACTAGTATCTTGACTCACTTTTCAAAAATGAATGAAAAAAGTTAACATCTCAGTAGTCCAAAATAACTTGAAGCCCCAAGGTCATTGTAATTAGCAGTTGTTGTTTCTTATTTCAGAAATTCAACAACCTGAATCCAGCCAAAAAATATATTTACTGTAAATTAATCTATTTTAAATGACATTCATTTTGGTTGTTAAAAAACTTGTTTAATGTCTTTTTGAGAGGTTTGGGTATAGAGTATGCTGCATGATAATATCCATCTTCATTTCTGATGCTTTCTGATGGGAAATACAGTGAAAATGACAGTCATATCCATGTCAAACTGTCAAATCAAGTTCTCATGAGAATATTCAAAAGAGGACTTTAAAATATCAAATCTGGTTGATAATAATCTTGGGGCAATTTTAGATATAAACAAATTTAGAAAGCTTTATACAATAGCTCTTTCTGGTTCTTGAATCTGATTGGCTGATAGCCGTGTGATATTTAATAATAACAGCACTCCTACCTACTCCTACAGTTTGTATCACTCCCCTTGAAGCGACTATTATGGCGGCCGAGCAAATCCACTGTATTTTTTTTACAAATACTAAGCTAGTTGTAGTTGTAGTTTTTTTCAGGCGAGAATGTAGTTGTTTAGACCTGAAATATATGACTTGTATATAATCATAGCGCCTATTTTACAATTTGTTTAGACATTTTCGGAGATACGAGCTCCAGACGGCCAGTGGCCATTCAGTGCTTGTGTACCCGCCGAGAACAGCTTCATCTTAGCCGGCGCTTTAGGGATTTGCTGCTGGCTGTTTAATCCAGCGCTGCTTTTGTACGTTTGACTGAATTGTACAATTGTGTTTATTTCCTATTGTCATTTATAATGGCTATTGTTGTTAATTTAAATATTGTTGTTCAATAAATATTATTTTATATAAATAATATGTTGTATTTGGTATTAAGAAAGGGTATATGGCGTAATATGGATTGAAAGTTACATTAATACGCCATTAGATGGCGGCAAACTTTACGAGTGAATGAGACTCATTCAATGAGTCAGTTGCAGGAGACTTTTAAACAACAAGGACAACAAGGATCGCTTTCCTCAGCTTTCCTCAAACAGATTTTTATAATCGATATAATAATATGGACATCGACCTGAAGAATGAATGTTATATCAGACACAGGTAATGCTCGCTCAGGCGATCCCTCTCTCTCTCTCTCTCTTTAATACTGTTCAAAATACAGTTTCAGTTTCAATGGAGGGACTTAACATTCTTTCGTTACTAGTTCTAAGGTGATGTTTTAGAATTAGTAACAGAGGGTTGGTCAAACTGTCATCTTGAGATTTGAATCCATGGCAAGTAGTTCTGTACAAAAGAGGGTTTTAAAGACACTCTGTTGTTATTTCTTATTTATTTACACTTCTTTATTTATTTGCTTTCCTGTAGCTCAGTGGTTAGAGCATGGCACTAGCAATGCCAAGGTTGTGGGTTCGATCCCAGGGATTGCACATACTCAGATACAAATGTATAGTATAATGCAATGTAAGTCGCTTTGGATAAAAGCGTCTGCCAAATGCATAAATGTTAATTTACACTTCTAAATATTCAACACGTTGGATATTTATGATTTGAGATTGGTGTGGCCCTGATGTTGTTCTGAGCAGACTCTTAACTCTTAAAAGAAATTAACTTTACCTAGGAATGTTAGAAGGGGAGAATTGGGCCCAAAATCAGCCCAATTATCTTGTAGTGTGTGGGGACCTTAAAGCACTGGTCAAATACAATTAAGGTTCTCTGTAGACACATCCCTGGATTGCTGTGTCATATTGACTTGCTGTTGAGTTATATCTGCTTAATTAGTAACATTATTGCCACTGTCCTCCTTGCAGTTATAATAAAGAAATATACCAATGTAGCTCAAAATGTACCACACACATTTCTCATAATGCCATATGCTTTACACTCTGGGGAACGTGGGATACCACTGACATGACTGAGTCATGACAGATTTTATTTCCTAAGTAAAAAGAAGGAATCAAATTATTATTCATTGTCAACAGAATTTGAAACTCATGCAGCTTGAATAAGAATTGCATGGCATTTACCCTCTATAACAATCTAAATAATTGCAACTTATCAGACAAAATAGAGTATCTATTGAATTACCTGATCTATGGGTAAAAGTAAAGATATAACTTAATGTCATAAAACCAAGCTTAAATTGCAAGAGTCAATTGTTCAAATGTAACTCTCTAGCCTCATGCATTGTTTTCATAGCACGTCTTCCATTTTCACAATTATTTTTTCAAGTCAAGTTCAATAATGTCTAAGTTGCTAATGAATGCTGTTTCCAAAGAAAAGTATTGACTGGACTATGTATGTGGTGCCTTTGAAGGTATGTCCAAACAATACACTGCAGGATCAGATTTTTTTTAAACTGATATTTTCTTTTCTTTTCTTTCTTCTCTTCTTTTAACTAGGCAGAACTCGTCACCTCATTAGTCACAATGTAAAATTAAGATAAATAATCCTGTCATATGCACAAACAATAGCAGCATTATGTGTTTATGTTGCCCTCTTGTCCATCTTTGTTATTTTCAGTTTATCATTTTACTGGAGATATTTATTTCACTATAAGAGTTTACTTGTACAAGAGTTAATGATTTAGTAAAGAAGCATTTAAAATTAGTTTCAGTGATTTTCGTGTATTATTCAAATGTCACAAGTCATTCAATATATATATTTTTTTAAATAACTGGTATTTTTTTTTTAAAAAAAGCATGATTTCTGTGCTTGATGAAAAAATACTCAAATTATCTTTGCAATGTATTGACTGAAGAGATTTGAGAGTTAAACTTAATTCTATGCGCTAGTAATCAAGACTATTATAATTATCAGCTTAATTTGTCATTCCTCTTCATTCAAAGAAATGTTTAAAATTAAAAAAATGTTTAAAATATGTATTACATTTTATTTAGGTTTTTTTTTTTTCAGTAATGAAAGCTCAGTATATGAGATTCACGGATTTTTAAATAAATGTCATGGGTTCATGTGGAAGTGTTTTTCTTCTGCTCTAATGCGAAAGTGCTTTTCAGCTGAGATGACTTTTTTGTGGATTAATCTTTAACCTGCCAAAATGTTTTGCTTCAGAAACCCATTGGTACCTTTCAGAAAGAAAACAACTAAAGATATATTTCCTAAAAGAATGTGATACCTTTAACTGGAGATTTAATGTCAACTCAAATCAAGCACTGAAAAATGGGTTGCTGTAGTCTTGCACATTTTTTCTTGTGGCCTGCTCTGCTTCAAATATCGAAAAAAGATCCAGAACAATCCCATCCAATTTAGTCTTAAAGATCAAGTTCAGGGCCTGTGGAAAAACACAGACGTGCATTTTGAACCTCCGGTGATAGGAATGGCTGACGGAAAGCCATAATAACTTTGAGGCGTACTTCATAGTTACTGGAGATGGCTTTTACAAGGATATGTGATACTTGCTTTGCAACAGGGAGGTTAACAGTGACACCCACAAATATTATAGCCGGTATGCTCTCCATACGAGAAAAAGCCAACCTCTCCATTTACAAACACTCTCTCATTTGTCACTGTCAGATTCAGCCAGATATTTATTTAACACCCAATTTCATTTCAATTTAACTAATCTCAGCATGGTGCATCAAACAGAGTAAGTAAGACATCAATCTACTCTGTGTTCTCAGCCAAGCCTGTTAATTTAAAGTCTCACCTAAGTGCTTGCGTGATATTCCTCCCTGTTGGGAATTCATCAGGTAAAAGTGTGTTCTGTCCTTTATACGGACGTGTGCGTGTCCTCCCACTGACCTTGTGGAAAATTAAGCATTTCATAAACCATTTGGAGCGTTTTGACTAAATAACAACTGGCTCTTTTGATGCCACTCATATTCTGAAATGTAAGCAAGATAAATTAGAGTATCTGGAAATTGTGCATTTAATCATTCTCTTTAGAGGGTTGTTGGATTCTGTACTTCAGACCATTTCACTGTTCTAATCCAAGAATGAATGACAAAAAGAACATATGACGTTTTCATGTGAAAATGATATGCATGCTTGTGCAATGTTTGTTCAGCTTGCTAACTGATACAGTACTTGGTCCTTATCAGTGGCTGGTATTCTATTAGCCATTCAAAATTCTTTCTAGTGTCACATTAAAAAAAAAAAAAAAAAAAAAAAAATCCATTTACCATCTTTAATCTGATTTTTCAGGCAATGTATCAAACCACAGTAATCAAGCAGTTTTGTTGGCAAATAAATGTCTATGAAGTTTATTATACATTTTAAAAATTGTGCTCATATTTATGTATATTTTATTTTAATTAAGAATTTACACAACCTAAAAAACTTAATAAAAGTAGCAGTGATGATGATGAGGATGATGATGATTATTGTTATTTAAAATATATTAAAATATATGTATAAGGGAAATTGTGTATCTGTTTGTAAATATAATCTTAATATACATATGCAATTTATTAAACATTATTGTATTTTTTTTTTTGTCATAAAACTATTTTTTTCCCCAAGTTCAAATATTTTAATAATTTCTAAATTAATATGGGGCATCACATACACTATTTATATAAATGATTATAAAAAGATTAGCAAAATGCTGTTTAAAATAGTTTTAGATGAGGTTTAACATGATCACACTAGAGGATAATTCAACTTTCCAAGAATTTCATGATATATATGGGTCATTGACAAATAAGGTTTTTAAAAGTTTTTAAAAAACATAATGGACATATAATTAATTTTTGAAGTTTTGTTACATGTTAACAATGAGATTATGTGGTTTTTATAATCAATTAACATTGCTTTTGTCATTTTTTACAAGATTGACAAAATTTGTCACCAAAACATTTTGATTTTACCGAATGACACTTTTGGTTATACCGAATGACACTTTTGGTTATACCAAATGATGATATTTTTAAACAATGCTAATAGGCTGATATCTAGCAAGCTAGCTAGTTAGCTTGCTAGCTAGCCAGCAAAAGGACAATCAAATATTTTATATTTAGTACAAGTTTTTAAAATATTACAACATTTTCCTTAACCAAGCAGATTTCGCCCACCATTGACTACCATAGTAGGACAAAAAATACTATGGCAGTCAATGGTGGGCGAGATCTGCTTGGTTTACAAACATTCTTCCAAATATCTTTCTTTGTGTACAGCAGAACAAAGAAATGTATACAGGTTTGGAACAACTTGAGGGTGAGTAAATGATGACTGAATTTTCATTTTTGGGTGAACTATCCCTTTAAGGCCTTTGGACAAAAAAAAAAAAAAAAAAAAGACCTGTCACATCATTGACCACTATTCAACAAGTGTCAGTGAAACACCTGTTTGTCAAATTGTTCTTGGATTAATTCTTAAATTCAAGAGCATATGGGCAGAGAATCCACAGTTCATGAAGAACTAATCATACTAGTGCATAAACAGAAAATAAATGAAACCTATCCAGGGAAGAGGACCCATCACAACACATCCAAGCAAAATGCTGCTTGTATTTGTTCGTCCGTAATAGATAGCAATTGCAGTTGAAAAGCATGGAATTTTGTGCAGATGGAGAGAAAACAAACAATTATGAATGGCTATTAAGTGTCCAAAGACACCAACCATGTCATTGCATTTGAGAGAGAGAAAGCTTCTCCTGCACTTGACTGCTCATATAAATGTTTATGGTCTTTCTCACTGACCCTTTAAAAAGTTCATCACGGTAAATTTACTCTGTGATTATCAAGTTCTTGTTGTTTTCCCCAGGCACAGGATGCAATTACTTGTCTTAATGGCAATTTTGATGGTGACCTTTTGTGCGCTCAGAAAAGAGATGCACAAATGACTTTACAGCTTCTTTTGGACAGACAGCTGGTGTAACTGAGATGAGTTTACTGAGGTCTTCACACACCGCACAGCTTTGTGTGACACCTCATTTTCTCATTTTCACTTAAAACCACAATACAATTGACAATTACACATTTATATACTGAAGAAATCAAACGCTGCATTGTTTAATTTGGCCCATATTCACTCGTGCCTTGATATCTTCTGATACAGGCTGCGGTACCAGATGCACATATTTTAACAAATGTTATAGCTTATTTTAAAGGATTAGTTCACTTCAGAATTAAAATTTCCTGATAATTTACTCACCCCCATGTCTTCCAAGATGTTTATGTCTTTCTTTCTTCAGTCGAAAAGAAAGTAAGGTTTTTGAGGAAAACATTCCAGGATTTTTCTCCATATAGTGGACTTCAACAGTTACCAACGGCTTGAAGGTCCTAATTGCAGTTTCACAGCAGCTTCAAAGGGTCTAAGGGTCTTATCTAGTGAAACGATCGGTCATTTTCTAAAATGAATAAAAATGATATACTTTTTAACCACAAATGCTCATCTTGCACTAGCTCTGCGATCCACCACGCATTACATAATCAAGTAAAAACGACGTAGGCGGAAGTACCGAGCAAGTGTTTACAAAGCGAACGTGCAAAGACTAGGTCAAACGGCCTTTAAAAAAAAAAAAAAAGGAAAACGATGTCGGACGATTTTGAAGTTGGAGAAGAAAATGAGATGAGTTTTTCGCCCTACTGCAGTATTTACGCCACGCATTGTGTAATCACATTGACCTTTCCAATGTCATTAAACAATGCATGGCGCATCGCAGACCTAGTGCAAGACGAGCATTGGTGGTTAAAAAGTATTTGATTTCTATTTTTTTTAGAAAATGAACGATTGTTTCGCTACATAAGACCCTTATTCCTTGGCTGGGATTGTGTAGAGCCCTTTGAAGCTGCATTAAAACTGTAATTTGGACCTTCAACCCATTGGTAACTGTTCAAAACACGTAATTTTTTTTGGACCAAAGAAAGAAAGACATACACATCTTGGATGACATTAGTGTGAGTAAATTATCAGAAAATTTTTATTCTGAAGTGAACTAATTCTTTAATTCGTAATTTATGCATTTTCTTAAAGGTGAATTTCTCTATTCCAGCTTAATATGAAGAGGCAACTGCTCACCAAGGTTGCATTTAGTTGAACAAAATTCAGTAAAACATTCACATTGTGAAATATTATTTCTAATTAAAATAACTTTTATATTTGATTACATTTTAAAATGCAATTTATTGCTGAATTGTCAGCAGCCATTACACCAGTCTTCAGTGTCACATGATCATTCAGAATTCATTCTAATATAATTTACTGCTCAAGTAACATATCTTTTTATCACAGTTGAAAACGGTTGTTCTGTTGAAAGTTTTTGCATTCTTTGATGAATAGAAAATTCAAAAGAACAGCATTTATTTAAAATACAAATATTCTGTAAGAGTGTAAAACATTTTTGGAAGTGTTTTCTTTACGTTAAGAATTTGTTGTTGCAATTGCTAATAAAAAAAAATCACTTTCTGCCCCCACATTGTAGATTTTTGCCTTGAAACTTGTTAAATTTCTGCCTCTGCTTAATAGTAAAACCACTGAGCAGTGCACCTTTTCTGTGCTCGAGAATACAGAGGAAGGGTTGAGAGCATTGCTATGTTTTTGCACCTGAAGAGCAACTGTTCAAGTTAAGTGGCGTGCTCTAGGGCACAATGACCATGGGCAAAAGAGCAGCATGGATATAAATACCAGCAGCCCATAAAGGAAATATCCCTGGTGTCCCACCTGCCAGAATAACACTCGGATTGCAGGTGGGAAGCTTTTCCCCCTAGTGCACCATTGCTTTATACACTAAACCTACATCTAAATCTACAGGCCTGCTGCCACAATGGTTCAAATGTACTGTATCCTACCAGGAACAGTCGCAAACCTGTCAAATGCTTTATCATTAACATTATACCATTCATCCGATGTGCCCAGGGCAAGGATTTTGAATGTGATTCTGCATGTATTTGCTGTTTTTTTATAGCTGTACTCATCATTTTATATCCATGTTTATACTTGCCTTAGTACAAATTGAAAGTATTTTTAAGGTGTTGGAAAAGAAAAAGTACTTCAAGTCTTTGTAGGAGCCTTTTGGGCTGCTTTGACCACTCTAATGTCAGTGCTAAAGTAAGGATCATTTTTTATTAAGATATGTTTATCTATAAAAGCCCAGCCTGTTCATTATAATCCCACATTAATTCCTGACCTTTAATGGGGCTCCTCTGTCACTGAAATATGGGTCAATATTAATATCCACGTATTGTAAGGATGATCAGGTTCCATTATTTAGATCTCCCTTATTAGGAAACCTTTTCCTCCCTGCTTTATTGCCTCATAAACTTATAATTTCCACATTTATCATGCTCCAATGATTTCCACTCCTCTAATTCCCAGGAAGATCAGAGGGCAGAGACAGAAAGGGGTTGCAGGCATGAGCGATCGAGTGAGCGAATGAGCGAGCAGGCAGCGTCGTGCTCGCAAAGAACAGTGCCTGTCTGTTATGTGTGTGCTGAACGTGCTCACATGACTCATGTGTGCTTTCTGCTTGGTTACACTCTCACAGGTGCTTCACATTTCGGCAGTAACAGGAGTGGACGCGTATTAACTGTGTGCCCTGAGTGCAGGCCCATCTCGTTCCCCCGCATTTCAATTTCAGGAAGAAAGAATGCAATGATGGACACAGAATCGGACAGGTTGACAGTGCGGATGCAGAATGGTGTCATCGGGCACTCGCCCCGTGCATTCGGAAGGTTATCTGACACTCTGCAGACAAGATGTACTCTGTTTTTGGATGGAGTCTGGTCTGGCTGCCTGTCTCTGAAAAAAAGCAACTTGAAGATTTGTACTTGAGCGTAAAATCTATTAAAATAGAAGGATTTCAATATGACCTGTTATGACCTGCTGCCGCCGCCCGTGGATAGATAGCCTCACATTCAAATGTATTGTTGGCTCACTTGCTCATCAAGCTCGGTCTGCTTGCTAAAGTTACTGTTATCAAGTTGCTGTAATACAAAGGTTTGGTTTTTAACATTGGTAGGGACATTTTAACAGTTGAACTATACAGATCCTCACAGATCTGTATCTGAATTTTAATGGAATTCTTATTTTTAGAATCCGATTCACTTTATTATGCTCATTTGGCTTCTCGCAATGTCATGAAAGTAATTAGTGGTGATTTTATAAATCAGTTTATTTCATTAAATGATTTTATGAAGTGATGTATGATATCTGTAGCATATCAGATATTTTTTAATTAAAGGTGATCACCTATGCCCCTTTTTACAATATTTAATATAAGTCTCAGGTGTCCCCATAATGTGTCTGTGAAGTTTCAGCCCAAAAAAACCCATAGATTTTTTTTTATTATTATACCATGTATTAACTGCCTGTATTTGGTTGGGAGAAAAAAATGCGCTGATTTGGTGTGTGCACCTTTAAATGCAAATGAGCTTGTGCTCCCGTCCCCCAAGCTTGCGATTCCAACTAAAGGTGCATCCCAATTCGCGTACTTATGCACTATTCTATGACGTTTTAAGTATAAATAGTGCAAGTAATGTGCACACTGAAAATTCCAAAAAGAAAAAGTACACTTGAAATACCCAGATGATGCACTAAATTAACAGAAAAAACGAAGTGTGGAATGTTGGACACTTCATGCACTCAACTGTCGCAGCTTTGATTACGTAGCGTAGAGGGAGGGGGTATCAGACTCCTTTGTTAAATGACAAAATAACCTTATACAATTCACGCACTACATGGATGAGTACATATGTACATATTGTATAAGTTCATAGTGTATAGTGTGTAATTTGGGACGCAACTTGAGGCATAAATAACACAGGAGAAGCTCACACAGCAAATATAACTCTCAAAACAGATCATTACAAACTGTTCGTGATGCAGCATATCAGACCCAACTCACCTTCCTCCGCGTAACTTTAAACTGTGCAGGACTTCACTCCAGGACCAGTGTTTTCGTTGTCACTTTCGAAAACAATGGTGGAGCCATTGGTGGAAACGTACAGATTCAGGGGTGGTAATATTATAATAAGATCCCCTTCCTACGTCACAAGGGGAGTGAAATCTGAATGGCTCGTTTTTCACATGCTTGCAGAGTAAGGTTTACCAAAACAGAGTTTTCAAATTTTTTTGGTTTGGTAGATGCACTGTGAACCCAATTATAGCACTTAAACACAAAAACAGTTAGATTTTCATGATATGGCCCCTTTAAATGTATCAGTGTTGGTCAATATTGAATATTCAATTGTGCAGGCTTGCCTATTTTTTACATAAAAAAAAAAAACAAACAGAAAAAACAGAATTCATTTTTCATACTCTGTAATTCTGTGGTGGCTATATTTACTTTGGGTTTTAAAACAATTGGTTTGTAATGTTATATTTTGTAAAAAACAATTTACACAAAATTTTGTAGAATTTTAATATCTGTTGTCTGCCATAGCATGAAAACAATCATCTGCTTATCTGTATTGGCCAAACTTTTAATATTGATTGATCGCTAGACTTAATGTTTGAAGTTTTATTGTTTTGTCTATGTACAGAGTGCCACTAAACAGAGATAGTTTACAGGTAATTGTAAAGTTCAGCTAACCTCTACTGCTCATTGCTGCTTCTTGCTGGTTCAGCTGATATTTTCTTAGCACTAGAATCTGTCTTATTGTGATGTAACAAAGAATGTATTGAGTACAAAAGCCTCAGCTTCAAAAAAGTCCCTTTGAGGCAAGCCAGTCCAATGGGTGGCCATCTTGGTAATGCCCTGGGGGTCCTATTTCTATTCATGCTAGTACAGTTCCTGCCTACATGAATGAGGAAAGACTGAAATCTCTTAAAATAAAACATTTCATATCACAAATATAATTTTGCAACATTTATATGATTGATTGATTGATTTATCGGTTGATCCATCTGACCGACCAACCAGCAATTCTCTGGTAACTGGTTAATTTAAATGAATTTAATTTGTAAAGAGAAATAAAATACTCCCATTTTCTAAATGAAAACATGACACACAAAATTTATATTACATTCAATAGCCATATTCCCTTTAGTCACAACTAAATTGATATTGGTAAGCTATTCTGCAGTCTTTTAACTTTAAATTGTTCATAATTTGATCTATATTTTATACTATAGTAGAACTCAATTAAACTCTTAAATCTTATGTTTCTGCTTTCCCAGTCACCTTGGGTGAAATCATTTTTCAGTATTCTTTCATATTCTTTATCCTCAGTCTTTTTGTAAATGTGTTTCTTTGCGAAGAGAGCCTATTGATTCAAAGCATAAAAACACTAGATTTGACATATGAAGTAACTGAGATGAACCTCTTGAAATCTATGCATTGTGAATGAATCGTTATTTTGATGAATTAGCCCTTTGGCTGGAGCGATCGAGATCTGAATTTACAGCTGTTGGGCAGAGAGCCGGCTTTAGTGTGAGTGTTTTTGTAGCATAATGAACCAAGCCTAGCAGTCGCTGCAAGGTCATTGATGCACCTCGGAGAATAAAGAGGAACTCTTGGCATCCTGTCCTCCAACACTGCAAGGGTAAAAACATCCATAATTCGCCGTCTATGCTGTAAGTTTGGTCTGTAAGCTCTCAGGGGTTCTTTAGACCACCTGTCCCCCCTTAAAGCTTTTGATGCTGACTGGCATTCTTACATGTGAAAGTCATGCATTGAAATCCATAAGGACATCACAGGCGTTGATGGACATGATTAAAATTCATGAATCTTATTTTCTTCTCACATGCAATATACTTTGAACTTCAAACTCATTAAAGATACCTCAAATACTTGTGCAAGTATTTTTTTTTAATTTGCACTTTAAAAGACCAACGACCAGTTATACTCAATGGACTGTCATATATGTCTCCTGAACATTACACGATTTCACCGAACTAAATAATTATAATAATAAAAACACATTGATGGTTTATTCAGACACTTATCGTATGGAGAAAAGTTGTCAATGCTTCTATTTGAACTATCATCTTGAACTGGGTCCAAGTATGAATTAACAGATGCTGAGAGTCCATATTAAAGGGTTAGTTCACCCAAAAATGAAAATTCTGTCATTAATTACTCACCCTCATGTCGTTCCACATCCGTAAGACCTTCGTTCATCATCAGAACACAAATTAAGATATTTTTGATAAAATCCGATGGCTCAGTGAGGCCAGCAAGATAATTGACTCTTTCAGATGCCCAGAAAGGTATTAAAAACAAAATAAATACTTTATTCAACAATATCTAGTGATGGGCGATTTCAAAACACTGCTTCATGAAGCTTCGAAGCTTTACGAATATTTTGTTTCGAATCAGTGGTTCGGAGCACATATCAAACTGCCACAGTCACGTGAACTATTGAAATTCCGAAACTCTTATGACGTAACGAAGCCTGGTTTACTGAAATCGCGTTACTTTGGCTCTCCGAAACACTGATTTGAAACAAAAGATTCGTAAAGCTTTGAAGCAGTGTCTTGAAATTGGCCATCATCATTAGATATTTTTGAGAAGTCGTTATTTTTTTTTATTTATTTATTTTTTGGCACACAAAAAGTATTCTTTTCGCTTTATAATATATTAAGGTTGAAATACTTTACTCACATGAACTGTTTTAAATATGTCTTTAGTAGCTTTCTGGGCATCTGAAAGTGTTAATTATCTTGCTGGCAATAGAGGCCTCACTGAGATATCGGATTTTATCAAAAAAAATCTTAATTTGTGTCCCGAAAATGAACGAAAGTCTTATGGGTGTGGAACGACATGAGGGTGAGTAATTAATGACAGAATTTTCATTTTTGGGTGAACTAACCCTTAAATAGAATAGAATAGTACCATGCCAAACATTCATTTGATATATTTTTATTCCACAGCAATATTGATTGGTGCAAATGAGTGATCAATCAAAAGGGGAAGTAAAACAAACCCTATACCTAGAAATGAGCAAATGTTATGGGAGTGCTTATTTTATACTTGTTTTCACTGTGTAAGTATCCTAAAAATCATGTGTTCAGATGAAGAATGAGGAAATCTATTGATAAAACAGCACATACTGTGGTAGTAAGTTTAATTTTAATGATGTTTTCAGTCGATTTATTGGGTTGGTCCGAACCAGAGTTTGATTCCACCCTCTCACTCCACAGGTCTCTGTTCACATTGTATTGTTTGGGTGTTATTGTATGTTTGCATCATCAATATGAGCACCATCGTGAGTACTAGCTGCAGCTGTTCATCACAGTAGCTAGGTAACGACTTGGTAGGGGAAAATGCTTCACTGTTTTTCACTGTTATTTAAGTATTTGTCCCTTTGGATTCGCAAACAAAACCTTACATGCAGAGAGCGGCGTTTGCGTTTATGAGCAGATTCAAGAGGTGTGATGATTGAGAGCTTCTCCAATTTTGTCAATGACTAGCATTTATTTTTTATGTCTTTGCATGCCTCTGGTCACATTTATTATATAGTGCTTTAGTGTAGACTCAAGTCAGTTTGGCATCAGTTTGGTTTATATTATTGGTGTGACTCACTGTCAAAGAAAAAAAGTATCTTGTAACTGGTGCAGTACTCTCAAAGATACTTCATTGTATGTTATCTACACTGCCATTCAAATTTTTAGGGTTCAACATTGATTAATAAGAAGAAATGTGTCTGGAGAAGCAGATCAAGTGACAGTGAAGACTGGAGTAATGGCTGCTGAAATTTCAGCTTTGCCTTCATTACATTTTAAAATATATTCAAACAGAATATACTTATTTTAAATTGAAATAATATTTCATAATATTATTGATTTTACTGTAGCCTTGGCATGAGATACTTCTTTTAAAAACATTAAAAATGCAGTGTACCTTGGTGTACGTCTAGAAGGTATTAGTACTATGTGATTAATATAGACTTTTAAATTGACTTTTGAAAACAACTTTTGCATTAGCGACTGTCTTTCTTCTAGCAGAGCAGTAATATCTGGAAAAAATCCATCCATGCATGCAATGTAACTATACCAGTGTGAAATTTGTACATTTAGCATTCATAATATGAATAATGCACATCTAATCAGATAGCTAGATAATAACTTGAAGAAATCTCAAATGCTTGCTCTAAGGTTTTAACATAATGCCTAAAAGAGAGCTCTAAACATATGAAAGCTATTTGAAAATCTTTATGTTTGCATACTCAAGCTGATTTTTATTTCTTAACAAAAATAATGAGATGATTAAATAAGGAGAAAAGTCATGGTTATAGTGATTTTTCTTTTTCTAATTGTGAGAATTTTAGCTGCTGTGACAGCTGTTTGTGAAGTTTAGCACTCTTATCCTTTGGCAAGGTGAATCTTGTCACTCAAACTGTGAGGATATGGCACATGTAGAGGAGGAGGTGGCATTAGATGAGATGCCAGCTCGGCTTGCCAGTCAACACTGAACCTACAGAAATATGTTCAAGATTTCATCAGATCTTGGAATTGATAGCCAGTATTTGATACTCAACACTCTTTCTGTTTCTGTTATATTATAAAATGGATAGTTGATTGGCATCCTTGTGGAAAGATGTACTTGTTTAATAAATTAACAGTTTAATGAATATTTGTTTTAATATATGTATAAAGTTTTAATATATGTGAAGCACTCATTTATTTTGAGTCGGTAGGTGCAACAATCCGTCTGAGAAGAAACGTGATTTATTAACCAGAACAACTTTATATAACCAAGAAAGCAAATAACTGGCAACTTAAGTCTCAACTTTCAAATTATTCCAGTTGTATTACAAAACTTAAATGATAAATGTTTGAGTTTTGATGCTCTTTAATGTGGTGTGATAAATAGGGGTGCACATTCATGCTTAAAAAGATAAATAGTACGCTTTTGTACGAATGAAATTGTACAAATTCATAAGAAAATCGACAATGTGTAAAACAGCTATGTATTCCCATGAGATTGTGTTCATATACAGCAGCATGAAGTGCACGTGTTAGATCATTGCTTCCTCTTTATTACTAGCATGAAGTAAACATGAATGACTTCGGCCGGTATGTTGAATGATGCATGTTTGATATCTCATGTAATCGCCCAAATCAAGTGTTTCAACAGCCTCGTTTAAAAAATAGATAAGAGCATAAAGTTACAACTGTAAGTGTATTATAAAAGCTTGATATTTTTACTTATTCTGATATTTTTGTGAATTTCCGTGGGTGAAATCCAGTCATTTTGACTGTAATCCACAATTTGTCTGGTGAAAGACAGAGCTGCACAATTCTGGATAATTTGAGCCCCACGATTCATTAGTTTAAAATGGAGATCATGATTTTCCCACGATTCTGAACAGACAACTAAACAAAACAACATGAAATTTACTAGAGATTCTGACAAAATGTTAATTGCTGCAGACAGTCTATTTAAAAATGTTTATTTTTTTAATGGTTTGAATAAATAATTCAATTACTCATAAGTACTTGAATCCACATTTTTGAACGAATCTCTTAAATGATTCAATGAGAAATTATTTTTTTTAACAGTCACTTGTCATAACCTACTGGTGTAATGATGAATACAATCGTTATTTGGTTTGTCAAGTTTATTTCAAAATGTAATTTACTCTATTTTGATCGCTACCGAAGACATCAGTGTTTATTTCCGATTTATAAACTATTATCCCAGTATTTCTGTGATAATTTGAATTACTGTAACACAGAAATAATGATACTGTGTGGTTGAAAGACTGTTTGTGAAGCTGTTTCATACATGACAACTGCTTTCTCTGGGTCAGCGGCAGTGCCAACGGAAATTTGAATGTTCGCTGTGATGGTACTTTTCAAAGGTTTCATTGGCATTTAGGAATAAGATCGTGTGAGTGTTCGAATCCAGATTGCGTTCTTTTAACGATTAATCGTACTGTTCTAGTGAAAGATTTCCCCACGGGTTCAAGTTGGTCATGTGGATTTTCCACACTGACCAACAGAAAGTGAAAGGGTCTTCTGGCACTTCAATGCACCAACATCCATTGGCCTTGACTGTGTTCTACTCTATATCAAGGCCTCTCATTCCTTATTATTAATTGTTTGTCTGGCAGAAATCAAGTGGTTTGCTTACTGTTCAGGGTTTAACCAAGCAAACATTTGCCAAAGGTTTTCGGTTCTCTGCATTCCTCTCATCTCAAGTTTATCTGTGACCCATGCAGAACAGTCCTTGCTGTCAAGCTGACAGTGTCCTCTTGCTTTCACCCTTTAATCTCTGCTCCAGGTCTCTGTGCCAAATTGGATTCCACCTACGCAGACCCACCACCTGTTCTGCCCAGCCATGATGTTGTCCTCCAACACCTGCTGACCCCTCCAAGCACTCAGGTCTGTCTTCAGATTCATTTCTGCCCCATTACTGCTCTAAAACTATGGCGTATTTCCACCCTCAGAGTGTCAATAATATCTCCCATGAGTATTTCAAGTTAACATTTTCTTTGTTTGTTGGAAACCTATGGCATGTGTTTCTTAAAGAAGGCACATTTGCATTTGACAGAATCAGCCATCGTTACACAAACATCACTGTTAAAGTTTTTTGACAGGTTGTTATAGAAATGCAGATTGCGTGCCATTGGGAAACACTGATTTAGCAACAACATGGAACCAAAAAAGCATGTTTTTACCTTATGTTAAAGGTAATGCTCAACCAGCTTTTTATGATATATGACTCATGAATATGTAGCTGAGTTTCACTCGAGAATATGCAAATTCCAGTGTTGAGATGAGATGTAGAGAACGTCTTTGTCATTATAAATCTACCTCTGTGAGATTCATGTATCGCTTGTATATTATTACAACTCAATTGTAAGATGGAACAAGCAACATCTACAATAACCCTGAAATGTCAGCTTCACTGCGTGTTAAAACTGGCCATGCAGCTAATCATATGCATGCTGCAAGATTCAGGCACACATTTTCCGCATCTCAAATTTGTTAATTTGTCAATGTTGAACAGCAGTGTTAAGAAGGATGTTTATCAGCTGAGGGGTTTATATCATGCAGGTAATGAACCATGCAGTGTGCTCATCAAATAGGTAGTGCTGCCTGGCATTTTTCAAGTCAGACTCACTGTGTTACTGGAATACCACTCGAGCCCCAGATCATGCTCGAAATATACTATGAGATATTCATGCTGGTTCCGCTCAGTTACATTGCAGTCGGTGTTGCATTAGAACGTTCAGAATCCTTCTGCCATTTGATGCAATCACTGGACCTCAGGCTACTGCTGCCTGGCCATCACATGCTCACTTTATCAGCTTAAATGTTATTTAATATGCTCTGGTGACAGTTTTGGAGGGAACTTTATGGCACTACTGCAACTTTTCTTGCACAGGGTGGCCATTTATACAGGTAATTTTCAGAAATATTTGACCGCTGAATGCTGCAATTAATCAGTAAGAACACAGTATTCTAGAGAACTGTGTTACATTTAGAAAGATATAGTTCCGTTTCTTGAATTTAATTGGCCAATCTGTGTTCTACGGGCCAACAGTACTGGGACTTTTCACTTTCAATACGCTTTTCTGTGTTCACATGCTTCAGACACTCTGTGTTTTTGTAGTGAGGCTTTTACAGTGACACTTTCTGTAGGTTACATTGTTTTTCAGTTGGGGAATACAATACTGTCTTCATGAGTGAGTCATTGATTCAGATCCTCAGTCAGTTTGTTCAAAGACACTGATTCATTTAGGAATGTAACGACTGTCCTTGTGAGTCGTTGAATCATTCACTCAATTGAAAACACTGATTCATTCAGAAACAAAACACCACAATTGTGTTGCTTGGAGATGTGGCCTTGGACTTTTTTGGAAGTATTTTCATTGCAGAGCAAAAATAGAGAAAGTAACTGTCAATTTTGTATGCAAGATACCCAATATTGGCTTCTTGTTTTTTGAACTTGTATGAAAGCAGCATTGCTCTCATAATTATTTTATTCGCAATTAGTTTCAATGAATATCATGTCTTGGAACAACTGCACCCTCTGTATTTGTGTGATAAATACAGAACCATTAAGAATGCTTGAACTACTTAGGTTACACTAAAGTCATTTTTTTAAGAATCAGCTCAGGTAGATATACACAGATCAGGCATAACATTATGAGCACTGACAGGTGAAGTGAATAACACTGATTATCTCTTCATCACAGCACCTGTTAGTGAGTGGATTATATTAGGCTGCAAGTGAACATTTTGTACTGTGTTAGAAGCAGGAAAAATGGGTAAGCGTAAGGATTTGAGCGAATTTGACGAGCCAAATTGTGATGGCTAGATGACTGGGTCAGAGCATCTCCAAAATTGCAGCTCTTGTGGGGTGTTCCTGGTCTGCAGTGGTCAGCATCTATCAAAAGTACTCCAAGGAATGAACAGTGGTGAACCGGCCACAGGGTCATGGGCGGCCAAGGCTCATTGATGCACATGAGGAGCGAACGCTGACCAGTGTGGTCCGATACAACAGATGTAGCTCAAATTGCTCAAGAAGTTAATGCTGGTTCTGATAGAAATGTGTCAGAATACACAGTTCATCACAGTTTGTTGTGTATCGGGCTTCATAGTCGCAGACCAGTCAGGGTTCCCATGCTGACCCCTGTCCACCGCCGAAAGCACCAACGTGAGCATCAGAACTGGACCACGGAGCAATGGAAGAGGGTGGCCTAGTCTGATGACACATTTTCACATTTTCTTTTACATCACATGGATGGCCGAGTGTGTGTGCATCGCTTACCTGGGGAAAACATGGCACCAGGATGCACTACGGAAAGAAGGCAAGCCGGCGGAGGCAGTGTGATGCTTTGGGCAATGTTCTGCTGGGGAACCTTGGGTCCTGCCATCCATGTGGATGTTACTTTGACACGTACCACCTACCTAAGCATTGTTGCAGACCATGTACACCCTTTCATGGAAATGGTATTCCCTGGTGGCTGTGGCCTCTTTTAGCAGGATAATGCTCCCTGCCACAAAGCAAAAATGGTTCAGGAATGGTTTGAGGAGCACAACAATGAGTTTGAGGTGTTGGCCTCCAAATTTCCCAGATCTCAGTCCAATTGAGCATCTGTGGGATGTGCTGAACAAACAAGTCCAGTCCACAGAGGCCTCACCTCGCAACTTACGGGACTTAAAAGGGACCTATTATGAAAAATTCACTTTTCCATGGTGTTTGGCTATAAATGTGTGTTGGCAGTGTATGTACACAACCACCCTATAATGATAAAAATCCAACCGCTCCTTTTTTTTTTTTTTTTTTAAATCTCCTTAAATCATCAGCAGTGTCTCAGAACAAGCCGTTTCCAGATCCCTGGCAATGTGACGTCACTTTAGCCACAGGCCCTGCCCATGAATGTTGACAGACACTTGCCGTTTTTAGGTGTTCTGTAGCTGGATGGATTAATCCACATAGCTCTCTCCATTTACTCCCTAAATCTGAGCCGCTGAAGACGTGGTGGATTCATTTTGTTTTCAAAGAAAATGCTTTTTCAGCTCTACCGAAATTTGTTTATGTCTGCACGAATCATTTCACACCGGACTACTTTGTGAACTAATGTCAATACAAAGGGACAATACAAAACAGAGGTTGTGCTAAAAAGTTGTTACTCAAGGATAAGTGGCAATTTTAACATGCTATAAAAAATTATCTGTGGGGTATTTTGAGCTAAAACTTCACATACACACTCTGGGGTCATCAGAGACTTATTTTACATCTTGTAAAAGGGGGCATAATAGGTCCCCTTTAAAGGATCTGCTGCTAACATCTTGGTGCCATATACCACAGCACACCTTCAGGGGTCTAGTGGAGTCCATCAGGGCTGTTTTGGCAGGTTAATGTTTAATGTTTTTTCTCTGTACTGATATAAACTCAGAATTGCAACAAAAAGTCATAATTGTGAAAAACTCATGTTGCAGCTGTCTCACAATTCAAAACCCCCACCCCCCAATTCCAAGTTTATATCTCGTTATTCTGATTTTATCTCTTGCAGTTCTGTGTTTATAACTCACAATTAGGAAACATTAGGAAGGTGGTCATAATTTTATGCCTAATCAGTATAGCTCCATAAGATAACAGCACAGTTTTCAGCGTGATTCAGTTTGCTTTATCTATTGGCTATCTACAAAAAGTAACATCTGTATACATCATTCAGCTGGCTTGATCTCGGTTATGTTCAGAGAACTTCAGACTGCAGGCAAATCAGATTTTTTCTCAAATCAAATATTTTCAGGCAGATTGTCAGCGCTATTACTTGCAGGTGATCAAACAGGATTTGTGTGTCCAGACATAACCAAACTATCTGCATTGGTTGCTTTGGTAACGAAGTAGGTGTACCCACATATGTGACAAGGCTTTCGAAACGGATGCAGGGAAAATGGAGGTGCATCATCTCACTGTCCAAATAAGCGTCCTGTTAAGTTGCGGTGCAGAACTCCTCTGTCACAAAGGAAAATGCAGAAATCTTTGGACATACCTTTTGAACACTGTATAAATACTTCCAGCATTTCTCTCTTTAGATTTGACATTATCATTGTGTCGCAAAAAAAAAAAAAAAAAAAAAAAATTGAAATTCGATTTGAGCAGCCAGAGCATCCAGGCGCATCTGTAAAAGTCTGATTGTATCACATTTCAAATCACCTCTATATGTGGTTTGAATCAGATTTAGAAAAGAAAAAAAATCCGATTGCAGGCTTTCAAAAACCCATCTGGATAAAATCTAGATATGCAAAGAAAAAAAAAACAACTTGTTTTTGCTGGCAGTCTGAACATGGCCCAAGATTTGAAAGTCATCATGCAGTTTGTATGTGAGATGTACAAATCTTTCATCCCCTGTGTTCAAAATATAGCCTTGAGCATCCAGTTTTTTCTGAATTGGACATATGGTTATGAAAACAAAAATAGAAAATATGAAGCCTTTTTAATTTGTCAGGATTTCTGCATGATTGGATGTTAAAATGTGAGCTGCTTTTCATCATTTTACATTTTAATTTTCCCTTAGGGAGTAATAAATAAGGCCTGTCTGTCTGTCAATCTGTCTAGCATCTGCTTTAGGAAACCAGATACATCTTTATTGGGGGAAAAAAAAACAGCCAAGGTCATTGATGATAAAGGTAACCTAGTATTATAAATTAGTAACTGCTTGAAGCTGCTTCAGATCCTGCTATTCCATTTCAATGCAACACACATATACAGATAGATGGCTTTGGTTTTTTGAACATTCTTTGGTAACTACATAAATCCCTTACTTCCATTTGAGTTATTTTATAGTTTTGATAACTTTACTATTATTCTGAAATGTGAAAATAGACATCATAAGGATTAAGTAATGAGTAGATCTGTACCGACTCTTGCCTGGTACTCTATATAACCTGCTTCTGAAGTTCTTGACCTTCTTTTCTTTCAATTTCATTCAAGCATTCCTAAGTAGATTGTGAAGGATTTTGGGTTCATTTTAAAATTACAGGCGTTTGTGTTAGAGCAGGGCAATAACTGAGCTCTGAAGGAATGTAGAAGCGTTATGAAGAATGTTATTTCCACCATTGCCCATTATAGTGTCATCAATGTGGATGCCCACACACACATGCAATTGTATAGTTTTTATGTTTATGTATGAATTATGTGCTTAATATTTGTAATTGTCACTTGAGCTAGCTAAGATTTAAAGTCATGTAGATTTATGGTATACAAACTATTTATATAACATACAAACTATTAATAGGCAAACAATACTTTTTTTTTGTTTGTTTTTTTGTTTTTGTTTTTTTCCCACTCTGTATTAAATATTCTTAAGACAGCTAAGGGATTGAACTTTATCTTTATCATTTCACACATTGACAGCATTGTTAATGGAAAACAGGTTTGAGAATAATGAAGTGCAATAATGAAGTGTTAATCAGGTGTTACATATTGAATCTCATTCATATCAGTTAAAAATGGATGCCAAACAATGTATCTGTTGTGCTTGGCATGATACAGTATGTAAAATATAATGTCTTTCATAAGCTTCTGTATTTTCTTATTAAAAGACAGATTTTAAAGAAGGATTGTAATCTTACAGACTCTTTTACCTAAAATACAAGAATACAAGTAAAAATAGACAAAAGACAGAGAGGGGAAGCTTCTGTATCTTAATCTGTAGTGCTAGTGTCTTTCTTAGAGACATGAATACTGTTCTTTTTCTAGTTGTACAATGCTGCCACCTGCTGGTTAAGAAAGGGTATTGCTTGTTAAATAGTTTGTAGTAACTTTAAGGGGTTAACACTTTAAAATGAGGTTTCATTTGTTAACATTAGAAGATGGAATTAAAAAAGGTTATTGCAACATTTTATCTCAATTCAGACTTTTTTTTTCCCCCTCTGCAATTGCGAGTTTATCTCTCACAGTTCTGAGGGGAAAAAGTCATAATTGTGAGTTATAAACACAGAACTGCAAGAGATAAAATCAGAATAACGAGATATAAACTTGGAATTGGGGGGTGGGGGTTTTGAATTGTGAGACAGTTGCAACATGAGTTTGTCACAATTATGACTTTTTGTTGCAATTCTGAGTTTATATCAGGACAGAGAAAAAGAATTGTGCACACTCAGAATTAGAAGAAATAAAGTATGAATTGTGAGATATAAACTTGCAATTCTGAGAAAAACGTCTGAATTGTGGGATATAAACTCACTATTGTGAGAAAAATTATTATATCCAAATATCCAAAATTCTAAACCGTATGAATTAAGTGAACAACAGGCAAGGGTCAGGCGATCAGCAAACACAAGTAAGGCAAAAAAACAATAATCCAGAGAACAAGGTAAAACTTATTTTAAAGAATGCAATACAAAAAATAATGCTAAATACGCTTAAAATGATTCTTAAAGGTGCAATATGTAAGAGTTCTGTCCGCTAGAGGTCGCTAGAGGCCTATTTAAAACAAAAGCGTAGCTTGATGACGGCAAGTTTGAACACGGAATCTTGGGACATGTGGTCTTCACATCACAGCCGGTGGATAGGACTCAGGGAGAAATCATGTTCATGGATGTGATTATTAACATTACTGTAGTATGAAGCAGAGCAGGACCGAGTGTTGTGGGAGCTGAACGAGGCCGCTGGAGCGATTGCGCAACACACGCCTCACGAGCAGTGGAACTTTTATTATGTCACAGTCGCCGGCGCCGCTTCCGCTTTTCCGGTCATGAATATGAGGTAATGCAGCTCTGTTTATCATATTAGATAAATTTGAGTGTGTTGAAAATGTTATAACGTTACTCTGTGCGTTCGCTCGGCATCTGCTGTGAGACACTTGTTTGAGACACACTGCAGTAAGCTAGATCGATTTTAGAATATCATATTAAATGCTGGATGGCTTGTGTTGATAAATGGCATGCAATTCATTTTAAAACGTATTGAATGATGGAGAAAATTCTGTATTACTGTTACTAAAAATCAATCTGCATCTGATTATGCCATGTTGGCTACTTGACAAAATAGTGTTTTTCTCTGAGGCATGGTAAAGCATGATAAGCTACTCGCAAAAAAAAAAAAAAAAAAAAAAATCAAGAAAATTAGATTTATACAATAAGACTAAATGTGTTAAGCTATATAACAACAATTAGTTTTCTGTCTATAAACGTAACCAAAGAGTTGTTCCCTTGTCTATTAAAATGTGTAATATATTAAAGCGTCTTTGGTGTTTCTATGGTTTTTACAAAATAAAACCAGAAACCGAGGATAATGCTGGTATGACTCAATTGACAGGCGACTCCTCACACGTCCCGGAGCCTTGGTTAAAATTGCAATTTTCTCACGATTTACAAATAGTTGGAAACATTTGGGATATTGTAAGTACTCAAGTGAACAAAATATAGTGGTTTTTGGATACATATTGCACCTTTAACAGCATTATTTTGTTAATACAATTGTTCATTGTTGTCAGGTCAGCAAACTACAATTCCCAACAAGCACAGCAACCTTCAAACATGGCCGCCTCAGACTCAATATACCAGAATACACGTACATGGCTCTAAAATCACTGGACTTCTGATCACACACACCTTTTATAAGCTCACGCACATACTCTGACTGAGTCCCAATTGTACATTCTTTGGTAAGTATGCACTCCATTCCTTGTGTTGTGACATTACCAGGCCTGTGTACATTATATGATATTGGTGTTTTCCATGGTTTAAATAAATCCTCTTTTACAGTATTTATTTTTAAGAGTGTAGCTAATGTTAACAAATTAAACCTATAGCATACTTCCAATACGATGGCCATCAACAGAGAAACAGGCTTTTTGCAGCCAGAATGATAGTTACGACCCATTCTTGCCAGACAAAAATATTTTGAAAACCCTAATCATGTTATTTTAGCTAAGTTTATATTTTAAAAACTTTAACTATTCAAAATTTTAGGATTAATACAATTTTTGTATTAATGTTTTTTGTTGTTGTTGTTGAAAGAAGATTTTTATGTTTATTAAGGTTTTTATTTATTTATTTGATAAAAAATACAGTAATATTGTGAAATATTAAAACTTTTTTCTATTTTAATATTTTATAAAGTTTGACTCATCAAATGTAAATATTCTGCTTGTCCCAAGTCATCTCACTTATACACTGTATATCCTGTAGAATTCCAGGGGATATCTCAATAATGTCATATTTGCCTGAATAACATTCAATTTAAATGACGAGTTTTGAGTTACAATTTTAACAGAGAACATCTGTGATGTCATGGGCTGATTCAGAAAGGATTAATATTTCTCCCTTTTTGACTAAAATAATTTTGTCTGTTGTCTGGATGGGCATTACAAGGTCATGTATTCTGGCTGTGTGAATCACACTGAAATAAACTACTCTTATTATATCTGATATATTTATTACATTATGTGGTAAAAATAATCATTTTAATATGCTGCTATCTTATTGTCACATACTCTTTATGAAGTGTGGAATGATGCATTGTCTTTTTTCAGGATTTTTTAAAGAATAGACAGTTTAAACTGTAGCATTTATTTAAAATAAATTTGTAATGCTATAAATATATTTATTATATTTTTAATGTGCTCTTTAAACATTAAATTGAACAAATTCTTTGTTCAAAAATAAGTATTAGTTTTGTTCATTAAAAAAAAAAAAAAAAAAATCATAGTGATTCTAAACTTTTGAACCGTAATGTACATTATGTTCATAAATTAACAACATGGTGAAATAAATGTCAGAAGGAAGTTCATAAAAGTTTTCATAAATGTGAATGCATTTTCCAAAGGCTCTTTAGGCCAAGATTCCCCTTTTTACAAAAGTCACAACACAATTTTTCCCATCAGATGATGAGTAAGTTAATGTGAGCATTTTGGCTGTATCAGAGCTGCTCTGTGCAGCTTATCAAGGCTTCATTGGCTGAGTAGGCGTGTTCTGTCACTCAAAGCACAAAGCTCAGACATATGGCTGCACGGAGGCGGGAACTGACTGACAACAGCCTTCACCAGTTCCTCTTTTCAGCTAATGAGAAGCTGAATGTACTGGTTTGAGCAGCCTACATACAATAACCACCATATGCACCTCAAGGGATTCTGTTTTTGCCATCTGAAAATCTGAAAAATATTTTGTGATAAACAGCATGGAGCCAGGGCATCTTTTGCTACAGTATACGCTACTATTTCATGCCCTCATCATATACGCTGTAAAAAAAAAAAAAAAAGTGTATATATATATATATATATATATATTGTTGTATCAATTGATATAAAAAGTCATGGCAACATATGTTTTCATCACAATCATTTAAAGGGTTCACCCAAAAAGGTACTAAAGACATTGTTAAAATACTCCATGTGACTACAGTGGTTCAACCTTAATTTTATGAAGCGACAAGAATACTTTTTTATGCTCAAAAACAAAACAAAAATAACGACTTTATTCCAATAATGAGTCGGCGTTATGACGTAGAACCTGGAAGATGTGAGTGTAAACAGTGTAGGAGAAAGAAACAGAGGAGAAGAAGTTAATAAAGTCGTTATTTTTGTTTTGTTTTTGCGCACAAAAAGTATTCTCGTCACATTAAGTATGCAATTGATGTTGTTTATTAAAACCAAGTATAAATCTCATTAATATAGTTTTTAAGCATATTTACATTAATTCCAAAATAATAACTAAAGGCAGTATTAATTTAAACAATATATTTTATTTGTGAACTCATGTTTAGCTGTTCTTTTTAATAATCAACTTATTTTCGGATCATCAGTCATCAAGCCCTATAAACACTGGTCACAGAATCAAAGATGTACCTTTAATTTCACCAAGCTGATTGCTCACTAAAACCCCCTCACAGTCATTATGTTTTAAGGCCATTTCAAGTTTGATTTTGACATGACATAAAGCAGTGATATCTTCAGTAAGTGGCTGAGTTTACTTTTTTATTAATATTCCCATTAACACTGTAATGTTGTTGATTCAGACCGATTTGCGAACGCACACGAAAACAAGAGGCAGGATTTATCACACAAACCAATCATATCCAATCATAACCAATTTCACATGACTTTCCCCCATTCATTCTCAATTACCCCCCACTAAACCCACTGCACACTTTAGGGGGTCTGTTATAAGTCAATGGGATCAGGGGAGGCATGAAAGATGCGGACTCTCTCTGTAACTTTATTTGCTGGTCTCGCTGTTGGACAGTGTTACTTTAGAAAAACTATTAAATATACACTTTTTAATGTCACATTTTGCAATATTTGCGTTATTTTGTGTTTGTAATATGGATTATTTTCTCATCCTTTTTCAGTATTCTTTGATGAATAGAAAGTTTAAAAGAACTATTTATTTGAAATAAAATTTTTGTAACATTTCAAAATTTACTGCACCCTTTCTTTAATTTTTTTTTTTTTTTTGCTGACCCCAAACTTTTGAACATTTATTATTATTATTATTATTATTAGGCCTATTATTATAAAATGACTATAAAATAACGAAGAGAAAAATGTAGCAAAATGACAAAGCATCCCACTGAGTCTTGTTCTGCTAGAGTGTCAAACTGAGTTGTCTGTCGTCTGAAGATGCTATTTGGAAGCAGCAGTCAGTTGTTATGTAAGACTGCTCTTTCTCCACTGGGTATTGCTGCTTTTTAATGCAAAGTGAAGCACCTACTTTGAAAAAGAAATGTGAACTGTCTAAAAATTCAAAAACTGCTTAAAAGGATTGGCAATGTGGTATGTTTGCTCTCCTGACGTCTGACACTGACAAATGAATAGCATGTAGATGTGAAACAGTATTATACACTGATCTCTGAAATTATAGACAAGCACTTGTTTCATCGTTGTATAATATTGTGTGTGTTTGTGGACTTTAAGTGCTATTTCTCAGCTGTTACTTTGTGTCTTTTCAACCTTGTAGAACAACTGAAGTAGGGATAACAGCATTTTAACACAATTCCCCAGTTCCCAGAGTTTTACAGCATCCAAGTATATTTTTCTCTTGAGAATTTTACAGAATGAATGTGCCATGTTCAGTATTTGCATATCTTTTGCATTTAATGTCTCTATCTTAAAGACTCTGGGGACCCTAGAACTACAGCTTATCATTTGTACATCATTTATCTACAATAGAAGTTTCTTAAAGGATTAGTTCACTCAAAAATGAAAATTCTGTCATTAATTACTCCTGTTGTTCCACACCCGTAAGACCTTCGTTCATCTTCAGAACACAAATTAAGATATTTTTCATAAAAACCGATGCATGGCTCAGTGAGGCCTCCATTGCCAGCAAGGTAATTTACACTTTCAATGCCCAGAAAGCTACTAAAGACATATTTAAAACATGACTTTGGGAGGTTGACACACGCTCTGAACCACTTATTCAAAACAAAAGATTCGTAAAGCTTCAAAGCTTCATGAAGCAGTGTTTTGAAATCGCCCATCACTAGATATTGTTGAATAAAGTTGTTATTTTGTTTTTTTGGCGCACAAAAAGTATTCTTGTTGCTTCATTGAACATTGAACCACTTGTAGTCACATGAACTGTTTTAAATATGTCTTTAGTAGCTTTCTGGGCACTGAAAGTGTTAATTATCTTGCTGGCAATGGAGGCCTCACTGAGCCATCGGATTTTATGAAAAATATCTTAATTTGTGTTCTGAATATGAACGAAGGTCTTACAGGTGTGGAACGACATGAGGGTGAGTAATTAATGACTGAATTTTGATTTTTGGGTGAACTAACCTTTTAATATCCATGAAAATAGCCTTGCTGTAAAGCGACCAGTCTGCATTTTATCCACATAGTATTTTATTAATTATGAAATATATTGTCATAGATGCATACAATTATGTTGTATCCAAATAATTTTCAAATACATTTGTATAGCTTTCTCGTTTATGAATGTAGAAAATCATAAGAATGTATCATTCACTGTTTTTCATGAATGGACTATGGAGTTTTCAAGCTTCTGAAAGGACACAAAAGCACCTTAAAAGTATCATAAAAGTAGTTCATATGACTCATGCATTATATTGTAAGTCCTCTGAAGCCATGTGATAGCTTTGTGTGAAGAACAGAGTGAACTGAAATCATTATTCACTGAGAATTGATGTATGTCCTAATGCATTAGTGCACATACTATATTATATCTTTTCAATGAGTTCCAGCTCCCATTCATTATCCCATGTGCATGGAAAATCACAACCTGCACAGAAGGAAAGAAAGCAAATTTTTGAAATGGATTTGAAATCTCCTAATTTCGTGGTATCAGTGTCTGGGGGGAAATAAGCATATGGAAATTATATGCAGTTGAGGTTATGCATAATAAATATGTGCTCCGTGTAATGGAAATAGACATTGTGCATACTCACTGGTATTTATAAAGTAAACATTATATATTTATAAGTGATGTTTTTGCATAATAGTTACAGTAATAGAGAACTGTTATTGACATATGAGGCAGTGTGAACTATATATGACCTGACAGCAAATTATAAGCGTTGTTGCTCATTTTACATTTCAAGAGGTTAGGCATTCATAACTAAAGACACTTACTGTGCGTTTTTCATCTTTTATTATCTATTTCATCCCAATAAATAAAACGGATCAGAGGAATGTCAAATCTCTTTTTTTCCCTATCTCCCGTTAGATTACATTTCTTAGTCACAGAACGCTGCAGAGTAATATATTACTATCGTTTTTCACTTGTTAACAGATGACATCACAGTCACACCACATGACCTCAGTATCACAGCACAGTCCTTCAACAGCTTCTTGACATTCTGACAGTGTTTATTCACATGTCAAACACTCGCTCTAAAATATTGCAACAATTCTCTGCAAATAATTAACAGCTGTGTCACAGAAAGTCAGCTCAGACCAAATCCTTCCAAGCACAATTTTTGTGCTTTATATCAGCCAAAAGACCAGGCATTTGCATTTAAAAAAAAAAAAAAAACCATTTAATTAAATAATATCTAAATTGCAGGTTAAGCATTCAATGAAAATCTCTCAGAGAGCTCCACTATTAATATATATACTCTAGTGTTGAATACTATTGATATTCAACACTAGATGGCAGCAAGAATCCACTATTGAAGTGTACATAAACACTGTTCTGTCTAACAGATATTGTTGAATTACATTAGTGTTAGGCCATATTTTTTTGGCGCATCTCAATCAGCTCCCTATCTTCCTAGGTTGTGAGTTCGTATATTGTGTACACAATATTGTGATAAGGACAGTAAGGACCCTGGCTCACTACAGGACTCTATTTCTGGCGACAATACAACATCCTCATTGTACAACATCACTACTGGTATTTATGAACATCAGCAAAACTGTTATCTTTCTGACATTATTTTTTAATGTTAAAGTAGCCTATATTATGATAAATACTTTGCTTGTTACATAGGCGTGCAACATTTCAGCCGTAAATAAATTATAAAAATTATTAAATTTCCTACTTCCCGTTTCTGAAGTTGTGATTACGAGCTTGCCTGTTTGCCTATTTATTCTTGCCTATTTCTTGGGAAAATCTTATTAAAACCATATAAACATACATCTCTTTTGCTATCTATAGTCAGCTTGCTAATGATTCTGGAAATTCTCAGTCAAATACAGGCCATTTTCGCTGTATATAAAACATACAGTAAGCTTCAAATGATTATTTATGTACGTAAATATGCTCTAATGAAAATACAAGACAATGTACAGTAGCTGTTGTGGAAGAAACTAATATATAATACCAGTCACGGCAGCAATCGTTCTCTCCTCTGCCATGTTTAAAGTTTGTGGTCCGCCCATCTCGGGGTATCAAAATTATCCCCGAACTTCCCAGTGGTAAATACGACTTGAGAGGGCATTCATTTCCAATTTTTAACTAGGAAACTGCAATAATTCTGATAGCATGTGAAGGCAGCAATATATTGAACATCGAATCCTTTGTTTTCACAGTGTGGGACTTTTTAAGGAGTGAACGTTTCAGTGCACTGGTAGGATTTTGCTTTTGAGACAGCCTTTAAAATGTCCGACTCCCTGATCAGTGCCCTAACGAACTAGGGAGCTAATTAAGACGCACACAAAGTTTTCAAAAAAGAAATATCTAAAAGGAATAGCTGCGGGTGAAGCTGAAGAGTGAATGAACACCAGTAAACTGAAGCCCGTTCTACACATCTTATATGAGATTAATGAGATATCCAAGATACACAACATTAATGCGCTCTTCCCATAACAACAACGCTGAAACACGGGCAATTACAGCACAAATCATTTACAACGTTCTATTACAGTAGCGTTCTCATTATAATGTTAGCAGAATGGCGCTGCACATCACTTTACTGTATTTTCATGATAAAAGTCATTACAGGCATCACTGCACACTTTCAAATCCATAGTTTCAATTCATTTCATCAGTCTGGACTGCATGCTGACCTAATGCTAACCAATCAGATCTCAGGTACCACCCAAAATGCCGCAATAACCAATCAGAAAAAACAAATGTATATTTAAAGTCACAGCGATCATCGTTTTCATGATCAATAGTCGCTGTCACGTCTGAGTACTCATGCACATCCCTAATTTTAACTAATGGAGGATTCATGTTGTGGAACTAGTTTCTCAAGAACAGACAAGAAAAAACTAAAAGAAAAGTATATGAAACAGAAAAGCAGTATATTGTTTATCATGGAACTGGTGTCTCTTCTGGTCTCACATCCTGCCCACGGTTATAACACAACACTGTCTATGAAAAGCTAAAGAGGGAATCTAATCTCCAGAGGCTTGTACCTCACAGACCCAATTATCTGCGCCTTCCTGCCTCTGTGTCCCTCAGCGGTAGATGAGCAGCACAGTGCAGCTGCACTGGAGATGAAGCTCAGGGAAGGACAAAAGAGACAACTGAGCTCTATACTTACTTTACACGTTCTATTCAATGTCTTCGAAACACAATATGATTTTAAATATCATATAACTGTGGCTCTTTTTTTCCGATGTTTTCATTGTGTTCGTTTCACGGTGATTGCTTTGCTCACAAGCGTATTGAGCAAAGAAAAAAAAAACTCAATAGCTTCAGCAATACACACTCAGCAACAGGTAAAATTACAAACACCTTTCTATAGCTTAAAGGTATAGTTCACTTCAAAATGACAATTCAGTCAACATTTACTCACCCTTATGCAACGATGTGCTAAACACAGTTGATGAACCAAAGCATTATGACCACCTGCCAGTGCCTAATTTGCTGTTGGTCCTCCTCGTGCTGCCAAAACAGCACTGACCAGCTGAGGCATGGACTCTCCAAAGACCCCTGAAGGTATCCTGTGGTATCTGGCACCAAGCCAGTTAGCAGCAGATCCTTCAAGTCCTGTGGGTTACAAGGTGGAGATGCTGTGGATAAAATGTGTTGGTCCAGCATTTACCACAGATGCTCAGTTGAATTGAGATCTGGGGAATTTGGACTGTTGGTAAATTCTGACCACTGCTGACCGGGAGCAACCCACAAGCCTGGTCGTTTTAGAGATACTCTGACCCAGTCACCTTGCCAAAACAATTTATTTGGCCTTTGTCAAAGTCACTCAGATCTTTATTCCTGCCCTTTTCTTCTGCATCCAACATGATGAGAACTGATTGTTTGTTGACCATCTAATCTACCCAGACCTTAATATGTGGGCTTGTTAGGAGATGATATTTGAAGCAAAGATATTCGCTTCACCTATGACTCATCAGTGTGTGTGTGTGTGTGTGTGTGTGTGTGTGTGTGTATCAGGGGCGTTTCCTCCAAGAAGGCAAGGGAGGCAGTGCCTCCTCAAAAAAAATAGGATGAGAAATTAATCCATATTACATATAAAACAACACAAATATTATAAATTATGACATTAAAAAGAGCACAAGTCACTCGTATTTCTAAAGGAACGCTGCCCAACAGCGACACCCGCAGGTAAAGTTACTGCAGGAGTCATGCCTCCTTTTCCACTCATAGAAAAAACAATTAGACCCCCGGCGTGCAGTGGGTTTTATGGGGGGTAATTGAGAATGAATGGGGGAAAGTCACGTGAGAGGAGGCAATGTGTCCATCGCACTATGATTGGATGTAATTGGTTATGATTGGATATGATTGGTTTGTGTGATAAATCCCGCCTCTTGTTTACGTGTGCGTTCCGCGCGTCAGTTTGAATGAACAAATGATGGCGTCAATGGGAAGACTAATTGAAAAGTAAGTAAACAGATCATCCAGTTAGATATCACCGCTTTATGTCACGTCAAAATCAAACTTGAAATGACTGAAAACATGATGAATAGAACGCTCAAAAGAACAGCATTTATTTTCAGAAATTTATTTAATGCATTTATTTAAGCATTTATTTAATGTGCCTTTGCTGAATAAAAGTATTAATTTCTTTCCTTTTTTCTTTTTCTTTTTTTTAAGTCTTACTTAACCCAAACTTTTGAATGGCAGTGTATCATGATTTCCACAAAACAAACAAACAAAAAAAAACATTGATAATAATTAAAAATGATCTTAGAATGATTTCTGAAGGACCATGTGACACTGAAGACTGGAGTAATGATGCTGAAAATTCAGCTTTGACATCACGGGAATAAATTACATTTTTCACATAGAAAAGAGTTTTTAAATGGTAATAATCAGGGCTTGACATTAACCTTTTTTGCTCACCAGCCACTGTGGCTAGTGGTTTTCCAAAGTTACTAGCCACTCAGCATTTTCACTGGCCACAATTTTAACATCGATACCATGGGGCAAAATTGCCATATAGATATTTTTAATATGCTCTCATAATTTGGCAGCAGGTATATTAGGCTGCTGTCACTTTAAGAGCTGATGCACGGATCCATTATACTGTTACACATTTGTTTTCTTTCTCAACTGTTTACGTTCACTTGAAACATAACTAACTGTTTACATGAATACTCACCAATATCGGCATTTTGTGTGTATTTGACCGTTTAAGCGCAATAAGCAGCATAAAAGAACTCAATTTAGTACTGAGGAGGCTTAATGTGCTCTCTGGGCGTGAGCACAAAATCTGCGGGAATGAGTAAAATTATGCGCAATAAGTGCAATACCATGCTGAAATTCAAGCCCTGTAACACCAGAGCAAATAAAACGAGTGTGTAAGGGGATTGTGGGGTTGTGTGTCAGCTCGCTGTCGGAGGGATGAGAGAGCGAGAAGGTGCAGCTGGTATTGTGTATCTGTTCTGCGGAAAATGAGTGTTTGAAGCGTTTCAGATATTTCAGTATAGATATGTATTGAAAAATCAATATTTTTGACAACACTACATTGCACTTAGTTTATTATTTCAGATGCCTTTTAAAAGACTACAATTAAAAAATCAAACCACTAAAGTGACTGCGTTACATGCCGCCACTGTTGAAATCCACCCGCATTTGGCGGGTTGGTGGGTGATAATGTCAAGCCCTGGTAATTATATTTCACAATATTACTGTTTTTACTATATTTTTGATCATATAAATGCAGCCTTGGTGAGCAGAAGAGACTTCTTTCTAAAACATTTGCAAACTTTTGACCGGTACTGTATATTATTTATACTTAATTACATATATTTATATATTTAAACATTATATATGTTAAAATATAAAAGTTATTTTAAATTTTAATAATATTATACAATATTACTGTTTTTTTTTTTTTTTTATGATCAAGTAAATGCAGACTTGGTGAACATAAGAGAACTCTATACAAAAAAAAAAAAAACTTATCAACCTCAAATTTTTGAACACTATGCTAAATTGCCCCAAAATCGTATGTACTATAAAAGTGTATTATGTACAGTACACAGACAAAATAAAGTCATACATGTTTGGTAAAATAGACTTTTCATGTCTGGGTGAACACAAGCTTTTTAAGTTACTTTAGTTCAATATTGATTTGAAATTGTTTTGTAGATTATGACACGGAGTAAAGAACCATAAAATATGTTTTACCTTGTCTGTAATTACAGTATGATTCTATTTGCATATATATAGAAAAGCATTCAAGCATAGATGTAAAAAATTGCACACGGCATTTAGACAAATTTTTGTTTCTAATTAGCTAGAATGCAAGTAATTTTTTTGATGCACATCAGTGTTTTATTGTGCTACTTGCTGTTATAGATTACACAACCCTCTAATTACAGGTATACACATCGGAAGAGCAATAATTGCTGTACCAATTACAGTTAACATCTGATAACTGGTATAGTGGTGTGATAATTAGATGAGAAGCAGCAGTGGAGTTGTATGGTTCTGATGTGCTATCGCTGCACATTGGAACGCCACTTTCAGTCTTTTACCTGTAATTCATTAGCAGAGAGATTTCCATACAGATTAGACAATCAGATGAAATCTAGTATGAAATTATTTTCCCAATGTGAGTTAACTAAGGCCCTTGTTTAACTTGAGACTCACATACCATATGATATTACCTCAGAAAATGTGTCCAGAATTGAATTATATGTGGAAAGATTCATTCTCCACAGCAAAGCTTCAACACAGAGCTAAATCTAACCAGGAACACATGCATCATGATATCTACCTATGATAATACCTGGGGAAAAAGTTTGGTACAGTCACAAGCAATGTGAAAAATTGCATTTTGATGGTACACAGTGTTGTCTAGATCAGTAAAAGATTGAGATGCTTCCTAGATTTGACGCATTCTGCTCAACTCTTTTCCAATTAAATATATGTCCAATATGAATCCATCTGTAAAACTCTATCAACCATGTGCGTTTCACATCATCAGATTTGCTTACCGTTTTTACTTAAAACCCCTATAGTCAAACCGCTGTGAGCTATGGATGCTGAAAAAGTTGTCACTGCACCGAATAAATTACCTATCAAACCTAGTATATTGCTTCCATAGCCCCATGTCACATCAAATCATCCTCAGATAGACAAATCCCTGAACACACACCTTCTTTCATTCTGATGTGTGGCAGAATGTCCAAAATCTGATTCACTGGTGTTACTAAAGAGATGAATACTTACTGAGCAAGAACAAAAAGAAAAGAAAGTCTTTTTAAGGAAAGTCAGTTTACTTGGCATTGGCAACCATCTTGGTAAAACTCCTGGGCACTTTTTTCTAACATGCATATTTTTTAACCATTAGGCAGTTGTGGCCTAATGGGTAGAGTCAGACTTGAAGCTTGTGGGTTCAAGTGTCAGTACTGGTAGGAAATGTAGGTGGGTGGAGTGAATGAACAGCACTCTCTTCCACTTTCATTTCCCACAATTGAGGTGCCCTTGAGCAAGGCACCTAACCCCCAAACACTCCCCTGGCGCCACAGCAAAAATGGCTGCCCACTGCTCCGGGTGTGTGTTCACGGTCTGTGTGTGCAAGGGCGTATATTTGATTTTGAAACTGGTGGAATAAAGTATTAAGGTTTCAATGTGTAACTTAATGAATTCTGTAATGTTCCAGGTAACTAATAAAGATAAGGATGAAGTTTAACAGACTTAACTTTACTCCATTCATAGTGCAATGCAATTGTCAATGTGTTTACTGTCTTGTTCCATGCTATTTTAAGAAGCCAGACATGTCTGTTTTTTTGTCATTAGCAGAAATGAACTGTTGGCATATTTGTTTCACATCAATATTGTCCAGTTTGTCCTGGTTGGCATGGCTTACAGCAATACTGTTAAGTGTCACTTGTGCCATTGTTGTTCTGAGCCATGTTTTCAGTTTCCTAAGAGCACTGAAACTTCTTTCAGCCTCAGCTGAAGAGACTGGGATGACTAAAAGCAACCTGACAAGGGTTTCACCTTCAAACAGGCCTCTCACTTCAACAAGACCAAGCAATGTTGGGTTTACATGTTATATGGGGTCTTTCCATAACCATAATGATTTTTTATATTGCACAAACTGTATATTCTATCCCCCTTATACTTTCTGCATATACCATCACACAAAACTTTCTGTATTTTTACATTTAAAAGAACATCATTCTGTATGATTTAAGTTGCACTATTGTTTAGGTTTGCCACTTATGCTGCAATTGTCATACAGCCTATTGAAAAAACTGCACTGACCCTGAATTAATATGTGACACGATTTTTCACAGAACGCTCTTGTGAGAGATTTTTAATATAAATGAGATGTTTCCTGGTTAAATAAAATAAGTAAAACATAAAACCACAAGACACAATGGGACAACAGTGGTTATACTGTATATAAATATATTTTAATTTATTATCGAAATTATTGCTAGTAACCAATCAGTGCCACTGGATATTGGTAGGGACACGTCCCAAGCGTCCCTACTAAATTCTACTAAGTTCATTACTTGCTGCTGTGTGTGTGCACTTGGATGGGTGAAATGCAGACAAAGTCCCTTTCAAGGAAAGTCTGTTCACTCCTATCCTAAAATCTCAAAGACTGCTTGGTGATCTTACAATTAAATAACATATTTGAAAACAGCAACAAAATCTGACACAAACTGTCCCATAAATGTTGTTTCTTATGCTCAAATAGTGTTAAAAAGCGTATTTTTTCTGGCTAGAAGAGCCAATGCACATGTGCACTCCTAAGCGCGAGTCTCAGGTTTTTATGGGAACTGGAGCTTCTAACGGCATATGCAGTGACGCAATGACTTTATCAATCAGTGGTTGGTTCTTTTACTTAGATGGCAGGACGTATTCCGCCATATTGTGCATTGCAGTTTCTCCCATTCATAACTAATAGGAGTGAACTGTCCTTCTATATCTATAGTCTTTCAATGCAGAGCACATATTCTGAGTATGGGACACCATACTTGGCTACATGTCACTTTCAAATAATTACATAATGCATTCTTTGCATATTTAATCATAACAGTTTTTGTTGTTTTATTTTGTTTAGTTTTCTGTTTTGAAACCAGAGCCACTTTAGCCAAAGAGCTGACCCACCATAGTTTATCATAGACAAGTGAATTACCAGGGTTTCTGTTAAAGACTTAAAGATGTTTCTCATTAATTTCTCATTAAAATTCACTGTCGTTTACTTGTTAATTGTGGGTGTTGATAGCCAAGGGCCTCTTGCTGCTAATTATACAATGGCACTCTTACAAAAGTGGATTTATTGAGCCTTTTCATTTGATTCATTTGTAACAGAACTCCAGAGTCAGCTCTTGGAAACCACGCCATCACATTTACCAGCATGTGCAAAGTTCGTGCAGTATACATACACACACATACAAAATCAATAATGCTATGTAGCTAATGTGAAATAGTTTAGTCTCCAGCTGCATGGGAAGCTGGGGACGCCTGGTTCATGTTATGATGCAAATGTGCAAAAAATAAACAATCATCCAGTCCTCGGTCTGGTTTGTGTGTGTGTGTGTGTGTGTGTGTGTGTTGAACAGGTGCTGTCATTACCAGGCCTGTCCTCAAATATCACAGCAGTGCACTCTCTTGTCCAAATGTGGCAGGTGCTTTTTCACAGGTCACCCAGAAAGGTCCCGCAGTCTAATGGCAAACACGACCGGAATCCAAACACCCACAGACAGATGCGGCCACTCGTAGTGGCCCAATTTTAATGTGCATTTATGTCCAGAGAACATTTCCTCAGGTGTAGAGCCACCTGTTAAGGGTTGTAAAGATAGTGGATGACATAAAAGTCATGTATAGTAAACAAGTAGATACTTTTCTTTCTTTTTTACTTCAGTTTTTGCATGGTCATGGCTCTTTTCACTAAAGTACTGATGATACAAGCTACTTAACACTGGTGTCAGTCATGCATAAGGAAAAAATGCATCATGTCAGTGTTTTTTTTTTTTTTTTTAACTTGATGGCATCTTATTAGCATTTTAGTCCATTTACACTAGCAAAATGTTTCTTGAGAATTAAAGTTGAAGCAAATATATAGTGTATCAAGTATTTGTTTTACATAATTATCTCATATCAAGCATATTCATGGTAGATAATGTGAATTGGGCAATGCTCCACTGGCTTGTGTTGTCCTTAATGAAGGGTTATCAATTTGACGAGTGTTATTTATGGAGCATAACACAGACTAAATGTCAAAAACAAAGATTAAAATGTGTTGATTTTTTCTAATGCTTTGTAGCAGCTGGTGTGTGAAAAACACAAGCAGATTCAGAGAAATATGAGCTGTAAATCATATGGCGTATGGCATTATTGAATGTTATTGATTGACTAAAGTAAAAGCATATGAATATCTCAGAAAGTAAAAATATATTTTGTTTAGAATAACTTTGTCCAAACAACAAATAAACTGATAAATAAAAGCTATGTAGGCATTACTACAAGCATCCACACTTGCAATTCAAATTCAAAAGCATCTGTATAATATTATTGTGGCAGAAATTATTGACTGACCTTGGAAACAATCAATGAACCATGATGATAACAATGAGGGAAAGTTCAATAATGATCCACCGACAGAAAAATAGGATGCCAGACAATCCTGTGTTTTTCAGTTAAGTAAAAGGCCAAAGAAGGGGTCATTGAATACATTGCTTTTAGTTGAATTCCTGTCTACCTCAATTAGCTTCTTGTGAGTGTAAAGATGATACAAAATGTAATCTGAATATAGATGTTTATAGAGATATATTATCTGGTAAGCATTTAAGGTGGTGACCATTCATCCACTGACTGTTTTACACATAACTGTCTAAAATAGATGCTGATAACTATCAAAAATCACCTCATTATAAAAACCAGACAGTATAAAAATATATTTACATGAGATGCTGCTGCATGTGTGTATTGAGATCTGTCATAATCTTTGGTAACAGTTTACAAGAAGGTTCAATTTATTAGCATTATTATTACATTAATTTTTGCTAATAATATATTTTGCAGCATTTATTAATCTAGAAAAATGTTAATATATAAAGTATTTATAAAAGGTACACTTTAAAAAATGCTGGGTTAAAAACAACCCAAGATGTGTTTAAAATGGACAAACCCAGCGGTTAGGTTAAATGTTTGCCCAACCTGCTGGGTAGTTTTATTTAAAGGGTTAGTTCACCCAAAAATGAAAATTCTGTCATTAATTACTCACCCTCATGTCGTTCCACACCTGTAAGACCTTCGTTCATCTTCAGAACATAAATTAAGATATTTTTGATAAAATCCAATGGCTTATTGAGGCCTCCATTGACAGCAAGATTAATAACACTTTCAATGCCCAGAAAGCTACTAAAAACATATTTAAAATAGTTCATGTGACTACAGTGGTTCAACCTTAATATTATAAAGCGACGAGAATACTTTTTGTGCACCAAAAAACAAAATAACAACTTTATTCAACAATATCTAGTGATGGGCGATTTCAAAACACTGCTTCATGAAGCTTCAAAGCTTTACGAATCTTTTGTTTCGAATCAGTGGTTCGGAGCGTGTATCAAACTGCCAAAGTCATGTGATTTCAGTAAACGAGGCTTTGTTACATCATAAGTGTTTCAAAACGTTTTGAAATTTCAATGGTTCACGTGACTTTGGCAGTTTGATACATGCTCCGAACCACTGATTCAACAGTGTTTTGAAATTGCCCATCACTAGATATTGTTGAATAAAGTCATTTTTTTTTTTTTTTTTTTTTTTTTTGGTGCACAAAACATATTCTCATCACTTCATAACATTAAGGTTGAACCAATGTAGTCACATGAACTGTTTTAAATGTCTTTAGTACCTTTCTGGCATTTGAAAGTGTAAATTAACTTGCTGTCAATGCAGGCCTCACTGAGCCATTGAAGTTTATCAAAAATATCTTAATTTGTGTTATGAAGATAAACAAAGGTCTTACGGCTGTGAAACGACATGAGGGTGAGTAATTAATGACAGAATTTTCATTTCTGGGTGAACTAACTTTTTAACTCAAGTATTTGTTACATGTGCACTCTGTTTTGGACTTCTGTGTTGTACCACTTCCCGCCACTAGTCTGTTTCCATAGTTACTGATCACCTTCATTATCACCACCAGCTGTGTTCAATCACACACCTAGTTTGTCAGTGTATATAAGCCTTGTGTTTTCAGTTCTGTGTTGTCCGGTATTGTTCGTGCTATGTGTGGTTGTGTTTCCTGTGTACCAGTTTGTGGATTTCCTTGCCTGTGGATTTATTAAAAGACTGTTATTCTTGAATCTTCCTTGTCGTGCGTTTGTATACAACCACAACTGTAACAGTATTGTTTAAAAATTACTGTATTGCTTGCTTAAAATGAACCCAATGTATGTTGGAAATGAACATTTATTAATATGTTTATTAAATGAATAGTTTACCTTTTGATTATTATTGTTGCCTCTAATAATTTTGTGTCTGATTTTTAATTTTGGGTAAAACATTTAAAGGTAGGGTAGGCAATTTGATTTAAAAACACTTTTTGTTATACTGGTTGAAACTAGCAAACAAACAGCAGCCACCTTTTACACTTCCTCGTGAACCAAAACATCAAGCTTATGCTGCATTCACGCCATGTCATAACCGTAATTATGAGATGTCAACCTGTGACATTAATGTTATGTGATTTGAGGCATGAGGTAATTTAATGCCGTCTCATGATGCTTTGTAGACTTTGCTGTACACATCATATGTTTTGAAGGAGGCGTGGCTTTGGAGACGCTCTAAAGGGAGGGTGGGATCTCCTGCTTTCAATGCTAGCTTGCTATTGCTAGCCTCTCCGAAATTGCCTACCCTACCTTTAACCCAACCACAGGGTTAAAACAATCCAGTCGTTGGGTTTGTCAATTTTCAACCCAACTTGGGTTGTTTTTAACCCAGCATTTTTTATAGTATACTTTTGTTCATTTGTTAATTCATGTTTGTTTATAATATATTCATATTAATTCATACAACTTGAAATGTTAAAAAAAGTATTAGTATATGTGGAAAATAATAAATGCTGTAAATGTATTGATATTGTTATTGATTATCATTATACCTAATGCATTAACTCACATAAGCAAATCAAACTTTAAGGTGTTACTGAATCATTCATGACGTTTGCACAGTTTATTTTTGTCATTTGGTTAAGCATATCTATAATTATGAAGATTTATAAATTATGTCATTGTAGACCAATACTTCTATATCATGCACAGCTGTATGCTAGCATCAGTAAGTGCAATATCCCAAAGTACTTTCTTGAAGCAATAGCATTATATTTCATCAAAGAGACGTACAGTTTATGAATAGAGTCCAATTAATTACTTTCATATTATTTCTTCTTCCCCCCTTGGTAAGTTAAATCATTTGCACAGACGATGATGATATGCTTTTCATATAAAGGAGTGGCTAAATTGAATCTCTTCTCTAAAAGGATTCTGGATCCCAATTCATTTGTGTGGAGGGGAGGAAAGAAAGAGGGAGTGTAATATCTAATATAGATTCATGGGTCTTATTCCCCTGACACACACTGTAAAACTCACAATAACGTGTCCAGTCTACACACTCATGACATTTACGGGGAGGTGCTATTCATTTAGGAAATCAGTGGCAAAAAAAAAAAAAAAGGAAATCTTTGTCTTTTTACAAATGAGCAACACAGGCTGGGTTATGAGTTTCAGGACTTTAGCATATTTGACCTCTGAGAGAGAGAAACACATGATGTTCGGTTTCCATGTTATAATGAGAATAAGAAATGATCTTATAGCATCATTTTCTTGCATGAATTTTTATGGGAATGTGATTAGTGTCCGATACTTACGTAAGCACACCAGCAAAGAGCCATAAGTAAAGGTCAACGAATATCAACCACTGCCATTTTTTTCCTATTTTTCACTAGGTTGCAGACAGTGTGACTTTTGTAAATGCCAGCAATAATCTTTTCCTTAACATGTTCATTTTGAATGGACATAATTTGCAACCATAAAAACCTTTGGCTCAAAGCAGCTGAGCAGAATATATAGGAATACAAAGGTCTGAAAGAGCTTACAAAGTAATGATTTGTGAAAATCTTCAAAAGGTTACAGTGAGTAAAAAAAAAAAAAAAAAAAAAAAAAAAAAGAAGCACTTATTTAGGCTGACTGGTGTTGTCTGAGCCCAGAAATGGTCTGAGCTCACTCAAGTGTAAAATAACACAGGTAGGATTTCAAAATTGACTGAGAGAAACTCTCCTGTAAGAGCTGACTGAAAGAGGAAAGTGCTCTTAAATTACATGTGTTTGCATGAGAGTTAGTGGAGTGCTTGATGCCCCACTAGATTTCGATTGCCATCTGTAATTGTGAGTCTTGTTGGAGATCTTGAGGGCTTGTACTTGTGGTTTTAGGACTTGTTCAGGTGGGTCAAGTACTGTAGCATATTGGTCTTTATAACAGAAGTTTGGGTTAAAGTTTCATGTTTTTTTTTTTTTGTTTTTTTTTTTATTTATTTTTTTATTAAATGTTGAGAGTTCAACCTATTTACACCTGTAGGTCAAAGGTTAGATATGATTATCAGAATTGTACAATACCAAAATGTGGACAGTAAATTGCATATTTTCTAATATTCCTCTCAAATTTTTTTGCGTTTATTGCATTCATATTCAGGAGGAGGAGAAGGAAGCTACTGTCTGCCTTGCTTCCTCAGCGAAAACTCCTGTGGTTGTAATGGTAATTAATTACTGTTAGCTATTTCCCAGATGTCTAGTATCTAAAAAACTGACTTGCTGAACTAAAAAGGTGAGGCAGCTTTGTTATCTTAGAGAGAGTTATCTCTTTTAAACACAGTCCATCAGCTTTAGCTCTGACAGGGAAGTCACTTCAGTATGGATTTTTAGTCCTATGGTAGTTATTTTTGGCTGCTCTTGATACTGTGAGGTTATAAAAGTAAATTAGCTATTTAACTCTTCAACCTCAGTAAAAAATAAATAAATAAAATTCTTGACAATAAAGTAGTCCACAAATAAGCTTGTGTTATTGTGAGTATCCTTGCACAAGCTCTTGAGATTCCATCTTCATCTTTTGTTGTTTTTAGCAGTTTCCATCTTCTAGTTCTTACTGGTTATTCTGGGGCCGGATTCATGAAACATTCTTAAGAATAACATTTTTATTAACTGCTATTTTCTTATTTCCTAACTTAAAGGGATATTTCACCCAAAAATGAAAATTCAGTCATCATTTACTCACCCTCAAGTTGTTACAAACCTGCATGAATTTTTCTTTTTCTGCTGAACACAAAAGAAGATATTTTCTAGAATGTCGGTAACCAAACAGTTGCTGGACCCCATTCATACAGATTTAGAAAAACTTAAAGGGTTAGTTCACCCAAATATGAAAATTCTGTCATTAATTACTCACCCTCATGTCGTTCCACACCCATAAGACCTTTGTTCTTCTTTGGAAATTACAAATTAACATATTCTTGATGAAATCCGAGAGGTATATGACTCGTCCATAATCAGCACTTTCAAGGTCCAGAAAGGAACTAAAGACATTGTTAAAACAGTCGACGTGACTGCAGTGGTTCAACCTTAATTTTATGAAGTGACAAGAATACTTTTTGTGCGCAAAAACAAAACAAAGTCAGTAATCAGTAATTGCAAAATCCTGGAGTGCATGGTTGAAGTAATAGCGTTATATTTCATCAAAGATATGTGTGGCTTATGAAAAAAGTCTAATTAACACCTAGGAACATTCGTACAAACTTTTTACAAATTTATCTTAAGAAATGTCGTATCTTGAAAACTGACCTAAGTGTTAGTGTTGCCACAGTGGATCCACAATATAGTGCAGCCAATTCCAGTCACATGCGCTAATGAAATTTGTCACATGCACTCTATGCTAACAAAAAAAAAAAAAAAACAGAATCATATAAGCATTTCAAAAGTGTTTGCTGTTAGCATACTCCAATAATATTTGATGAAATAGTCCATTTATGTAAGCGCCAATAGCCTCATGTGGGCAGCACGCTGACATATAGCACCGTTCAGTGTTGGCAGGGCCACGTTATCCTAATGGGCAACATGGGCTGCAGCCCAGGGCCCCGAACACTGGGGGGCCCCGAGACAATTCTCTTTCGTCATCACACAGGCGCAGCGGACACGCACGCAGGAATACAACCAGGACAGTGGCGTAGCGTCTGGGTATGCAGGGTATACATCGCGAGAGTGAATTGAGTGCTTGAAAACAAAAGTCCACTAGATAATGCACAGTGCACACGCCGAACGCATCTTTCCGCAGACAAATACTTTTAAAGGCTCACATGCGGGTCTGTGCGTGAGACAGAAACCTTGTACATATGTTCATAAAAATGAAGTATAATAGAAATAATGTTGTCAACAACTTGCTGAAGCCTATCTATGTTAAATGTAGCTACTAAAATCATTAAGAAGCTGAATAAATGGACAAAGAAAGGGTCATTACCATGTCTTAACGATGATCTATTGCATTTGACCGTCATTTTTAGAGTGGGTTTCTGAAACTTATGCATGCAGTAATGTAAGTAGTACAGAATTTTAAATGAGTCATATTGGTTTTCTGAAAAGAAAGAAAAAAAACGGCTACGTCTGCACATTTTAAGATACTGCACAAGATGTGAATAAATGTAACTTGTACACTCGTTGGGGTGGATACTTTTTATTCAACGAAATAAAATGCACATAAAATGTGATGGAAACATATTTAGAGAAGAAACTAATAGTACATTTATTAGGAATAAAAAGTGCATTAAAAAAGTCTGTGACAGAATAATTAATCAACTAGAATAAACACATCGCATCTGAAATGATGCAATGAGCATTCTGAAATTCCAAAGGCAGAGTCGAATCGGTCGAATTTAAACTTGGACTTGTTAAAAAGCCTTTTTTTTTTTTTACATTTTTGAAATAGATCCGCAATGCAAAGTCATAATGATGGAGGAGCGCATATAAGCCCACTGTAGTACTGTTGGTGTCAATCCTAGAAATGTTTTTACCATTTTTGTCTGCATGTTTTAAATTGATAATATCTTATTCATATTAAAATCTTGGGACTTATTCGCATAAGACGCGCAATTATGGATGGCTGCGCTACAGATGTGAAGTTCAGACAGTAACAAGCGTTCGGTAGCCCAGGGCTTTTAAAAGTTAATGCATTACAATATTGCGTTACTCCCTAAAAAAGTAACTAATTGTGTTACTTAGTTACTTTTTTGAAAAAGAAATGTGTTACATACAATGTGTTACATACTGCCTTGAAAAGTAATGTGTTACATTACTTTTGCGTTATTTTTTCTCACCTGGGCTGGGCTGGGCTTGCTTGTTTGTTTTTTAATAACAACAAAAAAAAAAGTTATATTTTTGGCAAATGTTGGCCAAAAGGCCCTTTCACACCAAAAGTTAAATGAATAAGCCTCAGGCTGAAGGAAATGGGTATTTATGTCTGTACAGTAGAGGGCGTAGCTCAAACAAACCTTTCAGCTATGCTGCCATTCTGGATTAAAGAAGACTAGGATACAGGAGAAGAAGTTCAACACTCTTATTTCTAAATCTAATATAAAGTTGTTACAATAGCTGGTTGTAGGAATGCGCACGACGAAGGAGATCACGGAAAACAGTCTTTTAATAAATCCACAGGCAGAAAAACAGGAGAAACAACCACACTTGACACAAACGATACCGGACAATACTGAACAGGAAACACAGGGCTTATATACATAGGGAAACAAGGAGGGTGATGGAACACAGCTGAAAGTGATGATTGGGGTGATCAGTATCCATGGTGACTAACAGGTGGCGGGAAAAGGCACAACACAAGTCCAAAAACAAGTCCAAAACAGAGTGCACATGTAACATATCGCCCCCTCCCGGAAAGGCGCGTCCTCGCACCGTGGAGAGGGGAAGATGAAGATGGTGTAGGAGGCGGCTCAGGAGGTGGACGGCTAACCAGGAGGAGGCGAAGTGCAGGAGTCCAGGGTGATGCAAGTGATGGAGTCCAGGGAGGTGTAGATGGTGGTGAAATCCAGTGAGTAGCCTTGAGCAGGGGAGTCTAGTTGATGCTCCAGGCCACAGCCAGGACGGCGAACCACGGCGGCGTTGCTGGAGGGAGGAGCCAAGGTGGTGAGCATCTCCACGTTACCTTGGGGACGCGTGGAAGCAGCGCAGCCGATGGAGGTGGAGCCTTGGGCGAAGACAGAGAGCCGAAGGAGCGGAGTGATGCCGATGGTCTCGGAGTCCGCGACGGAGTCGCAGCGACGGCACCCCGAGGCGGAAGCAGGGTACAGGAGGGCTGAGGTGGAGCTGGAACGACTGAGGGCCGAGGCGGAGTCTGAGGGAAGGCGGAGCCAAAAGGAGCCGTAGGGGTGGAGGGTCGGAGGGTCTCGAACGACCCGTAAGTCCGTGGCGATGTAGAGGCGATGTCTGACCCAGGCGGAGTCGAGGGTCCGAGGGAGTCCAGTGGAGCCGAAAGCTTGATGGTCTCTGCTGTAGACGAGGGTGGAAGGAGCAGCAGTGGAGGAGTCAGGACGATGAGTCGAGGTGTTGCGACGGGATCTGAGGCCGGAGGCGGAGCCACAGGATCTTCATCGCCTGAAGCTGGCTCACAGCAGGCCCCAGATGTAGCCACGCCACTGAGAGGAGGCTGGTGTAGAGCTGAGGGAGTGATGGGAGACAGCAAGGGCTGGGTAGCAGGCATGGTTGAGGGGTGGAGAAAGGGCTGGTGAACAGAGGGACTGAAAAATAAAAAGTCTTGAATAGAGGTTTGGAGAGGAGGTGGGAGAGGGAGGCTGGGCGGGACCAGTTCATCCAAAATAGAACAGACAGTCTTAGAAGGAAATAACGGAGGTAGGGAATCCTCTCCAAACTCAAAACAAAAGTCCATAGTGCTTGCCTGGAACTCACTCTCAGTGGCGGGAGTGTGGGCGGGGCTCCATTCCAAACCCTCGTCTTCCATACTGACTCCCTCGGCGATGGATGTTGCAGCGAACTCACACACCTGGTCAGACACGCTGTGCTCCGGCTCCGCGGTGATGTTATGCTCAGTCGTTCCACTCGTCGCTGGCTCTTGCATCGCGGTGGAGGCGGGCTCTCTGTCTTCGGTGGTGACGCGCTGACTTTCCACGCCGTCTGGAGGTTCCTGGCTGGGCACTGGAGTGGGAGTGGGGCTGGCATCGTTGTCGCAGAATCCCACGGTCATAGACGATCCACATGACGCCAGCACCCACTCCACGTATTCAGGGAAGCTCTCTCGAGGCCCTTCCCCGGACAGCTGCACTTTGGTGGCGGTGTTGAGGCCGGCATACAGGAAGTTGCAAAGGCTGCTGTCCGGGAAATGTGTAGCTGGTGCTAGGAATAAAAATTTTCTCAAATGTGCCTCGAGGGAGCGGTCCTTCTGCTCAAGGCAGATTAACAGAAATGCGGGTGTGTACATTGTGACGGGAACAAAAGGTGAAACACGAAAAACACTGACACGGAAAACAATAAACACGCCGCAATCTGTATAACTGTTTTGGTCCGGTATTCTGTTACAATAGCTGGTTGTAGGAATGTGCACGACGAAGGAGATCACGGAAAACAGTCTTTTAATAAATCCACAGGCAGAAAAACAGGAGAAACAACCACACTTGACACAAACGATACCGGACAATACTGAACAGGAAACACAGGGCTTATATACATAGGGAAACAAGGAGGGTGATGGAACACAGCTGAAAGTGATGATTGGGGTGATCAGTATCCATGGTGACTAACAGGTGGCGGGAAAAGGCACAACACAAGTCCAAAAACAAGTCCAAAACAGAGTGCACATGTAACAAAAGTAATTTGGTAACACTTTAGTATAGGGAACATGTATTCACTATTAACTACGACTTTTTCCTCAATAAACTCCTAATTTACTGCTTATTAATAGTTAGTAAGATAGTAGTTAAATTTAGGTATTGGGTAGGATTAAGAATGTAGAATAAGGTCATTCAGAATAAGGCATTAATATGTGCTTAATAATTACTAATAAAAAGCCAATATTCTAGTAATATGCATGCTAATAAGCAACTAGTTAAAAGACCCTAAAATAAAGTTTTTGCTTATTAGTATGGTTGAATTAGATCATTGAAGGTCAGCAGCAAAGACAATGGTTAATAAAGTGAGATTAAATACAATTATTGCAGGTTTGCGTAAAATTCTGAGATTGCATTTCAAAAAAGTTTTTCTTGAGGAATTTGAGAAATACTGAATGTTTTTGCACTTTTCTCTCAACATGGGGACAGGAGAGCTGTCAGTCAGTAAATGGGAAAAAGTAACTTGCGTTACTTATTTGAAAAAGTAACTTAGATATTTTGTTGTAAATTGAAAAAGTAATGCGTTACTTTACTAGTTACTTGAAATCTGATTAAATCTTGATCTGATTACATAACTCAAGTTTAAACTCAAGTCTCAACTCAACTTGTAATGCATTACCCCCAAACACAAGCGCCATTGCTTCCTGTCTACAAACTGTCCTAACACAATAAAAGCAAAAATGCCAAAAATAATAATAATAAAAAAAAAAAACAGTCCATTTATATTGCATTGCAATATTGTTACTTATACTTTTTAGAACTGAATGGAATAGAAAATAATTCAAATGGAAGGTTAATATAATTGAAATTTTGCTCACTTCTTCCACCATCTTGGATTTATTTTTTCTGTAGCATGTTGCAGTACATGATGAGATTCCTTTACCATGAAGGTTTCATGCAATAATAAAATGAGGTATATTAGTAGGCAGCTTAATTAAGATGTCTACGTTTTTGAAGAGTTTTCACACCAGAATCGCATCTCCATAGGCAGCTCATGATGTTTTGAAATAGAACATTTGTGCGTTGGTTCTGAGACCATGTGCCATGTGATAAGTGAGTTCTACTAGAAAAGCCGGAAGTTGAGAAAGTGTCTGGGTGAAATTCTGTGAAATGTTGATCAAATCCCAGAGTAGCCCTCTAGCCTGGAGAAGGGAAATAAGCAAGGTTTTTTGCCTTGAACAAGCCATCTCTTGAGTAATGACTCGGTCTTATTTGTAGCAGTGTTAAAAAGGATTCGCTGCAGGGCTCACGGTTAGCAGGGCAGAGGTTTTCAGTTGGGAATTTGTGCAAATGAATGTATATTATGATAATTCTTGAAGCTTTACTGTGTGCAGAGTTCTCACAGAAGGCTTGTCATTTGGAGGGATGATATCCAGCCGACTTCAATCGACTCTGTGTCAGCTTGCTGAATGTATTGTGAAAAATTTCAATAATCAATGTTTGCATGCTTTTTCTTGGTGATGTGCTCGACTTCCTGTTTAGTCATGGGCACAGAATGTATTTGAGGTGAGATTATTCTCATTTAATGTGGTCAGATCAGGTCAGCTCAGGTCAGATGACCTCAAAAATACCAACCATAACCCTTTGCTATACTTGTGGGTTTCTATGACTACCCAAGTGAGCAAAGTGATTGACCTTTCTGGGGCTTTGATAAATTGCTAACCATTCTTTTCCAGGAAAACCATCTAGTAAAAAACACCATCTGTTACAGGTAGGCTGCACAAAATCCTAAAATATGTGGACAGCTTCTTGGATATTAAAAACTACAGATTTACTTGATTTAAACCTTACCTTTCAGTTTAAAAACAAAAATCAAAAAAGAGATTGAATGAAGTAAGCACCCAAATATGTTGGAGGAGATATTAGATAGTTGAAGGGATATTAGATAAGCCAAGGGAGATTTTAGCATAGGAAAAATTATGAAAATTTAGTGGAATATTATTAGGAAAAAACCTCCATAAATTTCTCATAAAGAGAATTTAAACTGCATATTGCATAAAAATGATATGGCATATTGTATTATTGAAAAGTTTTCACAGTAAATACATGTCATGCATTGCAATTGTCAGAAAATACTTGAGACAGCGAAAGAGAGAATGCTTTGTCTGCCTCTTGCATAATGTATGACGTTTCTAATTCAGTTTAAGTGCACTTGGCTGAATTGGCTCCGTTTTCGGCTCAAATCCGCCATCTTCTCCTACTTGAATCTCTCACACCTTGACTGCAAGTGATTTTTATGACTTATGATTAAGATTTATGTGACCACTGAAGGAAGACGAGCCAATACCGAATCCAAAACCAAGGTCAAGCCTTGCCAATCACACCAAGTCAAGCCAGAGGTTAGAGGTGTGTTTGCTCTCTTTTTTTTTCAGTGCACTGACATCCATAATGTTCAGAACAGTTGCTTTAAATCACTTCATCCAACATGAAGAATATTCTGTTTTCGTCGCTCCCATACATTATCTGGTTCTGTGCGGAAAGCTTTATCATGTCTACATGGTGGGTTGTTTGAAGTGAAAACACCTTGGAGAGAATTGTTTGTGATAAGTCAGTGTTGAATAGATGTTTCCTTCAAGAATGATCTATTCACATGACCTCCTGCAGTGAGGTTTACTGATGGTTTATCAGGCTCAGCTAGGAACACATCCAATGTCTTTGAATGCGGGAAGGGATACGCAACCACAACAATAAATAAACATGGACATAGTTTCAGACATTTATCTTGCTATGTTAGACTTCATTTCCTAAACTCCCCTCCACTTCTGCAAGAAATATTCTGGAATATTCTACAGTGTCTTTGTCAAAAATGAATGTGAACTTCAAGTAATCTTATCTTGGCTCTGAAGATTTCCGTCCAGTGTTTGCTTTTGCGAGGTGAGATTACTGAGTGTACTGGTTCCTTGAAATGCAAACCCGTTTAAACTTTGTATTTCAAAGATCTGGAGGGCAGATATCTTGCGGATCTGGGGTAAATATTCTGTTTCCAGTTACTGTGGCTTTGGACTAACAATATTTTTCCTCAGTGTTCACTCAACTGCACTGGCTTGAACAAAAAGAGTCATTTTACTTATAAATATGAATCAGTTGGCTTGTTTTTGTTAATGTCCTATGCTGATGTCATAACAATAGATTTTGCATATTTACAAAGACCATCATTAAAGGATTAGTTCACTTTAAAATGAAAATTACCCCAAGCTTTACTCACCCTCAGGTCATACTAGGTGAATATGACTTTCTTCTTTCTGGTGAACACATTCGGAGTTATATTAATAAATATCCTGACACATCTAAGCTTTATAATGGCAATGAAAGGGATCAATGAGTATGAAGCTCAAAAAAGTACATCAATCCATTATAAACGTACTCCACACGGCTCCGGGGGATTAATAACGTCCTTCTGAAACAAAGTGATGCGTTTACGTAAGAAAAATATCCATATTTAACAAATTATAAAGTAAAATATGTAGCTTCCGCCAGACCGCCTTCCATATTCAACTTACGCAGAAAGTGTAAAACTCTCGCAGTTCAAAACGCTTACGCTACATCCTACGCCTTACATATTCAAATGACAAAAAAGTGTAACTGTTACGCAACGTCAGTTATGCTTTCTTCGTAAGTTGAATACGGAAGGTGGTCTGGCAGAAGCTCGATATGTATATGGATATTTTTCTTACACAAACACATCGCTTTGCTTCAGAAGGACTTCATTAATCCCCCGAAGCCGAGTGGAGTACGCTTATTGGTCCCCTTCATTAAAAAGCCATTATAAATTATAAAAGCCATTATAAAGCTTAGATGCGTCAGGATATTTATTAATATAACTCTGATTGTGTTCATCAGAAAGAAGAAAGTCATATACACCTAGGATGGCTTGAGGATGAGTAAATCTTGGGGTAATTTTTATTTTAAAGTGAACTAATTCTTTAAATATGATTTATAGATAATGAGATACTGTTATTTGATGCAGTTTTTAGTTTGTTAAACTTAATGCATTAAGAATCATGAACACACACTGATCAACCATTTATGGCTGCTGAAAATTAAGCTTTGCCATGACAGGAATAAATTACATTTTAAAACACACACAATGAATTGAACCTTATGTTGGAGAGTCAACTGTTGTTATTATTGGTCATGTAATAACTATGTTTGAAATAAACCTAAGGTAATGTCGCACAATTTGCTACTGGAAGTCTCGCTCACATGGACGTATGTTATCCTGTTACCATGGTTACACCAGGTCCTTATGTTCTCATGGCCATGGGATGCATTGCTCTTTGTGAATTCTGGTGGTCACTAGTTGACCAGCAGTGAGTTTAATCTAACAGCCCAAAGGAGCAGAGCTTGAATGTCATCAAAAACGCCTAACTCACCAGATGACAGCAATTGCCCTTCTGTGGCCTTTGCCAACATCGATTCCTGCGTAACTTTCTTTAGACAGGTTTTTATCACTCTGGCTTTGAGGCATGTGTTATCTCGCTTCTCTCCCAGAACCTGATCAATGCAGATATATATATATATATATATATATATATATATATATATTTGGTTCAGTGAGGAAAAGACCTTGTGGCCACAAAGAATATGCCAGATAAAGTAATATTTGAATAAGAGCAATGTGCAGCTGCAGTTATTATAATTTTTTTAATCCCTGATTACACATTAACATAGCAGCTTTATGCTTTTGGTGGGAAATAAACAGTTATTTCTTAGTTCTATGACAACAAAAACAACAGCACCTTTTTTTATTTGAAAAAAGGGTGAGAACATTACAGGACATCTTTAGTAAAAATGTGAATGTGTGGGACACATCTGACATAAATATTTTTTCACTGTAGGTCAAGCAGTTATCTTAGTTTTAAGGAATGCATGAGATGTTAAGCATTCAAAATGTAAATGACAGTTAATTTACATGAATTGTCACTGGCCTTTTTCTTGTCTCTATTTGCTTAATGCATTATTAATAGTGTTTTTTTTCTGTTCCTTACATACACTATCGTTCAAAAGTTTGGGGTCTGTAAGATTTTTGAATTCTTTTTTTAAAGTCTCTTATGCTCACCAACTCTACATTTAAAATATACTGTAGTAAAAACAGTAATATTGGGAAATATTATTACAGTTTAAATAATAAAATATTTTTTCTACATTTTAAAATGTAATTCATTCCTGTGATGGCAATGCTGAATTTTCAGCATCATTATTCCAGTCTTCAGTGTCACGTGATCCATCATAAATCATTCTAATAGGCTGATTTGCTGCTCAAGAAACATTTCTTATTCATTATTTTACACTGAAAACAGTGTAAAAGTCATTACTGTTACTGTTAATTTAATGCATCCTTGCTAAATAAAACTGACCCCAAACTTTTGAATGCAGTGTATGTGCTAATTCTTAGCCGAGTCTCTGGGCCCTATCATACACCCAGTACAATGCAAGTGTTTTTTGCTAGTTTCAGCCTGACGCAGTTATCATTTTTACGTCCAGTGCCACGTTGTTTAAATAGCAAATGCACTCGCACCCATCTGTTCACCCATGGGCGTTCTGATCTGAAAACAAGGCGTGTTCAGGTGCATTGTTAGCATGTTGCTATTTTGAGGCAACTGAAGACGACTGCGCCATTGACCAACAAAAACCTGGTCTAAAGTCAATGGCGCAGTATTTTTTTTTATTATTTAAAGGGCATGTTAATAATATGTGCCATAGGTGGGTGTACAACTCTGCTTGTTACACACAAGGACATGCAGCAGCACACAAACATTTTTAAATATTAAAAATAAAAGGATTCCTTTCTGGAGAAGCGTTCAGTCTTTCCACTTGCAAATTCCACCATGTAAATAGCTAATCCGGGAATGGGAGATGAGACTCTGATTGGTTTGTTGCACATTAAGCCCAAAACACACCCATGACTCATTAAGAGACTAGGTAAAACCCTTTTGGACGTTGCGCTTGGCACACTGACCATTTTTTTCCATCATTAAACTAGCAAAAGAGGATTCGGACACGCCCTAAGTGCACGTGTGCCATGCGCTTCAGACCATGCGCTTAGATCGCTAAAATAGGGCCCTCTGTGTGCTTTGCATGAGGACATCTGTTTGTGTGTAATTTGGAGTTGCAAACCTTTCTAGAGTCGATTTCAGATGCTGTCCATGTAGGCAGCATGCAGCAAAATAGTGTTCCTTTGGAACAGAGCCATTGTCTTCATCACTAGAGTACTGCACGTCACTTCGGATGAACTGTTTCAGCAAAATGCAAAACAAATAAATAAGGTACTGGTTCTCTGGTGATAGACTTGCTTATGTACATCATGATAGTGCCAAACTATGAATGTAGCCTATTACTTTTGTTCCTATATATCATTTTAACAAACATGTTTGTGTTTATCTTCAAAAACCAGATGAGTCTCTCAGGCACATTGTATGTGAGTCTCTAAGAATTATTAGCTAAGCTTCCATTAATTATCCTGTATCAACCATTTTGTTTCTGACTCATCACAACAAACTCAGTGTTTGTAAACCTTGGCTTATATTTGTATTTTAGTCTTAATTATATGCTATTAGAAATGTTCATCAAGAGAGTAACATTGTAATGCTGTATGTACAGGCTAGCTACATTTTTAAAGTGTTTATTGTTATCAGAAAAAAACAGCAGTAAGGGTCATTTTTAATTGGATGAACTACCACGAGAGACAGCAAAATATATCGCCATGTTTGACACAACACGCTCTAATTAATTAGAACTAATGGTAAATCTTTACATGTTGCCTCTCATTAGCAAATGCCATGCTAATGTCACGCTAATGTTTATGTGGATGAGATGTACTCAAAGAATTTTACGTTCCACAGAAGCCTCGCTGAAGTGCTTGTCTAATCTCATGTATTAGAATATCCTGGAGACGTCCATGTATGGGAGGGTGTCCTCACAGTGTTTGGAATTAACATGCTTTACATACTGCAGAATTTCTTCTCAGTGTGGACCACCAAACCATTAATATTAGCATTGTCCTGCCAGATCATAAAAATATTAATTTAATGCGTTCTTGTTGAATAAAAAAAAAAAATTAAAAAAAATGTTTAATGACCTCAAACTTTTGAACAGTAGTGTATATACAGTATGCTTTTATCTAAAGAAAAAAAAAATCTAATTTCAACTTTATATCTCATAATACAATGTGAATTTATTTATCGCAAGGCAACTTTCTGACAACTGTGACATTTTCACAGCACACAGCATGGTGACCAGCAACACTTTTTTTTTTTTTCAGCTGGGAATATGTGTGTTGTGAAACAGGCCTTAAACATGTCAAGGTTTCTGCTCATCCTTGGATTGACAGAGAGGCTGTCAGAAGGCTGTATGAGCAGTAATCTAACAAACTGCAGCTCTAGCTTTATAATTCAGCTTTTTACCATATCTCAATGCCACGATGTCCTTCCCAACCATTAAACTGTGTGTGCCCTTAGGTAAAGAAGATATCAGCTCTTCTCCTCTGTAACATTCTCATAGTCTGCTGTCAAAAACACACACGCACACACATGCAACCGGAGTCACCCTCCTCCGCTCTCAGAGAGAGACGCTTGTTTACTGCGAGTTGCCAACTTGTCCGTGAAAGAATCTGTTGGGAGTTTGCTGTAAATATGGTGACAGGCAGGAAGTACTTCCCCAAGGAGAGGGTAAGAGGTTGCAGTGGGTAGGTGTGGACAGAAAGCTAAGTGAAACCTACCCTGATGTGATGCCGTTTTTAGGGGGTTCATGGAGTCTATCCTTGGATGTTTTGCTAAATATTGCAGTTTATTTATTTGTTTAGCATTTTATTTATGTTAAGGAAAGCATCATTATTAGTATTGCTTATACTGAGGGTATCCTTTGATGTTGGAACCAATAGCCTCACGTAACCCCTTCTGTTCAAACCTCCCACTCTAAGCGGGACTTAAACCAAGGGAGTTTAGCATGGGAGTCAGGCGCTCTAACAAGAAGGCTAAAGGCCGCAGTCTCTAGAGCGCCTGTTGAGATCAAGGGAGTGAGGTTTACACCCATAGCTCTTACCGGCCTACATCCGTCACACTCACCCCCCTAAACTTCACTCCCATCCAGGTCACGGCACCAATGTAACCCCTTCAGTTTGAACCGCCCGCTCTCAGCGGGACTCGAACCTGGGTCCCCTGGCGTAGGAGTCGGGCACTCTAACAAGGAGGCTAAAGACTGCAGCCTCTAGCTTGCCTCTTGAGATCAGGAGAGTGAGGTTTACATTCACAGCTCTTTCCAGCCTACGTCCGTCACACTCACCCCCCTAAACCTCACTCCCATCCAGGTCACGGAACCAATGTCACGGTACCGCTCTAACAAGGAGGCTAAAGACAGCGGCCTACGTCCGTCACACTCGCAGTTGTGACCTGAGTTCAAGTCCTGACTTGTGGTCCTTTTCCATCCCATCCCTTTCTTTCTCTCTGTAACAATGTTCAAAGCTCAAGGAAGGAGGAGGTGGGAACTGGCAAATGTTCAACAAATTTTAATCACAAAATAAACAAACAACAAAACAAAAGTGAAGTGGCAGCCCCTCACGAACGACTGCCACAAAAACAAAACACAACATAAAGTCCAGGTCTGGTCCTCTCTCATCCTTCACTGTCGTCACTTCTTCTTTTATCCTTCTGGAGCTCCTCCGTGTGACTTGGTGTTGCGTGCAGGTGACGCTCATTAGCACTTGCGCCACCGGCCTCGCTCCTTTCCCACGACTCTTGGCCCCACCCTGCTTCCCACACTCTCCCACATTGCTTCCTGTACACACTATATAAATAAAGGTGAAAAATAGCAAAACGAAATCATTCATATGAAATGATTCAATGCTATATATACACAATATAGTATAGTAACGGAGGCTTGGGCTCAACTGTTAAACTGTCAACTTGAGATTTCAATCCATGGCGGAAGGAAGTAGTTCTGCACAAAAGATCGTTTTTAAAGAAACTCCATTGTTATTCTTATTTATTTGCAGACTTGTGCCGTCGAACTGTTGTATAAACACAGTATAACACTAGCCGTACAATATGGCTGTATATCAGCACGGCTGTGATTCGGCCATAGGTAATCACAGCCTGCAGATATACACAGCCAAATCGCACAGCTACAAGTGTGATATTGCTCATATATACATGCTGAAAACAAGTATTTCACTGACAAGATTTACTTCTACCAATTGAAAAGCCTGGCAACCACACATAAAAACCTAGCATTGTTGTTTTGTATAAACAAGCCAAGAAACCCTAACATTTTTTCTGTATGATTTCAAATTAGGTACATACCTGTTCTGTTCGTCTCTCATGACTGTAGCATTGGCAGTGCATGTCTAATGATTGAAGACAATGAATCAGACAACTGAATCGGTTTCACTGAGCACTGAAAACAAATCACAGCAGGTCTGGCTGGCAGCAGACACTGGTTTATGAAGAAATGTCTAAAATATGTTTGTGAAATATGCAGTCTCCTAGTGGCAATATTTCACTGACAGTGGATGAGACGGTAGGGAATGTTAATGGAATTTTCAATAGAGAATGGGCCATGGGAAATAGCGGAAAGACAAACACCTCATTGGGCAGGGTGCAAGACTGGGCTTTGCAGCTAGATTCTTCATCTTTTATTTTAGCCTTTTGGTATCTTCATACTTAAGTATTTGCTCTGAAACTGTTTAATGCAAGGTGTAAAATACAGTAAAAATATAGTTTTAAAGGGTTAGTTCACCCAAAAAGGAAAATTCTGTCATTAATTACTTACCCTTGTGTCATTCCTCACCCGTAAGACTTTCGTTTATCTTTGGAACACAAATTAAGATATTTTTGATAAAATCCAATGGCTCAGTGAGGCCTGCATTGCCAGCAAGACAATTAACACAATTGCCCAGAAAGACAGTTTAAAACAGTTCATGTGACTACAGTGCTTCAACCCTAATATTATAAAGCAACGAGAATACTTTTTGTGCCCCAAAAAAACCAAGACAAAAACAAAGTAACGACTTTATTCAACAATATGAAGCTTCGAAGCTTCACAAATCTTTTGTTTCGAATCAGATGTTCGGAGCGAGAATCAAACTGCCAAAGTCACGTGAACCATTGAAATTTCAAAACACTTATGATGTAACGAAGATGAACGAAGGTATTACGGATGTTGAACGACATGAGTGTGAGTAATTAATGACAGAATATTTTCATTTTTTCATTTTTGGGTGAACTAACCCTTTTAATACCCAAATGCATATTTTTCATTACATCAACATATGAATTGATGAATCATTTAATTATATAGACCAATAAACTGCAATATTTACAGAGAAATATATTTTACTAAAACATTTTAATGCACATTTGGACAAATATAAATTATTTATTCAATTGTTTTAAATTGATTAATTGAACTGATACTTCAAACTAAACCAAACCCACCCACTCTAAAGCCATTTTTACTACTTAAGCTGAACTCAAAGATGCTATTAGTTCTTTCTTAACATTCTAATCCACAGGATTCTTCTTTTTTTTTTTTTTTTACTTTATTTTTAACTTAAATTGCAATTCACAGTGTTGTTAGTTATATCACTACCAAAATCAGCTCTAGAAGGACAACGGAGCAGTTTCTGCTTTCAGTTATGTATGATTGTACCCCTTTCTGCAAAGTATCCTGCAAACAAAATCAGATACTGGGCCATAGGAAATCTTATATCTCACAATGCTGTGTGTCTTTATTGCCTCTCGAGTTCACTCATGCATCTTGGTCCACTCCTACATCTCCACAAGGTCTCCATGTCAGTTCAGGACTCATCATGGAATTTAAGTTCCTCATTAAAGCCGTTCTAAATAGAGATAAACATTAGCACAGTTCTTTTTAATATACATTTTCTGTATGCATCACTCAACAACTTGGCAGTAGATTAGTAAACAAAGTTTGGCTTTCTATTTGTTTACTTATTTGCAGTTTCAGCAAACTGTCTGTACTGACCTGTGTCTGATTACTGCACATTTCTACTCCTCTAATTTGAAAAATAATGGCATTTTACAGCTCACACTGGTTACAGCTGATGAAATTCCAACCATATTATGTGATGTAATATGTAATATTTCCTAACAACCAAATACTGTTTCTTGGTAATTGTATATTCAACATCACATTATGTTTGTTATAATTATAATTATATACATATAATTGAGACTAAATATGTGCCTGAACATGATGCTTAATCAAGGTGATTCAATTTGCATTTCATCATGCGAGTTTGTGACAACACAACACTGTCAGTTTTCTCCTCCAGCGCGGCAGCTTGCGTTCAACCGGCTGTTGGCGGTCAGTGTTGCTCATTATATCAGACTAAGCAATAACTGTAATGGAGTGGTAAAAACAAACAATTGGCCCAAGCAAAATTTATATTGGCAGCGAGCATAGCATCCAAATCCTGCGCAGCTATCATGTTAACTGCATCGGGCCAGACACTGAAAGCTCTGACTGGGCTCAAATTTTACATTTTCAATTTAAAACATCCCAAATGCATGCCATCAGTTTTATGGAACAAATCACCAACTATTTTGATCAACCAACCACTCCTCTTCGCTTAAAACAACAACAATCGTCAGCAGGTCTGGTGTAGCTTTAAACTTTATATGCATCAGTGGACTGGTAAATGTAGAAATAGGCATCTTAATCACTTATATTATCAGTTATTAATTCTGCTAATTGAGCTAGATTGAGTTAAGGATATTTTATAGCTTGGTGCCCAAGGCCTGACTGCTGAATGTTTACCTCTGCTTTAATGTTAATGCATGGTCCCTCGAGAGCTCCTTCAGCTCTGCTTAGATTCATCACTCTGCAGGAGCACCACAGACCTGGAGTTGTTCCATGGAAACTCTGCGCTCCATCTACCATGCGCGGCGTCGGTTTTGAAGTCATTGCAGCAAACAAGGTATTTATGTAATTGTCTCAAATTATAGGCAATTTACCTGCCACCAACTTTCCCCTGTAAATTTCTCTGACTCTGCCTAGACCAGTACCAGATAGAGTTTATTAAAAGTTCTGACCCAGTCAGTAAAAGGAAAAAATGCACTGCAGTGTTTAATTAAGTCTGTCGTTAAACGTTGAGCTCTTAACATAAATCACGGTCTTGTTTCATCAGGGCAAAATCTTGCTTCCTCACGCTTACAGCTCATAAATTTAGGGGTCAAATCTCGAAATCCTTCTTTTGCTTTTGTTTAAGCCAGAAATATTTCCCATTGTGCGTCATTCAACGTTGCTGAGTCGCTATAAAGCAGTTTAAACTTCATCATGACATGTTAAACAGCTTTCGGAATTGCATCAGATGTTGTGGGCAGATAAAATGGCTCATTAATCAGTCGATATAGGGAAGATGCAACATATGAAGCAATATGGAGGCCATGCAAACTCCACTGATTGCTATCCAGCTGAGTCGCATTACAAAAACCCCTGCAGTCTTATTGCAACCTGTTATTAGTTTTGGATGGGGTTTCCCCAAAGCCTCACATTGAAATGAAATGGAAAACCATCCAGATGTCTATCTGAAACTGCTGAGGCTTCTTCTTTGTGTCCTTAAAGGTAAAGTGGGTCGATTTTTTTCAGGCTATAGAGTTAATATTGATAGACAGCAACAAAGAACCATTTGTAGGTTGATTTTCCTTGAAGGTTATAATCACTGTAACTTCTGTGGCACTATAAAAAAAATGTAACAAATAGTGTGAGGGGCAGGACTATCAAAGCTCTATTTGTTTCCTTTTTTTCTGTGGAACACAAATAAGGATACTTTGGAGAATGTTTGAACTGTTTTGGTCCGTACAATGAAAGTCACTGGGTCCAATCTTGTTCTTCAGTGTATAGACAAAAACATTTTTCTGAATATCTACGTTGTGTGCCACAGACGCAGGAATGCAGGTATCTTGAGAAATGTTAGCCATGGTTACAATCCTCAACAGCAAAGCTAATAAACATTTGCTAATCTGCTAGTTAGTGTGTAATGTTGCTGTTAGAGCATGAACAACATTTGCAAAGTTATGACACTCAAAGTTCAATTCAATGGGAGACATTTTTTTTTTTAAAGACTTTGCAGTTTAAGGACTAGAACAAACAGCTGGTAGGGACTACAACGAGCTTCTTCCCAGGTTGGTGACATCACTAACCCTAAAATTTACATAAACCCTGCCCCCGAGAACATGCAAGAAAGGGGGTGAGGCCATGTTGTGCTGCTTTAGAGAAGAGGAAGAGTTGTTGTAGTAGAGTGTTGTTGCCATGCCGTCATTTTACGCTGCACTGCTTCACAAATGAGGGTCATTTCAACACTGGATTTGCAGAAAAGATTAGCAAGACGGCACATGCTAGTCGATGAGTTGAATCAACTCCACAGCAACTACATAAATCTATCTAACTAACCATTCAGAAATGTCCAGTTGCATTCTAAAAGATGTAACTTCTTCCTGAGTCTCTCCATCAGTGTCCGACTCCGGTTTGAACAATGTAAGGCTGAACACTGTTACTGACAATCATCATTTTGGCTGCGTGAGATTCTCCAGCTTTGTTGTTGCTGAGCAACCGAAGCGCGAGCTGTTAAAGCTCCGCCCTCTTTTGGAAAGCGAGCCGGGAGCAGCAGCTCATTTGCATTTAAAGGGACACACACAAAAACTGTGTGTTTTTGTTCACACCCAAATAGGCGCAAATTTGTCAAGCTATAATAAATGATCTGTGGGGTATTTTGAGCTGAAGTTTACAGACACATTCTGGGGACACCAGAGACTTATATTACATCTTGTAAAAGGGGAATTATAGGTCCCCTTTTCAAAATGTTGTCAAACATGTCTTGGTTCACCTATTCTTTCTCTAAAACGAGGACGTCTGCGATGAATTCCTCTGAGTAACATAAGCAAACCTTGTAATAATTCATTCTGAAGCAACTGTATTGAAGAAGCCACACTTCACTGCTCTGTACTTCCAGAATATGGAGGGGGTTCCCTGGTGTTCCTGGATGTGCTTCACGTTGAGGATGGGATTACACTCAAGTCTGATGAACGGGCCCACTGGGACTAGGAACTTGAGACATCTGGCGTCGGGGGTGGGGTGGTCGTGTGGAGTAGTCCCCCCCATCAGGCGCCCTGACAGCCCACTGACAGATAACAGCTGCTGGGAAAGCCTCCCACCGCTTCAAGCTACTGTTCCGTGAGTCTGCAGCTTGTGTCATTTCTTCAGCATCAGACTTCCTCTTTTTCAGAATGCTCTGGAATCCTGATGCAAGAATAGTCTCTGTGCAAAAATATATTTGCTCGTTTCTTTAGCATTGCAGTCATTATGTTAGAGGGTCACTAGCAACAATGCCACAGACTATTTTAAAATGGATTTTAATTTTTCAGTGTGCATTCATTTTGTCACAGATCTTTTTTCTGTTAGAGAAGGAAGGTGACTTGTTGGTGAGTTTATGATTTCTATGTAGCATAACAGCACTGGAACGCCTCACTGTTTTTATCACTCTGCTTCTCTATGTTTGCAGCTTTCCAGACCAAAGTATGTGATCAGTGAAGAGTGGACACAGTGCCAAGAATGTGACTTTGCCTTAAGTAAGGAGCGGGTTTTTTGGAAGTCGGAGTATCTGTGTATTTTTCCCCTGCAGAATTTGTCTTACCAGTGAAGATGGAGGAAATGGAAAACCTGAAGTGGATATTGGGCGATTACAGAGTGCTTTGAGCTGAGAGGTGAAATTGCTGTTAGTATATAAAAATATAGAAACTAACTAGCCAATTTTTGTCAAAAACGTTCACTACTTCTCAAAAGTCATTATGCTTTCTTTTTTGTTTTTGTTTTTGTTTTTTAAAGAAAATAATATTTTATTTAGTGAGGATGCATTAAAAATGATCAAAAGTGGCAGTAGACTTTTGATTTGATAAACATGATTTCTATTATAATAAATGCTGTTCTTTTGAGATTCTTTTCTTTAACGAATACTGAAAAATTGCCACAATTTCCACAAAAATATTAAGCAGCACAACTTTTTTTTTTTTTTTTTTCAGTCTTGATGTTTTTTGAGCACCAACTCAGTACATTAGAATGATTTCTAAATTTTTTAATAAGTTTATAAGTTATTGGCCAGGTTTCACAGACAGGGCTTAGATTAAGCCAGGATTAGGCCTTAGTTCAATTAGGGCATCTAAGTAGCTTTTATGAATGTGCCCTAGAAAAAAATAGTTTATCTGCTTACCCCCAGAGCATTCAAGATGTAGGTGACTTTGTTTCTTCAGTAGAACACAAATGAAAATTTATAACTCCAACCGTTGCAGTCTGTCAGTTGTATAATGCATGCCAATGGTAACAAAAACTATGAGAGTAAAAAAAACATGCACAGACAAATTCAAATTAAAGCCTGCGGCTCGTGACGACACATTGATGTCCTAAGACACAAAATGATCAGTTTGTGCGAGAAACCGAACAGTATTTATATCATTTTTTACCTCTAATACACCATGTCCAACTGCCTTGAGCGCACGCACAGCGGTGCATGAGGTGTGTATGCGCTCTGGCGCAGTTTAAACATGGTGCCTGTAGTACAACAGTTGTTATACAAATGGAAGTAAACCACTAAAAAACATGGTTTTATTACATCAAAACTTCATTTTATTTTGTTACCTTTTGTAAGGGCAGCTTTACAAATGGTGTAAGACTGTTGTACAGTAAAAGCAAAATCATACTCTCAACTAGGCTGCTGTACCTAATAATAGTGCAGTTGTTTTTCAGGTGCAAGCTCAAGGCTGCAGGCAGAGTGCTGCAGGTAATCGCAGGTGTACTGATGTTAAAGCCCTCTTTCCTGCGTGATCACTGATACTGTTTAAATATCTCTTTTATTATTCTATTCTAGGCCTATCTGGTTATGGTTGCAATGCCTTCGGAGATACTGGAGCCTCTGGAGATAGAAACCATAGCTGCCAGCTGTCTGTTTCTGCTTTGTAACAAGTGAGTTTCGTGGAATTTGTAGCTAAAATCAACTCTGAAACCACTAAACAGGAAGAAAGCAAAAAATCCCCCCTGAAAACTCCAAAACTTGAAACATTAATGCAGTATAGAGCTGGAAAATCTAACATAGGGAAGGACCAGTTATTGAAAATGTGTTCATAGTATTTATTGTGTATAATTTACATTATTGTTCATGATTCTTCAAATTGTAAATATGCCCTCATAAAAGTTAAAAATTACATCAGAAGATCAAAAATAAGAGTTAATTCTAATACTACTTCTTACCAGGAAAAGGGCTGTACATAGTGAGTACACAGTATCTACGGTAGAGTTCATATCCAGTTTCGGATATAAATTTTTTCTGAGATAAAGGTCAAACTCATATCTGTCAGGATCCTCAAACTTTAATTTCCTGCATAGCAAGAGCAATGAACTAGAGCCTAGACTAAACCATCCCCCTAAATTTAATTTATGGATTATGTAAAACATCCTCTCAGCTCCTCCTTAAATTCACTTTAAAGTCTCTGATTTATTCATGCCGTACCCACAGAATGCCACTCGTGTGCTATGGCCATTGTCCCTCACCATCCATCTCCAGAGGAAGTTCGTTCATTAACTCTGATGATTTGATGTCTTCCACAATAAAACCAGAATCTAGATTTACGCAGGGGTGTCTGCTGGAAGTGAAGAGTTTTTTCCCCATACCTGTGCTGTGAACGGCTGTAAAAAGTACTCTAATTCTACTTTGTTTACTGTTTATGGTCATTATAAGTAAATGAGACTGTTTCCCATGTGAGTTCTTCATAACTCTAGACTATGAAATCTGCTACTGTGCTCCGGCAAATTATGAAGACATCCATTTTTTCGGTGAGACAGGGGCGCTTTCATTAGCGCTCGGCCATTTAATAAGCATGCCATTCATATTATTTCAGTTAGCTTAACAAGAGGCACGCTCGCTCTGTAGCCTTTTGCTGGACCCGGCGGATGTCCACAGAAGCACAGCTTTATAGGAAGCCCAAACTTGTGAACCGGAGTATTATCCTGCAAAGCCAAACACATTTCACTATGCAGAGTGGAAAATTTCAATGCTCAGTTGTACCAGATTACAACAAAACAGACGCCACCAGCCATTCAAGACACAGATAAATGCGTTCATAATTACCGAAGTGACATACAAATGCCACGACGCTCAAGTGTGAGGATTACGGGGCAGAATCCCTGGCAGAGCGCGTTGGGATACAGAACATTAGTGACAGAAAGGAATCGATGGGTACGGAGTACTCTGCAGCCTGGGAATGCAGTCAGATGGCTCTGATTTCACAGCCCAGTGAACAGGTTCCCAACAAACACACACAAAGTCGGTGTAAGCAGGCTGAGAGAAACTGCTGTCCCCCCATAATTCATTCTAATTACCACCCTGTCAGGGATGGTTACTTATCAGTACAGTGAAAGCTTATTATTGCCTTTCTCTTTTATCTATTTCCCACTGGCATACTGATAGTCTCTAGAACATTTCTAGGAGTTTAGAAGCCTTGCTGGCTAACACCCTCTGCTGATTTCTGTGTGACAGGTAATTAGTATATAAAGCGGTTTATTTGAGGGACTGGGTTGTGCTGCATTTTTTCATTTTAAATGGGTGTTAATTGGGAAAATTGCCAATGGTCGATTTAAGGCCTGATTAACAGGCTCTTGGTCTAACAGAACGTTTAGCAGAGCTTATGGTGAGTCAGGCCAAGTTGCACCAATATATATAGGCTGCATTGTATTTTTGCATTGCTTATAACATGTATGCGGATACGATAACTAAAAAAACTGATTTGGACCCATGAGAGAAAATATAGTTTTTGTTTTTGTAAGAGTTGCTTTTGGATGGATGGATGGATGGATGGATGGATGGATGGATGGTCCAAGTTCACCAGTAGTCAATAGTTCCTCTGCACATTTTTGGATGAACTGAAATAGATGTGAATTATGCATGTTGGACAAGAGAGAATGTGCAAGACACACATGTGTGAAAACAGCCCAATCCAAACCTTTTCCTTCAACCATTTTAACCTTGACTAGTTTTGGGGAAATACCCAGCTAAATTGCAAAAGACAGATTAATATAAATATTAATGTTATTAATATTAAGTGGTTAATATTTTATACCACTACAATGGATTTTAGTCATTTCGAAGAGGTGCATGCATGCAAAATATATGGGTCCTTGAGCATTTCTTTTACATTTTTGTAGTTGTTGAAACGTTGTTAGTGACTTGCAAGTATAATGATGTTGTTACATGCTGTATCTTCACATGCTAGTGTTAGACTCTAAAGTAGATTCACTTCTGTATGACGAATAAAATAACAAAAACAAAACAAATGAAATGAGCTCATTTTTTTATGGACTGTGATGTGTTTTTTTTTTCTTGTAAATAGTTTGTATTTTGTAAATCTACTTAATGTTTTTTTGAGTTTGGTTAAACTACATGTACAGTTAAATTGTGCATATGAGCACTCTCAATTCAATTCTGAATGGTGCACAATCCTACACCAATATATACCCTACTTAAAGGGGACCTTTTATGCCCCTTTTTACAAGATGTAATATAAGTCTCAGGTGTCCCCAGATTGTGTCTGTGAAGTTTCAGCTCAAAATACCCCACAGATAATTTATTATACCATGTTATTGTCCATTTTTGAGTGGAAGAAAAAACATGCTGTTTTCGTGCATGTATCTTTAAATGCACGGCATGCGTTTTAAAGCCGTATCAGTCTAGACTTCCAATATATGATTTTCTGAGCACAAACATCCGAACCGTGTGCACAGGAAGCTGGCTGTCAGATGGTGTGCCCCATGACTATGAAACTAAGTTCTCTTTCAAGTCTTATTGCACTTAAACTGTCAAATACACACAAGGATATGTCAAACACTCACAGTTCACATAAACACAGTTGGTTATGTCTGTGAACGTAAACAACAAGTAAAGAAATTGCATTTGTATATTAGATCTGTGTATTAAAGTGAAAGCAGCATATGCTATATATGCTATTATGAATCAAACAATAAAAGAAAATCAGAAAATCACTCAGTGCTCTTGATTGAATAACTTTAGTAGCTTTAATAAGAATACATTTCTGCTGTTAATTGCTCAGGCTTGGAAATAAACATGGCCGACTGTGTACAGCTCACTCAGGGCGGAGTCCGTCAGCAGTTGTGGGTGGGGTCCAATGTGACCACATTGCATAGAAACTGCAAACGGCTTATTCTGAGGCACTGCTTATGATTTATAGGGATTAAAATAAAAAAGGAGTGGGTGGATTTTCACCATTATAGGGTGGTTGTATACACACACTGCCAACACATTTATGTTCAAACACCATGTAAAAGTGAATTTTGCATAATAGGTCCCCTTTAAATGATCTATATAGCTACAAGTTCTTAGTGTCACAAAAATAAAGCTGTTTGCTCGGTGCCATTTGGCACAGCTCAAGCATTTTAACATTAAGCATTTATGATCATATAGAGACTTAGAGCTCATGCCACAATGGTTTAGCGCATTATTACATGTGTAATTTTGCAGTTCAGAGTAATTAGATGAGCCAGAATATAATGCCTTACCCCCATCTGCTCAACAGCCTGATAACTTCAGTGCTTAACTCATTTGTCTAGGAGTTGGAACTGAGGTATACATATGTTTTCAAGAGCACTAAAATCTGTTACCAGCAACTTTCTGCACAATGATGATGTTAACAAGGACTTTTGTTTATGAATAAATGCATGCTCCTTTTATTGACATGAATGAGAATTAGATGGAAGTCGTGTTTAGAAAATCATTTGTTGTGAGACAGGCTACTATTTAAGGCTAAACTGGTGGGGCCATTGTACTTAAAGAGATAGTTCACCCAAAAATGAAGCCATCCTAGGTGTATATGACTATCTTCTTTCAGACAAACACAATCTGAGATATATTTAAAAATATCCTGGCTCTTCCAAGCTTTATAATGGTAGTAAATGCCGCTCATGATTTTGAAGCCCAAAAAAGTGCATCCATCCATCAAAAAAGTAATACATATGGCTCCAGGGGGTCAATAAAGGCCTTCTGAAGTGAAGCGAAGGGTTTTTGTAAGAAAAATGTCCATTTAAAATATCCATTTTAAAACTTTATAAACTATAATAACTAGCTAACAAACAGCTGTACGCATCGAGTAACGGCAGAAGTGTAACCATTGACTATCCCTTTAAGTCTCTTGGCCTTGTTAGCTCTGAGAGACGAGCAAAGATTGTGAGAAACAAAAGAGGGGGCCATCATTCATTACCAGCCCCTCAGTAGCTCTCTACTGCTGGCTCTCATCCTGAAACATCCCCTGCAGGCTGTGCCTTCAAACACCATGCGCCTTGTTTATTGAGAAAGGGACAAGTTTGAAATGACAAACAGAGGGGAACAAATAGGATCTCAGTGAAGCACAGAGATTAATCTTTACATCTGTGTTAGAGCACAAAATAAATTGAGCAATGACTTGACGGAGGGAGGCACAAGGAAGTGCATCTGTCAGTCATCTGTCCTGAGCACACTGGAATCAGTCTTGGGATTAAACGTGCTATTAAAAGATATTGTGAATACTCAGACTGTTTTATTGCCTGTTTACACTGGCTATTAGCAATAAATAAGCAGTATACATAGTTCATGGCCTCTTTTAGTGAATAAGATTTAAGGTTAATGAGATTTTTCTAGGGTAGTGGTTTGTTAAATGTCACGTTATATAAGGAATAAGACACACACGTTTACATACAGTTTTTGTTCTATATTTCAGTATCAGAACATGTTATATGTTTGGCTACAGTTCTTCTAACCTTAATTGATGGAGTGTGTAGCTTTTCATTTCTTAAGCAACGATGTAGGAAGACATGATTCATCAGGCTCAAATTTTAAAAGAATGGTTGGGAAGGAGCATGAAGAATTATTTTCACGTGTGAATTGGCACCTCTGAGTCCAGACCTTAAATTTACTGAGAGTCTTTGGGATGTGCTGGAGTAGACTTTACAGAGTGCTTATCTATCTATCTATCTATATCTATCTATCTATCTATCTATCTATATCTATCTATCTATCTATCTATCTATCATCTATCTATCCAAAGTCCAATCCAACCCAATCATTCATCCATCCATCTATCCAAATCCAATCATCCATCCATCCATGGATTTATGTGGATTTGGATAGATGGATGGATGGATGATTGGGTTGGATTGGACTCCATCCATCCATCCATCCATCTATCCAAATCCACTCCAGTGCAATTATCCATCCATCCATCCATCCATCCCATCCAAATCCCAATCCCAATCCCATCCATCCAAACGCAATCATTCATCCATCTATATAATTCCAATCCATCCATCCAAATCCAGTCCATCCATCCATCCATCCATCCATCCAAATCCAATCCAACCCAATAATTCATCCATCTATCCAAATCCAATCATCCATCCATCCATCCATCCATTAATCCAAGTCCAATCATTCATCCATCTATCCAAATCCAATTCAATCATCCATCCAAATCCATCCATCCATCCATCCAAATCCAATCCATCCATCCATAAATCCATCCATCCATCCAAATCCACTCAAATCCATCCATCCATCCAAATCCAATCCATCCATCCATAAATCCATCCATCCATCCATCCATCCATCCAAATCCACTCAAATCCATCCATCCATCCATCCATCCATTCATCCATCCAAATCCATTGTTAGCTTAAGCATAAATGTTTAAATGTTAAACTCAATAATATATTTAAAGTTTTTGAAGTCTCTTATTCTCACCAAGGCTACATTTATATAATCAAATGTACAGTAAGAACCATGTGAACTATTAATATGACTTCAGATTTTAAATTTTTAAAAATGTAATTTATTCCTGTAATGGCAAAGCTTTATTTTCAGCATTACTCCAGTCTTCTGTGTCACATGATCCGTCAAAAATCATTTGAATATGCTAAATTGCCTTCACCTTGCTGGGTAGTGTTCTGAAGATGCTGATTCCCCATCATTTATACATAGAAGAGCTGTAAATCACATAGAAGCACACAGTATGCTTATTTCCTCAAAAACTGGCCTTAATAAGATGTTCTGAAGTTTAAAACATAAACAAACATTTCCACTGAAGAGCTGTAAACCCAGGCTGCCGTTTCACTCTCTGTGATGAAAGAGGCTAACTACTGTATGTCTACATTTTTCTCATTTTTCTAGCGTGCAGAGGGCCAATTTAAGTTCTCTATCCTTAAAAGGCTCATTCCAAATAGTGTATGTCGATCCACTATAGCAGTGTGTGGAAGAATTTGCAATGCTTTCTCCTCGCTGTAGAATTCTGATTGAAAACGGAGATGGAGGAGCCCTCTCCTCTCTAACCTCTGGCAGTTCATGGAATGTAGTTTCACACTCGGCTACAAATTACTGAGATAAGTCTGAAGTAATGCTCTTCTCATGCAACTCCTGTCTTGTCTGTAGGGAGTTATTGTTATTGACCTTTTCATGGGACAAAACCAGGACATTGGTAAATCACAAACCATCTATCTTTACTTTCACCTCTATCACCAAAAAGAGATCTGAAGAGTCTTTAGATTACTTTAAACTCATCAGTTAAATAAAATAAATAAAGTCAAATTAAATATTAAAATAAAATAAAGAAAAAATAAATATCATACTCTTGTATGGTTGAGTTAATCAGTTTTTTAGGGCCTCGTTAAATAATATAATATTTTATTAATTGTTTAAATAATATACTGATAATTTTCTTAAAGGGTTAGTTCACCCAGAAATGAAAATTCTGTCATTAATTACTCACCCTCATGTCATTCCACATCCGTAAGACCTTTATTCATCTTCGGAACACAAATTGAGATATTTTGATGAAATCCGAGAGGTTTTTTTATCGTCCATTGAATGCAACGAAATAACCGTCATTCAAGGTCCAGAAAAGTAGTAAAGACATTGTTAAAATAGTCAATGGTCAGTGGTCAGTCAGTGGTACAACCTTAATATTGTGAAGAGACGCGAATACTTTTTGTGCGCAAAAACAACACAAAAATAAAGATTTTATCCAACAAATTCGTCATTCTCAAACACTTTACGTTGCAGCGCTTACGGGTTCTACGCTACTGTGTCAGCATCATACGCATGCGTCGTGCTGCTCATGTGACCAGAGCCAGCCAATACAGAGCCAGCGTTCAGACGTAAACACGGAAGCTCTGCAACGTAAATAGCATTTGAGAATGACAGGGGAGAGACGAATTTGTTGAATAAAGTCGTTATTTTTTATTTGTTTTTGCACACAAAAGAAAGAAAGACATATGGGTTTGTAACAACATGAGAATGAGTAAATTATGATTATTATTTTTAGTTTTTTTGGTGAACTATCTTTATAGCCTACATTATTTTCACAGTCAGCATTTTATAAAGTTTAGGAAACCTGTTGACAATTAAACTTTCATTTTTGTACCATATTCTACCAGAGAGATAAAATCAGAATTGTTATTATTAAAAAAGAAATGCAGTAGGGGTATTTAAATCAATTTTAAGAGATAATTATTCCATTTTCCCCTCTTTTTTTATTCTTGCAGTTGCTTGAGAGGTGAAAAGTACTGTGGTTAAAAATAGTACTGCCATACATCACCACACATCGGCTTTATACTCGTTATATGACTCTGGTGAGAGGAAACAAAGCCCGCCTTTGAATAACGGTAACCATTGTCAAGTTTATTAGAATTCCTAATCCAAATAACCCCGGCAGTCCATGACGAGATTTTCCGAGCGCACCATCTGCTGTTTGTGATTTGCAGCGGCACCACACTGAATGAAGTTCGCGCACTATTTTATGCCCGTGTATCCAGCGCACTCAATATACGCTCGCGCCGGCGGATGAATTCGTGCATTGCGTGCTGCGGCTCTTGTCACTCATTCGCAGTGCTGCTCGGAGCGCATTCTGTGTCAACGGCTGAGGACCAATTCATGATATCACGGCAACCTGAAATAGGGACAAAGCATCGTAGTCATTTAGATAATTACTGAACCAACTCTCCCTATCTATTCTACACGGAGCCTACCTTTGGAAGAGATTGCAATGCTTCAGATAAGGGATCTCATTTGGACATTGCTTTTCTTTGGTTATGCAGGTAAGATGCACTTGTATCAGTTGCACTGTTAGACTGTATCCTTTCGCATCCTTGTTTTCCCCCGCTGTGTCCTCCACAGCTCATGAACAGATATAGTGCGCGTAAGGATGAGGATGCGATGTAGTTCGCTCTGGTTCATTCAGTGGTGGAACTGCCTCGGTTTATATCTAGCTATATCCGTTTCATAAAACAAACTCTGTTATTATCATCCCTGCCAAACTGGTACACGTTGCCAAACTGGCGCCAGTTATGTGGGATATGAAGTCTCGCATCTCTGTGTAAAAAAGAATAGTACTTTTAAGAGGTTATTCTTGACATTCTAAGTGCGCGAAATCGTGTTGTTTGTTTGGTTGTGTGGACATTACTGCGCATCGGCTCCTTTGAGATTTGTGTTGGAAGATAGAAAAAAACAACCAGCTGGTGTGTTGTGTAAACATATCACCATCTACGCAGTCACAATAGCCAACCAAAGTTTTATATATATTATATATATATATATATATATATATATTGGTATTGTTAATGTGTGGTTGTGTTTTCATCGCTGTGTTCATATTCGGGATGGTCGCTGTGGTGCTGATGCGCAGCTGAGAGCGCTCGTGTTGACTTTGAGCGGCGTGAACATCTCTGCATTTACCCTTGGATGAGTTTATCCCTGTGTTTATTAGAGTAATAGTTCAATTAAAAAAAAAAACTGAAAATAGTGTTATTGATTTACCCTCAAGTTGTTCCAAACCTTACTTACTTTCTTCAATGAAACCATAAGGAGACGTGAGGCAGAGTCACAGACTCAGTCACTATTCAGTCTTATTGTATGGAAAAAGATGCAATGTAAGTGAACGGTGACTGAGGCTGTCAGTTCCTAACATTTTGCCTAACATCTTCTTTTGTGTCCTACTGCAGAAAGTAAGTAGTCAAACGGGTTTGGAATAACATGAGGGTGAGTAAATGGGTGAACTGTCCCTTTAAAGACTGAAGTTACACTTCTCATGCATGTATAATGAATGTCCAGGCTGTTTATAAGCAGGCCAGACAACCAATTAGAAAACAAGTGAAAGTGTAATTTATGAGTACATGCATAAATAAGAATGATAAATGGAACCGTTCCAAAATGTTTCATTAGATTCTGTAAATGATTTGAATGCATGGATGATCATTTCCAGCCAATCAGACACTAAGGCTTGGGCGGGAATGAATTATATTCTGACACCCCCCTCCCCCTTCCCTCCTCCCCCAACCCCACCCCCTCCTTACCTCTCTCTCTCTTTTCAAAACAGAAGCTTTACATTACCAAAGGATTGACATAATGCATATACATATTTGCACACATACAGCATTTAAAGATAAAAAAAAAATGCAATAAATGCAGCAGTCATTTATCTCATACTATTTGCCCAGATGTTTACAGACATTTTATCAGAACAAATCACATTTATACTCACAACAACATTTAGTAGTGCAGTGGTTTTTTTGACAGATATACAGATTTTGCAACATTTATACATATTAGAAATATAATAGAATGTACAATGTGAGTCCATTAAGTGCATGGTGAAATGGAATGGGGTTGTACAAGTGATAGCCGTTAGTGTTATGATTGTATGCATGATGCACAGGGATGATGTTATTTTACAGTCGGTGATCCTGTCCCACTGGTTGCCCTTTTGTCGTGGCAGGGCTTCACAAACCTCGCAGCAGGTTTAAGGTTCCTCCTAGCAGCTGTGGGACTAGTGTGTCCTAGTGTGTTTGGCGGGTTATGGAAAGTGTCCTTAATTAGTGTGTAATTAGGGCAGGATGTTAAAAAGTGCAGTTCTGTGAGTCTGTACATGGTGGTCCTCTCCTTTTTTTAAACCTGTGTCCTATTTGAAGAATGATGGAGTTTATGAAATTATCATTAATGTCTAGTGTTGTACTTTTAGTTACAGTACAGTTATAGTGTTGGGCGCATGTGTGGGTTTAAGCAATGCTGTTTTGAGGTGTAACGGTACTAAACACCTGCATCTGTCATTCTCTTTTTCTTTCCCTCTCCGCCACTCCTTATCTTTATATCAGGAAGTAATTGTTGTAGTGTAGAGGAACATACTGCTGTATGGTGCTGACATGTGGATGTTGACATAGAGCTGTTTGCGTGTGCTGAATAAAGATAAATACCCATAAGCCCAAACACAAAAGGCAGTTTCTTCAGGCAGTGCTTCAACATATTAAAAGTCTAAGAGCCAAATAGGGAGTCTTAAACATCAGCCTCTGAAGTACTTTAAAAAGAAATAAATTAAGTTTGGTCAGCTTTAAATATTGTACATGTCCGTGACCTCAAGAGAAAGGCAAAGTAGAAGATTAGTTAACACTTGAAGGAAAATAAAGAAACAATTGCAAGATGGTGAACATCTGGAAATCCTTCTTCTGTGGTAAGTTCAAAGCTAGTATGAAAGTACTGGGAGAGATTAAAATGACTCCGCTCTCCACTTTCCATCTTTTGGCTGAGATACAGTTAAAGAGAAGTGGATATGCGTTGCTAAGGACTTCATTTGGACAACTTTTAAGGTGATTTTCTCAATGTTTTGATTTTTTTGTACCCTCAGATTCCAGATTTTCCAATAGTTGTATCTTGGCCAAATATTGTCCTATCCTAACAAACCAAACATCAATGGTATATATTGTATAATATGACTGGTTTTGTGGTCCAAGGTCACATGCATACCATAATTAAATCAACTGATTTCAACTCAAGGACATGTCTTCTTTATTGCACATGAATGATAGACTCTACATTTTTATTTAAATATTTCCCAGAGAATGTAAGCCTGCTGAATGATGATTTGTTATAATAGAATTAATTTATCACTACTCTTAAAAGTCTCATTAAAACTGACTAGATATTTTATCTCTATGGGTAAGTGGTCCACCTCTGAACCTCTCCTCTCAGAAAAAAAGATTCAGAGTCCTTCTGTATGGGCATTACAGGGTGAATTTTATGGTGGTATTGCTTTACTAAGACTGAGGCCAATGAAAACATAAGCGTCAAATCAGAGCTGAAAGGAACTGTGATCTGGTAGAGCGATTTGCCCCCATGCTGTAGGATCTCTGGATGTTCCTCCAGATAAAAAAAACATTTAATGCTTTCATTCTGTACTGTTCACACTGTGACTCCTTATTGTAAAATGTATTAATTTTATTTTGCGCAAGCTGACTGAAATCCAATCATCCCAAATGTTCTCCAGTTGTTTTCCATTTTGTGCTGTTTGATAAAGATGGGCTGTCTATGCATATTAATCACTCTATGAAAGGGGCTCAGACTGATTTGCATTGTGTAAGCTACGAAGGCGTCCTGTAGAGTGTTGGAGGGAAAAAAAAGAAAAAAAAAAGGGAGGGAAATGGGTTTGGTTTTGTCATGCTGAAAAGCCACCCCCTGATCCCTGCAGCCCATCTCTGAAAGGATTTCTCCTAATTCAAGTAGAAGGGCCTCCTAAAGTCGCAGGCTGAGAGGCAACTTTGAGGAGTGTAAACATTGTCTTACACCCCCCACATTTAAACCAGAAATACAACTCTTTGCCTCTCTTCCTCTCTGCCTTGCTTGCTCTTGTTGATTTGTGGAAGTGTGTCGTTTCTGTACCGCTAATGGCACCCAACAGAATTGTAAACATAATTACTGTTTTCACACAACTTACAAACACTCTGCCCATCTGCTATTTCTCAAACAAATACATGCCCAGAACTCACTCCATTGGATGAATCAATAAGTACATTTAAATGCACATTGATCTAGATTTTTGCGTTGTTGAAACATGGTCGAATTTTCAATTTGATTTTTTTCTTTTATTATTATTAAATACATAACTAAAGTGCTCAGCCAGTGCTCATGAGCAAAGATGACAGATTTCAAAACACATACATCCAGGGGAGCCTGTGCTAGCTGGGAAACTGCCATTGAGATGAATGAGAACGCTAATGTATGGCTTTCTCCAAGTATTATTGACTTCCTTTGCTCAAACATGCAGATTGCAGTTCTGTTTGGTGTCTCCAGAGGCGCAGAAATTACACTCTTCACCTTTAAGGTGCTGCTTGAAAGTCCCTTAATCCCATTGAATGACTCATCTGTTATGATGTAATGCGTAGCAATGGCCATGACATCATCGAAAGGTGACTGGGTTATAATATAGACTACTGTATTTGAATGCACCACTGTTGGTTTTTCTGCATAATGCATTAATTTTGATTTCTAGAGTTTTAGTCTTGTAAAAATGATTTGTAATATAATAACTTGCGTTCTGCTGAACTTTAAACATTGGTCTAGCTATTCTGTAGGCTTTTGTAATAATAATAACACTCAGATATTGCAGTCCAGAGACATTCATATCCAAGATTTAGCTTCATTGTACCCCACTTCAAGGAATTTGGAGTTAAAACCACCAAAAACAAAGTCTGCGCATACTTTGAGTCCTTTACCACACTGTGTTCAAACAAGAGCAGCTCAAAGCACTTTCACAAGGTTACGGTTTCCCTCTATTTGCGGTAAACGGAATAATTATAGGACTATTTTCACAGCAGAGTCCACCACTTTAGTGAATGTCACAATGAGATGAGGTAAAAGTTTTGTTCTAATTTTGTTATACCAAATTAATGCAAAAAGCGAAGCTTCAAAAGGTGCTATGTGATGGAACCCATTTGATTTAAGCAGTTATAAGCTCAAAACATTACCTAAATGTGGCATAATAGCTTTCACGTCATCATATTAAGTTTCTACCATTTCTTTCCTTTGCCAGAGCTGATGTGTTAGCTAAAAGTGCTTGTGTAATGATGATGAAGAAGCAAACGAACACATGGTACCATGGTGCGGTCAGATGTAATTCTGTATAGAATATGTGAGCACAGTGAAGAGAAGCAGCACATTGAAATAGGTCAAAACCTTGACATTACATTAAATGAAACAGATTTTTAGTATGTGATGTCACTTTTCAGTCCACGTTCAAAAGTTACTTACTACTTAGTAAGAAATGATCACTTGTATTCAACAAGGACACATTCAATTGAACAAAAGTGACAGTAAATACATTCATGATGTTACAAAAGATTTTCATCAAAGAATCTTAAAAAAAAATGTACCACGGTCTCCACAAAAATATTAAGTAGCACAACTGTTTTTAACATTAATAATATTAAGAAATGTTTCTTGAGCACCAAATCAGAATATTAGAATGATTTCTGAAGGATCATGTGACACTGAAGACTGGGGTATTGGCTGCTGAAAATTCAGCTTTGCCATCACAGGAACAAACTGCATTTCAACATATATTAAAATAGAAAAAGTTATTTTAAATTGTAATAACCAACCCCAAACTTTTGAACGGTAATGTTATATTTACAATGCAAGAGAATATTGTGACGTAGTGCTCGCTTCCAGTGTACAGTTGCCATTACAATATTTAAAGGGTTAGTTCACCCAAAAATGAAAATTCTGTCATTAATCACTCACCCTCATGTCGTTCCACACCCGTAAGACCTTCGTTCATCTTCGAAACACAAATTAAGATATTTTTGATCAAATCCTATGGCTCAGTGAGGCCTCCATTGACAGCAAAATAATTAACACTTTCAGATGCCCAGAAAGCTACTAAAGACATATTTAAAACAGTTCATGTGACTACAGTGGTTCAACCTTAATGTTATGAAGTGATGAGAATACTTTTTGTGTGCCAAAAAAACAAAATAACGACTTTATTCAACAATATCTAGTGATGGGCAATTTCAAAACACTGATTCATGAAGCTTCGAAGCTTTACGAATCTTTTGTTTCGAATCAGTGGTTTGGAGCGTGTATCAAACTGCCAAAGTCACGCCCCCCAGTGGTGAACCATTGAAATTTCGTTTACTGAAATCATGTGACTTTGGCAGTTTGATACACACTCCGAACCACTGATTCGAAACAAAAGATTCGTAAAGCTTCGTAAAGCTTTGGGTTTTATTTTCTGAAAAAAGAAAAGAAACAAATGCTACTGCTAAATGGACACAAATCTTTAAGTGTTCTTAGTGGGAGTTATGACTCAAAGATGTTTGATTTAACTGATGTTAATAATGAATTGCTTGCCTGTGGAAGACCCATGGTCCTATCAGTTGGGAGCCTGTGAGTTCATGCTCAAAAAGAACATTCTGGAAACACTGCAAGCATTGGCCTAAATTTGAAGAAGAATAACCTGAGAAGAGACAAAAGAGTGAGTGCAGGGGGGTTGGAGGGCCAAAGTACAAGAGCAAATACAAAGACAGTAGCTTTGAATTAGAAATATGGCTTGAAGTCCAAATAAAGGAGTGTGATATGAATATTTTTAGCACATTTCAGTCTTAATTTTCATTTGAAACCTAAAAATATCATCTCACTGTGTTTCCAGTCTGGTTGAGTGTTTTAGGTTGGACAAGGCTGCTTGTATGTCTCCCACTGCTTATCAAACGCAGTATTACATCTGATTCTGCCACAGGCGTGCTGATGTAATCGGATCAGACAAACTTGATTCTAATTTAAACTGCAGAGATTTTACAGCCTTCAGGCGTGTGCTTTATTCACAGACCACCATTCTTTGCAAATGCATACGATATTGTAGTACTACTGCATCCGCTCTCATTACTAAACAATGTTACTGAGCTCTAAACTACACGCATCCACATCTTTTCTCTCATAGGCATCAACACAGTAAATGCGATGGCATAAGTGATGAATCCACATGGAAAAGAGCATTCTGGTCTCCTGGGCATGTTGCAAGAAAGTACCATATTTCAAGCACAAATACTTTCCGCCAAGATGCTTTTTTGAGAGTTGTGGTCAGTTTATTGGCAAGCTTGATCCATTGCATTGTTGCCCATGTAGCATGCCAGTTTTCTTGAGGGGGGACGAATCTGTGTTCTCTCAGCTGTGTTGAAAACCTCTGTGCTTTGACTGAATTCTCAAAGCTTTGTTTTGCATGTTTGTATCCATAAATCTATTCCCAGGTTGCAAATGTAGTAATACATGGCCTTGACATTTGATTTGCTACTTGTATGTAATCGTAGAAAGAGACTCGGGGCATTCAGAGTGGTTCCAGTGTGTGGTAATTCATTTCCCACCAACAGTTTCCCAGCACAAAGCCATGTGGCTGTTGACATAATCAATTGCTCCCATAGTAGGCAATTCAGTTGAATATGGAGAGTCTGATGTCGCCACTGTGATTGCCTTCTCACCTTTGATTGCTTTTCCTGTGCCTTCGTTGTTCTCGTCATCCATCTTTCCTTTCACCTGAATCACAGCCAGACCAAAGTGTTCCTGCTTCAATACCATCGTTGGGGAAGCTGCTTTGAAACTGTAGTTTGCCAAACTATAAGCTACACATTATTTAAACAGAGTGTCTATTTACACGCTAAGTGCAAATAGCGTCCCTTGTTGGCAAATGCTATTTACACTAGCTCCTCCCACCAATGTCTCAAGTTTTAAATAAGACATGCCGAATTCAACGTCTTCAGTGGCGCAGTAATAGCAAGTAAAGCCCGGGATACACTGCACTATTTTTGGCTGTCCCAGACGAAAGATTGCCATCGTGAAACAATCGTGGCGATTTCTGTGATCGTGGCTCTTAGCCGGTGGTCTTTTGTTGTACAATGAGAGAGGTTCAAAGACGGCCGTTTTCCCGGTCTTGCGACCAAATATAGCCTACGATAGTTTTCTGACAGTGTCAGAAATTCAGCATGATCAACGCACAGTGTGTTTGCTGCTATGACCTATGTCTGCTGACCAGCCAATAAAAATGCGACATGAAATCAAAGCGACATGGCGCTAAAACTTAAAACTGCTTACCTCAAGCTCTTTTCCCTTCTTCTTTCACCACTTCCTTTTTATTTTCAGCACACATAAAATCTACAACTGCCAAAATGTGATTCAACATGGTCTTTTTGTTTACCACTAGCGCATGCTGATGACGTTTTATTCTTCTATAGAAACTTGCATTGTAACCTACGAGTCAACAGGTGTCATCATCGTACAGTCTACATGCATGTCGTGCCCAAGTTTAATAGATCCATGTCGCACAGTGTGATTTGTAATGATCTTATAGGATTGCTAAAATTGTACAATGTATCCCGGGCTTAAAGCTCACAGTCCTGGCTTTTAATGCGATCGACGAGGGTTCCAATCCGCCTTTTGCCGAGCTCACTCTTCTCCATTTTCCCATCACATATCACTTCAGAAAGGTATTTATTTTCAATAAAAATGAAAATAATGTTCTAAAAGTGGAAATGGCTAAACTGCCTCGGCAAAAGGCAGCATCCATTTCATAATTTTAATAAATATAATCATTCACATTCTATGATATTATTGCATCCTGTTAATGTACAAAATTTGTGGTACTGAGGTGCAGAGTATCTGCCAATTTAAAGTATCGATAGCATCCATTGACTATTTACTCTTATTGCAAAGAACTAATACTTTTACATTATGTAAGTAGAATCTATCGCTATTTTCACCTAGTGTAAATTGCATATCGCTAAGAAAATGCTGCTATTGTCACTTAGTGTAAATATAATATATTACTGTTTTCACTTAGGGTATATTTACATGACAACGATATGGTTAAAACGGAGAAGTTTTTCCACGTACAGACGACAAAAATGATCCCCATTCTTACGAATCCGTTAAAATTACTAAAAATGCTGTATTCTGCTGGCAGGCCATTAGATGGCAATGAAACACCATCGTTTTCACAGATTCACATTTTCGTTGTTTACATGGAGACCATTTTCAAAAACGTGCACGTTTTCAGGCCACCAAAATGTTGTCGTGTAAATGAACGGCTCCTAACTTTAAATAGAATATATTGCTATTTTCACTTAGTTTAAATATTATATATTGCTATTTGCTATATTGTAAATACATCTATCACTATTGTGCACTTAGATTCATGTATTAAACCAGTTAATTTCTGAACAAATCAATGAATTGCAATGAATCGGGCTTTCCAACGTGACATGAAGTGAGAGAGGACCATTCAGAAGAGTTTTTATTGACTGTATTTGCTTTTGATAGAGCAGTGACTAATTAACTGTGCAGTGTTTTGCCACATTAGTTGTTGAAAAAGTATATTGTTACGGGCAAAGCTGCTACTTTTTTTCTTTGAAATAACTGAGTTATTGTTATACTACTGAAAAATGTAGCTGCTTTGCTGCTTTTTAGTCAGTTACTCCCCATCAATGTAAAATATATAGGATTCAGTGTTAGTGAAAGAGGCAAGTTCAATCTAACAGTAGTTGCTGTTTTTGAAAAAAAAAGGTCGATAGGTTTGTTTCTTTGATTACAAGGCCACTGAGGGATAGACTTGATGCGTGCCGCCATACATCCATAATATTTACCCTATTAATCTTGGCCTTGGGCTAAAAACAAGCAGGGTGATTTATTCATCCATCCTTTCATCCTGTCTTCTTGTTTTGATAGGATGCAGGAATTGGGCCTGCTGAGAGACTAACTCCTGTAAAAGTCACTGTCTTTTCCAAGGAGTTTAGAGGTTTAAGGTGATAAAGAACAAAAATAGTCTTCTCTTCCTTTGACTCGGCTGGATCGTAGTGCTCTGAGCAACAACGGTTAAAGATTTAAGCAAAAAAGAAAAAGAGTGTCTGCTTTCTCAACATGGTCATTTTTCTTACTCCCCTTGATCATGGATGTATGAAATTACCTTCGCTGTGTATGGAAACATTACTGTGGATTATGTATTCTGAAAAGATGTTTTCATAACAAGGGTTTACATTCTTGCATGTATCCTGTGGGTTACAGTAGCTGAAGGGGCATCTGTAAGATCACTGGCGCAAACTCCTAGGTTTGAACATCTGTTTAGGTTTTAAGAACAAAGGCAAGAGAAGCCAGAGATAACCGATATATGTTCTCAGTTCTGGCAGCAATGCATACCTCTTCTGAAGCCAGCATTCTTAAGAAGCCAGAAATAGGGTCTAAGTTTTGTTTCACTGTATTTTATTTTTTAAAAGGGTTCACTCAAAAATGAAAATTCTATTGTTATTTACTCCCTCCTGTCATTATAAAACTCTCATCTGGCTCACGGCATGGCGTTTCTGGTTTGAAAATTATATATTATTAATTTATTTTGGATAGGCATAAGGTAAGAACAAATGTCCTCTAACCATTTCTGACTTTTAAAATTGCATTTTTCTAATTTTTTTTTTTTTTTTTACATTTCAGTCTGAAATGTCAGATGCCAGTAGGTCCTTACTTCAGGACTAATGTGATATTTAAAAAATATACTACAGTACTTTAAAAACTACTTTCCAGCTATAAAAGATGTATCCTATCTTAGCTTAGACAGCACAGAAGGCAGGTGGTCTTAGAGTGTATTGAGCTGATTATTTTTAAACTTGGTCCAGGTGGGGAAAATCTATGACGATTGAAAACCATTTAGTGCAACATCAATGGATGTGCAGCAGATTGCTGTAAAGGCTGAAGGAGGTGATTGTTGATCTTTGTAGCTAGGGGGCCTCCTCATTTGTTTGTCTGTCTCTGGCTGGGACAGATGGTGTGGAGTGGCTGCAATGTAGAGTCGTGTCAGTAGAGTAACAACTGTGAGTTTAGCGCTATTCACCTCATCTCTGAAGCATGCTGTTGAGAGGAAGGCACAGAGCAACATTCGTTTTAACCTTCCCGTGGTGCATAAACAAGGCCGTCAAACAGGTGCTCTGGTCTAAAATGTATTGCCCATTCAAATTTTTTCACTTCTGCACCTGGTGTATCACCATACAGACAGAATTCAAAAGGAATAGTTCAAACAAAAATTACTATTCTGTCATTATTTACTCACCAAACTTTTTTTGATTTTTTAAAAATGTATTATTTTTTTGGTGGAATACAAAAGGAACAACACGAGAGTGAGATAATAATGACAGTTTTATAAATAAAATAAAATGAACTATTTAACTATTTATTTATTTATAATATTCTGTCACTATTTACTTACCAAATTTTGTTGATGATATTGAGTGAGTAAATAATTACAGTTTTGTAAATAAAATAAACTATTTATTTATTTATTTTCTGTCACTATTTACTCACCAACACATTTTTTTTATGATTTTTTGTTTTGATTTGTTTTTTGGTTTTGTTTATTTTTTTGGAGGAATACTCTGTGCCTTTTGTATTCCTCCAGAAAATAAACAAAATGAAAAAACAAACAAACAAAAAACATCAAAAATATTTGTTGAGTAAATAGTGACAATAACTAACTAAATAAACAAATAGTTTATTTTATTTACAAACCTGTGATTATTTACTTACTCCTGTGTGTAAATAGTGACAGAATATAAATGGATGAATAAATAAAGAGTTTTTTTTAATTTACAAAACTGTCATTATTTACTTTCATATTGTTCCATTTGTGAGTAAATAATAACAGTTTGTAAATAAAAAATAAACTATTTGTTTGTTTATTTATTTAGTTGTTCTGGTTAAATATTTTTCATTTCGGGTAAAACTATTTCTTTCATGACCCAAATATTTTCTTCTACTTTTAGTTGCCTTACCTGCTACAATTATTGTAATACAAAATAGTCTGAAGAAAGCATCTCTGTTTTGTCTCTTAGATATGCAACAATTATCACTGCCATATCGCTGAAACCCTAGCTTGGTTTGAGACAGCTGTAATCTCTGTTTTACACAATCTCCACATCCAGAAGCCATGAAACCTTTAATCATTAATAGAATTAATCATTCTATTAGAACTGCAAATTACAACCAGAACGAACAGTAAACATCATAGAAAAATTATACCCGCCATAGCCGGTGAGAATCCAACGTTTGTCGGGTGTGGCGGCAGATGCGGCATGGCCGGCTTCCCATGGGCAGGCAGTTTTGACGGCCTCTCATTAGAAAAGCTGCTCCTATTGTTTATGGATCCTAATGAGCATCACAGCGAGCAGCCAGGGAAACAAAGAGGAGAGGCATGGAAAACACAGACCTCGCCGTCAGAACAGAGCATGTCTACTCTTCCAGAGGACCGAGTGCACAGCTTCACCCTGGCTTTTGTGAGAATGAAGGCTCCTCATGGCTCCCTAGATCTCACCGTCTCATTACTGTTATTGGGAAAGACAGTCTCCAGACAGTATTTTTGCCCAAGATGTGGAAAAGCCTTAATTAGTTCCCTTTCTAATGTGTTTATGCACCTCGGTGATGTCCAACAGCGACTTGAAAACCGTTTCTGATATACACAAATATAGTCAGGAGGCGGACACAGTTTCTGCAGTAATTAGTTTGTTTTAAACCCAACAAACAAGCAATCTTTTTAAGCTGAAATAAATGTTTAATGTCTTTTGTTCTTCTCTGGAGACAGATTTGGGGAGGCAGTGAGATTATGGGGACAAGCAAAGACTGATTCAATAAGATAGAATGCAAGTAATTTGGAGAAGTGACTTTTTGACAGCGATGTTAGAGGTTTGGGTGAGTTTTGTTACTGCAGCTTAATTGAGAACGCATAAAACACTGACCAAGGCAGTCAGCCGTAGTGCATGACTGATTAATGCTATCAAATATTCTGCAGCCTCTAAGGGAATAACTGGTATTACAAGAATTGGAGAGTAGGGAATATATTCACAATCATTTTTTTTTTTTAAATAACCAACAACATTATGAATATTGTGAGGATTTTAATGCACTTATATTAGGCCATAAATTTCCTAAAGAATGTTTTATTAGATTTGTTTTGTGATCCGTCCTCATCTTGACAAAAACAGTGTTGATAAGTTTGAATTAGTACAAACTATTTCAAATCGATTCAACTCTGATTCTGATTGATTTGAAAACAAATGTTGAGAAAAGTTCACTGAAGACATATATATATATATATATATATATATATATATATATATATATATATATATATATATATATATCTATATAAAGTTTGTGAACCCCTTGCAGAATTGTAACAAAATAAGAGAGATCATACAAAATGTCATTTTTTATTTAGTACTGTCCTGAGGAAGATATTTTACATAAACAATAATTTACATATAATTCAAAAATTTGTTAACCCTTGGTTATTAATACTGTGTGTGGTTACCTGGATGATTCATGACTGTTTTTTTGTTTTTGTTTTGTGATGGTTGTTCTTTTGTTTGTCTCTTGTTTTGTTCTTCAGAAAAGTCCTCCACACCCTGCAGATTCTTTGGTTTTCCAGCATTTTTTGCATATTTGAACCCAGCAGTGACTGTATTTTCAGATCCATCTTTTCACACTGAGGATGACTGAGGGACTCAAACACAACTTTTAAAAAAGGTTCAAACATTCACTGATGCTCCAAGAAGGGAACACGATGCATTAAGACCCGGGAGGTGAAAACTTTTGAACAGGATGAAGAAGTCCAAATTTTTCTTATTTTATTTAAATGTCAATTTTTTTTTCATTTAGTACTGCCCTTTGGAAGCAACAGAAGATACTTACATGTTTCCCGGAAGACAGATTAAGTACAATATTCCTTGATCTTCGAATTCAAAAAGTCCCCCAAGCCCCTCAGTGTGAAAAGATGGATCTCAAAAAACAGTCACTGCTGGAAAGGGTTCAAATATGCAAAAAAATGCTTGAAAACTGAAGAATCTGCAGGACCTGGAGGATTTTATCGGGCAGTTTAACTGCTCAGAACAAACAAGGGACTTACTGTATGAACAACCATCACAAAAAAAAAAAAAAAAAAAAAAAAAAATCATCCAGGTCGTAGATCATCCAGGTAACCACACATAGTATTAAGAATCAGTGGTTCACAAACTTTTGAACAGGGTCATTTTAATAAACTCAGCTATTTTTTTGTCTTGAGAATTACATGTAAACATCTTTAATGTAAAATATCTTACTCAGGACAGTACTATATAAAAAATGACATGCATTTTGTATGATCTCTCTTATTTTGTTAAAATTTTTCACATTTTCACAGATTCTGCAAGGGGTTCACAAACTTTCAAGCGGCACTGTGTATATATATATATATATATGTTGTTTTTTATATGTGCTACATTAAAAATTATGACCAAAGACTATAGAATAACATAAGACACGTCACGTGCACTGTTGTTTTCAGTGTGAGAAAGTGCAACACGCAATTTGGCGGAATAAGTCCCGCCTTATTTGGTAAAGTCATTGCGTTACTGCAGCGGCCGTTCGAATCTCCGGTTCCTATAGAAACAGTCAGATGCGCACTAGAGAGACACACTTAGGACTGCGTATGCACATTAGCTTGAGCCAGTCTGAAAAATGCAGTTTTTTGTCATGATTTGAGCGTTTAGAAACCAAATTTATGTTGTCAGATTTCATTGGTGATTTCAGTTATGAAACTTAATCGAAAGCTTGGCAAACAGCTTTGGGAATTTGATGTTTCCCCATTCAAAGAGATAGGAGCTGCACTTGCATGCCCAAGAGGCATTTCAAAGATGGCCGCCGAGTGTAATGACTTACCTTAAAGGGACTTTGTATATACTGATACTAATATCTATATCACCAGCTGGAGAGCCTGTTCTTGTATTTCAGTGTGATTCATGATATGATCATCATTATTCTATTATTCATTACAGCATTTCATCCATAAGCCCTTTAAGGTGCCAAATGAAATTTAGCCACTGACAAAATTGTTGATTTGGCCATCTGGCTGCAGTGCGTCTGGGAAATCTGTCTTGTGCACAGACCAGATGACCTCATGGTCAGAACTGCCTATCTACTGTGAGATTGAAAAGCGTCTGTGTAGGTATTAGGTTTCTGGGCAACAGAGTGACAGACAGCTGTGCATTTCTTTGTAATGGAGGGTATGCAGATAAAAGGCAAATGTCCAGGGGCGGGTGAGAGAGGGACCAAGGGCTCAGGGTATGGATGCAGCTGTGTTTGAACACTCACATTACTGTTTCATCACTGAGAAGACTCCACCAGAAGAAAAGTTCACTTTCCTCAGTGTATTGTTCTTGGGCTCATTTGAAATGCATTGTGAAGTTTTCTAGGAATCTTGATATTGGATTTTTAAGAGACTGATCACTAAGGTGGAAAAAAAAAAGATGTTTTCTACAAAATTACTTATTTACAATTGTTATTATTATTATGGTTTTGTTTTTACAGATTATCCACCATATTTAAGATTTATTCTCCATTATTTAATCCAGCGGTGCCCAAACCTGTATTTGGAAGTCTACCATTTCATTGAGTTTATCTCCAACCTGCTTCTGAAGACCTGGACTGTGTCCGAAATCACCCCCTACACCTTCATTCACTATTCCCCATTAGTCCACTAATATTGTTCACTTCAGGGAGTGAATGAAAACAAATGAGTGAATTTGGACACTGAGTGCGCCGGAAGGGATGCAGATTTTGCATAGTTTGTGCTTGCCTTGCCGTTTAATAATCATTTGAAACTGGCAGCTCCAGTAGTAATATGAAAAGATTTATCTTGAACTCTGTCATGGAAACTGTATAAACCTTAATTAAACAATTTAATAATCTATTAAAAAGAAATTTAAACCTGTGTGATATTACGCTGTAGCCGCATTGGGCCAGGGGGTTGGAAAATGATCGATAGATGATTCACCTGTTGGCGCCATCTTCTGGTGAGACGTGGGAATTCATTTGACCCGTGACTCTCAAGCCCAATGTATACTTTATACTTTAAAGTTTATGTTTTTTTTACGAACTAGCATACCAACACAGTCAAACGCACAGCCTTGCAAAGTATACTTCATTTGACTCGTATGCGTACCCAGGCGTTCAACGCATGCACAGTTTTGAGCAATCTCTCGCCACGAGTTACAAACCATGTAAATATCTTTGTATACTTTCATGTACAAATGAGGGTACTTTCCAACCCCTTCGCACAATCTCTCATCTATGTAGGCCTCCATTGTTGCTGTAACTTGCATGCTTTCCGGTCTGGTCTGTTTATGCAGTATTTCTTCGACTAGTTTGTGAATTGACGCCCCCAGGGCATGGTTGCCACCTTGTGGATAAACTAATTACTTCAAAAAAAAAAAAATATACATGTATAACCTGCGCGTACAAGTACGTGCGCGGTTAGAAAAATCTGGCGGGACTCTAGTCATTGAGCGTGCACCGGTTGTATACTCGTTATTGCTTTGCATTGTGAGATTGAATGAGTGTACTTGATAACGTCCACTATGGTTTCAGACACCACTACAAATGGCTGTCCCCTCAAATAGTGCCTTATTTAAGGGTACAGGGGGTGATTTCGGACACAGCGTAGATTACCCAATTCAGGTGTGTTTAATGTTTGAAGCTGAACTCCTTAGTTTGAACTGTTGGCCCCCCAGATTGTGCGCTCATGATTTAATGAAAATAGCGAAATATGCATTAAAGTGAGGATGAAAATTAATATATTGCCAGTCATTTTTTAAACACTACAAACCCTCGGCAGGAAACTAGAACTCTGCAGTGCCTCCCATGACAAAACAAATAAGTGTGTTATTTTTTTCTTGTTATTTTCTCTGATTAATTGGGCAAAAAAAATAAAAATATTCATTCGTATTGTCTTGCAGTGGCTCCAGTGTAACAGCTAGTTTGGGCTGGTTGTTTAAGGTGGCAAATAGCTCTCCCATGATTGATCACAGGGCTCTTTGTCAATGATACAACGCATTGATAGCTCACATTTCATATAAATGGACAGCATTCCCATTTCAGAGTGATAATAGATAGCTAGGAGATTAAGAATGACTGTCTTGTGCACCTAATCTTATTACTTTTTCTTTTGAAAACAAACTGCGTCGTTTGTCAGTAATCTGTCATTAGAGCAGTCCGTCTCTAATGGACTTGGAGAGGGTTGGACTGCAGAGCACACAAGCCTCTCACCACAAATAACCTCATTAATCGTTGACCCTCGATTTGTACCACTGGCAGGGGACTTTAAAGCTTCTCTAGGAGACTCCACGGTTGTCCTTCATTCAACTGTGTCATTAGGCATATTTGCTCTCCTGGTTTCTAATCGGTATCCAGTGATGCCCATTATCTGTTTGCCACTTTACTGTTTGTGTGTAGGTGTGGCTGAGTGTGGGAGTGTAGATGCTGCTGTGTAGGTGTGACTCTGGGTAACTATAGAAACCATGTGGGCTTGCTGGCTCCATTGACTTATGACATCATTCTTAAAGCAGAAGATGCTGATATTAATGTCAAAAAATGACATTTGTTTTTTGTTCAGCATTGAGTTTGAAAGACAACATAAAACTCTTTGCAAAGCATGTAGGTTCTGTAATGCGACATTTTTATCCTTTGGGATTTAAGTCACTTTGGATTTATATATCAAAAGCGTGCAGTGGTGTTTTGAAATGAAGTCCTCACAGTTTTTTTTTTTATGTTTTATATATAAATCAACTGTAAATTTATGTTATGTCTAGTTTATGTCTAGTTACACTTAATGTGGTAATTTTCCTGGTTAAATAGACATTACTTTACATAACATAAAAGCAAAAAAGCAAATACAATTCTATTTTGTATTTTTACATTAAAGGAGACCTATTATGCCCATTTTACAAGATATAATATAAGTCACAGGTGTCCCCAGAATGTGTATGTGAATTTTCAGCTCAAAATACCCTACAGATAATTTATACCATTTTTGAGTGGAAGCAAAAGCATGCTGTTTTCGTGCATGTGTCTTTAAATGCAAATGAGGCTGAGCTGCTGCTCCTCGCCCCCTATCCAGAATAGTTCTGTGCCTTTACATCTTGTGCCTCGGATACTCTGCCTAAAATGTTCACGTTACATTGGAGTTCTTCATCCACATGAAAGTTTATTATTTGCATGCGTTTTAAAGCCATATCAATTTACACTTCTAATATATATATTTCTGAGCTCACTTATCTGCTCTGCAAGATGTCGGCATTAGCCATCAAAAAAAAAAAAAAAATATCAATATTGATCGATCACTAGTCTCAGGTAGTCTAGAAATCGGTTCAAAGAAACATCTGGTAAAATACAGATCTTTCTAGATCGATACAATCCTTCCAACTGCAACTTCAAAAACATTCATTGTTTTCATTGCGAAGAATGACACCGCTGTTACACCCTTATCGCAGTTAATCTGAAATGGAAGCAAATCAAAATATTCTTCCTTAAATCCCTGTTGCACTGGAGATAAAAATACATCATGAATATATAAAATGTGTGATTGGAGAATTCAGCTGTACAAGCACCGGCAGAGCTTAATCTACCTGCTTACTTTCAAACAAAAACATGCATCACTGTTGACATTTTGCTGGAAAACATTGCACAGTATGAAATATTGTAGACACAGAATGCATTAGGAAAAATAAGAGTAATACCACTTCCCTCAAGGATAAGGTTGCCGACGCCAACTAACCTGCGCAGTACGCAGAGGTGCTTCTCGGCCAGTGCCTGGAGAGAACACAGACTTATGTGAGGATGAATAATTAACTGTTTTTTTCAAACCATCGACTGGGATGGCGTACAGACAGGGAGTCCTGCTGGGTCTGGGTGTGGCTTTGGGTAGAGGAAGGAACAGCCCTGTGGATATGATAGTGGCAGGTGAGACTGTGGCATATGGCCTGGCGCCAGACTAGCGGGTGAGATTTACTCTCAGAGAGATTTACTTCAACTGCTCCGCAGGGAGCTAGTGCAGACTGCTAGACCCGAGTCTTGACCCCAAAGGGCCGACAGGCTTTCACCTAACCTCACCTGCGACACACACTGTCTGTTTGGCACAGTTTGATGGGGCAGGGGAGATGAGCAAAACACTGAACTTTGACACGGTGAGCAATAATGCATGAACATGCAAACTGTTTCATTTTTTAAAAAAACAAACAAACAAAAGATTTAAGAAAAGCATGAAATCCAAATGGACACTATTTACTTCATTAAAAGCTTTATTAAAATAATACATTATTAATGGTGTTTTTATGCATGTGTTATCAGTGAAGATTTCTGTATTGTAACAATGGAATATAAACTTCAATTAAAACATAATAATAATAATATTAAAATTATTAATCATCATATTAATATTAGTAATATATATTAAAATTACAAATAATCATAGCCATAATAATCATTGTAATATAATTTCTATTATATTGTCTTAGTTTTGTCAACATTTCAGAAGTGAATAGCAATTATAAATAATAATAATAGTAATAATCAATTTATTAATTTAACTATTAAATATTATTATTGATAGTCACAATAATCATCAGCATCATCAGTCATATATATTAAAATTACAAATAATAATATTAATAATCACAACAATTATCATGATATATATTATTATGATGGTATCATTTTTATTAAATATCTTTATTTATTATATAGGCTTAGTTTTGTGCAAAATTAATAGTAATAATAATAAAAAAATTATTAATGTGACTGTTTATTTAGTATTACAGTAAGAATAATATTAATTATTATTATTATCCAATAATTTTCTCCTCTGAAATGCTGAAATAACTAAGACTGTGCAGGTTGGTGAAAATATTATAGCTTGCTTTTTGCAGTCCAATCAAACCCCAAGCTTAAAATCAAGTCCTATCCTACATCATTTTCTTGAATATTCTTTTTTTCATTATAAAATATGACATATCACGACTGTTAAATGCGTCTTAAATGGCGTTTCATTTTATCTTTAACTTTATGTATGATTGATTCCCCTCATCCAAGATGGCTGGCTTTTGGGAGCACCTATGGGGAGCGAGAAAGCTCAGTGGCGGCACAGAGGCTGCCTGGCACGGGCAGCACATTCTGAGTGTGCATGGAGTTGTCTCATAGGGACAGCACACTCTCTCGGGCATTGCTCAGTGGGCTTGTTTGCCCTGGCTTCTCACGCTACCTGTTATTAGAAGATACAATCAGCCCTCAGACTGCAGCTTTATCTCTCTCTCTTAAGTCCACTTCAGAGTGGCAACCTTTCCAGCTTTCTCTACTAAGGGCTGGAAAAAATGAGAACAAAACAAAAGATTTGGGGCAGAAAGCAACAGAGAAAGTCAAAAGGAGAGAAATTGAGTTGTTGTTGGATCAGGGTCAAAGAAATTTTTAAGGCAATGTAGAAATATCATTTTAGGACATGGGTGTTGATTATTTTCAAACAAAGATGAATATTGACGTTTCTGGGATTTCAGGATATATAGGTAACTATTTCAGTATCGACTGCTTGGGTAGTCAGTATTGGTCTAATTTGGCTTCTATTGGAAGCAGATTATATCAGGGCTTATTTTTTTTTTTCCAGCAAACTCCTTTCTGTACCAGGTTATAAAAATATGAATATGTTGTAGATCTTTTCTTTTGTACAAAAAAGTGTTTCAGTGTCCACATGTACTTTACGTGTAAAAAAAAATAGATTGGAACAAGATATTAATCATAATTTCATCATATTGATCCCTGCTGTATATGAGGTATCAGGTAAAAAATTATGATTAAATAATTATTAAAAATAAATATTGGCTATCGGTCATAGTTTCTTTCTAATCAGGCCAGACAAACATAAATGTCCATGCTGGCTAGGCTTGATTAATGCTGGTTAAGTCCTATCTGAGGAAAAGCATCGGACCTTTCTCATGGGATGCTTGTGATCTGGAAAGTATTGATGGTTAACCTAGTTAGGAAGCCTGCTAGGTACACCAGCATCCTATGATAGAAACCAAGGGATGTATGTACTACAGAAACTTCCTATCTCAAGTCTTAAAGGATTGGTTCACAATTAAAATTTCCTGATAATTTACTCACCCCCATGTCATCCAAGATGTTTATGTCTTTCTTTCTTCAGTCAAAAAGAAATTAAGGTTTTTGAGGAAAATATTCAAGGATTTTTCTCCATATAGTGGACTTCAACAGTTACCAATGGCTTGAATGTCCAAATTGCAGTTTAAATGAAGCTTCAAAGCACTCTACATGATCCCAGCTGAGGAATAAGGGTCTTATCTAGCGAAACAATCTGTAATTTCCTTAAAAAAAAAAAAAAAAAAAAAATACTTTTTAACCACAAATGCTCGCCTTGCACTGCTCTGCGATCCGCCACGTAATCACATTGGAAAGGTCACGCGTGACGTAGGCGAAAGTACGAACAAGTGTCTACAAAGCGAACATGCAAAGACTAAATCAAACAGCCTTTACAAAAAAGGTAAAACAACGAAAATGAGGAGAAAATGAGATGGGGGTTTTTCGTCCTACCGAAGTATTTTCGCATACGTCACGTGTGGCCTTTCCAACGTGATTACGTAATGCGTGGCGGATTGCAGAGCAGTGCAAGACGAGCATTTGTGGTTAAAAAGTATATTTTTTTATTTATTTTTTTTTGGAAAATGGCTGATTGTTTTGCTAGATAAGAGACTTAATCCTCAGCTGGGATCATGTAGAGCCCATTGAAGCTGCACTGAAACTGCAATTTGGATCTTCAACCCGTTGGTCCACTATATAGAGAAAAATCCTGGAATGTTTTCCTAAATTTCTTAAGGAAAATTAAGACAAAATCTTGGATGACATGGGGGTGAGTAAATTATCAGGAAATTTTAATTCTGAAGTGAACTAATCCTTTAAGTTATGAGGATTTGACTGTTTTAAATCTGATCTTACCTGAAATCATAACGTTACTAAACGAATAAGGTACGATTCTGAGTTAGGATGTTTCTGTTTCTGTGTTCCCTAGATATATGAAAATGTGTTTGCTATTATGATTGTTACACCCCTGTGCTAGATACATGGTAAGACGGTTATTGAATCAACGCTGTGCCTGGCATCTCTTGGCGTGGAGATCTTGGGGTCTGAATCACCGTCTTATCTAATAAGAGGTTGATGAGCGGTTTATCCACAAACACTCAATGCGATCTGTGTCTAGACTAATTAAGTTGTCTGACTTAATCAAATGTTTTGCCAATTTTGTGTCCTGTATGGCGGATCAGGGTCTACCAGGAAAGCTGAGCACATTAACACTGCTGATAAATCAGATGTACAGCTGAGATACAGTTGTACAAGTACTCATTTTTACTGAAAAACCTACTCAGCGGGTCACTGTTTACCTTTTTAAAATGACTCAGAATATGCTGTGCAGCATCAGCGGTCTTTTCTGTTTATAGAGAAAGTTGAAATGACTGAGAGAATATCCGCATGGCTAAGAATATCTCCTTTGACATATTTATGCTGCTTGCATTGTCATGAATGATGCAAAAATATATTTTAGAGACTTGTGTCTTGTTTATAGTTTCCCTCAGCCTGTTTTTTTTTGCTTGTACATTACCATTCAAAAGTTTGGGGTCAGTGAGATTTTTTTAAAGTACCCCTATTATCCTTTTTTCGAAACTGTGTAATATAGCTGTTTGTGAATCTGAAGTGTCTGCAAAGTTATTGTCTTATTGCCTCCTAAAAGAAAGAATTGATTCTGGACTGCTGAAACGAGTCGTTAGCAATTCCAGTCTCACTTCCTGTTACATACCTATGTATCAATGTAACAAATCAGCATAATGCCAGCCTATAGTCTTCATTGGCTGCCAGTGAACAACGTGTATTTGACCTGCCATCAAATACTGTAGTTGTATCTGAGGCCTTGAGAGTATGCTGCGAATCCACTTTGCATTCACACAGGATGAGGACTCACTCTGGAAGTGATACAAATACAAAGTGATACAAATAAAAATTTGTTCTTATCACTGTGTATTAAGTGCTCCGAAGAAATTCAGATATGGTAATAGACGTTTCGTTTCTGACACGCGGTGTAGGCAGTCGACTAATCTCAACAGACTGTTCAGTCTGACCAATCAGAGCAGAGTAGGCTCTCAGAAAGGAGAGACTGAATCTTCAAGCGAACCGTTTTCAGACTCTTTGAGAAATGAGGTGATGTGCAGTGTATATTATGAGAAAATTAAAGTGTTTATTGACCTTGGATGCATGTAAACCTATTGTAGGAGACCTCTAAAACAATATTAGAAGCCTTTAAAATAGCATAATAGGGATCACTTTAAGTCTCCTATACTCACCAAACCTGCATAAAAAACACAGTAAAAAAAAGTTATATTATGAAATATCATTATAATTTAAAATAACTTTTACTTATTTTAATATACTTTAAATTGTAATGTATTTTTGTGATGGCAAAGCTTAATTGTTTTAGCAGCCATTACTCACCAATGTCACATGATCCTTCAGAAATCATTCTATTATGCTGATTTGATGCTCAAGAAAAATGTATTATTATCAGTGTTGAAAAAAGTGCTGCTAATTCTTTTTTGTGGAGACTGTGATGCATCTTTTTAGGATTCATTGGTGAATAGAAAGTTAAAAAACAGCATTTATTTTAAATAGATTTTTTTTGTAACATTATAAATGTCTGCTGTCAATTTAATACATCCTTTCTGAATAAAAGTATTAATTTCTTAAAATAATAGTAATAAAAAAAAACTTAAAGACCCAAATGTTTGAATGGTAGGGTATATGAGCTCTTTAATTCAAGAATGTCCAATCTTGCTCATGGAGGGCTGCTTTCCTGCAGGGTTTAGCTTCAACCCTTATTAAACACACCTCAACCAACCAATCAAGGTCTTCAGGATTACTAAAATCGGAGCAGGTTGGATCTGAACTCTGCAGGAAAGTGGCCCTCAAGTGAGCTCAGACCATCTCCGATGTTTAATTATGCATGTTCATTTTCCCTACTTTTACATTTAGATTACCGTCATCTAACGCTTGCTTAAAATTAATCTTTAAAAACTCTATCACTTTAATAACACTGTTACATAATATTTAAATCCCAAAATGAATATCCATTTTTCATACTGTACATTATAATGTTGTAATGCCTAAATTCAATTGTAGTTGTTTTATTTTAGAGCATGAAAATAAATATCTCTAGAATTTTAATATTTGTACATCCCTGAAGTCATGTGATCCATAACTAGTTGGCACAAACCCAGCGTAGCAGAACTAAACTAGTTGGTGCAACCCCCTAGGATGTGATAGAGTAGGTGTGGCTCTGTTCTCTATCTTCTTTCCCTCCTTTTTTCATCTCTCCCAGGAGTGTTGTACTGCATCAGGTTCTGTCCTAGCTTCTCGCTCCAGTCCTAAAATAGCGACAAGGAGAAAACAGGAAAATGTGTCAAGGTTAGAGTGAAAAAGCTCACCCCCTCCTCAGCGAGATTAGCTAACGTGACTCTACTCCACTTTTAGAGGAAGTGATGAAGCATTCACAGCAGAAACAGAGCAGAGAAATTAAACGCTGGAGCGCCAGATGAGATTTAACCTGGTTTCTGAGGAATTAAAAAAAGGAAAGAAAGTATGAGTCATCAGCACTCAGTGTCTTATTGTCAAGCGAGGTAAACAGTATTAGCAAAGGGTTCAGGTGGTTAGCAAGGTCCAGATAGGCCCTGCTGGTGTTGTAGATGTAAAAACATTGTTCTGGCACAAATAACACCTTGCAAATATTCTCTGTGAGAAGAATAGATTGTATTTTGCTCAAGGTGTGCCGATAATGGAGTCCACATACGTGTGATACTCGCTCCTTGTGTGGTCTTAAGGCTCAAATTCCCGCCACAAGTGTTTTGCTTTGGAAAGCGAGCCAAGGGAGTGTATATTCCTGCGGCCAGTCTGTTTGGAATGTGTGGAAAAGTTACAACTGTCTGCCGGATTTATTTTTAATTTGGGCTTTTGTGTCGTCTTGGGAATTACTAGCTGTTTTTGTTTCAGTCAAAGCTACTTTTTTTAGCTTGACAACGCTTTGTTTTTGAGAGATTACATTTATTCTCTGTTAGAAAATATACAAAGAAACTAGTGAAGTCTGATTTCCCTATGGTTTCCCTATGTCTTTCCCTCATCTCTCTTGTTCTTTCACTGACTCCCACTTTTGTGTTTGTGTGCTGATGTTAACTGTCTTCTCCCTCTGGAAATGGCAGCCCATTGGTCCTCCTGGGTCACAGTAGGTTGCCTGCACCCGTAATGACATTTTCATGGCTGTTGTTCTTTTATGACCAGATGTATTTGGAGTTCTGGTGCTTTGGGATTTGAACTTATCCAGCAGATGATAGTCGACAATAGTCTGTTATACTGCTCTAAAAAGAACTCTACTATTTAACTTTTCATGCTCAGAGAACAAGAATAAACATTATTTATTCATTCAGTGAACGGGATAAAACTCACAGACATTTTTAACCATGTACATAAGGAGACAGTGTGCTGTGTGGATAAGCAACAGAGGCTTACAGTAATGACTTTCTTCTGAAATGCTTTCATGTGTAGCGAATGGGGTTGGCTAGATATCAAAATTTTGGCTTTGGTGCAAAACCAGTCCCTAGAATCTTGGTAACAATAATAAATTGACACCTTTGATTAATTATGATAGATTTGCATATCATTCAGGGGAAATTTTATTCTATTTATTTATTTATTATGGTATATATAGTTACATATACACTACCAGTCAAAAGTTTGGTAAGATTTTTAATGTTTTTAAAAGAAGTTTCGTCTGCTCACCAAGGCTGCATTTCTTTAATTAAAAATACAGTAAAAACAGTAATATTGTGAAATATTATTACAATTTAAAATAACTGTTTTCTGTTTGAATATATTTTATAATTTTTGTAATTTATTCCTGTGATCAAAGCTGAATTTTCAGCATCATTACTCCAGTCTTCAGTGTCACGTGATCCTTCAGAAATCATTCTAGTATGCTGATTTGCTGCTCAAGAAACACCCCAAAGTGCTGCTATAACCAATCAGGAGAAAAAAGAAAAAATACATTTCGATCATTGTTTACATGATCGATCGTCGCTGTCACGGTCGAGTACTCGAGTACTCGAGTACTCGATCGCTGTTGCACATCCCTACAAGATATTGCAGTGGACATTTAAACAGATTTTTATTTTTATTTGAACATAGGACTGACCTGTTGTGTAGTGATACACAGAACCGTTGGGTGAAGCGGTCAGCCGTGTTTTATTGTGAATAAAACACAGCTATTGACCAATCAGAATCAAGGACAGGAACTAACCGTTTTATTAATAATAAAAATAATAAAAATTTTAATAATGTATTAGTACATGTTGAAATTAACAAAGATTAATAAATGCTGTATAAGTGCAGTTCATTATTAGTTCATGTTAACTAGAACGGCATTTAATATGATGATACCTACAGAACGGCAGGTATCATCATATTAAATGATCAAGTAAATCTTTAGCGGGACAATGATTCATTTGGGTGGCTGCCAAAATATTTTCAATACAGGAAAAACCCTGCATTGTAATGAGATTTTCTTAATTTACTAGCAACCTTACTACAGTCTCATCTCACATTAGTACCACACTTTTCTGGGTTTCTTTTCCTTCTAATTCATACCTGTTTTCATTATCCTTGAACTCTAATAAAGCTCTTTTATTGATTCTGGGCATCTTTAAGCAATCATATATTTTAGACTGCTTAACTGGAGTCAATCTACACGCAAATTACTTCCCTGAGGCGTCAATAATGTTGCCGGGTCAGAGTTACTCACCCGGTTGAATGGGATGGCTTATTTGTCTAGACTTGTGTAAGCAGAGTCCATATTCTAAAGACGTCACTTAGCAACATTAGTTCGGTGAGATTGTATGACTAGAGAAGATGGTTGAGGAACTGATTCTCGGCATGTGTTTATGGTCCCTGTGAATATATACGGGGAGGGCTGTGCTCAAACAGTTGCGATGGAGGGGATTAAATTGCTTTTCGGAATGTTTTGGAAAGATTTTGGATTATTTGCGCAGCACGTTCAGATAGCTAGTTTAATCAATTTGTATCTATTTGTGTTACGTTTTTTTGCACAGATTTAATTTCCCCAATGGTAGAGGAATTCGCTGCATGTATACTTGTGTTTTATGAACACTGTCCATGCACATATACAAAGGTGGGATTTCGCTTATCGTGCAAAAACTACTGCCAAATGCAATATATAGAAAATGAGGAAAACATATGTTGATGTCCACTATCATTACGTTATTTTATAGTCTCAGAGCAGCCATGGCAGACAGCCACTTTGCGGGAATGCTAATGTCAAATTCTTTTGCGGTCAATGTAATGGTCTGCTTATCTGTCTTTACCATACTTACACAATTTAAATGCATTGTGTAAAAGCACTAGTGATATACTAAACCCATTCTCAAATGTCTGTCCGCTCCCTCAGCAGTTGTTGTGCTGCTAGAAAAGTACATAAGGATGCCTTTGAGGGCCTGGACAACAAGACGACTATTGAAAAGCAAGTGGAAAGGACAGTCTTCATGCAGCTGTTGGTGAGACTGCTGGTGGTTGTCAGTGGCAGGCCTTGAACATGCCTCCCCTTGTGTGCACATTTGAGCCGTTTTAGCTTTTCATTTCTGTTCCTTGACATGGCTGTCACAATACTGTCACACATTGTCCATTAACAGTCTCACTGGAAATCACAAAGATACCTAAGGTCTCAGAAAGACACAATGGCTAAATTTTAAGTGAACGTTCTTTTCCTCTTCTTTTTGTGTACTGGAGTGAAACTAGTTAGGATTTAATCCCCTCAGACTCGGCCAATAGTAAGTGCTCATTAAGGAAAATCTATGGAAAAGAGTAATCACAAATACAGTCTTTTTATTATTGCAAAACATGTTTTCAGAGAGATGTAAGATTAAGTTGAGAGCAAATCGAGTCTTAAGTTCCTAGATTTCCCTCAGTAATCTTGCATGTCTCTCCTATGGAGATTGTGTGTGTCTATGTGTTATACATACTGTATTATCACTTAAAGTTCTATTTCATGTTAACTTTAAATGCCATGTAACTGAATACTCCTGCATTGACCTTTGAGGAGTAATAAACTTTTCCTGTAGGTCAATATTCAGAATTGCAGTACTAGCAAGTTTTCTGTTTGCTGCATCTGTCATTTTTTTTTCCCAGATTGTTTTTGCTTTGCATTGCATTGCTTTACATTTACGCTCAGTGAATTTTAGTGTTGTTAGAACAATAATTTATCATTTCCTCAGTCAGGCAGGGCAGCCTTTTCATTTGCCAGAATTGTTATCTTCTATCTGATTTTCTCAAAGTGATGGATGGAAAGCCAATGCATACATTTGTTTTTGTATGCTGTATATTTTTCAAATGCTTGAGGAGTTTTTTTTTTTTTTTTGTATATATAATGCCAAAACAAGATGTAAAGCTCACTGATGATTTTGAGAGCTCTATTCAGCTTGCAGGAATTATCTGCTCTTTCTAACGGAGTCAAAAGTTTAGGTTGGCTCTGGGTTTCAAGGTTTCTGGGGCTATAAAAAAAATAGACCTAATACTCCAGTTCCTGCTGCTTAACCCAAAAGATGGTCAGAGTTGATCTAAACTTTCCAAGGTACAGGTGAGATTGATGGCATCCTCTTGCTTTGTCTCAGTTTTCAGGCTTGTGTCTTAGTAAGAATTCATTTATAAAGGCATCTGAACTTTCTTTGCACCACTGTTAATCAGCATGACTTCAGTCTGATAGGACATAAGTGCAGCACTGTCTGGATGCTAGTGCTCTGCTCTCCACAGGAAACTCAGTATGAAAGGTGTTATGTAACCTTGCGGCCACAAAGGGTCACATTAGCAGAAATCTTTGCACGATAGGTCATTTATTGCCGTAGATTTAGGCACAGCTCTTCTTACAGGATGAAACTGGCAATGGTACTAGAAGCAAAAATTCCAGTTTCTTTCATTTAACATGCGCAACATTTTTCACAGTGCACTGGAGAACTGTGATAAATGCTGTAGAAGTCCTGGAGTTTAATCAGCACTTTAGAACCCCAGGGGCTGATCTGAGTCACAGGACCCCTGTCAGCCTTTTGCACCAGACCCTCTGTTAAAATGTACTTTGCGTTTCAGTGTGGTGTTCTGAGACAGAATTGACCCATAAAGGACCTGAGGGACGCCTCAGGAGCACATCATGAGTGCCACACATGAGGTCTATGAACCGGACAGTGATGTTACACTGAGGTCCAGGAGATTCAAAGGCTTACTGCTTACTATTTCCCATTGCTGAGTGTGCTACGGTCATGCTATGAGAAAAGGAGAAGAGTATGAGGATTTCTTTATGGGTGACTGAAGAGGTAGTAACTTCTTTGGCCTTCTCTTAAACACTGGTTCATTTTAGATGGACTCAGCTCTTCTGCGCATCCAGCAAGCCACAGTCAGCACTTTTCAAGGACAAGATCTGTAGAGTTATACTGGTCTGTTTAGATGACAGGGGTCAAAGACCTCATTTGACAGCGGTTTTTAAAGCCTTTTCTGTCTAAAGATGTGTCAGCCTCAGTATCCTCAGCATCACTGTTTTCAATCAAGTTTTCACAGACACTCCCCTGTCTGTCACTGGTCAGGTAAACAGACTCCCATCCCAAACTCACACCATTGTCAAACTATATATTATACAGTACTGTGCAAAAGTCTTAATATTTTCACCTAAAAATGGTTTCAAGACAGTTTTCTTTTTTATATCTTTTGCTGTAGCATGTCAGTAGGAAATATCAGTTTACATTTCCAAACATTCCCCATTGAGATTTTTGTATGCACAAGGAGTCTGACAACAGCTGGTATGTTATATATATATATATATATATATATGTATATATAGGTTTCTTCAAGCATCTTGGAGATGTTTCCGCAATTGTTCTGGATTTAGAAAGCCTCATTGGTTGAGTCATTGGTTGAGTCAAACTAACCACGTATTTTTATTATATTTATACCTATACAATTATTTTTATGTTTATAAATGCAAGTAAAGTTTGCATCTTTTATATATGTATGAATATACATATGTATTATTTATAGACTGTTAAAAAATGTATTCACCTTTATTTATTTAGTTATTTTTGCCCTTTTTTGTAAATTTAGTGAAGCTAAAATAAGAAAATGGGCAGAAGGGACAAGAACAGTATTTCCCCTACATGAGTCCCATTGCTCAGTGTGTCTGGAGCATGTGTGCTAACCACTAGTTTTGACCCCATGCATTTTTAAAAGATGAATTACAATAATTGACTGTTTTTGCACAGTTTCACAGTTTGAGCTTTTCACAAAGTGCAGCGTTGATCTATTATTTCTGGCAATACTCAAACTCTTAATAGCATTCGACATGTGGACTGGCCTGCTCAGACAGCAACAGAGATCATCCAATTATGTAAAACAACGAAAGCTTTATTATAGCTCCTCAATTTGATTGAGTCCAGTTGCCATCTCACGCATAGTAATAGGTTAGGAAGCATTACTCCTAGTAGCTGTAAGTCAATAGGTCCAGTGAACTTCAGCTTTTGCTGCCGCCCTCCTGGTGTTGCGAATGACAGTGAAGTGTTCTAGCTCATGCTAATCAGTAGTATATTGCTGTGCTTTACTGTGTGACATGACTGCCCTTGTGTCACCCTTCCTCTCCTCCCTCTCTACACCTCTCCAAGACTCTAGTTAGCATTTGCAGAGTGATTAATGGCAAAAATCTTCATCCACTCAGGGGTGCCTCATTTTCCAGCGAGGACGGGGAAAAAAGCCACTAACATGAATAAGTAGTTTTCAGTTAGTTAGTCTAATTATTCCATAAAACCTCTGAGGTTTCAGGGTTGCGTATTAAAGAGAGATGCTCGGAACTTATTAAAAATTTAAGCTTACTTATCTCAACAGGAGTGACTTGAGCTGAGTGCTTAATTTGCAGGCCTTAATGAGGAAATGATTCGACTCTTGTCACTTAAAGTGCCTGTCAGCCTTCTTAATGGCCTTGTTTTCCGGAGGGCTTGAAGAGGACTCAAATTAAATGGGACCATCATGGTTCTTTACCTTTTAATAAAATGGTGGTGGGTTGCTTTGCATAGCCAGTCTTTAAGATTCAGTCTTAAAGGATGTTTGCAGGTGTGTTATTAATATCATGTAACTTTTTAGATGACGTTTGGCTAATTTAGTTTTTTGTTGGAATGAAAATTTCTCTGAAAAGAGTCATTGTGTCCTTGAGAGTCCTTAAAAGAATTTTGTCACCTTCATGTCATTCCAAATCTGTATGGCTTTCTTTCTTTCAAAAAAAAAAAAAAAAAAAGAAAGAAATTCTCCATACAAAGTAAGTCTACTGGGTTCAGTGTTGTTTTGGACCTCACTTTCATTATATTTACAAAAAAAATCTTTAATATTCTTCAGAATATTTTCCACAGAAAAAAAAGTCAGCTGTAGGTTTAGAATGACCTGAGGGAAGACAGATTTTAAATTTTTATGTGAACTGTCCCTTTAACTCTACCAAATTTTCTACCAAATAGATTGTATTATGGCTGCTAAATCAACATTTCAGCCTGTTCTGCACTGCATGGCCAGGTTTGTCTCTTTGTACCTTCCTCCTTGGTTATTATTAGTCCGAAACCCGTACCATGCCAGCTCCTCTGTAATGAAATATACAAGGCAAACACAAAAGGATATTAACTTGTATTGAAATTTTTATTTGCGGTCTGGAGTTCCCCCCACCAGTGCTGCTTTAGATTTGACTGACTGACCTCAACATCTGGAAGCTTTTATAAATATATTTTTTCCATTCATTTATTTGTTATTTAGAAATTTACTTAACTGTACAAGTGTAAAATATATGGAATATCTGAATCGATGGCATTCTCCAGTGGTTTGCTGTAAAGCTGGTTGCATGTGCAAAATCAAATGCAATATTTTCGCCGTAGTCTCTTGCGTCTCAGAGGATATCGTAGGATCACTAGTCTGTGTTTAGGTTTTACTGGCTTCTGCTCTGCAGGCTCTCATATTTATTCTCGGAGTGGATCAGAGGAAAAAACATCTGTGAGTCATTGAGACAAAAACGAGAGAGCCCTTTAAGTCCTTCAGACATTACACACACCATAGCTTCTGCTTTACTGCAGGAGCATGAATTTAAATATAGGCTAGTTTGTCCCAAGCTGATGCTAATGACCCTTATATTTTTCGAAGACTACAACCCTTGTGACATGGAAATTATTACTCTATTTTGCATGGATGATTTCTTATTTTCTGAAACCAGAGTTTGTTGACAGGTGCTATTTAAGTGCCGTTTGGAGGAATCCTAGAGGAAGTGCATTGACTTTTGTTGGGTTGTGTTGGCTAGGCAAGCAGCAATTTTCACCAAAAACCAAAAATTGTCATTATTCACATCCTCATCCTCACCTGAATGACATTCTGTCCTTGGTGAAAGCATAAATTTTTCAATACGATCAAGCTCAAAAAATGGCAAAAAAGCAATATAAAAGTATCATGAAAGTCATCCATTTGAGTCGTACGCTATATTTCAAGTCTTCTTAAGCCATGCCAGTAGCTTGAATAGTGATTAACAGACTCAAATGTATGCCATTATTTCTAAATATCTTCCTCTGTGCTGCATGTAGGCTACAAAAGCCAATGATATTAGATGCTGATTGTGTCAAATGGCACCTGTGCATCATGTGTGTTGTTCATACAACTTTTGTTTCCAATGTCAAACCTTCAGAGAGGAAGGTAATCAATGAATAATGTAGAAACCTAATTTATTGCTGGCTGTTTGGTCTTGGTCAACCACATTTATGGTGCTTTTTTGTCATTTTGGCACTTAATAGACCCACTCCTCATTTAATTTCATTATACTAAAACAAGCTAGGATATTCCTTGGAAAATCAACAAAACAGATTGAGTCATTCAGGTTTGGAACAAGCGAGTGAGTGAATTGATGTTGAGAATGTGCAGTGTGAGCTTATTTGGTGTTGAATCGTGTCTCAGCAGAAATGACTGTCCTACGAGTGACCTTACTGTACTAAAGATTTCACAGATACGCTATCAGAGGATAATAAACAACAGGTAATCTAAAGTTTGTGTGGTCTGCAAAAACAGGGTCTTTTGGATATCTAGGCACTTTTTATCCTCTTTTATTTTTTTCGCTGAGGGTCAACTGTGCCATTTGGGAGCACAAGTTTCAGCCCCAGTGTCCCTTTATAGACTTTCAAATGAGTTTCCTAAAACTGCGACAGCTGTCTATATTAAAACCTGTTTTGAAAAGGACCAAACAGGATGATATTTCCCTTAAAAGAGTAACTGGTTATCAAAAAGATAATAACTTTCACTCCATTGTTTCACAGCAAATATTGGTCATCTTTAGGTCCATTTTCTTTTTATACTACACAATGTTTTTCACAGAAGCGCTATTAGAACACAGAAGCGTTCTCTTTTAGGCAGTTTGAGGCTAAATGTGACTAGAGCCAAGGATGTTATCACATGAAATCCCTGAACAGCATTCTATAATACATGACAGCTGTCTGATGGCAATCACAGGCAACACAAGCGGGTGTGTTCCAGTTCATTTTTCTTTATATGATAAAAAACAATCATGCTCATGCTTAGTGTAGAAAATTGATAAAAGCCCTCTGAATGCCATTTTTGCCACCATGCTCACCAATGGCCAATTAATTTCCATAAGTCTTAGTCAGATTTCTGACAGTGAAATTTGGACTGTCGGCCTTGGCTTTTACCCAAGATCTCACTGGGATCATGTCATGCAATCTGTTAAGCAACAGTCTTAAAAAGCAGAAAAAAATCACACCGTGTACACCCGGCTAAAGTCGGCATGAACTCCCTCCTGTAGGCTAGCAGCGGGGTGTTGTGCATGTTTGTTCCATCCCTTTGTAATACAGTCTTCTCTTTTTCTGTTGACTTAAGTTGCATCAGTGTACACCAAGTTCTTCAACTAAATAAACTTTAGAAGAGCGGTGAGCGTGTTCACTTTCATCCACCAAAGAAACAAACGTGTCATTTTGCTCCCTCCAAAATATTCAGCAAATTTAAAACGGCTGTTATTCTCAAGTCATACAGTTCTTGCACATGAGGGTCGATATGCTGACCACATGAGATACAGTATATTTTTATATTTTGAAGAATGTGAAAAGGTTTTTGTCAATACATTTTAAGTCAGTTGGGTCTAAAACCAAACCCCAAAGACTTTCGTTGTGTGGACAAAAAAAACAACAAAATATCCGCTTTTGTGTTCCACAGAAGAAACAAAAGCCACTTTTCCACCTTTGGGCCAAACCATTCTCTTTGCTTAACCGCTCCATTCCGTGCCGATCCGACCCAGCCGATACGGATATGGTTTCATTTTCCACTGTGTGGCTGATAACGGAGCTCTTTGGAATGTAATACAAATGAGTCAGTCATTGCCTTGGTAATGCAGTGGTTTACTGATGATATGAGATGTAAATTTAATTATAATTTTAATATTACTTTGTGTTTACATCACTCAAATAGCTGGATTAGTCAGCTACAGAGAAACTGGTAGGCAGGGAATAAACAAGTGACCAATTCTGAGTTGCGACACTAAAAACACTATAGACTGAACATGTAATATGCATGTGCATGACGTCAACATTTTTTACAGATTTGTGTTTTTGTTGTTTACACGGAGACCATTTTCAAAACCTTACACTTTGAAACCCGTTTTTTTTTTTTTTTATATTTATGGGCTTTTTGTGCCTTTATTTGGATACAGGAAAGCATTGGGCAGAGAGAGGGGGGCAGGATTGGCAAAGGACCTCGAGACGGGAATCGAAATTGGGTCGCCATGAACGCATTTGCACCATATGTCGGCGCACTAACCACTAGGCTATCGGCGCCGACTTGAAATCCGTTTTAAAAAGTTTTACGTTTTTAGTTGAAAATGGTGTCATATAAACAGCCCCTGAGCCCCGTTTACACTAGTGTGTTTTCGTTTTTAAAACGCATATGTTTTGCTACGATTACACCGGCGTTTTTGAACCTCGAAAATTGAGATTTTCGAAAATGCTGCAGAGCCCGTTTTTGTTTGAAAACGCTGGGGTTGTGTTTCAGTATAAATGGACCAAAACGGAGGCTTTTGAAAATGATGGCATGGCTGCCCACGTCCGCTCTGCGTATCCTTGATGACCGTGTAAACAAAAACATGGAGACTGAACTGCAGTCTTTGCTGGATTTGTTGTCATTTTTAGCAGCCATTGTGCAGTTAAACTCTGCATTTTTTTAATACAGCAGCTACCTACATGCGCAAGAGGCAACTGTTTACACTTGTACGCGCATACCCAGTGTGCATGAACGGTCAGGTGACATGCGTTTTCGGTTGTGTAGTATAGACGGGGAACATTTCTAAAACGCTGTGGAAACGCCAGTGTAGACGAGGATCGTTTTCAAAAACGCACTAGTCTAAACGGGGCCTAAAAACATGACACAACCTTGTAAGTTTGATTGGCCTTCAGTAAGTTAGATCGATTGTCTGTTTTGGGTGCTTGATGTTGTGGTGGATAACTTTTTCAAGGATCATTGACCTCATATACAGTATAAATCAATTGCAAAGTGACCAGATCTGCTCTGCATAATACAAAGATAAACATTTATTATAAAAGGGATATTGGAGTGTGAGAAGGATTTCAACTAAGATAAGTAAGACAGAGTGTGTCCATTAGGCCATTGGCAGTCTGTTGAATATATTGTTTTGGGTAAGTGACTTGAAGAATTAAATTCATCGGCACCGGCCTGTTTAAAGAACCTTCATTACCCTTATCAGAGAGGAATGATTGCAATGTCATTTCAAATGATTTAATGGAGTGATTCTTATTGGCTGGCAACAGAGAGATACTGATTAAAAGTTTACGATTATGAATTAAAGAAATCTCTTTAATTAACTTAATCCAAAAAAAAAAAAAAAAAAAAAGGATAGCATGCCTCTGTAAAGTTTGTCTTCAAACATCTGGTAATTTTCACTGCCCAAGGGCATTTTTGTGTTAATAAAGTGCTCATATTTTAGAAAATTATTATTTTCGCTTTGGCATTCATGCACTTTTTATTTTGGCACTCAGAGTTCATTAATTATTGAGATGCTGGAGCACCAGCATGGCACAGTTCTATCAAAAGCACTCTGGACTAAAATCAGAAGAGCACCACCGATATTTTCCCGTTCCTTTCCCCTGTTCATTTACAGAGCTGATTATTAATCGTGATAACTAATTAGCAGCTCTCTCCCGTCTCGTTTCTCTGAAATCTGGCTTCTTGTGTGGTGTCAGATCTCCAAATGAGGTCGGCTAAAGCAGACGGGCTTGTTTAGCTCCTTATTGACCGCTGATTTAAAAGAACAAGATTATCCACTATCGAGATTGCCGACAGCGGACCCCATGAAATCCATGGAATGTTTATCATGGCGAGAGGTTGGAGTCAAAAGAACACGTCCTGCTTGTTCTTACAATGTGGAGTCCAGAATAATTTGATAATTAGAAATCATTCTGAATGCAAAATGTAGCTGTTTTGTGCGTCTGGTCATTGTTACAGCTGGCAACACTTCAAAACAGCGTCTGATGCGAACAGAGAGGAAGTTTACCCAGTTTGGTGTGCGGGTACAGATCGCTTTTGTTGACATCAAATACATTGTGTTTTATTCCAGATTTACAGGCCGCATGTTCACAGAGCTCTCATAAAACACTACCTCTGTGGTTTTCATTGTTTGCTGTTTCAATAAACCTCCTGGTACTGTGTGATACGAGCGTTGTGGTATTACTATGGGAAAGCAGCTATTCTGTTTATTCTTTGTAGGTTGACTAAAATGGCATTAATGGTATATTTTATTGTGGTATAAAACCCTTCCCCCTAGCTTTGGAGTCTAGCGGCTTTGAATCATATTTTTCATCCATTTTCGACACTACACCTGTGAAGTATTTTTCTTCCTCCCTACTTAGGTTTTTCTGCCAAAATCTCCCATTTTCCCAGGCTCTTTTTCTTAGAGACAAATAATCACCCAGACTCCTGACGTCCTCGATGATTCAGACCCCAGTGTTGGAGAAGCTACACTGAAACTGTGGTTTGCCAAGCTAGAAGCTACTCATAATTCACAGGTGCTCTTTTGAAAAAGTCATTTACTACTCTATAAGCAGGGGTGCACAATAGTGGTGCGCATGCGCGACCAAAATAAGTAAATATTCAGACCACTCATTTGCATACCAACATGGTTGACAGCTGTTAATGCACAATCACCATTTTCAATCGATTAACTGTAATACTGTATAAGATTTCCATTTGAACTGAATGCATAATATATCTGCTGGTTTCAGAGTAAAACGCAAAGCTGTGACATTCACTGATGCACTTCACTCTGGAGAGCTAAAACCTGCAGTGCATGTACTTCCTGGCAACCCGCCAAGATAAAAGCTTGCTGATTTTAGGTTTGAAAATCTTGAAAATTCTTATATAAATTTAAAAAAAAGAAAAAAATGAAAATGTAAATATTAGCATTGTGTTTTTACTTGCATTATAAAATAATTGTATTTTTATTTAATACTCATTTTTTAATGTTAAAATATAATAGTATTGTCACACTTTATTTTTTTTCTTTATTATTTAATTTTTAATAAATAAATAAATAAAGTGCAGTAATGCTGTTATTAATTATGAAATTTTTATTTATTAATTACATTTAATGGGTCTCACTATGTGCAGTGTGAACTGAATGCATAAAAAATCAAAAACATATTACTATGGAAGCCCATTTACACAGCAGAGTAACAAAAAAGTAATTTTGATTCTCCAATTTGACTCTTTATTTTCCATAATTGCATCTTTATATCTCCTAACATGACGTCATATCTCATAATTGCAACTTGATTTCTGATTTCCTTGAATCTGAAGTGTCTAATTATTATAAAAGATGATGTAATTGACACACAGAAAGTCAAATCAGTTATTTATTTATTTTTTTTTTCTGTACAAGCACAAGTACATAGTAGTTAGGACACCTAATATAAAGTGGGACTGCAATTCCTAATCCCAGCTATCACACTCCAGTTTGGTCTCAACATATGGTGGCTTATTTTTAGAAAAAAATTCTAACAGGCAACACGGACAGATACTTGTGGTCCAAGTCACGGCTGTGCAGCTGTCACAATGAACTATCAGAATTAAGCTCATCTTGTGTCTCGACCAACGGCACTATGGCACATGGGGCATCTGCATCCTGAGTATGCACAGTACCTGAGTATACACAGAGAGCCACTGATAGAGATGCTTGAGGACACCTTTCATCCTGATTCAGTGTCCTCATCTCGCTCTTCTTTTGAATGGAGAGTTTCTCTTAGCTCCGGTGGGGCCGTGCTCCTGAATTACAATTGAAATCTCTTAAAGTACTGTTATTTTTTTGAAAAGACCCTTTATCTGCATTCACCAGCACTTTTTAAAATGAAGAAAGATATAAATAACAAAAGCGGAAAGTGCTATTTATTTCCAGCGTCCTTTCTGAGTAGATTGTTGAGTTGGTTCTCCATATGTCATGACTCGCGACAGGAAATTCTGCATATCAAATACAATGTTTAATTGAAGTGCTTTGCAGATTATGTTGTGTAATTTTCCTAAATCTCTAACCTTTTTTAACCGTACCAGCACATTTCCCTGATAAAGTTCCTGTTTGAACATTGCTTTGAGTATGTTAACAACTAAGGTTGTGTATTAGACTGGTACAAAAAAAAAATTGGTGGAACCAAAGATTTCGCACATTTCTGTATCTAAAGGCAATCAGATTTCTATTCAACACACTTCACCAGTTTAAAAAGGTTAATTAGGGGCATTAAGACATGAACCAATGCTTAATTTGAGAATAAAAAATGTAATGCTATATAGTATATATTAATAGAATTTATTTCTTTAATTAATGTATTTCATGAATTTAATTTATTATGTAACTAATTATTTAATTTATTTAATAAATATTTTGATCTACTGTGTAATGTAATTTATAGATGTAATATATGTGTTACAGAGGCCATCAGATTCTTACAACAGATGCTCAGCATGTGAGACTATAGATTAAGAAAACTCTTTTTGAGCTCCGTTATATCTCTGTACATAACAGATTTTCTGCATTTTTCAGTTATTATTAAGGTAAATTGGTAAATTGGTAAATTGGTCCTGTTACAAGTTATGCACAATTATTATGCATATTTGATGGTCAAATTATTATCTATGAAGTGTCAATTTAGTATCAGTACCAAGGTTTCAATTAATTTTTATATATGTGTGACCCGTGCTGGCAAAATGAGTCGGAATGTGCATGGGCTACTTTTCGAGCTACAGGCAAAACAAGTGAAAAATGTCAATTTTGATCGAAATTGACGTTTTCACAAAAATTAGTTCATTAAGCCCTCATCTAGCTATCCCAATTCTCCAAATACCAATTAAACATTTAAAAGTATCATTATTTGTACGTTTTCTGAGAGGAGTACCTTTCCCTTGTCCATGAAAAATTCTGTTTTCTCTGCTCGCTTCTTGACTACTGGAGCTTCCTCTCAGCACAAGTTTGGTGTCGTTGTAAAGCGCAGCATTCCAACTTTGTGAATTTTCATAGTGAATTCTCAATGACATGAGTCTGAGCCAATTAAATGTGATTTTCAAACTCAGGCTGATGTAAACAAAAGATCTTACTCACGCTGACTGACACATCCGAAGCGCATGCACAAAGACGCCTCAGACAGTGCGCAATCCCGATATACACATATACACAGAATTACAGTATTTCAGAAAAATCTGTCTTGGTGAGTATTCACGCAAACATTATCTGTTATGTCTTAAGTGAACGTTTGGTTAACTGTAAGGGAAAAACATCTGATGTATCATGGGAAAAAAAGTTGAATATATATATATATATATTCTCCTATACATATTGGTTTTGACTTGGTTTGTGCCAAATTTGGTGGTATTACCAGGGATTTTAAGGTATGGTTGCTAGGTGATTTTGTTTTGGAACCTTCAGAAAACTTTAACTCGATTTTTCTAAAAATTGACTTCTATCGATTTCAAACAGGTGTAGCTCAGTCATTTTTTTGTCGGATTCCAACAAATCATACATCACTTTTTTAAAAGAGAATGTGAGAATAACAAAAATTCATTGTTGAAAATTTGCTCATTGCCGACTCATTTTGCCAGCACGGGTCACATATATAATGCCGTTTTTCCACTGCATGGTACGGTTCGGTTTGGAACGATACGACTCGCTTAAATAGTACCACCTCGGTTGAGGTTCCAAGTGTGCCATACGGATACTAAATGTGACATGTATACACTGCAGGTCACTGATTGGTCAGAGAGAATCGTTACTACCAGCGTAATTGGATTTTAAACACGAGACACCAAACACGCTAGATTTAAATAGTCAGTAACAGCCACCGCAGTATCATTTGCTCATGAAACGACTTGCTTTAAACAACCTTCGCACGCAACTTAAAAAAAGAAATGGCTGTATCGTGGTCAGTAGACTAGGTGCAGACTTGTTTTTAGTCGTTTTTAGGCGGCGCAACTATAATGATCAGTCTATAATCCCACCCACTTTGAAGCGGTACTAAACTGCAGTGGAAAAGCAAATCGAAAGTAAAAGCAAGCTGAACCGTGCCGAAAAGAACCGAGCTGAGTCGTTCCATACAGTGGAAAAGCATCATAAATGGCAACGTGTATTTTCCGAAACTGTTTCAAAGCACGTTTTTCCCATACAGGCCTCTTTATGTGAACTTTCTCCCCTGCCCTTTTGCACTGCACATATTCACCATTGCTGTACTAATTACAGCTTGTGCACTGGGTCACATGCATGACATTCTCACACGGACCTGTTCACCCCTCACATTTATTATGACCTGCTGCTCTGACAACGTCCCTTGATGGACTAGCTGTGCTTTCTTTCCTCTCTTCTGTTTTCTGCCTGGTTACCCCCATCGCTCCTCCATTCATTCTGACTTCATTAGATGAATGAGGAAGTGTTTTGTGTGGTTGTCGGTTGGAATTCTCTGTGTGGTCCGTGATTGGTTTTGGGGCTCTGGATTCTTGTGGCCTCCTCAACATGTACTTGGCTCAGACGATTGTTTAGCACACACATTGTCCAGCCAAAGGAACTAGTTTGGTAAAACATCATAACAGAAATATCAGAGACTTGCAAGGGACAGTATGGTCACAACAACGAACACAAAGAGTTTCATCTATTTCTGGGCTTATGATAATTGTGAGACCTTTGTGCGGAAAGGTTGAGATGTAAGCTGAGATAGCGGTAATCTTTTAAGCCAACACAAATTTAATTACTGACTGGCAAATAGCCTGGTTCTTCTCCTGATGTGGTTCTGAACGCCCGCTGACAATAAAACCATAACGATACCCTTGAAACTTTTTAAAAAGACTTCACTTTTATTCCGTCTGTCATGGTTGATCAGGCCATCCTTTTCATCAGGATGGCGATGAATGTGATTATATGATTACTTTGCTTGAAAGCCGTGTGTCTTGTTTTCACTTCTGTTCTCGTTGAGAGTGATTTATTGCCATGGATTATACATGAAAGATATCTCCTTGGGGTACCTCTGAGTGCAAGATCAAGACAACTGTTTAATTTCCTGCAGGCTAAGGTTTTGTGTAGAGTCATTTCTATGAGGATTAGGGAACATAACATGTTATTTTCACTGTATAATATTTCATGTGGCGGCATATCAATTAATGTTTCCGTTCTTTCTTTTTCTCTCTTTCTTTTTCCGGCTTGGCCTTCCCCTGTGAAACATCTCTTCGGTGACTTTCCTCTTTTAAGGTAAGGTATTATATTTCTCAATAATAATTATCATCCTGTTGCTGTTTCTAATGGATAAAATATATGTATTAATTTTTAAATGCATCTAAAAAATATCCAGTTCTCATTTGGCCCCACAATCAAAATAAATTAAATAAATTAAATTTTGCAAGTGGAATATAAAACCTGTTTTAGGACCATTTTTTTATTGATTTTTTATTAAATTATTATTATTATTTATTTTTTTATTGTGTGATGGCATTTTAGAACAGCATATTTCCCCCGGATTCTCATGATTGTTGCCTCCAGACTTTTTTCCTTTTTTATAAAAACACTATGTAATGTGTTGGTTTTAACATGCTGACAGTTTATAGACAGTTTGTATATCTTTACTAAATATAATTTTTTGGCGTTATAGTAAAGAAAAGTTATTTTTTTGGATTGCTATAATGGAATGAGACTTTTTTAATTGCTATTGTTTATTTGTTTATTTTTGCATTACACTAATGTGATTATTTTTTAGCTAATCAATTTAGTTTTAATATATACTTTTTTACATTAGAGGTAATGCAAATTGGGGGGAAATGGGCTTAATTGTTATGAAACTGTCACAGTGAGAAAAAAAAAAGCTTTGTTATAGTCTTAAAAATGTTAAATATGCCATTTTGGGATGAAATGTGACCTTGAGAGATTCAGTGTGAGATTCACGCGTGTGCCACACTATTTTTTTTTTCTTTCAGTGTGCATGACATGGATCGTAATTCTATTTTATTTATTTAATTATGTATTTATTTTTTTTAAAATAGAACTAAACATCACAATGGCCACACAATCTCTCACACACAAACAAACAGAGACAGACAGATCTGAGTAGCATAAAGTTTACGAACTAACAGAGTTTGGTTTCTGTTTTAATGCTGCAAATCTGGTTGTGATTAACCAGCTCAGTGAGTCTCTTTGGATGCTGTCCATTAGCTGCCTGTCTTTCTAAACACAAGCATCTGCAAGTTGCACGGCCAGAGCCCTTCTCCCCTAGAGAGCAAGAGCAGAGGCCCACCATGCTGTCTGCTGACCGGGGTCAAGGGCAGGCCTGGAAAACAGTGGCAGCTACCTGTCATCCTCCTGATATGTCACATTAGGCAAGAGCTGATGCATTAGAGTGAAGCAGCAGGCCTAATGAGAGAGAAACATGACCTTTAGCTCACTCCCTTTACTCTGGAGGTTTTGAAGGGGAGTTGGTGTATTTTTTCAGTGTTGTATGCCTTGAGGGAAATGCTAATTTGCTGTTGAAACAATTTATTTCTTGGTATTATTTTTAAAACATTTAGTTATATCTGAAACCTAGTTAAAAAACAGAAAGGAGACAAATAGGTGAATATACTCCTGTAATCTCCGTAAGCTAGTTCCTGTCAGCAAAGACAGGGGCATGTTAAGTACAATACTCCATTAGACAGGCATGATTACATGTTATGACAGTAATTAATGCTCTTTGATGGAGGATTGATTATTTCTCTTATTTAAGTACTCAGGTAGTTGTGCCCATACCTAACTCATTTCCACTACCCTCACTCTCCATCCGAGAGCTTTCTGACCTCCCTATACGCAGCAACATCATAACATTGCTTAATGTTATAACTTAATGTTATGAAGTGGCAAGAGTACTTTTTGTGTGCAAAACAAAACAAAAATCTATGGCTTAGAACCCAGAAGCGCTCCACTGTGTGTTGCTATGTTAACAGCATAGGAGAATGTGAGGAAAGAGAAGAAATTGTTGAATAAAGTCATTATTTTTGTTTTGTTTTACGCACAAAAAGTATTCTCGTCGACCACTGCTATAGTCACATGGACTATTTTAACGATGTCTTTAGTACCTTTCTGGACCTTCATTTTTTGGATGAACTAACCCTTTAACAAATAATATAAATATTTAATATTTATATATTGGTCAATGACGTGATGGGTCTTTTTTTTTTTGTCAAAAGTCATTAATAATAATAAAAAACAAAGATATGGCATCCAAAGTAAGATCTCTTTTACTGAATCCAAAAAGTTTTACATAAAATTTTCTACATATTAAGGTATTTTAAAGATTTTGAAGTGTCAAATGGACATTCTGTGATTAAAATATCTTAAAATGTAATAAATGTATATTTTTTTTTATTCTGGCATGATTTTATAACATCATATATCAACATAGTGCAAAATGGTATTAAAATTATACGTAGAAGTTGTTGATTTGTATGAGAAAGAATGTCTGGAAAAATTAATTTCATTGATGTCTTTCGGAGTAACCAATATAAAGGGACCATTTTGGATCAAGTCATGCGGTCAGTATCATGTGACAGGATGTGACATCATTCAGACACCTGCAATGGACCACATGGTTGTGAAGCAAAGTAACTAACTCTCTCTTAACTATTTGAAAAATTCATGTTTTCACTTGCTCATACGCATGTCCCGAAACATCACGTCATTCGGTATAACCGCTAAAACATGGAAAATGTTGTAATATTTTAAAAACTTGTTCTAAATATAAAATGTTTGATTATCCTTTTGCTAGCTAGCTACATATCAGCCTGTTAGCATTGTTTGAAAATACTGTCATTCGGTATAACCAAAAATGTCATTTGGTAAAACCTAACTTTACAAGACTTTTTTTCTTGTAAAAAATGACAAAAGCAGTGCTAATTGATTATAAAAACCACATAATCTCATTGTTAACACTTAATAAAACTTCAAAATGAATTATATCTCTATTATGTTTTTTTATACTTTTAAAAACCTTATTCGTCAATGACCAATATATATATATATATATATATATATATATATATATATATATATATATATATAGTATTTATATTTAATTTGTTGTAATTGAAGTAATGGAACCAAATATGATACTGTATGCATTTCACTCTCTGTCTTTGTTAATAATTCCTATTCAGACTGTGCTGCCCGGATTGCTCTGTAGAATCCTACTCAGTGTTAGACAGTAATGGATAGGTTGGACTAGACCTTTATATGTTGGACCTATTCCAGAGCTGTAGAGGTGCTTGTTTTCGATAGTGTTTTTTACCACAGGTTGAAGCACAGTGTCAGAGTCATCTGAGTATAAGATCCCACCTGGAAACGGCCGCCAAGATCAGGAACAAACAACTGCACTAACGGCACTGAGCCAGACGAGCACTGATTTGTCATCAACACATGCCTGTCAACGAGCCACGCACCCTGATGCTGGCTCTGCTGTATGTCACATTTGATAAAAATGCATTTTAAGCTGCTTGCCATCAGCTGCCATTTGCAGCTACTATCGAACCCTTGTTTTTGAACTGTACCAGTATTCATTCAAATGCACCTAAAAAGTACTAGAACATTGAGTGGCCCATGTAAAAGCTCTCTAAGCTGCATGAATTTATTTAATGATACCTGATAACTGGCAAATCCCAGCTGCTAGCTGTTATTATTGTAAGCCAAAATAAGGAAAACATAAAGTAAGGCTACATTGGAAATGCAATAGCGTTTCTTATCTTATCCTGCATCCTACGTTTGCTGAAATGAAAGTCATTTGCTAAAAGTAAAAAACAAAAACAAAAACCTAGAAATACAAAAACCTATAAAAACCTAGCAATTGAATTGTGTGTTTTTGTAGACCAAACGCTTAGTGGTTGTGACATATTGATCTCACGTTTTCAGAAAGCTCACAGACACATTTCCCTGTGGCAGATGCCTGTGGGTGTCTGGCAGCCATGTTATCAAGCTCTTTCAGTAGCAAGAACTCTCTAATTGGTATAGACATTTTAATTTGGCTTGTGACAGAACGTGAAAGCTATGGCGTGGTCATTGGAGTTTTCACTGTTCGTACTGTGGTCTCTGTCATTGATGCACTTGTGTAGGCCTACCATATAATATCACAAACCAGTTAAAGGGATAGTTCACCCAAAAATGTTCACCCTTGTGTTGTTCCAAACCTGTATGAGTTTCTTTCTTCTGTTGTAAAGAAAAGAAGATAATTTAAAGTCCCCCTGAAATCAAAATTTAAGATTTTTAGCTTTTAGTATGAATATGTTAGCCTTAAAAGGTTAGTTCACCCAAAAATGAAAATAATGTCATTTATTACTCACCCTCATGCCATTCCACACCCGTAAGACATTCGTTAATCTTCGGAGCGCAAATTAAGATATTTTTGCTGAAATCCGATGGCTCAGTGAGACCTGCATAGCCAGCAATGACATTTCCTCTCCCAAGATCAATTAATGTACTAAAAACTAATTTAAATCAGTTCATGTGAGTACAGTGGTTCAATATTAATATTATAAATAATGTCATTGTCAGCAATGTCATTGCTGGCTATGCAGGCCTCACTGAGCCATCAGATTTCAACAAAAATATCTTAATATCTTAATTTGTGTTCTGAAGATTAACAAAGGTCTTACAGGTGTGAAACGGCATGAGCGTGAGTAATAAATGACAGAATTTTCATTTTTGGGTGAACTAACCCTTTAAGGTTATGAATAAGCTGGTGTGTTCCAAAACAATGACAAAATTCGCATTTAGGAGATATAAGCATTCAAAACTTACAGTCTCTCACTTTCGCTAAAATGGATCACGGATTTTCATCAAATCTTCTGTCCAATCAAATGCTCTCTAGAATCTGAAGTCCCGCCCCCTCCTACACTATAAACAGATGCTGAAGCTGCGGCTGAAATCGGTCAATTGTTCACACATTTACTATATGGTGAATGGCTCATAGTGCACTATATAGAGGATAGGGAATGATTCAGACAGTGTAAATATGCTTTCCATTGATGCGAATGAAGTCCGTCTTTGCGTTAGTGTCAAGTGAACCGCCACAGCGTGAGCACAGTCTGCTCCGGTCCAGAGACACAAGAGCACAGAGCGGATCATACGTGCAAGTCAGCACAGACTAGTTCTTGTATCTAGGTGAAATGCTATTGGCTATTTTGAAAAATAGGGGAGGAGCTTCTAGATATATCCCACCCTGTCTACCTGTTTCATAGGAAATTGCGTCAACACAGTGGATAAAGCTGCACGTTCCAAGGCATTTTAGTGGGCCTTTAAAGAATGTAAGTAACCAGACAGTTGATGGGACCCATTGACTAACATAGTAGGAAAACGAATACTATGGTAGTCAATGGAAGGCGAGATCTGGTTCCAAATATCTTCCTTTGTGTACAGCAGAACAAAGAAATGTATACAGGTTTGGAACAACTTGAGGGTGAGTAAATGATGACAGAATTCATTTTTGGGTATCCCAATAATGTTTTAATTATCAATACATTAATACAAGTAAATACATGAACCCTTTAAGAATTGCATCCAGCAAGGTAAACCCAAGCCAACTTCATTGGTTTTAGTGGATTAATCTACTAGTTCTTCAGGCAGCACAGCAAAAAAAGATGTTGTTTTGCACATCACTGGTCTATTCCTTACACTTTCCATCTTGACAAGGCTCAGAAATGAGAGGCCCTCTGGGTGGTTGTCATATGCCGTAGCCTACACTCTTTGCTACTGATGACTATTATTTCACACTGTCCTCTGTGGAACTACCAAATTGTCTCACTGAATACAAATTTCAGAGAGCTACAAATAGTTGACTTAAGTGTCAGCGCTACGCGGTTCTCTAATTTGGCGTGTCAAAAGGATTGCGGTTGGTTGTGTAGAACGTCAGAGAGAGATAGTAGGATGAGGATATTTAACGGCTCTGTCTTCTCGTAGAATGATCCACAGCACTGACATCCATCTATTTTTACAAGCTGTCCTCCAATTGGCCGCTGGGGGCTCGGTATTGGCTGGTTGGGACTTGTGCTAGTGTATGCCATATGTCGGGCAATTTTTGAAAGCAGGGTGACCTCTTTATTGCGAGCAGAGCTAATGACTCTTCTCCCTTACGGCTTGACACTTTCAGACATTTATCGTGGCTCTTTTCCCGCCCTTTCATACCCTGCCCTAGCTCAGCTACTATTGAGAGCCCTGAGATGGAGGTCAGGCATGTAAAGAGTCTGTAGTGTCCGCAAAACACAGCTTCACTGACATATATAAGCTGAGCTTTGGTTCAAAGACGACCACACTCGTGTTCCCAAAAACAAGAACCATATAGTCCTACCCTCGAAATTACACAACAGCCCACAATTACAACCCTGAGAAAGCTTGAGTTTTAAAAAGAATTATGGGCGGAGTACTGCGTGAGGGAAGGAGTCCAGTAAAATCTGCTTGAGTCACGGATTTTACTAGCTTTAATTTGGCTTTCATCTCCATGCCATTTTTAGATCATGTTATTATTGGTGCAGTTCATAAGTTGCACTCGCAGAAGACTGGCTTGGAGAAAATTAATATTCACCACAAGGTTTTGTTGTATTGTATCGCACCGAAATAAAAACAGCTCGCGCCTGCTCCGTACAGCTGCCATTGGTGTCTCAGAAATCAAATTAATTATAATAAAGATGTGATTTATCGGACCATTTGATGTTGTGACATCTATTTCATAATGTGGAACAGGATTCCTAAGTACAGAATGTGATTAAGTGGAGGGGGGGATAAAACGTAATTGTTTTACACATGGAGTATTAATATCTCGGCTTTAGCTCCGCCAGTGTTTTAATCTTCTTGCCGTTATAATATACTTAATGTAAGCCTGTACACTGTACATTATAGCATGGCTTATGATAGGCCAGCATCCCGGACCCCCTTTATATTTGACATTAGCATATGTTTTCGGATTATAATCGGATAACATTTGATCATGTTAGAAGCCAGATGTAAATGCACCCAAGACACATTGTGATTGGCTCACTGAAACTACATTCGATGAAAGTATAAATGCTAATGCATTGTCATTATCTGCATATAACTACGCAATATGTAATACAGAGAATATGCTGTTCTGCAAATAACTATTATCTGTGATTTTGATGCAATGGTTAGTAAGTTATTTGGGCTCTATTTTTATGTATCAAAAATATTGTAACTAAAGACTACAAACATTCATATACTTTTCCCTCCTGGTTTAAGAACATTATTTTCCGTGTTTTTTCTATATTTCTAATCCCTATTAGCATTATTTACTGTGGGAATATTCCTAAATTAGGTAGATAAAATACTCTAGATACCTTCCTTCTGTCTTACTTTCATCATTACTTGAAGAAGGCAGTTCTGTCGATAAGCATTGATTTTTTTTTTTTTTTTTTTTTTTTGGCCTAATAAAATAATTGGTTTACAATATTAGTGACTGAGCACTTTGTACATGTTTTCCCGCCTTATTTTTTGGTGTTGTGTTCCTCTCTTAAAGCCAAGGAAGCAGTCTTCTATTTTTCCCTGACTTTTTTAAACCAGTATATAGTTATTTGTTAATGTTTTTAAAATTTGGTAAATGAGATATTTACATTTCGCAGACACATTTAAAGGGTTAGTTCACCCAAAAATTAAAATTATTAACATTAATTACTCACCCTCATGTCGTTCCACACCCGTAAGACCTTCGTTCATCTTCGGAACACAAATTAAGATATTTTTGATGAAATTCGATGGCTCAGTGAGTCCTGCATCACCAGCAATAATACTCCCTTTTTCAATTCCCAGAAAGCTACTAAAAACATATTTAAAACAGTTCATGTGACTGCAGTGGTTCAACCTTAATATTATAAGCGATGAGAATACATTTTGTGTGCCAAAAATAACAAAATAGCGGCTTTATTCAACAATATCTAGTGATGGGCGATTTCAAAACACTGCTTCATGAAACTTCAAAGCTTTATGAATCTTTTGTTTCGATTATGGTATGGAGCATGTATCAAACTGCCAAAGTCACGTGAACTATTGAAGTTTCAAAACACTTATGACGTAACGAAGCCTCATTTACTGAAATCATGTGATTTTGGGGCTCTGAACCACTGATTCGAAACAAATGATTCGTAAAGCTTTGAAGCTTCATGAAGCATCTTTTTGAAATCGCCCTTAACTAGATATTGTGGAATAAAGTCGCTATTTTGTTATTTTTGGTGCACAAAAGGTACTCTCGTCGCTTTATAATATTAAGGTTGAACCACTGTACTCACATGAACTCTTTTAAATATGTTTTTAGAAGCTTTCCGGGCATTGAAAAATGGAGTGTTATTGCTGACGATGCAGGCCTCACTGAGCCATCGAATTTTATCAAAAATATATTAATTTGTGTTCCGAAGATGAACGAAGGTCTTACAGGTGTGGAACGACATGAGGGTGAGTAATTAATGACAAAATTTTCATTTTTGGGTGAACTAACCCTTAGGTTAGCATGTAGTCTCTGTGTACAGCAAGTGCTGTTTTTCATTTTGCATGAGTAAGTGTAATCGGATCTCTATCAAGTTTGTCTATTTGAGCCATTTATACCCTGACCAGAAACATTGAATTGTGTCTCTGGCTTTAAATAGCTGTGGTTCAGCCTATTCCCGGCGTGTCTGGAGCTATAAGTTTAAGCCTTTAGCAAGACCTTTTAAGCCTGCATTTATATTGTTGCAGCATGTCAAATTATTCTCTCTAAACTCTCCACACTTTTAGTTTTATAATACATGGTGTTTTTCTGCTGTTGTTATTTGTGGGAAATGTTTTCCTGGTTACACACATGATATTTTTCATTTCTAATAGGTTTTGCCTCTTTAAACACTGACAGCAGACTTGATGACAGCACAGCACAGATGACTGATTTCACCACCGCCGTTTTTTCAGTATAACCATATATGCACTTTTAATGCGTTTTTAACTAGAAGCCAGCTCAATACGAGAGGTGGAGAAAGTGGTTTTGAACATACGTGCTAGTGCACACCAAAGAGAGTGCAACTTGGTTTAATTGCATCAAGGCTTTTATCGGACTAATAGAAAGCAGCTGCCTACAGGCTTGACAGGCAGAAAACTGTTTGACATTAACTGCTTGGTTGCCTGACATGGAAAGCTCAGACTGCTACGGGCTAGGTTATTCAGCACAGCAGTTTGTCATTGCTCAGGCAAAGAGCATTACTCCAGAACGATCTCCAGAACAGCATCCAAAGAAAGCTGGAAGTCTTTAGTGCTTTATGTGTCACTGTGAAATTTTTCACTGTTAAAGTTTTTTTCTCCCATCCCAGTTTTAAGGCTTTGAAGGGATTCTGTCATCATTTATTCACTCTCACATTGTTTTAAACCTGTGCGACTTTCTTTTTCACGTGGAACAAAAGTAAGTGTGGTACATTGTTGTTTTGGACCCCAAAGACATTCATTGTATGGACAAAAACAGTTTTTCAAATATATAATCTTTTATAATTTCCATTTTTTTGACTTAAAGGGTTAGTTCACCCAAAAATGAAATTTATGTCATTAATTACTCACCCTCATGTCGTTCCACATCCATAAGACCTTTGTTCATCACAAATTAAGATATTTTTGATGAAATCTTTTTTATCCCCCATAGAAAGCAATGTAATTACCACATTTAGGTCCAGAAAAGTCATCATTAAAATAGTCAGCGTGAATACAGTTGTTCAACCTTAACGTTATGAAGCGACAAGAATACTTTTTGTGTGCAAAAACCTCTCTGATTTCATCAAAAATATCTTAATTTGTGTTCCGAAGATGAACGAAGGTCTTACGGGTTTGGAACAACATGAGGGTGAGTAATTAATGACAGAAAATTTAATTTTTGGGTGAACTAGCCCTTTAACTATACTTATAAGTAAGCAGTTTCTTGACGGAGGTATCTGGGATCAGTCATCACAGATTAGCACTTTCAGTAATGGTTTGAGAGGCTTCCACTCCCCTCAAATCAAAATACGAGCTGTCAATGAATGGCTGGATGCCTCAGTGAACACTCAAATAAAGCTACACACATGGGTTAGACTGAAAGAAAAGGAGAAATCGAAAGAGAATGAGTTGGATGCTGGAGGTCCTGAGGGGTCTGCGGCCATATGGCTTGAGCTAGGTAATGGTAGAGATCAATGTGTTGAAGGAGAGTCTGTTGTGCCATTTTGCACAGTGTTGAGAGGAAGTGGGAGAGACCGTCTCATCCATCACAGCTCTCCCCTCCGCACCTAATCAGATCCCCCCCATCCCAGTCCTGCTGAAACTCAATTACACTTCGACAGAGGCTTTTACTGGTTCTCTCACACTCCCCTGCTCTGATTTTGTCTGCTTCTGAAACACTATCCTTTACTGTAATGTTTATTCATGCATTTATTGTCAATACATTGATCCATTAAGCCTCGGATCTGCACCTTCACCCCCTCTTTTATGATATTGTCAACGGATTTGATTAGCACCTTACAGAGAGTTCACTGAGAATGATAGCGTTACACTATGTCCTAACTGCTAGATGTGAAGTGATAAACAGTGATAAAATCTAGTTCATGTTGTTTTTGTCCTAACCAACTTATTTTATGTCAGTTATGACATTTCTGAACATTCAATTTGCATTAGTTGTCTATTAGTTTTAGTTAACAATAACAATATACACATATAGCTATTTAGCTTTTCCACTGCTATCTCAATAAGCCTGGTGAAATGTCTCATTCGATAGACATTTAAGAACCGTTAACAGCATTACTGGATGTTCCTTACAAATAATGGCCATTTTTGTTCTGTCACAGTTTAGCTTGCAATATTGAGCCACATTTATCTTCCTTTCAAAGTGATTTTGTTTTATACGCCTTAAACCTCAGTAAATACATTGTTTAAAGGGACAAAGAAACAGAGGTTTGTGGTTACTGATTGTCAGAGTGACCGTGGCAAGCTATAAATTTTAATTTGAAGGCAAAACAAGATCGGAATTTAGCTTTTCATAGCCTCCCACCAACAAACCACAACATAAAACTGAAGTTTGCAGAATCAGTAAAGTCAAACAATGGAGAATAGGGAGTCAACACAACTGAACACGCAATGTAATAAAAGCAGTGTTGAGGACCATGACTTTTTAGTATTTGTTAATGTTCAAGAGGATTTCTAAGTATCTTTTTAGTGGCTAACATGGTGCCACTGTATTTCTCTGAGTGAATAACAATGCTTTTATGTGGAAATGGAGTTATTCGATAAAGAAGTAAGAACAAGAAAAACTCCCACAACTAGAAAACCATTCTCACTTTAATTTTCACCCTACATCAAGTTGCCTTATTCTAATAGTCTCAATTAATCTCTTGAAAGGTAATCCACCAACGATTGTCAGCACTCGCCAAACCCGCTTATTTAAGAGGAACGTTTCGCATGACTTCCGTTGACTTTGTAGCATTAATACTTACAGGGAGCAAATGCATTTTTAAAACAGCAGTTTATTTATTTCCAGTGCGATGAATAGAGCTGGAGCTCAGGGTGGAAAGGCATTTGCATGGAGTGAGATTAGGTTAAGCCAAAGAATTGTGTTCATGAAGAAAGACTGAAAGCTGTTCCACTACTGAGTGAGATTTCATTAGCATAATTCATGCTCGCCATGTCACAGGCTGAGAATCCAAGAAAATGAAGAACTTGCAGAGGTTCAAAATACAGGTTCTCAAATGAGATTCCTGCTAACATGTAATTAGACTTTCAGCTCTCAAAAGTACAGAGAATAAACCAGAAAAATATGTAACTTAGAACACCTTCCTTCCTTCAAACCTACAAGGAGAAAACCTTCATTAGACGATTACCTCATTCAGCTCTCTATGGTTTCAGTGAGAATTCGCTAATGTGTAATGCAGACCTGCAATAATGAAAGAATGACTATTTGAGGATGTATATTAGACATTTTTCATATGCTTAGTACATCTTAGAGACATAGTTTTGGCAGGTGCAGTGATTTTAGCAGAAAATTGTGCGTATCGAGCATGTAGATAATTTAAAGCGCAAAACAGTAGAACATTCCTTCATCCTGAATCATTCTGCTCCTTGGAGAACACATGGATCACTTTCCTGGATGCGGCTCAACAAATACACATCAGCCTATTTTAGCGTTGACGTTCCACTTACTGTGGTCATCTGCGTTGTGTTTTTTTTTCCATCTGTGGTCTTGACCGTGGCACTGTGTCAGTTTTCCTACTCTTGAGCGTGGTTGAAATGTTCTAGTGCTCTTTTTTATCGTCTTTTTTTTTTTTTTTGGCTAGGAGAACAAAGCGTTGAAATCTCAGATTACGGACCTTGAGGTAACCCAAGTGGGTTTGTGTGTGTGTGTGTCTGAAGAAATTATACAAATACAAAGGCAACCTTTTAATCAGGAGAAATGTAAATTCTGTGGTAGACTGTGTGCTGTGTACTGCATATATATATATATATATATATATATATATATATATATATATATATATATATATATACACACACTACCGGTCAAAAGTTTGGAATCGGTGAGATTTTTAATGTTTTTAAAAGAAGTTTCGTCTGCTCACCAAGGCTGCATTTATTTAATTAAAAATACAGTAAAAACAGTAATATTGTGAAATATTATTACAATTTAAAATAACTGTTTTCTGCAACCCAGTCTCATAGGAAAGACGTACCTGTGGGAACGTTTTCGCGAGTCGCCAAAATACGTACCAACACGTACATATCACTGCAGTTTCCAACAGAAATGAACGCTAGAGGCAGTAAAACGGCAAGCGCTTTTAATCGTTTTCATACACAGTTACGATTACGGGGTCAGATTATGGATTAATAAAGACTCGTTTTCACGTCTCCTTGCACAATATTATGTTATGACTTCAAAACAATTTTTTTTACCAAAGCGCATGATTTGTAAACAAATATATTTTGGACTTCGCATCGCTTAACCAGCTCCATATGTTTCACTTTTCTGATGTAACAAGCTTGCTCGGTAGCTCAGCTGATCCGGAGTTGGACTTAAGATGAGGAGGCCCTGGGTACGAATCCTGTGAAAGGCGAGTCGAGGTAAAAGAGCTCAAAGAGAGATGAGAGATTTAAACAAGCTAAAACGGCACGATTACGGATGCTATTTATGTCACATTTGCTTTTGTTAACACTATTGGGTAGGTTTAGGTGTAGTAGTGTTGGTGGTACGTTATTTTAAAACGCAATGGAGTGCAAATGTCAAATCAGAACTGCGGTGATTCGTATAAAAACCAACGTCATAAAAACGTACCATATTCACGTTTATCACGTTTATATACACACAACCCGAATTCCGGAAATGTTGGGACGTTTTTTAAATTTGAATAAAATGAAAACTAAAAGACTTTCAAATCACATGAGCCAATATTTTATTCACAATAGAACATAGATAACATAAATGTTTAAACTGAGAAATTTTACACTTTTATCCACTAAATGAGCTCATTTCAAATTTGATGCCTGCCACAGGTCTCAAAAAAGTTAGCACAGGGGCAACAAATGGCTGAGAAAGCAAGTACTTTTGAAAAGATTCAGCTGGGAGAATATCTAGCAACTAATTAAGTAAACTGATATCAGGTCTGTAACATGATTAGCTATAAAAGGGATGTCTTAGAGAGGCAGAGTCTCTCAGAAGTAAAGATGGGCAGAGCTGTGAAAGAGTGCGTAAAAAGATTGTGGAATACTTTAAAAACAATGTTCCTCAACGTCAAATTGCAAAGGCTTTGCAAATCTCATCATCTACAGTGCATAACATCATCAAAAGATTTAGAGAAACTGGAGAAATCTCTGTGCATAAGGGATAAGGCCAAAGACCTTTATTGGATGCCCGTGGTCTTCTGGCCCTCAGACAACACTGCATCACTCATCAGCATGATTGTGTCAGTGACATTATGAAATGGGCCCAGGAATACTTCCAGAAACCACTGTCGGTAAACACAATCCGCCGTGCTATCTGCAGATGCCAACTAAAGCTCTATCATTCAAAAAGGAAGCCATATGTGAACATGGTCCAGAAGCGTTGTCGTGTCCTGTGGGCCAAGGCTCATTAAAAATGGACTGTTTCAAAGTGGAAAAGTGTTTTATGGTCAGACAAGTCCAAATTTGACATTCTTGTTGGAAATCATGGACGCCGTGTCCTCCGAGCTAAAGAGGAGGGAGACCTTTCAGCATGTCATCAGCATTTAGTTCAAAAGCCAGCATCTCTGATGGTATGGGGGTGCATAAGTGGATACGGTATTGGCAGCTTGCATGTTTTGGAAGGCACTATGAATGCTGAAAGGTATATAAAGGTTTTAGAGCAACATATTCTCCCCTCCAGACAACGTCTCTTTCAGGGAAGGCCTTGTGTATTTCAGCAGGACAATGCAAAACCACATACTGCAGCTATTACAACAGCATGGCTTCGTCGTAGAAGAGTCCGGGTGGTGAATTGGCCTACCTGCAGTCCAGATCTTTCACCTATAGAGAAAAATACGTCAAAGATGACGACGATGAACTCTTCAGCAGCTGGAAACCTATATCAGGCAAGAATGGGACCAAATTTCAACACCAAAACTCCAGAAACTCATTACCTCGATGCCCAGACGTCTTCACACTGTTTTGAAAAGAAGAGGAGATGCTACACCATGGCAAACATGCCCCTTTCCTAACTATTTTGAGACCTGTAGCAGGCATCAAATTTGAAATGAGATCATTTTGTGCATAAAATTGTAAAATTTCTCAGTCTACGTTCTATTGTGAATAATATATTGGCTCATGTGATTTGAAAAACGTTTAGTTTTCACTTTATTCAAATTTAAAAAACATCCCAACATTTCCGGAATTCAGATTGTGTGTGTGTATATATATATATATATATATATATATATATATATATATATATATATGATTTAATATAACAATAAATATGTAGACAGGCTTCAAAATTGGCACCTTTGAAGCACCAAATGTAAGTGAAATTTGACTTTAAAAGCAAGAATGATAGTCTGACACATTTTTTATTTTTATCTAATATAAGTGAACAAATCAGTGAAGACATTTCCTACCAGCATCTTGGAAGACGTTACCTCAGCTAGATCAGTCAATGACTTAAAACAGATTGGTGGGTTTTAGTGCAAGACTAATCTAATAAAATGTCATGTAAGTGCATTATTGACCCCTGGCCATTTTACAGATTTCCATTGTCTCTGACCAGAACACCATGGCCAATCTAATTACAGAGGAAGCGTAATGGACTTGCATACAGGGATTACTCTCTTAACACGATCAGCGGTATGGATTACCATTTGTACATCTGTGCATCCTTGAAACTTTATACAAAATTTAACTGGATCTACCAGCATTTCAATTACCATTGCAGAGCGTCAAGGCGTCCAGTCACTCTAATGTGAGCCATATTTGTGGTAAAAAGGTCAATTCAATACTTCTCAGTGGCTCGCCAGCTGTACAACGGTCCAGTCACTTTTCTGAACACAGCATGCATTGATCTGCTGTTGTGTGCGCTTCTTTTGAGTAATTGTTTTACGTTAGTTTGGTTTTAGTGATCATTAAGCATGAGTACAAACTATTATCTTGTCCTCATTTGTTCTCCTCTCAGATGGGTCTCTCATATTTATTAACCTGGGAGGTTGAACTGTAACCCTTAAATGCACATGCAACACCAATTAATCCCAGCCTCAGGCTGTTTAGCTGCACTATAAAATACAGAAAAAGTCAGAATTACTCCTACTCATGGAGACTATTACCAAACTTCTAGTTGTACTCCTCTTTTTACCCATAAATTTCTAGGTTGAGAGCATCTATAGTGTCCACTTTTACTCCATATGCCTCCCTCTCTTTTATTTCCCGCTTTTTTCTTCTGGTGTCCGGACAGCTGTATGCAGCTGGTCTCTTTGTGCTTTTGTTAAGCTCAAGACGTTAGTCTGCAGAGAGTCAGAAGGACACTCATATCCGACCAGCTGTCAGACACATTGCTCAGGCTATTGTGGGGCATAAAGGCAGAATCTGAAGCCTTTGGAGTATAGCAGCCTCAGCGGCCTTATGACACTGAGTTTTTCAAAAACTTTTTTTTTGTGCGTGACTGTTGCAAATATATACATATATATATATATATATATACACACAAAAATATATTTAATCTTTCCCTACACTTTTCTTTCTGACACAAAGACTTTTTTTTTTTTTTGCCCCTGTCATTTCATCTTCTTTTGAGCTTTTTTTTTTTTTACAAAAACAATATTTCATGCTTCATAGCTTTGATGATTCAATTCCACCCTTCATGAGTACAAATGACTTTATATTTGTTAAACTTTCCATTTGGATTTGATTTATAGACAAATTTCAACATGAAACAGTTGTATTGTCAAATCCAACTGTTAAATATAACAAATCTAAACAAATCTGTTAAATATATTTAATTGAATCTGACACATCAACACATTATGCTTCACATCACACTGCTTGAGTAGCAACCGAAATTTGCAAATCATTAAATTGTGTTGTGGTACTTTGTTAGTTCTGGTGTAATGCACAACATTTGAGTAATGGTAATGGTCGTTCATATATCCTTGCGTTGTAATTGAAAAGACTAGATGCTCCCGAATGTTTGTGTAAAACATTTACGCTCTACAGCGACTAACATATATTTCATTTAGAAACATTTAGGGCTTGGCTCATAATTAGTGCCAGTAGTTTGTGTCTCGTGCTGTTTGTCTATTCTTTCTCCTTTAAATGCTTCGGTCTTTTCAGAAGCACAAAGACACGTCTTTATTTATGGGTCCGGGTGGGCTGTTTAACTTGAGGCAGTGATTTGAAGTCTAGAGGGGAGTTAACCATGACTCTTTCTCCCACTGGTCACATGCTGTCTGGTTTCTACAATCTTGCTGAGTGCCTGTTCAGCTCAGCATATACCAGTGGAAGCCGTCTCAGATATTTTTTTTTTCTCCATCATTTATTTACAGCCCAGAAGATGTCAGATTACAAGTTAGGCCTTTGCATATTTCATGGCCTCACGGCTTTTTCTTGGTCAGATTCGAGATTGAATTGCCCTGCTTTTCCTTCAGTTTATTACCAAAACAATGCAAAATGACAGGGAAGATATAAGTCGTAAGACCATTCCAATGTGCAGCTCATTGTCATGCTAATGTACAGCATTGTCCGGCTGTGACCCCAGTTATTCTGAGGCTTCCTTGGCAACAGGCTGGAATCCAGAAAAAAAAAAAAACGTTTGAGAGGATCATTGAAAATGCTGAATATGCACATTATGTGGCATCATTTAATATTCCAGACTAAGCGTGGATTAGCATGAACTGCTTAACACATACAGTACATTATGTTGAAACAGAATGATCGTTACAGTCTTTGAATTAATAATGACTGTCTGTTTTTAAAGCGGAAGATATTTTCTCTCTTCCGCAGTGATTATGTTTGTAGAGAAACATTTGAAACATTTGCTAATGTTAATAAATTAGAAAACAAAGTGCTTGTATTTTTTCTAAATATAAAATATAAAAATAATATAACCATTCACCTAAAATAAAACCTATTTCCCACTGCCATAGCTCCTAAATTGTATTTGTTCTTGCATATATTGCCACATGAAGACATGTTACACACTTTTCACATCTGTGATGCCACCAATGAATTGATCCTAACTGATTGTGATGTGTGGATTGAATATGTGGAACTGTGCGTGCTGTTTGACTTTTTATTGAATCATATTTTAGCCTGTTCTTTACACAAAGTTCTTGTGTGGATTCAGAAGAATGTAGTGGAATACAATTTATTTGATTTTATTTTATATTTTATTTTGGAACAGCATGAATGTGAGTAATTTTTTTTGTCCCACTTTTGAAAATATATTGTATATGGAGGACATCATTAGTTAGCCCCAAAAAAATGATAAGATGTTCTGCAGTGATTCCAACTTTTCTGACTTTTTCCGAATGTGAGAATTTGTTACCTTAGATTTTCCTAGGTTCAACAGCTTCACAGCCCAGACTGTACTTAGGAATGGGTTTGATTTGAGCCGTCTGCCAGCAGCAGACAGAACACTGAGACTGAGTCTATTTGATCTTTGACTGCGAGGATACTGTTGAGTTTTTTTATGAGTTTCCGCTGTCGTTTCAACTTTACAGCTGCATATAGTTACCCGTTTCAGCGTCACCCAGATGTGGGTTATATCACGGAAGAATCCAACTGGAATAAATGTGTCAGGACTAGAGTAGGATGAGGATTTTAGCAGATGACACGTGGAAATAAAATATGTGTCTGCTGCTGTGGCTTGGGAAGTTGAAATGAGACGCTACTAATCATTTCTCCAGCACATGAGTGGTCGCTCTGAGTGCTCACCCTATGGGAACCCAGGCATATGAAAGAAGTGGCAAAGACTGTAGGCTGGTACTGCGGACACTGGGAGACAGGAAGTCATCCGAAGAGGCTTGAAAAACCAGAGTCTCTTAACATCTGTCTAGACAGCATTAAAATTCCTGGGTGCTAGCCTGATAGTGTCATCTGGAACACACACACACACATACTTGTAAATGTGGTTTACGGGGACTCTCCATAGACGTAATGGTTTTTATACTGTACAAACTGTACATCCTATCCCCCATCACAGACAACATTCTGCATTTTTACATTTTTTAAAAAAAACATTGTTTAGTATGTTTTTAAAGCTATTTTAAATATGAGGACTCATGAAATGTCTTCATATTTCATGTTTACTTCGTAATACCAGTGTAATACCCATGTCATTATACAAATAAATCACAAAAATGCATACACACTCTCTCTCTCTCTCACTCTTCATCTAGTTTGGAATTTAGAGCTACTAGATCTAGATATAAGTCATATTTACTGGATAAAACACAATAGTTCAGTTAAAAATGAAAATGATTTACTTACTCATGATGTTCTAAACCTGTATGACATTATTTTTGTTAAGCAGAATATGAAATGAAAAATGTTGTTTTCCAAGCTCTATTCCATGCAATTACAGTGAATTGGGACTCAAGATTTCATTCTTAAAAAATGGGGCAAAAGCATCATAAAAGTGGCCCATAAGACGTATGAAGTGATATGATAGCTTTGTGTGAGGAACAGACTGAAATTGAAGTAATTGAATAAAAAGTCTTGTGTCGACTCTCCTAGGCAGAGTACATAGCAGGAAATAACCATGTCTGATTTACAAACAACTCATTCTTTTGAGTCAGATCTTTTTATCTGGTTGCCAAAACAAACCGTGATAAATGATTCATTCACAAATTGGACTCTTTTGCAGGTGAACAGGGACTCGAGCATTCAAGATTCAAAAATTGGGCAAAAGCTTCATAAAAGTGGCCCATAAGACGTATGAAGTGATATGACAGCTTTGTGTGAGGAACAGACTAAAATTTAAATTATTAAAAATTTTAGAAGTAGCTAATGTCTAATTTATGAACAAATCGTTGTTTTGAGTTGGATCGTTTCAATGATAAATGATTCGTTCACAAAACATTGATCTGGTTCATTAGTTCAACTCACTTTAAATGCTCAGTGATTTTTGTCAATCTTTTAAGGCAAGAACACACCAAGCTGACGGTCGGCCATCGGACAGTTTTTGTTCGTCGGCCGACTAAGTTTTCTCAGTGTGTTCCACTCTGTCGGCTTTTTTTTGGGCCGATTCGACAATCAGCGTCGGAGCTCGTCGGTCTGTAGGGCCATCTGATCATTCTGATTGGCTGTTCAGCTGCTGCCACCTGCTGGTACGGAAAGGCATGTCATCTTGCGCAGGACGTGCTACTTGGTCGTCGGCTGTCGAGCGTCGGTTTGGTGTGTCAGGGCAAGTTTGGACCCAGACGCTGCCGACGTGAGCCAACCCCGCAGTCTGCTTTCGTCGCCACTAGTTCGTCGGCGTCCGCTTGGTATGTTCCTGCCTTTACTCAAATTTCAGTCTGAAATTTTTCATATGACATTAAAAGACTTAGAATATAGTGTCATGAATCATACTGACCCCTTTTATGGTGCTTTTATGGAGCTTTTTTGAAGCTTTGAAAGCTTTAATCCACATTCATTGTAACAGAAAAAAAAGAAAAGAAAAAGTAAATGATGAACAAATTATCATTTTTGGGTGTACTGTCCTTTTAAAATGGTTCCTTTGCCTTGCATTCTGAACATTCTTTCTCTTGTTGCCTTCTAGTCTAGTCAGCTTGAATTTGGATCACATCCATGCAGTTTGCATTTTGTTGCTCTGCAGTTTGTCAGCTATGTTGCTTCAATAGTATCACCTGATAATCATTTACGGCATGAAAGCAACGTGTTCTTCCTCTTCCACTGAAGGACTCAAAGTGCTTGATCCCTAGACTGAAGAATAATTTACATATTTGCAACACACCTACAGTGTAGCACATAGTTCATTTTCTCAGAAGATAACAGCACTTAGGACTTAGATCGTTACTTTCCTCGCTTTGAGTTTGAGGTGTCTCCTTCAGGAGGACTTTATCGTACGATAACAAATAAAGAGGTCAGACAGATCCCAGAAGCACGCAGCATACAATTCTTGACCTTCAAGTCTAGCGTTTTGCCAGAGTGCTGTGTTAAATGAAAGTGTGTGGGGGTGAGTGTGTGTGTACGGCTGTGGGCGCTGCTTCTGCTCCTGGGCATTACTTTCTTTTGTCTGTGTGGTACAGAAAAGGGGAATGTATCTTCAAAAGCTCTCAGAGAGACTGTTAGCTGGGTCATCTAAGGGTCAATAAACCCAGGGACCATTCTGAATAAGCCAGTCATTCTTGAACTAGGAAAAAAGGGAGTAGTGACGGTAAAAACATCACGGCCATGAATTATTTTTGTGATTCAGTTTGCGATTCAGTTTTCACTTGCTGTTTTCGTTGGCCTTCACTCAAGCAGTTGGAGTAAACTGTTTTCATTCTTGAGCAGAGATATCATACAACGTTCTTCTTGAATGGGCAGTTTGGCATCATGAGCGTCTTTTGATTTTGAACTGCCATGCTTCCCGCAAAGGCTTTTGGAGCATGACGTGCTCAGATGTGGGATTATACAAACTGAATAAAAAGCCTCATGAATTGTTAGTGCAGTTTGCAGGCACCACATCACTGAACACACTGGCACCACAGTGTTGTTCGACTCTCGGCTCACATTGTCCAGTATGAAAAGCCCAAAGCTGGGGTAACTCAAATAGAGAGACCCTAGACTGGATTAACGCCCCAAAGCATGTTTGATTTCAATTTGCTGCATGTCTGGTTACATATGTAGCCATGAAATCATGGGTTCTTCTTTGGCTATTCCACAGGCATTGCCATTTCCTCTCAACGGTTGTTAAACCTAGAAAATCATTACCACTCATACAGACTGGCACATGTGAATACAGATTCTGTACAGCAGGGCCAGCTGACGAGTGGACAGCATGTTCACCCTCAGAGCAGACACGAGACACAAAGTAGGCCAATTCTCTGTGGAAAAGCTGTGTCTATATCTGAAGCCTCACTGACCATTTCATCTGCGCTATGCCGACAAGAGTCTTGAAGTGTCTGCTGTATTTCAATTAACATGAAGAAGCCTGCTAGCCCATCTGATTTCTTCTTATTTCTGTTTTTAAAATCATTTTAATTTTTATTCCATCAGAAGTGAGTTAAACTGTATTCACACTACTTAAGTAAAAATAGTATGGAAGGTACCTACTGTTTATATATGTGACCCTTGCTGTCAAAATGAGTCGGAATGCGCATGGGTTTTCACAAAAATTAGTTCATTAAGCCCTCATCTAGTGATCTCAATGCTCCAAATAGCAATTAAACATTTAAAAGTTTCTTTAGTTGTATGTTTTCTGATAGGAGTACCTTTCCTTTGTCCATGAAAAATGATGTTTTTCTCTGCTTGCTTCTCAACGACTGACGCTTCCTCTCAGCACAAGTTTGGTATTGTTGAAAAACACAGCATTTCAACTTTGTGAATATTCATAGCGAATTCTTGACGACATGAGCCTGAACCAATGAAATGTGATTTTCAAACTCATGCTGATGTAAACAAAACGATCTTACTCACGCTGACTGGCAGATCTGAAGCGCAAGCACAAAGACGCCTGATTCCGATAAACACAGAATTACAGTATTTTAAAAAAAATATCTGTCCTGGTGAGTAAGTGAGTTATGACTTAAGTGAACGTTTGGTTGACTGTTGGGAAAAACGTCTGATGTGTAACATTACAGTAGATCCATGTGATACAGTAGGTCTTACATATAGCCTGTCTGTTTCATTAATGTTAATCAAACAATTGTGGAATTATGGAAAAAAAAAAAGTTTAATATATATTTCTTCCTATAGATATGGGTTTTGACTTGGTTTGTGCCAAATTTGGTGGTATTACCAGGGATTTTAAGGTATTGTTGCTAGATGATTTTGTTTTGAAATGTTCAGAAAACTCGATTTTTCTCAAAATTGACTATGCTGACTCTACTGACTTCAAACAGGTGTAGCTCAGTCATTTTTGTCAGATTCAAACAAATCATACATCATCTTGAAGGGTTTTTAATAGAGAATAACTCAACTCATTTTGATAATTTGCTCATTGCGACTCATTTTGCCAGCACGGGTCACATATATATTGACATTCATTACATGAACAAAAATCTTTTTCAAAATATCTTCCTTTGTGTTCCACAGAAGAGGGTCATACAGGGAACTATCCCTTTAAATACATTTTAAATATGAAAGAAAAGAGTGTTTACAGTCATCCTTTGAGTTTTCGCTTTCTCAAATATTAAGTCTGGGCATTGACCCGGTCATAACAGTTTGTGGTGCACATTTCCTTGTGTTCGAGTGAACAAATAAGTTCTACTAGATATCATCAGCACCTGCCTCTGAGGTTTCCATGGACATTTTAATCAACATGGAAAAAGAAATAGTCTCAATAGTCTTAGTATGATATATCAGAAACCACAATGGGGGGAAAAAGCTGCCCAGCGAAACGATTTGAACAAATTACAGCTCACAGCTATTGGCTATTTTCCAGGAAAGCTCAGACAACTGCTTGTGTCTTAGTCAGCGTGTATCTTGTAGATCTGACTGTGCTCTATCCTATGCGTCTATATTTTAGAGACTGAGCGTTGTGTGTTTGCTTAACATCACAATGGTTCAAAACAACACTTACAGAGACTTTTGATAGAGGTCATGATGGTTGACGGCTTGATGACCTCACCGTATGCGTTCCATGACACTCTGATCAGATCTCAACTGTGTGCTCAGATGCACAATATGCCGATCACAGGGATCCACTTAAAATCGTGCATAGAATTCAAATAAGAAATGTCATTAGTAATTGGGTATGCTGTGACCTTTTTTATCGGCGAGGTGTGCCACGGTTCTCTCCTTTTGCTGCATCCCTAATTGCCTTCAGGGGGGCTTTTTGCTTTCTGAACAACCACTCCAGAACAAGACAGTTAGAGATACAGTACCTGTTGAAGAAGATGCTCAGTGCATTCGTTTTTTTCCAAACTTGTTGTGTTTCATCATATAGTCACCATCCTAGAATCTACAGGACTAGAGAATGGATGACACCCTGCTGCTTTATAAATTGTAATGTTAGCTGGAGGAATGAGTAATGTTTGACACGGATGCTGTGTTTCAGCACACTGGTAGTGCATTATGGACTAGCGGTAATGTTGAAAGAGAACTTGAAGACAGATCCATCTCTACTGACAGGTCGGATCCGGATGGGTGAACCGTGATGGAGGCTTTGGGCTTAAGCTCACAGTCCTGTCTGTCTTCTCTTCTTGTGAGGGGGTTGATGATGGGTTGGGTGTTGGCCAGTTTATACATTTACATTCTGTGAGAGTCTCCTAGTGAGATCCATTCTGAAGCCTTGAATTTTCAGCCATTTGTCATTAATTTTTTTTTTTTTTAATTTTTTTTTTAGTGTTGCTGTTATTATTTCCCTCAATTCTCTGTTCTGTTTGCCAATTTGCACCTGATGCCACATATTGATCTTTTTTGCAAGTGCATTCAGAAAAAAATAGATGTGTATTAGTGTGCAAAATGTGTGTGAGTCAAATACAATATATAATTCCTAACATTAACCAATAATAGAATTATGAATGATAAAAAAAAATTAAAAAAAAAGTAGAATGACAGTAACTGTGTATTACCTAAAACATCTGTGGAAAAGCAGTACCATATCTACATTATTCACACAAACGCTTAAAAATCTTGATAATCGTAAGCATTCGTAAGTTTTACATTTTGTGGATCCACTACTTTTATCCATCTCAGGCTGCCTGATGCCCTTTCTGATATTGCTGAACCGGTAGCTTCTGCTAACCAGTGACCTCCATAAAACCTTGGAATTCACAATATTTTTGTGTGTACTCCCTGTAAATTTGAAATAAATCAATGTTTACATAATTTAAAATTCCTGCTGTATTCATTGTTTATCATGTACTTGGTGAACAAAGTCTGTTTCAGAGTTCAAGGAACCCCTCTCATTTATATTTGAAAGATAAAGGATCACTATTTGTGCACATTCCTAAATCTAAAAAAGTCAGAGCGTAAAAATCGCCTGATTTAATCAGTTTCAGTAACCCTTGGACAGCCTTTAAAATAATTGAAGTTGGACACTTGAGCCAAAGAAAGCATTTTTTTTTTTTTTATTTTTTTTTTTTTTAACTGAAACACTTTATCTCAGGAATGCATAAAAATAATAATAACTTCAACTTTCTTAAAATAATAGCGTAATTCACAGTTGGTAATGATGTGAGTCTGTAATTACGAGCCCCTGTTCTAACTCACTGAAGTACAAACAATAGTATTAAATTAGTCTAAATTATTTTGGTTTTCATCCAAGCATTATTGGAGCCCTTAATTGCCAAAAGAGAAAGCACATTTTGAGAAATGCTGTTTTTTTTAGTTCTGCAGATGCTCAAAGGTATCTGCAATTTTGCTATTTAAATGGTGTCTAGATTGTAGTTTCATATTATGATTTTGGGAAATGCATTTATTGTACACTAAGGGATCAACAACACCTCAGAGTCTCTTCAAGGGCAGATAATCTATTTTGAATTAGAGCAGATTGGCCAATCACAGTTTGTGTCATTGTGTCTTGGATGTAATTATCTCTGACAGGTGAGAGGCAGATGTGGCAGCAGTGTCTCTGGCTGTCTGAAGCCTGAAAGATCCTGCTTTCTCAGGCTGGAGGATGGATGAGATCAATGTTTGTTAAACATCATGTCTCCCATGATCTGGTTGATTTTTACTGTTGTTATGTTTCTGAAATGCCAAGAAATAAGCCCTATAGTCATTAAATATTGACTTTTTTTTTCCTAAAATTTTTTTTTTATTTCATATCATTAGATGTGATATGATAGTGCCTTTTGTCTGTTTTTTGTCTATTTTTTTTTTTTTTGTAAGACCCTTAAAAGGTTAGTTCACCCAAAAATGAAAATTCAGTCATTAATTACTCACCCTTATGTCGTTCCACACCCGTAAGACCTTCGTTCATCTTCAGAACACAAATTGAAATATTTTTCCTAAAATCCGATGGCTCAGTGAGGTCTGCATTGCCAGCAAGACAATTAACACTTTTAGATGCCCAGAAAGCTACTAAAGACATATTTAAAACAGTTCATGTGACTACAGTGGTTCAACCTTAATATTTGAACTTGAATTAAAATTGTTGAATAAAGTCGTTATTTTGTTTTTTTGTGCACAAAAAGTATTCTCGTCGCTTCATAATATTAAGGTTGAACCACTGTAGTCACATGAACTGTTTTAAATATGTTTTTAGTACCTTTCTGGGCACTGAAAGTGTTAATTGTCTTGCTGGCAATGCAGGCCTCACTGAGCTATCGGATTTTATCAAAAATATCTTAATTTGTGAATTTTAATTTTTGGGTGGACTAACCCTTTAACACCTTAATTTCTAAACTAAAGAAGTGCATTAAAAAAATCGAAATAAACTATTCGACCTCACTAAATGACTAGCTAGTCAGTCGAGCATTGTGACCCCTAAAGCTTTCCTTTCTACACCACTCCCATTTTATATTGGTAGGAACTGCAGTTTTCTGTATTTCAGATGAGCACCTCGCAGTAGTTATGGTCCTGTCCAACCTTAAATCAGTAAACAACTGTTCAACTGGCTATATAGATGAGTGTTTCATTTGCACATTAGATTTTGAGGTTCTTCATGGCCAGACGTACTTCAGCATCTGGCTTGGTTCATTGCAGGTGCATCTGCATTAAGTGCATATCACTCAGAGTGGTGTTCATTTAAGCCCGTCAGTAGAGTAGTTGCCCTGTAATATAAGACATACCAGTGTTAATAAAGGTGCACATTGGAGACATGCTGTAGGAAGTTGTTTTGGTTGCCGACCAAGCGCCATAAACAGAGCAGATGGAGCGTATCTGTAAAGCAGAAGAATGTGCCATATCCACATTAGTAGATGTGTCTTCATTACAGTATTAAAACATTGAAACGTCATTAAATAATTTCACCAAAACAGGTGATACTGAACGAGAGGTAATGATCATGTGTGTTTCTGGTTGACCATTTCTCCAGTCAGTTGCAAAATATATGACCTGTGCTGTCAAAATGGGCCAGAATGTGCACAGGCTAATTACGAGCTACAGGCAAAAGAAAGAAAGAAAGAAAGAAAGAAAGAAAGAAAGAAAGGAATGAGGGTGACCCTTTCTTGAACATCGGCTGGTTCTGTTTTTGTCACTTTGAGAGGCTGTATTTCAATCCGATCCATTAAAGCAAAACAAACAAGGGCGGTAGACGGTAATGAGAAACAGAGAATAGAGACAAACACTCAGGACACATTTGTCTGTCCTTGATAGTAATCATGTCATTCTCGAACAGTCTGTACCACCGAGAAAATGGCTGTTGAATTAAAGTGTAACCTGGAGAGCAGGCTGTAACCCTGCGGTCAAAGTAAAGGAAACACATTAGAAAGGGTCTGTTCTCTTTCACTGTTTCTAAACATAATAAACATGTACTGGGAATTAGTATCCTGATGGTTTGCGTTGACATTTTGACTCTCAACTTTTGCATTTAAGCATTATTTGGGGTCTAGCAGTTTCTGCTGAGCAGTACAAGCTGTACGGGATGCACTACAATTGTACCTTATTAAAGTAATTGTAGGCAAGCAAAAAGGGCGTCTGGTTTTACCTTAGCAAATCTGTGAGTATTCTAGTGCTCTGCAGATGTGCAAATGATTTTAAGGACAAAAAGTCTTTAACAGATTTTATGGAGACATTGAATATTACTTAACTCACTACCTTTTAACTTAACTAATTTCACACTCGGCTGCCTGAAGTAAGAAGATGGGATCTAATCTTTAGACTCAGCTGTTTGTATCAAAGACTGCCACTGTTAGAACTTTTTTTCTGTGAGTACAGTAAAATGTTGAGTGGTGAGGTGTCATGCATGAGTGAATATCCTTACCAAAAAGATCTGATTACAAAAGAGAAAATCACTGTTGGATGCTGTTTATGTATTTTAATATGGTTTCATTAAAAAAAAAAAAAAAAATACTAACTGTTGTTTTTCATTTCTCTTTTCTTTGGTCATGTGCTTGCTGTCATCTGAACCTTTGTTTGCTTCACATGAAGGTAAGACTCCATTCCTCATATATTAGAGTTTAGGATGCACAATACACTGGGGGCCATATCAGTATATTGTTTCGTTTTGTTTTATTTTAATAAATATTTTTAAAATAAATATTGGAAGCAGATTTACATTTTTTTCTGTTACAAATAGTAAACTATTTTTATATATTTTTTTCTTCAAAAGTTATAAACTTAACTTCTGCTATCCATCCATCCATCTATCTTAAAACTTCTGCCATCCATCCATCCATCCATCCATCCATCCATCCATCTTTTATCTATCTTAAAACTTCTGCTATCCATCCATCCATCATCCATCCATCTTTTAACTTTTATTTATTTTATTTTAATTTAATTTTAATTCTTTAAAAAAGAAAAAAGTAAGATTTTTTTTTTTTTTTTTAAACCCCCAATATGTTTGTGCAATCCTAATTGTGTACTATTCAGCTACAGTGTGGCAAAACGACAGTATTAAAGATATAATACTCTGCCAATGTGAAGGACTAGAGTTCTTTTGATCATTAGAAGAAAAATTCCACAGAAATCCCACAGGAGCCTTTGATTTAAAGATCAGGTAGGTGTGAGGTATTGTTTGGGTTGGATTTTTCTTTTTATTCTTGAGGAAGTGCCAGGTAATGATAGAAGAATTGCTTTCTACAGCTCCCCTGAAGCTTGACAAGCTGTATATTGGGTGGGTGTTTGGTGTTCAAAACATCCATCACACATTATATGGTTCTTCTGGTAATAATCTTCCTCTGTACTCTCTCCTGTGTCAGACATTGTTGTTTTAGTTTATCAGCACCATAAAATAGACTGAAGAATTTTCTTTCTACATGGCATGCATTTGTGTGTGTGTAAATATATGCGTGTTTGAAATATTTCTGAGATGCTGATAGAACTGTTTTGTCCAAACATCAACTGCCGTAATCGGTTTTAATTGGGCCTGACATTCATGTCGGGAAAACAATTATAATAACAAATCAGCCTTTACTTTCTTAGCTGTCTTGTTGTAATAGGATTGCAACAGTTTTGTATTATGAATTATGTCCAGTATATAACAATACAATCAGGATACTGAGTAATGACAACGCATATTTATTGGTATAATTAACCTTTGTGTGACTTTTGTGAACCTTGTGTTTATGATGTTATCTGAAGTAGATTTGGTTTTGTAAATATGAGTATTTAAAGGGCTAGTTCACACAAAAATGAAAATCACACTTCGCCATGTATCTTTCCACTGTTTTTGTCCATTCAATTAAAGTGAATGGGGTCTAAAACATTATCAGACCCCTTTGACTTTCATTGTATGAGCTAAAACATTTCAAAATATCTTCTTTTGAGCGCAACAGAAGAAAGTCATACGAAAAATTGAGGGTGTGTAAATGATCTGAATTTAAATTTGTGGGTGAGCTATCCCTTTAACATGAGATATACATGACAGCTATATGGATGGATCTCACACACATGCAACACGCTCTAGGCCAAGACTTAGCGAAGCCACTCACGTCCCGCCGGCCAATAGAGCAGAAAGCTGTTGGAGCTTATTTATTTATTTCTGCAGCTTTTTAGTCTTGAAGATTTATGTCAGAACATTTGCAACATTACTGAGGCTGTTTACACAGGCCAACACAAGTGCTGAGAAGATGATATTAGTGATGAAAGGCCTGGGGTTTTTTCATTATAGCACCGTGGTACAGGTCTGTGCTCATGGGCAGCTCTCTGATGAGACTACCACCTACGACTTGCCTCTACAGGTGCCTGAGAGGGGGCGGAGCTTTGGCTCCTACTGTTCTGTGCTTCTGATGTTCTCAAAGGGTCAGTACGCAAGTACGAGTGTGGGTGTGATCACAAGTGTGTAACAGAGCAAATGTTACAAATGCATTCTCAAGGTCGGACAGACAGCATTCAGCGTTTCATCCTCGACATGCTTATCATTTACTCTGATGTTCACAATGCATATCCTTCTACAGGTGCCCTTATATCATAGCTGAACAGTTGATTGAGTACATAGGGTCAGTATTTGGGATAACTGTATTTACGAAGGGGTATGACTCTTGACTACATGAGAAACAGGAGCTATAAGACTTTTCAAGTCAAGTTAATGTCAAGTTTCTTTTTCCTTTTCCTGAATAATGACTGTAATCATTGGGTGCATCTCAATCAGATTCCTAGGTGGTCAGTCTGTATATAGTGTACACTATAATTCAGGGACTGATAAGGACAGTAAGGACCCTAGCTCACTTACTGGTATTTTTGAACAATAACTGATATTATTCTGACATTATTTTTAATGTTATTTAAAGTAGATTGACAAATACTTTGCTTGTTACGCAACATTTCAGCCATAAATAAATGATAAATGTTAGCTAGATTATGTTCATTACCTGTCTAGCAATAAATGTTTCTGCCGCAATATAATTGAATAATGGTTTGTTTTCCATTAAGGGAACATAGTGAGCATTGAATCTCCCTGGTTTTCACAGTGCATTGTGGGACTTTTAGGACTTTTTTGGAAGCGAACGTTTGCACTGGTAGGATTTTGCGATTGAGACAGTCTTTAAAATATCCGACTCCCTCATCAGTGCCCTGACTACTGAACTAGGGAGCTGATTGAGACAAATTGCAAAAATGCAAAATGTCACATGGCCAGAGCAGTTTAATTCTTGTTTGCACCATCAGTAGATGATGGCTGCATCAAAGCTCCAACACAAAAGGATAGTAAAGTATGTTAACATGAAGATATTGCAAAGAATTTTGGTACACATTATCTGTAAGGTGTCTAGTATTAATATATGAATTCACAATTATTCAGTTTTGTTGAGTGTGGTCATAGAATGAGTAAAGATATTGATGGCAACAATAGTGACCGGTGGGAAAATAATTCTCAGTATTCCTATATTCCTGTTTTTTTTTTGTTTTTTGTTTTTTTTGTTTTTTTATCTCAGTCAGTGTTGTATAAGGGTTTTTATGTTTAATAGTAACCCTAAAATGACATGAAAGAGTTTAAAATTTGTTAAATAACTGGGCTGATATATGCTATATAAGAATTTTCGGTATACATATTATCACACTGGTCACAATTGTCATGCACTTTTCCATTAAAAAAAAAAAAAAAAAATAGATTATTTCAGGGGGCAACTAATGATATTTAACTAATGATATCATTTGGATATTTTCATGTCTGGGAAAATTTTGGGATTAAACGGGTTAAGATTTCATGACATTTATGATGTCTACTGTACTCACAGTGATATAGTTATGCTGGCTACCTGCTAACAAGGACAGCTAGGGTCGATTACGTTAGCTAACAACACAGTTGACTTACCCTTCCAATGGCTACAAAGCAGATTTTAGCCGACCTGGCAGACTCCAAAGTTGAATATTCATCACAAAATTAGTTCTGTCAGGATCACTATTGTCAAAGATAACTGGCAGTTAGCATACAATTTGGATTGGCAGTATAGTTCTGTTCTGGGCAAAAACTCCCTGCCCATCCATGTTTGCCTAGCATGGATAAGAGCAGGGAGAGCATCGATAACCCCCCAAAACAAAACCATATGCTGACAACCCCCAACCACAAACCGACTGCGAAATCGGAATGAAAAAAGTATATTGGAAAGATGGAAAGACAATAAGACATAATGGAAAGGAGCAGCATATCCCTCTGAATAGCAAACTGGAGGTAGCATGCCCCTTACAGAAAGGAAGTAGCAGCGAAGGGGTGCTCTTCTTACAAGCAGCTGAGGAGATCAGCATGCCCCTTTAAAAGCAGTTACCTGGATGAGCATAAGACAGCAGCATGTGGTCAATACCCAAAAGCTTAAAGAACAGGCTGGATAACCTTAAGAAACAGATGTCTTAAAAATCATGTTGTCAATAATCTGATAGCATTCAGAAAAACAGTGCTTCCCACAGATTTGAAATACTTGAAATACTACCCACAGCACAAAAAATGATCAGAAGCTACAATAGTTGAATGAAATTATATGAAATGAAATTAAAGGGTTAGTTCACCCAAAAATGAAAATTCTGTCATTAATTACTCACCCTCATGCCGTTCCAAATACAGCCAGCTGTGATGTTGATTCTTTATCTCCTTCTTGATATCCTTCCCCTTTGTGTGATGAGTGCAGATCTCATCTGAACATGTTTCAGGTCACTTCCAAATCAGGTCACTTCCAAATTCCAGTTTATAATCAATGCAGCGAATTAGTGTGTTTGTTCAAGAAGTTGAACATGCAGTGAAATCCTTGTGAATTCGCTAAATTCCTGATTACACAACTCATAGTGGTCTCGCCCGCCGAATTCGCCGTTTAATTATCTCCAGAGCAATGCGCTAAAGCTGCTGATAATACTGAATGGACCATATATATACAAATGCAGTGATAGGCGTCTTATTCCTATAGGTCAGTGTGAGTCAGCTGAGTGTCAGCTGATGCAAGCTGCTTGACTAATGTGACCTGCCAGAACTAACGCTATATGCTTGAAATGGCATCCATTTGTACCCCTCCAGGCTTTTGTAGGCTTTTAAATAGTCTCCTGAGTAGGACAAGGGGAAGTTAATGATGGTTGTAGATATCAGGATACTGCAGGTCAGGAAAGCTATCTGTTCCTTTATCGATACATGTTAAAAGCACCCCGGGGGCCTTATAGGGATCTGTTATGTTTAATCTATTAAGTTTTGCTATGTATAGGTCTATGTCTTTTGAATTAAAGTGCACAGTGAATTCTTTTGCCTTGAAACTCATGCTGGCGCCATTCGTTTCATATTCGCTCCCGGCTGTCCCTGCCTGCCAGTATGGTGGTGTAAACAGAATGGGTCACGTGACATCCGGAGCTCTAGTTACAGTAAGGGCGTGTTCACACTTGGCATCTTTTTTGACAAGAAAAAAGTTTTTGTGAAAAAAAGCTGGCAGCGTTTGGATCCAAATAGCAGCCGATGGCATCTTTTGTTGCTATAACAACAGCTAGCGTATAACGGCAAGCGTATCACGCATGACATTGCCCTCTGAAAACGCAACGCTCAAGTTAAAATCAGTTCAACTTTTCTCGAGACCTTGCGTTTTTCCCCATTCCACTGCCCGCGTCTCGCATTTTTCAAAGAAAAAACGTGTTTTGTGTGAACGAGCCCTAAATTTGTTAAGAGAGTCAGAGCTTTGTATTCTAGGTGTTTCTTTAACTTTTGTGTATATGAAAAAAATATGAATTAATAAATGTTTAGTACTGTGATGATCTAAACAAGTGAATTTTGATTCAAAATTATTTAGATTTAGATTTATATAGTTATCTTTTTAACATATTTTTAAATAGCTCTATTTTTATAACTAAAATTAAATCTTTTATAATATGCACTAACATTCAAAAGTTTGGGGGTCAGTAAGATTTTAAAAAGTCTTATGCTCACCAAGGATGAATTTATTTGATCAAAAATATAGTAAAATGGTACTATTATGAAATATGGTTGCAAATTAAAATAACGGTTTTCTATTTTAAAATTTATTCATGTGATGGCAATTTTAAGCATCATTACTTAAATACCTTTAAAAGTCACATGATCCTTCAGAAATAATTTTAATATGCTGATTTTGGTGCTCAAGAAACATTTATTATTATTATCATCAATGTTGAAAATGGGTTTGCTTTTTTAATATTTTGTGGAAACTGTGATAACCTTCTTTGATAAATAGAACAGCATTTATTTGAAACAGAATTCTTTAATGTCTTTACTGAGCTGAATTTAGCTGTACTTGATGAATACTAGTATTAATTAATAATAATAATAAAAAAAAAAAATCTTACTTAGTGTTCATTTTCACTTATAACTGAATTGTTTGTGAACAGTATTTAGCACTCCAAGCAGACAACTGTCTCTGAGTTTTTCTAAGTTTTCCAATACAAAACTTTCCATTGCTCTAGCAGCTATAGCCCCCCCCTTTTGTGTGAGACAATGGGCCGCTCAGTGCGTGACACGGCTGGGCTTTGTCTTACTAGAAAAAGTGCTCCCCATGAGCGGTCTCAGTCCATGAAGGGCTCCCGGCGCAGATGTTAGGGGTCTATTGTTGATCGTGATGTAGTGCTTGCTGAAGAGAGAGGTGAAGACCAGCACCAGCCAGACGTGGAGGATGAGGGTGGGGGGCATGCTGAGATGATAGAGACAGCATTACCTCATCCCAGCGCTGACCTCAGGGCATGAAGACATGTCTGTTCAATCCACATAAAGTAACCCCCCCACCCCCACCCCCCGTGTCCCTCTGTACATCATAACACCCTAGGGGGTGCGGGTATGGAAAAATCCATTAGATGCTACAATGAGGAGGACTATAATAAAGACATCACTAATGTAATAAAAACAAGTCAAATGCCTTTCTCTGTCTCCTACCTGCACCCTAGCAGCAGCACTTCTGTTTAATTACGTAAGCGCCAAGGCTTCTATAGTTATGCATATGTTGTTTTGCATTGTGAAATAATGTGTGGTCACGTTAGCAAAATTTCATGCTCAGAAAAGGTCTGTTATCTGTAGCAATGTATGAAACTGTATTCAAACCAAGCAGATATCGATGCAGCAAATTCACAATTGTGTGGAATCCTATTGAAATGACTGGGTTTTGGCTGCGAAAATTTGCCAAACAACTATAAATGTGACCTCACCTTAAATCAGACTGCGCCTTACACATTGCATTTTCAGGGGAGCTTTAGAACATTAAGCTGCTTTTCCACTGAAATTACCTGGAACAATTTGTCCCAAGAACTTTGTTTTTTTTCTCCAGACCTGTTGCTGTCTGCGTTTCCATCGCAGTCTAAAGTATTGTGAGTATTAGGCAAATTAGTCACATAGGACTGTGCGTGACTTTTCAGTTCCCGTTGGATTTTGTCCTCCATATATAAGCTTAATAAAGCCTGAACCTCATCGGTCCATTGGTCGTATTTTTTAAACTCCATTGTTGATTCGAATAGCAAACAACTCTTACTGCAATAGACTTTTAAAAATGGTGGTTGAAATAAAATGCTGCGTGGGGTCAACCAATCAAAATGCATCGTAAACTCAACCAATCAGCATTTTCAGCACCCAAGTCCCACCCCCGAAAGTTCCTGAACTTTGAAAAAGTACTACCTCGTAACTAGGGACTTTCTGAGGTGGAATTTTTTACCTGGAACTTCATTTAGACCCTGGCCACTGCGGTCGAAACACACCGAGTACCATCCCAAAGTCCCTAGTTCCTGGGGAAAGTTCCTGCTGTGGAAATGTGGCTATAGTGTAAATTTCAGTTTGAGAAACTGCTGAAAAAGATTCAGTGCGTAATTGAGCTGTCTGAACCGAAGCAAACTGAATGGCAACTGAATTTTGCAAACCCGTTTGACCGTTTTAAAAAGAGTGATTCATTTGCAAATCTGACATCGCAAGTTCTGGTTCTAAATAGCTGACACGAACTGACATATATGGTAATCCCCATATTCAGACAAGAATATATCAATAATATTTTGCTGGGGCACAGTGGTTTTTCACTTGGGCTGGTGTCCCAGTAAAAAGGGTCTAGTGATGCCCATGAAGAAAATGAAAAAGTATCGTAGTATGCAGTTCTGCAAAATTCTTATTTTATTAAGACACAATGCTAAGAACCAAACCAACTTTTGTTTTATAATCTCAGTCTTCTAACTTATAAACTAAACTAAAAACAATCAGCAACTCAATGACATTATATAAAGATGACAGAGAATTACGGAAAGCCTGAAGGGATAAAAATTTTTTTTAAAAACTTTGTTTTGAAGCTGAAACAGTGTTTAAGGCTGAAACAATGGGAACTTTTTAGTGTTGTCTTCAATTATAGTTTAAGATTTTCTTCATTAAAAAATAAACGTTGCAGATACACTTCAACATTTAGTTCAACATTTAGCACATTAGAAGTGTTTATGTGGCCTAGCATTCACATCTGCATCTGTATATGGTATGTCTCTGGAGTAAACAACATGTGGAACAGGCATATGAATACGTTTAAAGACCAAATCGCATCATCACTGTAATGACGGGGCACACAAGTGCTCCCCAGATACTGCTGCCTGGGTAATAACAGCACACCCATCTGAGTCTGTCGTTCAGGGTTGGGCAACAGAAGTACATACTTGATATTCAGAGCACAAGTGGCTGGTTGCCTGTGATCGCCTTTGACTGAACAATTTTTACCGCTACAACTGTCGATTGTCATTACTGGTGGGGTGTCATGGGATGCATCGTAAGCACCTTGTCAAAAATGATTATGTTCATGAAATAAGTTACAACTTCAGGTGGCTTGGACTTTTTATTAAGTTTATAAATACGTTAATGAGACTTCTGCGAAGAAATATTCTTTTATTAATTTAAGGTTAATAGACTTAATTAACCTCCAAACCCCTGAAACTGATGTGTCTTTTTAATGCATGAAGGCACCATTTTTTAGCATCCCGGGTATATATTGAAGGCCCTTAAATGAGAGGGAGATGTTTCGTGGAGAGTAAAATGGAAAAATCTATCAGTTTTTGAGGATGAATGTACCATACAGCAGAGATGGTGTGATAGTACAACAGAGATAGAGCGGAATGGAATATTATATCAGATGCTCTATGTATCTATCTATGTATGTATCTGTACAGCAGGGGGGAGAAAACTAAACATAAAATCGCTTTTTTGTTCTTATTTTTTATTAAACAGTGGTTTATTGAACAAATTTTGTCTCTCTCTTTAAAAGAATTCAATTATAATTAACATTATCTTAAGGATAAATATATATAATAAATGAAGAGTTTGGTTCCAAAATGCGATAAACACCTTTTTTTTTTTTTTTTAAATGAGTTTCTGCCAAAATCAGTATTGTATCTGGTCGGTATTGAAAAGTCATTTATTAATTTTGAGCAAAATGCGATATCCGTTGTGTTATTCTGTCATGTTTTGTTACACGAATATCTACATCATCTGTTGTTCTTCTTCTGTGCCTTTTCCTGTTGTGGCAGTTAGCAAACAGCTTTGCATTACCGCGTACTGGATTCTGAATTGCCTGTGACTTACTGTATTAGTCAACTAACATGAACTATGCTATCTATCTATCTTGCAATTCTGCATTCTGTTTGCCACCTCAGTTGTAATTTAAAAGGCATTCTTAATTCATTTCTGAATGGTGAAACAACTAGTAACAAGTAGTTGTAGGTTATTAGGTTCTACAAGTAGGTCCTGTACCGCAGTCATATATAAAGAGTCTTGTGCCACAGACAGTTGGAGGGCTTCCAGACATGGCTGCCTGTCTCAACAGTCGTCAGTCCTCCATGATGGATCATCTAGTAGACTAGAGTCTGGAATGTGCCCCAGATTAATGGCCACCTAAGTTTGGTGTGAACAAATGGAGGAGGTTGCACAGTGTGAACCAGAAGTCACTTACACGTCCTCACCTCCCAGACACAACACCGCCCTGTCATGGCAGCCAAATTCACTGCATGGTCCAAATATTGCCACTCTCTTGTTTGGTGTCGAACTCTGAGCAGCAGATTAAATTGTAAGCTTAGTGGAATCTTGCAGCATTTGAGTGGCCGCCACAGCCTCTTAATAGCCTGACGGTCTAATCTTTCCTTTAAAGCCGTCTCAGAGGAGACAGGAAGTTCGTTTGTCAGGTCATAAATGAAAACCCAAGCACACTGGATTCATTTCCAGCACCAAGGCCAAATTCCCTCCCTTTCCCCCCCTCCTGCTGCCTGTGGCCATGGAGAGAAAGAAAGTATTTGTAAAAGTCTCCAGGCAGCTTTGATGGGCACAGTGGCGGCACAGCGGAAAGAGAGAGAGAGAGATGAGCTGACATGTCTGTCTTTCTCTCGGGAGCTTTCTGGAGGGCTGTTGAATGGCCACACTGGTCCCATCTCTCATTGCGTAGGAGAGGTTTCAAGAGAAGAAAAAATAGGGTGAAGTAGATTTGTCCTTACTAGTACTGTCATGTCCTCCCTTGGCCTGACACCTTGAAGTTCTGAGTAGGACGGTGCATAAAAAACAGTAAAGTTCAGAAAAAGAAAAAAAAAAACAGCATTGTCGGAGAGTGGGCGATTCCATCAGCCACATGATGTGATGTGATTTATTGCTGTCACTGTGAGAACTCATGCAGCTTTGCTTATGCACAAGTCATTTTAAATTAAATCAAAGGGATAGTTCACACAAAAAATGAAAATTCTGTCATCATTTACTCTCCCTCATGTCGTTCCAAACCTCTATGACTTTCTAGAACACAAAACAAGATTGTAGCGCTCTTTCCATTAAGATGAATAGAAACTGGAGCTTTCAAGTTTCAAGAAGTACTCCAAAAATATTTTAATGTGTTTTTTTATAGTCTATGTATATCAGATTGAATGTATGTATATTTAATTGAAATTTAAATGGATTAATCTTTATATGGTGTACATATTATAATGTCATAATAAATGTTAAATATTTAAAGGCACACATCTAATTTTTTTGTTCAGAATGGACAAAATTTAAATAATCAGTCCATACATCATCAATCCTTCCTCCAAATGTGTTTTTGTCTTACCCTGATGCACTATGGTAAGTCTTTTAGTAAGCCTATAAGTGTTTATATTTTAGACCTGTTGGGGTGGTTTTCACGGGAAATTGCATAGATGCGTTACTCGCCCATTCGTGTCTCCTTATATCTGTAAATAGAGAAAAGTTGCTCTGGCTACTTTGATGTGTGTATGGTGTGGGAGTGGGATAGGTTAGTTGACACAGTGAGTGAAAAAGATTGACATGGAGCACGCTAAATCTTGAACCTCCAGGGAATCACCCGTTAAAAAAAAAAAAAAAAGCCAAACAGAGGAGAGTCTGCTGGCATAAAGAGAATGCGACAGAGCTCGTAATAAAACAAGAATCAACATTGACTTGGCTTTTCAGAGATGGCAAGAACAGGGATTTGAAATGTTGTTAAAGTGTTGCGGATATGGTGTTTTTATTACTCAACAGGTAAGATATTATATTATAACAGATATATTTCCATATTTAACTCTCTAACAGAGTTAATCGTGAAGCATTATCTATTGTGAAGGGTCATTTCATTATGGGTTGTTGTAGTGCTGTGGTGGAATTTATATTCAAGGAAGTACCATGTCTATTAATGGGTATAGTTACAGTAACATCTTCAGCTAGAGATCCTTTCCATCTAAGAGATCCTTTATATCTCATAAGCCTAGTAGTAAATGTTTTATTAGTAGGATACCAATAGTCATCTGCACAGACGAAGCACAACCAAAACAATGTTCTTCTGCAAAATTCATGCAGTTTTGTTTTTTAACCACTAGAGGACCAAAAGTTACATAATGTAACTTTAATTAAAATTTATTAAAAGGTTTTGTGTTAGAAACAGGCCAGGTTAATTGTCATTGAACTTGAGAGTCTAATTCATGAACAAATCATTCAAATGGGTTTTGTGAACTAGCAATTATGATAAAATTTATTAAAAGTATCAATATTTACATTTTTATTTGTTCTTCACACGCAGCTGTTGTATGGCTTCAAAAGATTTGTAATATTGCACAAAAGCCATACAGACTACTTATATGATACCCCCCCTGCACTTCTTGGGCATTTTAAAGTCCCAGTGCATTTTCACTTTCATTATTTTGAACATTTTCACCAGGAAATGGATTTAAAACAACTTGAGGGTGGGTAAGTGATGACAGAACTATTCCTTTAAGCTATGACCCATTTCTATAGGCATAGCTTCCACTTCCCACCAAAGCTTTTATTTAGCTTCTTTACATTATTTTAAAGCCCCATTGAACTTAAAACACTCTCAGTTTTCAACACACCTTAATAGCAGGCTAGAAAAATGAAGGCTGTCCCTCCCCCCGGTGAGGTGGGAAGGTGCTGAGAGGGACGATGAATGTATGGGAAAAGTCTTAACCTTGTTAGTGTAAGGATAAAAGAGGCTGGAGTGGGAACTGGCGCTGCACTCTTTCACAGGCCTCTCTGTTGATTCTTGACCCGCTGCCTCCTCACTCAGTTTGGCAGGCATGTTAGTCCTGCACCATTCTCTGTGTAAGCATGAGGGGTAAATCATCTTGTCGACATTGACTCGTCTCCCTTTGGAAAGTGCACAGTTTCACATTAAATGTTGTCATTTGCCTGGGCAAGGCCTGATTTATTATTTCTGCTAGTGTTGTTGTTCCTCAAAACAACTGGGTCTCATTCACTAATATGTGTGAGTGTGTGTGTGTGTATATATATATATATATATATATATATATATATATATACGGCATATATATAGCAATATCGTAGCAGTACGATATGGCTGTATATTAACACGGCTGTGATTCAACTGTTATACAGCCATATCACACGGCTATGAGTGTGATATTGCGTTTATACAACAGTTCGATGGCACAAGTGTTAAAATAAATAAGAACAACAATGGAGTGTCTTTAAAAACCCTCTTTTGTGCAGAACTACTTCCTTCCACCATGGATTCAAATCTCAAGTTGACAGTTTAACATTTGCCTCCATTACTAATTCTAAAAGAACTAGTAACGATCGAAGGAACGTTGAGTCGCTTCATTGATGCTTATTGTATTATGTAGAGTATTATGAGAGAGACAGGTCAACTAAATGAGTACCTTCATTCATTCTTCATGTCAATGTCCATCTATTATAAAAAAATCAGTTTGAATGTCCACAGAGGAACGCAACATCTTTGTCATTGTCCTTTTAAAAGTTCTGACTCAATAATATGGTGAACAATATTTAAATTAACAACAAATGCCATCATTTACAAGACATAAACACAAGCAAACAATTCAGTCAAATGTACAAAAGTTGGTCTCCAGTACAGGATTTAAGTTAAATATAGCCTAAATATAAATTTGTGAAACTTAATGTTTCCATTAACCCAAATCGTTTTGCTCTGGAACAAGTAATAGATTAATAAGACCAAAGATTGCCTGTTTGATATACCCCAAATGAATTATATTTTGAATTATATTTTTATCACTATCTACCTAAGAGCCAGCGGCAAATACCCGAATGACTGGCCGAGATGAAGCTGTTCTCTGTGGGTACATGAGCACCGAAAATTGCACGGCTGAGAGAATATCGCACGGCTCTCAGCCAATCAGATTCAAGAACCAGAAAGAACTGTTGTATAAATACACATGCACACACACACACACACACACATATATATGTGTGTATATAACTATATGTATTTATATATACACATATATATTAGTGTATCAGTGAATGAGAAATTTGAAATTATTTATCAAATGTAATTATGATTTACGAGTGAAAACACACACAGGTTTTATGTCTGAACTACATTGTACACACTTTTTTACTTTCGAGTTTTTTCCCCCTCTTTGCCCCAGTTGAAACATTTTAAGATGAAAAGCCATAGAGGTGGTAAAATTAGAACCATTAATTTTAACGAGACCACGCTAGTTTTAAGGGTGGGGAAAGCGGCCTATGCTTTATTAAGGGTAATTCTCATCTTGTTCAAACAAGACATACCTGTTGTACCATCGAAGCAGCAGACCGGCAAAACAGAGTCTCATTCTCAGCCGTGTGAAAAATCATATTAACCTAAGTGCTACCTGTCGGTACATCTCCCTGCGTCTGCCGTGATGTTAAGAACCTCTCGAGCCCAGCTCCTCCTAACGTCACAGTCCGACGCGTCTCCATTTGGCCCTGCTCGCAAGATTCATTACAGTGTCGCTCGCATTTACACACTCTGCTTCATTGCTACGTTCAGCAAAAGACAGGAACTGTCACATCATTTTTCTCTGCTCCTGCTAAAAACGTTAAAGATATAGGAACCGCTACAAGCCATTTGATCACATAACAACAGTTGAAACAAAAGAGCAATTTCCTTGTGTGTCTGTTTTTATGTTCTAGAAAATATTTACATTAGCAGCAGCAGATCTGCTCGTTTCTCTCTGACCTTTTCCAAAGCCCTGCGATTCTGTCAGAGGCCCGAGAGGTTTGTGGCGCCTTGTTTCATTTGATCTCTTTTTAATCACTTTAATATAAATTGTGTCAACACGAGCACTAATGGATGTGTGTAACACACTAGGGAAGTGAAGGAGATCAGAGAAAGGAACATAAAAATGTCCAAGTTAAGAAATGAGCACTTTAAACTTTCTCTTAAAGTCATATATATATCTTTTCCTTTAAGCGTGCATGTAAACTTTGCTGATGATTTGTTAGCCTGTTAAAAAACGGCCGGCTATTTTTTTTTTAAGTCAGCGGCATGGCCATTGTTATTCAGTACGCGTGTTCCCGGCGCTCTCAGCTGCAGAATATGTTGTCATGACAACCAGTTGGCCTCCTGTTGCTGATGTTGATCAAGACCTATGTGTGTGAGGGAGTGTGAGTGTGTATGAGGTGAGAGGAAAGAAGAGCTTTCATTTTGTTAAAGCAAGGCAAAGCCTGTGGGAGGGCCATCCAAGCCGCTTTTATGGGTGATGATCTGAGACAATTGCCGGTCTTGAATAAAGCTGGATTTGGTTCCATAACAAAAGCGATGACAAAGAGAGAAACAGATTATTAACACTTTAAAGAGACAAAGATCTAAGACTCTGAACTTTTGCACTAAAGCAACTTGTATGAAACTCAGCTTATTTCAGTATTATATCAGTTGTCAATCTGCATACTTTTCTTTTCTTTTTTTCTTTTTCTGTTTTTAATCTAAAATCACAGATCAAACTGCAATGTACATATTTTTGTTATTATAACACTTTTTTATTATTATTTATTCCATTTCTAAGATTAAAATTTATTTATTTTAATTTGTTAATTATTTTATATTTTATTTTTATTATTGTAAAATATTTGTAATTGAAATAACACATTAATAATTAACAATAATTAATTGATTAATTATTATTTTTTTATTAATTTTGTTAGGACTTATTTGCAATTTCTAACATTTAGAATTTTTGGTTATTGCTTAAATTAATTTATTTTTTCAATTAATGATTTATATATGTATATATATATATATATATATATATATATATATATATATATATATATATATTATAAATAATTTGTTTTTACTCTCAAATTGGCTTTTCAAATCTATACCAAGCACTTCAGATTGCAGGGTATGATTTATCAGTTTTGTTGGTGCATTTCAACATTTACATTCATTTATTCATTTAGCAGCCACTTTAATCCACAGCGACTTAGAAATGAGGAAAACTAGCACTAGCAATTCATCATACAGGCGTCAACAGTTTACAAAACTGAAAAGAATTTTCTCCTTTTCTCCAGGATTTACACAGATAAGAGACATTTGGAGAATTAATCTCTGATGTTTGTCCTCATTAACATTTGTAAACAGTCAGTTTTTTACAACAAGGGCTAATATGTGCGATTTATGTCATGTTGATGGATTCAGAACAGACCACAGGACTTAAGAAAGCATGACTTTCTGTTTCAGGAAGAAACTGCTAATAATTATTTCCATCGCTCTCTCTTAATGCCCAATTGAATTGTTCTAGAAATGATGATGGGTTGCTTCCTGGCCTGGAGTTACAAGTCTGAGCAGCAACATGTTCAAATGATCCAAATCTAATCAACAGCACATTTGCTTTACTGTCAGTGTAGCCAATTAATCATCTCCACTCACTTTTCACACAATATATGCACAAGAATATCGAATGGAAATGAGAGAATTTGATTTGCCTTCCAGTTTGCTGATGGTCTCTGCTGTCAGTGACCTTCACAACTGAGCAATAGTTAAATATTGAAGCATATGGAGATTTTAAATAGACAATAAATGGGTCGGATGTGGATATACGGGGGCTTCAGGGTGTGATCAATGTGCAGTACGCTAATGGATCAGGGGTGACTTGCTTCTCTTCTTTCATCACTGGTGATACAGTTGGATGCTTTATTTATTCGTTCTGTCAGAACGATCAATAAGATCTCATTCCACCAAAGGCACAGAAGCAGATCATCTCTCCACTCTTTTCTGAGCTCCTCATTTATATCAGCAAAGAACCAAATCTGATGAAAAAACCCACTCAAACTAGCACCAGTGATGAGCAGAATACTTCTGCCAAAGCTCAAGTTTGTAGTTTGTTCACCACTCTCAGGAATTCCTCCTGAATGGGAGGACCTGAAATTTTCACAAACATATTTTTTTACAGTATTTAAAAATATTTTTTTTCTCAAACTCTGCAGCCGAAAAGATTCCAATTGCTCCTCTGTGCTTAATAGTTTGTGTTTAAATCTGTCCATTAATCAATTTTCACTTTTGATTTGGCTTTTAATGTAGGGATTGCATGATACTACATTGGTAATCGGACGATGTTAGATTTTTCATTTTAATTTAGTGGTAATGTTGTGATGTCTAAATTCACTTATGGTATTTATTTATTTATTTATTTTTAAATAAAGTTTTTAATGTATTATTTTTTTTATTTAGACAAGTTAGAATAGAGTTTTGATATCGGCCGTTTATCAGTTGACTATAGGATAAAATACAGTAAAAATAATATTTATTGACTTTTTCTTGATTTTATTTATCTTGTACATATTTACTACAGACAGGAAAAAAAACATCACTCTCATAACAAACTCAAAACAGATCAATGCATAACTATGTCAATAACTGTAATAGTTCAAATACATGGTTCTTAAAATAATTGTAGCCTTTTTGTTTACTCCTGATGGCGAACAACACCTAGTGGCCTCCATGTAATTTGAGACTCTTGATTTAAATACTGTATTTTGCAACAAGAGGGGTGTGAAGGTGAGTTAACAACTCAGGGTTAAGGAGTACTAATGGACACTTTGTGTCATAATGGAAGTTACAAGACTGCAAGCTTGGCAGGATAAGGACAAGATGGGTATGTCAAAGAGAGATGTGCAAAGTGCAGTGACACCAATAACATTGTCATTTAACACAGTTGTAGAAGCCATGTTTTGGACACCTACTGAAACAAGATCAGACGGTGGTGATGAGCTGCGTGGGAAATAGTTACAGTGCCCTAAGCACTGCGATCTTGCACATTATTTTACCAGTCGAAAACTAACAAAGAAGACTCAGAACAGAAGTTTTAAAATAAGCCTAAAGGTCCAGAAACTCTGTTCTTTCCATTACTGTGACAATCGCTCAAGGTGGTTTTTATAGCTCTGACTTTTATATGTTTCGTTCACGCTTGTGTGGAAGGTATATAATGTCTTTCCTGTTGAGCTTTTGGCCTTTTTATCGATCTGTCCACTGCTCACGCGTTTAGAGATACTTGTCAGGGAGGCTGTGGCAAACGCACCTCCAGAGGAAGGACCAGAGGGCGGTCAGAAAATACACGGGATCCTCTGAGATGTCAGAAGATGAGTTTTTGTGGAGTTCTAGTAAGTCTGCTCAAGGTCAGAGTTTGAAGATTAATGAAAGCAGCTGTTCGTTCTTCGTTTTGTCTCTGCTGTCTTCTCACCACTTGCCCCAGAATGCAGTAGAGCAAAAGTAGAGGAGCTCATGGCAGCTTTTACAGAGCGTGACAGAATGTCCCTTAATCTCTGCAGAGAAACTCACACGGCTTTGAAAAGAGCTTTTTAATCGGTATGGGTTATCTTATAATGGCAATTCTTAACTGTTTGAGTGTTGTTGGTAACACTTTCGTATGGGGAACACATATTCACTATTAACTATGACTTTTCCCTCAATAAACTCCTAATTTATTGCTTATTAATAATTAGTAAAGTAGTTGTTGTAGTGGTTAAGTTCAAGTATTGGGTAGTATTAAGGGATGTAGAATAAGGTCTTGCAGAATAAGGCATTAACTCTTGTTAGCATGCAGTGCTTCTAAGGCAAACAGTGCTGACTTGTGACTAAAGCTCAATTTATAATAAGTTTAATTTACAAAGAAACCAGGTGTTCTTGTTCTGGGGGAAAAAATGACAATGCAATGACAGTGCTATTTCGGCAAATCTAGTGCCTGGTTAAACTGGATCGCAGGTGCGTAGTGAATATGACACAGGTTTTCACGCTGAAATACCGTACGCTAAATTGGTTCAACTGTTTAGTTAATTCACCCCATGGTCTCTTTGAAAAGCTTTAAGGCTTTGCTAAATAAGATCTATAGCGCTTCCTGAGCCTCTTCCTCTGTCTTCTCTTGCTTTTCATCTGTGTTTTTTTATCTCTTAATCATATCTCATTATAGAAGAGGAAGAAAACCTTTGAAGTTCAACATTGTGCTGCATTTTAAGCCGTGTTAACTGTGAAACAACAGTGGTGGCATGTAGCGCAACCACATAGAGAGAGTTCAGTGAGCACACTTCCCCTCTCCGCCTGTTTTTCTCACTTCAGACATGGACCCAGCAGATCAATACTTTCCATTAGCAGCAATGTGATGATTGTGTGGGGTCAGTCCACAATGGCATCGGCTTTAGCCTCTTTATTAATTACGAAACAGCCTGCTGCCGCCTCAACTGAGTGGTTCCTGCATTTGCCGCCACGTTGATGTGTTGTGGACTCCCACAGAGCATTGCAGTGGGTCAATTGGTTTTGTTAGTTAGGGAGGAAAATATATATATAAAGAAAATAAGAGTTTCTTTGCTCTTTTTTTTTCTCCATGGTAGAAAGTCTTTGCTCTGTTACATGCTCTCAGACTGACCTTTGGTTAGATAAGCAGGCCATTCCAAAGCTGAGATTGTCTATATGAGCAACATGAGTTGCTGAGCTCCCTGCAGAGCAGAAGATGCCTCTGTCCTTATGTGCTTTCTTACTGCTCTGCATTCCTTTTAGAATTTACATCTCAGTTATGGCCATTTTTACCTTTCTCTAATGCAGAACTGCAGAAGGCGCTCTTAGAAAGTGCATAATGATCTTAATTAAACAACAGTCGCCCAAGGTTATAAAACTGCTGAGCAGCAAATGAACAGGGGAAGCTGGCAATCAGCAAAACCTCCTGAAATATCACAATGAATTTACGGTGTACAGAGAGGGCAGAGTTAGTCTGAAGTGCAATTGTTCAATAAATGAATAGTCACGTAGGTTGGTGCCTTTATGAATTGTTCAGGAGGAGGCACCATCACACTAGGCTTTGCCCTCTGTTAAATTCCATTCATACATATTCAAACACAGATAAGTTTTGCATTCCAGAAAGTTCAAGTTTGGTGAACTTTGACATGTGAATTCATATACTAAGAGACATGTGACCAACAGAGAATCTCAACGTCACGATCGACCGCTGAACACAAAATTCTGAACTGCAGGTTTGCAGTAAAAAGTGGTACAGTATATTTTTTTATGTCCATTATTATTTAGTATTTGTGCTTTTAAAGGTGCAATGTGTAAAATTTAGGAGGATCTATTGACACAAATTCAATATAATATGCATAACTTCAATGGTGTATAAAGACCTTACATAATGAACCGTTATGTTTTTATTACTTTTAAAGGGGACCTATTATGCAAAATGCATGGTGTTTGGACATAAATGTGTGTTTGGCAGTGCGTGTACACAACCACCCTATAATGATAAAAATCTTTTTTTTAATCCCCAGAAATCATAAGCAGTGTCTCAAAATCCAGATCGTTTCCAGATCCCAGGCAGTGTGACGTCACATTAGCCACAGGCCCACCCACGAATGTTGACAGACACTGCCGTTTTAACTTAGAACCACCCTGAGCGAGTTCACAGCAAGTTCACAGTCTGCCATTGCTGCACTGACGAGAAGGTCTCCCAAGCGTTTTAGGTGTTCTGTAGCTGGATGTATTAATCCACAAAGCTCTCTCCATTTACTCCCTAAATCTGAGCCGCTGAAGGCGAGGTGGATTCATTTTGTTTTCAAAGAAAATGCTCCCTCAACTCTACCGAAATTTGTTTATGTCAGCGCGAATCATTTCACACCAGACTTTGTGAACGAATGTCAATACAAAGGGACAATACAAAACAGAGGTTGTGCTAAAAATGTCTTACTCAAGGATAGATCAGTACAAACTGTTCATGATCCAACTTACAGTCTCCATAGTGATACTGGATACGGCAGTAATGAAGGTGAGAGCACTTTATCACAGTTCATCTGAGATTTAGGGATATAAAGTTTACCAGTTTATTAAGCACCACCCGAAAAAGCATAAGGTCTTATACAATAAACGTTATAAAATTCATTGGGAAACAGGCTTATACTAATATAGTGGATAAAAACAAGAAGACAATATAAGTTATAACCGTGACTGAACTAAACTATACCTGTTTTATCTCCATGCAGCATATGTTTGCAGTTTCTGACATTATAGTGCGTCCTGACTGACTCCTGACTCCAGAGAATCAGCTCTTGAAGCTCCGCCCTCTTAGGCCGAGCGCAGCAGCTCATTTGCATTTAAAGGGCACACACTGAAACGGCACGTTTTTGCTCACCCCCAAAAAGTGGCAATTTTAACATGCTATAAAAATTATCTGGGGGGTTTTTTGAGCTCAAACTTCATATACACCCTCTGGGGACATCAGAGACTTATTTCACATCTTGTAAAAGGGGGCATAATTGGTCCCCTTTAAATGAGTCATTTTCTATCTACATAAACCACGGGTCCCCTTACATGTTAAGTTGCCATTTTGCACCGGCATGTTTCTACATTTCTATCTAGCCCTAAATGGACAAACTGCTCTACGGAGCGCGTTTCATCACTATGTTGTTGTTCTTCTAAATCGTTCATGTTTTTAGAGGCAGCTTGCATCGTCACTACATTAAACACACGAAGAAATAGTAGTAGTGGTTGTCTGGTTTATTAGAAGCAGAGACCGTTCTTTGTTAGAAGTAACACGAAACCTCATTGCTTGACTGGCTACTCTCTTCTGTCTCAGACGACGACATCTTTGACATCTTCTCTATGTGCTTCGAAAGGGAGGCGTGAGTGCCGTTGCTTGCAGTTCGCAACCTCACCGCTAGATGCCGCTAAAATTTACACACTGCACCTTTAAATCAATGCACTGAGTTTGACATCATATCCTGTTTGGGAAATTTGCCATACTCTAAGTCTAGTGTTCTTAGTTTTTGCTTTTATGACTGAAATTACACATTTGAATAAAGTATGTTATTAAAAGGTTGCAAGTGTTTCATGATTGTAATGGCTATTTTCTTCTATCAGATGATTTTCATAACTGCAATAGCAACTAAATTGTAAGCTGTTATATTCTCAGAGATGATACTGCATATTGCCCACCCCTGCATTTGAAGATTGGTTGGCAGTTGGTCCAATTGTCATTAATAAAGTAGTGTGCAATCCAGCTGAAATGGAGAGCAAGCAAACTTTTATCTGACATAAAATCTCTGCAGAGTGATAAAACAGTTTGGATAAATGAAGAACATCGATTTTAAGTTCACACAAGGGAAATACAGACAGTAAAGCAAACATTTTTAAATTATTTTTTCTCACAATTTTTTTTGTTAATCACTACTTCCAGAACTGTCAGTACTTTGAGTTTTACTGGCTTGTGTCTGGAGGTTTTGTGTATTTGCTGTTGAATGTATGAGAAAGACCAGAAAGTGCTGTTTTGTTTACCCAACATTGCATATCTTTTTGACTGTACATTGAAAAGTATGTACTGCAGGGACTGCTCAAGTCTGCTTGTTTAACTTCAGGGAAAATAGGAAGCAGTTGCACCACGATTCCTGCAGAATTTCGGTGAGAGATGAAAGCTTAGATATGCAGCTTGAAACTTGTTTGTCTGCACAAGACCTGAAGTGGGAATATTTTCCAGCTTGCTGTGAAGTACATTGCTTTGATCAGTTGGTTTCTCATCCATGTAGTTCCTCATGGTTGGGAATCACCTCTTAGGTACATCCGTGAGACCCAAAACTGAACGGAACTATTGAAAGATCTTCAGAAAAACGAAATGAGTTGAATGAATGAGTCCAGGGCCCTTTCAGAAGCACTCTGCTGATGCAAATGAATGATGACATCTGCTGACAATGGAAAAATCACCTCCTAATGTCGGCAAAATGGGCTGTCCTGGGAAAAGAGAGCAATTTGGAGACAGCCGTGCGAGCGCTGACAACGACTCCTGCTGAATAACGCATTGTATGTCCCCATTCGTTCGGCCACCATCTATTTATTGTTTGTGATGGCAAAAACCTGTTTCTTATTTGTCGACATTCTGCGTGTTAGATTGCTTATTCAAGAATACAGTTGGTTTGAATACAGAGACATGGTCTTTTAGTTCTCACAATTCAGTATGCCCAGGTTTGCCACCACATGGTTAACACCTCCATCTGTTAATATACAGTTCCCTGACTTATTGTGTTTTCACCACACTCGTTTGTTGTCATAATTCCCGCTTATAGAAAGCAGATGGGCATAATTAAAAACAAACCAGTGAAACTATAGAGCGCTAATCCAGCAGACATAGAAAACCATAATCCCGAGACAAAGAATGTCTTTCATCACTTCAGGTAAGCAAGGGATAATAGCTTCTGTTTGTTTACATGTACCATCCGTCTTCATCTCTGGCTCCCCACATCCATTTATTTTTCATACTGAGCAGGTTTAACTTTCTTCGGCCCGCAGATCCACGCTGAGCCTGTGCAGTACAAGCTGTTTATTCATAACATCTGGAGACGCGAAATCTTCACAGGCTGCCGTCCTCATTCATCACCCAACAATCACGTTCCCCTTAGAAATTCCCTCAGAGCCCTGAGTTTTCCAAATATTGATTAAATGATGTTCAGGAGTCGCTCGACAAGGTCTTGTGGCCCACTGTGATTTGGATTGCTTTTTCAATCTTTAGTCATAGAAATAGGATTGAAGCAGGATCCTACTGAAGGTGACCACATTAATCTAGCCAATGAAATTCCTTTAAATGAGATAATTAAATTTTCACAGAGAAACTGAGTTATGCTCTTTGCAAAGGTTTTGTTTTTAAATGGACCAATTGTGAAACCACAACTGATGGTGTTTTGTTTTCTTCCAGTAGTGGTTTCAAAATGCAAAACTCTTGGATTATGGCTTCTTTTTTTCTTGTTTTAAAGATGTCATAGTTGATTTTCTTTTGTGGGGTAGAATGAATAACTTGAAACGGCGGGGCCACAAGTTGTAGTCAAAACACTGTCAAACTATTTCTGCTCTGTAACTGTTTGAATGTAAATCATTTTGCTTTATGGATATAATATATATTTGTGCTGGTTGTTTCAAAATAGAAAAGAGGAGAGCAGTTTAATGGTTTCAGGGTTTCTGTAGCTATGTAGTTTTTTTATTAGTAAGATAGCATAACCAGAAGAAAGCATAACCAGAATAAAGATATCAGGTATAAAGTTGGAGTTTGCTAGAGCTAGTTTGTTTGTGCTTATTCTGTAATCAGATCTTTAATAACTTTACTGTGTCCAAACTATTATCATAGTCATGAAAATTTAATGTGATTATCTTCCCTATTGGTTCGTTATTATTTTAGCAATCTAGAGAATAAGTCATTTTGCTCTTACTGAGGGTTAGTGGTGCAACGGATGACCAAAATCACGGTTCGGATTATATTACGGTTTTCGAGTCACGGTTTTAAAGTACACTTTAAGTACTTTGATCACACAGCAAAAATAAAGTTAGGTCTAACAGTAGTTTTCAGGTATAGAAAAGTACTAATTAATATAAATGGAAATAAAATTAAATATAGAATAATCATTGTTAAAGCTGTGTTTTGTTGTTTGACAATTAAAGGGTTAAGGATGAATTATACTTCTGCGTTGGACCTACGCCGGAGCCTCGGCGCTGTAGGCTATGCATCCGTTTTCATTTATACTTCTGCGTTGTTGTCCACGTCGACATACATGCAGACCACTAGTAGGCAGTGTCCGTAGTAATGTTGAGTATCAAGGCAAAAGCCGAAGAAGAAGCAGCTTGTCATGTTTGTTGTCATAGAAGCTTACAAATAGAAGCGGCCGAGAAGCGGCAAATAGGTAACAACTTTTGTTGCAGTTTGACTGCATGTGTCCCCTGAAACAGAGTGTTTTTCATTCTTATGATAGTTGAAAACGCTCGCTCCTCTCCTATTGCTCCACACCAGTTTTTTGCCCTAAGGGAAAGGTTCTAGCAGACCAATCACAGCGTTTGAATTGACGCATTGTTACATTTTTGAAGAGGTGCACGTCAGGCTACACCGTAGGCTACGCGTGGTACACACAGTAGTATAAAGTATAAATCAGCCTTTAGTTCACCCAAAAATGAAAATTCAGTCATTAATTACTCACCCTCATGTCGTTCCACACCTGTAAGACCTCCGTTCATCTTCGGAATACAAATTAAGATATTTTACATAAAATCCGATGGCTCAGTGAGGCCTGTACTGACAGCAAGTTAATTTACACTTAATGCCCAGAAAGGTACTAAAAACATATTTAAAACAGTTCATGTGACTACAGTGGTTCAACCTTAATGTTATGAAGCGACGAGAATACTTTTTGTGCACCAAAAAACAAAATGACTTTAAAAACGACTTTATTTAACAATATCTAGTGATGGCCGAATTCAAAACATTGCTTCATGAAGCTTTGAATCTTTACAAATCTTTTGTTTCCAATCAGTGGTTTGGAGCGTGAAAGTCACGTGATTTCAGTAAACGAGGCTTTGTTTCGAAATTTCAATGACTTTGGCAGTTTGATCAGTTTGAACCACTGATTTGAACTAAAGATTTGTAAAGCTGCGAAGCTGTGCATGTGCAAATAATAAACTTTCACTATATAATGGATAAATCCAATTAATCTGTGAATCACATGCGTTCCAAACCATGGGGCCTGGTTCGTACTGATCAACTACGATCCGTTGCACCCCTACTGAGGGTTGAGGAAAGGCTGGTTCTTACAGTTCATTCATTTTTTTTTTTTTTTTGTGCTGGCCTAGTCTGGTCAGTAGTTCAGATTTTAACTTGTCCAAGCTAAATGTGAAATTTTCACTGACTCTGAGGCAAAACAGCAATTCTGCATGCACACATACCGAATTGACAACATAAATGACGCATAGGCCTGACTTTCCAAGTGAAGTCCCTGTTTCCATTCACTAGATTTGTTGGCTGTAGGATCCAGACCTGTCATGGACTTCCTCTATGTGGAGTCATTTGCAGCCTTGTTGAATGAGGCCTAACGTTTTTCACTGGACCATGTCCTGCTTCTGTTTTATGTTTAGATTCAAAGCAGAGTCAAATTACCCATTTTCCCCAGGACAGACATTACCCACACTACTAGAGAGTGGAAGGAGATTGTTCTCCATGCTGCCTTCTCTGTCTCACAGTATGCAGAGAATTCACTTCACTCTATTCACAACAGCAGAGTGCCATTCATGATTCTTACCCCCTAAAGCTGGGTGTTTTTTCCCCTCTGTCCTTTACAGTTGTGTCAGATTGTATGTTGTGACACCCAGAGCAATCTTAAATAAGTCAACGTCAGACTACTTAAGGTAATTTTGATTGTATAACCACAGCACGAAGGAAACGCTAAATAGAAAGACATATTGTATATTTACATATCATATAAACTCTTAGTATGTTTCTTATATGTTCTTATTGGCTCTTTATTAGACAGGTTTCAGAGTGTCACTGCAGGACTGCGGCTTCATAGGATGCTAATAATCATTGTTAATTGGCCATTTGTGAGCATGTCTCACTAAGTGATCCAGGATTTTGCCTTATGGCAAAAGATGTCTCACAATCCCCATAATTTGTCTCTAAGGCAAAATCATGGGGCACTCTATGCATCCAGCTTTTCTTGATCAATCAACACTGATCTCTGGGAGTAATCTGCTGAAAGACTGTTTGGATTGTACAGTGAGATAAATGACTCTGCCTCTGTTTAGTGATGATACAGGCCGGTACAGTGCCTGCAATCTAATCAGACATGTTTGAGAGTGTTTGCTCTTTTCTGACAGCACTTTAGGGCTGTCAAGATGCACACTGTGAGCTGTCTTCTAATTAGTTTTTGCCTTAATTTATTTATAAACATATCTGCAATTTAAATGAGCTTAAAGTATAACCAATAACCAGTGTGTGAGCATGACTTTGAAAAGTCCTTTCTGGTTTGCCAAATTTATCGTATTTCACAGCCAAGGATGACTTGGGAATTCAGTGTGTATTTACAGTACCTGAAGCATTGCTTGTTTGGATGTTACAAAAAAGCTTTATTTTGTTTTTTAACGAAATGCATCGGCTGGGCGTCACAGGAACCAAGATATATGACGTTATTCTTCCTGAAAAATAGTCGAAGCCATTTAGTCTTATTGAATGTCAACTGAATTCATTCCAAAACATTCTTAATCTTAATCATTTATATTGAAGTGGCTTGTTTTTCTTTGCAGTGGTGGTTTTTAGTTTTCTTCTCCATCAATCTAAATTCCACGTTCTATTTTGTTCAACCTATTGCAATTTTAACAGAGAAAAACAATGTTGAGATGAGCGTATGAGAGTTGTATCAGAGATGAAAGCTCCACATGCTTTAAAAACTGTTAATGCTTTCTTTATAATTAAAGAAACTACAGACATCTCTCAGGAAATATTTGGGAAGAGAATAATTAACAACAGAAAGATTTGGCAAAGACGGTAGTGCCATTAGTGCCATGTAATGGCATTTAATAAGTACCATGCCAGCTGAAAGTAGGCTAATGCTAATTGAACTGTGCTTGAAAAGACAGTTCAATATCATAGTCTTAACAAAGCTGACAAAACATGACTATAAACACATCTCATCTAACAACATGAGATAAAACGTGAGGAGAGAAGTCAACACAGACTCTTTAGGAGTTGAAATGGTAGCGAATAACACCATCCACAATAAAATAGCCACTTTCGGCATTCAGGGCTGAACATATTGTGTGAGTGTGCCATTTGTTTTCTCAGCAGGCATTTAACTTTGCAGTAAATGGCATTGTGTGATGCCTGTACTGCAGGAGTATTGGGAACATTATGGTACTTAGGTAAGGAGTTTAGACTGAAAAACACTTTTTTTTTGTTAAGAAATTAGAATTGAATCCTATCAGGGGTTTTGTTATAGCATGCTACTGTATATTAAAGGGTTAGTTCACCCAAAAATGTAAATTCTTTATTCAACAATATCTAGTGATGGGCAATTTCAAAACACTGCTTCATGAAGCTTTGAAGCTTTACGAATCTTTTGTTTCAGATCAGTGGTTCGGAGCGCATATCAAACTTCCTAAAGTCACGTGATTTCAGTAAACGAGGCTTCATTACGTCATGAGTGTTTCTGAATTTCAATGGTTCACCACTGGGGGGCAGTTTGATACACGTTCCGAACTACTGATTCGAAAGAAAAGATTTGTAAAGCTTCGAAGCTTCATGAAGCAGTGTCCCGTCACTAGATCGCCCATCACTAGATATTATTGAATAAAGTCATTAATTTGTTTTTTTGGGGGCACAAGATGTTCCGAAGATGAACGAAGGTCTTACAGGTGCGGAACAACAGTGAGTAATTAAACGACAGGGCCCTACAGAATTTTCATTTTTGGGTTAACTAACCCTTTAAGTATGTCTACATATGTATATGTTCTCAGTAGAACAGTAGAATATCATATCATATTCGTAAACATTTTAGTTTATAATGATTTATATCACGATCCATTTTTATTAAATATGATTTGGTGAATATTATTAAATATATGAATCAGCAAGTCTTTTTTGTGAGTCTTTTCATTTGATTCACTGAAAGAACTGAGAAAGAGTCATTTGTTGTGACTACTCATTCATTTCAACCATAAGATTTTCTTTTTTTTTTTTCTTCCTATGGCTTTGAGAATTTAGCACCACAGGAACCACTGCCATAATCTCGACAGAAACAATACCATTACAAATTAAAATTCTTTCTTGAATTATTTTTTGATGAAAACCCAAAATATCAAGACATTTTTACAGAAAATTCGAATGAAAATACCATTCTTTTTTTATCAAAATGGATGCCATTTGCTTAATATATATGCAGCGTAATGAAGTCATATGATAACTATGTAGCTTACTACTGTTTGTTGCATAAAACATTTGTTGCATAATGCTTTCTTTTTCACATAATCTTACCTAATAATGGGCTGTATACATTATATACTGCTCAGTATTCTGTGAGAAGTAAAGTGTTCTATTCAGAACACAGCCACAGTCAGATTAGAACATCTGACATACTGTAAGATGACACAAAATATGTCAGAAAAACATTGTCATGAATAAGATTATATATTTGAGTAATATAGTTGCATATAATGAGTATTGAACTCTTGGTTTAATTCTTCACTTAATCTGCCTGTTCTGAAATAATCCCCCTGTGAGATTGTGTAGAGCTTTATTAGTGTGTGCAAATTTCCAGACAAGCTGCCTTGTAGCGTCGTACTCTCTTTAATAGCATAATATCAAAGTTTTTGCTTGCATACGGTAGGTCGTCCTCACGATCGTTCGGTTCTTCTGTTAACCAGAGGCCATCCAAAGATGCTACACTAAAAGAGGCTGGAGCGTTTGTTTAAGCACCCTTCCCTGGTTTCACGCGAATAATTAGCTCCGTTGCCATGGTGCATTGTAGGGCCCTGTCGTTTTGTGACCGAATAAGCACAATGACATCAGCCACCCATGTCCCAGGGGAGCAGAGGTCCAATGAAAGGCCTTTGTTTTCCCAGTGTTCATTAGTGTGGTGGGCGACACTTGAGGTCCCTGAAGGACTCGCTAAATTGCCTCTGACTCATCAGAAACACGGAGGGGCCTAACCGCCATCTCGTGCCACAGCGAAGAGCAAGCTTTTCTTCGATTGTAGGGGACGAGAGACAGCTGCCTACTTGTTATCTCTAAGATGTTGCAAATGTTTGCTTACGTTTCAAACACAAGAATGGTGTGTTGCCCCATATAAATAGCTCGCTGTGATTCGTCACTTCATGTAGACATCAGACCATCTCCTGTTGATAAATTGCCTCTGCAATAAACAGAATATTTTTAGATGCGCTGCATCCTTCTTTACCCTTGCATACTGGACTTCACATCTTTTTCATCTGCTCTGAGGGTTTTTATTTGTCAAATGATTACTGACTCAGACAAAAATATAGAAAATCTTTTTGTCAAATTGAATATTTCCCTGCTGTGAAGCTTGATAAACACTCGCCATCCTCATTCTGCACCTGTTTTCGGGGTTTACTGAGAGAACGAGCACTCGGAGAGAATAGGGGTAGGAGGACGTCACAGGCTTGCTGAGACAAAGGGATGTAAATAATTGTCTGGTGCTCGGCCAAGGAAATAGGCAATACGGATTCAGTTGGGGCTTGTGCCATATGCATTGTCCCAAAGGATCACTTCCACAGCAGATGTGAGAGCTTGCCACTTGTCATCATGTAATGTGTGTGTACAAGCATGTTTTATTGAGAGTATGTGATCAGTTGTATAAAGGTGCCTATATGCTTGAGAAAGGGAGCTTTCTGGATAATGTGGAAGGTGTGTTTTGAGGTTGTGGAAGTTGCTGTGTCAGTTTGATATCTAGCAGAAGATTCAGAGGCACAAAACTGTGGTTCACTTAGGCCCAATCCCAATTCTATTTTATACCCCTTTGCCTACCCCTATGCCTACCCCTTCCCCTTGCCCCTTGAAACAGAGTGGCAAGGAGTAGGGGTGAAAATATTCCCGTAAGAAATGGGACGCCACTACTACACCCTTACATCTCCTACGTTGTCCCTAGCTCCTACATCAAAGGAGATGTGATGATGTTTATCACAAACTTTCAAGATGCCGTCATCAGCTGTATTTGGATTTCAGAAAACACTGCTTGTTTTCAGCTCAAAAATGTATGTGCCTTCGGGTTTCCTCAGGCGTCCCTGCTTGATACAGAATACAAGACTAGTGGATCATGTTGCAATAAGCATGAAACTGTAAGCACTGTTCGTTTATATTGTTTTCACGTATTCATGGACGTAACCACAAGAATACAATGTGTTGATACCAGATGTTAGGTAAAAGATAAGCAAATTCCCTGCCACTGGACTTCTATTTTTGACATGGTATGCTGTCAAGTCGCTGCGTATCAGACATGAAAATATGTTGTGGGACTATTGTGCAGCCAGTTAATGGTGTAATGATTGAAAACTTTAGCAACCTTTTTTTCTTCTGTGAAGAACATGATCGTAAATATGAACACAAGATTGATTGTAACATAAAACAAATGATTGTTTGCTTGTTCGGGCAGCCATGTTGCCGCTGTAGTTGGTGTATGCAGGTAAATTTGTCATACCCCTTTGTTTGAAGTGGGGTCCCGAAAAATCTTCGTTTGAAAGGCTATCTGGCCCTTCCCCCTACCCCTTCAACCAAAAGATAATTGAGACACCCTTCACGTGAATGTGCAAAATAGAAGGGTAGGGGAAAGGGTAGGCGTAAGGGGTAAAAAATTGGGCCTTAGTGTTACCTCTGCATATTAATCATGGGATAGGAAAAAGTATTTTTGCTAAGTAACTTTAGAAAAATTACTTAAATATTCTCTAAAATTGTTTTTTTTTCACCATTCTGTGGAAGCCTGTTTAGTTTGTTAGAGAAAAGAGGTAAGATAAAGTACGTTGTGAGCTGTAAAGTCAAAATTGAGAGAAAAAAACATCACATTGTGAAAAATATCTCTCAACTACAATAAATAAATTTGCACTTGTGAGATGTAAAGTAAAATGCAAAATTGAGAGAAAAAATGAAACATTATTAAATGTCTCTCGCAACTAAAATGAATACATTTGCACTCGTGAAATGTAAGGTCACAAAGTTGCATTGTGAAATGTAAAGTCAAAATTGAGAGAAATGTTACATTGTGATATCTCTACGATACACTCATGCTTTCGAAATGTAAAGTCACAATAAAGTTGCATTGTGACGTCAAAATTGTATGAAAACACATCACATTGTAAGATATCCCTTGCAACTACACTCTTAAAAATAAAGGTTCCTAAAGGGCTTTTTTGCAGATATACCATATGTGTTTGGTTCCCCAAAGAACTATTCAGTGAAGAACATTTTAAATAATCTAAAGAACCTTTGTACACTATGAAGAACCTTTTGTTTCATGGATGTGAAAGGTTCTTCATAGAACCATAGATGCCAGTAAAGAACCTTTATTTTAAGACTGTACAATAAATAAACTCTCACTTGCGAGATGTAAGGTCACAATAAAGTCGCATTGTGTAATTTAAGTCAAAATTGAGAGAGGAAAAAATCACAATGTGAAATATCTCTCTCCAGCTATGATAAATAAACAGCTTGCAAGTCGTGGTTGTGAGATGTTTATTTTTTTGTATTTATTTATTTTTTTGTATTTTAAGGCATAAACATCCACAAAATCCTCATTGAAATGAATGGATTGGCAGCATTCTTTGGTGCAGTGTAAACTGTGAGTGTGTGTGTGTGAGAGAGAGAGAGAAAGAGAGGTTGAAATCTGGCCAGAAAAGATGATTTGTGTCTTGTTAACATATGAGGTAAAAATTATGGGGGAAGGGAGGAAACTGTGTGTGCGTTTGCTGCTCTACAATTCTTGTTTATGGTGTGTGGAAATCCCACCTCTAAAAAACAGCGTCCTGAGCTCAGAGAGGCTAATGAGATGCAGTTGAGGCCAGCTTTAAACTCAGTGTCTGGGAATAAAGTAATCGTATCAGGAGCTGTGGAAGCTGCCCGACCACAGACTGACTCTACATACTTCCCTCAGCAGTCATCAAGTGTGCTCTAGTGTACCATATTTCACAATATCAACTTTACACAAATGCCATTGCAGCCACATGATTGAAACATACTGAAGACAAAACCAATCATGTGATCTTAGTCCAGCATTTTGTCAGTGTAAATTATTCATAAGTTCTTAGTGCAGTGTAGGTTTTTAATTAAAAATCAGATAAACGATCACTGTTTGCATACTTTTTCTTATTTTTTCTTTTGTTGAGTCAGACTGCCTCGGTTAGACTTTGAATAAGCTATCTTAAGAACAAAATGACGAAGCTTGTTATTTTTCCATTGATTTGGGCTTATAATCTTATCTTGAATAAAGCTGACTGCGAAGAGGGTTTAACTTTATTGTGAGGATAATCAGGCCGCTTACTCCAAATCTGCTCTCTTAACACTGTGGGGTGAAAAAAAGGCCTTCACGTCTGCTTTGCCCAGATTTACTAAGGGTTTTAGGGCTGTATTAAGTGGCTGTTAAGAGTGTTCCTTCAAGTACAGGCACTTGTAGGTCCCAGGGGTTTGTTTTTTTAAAAATATATATATAATGGAAGTCAATGGTGTCCTGCAACTGTTTGGTAACAAACATTCTTCAAAATATCTTCCTTTATGTTCAGCAGAACAAAGAAATTCATACAGGTTTGGAACAACTTGAGGGTGAGTAAATGATGACAGAATTTTCATTTTTGGGTGAACTATCCCTTTAACTTCCCATTAAAACTAAATGTGGTATAAATGTGAGGTTATGCAACTGCAAAAGCTAGTTGTTTACCTCCAATATGCACCATATAAACTCGCAACAGTAAGTTTATGCCATTCTATGTAGAAATGAACTTTTACTAGCAGTGAGACACAAAGGATTGTACCCCTATTTTGGTGGTGTTTTGATGAATTCCCTTAGACTTGCTATTGTTACTCACAGTGGGGTTTGTTCCCTCTTCGTGACAATTGACGGAGCACAAATGGAGAAGAAGAATAGGAATTAGGCATAATGGAAAAGTGGCGCCCCATTCTGCAGCCCATTATGACGGTTTAAGAAGGGCTGCCCTCTTCCTAGTGATGCTGTGTGTGAAGCAGCTGCCGCTGTGTGTCTGGCTGCTTTTTTTCTACTCTACCAAGCATCCTTCATGCTTCTTGAGACTTCAGCTTTGCTCATACCATATACCCAGTGCCCCACCCCCATCATCCCGTTCGCTACACCTGCCTCCTCCCTGCTCCATCCTAACAGCCCTATTCAGAAAACACAGGACTGCCAGTACTTGGAAAATGGCAGGATCTGCATTCGTCAGATAGAGCAGACAGTAGGCATTGTCACATGCAACAATTCCTTTGATGTAGTGCTGCAGAGGCTATACCTTGAAGCTTAAAGCTTAAAGAAGCTTGTCTGAGATGATCACCTTCTATGCTCTTCTGCTTTCATAGATAGAACAGCATGATCAAATTGTTTTTAATCATTCCATGTCTGTTGTGAAAACTACTTTGTTTCCAAACCAATTTTCAGCATGAAGTTGTTGCTAATTACAATATCAATGACTTGAAATTACTTTGATGTTTCATACCATATTTAGGAGGCACATCTAATTCAGTCAAAAAAAAAACTAATTCACTTGCAATGAGGTTTTAAATGTAAAAAAAAAACTTTACATACTGTAAATCCTAATAAACTGATGAATCATAGGAATCATTAATTAAAAAATCAGCCATTTTATGTCTGAAACATGAAATCCCCAAGCAGCACTATAAGATGTTGAATAATTTATCATTACAGTCTGAATTAGTGTTGTCAAACGTCCCGACTTTAATACCAAGTCGGTACTGAAATGTTAAAAATGTGCGCTGTTGAGCAGATTCGTAAACACCTTTGACTGGACATTGTGTTCACGCGTTTATCGGATATGTCTGTGATTGGCTACAATGATCAATGCATGAGTTGCCACCTTTTACAGTTCCCACCGAATCAAAACAACAAGCTTATGCTGCGTTCACGCCACAACTGCCATAATTAAGAGATGGCAATACGTGACGGTGAAACCGGAGCTGTTCACTTCCTTAGACTCGGAATTATGGGTTTCCATGTCAGCAGTATCAACACCAAAATTAATCTGCAGCAGTCAGGTACAAGCTATCTAGTTGTTTATGTTGATTATTATTGTAATGTTAAGTGCTTTGAGACATGAGGTGGTTTAACACCATCTCTTGTGACGCTTTGCCAAGAGCAGCTGTGTGTGTGTGCATTCATGTGTTTTGGAGGAGGCGTGACTTTGGAGACGCTCTGAAGGGAGGGTGGGGTGTTATGATGTGAAAGTTAGCTCGCTATTCCTAGCCTCTCTGAAAATGTCCTATTGCACCTTTAATTGCAAAAAAAATAAAATAATTTATAAACAATTTAGGTGAAATTAATTGAGGAAAAATATTCTAATGTCTTAATGTTTGGCTAGTCCTTCTTTTGCTTTAACAGTGTTAATTTAGCTTCTGCAAAACATACTTAACCCGATTGTCCTACAACTTTATTTGTTTATTTCTAGGTTTAAATAAGATCTTCAGTCCCTTTTTCTGTGTGCTCTCAGTTTTGGACCCCCTGTGTCTGTTAATTGTATCCTGCCTTGTGCATTTCACTCAATTAGAGCTTCCAAATGAAGAGAAATCATTAAAAGCTTCTTCTGTATTTCTTGAAACACATTAGCTTGAACAAAGACGACTGGGCTTCTCAACCGCATTTAAATCCAAATGCAACCAAAGGAATGACACCTGAGACCAAATCTTTAAAATGAGACTGTATCCATGGCACTGAAAGCTGCACTCCACGCAGCTGGTAAGCAGCAGAGATGAGATACTGGATAGATGAGGCAGTAACACAGTAGGAGATGTTATTCAGCATAAGAGCTCAACTGAAGTGGAGGTTTGATATACCCGCAGCAAAGCAGCTGCGTCCCACTGAAGCTTCCTCCCAGTACCGCACCGAAATGTCCTCCACCGTTTGCTGTGGTAGTGATGCTCAGAGTGGCAGACTAGTGCATATTACCTTCTGTTGCTGCAAGGATGGAATTGTTGAGAATATCATCAAGCACAATACCTCCTTAAGCCAGCTACGCCACACTGGCATGAAGAACTTAGACAGCTAATGCAATCTGTTACCTGTAGTTGATTAAATGTGTTCAGGAGACTGAAAATTAATTGCGAGGACGCAAAGCGAACCTGCTGTTTCTAATCTTGCTGATTAATTAATTATTGCCCTGAAAGAGGTGTTAGTGATGGAGGACCAGGAAGCGCAGTGTAATAAAAACAAAAAACATGGAAAAAGCAGAGTCTAATTAACTCCAGGCAAATCTACCAACAACCCCTGATCAAAATATATATAACATTAACAGTTACACATTATTTTTTAATGTTTATTTATTTTGTTATTTGATTAATACATCCTTTTGTAAGAAAAAAAGGTTCTTTGAGCTTGGAGTGACACTGTGATTAGACAATGACAGAATTTTGGTTTAAAATTAAATTTTCTGGTAGACTGATAGTCGTTCATTTTAAGCGATTTGTCGACTAATTGCACGTTTATTAATAAACCATATAAATCATAACAAAGAGCCTTTAATGCCTACATAGCATAATCAGCGCTCAAGCGCACACATAAAGCTTGCCACAGCGCACCGGCAGAAGTAATGATTATGAATGCGTCGGGGAAAAACAGCAAGGAGACTGCTTTAACATTTTAATAATTAATTGATAAACTAGTGTTTTCTGTATTGTCAGCTGCAGTGATGAAGTTGACGATTCTGACTCATCATCTCCGCAGTAGTAGACACAACTATATGCACGTTTCATACAGATTACATTTTCCATTTGGATTGGTTCATTCAAAAGTAGACATTTCGCTTTCTATAGATATATTTTTCATTTCTGTGAGGCAAGTTTACATGGAGTTTCGGTTCTTTTCCCTTTTTTGGCGCTCAAGTTAGCAGAGAGACGGCAGAAAGTGCACCCTGTTTGCTTTCATTATTTTACAAAAGCACGTTTTGTTGTTATTGTGAGTGCACACAAATAAAAGTAGACTCTTTACAGTTTCAAAAGATGTATTACTCTTATCTGTATGACCAAAAAACGACAGAGTATTTTAAGTACAAATGATCACACTGGCACCTCCTTGTTAGCTGTCATGCACAAACACTTGAATAGCCCATATTTTTCTAGGTTAACGTTAAAGCGAGCGGCCATGTTAAGGTGCTACTACTTGCGTCTTTCAGATGATAAGCCATATTTGAGGTTAATGAATGATAGGCGAGCGTTTGCATGTCCAGCTTTTAATGATCTGTCCGTCACAGACTGCGTGACTTTACCACTTCCTGTGGATTTTTTTTCTTCACTGCGACTAAGCGACTAATAAAATTTTGGTCAACTAAGCCTCTTCTGGTCGACTAATGGTTATTAGGGGGCAGCCCTAAGGTGGGACTCATATGAAGGTGTGATTTCTGCTAGAGAGTTGTAGATTAAGACTTTAGATACCTTGATTGTGCAACTTAATCCTTAAATATACAGTTTTATTTTATTTTTCAAAATCCACTGAGTGGGCACACTCAGTATGAATGGCCACGAATGGTTACACGTTTAGGTCGAACTTTGTTTGCCGCCGGACTGCTGTGCTCTGTCGTGTATTTGCTCTTTGCACTCACCTCGTTCCAGAGTCTGCTAGCCATCAACAAAATGACTGATTTGTGTCAGGACTTACAGGCTTCATGCAGGCATCGGTGCCGCACTAACACGGTGGGGTGAAAGCCAAAATAGAGATTAGTAAAAGAATTCATCCACTTCTCTGAGTCAGTGGGGTGAGGATTTTCACAGCAGCCGCTGTAGACTATTTTTTCAGCGTGACTTTCCCACAGGTTTGAAGCGAATGATGGATATTATAGGGCTTGATGAGGCCATGTCCCCCAATTGTGAGTTATTTCAAGAAGAACTGAAATATTTTCTTCTCTTCAAATGTGTAGGATTGATTTGGAAAGTGGAGATAGACATTATAAACCATATGAGCATGACTCATTAAAATTAATTAGCTGATAAAATTATCAACCAATAGCGGCATCTAGTTTACCACACTAATTATGAACGAGCTAACAGTTTTTTTCCAACCGCAATTTTGTGTCCTTACTTGGTCCTGAACTAAGCTGAGAACTACAGATCTGAGCCATATCTAGTAGTGACTGATCATTGAAGCATCTGTTATTGAAGCAAATCTCTGATGTTTATGCAGTTGAATAATATCCCCCTTTTCCTTCCTGGAATGACTCAGACTAGATGAAAATGCCTTTAGATTTTGAGGTGGCTTGAAACCGCTTACACCAAAAGAAACAGGAAACATCAAAGAAGGCCTGGGTAGAGTTAAAAGACCAATCAGCCAGTCAATCTGTGAATTGCAAATTCAATAATTCAGAGGGAAATTACTCCAGCAGAGGGAATGTGAATAATTTAGAATATTATGACTTAAAAGTTCCTCCATGCGAGGGGTAAGGATGATTAATTCAACATCTGGACTAATAGAGATTCAGTCAGAGCTTGATTTACGTGGCACAGTGCTTCTGCTCTCACATGGCGTCTTTGTGTCATACATCCTTAGTCAGAGAGCCTCACTGTAGGCTATGAGCCATTGAATATGCTTCAGTGGCGGTTTAAAGAAAACAGTGGGTAATCTTCGTTCCTCAGCATTCATGCACCATTCAGGGCTTTAACATGCAATACAAGTCATTCTGCTTAGCTTAATGCTCTATGACGGTATGATCTGATCCTATGATAATTATAGGCAGCATATGCTGTCCTGTGGTGGCTGAATGATGGGATGCTATGCTAATTATGTTCCCTAGAATGGCTTTAGATCCTTAAGCTCATTAAGTCATAGTCTGTAGCGGCGGTTTTGAATCAGAAACCAGATTTTTCATGATTATATTATCACAACATAGTACTAAAATGTTGTGCAGAAGTAAACAAAATGGTTTAAAAATAAATGAAATATGAAATATAACAATGAAATATTTTAATCTGAATAAAATGAACATAACATCAAATAGTATTCTTCTTGTTGTTGTTTTTATGAATTATATATTTATTTAATATTATTCATATATTATATAACATTGTTAATGGTGTCCATGTATAAATTGTTACATTTTAATGATTAAATTCAATACATTTTTATGAATTGTTATATTGAATATTATTGAATTGAACACTATAAAATATTAGTACAATGCTGCATTACTTTTTACTGCTACAGGTTTTACTTTTCATTTCGTCTCCCTCGTTATGACAGCTACAGCTTTGAAATGGGTGTCTTTTTACAATAACACTGATGTCTGACCTCAGGCCTACCATAATAATGCCAGGTTTTATCCAGTCATGGCTGATTCCATCAATATCCTGCCCAAAATACTTCTTATGCAGAATGTAGGTAAAAGCATTCAGAAAAATCAAGACATTTTCAGGCAAAGCGTGTATTGATTCAGCTTCATTTAGAGGATATTACAGAGCAACTGTGAAAGGAATGAAGGTTACAGTTGGCCAGACACACATTATGGCTCCGATTGATGGGATTTTTTTTCATGACTACAGAAATCGATGGCTCACTCGTCTCAGAGTGAATGTGCGATCTGTCATGTAGAGAGAATGAAGCAGTGATGTAACGCTTTCCCACGCTTTATACGGACCAGTCGCCTGCCTTATAGAAGCAAAGGTCATTGTATAACAGTGTTGCCTGCCTAAACTACACTTTAGCACACTTTAAACTTCACTTTAAAAAGTGAAAATGTGCAGATTTTACCTGATCTGATGCTTAAAGTCATACAAAAATCATTACTACAATTACTACATTTTTAGGTTATACTTTTTTGAAGGGTATACATGAACTTGTATCACTTTCTAATAACATTCAACACAATTAACATACTTCACATACACATATAACAGGACAGGACTATACAGGCGTTCGTATAAAGTGCTGCAGTGATGACATTTTTGTAGGCCAACCCAGAAGTTTGCATCACACTGGTTTCCTTTGACATTTCAATTTCCAGTGGCTTTTGGATTGCAGAAAATAAGCTTGCTGGCCAACAAAAGTGTCTGGTTCTTACACGTTTTGTTCTATCATGATAATCTTCACAAATGACTTTTCATTTTGAATCCCAAACGCAATTGCCATTAGGGCTGTATTTATTGTGATTAAATCGCACACGAATTGGCAAAGGCTGCGATTATTTAATGCGCAGCTTGTCAGAGCTGTACGCCTCTGTGATCAGTAGTAAATGCTTTTCCATCTGAAAGCCAGAGGGCGCTCTTGCGCAGAAATTGCTGTAGCTGAATAAACAAAAGATTGAAACGCTTTGATTGATTAAACATGACTAATAAACACACGACTGCCTTATTCTTTGTAAGAAGCCACATCAACTCACAGAAGGATGCTCAACTGTTATGAAGTGAGTTTTGAGTAAAAACATGCTATTAAATGTTGTCTTTTGTTGGATAAGATGTTAATAAATGCTTCTCATGTCTGGAAAAATGTTTGACGCGTGTTGATTTTTCAAATGTACATTATAAGCGATTCAAACTCGCAGTGCTTTTAGATGGAGTAGCATTTGGAGCCATCCTTCATAGACATAAAAAATTAATCGCAGCCTTTGCGCTTTCATAATCGCACTAAGAATCATGTTTAAGTGATAATCACGTTCAAGTTCAATGTTATTTTTCGTATTGTGCGATAAATCGTGCAGCCCTAATTGCCATAAGTAAAAAGCTAAATCTAGGCTATAAACAAACTCTGTAGTCCCATTTAGCCGCTTGTTTAGCAAACTCCATTTTCAAGACAAGAACCGTTAAATAATGTTTAGTCATTTAAAGGGTTAGTTCACCCCAAAATGAAACTTATGTCATTAATTACTCACCCTCATGCCGTTCCAAACTTGTAAGACTTTCGTTCTTCTTCGGAACACAAATGAAGATCTTTTTGATGAAATCTGAGAGATGTCTGTCTCTCCATTGACTGCCTTTGCAACAAACACTTTGACACTTCAAAAAGACTATAAAGTGATTGGAAAACTAATCCATATCAATTAAGTGGTTTAGTCCAGATTTTCTGAATAGACTTGATCGCTTTTAATGGTGAAAAGGTTTAATTTAGGCTTTTACTCTCATGTAAACATTGATCAGCAAAGCAGAAGCTCAACCGAACATAAATATCATAGAAGAACAAACCTTTTCTGGAAGCTCAAATGTGCTGTGTAACATACAAAAATGAGCTTCATTGGTTACGCCACACGTTTCAGCTTCTGGAAGAGGTTTGAGAGACCGACATCTCTCAGATTTCATCAAAAAGATCTTCATTTGTGTTCCGAAGATGAACGAAAGTCTTAGGAGTTTGGAACAACATGAGGGTGAGTTATTAATGGCAGAATTTTCATTTTGGGGTGAACTAACTGTTTAACGCGTTCAAAAAAACAATCAAACAAACAAAAAAAAAAAAGCTCTTCAGGCGAATAGAACTAGAAATGTTAAAATGTTAACGTATTTCCTGGTTTTACCTAAAAATGTGTCAACCCTGCAGCACTCTATAAGAATAATGGGCTGCGTCCAAAAACTTAAAAATGCTAGGAAGGCAGGAAGGCATCAAGGCACATCTGAATCCAGTGTTAGTTTCACTTAGCATACATGAATCTGAACGTTGCGGCTGCTACTCAAGGGTGTGTTTCCCCGAAAGCATCGTTTGTCAACAATGGTTGTAAGTCCCATTGAACTCTATTGGTAACTTGCGACCATAGTTTACTTTGGGAAACGCACCCCAGTTTATGTCTAAATGTACATTTTTTACTAACATTTTCCACTTCTGATGTCATTTCTAGCGAGAAATTACTATTGTAGTAATTAAATATTTGCTTAGTTATCACCAAAGCTCGCTCTATTTTGCAGTAGATCATTAAACTGTTACGCTGCCTCAGAAGTCTATCCGAAATCAGTTTTGTGAAGTACCTTCATTCTCAAACAGGCAGCGTCATTGCCTGATAAGGCAGCGAGGCAACAAGTCGCAGCTCTAAGTTTTCGAGTGCAGCCATGGTGTCCACTTTGATCCTTTTAGATGCCAATTTTGTGTTGCCCCGGTGTGCAGGGTTAAAAAGGCAATTTACTGCAAAAGTCTATAGGCTTGACACAGTACAGAGACTTTTTAGCTTGATCTGAAAGAACAAACAACTGTTGTTCAGAACATTTCAGAAGTATGCTACTGTCAGGAAATCTCTCTAATGTTTGTGCCGTAACAGCCGCCAGCCCCTTTTAGAGGTGAGTGGGTGTATAGTGCATTGACTGGACCCTGTTAGGGCGCCGACACAAAGAAGCAAGCGCGCGCGGAGCCCGAGGCGTCCGTTCTAAAGTTAACCATCGCTCTTTCTGTCTCTGGCGTTCTGCGCGGTGCCGGGAGATGCTCCAGATAAGGAAATGAATGAGTTTGTCTTGCCCTGTGTTTCATCAGTATGTTGCCTATTGTTCCTGGTAGATCTGTCATCTTGCTATCGTTTCCCCCGGAGACTTTCTCTTTATTCCTCAGTCTCAGACCAGATTTTCTCTTAGCCGAGGCCTCGTCTTTCAATACGATTGCAGGCCTGTGCTGAATTCAGCTGAGACAGGATGGGACTCTGATAAGTTGATTGTTACATTTTGTGAAAGATGTTGCTGACTCTTAATTCTCAGCCTTGCTGTGCTTGTGGATTACATAAAAATGGATTAGATTATAGGTATTGCTTTTCCATGCCTGGTTTCATGTGCACTCTTATACCTGATATGAACAAGTTTAGGTGTAAATCGCAATGCAAAACAATCACACATTTGGAAGCTGAAAATACGTGTCTTTGTTTTTAGTTCATTATATTATGATTTATTTATGTATTTATGTATGTATTATGTGGAAAAATAAAATAAAAATATTATGTAAATATTATATAACAACTTATAACTTATAATTAAGGTGAAGCCACAAGTGTGGTCATGCTTCATTTCAAATCTGAGGATGATATCTCCAAAACTATGCATTTTATGAAACATTTTATAAGAACATGTCATGTGTTTTTAGAGAAGGCTAATAAAAAATGCTAATGAAATCATTTATGGCACCTATAACTCCCCTGCGCTTTAATGTTTGGTGCGGAGAACTGTCCCATTCACGATTCTATTGTTCTCTCTCGAAGAATGTTAGCACCTCTGCCGGTATGAGACTTAATCTTCATTATTCTTTTATCATTATTCTTTTGTTTTTATTCAGCCATTATTAGCCTTTATTCTGGCATTACATTGCTTGCCTATCCACACCACTTTTATCCCAGATTCATTAACCTTGGCCTTATGTGAATTATTTTAACAAAATAGTAATACATAACACAATTTAAAAGATCAATATTACGCTTTTACTCAAAACTCACTTTAAACCACCATTGAGTGTTTTTAATAACTTCCGATTGTGATCTAAAATGGATTTTGGTCATAAAATGTTGTTGAAATATGTTATATTTAGCATTTTATATGGAGCTAATCGCTACACCTGCTTAGCAAGTAAACTGTAAACATTCTTTATTCATATGAAAATACCCCAAAAATCACACACAAATCATATATCGTATATCGTAAAGATTTATTCTCTTCAATTTTGACGTGTAGAAACGTTTCTTTAGGTTTTTTCATGGAGCTGCAAAGGTGGAAGTTTACACAGGACATGGTTATGCAGAAGGCAGGAATTATGCCACGTAAGATGATTGACATCCCTAAATGGAATCAGCGGTTCATTATAACTCGCATAAAACCCGGAACAGAACAGCAGCACACTGATGTAGTGACTGACATATGTAATCATATAATCAGAGAGTGTCCCCTCGAAATCCGATCACAGGTCACAGGAGGCACATTTGATATGCATGTACCAGGATGATGCATCTCGTCTGGCCACTTGTGTTCTAATCCCCTGAGATGGATCTAAATACTAGCTAGGTGTAACAGGGCTTTAGGTCAATTATTTGAAGGCAACATGAGCTCAGCTGCGCTGTACTGGAGATGTGTAGGCAGCACTTGATTCTGCTCACATAGTCAAACAGACAACCAAAAACCTGAACAACGTCTGCCGACCACAAGGGAATTCATTGTTTGGTTATAATTCTTTGAATAAAAGTAAACAATTCTTCTACTATATCTAACAAACAGCTTTTTTCACATTGCATCAGTTACAGTATTTCGCCCAAGGGTGCAAAGATGGTGAAATGAACAGGATGAAATTGTAAACCTATAGTTCCTCAGAGAGTCAAAACAAACAAATTTAGTGCTTCAGTTAATTTTGTAGTCTTATTTGGATGTTTATCACTATTCTCAATGTAAAGTCACGAAATGTGTCCGTTTGGAAAACACTGTGTGTTTGTCTGCGTAATTCTTTCTTTTCAGAAATGTCCTCTTTCCCTTTTAACAAAACCAGCCACTCAATAACAGATCCATATTGATGCTTTGCTATCAACTGTATGAATGCTCTGTGATATAATACTGCTTAAAGTTAATAATTTTATAATAACTGATAAACCATATATTTGACTGTTGTCCAGACAACCGATTTCCTACATAGCTGTGAGAGTTTCTTGTCTCTCATATTACTCTGTGGTCTCTTTCTTCCCACATAATGGAATCATTTTACTCATTTTAGGTCAATATTTCATATCTATATGTGTATTATTTGATAAGTAGCTGGATAATAAGGGGGTAATGGACAATCAGCCAGCAATTTTCACACAATAAAACATTTTGGGGTGATAGAAGACAGATCACCCTTTCTGGGTGACTCAATTACTTGCTCCAGTTGTATTTGTGTGTGTATAAATAAAGCAAAAGAAAACAAAAACAATATTGAATCTAAATGACTAGAAAGAAGAAAAAAGATTAATTTCAGCAGTCAGAAAAGACAAAGATTCAAATTTACTGTAAAAAAGATTCAAATTTGCAGTCACCCTTAGAAACCCCCTTGCAGCAATTTTTACTAGTCATTTAAAGCCATGGTAATATAAGTTTATTGTTTAAAATGTACATTATTTTTTAAATGAAAATATATGTTTTAAAAAACGGCTAGATTTACAATTAAAAAGTTCTAGTAGTCATTAAGATTAAGGCGGGATTAAGGGTTCTGCCTGTAGGTGGCGATAGGTGACTGTATTCATGAGTAAGTCACATATTCAAACAATTATTTTAAAACCATTGCTCCATTTATGGGGAAAAAAAGTGGTATCTTCACTAAACTAAACAATGCATATGCTCAAAAACGCACAATTTTGTGGCGTTATTTGTAAGTATATGCGTGACAGAGCAAAAACAGAGCAAGTAACCAGCAATATGTTGTCAAAAATGTTAGTTATAAACAATATGAACTTCTTGTTTATTCAACTTTCTGAATATCAGTAACTAGGTATGCAATGGTATCAATTTTTCATGTTGCGATAATTGCTGAAGCTTTTATCATGGTATACGGTATTATCACAATATTGAATTTTTTTTTTTTAAGTGTTGTAATACTATAACAGGTTTAATAACTATTTTTCTTATAACAAAAAGAAATAAAAGCATTAGGAGAATTTGTCATTGTCAATTTGTGGTAAACACATTTAACACTGTTTATGTTCTATGTCAGAACGCTGACTCATTATTGGCCGACGCTGTTCACGTAAGCAGCATGAGGCATGCGTGTGATGCTGACGCAGGAGCCGGCCAATAATGAGTCAGCGTTCTTACGTAAACACGGAAGCGCTGCATTGTCCCCCTAAACCTCACTCCCATCTGGGTCACGGCTCCAATGTGACTGGTCCTGCTCACACTGCTATGAATAGTATTCGAACCAGCGCCACTGCCATGGGAGGCCTAGCTGGCCTCCATTACACTTAGACCTCAGTGAAAAATTAATGATATAATATAATTTCTTTTAGAGACGTATACAGCAGTGCCCTTATCAAGCAAAATGTTTCACAAAAGGACACTTTTGCAGTTTCATATTACTAACTGCATGTTACTCTGCTAGGACAACTGTGGGAACATGTCCTATTGATTCCACTATACTGTGTATATGTTTAAGTTGAAAACAAACCTTATAACAGCACAGATTTATGGTGTGGTATTAAATGTACAGACTTGAGCTTTTTGAGCTTCAGCACTCATCTCAGTATGTGCTGCTGTGGCTCAATGACCTTGAGTCCATCTCTTGCGATCCGCATTGATCTTTGTGCTTTTTCACTTGCATCTTGTTCTGACGTAGTGAAGAGGGCTGTAATGTTTTATATGGGGAGGAATCTTATTCTGCACCCTTTTAAAGATCTTTGTTAGAGTGATTTTATGCTCTCACACACTAATTATTCTCTCTCTCTCTCTCTCTCTCTCTCTCTCTCTCTTTTTTGCTTTCTCTCTCCTAATGGATCCTGCACCTGATTTATATCTTCCCCCTTTGGCTGGTTAAAGGTAAGTTTCAGTTTCACCTCACAGTGACACAGAATAAGTGCCATATTTAAATGCTGCACTGATCACACAAGGTAAGGTAAACAAAATGCTGCATTACGCACTAGCACAGGGGAAATACATATAAATTACAGTATAGGTTATGTGCTTTAAATGTTTTTTTTTTTTTTCTGAACATAGGTTCAAATACTGCACACTTATTTCCTGTAGCTTCAAATAAAAATACGCTTTTGTTAATGTGAAGGAATAACGTACTTCTATTATTGGATATTCGGTGGCATTCATCAACATGCCACATACAAAGTTATGAATTCATAACCCTCAGTCTTCTACGTTTGCCAAACAGTCCCTTGTTGGTGCTAAAGTGCTAAAGCTTTGCCACAAAAACAACACAGCAACTTCATTTTCAGCTCTGGCTCTGTTTGTTCACACGCTTGTCAGGTCTTCCCGCTCTCATCAGACAAAAAATAAACAGTATTATACTGACACAAAGACAGGACTCAATTAATTCTGATGCAAGAGAACAGAAAAGATGAGAGGAGAATGTGAGAAGGGAAATATGGCTCACGCTTTGTTCTTTATCTCCCAAATGCTTGCCATAGCGGCCCTGTCTATAATCTCCTCTTTGTTTCTCCCTTTTTGTCCCTCTATTCATTTTCTCTCTTTATCTGCAGTTTAGGAAAATCTGTACAAAAAGAGAGCACATTGCAACTGTGAAATTCAAATGCAAACACAAGGTTTTGCCCACAGGGATATTCCAGTCTCTACGTTTTTTTAGCCTATTTCAGGCAACAGCTCACGATAGAGTAGGTATCTGTTTTTGAAGTCAGGTAAAGGGAAAGCCATTGCCAAAGAAAAGCTCCCATCCTCAAGCCTTCTGTTTCTCCATCATGACTTCCGTTGATGTTTGCCCACAGTCTGTGATGCAGAATGCTGCTGTAGTATCTAGACCACGTCAGCCTTTACTGTACTGCCTGAGAAACCCAAGATGTTCTCCAAGCTTTTCACAGTGTAATGCCATCAGTCTTGGCATCAGTCAGTGAGTTTCCAGCACTAAAGGGATAGTTTACATGTAAACATGTAAATGGTGTCATCGTTTACTCATCCTTGTGTCGTTTTAGACCTGCATGACTATTGGCGCTTTAACACTGCGTGGTACTACTCGGCTCGGCTCACTTTACTTTCGGTTTGCTTTTCCATTGCAGTTAGTACCATATCAAAGTGGGTAGGATTATAGACTGATCGTTATAGTTGCGGCGCCTCTACATCCGTGGATCCGCTTCTCGTCTACCAACGAGTCCGCACCTTGTCTGCTGACCACGATACAGCCATTTCTTTTTTTTTTTCGTTTTAAGCAAGTCATTTTGCGAACAAATGATACTGCGGTGGCTGTTACTGACTATTTAAATCTAGCGGGTTTGGTGTCTCATGTTTCAAATCCAATGATGCTGGTAGTAACGATTCTCTCTGACCAATCAGTGACCTGCAGTGTTTACACGTCACATTTAGTATCGGTTCGGCTCCTTTGGAACCTCAACCGAGGTGGTACTATTTAAGCGAGCCGTACCGAGCCGTCCCATGCAGTGGAAAAATGCCAAAAAGTGAGCAATATCAAGCCTTACTGAATCATACCATGCAGTGGAAAAGTGCCATTTCTTTCTTATGTGTAGGGTGACCAGATTTGTCACGGTGGAAAATGGGACAGGACGGGACGGACACAAACTGATACATATCATATAGATATTTTATTATTATTAAGAAGCAAATTACAAACAATAGGATAAATACGACAGAGATACAAATTAAATAAATAAACTATGTCTTTCAAGTACAGTAGGTTTATTTAACATGCATACATTTTATTTAACATTTTTTCTTGTTTAACATTAATGACACAGACAGGTATTTTAGGCTACTGTCACTTTAAGACAGAACACTTAGATCTAAGTCCCTTTGAAGGATCTATATCTATAGTCTTTGCACATATCTGATTTTCACCAAGCTGTTTACGTTCATTTAAGCCATAACTGACTGTATATACGTGAGATACTCCACATAATGGGCATTTTGACAACTGTCTGTATTTGACCATCAAGGCACAAAGGGAAGTGAATTCGGGATTGCGCACTGTCTATAGCTGGTGTGTGTCATTCAGCGCAATACCACATTGAGTTCTTTTTTCACAACTTTGACAATGGTATGGTTAAAACGGTGTAGTTTTTCGTTTGAGTTTTCCGCGTACAGACGACACCATTGTCAAAACCATCCCCATTCATACGAATCCATGAAAATGACTAAAAACGCTGTATTCTGCTGTCAGGCCATTAGATGGCGATGAAACACTACAGACTGAACGTGTAATGCGCATGTGCATGATGTCATCGTTTTCACAGATTTGCGTTTTTTGTTGTTTACACGGAGACTGTTTTCAAATACTTGCACTTTGAAACCCGTTTTCAAAAGTTTGCATTTTCAGGCAACCAAAACGCTGTTGTCGTGTAAATGAACGGCCAAAACGCATGAAAAGTTTTCCGTTTTTAGTTGAAAATAGTGTCGTGTAAACAGCCCCTTATTGTATAATTCCTTGATAAACTTTTTGAAGATCCCTGTTAAATGTACACACAGGATTCTTTGATATCTTCGCGTCTGACTTGATCTCCTCCGCGGTCTCTAATACCCTGCCTTCACTAACTACAAGTTAATGATAACGAATTGTGATTGGTTGGTAAACTATATACATCTAATCTGTATGCTGATACAATTTCCTGCTTTGTCATAATTGTTTTTAAGTATTTGCTCTCATATTCACTGTGTGACCGCTGCCTGGTCTTTATTTGAGAGCATATGATTCCCAGTGCGCACAGACTTACCAGATTATTAAGTGCACTGTTATCTTTAAACTAAATAGTGTGATGATATATATATATATATATATATATATATATATATTAGCCATCGGCCATACTGCTCCCTAAGATATCCGCATTGACCACTAGTCCAGTTAGTTGTTTTGGACTCAATTTATGTTCTTTGAATGGACAAAAACGGTTTAAACTCTTCAAATGATCTTCTTTTGTGTGTGAAAAAGAAAAGTCATACTGGGTTTCATAATTGGATGTCCTTTTCCTTTCATCAGATTGGGTCCAGCTTTATATTCTTAATGACATTAAATTTATTAGAAAGCAACTTGAATTTGCAGTTTCAGATTAAGAGAGAGTTTCTACACTGTAACGACTGCATGAGACACTGATGGTGTTGAACTGAATAAGCAGATACGGACCATAGCAGCCAGTTACTGCAGGGCATTTGAAGTTTATTGAATCCCTGGATCGCCTTTGATGTGTAGGCTTTGAACACAATTCCAATCTGTATTACATAAATGGTTATTTGGTGAAAGATATTTCGGGTAGCAGCTGGAGCGATAGCAACTCTTGACCCAGACGTGACCCTGTGGGTGTTAGTATTGCCGTTGCGTGGCAGAAATCATCTGATATCATTGAGCAAATCCCTAGTTGTTTTTGCTGTTTTGTTTTTTGTATGGGTGCCTATTAATATCTTGATGCCCATAACTTCAGAGGACAATTGTTAGATGATGAAATTGTGGAAAATACTACAAGCAAAAAATGCAATAAATAAATATTTAAAAATTGGCTTTTTTGTAAAAATACCAGCAGTCTCCTCCTCCACATTCCAAGCATTTACATTACGGTGGGAGAATAAATACAAAGCTGTAATATTTGTGTTATAATGAGATGCCGAACAGAATATGACATCCCTCAGCTGGTTGCCTTCAACCTCCGCCACGTTAAGCTGTTTTTCCCAAAGCTGCGCTCTCGCATCCTATTCATAGTAGGATTACAGGCGTGCAGGAGGGACGGCGCAGGAGGGAATTGGGGGGGGGGGGGGGGGGGTGTTGCTATAGAAACGCTCCGGCAGGGACGGATGGGATGAGGATGGGTGGGGGTCGGTGGGCGTGACCGTCACAGCAGCCACTCTGTCATCGAGCTGACAGCGCGAGGTCCTTTTTTTAAGCTAACCACTGCATGTGGAGCAAAGCTTCTCTTGTTGTACCTTTTCTGCTTTCTTTTCTGCGTTCATCCCGACCCCACCTCCTCCCAATCTGGCCCTTACATTTCAGCCGAGGGCAAACCGACCTCCGAGCCATGAAGAAAATAGAAAATAGGTAGAGATATTAAAAACAGATGGCATGCACATGTGCACAAGGCTTGCTGTGCGCCTACTGCCCGAAATGCTGTGATTGACAGCTCTTCATGCTAGCTTGGGCCATATGTCTGAGTGTGTGTGTGTTTGTGATTTGTCAGGATAATCTGTTTAGTATTGCAAGGGCCTCATGTGCCATGTAAGGTGTCTCCCAGATCAGCCTACGCAGAGAAGAGGCAATCTCCAAAAATGCCTCTATGGCAACAGAGGAATTAACACTCCTGGAAAATTGCTCAGAGAAAATCAATTAGGATTTTTAGACTCCTGGCAACACTAAAGGATGGTTTGGAGACCAAACCACCCCAGTACAATGCATCGCCTACCTTGGCTCTGAAATGTTTGCTTGAATTGACAGTCACTCAATATGCAACAAAAGTTTTCAGTGTGCTTGAGAGTGATTTTGGCAGCCATAGCAGCTTCTGTTTTCTACTCATCAGACCATAATCATAAAAAATAAAAGCCGGTGGGCCTGGAGCTCATCACTGAGTAGACAAACTGTTCTCTTTGAGACAGATGAGATGCCTGTTTTGCAATATCAGATAATATTTCTCCAACTGGTAGGCAGACTTTATTTTACATTCTCTCAGATTGCAAGAAGAGTAAACAGAGCTAAAACGGTTTCTGATAGGAGAGCGGATGAAAAAAAAAAACAGAATTGGGGGATATTTAAATGATTTGAAGTCTGTAACTTCTAATCATAAAAAAGAGTTTTGGGTAGAGAATTGCAGGTATCCCTTGAGTCTTGCCAACCTTTTTTTTTTTTTCTTCATTTTGAGCTTTCAGTTACAGTACAAAGAAACTTATCTATGATTGCACCAGTCTTTTGTAACACACAAAAATAAATAAATAAATAAAAATACAGCTTATCTGGTATGTGCTGAAGAATGTATCAACAGTTGGAGACTTTGGCTGTCTCGTTCATTGACAGGATGAAAACCGAGACAAACCAATCCCAGATCTGAGGTTAGAGACAGGGCACAGTAATATTTTAGCTCTCTTCTGCAAACAGAAGATATTTTGCTAAGTGTTGACATACTTTATATTCTAATGCCTCAGTTTACAGCCCTATAACTGGAAAAGATGTGTAAAGTATGTTTAACCATTTGTAATGCATTTGACTCTTTGTATTCCTATATGCATTTGACTCTGAACTCTTAAGAGACCCACAACAGCAAAAAGCAACACTTGTTAGAAGCCATTAAAGGGCTAGTTCACCCAAAAATGAAAATTTTGTCATTAATTACTCATCCTCATGTCATTCCACACCCGTAAGACCTTTGTTCATCTTCGGAACACAAATTAAGATATTTTTCATAAAATCCAATGGCTCAGTGAGGCCTCCATTGCCAGCAAGATGATTAACACTTTCAATGCCCAGAAATCTACTAAAAACATATTTAAAACAGTTCATGTGACTACAGTGGTTCAACCTTAATGTTATGAAGCGACGAGAATACTTTTTGTGCGTCAAAAAAAATTATTTATTCAACAATATCTAGTGATGGGCGATTTCAGAACACTGCTTCATGAGGCTTCGAAGCTTTGCGAATCTTTTGTTTCGAATCAGTGGTTCAGAGCGTGTATCAACCTGCCAAAGTCACATGATTTCAGTAAACGAGGCTTTGTTATGTCATAAGTGTTTCTAAATTTCAATGGTTCACCACTGGGGGGTAGTTTGATACACACTCCGAACCACTGATTCGAAACAAAAGATTCGTAAAGCTTCGAAGCTTCATGAAGCACTGTTTTGAAATCGCCCATCACTAGATATTGTTGACTAAAGTCATTTAGTTTTTTTGGCACACAAAAAGTATTCTCGTCACTTCATTACATTAAGGTTGAACCACTGTAGTCACATGAACTGTTTTAAATACGTCTTTAGTAGCTTTCTGGGCATTTGAAAGCGTTAATTGTCTTGCTAGCAATGCAGACCTCACTGAGCCATCGGATTTTATGAAAATATCTTAATTTGTGTTCTGAAAATGAACGAAGGTCTTACGGGTGTGGAACGACATGAGGGTGAGTAATTAATGACAGAATTTTTATTTTTGGGTGAACTAACCCTTTAAATAGTACATGTTTTACAGTAAACGTGGGTTAAATTATATATAACAGCAGGTTTTTGGGGCAGAATTTTTTGTTATTCAAATAACAGGACTCATAGATCATAGATAAACTATTATGAAAACAAAAAAAACCGGAATGCTTTAAGGTGAACATTCTGAAGTTTCTACCTTCCACCCAAAAAAAAAAACATGCATAAACATCATGATTTTTATAACCAGTGACTTCCTTTAAACACGTTCAAGGGGGCCAAAATAACATATCAGCAATATCAATGCGTGTCTCTCTGAGGGTAAAGATGTTTTATGTCTCTCACTTTTTCAGCTTTCTTTTTCATATAGCTCTTTGAGTAAACAGACCCTACTTCTTTGTGGATCAAAGAGAAGAGCCGCTTGGCACGAGTGCAGAGTTCTTGGTTTATGGCAAAGAAACTTGAAAACAAAAACAAACAAGTGAATCTTTTTTTTCTTTTTCTTTTTTCTAATTTACAGTGATTGAGAATATTTTATCTGAAGGGAATTTAAAAACAAACCATACACCTCTTTCCCCCCCTTTTTTTAACATATGCAGACTTAACTAATTGGTGTAGAAGGTTGTCAAGGCAACAGTTCTGACCCAAAGAAATTCCTGACAGGCACAGAGTTGAATAAATGGGTTTGGGAATAGGGGAATGCTCCATATACCCATGAAAAGGGGTTAAATTTAGCATATATAGGAAGGAGAGAGAGAGTAGGCTGTGCAGTATTTTAAAGTAAATGGCACGAGCTCTAACGCAGACCACAATGCTGTTTAAACTGGCTCCTATATAGGTAAATGCTAGCAGAAAGATGACATCCTTGTCATAAAAGATGACCTTTTTACTTCAGCTCGCCTCAAATGGACTTCCAGGAGCGTTTCTGATATTCAAGGCTCCTTGTTTCTCATGGACCTTGTAATCTGACACACACAAGCACTGCCTGCAGAGGAAATGATGAAGACACTAGTGTGTCCAGGACTGCTATGAATCTGAATCTGCTATATTATGTCAGCTTATGGTGTAAGTTCAATGTAATATGGTTAAAAATGAATTTACTGCAAAAATAATAATAATAAAAAAAAATTCTTTCATGACCAGTGTAGTCTGACTCACGGCAAATGGAAGTCACTGCACTGTCAATCATACTCGAAGGAGTCCACCCATAAATATCTTATTTAAATATTATGTATATTTATATCCTGGTTGGTGTTTCTTTGTATTCAGTTTATAATTATGCATTCTGAAGACGCTGGCTAAAATGTAAGCCTTGTGCTCTCCTGTCAGCATTGCACTTTTCCTGTATGTCATATCAACACAATGCTTTAGTCAGGAAGCGGCATATCATCCAGTCACATAGCAGACAGTATTTCCATCATCTTTTGTTTATACTGAATAGAAATGGGAAACACATTTTGGACTGCGAAAGCTGTCTGGGGCAGATGAAAGAAAGATGAGAGGGTTTGATCTAGGTGTGTGCACTGACTTGGTTTGGGACCGATGAAAAGTTCCAGTCCCAGAGAGACAGAAGTGTTTGATAAAAGTTTGTAGGATATGTGTGCTTTGTTTCATATGCATGTCTATAGGATAGCTGTCCCCCCACTGTTCCCTAGCTTGAAGACAACAGTAGGCAGGAGCTTAAAAACTGCCCCATGGGCTCTTTGTTACCATGACAATGCCGAGGGCAAAGAAAAGTCACAGCAGAAGCCTTTGCCTGTGTCTGCCAGCGAGAAACCTCTTTTCAACACATTACACTGAAAGCCCTAGATTCAGCAACCACAAATATTCAGCACAATAAAGGATTTGGAGAAACTGCATGTTTTGGGAACTCCTGATTAGCAACAGATGCTAGATGACAAACTCGCTAACATAAACAAGAGAAATCCTGTATACAAACTTTCTCTGAAATCTTGAAATGGTTGCATTCTTTTTCAGCACTATTTCTGAGTTTCGGCAACAGTTGGGCTAGATTTCTTTTGAGAAGTTTAGTTTGTTTCTTTTTTTATCCTTTTATTGTTGTTGTTGTTGTTTTTATACTTGTATGTATGGATTTAATGTAGCTTCATTGATGATTAAGTATTTGTCCTGACTTCCTTGCCTGTTTTTTGTGATATTTTTAGTTAGTGTCTTTTCCCCCACTTTCTGTGTGTATTTAAAATCATCCTTTCTAAAGCACCGCTGTTAAAGCCATCCAGACGCCTGTTGCCCTTCATTCAGACTTGTGCTGTTTTTTGAGCATCTTATGTCACAAGTATTACACTGTAAACCTGAATAAGTTGGCAAAACACAAAAAATGTGAGGCAATCAGTTGCCTTATAATTTTTAAGTTGAGAAATTCAAAGTTTAAGTAAGCAGAACTGGCAGATTTTTATTTTGTACTCATACATTTTAATTGTTCTTAACTTGAAATGTTTGAGTACACTCACTAGTACATTTCACACCAATGTAAATATTTGTATTAGTGTAAAACTAGCTAGCTATATAACAAGCTAATTCAGAAAATGCTAATTTGCTAACATGTTAACAAAAGCACACTGTAAACCCGAACACTAACTTATAAAGATTAAGTACGCTGCAATTAAAGTCTATTAAATCATTGATGGAACTTAAAACAATTACATTTTCTGAATGAGGAGTTTAGTTTTATTTTTGTGTAGCTCAACATTTTTGAGTAAACCCTTATACTTAAATTATTATTTTTAAGTTTACTGAGCGATATAAAGTGACGTTATCGAAAAAGTCCATTCAACATTAAACTGGGTTAGAGCAGATTTCAAGTTCCCAGCATGCTTTGCGTCACACTCTGTAAGGGAGAATAAATGTTGAAATTGAGTGTTATTTTGTGTGGTTTTGCACAAGATTAATATGGGGAAGATGTTTTATTGTTTAATGTTCTGTTATTTTGGTTTTCAAATGTGTTTTTGTGATGTTGAAGCTTTTAGGGTTACCATCGTGGTGAAGAGTAGTGACTGTGGTTAGGTCGAGAATGGGCTGCAAAACTTCAAAGCTGTATATATTGCATGTTGATTAAAAGTTCATGCAAGTAAATAATTTTAGTTTCTTTGATGGTTGCATTAGTGCTTGATGGTACTAACTAACACTTAACCATAAAGGTTAGGTGTTAGTTTATACAATATTTCAATTAAAGTATAATTACTGAATTTGAGTAATCTGATTTTATTGGGTTTTACAACCACTGCATCAAAATAATTGAAAAATGAACATTACCTATGGTAAACATTAGTTTTAAGTACAGTGGACTTAAACATTAAATAAAACTAAAATAAAAAAAATTCAGTTTAACTTAATTGTTATTTATAATTACTTTTTAATTAAAAGATTTGAGTTGCTTTACTTAAATGTTTTGAGGTAATCGGTGTCTACAATCATTTTGAGTACTCTGAACTTAGGTAATATAAAGCATTTAACATTCTTGCTCTCAAACCAAGCCACATGCAGCACTTGTCACCATTATGGTAACTCTCCAAAAAACCACATTAACAGAAACAATTCTAAATTAGCATAACAAAACATTAATCACTGCTAAATCTCCCACATAACAAAAATCTTGCACAAAAAACATTAGCCTACATAACACTTAATTTTAGTATTTACTCTCCCTTTCGAGTGCTATGGGCAAGTTTCAGTTAAACTTTATTTTAAGCGTTAGGGTTTACAGTGAATGTTGTGTAAAGTATACTTATGGAAATATATATCGAGACCCCTCTATTCTTTTCCATTCCATTGTGCTTCATCAAGTTGTTTTTGAAGAACACATCCTATGTGAACGTCCCTTCACAGGGTTCCCACCTAGAAATTTTAGGGAATGTTATAATAGTGATTATTTAAAGGTCTGGAAAAGGTGGAATGTAATAAATGTGAGATTGAGCCAGTAGTCTCTGTAACTACTTATGCAGTAATCATGAATAACTGGAAAATTCAGGGCTTTTTTAAGACTGATAAATCGACGAGTCGTTCAGCCCACCGCCTAGTCCCCATTGGTGACGGATGTTGTCTCTTGCATTCAGTTAGTAAAATAAATGAAGAAAATATTCCTCCTGCCACTTGGAGAACTGTTCAGGCTTTTTCATTTCTTTCTTTTTTATTCCACTCAAGCTCTTTGAATGTTAAATCCGCCACGTCTTCATGGAGACTAACTTGTCTCATTTGTCTCTTTTTGAGTGCGGCATTGAAACACTCATTTCAAAGACCAGCACACAGAACTGCACTGAATGCTACCGTCCTGCCTTTTTATTTTCTTCTTTCTCTTCCCATCCCTCTCTTTCTTTTGCATCTACTCCCTCTCGTCTCGTCCTGCTCCTGCTCCCCCTATCTGAATTTCCACTTCTATCCAGGGAGGTTAACAGCATGAGGAATTCAACATAGTCAGCCCATATATCTAAACACATAAATCAGAAGTCTTCACTCTTAAATGGATTACTGAATCCGGGGACAATTTTAGCTTCTGGGCTCTCTTCCTGCTAGACTCAAACCCTGTTCCCTTTGAGGCTGAGACGTTTGACTGACAGACTCAATCTGGACTGGCACATTTCTTAACCTCTGTGCCCAGCCCGTGTTCTTCTAAATAAGCTTTTCACTGGCCCAATTTCCAAAGCTCTCCATTAAAATGCTCCAAGCTCAGTCTCACTATTACTTACTCGGGATGAAATGATAATCATGGCTTCTTGTTTACATGGGTCTCTGCCCTTGGATGACATCCATGACTGCACAGAGACAGCTCAGGGCTTGCCAGACAATCGGTGAGTGTGTGACATCTAATGGCCTTTTCTTTCTAAATGACGCCATCTGTTCTTATCATCAGCGTGCTATTGTTTGATAAACTATCCTCCCTTAGGGACTCCTGTGGTAATGAAGTAATCTTGCTGGAAGACCAAGTGGAGTGGCCAATGTAGAGCAACAACTTGGAGGAAGGTGTTTGTATGAGAAGTTGTAATGATGTGATATCAGAGGTGACATCTTAGTGTTTCCACACTGTTCTACAACAGTGAGACGTGCTTTAACACAGGTCACGGAAATCAGGCAAGGAACTGGAATATCTTACTTCACAGCTCAGCTCTTTAAGTTCAGATACAGCATGTCTTCCAAGGTCTGAGGATGGAAATAGCTCACATGCAGCCAAATAATAGTCTGTCTCTGGAAAATGGAAGACCCCAAGTCATGTGACCCTACTCAGAATGAATTTCTAAGCTTTTAACCCATTAGAGGAAGGTACTGTGATATGTCAAAGTTTATTATCCCATATGGAAATTTGATTTGCAGGAAGAGATTCAATACAGGACACCATAGATAAACGCATAAAAAGATTAAATTATGACATTAACTTGATTACAACCACACATTTACTACACATTTAAGTAACTGAAACAGAGATAAAGAAATAGATGTGGGTGAAACAAGATCAAACCCACTTTCTGTCTGTCCTCCAGATTCAGTATCGTAATTGCTATGAGAATCAAAGAGTTGCCTGATCTTTCAGTTCACGGTTCAGTGCTCTAAAACGCCATCCAGAGGGCGTCAATTCAAACTGGTAGTTGGGGAATTAGATGATGCTGTTGGCCTTCCTGAGGACAAGCCTCTTAAAAAAGGACTAACGCTCACACTCTTTATTGGTTATTATAACCAATTTCTTCTTCTGTTGCAAAGACTCAGTGCGAAAAAGGTGCAGTAAAACGGCCATCAGCCAATTAGTCGATTTCAAAATTGATTACCGTTTAAAGTTTTAAATGACCATTACATTTTTCAGCTGCACATTTTTTATTTCTTTCAATGTTTATATGTATTTGTTTTACAAGAATTTATGTTATTTTTATTTAGTTTTATTATCACTGTGGTAAATTAATTATTGTATATATACTCAGATTGGATAAACTTTTATTAGATTACATTTACCAATGCCAGATTCATTTTTGGAGGCTCTTAAAAGATGGACATTTGGATCTCAGGATAATCTTTTACAATTTACAATTGCATGTGTTCTTATGATGCCATTAGCCATCAGTCTGCATTATTACATTTCCGTTTTGAGAGATAACAACTCTCCAGGTATAACAGACCTTCTTAGCCAAACCCTTATGAGTCTGTAAGGCTGATCAGCCTGTCAGGCACTAGAAAAGGCTTTGTATATTATATGCCCCCTACAGATGTGCAGTGGAAACTGTATTTTTCCAGAGTATTAATGTGTTCTCTGAACTAAGCTCTCAGTATGAGACACAGTACGACGCACATGGCGGCAAACAGAATTAAATGCATTTTAAACAGTAGTGTGTTTTTATTGCCCTTTATTTTATTGACAGAAAGGCAAACTCAATGCCATTACTCGTGAAAAGAATGAAGTCAAATATAACTGCCAAATATACAGTAGTTGGCAGTTCATCAGAGAACATGTTCAGTCCATGGATTCAGTCTTGGCTACGCCTACCCCTGTCGTCCTCCAATTTCAAGGGCACGACACCACATAAACAGTTTTGTGTGTCTGCAGCTGTTGTCAGGAGGCCTTTTCTCTCCTCCTACCTACGGTCCTCTTTCCTTACCGCCAGAAGCCTTCTTATGGCATCCATTATTTAACCAGCACAGATCCTGCACTTCACTAACAAGCAGTTTTTTTCTCACTGTATTCAGAGATTCTCTCATTACGTCCCGTCCCCTCCGTTATCAACACGCCATCATTAGACACATTTATTCCAACGTAGGGATGGAACATGGATAACGCTAACAAACGTACATGTGTGTATGGAATTTAGAAGGCGAAATGTCTTCTGAGAGGAGATTAAGAAATGTCGGTGAGGATTTTTCGACATCTGCTCGCTGAGCGCTCTGGCACCCTCTCTTCTCCGGTTGTCACGTAATGGCATCCTGTCTGTCCCTCCAGAGAGACACAGGAGTCAGAGTGAAAAATACAAACAGAATCGTCACACCTTTTCAAACTGAGGGAGTAAGTGTCCCCTTTGATTATGGAATCTAGCTCCCCTAAAAATGTATATTTCATCATTAAGTTAAATGGTGAAAAGTGACTTAAAAAAACAATTATTTTTTTGATGATACGAGAATTATAATTATATATTTTATTTTTGTTTAAAATACTGTACTTAATAGTTCCTTATTGCCGATCTCGTCATGCGAAGTGAATGACCGCGGCCAATGGCAAGGTTCCACTCATGAAGGAAGGAGGAGATGGAGCGATAGATAGATAGATTGATTGATTGATTGCAGTAAGCAATATATAATGCACAAACCCCTGAATACAAACAATCTATTGCTCTGCCTTTACTGTGCATCTTTGATAGTGATAACAGGGAGCCTTTATGGAGGCATATACTAAATTTATGTGCCTGGATTTCATGATGCCAGCTTCCCTCCTTGACATGATAAATCAGATCATGATTACACTCCTTCACAAGGAAAGATAAGCTTTTAGATAGGGCTTGGTGGCACAAATAGCTGCAATAAATGCAGATGCAATAATCTGCCATGGTAATGGTGAGAAAATCATAAGGTCATTGCAAATGGCAGATTCCCCCAGTACCCAGTATTTCTGCGGTAATCTGTGAATTCAGATGGTCGGGCACAAACAAGTTGTCATGCTCTGGTTCATACAGGTAACGTTTGATGCATTTATATGGAGATTGCTGCACCAGCCAGAAGAAAAATAGAAAAAAATTATGAATCAAACCAGCGCACAGAACAAACCAAAGGCTTTTTAGCTCAGTTATATGGTCTCCCTGACTGCCTTCTGTCAAACCTGTTTATGATACAGCGTAAAAGACAGTCTGTAGTAGCATTTTCTATTGATAGGCCGGGTGCAATTTATGGCTTGCACATTTTCAGTACTTTTACAGCCTCATTAAGTTTAAGAATGTGACAAATGGTACATCTCAGTTTTCTCAGACCCAATTGGTGCTACTGTCGGGACTGATGGTGTTGTTGTCACATAGGTGATTAGGTGGTTTGTTATCAGTTGCGTGCTCTCACTCAATCTCATCCATGATTCAAAGCCAAAAAGCTCATGCTTACGGTGAGAAATTCTCAGGGTGTAGATCCACCCATTAACATGTTGTTTGTCACACGTGGTAGGTAAACTAACTGGAGTGATGACTCTATTGTCTTTGGGTTGTTGTCATTTTAATGGCCATGGTGGGAAATCAAGCTAAATGAACTTCATAACTGTGAGTGCAATCAACGCAATTATCCATTTTGATTGTCACCAGACACCCTCAAATTAGATTAGAAAATATGCAAGTTGCTCACAGTGGTCGCCTGAGTTAATTTGCCCGTAATTTAAAAATCTTGCATTTTAGTGCTCTGATCATTACTGTAACTTAACCGATGCGACCTCTAGCTATGCAGAGACACTGGAAAGCCATAGGAATAATCAGGCAGCGTGCAGCCATCGCTCATGGACTATTAGTCAAATATAATTTGCTCTCCACTTTTATATAATTTACGCTGGTGTGCATTTTTCAATAGTGGCATTAAATGCTCTCCAAAATGTCCTCGATTTTATCAGTTCTCCAAACCGTCGCACAAAGGGCACTGCTCTGTTCAATTTATTTCAAAAGGGAGATGAAAAATATCTTTCTAAGAGATCAGTGACAAGATTAAATGTGGAGGGATCTCTTCTTGACTTGTTGGCTGACTAGCATATCCATGATAACGGCTCACAGACAGACCATCTATTTCAATTCGACCAAGCTAGAATGCTTTCACTCGCTGAGCTGTCTAATCTAGACTGGGGTTGAGTGAAAAGTAGTGCACCCATCTAAATAGCTACGTTAGTGCAGAAGCAAATGAAAACGTACTTTTGTGAAGACATGCACTGCCCTACAAAGCATTTAGACCTGAATTTGATACAAAACAAAATATCAAACCAAGTAACACTGGCAAACCACTGATGCTAAAGCTTTTCTCAAAACTAACTTCACTTTCAGTATAAATAGAAGTTGAAAACAATAGTTTGGGCACTCTGTTGTTAATTTTAACCTTTAATATTATAGTATTGTACCTGGATAGTTTACGGTTGAGAGTCTAGCGCAAGCATTTGACAAATTCAAATCCCTAATATACCCAAGTGAAAAAAACAATCTATACAAAAATGTATTTAAAATTCATTTATTTCATACTAAGTATAGTACAAATCCATTAACATATTTACTGACACATCACTTGAGACTTGCTGCTATATGCTTGAGACTTGATATAAAATATTAAACTATAAATATAAAAATAAGATATAAAAATAACTACTTCATTTAACAATTTCTTCTCCTCCCTGTCATTCTCCTACACTGCAAAAAAATGCTTTTCTTACTTAGAATTTTTGTCTTGTTTCTAGTCCAAATATTCTTAAATCAAGTTTAATGTGATTAAATGTGAAATTATTATGACATAAAAATATATTAAAAACTTTAATGTAAGATGTTTTTTGTGCCTGTACCTGTTTTATGGTGGCAGTCTCAAGGCTGTCTGGTACCCAAATCAGTTGAGGTCTACAGGTTTGTGTGTCCTTATCAGCAACAGAAAAGCTTTGGGGCTGCGACTGGCATGTCTGCCGCAAATAAACAGCTCTCAAATCCATTTTACGGAGAGCAACAAAGGCCTGTGGCACCGATTTCCTAGTCCAAGAAAAAACTGCTCAATGTGTTCGCTGTGAGATAGTAATTAAGCAGCTTCTGAAAAAGTTGAACAGTAAAAAAAAAAATGCAAAGGTGACACATTTGACTATGTTCTTATTGTTTATGCCCACACAATCCCATCCATATACGTCTTAACCTTCAGATAACCGTCGATTTGGATAACCATCTTTATTTTTGCATGAACAATCACCTTACAAGACTGAAGGAAGAACATTGAGAGGTTCTGAGATCAATACTTTTAATATTTTCTCATTTCCATGACCAATTTGTGAGTCTTTTCATACTGCTATGGCCTTTGGCAATGGTTTTATCTGATGGAGTTTGTTTACAGCAATTCGTTCAGAAATTGCACCGCAACAGTCTTGCCTTTAATGAAAAGCAAAGAACCTGCGGGGGCTCATCACCCGCTTAGTAAGCAAAGATTTGTTTTCTTTATTGTCCCATTCTGAACAACTGTATTTTATTCATTTATTTGAGCAAACTGTAAAAACTAAACTGACTCATATTTCTTTTATTTCGAACGATTGTGCCTAAATGATTAAATTTAAATGCATAGTTCACCCAAAAAATTAAAAATGCCATCAAGTGCTCACCTTCATGTTGTTCTCAACCTGTATGACTTTCTTTCTTCTGTGGAACACAAAAGAAGGTAGTTTAAAGTACATACTATTAAAGTAAAAGGGGTCCAGTCTTTTGGACAAACAACTTTCATTGTATAGATTAAAAACATTCTTCAAAATATCTTTGTGTTCCGCAGAAAAGAGAAAGTCATACAGGTTTGGAACGACATGAGGGTGTGCAAATGAGTTGTTGGTGAACTATCCCTTTAAGCCTACCAGAACACCTACAAAACTAGTGGATGATAAACCCCTTTGGACAGCAAAGTAAGAACAAGTGGCCCATTCTTTCTCTGTTATGATTTGAAACCCATCGGGGAAGAGCCTTAGTGGAGGCGCTTCAGGCCTATAGGAATGTGGTGGATAGAAAGCGAAAATTTCCGGAGGCCCAAATATAAATATGGAGCACACCTACAGTCACCTTTCACTTGCAGCAGGAGCGTTGCTCTCTTCACCTTTTAATGACATGGACATCTGCCAAAGTACTCACTCTACACATTCACTGCCCCTGATTGATGACATCTGGGCTAGACCGGCGGAAGCAATCATTCTGAGGAGCGACCCCACAAATCATGGAGTGGAGTGCTGCAGAGGAAGTTCAAGATGCTCCTTATCCGACCACTAACGGAGAGCTCCACAAATCTCAGGCACAAAGGAAAATAGAAAGTGAGGAGGCAGACTTTTTAATACTTCCCTTAAATGTCAGCTGTAATCCTGTGGTGCATGAGGGAGGCAGAAGAAATATAATGCTGCTTGATGATTATATTGCTCCTGTTCTCATGGTGTTCTAGACACACAATGAGTCAGTCACAACATGTCGGATGTCTGGCCAGGTAAACATAAAGTTGTAGGTTGTGGGTTTAAGCCAACAAGGGGTGATCCCTCAGTTATCACCTGTTCTGGATGAAAAAGTATAACACTTCAAGCCCAGATTCAAGCTGTCTGTGTTTACCCTGTTTATATTAAATTCATCTGTAATTGAAGAATGAAAGAGACTCAGTGTATAGGGCTGGATGGCATGTCTGATACACTGTGCGACAGCAGAAATTATAACTAAATAAAATAATAAAAAATAATAATAACATTGAAGGCATGATAATGTACAAAATGGATAAATGTTGCTTTTGAAATCTGCTATACAAAAAAAATAGGGTTTGAAAAAGAAAAAATAAGTTCTTTTGATAATAGAAGAGAGACTTCTGGGACCCTGGTTAGCTAGTCCTTGAAAAACTAAAAGAGCTCAGGCATATAACCAATGGGTCTGAATAGTTTGGTGTTTCAAAGTAAAATTAATAATGATTTCTCACATCATTGGTACTGTACATGTGCACAGCAACGTGCACTCTTAAAGGTAAAGTGCTCTTCAAGAGAAAGGGTTCTTAAAGTGTTAAAACTTTTTATTGTCAAATTATCTCTTTAATTTGAAACTAATTTAAACTTTAAAATAAGAAAAAATGATTAAATATCCTCTATATTAGCTCTTTTTTTGTACTGATGCTATAGGCTTATTCATTCGTTACAATAATCTTACCTTTATTGTTTATCAAGTTCCATTTAAAAAGAAAAAAGAAAACAAGTAAGTGATATACTACTACTATGTTTAATTTGTAAAATATTTATTCTGGATTATTTAAAATACGTACTTAATTGCTTTTATTTCTTAAATAAGTATGCTTCTGTAGTATACACTGTCTATATTTCAAGCAATATGTCGAATATATACTGTTATTGTGAAATAAAAGTACTCGGCATGATTTCAGTCATACCATCCAGCCATTTCAAAAGCAAAGGATTTGATTGAAATAATCACATGAATCTTTTCCTTTAATGTCAGTGGTGGGAAATCTGTTTTGTTTAGCTGGAAGTGTCACTGTTGCGAGACTGTGACACATGGCTGAATCATAATAGACTGTAGAAGAGAAATCAATGATTGGATTTGTATTTGTGACATGTGATGTTCAGATGAAGTTTGTTTAGTCTTGAGTAGAAGAAGTGTTGAACTGTGTGGCTGGTATTCTGAAGCCCAGCAGCTGTCGAAAGTCACTCATGCGGTAGCTTCCACTTTCAGCCATTCCAGTTGGATACGACCCAAAATCTTTCAGTCTTAGAATAGAGCAGAATCTCACTGCCTGTGGTATACCGGAATGCCAGGAAAACCCTTGACTGAGAACGTCAACGCCCATATGTTGAGCGACACCATTAGTCGTCCCCCTCTCTCATTAGCTGAGTCTTTGAAGCTATAAGGAAAAATAGAGGCTTACTCTAGTCAAGATTTTTTTTTTTTTTTTTTTTTTTTTTCCTTTGCTGAAAAAGTTTAGGATATATTAGTGGTACTTTACTTCCATACAATTTCAAAGCATTGACAATACTTTTATTGAGGTTCTTTCTTCAACTAAGGCTGTTTTAGCCCTTTGCGTGCATCCAAGTCCTCCTGGGAAGTTTGTATTTACAAGTTGGGAAGTCGTGTTTTCAACACCAGGTGTGTTCAAGTCACTTTTGCCATAGCAAGATGGTGGTACTGTACCTATGGAAGCTTGTCTCTGCCACTAAATAAAAAAGGCAATTGGGACTTTTTATCTCACAATTCTGACTTTTTTTCTCAGAATTGTGTGATATAAACTCACAATTGCGAGTTATTAAGTCAGAATTGCGAGAAAAAAACTCAAAATTGCGAGTTATAAAGTCAGAGTTGTGGGATGCAAACTCGCAATTCTGAAAAAAGATTTTGTTTTTCCTCTCAGAATTGGACTTTTATAACTCGCAATTGTGAGTTTATATCTCACAATTCTGAGGAAAGAAGTCAGAATTGCGTGATATAAACTCACAATTGCGATAAAAAAGTCGGAATTGCGAGTTTATATCTCGCAATTCTGAGAAAAAAGTTTCCATAGTGTACCTTCTCTTAATTAACTACACAAAAATACAGCAAGGTTTTTAAATTCTAAAATGAAGAATAAAGAATTAGTTTTTTTAGGTGTGTTTTTAATTTATAGTAGTCAACATTTGAAGTGGATCAAAACCTTTCATCAAAGTTCTGTATTCTGTATTCATGAAGCCACTGTAAACTTAATTGTTACATATTATATTGTTTTATAAAACAGTTAGTTCCTGTCCTTGATTCTGATTGGTCAATAGCTGTGTTTTATTCACGATTATATTGTTCATTGAAGCTTACTGTATTATGTAGAAGAGTATTGTGAAAAAAAGATAGATTGAACAAGTTTATTACCTGCATTCAAATTTAGCATTTTCCTTCAGGTCAGTCCTATGTTCATAATAAAAAAATATGTTTAAATGTCCACTGCAATATCTTGTCCTTTTAACAGTTCAGGGGTTTTCCCGTGACTGACAGAGCTAGTCAAAGCATTTATCAGTTGCGTCTTGTTCCATGTTTACAACAATTCAGTCTTTTCAATATAAAAGTCTTCGCAGCCCAGCCTCTTGTACTTTATTGCTTAAAAATTACAGTGCTATATTTTGTGCAGGCAATTAGCTCATTTTGTTCTAAATAAAAGAGCCTGACAATGTCACGGCTAAATATCAGTATTGTGCATTCTCCCACGTTTCTCACTGACAAACCCCCAACTACTAAATTCGGGGTTTAACAAAAATCCCAAGCTTCCCACTCGTATTTACAACTTTGTTGGCGTACGTCGTCAGCCCGCATCGTCTCCTGGGTTTGATTCTCTCAAGTCTGCATTGATGCATCCTTGATATCAAGAACACATCCAGGTACTTTCATGTGTCCTCTGTGCTTGCATTCTTAGGTATTGGTATTGAACTTCGATGATGACGTAGTACGAGAACACAAGGACGCAAGATCACTTAGAAACAGCCTTTTTGTTTTAGTATGAGTATTAAAAGTAGGCCAATCAATTTCTTATTTAGCATTAAGTAAGAAATTGATTGGCCTACTTTTAATACTCATACTACACAGTTCACTATTCACAGTTCATTAGGGCCCAAATACATTGTATTTTCTGTAAAGCTGCTTTGAATGTATGTATTGTGAAAAGCACTATGCAAACATGAACTGAATGGCCTCAAATTGTCAAATTATTAATAAGCGACAAGCCTACTAAAAACATTTATTTTCACCCACAGTAATGTCAGAGACATAGTGTACTTAACCTATTAGCTGTACATTTGTAATTAGTAGAGAGGTTCCTGCTCTCTTAGGTGGCCTTGTTTGTAATTCTAGGTCTTAATTGCTTGCATGTATTTCTGTGAACACATATCAAAGTGAAATCTTGTTTGTTGGTCTCATCCTCTTCCTTCCTGGGAATAGAGGTCCTCTTTTCATCTCCGCACGGAAGCTTGCATGCACGAAAATGCACATAAACACACATCTGACTGCAGTTCTTTTGGATGAGGATGATATAGGCGGTTACACATTTGCGCTGTTCGTTTTGTATCTAAAGCTTTTTGTATTGTTGAGTGGCAAAAGTATTATTTTTCTGTCTAATTTAATGATAGACTGTTTACTCTTTATGGATTCTTCTCAACTGGCAATCTGAGCTTCCTCTCTTTATAGCTTCCATAAGTTTTTGCTTATGGTTAATGCATGGAGACTGAGTTAAGAGTAGTTGAAACAAGGTTTCCAGAGGCTTTGCGCTATCTCGGTTATTCAGAACGGACTGTGTAAATAATGATACGGCATTATGCATTCATTGGGTCTCAGCGGCAGACTTTCATTTCTCATTTGCTCTTTGAAGGAATGTATCCTTAGAGAGCCGGCGCAACACGTGATGCAGTTGTTCCTGAAATTCACTCGCTTTTCGAAGTACCCTCACTAACAAAGTCCCTGAAGCATATGGGTTTGTTCTATTAAGTGTCACTGTGAAACCTTGAGAAACATATTTGAACTAGACTTGTCATGGCAGTAGGCAGCAGAAAGGGACTCAGCGAATATGAGCTTACTTTCTGTCTATGGATTCACTACATTAAAGAAATATTCTGTGTTCTGTTCAAGTTAAGCTCAATCCACAGCAGTTGTGGCATAATGTTGATTACCAGAAAATGTATTTTCACTGCAAAAATCTGGGTTACAATGAGCCACTTACAATGGAAGTGAATGGGGCCAATCCATGAACTTCTCTGTTTCAACAGTATTGCTAAGCATTTCACTACAAAATAAAATTATATAAAAAGGTCAAATGTTGTATCTGTTAACATTAGTTCTGTCATGTCAACTCTCAGAGTGGTTGGCATGGTAATGGGTATGACAATGTTGATATGTTTGGTCTTGGCAGAATAGCTCTGTTGCTGCTGCTGCAGAGCAAGTACGGGACTTGCTATTGCTGATACATACATGACACACTGCTGTGAGCAAGTAAGATATGCTGCTGCTGTGCTATATAGTGTACATGAATTACCCATAGCAGATCTATACAGGTGGAGCTGGGGAAGGTGAAGGGTTTCTGAAAGTGTGCTGCACTGCTAAGGCAAATGCTACTAATGTATTTGAAGGTTAAGCACGCAAGTTCATTGGCTACTGATACAGCAGGAACCAATCATCTTTGTCCTATAGATAATGAAGTGATTATGAGCAGGTTGAGTTAAAGGACCTATTAGCCTCCACCATCTAGAGTTTCATGACAGAACTTTGTATTTAATGCACTGTAAACTAACATAAATGTAAACATTTTTTATTAACTAAGGCAAAGGCAAATAAATGCTGTAAAAATATATTGCTTATTGTTAGTTTGTGTTAATTAATGCATAATCTAATGTTAACAAATGAGACCTTATTGTAAAGTGTTACCACACTTTATAATGTCAAAATGGCAAGGGTTTTAAACAGTTTACCAGCTCGAAAATTACACAAGTTATGGCAGAAACGTTATATAAGAAATATATGTGCGTTTATAAAATAACCTTTGCCTTAATTTGCCCCATTTACTTCCGTTGCCCTACTTTTTGCCTTCTTTTTTTTAAGAAGAAGAGGGACTTTTTTTTTTTTTTTGTGGTAATCAAATGCTGTCAAGCTTAATTTGCATTGAACCAGGACTATTCCTTCAAGGGTGACATGCAACTAATTTGATGTTAAAGGGATAGTTCATCCAAAAAATGAAAATTCTGTCATCATTTACTCACCCTCAAGTTGATAGTCCAAACAGTGTTTTTTTTTTTTTTTAGTGTTTAGCAGAAGAAAGAAATTCATATAGGTTTGGAACGACTTGAGGGTGACAGAATTTTCATTTTTGGGTGAACTGTCCCTTTAAATTGCTGTAAGCTAATCGTAATTTCACTAGTTTAAAAAGTGTAAAGGTACGCTACTGTTAGTAGGTAAAAAGGTCCATTGTCTATTCTTAATAGTGTAGTGATGAATGAAGCCTATCTTACACAGAAGTCACTTTCAAACCAAGCAGCTTTCTGTTGGTAAAGGTGAGTGAATCTTGTGACTAATCTACTAATCGACTGATGCAAAATCTGCATGGGGAAATCTTTCACCCTTGCCCAAAATTCTCAGTCACGTGGATTCCTATTGAAATTACTAAATTTCGCTGAACAAAGTTAAATGTGAACGCACCTTAACGTAGCCCATTTGAGTTTGTTTGAGCATCCCGGCTATCCATACACAGCATCAATCATTGGTTCAACTGATGGTGTGAGTTTGGGTGCAGAGCTATCTGTTATTTTTGCACTGCCGTTTGGAGAAGCTAGTGGTGCAGAGCAGTTGCAGGTACTGTTGTTAGCTCCTGATGCTAACCTGAGAGAGTAGCTGCACTCAACTTACCTTTTCCAAGCCGAATGGGAAACAAAAGCCAGCCTTTGCCTCAGGCAGCGGGCCTAGTTGGTAGAACGGCTTTCATAACACTGCTTTTGCAGATCAGGAGCATTTATCAAAATGTCAATATGCAAAGTGAGGGCCTTTTGCTGTGGCTAATGAATACAGCAGAGGTGGGTCTGTGCCTCCGCTTCCCTCGAGAGAGCACAGATCTACAATTAAAGCCCTATCGGCCTTGTCTCTTCCTCCATCAATACATGCTTTGACTGGACCTGCACGCGCATGAACCACGGTACTTTATGGCCTGTTGCCAGGCAACGGAAGAGAGGAAATGGGCTCCTAGACCCGATAGGTCACTCTTGAAGAGGAGGCCATCCAAAGCAAGGATCTATCTGCTCGATAATGGACCAATCTCTCCATTCCTGATACCTGAGCCAAGAAAGATAAATTGTGCACAGCTCACAATATGTATATGTAATATGGTTTTATATATTATAATTATGGCTGTAGATTTAGCACAGTAATTTAGTGTAATTATTAAAGAATAATAATAATAATAATAATGCTGTAAAAAAAAATTTCTTTATTCGCAAAAAAGCTTTTTATAATATCTTTTTAACTATTTACATTTCTGACACAGTAATTTTTTTAAATATTTTTATATTATTATTATTTTTTATTTATTCATTATTTTTTAAGTTTATTTTCTGCAAATGTTTATATACGTGATTAATTATAATTGGATTAATTTATTTGCATATCCTATATTTTTTATTTAATTTTTTTAATATTTTCATTTGTTTTTAATTACTAACATCCCTAATTATAATTTAAAATCTCTTCCCATATATACATTTTAAACTTTTTTTTATTATTACTTAAAAACTCTTTTCATTTTTATTTACCATTCACTATTTTGAATTAACAGTAGTGATGAAATGGACAAACAAACAAAAAAACACTATATCTTGATTTTCCCAAATGAGCCACACTGTAAAACCCGATAAGTTCAGAATACTCAATTTTTGTAGACATCGATTACCAACTAAATGTTTTTAAGTAAATTGTTACAAGTAAACAATTATAAATAACAACTTAAAAAAGGTTAATCGACGACGTGACATGGATGTCGTCACAGTATGTCGCTCAGTAAACTTAAAAAAAATAATTTAAGTACAAGGGTTTACTCAAAAATGTTGAGTTACACAAAAATAAAAATAAACTCTTCGTTCAGAAAATGTAATTGTTTTAAGGTGCATCAATGATTTAACAGACTTTAATTGCAGTGTACTCAATCTTTATAAGTTAGTAGTACTGTTCGCCGCTATGAAATGAAAAACTATTTACCCAATAATCTTCACTATACAGTCCGGCTCCTATGATCAGGCACATCGAGAAAAAGGAGTCAGTTCAAATGAAATGAATATATGAGGGGGAAAATGCTTCTGCTGGGTTTTATTGTACTTTTGTACTGTAGCAAAGAGATGTTCTAAGTTCAAGTACTCTCAACTGCAGTTAAAACACACTAGATAGCGTTAGCAGTGCTCAGAGAGGTGAGAATTACTGTCAGCAGTGACCTACTCAAACACAAACACATGGAGCTTAATAACAATACATTGCTCATTTGCTCTGTCACACACATCATTTAGCAACAATTAGCATTATTATTAGAGGCCCAGACCATAAAAAGAACACCATCTCAGTGTCTCTTTATCCATTTAGCTCTCTGGGTAATATTGAATTTAGTTATGTGTGAGCATACTGTATCAAGTAAGGTCGGGTATTTTACATTGGCCTGTGGCCAACTGCATTTTTTTCTGCAGTTGCTGTTGAGATAGGACACACTTGAACCACTTATCTGAGTCAGATTAAGCCAATAAAAATGATGGTCTCTGCTTACAGTACCTGCATAAAATGATGAAAAACTGCCTTATTTATGCATGTATTTTTTGCATGAGCCTTATCAATTTAAAACTGATAATGATTAGGTGTGTTTTGTTGCCTAGAAACATATGGATCTCCACCAGTAAGCAAGACACAATGCAGTATGTTGTGAATAAGATGCAGTGCAGAATAAGTTCAGCGCATGCTGTCAGATTGCAGCAAGGAAAAGTTAACAGGTTCGGTCACTGGGGACGTTACAGCCAAACACATAAATCTTATCAGACAAGTCCATGACCCAAAAAATGCCACCATTGCCGGAGCTGATCAATGCTAGGCTTTATATCTTGCACTAAAATGGTTTGACTATTCAGAGAGTCTGTGTGTAGTTTCCACTGAAAGGGACCATCTCAGGCTAAAGGGGGCAGCTCTTTTTGTGCACTTCATTAGTTAATTAGAATACAGGCACACTGGCTCTATTGTGCACACTATCCTGAGGGACAGACAGAAAGAGACAGACCCCTTCAATTCTATTCTCATAAATGCACCTCCAAGCTTTGAGAATTCAGTGACCGGAAGGACTAAATCATAAAATTAATTTCGCTTAGTCATTCTTGGGTATATTAACTTCTAGCTATGCTAACTCAATTTTGTGTGCTGTTGCGATTTGAAATCTGTCAGACTCCAATTCATGATGCAGCACAAGTACACTGTAAAAAAGAATTGTTGGTTTAACTTAAAAAAGTAAGAGACCTGGTTGCCTTGAGTTCATTGAAATTAAAAATTTCAATACAATGAAGGCGGTTGATTTAATCAACAGAAACTGAAAATATTATGTTATCTGAACCACATTAATTAATTAAGTTGATTTGACAAAAGAAAAAAATCTTGTGATGACAAATCATAGTATACACACTGCATTTTCATCTGTACCACAAGGGCCACTGTGGCAGTTATACGCATAAATATATGCATTTACTGTCAATTTGTAATTATATATGCTGACACTTAATGTCAAATTTCATAATTTAATGTAATCTTTAGCAAATCTCTTTTTCCATACTGTACATTATGTCACCTAAATAAACCTCTAGCATTTAAAATGATCGTTTTTACTTTTTTGTTTAATATTTGATTTATTTAGACAAAATAGCAATGCATTTTTAATTTATCTATTATAATCGAACAACACAAAAGTAAATTTCTAAAATTTTATATAAAAATCTGTGTGTAAAATTCCTTTTATTGAAACATTTATATATACGTTTATTACCAGTTTAGTACCAGTTCTCTCTCCATGTGTCTTTTAGTTTATTTATTTATTTATTTTTCTGTTTAAAAAAAAGATGAAGACTTTGTCAGGAGGACTCCCTTAATTGTGTTTGTAGAATTCTACCATAATCAATTTTTCAACATTGATGATTAAATCTTTAATGGTGCACATTTTCTAGCTCAGCTGATGCCTCAGGCAGATTGTCAGATCGAGAATGATGTTGTTGAAAGCTGGAGTAACTTTGGCAAACATAATGAAAGCCTTTGAAAATGACCCAAGTGCTCTTCACTGATGAAGCCTCTGACAGACTGCTCTGCATGCATGAACCTGGCTGCCGCTCCACACTCCGCAGCTTGTGTCAGATGTGTGTTTTTTTTACCTAGAGGCAGCCAGAGGTTCTTTACATGCATTTTATCTGTTCTGAACCCTTTCAGTCTCTAAACACAACGCCTTGCTCTGAGGCTCAGAAATCTCTGTCCTGTAAACCTAGCCTCAGTAAACCCAGTCCTGTGCTCTGCCTCATTAGTAACCCATTAGAAGGACACTCTCAGGCCAAGGGATTTATGGGTTATTTTCCGTAAGTGAAATTGCAACCGCGTGCGTCAGCGGTGAGCGCAGACATGGTGGTGGAATGTCTGAGTTCGATCCGCACAGCCTGACAAAGGAGAAGGGCATCAGTATTCCAGGTGTCTGCCCACATCAAAGGGAATTCAGCAGAGCAGAGAGCTGTTTGATTAGCCGGCATCGATACAGCTTAAGATTTTAGGCTGCTTAAGACGGCTGACAGCGAAACAGGATTTCTTGTCTCCTTCTAAGTGTTTTACTAGTCTTCTCATGTCTGAGTTTGCAACGGTTTGTGCCTGCTGAAATTTTTACTGATAGGAAGAGTGCTCCCAATAGTGTGGAACACTTACCAGTTTAGCTCATGAAATTAATAGATTCAACTTTTGTCTTCAGATAACTGACACTGACAGGAACCCTATATATCCCTTATGCCCTATGGACTAGGAGTGGCATTTAAATCAATTATCAATTATCAATTTATTAATTAAAAAAAAAAAGCATTTATATGAAAATTGATGAATAAATCACTTTTTTAATGTTTTATTGTAGTTAAATATAGCAATAAAATAATACATTAATAGGCATACTTAAAACTACATTTAAGTTGTTTAAAATGTTAATGTAGCAATAAAATAATACATTCTTAAAACATTTAATGCAACTTTTAAATTACATTTTTAAAAAGCAATTCTGTTTCTTTAAATTCTTAGAAAGTTCATTCACTGCTCTAATGTGTTTAGCACTCAAAAATGGAAATTCTGTCATCATTTACTCATCCTCATGTCGTTCCAAACCCATAAGACTTTCATTTAATTTCAAAACATGAAAAAAAGAAGAAGATATTTTTGTTGAAATCTGAGAGATTTCTGTCCCTCCACTGAAAGATTTAATTTAGGGTTTTATTCACAAACATTGATCAGTTAACATGCAAAGAGCACTAAAATTTGGTAAAAAGAAGCTCAAGGATACTTGCTTGATCCATGAGAACAAATGAGGTTCATTCTTGCATGCCATTCCAGCATGTTTGCACTTCCACAAGAACCAATGAGGTTTGTTCTTGTGCGTCAAGCAAGGACAGTTTCCATTTACCATATTTGAGTGAATAAAACCCTAAATTAAATCTGTTCATCATATAAATTCAGAAGACTTGGAATAAACCGCTCAATTCATTTTTCTGGGTGAATAAACTTTTAGTGGAGGGACAAAAATGTCTTAAAATTCATTAGAAATATCTTCATTTGTGTTTTGAAGTTGAATGAAAGTCTTAGGGAATGACATGAGAGTGAGTGAATTGATGACAGAATTTTTATTTTTTAGTGAACTATCCCTTTGACTGTCCAGTGGCATTTTTAACTCGATTGGGAAATGGATAAATGTAGGCAATTGACCAGTTATTAAAGTAAAACAATTGTTTCTAAAAAATACAATGTCAATTTTGTATTCAAAATGATTTTTACATCTGAGCAATATCCTTGTGGGCACTGTGCCTGTTCTGTTTCCTGTCTCTTCTACACTGTCCTAATAAAGGCAAAAAAAAAGAAGCTATTTTTACATTTAATATTTTAAACATTTTATTTAATTAAATTAAGTTTTAAATATGTCTATTTATTTGTTCAGTTAAAAAAAAAAAAAAAAAAAAAAAAGATTAATTAAAGATTTTTTTTTTTTAGTTTTAACTGGCAATCGTACTTCTCCATAACTGTAAGCTCTGGACTGTCAGCATAGTTAGGGGAGGAGCAATGTGACACTTCCTGGATCTCATAGCCCTCAGAGGAAATCAAACTGGGGCAGGTTTACTGGTACCGGACACGGATGCCCCCAGACAGCCATGAGAATGAAACTCAACTAGCATTCTCTTCCACTCGCAGCGCCAATCATAAAGAATAAAGCTCAAATCTGTTTTCCCTGGCTCATCATTAAGAGACCTGAGTGGGGCTGAGGACTGAATGGGAGCTACAATTTCTGGCTTTAACTCCAAGCAGAGACCCTCAGGAGGGTTTGGTATTTTAAAAACAGACATTGCTGCCCAGCCTTTTGTGAGGTCCTTAATCTGTACTGTTCCTCCACAAGCAGCATGAAGACTAGGTAGCCACATAATTGCTTCCACATTTTAATGAGAGTCATTTATTTTTGTATCATCCATTGAAAAATAAACTGCTGCCTTTCCAGAGTAGTTAAACCAAAAATGTGTTTTTAGATCCAAATCAATAGCTGGATCACCATTATAGTACAGCAAAATTACTTCATAACATACAATATGTCCTGTTTAGTTTTGAATGATAGTTAAAAAAAGACTCGTTAAACAATCAAGAGCTTGTAAATCAGATACACATTTCCCGATTCTGATTCACAAGCTCTTGATTGTTTGATGAGACTTTTGAATGATTCTTTAAAGGATTAGTTCACTTTAAAATGAAAATTACCACAGAATTTACTCACCCTCAAGCCATCCTAGGTATATATGACTTTCTTCTTTCTGATGAACACAATCTGAGTTATATTAAAAATATCCTGACGCGTCCAAGCTTTATAATGGCAGTGAACGGGACCAATGAGTACGAAGCTCAAGAAAGTGCTTCCATTTATCGTAAACGTACTCCACAAGGCTCTGGGGGGTAAATAAAGGCCTTCTGAAGTGAAGCGATGCATTTGTGTAAGAAAAATATCCATATTTAACAAGTAAAATATCTAGCTTCCGCCAAAACGCCTTCCGTATTCAACTTACAAAGAAAGTGTAACACCTCGCACAGTTCAAAACGCTAATGCTACGACCAGACCGCCTTCCTTATTCAACTTACGGAAAAAAGCGTAACTGACATCGCGTCAATGCTTTTTCGTAAGTTGAATATGGAAGGCGGTCTGTCAGAAGATAGATATTTTACTTTATAACTTGTTAAATATGGATATTTTTCTTATACAAACACATTGCTTCAGTTGAGAAGGACTTTATTAACCCCACAGAACCGTGTGGAGTGCGCTTATAATGGATTGATGGGCTTTCTATAGCTTCATACTCGTTGGTCCCATTCACTGCCATTATAAAGCTTTGATGCGTCAGAATATTTATTAATATGACTCAGATTGTGTTAATCAGAAACAAGAAAGTCATATACACCTAGGATGGCTTGAGGGTGAGTAAAGCCTGGGGTAATTTTCATTTTAAAGTGAACTAATCCTTTAAAAGGCCCTGTTCAAAATGTGTTCATGAATCAGACACTACACTCCATGTTGCTGATTAATTAAAAGAACTGACTCAAAACTAAATGAATGAGACTACACTGGTTGCACAGTATGACTTTGATTTAGTAAAAAGAACCTAAAGCATGATTTGTTTTGTGATTCTCACTACACTGGTTCCTCTGTATGTTTTTGATTTAATAAAAAGAACTGGCTTAAAAGAGTCATTTGTTGGTGAACATCCCTGAAATGCAGGTCACGATTAATTGGAAAGTCAATATTTTTACACAGCCCATTTTCTGTCTTTCAATATAAGCGTAGTAGCATGCTTATGGGGGTCAGAGTGGGACAGCAGTGTGCTTAGAGTTGTTGGCCGGTTTCCATACGCCATGTCTGATCTGAAAGCAGGATGGTAATTAACCCGAGACAGGCACAGCTGACAGACTGCTGCATCAGACACCCCAGCACCCTTCAATCCCCCACCACACAGCTTAGTAAGGATTACCGGACATACCATCACTCTGCCCGGTGCTCCTCTGTCTTCATCTGCGCTGAGGGACATGGAGAGACCACGGTCCACAGCGCAAACAAATTACACGCTCAGCTAAATGGCATGCTGGGTATTTATTTGCAGGAGAGACACTCTCGACGGGGTTTACTAGGAGTTTAGTTTGGAGGAACCGTTGAATTCTCAATTCAGACAGACGGCCGTTTTGTTGGTTAAAGTTGTAGTTAGCTTCTCAATCTGATGTTATGAGACCAGACATGTGCTGCTGGGTATTGAAGTGGTACTGGAGGTTGGGAATTGGTTTACATGGGCTGATCTCCGAGGGAGGAGTTTTCTGCCTCAACTGGCTTGATGCGATGAGCTCACTCAGAACATTGCAATTGTCTTTGTGCAGATCAAACGCCTTTTCAATCTGACAAGACCAGGCTATTTCAGTTCCTTGCCATCATTCCTTTTTGAATTAAATTTGAGATTAAGTAGCAAAGCCTGTGGACTTAGCAAGTGTACAGGACGAGCAGGTTTGGAAGGGGGAATCATAAGGATGGCTAATCTTCCTCTAGTGCTGCAACAGGGCACCTGTTCTCTATGACTTTCAACAGTAAGTCAATTAACTTTAATAACAGCTTGTGGCTCAAGGTCCCACAGTGAGAGGCAAGACATCAGGACAATCTACAGCCACACACTGAACCCTGAGACAATGTCTTCTCCCCAGCAACCTGCATCCATCCATCCACCTCATAAACATCATCATCCTTTTCTGTTTAATTACTGCTCCAACTGATATCACACCTCGAGCACACTGCGTCTGGCTTGCTCATTCAAAGACAGAGGTGTTGTGGTACATTTGATACATTGGAAAAGCCAAACACTTCACCATGAACCTATTCTTTTATTCTTGCTTGAAGGAATAGTTCACCCTGAAATAAAAAATATAATTAAATTACAATTACAAAAAGCAGTTAATTGCATAAATGCATAATGATCAAATATATTCTAAATAAATTAATAATAAAACAATAAAAATTTAATTTTTTATCAAATTTCAAAATTAATATGTTTTTTTTTATATGGTACATTATAATGTTGTGGTGCTAAAATTCACATTTAACATTTTAAACAATTTATTTTTGTTACTTAGCGTTTTGTTTTGTTTTAATTTTTTTCTTTTTAAAACAAATTTCTGTAGAATTCTAATATTGGTTTATTCATTTATTATTTTTTGGCCATAACATGAAAATAACTATCAAGTTAAAATATTGTGTTCCACTAAAAATATATTTTTTACAGCATGATATATTATTATTATTATTATTGTTGTTGTTGTTGTTTTATAACTATAACTTTTATAAATACTCACATAAATGAATAATCAATAAACAAAATAAATCATTTTATTTAATTATTTCTTTGAGTGAACTGCTGCTGAACTTTCCCTGCCTGCATGTTTTTTTTGTTTTTTTTTGCCAGTCAGAGCCAGTATTTTTGATCCTTTTCACAAAATTTTCATGGCCCCCAGAATATTTTGTTGTTGAATGAATATCTGAACATACAATAGGAAAAAAAAAAAAGTAAAAGGAAAAGAGCCTCTGCTCTTAAACAACAACAACAAAACATTTTATTCTAGCTTAATGCATTCTTTTTTATCAACAGTTGAATGTGGGTAAGTTTCATAAAAAAATCAACATTTTGAACAAAAAGACTCTGTCCAGATCGGATTCAGAACTATGATCAAATATAGATAGAGTAGATCACGTCCATCAACACCCCCTAAGTGTGCACAGTCCTATACCTCATCCTGGGTCGACATTTCATTCGATAATGTTAGGCAGTGTTGATTTATATGCTGTTTAATGTTTGATGATCGCTTTATTTTACATGTGCGTTCGCAATTCTTCTTTTGCTTGTTTTTGCTTCTTCTTCGCTTGTGTTTTGGACCAGATATTCTGTACTCTTTCAGAAGATGTGTAATAGCGCCCCTTACCATATAACAGCAAAAACATGGATTGTTGGAAATTTCCCTCAATGGTGGGGACGCGTTGTGTCATAATTGATGGAAAATTCCGTCGATTGCAGTGAAAGAGTTAAAAGAAAATGGACAGTGAGGGAGATGAGATTTCCTCAGCCCTGTCTGTCTGTCGCCAGTCAGAGAACGAGTTCTGTCTCTCTGATGTTTAGTCACCCATATCTGCATTAAGTACAATTAGTATCCTGCAGGCAGTGTTCAGTCTCTGTGTGGTGGGAGGCGCCCCTCAAGTTTCAAGCTGACACTGCAGACCTTGGGGCATCTGCACCATTAACGGTAATAACATATGTAAATTAAATGAACTTGTTTTTGGCAAGGGATATTCAAGTCATTTGAATTTATGTTAGTCACAAGTTGTGGCAGCCTTTGAGCGAGTGGTCTAATTTATCATCCTGAAGACGTGCCATGCTTTTAAAGAGCACATTTCACTTCACAGTTATTATGATGGTGGCATTGGCTACTTGTGGTAGTAGTATATTTTTGCGGATGTGTCACGAGAGGGAACAACGACGTTATTTAACAACTACGCGTTTATTGAACATACTGCATGACCTGAACATTTCAGTGAACTGCATAAATCAACACTGCCCATTTCCCTGGGCTCCCAATATATATATGGGTGCCCCCACCAATACAGGTACAATTTGTTTGGCCAACATAATAAGGCTGGTTCCACACATGATGCTTATTGAACTTATAACTGCAAACTGACAACTGATGCTATTGTAACAAATAAGGCCCTGTTTACGCCTGGTATCAAGATTTGTTTTGGTCGATCGGTTCTCAAGTAGACAAGAGACATACATTCCCATTTACATCTAGTGTTTTAATCAGTCTCTATTGTCCACTTTTCAACCTGTTCTGATTTCTTCGAGGGGAGAGTCTATGGGCGGGTAAATGTATGGCCTTTTTCAGATCTTTTGTTCTAATGGATGAAATAAGCTTGCGGAAATTACATGTGAACGCTACCGGATACGGTGTTGTTTCTGCTCTGATAGTTTCAAGACCACACCAAATGCGGTGAATGGGTGATAGAAACCAGGAAAAGTGAGAGAATATTGTGCTTGGTATGTTTGTCGTCTTCAGACCAAACTTAGGTTTGGTCATGCGAACGGGTATCATTCAACGTTGTCATCTGCACAAAAAAAAAAAAAACGAAACGAAAAACTTTTCCATTTTTAGTACATTGTTGTAGTGTAAGTTCCATAGCCAACAAAGTTTAAATCTCTTCTGACAATTGCGCTTCCCATGTTTACCCATTAGGTCAGTAGGCGGAGAGTAGGTGGTCTTTTGTGGCTGTTCGAATGCATCCGACCACATGAGCGTCTACACTAAGAAATCAATGCTGATTTGGGGAAAACGGCACTCTTGCTCGTGTGATATTGTAATACAACTACAGTACATCTTATCCTATGATATGATGACAAAAACTCGTCGGGGCAAAAATGCCCGTGTATCTTGAATTTTGAGGGCATATAACTGCACGAGTAAAGAAAACGCGGACTTATTAAAAGAATTACCCTTTATTTAAATATATGAACATAGAAAATCGCTGTTAACAGGTATATATAACATTTCCCATTCCATGACTAGTAAAATAATCGCAACTTACTCTCTGTAAAATGGTGTAATCCGCAGGGTGATGGACAAAAAAGGTGGGTAAAAAGGTTGGTGGTGTTGCCACCATACACACTGACTGTAGCTAGGCAAATCCTGCAGATTGGACTGTCTAAGGAGCTGTTTTCTTGGAAGCCGAAAAACTCCCATACTGTCGAGCTTACTTCACTTTTTTTCGGGTGTGGACAGAGCCTCTCACTCTCCCGCTCAGACGACATGGTTCTTCTCGGAATAGCTGCGCGTGCTGCGTCTTCTTCTTGTTTGTCAGCGTTAAGATGCAATACTGCCACCTGAGAGGTCAACCAGGTACTGGCGCTGGAGGATTTACATGTCATGATATCATAAGCGTCCTATTCATTTTAAATATTGTGATTATCGCCAATACTGGTACATTGTCACATCCTAAATTAACACGATATCGATATTTCATGCTTTGAATATCACGATTATCATCAATACCGGTATATTGCGACACCCCTAGATCTGATTGATGAAAATGCTTAATCCTCAACATAACCTTTGCTGATGGCAGCTGATGTTTTTAGCAGGAAGACACATTTTGAGAGACCAGCTAACTACTTTATGTTGGTTTAAGAGGTTTAGGTTAGGTTATTTTCTAAAATGAGCTTTCAGACAGGAAGATGCAAGAAAATGCAAGGGGGCTTCAAGATGACTTAAAATTATTTTAAATAATACAAAACAAGCATTAAAGTAAGCCAACTTAAGATATTTTTTTTATTGTCTTGAAAAACATGGATTTACACTGTAAAGAAATATATTTTTCAATGTTGTAAATGAAAGAAACATTACATGTTAAACCTGTAAAAGTCATGTAAATGAATGAAATCTTCTAAATCCATTGGGTATTTTCATAATGAATATACATTTTTCTAGTTATGCCAAACTCTAAAACACTTTAAAAATATTTTATAGGGTAAAAATGATGAGTAAAAAATGTTTTAAATCGTTATCCTACAATCCATTAAATCATGAGAAACTGGAAAAGTCATTGGGCTTTTAAATATTGTGGTGGACAGTGGGACGCCATGAATTCAGAAAGATTGAGAACCACTGCTCTAAAGCCAACTGTTATCATTCCCACAATTACAAGCTTGTAATTCCTTGTAAGTGTCCTGCCTGTTTATCTGTGTAAAGTTTAAATGTATCAAAGTCAGTCTTCAAGTAGGAGCAGCAGGTCAGTAGCACAGGGGGTTTTATCTTGCTTCGTGGCCCTTGAAACGGGCGCTTTGCTCTTATTCTGCAGTCATGCTCTTTGGTTGCTACTTTGCCGTCTACCATCACCTCTGGGAGAGCATTTACACATACCTCTGAGGCGAAGGTCGACAATACTCCTTATTTTCTAGATCACAGCTGTTTTATTTATACTGCCCTCTGGTGTAGTAGCGTTTTAATCCTGGGATAAACACAGAATATCTTCTCAAAAGAAAACATTTGATATGTAACCTGTAGCCCTCTTAGACATAAATGGAGAATTATTAGGTGTGGATTATACACTTCCTTTGTCAACATTTACAGGCTCATTCTTATGTTGGATTTGTGCTATCTATAATCCTATTACCTTTATGGATTTTGGTATTACATATAAGGATTCTCATCAACACTTGTGAACTTCTCAAAGTAAAGCAAAACATCTCAAATTATTAGTTTCATGTCAGAGGCTTTGTTTATTCAATTGTCTGTCTCGCACATCTCTCTAATCGTCGTTAATGGACATCTGTTGGTTCTCCATAGTGTGGACCTGGAGTGTAATTTCTCATTTATGTTTGGATGTTCTGCTTTGATTCAGTGCTTAATTGTTCAGAGATGAAGAGTTTCTGTTTGGATGGTGCAAATGTTAGTTGTGGGTGTTTGTAATTGTTTTTAAATAGAGTGTAGTTGTTCATTGTTTTTGCTCTTAGTAAGTTGACGAAGGAAGCCAGTGTTTTTGCGAAACTTTGAGGGATAGAACTGCCCTAAATATGAGGGAAGTGATAAAGTTGCTGCTAGTCACTTAATCCCTGCATTTCTCTGGATCACAGAGTGATAAAATAGAACCTCAGAGCTACTCTCCCATCTGTTCTTACAATATGGTGCCGTGTAACCTTGAAAATCGCAAAACAGTGGACTATGACTCTTTTCCCTAAGCTGTTATTACTTTTTGTAATTGCCTTAAAGTCAGACTGCTTTAAAATATAAAAATAGTACAAGCTCTTAAGTTTTTGTCAGTATGAAACAGAATCAATATAAACTACAGAATCATTACCACAGCTTGCTAGTCTTTTTTTTTTTCTTGTCTAAAGACAAAGTTACTGCTGCATTCTCTGCATATCATGCATGCATAGACTGAGACAAATGCTGGAACTGGAATAGTCGGCGCAATTGGACCGGATGATCAGCGTGGTAATGAGGCCATCCGATAACTTTCTCTCATCCCGAACGCCCTCTCTGTTGGCATCTGCTTTGAAAAGTTCCACCTAGAGGGTATCCCAGGCCCTCCAGTTTCCATAGTAACTTGCCAAGGGCCCCCGCAGGGTGGTGCATAAAGTTTTTGGAGTTTAAAGTTGACATGCCACCCCAGAGATGCTGGTTTCCTTCATTGGCTGGTTGGGTGAGAAGTGAAATATTAAGCTGAAGCAGCTGTTCTCCATGGAGTTTCTCTGTTTCATTTACTGCCAACATGAAATTAACCACTGTATTAGAAGGAATACATGGTCACAAATATAGTTCACCACAAAAATCCTCTGACATGGATGAGCACAGGAAGGAACAGTTTGTGAGAGATGTATATAATGTAATATTATGTAATTTAGTACTGTTCAAAATGTTTGGGGTCAGTGCTATTTTTTTTTTTTTTTTTAAAGAAATTAATTCTTTTATCCAACAAAGACACCTTAATTTGATCAAAAGTGACAGTAAAGACACTTATGTTGCAAAAAATAATAAATGCTGTTCTTTTCTTCAAAGAATACTTTCTATATGCAGACTTAGAATAAAGGTGCAGTCACATTAGCTAAATTAAGGAGAAATTTCACAGGTCAAAAATGTTGATTATATATTTTCAATAGGGTAGTGATGCATGAAGCACAGCTCACACAGAACTCACTTTCAAATCAAACAGCTTTCTGTTGGTCAATGCGGCAGATTTCATTAATGAGAGACAAGTATTTCATTGGGCTGCTGAATGTAGGACATAATATGGCCTACTGACAAATCCAGTTTTTGGACATTTTGACATCTGTGTGCGTGTATTTGACTATTCAGGTGCACAGAGAGAGTGCTTCTGTTGTGTGTCATTCAGTGCGATTCCGCCTATCCCACCTTCGCTAACTGCAAGTTAATCGATAATGAATTGTGATTGGATTGTAATTTTGTGCTACGACAAGCTTGGCTAAATTTGATTAGGCTGTAGGCTGAAATTATATTAAACCCGCCAAAGTGGCTACTGGGAGTGGCTTTCTTACCCGCCACAGCTGAAATCCACCCGCATTTGGTGGGTTGGCGGGTGTTAATGTCAAGCCCTGATTATATTATATTATATTCAGTGTTGGGAAGGTTACTCTGGAAATGTAGTAAGTTACAGATTACAAGTTAACATATTTAAAATGTAATAAGTAGTGTAAATATTTCTATTACTTTATTAATGTAACTGATTACATTTGATTACTTTTTGATTACTTTTCTAAATTTCTAACTAATGTTTTCAACTGTTAATCATTTCTAGATCATTATAAAGTAGTAAAAAACATGTTTTTCTTATTGATATAGTTTCATATTCACTGGCAACCCAAACAGACTTCCCCAATGTATCGTTCATTACATGCTTGGTGTTATTTTTTGATGTTTGTTTGTTTATTTTTTAAATAGTTATATTCCACCTAAAATATTGTTTAGACTCAATGACCAATCATTGTTGCAAGACAAAATGGGTCAAACTAATAGAGATTTGTCCACGAGGTTGCGCTTAAGGTTAACATTCATCACCGAAGATGCTTCCTCAGGTTTGACATTGAAACTTTCGATGTCAATAGCATTTTAATAGTTTTGATGTCGATAGCATTTTAGTAGTTGGCAAACATAATTTGCACTGAACTGTTATAATTGTGCCCTTTTCTAATTTCTGGATGAAATGATACAGCACTGGAATGCATTTTTATCACTCGCCATGGTGGCATCTCTCAGACAGCTGCAAATTCAAACAAGTGAACCAATCAAAAGCATCAGAATAGCATTGCTTTACTAAAAGGCCTTTAAATGGCAGGGGATATCGTGCACATCAAAAACAGGCAAAGCAATATTATATTATATATTATATTATATAAAAAAAAACTCTTTTAAATGTGTATCTGTCATTTTGAACAAACTGTAATTCAGTAAGTGCTCTTGCTGATTCAGCGAGTTCATTCAGTGAAATATTTGTCAGACTGAGTCAGTTATGCTTGAGTTGTACGTCAGTTTGAATGAATCTTTAAAGGAATAGTTCACCAAAAAATGAAAATTCTGTCATTATTTACTCACCCTCAATTTGTTCCAAGCTTGTATGAATTTCTTTCTTCTGCTGAACACAAAAAAAGTTATTTTGAAGAATATGGGTAACCAAACCGTTGATGGGCCCCATTGACTACCATAGTATGGAAAAAAGAATACTTTGGAAGTCAGTAGGGTCACAGATGACAGAATATTCATTTTTAGGTGAACTGTGCCTTTAAAAGAGTCATTAGTTTGTGACTGGACTAGTATCACATTTGTTCCAGGTGGCATCTTACATGATGAAATGGTTCATTTTGATTATGTAGCTGTCACACTGATCTCTGTGTTTAATGAAAAATGTAAACTATGGGATGTGTAGGGGCTAAAACAGATACTTAAAGGGATAGTTCACCCAAAAATGAAAATTCTGTCATAATTTACACATTCATATTCAATCTCAGATGCACCTCACCTAGTGGTGTGTCTAATAAAATCATGTCTTGAAATGTGTTGAGATGGAACTCAGCAAATCCATGCTTTGTACCAGGTGTGTGTGTGTGTGTGTGTGTGTGTGAGAATGTGTTTGAGCTAGCCTTAAATCTGCTGAGAAGGAATGACATCATACATATCAGAATTTGCCCATGCTCTTTCATCTTCCTTTCATAGCTCGTCTGACATGGCATTTCAAAGCACCTTATTTCTGCAGAATGGTAAAAATAAACTTGCTGTCAGGAAAGTTTGTCAGTGGGAGAATCTCTTTAATCTGGCCCACAGAAATGTAAGCTTTCTCTGAGTTGACACCCAATGTCCGGCACACGTCAACGTGTGGACAGCTCATCTCCTCGAAGTCTTTGTGAAGCCTCTGTGATTAATAGTTGTGTGTTTTGCCAACATCAGTGTCTCTGCCTCCGTTACACAGGGATTAATACACCATGTTTGCTGGCATGTTTCGCCAGAGTACGGAGATGAATTGCCGCAGCTGTGTATTTACATGAATATAGTGATTTAATGTAGAGGATGTAGCTTTGTGTCAGACACAAACACATGGATTGGTAACACATCAATGAACTTGGGAAAATGCAGAGCTGTTTTCATTAGCCGTCAAAGACTAATACATACATTTCATTAAAAAAAATTGACATCTAATAAATGCAGGATTTTACGAGCAGAAATATGTGATCGTAAAGTCAAGAGGAAATAAGATTGGATGTAGATACACAATGTAATATATATTCTAGAGAGCTATGGCCCATATTCAAGATGCTACATTTGATATGTTCAGGCTTATAGTTTGAAAACTAAAGCCCTTTCTTACTTCTTATTGCTTTATAATATTACTCTGCGTTTGGCCCAGAAAGGTCTATAATACCTGTAGAAAGCTATTGGTTAGCATTCCCATTCATCTCAATGGCAGTAGCGTGACAGGGCCATGCTAACCAGTCCAACCTTTACCACTTGGTTGGACATAGACAAATACTAAGAGTTTCCTCACAGAGTTTTAGCATATTAACTCACTCTCCTCATTTGCTAGTCTGTTTGCATCTGTATTGTTATTGTGTTATATTCTATCTGTCAAATCATGATATGATATGCTAATTTTGCTAAGTGGCCTGCAGTTATCTATGAAGATTAAGAGTAAAAGATGCTAGATGATTGTGCTGGCGACACAGCGAGTTACCACCTCTAAGGCTGAGCTGTTTCGGATTTATTTTGTAATTAGGCTTATCGATTTGCCATCCTATTGTGTTTTATGTGTTCATTTGCCTTCCTTGTGCTCTCAACAAGGACACAGCACTGCACTTTTGCTTTATTGACACTCGCTACACAAGGATTCCAAACATTTGGCTTCATTCAATATACAGCCTCAAGACTGCATTATCAAGTCAAAGAAGTTCAAATAACAATATCATCACTGTACCGGATTTCTCATCTGTCTGCGTTTATTTATTTTGTTGAGTTGTTCAAAAGCTCTGGTGTTTTTGAGTGGAAATTGGACTATTTCTTAAAAGTAAATGCTTTCAGTGAGAAAAACAACTTAAGTCGTAGGCAAATTTAATATTTAATACTTTTCCCTGGTGCAAGTTTTTTTTTCTGCTTATGAGTTTTGTTTTGTTTTACACAATATACGGATAAGATATTGGATAACAGTGTTTTATTCAGATTAAGTATATACAGAGACTTTTCAAGCTCAGGGAGCAAGTAATAAAGCTGGGGTACTGATTGAGTGCACTTAAGACTTGATTTTGAAGAAATTTTTCCTTTTTCAATATGTGCTGAAAGTGTAAGCACGCTGTCTAGAAATTCATTTTGAGCAAACAAGACAGAACCACTGTTTCCTCCCACGGTACTTTAACGTCAGCGAATATCTCTAGTTGCATTTCATATATAGACACAAACAAATAGAGATGTTCTTTGCTTGACTGCAGATACTAGAGCAAATATTCACAAAACCACACATGACACTTTCTATCTTGGAGCTTTATGATGAAATACAGGTCTGTAGTCTGTGTTCAGGGTTGTCGTGCTTAGCAGATGTTTGCATTGTCCCTACTACTGAACTGTTTCATTTATTAAATATAAATGTAATTCACACATACATTACCATTCAAATATTTAGAGATGGAAAATGTTTTTAAAGGCTGCATTTGGTAGTCAATGGGGGGCGAGATCTGCTTGGTTACAAACATTCTTCCAAATATCTTCCTTTGTGTACAGCAGAACAAAGAAGGTTTGGAACAACTTGAGGGTGAGTACATGATGACAGAATTTTCATTTTTGGGTGAACTATCCCTTTAAGATTGGGTGAAATGTCCACAGAAGGTTTTTCACCTTGGGAGAATGCATATCGTCATTGTCATGTTGAAAAAAATGCCCAACAACACAGGGAATGAGGAGAGAGTAGCATCTTCTGTTTCAAGCACAACTCCCTCACACCTTCAGCACTCATTCATCCCTATATAAGAGCTTCACTACCACTGAACTTTACTGTGGGAACCAGGCACTTCTCACTGTACTCCTCCTCTGCCAACACCATAACATTTTTGATGCTGTTAGATGCAAAATGATTGACTTGGTCTTATGAGACCACAGTATTGATTCCCAGAAGTCTATATTTTGTAAATATGGGCCTGGGAAAAGGCTAACTGACTTTATTGTGCTTTGGCTACAGTGGGAATATAGTTCCTGTGATTTCTGCAGGCTGCATCTTACTCTGTGAGATAAACAGTCACTCTTTTCATAGCTTTTTCTGGCTCAGAGACACTTGCTTGGTATTTCTCCTGCTCTTTGTCTAGCAAAAAAAATCCCTCATCACTAAATGAAAGCTTAAAATGAAGGCCTGATTATTTCAGGGGCCTTGTCACAAGTCCATAGTTTTTGAATTTCTGTGTTACTTTTGCTGTATTTTCACACTTGCAATGATTTGGTAATCCTCTTGTACCACTGTCCTCTTTTTTGAAATAAGTCTCCTGACAGTTCTCTCCTAAGTGGTTCCATTGTTGTCAGCTAGTCTTGAGAATGATTCAGTGGGCTATATAACACTTTTAATTGTCAAGAAATGACTTCTCTTTAAATGTTTTGGTTCAACATACTTACCTGTTGATAAAACATTGCCTTAAACTTACACCAGAAAATTTGTATTTCATTTTATTTAGTAACTTTTAGGTGTGTGTACTCATTCTTGCAACACAACATTTTATCACCTTGATAAGAAAATCTTATTTTCCTGAACAATTTTGACATGCTTCTTTGGTAATTGATCAAGCAGACTTGCTGGAACATTATATCTCTAAAGAACCCTAACATGTCTTCTAAGTAAAGAGTAATTGCTGGATTTGTTAAGTTTCACTCTTTTATGTTGTGCACTGTATATTTAGGGATATTCATAAGAAAAATGTAATGTAAGTAAAATAATGTAATTATAGAAAAAACATTGATTGGTTTTTTGCAGTGTAGAAGAATTAGATGTAGAGCACTTTGGGTAAATCTGATATAAATGTTTTTTTTAATTACCCATGATAGCAGTGTGTACTAGCGAGCTCTGACTTGCAGTGTGGTTTGGTTCTTGGTCAGTTCCTCTTTAGTTGCAAACAGGAAACAAAACATTCCTATGATTTCTTGACAGATTATAGTGTTTATGACTGACAAGCTCAATGACACTGCCTGCAGTGATTCTTCTGACAGAAGAAACAATCAGATGTTGTTTTTTTTGTAGGTACTGTTTCACTTATGAGATAGAGCGGTTTGCCTTCATCTCTTTTTCTTGGGATGTGATGGCATCCATTGCTCGTGGAGCTAATGGCTGCTTGCTGCCTGGGCTCATCTCATTCACCGCAGTTGATGCAGGAAGATGAAATGTATTAGCCTCATATCTGGAAACTAATATGCCATCATTTACAGCATTACGGTCCCCAACTGCACACGAAAGAAAATGTTCAGGGAGCTCCATCAAGTACCTTCCATTAAACTGGAAAATTGAAGCTTAAGGTACCACTATGAAATATCAGTGTAGTTCAGAACCCCCAGGTAATTGTGGGTGGAAAATAAGTTTGCGAGAGACCTATAATTCACCGTATTTCTGATAGTGCAGAGCCCTAATTGTCATATTAGTCCGAGAATCATCCTGCCTAACACTGGGGTTTTTCAATAAGCGCTTATGACGGTACTTGGGGTTACCATGGCTACGGTTTACTGCACATTGCTCTTGTATACCACCACCCCGCGCACCCGTTTCTGTACCGCGGTACATACTCATCTCCGTCTGCCATATTAACAGAGCTGGAAAAGAGCCAGCGCTATTGACGTGTTGTTATCTTCAGGTCCAAAAATGCACGGCCTTGTGCTCCTCGTACACCCACTGACAACATCCTTCCCAGGAGTGCGTTTTAATTGGTTGGCAGACCTAGTCACTGGGGATGTACAGCATATGCTGCTTCTTTTAGTTTCAAGACAAAAAGTGTGATTTTATGTAAACTACCTTAGTAATTAGATAGCAAAGAAAAGCTTTCTGCTGAAAAGCTTCAGTTAGGATGTGTAGGAGGAACAAGTGTGTATGGGTATAATTTAAGAATGGGTCATGATGATATTTGGTTTCCCATAGTCATGGACCAAATATCAATAGTTCAATAGTTTGGGGCCAGTAAAATATAAAAAATATATTTTTAAAAATAGTTTTGCACATTCCTTGTATGATTTTTGTATTGTATCTGGGTTATTTCTGAAATATGTTTTTCTCTCTGTCTCCCCAGCTGCTTTGCAAGTGGATATCACTCCGGCCCAAGGAGAGATCAGCGTGGGAGAGTCCAAATTCTTTTTGTGTGAAGGTAGGAGGATGACCCTCCTGTGATGAAACATATCGGGGGTCACGTCACATTTAACCTTGATGAAGTGCTTTTGATTTCAAACCTGCCGTTACTGCTCTGTTCAATGCATTTAAACAAGCCCTTTCATTCTGATGGGTGGGTGAGGTTGACTAAAGTTTTGATGTGCTTATTTACTGCAGATAATAATTCATTGACCTCTCTGACTTTTGCAGTGAATCAGTTTGTGAATTTTAGTCCTTGATTTTTTTGGTACAGAGCAAAATGTAATGTTAATGAATAATGGTAGATGAAAAGCAAAAACAACTTCTATTATAAATGAGAAACATTTGAAATATTCAGAGGACTCATAAAATGGGAAAAAAAGAAAATGTGACTATATTATGTTTGGTTTACAGGTATTTTCATGGGTTTTGTGAAAATACCTGTGAAAAAATATTTTACGGCACATTAACCATCTTGAGTGTGTCCTTCAGTAGCACTGGATGATATATTAAGAATTGGAAATACATATTATGAATATTTTTGTTCCACATATAAAATTAAGCAACATCATTAATTAATGTTGTTGTAATTTTTTTTTCTAAAGAGCAACATTCATGATTGTTGTTCATTTCCTTGAATCGGTTCAAACTGTCTGTCAATGAATAATTGAAAATTCTGATCTAAAATTCTGAATTTCAAATGTTAAATTCATGTTAAAATCATGTTAAATATATTAAATATTAAAATATATGAAATGCAACAGATATATGAACATGTTATAGTAAACATAGATGTGGATAAATGTGTTTTAAGAAAGTGTTTTGTTATAAAACGTATAAAATACATGCAAAATATGGAAATGTAATGTAATAATGTGATTTTAGCAATATTGTCCAGCTTTGTTCTTGAGTCAGTTTATGGAGATGGATTTTGAATACACTAATGCACACAGATTAAGATGAATTGTTGAGTAGACAGGCCGTTTAAATGCATTTAAGGCAAAAGTGCAGTTTGTCTCGCGGCTGATGAGCTGATGGTCTGTCATAGCGTCTTCTCTCTGTCTGTCTGTCTCTGTTTTCAGTTGTTGGAGATGCTAAGGAAATAGACTGGTTTGCACCCAATGGGGAAAAGCTCAGTCCAGGGAGACCAGACATCAGCGTCAGCAAGAATGACGAATCCTCGTCAACACTTACAATCTACAATGCTAACATCGACCATGCAGGCATGTACAAGTGTGTGGCCAAAAGCGGGGACAAGGAATCTCAGGGCACTGTCATCGTAAAAATTTTCCGTAAGTAAAATATTAAACATAAGTAAAATGTTATTTATTAGAAATATTGTTTTTATTTAATTATTGAATTTAAATCTTTCTCAGTATTTTGTCTTGTTTTCCATTCAAATTTATAAACGTACTTAAAAGAATATATTATTTATTAATTAAGTTTGTTTTTCTTAAACCAGAAATAAACTTTCTCTGAAATATATTTAAGTATGCTCACGTATTTTCTTTCTGAAAACAATCCTTAATATCTTGTACAACTTTGCTTTTCAAACTTTTACTGGAAAACAGGATAAAAATAGAGATTAAGTACAATATGGTACAAGATGATCTAAGTAGTGCATTTCAAATGTCTTTTTCAGAGAAACTTACTTTCCAAAATGCTCCATCGCCTCAAGAGTTCAATGAGGAGGATATTGCTGACATCATCTGTGACGTCATCAGCTCACCACCCCCAACTATCATCTGGAAGTATAAAAATACAAGAATCCAGCCTGAGACTGATGGTAAGATTTGCAGTACCCCAAGCAGATCTCTTTCAGTCTCTCTCTTTCATTCCCCCAGTGTTATCCTCATATTTCACTATCTTCATGTCTCTCCCATACTTACTTTCATATTTCCTGTCAAAATCATGTGTGAGCTCTCTTAGCACTGTGACAATGAAAACAGCAAAAATGAAGCACCTGTATTTTTATTGAGAGAACTCGAGTACTCAAAGTTTTATGCTGTTTTCATCTGCACCGTTTTGTTTGTCGATTCAAGCCTCATTTTAGATGAAACTATTTTAAACTCGAAAGGCTCCTCCCTCAGAGACCGCTGGAAGAAACGGTGACCGCAGTTCTCTGCTGTGAGACGTGAACTCAGGCCTCTGCTAGATGAGATTTTCACTCCAAAACCACTAATTGTAGCGGAGCTTGAAAACCAAACTGCTCTATGTAAATAACACATTTTCCCCATTTCTCTCATTAACCTCTTCTGTGCTCTTCTTTTGTTTGACTGATGTTTCTTGTAGTTCGGATGAAGTACGACACAAAACACTCTGTCTATGTAACATACACTCTTAATAATGCTGGGTTAAAAACAACCCAAGTTGGGTTAAATATGGACAAACCCAGCATTTGGTTGTTTTGACCCAGCAGTTGGATTATATGTTTTACCAACGTGTCGGGTAGTTTTATATACCTCAAATATTGATTAAAAATTACTATATGGCTGGCTTAAAATGAACCCAAAATAGATTGGAAATTAAAAATCAGACACATAATTACTAGAGGCAACAGTTATAATTAAAAGGTGAACATGTTCATTTATTAAACATATTAATAAATGTTAATTTCCAACGTATTTTGGGTTTATTTTAAGTGAGCAATATAGTCATTTTTAAACAATAGTTGAGTTAAATAAAACTACTCAGCAGGTTGGGTCAAACATTTAACCCAACCACTGGGTCACAACAACCCAATCGTTGGGTTTGTCCATATTTAACCCAACTTGGGTTATTTTTAACCCAGCATTTTTTAGAGTGTACTACTCTTACTATTTCTGCAGTATACTACTTAAAAACAAAAATACCAGGCAGTGTCCACTGTATTCTGTGTAGTGTACACTAAATAGTAATCAAGTATTCTATTTACAACATTTCTAGGCTAGAAAGCTGTGCTTTATCTTGCTGGATTTAACATATCAGTACTGTTTTACTGTCTCCACAGAGTTGAAATTTTATATGCACCTTTACTTTGCGTCTTGAATATAGATAGCACTGCAGAAAAGCCCATAAAGATGATTTTATATGGGAGAAGATGTGCAGCGAGTCATTTTGCTGCCCAGCATGTAATGAGAGGCTCGTTAACATGGTCTCCTTATCTTACTCAAGAGTAATTACAGTCTCATTTTGATTCCTCTCTCACTTTTTCCCCCTCTTTGTTTCTGTCTCACCCCTACAGTCCGTTTCGAGGTCTTAAGCAACAACCACCTCCAGATCCGCGGCATCAAAAAGACAGATGAGGGTGACTACACCTGCGAGGGCCGCATCATGGCCCGGGGAGAAATCGACCTCAGGGTCATTAAGGTCATTGTCAATGGTGAGGACTCAATCTCAGAGCCACCTGCTCTTTTGCCTCACATGGACACGGGAGCACAGAGTCTATACAGATTTACACCAATTAGTCGGTTCTGCTTTGGCAGTTTCATTTGAAAGCAGTATATATTAAAGGGTTAGTTCACCCAAAAATGAAAATTATGTCATTAATTACTCACCCTCATGTCGTTCCACACCCGAAAGACCTTTGTTCATCTTCGGAACACAAATTAAGATATGTTTGATAAAATCCAATGGCTCAGTACGGCCTGCATTGCCAGCAAGATCTTTTCTTTTTTCAGTGCCCAGAAAGCTACTAAAGACATATTTAAAACAGTTCATGTGACTACAGTGGTTCAACCTTAATATTATAAAGTGATGAGAATACTTTTTGTGCGCCAAAAAAAAAAAAAAAATAGCGACTTTATTCAACAATATCTAGTTTTGGGCGATTTCAAAACACTGCTTCATGAAGTTTCGAAGCTTTATGAATCTTTTGTTTTGAATTAGTATTCAATTAGTATCAAACTGCCAAAGTCACGTGAACTATTGAAATTTTGAAACACTTATGACGTAACAAAGCATCGTTTACTGAAATCACATGATTTTAGCGCTCCGAACCACTGATTCGAAACAAAAGATTTGTAAAGCTTCAAAGCTTCATGAATCAGTGTTTTGAAATCGCCCATCACTAGATATTGTTGAATAAAGTCGTTATTTTGTTTTTTGGCACACAAAAAGTATTCTCATTACTTTATAACTTTAAGGTTGAACCACTGTACTCACATTAACTGTGTTACATGTCTTTAGTAGCTTTCTGTGAAAAAAAATTTTTTTAAAAAGGAAATGATCTTGCTGGCAATGCCGGAACACAGATTTTTGAGCCATTTGAGCCATCAGATTTTTACCAAAAATATCTTAATTTGTGTTCTAAAGATGAACGAAGGTCTTACAGGTGTGGATCGACATGAGGGTGAGTGATTAATGACAAAATTTTAATTTTTGGGTGAATTAACCCTTTAATTAAATACATTTAGTGAAAAATGAATGTAAAAGTGGCGTGGCGTGACGTGACGTGTGGCTATATATGGTGTCCTATACTCTGAATTTGCGCTCTGCATTTCACCCATCCAAGTGCACACACACAGCAGTGAGTATTGAACACACACACACACATCGTAAACACACTCCAGAAGCAGCGGGCAGCCATTTTTGCTGCGGCACTCAGGGAGTGATTGAGGGTTAGGTGCCTTGCTCAAGGGCACCTAAGTTGTGGGTAATGAGAGTGGAAGAGAGCGCTGTTCATTCACTCCACCCACCTGTATTTCCTGTCGGTACTGAAACTCGAACCCGTGACCTCCAGGTCATGAAAAATATATGCCCCCCATGAAAAATGTATGGCTAAAAAAAATAAAAACAAAACAAAGTTTGGAAAATAAACTTAAGTCAAGAATTGTCATAGATTGTAATCTTATTTTGGTTAAGTACATGTATTTTATTTAGATATTTTTTTTTAGAAAACAATACATAAATGTTGTTGTTTTTTTTTTTAAATGCTGTGTGTAATGGAATATATTCTTCCAAAAAGAAAAATCTGTAATTTTATAGGGGTTTTTTTATGGGTTTTTTTTTTCTTTCTTTTTTTTCATAATAGCAGAAATAGAAAAAAGCTCCAAAATTGACAAAAATCTACCATTAAAGTAGTCCAAATGACTTGATATAATGACACAACGTGACATTTACGTTGTTATTTAGTAATGACTGGCTTCAGAAAACTTTATAATGTATTATATAGTTTATTTACCCTCACATTTATGCATTTAGCTGACACTTTTATCCAAAGCAACTTACTAGAAAGAAACAAAGCAATTCGTCAAGGAGCCAACCATATTCATAATATACAATGGCAGGTTTATTTGATAATTATAACTTTTATAATGTTTTTATTTATTTCTTAGTTTCTTTTTTTTTTTAATTTTTTTTTTTTTAGATGGACCTCCTCATTAAAGGAATATTAGCTCCACAGAAAAAAAAAATGTTTTTGTCAATTTCAGGCGATCTATCCCTTTAATGTCAGTATTTACCAGAATGTTCTTTTCACCTTTCTCTTTTTCTCCCAGTTAAGCCAAGTATCAGGACCCGCTACACTGAGCTTAATGCCACTGCAGACATCAACCAGGCCGTAACGTTGGCCTGTTACGCAGATGGCTACCCAGAACCCACCGTCACATGGGCACGGTACGTGTCATTTCTCACCCATTCTTTTTTAGCAGCCCCTATCTGTCTGTGCCAAAACAGCACAGAAAAAGTTCAGCCAAATCTCTATAGGGAAAGCTAAGCTTTTCCCTCAATCCAGGAAGGGAGAGGGATCAGAGTTATTGAAGCTTGTAAACTAAAAGTGCTGTGAATGGCAGAGGCACCGTTTCATCCTTTCAGCTGCCGTTAGCTGTGGCAGCTAAGGCAGCTGGCAGCTTTCAGTATGGCTTTAACTCAAAACTCCAGTGACTTCTTTAACCAAGTCGTGACTGGCGCGGAAATGAGATGGCGAGATCGCATCAGGTCTGAGCTTCGCCTTGGGAGAAGGAGGGATAAGAGCGCTCACCACAACCTCATTTATTTCCCTCCTTCACTGACAGTGCTGTCATTCGGGGGCCATTTGAAAATGTCGCTCAATTGCTGCTGTTACAAGCAAAAAGAACAGGTATTTGGATCCAAACTTTGCATGACTGATTTAGTGTCACAGGGAAATGCCGCACACAGCATTCTTCCAAATAAAAAAGCCCATCAGCTTCATGTTTATGGCTTTCAGACATTATTTACAGCTTTTATATTGGCTCCTAGACAGGGATATGTCAAGAAACCGAAGATGACAAAGCAGATCTGCTTTTATTTCACCAGCTTCATCCTGGACTATCAGCATCATGAGAAGCTGTGCACTGCAGGATGAAGAATCCATTTCATGGGCAGGCACACTTTCTCTCTGTATTTTCTGGTGTATGCGGAGATGATGTATTCATAACTTTGCCGAGCAACTAACAGCTCAAAGGCCAAACAGTAAACCTATCCTCTCTTTTATCTCTAACTCTCTCTCTCTCTGTCCTGCAGATCTAATATCGTGCTGGAATCCAATGGGAAGTACAGTCTGAATGAAGATGGGTCGGAGTTGACCATCAAAAACGTCAATAAGCTTGATGAAGGAGATTACCAGTGCATCGCTAGAAACAAGGCCGGAGAGAATAGAAAGGAAGTCACACTCAGCGTGTTTGGTAAGCGAAAGAATTCTGTCATTACCGTTGAAGCTGAACTGAAAACAAGTGTACATACGAGTTACCATTAAAATGTTCTCTTCATTAGGACCGTACAATAAATCAATTTAAAATCTAAAACGTGTTATGGCCTTGTGCGATTATTAAGCCGTGAAATGTTGCAATATTATTAAATGAATATCTAAATTGTATGCACTGCGTGTTTCAAATTATGTCATCTATAATGTCATCTACTACATTCTGAATGTACAGGGTTTTCAGCATCGCAAAGCAACTCTACAAGTTATTATACAAATTGCTGCATACAGTTACTGTAGGCTACAACAGACTTAAACATGGATAAATGGTTATCAACAGGGTCGCTGAAAAGGACAAATGCAGATGTTTCTTCATATTCAAGTAAGGATAAATCTTTAGCAATGCCTGACGTCAAAAAGACTAAAAATGAAGTTAAACAAAGAAAATACAGTAGTGTCTATCTAGCGCTAGTCTTCACATGTGTGGGAGCGGAGGGCAAGCAGCTACAGCTCTGTGTTGCTGAAATGAAGCTTTACATTTTTTTACTTATTTTATATTATTTAGCTTGACACATTATTTTACTGGAAGAAGCTTCACGTCAAGCCTGATCTCTGTTTGCAGCTTTCTTCTTTTTCAGCCTGACATACAGTGCTTGATAAATGCTAAACAACACCAAATTTTATTATAAGGTCTAATTGTTATGTGCCAGAGTCTCTTGAGGCTCATTTGCAATGTGCTTTTGCAGTGTTGAGCAATGTAGCCAAGCACAGACATATCTGTTGATTTCATGAATGCAGTGGCCAGTCAGAGGCCAATCATGTTAGGCTGTAGATTTTGTTCAGCGCAAAAGCAATGGACAGGACAAAAATATGCAGATTTATGTGCATAAACGCTAGAGCAACCGAGTCCTCATTAACCAACGTGACACACACTGTTGACAGATCCGTTAAAATTCTTGCAGTGAGCTGCGGAAAATTGTGTTTGGTTGTGTGGGCTGTGTGTTGGAAAAGGTTGGAAACCACTGATTTATATAAATAATTAATAATTATTAAATATATAAATAGTATCTTTAAATGGAAAACTGAATGTTGCAATGAAAGTGTCAATGAATGTGGACTACAACCCTATCACATCCAAAGAGGACAATCTTTTAGGTTCAGGTACGATGTGAATACAATGAGAACTGAATTCTTTTTCGCTTAGTTCACTTTCTGCTCAACTGAAAGTGATTTGAGCTTGGTTCTCTTAGTGAGAACAAGTGTGAATGCTCTTAAAGAGTAACTATCGCTGTTGGAGACAAAAAGCCTAGCTTCCTAGTTTATAGTTTAAGCACACTGTTGAACCTAAAAGCTGTCATTTCTTCGTTTTTTTTTTATCATTGATATCAAATTTGCATGAATACAAGTTTTGAAATGTTTGTCATATTTCAAAACACAATCACAATATGTTTATTCCCCATCATGGGAAGTTTCCTCCAGCCACCATGGGCTTCATATCGCTTAGATTAGAGCCTAGGCAAATAAAGTAAATCAAAGTACTACTCTACTGCATTCATTAAACAAAAGTTCCTCTTTTGAATTATAAAAAATAGCAATGTGTTGATTAAATATTGAAAGTGCCCAGCCAGTGCGGCGCTCTCAGCTCATCAACTTAAGAGCACTGTTTTGGTATTGCAGCCATTGTAAAGGCTCAGTAATTGCACAAGAGGAAAATTATTGTTTGTTTTCTCTTAGAAGAGTCTTTCTAGTCTATGTTTTGAGTTGTTGTTGTGTATGTGTGTGTCAACAGTGCAACCCAAGATCACGTTCCTAGAAAACCAGACGGCTTCTGAATTGGAGGAGCAGATCACACTAACTTGCGAGGCCACAGGTGACCCCACCCCCAACATCATCTGGAGCTTCGGTCGCCGGGTCTTCACCGAGAATGAGCAGGTGCTGAGGTTGAGGGATCAGGGGTCAGTGGGCAAAAGGCTTGGTACTAGAGGTCTACATCTCGAATATGCCAGTTGGAACAATATAACGGTAGAAATTTGTATACATTTGACTATTATTTCTATCATGGTATTGAGTGGGTGTTACAGTCTCTTTTCAATCATAGAGGAAATGAGAAAAAGCTTGATTTAAAAAAAAAAAAAAAGACTGGTGTAATAAAACCGACTGCACCTGTTCTGCTGCTTTCAAACAAGGATAGAGAATCAGTTGATTTACCTCAAGAATTATTAAGTGACACCTGCATCAACCGTGCATTTATGTCTAGTAATTAAATATGGTTACCAAAAAGGTTTCTAGTAAGCCATGGAAGCTGTACTGAAATGCCTGATGAAAGGCTTGCTTTAGAATAAAAGTATCAGTAATAATCTGAAACTCAGAGCTTGATTAAACACACTGTAATCAATTATAAAACTCATCATACAACAAATCAGATTTACCCAAAGTGCTCTACATTTGATCCTATAACTCAGTTACAATTTGAGTGGGAACTGATATTTATATGTATTTTAATCTGCAGCCCACTCTGTCATTGTTAAAATCTATTTTAATAATTTCACTACAATAATGTTCTTGCTATAACATTTTATTTGTATTATTCATGATAATATATGAAGACAAATACATACAGACACATATATACATATTTGTTGACATTGAAACTTTTCAAAAAAAAAGAGAAAAAAAGAAAAACTATATTGAATCAATAGAAATGCTTTTATTAAAATAGTATCACAGTTTCCACAAAAAAACAGCACAACTGGTTTTAACATTGAAATGTTTTTTGAGCACCAAATCAGCATATTAGAATAATTTCTGAAGGATCATGTGATCGCTGCTGTTTCAGCTTTGCCATCACAAAAGTAAATTACTTTTTTTTTTAAATATATTAAACTAGAAAACTGTATTTTTGATCAAATAAATGCAGCCATGGTGTGCATAAGAGACTTCTTAAAAAATATGTATAAAAAATTCTTACCCCAAGCTTTTGATCAGTAGTGTATATTAATTGTTTCTTTTATGACTGTTCATTCATGACTGTTCAGAACTTTTCCATAAAAATCTGCATATTGCGTGTATGTTCATACAAAAAGGCCAGTTAGTTAGTATTCCCAGAAGAGGCATGTTGTCATTTCCACTAAGGGACAGACTCTGTATTGTTATTGACCAATATTTTGAAAAATTTCAGGTTATAATATTATTTAATCACCATGATCAAAAGATGCACCATTTGCTCTAGAGGTGTCAAAACAATACCATACACATTTTTGGGAGTTCTCCACCTGATTGCTGTAGGCCTATGTTAGTGAGTAAAAGACTTTCTATCTCAGAAACAGCAGGCTCACCAGCGCTCGGTCTCTCTGCTCAGCTGGAGTCTGAACCTCAAGCACGCTACCTAATTAACAGCCTCAAAATACTCCATTTCATATTCGTCAGGATTCGTCGTAAAAAAGCAAAAAGCTCTTACTGCTTCTCTGATGGGGAGCCCCCAACCACTTGAAACTTGATTTCCTCTTCCCTTCTCTCAGACAAACCTAACATACATATCCAGTCTTAGCTAGGGAAATTTGAGGTTGTTGTAAGTGGGTTTCGGGTCTGCCACAGATCTCAGTAGGCAGGTGTGAAGTCCAGGCATGTTTACAAGTCTCTGAAGCCTCAAATCATTTTTAGTAAATGCTTTAATTATATGCATCAAATCCACAAGGCAACATGGGAATTAATCCTTACATAAAATCCTTTGTGTGTTATTAGAATATGCCACTGGTCACCCTATTTTTATGCCAGCACTTGGTAAGTGACCAGTTTGCTCTCCTGCTGGTGGGCTATGTTGTGTAGGTGGGCTGTGAAAAAGCAGCTTATGTTTACTTGTACATCTGGCTCACTATGAAGATGATATTTGCGTGACAATAGCCCACCAGATTGCATCCTTCCCTGCATTTGCATTGTATTTTCTTGGGCTAGTCGAGCCAATATTCATAGCTGTCAAAGAAAAAAAAATATTTCCAGCTGTACGGTGAAGGCTTTCTTCGTTTATGATCATTTTTTTATTGTTGGTCCTCAGCTCAGAATGCCAGGCGGATATGCTTTGTAAGGAATAATCTTAGTCTTGATTTTTCATGCTGCTCTGAATTGATATTTGACTCTTGTGTGACTTCCGTACTTCTCATAAGTGTTTTGCACTGGTAGCATCTTGGTTACGTTGGAAAGTTGGTTGTTCCATTTGTGAATGTCCACTTAAAGGCCTAATCTTGTAAACAATGTTTGATTTTGTTCATTTTGATGTTAGGATAGGACTGTGTTTAAACAACCAAACACACTTGGGGCGAGATTTACTAACAGCTTGCGCCAGCGCAAGCCCTCTTTTGGCATTAAAAAACTACTGTCAGGATTTACTAAAGACACACAGGGAAAAAATAGCGCTGAGGAGGCGTGGACACAATTACTTTTGCGGCTGACCTGATTACATATTAATTTGTAGGAGATTCCCTTTCAGACAAAATTTATTGAAGGAGAGATTTTAAATGAATCATGCAAGATGATTTACTAAGGTTTGCGCTACTCAATTTACTAGTTTTTGCACCATTATTTACCCCTGAAAAAAGCGTGTCTCAAACCAGACGCTAATTTGTGCTGCTCTTGGTAGATTGCGTTAGTCATTATGGAAATGATCCGGCTGCATCTGTGTTCTTTAATTTTCGTGTCGTCAGTAGATCATGCGCAGAACTTTTTTTGGAACTGCGCTCACACTAATTTGCCCCGTTTAGTAAATCTGGCCCTTAAACTTTTATTTTGGAACATAGTGTCTGTTATTTTAGCATGTCTTAAGCAGGTCAGTTGCTGCTAGGGCTGCCCCCTAATAGTCAACTAAATGTTAGTCGACGAGAAGAGGCTTAGTCGACCAAAACTGGTATTAGTCGGTTAGAAAAAAAAAAACTCCACAGGAAGTGGTGAAATCACACAGTCTGTGACGAACAGATCGTAAATGGGCAGGAAATCCAAACATTCGCCTATCATTCATCATTCATCAACCTCAAATATGGCTTATCACTTGAAACATGTAAGTAGTTGCAACTTTACAAGTCCGCTTGCTCTAACGTTAACCTAGATAAATGTGCACTATTATTTGGCAAATATCCCAGTGTTTGTGTGTTTGTTATGATCGCACTTATTGCGTGACATGGAGGTGCCGGTGCGATCACTTGCATTTAACTTAAAATACTCCTTCATTTTTGGTCATACAGATAAGAATAATCCAACATTTGAAACTGTAAATACTTTGCTTTTATTTCTGTAAACTCACAATAACAACAAAACATGCTTTTGTAAAAATAATGAAAACAAACAGGAAGTCGCTTTCTGCCGTCTTGATCTCAAGTGAACTTGAGCGCGTCAAAAAAGTGTACCAAAACTCAGCATATACTTGCCTCACAGACATGAGAAATATATCTGTAGAAAGCTTGAAATGTATATTTTTAAATGAACTGATTCAGATGTAAAACATATTCTCAGATTATGTTATCTGTATGAAACCTGCATATAGGCGTATCCACTACTGCGGAGATGACGTCATCTCTGCAGCTGAAAACACACAAAACACTAGTTTATCAATAAATTATTAAAATGTTCAGACAGTCTCCTTCTGTTTTTCGCACCACATTCATAATCATTACATTTGCCGGTGCTCTGCTGCAAGCTTTGATGCGTGCGTTTGAGCTCTGATTAGGCTATGTATTATATAGGCGATTAAAGGCTCATTATTATGATGTATGTGGTTTATTAATATAAACGTGCTATTAGTCGACTAATCTTTAGTCTATGGCAGCCCTAGTAGCTGGTCCAAGCTTGTCATCAGTAGGTGGATCAGCAAACATGTTCCAAAAAACAGCTTGATCAAGTTGGTAGCTAGTTTTTTGGTAGACCAGCTAATAACTATCCAGGTTAGACCATCTAGAAACCAGCTACCCTGTTCAAAAACACACTCTATATTAACCTGGATTTTCCTGCAGGGTTGTAGCAGTTCATTTGCACTGATATTGTTGATCTGCACTTGTCTCTCACCTCATCTCATCACCTCTACAGGATGTAGTGAAATGATGCTTTTATGTTCCCTTTCCTCATTTTCCTCTGTATGATTCTTCCAGTAGAATTAAAAGTGTTAACACTCACAAAGTCAGTGTTGATCAGGTACTAGCACAACAATTAGCATCAGAAAAGATTGTATGAATGTCCACACATATACAGTGTAAACCGATTCCAAAATTAAATTTGGCATGAAACAGAAGTTGTGAAAGTCTTTCCAGTTATCAGAGTCAAACGGCTTCTTGAACAAGAAAAAATATAGGGCGGGACCATCCGGAATGAATTGGATCGTTGTGGTTTGCTATTGCTATGAATTCATGTGAGTGACAGGTTGTTGCTATTTGACAAAATTTGTGGGGCAACATTGTCAACAAATTTCAGTGCTTCTGTATTTTTCTGTGTATTCGCTGACTGGAACTATCTGTGCATTCAACAATTCCAACCAATCAGAATCGAGTATTCAGACAGACTGTGGTATATGTATGTGTATATCTTTCGATGGCTGCCCGAGGATTGCCTTAAGTGAAATGCGCTGGCAGTGTGTAATGAGGTGTACCTTAAGTCAATGGGGCCTCATCACCGCTGTCATTACATGAAATGTATGGTATTTAATAGTAGCAGTGATCTGTGGTTATTTCTGGTCATGTAATGCATAGTCAGAACAGTTAATATAACAGGAACACCACCAATGAAAATTAATTTCCATTGATTTTTTTTCTATATCTAAATAAGTCCTTGTATAGGCAAAAAAAGCATGAGGGTTCATCTCAATGTGAACAGCCTGTAATCAGACCAGGGCCTTTAGTGGGTGAGCTGGCATATTAATATGGATATGATGAGTCAGGAGTATGTCTGAAGTCTCCTCAAATCCTCTGTCCCTCATACGTGTTCTGTATTCCCAACCACAAATTTCCAGCATCTGAATAAGTAAGAAATGCACAGAAACCTCAGAAGTCAGAGAGCTGTGACTACCAAATGAGCAACGTCTGAGCCGGACTGGAACCGACTGGTCTCCCCTGAAAGATTCTCTGTCTGCTTTCTGTTCTGCCTGTTGGATGAAATAGCCATGGTTATGACATGAGAGTTCACAGAGATAGGACGTTCTGACATAAGAGGCATGTTTATGATCATTCATCCAGAAGGAAAGGCTGTTAAAGGGATAGTAAAATTCAAAATCACAGGAATAAATTACATTTTAAAATATATTATAATTGGAAAAAAAGTTTAAGAACTCTTTAAAAACTATATAAGAACTCTTTAATATTCTTTGTTTGTGTTGTACAGAAAATAGCAACAGCATATGGGTTTAGAATGACGAGAATAAGTAATAAAAAAAGTAAAAAAAAAAAAAAAAGACAATTTTAATTTGAATTAAAGGGTTAGTTCACCCAAAAATGAAATTTCTGTCATGAATTATTCACCCTTATGTAACCCGTAAGACCTTCGTTCATCCTCAGAACACAAATTAAGATTTATCTCCCATAGAACTCAATGTAATTACCATCATTCAAGGTCCAGAAAAGTAGTAAAGACATCATTAAAATAGTCGAAGTGACTACAGTGGTTCAACCCTAATGTTATGAAGCGACGAGAATACTTTTTGTGCACAAAAACAAAACAAAAATGACGACTTTATTCAACAATTTCTTCTCTACCCTGTCAGTCTCCTACACAGATGACGCAGTGAACACAGTGCAGCGCTTCCATGTTTACATTTACATTTACATTTACATTTATGCATTTGGCAGACGCTTTTATCCAAAGCGACTTACATTGCATTATACTATACATTTGTATCTGAGTATGTCCGTATGGCCGGATCAGTATTGGCCATCTTCTGCGTCAGCATCACACGCATGCGTCGTGCTGCTCACGTATACAGCATCGGCCAATAATGAGTCAGCGTTCTGACGTTGAACACCGAATCGCTGCACTGCGTTCACTGCGTCAACTGTGTAGGAGACTGACAAGGTAGAGAAGAAATTGTTGAATAGAGTCTTATTTTTGTTTTGATTTTGAGCACAAAAAGTATTCTCGTTGCTTCATACCATTAAGGCTGAACCACTGTAGTCACGTTGACTATTTTAACAATGTCTTTAATACCTTTTTGGACCTTGAATGACAGTAATTACGTTGCTTTCTATGGGGAATGAAAAAAAAAACGCTCGGATTTCATCAACAATATCTTAATTTGTGTTCCGAAGATGAACGAAGGTCTTATGGGTTTGGAGCGACACAAGGGTGAGTACTTAATGACAGAAATTTCATTTTGGGGTGAACTAACCCTTTAACTATCCCTTTAAAAAAACAATAGTTACTCAGTGTTACGCACTGAAAATCACATGAGTCAAGGGACTTAACATTAAGTGAAGATGAGGACGCTTCTGTGGAGTCGCTGCCCCTTCATTTATCATTTAAGCCGCTTTTTCTGGGACCTTGTGAGCTGTCCTTGACACAACTACGGTATGAATCATACAATCAAAAGAGGCATTTCAGGGCTGCTAGCTTGTTGTGGAGTCCAGTGCCAATCTGCCTTTCTCTGATGATAGTCCCTTAATGGCACCCCTGCTGATCTGAGGTCAGTATGGTCCATGCTATGCACCGCTAATGTTTTAAGCATACTTTCCTGTGTCTGTGCTCTCAGAACCATTAACACGCACCCTGCCAGGATAACCATGTCGCAGGAGCACCTGCAAAAAACCTTTTATGATTTGCTTTTTCTCTCATGTGACTCTGAAAGTTCATGTTCATTGACAGATAATCTTGCTGCTCTTTACAGATCAGTGTCGTCCCAAGACTGTTTATATGCATGCAGAGTGTAATAAGACAGAGGTTCTGTTTTAAAGGTCAACAGGAGAGTTTGTGACAAGGAATGTGTTTTAAGAGAAGAGGGTCGACCTGCCAAGATAGCAGAAACAGGTGCCAAGCACAAGGTTTTAACCCCTGTAACCTTTTGACTAGCTGTCAGTGGACAAGTAATTAAATCAATAGAGGAATAAAGGATGTCAAGCCACTATAATACAAGAGTGGCCTGTAAATTCAGATGGACTTGTTGTAAAAACTAAGGTTTTGTTGTCTAACACTACTGCATTTCAGTCAGACATATTTTTTCAAGTGTTTTTTCCTTTAGTTTCAGCCCAGAGTCTGATGGTATGCTGTCTGATGCTTATTAGACAAAAACATTTCTAGCACTTATTCTATATTAAAAGTTCTTCTGTTCTTTTGATTTTATTTTTGTTTTATTTTTTTGTAAGATGATTAAAGTTTAAAATAATAAATCAAGTCATCAGTTGTGATAATAAGTCATATTGTGAAAAATAAAGTCACAATTAGGAAAGATAGATAAAAGTACAAACAGGCTTTCATAGTTTTTCATGCATTAAAGGATTAGTTCACTTTCAAATGAAAATTACCCTCAAGCCATCCTAGGTGTATATGACTTTCTTCTTTTAGATGAACACAAGATATTTTAATAAATATCCTGACGCATCCGAACTTTATAATGGCAATGAGCTGAAGAAAGTGCTTTCATCCATCATAAACGTATTCCACACGGCTCCAGGAGGTTAATAAAGTCCCTCTGAAGTTAAGCGATGCATTTATGTAAAAAAATATCCATATTTAACAAGTAATGAAGTAAAATATCTAGCTTCCGCCAGACCGCCTTCCATATTCAACGTACGAAGAAAGTGTAACACTCTTGCAGTTCAAAAAGCTTACGCTACGTCCTATGCCTTCCCTATTCAACTTAAGGAAAAGGTGTAACTGACGCGACGCCAGTTTACACTTTCTTCGTACGTTGAATGCGGAAGGCGGTCTGGCGGAAGCTAGATATGCGTCAGGATATTTATTAATATAACTCCGATTGTGTTCATCAGAAAGAAGAAAGTCATATACACCTTGGATGGCTTGAGGGTGAGTAAAGCTTGGGTAATTTTCATTTAAAAGTGAACTAATCCTTTAATTTCCCCCTAAATGGCAAGTAACAAGCTGTGATTGATCACTTCAAGATATCAATCAACAATCAACAGATATCAATCAAACTATTTCTTTCTGTCTAAGCGGGCAGTACTTTGTCAGAATAGGCTGCAAAGTAGACCAGACAGATGCAGTTAATCAAAGTCTGGCTACATGAGACTACTTTCAACTATCATCAGTTGATTCACTTAGACAAAGACCTAAGCAGTTTAAAAAACGCTGTGCTTTGTTCAAGTAAACCTAATGGTTTTACATATTTAGCTGAAACTTAGCAGACTACAAGTAGTTTCTTTAATCACAAATTATTCTGCTTGATCAGTGTCAGATTTCATAATGGATCCTGAAATCCCACTTGTCTGCAACATATTCCCTTTGATGCAAATTGTGTGATTAGAGGTCAAAATAATAGAATGCTGCCTTCGTGACGAGCAAGCTTTCATTGAATCATTGTCGCTCTGTCATAAGTCAAATGGGTAGGTTGTCTGCTATTCATGTCTGTTTGATTTATCAGTGCTTCGAGTCATGTCTTCAACAGCCTCCATTGTGAGTCATGCAAATTTGTGGTGATGCAATTCCAAATGGCAACGTCACTGATTAATTTTTGGTTAACAAATGAGTGGTAGGTATAAAAACCTTCACTAAAAACTACTCATCACTGTCCCTTTCAAAGAATACAGGGATCTTTGTTGTCAAATGGAAGAATGGCTCTCGTTAAGGCTCAAAGCTGCTGCCTGTGACTTATGGGACAAAGACGAAATGAATGAGGTGATCACAGTTAGCAACACAGGCAGTAGATCTCGGCAGATAGATGAGCTCGGAGAAATATTGCTTTAGTGTCGAGGTGTGTGCACTGTTTCATATGTATTGCTATTGTGTTATTAATTATTGATGGACTGCCATTATTGCTGTGGCATTTTGATGGTTTGTTGGGGGGGGGGGGGGGTATGACCTTTAACATCATTTGCAAGATCATATGCATGTATCACCTGGATGTCTGAGCATCCACTCATGTTTAAGTCATTTGATTTCCCAGCCTGCAGCTAAATGTGTCCTTTTCTGTCCAGTTTGATTGTTGTTCAGGTAAAAATGATTTGTCACACTTGATGTTTTGATTATGTGCCTCTCATCTGGTGTGACACAAGGTTAGTTCAAGGTTTTATTTGATTATTCTTTGTATTCAAGTCATTTATAAAAAATACTATATACTTTATATATACACACACACACACACACATAAACAAATAAAAAATAAAAGTCAGTTTATTATTAAGAAGTCTATTGCCTCTGGGTAATGTTACAATTACTAAACCAATTTATTTTTGATTTGATTAAAGTCAAGTTGTCAACTTTGGAGCTTCACAAGCTGTCTGCTCTGAAAAACGTCCATGTGTGATGCCGGTCTAATTGAGCGCCTGCTGATTTTTCTTTTTAAGGCTTTTTCTCATTTCTGTCATGTTTTGCTTTACATGTGTCTGTCTATCCAGGCTTCATGGACTCGACCTGAGAAACACAAGGTAGGGCTGCTTCACATGTAGCCAGGATGCTCACTAATCCTAGAGAAGCCCTTTATCACTCCAGAACATCAAGTGTTGGCTCTCTTTTACCCTCAAAATCCTGTAGACACACACACCCACGCACATCGCATCTGATGAAATGGCATCCCTAGATTACAATGATTGTCATTTTATTTCTTTATATGCAGCTCCTATTTTGGATAGCTTCTGTAAACAGAAATTGTGACAATCCTATTAGGTCTTTCTAGGCTGTGAAATTTTTTTCTTAGTAGAATAACTGAGACCTTTTTTCCCTTCATGAATTCCCCTTGGACAAACTTTCTCAAGGGACTGAGGAAGAAAATAAAGAGAGGGTGTTAAAGCAAGGGCTTCAAGGCTTGAAACATGCCAGGTACTTCTTTAGAGTATGAGCCAACACTCAGTGTTCTCCCATAGACTCAGACAGGGGAATGTAGCAGCACTAAAGGAGACACTAACACATATAACCAACTCCAGCTTCAGACAGCACAAGCTTCTGTTAACATAAATATACTAACCCTCACTTGTTAAACTCGTACGCCACATGTCAGAGATGAATACAATAATTTTAAAGTCAATATGAAACCCATTTTACTTCTGCAATATGGTGCATTTGTGTTAAACAGAATGTTTGATGATAAAAACATAGGGCAGGACTGTATTTTATCCATTGGGAGTTGGGAAAAGAAGATACATACCAGACCAAATGTGTTTGCTAAAATATTGCCTGGTTATTGGTTAACATCGTCCAAAAGCTTGCATGGCCTAAGTGACGTCAGTGGAAAAAGAAAATACATTGTGATTACAGATTACACAAGTCTTTTCAAAAACGTTCCCCCTGTAGTCAATCATTTTATCTCTTAAAACTCATCTTTAATCACCAAAATGACATATTTAAAAAAAAAATTCTTCATGCCTTGAATGTAACTCTACTCCCTTGCCTCATTTAATATACGCAGATCAATGAATATGCTAATTAGCCCGCCCCCACTCGCTCACGCCAGCTCAGAGATCTAGCTTCCGCTAGACCGTCAGTTATGTTTTTTTCGTAAGCTGAATAGGGAAGGCGTAGGACGTAGCGTAAATGTTTTGAACTGTGAGAGGGATTACACTTTCTTCGTAAGTTGAATACAGAAGTTGGTCTGGCGGAAGCTAGATATTTTACTTTATAACTTGTTAAATATGGGTATTTTTCTTACACAAATGCATTGATTTGCTTCAGAAGGCTTTTATTAACCCCCCGGAGCCGTGTGGAGTATGTTTATGATGGATGGATGTACTTTCTTGAGCTTCATACTTGTTGGTCACTGTTCACTGCCATTATAAAGCTCAGGATATTTATTAATATAACTCAAATTGTGTTCATCAGAAAGAAGAGAGTCATATAGTCTTAAAGCTTGGGGTAATTTTCATTTTAAAGTGAACTAATCCTTTAAGAAGAATCATTCACAATAGACCAGGAACTTGCATTAAGAGGAAAGTAAATAGGTTCATTTTGATTTCACGCTGACTTTAGCTGTAGATGCACAGTATTAGCAAGTGATTCCATGCTTGGATCTGAAATGTTAGACTCTTGCTTTATTCATCTGTCAGAGAGAGAATTCATCAGTGTTCTGCACTCCTGATTAAGAATGATTCAGATGCATATGGATTGTGTGGGAAGGACTGTTTATCTGATCTGCTGAGATGAAAGGCCACAGTTATGGGATTGCCCACACATCACTTCATGTTTTTAATCCTCAGGAGTACAGATAAAAAGCACCATGGTTCTTTAAACATGCGCTTTTCTTCTGAGTCAAAGACAAGGAAATTACTGCATCAAGAGTTTTGGAATAATTAAGAGTTTGCGAGTTGATGCTTAAAGCTATAAAAATTGAGGATTACAGTCTTTCTACATTATAGGCAGTTCTGACTCAAGTGTTGTGTGACTGACAGGCGGCTGCTTTTGAATGCTCACACATACTGTGTGCTTGCTCTGTGAAGTGCACTCATGCCTTGCCATAACGCTACATGCACGAACGGTCAAATGCACTTCGTTCAAAATGCTCATCATGCCGAGGTGTTTACGTAAACACAGTTGTTGGTTATGTCTTTAGTGAATGCAAACAGGTGGAACAAAAATAATGAATGTGTGATGTGCCAGAATATCAGATACTTCTGCCTTGAAATGTAAGTGGACCTGCTACACTACTATTAATCAGTCACCAATATTTTCCGGTTAATATTCGTGACTGATTAAGAGTAGCAAAATAATAGTGTAGTACTCTCACTGCTCACAGCTTGATAACTTTAGTAGCTTTCATATACCCTCTACAATCAAACATGAGCACAAAGTTAAGCCTAAAAAAGAAACTTTACTGCTCATTTTTATTACAGACCTACTTCTCAAATGGCACTGAATCACTTTTAATGGTTTATATCTAATAATCATCCAAGATTATGCTAATCATTTATTTTTTATATTTTAATAATAACTTATTTTAACAAATGAGTGTGTTCTGCCAGCATGATCTCAATATCATTTTATAGATTTTTGTATGCACATTTACATGCATTTTTATGCACTACCACTAAAAATCACTGTTTACTATTTTAATATATTTTAAAATGTAATTTATTACCAATATATTATTATCAATGTTTAAACACTTGTGCTCCCCCCCCCCCCCCCCAAAAAAAAAAAAAATTATAATAATGCTAAATGTTAAGAATTTCAGCGAATATTAATGTTATCAACCTGGTTCAGCAGCATATTAGTTTGTTTTTAGTGAAATTAAAGGGTTAGTTCACCTAAAAATTAAAAATCTGTTATTAATTACACACTCTCATGTCGTTTCACACCCGTAAGACCTTCGTTCATCTTCGGAAAACAAATTAAGATATTTTTTGATAAAATCCGACGGCTCAGTGAGGCCTCCATTGCCAGCAAGATAAATAACACATTCAATGCCCAGAAAGGTACTAAAGACATATTTAAAACAGTTCATGTGACTACAGTGGTTCAACCTTAATGTTATGAAATGACAAGAATACTTTTTGAACACTTATAATTATAAAAAGAATATAAAGACTATGCAGTGTTATTTATTTGATTAACATACTTTATTACATTTCTGTACTCTGTACTGTTAGACCTGCCTGAAAAGCAATGTTTATTTAATTTGTATCCTTAGGCCCTATATATGAATCATGAATAATTTCACTTCCAATGATTCCTGCAATTCTGATATTGTGACAGCCCTTATATACTTTTCCTCTCTCTGATAGTAACAAGGTCAGAAACCAGGTATGTACGTACTACAGTAGGTGACCTTGACCAAATTCAATTAGCATTCAATCTTGGAACGTCCGTCCTGCTCACTGTCTAGACTTTTACTTCTGCAGCCCACCTCAGGGCAACTATTTTTTCAACATGTCTTGCATCAGTCCAAGCTAGGCCATTTTTATCAAAAGTTCAGATTTATTCTCTTCCGCATTTGGACACACTGTGATCCATCTTGTCTGTGCTCCTCCAGTTTCTTGTTAGCGTGAAATGTGAAGTGCAGGACACCGTTTGACTCGCTTTCCTCAAAGACAGTCAACAGCACCTTTTTTAACGTTGTCTCTTTGTCAGCGCAGTCATACAATATGATTGCCGTCACCTACTATTTTCTCCCAAGGGAAAAGAAAAAAAAAATACCCTTTTTCACAAAAAAAGACCTTGAATGTGAGCTCTGAATTTGATCCACCGTTGGCTGTCTGCTCTTTCAGGAGAAACAGATGGACAGAATGGGGCTTCTAACGTTCTCTATTAGGCAAGATAAGATGCGCACAGGCCCGTGATTGCATTTCAGTGCTGAAACGTAAGCCAAAACAGAGGCAGAGGCACAAAGTGATTTGCCGAAAGCGTTCAAGGTTAACGTTCAAAGAAATCGTGGTTTATATGCGACCAGCCCTTCATACACACATAAAACAGGAGAGACACTGCGTATGCGACTTACTGTCAATTACTATGCAACGGGAGGGGACTCACTTGACAGACCTGCATGCTAACAGCCCTCTGAACGTGAGGCACAAGCAGGATGGAATTTATGGTCGAGACCCTGGTTGTTACTTAAAGCACTCAATCCCTCAGATCGTGACTAAGCCACCACACCTTAAATCAAGTTTGTGAATTGATTGGATTTCAGTGCCGCGTACACTCCATTCCGCCCCGCAGTCAAATTTCTCACTGACCATTGAACAGGCACTTTATAAATGAAGTGCCACTGCAGGTTTCAGAAACATCTTATTTCCCGGCTGTCTTTCGCATGCTGTCAGGGGACTGTCTGTGGCACTGATGAAAGGTGCACGCTAATGTTCACGTTTTGCAGTAGCTTCACTGAAAGAAAAATGTGAATCATATGCTGAGCTGTTTGCGGTGAGTTATCCGATGCTCAAAACAGCATCCCATATGTAATTCAGTACGCATGTACATCCAATAACAACGTTGTTGCATAGGTAAAACAACGTACGCTCCACTAAGCACGAAAAATGTAGAGCGCATCCGGCTCTTCTGGGCTTATTTTATTCATTCTGCTGCACTGAATACTGCTTATGAATGTCAGCAATGCTTATTGTTAATATTGAGGTGTGACAGCTACACCTTTTCTCCTTAAATGTCCTGTAGCTCAAGAACAGGATTGAGTATCCATGTGGTAACTGTGGCTGGTGGCTTCATGTTTGTTAACTGAGTAATATGGTGTCAGCTGGCATGACTAATAAATCTATTTAAACATGTCATGGAAGAGGCTGCACTCTCTGATTAACATGGGTCACATTATGCAAGTCAAATGCACTTAGTCAATTAATTGTCTTGTAAATTACATGAGAGTCATTAATCTGTGGATTTCCGATTGATTTCTTCTTTTGAAGATTGCGATGTCGAATCTGCATGTGTTAGTCACTAACATATGGTTAGTTGACGCTTAACATGTCCATGGACTTTTTTTCAGTCCCGTTCACAAGGTGCTTAACTATAAATGAGTAGCCAATTAAATATGGAATAATAAAGCATATATTAAAAATATTAAATATTTTGCCTCGAGGTAAAAAAATAAGATCTCACAAAATGTCAAGGTCTATTCACTTTAAGACATGGTCATGGACACATTTTTTTATTAAATTAATAATGTTTGTGAGAGCTCCATTTTAACCTTGTGGAGTGAAAAAAGAAACAGAAACTTCAAATAAAAGACAAAATTTGTTCTTATTTATTATTGATTCCACCTGTCAAGAAAATGTTGTGCTCTTGAAAAAACAACTTTTCTCATTTTTTAATGAAAAAAAGAAAAGAGTTTAATTTGTGGCATCGATCAGTTGGAAACTGTACATCTTAAAGTAGGTCCTTGTAACTTTTTTTGCCTTCACTTCATTTTAAATGGTCATGTGGTGGGACAAATTAACTTTTAAAAGTACAAATATTCCATGTGGTTCTCAATAGGCATGAGGTCATAAAAGCTGCATGTTTAAAAAGTATGAAAGAATTAGCAAAATGCTGCAGAAAATAGTTTGAGGTCAAGCCACAGTATGCAAGCTTCCCAAAAGTATTTAATGTCAGCTACACATGTGCAGTGATGGGAATAACGGTGTTATAAATAAACGGCGTTACTTTTTTCAGTCAGCATTTTGTTGTAAAGAAATAGTACAGGTTAGTCATACACAAATATCATTTTAAACTGATAATAATGTTCGATGCTTTGTGTGTGTGTGTGTGTGTGTGTGTCAGAGCATGCGAGCGGAGCGCGAGCTCAAACCAGAATACCCTTTGTGACATGCTGGATCGAAAATATGTGACATACTTTTTTTCTAGTTGACTAGTAGTTGTTCATTTAAGCCATTAGTTGACTAATCACATTTATATTATAAAGCTTGCTATAAAGAACCGGCAAAAGTAATGATTATAAATGTGACAAAAACAGCAAGGAGACATTTTAATTGTTTATTAATAAACTAATGTTTTCTGAATCAGTGTTGGCTGGGAAGATGAAATTGACATTGCTGACTCTCATCATCTCCGCATAGTGGACACGCCTAGAGAGAGAATGCACATTTCATTCGGATTAGGCTACATAATCAGAGAGTATATCTTTTCGTTTTGAATTATTTCATTTAAAAGTAGTCATTTCAAGATGTATTTCTCATCCTATACGCTGAGTTTTGGTTCATTTAGCCTATAAGACGCGCTCCAGTTCACATGATCGCGCCCACGCCTCCATGTCATGATTATATTGTCTGCTATATTTGCTTCTTATTTATTAAATACAGGCAATTGGTTGATGAAACATTGATTAAAATTAAGATACAATTTTTACAAAATGAAATTCACTTTAAAGAAAGGCTTTCTACAAAACAAAACTTAATGAAGTGGTCAAAATCATGTCTGACCCACTCCATGTCTCCTGATATATTGTATGTCTCTCTTTATGATGTATCCTATCTTACTCATGCTGTTCACTTTTCATAATCAAATAGATGAATTTAAAACATAACATAGGCCTATTTAAACATAAATATGAAAGTACGTTTTCTTTAATGCTACCAACACGTAGTACAGTACAGAGAAATTTCATGTCTTGAGCAAGAGCGGATCATGAGTCACGAGTCGGATCAAGCATAATTTATTTTTAGACTTATATTTAATATTGGGGGCATCCAAGTTATTTGACATAGGCTATTTGTTTTAAAAAAAATTTAAAGTAACGCAATAGTTACTTTCCCTGGTAATTAGTTACTTTTATAATGATGTAACTCTACTAACTCTACTATTTGTGAGAAGCAACTAGTAACTATAACTAATTACTTTTTTAAAGTAACATACCCAACACTGCGCATGTGTAATCACAGGGTAAAGATGTGAATTCGCTCCTTTCGGAAGCTGATCTGAAGGGTCTTTTTAGTTGCTTTTAAAAACTTGTGAAACTATGGAGAGAACTAGCAAGAAATGCTTTGAAATGCAAACAACACAGAGCAACGATGAAACACATGCCGGGTTTTCATTGTAACAGCTGGAACTACCATTGATTGCTGAATTCAAAGCCCCTCCAACCATAGGATCTCAGATCACCATAGTAACCTGAGATGGGCAGCGGAGTAAATGCAGTACGAGCTAAAGAGCATGCGCTTGTGTGCGGACTGGAGCCGGGAAGGAAAACTGTTAGCAGATTGTCCCAGCTGTGCTGTTTAAATAGGCTTTGAGGAGAAAAGGCTTTAAAGTGGCCCCTGCTGTGTGGTCCACTTCATTATTGATCCCTGCCTCACTGTCTCCCAAAATACCCCCCTGAGCCTTGGACAGAGGCTGAAACACAAAGAAATACCATACTCTTCCCTTCAACTGTCGTCTTTAGTTGTGTAAAGGAATGATATTAAAAAACCTGCATCGTTTTTCACTGAAGAAATGAAAAATGTCATCATTTTCTCACCCTTTTGTCTTTCCAAACTTGTACGACAGACCTACAGTTTGGTATTCAAAAGAAAACATTCCATTGGTTGGATTGATTGAATCATTCGTTTGAGTCAGATCGTTTCAGTAAATCAGTTGAATGATTCATTCACAGATGGACATCACTGCTTCTCTCATTTAAGTGGTGGATGTCAAGATTTTTCGAAAATCTTACATTTTAGTCGGTTTCTCACCCCACATAACTTAAAATATCTAGAAGTTAAATGGAGTACTTTTACAATACTTTTATGGTTCTTTTGAGTCAGTTGTGAAGCTTCCTCAGAATGTCGTCTTTTGAGTTTCATGCTGAATGTCATACAGGTTTGGAACAACATGAGGGTAAGAAATTTGGGTGAACTATGACTTTAAAGATCCCTTTATTCCTTTAACACTACCATTTAGGTTTAACTTCGACTAATTTCATTGTATTTTACATATCTTTTTCTTACTCTCACTCTATATTTTCTTTTTTTCCCTAGAGTCTGGATGGCAACGTGATTGTGCGCAGTGATGCTCGTGTGTCCTCTCTAACTCTAAAGTACGTGCAGTTCACCGATGCCGGCCAGTACCTCTGCACTGCCCGCAACTCCATTGGTCAGGACATCCAGAGCATGTATCTGGAAGTGCGCTGTAAGCTGAACATTAAACTTCTCTCTTTGTCCTTTTTTGTTATTTTGTCTTGTGTTCAGGGCAAATGTTTCAAAGCTCAGTGAAGTGGACAGATTGTATTTTTCAATGTTCCTTTGATCTTTGTTGGCTACTATCCTGTTTTTGGATGCTGGACCAATAGCATTGTTCAGACTGTCAGTCCAAATCTGATTTTTGTGCATATCCAATCATTTAGTAAGTGTGAACTGTAGAAAAATCACATGAAATGTGGTTTTTACGAATCCGTTTCAAGCTACAATCATATGTGGTTTGAAATCCTATTCAGATTTTCAGCATTTCTGGAAATCCGTTTCAGTCTGACCGCACTAATCGGATTGTGTGTGGTTTTTGTGTGCTTTCTCACACCACGTAAAACGTAAACGTCAGACAATGTTATAGGAAATATGCTGAAAGTTGCTGCAGAAACAAGGTTGTGTTGTTGCACAGTGCCGATTGAGCAGAAAATTATATTGTGGTACACAGTGTGGACAGTCAATAATTTAGATCAGATGCCAATCGGATACACCATTAATCGGATTTATACTGACAGTGTGAACATAGCCTATGAGGGTCCTGACTAACTAACTAACTTGACTATCAAGACTGCCTTGTTTACTAGAAGAAGAAGATACATTTTTTTAGCTGAACTCGCCACAGACCAGCATAAACCAGCTTAAAAAGCATGGAAATGGTCTTTTTAGCATAATATTCACAGATGTTATTCACAGATTTGTATGATATAAAACAATCAGTCGTTTATCTTCTTTTTTGAGTTTGTAACAAAAGAAACTGATAGAAATTGATGGTTTGAGGGCTTTTTTATAGAGTATGTCTGTTCGACAAATTAAAGTCAATTTCCATCAAAATAACTCAGCTCAAATCACAGTGCCATATACTCGGATATGTTTTATAGCTTTTGGGCTTATTTCTTACAGTCAGAGCTCTTCATATGAAATGAAATACTGCCATTTTCACATTCTTAAAAGTCATTTTTCAGAGAAAACGCATATTTTATCAGATTATGTTTACTGGAGTTGGCTGAGTGCACTTTTGTGCCATTTTGCCAGGTAGAGAATTACAGTAAAGCTAGCTTTAAAGTTATTTTCATCTGCTTGTGCATTTTAAAGCATTTCCACAATCTAATTCAGAAAAGTAGGAGGGAGTGAAGCTTGAAGTGCAATGAAAGTCTAATTGGATTAATTTTTCTTGCCCTAAAAATCTTCTCCGTTCCTGAGATAGCATCACAATGTGCAATTGATAGAAATTGTGTGGAAATGCAGTTTGCCACAGCCTGGTTTTGTGAGTAATCAGCTTCTTGGTTGAGTGCATGGAGCGTTTCGCAGTAATTAGCGATAAGAAAAGGTGCTTTGTCTGCTTCAAATGATCCTAGCTGAGATTGTACTGCGACACATTCGGTCTGGGCTAGAGTCACTACTTCTGTGTGTAGAAAAGCATGACTCTACATTTCTTTTATTTCCCACTTTTTACTTCAAGTTTACATTTGAAAGAGTTTTTTTCCCCCTTTTACTTGGTTGTTTATGTTGTTTTATTGAAATAGAGCTCAACCTCACAGTAAAAGTGGAGTCTCGGGTTGGCAGCTAGTAGGAAAGACTGTTTATTCTAGCCATTTTGAATCAGTAAGCATCTTCATGCAAAGTTTCACTGTTTACTTAACATGTTCACCTAATATTGCACATGAAATCATTTTGAGCCTTACTTTTCCAATATTTATTTCAGGCACTGCTGTGATAAGATTTCATTGCCTGTTTCATCCAAAGAGAGACATTATGTTTTGGGGGGGTTGCCCAGATTATCAGAGTAGCGGTGTTGCAGCCTGTGGTCCTGAGATAGCGATAAGATTTGAGTGGATATGTGTCTTATCAGAACAGCTTTATGGGAAATGTGATTACTCAACTGCATGTATCAATCCTGGAGTGGAAAGTCTAGTTAGCAAAGGTGAACATCAGGGGAGCAACACTCACAACAGACAGTAGACAATAGCTACCGCCTGGTCTGTAATAGCAGATATCAGACATTGCAATTCTGAAAGGTAGTTGAGGGGATGATGGTTAATGTATGCCAGCTGGAAGCCATCATATTCTTTGCCTCAAGGTCTTTCTCTATAACAGTCCTTGTGTTGGTTGCACTTTGCTGACACTGTGTACTGTATAATTACAGATTCTCCAAAGATCCAGGGCCCTGCGGCGGTGGTCACCTGGGAGGGTAATCCGGCTAACATCACCTGCGAGGCCCTCGCTCACCCGGCCGCTTCCGTTTTGTGGTTCCGTGATGGCCAGATGCTGCCTAGCGCTAATACTACAAACATCAAGATCTACAACACTCCCGCAGTCAGCTTCCTGGAGGTACGGTATCAACACTCAAACCTATCAGCCTTTAGATGCCCCCTCATTAAAGTTTCAACACTAAAGACATGTTTGACACTAATAATTGCTTTCTGAGCTCATTTTCAGTATACTTCAGCACTCTGTAGCATTTGATATTAAATCATAGCAATAGTGCCTGCATTGAGAAAACACAATAATTACTGTTTTTTTTCTTCCCAGTAACCTATGTTCTTCGTTTATGTACAAAATAGTGCTGGCATACACATTTGCACACCTATATCAGCCCACAAGTGCTGAGAATATAATGACTTGTTTTTATTGTGTGGCAAAATAATTCATGTCATTTCAGTTCTTCATACGTAGCTTGACTTTTTGATTTTGTTTTCGCATTACTGGCTGATAACATTAATTACAATAATTAAGTTGCTTTCTGTATAACAACACATTGTGAATGATCAGCATGGAGCATATTGTTTTTAGAGTCTTGCAAAGCACAGATTGTAATATTTAATCTGTTGCGTCTAAATACAGAAAATATTACATTTTATGAAATTTTCTCTGTGGAGGCCCTTTGAGGTCAGATCACAGCATTATCTTCTTTCAGAAGAACACAGTCTGAGATATGTTTAAAAATATCCTTGCCCGTTCAAGCTTTATAATGGTTGTGAATGGTTGACCACATTTTGAAGCCAAAAAACAAAAATGCATCCATCCATAATAAAAGTAATCCATACAGCTCCAGGGGGTTAATAAAGGCCCTCTGAAGCGAAGTGTTGCGTTTTTCTAAGATACAACTATATGAATATCTGGAATCTAAAGGGTTCAAAATAAATCAAAATATTGAGAAAGTTACCTTTAAAGTTGTCCAGATGAAGTCCTTAGCAATGCATATCCACTTACAAAAATTAATTTTTGGTATATTTACGGTAGAAAATTTACAAAATATCTTCATAGAACATGATCTTTACTTAATATCCTATTGATTTTTGGCATAAAAGAAAAATCGATCATTTTGACCCATACAATGTATTGTTGGCTATTGCTACAAATATACCCGTCCGACTTATGACTGGTTTTGTGGTCCATGGTCACCTATGGATATTTTTCTTACAAAAACCCATCGCTTCACTTCAGAGGGCCTTTATTAACCCCCTGGAGCTGTTTGGATGACTTTTATTATGGATGGATGCGTTTTTGTTTTGTTTTTTTGCTTCAAAATGCGGCTTCCCATTCACAACCATTATAAAGCTTGGAGGAGCAAGGATACTTTATTTCCGATATTTTAAATATATCTCCGATTGTGTTCGTCTGAAAGAGGAAAGTCATATACACCTACAGTAAGTGAGTAAGTGAGTGAATCATGGGATAATTTTCATTTTTGGGTGAACTAATCCTTTAAGCAGCAAATATACAGTGTTTACTTGACTTTTTAATAATGTAAAAAGTCTGCATAAAACTTTTTGTATAGGAATCGCAATCACAGGAAACTATACATCTCGAAGTTTGATTACTGATTGGCAAGCACAGATAATCGATTACAGAATTACATCGAACATGCAGATTTACATGGTGTAGCAGCAGTGTAAAAATGTTTCAGGAGTCACTTTCAGTTTAACTGTTTTAAGTTTAGTTTAAGTTTTAGGAACGTTTTTTTAGATTAAAACCACATTCTAGAAAAGTTTTTTTTGTCATAGTCAAATATTTACTGATTTTATATTTTTATAAATATATTTAATATTTACAAGTATTTAATTAAGTTTATAATATTTACTGTTCTTAAATCTTTAGTGCTTACCTTGTTTTGAGATTTACACTTTCTAAATGACATAAATCAGCGATGCTATTATACACTTCCACAAACACTCGCACATGATGTCACCACATTGGGCTCTGTCTTGTGGTTCTCAGTAAGGTGGCTTAAGATATGCAGTACACAACAACATGTGAGGTTATTTTTGACCATTTTGTGAAGCTTGAAATTTTCTCTGTCACTCTCTCTGTTCCCATGGCACATTTTGCTGTTGTAGCTAATGGAGTCAGTACACTGCCATTCTCTCTCTGTCTCTCTCTCTCTCTCTGTCACTCAATAATTATCGAGCAAGTTGAATGCCAGCAGTGCAGAATAGGAGGTCACTGCTATTGCCAAGGCAATGAGCTTCCCTTAACCAGCTAATGTCTATGTCATGCTAGCTAAGTCAGAAGAGAGGTGGTGCCTTGACATATCTTTTTTTTTCTTCTTTTTTTCCTGACAGGTCACTCCAGAGTCCCAAAACGACTTTGGCAGTTACAACTGTACGGCTACTAATGTCATCGGCACAGAGTCAAAGGAATTCGTTTTGGTTCAAGCAGGTTTGTAAATGTTCAGAGGATGATGAACAAAATTAGTAACTGTTTTACACTTATGAAACACTATCAAACACAAATTGTTGCCATTCTTGAGATTCTAATTAGCTGTTCACATATCATTTCTCACAAACGGTGTCTTAACACTGGAAAACCACTTCTAAAAACCCCCTTGGTACCCATTCATAATACACAAGGTATGCGAAAGGTAAATCTCCCCCAGACTGAGATGTTTTAGCTTTAGATCAGAGCCTGCGCTCGTATTTTTTAGGCTGAGACTCTTGGGTAATAAAAACAGCGGGGTATAATTTTCAGGCTGCAGATTCGACGGTTAAATGCGACGCTGCCTCTGATATTTTTGGTGCTCTGTAAAGTGGGGCAGATGGGAAATGGTGTGGAAGGCAGTGAGGTGATTATTTAGTCTCAATGCGATGAGGCAGTGCAGGAGTGACGCCTCTTTTCTACCTCACATGATTTAGAGCCACCAAACTCCCACAACCACAGTTTTTATTGTGCGATAGTCACATTTCTCTAAAAAGGGAAGGAGAGGGAAGGAGATTAATTGTTCTGTGAGGGAAGGAGATTCATTTTAAAAGATTTGTATATTGGTTGAATTATATTGTTAGTAAACCTTTTTGTAGGGGAAAAAAATCAGCTTTATGCCCTCTCTAACTCATTATTTTGCAACTCCATGTCATCTAACTCAGCTGTTTAGGTTAGGGTTAATAGAATAAGTTGACGTGTACTTGCGAAGTTAAATACAGCAAAGTCAGTAGAATGTCTGAATATCTGTTATAGATATTAGATATTAAGCAGACAGTCTACTAATATTCTAATGACTGGTTGTTGACATAGTTGCAAAGTTACTTAAAGTTATTAGAATGTCTAAAGTGGACAATCGAAATAAAGTGTTATCCGAATTAAATGGCTTCTCAAACAAGAGAAAATGTAGTGCGGGACTTTATTTTGTCCATCGGGAGTCCTTGTGGGTTGCTATTGCTGCAGTCTTATATGATTATCTTTAGATAATTCTAACTCTTTTCCTTATAAATATAATATGTTTGTATTCAAACCTATTATGCCTGCATGGCCTTATGCGATTCCATTATGGTACAATGTTGCCTTGAGGCAAAACAGTTTTTTTTTTTGTCCTCTAAAACATTTGATGATATATAATATAAAGTTCTTGAAAATACTTCTTTACTTACCAGTGAAGGTGACTGAGTGTGGAAGGTGATATTTTTTGTGAGCAATTAGCTGGACACAAATGTGAAAAAATTTTCATTGGAGAAAATATGGAGCCATGTGACGTGCTGAAACAGGACACAAAATGGAGCCCTGAGGGTCATGTGACCATTTTTTTATTGCACTTTCATTGATTAGTATTTGAGTTCTTCTGCCCTGCTAGGTTGGATCAATAGATTAGTGTCTTATTTTATTAAAAACAAACTAAAATAGACTATGTTGCCTGGAGGCAACACAGTACCATAGAGGGTTAAAGACTTAAATGATCAGGGAGCTGGTCTCAAAAAATGATCAGATTCATGTTTCTAACTTCGGGATTCTTGAGGAGGACATGCAGAGGATTAGACGCAGCCAGGGCCGACTCAAGGTTTGGCAAACTTCCCCACATTTAAAGGAGAACGTGTCTAATTTCAGCGACTAAACGAAATTGCAGTCTGTGTTTGAAAACAGTAGTTTACCCATTTATTTATCTGTCCAATGTCCAAAGGTTGCAGAAGTTCAAAATGAGCCTTTTTATAGCTTAGTTTCTATCTGAAAGTTATAGTATGTTTTCATAGTACATCAAACTCTTCTATCTCAAAAGTTCAAAGAAAATTTGATTTCTCATGATATGAGCACTTTAAACATTATTTTGGTTTGTCTGAAAGATATTTTACTCGTGCTTCAGGGAAAAACAGTACTGGCCACTGCAATAACAGTTCCCTTGGTAAACCGTTCCCCAAGCCTATAACAATTTTTCATTGTTTCAGTTTGTCTATTGCCTCACTCACATTTTTGTGGTGCCCTGCTTGTGCGCGCAGAGCAGTACGCTAGATATATTGCAGTGTGTGCTTATAAGTGTGTGTGTGTTCCTTAGATGTGCCTTCGGCCCCCTCTATTGAGCGCGTGGAGCCTTATTCCAGCACAGCAATGGTGGAGTTTGATGAGCCTGCCTCCAGTGGAGGTGTGCCTATCCTTAAGTACAAGGCTGAATGGAGGATAGCAGGCCAAGACTGGACTGACAGAGAGTATGAGGCTGAGGATGGTAAGTAGCCAACACACACTCACACACATGCGCTATAATAACATTTATTCAGAACTGGAAGCAATGAAGAGAGAAAAACTAGATAGATGAGGCTTTTGGGAGGCTATAAAAGCTTTTCTTCATTTGTATGAAGGTCAGGCCCTTGTTTTTATAGCATTGTTTTGTACCGAAAGGACCACAGATTCTCAGATGATTGTATTAGGACAGGGATTTTAACATTGTTTTTAAAAACATCGTCCTAAAGCAGACGTGATGCGGCAAGATTTCAGTGACAAGCAATTCCTCTCTGTGCTAAAAGCAAAAATGCTGTGAAATAAAACTACTGCCATTCAGAATAGTGTGTGCTTGTACCCTGTCTAGCACTTGTAACACACTGTAGCGGGAACTGTGAGATTTAAAATAAGACATTTTAAAATAAGCAGTAGGTACATTGTGAGATATGAAGTCACACTGTGCGATATAAATTCACAATTATCAAAATATAAATTCACATTGCAAAATTCAAAGTCACAATTACAAGTAACAAAGTTGCAATTACTAGTAAAATCACATTGCGAAATACAAAGTTGCAGTTTTAATGGACAAATATAATGTCACATATTTGGATAAGGTGAAATTGTAAGAAATTAAGGCACAATTACAATAAAGTTGCAGTTACATTAAAGTCACAATAAAGCCGCAATTGTAAGATATGTAGTTGAAAATTAACTTGACTCTCAGATGGAAATGGGCTTCCATAGATTTGTCGGGTGATTTCTGATGTTTCTTAAATGCTGCAATTAATCTCCCTGAGGTTTGTTTATGTTTAGAGGGATAATTCACCCAAAAATGAAATTTCTGTCATTATGTACTCACCCTCATGTCGTTTCACATCTGTAAGACCTTCGTTCATCTTCGGAACACAAATTAAGATATATTTGATGAAAAGGTGCAATGACATTGCTGCCTATGTGTGGATCCGATACCCTCGGATTTCATCTAAAATATCTTAATTTGTGTTCCAAAGATGAACAAAGGTCTTAGGGGTTTGGAATGACATGAAATTTAATTTTTGGGTGAACTAACTCTTTAAGGTTTAGCATTCATGAGGAGCTGGATCTTGGTCCAGTGAGGTTTCATTGTGGACAAAATGTAGTGTTGCTCATCTCTGTTGCAGCTAGTTAGGACAGAAATTTTGATCAACAAGGAAGAGCTTTTATTGCTTGTCAATTTGTTGCTTTGCGTCCAGTTAGGATGCTGCGTTACATTTACAGAAGAAAACAGCAGTCTCTATGACTCACAAACAGCCAGCCTCCTGTGGTCAATGTAACAACCAAACACTTTCCACAGCTGCTAGCCATTTCAAATTGTGGCAAAATAACCTTCCCCGCTGCCATAAAACCTCTTTCATTGGCGATATTGCTTGGCAAGCATGAAATGCAATGCAGAGTTGACCAAAAATAGAATGCGCAAATGTGAGAAAGGGACAGGGTTCACTTGAATGCTAAATAAGAGTGCTCGGAGCAGTTGTCACAGCCTGACATGTGCTCTGTTTGTCTGTGGGTACTGTCTGTCTCTCAGGGTGGCGGGGGGGAGAGATGTCAGTTTGCTCACTGCTGACAGCCTGCTCGCTCTGCCAGACCTCCTTGGGACATGCGTCAGAACAAGTCTCACACACAAACGCAGCCTTTCACGAATCAGTCTACCAGCCACCTACACACACACAAACCCCTGCTCAGCCAATGTCTTTTTGATCACTCAACCTTTTGTCAGCCAGTCAGTCTCTAATGCATAAGACTGGCATGTGATACACTCATGAAATAGTCTCAAACACAAGATACCAGACTGAATGAGTACAAAAAAATCACAAACGGAAAATTTCTGGCTGTTACTGATGAATGATTGATGTATGATATCAAAAATGAATTATTTTGAAATGGTTCTTTTTAGGGGTTTAGTCACTCAAATAGAGAACTTTTGAAGGTGATATTATGAAAAACTATACCACTTTTCATATTTTATAACATAATTACAATTCAGCTTTGCCATTACAGGAATAAATTACAAATTTAAAAAAGGGACATTTATTTTTAGTTATAATTATATTACAAAATCTAAAAGTTTTTTTTTTTTTTTCTTAAAACAAGCAAAATTATCCGCCAGTCCAGTGGCAGATAATTTTGCTTGTTTTAAGAAAACTCACTTGATTTTGTTTTTTCTTCCAAAAAAAATTTAAAATAAAATACTAAAGTAATACAAAAAATACTAAGTAAGAAAAACATATTTTGCAGTGAAAATATTCTTATTGCAAAAGGTGAAAATCAGTTACCTAATTTGAAAACCAATTTGTTTTCATGCCAAGAGTTCAAAATATAATATCCCAATCAATTTTTGTTGAGAAAAAAAGATCTGAAAATGTTTTAAATATCAAGAACAAAATGATAGATTCACCATTTGTGAAGCGGCAGCAAGCTATAATGCACATACAGTACATGTTCTAATTATGTGTTTATTAGAGGTTGAATTCAAATCAAATACTGCCAAACTGCCCATACTACTTCTAAATAGGATGTCTACTTCATCAAATGTATGAAAATATTGAAATATATGGTTCAGATCACTCAAACCATAAATGGAGGCACCCTTAAATGGTCAGTAATGGAGCTTGGATGTCATCTAGTGAAAAAGTTTGGTACTGCGCCCAAACAAAATCTTACTGAAAACTCATTTTTGAAATATATCAACCTAAAATTTGGAATGTTGATATTTTTGGCTTTGATTTTCTTGCAGTTTAAGAGTAAAACATGTTTTGTAATATATTATTATAAAATATAAACAATTATATTTTTACATTTTCATTAAATCTATAACTTTTTTATTTCACTTTCATAATTTATTTCATCTTCTTTAAAACAAGACCAACGTTAGGTCTATATTCCAAAGCATTCTTGAATTACAATCATTTAAGTTTGGATAGTGCATTTTCATGTCTATGCGAAAAAATGGGGTGACAGTTATTTAAACCTGTTCTGAAAATCACAGCGATCAGCCAACTTCAGATACCCATAAATATTGTTACAGACAAGCTATGAAAGAAATAAAAACAATTATTTGGAAAGGGCTTGAATCCAGCTTTCATATGGTATCGAAAACTGTATAGGTAAAATTTCACCATCTTATGGGTTTTCATAGATCACATCACAAATGCAGCATTGGTGAGCATAAAGAAATCTTACCAACCCCAAACATTTAAATGGTAGTATAAGTTAATATGTGGAAATTTATATTTTAGACAAAATGTGGCCAGTTATTTTGTTTGCTTTTGTTCCCCCAAATATTGTCCAATGTAATTAGACAACAAGAACTAGTGGTGTATAATATGAAAATGAAATGGGAAATGGGTTTCCCTCTGGGAAACCTCTGAGTGATGACTCTAATTGGAGAACTGTTTATAGATCAAACTAAAATGTATTTTACAACAAAAGTGAAACTCAAAATGCTTTGCAGGGTCTTCTGGGAAAATTATAGGAAAGTGATGACTTGGCCCACACAGTATCTTTGCCCACAGATCTACCCACAAAAAGTTCTGCAGACTTCCTCAGAATCAGAAACCCATTATTCATAAAGTTTTACTCACCACTTGACCAATGTGTTTATTCCATAGATATGCTTATCCGTTATACTTTTTCTCACTGTATCTAAATCCATTCTGCACATTTTCCCTTAAAATCAGGATTTTTTATTTATTTAAGCCTGTTCATTTTGACAAATCATTTAAGTGATCAGTTCTCTATAATATCTCACAGTCATGTGCTGAGGTAATATGTGCCATTTGATAAGGCAAATTGGTATATGTACTGTATGTCATATAGGTTTGGGATATGCTTTGACATATACACTACCAGTCAAAAGTTTGGAAACGGTAAGATTTTTAATGTTTTTAAAAGAAGTTTCATCTGCTCACCAAGGCTGCATTTATTTAATTAAAAATACAGTAAAAACAGTAATTTTGTGAAATATTATTACAATTTAAAATAACTGTTTTCTGTTTGAATATATTTTATAAAGTAATTTATTCCTGTGATCAAAGCTGAATTTTCAGCATCATTACTCCAGTCTTCAGTGTCACATGATCCTTCAGAAATCATTCTAATATGCTTTTTAATCAAATTAATACCATTTCCAAACTTTTGACTGGTAGTGTATTTAATCATCTTGTTCTATGTTTTTATGTCTGATATTTTATTGCAGTTCTAAATCTGTCCAAATCAGGTATCAACTTGATCACTATTGTTGGGCTGAAGCCAGAGACCACATATGAGGTCAAGATATCAGCCATCAACGGCAAGGGTGAAGGAGAGAGCAGCGCCCCAGAAAGCTTCAAAACCCAACCTGTCCGTAAGTGCCTCTCTCTTTCTGCCTTTTTCTCTCTCAGTCCCTCTTTATCATATGTCCCTAGCACTCTCTTTACCCATCAACCCTCCCTCTCAGTGCAGCAGCAGACCTCACTACCCACAATGCATCCCTCCCCTGGACCTTGCTGGATCTCACTCCCAGGAGATGCATTGCTTGTCCTGCGTGTACTTCTGTATTTTATATGTGGATGTACGTGTTCGTTTTAGTGTGTGTCCGTGTGTTTAAACGATTTCCTGAAAACTGTTGTGTCACTGCAGCCTCTCACCTCTGCAGTGCTTCCCAGTGATGTGGCGCTCCTCCCCGTCCGTTCTGCCGGTGCCAGCATGTGCCAGGCAACAGCTGTGTCTCGTGTCTGCTGAGAGCTGTGTGCTCTGTTAAGTGTCGTCCATGTTGATTGGGCACATTTCTGTAGAGTAGATGATGAAACCCTCTTTAACCTCATATCCACAATCAGATCAGGATCAGACTCTCAGAAAATGTAATATCAATAATAAGATCTAATCTCAATGAAACTATGATATTTTCCATAGATATTTTGCATTTGTACAGCAGTATGCTGTAATATGTGATAATTGAAGATAATTCCAGATAGTATGAATGTAAAGATCTTTCCACACCGAGTCTGAAATTCACATCCAAATTTCTTGCACATTAAAAAATAAATATGACCTCACGATGTGTCAAACACGTTTACACACCACCTTCGAAACTTTCGTCTGTCATAAAAAAATTCAGATCGAATTTTTTCTAATTTTTCTTTGTTTTTCTCATCCATAGCAAGCATTTTGAGAAGAATTCAGAGCCACCGTACAAGCTAGCACCAAAATCCAAAATGGCATCTGACAAGTTGATCCACTTCGTCTTGCAGCACAAAGCACTTTTTGACAACAAAGTGTGGAATACATAGAGATGGAATATAAAGACAGATTGTGCCAGTATCGCTAGCAAAGCATCAAACTGAGCCACTGACATCCTGAAGTAAACTTTGAATCACTAAGTTTCTGTGCGTGACAAATTTTTAGGATGGCGAATACAAAAAAACGCATACGAAAATTTCGGACTCAGTGTGCAAAGACCTTAAGCCTGTTTCTGCCTTAAATAAAAAACAAAAGTAATGACTATATTTCTAATATTTGTGATTCTATCATACTTGCAATTCATTATTGTGACTACATCTCATAATTGCAACATTTTATCTCATAATTGTGACTTTAATTTTTCATAATTGTAACATTAAACCTCAATTGTAACTTTATAGCTCACAATCATGACTATTTCTCATAATTGTACCCTTGTATCTCACAATTCAGACAATAGCTCGCAATTACAAAAATATTTAAATTGCAACTTTATACTTCATATGTGTCACTTTATATGTTACAATGTTACTTTTTATTCTTTTAAACTTTATCTTGCAATTACCTGGTGGAAACAGGCTTTCATAGCTATATAAAAGTAAAGTGAGGTGAAATTTGAGGTTGGTTTGCAGAGCATGATTGCAGAGCTCTCCACATTAATGAAACATCATCCTTATTTAGATTCTGCAGTGAAGTTTTCAAAATTCTTACAAATCTACTGGTTTAATTACTGCATGTCGCACGAAGCCGTTGGCTCAGAATGTTTTACTCAGAAGCAGATTAGAAAAGTCAGTTTGCAAGAAAAGTGGGATGAGCAGAAACACAGTTCTACTTTGATTATTCAATTTCCTCTTGCACTCGCAGGGATTAAGTGACTAAAGTTTAAATTGCAGAAATAGTCTTTTTCCTTGTCGCTTTATTAATCCAATTTATTGATCCAGTTCAGTTGATCCATCTCACAAGCACTTTGTAATAACATTACAAAAAAAAGGAGTCATGTGGCAAAAAGCTTGATTTCCAATTGAATACCCAGAAGCTTAGGATGGAAAAATGGGTAAAAAGCTAAAATAACACAAAACAAGACTTGTTTATTCTTCTATTGGGAGTACAATAGCTCATGGCAGGAGTGAATTGCTCTATTGATGCAAGTCAGAGACAGGCTGACATGAAATCTTATTTTTCTTATCATTTTTCATCTTTGCTTCGACACCCCCTGTTTTCACAGTCTCTACTTTCACTCTAATGCCTGCTCTCATTTCACAATAGCTAATTGGGTCACAGTTTTGCCATTTTGGGACTTAGCAAGCCGTCCACATAATATAGTCTGGCTAAATGTGAGTCAGCAAGGTGATTTTTTTTTCCACCGCTTTATAAAATGAACCCCAAAATGGCAAATTGGAATTGGTCTTCACTCCATCTTATTCATTCCTGTTCTCATGTTCACTGTTTTGTTATGGTTCTCATCATGTTTTCCATCTTGTTTTGTTCCACTGGACATCAGGCTTCCCTTTCAAAAGTAAGTGTTCCATCTCTCTGCTCTCTTTCTTTCACATTTCTGTTTGTTTTTTCCATTTGCTTCCATTTCAGCCATTGCAACACTCCTGCCAAATCTACTAGTAAGCCTTTAGAGAAGGTAGTAAAAGCTTGAATAGAAAGTTAAAGACTCCATGAAATGTCTTCTAGATTGCAGTTTTCTTTACTGTGTTTGAAGGAAGTTGTGTATATGGAAGGGCTCGTCCCTTTTTAAATAGCTAATAGGCTGTTACTTTAGTCATTTGACCTTTAGTCAAATGGTAATTTTAAGAGGGGACATGACATTGGTCGCTGAGTCGTTGGATGACTCAGTCATATTTTTGGTGTGTATCTGCTAAAGTCAATTGCATCAACCTTTCATCAACTATAGGATATAGATGTGGACAATGGAGTAGACGATTCATGAATTTCATGGGGTCTTTAAGTAAGAATGTCTTTTTGCTTCAAGTGCACTATTATTTCTCGTTGCAAATTAAGTTAAAATTTCGGAGGGGTTTTCACTGAATTTAAAACACAATAGGTTTTGATTATAGCCTGTGCTTTGAAGAACTGTGACACCTCACATTATATATGTTGTTGTACTTTCAAGATGGAATTGCATTCTATTACTCACACAATGGTAAAGGTTTGCTATGAGATCATTTAGACCAGTCCTTCCATTCCTGGAGGCTTAATTGAGAAAATTGCCTTTTTCCCCCAAAACCTACAGTAAATATGCACCTGGTTCAACTCAATTATGCTACATGGAGGAATTAACACTTGATTAATTGAATCAGGTGTGTTAGGTCGTGCCTTGAAACTAAAATTTGCTTGGGCTCCCTTGGGTCTGTTGATTAAAAGCCACCATTTAAATTTACATGCTAGTACGTTAGTATAAAAGATTGCTGTTGGTATATAGATTTCCCTCTAGTCAAAGTCTGTTTCCAGTTATCTCTCCATTTCCCTTTGTAGTACTTCATATAAAATCCACAGAAGTCTCAAAACAAGCTCTTTATTTCACACTCGTAGGATAGGCGCGACCTTGTTGGCTAATGTTGGTGTTTATTGGGTCTTTAATAACCGGCATAATTTGGTGTTTTAAATACCACCCAATGGGTTTTTGGATAAAAACTCAACACACTCATGTGTGAGGGTGATTGTTTTGCAAGAAGCAATTGTAAAACAGTCAAACTGTAGAATGACTATTGTTTGTTTATGCAACCAAAAGCAAATAACAAAGTGATGAAGCTGTTGCTAATTTAATTGACAGTATTTTCTTGTTGTGGCTCTCTATTGTTTTCATTATCCCTGACAGGGATCATTTGACTGCGGAAGCCTTTTCATGATCATTACACAGTGGAATAAAAAAAGGGGCAATGGGTGAGGCAGAGACCATATTTTGTAATGGTAGTGTGATGTGGTCGTGTTCAGATTTTTATTGATGGTGTTGTCTGCTCTTTCTCCGGAACTATACCTGCATGAATTTAAGAGGTGATTGGCGGGACCATGATCCAGGCACTCCAAACACTTACTAATCATTTATCAATTTGTACATGACAAACCGAGAGCGCCGGCAGCATCGACACTTGTCAAATTATGGCTACACACGTGTGGTGACAGTCCAGATTGGGTTTATTTGTCACAAGTTTCCAGACCTCTGAAGCAAATCTTCAGAAGAAATCCTAACAATAGCAAAATGCTTTTATAAGCTTTCTTTTCTATCTTTGAATATGAACAATCATAATCAAGTTGCTTATCTCAGAAACAATGAGTCTTGCTATATCTAGGGCAGAAAATTACTTCTTAAAGCAATAATTCACCCAAAAATTCTGTCATCATTTACTCATCTTCATGTCTTTCCAAACATATGCTGTTATTTCTCAATGTCCTTGCTTTCACCAGCCTAAGTTGGTTTTCTAGTCATAAATGGTCACCCAATCTGGCCCGGTTGGTTAAACAGCTAAACACAGATTGGCCAGGCTGGGAGACCAACTTAGACTGGTTTAAAGGGTTAGTTCACCCAAAAATGAACATTCTGTCATTAATTACTCACCCTCATGTCGTTCCACACCCATTAGACTTTCGTTCATCTTCTGAACGCAAATGAAATTCTTTTTGATGAAATCTAAGAGCTTTCTGTCCCTCCATAGACAACCTTTGCAATTGCAACTTTGACGCTTCAAAAAGTTCATAAAGAGATTGTAAAACTAATCCATATGAATCGAGTGGTTTAGTCCAAAGACTCGATTGCTTTTTATGTTGAAAGATTTAATTTAGGCTTTTATTCACATATGAGCATTGTTCAGCGAACATAAACAGAAGCTCAACTAAACCTGAATGAAGCACAAGAATAACCCTTTTGCGGAAAGCTCAAACATGCTGCGTAACCAATGACATGCTGCATTCATTCTTGTGTGTTACGCAGCATGTTTGAGCTTTTTGAGCAAGAGGTTTGATCTTGTGCGTCATTCCCTTTCAAAACTAAGTGTTCCATCTCTCTGCTCTCTTTCTTTCACATTTCTGTTTTTTTTTTTCATTTGCTTCCATTTCAGCCATTGCAACACTCCTGCCAAATCTACTAGTAAGCCTTTAGAGAAGGTAGTAAAAGCTTGAATAGAAAGTTAAAGACTCCATGAAATGTCTTCTAGATTGCAGTTTTCTTTCCTGCGTTTGAAGGAAGTTGTGTATATGGAAGGGCTTGTCCCTTTTTAAATAGCTAATAGGCTGTTACTTTAGTCATAAACCTTCATTTGACCTTTAGTCAAATGGTAATGTTAATTCACAGAGAAAGGACATTCTCCTTCTAGAGAGAATTTGATTGGACAAAAACTGTGAGTCGTTGGATGACTTAGTCATATTTTGGTGTGTATCAGCTAAAAGTCAATTTTATTGACCTTTCATCAACTTTTTGATGATGTTCATTCTTGTGCGTTACGAAGCACGTTTGAGCTTCCACAAGAGGTTTGATCTTGAGGTTGAGCTTCTGTTTATGTCCGTTAATCAATGTTTATATGTAAGTAAAAGCATAAATTAAATATGTTCATCATAAAAAGAGATTGGGTCTCTTCAGAAAATTTGGACTAAACCACTCAATTCATGTGGATTAGTTTTCCGATCTCTTTATGAACTATTTAAAGCATTAAAGTTGCAGTTGCGTAGGCAGTCTATGGAGGGACAGAAAGCTCTTAGATTTCATCAAAAAGATCCTCATTTGCATTCCGAAGATGAGCAAAAGTCTTACAAGTTTGGAACGACATGAGGGTGAGTAATTAATGACAGAATTTTGATTTTTGGGTGAACTAACCCTTTATTTATTTATTTATTTATTTTTATTATTTTTTTTCAAATACTATGACAGTTTATAGCAACTACTAATATAAAAAGTGGCATAAAAGTAATTCTCAACAACTTCTGAAGCAGTAGCTTTGTTTCACAAACATACTGTATCAAAATGTAAGTCATTACTCACTCTCAAGTTGGCTATTGAACTGCCATTGCAAACAAAGTCAGAAATTATTCAGAATAGTTCCTTTTGTGTTCCACAAAAAAAGAAAATTATAATAAATTAAAAAAAAAAAAAAACCAATGAAACACAAAATTAGAGCAACATGAAGGTAATTGCCAAATTTTAATTATTTTGGGTGAACTATTTCTTTAACAGTTAGGGAAGCATGACAGATTGACTCCATCCATTATAAAGCAGCAGCATATCTGCAGTCAGTGGCATAGTTTGACATAGATGGAGCTTCAAGTAAGATGTACAGTAGCGCTCACAGGTGCTTGTCAGAGATTTATCACCAGAGGCCATCCTGCAATCTCAGCCAATAGAGTGCCCAGAGCGCTGGAGGAAGAGGGGGACGACACAAAAGACCATGTTGCCAGTAATAGCGTGAGTGAGTCTTTCTTTACTCCAGAGAAAAGATCCGTACCTCTTGCCTCCACAGCCTGTAGAAATTGTAAAAGAGCACTATATAATTCACATTACTGCGGTATGTGCTGCAGGGACCAGCAATTCAAAGCGAGAGAGCTCCCTCTTCATTTTATGTGCTATGAGCGTGAATGAAGAGGCTGGAATTGTGTATGGAAGATGGAGTGATGACAAAGCTAGCTAGGCCTGTCACATAAGCGATAGAAGCAGGAGTGATGGACACCTCTGGAAGTTTTCTGATTGATAATGCCACCTCTGCAGCTCACTGCAGTAGGGTCATCTTGGGTGACAACTAAAATATTCACAGCGACAAATAGGGACTCTTTCCAATGACTGTGTGCCAGGCTTTCTGATTGTTAGCCTGTGTGTGGGTCACCCCACTCCCAGAGGGCAGGTAGACTCCACTGACAGAGCCTTCTTTGATATGAATGTGATCACCACGGACTGCAAATGTGATTACCGCAGCAGGGACTGCACCTATGGAGACCTGCAGTGGAAATGGCCGCTGATAAGAAAATAGTAGAATATACAAAGTTAAAGGAGGTCAGCTCACGACCTGATGCTGAAGTCAAAGGCAAATTTAGGTATTGTGTAAAAAAAAAAAACAAGAGTATACAAAGCTGTATGTGAGGCCCCGTTTACACTAGTGCGTTTTTGTTTTAAAACAGCGTTTTTCTGAAACACAACCCCAGCGTTTTCAACCTAAAAAAGTGTAAACGGGGCCTGAGAATGTTGTTCTTGTCTGATGAAGACCTTGACAATGGCCAAAATGTCACGTTTTTTAACCAATAAAGTTGGATTTCTTTAAGAGTGAGTGTTGCACCTTTTTCCAATTTACATGAATTTTTGATTTTTTTGGTTGCACCTCCTCTTTTGTTGGTAGAGCACCACTTTTTACCATTTAATGTTATTTTTAATCAGATAACAGTTCCTTTTATAAATGGCATAATTTGGTGTTTTGTACAGCACCCAAAAACACTATTCACAGATAAAACTTTTTTAAATGTATTTTTTGGAGAATATCTCAACTAAATAACAGTAATTTATTCTCAAGTTAAAATGATTGGTAACTCTTTAGTTTGAGGACCAATTCTCATTATAAACTAGTTGCTTATTAGCTTGGATATTACTAGCATATTGGCTGTTTATTAGTACTTATAAAGCACATATTAATGCCTTATAATGCATGATCATATTCTACATCCCTTATCCCAATCCTATCCGATATCTAAACTAACCACTACAACAACAAATACCTTAATACTATAGCTATTAATAAGCAGTAAATTAGGAGTGTTCCCCAAAGCCTGTGTTCCCCAAACTAAAGTGTGACCAAATGATTTAGCTGTACAGCCCAAACAAAGATGAAAATAAATAAGCAATATTATTATATTTTTATTAATTATATTCATTATGAATGTTTATTAATAATAAAAATATTAATAGTGCAGTTGTTATTTCTAAGTAAAGTAATTTTACAATCTAAAACACTTACATTTGCAATGAATAACAGTAATACTACTACAAGTTTTTTTCTATGAGAACTTTTATTTTTATGGTCTAATGAGCATTTACTTATTGTTGTTCTGCATATCGAAATGTTAAAATAATCTGTAATGTATCTGCTCTGTCTCAAATAGAACCCAACTTGTAGAACCAAAGCTCTTTAATAACACTTAATGCAGATGGAAGGTAGACTGTAAAACAGTTTCCGTGGCACTTCATCAGATTGTGCTCAGTAATTTAGTATCCCCTGAGAGATGGTTTACATTAGGTCTATTGCCTAGCACATCTGGAGGTTCTCAGTAGTTTCTCTGCTTCAATGCCGGTGAATACAGCTCTCAAAGATAGAGACACAGGCCAGCGACCTAGCAGATGGTCCACATCCTCAGGTGAAGTCCTGGAGTGCTTTAATTGTGATCACCACTGCAACGGCATTAACATCCCCTTGACATGAAACACTTACAATATGATAATCCTTATTATTCTGCAGAGCAATTTTCTTCTCTCTCTGAGACTCTCTGCGTGCTTTGAACCTCGCCCTCTGCTCTGTGATATCTACAAAGCACTACACAATATAACTGCCCCTCAGCGTTTCATCAGACCACAGAGGATAATACAGTTCCATTTTAGCATATATTTTCTCATCTGCAGAGCTGTAGACCAAATTAAAGAACAGAGTAGCGTTTTGTGAGATCAATAAGCCTGCAGTAACTAGTTTTATGCAAGTTAAAACACTGGAAATCAGAGAGAAGAGAGAGTTTATCTCCATAATATTGTCTTGAAGCTAAAATAAATTAATCGATGTGGTGTTAAAGAAGTAGTTCACCCCAAAAAGAAAATTCTGTACTCATTCACTCTCCCTCATGTCATTCCAAACATGTATGTTCTCCATAAATGGAGTAATTTTGAAAAATGTGGTCACTCTTTTCAGTGCAGTTACAAGGAATGTAAACTGGAGCAAACTTCAAGAAAGGTGCAAAAACATCATAAAAGTGGATTGTGTGACTTCTGAAATCATATGATAGATTTGTGTGACGAACAAGGTGACATTTAAGCTATTATTCATGTATAATATATTGACTTCCAGCCTAGCTTTCTTCATGAGAGAAGTGATTGGGGAATGAATCGTTCTTTTGAGTCAGATCTTTTCATGATCCATTCTAAAATTCAGCTTACTGAATCAATGATTCTGTAGCACTTAACAACTCCTGGTTGTAAGATTTTATCACAAAGTTAAAATATATTAGGTAACACTTTATTTTAAGGTGACGTAGTTACATATTACTATATACTTACTACTTACTACTACTAATAACAGTAAATTATGCATAATTACAGGTAACTAACCCTAAACCAAACCCTAACCATAACTATATAGTAAGTACATGTAATTAAGCAATATTACTTAAGAAAGTATAATGTAACTATGTCACCTTAAAATAAAGTGTAACCATATATTATAATAAAGTTGTAATATAGCACACAAGTCATATAGACTTTTTCTGAGGCTTTTATGGTGTTTTACTTCCTTTTGTCAACTTTAAACCACCAGTTTACATCTGAAAAGAGCAACCGGTATATTATTAAAATTTCTCCTTTTGAGTTCCATGGAAAAAATAAAGGGTTAATTTGGGTTTGAATCAACAGTAGGGTAAGTACAGTACATGACAAAATGTTCATATTCGAGTGAACTGTTCCTTTAATCCTCCAAGGACTAGCTCACAATGCTGTTAGCACTTCAGGCTCTTTTTGTCACCAAGTATCTACAAAACTTGCACAGAAAGAAAGAGATTAAAAGACAGAAGCTCTGCATTATTTTGTCTAACAGTCTTTGAAACTAGACATAGTCTGTCATCTGTCAGACACTCAGCTCACAAACAGACTGCGCCTCTGTCTAATTGTGTTAAGCTTAAAAGAGGAAACAGGGGATATTTCACCTCCATCATATCATTAGCTTCCACTCAAAGTACTCATCGTTTAACTCCAAGGCTCTGAGGTTCAGTTTAATGAAAGCCAGCCTTCGCTCTTAGATTAGATAGATGATAGTATATTGAAAGTGATGATGTCTGAGTCACTGGCACTAATGCACTTTGCTGGAAAATATCGCACTTTGAATCGAGCAGTGTCTTTGCGGCTTGAGACAGCCATGGCATTTAAATACAGGTTATTATGTGCGTCTCGGATCCCGGTAGTATGTGGAATGTTATCAACTGTTGTCATAAACGTTAAATTGTTTGCGCTTGCTCCAGAAGTGGCTGTTTTCTGAAATGTTATACATGAATTCAGCTGAATTCAGTGTTGCCATCTCTAAAAACTTGTGAAATGTGGTTAGGTTCATTCATTTTTATTACTTACTTGTTTGAAATAGCTCTCTGCTTTGTTCAGTAACACAGAATCGAGCAGTTTAAAGGGTTAGTTCACCCAAAAATTAAAATAATGTCATTTATTACTCACCCTCATGCTGTTCCACACCCGTAAGACCTTCGTTCATCTTTGGAACACAAATTAAGATATTTTTGTTGAAATCCGATGGCTCAGTGAGGCCTGCATAGCCAGCAATGACATTTCCTCTCTCAAGATCCATTAATGTACTAAAAACATATTTAATGAAGCAGTGTTTTGAAATTGGCCATCACTATATAAGTCGTTATTTTGTTTTTTGGCGCACCAAAAATATTCTCGTCGCTTTATAATATTAATATTGAACCATTGTACTTACATGTACTGATTTAAATATGTTTTTAGTACATTAATGGATCTTGAGAGAGGAAATGTCATTGAGAGTGAGTAAATCATGGGGTAATTTTCATTTTTTGGGTTAACTATCCCTTTAATGCTTTTATCCAAGATAATTTGATGACAAGAAATTTTGAAGAGAACTAAATTTATTTTAAATGGAATTTATTGTATCAAAGTAAATGTCTTTACTGTCACTTTTGGTTAATTTAATGCAGCCTTTCTGAATAAAAGTATTAATTTCTTTAGAAAAAAAAAACTGACTTCTAAACCAACAGAGAATTATTTTATAGTTACTTATATGTTATAATTATTTTTCAAATGTTGTATTTAATTCCTTTTAAAACAAAGTGTTGAACATATTCCAGTAAGCATTTTAGTATTGTGATGCCTGTGTTTTGTGCAATTAAAATGACAATCTATTTGGCATAATAATTTTAATTATTTCTTCTCATTAGACTTTAGTTTCCCACCTCACATATCCAACTAGACAACTAAAGCCTAATGAGATTAAATCATTTAAAATAAAATTGTGTCATGCACATAAATTTTGTTATTGCTGTGATCCAGATGGCATCCCAGTATAGCCACTGGTGCTCCCATTTCCACATAACTTTGGCCATATAGTTGTCTCTACACTGAGGCACTTTTAATTTGGGTCACATGCACTTCTGCCTGAATGTTGCTACGCTGTGATGTACACTAGTTGAAGCTGTTGCAACAGTGGCTCTACTATCAAGTGCGGCAAATGAAAGCCCATCTCACCATGTTCTCACCATCTTCCAGTGTCTTCAGAGACTCCAACTTCTATTCCTCCAACCACTGCCGACCTTAGTGAGTATGCCGACTGTGTGCAGTGTCGTTTGCCACTCTTTATCCGCCTGCTACACGTTTGTTCGCCTCACCTAGACCATTGTTCCTGAAGTCAACACCGCTGACGTTCACAGTAGAACGACAACACACGTCTGATAGAGAAGCGAGATTGTATAGATGTTAGTGAGGGCGGGGGAAGTGAGACACTGAGATTGTGCTCATGATCCTCAAGCCTCCGTAGAGATCCATCACTAACTTCTGCTTGTAGACCAGCTCACCTGTCTAACATGTCACTGCATGGTAGACATACAGAAGTATGATATGAACCAACATGCTTTTTTGTGCTAATAGTTATTGGGTTTTACAAACTCATGATGTGTGCTGATTTTTTTATGCCATTGGATGTGCAGAAAGTTGTATAAACAGCATGACACATGCAGTTCTCCTATTGTGCTCTCTGAGGTATTAATGAGATGTGTTGCATACTGTCTTGAATGTGGAAACTAATGGAGCTGTCTTCAAAACATTAATCAAAATTGTCAACATTAGCATTCTTAGGAGTACAAGGCATCCCTCAGAGATGCGAGAATGTAGTCATTTAGCAAAATTTTATCTGAAGAGTGGTACAGAAACCATCATTCTGGAACAACCGGTGTTTAAGTGCCCATTGGTGATGGCTTATGGATCACATTGGACTGGGTTCAAATATACAGACTTGTACACAGACATATATATTTATATTCTGTACAGACATCTGTGTATTTGATGCTTTATGTTTGCTCATTTGTTTCTATGCAAGCGAATTTTGATCCTAAACACTAAAACATACTCTCTCACTTCCCACAATCATGTGAGAGATGCCACTAAGTGTTAGTCTGAAAATAGAGTTACCATGACAGCACGGATTACACCTGACCTCTCAACAAACAGGCCGCAAATTGGGAGGGTCTGAAAAGGGTTTTTGGAAGACAGCTATTCTGTCTCATTCAGCCAGAGAAATGACAGGGTCTTTATCTTAGGAGTAGGCAGTTGTTTGACTATTGTCTTCTTAGTTGACATTGAGTGGCAGGTTTAAGATTGTGCCAGACTAAAACTTCCTCAGATGTCAAAGAAATTTACACATAATAGTGTTTTGTTTTTTTTAAGATTAGGTTTTTGGGGTTGTATGAGTAGATAAGCAAACAAAAGATCTGTTCTTTTGTATGATAATGAGTCATAATCAGCATGAAGATTTCAGACTTTCTAAATTGCTTGACAGCTATAGTTTGTAAGGAACCCTGGTGGTTTATACTCATTTCAGATGGCTTCAAAGTGAACATGTGGTGCTTTTTCTGAATCTTAGTGCATATGTGTTTGTCTAATTTGTCCTAATGTGTTCTTTTTAATTGGTATAGTTATCTGTCTCAGTTTGCAAACTTAAAGAATTAGTTCACTTAAGAATTCAAATTTCCTGATCATTTACTCACCCCCATGTCATCCAAGATGTTAATATCTTTCTTTCTTCAGTCAAAAAGAAATTAAGGTTTTTGAGGAAAACATTCCAAGATTTTCCTCCATATAGTGGACTTCATTGGGGTACGAGTTGAAGGTCCAAACTGCAGTTTCAGTGCAGCTTTAAAGGGCTCTACGCGATCCCAGCTGAGGAATAAGGGTCTTATCTAGCAAAACGATCTATCATTTTCTAAAAAAAAAAAAAAAAAAAGTAAACATTTTTACTTTTTAACCACCGCATTACGTAATTACATTGTAAAGGTCACGTTTGATGTAGGGGGAAGTACCGAATGTAATGTGTTTACAAAGGGAACGTACAAAGACTAAGTAAAATGCCCTTTACAAAAAAAAATTGTAAAACAACAATGTCGGATGATTTTGAAGTTGAGATGGAGATGGAGTTTTTCTGGTACTTGCGCCTACGTCACACGTGACCTTGCTAGTCGTTAACACTAGTATAAGACGAGCAATTGTGGTTAAAATGTATATACATTTTTATTATTTTTAAATGACTGATCGCTTCACTAGATAAGACCCTTGTTCATCAGCTGGGATTGCTTTGAGCCCTTTGAAGCTGCACTGAATCTGAATTTTGGACCTTCAACATGTTGTACCCCGTTGAAGTCCACTATATGGAGAAAAATCCTGGAATGTTTTCCTCAAAAACCTTAATTTCTTTTCGACTGAAGAAAGAACGACATAAACATCTTGGATGACATGGAGGTGAGAAAATTCTGAAGTGAACAAAATCCTTTAAACACACCTGAATTAGCCAAAAAGTCTTACATTTAATACATTTCCAAACTTTTCAATGTCAAGAATTCCCAAATATGATCACTACCTTCCTAAAATATAAATATTATATGTACATTATTTATATGTATATAGAAAATGTGCAAAGTTACGATTAGCTTTTAAATTAGTTCAGTTTTATCTGGAAAATATTTATTTTGTCTTTTTTTTTTCTCCCCATTTTTATAGAATAATTTTCCAATTAAACATAAGTATATTTTCAACTTAAGGAATTCTTTAGAAAGCTATACCACATATTTAATTATTCTAAAATATGTGCATTGCAAGAAAGATGAAAATATATTTATCTGTTTATTTTTTTAAATATGCTTAATGTTTTCTGGAGTATTTGGAGTATTACTCGAATTTTCTGTGATGAAAACCTATTTTAGCAGATGCTCATATGCAGTGCGACTTCCAAGAGACTTCCATTCATGCATTTTTATGTGTAACTTAAGTGTCTAAAGGTGTACATTCAGCATCATATCTAGTTTAGTTTTTCCTCTGCCTTTCTCAGCTGCAGTCCTGAGCTCATAAATGCAAACTTCTCAAGCTGAAAGTGCTGATCTAGGATCAGTTTTTGTGTTTTATATCTTGATGAATAATCCTAGATCAACATTTTATAGTATTGTCTGGGACAATACTCATAGGCAGTCTCTGTCTCAGTGCTTCTCATGTTCCCATTCTGTAGCGTCCAGCTTCATGTCCAGTAGATGATGCCGGTTTCTATCTGTATCGTCAACATCACAGAGTTTCCTCTGCCTTTGGCTGGCCTGCTATGTTTCAGCTGGTTTTTACAGTACCATTGATTGATGCAATTCAATCTGCACAAGCATTTATAATTTATTGTACATTGCAAGAGAGCTGTATTTGAATCCTCTTATCGAAAGTACCTCTCGCAGTCAGAAGAAATACTGCTCCTGCTGAAGTGGATTCATAAAGCAATTTGGACTCTGTTTTTACCCTGGATAATTTCAGTGTGATTCATGAGAGATGATATCAGGCAGATTTTTTATTTTTTTAAGTACTTTGATTTGAATTTGTGTTTCAATAAAATCACTGTCTGAGAATTGTTTTATGGATCTACAGACACTGTATCTAAAGTATTTATGTTTATAATTTTTCTTTTTGTTGTTTGTGTTCCTGTTTGTACTTTTTGGTCTTAACACGTTCCATGTTTGTATAATTTTTTTCAATGTTTTGTATTTTCCATGTGACCCCTCCCCCTTCCACTTTCCTTTCCACCAATCATGTGCGTGCGTATCATGTGACTTTGTCATATGACTCTTGCATGGTGCTGATGATGTCGTCTTCGCTGGTGAACAGAAGGTAATTTTTTGTTGATTTATGTTTTTGTTTTGTTTTTTCATTTTGGTCTGATTTTCATTAACAGTGAGAATAGTTAATGAGGGGAAGATAACGGAAACTCCCACCCAGTACCATCAGGATTTATGAGCCATTTCATTTTTGAGTCATTCATCCTTCAGAAACCTCACACCACCTACTTTATTTGGCTTTTTGAAAACCGTCAGCCTAGACAGTAATAGCAGAGCTTTATCTCCTACACATACTGCTAAGTGCTCTGCATGTTGAACTTTTTATTGATTTTCAATTTATATTTTACTCTACGGACTTTCATTTTCACTCTCCCACTCTTTTTTTTTAATAAATGATGCAACTTTTTGAGAAAATCTCCTTTTTTTATTAAACCGAATAAACAGAGTTGCTTAAAGACTAAAAAAATATCATTTTTTGTATTTGACATCTCATAAAGACCTTTTCACTTATACAAATTTGCATAAAAAACATCAGTCATCATCCTCTCATTCATTTGCACATCATAAATGTGCTTAATATGATAAATTTGTGCTATAGTTGCAGTGTGTGCCTAAAATGTGCATATCACAGACTAACAGAAGCACTGATGTTATGCTTTTGCATGAACACATTCACACACACACTTCTGTTCTCTATCTCTTGTCTGTATACTGAAAGCCTCTCATGCATGTCCTAATTGTACGTCTTTGTCTCAATAATGTACTTGCTCACTGTCCCTGTCTGCTGTTCCTACTTGGTAATGCAAAACAGGAACAGCTTCATTTCCTTGTATTTGAAGAAAATACTTCTACTCTTTCTCTTTTCTTACCGAAACATTTTTAACGACACGCTTGGTTTGAAATGAGATGCTGTTTCTGTCATTTCTCTGTAGTGTCTTTCAGTTTCTATTACTGAAATGTGTCAAGTTAGGATAGCTGTTGTTATTATTAGTCATGATCGAGTGGCACAATATTCCATGACCCTTGAATCTAATCAGCCTTCAGCATGGTAGAGCATGTTTGCCCTCTTTCTCTCTGTAACCCTAATCTGTCCCTCTTTGTCTTCTTAGCATCTGGAAATCCTTCAGCTAACTGGAAATGATGACTGGATCTCAAATAACTTGTTTAACTGCCATCACTCCTGCACTGCTTGTCTTAAATTAACCTGTCTTCATTTAAATTGCAGCATCCAATTGCAAACTTTAATCAAGCTTCAATTCATCACGAAGAAAACACCTTAGGCCTCTATTTTCATGCATGTTTAACTAACTGCCTGATGGTCTGACATTTTCAAAAATGCCTCTAACTTAAATTAAACTTAATTACAGAAGACTACAAAGACATTTATCAGGATATGAGACCATAACAAACAGCTACATAGAGGTTTATGGTTTCAAGTTTACATACTTTGCATAGCTCTTTGCAGAATCTGTTTTTTGTATTTAGTACTGTACTGCATATATGTTTACATATATTCCACAACACAAAATAGTAACTTAGTTTACACAAATTTTCCGGTTTACAGGTTCTTTATATTATGTCTTGGCTTCTTGAGCCATATGACTGTTTGAAGTCTTTTGTAATAGTTTGATATTGTCCTAAGTCAAACCCGAGACTTAAACACAACTATCACAAAAGGCTCATTGATGCTCAAGATATATAATAGTTAAAACCAGTAATGAACCAAGAATTTTAACTGAGCAGGATCAACTGTGTAAATTCAGTTATGTTGTCTTATATTATATTATATTATATTATATTAATTACTGTTCAAAAGTTTGGAGTCTGTAAGCTTTTTTATATGTTTTTGAAAGACATCTCCTAGTCTCACCAAGGCTGTTTATTTGATCTAAAATACAGTAAAACAGTAAAATTGTGAAATATTATCAAAATAAAATCATCATAATATGTTGATTTGGTTCACAAAAAAAAACATTTCTTATTACTGTTAGTGTTGAAAACAGCTGGTCTTCTTGCTTATATTTTCTTATATTTATGGGAAAAACATGATTTTTTAGGACTTCTTGAGAAATAAGTGTGTTCGAAAGAATATATATCCTTACTATAAAAAAAATATTAGTTTTTTTTTTTTTTTTTTTACATTTACTGACCCCATTATATCATATTGTTTGAAAAAAGTAGTACAAAGTAGTAAAAGTAAAAAAGTAGTTTAAGTAGTAAAAGTGAAACAAAAATTATTTTTATGATCCGTGTTATTTTGCAAAATAAAATGATAAACATCTTGCAGATTCTGCCAGGGGAATGTAAAATTATGAACAGAACTGAATCCAAACCATCAAATTTAACTTGTTCATTATATTTTTTAGGTCAAACATTCAGATCTCCTATTGCCTTGACCTAAAATTCATCTCATTGTCATGTTTTGTATATTTGGTGGTGTATTTATACACAGTGTCATGTCCGTTCCTAATAGGAACTCTTGTCTAGCAGCTATGTATGATGATTAATGGGAGCAGAGCGCTGTGGCCTTCTCCCAGGCTCCTCTAGTGACACAGGTAGACAGCTAACATCCCAAACAAGCGCCCACACATGTGCATTTCCCACCCCCTTGGCCCGCTGATATTATTAAATGTAATGGCTGAGAATCTCCAATCAAAGCATGGAGGATAATTAAGGGAGTTCTGTCATTAAGTAGTGGGCAAGTCGAGATAATGAGCTCCCCCGGAGACTGCATTACAGCGGCACTCTCTTCCTCCATCACTGCCACCAACACAGGTCCAGCTCTCATTACAGCCCTCCACATGCCCAAGCAACTCAGCTCCACTTTTACAAGAGCCAAGCGCTTTCATTAATGTTCCACATTTGGAAGGATAGGAGGCAGAAGTCATCATTATACTGCCAAAAAGCCTCTACGAAGAGATGTCTCGACAGTTTAGCCAAAAACGAGAACAGAGGAATTGAGACTTTTCCAAGTGACTCAACTATAAAGTGTTACATCTCACCCTTTGATCGTTAATTTTGCTATTTTTGTGCATAGTTTAGACTATGCATAACCATATAACATTCTTTTAAATTCTCCCAGCTGGGTCAACACTGTAAATTAATTGTAAGCTAAAATTAGCCAGGAGTTTAATTAGCTAACCTATTTCTGCAATTCATATTCAGAGATAAAGAATACCTTGTGGATTACAAAATCAGCTGTTAAAGGATAAGGGGACGTTCACCTATGGAAATGCACCTGGGCTAAGGGAACATTTTGAATTTGTGCTGTGGTCTTCTAACAGTGTTTTTTTCTGGCCATTTTCTCCTCAGGGGAACCTAATCCTCCTAAACTGGAGGCTAAGCCACTGTCCACAGGCAACGAGATGAAGGTCCACTGGATCAAGCAGGATGATGGGGGCTCTCCCATCAAACACTATTTAGTGCGCTACAGAGCTGTGAGTATGATTGGACATGAGGGAACAGACTTAACTCATCCTGTCATCTGAATTATTTATACCGCCATTGCAACAGTGACATGCCTTTGGGTAGGTTGCAGTGTTCACTGCTCAGTGATGTATAAGAGTGTCCACAATAAAGAAAAAGGGAGAAAATGACTGTATTTGTATTCATGTTGGTTTCATATGGTTTTGAAAAATGCTTATACCATTTTCAAGAAAAATGTAAATGTCTAATGATTCTAAAAATGTCATGTGGCATATACTTATTGACCTTGACACATATGCTGTGTCTCTTTTTGAAGGCTGCGTCCTCCGGAAGTTTCATTGTCAGCCACATACGTAATTGAGGTTGCCTCATTTCAGAAAAGTAACCATTACATTCCAAAAGAAGCATGAATGTACAATAATTCACACCACATGAGGAATAACTGTGAATTTTATGGTTACTTTTCTGAAATGAGACATCTTTGATGACGTATGTGGCTGACAAAATAGTCCCAATTAGGGCGCACCCTCCAAAATGAGAGTAATGTTTTGTTTTTTACAGAAAAAACACAGAAAGTACAGAAAAACAGGCACCAAAGAGAAAAAGTTTTTCACAACTTTAAGAGACTTCATTAAAAGAATGAGTTTGTTATAGAAAACCTTGTATAAAAGAGGAGATTTGGATAATCGACATTTAGGAATAAAGAATTTGCTGTTCAGGATAATGTAATTTACAAGATTGTCAATACTTTAATTTCCATGTTCATAATAACAAATAATTGCTTTCACATTCTAAGTTATTCAAAGTTAAAAACAATCTTTCCAAAATGCCTGTACACTTTGACAATCAAAAAATAAACAGCATAGAGACATCCTCAGTACTATTACAAAAAGAGCATTCTTTCCCAACATCCATAAACTTAGAGAGTAAAATATTAGTTGGATATATTTTATGTAAAGCGACAGTGATGAGGGTCTGCAGGGTTCCTCTCTATGACATCATTTCCTTTTCTTTTTTCTTTTTTTTTTTTTTCTTTTTTTTGCATGTTGGTGACACCATATGTCTTTGATTTGGAGGACATCCTCACATATTATTAAGGAGTTTTGTTAATATTTACATAACTATTTCAATATTTAAAGGTGCAATGTGCAACATTTTAGGGGGACCTATTGACTGAAATGCAATATAATATACATAACTATGTTTTCAGTAGTGTATAAAGACCTTACATAATGAACCGTTATGTTTTTATTACCTTAGAAAGAGCCATTTCTGTCTACATACACCGTGGGTCCCCTTACATGTTAAGTCGCCATTTTGCGCTGCCATGTTTCTACAGTAGCCCTAAACAGACAAACTACTCTACAGAGCGTGTTTGCTTGACTGGCTACTCTCTGCTGTCTCAGACGACGACATCTTTGTCCTGTGTTGGCCACCATAGCTTCTCTAAATTGCAATTCGCAACCTCACTAGCTAGATGCCACTAAAATTTACACACTGCACCTTTAAATTGTTATTTATTATATTTATTTAAATATTTATATTTATAAATTAGGCTTTTTTCTTCATTATGAAATCAGGAGAATTCTATCACCCTGACATTGTCAGGTCCCTCCAAAAAAAAAGTTAATTTTTACTTCAGAAAATAACATGCTAATCATAGAAGAGGTGTATTTCAAGTCAGTGTAAGTGTGAATTGCATTTTTATGTATTTTTGAAGAAATTAGGTCCTGACAAAAAAAAAAAAGAGCATCATGTCAATACCCCATCTGTGCTTAAAGTGTATCCACTTTTGCATTCGTAGAAGCATGGCCAGGATTGGAAGCCAGAGATCCGCCTGCCCAACGGCAGCGAGTACGTTGTGCTCCGGGGTCTAGAGTGGAACACGGAGTATGAGGTCTCCGTTATAGCCGAAAACCAGCGAGGACGATCTAATCCCGGCAAACTCTCCTTCAGGACCTTGCCAGAACCCACCGCCATCCCAGGTATGGCCCACCCCCTAACCCTGAAGCACAGCCACTGCCAGCCAGAGCAGCCAACAGCCCGACCGCCTCACCTCAACCCCTGTTAACCCCATCCTGCAGGTCTTGTTGTGGATTACACGGGCCACCCTTGTGTCAATTCAGGTTGTGGCCTGGCCTCCTCTAGAGAGTTATTTAAGACAATCTAAGAGTAATAAGAGTGATAAACGTCTGTGAGGGTGAAGCCTGGAGACCTTCAGCTCCTCTCCAGAGCCCTGACCCCTCTGGCAGCCTCCCCCTAACTCTTGCAGTCAGCTTTATTGCTCATCTCAGAGCGATTGCAGATGATATCAGTGGAGATGAGATTTTCTATTTGGCACTCGGGAGGCAAAAAAGCCACAGCAGGTCCGTTAAAACCTCCCCCTCCACAACGGGCTCGTTTGGTCTGTGCTCCAATGGCAGTGCTGTGTTTTTGTTTTCTTGTGAGCTGCTTCCCCACTGATAAAAATTGGGCCTTAGATCATCCCTCACTCTCTTTCTCTCTCTGTTCCTCTGTCTCTTTTTCTCGGGGCTGAACTGAGGCTCAGTTCAGGCTCATTGCGGCAGACCGATTGAATTGGGCTGACTATCTGCCCGCTCTCAGTGGGGATGCATCCTCTGGTTTTGCATGATGACGCCTCAACAGGATTAATGGTTTAATGCTTTACTGAGGACCTAACAGGCATCTGCCGGTGCATGGCCAAGAGACCTGCTTTTTCTCATCCGCTTAGTGGGAAGCAGCCATATAGCAGTGGGAGCTTTGGATCTCGGAGCACTTGTGCAAGACAGGTTAAGATGGATAGAAAAGCCTTCCTTTGTCCCTTTTCCCATCTCGCCACACTTACACATTGCAGTTGTTAACCTCAATGTGTAACATGTGGGAGTTTAAAAAGCGGCTTTATTTTTAGCCTAACATCTGCATTGCCTCAGATGGAGCAGCTGCCGTTAGAAAAGATGGTCTAAAAACAGCTGCCCAGACAGCAATTCATGCTTCTCCATCATCTTATATTCGGACCAGTGTGCGTGAGGCAGGTTAGAAGCACGTGGAACCATCTGGGAAGCTTTTATTATTACACAACATATTCCTTTGCTTTGCAGACATTGAACACACTGAGAGTTTGGCAGGGATTAAAAAAGGGAGGCAGTGGATTTTGGTATGATACAGGGAGCAGGTTGAGCTCAACCCTGGCCGCAAGACAAATACTGAATCTCTACTTCCTGTAATCCAAATCTCCCCAGCTACAGTTGACATGGAGGAAAAGCTGTTCTAATACAATGCCCATTAACGTTTGTGCAGTTTAAGTAACATCAAATAAATCATTCAGTCATACAGCTCAGTATTACACTGTATTGCATCATAACCTGTTTGTTTCACCTTGTCTTCTGACTCGGCAACATTTCCCTGGTGTTTGCAACTCAAAAAGATGAAAGCCTGTATGTTTCCTAATTCCACGTAGAGTTATTTTAATTAATTATAATTTTCTGGAAGCACTTAGTTAAAGCCTGAAGTGTGTATTTTTGTATTTAATAATTCATTTTAAAATACTTCTCTATATAATGCAGGGGCAACTAAAAAATAAGCCATTTGTAGATGAAGTTTCTCCAAAAAGTGTAAACACAATCTCCGTGGCACTTTCAAAACATTACTCCAACATTGACCAATGCCATGAGTTTGGGGCGGGGCTATCTGTTCAACCGACCAATTGCAGATGGGGGAGTTTGCAACTCAGTATTAGTGATGATAGGAGTTTAGAAATGACACACTTCACCTTTAAATAAAGATTTACCAAAATTTGTGGTAAAATTACCATTTCAAATACCAGGAAAGTTGTCTGATTCGTGTTTCTTGATTGTATGTGTCTTCGTGTTCCTTATCATTCTGTATTTCCCATCATTTGGCTATCGTTGTCCTTTCATTCTCGACTTTGCTGTCATTTGCTGTGCTTTTAACATGCTACGGCCTTCTTACTTTTTGTTTTTTACTAACTTGCTTGAACTTTCCTTTGATATTCTTTTCTAATCTTGATTAACCTTTTAAACTTAATTTTCTGTATTTGACCTATTCTCTGTCTTTCTCTTTTTTCTCTCTCCCTCTCTCTCTCCCAATTTCTTTCCCTGTTATTTCCTTCCCTCCCTCTTTCCCTTTTTCTGTCTCCATGTGTAAAATCGGACATCACCGGACCATCGCATTTTCAAACACGAACTCAAAATGTTTTTGTTTCCCCCCCCCCCATTTTTGCCTTTGTTTTTTCTTTTGTGTTCTGTCCCTGTGGTCTTCGGGTGTCTTTTTTGGTGTGGTGGTGTGGGATGTGTGGTCTCAGCGACCCTTGGCTGCTCCTCTGTGACGTCCGCTCTCGTCACTCTCATGTTCTCCATGCTGACTGTGCTAGTGCTCTCATAAACCGGGGCTCACCAGAGGAGAGGAGCCCCGTCCACTCTTCAGCCACACCCTTCAGTTTTCTACGCCTTCTGATCCTCTCGCAGGCTAAACAAACAAACATAAAAGAATATCAGTGACATGTTATCGGAATTAAGCAGAGTGTTCGGTGCTTGTATCATTCTGTTTTCTTTTTTGTTTCTTGTCATTTTCAGTTTCTTATTAGTTCTATGTTTAAGCAATGCAGCGTTGGTGTGTTTGAAAAGGTGTTTTTCAGACCATGGACTTTTGGGAATGTTGTAGAAAATCTTTCCCTATCAAGAAGACTAGTCTCTTGATGTTAATCTCGATATAATCATTCAATAGGGCCCATTTAGGAGATAAAAAGTCCTTTCCATTAATTTTTTCATTAAGTTTCTTATTTTTTGTTCTTCTTCTGTTTATTATTAAGATATTAACTGATTTTGGAAGGGAGTTTTTAAAGAATAGGCACCAAATGTGTGTGTTGACATGAAAAACGTGTATTTTGTGACAAAATGTACATAATTTTAGATGATTCAGAAAATATATACTTTCTGTAATTGACTTTTATTTACATTTTCTTCTCTGCTTCTTACTTGAAAAGACCATTCAAAACTAATGCTACTGCTGTTAAACTCATTCACGTCAATAAGTGTCATTTTCAACAGTGTAATTTAATTCTGTTCTGTAATACATTTTTTTGTATACACATACCAGTATGGTGTCATGCAGTAATCATTGTAGGTTTTAAGAAAATACGGTAAGCTAGATTTGTTAATTTTGTGTTTTTAACAAACACAACATGGTTTTGAGTCGAAATCTTGCATGGGACCGTAATGCGTGACCGTTTCATGTGTTTGTCCCATAATGACATGGTGCTCAATGTCAGTTCAGAGGGACCCGCTGAGCTTTTTACTTTTAAAGGGCAGGAGTGTTCTTCAGTACTTCTGATTGACCATCTCTACTCTGAAATGGTAAATTCCTTAAGGCTGTTTTTTCTTGCTTAGACGGGATTTAACATAAACACCCCCCAGACTGAATTTTAATGCGAAACCCACAAGCGTTCTTGCGTGCATGGCACCAAGTTGTAACCTTATAAATCAGTTTTGAACATTAGCGATGGCCGGGTTCAGGCATGGATGTCGATTGACCTCCAGCCGACTGTCCATATTAAAGAAGGTGGTGGTCAGTTTACATGTCAAAGGCTGCCTTATGCCATCGAGAGCAGAGATATGAGTGCCCATAATTATGCAAGACCTATGCAGGCATTTCCTGGGAGGGTGTCGAGTAAAGTGCAACTAATGTAATTAAGTGTCTTACAGTTTAAAAAAAAACAAAGCTCATATATATATATATATATATATATATATATATATATATATATATATATATATATATATATATAAAGGCAGGGTTATGAAAATAAATGGGAGGAGGGAATGAGGGTCGTTTGTTCAATAAAATGGAGTAGCATTTGTTTCCCATTTTGGAATGGATTCTCATGGTAATAAAGTGATGCGCCCCGGAGTTTTGACTCCTGGAAACGCATGTGCCAATCAGTTTGTCGGGCTCATCATTCATATTCAGGTGCGTTTCTGTCCTTAATCATTGTGTTTTGGTGCTAGTTGACATTTCATCAGAAAAGCAGCACCCTGTTTGGCCCCGTCTGGAATGTTTAATGCCACCCCAGATGGATCATCAGCTTCATTCAGACTAGCAGAACCAGAGGCAAAATGAGTTGAGAACCCAAACTTGGCACAGGCAGAAGTGCCACTTGTTCACACTTATCACTGAGAGTGACTGGAGACGGAGGCAAGTGTCAAGTCTGGAGGTGTCTGAATCACCTGAGAGTCCTCGGAACAGACTGAACATTTGTAATGACGGTACCGTGAAGGTTAAAACGGGCTGTTAGCGATAAGTCACATTCAGCAGATTTTCTCAAATTGTTAAGGCTGCACATTTCAATTTCAATCCTCTCTATTTTTTATCTATGAGGGTAGAAGTTTGGCAAATTAGCATGAGCTAGCATCTAGCCCCTGCTGGTAGATGCCACAACTACACAATTCAGAGGACAAAAGCCTATTTTTCCATCGATGGACATTCAAAAGTAGCCACAAATGTATTATATTATTTTTCCTGTTTTCCATCAGCCAGTCAGCATTGTCAATACATTATTTTCCTGTGGTTGTATTGTAATTAAAGGGTTAGTTCACCCAAAAATGAAAATTCTGTCATTATTTACTCACCCTCATGTCGTTCCACACCCGTACACTCATTCATCTTCAGAACACAAACTAAGGTATTTTTGATGAAATCCGATGGCTCAGTGAGGCCTGCATTGCCAACAAGATAATTAACACTTTCAAATGCCCAGAAAGGTACTAAAGACATATTTAAAACAGTTCATGTGACTACAGTGGTTCAACCTTAATGTAATGAAGTGACGAGAATACTTTTTGTGCTCCAAAAAAAACTAAACAAAATAGTAACTTTATTCAACAATATCTAGTGATTTCAAAACACTGCTTCATGAAGCTGGCAGTTTGATACACACTCCGAACCACTGATTCGAAACAAAAGATTTGTAAAGCTTCGAAGCTTCATGAAGCAGTGTTTTGAAATCGCCCATCACTAGATATTGTTGAATAAAGTTTTTTTTTGTTTTGTTTTGTTTTGTTTTTTTTGGGGCACAAAAAGTATTCGCGTCGCTTCATAACATTAAAGTTGAACCACTGTACTCACATGAACTGTTTTAAATATGTCTTTAGTACCTTTCTGGGCATTGAAAAAGGAAATGATCTTGCTGTCAATAGAGGCCTCACTGAGCCATCGGATTTTATCAAAAATATCTTAATTTGTGTTCTGAAGATGAACGAAGGTCTTACCGGTGTAGAACGACATGAGGGTGAGTAATTAATGACAGAATTTTCATTTTTGGTTGAACTAACCCTTTAATCATATGACATTTACAGAACAGCTCAGGTTATTGGCCTAAAAAATATGTCCAGAATTGAGTGCCCATGATGAATGGGAATGCTAACGGCTAACCAAGCCGTATTCTAAACCTCCTTGATTCAACCCAACACTCACCTATAACATGCACTTTTTTTTGTTCAGGAACGCACCAATTTTTTAGTATTCAGAATGGGATAAGGTTTGGAATATGCGGAGATGGCTGGAGTGTCCAGAAGACCTTTTAAGCACACTGCTGAGTCAGCAGAGCAGGACGTTTTTGGCCAGTGAGGGAGCTCAGTGAGACGGCCTTTGTGCTCAGATGTGTGCCATGATTTATCGCACTTGTTAAAATGCAGGCTGAAGCGCAGGAGAACAACTGAGGCCCACTCCGCGCCACAAGCTAGGAGAAGTGCTCTCGGCCCTCTCCTGGCTGGCTGGTAGATTAAATCTGTCAACTCTACCTCCTGTTGCCCAGCCTCCGATACACTTCCACAGTGCATGGTGACTGCAGCAATGGCTAGATTTCATCACAAAGTCTAAAGCATGACATTACCTATCAAACAGGTTTCTTGGTTAAAGTTCACATTACGTTTTGGTTTATTGTAGATATTGTAGCAGAGTTCTGAGAGCAGTACGTCTTGTTATTTTTTTTCTGATGCTCAAGTAGAGCTGCACGTTGTTATGTGGTGTTTTTTATTCCTTAGAACAGTTTTGTCTAATGCATTTTTCCTCCAGGTCTCTGCTGAGTGCATCCATAATTCATGATCTCCTTGATACATGTAGATGTGTTTTAGGTCTTTATATGGTTTCATCAATGATTTACAAGGACGTTTCATTAGAGACACTTCATACAAAGTTGCCTAGAACTCGATATATGCCTAATTGCAAATTCACTCAGCTTGTTTTTCTTAATTCACGGTATAATCTATGGCTGTATACTCACAAGAATACTTGAATAAAGTGCCGAAATGTGTTAGACTAACCATACACTAAGTTAACTCAATTTTTGCAGCCCGTATATTATTTTATCAAAGCTGTGTGTGTCTATATATATATATATATATATATATATATATATATATATATATATACACTACCAGTCAAAAGTTTGGAAACTAAGATTTTTAATGTTTTTAAAAGAAGATTCGTCTGCTCTCCAAGGCTGCATTTATTTAATTAAAAATACAGTAAAAACAGTAATATTGTGAATTATTTTTACAATTTAAAATAACTGTTTTCTGTTTGAATATATTTTATAAAGTAATTTATTCCTGTGATGGCAAAGCTGAATTTTCAGCATCATTACTCCAGTCTTCAGTGTCACATGATCCTTCAGAAATCATTCTAATATGCTGATTTGCTGCTCAAGAAACATTTATGATTATTATAAATGTTGAAAACAGTTGTGTACTTTTTTTTTCAGGATTCCTTGATGAATAGAAAGTTCAAAAGAACAGCATTTATCTGAAATACAAAGCTTTTGTAACATTATACACTAACATTCAAAGGTTTGAGTCAGTAAGAATTTTTATTTATTTATTTTTTTTTTTTAATTAAAGAAATTAATCCTTTTATTCAGCAAGGATGCATTAAATCGATCAAAAGTGACAGTAAAGACATTTATAATGTATATAAGATTATATTTCAAATAAATTCTGTTCTTTTGAACTTTCTATTAATCAAAGAATCCTGAAAAAAAAATATTGTACACAAATATTTTGTACAATTGTACACAATAAATGTTTCTTGGAAACAGATCAGCATATTAGAATGATTTCTGAAGGATCATGTGACACTGAAGACTGGAGTAATGATGTTTCACAAATTGTAATAATATTTCACAATATTACTGTTTTTACTGTATTTTTAATTAAATAAATGCAGCCTTGGTGAGCAGACGAAACTTCTTTTAAAAACATTAAAAATTAATAACTATTACAAAACAACTGCTTTATGATAGTAGGTTTTAGATTTTTTTCTTATCTCAGTTGTTTATATATACACACATGTATTTTATTTGATTTTACTATTAAAATATGTCTAACATTTAATTTTAGCCCCCTCATATGTCCGTTTATTAGTCCAAATTCACTTTTTTCATCCAAATGGTCTACCTTTTATGATGACCTCTTGAAAATTCATCATCTTCATAACATCAAAGTGCTCTTCCCACATCTAAATCAAATATTTCAGCATAGATTGATTTAATAGAACATAGTGGAAGCATAGAAGAAGACTGAATCAGTATGAATTGCCACATGTTTACTGATGTAGTGTAAAGAGCCATATAGGTGCATTTTGTTTAGTGATCCAGACCATACGTACCTGTTTTAGTAGATCCTGTAGTTATTTAGCATTTTCATGGTGTAGCTTGTCATTCCTGGTAAGTAGTCTGTGTTTTCATGCGCTGAAAACACAGTTCTGCTTGTGTTTGTCCATCTCTTCTTATCCCTGTTCCTTTAACATGGTGTTTTCTGTATTTCCATGAGTATGGCTTCCGTTTGTGTGTGTGTGTGTGTGTGTGTGTGTGTGTGTGTGTATGTTTACGCAGGTTACCCCGCAAGTGAATGCGCTAAGAGCTGAATATTGAGATTATCTTCACCGTTCCATGCCAGTGCAATTTCTCTGTTGAAATATGTGCATGAATATGAACAGAACAAGCCTTGTAGTTAATGTTCTGAACAAGACTGCTGAAGTTCTGTACAAAGAGACTTAATTATGTCTCTGAATAAGCATGCTGTGGGTTCATTTCCATGTGAGTAATGAATGCCCTGCTTCAGAATGACGCTGTATGTGATGTTATGTTGTATATTGTTTGGATAACACATGGAATGCATCCCGTTTTGACAATCTGTAAGAACCTAAACATCATGGGGGGAATTCACTAAGAATGAACTGATAGTGCTGTTTATTTGCACACGCTTGTTCTTTCAGTGATTCTGTGAAGGAATTATGCAAATCAAGTAAAGGTGCAAACATGCCCACAAAATCTGTGCTATTTGCACTACGCAATTCCTGTGCTTTTCTGGAACTGCACAGCATGGTTTTACCACTGTGATCCAAGCACCTCTTTAAAATGTGTAAAATGGACTCATCTACACGGATTTTGGACATACGCCCGGTTATAATGCGTTTCGCTTGTTGATCATTTGATAAATCACTGCTGCTTTGATTAATAGAAAATGTTCACAAACAAATAAAATTCTGTTAAATGAAAATAACATTACGTTTTTTGTGAGGTTCAATCTAAAATAATTCCTAATTTACACAGAAAGGAGGGCATGTTTGCACTTAAAACAATGACTTAAAGGGGTATTTCACCCAAAAATGAAAATTCTGTCATCATTTACTCACCCTCAAGTCATTTCAAACCTGTATGTATTTCTTTCTTCTGGAACAAATTTTAAAAATGTTCCTTTTTTGTCCACTTAATGGATGTCAATGGGGTCCAGTGATGTTTTGCATCACATTGACTTTCATTGTATGGAGATAAACAGTTGAAACTGTTTTGTTTTTTTTATTATTTAATCTTCCACAGAATAAAGAAAGTTTAGAAAGACATGAGGGTGAGTAAATGATGACAGAATATATATATATATATATATATATATATATATATATATATATATATATATATTTTTTTTTTTTATTTTTTTTTTTTGGTGAATTATCTCTTTAATTTAAATCCAAAGCAGTACATTTCAGCACATTTAGTACCTGGTTAACTGAATGCTGGTGGTTAGTGAAAAAGATGCAGGTTTTAAGAGTATGTCCAAGTATTGTTTAGTGAATTCGCCCTAATGTGGTTACTATTGGTGTGTATTGGCTTTAGTTCTAACTGCCTTCAACAAACCAATCTCTTAAAGTAGTACAACCTATGTAATAGATTGTATATAAATGTAATGATATTCTAGATTGCTTAGATCACTATGGCACTGTGGAAAAGCCTTACACTTTAAAGCCTGGCCTGCAATGACATCATTTCATTTTGAATTTCTTTTCTTCCTCCTTCCCAAAGAAACCAGCTCAGGTTTGGGCACCGGGGCTATCGTGGGCATCCTCATCGTGGTCTTCATCCTGCTCCTCTTCGGTGTGGATGTCACATGCTACTTCCTCAACAAGTGCGGCCTCCTCATGTGTATCGCTGTCAACTTCTGTGGCAAGTCTGGGCCCTCTGCCAAGGGCAAGGATATCGAGGAGGGAAAAGCTGCTTTCACGTGAGCCTGTCTTTTCCTTCCCCTCTCATCTGTGTGTGTTCCCTTGTCCGATAACGTCATCCATCACTGCTCTCCCATCATTATCGCCCCCATCAGTTCTAGAGGAGGGCTTGAGGCAGGGCTGATTGTGACATATCTGACTTCATGAATGAGAATGATGTGAATATTGGCTCATGGCAGCAGTGTTAAGATAAGAGAAGAGGAGGAGAGGTGCATGCTGGTTAGGAATGAGAAGATGCCTCTGGTTGCCTCTGTTTTAGTAGCCATTGAAAACTGTGTTCAAGAAAACCTGGTGTTTTTCGTGTTTTTTTTTTTTTTTGTTTGTTTGTTTTTTTAAATCTAGCTAGTTATTATAACCAGACTTTTACATAATTTTATTGCACTGAAGGCCTCAACCATATATTATTTTATAACACCATACTGTTTTATGTGTCATAAAGTAATTTTCAGTAAGTATATTTATATTTTAATAGGTTTTTTTTTTTTTACTTGCCCTGCCAGCAGTTTTACAAAATAAGCTATTTTTAGCATCATATTTTATAAAACATTTTTTATGAAATAATATTTTTTCTTTACTTGAACTGGCATCAGTTTCACAAACATGATAAAAGCATATAAATGTGTAAAAAAAAAAATATGGTTCTAAAAGCGCTGTTTATCATGAATGTAACAGACTGACGCTAGGGACTGTGGTCTTTAGCCTCCTTGTTAGAGAGCCCGACTCCCATGCGGACGGACCCGGGTTTGAGTCCTGCTTAGAGCGGGTGGTTCGAACAGGAGGGGTTACATTGGTGCCGTGACCCGGATGGGAGTGAGGTTTAGGGGGGTGAATGTAACGTACATAGGCCGGTAAAAGCTGTACGTGTAAACCTCATTCCCCTGATCTCAAGAGAAGCTCTAGCGACTGACACTAGAGACTGTGGTCTTTAGTCTTGTTAGAGCGCCCAACTCCCATGCCGGTGGACCTTGGTTCGAGTCCCGCTTAGAGCGGGTGGTTCGAACAGGAGGGGTTACATATATCACAGAAAATGATGCCATGTGGTGCGAAACATACTGATTTGAATATAACTGTCAATCCTTTTTAACTGATGCTGCCAATTTTAACAAATCGTGATCTACTGTATATTAGCCAACGATGTTCAGGACATATTTGTGAGCCATATAACCATTTGTGATGTTTGTTTATCTTGGTAACTCTAGTGTGTCATCTTTTACAGTAAGGATGAGTCTAAGGAGCCCATTGTGGAGGTAAGGACTGAGGAAGAGCGCACACCAAACCATGAGGGAGGAGGCCCCACTGAACCCAATGAGACCACCCCTCTGACGGACCCCGAGTGAGTCCCTAAAAACACACACTCAATCTATGTCTGGTCTTTTGTTATTAACATCTCCTTCAACAGTCTCTCTGTGGTAGTTTAATTCTTTAGATACTATACACCACTCACATTTTGCGATTACCTAACATGGTATGTTTTATTTTGAAATGCATGTTGGACTTACTTGTGTATGTGTATTTTGCCTTGGCTTTCCTTCTTTCCCTCCTCTCCCCCTCCTTTTTCTTTGTGTGGATCTTTTTTCCCCCGTCTCTCTTTCTCTCTTCCCGCTGTCCTCACAGGCACGCTGCTGACACCACAGCAACAGTAGTGGACTTGCTTCCCTCTGTAACCACTAACTCAGACCCAGGCACTGACAGTCCTGCTAGCGATAGCACAACCCTTACCTCAAGCACCGCCCCTGCGGCCGACCCTAAAGCGGCCCCTAAACCTACTCCCCAATCCAGCACCCCCAAACCCATCGTCACCTCTCCCACCTCCCCGCAAGCTGCTCCTGCAGCTGTGGCCCCTCTGGTGGACCTGAGCGATACACCCTCCAGTCAAACCTCAAAGTCCTTAGAAGCCCCCCAGCCGTCTGATTCAACCCCTGCAGATCTGGCCAAAGCCGCTGGCCAAAGCCCTGTTGAGCCGGCCAATCCCCCCCAAAGTAAGGACTCTCAGGTACAGGGAGGAGCCCACCAGACCACAGATAGTGACCTTGCCAAGGATGCGCTGGGCAAGCCTTCCAGCACACCGTCCGCACCCAACCAGGACGAGTATGGCCACCTCTAGATGTTTAGTTGTGTTTGTGTCCCTGTCCTTAACCATCTCCACTTTCTCACCTGTGTTCTTCATCACCCCCCTTCCTCCTCGTATAACTCACTCACTTTCTTCTCACTTCTTAATATCATATCAGAATTTCATCAGGTTCCTCCTGCATCTTCAATCTCGGCGTATTCCCTTTCGTATTCAAATGAAAGATGACTTGGTTCGCTGAGAAAGCTTGTGCGGGTTTATTTGCACCTCAGTAAAAAACTGTTCAGGGACGGCGTTTCAAAACACACCAGCATTATACATGTGTAAATTTGTTCTTTTGGTTTTGTTTTTCAGAGCGAGCTAATTGATTCCTCCATTATCGCTGGCAGAGCCTCACAATGAGCCTCGCAATCGCAAATGGCACAATTCCACAGCTGATGATTTTAAATGATGGCTTTCAAAGCTGAAAAGGACAGTGAGAAATAAATTAGCAGCCTTAATGGTGATATTGAAAAAAGGACCATCTTAGAGAAGGCTAATGTATGATCATTGTAATTACATTAACACAGCAGACGAGTTGCAGTGTCATTTGTGGCCCTGTGGGTGAAATGGCCAACTTTAAATGGCCAGCTGATGTACAGATCAAGTCAACAAGGTTATTATTGGTAACAAACACAGCAGTGTGAGGAAAAAAAACAGCAGTGACAAATATTTTCATTAAAGGTGCACTATGGACGTAAAATAAAAACAACTCTGCATTAACTTGCAATTTGTTTCAACCAGATGGTAAAATCTGTACTGTATCTTTAAATATAATAAGAATGAAAGTTTGTGAAGAGCAAAGTCTAAAAAATACTCTAAAACTGTTGTTTAATTATAGAGAAAATTACTATTATTTCTTTATTAGATTTTATATTGCCGGATGGTTGGATTTAATAATAATCTCCCAATTGGTTTATTCTGTTCAAAAGAATCACTGAGTTAGACAGAAAAAAGTGTGTCTGATTGTCATGTAAACATAAATCACAGTTCACTTCACTTTTTTAATGTGATGTTTAGGAGCAGATACACTGCCCTTCAAAAGTTTGGGATCCTGAAAAATGCATCACAGTTTCCACAAAACTATTAAGCAGCACAAGTGTTTTTACCATTGATAATAGTTACCAATAGTTTTTACCATTGATTAAAAAAAATAAAAAAAAGTTTCTTAATGGTGCTCTTCACGTGTTGGTCAAAAATCACCTATGTTTTTTTTATTTTTCATTTTAACAATAAAATGAATGTACTATATTTTAGTTATAATGTGTTTTATTTAATATAATATATAATTGTATTTTTAGGCGATTTTATGGTACTAAATCATATTTACGCTGTAGTTATAATCCATTTATTCACTTTTTGAGCATAGATCTGAAAACGATTTTTTTTTTTAACTGTCATAAATGTAGAATGCTTTAGAGCATTCTAATTTTGATCTCTAATTAAATTTTGATCTCTAAGTAAATTATTGCTGAAGTGAAAAAGTTTTTTTTTTTTTTTTAAAGTTTACTTTAAAAAGTTACAGAATTGTATATTTTTTGTTATGAAAAATACAAAAATACGATTTTAAATTTTTATATGAAATATATATTTTCAATAACACTTTTTACTCTAAAACTGCAAGAAAATCAAAGCCATAAATCTAAACAAGTTGTGTTCCAAATTTGAGCTTAACTACAGTATCTCAAAATATGAGCTGTCAGTAAGATTTTGTTTGGCCGCAGTATCAAAAGTTTTCACTAGATGAAAATTCTAGTTTTCACTAGAATTCGTCTCCCATTCATTTCCAATGCAGTCATTTTTGACCTCGAGAAGCACAAGTGTGACTATTTTTTTCAGGACCATTTAACCTTTTCGAATCATGTCCATGGTTTTCTTTTTCTTTTTTTTTTCTTTTTTTTTTCACATAGCAAGCACCAAGACCTTTACCATTCTGATGAGGTAAAAGTAAAAAATTCTAAAAAAGAAAATGACCAAAGAGCACCAGAGGGTTAAGCAGCAAATCGCATACCAGAATGATTTCTGAAGGATCATGTGACACTAAAGACCACAGGAATATATTATTATTATTATTATATAAAATATGAATATAAAATATATTAATATGTAAAATGACCAAATAAATGCAGCCTTTGTGAGCACAAGAGATTTCTTTCAAAAAATTACACACCCTAAACCTTTGGATGGTAGTGTAAATATGCAATCACCTGCACCACATTAATAAACCAGCATTCAGTTGTTACTGAAAACAATGTCTTTGTGAAACATTGTGAAGACAACACAAATTAAATTAGAGTCTTGTTTAGCTGATCCAAACAGCCTCAAACAAATCTCTTGAATATATTCCAAAGATTCTCTGCCATGAACTTTGCAAACTTTGCCAAATCCAACCTGGACTTGTTCTCCATCTGACACAAGATCTATGTGGATTTGGTCCATGCCTCTGAATTCGCCAGAAACACCAGAATGATAGTAGTTAAAATTCACAGCAAAATGTAGCACCATTATTTTATAGCACATTTGCATCGTATCAGTGCCTCTAAATAGCAGTGGTTTCATTCTTTCATTGGTGCATATTACAAAATAAACGAACATTTCACATCTGACAGATTCAATCCTGCTAGCTTTGTAGAAGTACCTAATGGAGCCAGAAGTAGCAGCGTCTTCAGAATTGCGCAAATCAGCCTCCTCAGTAGCGCGCGCTCTCTCTCGCTCAGTTGAGAAGTACAGAGAAAATCGGCTGTTAAACAGTCAGCCAAGACTTCCAGTAGGGAATTAACAGGAGCATGGCGTTTGTTAAATATTTACCAGAGACTTTGTTTTCCCCACTTCCATTTGTGCTCTGTAGTTTGCACTTTCTATGTATGGCCCAGCCATCCCAGTCAGCAAGTCAGGCTTGTTCTCTCTCTCTCTTTCTCTCAGCTTGGCTCACTTGTCTAATTTGAGCTGGAACACTCCAGGGAAGCTGCCTCTCATTGGCTGCCACCTGGGCTTATTGGCTCCATCTGTAGATATTCAGCTACCTGAGCTCTTCCCTGGTTTTCACAGAACCTGCAGAATATCAATAGAATTCAATCTGCCATCTTTAGACTCGCAAGATGCCTAAAGTCAAAGTTTTTTTCTCTTTCAAGAATGAGAGTTTGCACTTTGCAAGATATTTCGCAGTGGATGCAAACTGACAAATGACAGCTCGCGTTTGTCCTGTCCTTCTAAGGTTTGCTTGCAGTACCACTGCTCACTCAGAAGGAATAATGAAGCTTTGTGTCTGCCACAGTCGTTCAGCGAGACTCTGCACACTTGGCCGCTCTTCATAAGAGCCAAGAATGTGATCAGATAGCTTTATTGTGATGAGTGTAATGACATTCAGCTGTGGGACAAACAGCTCAGACCTCGGACACCGGCAGAGCAGTCGGCTCTTGTGTCGTACCACCGAGATCGTGTAGATAGTAAAGTGAGACACCCTCACTCCGCTATGCCCATTCTATTTTACACAAAGACTCTTTGTGACTTTGCCATATCCGAGAGAGCTCGATACCGCCACCATTGGTCCTACGCCACTACGTGAAAGAAGCTGCCGGCTGTCATTGCCGTCCGGGCACGTTTGACGAATATAATGAACAATCATTCACAGCTGATATCAGCCCCGCAGCAGGGCAAAAATAGAACTGAAGGGAACGTGTTAGAAATGTGACAGGGACTGTCCCTCTCGATTCCCTGCCAGCAAAGCTCATCTTTAATTTTCGTGGTTCATTATGCATTTATGAATGATTTGGCACACCAGTACAGTCAATTCCATTACAGGAATTATCAGCGCTCGGAAAGAATCAGCCTACTGCGAAATAATTTAAGTAAACTTCCTTTTTTTCAAGGCCCACTTTGTGCCCTGTCAGCTCCCTTGAGAACAAATGTCTATATGCCTGTAAAATATTCAGTAATAGGCAGTTTGCAGCGGATGATTTTCATTTATTTATGATTTATTATTTATTATTATGCCTTTTGCTCCAGCCCAACCCCAGGAGACAAGAGCTCTGTGTATCAACAAACTATTACACAGGCAATAAGCACGAAGGGAGAGGTTAACATTTATGTAGTTTATGAGGATTGTCTCTGCAGCTGAGTCTATGCAGGAGAAAGGCTGTCTGCACCAATGTCCTGCTCTTACTGTTCACAGCAAGCTTTATTTTAGTCAATATTAGGAATCATATGAATCATACCTGCATGCACTGTTCCTCTGTCTTCATACATGCTCATGAATAATCTTTAATGTTAGCTTAAGATAAGCTGTGAAATTGATTGGCTACACTGATGTCTGTACCTTCAAATCTTAAAGGGACAGTTCCCGAAAATGAACATTTGTTATCATTTATTCACCCTCATGTCATTTCAAACATGTATGACTTTGTTTCCTTTGGGGGACATAAAAAAAGATGTTTAATTATGTACTGATTGCTTTTTTCTATACAGTTACCGTGAATGGGAAATTAAGCTTTCAAGCTTTAAAACAAAAGCTTCCTAAAAGTGGTCCATATGACTCATGCACTATATACACACTACTGTTTAAAAGCTTGGTTTTAGAAGGTTTTTTTTTTTTTTTTTAAGAAAGAAATTCATACTTTTATATAATAAGAAATGTTTTTGAGCAGCAAATCAGCATATTAGAATGATCTCTGAAGGATCATGTGACACTGACGACTGGAGTAATGATGCTGAAAATTCAGCTCTGCCATCTTAGCAATAAATTATATTGTATAATATATTAAAATAGAAATTAATTATTTTAAATTGTGATAATATTTCACAATATTACTGTTTTTACTGTATCAATGCAGCTTTAGAGTGCATAAAAGGACTTAAAGGCACAATATGTAAGATCTTTAGATTTAAATATCCAAAACCACTAGAACAATGTTGTTGTTGTTTTTTTTTGACTTGTGTACTTGCATTATCCCAAATGTTTCCAAGAATGTTTAAATCCAGAATAATAAGCAGTTTTAACCAGGACATGAACCGTGTCCGTGCGTCGCCTATCAATGCTATCATACCAGCGTTACCCTCGGTTTCTGGTTTTATTTTGTAGAAACCATGGAAACACCAGGTGAGCAAATGATTGGATACAATAATCGACAGAAAACTAATCATGTTATATAGCTCAACACAGTAAGTCTTATTGTTTAAATCTCATTTTCTTGATTTACAGCGAGTACCATGTTTTACCATGACTAATATCGATCTAGCTTACTCCAGTGTGAAATAAATGTCTCATAGTAGTCGCTGAGCGAACACAGAGTAGCACTATAACAACTTTCAACACACAAATGTATCTAAGATGATAAAACTGCACTGCTTTACCCCATATACATTTCTGGCCGCACAGCACTCGGCCCCGCTCTGCTTCATACTACAGTAACGTTAATAATCTCATATGATTATGATTTCTGTCCGAGTCCTATCCCGATTCAATTCCACCGGCTGTAGACGTGAAGACAACACCTCCCATGATTCTGCGAAATCAAGGCGTCATCAAGCTATGCCTTTGTTTTGAATAAGCGACCTCTAGTGGAGAAAATGTACATAGTATGCCTTTAAAGGACAAAAACATTAGATCAGTTTAATTCATTCATTGGCAAGATTTGACTCAACTGTATCATACCTTCACAAGTCAAGGCATTGCTACTTTTCTCATGAATATACCAAGGAAACCTAGGGCTAATGTCAAGATTTTCATCACACAATGTTATCATATAAGACTTACAATAAACATGAGTTGTTTGGGCCACTTTTATGATGCTTTTCTGGTTTGTCATGTTGTATTGTATAGAATGCCTAATATATTCTTTATCTTTTGTGTTCCACTGAAGAAAGAAAGAAACTCATACAGGTTTAGTAGAACATGAGGGTAAATAAATCATGACAGAACTTTCATTTTTGGGTGAGCCGATCCTTAGAAACAGTATAAAGAGAGGAAGCAGCCAAACAGAGGACTGAAAGACACTGCTGATGATCTTCTCTTCTCTTTTTCCCCCAGTGGAAAAACCATCGTAGATGACAAAAGCAAAGCGCCAGAGACAGAGGTAAAGAAAACTCCGGCGGAGGTGAAGACAGTCCCCAATGAAGCCCCTCAAACGAACGGCAACGAGAGCAAAGCGTGATCCGGAATCGGCGACAGTTGCAGACAGACAGCACCACACCACCACTACCACCACGTCTCAAATACAATGGGTTTCTTTCTTCAGTGTCTTCTTTGAGTTCGCAGAACAAAACACATCTGTAGATGTATAGAGCGCCTAAAGAGTTTGCGCACATGCCTTTTATTTTTTACTTTTCTTTTTGTTATTACTATTGAAACGTTTCTTTCATAAACGCAAGAGGGAAAAACCCTTCACCTCTAGTCTCACTCTCCTCGACCTGTCTGAGTAAGATCAGTGTCTTTCAAAGATGTTCAGTATGAGAAATGAATCACCATGAGGAACCGTAGATTTTGCCTTCACACATTCAGACCACAGTGCTGTTTCAGTTATGTTTTTCATCTTATTACATGCAGTATTGCCATCGTTATTGTCTGCCACATAATAATGTTTTGGGAACAGTTTTGATGTTTTAATTGTGTTTAAATAATGTACAAATGCAACCGCCTTTTTATTTTATTTTATTTTATTTTTCACGTTATTTTTTCAGAGTTAGCGATAGATTTTTAGCATGCTTGCTTTGCCGAATTATTTTTCTATATGTCCTTTTTTGATTGTTTGTTTATTCCAGCCCTGAGTGTTTACAGCATTTTACTCTGAAATACCGCATTAATGGGATAGTTCACCCAAAAATGAAAATTCTGTCATCATTTACTCGCCCTCAAGTTGTTCCAAACCTGTATAAATTTCTTTGTTCTGCTGTACACAAAGAAGGATATTTGGAAGAATGTTTGTAACCAAACAGATCTCGGCCCCCATTGACTGCCATAGTAATTTTTCCCTACTATGGTAGTCAATGGGGGGCGAGATCTGCGTGGTTACAAACATTCTTCAGAAGAACAAAGAAATTTATACAGGTTCGGAAAACATATTTTCTCAAAATGTTTGCAACCTTGCAGATCTCGCCCCCCATTGGCTGCCATAGTAGGGAAAAAAAATACTATGGCAGTCAATGGGGGCCGAGATCTGCTTGGTTACAAACATATCTTCCTTTCTGTTCAGCAGAACAAAGAAATTTATACAGGTTTGGAACAACTTGAGGAGGAGTAAATGATGACAGAATTTTCATTTTGGGGTGAACTATCTGTTTAACACGCCGTTTGCAAACCTGAGACAAAAGATTACACAGGGTAGAGGTCTGAACTAGTGGTTAAGGTTGTACAAATCACCACTACTTTTTTCTTACATGTTCTTTCATATTACAATGCATCCCATTTCCCCTGAACCTTAGGGTTTCTTCCATTTACTTTAGTTCTTTAAAGCAAGATTGAGAGTCAAAGTGGTCTCCCGCTGTGATCCTCACTTAAAAATATCCCGCAAGTCTTTTAAGAAAAACATTAGGAACAACCCGAGCTCTTAGATATGGATCGAACGGCTCCTTAAGAGAGTTCAGTACAAGCACCGCTGCCGAGTTACATGAAGATACAGTTGTTGCACTCGTGGCCTAACCAAAACATCAGGCGCACAGCTGTGTGTAACACTCATGGATCGTCCCATAAGGTTGCTCCACTGGCATTTGCCCATATTGATAAACATTGCATTAAAAAAATGAAGTAGTGCCCCTTTGATACTGATAAAAAATTAAAATGTTTGTTGTTTTTTCATGTCTTAAATGGCCAAATTCTTGGTTTTATTTTTTATTTAAGCCATAGTACTCCGGTGTGGATCGTAGCATAAAGAAAATTCAGCCTGACTTTTTTTGTACAGTGTTTCTCATTCTTTAGGCTGCAAGCTTGTGCACTGTGAATGCGTGAAAATCCTAGTGTGAATACAGTGTGTTCTTTGTACTAGTATAAAAAAAAGTTTCCATAGGTTGTGAAAGCCGTAGCTGTTAGTTCAAATGATGTTCATCATGATAAGAATAAAAAATAAAAAAACGATGTAAAAAAAAAAAAACACAATGGCAGCAGAAGTGAAATACGGACACAAAAGGAGTTGGTGCCTTCAATATAAACATCCTCTCGTATGCAGGCCTGCGGTCTGAATGGGCCGCAGTGACGCTACTGTCTCTGTGACAACATACCCCGCCGCTGTCAGATGGTCCAGATCTGTAAACTGTGAAAATAATAGTTTTGTTTTTTGCTCAAATGTGTCGTCACTTGGTCTTCTGGGTCTGAGGGTGTAAATGGATCGTGGTTTTCTTTAAAACTTGACTTCTCAAATTCTCGACAACATGCCTCTATTTAACTGATGCAAAATAAGACGTATATATATATATATACATATATAAATATATTCACACAGAAAACTGTCTTGATGAATTTTGTCTACTCACCCGCCATTAATTTCAAAATCACTTGTTCATCCCATTTGGTCCAATGCCTATTTTTAAACCTGAAAAAAGCATGTGATGTATTCTGAACTGGTGTTAAGGTTAAAAATTGAATTGCTAACTAGCTGAAAATGTCAAAGGCTTTATTTGTTGTACATTTTTCTGAATGCCAGTGAACTCGTCGTTCATACATGAAGTGCTTTCATGGCGTTGGACGGTAACACGTTTTAATAACTTTCATTATTAAGTCGTTAAACATTATGTAACAGTTCATTAACAGTTATATGACATTATATAAATAATCGTTTCATGACACTTCAAAGTCTTTGAATGTACATTTGTGTTCTGTTAAGCATGTGTAATGTAATTATTAATACTGAAAGTTATTCAAAAGTGTTTCCAGTCTAATAAGCATCTGAGAGGCTTGTAGAAACTTTACCAGAAGGCATACAAGCTCTTCCTTGTGATCTCTCTGAAAAACAAGCTTTTGATTCATACTGCCATTTAATGTGGGACCAATTTTTTTGTACGTTTACACACGGTTTACCACCGCAGTCGTGCCATCATGCCACTTTAAAGACAAACGATTGTTTCCAAAAGCATCTCTCGTCATCTCACTCTCATCTCAGACCTTTATAAGACATCCATCCCTTCATACCCTACTGAGAGGCCCTTCTCACAGCTGTATACAGATTTTTACAAATCAAATGTCACTTCCACCTCTCTCCCCCCACTGCCACTGCTGTAAATACTAACCAACAACAAAATCTGACTTCATTCTGTCAAAAAAATTCTTGTGTTCAATAAAATGAGAAAAATATTTGTCTGTCTACAATTGTTTCCTTTCACATGCACATGATCTGTTCTGGGCAGGATCTTAAGGACATAATGACACACTATCAACACTGTTTTCATACAAGCATAAATATGGGGTTATTATTAGCTAACTTGGCAGAAGTCTTATTTTAGTATTGATACTATTATAGTATTTATTAATATTTTGAATCAGCATTTTTATATTTCAGTTTTTAATGTTAATTTTAGTAATTTTACGTGCTTTTTATCTTTTTTTTAGATTTATTTTTATTTCTGTTTTAATGACAGAACTTTTTTAACATTTCTAATTAAAAATTGACTTTAAAAAATAAACCCACCCTGAGGAATATTCACTGGAGTAAACAAGTGTGACAACTAGCCCCAATTAGTCTCTTCTATATCTGTCAACCTATGCTTGGCCTTGGAAAAGAACGTATATTAGTGTTATAATATTCAGGTATACCAGAAAATAAGCTATAAAATAAGTTATGAATATTTTAGGTGTTACAAATATTTTTCTCAGAGTCCAAAAATAAGGCAGGCACGTGCTGCGGATGCGCCGCATCGCCACCAGATGGCGCACAAGACCACATTACCCATCACAGCTTTTGGTTGATTTTTGATTTGACAACAGACAAACTGTGGTGCCTGCGAATAAACTGCATGATTTGCATTTTGTGTCTGGAAAGCCAAATGCGATGTGGCATATTTCTCAATCAATATTTCTGGAGAAGTTTGTGGTTCTCTGATAATGAGGTGATTTAATGAAAATACAAACCCATTAAGTACACTGCTTTTTATGTGGATTTATTATGAAATCGCTGTAACATGAATTAATCCCCGATTCACCGTCAAAAGTCCACAGTTGCTCTGGGTTGAGCGTTTCTGATGTGATCCTGCATTGAGCACAGTTTGCACTTTGTTGTCCACTGGGTGGCACTAAAGCTTCGCGCTAAACTTAAATAACTCGACGCTGACAGCCGTTGACTCACAACAGGCCCATTTAATTAAAAACATATATAAAGGCAGTGTTTTGACACATATTTTGTGTATGTTTACCATATTCGAACAACAGGTCTGTTTCACCGCGGAGCCAATGAAAATGTGACAGTAAAACGATAGGAACTGGATGTAACTTCAGTTTCCTCTGTGGTTAGTCCAGAAATCTGCTTCTAATTCAGAATGGCTTTGATTAGTTGCCTGTTTATGTAACATAGACAAAGTTAAAGGCGAGAGTCCAAGATCTAAAAGAGTTAGGCACAAACCTTTAGCAAATATCATGCTGTTCTTGACTGTATAGTACATCATGCTCTTATGTCATTAACATCTTTCACTGCTTGGTTTCTCATTTTGCTGTTTTACTTTGCTTTTGTTTTTACTGCTAAATTTAGCACATGCATCATCACAGTGCTCACAAATAGAGTTTTTCAGAAATTCATGAGTTTGTGACTCATGAGTTTCTGAGTTCCTGGTCAACATGGACAGAAGAGCTGAGGGGTTTTCCAGAAAGCAGGTTATGCGACATACCTGTAAGTAAGCAGATAACCTCAGCTTTTGGGTCCAAAAATAGAGGTAACTTTCAGGGTAAGTAGCTATAGCAACTTATTCTCTGAACATAAACTGCTCCGGATGAGCGGATGATGCTCCGGTTCTGTTCCAGGATTGGTTGACTTCAGCACATGCGTAACCTATAGGGACTCCAGTGGGTATACGGTCACTTAAGTCTCCATAGGTCACATATGCGCTGATGGAGAAAATGTTGAGAATAGTGTAGGTTTGAGCAACACCTCAAATGAGTGCTTCTCAAAGTATGGTGACACAAACATATCCCCTTACTTTTCAGTGATTTGAAATATTACAACAAAAAAAAGGCATCATTATACAACCTTTTGCTTTATTATAATATATTTACATTATAATAAATAATATGCTATAATATCCAGTGAGCAGCAGTTCTGTGGGTGAAAATGCCTTGTTGATGCCAGAGGTCAGAGGCGAATGGCTGGACTGGTTCGAGCTGATAAAAAGGCAACAGCAACTTAATTAACCATTCGTTACATCCGTGGTCTGCAGAAGAGCATTTCTTAACGCACGACATGTCGAACCTTGAAGCACATGAGCTACAGCAGAAGAACACATGGGAGATTTACATCATGGATGTGCAGCTGACAAATCTGCAGCAAATCTGCATGATGCTATCATGTCAATGTGGACCAAAATCTCTGAGGAATGTTTCCAGTACCTTGTTGAATCTATGCCATGAAGAATTAAGAGCGTTCTGAAGGCAAAAGGGGGTCCAAACCTGATGCTAGCAAGATGTACTAAAAAAAGTGGCTAGTGAGTATATTTTGAAAATTACCCATATCAGATTCTGAGTTTGATTTGTATTCATCTTATAAAAGGCTTAAAGCTAGGTTAATTACCATTAACTTATGTAAATGATCCTGGCAGTTTCCACTGAATGCTGTATTATAAAGCAGACTCTATGGGGGAGCTGAGACCCCATCGATCGGGTACTGATCTGCGTACCTGGAAGCTGCGTGAGTTGTCATTATCTAAAGTGCCATTGAGTATTTGGGTATTTGCAATAAGAGTGTTTGGTTTCAAAAAAAGATGAAACTTTCTTAGACATTACAGATTATCTGTGTGAGAGTCCAGTTTAATTTTATTAGTGTTCACACTTTGTAAATCAAAGTAAGTAAGGTTACGCTGGTCGTAGGAACATCCTGTTCTGAAAGAACTTGTTTGGCATTGTTTAAAGGAGCAATATGAGGCAGGCTTATGTTACAGCATCTCTTCTGGTCCTGGCTCACCAATGGGTCATGGGATTGCTGATTTCTCACAAAGAAAACCATATAATAAATGTGCTTTCCTGCATGCCAGCTGAAACCCCTGAGCTGCTCATAAATAAATATACAGTACATTTCAAACATTTCAACATTTATCCATTGTTTGCAACAGCTTAAAGGGTTAGTTCACCCAAAAATGAAAATTCTGTCATTAATTACTCACCCTCATGTCATTCCACACCCATAAGACCTTTGTTCATCTTCACAAATTAAGATATTTTTGATAAAATCCGATGGCTTAGTGAAGCCTCCATTGACAGAAAGTTAATTTACACTTTCAATGCCCAGAAAGCTACTAAAGACATATTTAAAACAGTTCATGTGAGTACAGTGGTTCAACCTTATGTTATAAAGTGACAAAAATACTTTTTGTGCGCCAAAAAAAACAAAATAACGACTTTTCAACAATATCTAGTGATGGGCGATTTCAAAACACTGATTCATGAAGCTTCAAAGCTTTTCGAATCTTTTGTTTTGAATCAGTGGTTCGGAGCGTGAAAGTCACGTGATTTCAGTAAACGAGGCTTTGTTACTTGTGTTTCGAAATTTCAATGGTTCACGTGACTTTGGCAGTTTGATTCATGCTCTGAACCACTGATTCGAAATAAAAGATTCATTAAGCTTCGAAGCTTCATGAAGCAGTGTTTTGAAATTGCCCATCACTAGATATTGTCGAATAAAGTCAATATTTTGCTTTGTGGCGCACAAAAAGTATTCTCGTCGCTTCAATTCAATTCACATTTATTTGTATAGAGCTTTTCAATACATATAGTTTCAAAGCAGCTTTACAGAGAATGCATGTCAACATTACAATTTAGAGAATCTGGTATCGGAGGTGACTGTCCAAAGTATGTGGTTTCAGAAATGCAGTTAGCTAACAATGTAATAATTTAGGCAATTTAATTTACAATCACTGTTAGCACTTTAATTGAAGGTAGAAGCAATGAGCTCCTGGAAATAATGAATTACATATTAACAATAATTAGGATATATAGAAATTTGGGAATGTGCATGTTGATCCAGATGTTGCATCATCTGAAGTCCTCGCAGGGGTTGGCGCCGTCTCTTCAAAGGTGTTGGTCATCTGAAGTCTTCTTAAGAGGCTAGATCCAAACTGAAGCTGATGTACTCTCTAGTCACCTCGGGACAGGCGTCCCGAGATAAAACAGAAAAGCAAATGGAGAATAATTAGCGTAGCTGCTGTTCATAACATTAAGCAAAGATTAAGTCATGCAATTGATCTGAAATGAGATGCATTATGTGAATGCTTGGCTAAAGAGGTGCGTCTTTAATCTAGATTTAAACTGGGTGAGCGAGTCTGAGACCCGAACATTATCACGAAGGCTATTCTAGAGTTTAGGAGTCAAATGTGAAAACGCTCTCCCTCCTTTAGTGGACTTAGATATCCTAGGTACAACCAGAAATCCAGAGTTTTGTGATCTTAAAGAGCGTGAAGGATTGTAGGGCAATAGAAGGTCGGTTAAGAACACAGGAGTTAAACCATTTAGAGCCTTATAGGTCAGTAGCAATACTTTATAATCGATACGGAACTTAATAGGTAACCAGTGTAGAGATGATAAAATTGGTGTTATATGATCATATTTTCTTGATCTGGTAAGAACTCTAGCAGCTGCATTTTGTACTAATTGTAGCTTGTTTATTGAGGATGCAGGACAGCCAGCTAGTAATGCATTACAGTTATCTAGTCTAGACGTCATGAAAGCATGAACTAATTTTTCTGCATCAGAAATAGATAACATATTCCGTAGCTTCATAACATTAAGGTTGAACCACTGTACTCACATGAACTGTTTTAAATATGTCTTTAGTAGCTTTCTGGGCATTTGAAAGTGTAAATTTACTTGCTGTCAATGCAGACCTTACTGAGCCATCAGAATTTCCATTTTTGGGTGAACTAACCGTTTAAACAACACAATTTCTGCTTTCCACAATACTTGTGCCACTGTCGTTGTTAAATCAAGCACATGGATCTTAGTATTTTATGGTTTAATGATTTTTATTTCATCCTTGGAAGCAGCTCCTTTATTCTAATCTCTAATCTAGTATCAAATGAATTCTATTACTATCATTTTTAATTTTGTCTTTGGTTGTCATTTATATTGAAAAAAAAAAAGTATTTTAGTTAATCAGTTATAGTGTATTTTATTGTTTTCATTTTTTATTATTATTGTTATTTTAGTATCATATCACATTCAGTTTATTACTGTTTTTACTTTATTTTGATTATTTCACCATGACTTTCCTGTTAGTCACATGCTTTATTGGGAAAAAAAAAAAAAAAAAAACTCCTAAATCTTGCACTGCTCCTCCTTTTTCTTCTACCTGGCCCATTCAAGTCGTTCTTGTTCCCATGGAAGAATGTTGTTGTCCCATCAGATTAAGCTGTATAGTAGCATGAGCCACAGTCTGCCGATTGCCAATCCCGTCCCTCTCTGGCAGTCGGCAGACAATATTATGTAATGTTGGTCCCTCAATGACATATGGTCTATCAAAAGGCTGATTTTAATATTTCCTGTTTAGATGTGCTCACTCTAAACTTCTCAAGATGTTGATGCAATTAAAAAAAAAAAGAGGCTTTCGAACATTTATTTTGGTTGAAGCTACTGCCATATGGTTTAATGCTTTCTTCTGGACCAGGGCGATACAGGAAAACATTGACATCACTTTTATCTCACTCTCTCTCTTTCTTCTTCAATAACAGCCAACACATACCAGCAGATTAGAGGCCCCTATAGTCCTCCCAACCCCCGGTACTTAACAATGGTGTTAGCTGGAGCTATACAGTTGGTCTGGTCCTGGGTGGATCTCACACAGAGCCTCAGTCTGAATAACATGCTTCCTGTTACTGGAATTATACTATAAACACTTGCTGTTTATGGCTGGAAAAGATAAATGTGAAGTTTGATCAAATCAACACTTGGACAGTTACCATTCTTTTACATAACATGGTAAAAAATTAGAGCAACCTTGTTTAAACGGATTAGACAGGATTGAATAACACTTGAAAATGACATATTTTAGTTCGACCTGTGTGTTGGAAGTAACTTTGCTAGCTGCTTGGAGATTTCTCTTTGGTTTTGACTGCCTGCCCAGGCCCATGTTGTGAAAGCCAATGTGCATTCCAGTTGAGAACATTCTGCTTCGTATCCTCCTCCGTCTCCTAAATCATTCTCCCGTCATAGCGTTCGGAATTATTTGCTTCTATTTTTCATTCCAGCTCGTCCACGTCAATGGGCCTCAAAGACGTCCTAGCTGCTATAGCTCTCAGAGGGAACTGAGAACGGCCATCACCTTTTAACCTGAAGAATCACTCCTGCAACCACAGAGACCTCAATCTTAGTTGGAAAATACATGTCTCTTGCAATTCAGAGTTTTAAAGTCCAGTTTGACAAATCAGCTATTATAAATCAGCGTGGTATATAGACGGTCAATCATTACAGCTTGCAATTTATTGACAGTGCTGCAGAAGTCATAACTCAAACAGAAACGAGAGACAGTCCAGTATACTTTGATATATAGCATCTCCGGTAAACGGTGTGTTCAACATCTGTTGGAAGACCAGCTGGTACCCAGGAAAACAGCAAGCAGGGGTTTCTTTTAAATTAGCCTCTGTTCTCCATACATGAGCCCAGCTGGATTTGTTAGCCCCTTTTATCTTCCTCCATGTATAACTTTAAAATATGTATATATATATATATATATATATATATATATATATATATATATATATATATATATATATATATATAAAAGAACATCAAATAACCTGTTAGAGATAAGTGTTAACTGTTCACCAAAACTAAGCAATATCACAGAGCAAGAAAGGTCCATTGTTCTCCCGATTATGGCCGACAGTATTTGCACGATTCAGAGCAACAACATGATTGCAATATTCAACAATTTGCTAAGCAAGTTAATATTCAGTAACTTATACACACAATATTGTCAGTTCGACCGATTCGTTCAAATTCGTTATTCAAACAGGAATGAAACAGCAACATACAGTGGCGCTGTTTCGTTCCTGTTTGAATAACGAATTTGAACGAATCGGTTGAACGAATGATTCAAATGATCCACTTATAAGGACTGTCACTTCTTTGGTCTATTAATTCATTCATTTTTTATTTATAAGTGGCTTTCATGACACTCAAGGTCACCTTACATCCTCATCTTCCTAAAAACATCAATATGACAACAACAGACAAAGCAAACAATAATATACAAAGAGACATAAGGTATAAAATATGCAATCATAAATAAGCCTAATAAATTATATTTTAAGATGAGATTTAAACGTGTAAAGGCTGTTACTGTTACAGACATTTATGATATATGATATTTGATATTTTAAGATTAATTACCAAATTTCTACATATATCACAAGGAACTTTGTCATTATCAGTTTTGAGGATAACACATACAAGTAATGTGAGTTACGTAATCAGATAACTTTTTCAAGTAACTACACTGAACAAAATTATGAATGCAACACTTTTGTTTTTGCCCCCATTTTTCATGAGCTGAACTCAAAGATCTAAGACTTTTTCTATGTACACAAAAGGCCTATTTGTCTCAAATATTGTTCACAAATCTGTCTAAATCTGTGTTAGTGAGCACTTCATCCGTGAAGAGAACACCTCTCCAAAGTGCCAGATGCCATCGATTGTGAGCATTTGCCCACTCAGGTCGGTTATGACGACGAACTGCAGTCAGGTCGAGACCCCGATGAGGACGACGAGCATGCAGATGAGTTTCCCTTAGTCGGTTTCTGACAGTTTGTGCAGAAATTCTTTGGTTATGCAAACCGATTGTTGCAGCAGCTGTCCGGGTGGCTGGTCTCAGACAATCTTGGAGGTGCAGATGCTGGATGTGGAGGTCCTGGGCTGGTGTGGTTACACGTGGTCTGCAGTTGTGAGGCCGGTTGGATGTACTGCCAAATTCTCTGAAACGCCTTTGGAGACCGCTTATGGTAGAGAAATGAACATTCAATTCACAGGCAACAGCTCTGGTGGACATTCCTGCAGTCAGCATGCCAATTGCACGCTCCCTCAAAACTTGCGACATCTGTGGCATTGTGCTGGGTGATAAAACTGCACATTTTAGAGTGGCCTTTTATTGTGGCCAGCCTAAGGCACACCTGTGCAATAATCATGCTGTCTTATCAGCATCTTGATATGCCACACCTGTGAGGTGGATGGATTATCTCGGCAAAGGAGAAGTGCTCACTAACACAGATTTAGACAGATTTGTGAACAATATTTGAGAGAAAAAGGCCTTTTGTGTACATCTTAAATATTTGAGTTCAGCTCATGAAAAATGGGGGCAAAAACAAAAGTGTTGCGTTTATATTTATTTTTGTTTAGTGTAAGTAACGCATTACTTTTAATTTTACAGCAAAATATCTGAGTTACTTTTTTAAAATAAGTAACGCAAGTTACTTTGTTTTTCCATTTATTGACTGTGACTTCTCCTGTCCCCCATGTTAAGAAAACATTTACTCATATCACAAAACCAGTAAAATGCAAACTTAGAATATTATGAAAACCTGCAATAATTAAATATGTTAAATTACACAAATATACTTTATGTATTTAATCTCACTTTATTAACCAATGTCTTTGTGTTTCTTTTTTGTTGTTGTTCTTATTGATGTAAGAGTGTTGAATTTCTTATCACCGACATTAATGAAAAAGAAGAGGTTAAACATGCAAACCCCTAGTTGCATTTATTTAGTTAGTTAGTCAGTTAGTTTGTTGTCTGGTTAGAAATGTTCAGTATTGTACCAGGTCAGTTTTGTTTGTTAATTTTCTACTGTTCAGCAAAGTTCTTGCATTAAAGCAAAACATTTGTTCCTGAACGGATCAGTGATTTTGAACAAATCGGTTGAGTGAATTATTCAAATGCCTCACTTATAAGAACAATCACTTGTTTAGTTCCTAAATGAATCAGCGTGATTTAAAAGATTCGGTTGAGTATATCTTATTAGGACAGTAACTTGTTTCACTCCAGAAGGAATCAGTGTTTTTGAACGAATCTTTCTCACAATAAAATAAAAATGGACAATTCTTATTTTTTATGGAATATTGCAGTATTTATTATAAATGATTTATCTGTACACATCATTCGTTTTTTAATTCATATTCAAAATAACTTCCCCTCGCTCTTGCTATTACATCTTTTCACTTCTCTGATGATGTGTTTACTGGTTTGAAGGCAGGACAACCTGTCACTCACATGACATCACAGCAATAGCAAACCACAATGATCCAATCAATTCCTGATGGACAAAATCAAGTCCCGCCCTTCATATTTTCTTGTTCGATAAGCCAGTGTTGTGCCGAATTTCGACCCTCTGCCAGATTATTACCCCCCTAGTATTGGTAGGTTTAGGAGTAGGTGTGGGGGAGGGGGAGGGGTTAGGATTAGGGGGTGGGGTTCAAATTAGGCAATCAGGTAGCAACTTCAACAAGGGGGGTAATAATTTGACAGGGGGTCGAAATTCGGCACAACACATTTCATGCCGAGTTTAATCAAAATAACTTCCCCTCTTGCAACAACATCTCTTCTTTTCTCTGATGATGTGTTTACTGACAACCTGTCACTCACATGTGATCGCAGTCCACTTAGTGTTGTATTGATGTAAGCTGCATAAAGAGTCACTGAAAAACTAGAACATGAAAATGCAAACAACAAACAGTAGAAAGTCCCAGTGCCAGTGGATTACATCAGCAAATCAAATTCAAATTTTGGTACTAGCTGTTGCATAATAAGATTTACAGGTTTTATTTTTTAGCTGAGCAGATAATGATTTTCTTTGCAGACCTACAGTGTAAATTAAAGTGAATGCTAATGATGTTAATTCTAAATTATGTTCAAATGTTCCCATGGGCTGCAGCAGTTACTGTACAGTGAGAAATGTTTATAGTGCATCTATTTGCATTATTGATGGGAATGAGGCTCATTTGAATATCACTGGACACGGACTCAGCGTAGTAAATCTACAAGACTCCGCTGACTAATATATTTAATTAGAGGTGATGTATTACAGCTTATTAATTATTTACAATAACGGCAATCATGTCTGCAGTCATTGGGACTAAGAAAATGAGGATCCGTAGAATAAAGAAGGTGAGGTAATGAAGGTACCAAAATAAAATGAAACAATGAGAAACGGAGAGCTGGTGTGGAATTCTCTGTCCTTTCTGCCGTGACGTTTCTCGGTATTTGCCGTAGATTTGAAGGGAATGCAGGAGGAGAGACGTGAAGCCGATATCCTTGAGCGGTTAAAGGCCTGTGTGCCTCCGAAACCGCTGTGAAAGGTGGACTCGGCACTGGAGAAGAAAAGCAGCGGCCTCGCAGGGATTAGCCACAGGAGATTCCCTGTGGATAGCTGTCCCTTTTTTCCCAGGGACACTGTAATATGATTACTCTGTTGTTTGCGCCCGGTCCAGTGGTTAAGCACTATGGAGAGGAGGGTTCGGCCACCTCCAGGATGGACAATGAGAGAATTTTTTGGAGGGAAAGTTGGAATTCTGCTTGACTGAGGACAGCTGGGGTCTTACACTTAGAGAGGAGAGAAGGAGAAAAAAGTGCCTTTTCTTTAGCTGAATGAAAGGCAGCTGTATGGTGCTCTGTACCACTGCGTTCAGCAGAGGTGCACCAGGCAGGGTCAGCAGGACTCTTTGGATCTCTACAGAGGCCCCGGGCTCCCCTCCTGCACCCCTACTGTTACACAGAGGAAAGGCATTCTCCGACAGACGTCATCGCAAATGTTTATCTGTACAAATAACAAACAGTTTTCCTTGTTGCCCTTTTGAAAAGCTCCAGGACGTGTTGTTTGTGAAAAATAAATACTGTTGAATTTCATCACATGTGTTTCATTTCATTCCAATTAGTGAGTGTAAGCACCCTCAATCCAAGGCAGCAACCAAATGTAATAGTTTAAGAATCAGGCACTGGTCTTAGCTGGTTAGAGCTCTTTCATGCTACTATATATTTAACCTCTTATTTGAGGCCTTGAAAGATGGAGTGTGTGTGTTTTTTCATTTTCTTCAGGCACAGGATTGCTGTGAGCGCAAGCCTTAGTCAGCGCGGTTTGTTTGACAGGCCTGTCATTAATCATCATTGGCATTGTTTAAACTATATTGAGTGTCCAGGTCTTGTTCAACAGGGGGACAATAGTCTCTCTAAGCTGCTTCAGACCTCAAAGAAAGTTTATAAAATTTCCACCCAATGGAAACTGCAGGGAAGCTCCTTTTAAAAGGGGTTAGTATTCATTAGAACACTCTGGTTAAGGGCCTGGGCCGCTCCCATAAAAGGAAGCAAACCACCCACAACCCTGATGGAAAAGTGCACCTATGATGGACAGCACATTCTCATCACTTCTGACAATTTTGAAGGACTTTGTGCTTTCTGTCCTTTCATTTAAGGGATGATGCCCTGCCCAGTGCTATATTTAATCAGAGTTTTACTACCACTTTTTTAAATTACAGTAATCAAGAGAAGTTTTTCTATTTAAAGCTCTTGTGATTAATGACAACACACTGTATGAAATATTGAGATGACCGCCACAGTACCTCGCAGATTCAGATCATTTGGTATTATTGGTCATTAGGATCAGACGAGCCCGTTATGAGGAAAAAAGAAGACTAGGTGTATGAGACAGTAATGGAGAGACGTCGAGTACAATCAACATATGATGTGAGAGAATGACTGTATCTGTAATTCAGTTATTCATAAAATGTTAGAATTTAATTTATGTCAATGAAATGTATTATATAATCGAGTCAGATAGATTTAAACTACAAGTACACAATATAACTAGAAAGGGGTATGTGATACTAAATCGCTGTTATATAAATGTATTTATAAATCTATAAAAATTACTGTAAAAAAATGAAACAAATTTACACAGTAAAATACCGTTTTCCAAATCTACCATAAAAACAATGTATTCTGGGTGATATTTGTCATTTTAAGAAAAGAGGCCTATAGGCTACTTTCTCGAAAACGACAAATAATATTACCCAGAATGCATTGGGTTTTTTTTAACTGTATATTACTGTTTCAGTGGAAAACAGGATTTTACTGTGTAAATTTGTTTCTTTTTTTTTTTTCTTTTTTTTTTCTTTTTTTTAGATGTTAAATGGATAACAACATCAGGGAACAACAACAGCAGTTTAAAATCATTTTAATCATTTCAAAATCTTTTAATATTAACAGTCATGGCAAAGGTATGTTTAGTTGTCCTCTGTGTATTTTTCTTGCACTTTAAAACAACACAAAACATACATAACTTTTGAAGAAATAAAATTACTTGTATGATTTTATTTAAAGTAAATAAATCTGAAAACCTCAAATTTACACAGAAAGAAATTTAAGATAAAAGTTTTAATTCAACTCAGTTTGCCCAAAAAGGTGTTTTTAAAATATTTCTGTCAACTGTTTACTAAAACTTTCCAAAATTCTGTGAAGAGATAGAGGATTGAATAATGTGTACAGGCCAATGTAAAAAAAAAAAAAAAATTATTGTAATTGTAACAGTAAAAGACTACAAATGTGACAGCAAAAGCCTGTTAAATGGTTAACAATAAGTTCTCATACTATGTACAGTAAGACATTTAGCGTAATTTTACAGTAAAATACTGTTAAATGTACCTTTTTAAGTAAAAAGAATGAATCATCTTATAATTTACAGTGAAAAGCTGTAAACTGACCTTCCTAATTCCCTGTGACACTTCACATTTGATGCTTTTTAATTTTTAATTTAATTTTATTAATTGTTTCTTCTTAGATTTTTTGTAATCATGTACATTAGGGTTTTATGTTACATCTTATGTGATGTGTCAGCATGATGATGTTTTGAACAGCATGACAGTATTAATATTGTGGAAAGGCTACTTGTGATGAACTTTGATTCATCATGCGTCTTTCTCTTTACCTCCAGTGTTATTATGGTGGATGTAAGTATATCTCTTTTTTTTTTTTTTTTTTGTAAATTACAGGTTTAAACTGTGAAATATGGTTGTTCTGTAAATATGTTTACGTTTTCACTGTATTTTTTACTTGATTATTCCGACAACTGTGGCTTCCAGACAACAGATTTTTTTTTACAGTGTATTGATGTAACATTTACTGAGTGTTACAATTGTCCCTCATCTCCTCCAAGTCTGCATCCCATCTTGCAAATAGTAATCAGTGGCTGGAATGTGTCTGTCCTAATATATAGAGTGCAGTCAGAGATTGTGAGATCTGTGACCTCTGAGAATGAGATTCTTGTCACTTGAAACCAGTAAAGGTTTACCAGCACAGTTCTATTGTTCGGCCTGCTAATACCACATCAGTATTGATCAAGGGATCACCTTGTCATCTAACCAAACAGGTATGAGGCTGGAGGGAGAGTGGAGGCAAATATGCACTCAGTAGAGTAAACGGCTCTGTCAACATGACTATTTCAATCCATTAACAAAGAGAATGTCACCCATTCTTCTTAATGAAAAGAAAACTTAATGCTGTAAAAAGAGATGCTGTCAAAAGTGTGATTAAGTACGGCTTTTTAAGAGATTTAAGTACCAAAACTGTAAAAAATAAAAATAAAAATAAATAAAAAATCAATTGCTCTGTCCCACATACTACTTAAATGAGTCAAATCATAATGAATTACCTAATAATGTCATTTTGAAGATGTCTTAAATCTATGTAAGCCCAACTGTAAACATGCAGTTGGCTCAGATATGCTAGCCTCTATGGATTGCATGATAGCATGGATACCTATACGGGATGAAAGGTCTCAAAAGGAATTTGTAGCCATGCAAAAGGGAGGGGCATTTTGTACAGGAGAAAATCCAGCCAAGGTCAGAGGTAGGGGTCAGAGGTCATGGGGGCAGGCCCCCAATGCATAAGACACCCCCAGGATTATACAAGTGTAAAAAGAGCCTATTCAGTCAAAGCCTTGAGTGAGATTCACAAAGATCCACTGTTAACTCAGTGTATGAGCAAAACCTTTAGGCCATATCAGTACCATACCTCAGTACATCACCAATGATGTGGATAAATAGGCAGCAAACATCGCATTCAGAACCATTTTAATGGTGTTATGCATCGTAATATGTATGTATAATTATAATAATTACATAAATTCAATAATAAGTGTCAGCAACTGTACGTATGCATGTTGCAAAGCACTCCTGCAGAGCCAAGGCCAATGAACTGCACATAAATGCATCTTTCAGTAAAGAACATCATCATAGTGTGTGAATATATAAAGAATGCTTTGACCAAAAGGTTATTAAGTATTAGAGTTAAATGAATGATTTTAATGTATGCTACATATAAACATATGCAATTTGTACATTCTTGAAATTACTTTATAGATGGTAATTTCACTATTTTCCTGTGTTGACTTGTGCTTTCCACTTTTGATTATAAAAATGTCAGTGCATAATTTAAGTCTTATCCAGTAAAATGTGGATTAGATGGAGATTAGGGCAGTGCCTTTGTCTTTATCCCCAAGTAAGCCAGCACAGCATGTAGCTCAAAGGTGATGGCACTCTATGATCTCCCATCTCTAGTGCAGATTCTGCACCATTTTCAGGCTGTCATGCTCTGTAGACAGTCGGGATAAATCGCACTAAAAAATATGAGTGACAAATAGCTGACGGCGGTTGGAATGGAATGAGAACATTCGGTTTGCCAGCATAATTTAGTGAAAGGTAGTTTGCGTGGTTTATTTAGCCTAATACTAATTAAGACTATTTTTCATTAAAGTTGCAGTTCATAACTTTTTTTGGTTAAAAATGATCCAAAATCAAATTTTGAGCAAGTACATAACCAGCCAGTGTTCAAAACTATCTCCTTACCTTAGCCCGATTCACAACAGTAAGCTTGTAATAATGTTTTCTAATAAAATCGGTACTAGTGGGTTTCGGCAGGAAATTCGAGCATGCAACCGTTCGTCTTTGCACACGTCTGTTGACATAAAGGAGTCCCAGCTAGATTATATCATGTGAGGATGCTGCTGGTAGCGGATCATTTATAGTGTTTTTTCACAGCAGCTGCAATAATTAAACTTATCATTTTGATGGCGGATTGTAATCCAGAAATGTCCAAATGACAATCAACTGGAGAGTCACTCGTAGTCAAAAGCAAAAGACTTCAGACTGCAGAGTGGCTACAGAAATTGAAATCTACCGGTAACGCTAATACACACTAAATACACAGTAACGCAATGCTGATGTTGTTAACATTAACAATCTGAGAACAAAGTATAACAGTAATAATAATTTGCACGGTTTGAAGTGATCCGAGCTAAGCGATCGTTAGATTTAATCACCATTGGCAGCACGATTTATTGTAATGCTTTTTTCTCAGTTGGTCAGAACAAAAGTGGCAGACATGTTACTTACTTGTTCAGATGACATTTTCCGGTGAAAATTCTTATTTTGTTCATACTTTCAAGATATAAAATCTGTGATTCTGAAGTACAGTATCCACACCGGTGTGGTGACTGACAGCAAACATTAGATTCATCCACCCTGAGGAGCATTCTGATGCACAACCCAAGTAAAGATGATAATTCCGCAAATAACTGCAACTGCAGGTTTCAAACAGAGATGGCGACAAAGAGGCAAAATTTACGGACTGCAGCTTTAAAGTCAGCATATATAATTATATTCCACCAAGAACTGTTGTTTGACTGAACAAACATTTGATTAAACATGTTAAGAATAGTTGTAACATTCACACTGAATGACTGAATAAGTAAAATTTAAAATCAAATGAGTGACCTTGTCTGTATAGCCATTTAATGTTCCTTTCAGTTTTAAAACATATTGAAATCTCATGTGTGTCATTCAGTAATTAGTTTGAATAATTTCTCTGATGATCAATTCATTTCAATTCACTCAAAGAGGTTAAAATACTTTTACCCTAAATAAAGAAAGGAGCTTGTCTTTAAGTAATTTCACAAGAGAAACTTAAGTTTACTAGATCGTGACTGTCATTATAAATAAAATGTTTTATCGTTATTTATTATGGTTATTTATTTTTTATTATGTCATTTATTTAGAATTTAGAATCAAGTGTTTTTATGGGCTTAGGCACACAAGAAATTTGGCTTCTGGTAGCCTACACTATTATAAATAAAGGTTATTTATGGTTCCATGAATAACTCCCTTTTGGAACCTTAATTTTTAAGAGTTTAATCAGAAATATAACAGCTAGACAAGAATTACAGACCAAAAAAAAAAAAAAAAATTTACTTTTACGAACATAATTATACAGATCGTTTCATACAAGAATGTGTAAAAATAGTGGATATTGCGCTTGTTGGTTTGTAAAGGTCTAACTATGTATTTACATAACGAACTTTTATATTGCAGTCGGTGCAGCCCTCATTGAGAAGTTAGTTGGTTGTAGAAGTAGTAGCAAAGGTGATGATGCTTGAAGGTTAATGATTAAAGTCCAAACGCTGTGATAGATAGTGTCCCAGACACGCTGGCCTATATTCGACAGCCCCCTAGGTGTCTCACTTTAGCAGTGTTTGTCAGGACTCCGGCGAGGATGTGCGCTGACGTCACCGCCGTGTTGATTTGCTAAGCGGCGAGCAGAGAGGAGTTAGTGCGCGTGAGAGAGAGCGGGTACTGTGAACTGCGTTACTATGCTACAGTCCTAATAACCGCACGCTCGGAAGCCAAACGTGCAACACAGGTGAGTACAGGCGCGCACCTTTAAAACACCCACAGCTCCTGAGAGACACATCTGTCTGCGTGTTTTCACTTTGTGGAAATGTTCACATTAAGAGATAATCCGCGTTGTGTTGATCAGATGTGTTTGCGCTCAGCATCACATCAAGTTACAGTGTTTCTACTGTTGCTTCAAGTGAAGGTGAATTGTGAGAGTGCATCGAAAAGTAAAAGTGTGGCTGTCAGCGTTGTGCAGGCTTCAGGGCACCTGATGGATATGGCTGTTTATGTTCATCTTTACACATGTGGAGATGTTATGTTGACGTAAGCGTGTGTTTTAGTATTCGGGGGACGTGAGGTCTGCTCGCGCACCAGACAGTGACGTGCTTCCATGTGCTTTATTCTCAGCGTGACTGCTTCAAATTGAACGTTCAGACAGTTTAACTTAACAAGTATGTCGTAGAACAAACAATCATAGGGTTTTTGATGATTATTATTTTGGTTGTCAGTAGGTCTGATCATTAAATCAGGGCCACCATGGAGGTGCGTGTTACTGCCTTTCAAAACGAACCGAATTTGTATTGGTTGTGATTTTTTAAAGTGAAATGACTTTTTTTTCCCCCGTGCTTGATTTATTCTAATATTAAAAATGGATTCGTTTAACCCAAACGCTTTTGCTTGGGCTCTCGATGTGCATGTATATATCTATATAATGAAATAAAAGGCGGGTCCTTTAACTTAAATTGATTCACGTGTGAACAGTCGAATAATCATGTATTGATCAGTCAAATGAGCACTGCCTGGACTTTTCATTGATCTTTTTTTTTTTTTTTTTTTTATCGTATATGAGGTAGATAGCTGTAATCACCACAGTAGTTGAATAATACGAATATGTGTCGATCGTTTCTTGACTTTTGTTTGAGTTGTACAGTTCGCGTGCGTGAACTGGCGTCATTATTGCTCGCATCTCATCAGTTAACTGCACTTAAAAGAAATTGTGTTCATTTGTCACTTATTACTCGTCTTCCTGTATTCTGTGGTAGTTTAAACGAGGTAAAATTCCTGGAATATATTTCTCTCCTGCCGACCTTTATCATAACTTTCGCTTATTTGCTGTCTTTGATGGTACATTCACAGTGAAAAAGCCCGTCATTCACCGCCAAGATCATAGTGTTTGATACTAGACTGCTCTTAACTGGTGAGGCTGTTCTTGTCAAATAAAACGGGAACATATTAAATGTCTGAGTAAATTCCCGTTTCATATCTACTCTTTTAATGTAGCCTATGTGATAATTTTATTAAAGGGGTGACTTCCTCTCTCCGCTCTACAAAATGTTACCCGTGGATCTTTCTCCGATTATGTTCATTCAAAAGTGATCTTACTCAAATGACACGGGAATGTGTTTATAATATAGTGTTAGGTTGTTGTACAAAGTACATTTAAAATGTCAAATTATAGCGAGGGTGTATTTTATTAAGTAATAAATTGTGATAATGGTGAAGTTATATATTGTAAGTGTAATGATAAATGGCCAACCATTTGAGCTTTATGTTAATGGACAAATGACACGGTTTAAGTGCGTTGAGGCTTTATCTTTTATATCTGATATAGCAGAAAATGAAATATCTGTATGTATATAATTTACAGATGTTACATGGAAGTGTGTTTAAAATAAAAATGCCATTTTACTGCGTTTTAGGAGCTCTGAGCTGTTTTGTGTCATCCTCTGTTCCAACTATTCCTGGCAACAGCTTGCCTCACTCTCCATGCTCCGCTCAGTATCCCTGTCTGTGATGAGAATACTGAATAAGATGCCATTTCATTTCAGGAGGCTGTTGATGGGCTTTGTGAGGCGAGCTCGAACACATAGAAACAAAGGCTTGATTACTGCCAGCCTTTACTAGCACTAAAGCCAAGTTTACACGTTTCTCATGTGGGCCACTTGTCGTTTTGTTTTATTTTGTGCAATTTGACAGATTTATGGGCAGATTTTGTGTTTGTTTCTTAGGAATCTGTTACTGAAATGGCTTTTAAACAATGTATTTGTTTTTATACAGTACGAAGTTCTTTGGAAATATAATGTATTGATATCATTGTGAAAATTATGGCTTTTTTTATTGTGGAAAAATTAGAATGATGGATGTTAATTTAGGAACAAAGAAAATCAACAACAAATAAAATCAAACATTGAGACTTTGCTGCATTTAACTGTGAGTCTCTTTCATCTCTTTCTAGATTGACCTTATCTTGTTTACAAAGATAACTGAACAGACTGCTACGTGGAAAGAAAGACTCATGAGTTGGCCGTGTGGATTTCAGAGACGTTATGGATTTGACTAAAATGGGTATGATCCAGCTCCAGAACCCCAATCACCCCAATGCCCTGCTGCACAAGGCTAATCAAATGCGCCTGGCCGGCACGCTGTGTGATGTGGTCATCATGGTGGACAGCCAGGAGTTCCACGCTCACCGGACTGTGCTGGCCTGCACCAGTAAGATGTTCGAGATCCTGTTTCACCGCAACAGCCAACATTACACTCTGGACTTTCTCTCACCAAAGACCTTCCAGCAGATTCTGGAGTATGCCTACACTGCCACACTCCAAGCTAAAGTGGAGGATCTGGATGACCTGCTGTACGCAGCAGAGATTTTAGAAATAGAGTACTTGGAGGAGCAATGCCTGAAGATACTGGAGACCATCCAGTCCTCAGATGAAAATGACACAGAGGTCAACATGAATGATGGCGGCACAGAAGACGACGAGGAACGCAAGGGACGGCACGGCAGGAACCAGGCGGGTTCGAAAAAGCATTCCGTGGAGGAAGGCGGCTACGTGTCGGCTGCCCAGCAAGTACTAGCGCTGCCAGGAATGGTGGATCAGAGTCCCTCGGTCTCCACCTCCTTCGGCCTCTCCACCATGAGCCCAACCAAAGCAGCCGTGGACAGCCTAATGAGCATCGGCCAGTCCCTCCTGCAGAGCACCATGCACCCCGGCGTGGGTGCCGAACAGCCCCTGCATGGCAACTCCCACCCCATGATGGGAGAGATCAAGACGGAGATGATGCAAGTAGATGAGAGCGGAGAGCACGAGAGCTCTAAAGCCATGGAGTCCAGCGGCTCCAGCAACGGCGAACGCAGCGGAGAGTCTGACAAGAACCGCGACGGGCCCGGCACCCCTACCAGGAGCAGCGTGATCACCAGTGCCCGTGAGCTGCATTATGTCAGGGAGGAAGGTGTGGGTGACCAGCAGGCTGAGGTCAGCCAGATGGGCTTGGAGGCCATGGCTGGGATGACCGAAAAACACTTGGCGTCACTCTATGGCATTCCTCCCAACCACAAGAATGAAGCGATGCTCTCCATGCCCGCCTCCATGGCCTCATCCTTGCACATGTCCCCAGCCCTGGCCATGTCCATGGACTTCAGTGCCTATGGGGGCTTGTTGCCTCAGAGCTTCATCCAGAGGGAGTTCTTCAACAAACTCGGCGAGTTAGCTGCTGGGATGAAGCCTGATGGCCGCGGCCCGAACGAGCGCTGCAATGTGTGTGGTGCCGAACTGCCTGACAATGAGGCTGTGGAGCAGCACAGGTAAGCTACTGTTTTCATTTTGTACATCAAGTTAGTTTGCGTAAAATCATGCTCCTGAGTGTTTTTTTTTTTTTTTGCCTCCTCTGGTGTAAAGGCAGGGTCCCTAATTCAATTAGTGTACCGCGGTCTGTGAAACAAAGGACCGCAAGGTGCCCATTTTTAGAAATTCTTTTGATTAAAGAATTTAGTTGCAGAGAAATGTTAGTGGAAGATGAGTCATGATGGTTAACTGTTGATTGCTTATCATCTTTCATGCTGGAGGTCAATTTGCTTAACACTCTGCCTGCGGTGGATATGAGAGAGAATGATTGCAGAGCTGATTTACGCACGTATATGTTTTCCTCTTGCTTTGCCCTTATCAAGAAAAATTGCTCTTCAGCTGAAATAACATTTGAAAGGAGCAAGGTGAAAAATAGGTTGATCAAGTTGCAATATAACTATTTGAAATATTGCATAAAGAATCACTCATATGGTTAATTCATCAGGAAAATTAGTGGATTCTATAAACCGAAAATACAGTATAATTTAGATGCCAATGGGCAGAAATAATTATGTTGACTATGATAATAATAGTTTTTTTTTTTTTTTTTTATGAAAGTATAAGAAATTGGTAAACAAAAATTAATGCTTTTGACATGCTCAGTAGTTCAATAAATGTGCTTGCAAGTTTATATTTTTCATCTTGCTGTAAAATGTCGTATTCAGATATATTGCACACAGCAAGACAAGGCATTCCCAGCCTACTGAAGAAAAATGAATATTTTTTTAACTTGGTTCCTTTAAGTGAGCCGTCTGTCATGGCTCCCAGGCGTTGGGTGCTGATCACTTCCAGGCCTGTGCTGGTGGCTGCCTTAGTGGTCCTGGAGAGGCTCTGGCTGAGCCCATTAGCTGCACCTGGAGAGGGGGCTAGCTAATGGGAAGCAGCCTCCCCACCCACCCCCTGACCCCCATGGTGTGGCCAGTGATGAGTAGGCCAGCCTGGGCCCCAGCCACTCGGGACAAGGAGGGCCTTATTAGCTTTATGAGTAGTGCAGACTGTCCAGCCCAGGAAATGAGGGTCTATGTGTAGGACCCGGGCCGACCTCCACTGCGTAACCTTTTGGCCACTTGGCTGGCCTCTGGTTCTCGTCAGTGTGACTTGTGGGGGTGTTGCAAGGAGCTGAGATGAGGTGAGGAAATCCACGGCAGACGTTATCAGCTTTTGAAGGCCGTAGCCGCACCCTTGTTGCACCGAGTGTTGCTGTCGACTAGACAAGACTTGCAGGATTCAGACTTGTTTGTACAGTATTGTAGAATTGGACAAAACGTTTACATTTAATCATTTAGTAGACGGTTTTATCCAAAGCAATTAGCAATTTGTCACGAGCCAACAATATTCATAGAATAAAAAGCTGCTATGATTGTTGTTACGGCACTTAAGAAACAGTTGATGACTCGAATAAGGAGCTGAATGCGTTTATTCTGGTGTCATGAAGGAGGCTGTTCAGTTGCTGTTTAGCGGAGAGAGTTTTGATTGGATAAAAGATAAAGTTAAAGTGAGACAGTCATGCACATCTTGGAGTCAATTGCAGTGAGGTGCAAAAAGATTATAAAGCAGCGACTGTATGAAAAGGCATTGAGGGAAAACACCACATATGCGTCTCTTCAAAGAGAAACTGATTATGTAGGTCCTGCCATAGTCTGTTCAAACCATAGTACGTTATTTTGATAATTGCGTGAGTTTTAGTGCCACTTGTTTATAGGATTTCAGTAGATCTGCATTTTGCGGGTTTCTTAATGACAGGCCCAGATTGAGAATAAAATAGTTTGAGCATTTGTCCTTAATCTGTTGGAATGCACAACGGTGAAAGTTCACTTGAGGATTCAGTTTCAGTCCAAATATTCATGCGTCTTTGAAAGTGCTCAAGATGGCATTAATAAATCCCTTTTAATTACCTTCATTAGTCACTGAGTGAAAAATGTTCATTCAACCTCATGAACTTTAAGGTTGGTGTTTATTTTAGAACAGAATAATTGACAAGCCATGTTAATTAAAAAGTTGTCTGTGCTTGTGTGAATCATCGAAGTAAGTGCATTGGCATGTCAGATGTTCTGAATTTGACTAAAAAGGATGCAGCAGTAAATGTAATTGAAATAGTTTTGGCAGCACTGTTGAGATTGAGATCCATATTGTTATTTGATTTGGTACATTAAGGGTTCGTAAGATGGGCACGTTTGAGTTTAAATTTGCATCATATCTTCACAGTATTTATTTCAATGCTTAAAAAAAAAAAGAAATCTAAATGATGCATGACAGTGATAATAGAATGTAATGTCAAATCATAAAAATTCAGATAAATATTAGATCCTTACTCGTTCTTATTTTATGCCAGAGATATCGGTTAGATGTACTTATCTACTTTCTACTAAGTTTCAGTGAAAGTCTCAGATTTGCTATGGTGAGGTTTCCTTTTTAAAGGTTTTTTCATCACCGCTCTTGACGGCTTGCAGCAGACGGGGCGGCAGCTCTTGTGACTAATTACAGATTATTTTGCAACATCTTGTGCCAGGGTCCCAGCTATCTCCAGCACTCTATGTGAAAAATGTTTCTGTTTGAGGGTTCATTTAGGGCAAACAGGTCAAGCTAACATCTGTAATTGTTTCCAGATTAGGTACAAGCCTTTCTGCATGTAGATATGTGTGTGTGCATTTGGGAGCGAACACATTAGTAAGTGCTTGTTTCCTGTATAAATTTAGCTTGCTGCATTCATTCCCCATTGCCCTGGGTTATGTCATAAAGCTCTGAGTAATATGTGCATCTCTTCCAAAACCATGCGAGTGTCAAGACTATCCTATTAACTAGACCACTGGAGTAATCTTGTAATATTTGGGGTAGATGCGTGTCTGAGGGTTGCCTAAATGAACATGTTTATTTGTATTTCAACCACCCAGAGTTCCCTACAGGAGCTAAATCGAAGCACCATTGCAGCTTTTTTGACACGAACTAGAGGAATATTTTTTTTATTTATTTATTTTTGCCAAGGAAAACAGTTTGTGGTCCTTTGACTCATGGAAACATATTACAGAAATATTTCAGCAGCCTGCCAAAAAGAAAATAATCAACATGCACAGCACCGAAATAATTCACAAAGAAAAGAAAGGAAAACTACACTGTATTTTATCCACATTCTTTGGACTGCCGTCTTTGAAAAAGAGATTGACGTAGATCATTTTTTGAGAGCAATAAATGTCTGGAGCCGTATTCACAAAACATCTTTAGGCTAAAAGTAGCTCCTAACTTGCCGATTTAGGAGAAACTCTTAAAAATAATGGGCGTGTCGGTCCTAAATGTAGGACTACTACATTTTTGTTCTAAGAGTATTTCACAAAGCATTTTAGCGCTAAAACTAGGTCCTAAATCTGTGAAAAGTTAGTTGTCAAGAGGACTCATGTCACTAAGACCAAATCACAAACAATCCTAAAATGGTTGTTGCCGGTGTTCTCCGCCTCAGCAATCTACCCAAAGACACTCGTTGTGGCAACAGGTGATAGAGCCTTGAGTGCTGAGCCTTTTCTTCATAAATGCATTAAATATTTTCATTTATAGATTTTTAATCTTCATTTATGTACAGGCAAAATGTATAGAATGATGGGGAATAAAACACTGTGGTCAAGTTGAAAATAATATCCTATCGTCGGCGCGGATAGCCTGGTGGGCAACTCGCTTGACCTGAGTTCGAATTCCGGCTCGTGGACCTTTCCCGATCCCGTCCCCCTTTTCTCTCTCCTACTTTGCTTCCTGTCTACTCACTGTCCTATCATAATAAAAAGGCAAAAATGCCAAAAATAAACCTTTGAAAATAAAGCAAGCTAAAAATAAGCATATTTGGCATGCTGTCCGAGGGGATCAAGGGCTCTAAGCTCGGAAATTAGCTCAAACTCCCCGTATCCTAGGAATAGGAATCAGCCGAGAGTGAGGAGTCGGGTTGTTCGAGGGATGCAGGAGACTGTCGAGGTTACTAGGTGAGTCGGCTGTGTGTGTGTATATATATATATATATATATATATATATATATATATATATATATATATATATATATATATATATATATATATATATATATATATATGCCTCCTCTCAAGCAGATTAGATATTTGAAAGTGTTTCTCCCGAACTTTATAAAACATCATTTGATGCTTGAATTCTTCAATCTCTTGAGATGCAGACATGTAGGCTGACAATTAGCTGAACATATGCTTGTTTAATTAGTGACACTTAGCCTACATTTTAAAATCTTTATTTGAATAACAACGTTTTTATTTTAAAATCTTTATTTGAATATGGCAACATGATACCCGTTCTACAATATTTCTATGAATAAATCACTGACGGAGACCCCTCCCCTATCAGCCAATCACTGTGGGCATAGTTAGTAAGCGTGTTGACATCATCCATAGCAACGAGGTCAACTCCGCCCTTACTCTTAGCTTAAGACTTCTCTCTATTCCTTAGTAAAAGTTTGTCTCTGTAGCATTGTGAATAGGTTGTAAGAGAAAACTAAGAACTTTTACTGCTATTTAGGAGAACTCTTAGTGGTAAGATTAAATGTTTTGTGTAAACGGCCCCTGGTTCTCTGGTTGTTGTTCATAGCAGACAGGTGGAAGAAGGTTGAGCGCGTAGTCAAGCTAGCATAGGTAGCGCTAACTGTGGAGCTAGCTACGGTTTAAACAGGAGGCAGGGTCTTATCTGTGCATATCAGAGACAGCGATAACCCTGTGCTCTCCTTTCCACTATACCAAGAGCAGATGAGGATGATAAGTCCTCATGGTGCTGCAGAACGAGATAACACCAGGCTGCAGTGAGGTGAGAGGCACCTCACAACTTTCCTTGAATGCTCACAAGTTCAGCTGAATCTCACCACGCTCCTACAACGGCTGTCCCCTGGATCTCTGACGCAACGTGAACTTGACGTTCGGTTTGTGTTCTGCTGCTGTAACATTAAGCAGTGAGCCACTATAATATGGTGTATTTTGTCGAATGTCATGAGGGTGAATCATTTTTGGGTGAACTCTCCCTTTAAGACAAGACGTTTACCATGGCCATCTTGGTAACACCCCTGGCCAGCGGTTTTCTATGCGGGTAATATGCATACAATCACATATTTAGGGCTGAAATGTCACACTTATCAAGATTTGTCTACTTAATATATTTCAAATTGGTAATAAAATCTGACAAAATGTGGCATTTTTACTTTTTTAGAAAAACTTTTTCAGCAATCTGCATGTGCTTTCTAGATTAACACAGTACTTGGTTCTTTTAACTGAAACACAGGACTTTCTCCCATTTATTTTGCTACGAGTGGCCCGTCTCCACCTCCTTACATTGTCTTTGGTGTGACTAGGACTTGGTCAACGATATTTGTTTTTGGTGTTATGGGTGTTCAGTCAGTTTATATGCCATATTTTTAATGCAAAATAAATGAAAACAAGGCTGTGAGTGTATAATAATATGATGGATAGACGTATGTTACATGTGTAACATACCAACAATAGAGATATTGCTGATGCCTTTGACGATATCGAGATGATAACTGGCTCGTTTTTCCATTAATGTAATAAATTATTATCAGGCTAGTATTATCAAATTAATATTAGGACCTATAATTTAATTCATCCTTCCCTAACTTCATAGCGACATACTTGCGACACCGACATGCGCATATGAGGATTGAGGAGGACTCAATGAAATTGTTTTTAAAACTGACTACAAAACTACACCCTACATCAGTTTTGAATTGCAAACCATGTATCGTCGATCTCGCAGGCTGACGATATGACTATGGAGCATATCGCAGAACACTAATGTACAGGCATTATATCCATTCAGCTTGCCTTAAAACTGTGAAACATCCTCCATGCCAGCTAATTTGATAGCGTGGTGTTTAACTCTGGAGCCGTATGGTAATTAAGAATGATTGCAATTAAGCCAAAGAGACTTCAAACAAGTGGACCCTTCACTTTGTCAAGTTAGCCAATTAAGTTTCTGAAACTCCTCATGGCTGCTCTGAAAATTGGAATAATGCCCCCCAAAAATGATTTTGACATTCCCATACATTTCTGGGACAAGAAATTTTGTCTTGTGACAATTATGATTTTCATGTCTAGTTGAATTTGAAATGCTTATTTTATGTTTGAAATGAGGTTTTTTTTGGTGTTTTAAGGATGAAACTGTGAGAGTCATTGCCTAATTAAAGCTACTCTCTTACTCAAGATACTCTGTTGTAAAGAAGACAGCTAAAATAGAGAAAAATCATAAGTAATGTGAATTTCATGTGAAGTTTTCATACTGTTGTTGATTTTATAATTGCATATTAAAATAGAATATACCATCACAAACTTTTAAAGTTTCAGTTAGTGATGAGCGAACTATATACATTTTAATGCCTTTAAGAATTCTGTGTATCTGTATTTTTCAATGCTTTTTGTTTCAAATGCTAGTATTTGTCTATGCAGCCCACATACAGCAGTAGCTGGCAGACGCCCAATTATGGACAGGCTTTAAAAGCCCCGCTTGAACTGTAAAGATTTACACCGCCACCCCTCTGATCTGGAATCTGCCTTCTGTCCTCACTGTCAAGACAAGAGATGTATCGATTAAAGACTTAACACTAGGTTGCATCATGTGTATTGGACTTGCGCACCTTGACTGCAGCTCTGTATCGTCAGAGCCTTGCTGACGAAAAGATGTTTGTTGGTTCTTGTATCAGAGCAGTCCATCAGGTGAATTTCGCCACCAAACTCTTATTTGATTCACTTCTGTCTGCCTGTATCTGAGGCATCACCTACACAGGGCTCGGGTTCGGTACTCGTGTGTAGAAAATAAGATACTTTTTTTATTTGCACATGAATACGGAATAAAAGTAAACACAGACAGGCAGACAGCTCTGCCCCATATTATTAAAGCGATAGGCATCTGGCATGCCTGGTAAAAAGACATGACGGTTGCGCACAGGGCTTTTTTCACTGAGGTGCTTTTCACTGGCCGCTTTCTTATCTGCTTTCTACAACTGAAGATGGAAGGATTACAGACAGAGCAGAGCGCTGCAAGCCCACTGCGGTGCCAGGTGGCACACTAGCCATCTGTGAATATATCTGAAGCCATTTTGCTCCACCACACATGTAAATGTGCGTGTACATGCATCAAAATCAGATTTAAACAGTAACCGTGGCGATGCAGATGAAGCGAAAGCAGGCTGGCCGAGATAAGGCGCTGGTGTTTCATGGAAGGGGCCTTGTCTTTTGGCCCTATTCTGGTCCTTGTGTAATTGGTCAGAAGTCAGATTCACTGCTGGGCTGACTCTGGGCTGCCACTTGTTTTTCTAAATACTCCCAAAGTATTTTAAACATCTTCTATTTACAAAAATACATTACACTTCTTATTTCTTCAAAGAAAAGTCCCCATTCAATTTTATAGCAGCTCCGTTATATCACAGGTTCCTCTTTTTTAGTAAGTACAGTGTTTTAATCCCATCAATATCCCATTAGCATCTGGTTTCTGGCTCCCGCAACATGAAAGAAGACGTGTCGGTTCCCCCTCACTAGTTCTAAGGCGCTGCCGAGCTCCACATACAATGAAGGTCTGGAGCAAAGGGCCAAGCCAAGCGTGCACGAGGGCTGTGTGAATGCACTGCTGGGGCTCCGGAATCCCCTGGAAGTATCAAATCAGAACCTTCCTCAGGCTTCCACCGAGAGGGGCTCTAATTAGCTCCTTTGTTGCCTGTTGAATGGGGTGCCAGAGATTGGCAAGGGGCCCCCGATAGAGTGATACAAGTGCGCTATGGAGGGGGTCATAAAATACCCATCACATTAGATCTGTGTGATGTCGGAACAGGTAGGAAGCGGCCAAGCTGCACGTTACAGGATTTGTTTTTGTGAAAAACGTGCTTGCCTGAAATTCCAAGCATTGTAGTTCTTAGTTGCTTAACTGCTATCTATAAAGTAAATCCACTGTAAATCCATAAAGATGATTAAAACTAAAAGACTAATGGAGCTAATTTTAAGTCTTTTCTTCATAATGTTTACAACTATTTTTAAAAAGATTTTGGAAATTGATTGTGCCTGCACTCTAAAAAAAGAAATATCCACCTACTTTAACTTCAAAATAATACAGAACTTAATTAGCATGTTTTGTGCATTTAGTCTTTTGTGAAAAAAGGTGAGGGAAAATAATTGAGGGCAAAAAGGTCCATTATCTGTTATCAAGTTTAGTGATGCTTCTGTTGATCAACACTGTGAAATCACGTGTACAACTGGAAGAAAATGTGAAATCTGCAAGGGAATTGAAATTGAAATTACTGGATTTTCAAGCGCAAAAAATTCACAGAACGATAAAGACCACATCTTAAGACAAGTTTTTGCTGAGGTTCACTATTTAAAAGTGCTATTATTTAGTGAATTTATTTATTATTATTTAATGCATTCACCTCCTTGGTGTTTTTGTCAGTCTCTCTGCACCATCTCTTTTTTTACACTCTCCCCCCTTTTTGCAAGGGGTGGAAATTAAGTTAGTAGAGACATGGCCTAAAGAAGCATCCCTCTCTCTCTCTCTCCTCTATTATCTCCTGCTGGAGGCATTTGAGAGATATGGGATGGCAACTCTCAGCGAATGCAGAAAGCCAACCGGCACGTTTTAAGCCATGTTGTAATCCAGGGGGATCAGTTGGATAAATGGTAGAATAAAGCTCAAACCATAATTGATTTATGTATTTGCTGACTGAAGACGCCTGCAGTGATCACTAGCAGGACAGGATGAATGATTAATGGTTTGGCCTTAAGAGAGCTTGTTTGAGCGAGAGGCCATGCCCTGCACTTACATTACCAAATACATCTGAGCTTTAATTCAATAGAAGAGAGATAATTTCACTAAGCACACTACCTTCATTTAGCTCCAGATTGAGCGATGCCCGTCAGTAAATCGCCATTGTTTGGCATTTGTCATGACTGTTGGGCTTTCTGCGTCATTTGCGAGACTGAAAGCATTTTATAAAACTAAAATGTCCCTGTAACGTTTTAATTACCTCAGTGTCTGTCTGTCATGCTACGAACAGCCAATATTCTCTGTGACACACACTTTATTTCTCTCCCCGTCTGCTAGAGACAGACATGAAACCGAAATGGTTTTTTTTTTTTTTTTTTGCAGATGAATTGATATAGTTTTCTACTCTGTCTCTCTCAGACTATTTTTGACCTGTCACCAAAATTGCACTTGAGTTTTATTGGCACGTTACACAGAGAGCTTTCTCTCCCTTTAGTTCAGGCTGAAGTGTTTTTGTGTTTCCTCACTGTCTGGGAGTCCAAAAGCCATTCCATTTACTGGACTGATCACCAGGGCTGCCCACTGTGACACGTCATGACTCACACGGCATCATTTCTGCTGTTTGTGTCCGTGGCAGAAGGAAACTGATGATGCTGTCAGGACATGCTGTACACCATTAAGCATAGAGCAGAGCGGCAGCTCTCTGCTTCTCCCCTACATGAGCCACCACTGTCTCGCCTAGCAATTTTACACCCTGTGCTCTTTGTTTGACCTTACCGTGAAAGAAAAGTCACATTGATCCTGTCTTTGGGGTTGGCGGTGGTGTCTTTTGAAGAGCCAAAAATGCATTTTGTTGTTCGTGAAGCGCTATTGCGTCAGCCTGACTTTCTGATGCATATTGACTTGCTTTATACAACCTGGTTACTTTACATGTCATTTTCTTCCTGTTTAAGTGGGCCGTTCCCTGCCATAATAATCTATAATAATGACCATAATGAGGTATGATGTGAAAAAGTGTGGCTTTTGTGAGACTTGTGAGAGTTGGAATCCTCAACAGGTGTTGGCATCCTTATCAGCACATCAAACCTTATCTCAGAGGCTCAGCTTCCTGCATCCTCACGCATGCATCAGAATAACTTAGCCTCTGACCTTATTCCACACTTGCATCTTGTTCCTCACCAAGCCTGAGCTAGATTTTACCATCAATGGTGGGGTCACCTATCTGCGCTTCCAAATAAGACTATCGCGGTGCAGGTTCTCAAGGTGTGGGTTTTGTATGTAATGTTGTGGGAAAGAAGCGTTCGTTGTGCTTGTATCAGTAAGTACACATTTAGAGAATGAAGAAATGGAGGTTCGTTGGGGGCTTGGGTGGGTTGGCGAGATAAAAGGCTGTCTTATATAATGTGGAGAGCTTGGTCGAGAGGTCTCACTGTGCTATTTTAAATCCTGACTTGGGTGTAGTGCCGAGAGGGTTGGGGTCTTAGAACCATGAGAGCTTCCATTGTGAAAGGTTAGTCTGTTACAGTAGAGTGGATGCAGGGGTCTTGCCACAGACAAAGGCGGGGTCAAACAGGCCCCCATTATTTACAGTAGTCCCTTTCATTGCCCAAGTGAAACTAGAGCCTCCAGGGGCCTCATGGGAAAAGCAGTGTTTTTGCTCAGTCAGGCCTTCAATAAGGTCAAAGAGCAGTGTGGGTGGGGTGAGCTGACTTCCAGGCCTTCATAGAGGGTCTTTTATTGATCAGCAAAGAATCTGTCACACAGGCAAAGTTTAGAAAAACAACAGTGGCAATACCACATTTCCGTGGTGGGACCAACATGTGCTCTAGGAAGAGGAGAAAGATCAATGAGATAATGTCTGCTTTACATTGGTTTACTTCCTTCTCCCAACTGACTAACTAGCTATTTAATTTATTTATTTTAATTTTTGTTTATGTATGTTGAAATAAACACATTCAATTATTTATTAATGTTTCATTTATTTTTAAATTTAGTTAAACATTTAATTAACTTTTTTTTTATTCATTTATTTATCATGTCTCTTTGGCGTTGTGATTGGCAGTTCCTCTGGGAAATTAATCGCAATTGGATCACAGTGTCTGCAACAGTGCAGCTCCACATATGGTTTTATATTGTTTTTAGTCATGCTCTTGGAAAAAAAAAAAAGACATGTTTTGTAATATTAGATGCCATCTTGTTGGACTCAATACCCAAAGCGTTCTGAAACCAGTAGTATTTGTTTTCTTTCATTAAGTAAGGGAAAGTAGCCCAGCCAGCTCCTGGCTCCACTCAGCTTTATGGAGGGAAAAAAAGCACCATCTGCCAGTAGAATCCCACATAATCTTGGCGTAATCTTGACTTAAATGTTAAGGATGAGAGTGAGAGTGTTCAAAGAAGGAGCCCTACGTACAATACGCATAACAGAACAGTCTGCCGGAACAGATTTTATTATTTTTAGGCACACAATACGGACAGGGTCAGAGTTCATGGGGCAGAGGTCTGCGTGCGGGAGGTAGGAATGGGAGGGTCTCAGGGGTCCAGTGTTGACCCCAACCTTTCGGACCATTGTCCTGAGGAGCACAAAGGACGTTCGTCCTCTAGTTTGGCCTACCTCAAGCTGAGTTTGACAGAGGCTTTGAATTTGGTTGACACAACAGTGAACAATCAAATGGTGAAAGAGCTTTTTGTACAAACCCAAGAAAAAATGCTAATAAAAAAGCCAAATCGTTTATTTTGTTTAAAGTGATTTAAGCTAGATATCGAAGCAATATCACCCCTATGACATTGTTTATTTAAATAATATGTTGTATGAAATGGTAAACATTTTATGATCCCTTTCCCTTGATTTCTTACAGACACATAATACACCTGTTCCTATTTTTATGGCTCTCTCTGTGACTTGTTTTTTTAGATGTAGTGTTCTTCAGACTACACTAGAGTCTCAATCACCTGCATTAGGAGCACATCACTCTCCATCCACCTTACAGAGTTCGCTTCAGTTCGGCGGGCTGAAATAGAGTTGTGCTGTGGAAATACTGATGTGAGAGCGTGAAGTGGCCACAACTCCTCTCCCCCTCTTTCCTTTGTCTGTTGGTTTCTTGTGCTCCCACTATTGTGATGAGGTAATGGGTCCCTCATTCTGTCCCTGTCAGCTGCTTTCTGTTGTCTAATGTGTGGAATGGTTAAAAATAAACCTTTGTATGGTAGTTAGTTGGGGGGGAAAAGAAAAAAGATAGGCCCAAATTTAAATCCTCTAAGTGAGCTATTAACGTCTGCTGGCAGGGAAGTCCATATGCTTCCCATAGATGTGTGAGAAATGCGAAGATGGAAAACCCTGAAAATATACTGTAGCATGTGTTGCGTGTTGGTGTCTTGACTCCAGAGCGCAGTAGGAACTATCGGTGTGATTTGTTTGATTAATAATAGTGATATCATTTTTACTACAATTTTTATATGTTGCTTTTGTAATAACTTGGTGAAATGATTAAACATTGTTATATTATGTATTTGTTAAATTGTTATATAGTTGTAATGGATGCTTTAAAATCTCTGCAAGGTAAAATCTTCAAAAGGTCAAAATGTTCTTTGGAAAGCTTAGCTTTTCAGGAACACTGAAATTAGGTCACCTTGTCCATTTTCCAGGAAATCTGGATGGGTAGTACTATTCCCTGAATTTATTATGTTATCAAAAACAGATTGATTAATAAAGATCTCTTTCAAAATTTACGTTTGTCCTTCAAAGTGAATCATAGTTTCCTTTTCAAGTCATCAAAGCTATTAAAATCTTGCTGATAAAAAATAAAATAGCTTCATAAGAAATGTTTGTGTCACTTTGAGTGGTTTCGGCATTTAAATGTTTTTACATTCTCCTTGACATTTCTGTGTAGAAGAGAGCAAATATAGTCAGGGCTGATCCTCTCAAAGCTGTTGTGCTCTGGCTGCTGTTATGTGGGCTGGAGAGAGTCACATTTTCTTCCTAGTCAGTAACATTAGATATAGAGAGCCACATACCACTGCTGAAGGCCAGTAGTTGCAGTACTGAAGCTGCAAAATCACCCAAAGCCATGAGATGATAGAGATTTTATATAGTGTCACGGTTATGACCCTTGCCTTTGTTCAGTGTGTATGCTTTTCTTCAGTGAGAGGCAAGGATCCTCAGCCTTGTTGAGACATTAATAGTGACAATGGAACTGATTTAATGCGCATTATATCACCAGCTGTGGGTGTGTTCATTTTTGTATTAGGTTTTGCAAGAGAGAAGCTTTTTTTTTTTTTTTTTTTCATATGAAAGTAAACAAATTATTTTGTACATTGAGGGCGTTACTCTCCTGACCAGGTAAGGGATAAAAGCGGTTTCTTCCATTTAAATTGGTGTATGCACAAAGCGTTTATCTTTCCAGGTAAAATGGACCTTTTACAGACGTGGACATGTGCAGGTATATGGTGCAGTGGTGCAACATTGGACAACTGTTGATCACATGTTATTTTTCCCCTTCCCTTTGATTTTCACCCTGTCTCCATTTAAAGTAGAGAGAAGGGTGACAGAGTGCAAGCTTTTACGATTTTATTGGAACAATGTGACATGCCTTCAGAGGTGCTGTATCTAGTCTCTCTCCTCCAGTCTCAGCATTATTTGTTTTTGTTTTTTTGTAACCTCGGTCTTTAGCACGATTCAGATGGGATTCATCTTCTGATTGATGTTTGAGTTGCAGTTATTAACGTAGAATATCTATGATTTAATTTACTGTTTGGGGTTTCTGTTGGGAGTGCATTAAAAATGGCCATGGGCTCTGGTCTAAAATTCAAAATGAAGATGCAGTGGGCAACACAACAAGAAGTTAAAATGAAGCACTGAAGCATAAATTCAATCTGTTGATCATATAAAGCGATCAAGAGTCTTCAGAATATTTGGACTAAACAGCTCAATTCATATGGATTAGTTTTACGATCTCTTTATGAACTTTTTGAAGGGTCAAAGTGGTAGTTGCATAGACTCTCAATGGAGAGACAAATCTCTCCAATTTCATAAAAAATAACTTGATTTGTGTTCTGAAGATTAACGAAGGGCTTACAGGTTTGGAACGACATTAGGGTGAGTAAATGATGACAGAATGTTCGTTTTTGGGTGAACTAACCCTTTAAGTCATTTTTGCGGAATTCAAAAAACTTCCACACTGGCGAGCTAACTTTCTTGGAATGCAGGTAGATTTTCTTGTAGGGCTGGACGATTATGACCTAAAATCAAAACCTCAGTTAATTGAGTATTTTACCTCGGTTATGATTAATGAACGATAATTTTTTTTTGTTTTGTTTTTGTTTTTTTTTGCCCTCATAGTTCACTTACAAGGTTTATACTGTAAATATGCTTGACTATTAAAGGTGGGATATTTTTTCCTAATGAAAGAGTGCTCTGACATAACAGCTCACTTTCAGCAGTTATTTTATCTATGGTTTGTAACATTTCTTACAGATTTCTGCTCTTTGAAAATCACATAAAGATAAATTAGCATAGTACCAGTACGAAATGAGAGAGATTGCATTTGTGAATGAATCATACCGTCTCTCTATTAATTGTGAAGCTGTGGGTTGTAAATAGTTACTTCTACCAAATAGTATGAGTGTTCATGCCACAATGCAGCTGCGCGAGCACGGTAGCTCAATATAATAATAGAGGGATGACGTGTTTTTGTAGGCAAAACCCGGAAGCGAGTTAGCATTTTAGGACATCCGGTTCCATCGCCCCAAAGTCAATGGGTTTTTTGAACGGGGTTTTGCTAAATCGCCTGAAATAAGGTCTGTGGTTAACAAAGCCTCTAAATATTTTCACGTTTTGATCTATGACATAAAACACACCAGTTATAACCCGCTTGTGATTTTTTTTTCTTTTTTTTTTTTTTAAACCTTTATTGTATTAAAACGGCGGTTGCTAACAAATTGCTAAAAGGGACTACTTCCTTTGGCGGGGACTTTAGACGTCATGACAAACAGGACATTTGTCCGTTTATAGCCTACTGTTAGCTTTTAATATCTGATGACTTTATTTAGGCTTCAAAATGTATAAATGTTGTGTTAACTTGTAAAGATTATCTTGATAGACAAAACGTGTAAGTGTCATAACCCTTTGTTAAACACAGAGCTTATTTTTTGCGATTTTTCCAAAAGTCTATGGGAAAAATGCATAGGCTTTTGATCGAGGGAACCCGTGCACCGCTAACTTCCGGGTTGGCCTACAAAAACACGTCGTCCCTGAGGTACTCTATACACATCCGATCATCTAATCGCTTGAATGTCCAAACCTTAAAACTGACAAAGTTGACTTGGCATTCACCTCTGTGTTGCTCTCATGCCTTTGACTGGACGGGGCGGAGTCACGTGGCTACACACGCGATAGTATGGTTTTTAAGGGGGAAGCATTAACAGGATTAAAAAAAAAAAACGAAATAACCGAGATGAGAAAATTACATCGGTTAGAGGTTCTGAATTTAGGTTTTGATTAGTTTTCGATTAATCGTCCAGCCCTATTTTCTTGTCTGCCATATCCAATGACATGCTTTTACGTGGCAGTAGCAGCTGTGCTCTGTTTGCTTGTGCTTTATGACAGGTGAAAACCAGCGTTAAGGTGCAATACCGCCACCTACTGTACGTCGGGTTGTCAATCAGATACTAGCACTTGGTTCTTTACGTGTCATGTTATCATAACTGTACTATTAATTTTCAATGTTACGGTTATTGCTAATACTGGTAGGCTATATTGTGACACCCACGCGATAACGTTAACACGGAAATTGCAAAATATTTCTATTTTAAAAAAAAAAATGCTCGCAATATATCGCTGTTTCCGCAAAATCGTTAAGCAGCACAACTGTTTTCAACATTGATAATAGACCATTTGGGTGTTTACAAACAACAGTGACATTTTTTTTGTGGGCGGAGCCTACCGGGTGGCAGAAAATGACAGTCTATGCAAGCCACGGAATAAAAAAGGTAATTTGGAGTTTATATCTCACAATTTTGAGAAAGTGTATATCCTGCAATTCTGACATTTTCCCCTCAGAATTGTGATATAAACTCCCAATTGTAAGTTTCTCTCCCATTTCAGAGGCAAAAATTCAGAATTGTAAAAAATACGTTATGTTTAAATGTTATCCATGTAAAATGTTATATTTTTAAATATTATTTCATGCTGTAATTGTTGGGCTAATAGATTGTTCCCTATGAACTGCATATGTGAATATTATGTAGACCTATTGTTTAGATAATTCATCCTTTAATATCGCATAAAAGGGTGTCTTCGATGATAATATTTTATAAAAATGAAAACAATCTTTTTTGCATTCTTATTCTGACATCCAAAGGCACAAGAAGACCCTTTTTTTTTTTTTTTCCTCTTCTACTCCATGTATTTTGCTTGTTTTCCTCCACTTGTTACCATTGTTTTTCTGCCTCCAAAATGCGTGTTTTTACATTTAGGTGAATTGACGGCATTGATCTCATTCGATTATTCCCCAGTGACTGGTATGCTTGTTGGGTAGGGTTAGGGGTGGACCTTCATGCTTAATTTGTTTTTTTTTCTAACAATTTGATGTGTTTACACCATTCACATCAGACAAATTCATACGAAATCACCATCTCGTAACATTGTGTTTTCCAGTGAGATTAGGTTGGAATAATTTACATGTTAAAGTATTATAAAATGGATACATTTTCTTTTAAATTGTAATAAAGTATTACTGTTTGCACTAATTTGATACAGATTTCTTTCAAAATAAAATACATACACAGAGGATTAAATGCTGGATTAATTACAAAGTGTGTCAAGATAATGTTTACCTGACCATCTTGGGGAAAACAAGACCTGTCAGATTAGGGCTTTTGTGCTTTAGTGTTTTGAGTGTTTTCATTTTAGTTTTATTAGGAAGTTTTACATTCAGTGCATGTTTGACCAACATATGTTTGGCACCATTGTGCGAACAGATGTGTCAACATATTTTTAGCCCTGGACAGTTGGGTTTTGTCACTGCAACAAAATCAGCAGCTTTCTTCTGTGGTGTCAACACGTGCAGGGGAAGCATTGCTTTTTCTGTCAGCATCACTGATCCTGGTGTGAGGACACTGCTCCGTGCTTCACGTGCCCACAGGGCCAAATTAAAAATTTGCAGTAGGTAGACGGAGCCCACGAAGAGAAGGAGGGTCAATATTAGATTTATCACCTCTCGAAACATTTGGAGAAACTAACCAGAGGGCTTTCTGCTTGTCGGCTGCACTAAAAATAAACGCCACATGTGGACCGCTCTTTCTCTCCCTGAAGGGCCACTCCTGGAACTGTCTGTGTCTGTGGCACTCAGCAGACCAAAAGATAAAGGAGGGAGGGACAGGAAAGATACTAAACCCAAGAAAAAAGTCATCTCTTAGATCGACTCGAGTCATTGCAGTTTGCACTGTTGCTGTGGATTTTTTTTTTTTTTTTTTTTCCTCCAACAACATCTAAGATATAGGTTTTTTTTTTTTTTTTTTTTTTTTTTTTTATGCCAAAGCCAACTGTCCATAATGTCATATCAGGCAGACTATCAGTCATGCAATAAAAGAACAGCCTTTTCATATTTTGCTTGAATTTACACAGATGCTCTTAATATAATAATAACTGCTATTTCTCAGCATTGTGTGTATCCTGTGTTCTTTAAATGATTTATGAATTCAAACCAAATGAGGGTAAATTTCCTCTAGAAACAAGAGCACATACCGAACTGTTGATATCAGCCGAATTTATTTATTTATTTATTTTTGGTGGAGCATTTGAACTAGAGCAATCACTGGTGCTTAAATCACTCACACATCCTTCATAAAACTAAATAACAGCAATGGAAAGGCCAGTAAGACTTTTATATGACTTTTGTTATCCAAAAATACTTATTTTATAGGCCTGTAATTAATTCTGAATGCTATTTACTACGCCAATTAGGCACACAGGAAAAACAGCCATTTACTTACTCAAGCTATGGATTTTGCATGACAGGGAGCAGAATCCATCTTGAGTAATAGGCGAATCTGAACTCTGAGATAAGCGGCGTCCCATCCTGCTACAGACCGTGCTGTACTGTGCCCTGTATCGTCGCATCTTTCTTGCGGGGTGAGATTGTGCCAGTTCTGAACTGGCACACACTGGGGGAAATTGATAGCACCTGGGCATGAATGCCGTAGCATAGTGGGTCGTCTTATCTCGGGCCAATTTCTCCTACCTCACTCTCCAGATGAGAGCGGCTGTGTTTTTCTAGGTCAGTCTCTCTGTGCCCAGAGAATAGGGCTGTGTTTTACCCATTACTCCTAATATGATCACTAATATTTTTACTTCTGCCCAGCCCTGAGGTAAGGGTGGCCTGAATAGTGAGAAGATCTAGATCAGCTGCTGTTGATGTTTCAATGGAAATGTTTCAAATGATATTATATTAAAGATATATAATATAAGCCAAAAACAGTAAAGTTAATATTAAAGTATTGTAACATTATTGAGCTCATATCATTCAGTCATGCCCCAATATTGATCTGAGGGTAGTTCAGGGCTGTATGTTCTGAACATTCTTCCAGGCACAAAGAACAGCATGTTTCTTGGTCCTTTAATGGCTAGCATCTATAAATTTGAGTCACTTTTTCTCTCCACTCTCCCCTCACACTGACGAAGGTGATAGACGGGACATTCCTGACTTTCACATGTCTCTCACAAGCTTTCCACAACAATCTCCACTCCCCCTCTCGAAGCTGCATTTTCTCTTTATTTGGCCACAGACACAGAGAAAAGAACAAAGTCTAGAGAAATTAAAATAGGCAGGTGTTGTGAACCTGGGAGCAATTTGAATGCGTTAGCCTTGGCTGTCCTTGTTTAGATGCAGTCACACTAGACTGTGTTACATTCAATTCCATTTATTTGTGTACAAGTCTTGTCTTTTAGTGTGTTCCCAGTTTAATGACCTCTAACTTTTGAATCACGATATCAAAAAGACCACTAGAGGATATCACAAATTGACCTTTTGCCTCAATACAAAGAACACAAACTTTTAAAGCTGAATGGTTTGCAGCTGTGTGGAAAATGTTGAATTTATTGTTCTTTGAATGTATTTAGAATGTATAATTTATTAAAAACAGAGGCTCTAGTGTGTCGCATCATATCCTGTTTCCCATTTTCACAGAGTCTGAAGTAATTTTGTACTCAAAAAAAAAAAAGTGTGACCGCACCTTTACTGAGCGCAACTTGCAGGAAGTGATGTAAGACTTTTAAAGCCACATGGATGGAGAGAGATTCAGATTTTAATTTGGTTGAAAACCACAGTGTCACCCTACAGAACATCATGTACACTATCCATCAAATGCCTAGACACAATTTGTTAAATTTTATTGCTTTTATTGACGTACCATGTTGATTATTTAAGTTTCAGTTTATGAAAGACTCAATCTCTTTATTGATAAAATAGTATGGTGTTTATTTTTTAAAAAGGACCATTTTGGCCCATATCTTTGTGGCAAGATTCAAAATGAATATTTATCTTGTTTGTTGATCACAGTACTAAATCACATCCTGAATGTAGACGAGAAAGTTATTCTGTTTTTACCCTAAATCTGGGCACACACTACAAGATAGTCAGGCCAATTTTGGGCCCAATTCTCCCCTTCCGACAATTCTAGGTAAAGTCCTGATTATCTTGATTGTTCTACAGATTATCTTATCAGATTTAGCTGTCGTGTAACTGGAAATTTTCCTTCTTGCCTATCATCTGCAATGTTTACTCTAAAGTCATGTTTGACCATGAGAGATTTTGCGAGATTTCCAGTTGTGACTCTGGTTGAATGTGATCTGTTAGTGTGTGGTGTGCTGTCATGTTTGTGGTCAAAATATTTTAAAAATCTTTTAGTGTGGGCCAGCCTTAAGAAGAGTGCTTGTATTTTCAGAGTCGTGGGTAAACCCCAGCATGCACCACTGTGAGCTCTGATTCCTGCACACATTCAAGCAGAGCACCGTCGCTTTTTAATTAAGGTGACATTTTGCTCTGCTGCTGGGATCAATGCAGGCAGATCATTCCTAATGAGCAATGACCCTGCCTTTCATTTAGTGCTAACAGTGCTACCTCATAAAGAAATGTTATGATTGTTTGTCCACAGAAGGTTTAAAATGAGGCACGACTCACTGATTTGGTCAGGAGGATTTTGTGCACGTAAATTCAGCCCCGGTACATGGCCAAAGAATAATTTGTGGCAATTATTTCATAAGTTTGACAGGTTTCTTTAGTTTGATGTATGCTGGGATATTGCTACCATTTTCTGTCTTCTCTCGGAATGAGGCTTATTAAGTTTCGCCATTGTCTTAATGTTAAAATACCAGCCACAATTATGCCTGCGGATGCCTTTGTTTGGCGTCCAACATGGTGCCAACAGGACGCACGCCAGCAGTCTTGAAAGAATCCCATTTTCAAGCGCTAAAGATGTCTGAATAATTACGCTGCCTTTGTTATTAAAACAAGAGGTTATTGACGCCAAATCGGAACGTTTCGGACCACAATTCTTTCCCGTTGTTAAAGAAATTCATGAGTTGGAAATATGTGCATACTCAGTTCCACAGTACGTCGAGACAGATGATCACTATTTATAGCCCTCTCTCTCTCTCACATACATTGGCTACTTGCAACATATTTCATAAGAAGGCTTGTAAAAATAACCACCTTTTTACTGTTTGCATGTGTGCACACGTGTCTTGTGAACATATGTCGGTGTGCGCAACCACTTCCTCTGTTAGTACAGCAGCACTGGGTTTGCTGACAGACTTGTGTCATGAGAATGAAAAAAAGGAAGGGCTACTAAAGGAAAGGAAGACCTCTACTTTTTTTTTTTTTTTTTTTTTTTTTTTTTTCAGGTTGCTCATGCATTCTTAAAAATAGCAAACGGAGCAACATGGCACAAATGTTTGCACACTCACATGAGCTTTCGACACATTCTGAGGGTTTTAGGAAACAACTCGTCGTTTCTGCCTAAAGTGAAGGGATAAGGTCTATCTAGAAGGACAGATGATACACAGACGGAAGGGTCTTGCGTTAGCCGCTTGATTTTCCAGTCAGGTTCTCCTTTCCGTCTCGTACTGTTCCGTCTGATCTAGATTAGAACAAGAAGCTCACTCTACGGAATACCAATTTCTTTTATCCACTTGATGTAATTTTGTGTTTAGGCCTGCAACACCTAATTAAAAGAGGCAGTATTTTTACATTACATCAGATAGGAGACTGCAGAGGATTGGCTTGTCCGCACCTCATACTACTGAAAAAGTACAGTCTTTGCCCTTGTTGTCTTGAACGCAAGATAATCTTGGAGTTGATACATAAATAGACGCCTCGCGGGTAAGCGTCGAGTGGCCGGATGACCCTGTGACCTCTTATTGAGATTCAATTGACATTTCTGCAATTGAGGTTCGTCGCATTGCTCAGGTGTTGTGTGGTGACACAGGTCATTTATTTGGGCAATTGAAAAGCCTTTAACCATTAAGCTAGACGAATGAGCCTCCAACAGCGGATGAGCATCATAGTCCGGTTTTACTCGTCTGGTGGCAGGATCCCGCTCGGTCAGGCTTTACAGTATCTGTTTGGCCAGAGGCTGGTATCAGCCACACACAGGATGCTTTCAACCCTTATCTGGCCTTTTAGGCTGACTGTTGAGTGCTAAGGCTGACCTTTGACCCCAACCTTCCCCTCCATAAATTCCTTCCCCTTAACTAAAGCAGTGGAAAGTGTTTTTTTTTTTTTTTTTTTTTTTTTTCAGGCGTGGTTCTAACAATGAGATGTGTGCACAAACATCATGCATCATTCTTAAGACTGGCTGTCCGTGAAAGAGCTTCATCATGTGCACATGCTTGTGTCAAACTGAGAATGCCTGGTATTCTCTTTCAAATATGTATTTAAAGGTCATGTTTTAATGCAAAGGTATAGATTTTGAAAGATTTACTGGTTTGTGCTGATGATAGCCCCCTCTGCAGGTGAACTCTTTCCTCTCTTTTTCTTTAACACATTGGCTTCCTGTCGGGCGGTTGGGGGGCAGCTTATTTTCAGCCTAGAGGGCACTACTGCCTTCAACATGGCCCACATCCTTGATTTCTTTTCCTTCCCCAAAACCTGCCGTTTTTTTCCCCCGCAGCTTTCACTGTCATCACCAACTCTGATGGCTTCATACAGCCATGCATGGCTCAGACCACAGTCGCTGAAGTTCTTGTTTCCAAACTGCACAAAACTATGTCGGGATCAGCATGTGATGATGATTTTCATCACACTTTATGAATAGAGCGACTCAACCAAATTAGATTCCCTGCCATTCTTCACAATCCGCCGTTGCATTAAGAGTATCTTGAGTGCAGTTGTTTCTGTTTGGATCATTTGCAGTCTCCCACCGCTCTGGGAAACAGGACCCCATGAACGCATTCTGTTTGCTTAGGGTTTTTTTCCTCCTCCTCTCTCCTCCACCCTAATAACCTCATTGTAAATAATGCGTGCTGCCATAAATATTAGATCTTTGTATGCGTGCAGTAGGGAAAGATGCCTTGCTTGTGTTAAAAAAAAAAAAAAAAAAAAAAAAAAGAAAGAAAGAAAAAGAAACTCAAGGCAATAATTTCTTTTCGGTTTTCAACTGCTGAGCCTAAGCAGCAACAGTTAATGTTAAATACCCCAAACAGACCAGTGAATAGAGGCAGTTTGTCTGAGGTTAACCTTTAATCTCCCAAATTAACAAGAAAACACCCCGGCTCCCCTGCTGATTCATAGTGATGTGGGCTTTTTGTTGGGGCAACAGTGTGTATTTCTTGAAGAAGGATCTTTTTCTAGATTGGTAACAGGTTCATTTTGTAAAATATGTGTGACACTGTAAAAAAAAATTATTTTTCAAAGTTGTAAATAAAACATTATTGGAATGTTTTACAAGAAAATACTATTTCAGTCTTTCAATGTCAAATCTTTAATTCAATGTTTACTAGCAGTTTTTGAGTAAAAAAGTAATTTTTTCAGTAAACTTAGAAGTTTAAATGTTTTTTTTTTTTTTTGTTTTACCAAGACCACTTATAGTTTTATTTCATTCTTGCACTGGAATAGTAATTTCTTTTCAGGTTGCCTAAGGAGGGCTAAATGATTATGTCTGTTTTAAATGAAGCAAAAAGCCCATGTGCAAGGAAACTGCACTAGAAAGCTCTTGACAATGCTGTCGTTAAAATGCACATTGATTAATTAATTAGAATCCGTTATTTGCAAATTGACTGTCTGAGCTGATTATCAAATCCAGCTTCTTTATTAGCGGCGGCGCAATTCCCCTGCGAGAGCGTGTGAGGTCCTGAGCGTGCGTGCGTGTGTATTGATGCTCTAACTGGAGAGCGGTCTCTAGAGAACCGAGGGGGCTCCAGGTGGAGGAACGGCTCCTGTAGCCCTCTCCAGTCTACCTTAATCAGACCGCCGCCCCCTCCAGCATCTCCGCAGCGCTCTGTAGCAGCTGCCCGGCAACGGGAGGAGAGGAAAACGATAAACTTTGCGCTGAGATTTCTGGTGCATACTGATATTTGAGGAGCTCGGAGGGGGCATCGCTTTAAATTCAGCTCACATTATGAGATGGAATAAACATCAGCTAGTGCATTTCCACTCGCATGGCATTTTCCTAATGATCATGTTATTGATAATGAATCCGATTGGGCTGTAATTTGACATTTAAACTTCACTTCCTCCAGTGTACTGCCTTCAATTATGTCTGCTTGTGTCGCCGCTCGTACACTGAATGATTTAGGTTGTAACTCCTTATACCTGCTCTGAATGAATGCAACCAATCACAATTGATAACAGTTGAAATGATGGTTGACCCTGCTGGAGCAGATGGATATCAAGGTCCTGGCCAGTGAATGAAAGGCTTCTTTGGGTTGGGTGTGTAGGGCCATTGTGGCCAGTGGCTTTGTCCAGATGGTTCACATACCTTTAGTCATGCTTTGGGTGAGGAATGCACTCCCTTGGGAGAGCTCACAGCCTAGAAACGAGGCGAGCATAAACATCCTTTCTTCCATCCATAATCCCGTCTTTGGCACAAGGGGGGTTGGGAACTGAGGAAAAACACTTTTTTGGAGGGGGCAAATGTTTGTTATCCTTGTTTTGAAGGTTGGTTTTTCGTATATCTCCCTTCTTCTAACCATCTTGAACCATTTTGGATGAAGTGTTATAAAAAGGCTTATTAAGCAAGCGCTCGGAGGGAAAGACCTTGATCGCGATGCAGTCATCTCAGGATACTAATCAGCTCGTTAAAACATGTTCTGCCTTGAAATGTAATAATGCAATTGCTCAATAAACGTGCAAAACAACAAGCAGCCAATCAACATGCAGTGATTTTGATTCCCTCTTTTTCGTTTATTTTCAAATAAAAAGATGTTTAATTCAAACTGTTATCCAATGTAAAAGCATGTTTTGGAATGGAAGGGCGTTCGTGACTAGATGTCAGACATTTTGTGTGAAGACAATTGTTTATTTAAAGTTCTCCACAGGCATTGGAACAGAGTTTGGCCTGTCAGCAGCTTGACAGTGTTCTTGCTTCGCAAACTTTGCATTGTTGGGCATTTATAAAACCGGGTAAACAAAAACCTTTCCAGCATGTTTTGAAGAGGACATGTTTGCTTGAGCACACTGTTTTTTTTTTTTTTTTTTTTGAGGTTTTCAGATTCAAGCCAGGGGAAAGAAGTTCTAAATAAAAGACAGAAGAAATGTATTTAGACAAAACAAGAGTGAAATTACTTAGTTTATAGGAAAAGGAGTCTGTTGCTGAAGAAAGCTTAAAAGAAAAGCAAGTCTAATCCTGTAATATCTGCCTCACAATTACGATTTAACTCGAGTCACATTTGTGTCCTATTTAAATGAAATCCAATGGATTTATTTGATTGTACATTTTAGACTTAAAGTGATCATACTTAAGATGCTTAAAATGATCATTCCCTCTGACCTCTCTGGCAGTTAATGTAATTTCTTATCAAAAGAACAGTTCGCTAATGGCTCCCCTTCTGTCCACAGGACGTTTCTGCACCGCATAGTCGCTTTCCCATCTCAAACTGCTGAACCCCCTCCTGTGCTTTATGAGGGAGTATGTCCAAACCCATACTCTCCTCCAGGTCCAGCCGTGCTCCTGCATCTGTCGCCACGTATCCCCGCTTCAATCGCTCTTTCAGTAGGAAGGCTCTCTAACAGCTCAGTATCACACTTTCATTAATCAAAGACACTTCCAGTGTCCTATTACAGAAACACAACTACTCGCCCTGTCTGGAACCGACAGCTCACCAATTCATCTTCCAGGGGAAAAAAGCCGCCCAGTGCCTACCTGTTCAACTGAGCTGTTAAACCCACAGGAAGACCCTTTGAAATTGTTTTCTCTAGGTCAAGCAAACAACGAAAAAGGCAAATTGCTTGTCTTGAGTAACACAAGGGGGATTTCTTTTGGTGAGGGATGGTGAAGACGTTTGTTAAAATGCTGATTTAAATGCGTCGGTCGGTGGACTTTAAAACAACATCACTTGTGAAAAGTGGCATTTGACCCTCGAGCCCCTAGAGAGTGCATGGAGGGCTGAATAACATCAGTACTAACTTGTTGAGCATCTCAGTGGAGAATAGCATATAGCTGCTCTTATGTGCGTTCACTGCAAACATCTGTAGTTTTTTTTTTTGTTTGTTTGTTTGTTTGTTTGTTTTTCTGGTTTTCCAGTAGAAATATCTAAGCAACCTTGAAACAAGAGAAAGGTATTTGTAAAATTAAATGACTTTTATTTATAAACCTCAAACATTATGTGTTCCAGAAGGGTAAGAAAAATAAATAAAATCAACAAAGTTCTCTGCAAAAGGTTTTCTTAGTATAGTTTTGCTTTAAGTTTTAAAGATGTTTAAAGACAGGGGTTTTTTTTTTTTTCTAGAGAGAAAAAAATATAATTTTTGCTGTGTCCAGTGATAATTTATTAGTTTTGTGCAAAACTGCCTTGAACGTTGTTGTCAAAACAGAGTTTTGATATTTTATCACTTATAATTTTTCATTCATGATTTCAAATGTGTATATATTCATAAACATACCATTAATTCTGCTGTTGTAATTCCTGTATAAATGCATTTATGCCACCTCTGTTTTTAATTAACAGTCTGTGGAAATGCATATTTTTGTGGTTTATATGCTCCTTCAGATGCAGCTTCTTGAAGACTTGAATTTTACATGCGTATTCTTGGGAATTGGATTTTTATTCCACGATTTTCCCATTTTCAGAAATGGATGTTTTTAGCTCAAGGCGTACATTTTGAAACCGGATAATAATGCATATCTGGTGTCATACAGTTGATGAGATGATAGATGCAGCAATATATTTAGGAAAGCTCCCAAGATCCCTCCAAAATCTCATTTTGTATGTCATGTTGGAAATATATCATAGCATACATATCCAGGGGAACTGCTCATTTCAAGATTTTGCCTCTGGGGATCAATTGAACATTTCAGATGATATAGCCTGGTTTAGAGTAATGGGTCTTCAGTTCTTTAATATCATATCAAAGACAAAAAAAGTTTCAGAAACATAATTTTTTACGTGCCCCAGCTATCCCTAGTCCTACTTTCATTTCAGATCCATTTAATATCCAATTATTACACATCTCTTTTTTTTTTCTTTAACGGCGCACCCTGCAGTTGTTTTATCTAGACTGTGTCTGCTGGTCTACACTTTGTCTACAAGAGGAGGTTCTTCTCCATTCTGAGGACCTTTTATACGCAGACAGCATGACTTGTTTATTCTATACATTATGGCAATGGAGTGCGTTAGTGGGGCGTGAATCAGAATGAGCTCGCGAGTACTCCCGCAGAGAGTGGCTGCTGTTGATGGGCATAATGAGGAGAAACATGGCCCGCAGAAAGCTCTATCCCGCCACATACTGGATGGCAAATGAAGACATATTGAGGCATGGGGATTCTAACACTCGCCGCTGGGCTATTAATTACTCTTTTGTTGCATGCATCTGTTGAAAGACATGACACCTTACTGAGGACGGAGTGTTTGATGAAGCCGAGCAGCCACTACAGCGCTCACCACTCCTCTATGTATTATTCATGGTCTTCAGATTCGTGGAACAGATGACACTGCTGCTTTTTTTCCCCCTTTTTTCTTGTTTATTTTCTTCAGTAAAACAAGATGCATTTATTTGAAGCAATATTATATAATACTTTTTTATAAAAATTATATTAAATTTTTTATTAATTTTCTTTTTTTTTTTTCTTAAGTTCTTTTTATATATATATATATATATATATATATATATATATATATATATATATATATATATATATATATATATATATATATATATATATATATATATATATATATATATATATATATAAAATTTGAGTACTTACTGTTTACCAAAGAGGTAAGAGAGTCTTAATTGTAATCAGATTCATCTCTGGGTGAAACAGAATATTCAGTGAGGAAAAAATACCTGTTAGCACTTGATTTTATTTATTTAATATTTTATTTAATATTTATTTTTGGAGACTTTTGCTCTTATTCTGATTGTATAGACTGGATTGTATAGAGTGGACAGGAAGTGAGGTGGGAGGGAGAGAGGGGGACAGGACCAGGAAAGGTCCATGAGCCAGGACTCGAACTTGGGTCGCCCGAAGCACAACAGCGCTATATGTCGACTTGCTGTCGACGTGCTGCCCACAAGGCTATCGGTGCCGACATTACATATTTTTTTTTAAAGGATGTTTAGGTATGTCTATTGGAAAACAAGACACTAAACTGATTAAGAAAACCATATTCGTTGTGCTCTGAGTGGTTATGAAAGTGATGTAACATGGCAGGTGGAGGTGCACAATAAAAGGCCTTAGAAAGACTTTGTGTTTTCATACTTTGTGTTTTTTTTTTTTTTTGTACCTGCATCTAGCCACTCAGAGTGTGCTGTTATTGTGCCCCTGCTGAGATGTGAAGGATGAAAGCGAGAGAAAGACAGGCTGATGTGTCTGGCTGGACCTCTCTCTCGCTCTATCTTTCTCGCTCTCTCTCTTTCTCTCTCACCAAGCACCCAGCTCAGGAGTGACAAGTCCTCCCAGGCATTCATGCTGCTGATAGTTATTAGTTTTGTACAGAAGTCTGTTTTGATTTCCCCTCACAATGAGAGGCAGCGCGCGACTGGGTCATGGAAGCCGTATTGATTTCTCCTTACGCTCTCATTCCAGTGCTAGGGCTCCTTCACCCTGCTTTTTTTCGTTCGCAGACAGCAGGCGGTCAGTAATGAGGCCTGGGTTGGACCTGAATCACACGGCCATTGCTTCCTCCTCCTCCTTCAGTCTCACCCTATGCCTTCTCCTGCTCCCAACACTGTAAATATGCATCAATAGAGGTGTTTGCCCCTTGGCACTGATCCGAGACACATCTGATAGCTTATCTGGCAGTGGTTAAGGTTTACATTTCAGTTAGGTTGGAAACTGTTCTGAGTTTAATAGACTTCATTAAGGATGGTACAGCAAAATGCGTTCCATCAGTTTAAGTGATGTCTCTCAAAACTCTGCGGCATTCTTAATGAAAAAGCTTAGGCCTAATGCTTTTGGTTTAATTAATTAGTTGCTAGCTTATATCACTTTTACTTAATCTCAATTGTATTTGCTCCAAACCATTTTTTTTTTTTAAATAAGTAGTCATATCATGTGGTCTAGAAAGGAAATTAGGACCTGACTCAAACATTTTAGGGTGCTTTCACACCTGCTTCATTTAGTTGAAGAGTTCGTTGTCCCCCGGTTCGTTTGGGCAGGTGTGAATGCATCAGTCACACTCGGGTGCGCACCAAAAGCGGGCTGAGACCTCCTTGAAGAGGTGGTCTCGGTATGCTTTCAAATGTGCTCTGGAGCGGTTCGCTTGAGATGTGAAAGCAATTTGTAATTTGTATTTTCCTTAACAAAGAAAAAATCAAATATAATTTGTAATTAAATACTTTGAGAGAAAGTATTTTGTATTTAAAATACTAAAATTACATTTAAATATGTTATTTTATTCTCGCTTACAATAACTTTCATCACCAGGCTTAAAGGTAGGGTAGGTCATTTTCTGAGAGGCTAGCAATAGCAAACTAGCTTTGAAAGCATAAGATCCCACACTCCCTTCAGAGCGTCTCCAATGCCACGCCTCCTTCAAAACACATGAACGTGCACTGCTAGGAGCAAAAGCATCACGAGAGATGGCGTTAAATTACCTCACGTCTCAAAGCACAACATTACAATAATGATGAACATAAACAACTTATATTATATATAGCTCTGACCTGTACCACTGCTGCAGATTCATTTCACCGTTGGTAGTATTGCCATTGATACACATAAATTCAAGTCATGAACCGCTCCTAGTATAACGTCATGGGATGCCATCACTTGGTGCTGACGCGACCATCATAGTGACAACAGTCAATCACGTTACTTTCCGGTTTTACATGAATGCAATTGGCTAGCATCTGCATAAGGCGATCTGATTGGCTGACGCTTGCGCTGGCGCTTGAAAAGTTGAGAAATTTTTTTAACTTCTGCCACGAGCAACGCGAGTGAAGCAACCCACAATTCAGTTCGGCAACGCATGCAGTGTAATTTCCTACTTTAATGCTACCATTAAATAGTTGTTAGAGCTTTTTAAATGCTTTGGCTATACATAGCAACTGAGAGCAACTCTCTCTTACGTGTATCTAACTCCACGGTTACTCTCGCACTTCAAATGATTGCGTGTCAAATGATTTGTATTGTATTTTCAAATTACAAATTACTTATTTTAATTAAATACATTTTTTTACAACAGTATTTTATTTAAATACATTTGATGATTTAAGTATTTGTAATTTGTAACTAAATACTTTTTGATGTATTTGTGCCCATCTCTGCTCACATGACTTGCATAAACACATTTTGGTATGCTTCGTGTGAAAGTGAATCGAACCAAGAAGAAAATGCAACATTGCATTTAGTCCCTGTTTTGGAACAAAACAAATGATCCATAAGTGTGAAAACACTCTTATTCTACCCAATATTCCTTGGTGCACATTAAACAGGAGTTTTCTTATTAATTATTTTTTAATTAGTTAATTCTGTTTTGTTTTTATTATGCTTTATTTTAGCATTGTTTTTGCACATTCAGTATAAAATTCTACACTCACAATTTTAATTTATAAATATATGGTGTATATTATTAGTACACTGAAAAAATGGGAAAACACATTGTCCAATTCACTGCCAGTCTGTCTTCTGTCTGTCTATCTAATGTGTGTGTGTGTATGTATGTATATGTGGTGGGTGGGTGTGTGTGTGTGTGTATATATATATATATAATAGAATGTAGATATAATATGCATATAATATATATGTATATATGTGTGTATATGTTAGAGATGCACTGATGATTTTTTTTTTTTTGGGGGGGGGGGGGGCTGATACTGATATTAACAAACAATTATTGGCCGATACCGATTTTTGTCACTTCCTCTCTTTTTTTGAAGTTTTGTCATTAAAATAGATAGTATTTTGATCATGTTTTGTAATGTTTGTAATCATGATCTTTGTAATGTTTAGCTTTTGTGGTGATTTGTTTGGAGTGAAACTTTATAAAACATCAGTAAAGGTTTGGTCATCATTCAGATGGGGTCCGCTACACTTATGAAAGTTACAGAAGTTATTTAGTCAAGAATAGCGTGCGATCTTTTGTTATTTGGTTAGCATTAAAGCTCAGACAGCAGTGCTAAGATTACGCAACAGTCATAATACAGCTCAGCGCCTTCATGCAGTTAATAAATAAACCATCGTTTTTTTATATCTGCCTTTTTCCTCCTACAGCCAATATGCCGATGGTTGTAAATTGAGCAAAAATCGGCCAAAAAATATCGGCGGCCGATACATCGGTGCATCCCTAGTATATGTATAAAGTGTGTGGGGGGTGTGTGTGTGTGTATATATATATATATATATATATATATATATATATATATATATATATATATATATATATATATATATATATATATATATAAATAGAATTTTTTTTTTTTTTTAATTTTATGGTTTATATATACTATCAACATATACTATACAGCTGTGCAATAGTGTAATACTTTAGTCCACACTCAAGCAACAAGCAACATTGCTGCTATGGTGTGATATGTAATTGTAATTGTCAGAGCAAGAGAGCTGTCAGGAATTCTCAAGTGTTAGTGAATTGGTTCTTGCTATGCTGGCCAAAATTTCTCACATTTTTCTAATGCATTTTGTTGGGCACCAGGCGCTTCATAACTCCGCTCAGCTGAGCTTTGCACACTGGCCTATTCTGTTAAAAAAAAAAAAAAAAAAAAAAAAAAATTGTGCAGAGGCGACACAAACCACCAGACGGGGTGACACGCAATATCTATGAGAGCCATTATCAATGTCCTGCATACAGCAGAAATCTAATATGGCACACATTCTTGACATTGCCATGTTTTGTGTGCTTCCATTCTATTCTGTCTGACCCCTTCTCAGCGTCTCTTTCAATATCTCAGTGTGTCTTCACGCTTTTATTTCCTCCCCTCCTCTTCTTCTTCTGTCTTCCTCTGCATGCTAGCTGTTGATGGCACTTTCTCGGTGAGAGGCTGGTTTGTGGGTGAGTAACAGGGACGGTGACTCTGCACGTAGCAGGGCTCGGATGCCACTCGGCCATGCCAGACGGGAGGCTTGTTTACCGCAGGTGGAGGGACGCTACATCCTGGCTATTTCAGAACACTGCTGTTCTCGAGCAGGACGGAGGGTGGGGGCATGACTGTGCAGATACCTCATCTTGGCAGGGTATGTGTGTCTGTAGGCTTTTGGAACACCTGAAACCCCCCCGTGGCCCGGGCGAGGTACAGGGCGGTATCACGACACCGTAGGGCGGAGGTGTTTACACAGTCTGGTGTTTCTGGGGTAAAGTTCAGCCAAACTTGCCGGACTGCGCAACCAACCAAAATAAAAGCATAAATCAAACCAAAACGAAAGCTATAAATCCATGGACCACCAGCGAGCCCCCACCTGTCACTTGTCTGCGGATCGTATTCCGCCTCGAGTTGTTGCGTAACACTCTGAAAGCAACAGCCAGAGCTATCGTCGACCGGCCTGCACAAGCCTTTAATGTCCTTCTTGTGCCCGTGCCCAGACAACCAAACACGTCTGTTTACAAAAGAGTGTCATAGCAGGTGGTGATAATGATGATATGAGTTGAGGTTAAGACTTTTTTATGGTAATAATACATCTGTGTGCCACTTCACAGGCTGATCCTCTTAAATTTTAGCATCTTGTTTTTGCGCATTCCACCCTGTACAAGTTGTTATTTAGTTTCATCTTTATTAATGTAACAGGTGCCAGCTTGTTAGAACAGGAAGAAATGTATTTCTCCTGGAGCATGGCAGATATAAACTGGAACACACAAGAGGGTACAAGTATTTGATGTCATCTGAACAGGGAATAAATTATACAAGACACACTGGAATGTTTCTTGCCTGCTTCTGTCTTCTTTTTCAAAAAGAGAAGACCTAAAGTTAGACATCCTTGAGGTTTCTGCCACTTGATTGAAGGTGATGCCCATGAATAATGCATGGCGGAGGGAACTCTCGTCTGGGGCTTTTTATAGAGCCACGACGCGCTTGTGTGCGCTAGCCTCACAGATCTGAAGATCAACAAATGGCAACGGAGGAAAACAAGAACATAACAAACTGCTAAGGAATGTTGAGAAATGAAAGAATTGCTATATTCAGAGATAGAAAGAGCCTGGCGTTGTGATAAAAGGAGAAGAAAAAGAGGATTTGGGAGCTTGCGCTGCCATTTAACCTCACACTCTGCCAGGCTTAAAGATGTCAGTTAACCCAGCGCTTTTCTTGTTTTCTCCTTTCTGCACTCACTCTCTCTCTCTCTCCTTTTCTCTCTTCTCGGTCTCATTTTTACCAAGAAGCGCAAACCCTTGATTAGCCGGCACAGCTATTATTGTAAGTGTCACAGGCTTTCAAATCACAGAGCTAATCACTGAACACAGACCTGATATATTTGCAAACATGAGTGTCCTCAAAAAAAAAAAAAAAAAAAAAAAAGTAACCCTCCTTCTGTCGCCATCAATAACCTTAAACATCACGGTATCCCTTTTATTGGCAAATGCGCCGGTCATAGCGCTCTAGTTTGTGTCATTAGGTTAATGACAGAGGCTGTCTTGTAATGGCTGCCGGTGAATGAGGCATTAGGTGTGAATCCTTTCCCCTGAGCTGCTGTTGAGGGTGCAGGTATAAATTGTGGATTAGAACGGGGGGAATGTGTCTCTTTTTCCCAGGTAGCGCAATTAGGAGCGCTGGCTTAAGCCCGCTTCCTGACAGAGCTCTTGTGTGCGGCTAATGCGCCACAGTTCTGCCTGTTGACTCCACAGAAAAGAGGCTTCGAAAGGATAATGAAAGGAGTGCTGTGTCGTTCCCCCGGACAACATAATTGAGCTTTGTTCAACGCCCCAGTCTCCCAGTACACCTTCACTGTCTTGTTTTTGAAGAGACCCCCCTCCCTACTCATAGAAGAGTCTGGACTACATGCTGCTTATTTAACCTAGTCTCCACGGTGTGGTTCAGCCACCCAGCGTGGGATGTTCACCGAAAAACAAGATTGATCTACAAAACAAGGCAGGGATTTATTCATGACATAGGGCGTGAAAGAAATGTTTAGGGCGTCTGTGGTAATTTCTTGCAACAGGGGTATGGTTTTTAGCCTAGTGAGCTGCCTTTGCTGGCTACGGCCTACTTGGCTACCTTCTTAGTTAGCATAACTAAAATTCAATAGGCGATTGCTTTGGAACACTAAGCTAATGATTCTCTAACAAGCATAAAAATACATGGCACACAAAGAAATACTGTGTAAAATATTCTACAATCAGTTACATTGAACTCTGTCTGTGTAATTTTATTTTTTATTTACTTAGTAATGTATAAATGATAATATTAATTATAATTACTATTGTTGTTGTTTAGTTAATTTCTATTGCTTTGTTTGCCATGTTGAATTTTTGTACTGTAAATATGCTTGTCTCTTAAAGGTGCAATATGTAATTTTTGCATGAAATATCCAAAAACCACTAGGCCAGTGGTATATATTTTGTTCACTTGAGTACTTACAATATCCCAGATGTTTCCAACTATTTGTAAATCGTGAGAAAATTGCAATTTTAACCAAGGCTCTGGGACGTGTGAGGAGTCACCTGTCAATCTTTTTTTTTTTTTTTTTTTTTTTTTTTTTTTTGTAAAAACCATAGAAACACCAAAGACGCTTTAATATATTACATGTTTTAATAGACAAGGGAACAACTGTTTGGTTACATTTATAGACAGTATAAATTATATTTATAGACAGATTTTTTTTTTTTTTTTTTGCAAGTACCATGCTTTACCATGCCTCAGAGAAAAACACTATTTTGTGAAGTAGCTAACATGGCATAATCAGATGCAGCTTTATCTTTAGTAACAGTAATAAAGCATTTTCTCCATCATACAATACGTTTTAAAATTAATTGCATGCCATTTATCAACACAGGCCATCCAGCATTTAATATGATATTCTAAAATCGATCTATCCTACTGCAGTGTGCAACAAGTGTCTCACAGCAGCCGCCGAGCGAACGCACAGAGTAACGTTATAAAATTTTCTACACACTCAAATTTATCTAATATGATAAACAGAGCTGCGTTACCTCATACTCATGACCGGAAAAGCGGAAGCGGCACTGGCGACTGTGTCATAATAAAAGTTCCACTGCTCGTCAGGCGTGTGTTGCGCAATCACTCCAGCAGCCTCGTTCAGCTCCCACAACACTCGGTCCTGCTCTGCTTCATACTACAGTAATGTTAATAATCACATCCATGAACATGATTTCTTCCTGAGTCTTATCCCGATTGTTTCCACCAGCTGTGATGTGAAGACCATATGTCCCAAGATTCCGTGCTCAAACTTGCCGTCATCAAGCTACGCCTTTGTTTTGAATAGGCCTCTAGCGACCTCTAGCGGACATAAATCTTACATATTGCACCTTTTAGAGGTGGGATATTTTTTCCTAATGAAAGAGTGCTCTGACATAGCTCACTTTCAGCAGTTATTTTATTTATGGATCGTAACATTTCTTTACAGATTTCTGCTTGTAAATCAGATAAATTGGCCCAGTACATTTATTTGAATGTATTAATGAGAGAGCGATTGCGTGTGTGAATTAGTCTTACCGTCTCTCTTTATTAATTGTGAGGCTGTAGATAGTTACTTCAAATGTAGTAAAATATATTCTATAACTTTTGTTTTGAGTTTCCGCGCTCCTCTCTGTACACTCGATCTTCACGTGATGTGCGAGCTACTGTCTGTATGAGTGTTCGTGTGCCACAATGCATCAGCGCAGTAGCTCAATATAATGATACACATCCGATGGTCTAAAATCGCTTGACTGTCCAAGCTTAAAACCCATACAACTGACAAAGTTTAGTGAGGACGCAAGCAGAAGTGATCTCACTTCGGGGATTGCATGCTGTCTGTGTGTGTTGACTTGGAGTTTTAGTGTTGCTTCCATGCCGCTGACTGGATGGGGCAGAGTCACGTGACTACACACGCGGTAGTATGTTTTTAAGGGGAAAGTATTAACAGGATAAAAAAAAAAATAATGAAAAAAACGATATGGGAAAATTATGTCGGTTAGAGGTTCCAAATTTCGGTTTTGATTACTTTACGATTAATCGCCCAGCATTATCTCCAATTTTAGTTTTTACTCGTGAATGTCTGACCTTGGCAGACTCAACAGAGGAAATAAACTGGAGATTTCCATGTGAAAGAGGACAGAGCTCTAGAGCGCACCTACCAATTACCTAATTGCCACGGACCAATGGTAGTTCGAAGCTATTTATCAACCTGAGCAAACTTTTCCAGAAAGCTGTTTTCGAACTCGCGATATGAACTTCAAACCAACTTCATTTTGGCCTGATTTTGTTCTAAATGACGTCACACCAGTTTGTCTTTACACAAGCACACAACAACAGTCTTTCACAGCAAAATGTAGTCATTTCAATAGGAATCCACTCAATCTGAAACTTTGTGTTATGGTGAAAGATTTTCCTACGGGTTCAAGTCGTTCATGCGAATATGCTGTGTTGACTAACAGAAAGCTGCTTGGTTTAAAAGTGACTTCTGTGTGAGCTGTTTCATACATCTCTACACTATTGACAATAGGCATGCTTTGCTCATGAAATTTTGCAGAAACTTTGTTAATGTGACCTTCGCTTTAGGGGGCATGCCCGTGACGCCTATGTAGGCATTGCACTAGGTTTCGGAACAGAAATTCTTGGCTATTATTTGGAAACGGCCTGTGAAATAATTTGATTGCCTGCCATTTTCTTCTCATTCACACAGTATGCTGTAAATGTTGCCTATCCTTATTTGTCGAGCTGTAGGTGAAATCTGTCCATGTCGGTGTGTGTGTGTGTGTATAGAGGGAATCGTAATAAAGGCAGCCATCCTCGTCTCTCTCTTCTTCTCACACTGTCTCGCTTTCTGTCTGTGTCTCTCTTCAACCGCTACTCATCTATGCTTAGCACGAGTCTGCAGTATGTGTGAGTGTGGCTGGAATTCATATGAATGTCTCGCCGCAGGGAGAGAGGGCCGAGTCATTGATATGTACAGGAGGACTCCTGATAAACAGCCCGCGCCGCTGAGAATTACCCAGCCATTTGATACATTCCGATCATGAAAAAAAAGGCAGAGAAAAAAAATCTTGAAACAAAGGATAGACATAAAGACAGGGTTGGTAAACAGTGAGAGAGACTGGCAGTACTATGTAATTTTCTGTCAGTCAAAATAATATATTCAAGCACAATTGTATCTTATAGAGCGTAACCACATTGTGTGTGAGAGAAAGAGATAAAGAGAGCGAGGGAGAAGTGGCGCACGGCTCATAAACGCAGTAATGGCTTTTCATGGATGCAGTTGCAGGGGTTAAGGGTGGGCTTATCTCGAACAGCTGAAATTTGGTTGGTTTTTGTTGTTGATGCTGTCGTTTTGTTTTTTTGTTTTTTCGCCATCTGATTCGCCATTGTCTGCCTCATTCATTCTTAATGGACTGGAAAAGACTAGGGAAAAGACATGCTGGTAGTCTCACCGAAGATTGCTAAAATAAAGCAGATATACCGCAAACAGTCAGTTTAGGGATGTCTCATCCCTCAGAAGCGAGACGAAACTGGTTTGGCGTCTTTTTTTTTTCATATTTTTTTTCTCAAGTACTCAGTCTTTTGTAGTGCTCCATTTTTTATATAGTAATCTCATATACAATGAAGTTCAAAAAGGAGTTTTATTTTAATCATAATAGCATAATTTGAGTGGAAAGATTGAATTAAAATTAACATGTATTTATATAAATATATTATTATATTTTACTACATTAAATATTAATATATACACTATCGTTCAAATATCTGGGTTCAAATGTTTGGGTTCGGTAAGGTTTTTTTTAAATGCTTTTGAAAGAGATCTTATGCTCAATGCTGCATTTATTACAGTAAAAACAGTAATATGGTGAAATATTACAATTTAAAATAACTTTTCTATTTTAAGACATTTAAAATGTAAATTTTTATAGCAGCACAGCTGGATTTTTAGCAGCTGTTTTTCTTTATCAATTTTATGCATCCAAAAAAATAAAATAAAATAAAATCTTACTGACCCCAACATTTTGAACTGTACATTCGATATGTTGCTTGAATGACAATTTTTCAAAATGTAAAACTTTAAATTGAAATGTTACAGTTTTAAATTAGATTATCAATGTGTATCAATGTGACTTTTGGGCTCAATGCTGTGTATGTTTTGCTGTCACTGTTGAACATCACGTTTTTCTATTGACATTTGAACATTGTAATAATAAAGCACTTTATAGCCAAGGTCAGTCAACTGTCCTTTACTAAAGAGGGTCTTTTGAAAAGTCAATTAACATTAATCATCATTATGTTAATGTTGTGGCAGTGTGGTGTCAACACCTCACTGAAATCTCTATTAAGCTCAAGTGCAGCAGTGGATTGACAGATTGGCCCCCCACCCCACTTTCTCTTTCTCTCTCTTGTGCATTGTTGGCCCCCTTTGACAAATACCTTAATCTGAGTGTGCACATGGGCCGGCATGCCTTTTAGGGATCGAGTGGGACCTTCTAAAAGCAGATGAATGAGGGGCATGGTTGACTGCACGGGCCAGCTTCTATGTTCCCAGGAACAGCCTTCCACTCTCCCATGATTTTCTTTGCATTATCATTTCTTTGGCCTAGTGCACGTAGCCTCTCCTGCTGCTAGTGTCGCATGCCCCTCTACCACAGTTGTTGCTTCTGAGCCTAGTGGTACTCCAACCTGTTTCATCAGGGCGGAGCAAGACAGATGAAAGATTTTAGGATAAAAAGGATAAGGTAGTGGACAGTAGAAACAGTTTTTTTTTGTTGTGAGTGATGTGAGCATTCAGCATCGAAATCAGTTTCTTCAGGTAAATATAGTTAAAAATCTGAAAGGAGATTATTAAAGGGAATGTTTAAGTAATTTGAATGGATGTTAAACTCCCTCTGTCTCTTCTGTTGCAGGATAATGTTATGTCTGAGTGGGCAGCCTTTTTGTAATTTTTTTTTTTTTTTTTTTTTTTTTTTGTCGAATGACAGCTAGTCGATTAGTTGGTCAACTAGTTCAAATAGATTTTTTTTTCCTTTTTATTATCCTAATTGAAGTTTTGAAATATGGCTGTCATGGTATCAAACTTCTATTACATGATTATCATGGCCAAAATAATTCACAATAACAATATTATTGTGATATCCACAGAAGTTTTGAAAAGGAAAAAAAATAAAAAGCTCCATCAAATTATTCTTTAACTTTTGTGTGTGTGTGTGTGTGGGTTCTGCTTTTTGGGCAATGAATCACACTCAAAATATGAGTCAAGGAAGGCACTTCCACTTGATCTGCACTTTCTGCAGACTGGGGTGTCAAAACAACCCTCTCTTTTTTACAGAATCAAAAAAATTAATTTTTTTTTTTTTTTTTTTTGCTTTTTTTTTGCTTTTTTCTGTCATCTCTACCTCTACATTGTCTTGTCCTGTTTTATGACAAGTGGCATCCAGCATTAAAGGGATAGTTCACCCAGAAATGAAAATTCTGTCATTTACTCATCCTCAAGTTGTTCCAAACCTGTAGGAATTTTTTGTCTTCTGCTGAACACAAAAGAAGATATTTTGAAGAATGTCAGTGACCAAACAGTGGATGGGCCCGATTGACTTCCATAGAGTTCCCCCACCCCATACTATGGAAGTCTATGTTTACATTGACAGTCCATATTTTGATATTTTGTCAGCAATGCTTTAATTGGCTTGCTGACAACATGATACACTTTTGCTGGTCGGATGGTTAAAGCATAGGCTTTAGATATACAAAGACTGTGCAATCACATTATGAATGGGAGATGTGCAATAAGTCCCGCCTTCTAAAAAGAGCCTATGGCTGATTGGTAAAGTCATTGCGTCACTGAAGTTGCCGTTAGAAGCTCTGGTTGCCATAGATGCCTGAGAATTGCGCACAGGATTGCACATGCGCATTGGCTGGTCTAGTCTGAAAAATAAGCTTTTTATGCTATTTGAGCATAAGAAACATTTATGGGACAGTTCACGTAAGACTTTGTTGCTGATTTGAAATGTTATTTAATTGTGAGTTTGGCAAGCAGTTTTTTTGAGATTTCAGGATTCCCCCATTCACGTAGATTGGACTTGGTCTTGGATGCCCAAAATAGCTTCTCGGAGGTGTTGCAAATATGGACACAGAGTGAACAGACTTTCCTTGAAAAGGACTTTGGTTAAACCCTCTCAGAAAAGTTTATTTAATTTAAAAGTGCATTACCTTTAAAGCACCACTGCTATAGCCATATACATTTAGATGGACGTCTTGGAGTTGTGGTACATCTCATGCTGATTTTGAATGTCCCACCATGAGCGTTGCGTTAAGACGTCTTGAGACCCTTAAAATCTGTTTCATTCCATTGAACTCTATTTAGCTATTTATAAAATGAAATGGGTCATGGGTCAAACATTCTTATTAGACAGGTACAGTTCACACTCTAAAAAATGCTGGGTTATTTCAACCCATGTTTGTGTCATACATTTTTATATATATATATATATATATATATATATATATATATATATATATATATAATAAACCTAACCGTCGGTTTAAATTTTTAAGTTAAAGCTGCAGTCCATAACATTTGTTGCTCTGGAAGTTGATAAACAAAACTGCATGTGTCTTGCAGAAGAACATTGTAGCTGGAGCTACTTCTCTGTGTTAATGTCTATGACGAGTCATGCTGGTATTGGGTTACTCCACAGCGGTGGCGACCCGACCAGTCTAAAATAGTCTGAATAAAATAGTCTGAATAAAAAATTATCACCGTAGTGATTCAGGATGAGACAAAATCACGGTTTGGAAAATGGATTCATGATGTACTTGCTCATTATATTAATTTTGTAAATTTTGAACACAAAAAAAAGTTACGGGCTGCAGACATTTTTAAACTTAACTGTTGGGTTTGTCCATATTTAACCCAAACAATGGGTTGAAACAACCCAGCATTTTTTAGAGTGCACCCAAAAATAAATTCTGTCATCAATCACTCACCCTCATGTCATTCCAAACCTGTTTGACTGACTTTTTTCTGTGGAACACAAAAGAAAATATTCTGATGTTTTTTTATTTCATCCATACAATGAAAGTCACCGAAATTGTTTGGTTACAAACATTATTCAAAATAGCTTCTTTTGTGTTCTAGAGAAGAAAGAAAGTCCTACAGGATTGGAACGGCATGAGGTTGAGCAAATGATGACAGAATTTTCATTTTTTTGGGGTGAATTTTCCCTTTTAAGATTGAACAGTCAAGTAGTTATTTTAGGCATCTAACTAGTCATTGTTGAAAATGTGTAGTTTTACCTACTTGCATGCCTTAAAATACCTATTATTTTTTAGGTTTCCGGCCTGCTGGGGGGCAGCGAGCGGGCCACACTGACAGGGGAACTCCTAGCTATGATGTACGGCCTGGGGTCCACTCAGGAGTGAGAAAGTTCAGGTTTATATGGGCCGGGCTCTAACAGCTCAATAACACAGACCCATAATCTACTCGGGTTTCAAACACGGGGCTGATTTACGAGCCAGCATGCCACTCCGGCATTGAAATGAGGTGTTCAGCATATGTTTTGTTGACATAAATTTAAAATTTATTGCCGTTGTCAAAACTGACTGTTAGACAAAGTCGCTTATTAACTGAGTAAATGGCTTGAGAGTTTTATGCCTGCTTCCTTAATGACTACAGTCAGTCTGTTTCAGGCACACTGAGTGCCACCCCTCCCTTTTCTCTTCTGCTTTCACACATTTACCATCTACAGTTTCTGAGACCAGAGCACAGCTGGTTGGAGAGGCCTGGGGGGGAAAAGGAACTGCCATAGTTCACACATATGAGGTGTGTGTATGTTGAAGAGGTGGGGTGCAGGGGCATATATGTCCCATAAAATCTGCAGAGGCTTTACTTCTGGTTGTCCAGAAAATGGAACTTGTAGTAATTGCAGGGGCAGGTGACCCAGCAACTTTGCCTTTACGATAGGACTGCTGCCGCACTCCACGCTGGAAGCAGGTTTGAGCATGTCATATCCAGGGTCGCCCTCGCTTCCCAAGCACCTGTAAAAATGAAGTACAGATAAAACTAATTACCTCCCTCCGCTTTTAAGCAAACCGTGGTATTGCATGTGAACATCTTATTGCTTCAGTCAAGGTAAAAGCAAACTCTATTAGGATTGGAACTAGGAATGCACAATTGCAGATACCGATAAGCTGATATTTATTTTGATGCTATAGCTGATAACTAATATATGACCAATGCTATATGAAGTAATACTATTTTGTCTGAATAAATTAAAAAACAAATACAAAAATTAAAAATAGAAACAAAATAAAAATGAACTAAAATTTGTTTTAAATACTACAAGTGAATTTAGGCATCACAATATTATAATGACAGTAAAAATGCTTAATCTTTTTGAGATTTGCTAAATATTACATTTAACAAGGTTAAGTTATTGGTGTTTTTTTAAAGATTGAGTGTTAGATGACGGCAAAAAGGTATTCTAAATGTAAAAATAGGGGAAACAAGCACATACTATTAAATATTCAACATAAATATTCAATTCAATTTTAAAGTTTTAGAAATTTTGTTTCATTTTTATTAGTTTTTTTTTTATTAGTCTATTGTTTTTATTAATGTTTATTTTAGTTTTAGTTTTTGTAGTACATCAGGTTAAACTAAATAAAAATGAGAAGTATTGCCTTCATGGCAACTTTCTAAAATAAAATAAGTTATTTTTAATAAGTTTTTTTAATTTATTTTAAGTAACAAAAATGTTTTGTATGGTTTTAGTTTTAGCTAACTATTCTAACTCTGAAACATCCCTGGATATATTGTGCATCTCTAATTCAAAGTGACATTTGTAAAGGTAGTAAACATTTAGTCGGGTAATGAACTTATTATATCATTTATATAACTTCTTATTCTAATATACAATATGTAGTGAAAGTCAACCCTTCCTGCCTCAAGTAGCCAGTCTGCCTTCTATCAGTTCTCAAACATCCCCTCAGGGCTCGGAGGGTCACTCCGCAGTATGCGCTCTCTGTCAGTCTCTAATCAGTGGAAGCGCGCTCTCCTCAGACCTCAGGAGAGGGACAATGGCTAGATTGAAGGCACACAAAGCCTTTGAGTGTTCCCCCTACAGTATCTCTGTATTGTGCCGCATTAGCCCAGATCCCAAAGGTGCACAGACCCCTGGCTTTTCCCAGCTCCCTCTCGCGCGCTCACTCGCCCGCCCATCTTTTGAAGTGCCCTTTATCCTGGAAGGCGTTTACAGGCCTTTTTAATTACTTGCAGCTTGCCAAAGGGCTTTGCTGCTTCATTCTTCTCTTTGTTTGTTGGGTCTCCACAATCCCCATCTAGAAGACAGCCATCAGGATTTTGGATGCATTGCAAGTTTTCTCTCACCCCCCTCTTTTGTTTATTTTCTGAAGTCTCTTTTGCGATTCTCAACCTCCAAATGGTTTTCCATTGGTGTTTTTTTTTTTTTCTCTCGCTGAGGTTAAACCACACTTCCTTGCTTCATAATTCTTGCCACTATTTCCATGTTCTGCCAACTCTTGTTTATAAGAACAGAGAATAAAAGCTTAAATCATTACGACCCAGCATGTGATGCTGATTCTCACAACTTCAAACGGAAACAAGAGAGGTTGTTCGATTTAAAAAATAGTTTTTGTTTAGTGCGTTTTTAATAGAAGAATCAACCAAAGAATCAATTGGACCAAACTGCTGATGGATTTCACTAGCATGAAAATGACACTGTTTAAAGAAACAAAAACCTGCCTTAAGCGTGTTTTGCATTGCACGTTATCTATGTATTATGAATAGAAAGTGAAGAAAGTGCACGTCTTTGTTCCTCATTAAAGATGTATACATTTGGCACTAAAGTGCAAACAATGAGCTAATTACCACTCTGGAAACAATTACCAAATGCTGTAAGCATGCTAATAAAAACCAATTCAGTTCACCACTTGCAGCAAGTTGCCAGTGTTCTCGTGGCATTCTTACAAACCTTGTTCTTTGAGCAGCCTGCCGCTGCACCACAACCTATAAAACCACTTACCTGCCGTGACTGAGTTTCATACTTCTAATGGGTGGCTGTGACTAGCTTGAGTTTGTTAATTCATCAGTGTTGACTTTCGATCGTTTCTACTGGCTTATTAGCAATCGGATGTGATGCATCTGCGGATTAGTGCAGTTGAAAAGATGCAGATGCTCGGGATCTTTTGTTGTCAAGCCTGAGAAAGTCACACATGGGCATTCACGAGTTGATTTAAATCCACACATGGGTTATGGGCCAAAGCAGAATGCTAATTGTAGAAATGGTAAATACACTTCAAAATAGCCAGTCTGCACCAGGTTTCAGACTTAATCTAAGGGACAGTGAAACAAAAGAAGATCTTTGTCTCTTCCTGTACTCAATGGGGCGCCATGTGGCGGTACTGATTCACTTGGTGCCCTAGGCGAGATAAGACATGACCAGGAAAAAGACACTTTGACTATATATATATTTTTTTTTTTTTTTTTTTTTTTTTTTTTAAATAAACAATAATTTATTTTCTATTTCATTTTAGTAATAAAAAAAAATCATAGAACTTTTAAGCAACATGAGTGTAACTTGACTGGATTGAGCAAATTTAGATGTGATTTCTTCCATAGTGTTTTTATTAGATACTTACCTACATCAATTGTTCAGCTTAATTCATCAAAATTGCTTTGAAAGTCCACTTGACTCAAAATTCAGGGGGAGCACATGCTTCTGTGTGACTCCATTCTGTTAGGTTAATCTTTCCTCGATACTCAAGAGATGTTATAATTTGAGAGAACAAATGTTTCACTTTCAGCCTCATGAAAAGCTGACCCCCTGTTTGAAATGGTCCCTGCAGCCAGATTCAGCCGTTAAAGTAACTCTTATCTGAGTGCTCATGGCCATCTATATGTTCCTATTTAGATAAAGGGCTCCTTCATCTCCGCTCAGGGAACTGAATGAATAAACAATAGGTCTTTGAAACCTCATGTGCCATTGATAATTTTCACTTTCAATGCGTTTCACGACGTCTAGTGACAAGCTTAAATTTATTCTGATCATCTAATATGGGAATAATCATCTGAAGTGTTTGATGACAGGGAGATGGTTGAGTGGTTGCAAACAATGGTTTATTTCTCTCTCAAGATAAATGGTTTTACAAATTTTTTTTTATTTTTTTTATTTTTTATTTGAGTTAAAGAAGAGTTATCTGGTGTGGGTAGAGCGATAGGACTTGTGTGGTGGGAATTAAAATGATTCTATTCTTTCTTTGCCATTTAGTTATATAATCGAATCTTATACTATACCCAGGTGTTTTGAAAGCCTTTTTGTTGTGCGAGTGACATAAACTGTGTTGGCTGATGTTATTTTGTCCTGTTTCTCCCTGCAGGAAGCTGCACAGCGGAATGAAGACCTACGGATGTGAGCTTTGTGGCAAGCGCTTCCTAGACAGTCTGCGCCTAAGGATGCACTTGCTGTCTCACTCAGGTATCATCACTAATGCAGATGCTTGTTGTTTTTTGTTTTTTAAGGTTGGGTGAAATTCGAAATATAAGAATTGGCTTACTTTCAATTTATGCATTTGATATTTGAATTGGAATTTGAATTTAAAGGTGCTCTATGTAAGAATGACAGCTAGTGGTTGAAATGGGTACTGCAGTCCAAATTCAAAATATTGTTTGCCCCGCCCCCTCCTCCTCAGATTCGATGTTCTCGCAGGTTGCCAATTTGAAGACACACAACAGGAGCAAGCTCAATTGACATTGGAAGGCGAGGAGACTTACAAACTGTAAGACAATTAGTTGATTTATGATGAGTTGATATCGCGTTTTAATCAAGTGGCAACCTCCCCCAGTTTCCTGTGAAGCCAATACGGAAGTGACTTACACTGCAATTCATTTTCGCTTCAGAAATGCTCTTCATAAATCTACCGGTGACGTCATGGACACTACGTCCATATTTTTTTTTACAGTCTATGTTTTTAATATGGTCCCGTTCATAGAGATTTTTTGATGGATGCTTTAGGTCGGGTACAATCTGTGATCTCTGACCCAGTTTGTTCGCTGGCTTCCATGGCTGCAATTCGCTGCATGTTTTTCACCAACTGGCAACCCGGGGTGGCGAAATTGGGTAAATTGGCAATGTGCGGTCTTGCACAGACCAGAACAAAAACAGAAATTCCAACACGGAACGCAAATTTCAAAGTAAAATAACTGGCTGTAGCAAGGGTTTTCAGAGAAACGAATATGTGAACTCAGCATGTTTAATAAATATCTGCAAACATATTATGGTATTTTTATGCTTTAGTACAATCAAACTTACATAGAGCACCTTTAAAAAATAATAATTTCGACTACTCACACTACCATTCAAAAGTTGGTGGCAAAACTTTTTTTTTTTTTGGTCACATGATCCTTCAGATATCATTCTAATATGCTGATTTCTCTGATTTGAAAACATTATCAATGTTAAACAGATTTGCTGCTTAATATTTTTTTGGAAACATGATCAATTTTTTTTTTTTTTTTTTTTTTCAGGATAACTTATTTTTCTGTCACTTTTGATTAATTTATTGCATCCTTGCTGGATGTAAGTATTGATTTACTTTCAAATTTTGTGAGGTAGTGTATTTCTATTTAATCTCTATGTAGTATCCTGCAACATCTTCCTTTGTTTTCAGCTGATATCTGGAAGTTGTATATGCATTTTTTTCTGGAAAGGGGAGTCTTTTCTCGTAGTCTGTAGTGAATCTGGTTTATATAGAGTCTATAAAGCAGTGGGACTCTGGGTTTCCAGCCCAGGCCAACAGGAATCTCCCTTCACCTCCTTCTGCAACTGCCAAATTCACAGGCCAGTGAAGTCAAAGTCCTTACCGCACACCAGACATACACAATGGTCAAATTTTGTAGACCCCCTAGAGAGCACACTCGGGTTTATGATAATTAAGAGCGAGTGCTGTGCCGAGGTAATTGATTCTACAGTAATTAGGGGTTTAGATTAGATTAGTAAAAAACTTGCAGATTACATCACCGAACCTTTCCAACTTTCTGCCTTGCACCAGTGGAATATTTTGCTGTCAATATCTTCATATAGTGAGATGAGATTGACTTTTTCCAGGGACGTTTAAAACCATGTGGAGTGGAGAGATGAGTGACATCTCACGCTGGGGCGCCCAATTCAATTCATGCACGACTCAGCATGGCAGACGCTGCTCTAAGGAAATATCTAATGTTTATTTTAGAGGCTGTTCAAATCCCAAGATGCATGTTCAATAACAGACTCTGTGGAGATATTGTAGTACTCGTGCGCTCATAATGGCAGCCCATGGAGCATGTACTGCATGGTGACATTTATGAGAGTTGTTTTGCAATGAGACAAAGAGGCCGAGTCTGAACTCTGATGAATACCTCTGTTTGGTATTCTGCACTGACCCGCAGAGACGCCTGTACTCGTGCAAAAGTATGTTCCGTGTCATTATAGTAATCCAGAAATCCTTATGGGAGGCTGGCTTGTGCAGTTTGGATAATATGACTGCGGATAATCCTGCGCTCAGAAGCTGGGTTGCATGAAACTGTGGGCTAGAGAACGCTTCAAAAAGACCTTTGTAAAGCCACTGACTTGCTCAGTGACTCTCCAAACAGAAGGACTGAGTGCCATTTGGTGTGTTAGTGTTTGCGGGGCCTCACACTTCACCCTTTCTGTCTCTGGATTACTGCAGGAGTTTGCTGTAGTCTGAACATTGCTCAAGTGTTTAAGAGAGAACTGACACGTTGTGTTCACACTGTCCCCCACTTTAAACATAAACTCAGATCTCATTTTCGCAAACAACGTTTTTTTGGACCATGTACCACTATTTATTACATCAAAAATTGTTCTTCCTTTTCTGCTGCTGCATCTGCTGCTTCTTCCTCTGCTGCTTCTGCTGCTGCTTTGACTGCTGCTGTCTCTTCCTTTCTTGCTGCTTCCTTCTCTCCTTTGCTGTTGCTGCTTCCTTCTCTCTTGCTGCTGCTGTTTCCTTCTCTTCTTTGCTGCTGCTGCTTCTTTCTCTCCTTTTACTGCTGCTGCTTCCTTCTCTCCTTTGCTGCTGCTGCTTCTTTGTCCTTTCCTTCTCTTTTCTTTGCTGCTGTTACTTCCTTCTCTCTTTTGCTGCTGCTGCTTCTTTCTCCTTTGCTGCTGCTTCATCCTGCTCTTTTTTTGCTGCTACTGCTTCCTTCTCTCCTTTGCTGCTGCTGCTTCCTTCTCTTCTCTAGCTGTTGCTGCTGCTTCTTTCTCCTTTGCTGCTGCTTCTTTCTCCTTTGCTGCTGCTTCCTGCTCTTTTTTGCTGCTGCTTCCTTCTCTCTTTTGCTGCTGCTGCTTTTCTCCTTTGCTGCTGCTTCTTCCTGCTCTTTTTTGCTGCTTCTGCTTCCTTCTCTCCTTTGCTGTTGCTGCTTCCTTCTCTTCTCTAGCTGTTGCTGCTTCTTTCTCTCCTTTGCTGCTGCTTCTTCCTGCTCTTTTTTGCTGCTGCTGCTGCTTCCTTCTCTTTTGCAGCTGCTGCTTCCTTCTCTACTTTGCTGCTGCTTCCTTCACTCCTTTGCTGCTGCTGCTTCCCTTTCCTCTTTTTCTCTTGATTTTGCTGCGGCTTCTACTTATTCTTCCTCTTCCTCCTCTTCTTATTCTGCCTTTGCTGTGGCTGCTTCTTCCCCTGCTTTTCTTCATCTCCATCTTCATTTGCTGCTTCTTCCTATTCTCCTTCTCTTCCATCATCATCTTCACCACCTTATCTTCCTCCTCCTTCCTCGTCTTCATAAAATTAATATTAGAATGAGCTATTATAGTTATAATCTATTGTCACATCAAACTCAGTTTGATTTAAAGTTAATTTGTAGTTTGCCAAAATCCTTGTGAAATGATCTCAGATCCCTGAAACAAATCTGGTGTGAAAACACCAGGATACATCTGATGATGGGATCTGCACATGAGGTGGCTGAGCTTGGGCCGTGTTCATTAAGCACTCTGCCACCTATAGTTTCAGTTTTTTCCCCTTTATTTACATCACCCTTGTAAGTTTGAGCCAAAAATGAGATGTCGGTAATCACAATAGATGTTTTGCATTTAAAACAGCACAAGAACCAGTCATAATTCCTTAAGATCTTTACCACAGACAGCCTCCCTCAACAGGCGGAATAAGTGAGCATTGCGAGGCAGCTTATTTTTAGTGCATCAAAACAGAGCACAAAAAACCCCCTAGAACAAAACAGTTTTAACGTTCATATGCTCGATGCTTGACATGTAGCGCTAACCTGGTTTTTGTTTGTAGCAGTCTGGCTCTTGAGAGCTTCACTCTTGTGTAATGCTCAAGCTTTTCATTGGAAACACTTTTATAGACAGACAGTGGCAGAGAGGCAGAGACACGGCGAGGCTCTTTGATTGTTGTGTTTTTTTTTTTTTGTTTTTTTGTTTTTTTTGTAGCTTTGTTCTTTCATTGCAAACTTTCTGTCTTTATCCTTCCTGTTCTGAGCGGTTTGATTTTTATCAGCGCTCACAACATTGACACCAAGCAAGTGGCTTTGCCCTCCACCTCCTCCGCTCCCTTGTCTTCAGGAGAAGTTGCTGAAGAATGGTATTAGGTATGTCGTGTGTATTGTGGTATACCATTTCAGTCACACACACACACACACACACACACACACACACACCCCTCGCTCCTCTCTGCTGGTGCACGCCGTCTCTGTTTGTTTTATTGTGGACTTGGCAGAGCGCCAGTCTGGGCCGCCTGCCACAGCCCAGGGTACAGTATGTACAGTGAATCTTGCGCCAGTTTTTTTTTTTTCCTTTCCTGTGTTGTCTTTTTTTCAAATTATTGTCTGACAGCGGTGGCTGTGGTGGCTGTTTTGTTTTTTTGTTTTTTTCAGGGGTTTGCGAGCCCTCACGTCCTAGAGTTTGGGTGGAAGTGCACTGCGGTGAGAGGCTGATAATGGAAAAGTGCGTGTATGTGTTTTCTCTGGTTTAAGGTCAACATGGTCTGGGAGCTGCTGGGTAGTAAGGCATCACAGCACTGAAGCAAAAAAAAAGGGGGAAAAAAGTGACTCAGCCATTTGGAGCACGACTAGGCTATTAGTGTTATGTGAGCTTCCCTTGTGACTTCAAAGAGTGCAGAGCGTGGTCTGGGTAGGCTAGCCAAGGGACATATTTTGATCCATTTTTGAAAGGGGAGGCAAAGCTTTTCGGAGGGATTACAGATCAACATAGGCTGTTTGGGATAAATCATCCATATTTTTAACTTTTTAAATATTTTTTTTTTTTAAATAAAAAAAATGCAGCTGTAATGGACTGTAGCTGTTAGAGGTCAACAACTATTGTGTTAATATATTGTAAAACCTTTTTAAAAACATCTGTTTTATATATTGTGAATTTTATACAAATATTTTTACATAATAATTACAATCTTTTTGCATAGTTTTTTTTCAGGGTTTTTCATGCTTCTTCAGGCTACTTAGCATTTATCATTTATTTTTCTGTAGCTATAATTGTCTGTAGCTGTTAGAGGTCAAACAACTTATTGTATTAATATAACATTTAAAAAATAATAATTTATATGCATTTAAATTAAATTATTCTTTAAATATATTTATGTATTGTGTATTTTTATATATTTAAAATATTTATATATGCATTTTAATAGTTTTTTTTTTTTTTTTTTTTTTTCTCTCAGGATGTTATTCAACTTGTCCATGTTGGCTAATTTGGCTTCTTCAGCACAAGATATACAGCATTTATCTTTATTTTTTTTAAATCTGAAGCTATAATCGTCTGTAGATTTTGCAGTTGTTTAGACAGCTTGACAACTTGAGGTGAAGTAACTTGTGGCAGACAACATGGATAAAAGGCAGGCTCTTTCTTTTCTACCTACTTCTTTGGGCAAAGCTTGGTGAATTGAACTGTCCACACACATGCATACATGCACGCATACACTTGGGGACTGTGTGAACACTCTCATTAGCAAGCCGAAGTGCCTGGCCCAGGCTGATTAAGTCTGTGTGTTATTCTCCAGAGGGCCCAGCCAGTGGACCTCACTTGACTTCATTAGCTCAGTAGACTGAGACAGGTCTAACACAGCAAGACCCCTTGTACACTATCCAGCAGCTCAGCATGCGCCTTTGCCATTGCAATCACACACATCTGCAACTATGGCTGTGTTTTTGATAAAAGTTTTGTAACTCTTCCGTAACAACATAGTCGTTTAGAAGAAGCAGGAATCATTTTCCTGGCTATTGTGATCTATCAGCTGTTGCTTTCAAGTTGACTTGCAAGCACATGGGCTTTTCTTTCTTTTGATGACAGCGAATTAGCCGTTTCAATTATGGCTGTGTTACTTGGCCCGCAGGCTGTTCTTTAGCTCCATTGTTGCTGAGCTATTATCTTCGTTGTGTAGGAGCTTTTGTCAGCCCATTTCACATTGGCTTCCTGGTTCATGTCCTCAGCTGCATGTGTTGACACTGTGTTTAAGCACAGAAGTTCTCAGATCTGTGTCCTCGCTCTTCAAGGTGAGAAAAATTATTTTTCCTGAGCTGCTTTCATTTCTCACCCTAGCATAATCTGAAGTCATGGTATGCCAAAATTTTCCTTGTGTATTTGTGTAAAATATAAAGCATCGGTTCTCAAATTGTTTTTTTTTAAGGTTTGGACATCAAGTGGCAACTCTACGCAGCATTGCGTTAATAATATAAATGTAACAACTGAAATAAAAATATTTTATTATTATTTATTATTTATATTATTTTTATACCTTAACAATAAAATATTTTATTTAAAATATTATTATTATTATTATATTGATTTATATATTTGTTACTTCATATAATATAATAAAAATATCCTTATTTTATCATTAACATTTATTTTATAACGTTGTTGTTGTTGTTGTTATTGTTATTATTGTTATTATTATTTAACTAGGTCCTGAAGAAAAAATTTAATTATGTGCCCAATAAATGCCACATCTCTATACTGTAGCAAATAGCTTACCACACACAAATCATTATGGTCAGCACAAACCATCATCATAAATGTGGGATTGTATTTTCTATTACTTTGTGTCATTTTGTTTGTGGTTTTCAAGGATGGGGCCATGTTATACAACTTGCCCATGTTAGCTTCAACCAAGTGGCGGGATGATTAATTTTTTCATGTTATTATTTGCTTAACATTGGCCTTTCTCTCTTGTCCGTGACCCTGTCAAAACAGACCTGTGACCCATTTTTGGGTCACGACCCTCCAGTTGAGAACGACTGCAATAGGCGGCTGAATAGAGAACTGAAAAATGTGAGGCATGAAGGAAAAGGAAAAGAGAAGACAGAGAGAGCATTTCCCTCTTTCTTTCCCTCTCTCTCTCTCTCTCTCTCTCTCTCTCTCTCTCTCTCTCTCTCTCTCTCTCTCTCTCTCTCTCTCTCTCTCTCTCTCTCTCTCTCTCTCTGTCAGAGAGCGCCGGGCTCCCACAGTCTGGCCCCTCGCCAGCTCTTCCCTCACAGTGATGACATCATCAGCTGCCGGCAGGTCTGGATGTTCTGCCAACATTCCAGAGCGTTTATGATCGCTCGCAGATGTGAGTCCAGGAACATACTGTACCCAAACTAGAAATTAATGAAACTTGACTGCTTTCCAAGCCACATATTCCAAAATAGAGAGCCTGCAAATGGGACAGGAGGAGGGGTGGGATGGAAGAAAGGGCTCTAAATAAAGAGTGGGGGGAAAAGGGGAGAATGCCCTGGTGCTCAGTGCTCTCATGTAAATTCTTCACAGCAGCTGATAAAGCCCCCATCTCACCCTCCTCCTCCTCCTCCTCCTGTCCCTCCCTCCCTCATGTGCAATAGTCAGGGGAAGACGGGCTGCATGGATAAATGGCCTGAGCTTCTGTTTGGCCGTGTGCCTAAGTTCTCTCTGGTGGTTTAAACCCATAATACTTTCCCTGACCTGTTGATGTACATTAAATCCCCATTTAAAACAGCGTTTGAATTATGTGCCACATAAATCCTCCGTTATAAGGTCCAGGAGAAATGATTACACAGGGAGGTAATGGCTCTGTAATTGTTTGACAAGTTTACATCCCATCAAAAAGCTGACAAGAGTTTATTCCCATGATGCCCAGGGGTTAGCTGTAAGGCAATTTTTTTTCTCTTCCTCGGATGGGCCAGACGTTATAAATGTTAATGTCTGTTTTAATGTCTGTGGTTAATGTTTTAAGTCATGAACAGGAAATTTATAAAAACAAATCCCTAAATTGTAAATCTTTAAATACTATGATTTCATCCGACTTCATAAAACCTCAAGTCTTGGTGTCAAACTAAAAAGAAAGTTCCTCAAGCATTGTAACAATGTCATTGTACAGACAAAATTAGTTTTTAGTTATTAGTTTTTTTTATGCAAGATTAATGTAAAATTTGAAAATATAAAAATAGGTAAATGTGTTTGTTTGTGGATGTGTGTACAGGGCTTGACATTAACTAAATTGAATTTTATATATAATATATAATTTTTGTCTTTAAAAAAGGCATCTGAAATAATAAACAGTGCAATGTAGTGTTGTCAAAAATATCGATTTTTCAATACGTATCGATGCTGAAATATCTGAAATGCTTACAATACTCATTTTCTGCAGAATAGGTACACGATACCAGGTGTGCTGTCTCGCTCTCTCTCATCTCTCCGACAGTGAGTTGACACACAAATCCACCTCCCCTCACTCCCTTGTTTCATTTGCTCTGGATGAATATTGTTGGTGTTACAGGGCTTGAATTTCGGCGTGAGATTGCACATATTGCATATAATTTTACTCATTCCCGCAGATTTTGTGCTCACGCCCAAAGTGCACATAAAGCCTCCTCAGTACTAAATTGAGTTATTTTTCGCTATTTATTGCACTTAAACAGTCAATTTCACACAAAATAATGTCAAAATGCTGATCTTGGCGAGTATTCAGGTAAACAGTCAGTTATGTTTCAAGTGAACGTAAACAGTTGAGAACGAAAATGCATGTGTAACAGTACAATGGCATCAGTTCTTAAAGTGACAGCAGCCTAATACACTAGCTGCCAAATTATGAGAGAATTTTAAAAATATCTATATGGCAGTTTTTCCCCATGGTATCAATGTCAAAATTGTGGCCAGTAAAAATGCTGAATGGCTAGTAACTTTGGAAAACCATTAGCCACAGTGGCTGGTGAACAAAAAATGTCAAGCCCTGTGTGTATATATAAGCAGTTGTAGGTTTAAAAGGTTAAATGTATAAAGATGTATGATGACATAATAAAAAAACATGAAGGTGTGGTGTGAAATATTGCAAATGAGAAGTGACAAAATACTAAGAAAGTGTGTATTTTGGAATTATGAAAATAATTATATATATATAGTATTTTGTCAGTTCTCATTTGCAATATTTCACACCACACCTTCATGTTTTTTTATTATGTCATCATACATCTTTATACATTTAACCTTTTAAACCTACAACTGTTTATATATACACACAGGGCTTGACATTAACTTTTTTGTTCACCAGCCACTGTGTATTGCAATATTGCAAATGAGAAGTGACAAAATACTAAGAGAGTGTGTATTTTGGAATTATGAAAATAATTTTATATAGATAGATATAGATATAATATAGAGATATAGATATAGATAGATATGGATATGGATATCCAGAGTGTATTCCTTAATGAAAATGAATATCTTCATAATCTAAATTAAAAAAAATATATATATATATTAAATTATAGAATATATTGTAGAATAGAATATATTATTATTAAAGAAATATCTAATTGAAGGCCAACTTTGATAATACAATGCATTTAGCAGAATTTGTTACTCTCTAGAGAGTTATGGTATATTGTGGTTCTGGATTTATTAAAATACACATCATTCTGAAATCTAGTCATTTGGAATATGTTGCAATACTTTTTGCACCTTTCCCTGGAAAAAATGAAGAAGGAAAAGCAGCGTCACAATGCTCCCCCCCCCCCCCCCTTTATGATGCTTCCATTTAAGGATGTTTGGTATTTGTTTCATTCCTCTGCCTCTTTTCATAGCAGCCATCATCTTGTTAACATTTTTCGATTAAAACATGGAATAAGCTCACACCAGCCATAATACCCTGTAAAAGATCCTGATCTTAGTCCTTTGTTGTTGGGTATTGCAGCTTTAAATCCCTTTGGTTGCTAAGTAGCGAGTGCCCCTGTGCTCTAATGGGCTGATTTGGTATTCAGCTCAATGCCGGGTCTTATTTTTGTATGCGAGACAAAGTGTTTTGATGGAGGGTGATTGCAGCAGCGTCTGGAGGCTGTTTGGGAGTTTTATGGGCTGTACAGTACACCGTGTGCCTTCTAAAACAGAACACAGGCGATTGAATTTTGGATTTGCTTCATCATTTCTCTCCTCTGAGCAGCCTCTGTCAAAAAGGGAGCGTAGCTGGAAGGGCACAGATTAATTTGTTCTGCTGGAAATGAGAGCGGTACAGCAAAACACACACAAACATGCAATATGTGCGCGCACAACAAGTCTGAAAAATACGCCGAAACGCACAGAGGCGCAACTACAGCAAGGAATGCATTTAGTTCCTGTGTGCTGCCATTGGAATGGATGGGCGGCTGTGAATTGAAATGATGCCACTATTGCATGATTAGTGAATGTTGGGATATTGGTGGGAAGGCAACACATAAATAAAGCATTTGAGGTGACACCTTTATATTATTGAATATGATAATAATATGTTATGTTGATTCTGGAAATATATGTATTTACATTTACATGTTTTATATTTAGATTTTTTTATTAATATTAATTTTTTTTATTAAAAATGTTCTCCTTCGACTAACCTTAAATAGATAAATACTGGTTCTATATAAGCAGTATTTATTTCTTTATAACTTAATTTTAAATTTTGCTAATTAATTAATTTATTAATTTTTATTTATTTATTTTTATTATGGCTCTCATTTTTAGGCTATTGCAGTCAAAAGTGTTCACCTTGTGGACAGGGTTCTTAACGGTGTCTTACCGAAAGGCCCTTTTATTGTTTTACGACACTAACAAACATTGGACGCAATCCAATCTACAAAGCTGTTTTTAGCCATATCTCAGTTTTATATCAGTTTATATCATGGTAAATCTTTATGGCGCAATCGCTTTCACCTCACTGATAACTCTGCTTTGTTGACATACATATGAGGGAATGGCTTGACCTACACAAGATTTCATCACTCATTCACAACAATGGCTAATAATTAATCAAAGTCAGAGTGATACTACCCTTCAAGTCCTGCAGATCTAACCGCACATATCAGTCAAGCGGGCATTTTAGGTCATGCTGATTTAAACCAGTTTGGTGAAAGCTGCAATTCCACCACCAGTTTTCCAGCACTGGCAGAGTCCCTGGAAAAAATGATGATTTGTTTGTTTATTGGGTTTTGTTTGTGTTCAAAGATCAAGGCTTTGATTGCAGCTGTGAGCCAGTGGTTAAAATGCTGTGGTGTGGTGTGTTGTTGCTGGTAGTGTGTTGGAGGGGGCTGCTGGAGAGGAGGGGGTTTGTAAGAGGAGGCTAAATTTAAATTGTAATTGGCCGACTTCCACAAGCTTGCGGGCATTTTAATGAGTCATAATAACTTCATTTAAAACCAGCTGAGCAGAAAATAGATTGGAGAGGAGCCTGTGGCCAGTATGGATTTGTTTTTTTTTGTTTTTTTTTTGTCTTTCATCGTTGAGGCCGAACCTACTCTGCCAGGCCTGATGGGCCACTGAGCAGACAGACATCCTTTGTGGATTTATCATATCACTGTCCACTTTGCATTCAGATCATATTCGGACAGTTCCCACCAGCTTCATGCTCCATATAGAGTGCCGAGCAGCCGGACAGTACACCCATTCATGAATTGAATACATCAAAACTCATGTCGCTGCTTTAGTAGACATTCTAAATGTCTTTTTCTATGATATTAAAGGGATAGTTGACCCAAAAAAGTGATCTGTGTGACTTTTTTTTCCCCTTCTCCTGAGCACAAATGATATTTTGAAGAATGTTTAAACGTTTTTGTTTTTTTACAATGAAAATAAAAGAGGTCCAAAACATTAGTGGAATCCACTGACGTTCATTGTATGTTCTGCAGAAGAAACAAAGTTTGGAATGACATTAAGGTGAATAAATGATTTTTGGGTAAAATCGCTTTAAGAGTGGAAGTTGCAGGCATACATTAGATTGTAAGTCTCTAAATTGGATGTAATTCTCAGATTAAAAGTTATTTACGTAGTGTCATTAAAGAGCGCAATCTCGTAGATGTGAGGACATTAACGGCACCTTCTCCGTGACGGTGATTATTAGATTAAGATTAAGAGGGTCATCTGCTGCTGGAGTTGAAATAAATAGTGTAATGTGTTGGCACACTCTGTGCCAGTCCAATTGAGTTTGAGTGAAGCGAGCGGGCACACCTCTACGGCAGAGGCTTCGTGCGCACTGCTGCAGGTTAAGAAGGGCCCTCTAGCGTGAAACGCACATTCAAAGCCATGCGCGCGCACTGTACTGTCGAAACCCTTCAGTGCCGCCACCCACCGATGCCTCACCTGGCCTTTATCTCGGCTGAGGCCATGAAGACAGAGTGTGCGCTCTTGTGTGATAAATGCCTGAATTCTGCTTATCCCATTCAAACACATCTGTTTCCGCCTGCTCTTCTCTCTCTCTCCCCGGGGTGCTTCTTATTCGAGACCCTTACATCTTATATCCTCCGTGTATAGCATGTTTCCAGGTTCTCTTTCTGAGTAAATGTGGCAGCAGTGAGGTTTTTATTTTTAAATGCTTTGACGTATAATAACATCATCTACACCCCCTTAGCACGAACAAAAAAAAAGGTCTTATAAGCTGAACTGTTTAAGTCACCTAGAAAAATCCTGTTATTCCTCTGTGTATTTGTGGGTCAGTACAATATAAAGAGCATCATTGCAAGTAGGTATATGCTGGATGAAGTATGATTTGTTTTCTGCATAATAGCAATAAAAGTAAATACTCTCCAAGGCACGTTTTTTCATCGTGTTGCGTTAGCTCGGCCGATTGCTTTGGGAAACTTTTAGATCAATTTCTTAGCGCAGATTAAAAAGCTATGAATCCCATTTATGGAAGAGCTCCCTTATGAAATGCTCTTTGAAACTTTCATATTTTGGCTGAAGAGTGAATCAGACGCTAAGCAAAGATCTGCCGACGGCGCTTTCATGTAAAAGAAAAAAAAAGATAAAAGCAGTCCCATCTGGAAGTAGCCAGGACACACAAGGGTTGCTTTTATGCTATCCATTCCACTGGGAGGTTCAACATGAAAAGCGGCCGTGGATATTGTGTTATTACTGTTGCAAACACGTCTGTGGATCAGAATACTAATCCCGGGCCGTCCAAACGATTTCAGCGCTGAAGAAAAACACCTCTATCTCAGGCACTTTGAAACCGTCTGTGGCGACACGAGTAATTAATGTTTAATGGGCAACTACTGACAGGGCAAAACCTTCTGAGACACTGTGGGGCTATTGTAGGGGGAAAAAAAAGTTATCTGGAAAAGCTTTATATTATATAACAGACTCGAAGTGCTTCCAACAGGAGCTTTAAAAAAAAAAAAAAAAAAAATTTACAACTTAAAGCTATATATCAGTATCCTATTTGGTCAGTGCAGACTGTATCTGTTATTGTACAGAAATTGTACGTGCAGATGCAGAGCGAAAGAAGATGAAGAGGAAGTCAGTGGATCTGGAAAGAGTGTGAAGACGTTGTAAAAGGTTTTAGTGAGGAAGTTAAAGGGGCTGTCGCGCAGTCGACGCTTGTGAAGAAAAGAAGTTTATGGAAGTAACTTTTTCCTCTTTTTTTTCTTCTGCCATCACCCTCTTTCTCTTCCCCTTTCCTTTTTTAAAGTCAAGGATGGTTCCTGCTCTCTTAAAATTATTAAAAATCTTGTGACATAATGGAAAGAGAGATAAAGGCCAGCTGGTGTCATTTGGCACGCTGCGCTAATGGCCATTTATTCATGAAAACAATACGCCACAAAGTTTGCAATTGGATTATTTTCCAGTTCTGAATCTGAAGCTAATTAACTTTTCTTCGTGGACGAATCAATTCAAATCAAGTGATAAACAAATGTAAATGACTGCCTCTGAGAGCTATTAAATTTACTGTGTTTGCATTTACTTGTTTTTTCTGTTGGATTTTTTATTTGTGCACCGCTTTTAGTGCGATGATTCTTCAAACTTGCCGTCTTATGTGCTATTCTTTTGAAAATTTGATTATTTTTTTTTTTTTTTTTTTTGGAAACCCTAACACCACCCCTCCATCACAAGCTTGTGTTAAGTGTGGAACAGTTTAATAATGACCCGTACTGTGTGGTTGCGTTTTAGTTGCTGTCCCATAGGTCATTGTGTAGCCGGTCGCCCCTCCCCCATGCTCCTGACCTGGACCTTAATAAACTAGAGAGTGCTTTTGACAATGTGTGACTTGAAAGCAGGAAATAATGGGCACTAAATGTTAAATCTTTACAGGTTATTGACCTGTGGAGCATACATGGGCTCTTTTAACTATGTGCAGCCTGACGCTGACTGCCTAGCACTTCTGTACTGCTCATTTTACTGTGCTAGCACTTTGTTAGTTACTAGTTAGCATTTCTCACATCGCTATCACAACTCAGGACTGCTTTAAGTTCTTAAACCATAATTTAAAATGAGAAGGCCTTTTTTTTCCAATTTGATTTCATATCTGCATTGAGACACATTCACCTTCTATTTTTTTTCCTCATTGGCGGTCAGCTGATATCAGTGGATCTCAATTTTTCACATGATTGACCTAACATTAATAATTAACACAATAAATGTATTTATTTCTTTTAGTTCATTGTAGTTTATTTTAGTTTAGTTTAGTTTAGTCAGTCAACTCATGGACCACTAAGAGTACTTCACGGACCACAGTTTGAAAACCACTGTTAAATTGATTTGGACCCAACCAATTATATTCAGGACCTGCATTCACTCTCCCTGCTCATGAAAGGCAAATAAGGAAAGAGCAAAACCGGCCTCCCACTGCTCTGCACCCAGCAGTAAAGGCATTTACAGCACTGTAAAGACGGCTCAATTGTCGCATCCAGTGGTTGGTTGAAGTTTCGGTGGTCGTTTGGGGAAAGGGTTCACCGCCTGGTCAGGCTCTCAGGTTCTCCTGTGATAAATAAAAGAGGGCTTGAGGTATCGTTCTGTTTTCAGCCGACCTCACAGGTATTGATCAGGCATCAGAGCAGAGGCAGATCCTTTCTTGCCGTTTCTTTCTCGGTGTGTATGCTAACTTTTTGAGAAGCACTTAATATCTTTCACAATTACAGATTTTTAAATTTGACTTGCCTCTTGGTTGCATGAACAATTAGATTTGGGTAATGGCATTTTAAAAATGCAACACTCATGGCACGAGATGCTTAAAAAAAAAAAAAAAAAAAAAAAGGTGTATGACCTCAGTATTTGACTAGTCATCTATCATGACCCATCCCTAATCTTTACCTTTATAATATGCTTGGTTAGTTGTCGCATATATAAAGTAATGATAACACTTTTCAATAAGGTTTAATGTGTTAGAATTAGCTAATGCAATAAATATCACAAACTGACAATAAACAATTTTTCATTAAAAATGTAAATGTTATTATAAAACAGTTAGTTCCTGTCCTTGATTCTGATTGGTCAATAGCTGTGTTTAATTCATGATAAAACACTGCTATGAGAGCTTCACCCAACGGTTCTGTGTATCACTGCACAACACCCTTAGCAACCACTCTTAGCAACGTAAACTGTTTATTCTAAATTTATATTGTTGATTGAAGCTCACTGTATTATGTTGAAGAGTACTGTGAGAAAAAGATAGAGTGAGTGAGTTTATTACCTGCATTCAGATTTAGCATTTTCCTTCAGGTCAGTCCTATGTTCATAATAAAAAATCTGTTTAAATGTCTGCTGCAATATCTTGTCCTTTTAACAGTTAAGGGGTTTTCCCGTGACTGACAGCGCTAGTCGAAGCATTTGTCAGTTGCGTCTTGTTCCGTGTTCACAACAATTCAGTCTTTTCAATGTAAAAGTCTTTGCTACTGACTGACAAACTCATAAAGACAGACTTTGCCACCATCTAATGGCTATTTTTTCCGGCGAAAAAGAAAAAGTTTACTTCATGAAAGTTGCATTGATACATATTTCTGGCTTTAATATTTGTATTGTGTGGCAACCGTTTTATAAAAGCAATAAGGTACTCGAGGCTAGTGCAGTATCGTGAATAAGTCACGGCTGAAGGGGTTGCAGGCACTCTGCTTTGCGTTGTGCCTAACAACGCCCTTCAGCCGTGACTTATTCACAATACAGCACAGCCTCTCGTACCTTATTGCTTACATATACAGTTGTTCATTGTTAATGGTTATAATACTTATGGTTATAATACGTACTACCATTCAAAAGATTGCAAGGTTTGGGAATTTGGAATTTGAGTATGTTTTTATAGAAATTCATACTTTTATTCAGCAAGGATGCAATAAATTGATCAAAAGTGTCAATGATTTATAATGGTACAAGCGATTACTATTTCAAATAAATGCTATTCTTTTAAACTTTCTATTCATCAAAGAATCTTTCAAAAAACAAATTACATGCACAAATGTTACATTTTAAAAGGTATTAAAATCGAAAACAGTTATTTTAAATTGTATTATTTTTTGCAATATTACCATTTTTATTCTATTTTTGATCAAATAAGTGAAGCCTTGGTGACCTTATAGAGACTTCTTTCAAAAACACTTAAAAAATCTTGCCAAACCCAAACTTTTAAACGGCAGTGTATTGTGGAATTAATATCGAAATAGATTAATCGGTATTATAAAATTGTTCTTCATTATTAGCTCATGGTACCTAATGCATTAACTAATGTTAATAAATTAAACCTTATTATAAAGTGTTACCAAAGTAATTCATAATCAGGCTTGGACTTGGCTTGACCATATCATGTATACTTGCCAATGCAGATGAACATTGACCAACATCACCTTGTATATTTGCTGGCATCAATGCAGTAAACAGCCATTCTAATCCCACCTCAGTTTTGGTGGCGGCTTAAACAGAGGCAAACCGTGGTGAGATGCTAGAGGCTCCACTCATTTCCTGCCACTTCACACCAGGCTAACCCTACAGGTTCCTTCCCAGCCCAGCTCCTGTTTCCTCCACTTCTGAAAGCCCTTTGTCCTCTAACTATACCATCGGGAAAGCTGCCCAGAGTCATAATTTAAGGAACCATGGCCTGAAGGAAAAAAAATAGGCGAGAAAGGAAGAGGAAAACACGTGGAACCTTTCACCTTTTGTTGCAGTGGAAGGGTTAGCTTGCCGCACACCAGGGTCATACACAGACATTTTCCTGTTGCTGATATTTGCTTTGTTTCTACATGTGAATTGGACAGTGTGTGTTCTAGAGACCCACACACTGCAGAGGCATCTGTCTGCACATTACTAATATGTCTCCAGCTTGTATGTGTATGTGCATCTTTGTGAACTGAAATGCCCTGACTATATCTGGGGCTAGACAGCTGAAATGACAGTGTTTTACACTGAGAGAGAAAAAGCAGGACTGAGTGTGACCTGCCGGCCAGATAAATTGGTCTACTGGCAAAATGGATTAAGAGCTTTAAAGCAGGCTAAAAAACAAGTGAATGAATGTGCAACACTGTGCTCATTTTGAGCAGATAAATTTAGAAGCGTCTTTGATGTGAAAGTGTGTTTAGCAAGTCAATATTTGTCTGCTTTGGTCTGTCCCGAGACGTCCTCTGTCTGCGCACCAGACCGTGAAGCTATCAGAAGAAGCCTAGATATCCTCAGTGTTTATCTCCTTTGCTATTCTTTCTGTTCTCTGTGAAGGCTATATAAATATTAACCAGCTGACTTCTCTTCATTTTCTGATAGTAGAGCGTAATCTACTGTATAGTGTCTGGAAATTAAATCTGTGCTGCTTTATTTCTATAGCTGTGTGTCTGTGCGTGTACAGAAAAAAGTGAAATCTACATCTGTTAGTGAAAATCAGTGCATCTATATGTAATTTCATCAGATAGGCTTATCATCACGTGAGGTGACCTTAGTTAATCACATTTTAAAGTGTCTTTGTGTTGCATTGGACCAAAGCTGTGATGCCTTATTTACAAACAATTTACTCCTATGAATGGTTCTTTTGAATGATTCATATTCATTAAACAGACTTCCAAAGAAGTTAGTGGTTTGAAACAGACTTTTTACTCTGTGAATCGTTCAGAGTCTTTACGGAGTTCACAACTGACTCCTTTACTGAACTGTGAATCATTTTCCAATTATGTCTGACTGAAAATGTACACAGAACCATTACTGTTATGTACACGATTAGATTTGTCTGACTTAACACAAGACTCATTACTGGGCTTATTCTTTTAAAATTCATCAAATTTAAGATAAAAATAAAATATTAGACTGTTGTTATTGTTCATCCATTTAAAAAATAAAAATAAAAAAAAAATGTACACACTTGTTACTTCAGTCATCTGCTATGCTTTTACAAATACCTGGGGCCCATTTCAGACAGATGGATAGATCTATCCCATTTAAGTGCATTTTACTTAAGTAAAATTATCTGCCAGTGGGGTAATAAAAATAATCTTAATGCAAATGGAAAACAAGATTAGTGTGTCTAATTCACCGGCTTCAGTGGCGTAGGCAGTAGCGCATACATAGACCTAGCTTGTGATGCGATTGACCCGGGTTCCAGTCCGCCTTTTGCTGAGCCCACTCTTTTCCCTTTTGCCATCACATATCACATCAGAAACGCATTTATTTTCAATAAAAATGAAGAAAATATTCTAAAAGTGGAAGTAAAGTGTCTAACGGGTGTTTAATAATAATAATAATAATAATAATAAAAGTTTTAATATAATCATTTACACTATTACTGCATCCTGTTAATGTACAACAATACAGTAGTAAATTGAACAACAATTGAAGTAAATCAAAAAAGTTGTCCTAAGAACTATGTTGTCCTAAGAAGAATGTTTTAAGACAATTTTGATGAAAGGTTTGGATCCACTTCAGATGTTGACTACTGTAGTATGCATCTGCCAATATAAAGTATAAATAGCATACTATGAAAATGAATATTAATTCAATAACTTACCATTCTACCAGTTTTCACCTCTGATATTAAGATAAGAATTAAACTTGACTCGGAAGTATGAGGACGTCTTGTTGTTGGGTGCTGTTGCCATGGTGTATTGTAATATTGGAGCTCCATTGATCATGACTTTTCATAGTCATGTTGCACGTGCTTAACTTAAAGTCAACCTGCTTAGAGTTCATTGAACTAACTCAATTGACCCTTCGGCAGGAGTTTGATTGACAAGCGATCTAACCAGTCATAACGCCGAATCCGCCGTTATGCCTGACAAAGCAGTCAGGGGAGTTAGTGGATTAACGACTTGAAAAATGGTGTGTACTGATGTCTTTCCGTGGTTGAAACAACATTCCTTCTCATGTTCAATTGTTTATTTGATGCTATAAATTAACTAGTAGGAAGAGATGATCGGTTCACTAGCCGCTTGAACTGAGGTACTACAGCCAAAGACTATAGAATAACACAAGACGCGTCACTCGTATTATTATGAATGGGAGAAAGTGCATCGTGCAATATGGCGGAATAAGTCCCGCCTTCTAAATAAGAGCCAGTCACCGATTGGTAAAGTCATCGCATCACTGCAGCGGCCGTTAGAAGCTCTGGTTTCTATAGAAACAGTCAGACGTGCGCCTCCGAAATGAGGCACGAGACGCGCATCTAGGACTGCGCGTGCGGGTTAGCTTGATCCAGCCTGAATAATACTGTTTTTTTTTTTTTTTTTTTTTTTTTTTTTTATGAAAAAAAGAAACAATATTTGTTTATGTTTAGAAACAATATTTATCAGACAGTTGTTGTCAGATTTCATTGGTGATTTCAAATATGAAATTTAATCGAAAGCTTGGCAAACAGCTTTAGAGAATTTGATGTTTCCCCATTCAAAGACATAGGAGCTGCACTTGGATGCCCGAGAGGCGTTTCAAAGACTTTGCTACAGCTAACTGTCACGACACATTAATGAGCCACAAAATGGTATTTTTTGTTCAAATTTCTTTTAAAATTACAAAATATAAAATTTGAGACTTTGTTTCATATCAAAAGTAACCTGCTCTGTCTTGTCTGTCGACGCATTGTCAATGTCCTCTTTGTTCCACGATGTAGCCTATTTTTCACTGTGTGAAAACATGATGTGTGGCGAGAGATCGGCATGGCTTGTCGGACGTAGCAACAGTAACTAAAGGGAGCGGGGTCTTTGCGAACGGTCATTTCAGCTGTTCTGAAACTGAAAACTCAGAGTTGGTTGAACCTCCTTATTGAAACGGGCCCGGCTGATCTAACAGTGGTGTAGTTTTTTTTGTTTGTTTGTTTTCTTTTTTTTTTCTTTTTTTTTTTTGCATATACCTGTAAACACTCCAAACACTACAATAGATTGTGATGTAACGGGCATGAACAACAGCGCTTTTGAACAACCATCCGTATCAAGCGATTTGGTACTTTGGCAATTAAAAAAGTCAGTTGGCTCTAAAATGCTTAATTTTAAGAGCCAGTGGCTCGCCTGACAATGCTACACAAATATACTCATCCATGCCGGCGTGCTTGCGTGAACGTGTGCATTTTTAAGAGGGGAATCTGGCAGTCTCCCAGCATTTTTGTCTTGGTTGATAAAAAAATTGCTCTGCCTGCGGTACACATCTAGTCGTGAGGGAACACACAGTTCCTGGCTGTCCTTTCCAATTGGCAGTCTCTGTACTGTTCTGTGACTGATAAGAGAATAGTGTAAATAAAACTGTACAGCACAGCTCGTTACCGCTAAAGGAAAAGGGAGAGCACGCTGTCTGTACTCATTGTTCTGACGGCACTGTTTTTCCTTTTTATATGGATTTTTTTGCTTTTTTTTTTTTTTTTTTTTGTACGGAGTGTGCTGTCTTATATAACGAATTTGTGTAGGCTCACTGAACAGCAAGGGTTTTTTTTTTTTTGTTTTGTTTGTGCTGTATTTGTCTACTCATGTTCCCGCTTCCGAGCGACAAGGGGGGGAGGCGTCTGATCAGAGTGTGTGATGAGAATCCACCTTTATAGCATTAGACAATGTGCTTGTTCACAGGTCTTTCCATTACAGCTGTGCTCTAGTATCACTCTCTTCGGGGACTCATCAACAAAGGCAGCGCGGCCCCACTGCTGGGTAATCTGAAGCTGGATGTTTGCCGCAGCTCCAGTAAAAGGCTCTGGTTGCACTTGCGTCATTTTATTCATGTGCACGACCAATGCAAACAAGACAGATCGACGCGGCGTCCTCCTCGGAAACTGTAAATCCCAGGGTTTCAGTTGTGCAATACGTTCAGAGAAGGGAAGTGAAAAAGGAACGGGCCCTTGGCACGTGGCACCTCTCCTCCACTTGTTGGGGGCCACGGTTGTGTAAGGACCCATTATGTCAGGTTTGGCATTGCTGTGGCAACTTCAAGAGAAGGAGGGAGGAAGTGGGAGTTGCTAGAGAGTGATTCTCTTTTTTGTTTGTTTTCTTTTTTTTTTCTTTTTTTTTTTGCTGGAGAGGCAGTTATTTCTAGCTCTTCCTCTCTGTTTTTGTCTTTTGGTGGGGAGGGGTTTAAAAGTGGGGTATGAATGCTGCCAAATCTGTGGAAGGTGTTTTTCCTTCACACTTTTTAGCCTTTTTTTTCTTTTTTTTTTCCTGTCGTGCTTAACAAGAAAGTCACTATTGAAGGGAGAGGCTAGAATTTATCACTTTAATTCCATGACTTTTGCCGGGCCTGGAAGCACGCTCCTGCTGGGTGGCTGGATGTTGTCACCCCCTGTGAGATAATGACCTGCTTCAATAAGCTGCCGTTTATGTTGTGAGGTGGGTTGTAAAGTCTGGCTTCTCCCTCTCTGCCACTTAAGGTGGTGATCAATGTCCCGCTGGCCCTCTATCTCAAGCTACTTTAGTTCTTGGACCTTCCTGCTCCGTGGCCAAATGTCAGACCTGCTCAACACCTGCACTGGGCAAAATCTCTCTGTCTATCTATCTGTCTGTCTGTTTGTCTAGCGTTTTGTCTGTCTGTCTAGTGGTCTGTCTAGCATTTTGTCTGTCTGTCTAGAGTTCTGTCTTTCTGTCTGTCTAGTGTGTTGTTTGTCTTGCATTTTGTCTGTCTGTCTAGCGTTTTGTCTGTCTAGCGTTTTGTCTGTCTAGCGTTTTGTCTGTCTAGCGTTTTGTCTGTCTAGCGTTTTGTCTGTCTGTCTAGCGTTTTATCTAGCATTTTGTCTCTGTCTAGTGTTTGTCTGTCTAGTGTTCTGTCTGTTGGTCTAGAGTTCTGTCTTTCTGTCTGTCTAGTGTGTTGTCTGTCTGTCTAGTGTTCTGTCTATAATTATGAATTTCTTTGAATTTCAGTTGATTTTATTTTTACTTCCTTATATTCAAATTGCAATTCTGCATCCTTTTTGCTACTTGAATTATAATTGAATTCAGAATCAAATAGGTCGTCCCAAATGATTCTATTGGTAAAGCCAGAAGCTGTCTCAAACAGCAATGTTTTGAATTTGCCATAGTAACGGTATTTACACTTTTTTTGGCAGTTAAACTACATTTACTATGCATTCAACACTGATTGCAGCAGGCAAGATATGGCATTTCATGGTTGATGCATTCAATTATTAAGTATGAATACACCAAGGTTCTGAGGTTTGTCTGTCATTGTTCCTCTTTATATGCAACATTTAGTGACATGATGTTACCACAGGTAATAATGATGTTTGATTTCTTGAGCCATTTAAGAGGAACTTGTTTCTGCCACATTTGAAAGTTTATTGCTGAGTGGAATCATCTGCAAGAAAGAAAAAAAAAAAAAAACTCTCTCTTACTGCCTGACAGTACAGTATGTTTTGTAACTTCACAGTGGTTGCGAAATGGACTTTAGTTAGCTTTTTTTTTTTTTTTTTTTTTTAATCTGAGCTATGACTTCCTGTTGTGCCTTGTGAAGGTGGTAAGACACATCAACAAGAGCTGAAAGATGTTAAAAATTTTAAAAACTCCCTTTTGATTGAGCAGATAAATAGTGTAAATCCATTACAGTGTTTCTGATTTATAGATCAGATGGTATATTAACATCCTGTGGTCTCGCAGTTCCTCCTTGTGTCCTGTTGCAACATCAGAACTTGCTATGCAGATGTCAAATGTATGGCTTCTTGTTTTTATTTTCTATTTAGAATTGTTTGACAGTGTTTGAGATTTATAGTGGAAGAGTGCCTTGAATGCTAAATCCCTGCTATGATGCATTGCTTAAACTGCACAGTGCACACAAAATCAATGTCTGGCATATGTATCCTCCAAAACACATTGTAAACACTGTGTTTTTGCCAGCTAGTTTTATTGAAGCGAATCCAGCAGATTTCTAACTCACAGGCACTGAATCGTTTCAACTATTCCTGGGGTTCAAATAAAAGCTATGACACCATGCACCACTCGAGGACCCCCAGAAGGATGTAGATTGAATAACTTATGCTTTTTTTATTTATTTTTTTGTAGCTGGTGAGAAAGCCATCGTCTGTGACCAATGTGGAGCTCAGTTCCAGAAGGAAGATGCTCTAGAGGCCCACCGGCAGATCCACACAGGTGCAACACAAACACCAATCCACAATGCACACATCAAATACACTCAAACGTGCGGTCTGCTACTGTATGTAGAAGTTTGTCTTTGAGGGCCCACATCCTTTGAAAGACATTTGCATTTAATGAGAGAAGTTAATTCCGTTCCTAAATATATAGCATTTCTTTCTACTGTTTTTGCTTATTTCCACCACATTTTCATTTCACATATGTATATACACATTTCAGATGGCACTTAGAGGCTTTTGCATCTGAAGTCTTCATATATATATATATATATATATATATATATATATATATATATATATATATATATATATATATATATATATATATATATATATATATATATATATATATATATATATATATATATATATATATATACATATACACACACACACACACTACCAGTCAAAAGTTTGGGCACGGTTTAATATTTTTAAAAGAAGTTTCGTCTGTTCACCAAGGCTGCATTTATTTAATTAAAAATACAGTAAAAACAGTAATATTGTGAAATATTATTACAATTTAAAATAACTGTTTTCTGTTTGAATATATTTTATAAAGTAATTTATTCCTGTGATCAAAGCTGAATTTTCAGCATCATTACTTCAGTCTTCAGTGTCACATGATCCTTCAGAAATCATTCTAATATGCTGATCTGCTGCTAAAGAAACATTTATTGTGTACAATTGTACAAAATATTTGTGTACAATATTTTTTTTTTCAGGATTCTTTGATGAATAGAAAGTTCAAAAGAACAGCATTTATTTGTAATACATAATCTTTTGTAACATTATAAATGTCTTTACTGTCACTTTTGATCAATTTAATGCACCCTTGCTGAATAAAAGTATTAATTTCTTTAATTTATTTTCCAAAAAATTAAAATAAATTCTTACTGACCCCAAACTTTTGAACGGTAGTGTATAATGTTACAAAAGCTTTGTATTTCAGATAAATGCTGTTCTTTTGAACTTTCTATTCATCAAGGAATCCTGAGGGGAAAAAAAAAAAAAAAAAGTACGCAACTGTTTTCAACATTGATAATAATCATAAATGTTTCTTGAGCAGTAAATCATCATATTAGAATGATTTCTGAAGGATCATGTGACACTGAAGACTGAAGTAATGATGCTGAATATTCAGCTTTGCCATCACAGGAATAAATTACTTTATAAAATATATTCAAACAGAAAACAGTTATTTTAAATTGTAGTAATATTTCACAATATTACTGTTTTTACTTATTATATATATAATATACACTTTATAGTATAAATAAATATAAGAGGGTTTTTTTTAGATTTAGCTCTCTTTTGGTGAATGTTTTGTCTCCAACTATAGCCAAGTATGCATGCACATAATCTAAAATATCTTTTAAACTATAAGCGATGTAATACCGAATGTCAGATTGTAAACCATTTGCGTTCTAGGATGAAAAGTTAGCGCTGTGTGTTTACTTGCAGAACATGGTAAACAATCAGCCACCGTGGTTATTTATAAATGGATAAAGCTTTGAGTCTTGATCATGTGTTTGAAGAGTTGTCCAACAACTTCTTGGGACACGCGGTGACAGATAAACGTTTACTGGAGGAGGTGAAAGGCAAGCCACCAGCTATGGGGTATAGCTGGCAACCAACCCCAACAATTACGCACATACATACCTGCTTGTCATTCTATGCAGACAAATTATTGGTTATGGGAAACAGGACAGTCGTGGTCAGGCTCAGTTAAATCTGTTTGTTTACTAGGTGCCCTCAAAACAATGTTGTGGCATGGAAGGAAGACCTCTCCGGTTTCCGCCTCTGCTTACATTCTTGGTGGCAACCTGAGTGGGGTATGCGCTGGTGCACCTGACCCTGATATGATGACCTCTGCTGGGTTGCTGGACACAAGAGCTGTGCTGATGCATGTGGCCCTCAGTACACTGCCATGCTATGACTCCTCACTTTCCAGACAGCCCTCGCTATCTGCCCTTGGGAGAATGTTCTAGCACAAACGTGTCTAGCACTCCACAGCATAACAGTCTGGCTCGCTTAGTTCACTTTGGGTATAGAAAGCACCATCACTGCATTACATTTGTGATTCATCACACCCATGAGGCCTTGAACCACCTTCAGGAACTAGGTACTTCTTCACTATATACAAATTTGGGGTCAGGTAGACACCAAACCCCTTTTATTCAGCAAGGATGTATTAAATTTATCAAAAGTGACAGTAAAGATATATTATGTTACAAAAGATTTCTACAGTATCTCAAATAAATTCTTTGGAACTTCCTGTTCATCAAAGAATCCTAAAAAATCTATCACAGTCTCCACAAAAAATATAATCAGCATAAATGTTTTCAACATTGATAATAAGAAGAAATGTTTCTTGCACACCAAATCGGCATATTTCAACTAAAGACTGGAGTAATGGCTACTGAAAATTTAGCTTGTCTTACTGTTCTCATAATTGTGAGACTAGTCTAGGGAGGAAACTTAAAGGTATTGTTTTAAAATTAAAATTTAAGTTGTTCCAAATCTGTATGAATTTGGAAAAAAAATACTATGGAAGTTAATGAGCTCCATCAACTGTTTGGTTACTGTCATTCTTTAATATATCTTCTTTTGTGTTCAGCAGAAGAAAGAAATTCATACAGGTTTGGAACAACTTGAGGGGGAGTAAATGATGACAGAATTTTCATTTTTGGGTGAACTATCCGTTTAATTGGCAAGTGAACGCACATTGAAATCGATATTCACGGTCTTGCAGAATCATTGTGAATTTATCGTGAATATCACATACCGAGCCCAACTCTGTCCTGGTCTCAGAGCTGGTTGGTGCACTTTGTGTTATTTGACAGACATGCGTAAAAGGCATGCCGTGCCCTCACTGACCGGGCCTCCCGAGAGCCTTGACCAATATGGGGCCCATTGTAAATAGGGGTTAAACAGGGCTAACGATCAGAGAAAGGCATACCAGTGGAAAAGCCTGGCTAAATATAGATTTGGAGTCTGGAGTAAAAAAAATGGGCAGTGAAACTTGTCTTCCTGCCAGGGACCTGAACAGCAGTGAGGCCAGCCTCCCCTGTGGCTACCAGGCTTATATTTTAAATGTGCTATAACGCATGGCTAGTTTGATACGCTGGCTTTTTTTCCACAGTCCCTCAATATGCTCACCCATATGCTTCATTTTCACAGCCTAGATAGACTTGAAGTGGGTTATTAGGGGATTTTATGTCTGTGGTTTCATGATTTTTTTTTTTTTTTTTTTTTCCTGAAAACTACCCATGACCCACAGACATCTTGCTACGTCTTGCTACAGTCTGAGGGTGGCGTAAGGGCCACAACAGGAAATGTTTGTTTCACCTTGTTATCTCCCACTGTTAGCCAGATCAGAGTGACAAACCCCACATCTAAAACCTTGGTGCAAAGCCAAGGCTGATTTTGCCTTGCCGTCCACTTGTGTTAAGTGTTACTTAACAGGCCAAAAACTGCATCTCTGTCCCCACACCAGCCCTAGTGGATGTGTAACTCGCAGTTGCGCCCTCTTTATAAATAGTTAACGGCTGTTGGCATGGTGGTTGTGTTTACGATGGGCAAAGTTTTCTTGTCGTTGTAAACATCCAGGTCTCAGTTTTCAAGTTGGCAGCTTGTCTGGCAAAAGGGTGAAGTGCAGCGGTCATTTCCTGTAATGCTATCAGGAGAACTGCCGATGAAGTCGACCTGCATGCTTGAATGACGAAACAATAGCCATTCATGGAAAATCAGATGCCGCAATGATTGAATAACACGGCAATAACAAAACGGCAACAAAATTAGGCACGATGGAATAAGTCCTGACTGATAGAATATTGAATTTGTTTAATTTTGCCTATTAAAGAGAGGAACTGTTTTTTGTTTTGTTTTTTTGTTTGTTTTTTACCCTAACTGCATACAGTGTGTGGATATCAGATTATTTTCTACTTCTCTCTAAAGCGGCTGAGACACTTCACATACATACAGTATTGGTGTGTGTATGTATGTGTGTATAAATGTTCTACCGTTCAAAAGTTTAGGGTCTGTATTTTTTTTTAACCAATACTTTTATTCGGCAAGGGTGCATCATTTATTAAACATTTATAATGTTACAAAAGATTTCTATTTCAAATAAAAGCTGTTCTTTTGAACTTTATATTCATCAAAGAATCCTGAGAAAATGTATCATGATTTCTTTAAAAATATTAAGCAGCACATCTGTTTTCAACATTAATAAGTTAGAATATTAGAATCATTTTTGAAGAATCATATGACACTGAAGACTTAGGTAATGGCTGCTGAAAAATTCAGCTTAGCCATCAACAAATTACATTATTATAATGCAAAATGGTTATATTGTAATATTTCACAATATTAGTGTTTTATTTTTGATTAAATAAATGCAGATTTGGAGACTTTTTACACAAACATATATAATGTATGTGTGTGTAAAGGCTATTGTTGGCAAATAGATTCAAATGTTTAACTTGAGTACTAAAGTATCTAAAATCTAGTTCAAATCTTAGTTGAAAGACCTTTTGTTAACTTGTTTGAGTTTTAGATGGTCGGCACGATTCCTGCCTCATTCCAGACTAACACCGCCACTTCAATGGATCCCTTTGTGGGCTCGTCTCATTTCTGTTGATGTCAGAGAAATCAGCTGCTGTGATATGTTGATTGGAAGAAAAAGGGGCCCTTGTATACAGCCTGTAGTTTTTCAGACTGATAAATTGAGTTTGTTTCGCCTAATTATTGACGTGTTCTATTTATTTAACTTTTAATCATCCTCTGTGCAGCAAAGAACATAGGTAAGATAGTATTTGAGTTAACTGAAAGTATCAAAATGGCTCATTATATACCTGAACTTTACAGTGTGGCTCCTCAAATGACTCGGATCTGTGTTGATGGCATTCTTTGGTGAGGTGTTTGCTGCCTGTGACGTCAGGGGCTTTTAGACAGTTGGAGAGGTTGGTTAAGGCACATAAATGGCCGGTCGTGTTTGGTGCCAAGACTCAGAGAGAAAAACAACATCATGTGCTGTTGTTGACGCACAACCCCAGTGCTACTGGAGTCTCAGTTCTGACCTACTTTAAAGGGCAGCCCAATTTGAAGAGACTTCAACTCCACGATCACTTATCTCAAGGGACTGCAATGAAAAATTCACTCATGAATCCTGCTGAAGGGGCCTTTGTGTGTTTTTGTGCATTTTAAATAAGGGGTATTGACTTTTACTGAGTGTGAAGCGGCATGTCCCTTTTCAATCTGAAGCACTGATATGATGTCTAGCCGAGAGATGTGCTTTACCACTCACAGTGGTGCTTTATTTGCTGTGACAGTTTGGATGGAAGATTTGAGATGAGGAGGGAAGTTCCAGCATTTCTGCAGAAGCTGTGAAACTCAGAATTGTGTTTTGACAAAACTATTATGAGGAAAATGACCATGAAGCTCCTGGGTCTCCTCAATCAGATCTTTATCGATGAGTCAGTTAGGCTTCCAGGACTCCCCAGCTCAGTGATCCACCTCAAAACATCACATCCATTATTAGTTTATCATTCACAGAAGCTGTTATAGACGGTGGCGTAGTTGTCACACAGCCTTCTTTAAACTGGCCGAGCAGCTGACTGCATGTGAATCCATATATAATAGCAACAGCTCCCCCTTCCCTCTTGATTTCCTCTCATCCTTTTTAAGTCTTGTGTTACAGGGAAAATATGCAAACCATTTTGGAGAGAGAACGGCGGATTTGCTCGGTGGGAACACGGCGTGACTCCAGTGAACCAGGCCACAGAGTAAACACTTTCTTCTCTGAAGCCAGAAATAGTTTTGACAGAGCGAGAGAAAGGAATAGAGCAACACGGCTGTGTTTTGGCACAGTGAGAAAGAGAAAAGAGTGCTTTTTTTGGGTTCCCTCGCCCCCCCAACACTTTCTCTCCCACATCTGAAAATATCCCTGAATAATGTGCCCAAAGGCTTCCACTTCTCAACCCCTCCGCAAGCTTGTCACTCTCGCAAATGGGGTCGGTGCCACTGGTAAACACAGGTCATGTCATACCCCTCTATTTACTCAATCACACCGCTACTAGTAGAACGGCTGTTAGGCATTTAGTTAATTGTGACGTAATTAACCTGTCAGTGTGCATTAAAGTTGCACAAGCCAATTCATATGAATGCAGGCTGGTTTGGGCGTCCTGTTCAATTTCCACAAAGGCAATTTTGTTTGCTATGGTGCTCCAGAAGTGACCATGGGGGAACATCTGGTTGTTGGGGCATCTGGTTACTTTTCTTAATCTGGTTGTTAAACCACGTATGTAAATTTTACTCCTTCTAAAATGTTAAAAAATGAAAGTGTTGAGAGCGTGTTATAGGCTATATGAAGTTATACCCAGACATGACCATGTTACTGCAACACGCATCATCGCAGATGAGTATCTCTTCAGCTAGCCAACGTGCAAACTACCACAAATGAAACTGAAAATCAGTCGCTAACAGTTAAAACACAATCTTCATTAACAGTAGTGAGACTAAATGATCTTACCAGTGCTGATGCAGCTCTCTCTCCTATTGTGGTCTTTGATTTCGAAATTAGCTGATTATGATGAAAATGCTGTTGCTTTTGCTGACATGAACTCTGTTAAATTTGCATATAGCATGGGAATTGAAGATCAGATTTTATATTAATTTTGTGGAGACTCATTTATGTGGCCAAGTGTAAATGAACCATTTTATCAAATCCGATACCGTAGCTATACGATCAATAAAAAAAGCATGAAGTGACCAGGTGTAAACAGACTCTAAAACTATTTTTATATACAGTACTATGCAAAAGTGTTAGGCCACCATTAGATGTTATTTTAGCAATGGTATAATGACCATATATAATTATTTCTCTTAATTAGAATATAACCAGAAAATACAAGAAATTTGCATGCGGTATTAAAAAACGGGGAAAAAAAGCTTCTATAGGCTAAAGTGGCAAGTATTTAGTGAACTTCCCCTTACACTTATAGCAGGAACTGACTCTCTTAACCTAAATAGGATCGAAAAGGACTAGAAAGCCAAGAAAACTTTCAAAATCTGATGAGAAGTTTCTCATAGTTTCTTTGAGAAACTGGAAGAAGTCCAGGAGGTCAGACTGAATACTGATTTTTGTTTAAAGAAGCCCTTTTCTTTTTTTTCTTTTTTTCTTTTTTTTAATACATATTTCCTGTATTTTCTGTTTTGTATCTCAATAAAAATGGATGGTCATTAATACATTTATAAAACAACAAAGCTGGTGGTGGCCTAAGACTTTTGCACAGTACTGTATATGTGTATATATACACCTTAGACTAATAGGTGCATGATGCCTCTGAAAGTCACATTCAGGACAGGACACTTACAAGAAATACTCTCAAGAGCATTGCTTTGATCCAAATGCATTATTTTTTTTGTACAGGACAGTGAGCCCTTAGCCTGTGTTGTGGCAGTGTTTGTAGGTGAAGGCTGATGGGTTTGGATCGCTCTGAGACAGCATGGCATCAGAAATGGTGTCCATGTGCCGGTCAGCTGCAGCTGATTAAATGACTATTAGCTGTGCCAGACTCTATCCCCATATCTCATTCTACATCCATTACTGAGCAAGCTGTCCCACTCTCAAGCAGAGGACCCATCTGTCCGAGCCCCACTGACCGCCTGCACCCAGCTTGGTTACTGTAGGCCTTCATTATCCTCATTGCAGGTTGGCCATACACTTGCTATTATTTGCATTCGAGTCATGCCTGAATGGTGTGCGAACAAACTTAATTTCCCATCTTTTTTTAGTGACAGCATGCGAATGATTTGACACATAAAGCACCTTCTTTATTCTTAATTTTTGTTGCGTTAGTACAAAAATGCACTAATTTAATTTGCACTTATCATTTTGTAATTGTGATTTCCTCATGAGTAGCAGCTTCCCATGAATATATGATATCCTCGTAACTGTTTTCACAAATCTGTTGTTCTGTGTGCAGCACTGCCCTTTCTGTTTTGAGGTCACAGGGTGAATAACAGGTGATGCGGAGCAGGCTTTTAAACCCAAAATAATATGACCATGTCAATTTAGCTTTTCAAGCCCTATTCAGGGAGCTCTAAGATTTAAACGAAAAGACTGAAAATGCTTATCTGAATGTGTTATGTGGGATTTTGCCGGTCCAGCAGAGTCATCGGCTTAGACCCTGTTTGACGCTTAAATCCTTTGAAGTGGTGTTGTGTCCTTACGCAAGATCTATTGAACACAAGCTTTTTATTTTTTATTTTTTTCCCCCTCCTTTCTCAAAATACAGAGAGCACAAGTGCTTGGACTCTGTATCAGTGACCAAATTAAATCAAGCGCAGACCGGCCTGGCCTCTCTCCTTTTTTTCACAACTAATTTTTTCCCTAGATAGGATCTAAATGAGTTTTCCAGTGGGTGAGATGCTCAGTTGGCTGATAGATACCATGTGCAGACGTGCAGCCAACACCCAGAAGTAATCATCTGTTGGCAAGAATGTTTAGCCATTAGGCGAAGTATAAATTCCCACAATGAGCTCCACTTTTATCAACTGACTCTGTGGAGTCAGCGTGAGCGATCCACTTGGGAACGTAGGACGGTGGCCCTTCTGCGAGGACCCACCGCAGTCGACGGGCTGCTCTGAGGGTCACTGTTCCAGCTTAGTAGGGTACAGTGGGGGGAAACGGGGATTTGTAGCATCTCTGCATGACGGCCACAGCGTTCATTGTTTCTCGGTGGAGATTTGACAGAAAATAGTGATGTCTAAATCCGTCTGGCACGGCGTTGGGGAAGAATCTCGACGAGAGAGAGGCTTTGATACACATTGTGAGGAGAGACAGCAGCACATGTCCAAAGGAAAAGAAAAGTTTTGTGGGGAGATTACGGACTCCTGTAGGCCCAGTGATTCACGTGCTGTAAAAGAAGCCAGCAGGAATCTCCCCATCTTGTCCGCCAAACTCGCCTGAGATGGGACGCCCCTGGCCACTACAATAAGACTCATCCTGTGTTGAACAAGCATTACCCGCCTCGGGTCTGAATGCATTGTATCTCAGTGCTAATAACCATAGGTAATTAAATGCTGAGGGGGAGGTAGGATATGAAAGGGTGGTTGGAAAACAAAGTGATATACAGGAATCTTCAGCTATGATTATAAAAAAAAAACGTACACACACAGACCCTTTGTGATTGAGTGTCCCACCTTTAAGTATCCCTGTAATGGATTAACCCCCATCCCACGAGTGGCCTGAATAGACAAGGATTCACTGGAGACGCAACAGAGCTACTCCACAATGGGCCAGTCTTCTTTTGTTCCTTCAGCTTTTTGAGTAAATCCAACCCCCCTCCCACCTCCCCAACCCTGTAATTAGATTTGAGCTGTTTGCAGACATCCCAAAAGTGATCTGTACAAAGCATAAAAAAGTGTACCCTTTAATTTACAGTGCAAATACTTTTCCATTAGGAATGGGGGATTTGGTGGCATTTGTTCTTCTGAAAGGAGAGAGAGAGTGAATGGAGGTGGAAGACACTCTTCTGTTACTTAATTGTGAACTCTGAGATTAGTGTGAACACTTCCAACCTTTCACCCCAAACAAAGGAGCGATCAGGTCTTGTTGCCTAGTGACACGGTCTTCACACTGACCAATTTAACCAGTGAGCTGTTTCTCGCTACCTGTGCCTGTTGCAATTGATGGAGCAGCGAGTGAATGATTCCATAACAGCTTTTGCTCTTCGTCTTTATTTCTGGGCCGCAAATGCCTCCATATATGAATACCTTCATATTCTTGGCTGGAGTAATGACCTTCACATCTCTGCTGTTATGACAATAAAATATTTTTTTAGTTTAGAGTTTTCTATAGATTAAAAGCTCCATTCTTCTATATGATGGTATTTATTTTAGATTTTGAATTGCATAAAAACATTTACATAATATTGACATGCAAATGCTCAACAGCAAAGTTTTTTTTTCTGCTGCCAGAATTTGCACAAATTTTCACTGGCTCCACTGCAATTATTTATTTTTAGCAATGTATTTTTATGTTGTATATTGTATATTATATAATTAAGCAGAAAATCATATAATACGCAAGTTTTAAAAAAAAAAAAATTTGTTTTTTTCTTCACTTTTTTTTGTATGAAAAATACAAGGAAATGAATTTATGGAGTTGTATTATAATTGTATAAATTAACACAATTTATATATATATAAAAAAAAAGGCATAGGATTCTTTTTTTGTTTGTTTGTTTGTTTTTTTTTGTTTTTTTATTGGTTTGTAGTATTCAACATTTTAACTTCATCTGCATCAGCCAGAAAAAAATAGGAATTTTTTTTTTAGTGCGATTATGTTTGGTGGTTTCTAGGGTGTTCTGGGTGGTTGCTAGGTGAATTCTTGCCTGAGTCAGAGCCCACACAAAAGACACTGATATTTTGGTTCTTATATATGGTCTTTTTCTCTTCTTCAAAAGTATTTAAAAATATTTTCAAAATTATTTATTTATTTTGCATGTTAAATTGGTAGCACATGAAATTAATTTGTATGATTGCTTATAAAATAATAGCCAAACTTAAGGTATCACTCATGTCCATACCACACATGATCAAGGTCACGCACCCAGGGCCTAAATTTTAGTGCGGGATTTCTGGTGTTTGGCATAATTTTACTATAGAAGGAAAATCATCAGGTTTACCATAAACAATCCTGAGCGCTTGTGGTGTGATTCGCACCGCTGTTTGATGTGCTGCTCACTTTAAATAGAAACAGTAAAGTGTGCTACCGTTATGTCTCGCGGTCTGGAGGGAAAATGTCTGCCTTTTGAATATCAGTGTTATAGCATGTAGGTTGAATGAGTAATTTAATCCACACAGATTATCTGATCAGTAATTTGAAAACTTTCAGTGAGACATAATTTCACAAACAGTGTGAGTGATTCAGCTGTGCCTTGTCTTCCTCCTCTCTCTCTCTCTCTCTCTCTCTCTCTCTCTCTCTCTCTCTCTCAAATGCTCAAATAGTGTCATATCACAACACCTCGTCTGCACTATAAGCGAGCTGCACGCTGCAATATGAAATTTGGCCTGTGTTGCATCATCACTGGAGTTTATCATTGCACGTTTAATGTGTAAATAACTGTTGCCAATTTAAACATGCAAGCAATTTTAATCCATTCGGTATCCTCGTGCTCTGAGACGATTTTCTGTGCGCACGCAAAAAGGAAGCCGCCTCTCAAACAGTTCTTTTTTTGTGGCCTATTGCGCTTAAAAAGAAAATTATCTCAAATTCCCCATCTTGGCAGGTATCCTCATAAAAATGCTGGTCTTAAAATGTGTAAATGCTTTTGTCTATCCATTGCAAAAATGCTGTCCCGACGAAGCCATGATTCCCACTTTAACTGCATTATAAATTAACTCTGACCTATAAGAGGACAGTTTTACTCATATGTAACCTATGTGCTTTGAAATGTTGACTTGTGAAAGCAAACCAAACCAAGAAGAAAATGCAACATTGTAACAAATTAAGATCTGTTTTGGAACAAAGAAAACAATGTACAGGTCGGTAAACGTCCTTAAAGTGACAGCAGCCTAATATTTCTGCTGCTGTCTGTCATTAATGTTAATCAAACAACAAAAGAAAAAGAGAAAATCACTCACTGCACTTGACTGAATAACTTTTGCAACTTTAATTATAAGGATCAATATGTATTTAATTTATACAATTTCCACTATCCAGTGTTATTTTACATTTGATTAAAGCAGATTATTTAATTTGTATCTTTATTCTACTGTATTTATTTGATACTGCTTTTAATTTTTTTAATTGTATTTTAATTGTGTTTACTTGTATGCTGTTTATTTTTATTTTTTGTAAGTTCTGTTAAAAGCTTTTTTAACCAAATTAGCCCATTGTACAAACACAAATACATTAAACAAATATTTAGGTGAAATAATTGTGTTGCTGTTTTTTAAAGAATGTCTAAAAATGCCCAATATAATAATCCCCCATAAGAGTGTGACCTAAGGGGGAAATTCCCCCCATTTTCCAAAACAAAATTAAGGCCCTGTGCTCCTACAGTATAATAAAGGTTTTAGGGGTTTGTCAAAATCCCTAACCTAAGTATAAGAAATAATTATATGCAAGTTTTCACATTCGGTTTCTCTTTTTCTCCTGTTTCCATCATCGTCTACTGCCTGATCCCCCCTGAGTTGAGTTGTGAGCTCAGGTGGGAGCCATTATGCCATGGAGGCTTGCCCTTATCAGTTAATAGCAGGTTTCCAGAGACTAGGATTGTTTTGATAGATGACACCTGGTCACTCACTCACAAGTCACACAAAGCAGAAGAAATGAAATGCTAGGATAGATAAGATATCACTGAAAATACTCAACCATTGATTGCTCAGTCATAAAGGGTGGGTGTGCAGCAGTCCGAGTTAATCTTTCCTCCTGTTCTTAAGACACAGAACCCAGAGCAGCATTGGGTTCAAATGCAGGCGAGAGTGCCTCAGTTTGGTGCGTTTGTGTCGAAAATGAATGGAATTGTCCTTTATTTTCATCTGTGGGGAGAAAAATGCTCTTCATTCATTTTTTTTTAGGCGTCCTGCTGATATAATAAGATGTTTGAATGTTTCTGTTTACTTTGGGTTTTTTTTTTTTTTTTTTTTTTTTTTTTTTTATGCACATACTAAGAGAAGAATAAAGGAATGCTGTTAGGGTCTTTCATCCCCCCATCGCCCTGTAGGAGTGGGTGTCTGTTTACAGTCCGGCTCAGAGGACTGGCTGTGCGGTCCGGTGCTGACCACAGTCCCAGAATGTGATTGATTATGTGGGGTTTATGCCATTGAGAACCTTTCAACGGCTTCAGGGGTCATGGGGTCATCTCATCTGCAAATCTGCTTCCTTTTGTACAGTGAGACACAAAAAACCCTTTTCTTTACCCTGGGAAAATGGGGGATGGGAATGTCAATTAAACAACTCTCTCTCTCTTTCCACTTATGGCTTTCTTTAAAGGACTCAGTCCAGAAATTCACACGACGGCTTTCTTTAAAGCACTGACAAAGTTGAAGAAATTTTGGCTGTGTAAGAGGAATAATGACTTTAAAAGCATTTTAATAGATACCTTCAGATATGTGTGCTCATATTCACAGAGCTGGCAGTAACAGGAAGCTAGATTAGAAAATTATGCTCTAGTATTTAAATTATCTAACTGCAATTTAATTTTTTGAATGTATTTTGATCTGGTTTAACTAATTCCTCATCAGTGACGGATTTCACACAGTTTAAGGAGACCTTTTGTCAGATTTTTGCAATCAATTTCTTTTATCCTAAATCTAGGTTGCATTACACCCAACTATAAATCTTGAGAAATGGAGAGTGAGAACGCTGCCGTTGTGCACCCTGCCGCCTTGATATGTGGTCAGTCAGCTCAAGAGGACAGTGTAATTTAGAAAATATGCCAGTCCTTGGCTTTTAGGCTCACGTCTTTGTGGTCATACGCCCTGGATTACACTTTAACCCCAGGGAAGGTCTGTAGGCGAGGTGAAAGGCCAGTGACCTCGTTTGGAGGGAAAAAAGAAAGTCCTCTCGCGCTCTCTCCTCAGGAATGCAGTATCTTCTCACCCAATAAGCTCAGTTAGGGATTTTAGCACTGATAAACATTCACCTGAGACCCTCAGGAGTCACACCCTGGGCTCAAGGTCTTGTTTGAGGTCTCTGTCGTAACAAACTGATTGCGGCACACATTCCTCATACAGACGTCGTTTCTAGCCTCTCTCGCAGCAGGTGGCGCTCTTTCTGAGATGTTTAGAGGTGTGTGCGATTTGTAGGTGCTATTAGATCTCCCAAAGGACATCAGGGACTACGACTAACCCTTCAGAAGAATGTGGGGCGTACAGGCCGGTCTGGTTTTAGATACAAGAGTCTTATCCTGTGTTTGCTGTAATTTGCAGGGCTCAAGGTCTATGAGATATATGGCCCTGAGAGAGGCCAGAGACTCCCAAAGCATGCCTGATTTGTGGCAGGCGAAGAGAAGGCATTTGGGTACAAACACTGAGAGTAAAAAATGTCTGTAGTCTAGCGGATATGTATTTATTTAATGTACTCTCTACTTTTGTTTTATATAAAGTACATCCTGTTCATATTAAACCAATAATAGCATAATGTTTCTCGTTTTTTTTTTTTTCTTTTCTTTTTTTTCACAAAGGAAGCCATGTTCCAGCATCCGAATGAAAATAAAGGGTCAATTCATGTGAAACGAGTGAAAAATGTGCCGTTTAACAAGCAGTTTTCATGTGTAGAATAACACATGCTCCTATGTTATCCATATGCTGAGAGGTCATCTGAGGTCTGTCTGTGTTTTAACTCGAAGCTTGTGTTGCTGCTGCTTATCAGGGGCAGGTAGAGCCCCCCCTGCTGGACATCTCACAGGTAGTGCACCTATCATACTCAAGCCTCTCTTAACCTGTTCTTATTTCCTCCTTTATCATTCACTCACTTTTTCCCTTAGATCTAATCCACAGACTTTCATATTGTTGTACACTGAATATGTACAAAAGACTGAGACCAGCAAAAAGTTACTTCTGTATTTCAATACAGCATGTTAGTATAAGGGCACTTTGGCTACAGTTATTCGGATACTTTTTTAAACCACCATGTTAATCCTACGTTTGGTTATGAACTGCATCCATTGATATTTTTCCCCATGTGGCTTCAAATAAAGCAAACAAAATTGAAACCAAGTGTCCAACCTTGAAATATGACAGATACAGGGTGCGCACTAGATATGTTGTGCGGCACCATCGATTTGATTTGATTTTGTCACTCTTGCTGTGTTTCTCTGTATCTCTTGTCTCTCTCTCTCTCCTCACTGATTCATTCTCAGTTCGGCAGCGGCACATGGATGCAGCGCATTGTGAATTCACAGAATGACATTTGTGACCATGGGCTCTTTGAAAATATCACCGTTCTAGTACCTGCCGGTCTGTTAATATGATTCCAAAGCATACTGTATCCCTCACTTATAAGAAGTCAATGTAAAAGAAAAATACAGAGCTCGATCTCTATATGATTGAAAAGGAGAGATCGTATATAACTGCTTCATTTCTTGTTTAGAAGCAAATGAAATGCCAGGAAGCGGTGGGCTGCTGTTTTGCTTGTATGTGGTTGGAATAATAAGATATCACCTTAAGATCTTATTTGACGGCACTCTGCACTTCTGTCCCATGACAAATGCTTTGATGATAATCAGGCGACAGGACTGGAGGTCAGCCAGGATCTCATTGGGACTGACCCGTGGTTGGCGAATCTATCTGTCAGACTAGTTCCTCACATCTGTGCAAGATGTTGTTTGTGTGTGTTTTGCGAATGTGTTTGGGCATGCAAAGCCTTCTTTCCTTTTTAAAAGCTCATTACTGGGGAGATAGTGAATTAACAGGTGTTAACACACAGGATAAATGACAGGCTGATGAAAGCATCTCCTCCAGTATCAAATGTAAATTAATTAGATTCTATCTAAATTAAACACGCCACGAAATCATCATGGGGCGACGGGGCCTTTTTGAACATTTGGTGGGCTTGAGTTTTACGAACTGATAATGTTTCTTTTTCTTTTTTGTTTTTTCCGTTTGAAGCGCTAAGCTCCTGATTCTTTTCCCACGGACCCTTTAAGCATCTCCAGTTGTCTAATGCATCCTCTAATGCGCTCTCAAAATGAAAACATCTTTTCGTTTATTGCTTTTTTTTTTTTTTTTTTAAACCCTCCGATTTCACCAAGGATTTTTACCTGGGAGTATAAAGCGCGCATCTGCCACGCTCTTTGGCCGCAAAGCTAAATCAATTGGCTTTCTAATGGAATTAAAAAGAGGGTTGAAGTGATCGAGGCAGACCTCTATATTAGTTGCTTCAAAAGCGTTTCCCCCTGGCCCCTCTTTTTTCTTTCCTCCCTGAGCACTGATGCCGCTTGATCGACACTCAGCTGATCTATAAATAAAGTCTTTTCTTTCTTCACAAAGACTTTGCGGTTTACTGTTTGTCCTCAAGGTCAGGGTCAGGCTGTTCTGAAAAGACAAGTTCCAGTGATCATTAGGAAAATAACCTGGTCCTAATTGAGACGGGCACCTTCTGTCAGCTGTTTTAGGAAAGCGTCTTCAAATTTCCCTTTTTCCTGCACTGATTTCCCTTGCTGTCTCTTTATTATTTTTTTTTTTATATATATATTTTTTTTTTTCGTTCTCATTTGCAGTGATTGCTAAAAGATAAACAAAAGCATGTTGGGAATAAAGGCTTTAGCACCTGCTTCAATTAAACTGTCAGTACATATTTTTGTGAACAGATAAAAAGTATGGTACAGTAGTCGAGTTCCTCCAATAACTGAAATGCTTACGCTCTCGGCGAGCGCCACATGACCTTAATACACTTGTATTACCAAGCGATCTTGAGACGTTTAGTCACAACATCATTTCCCATTTCATTCTGTTGTTTTGTTTACGGTGCCCGAGAGTTGGAGAAGACACTGTTGCACTATAACGCCACTGGCCTCCAATTTATGGAGCATGTTGATTGCCTTCCATTTTCTCATTTGAGTCTCCCTATGACAGAGAGAGCCTTCACGATCGCTTGGCTAAGCATTCATTCTTAATGCTGAATTTAAACCACGCAACCCTGTAAAGGAGTCCAACAAAGCAAACTTGTGCTCGCCATCGGGAAGGTGATTTTGCTGTGCGCCAGGCTTGTTCATCGTTCCTCATTTCCTCTAAGAGCTACACAAAAGCCTACATTAAGCTGGAAAGAGGCATGCCAGTCCTATTATTCTTAATACCTTTATCTATATATGTTATTTGGCCATGCTTCTCCAAATGCATTTAAATATGATTAACATTGGCGCTGCTTCATTTTTTTTTTTTTTTTTTTTTTTTTTCTCTCATTTTTCACAAGCGGATCATGGCCCACCGGCCCCCCCATAATGTTTTTGTAGCCGCACGGCTTTAGAGTTCCATTCTCATTCCTGTCGTCTCAGAAAACAAAACAAACTCCTGTTCCTGTCAGTTGGGTCGGAGATAGGGGCAGCGGTGGGTTGGGGGGCAACAGTGAAGGGTGGTGGGGGTGCAGCAGCTAAAAGCCTTTTGTCCAGTGGGAAAGACCGTGTCAGCGGCCAGTGAGAAAAGGGGCTCCTGTCATTTGGCCACAGTAAAAGACCAAAAGTGTAAAGATTGGGACGTAAGGGGTCGAGGTAAAAGCCTATGACTAATGTGGCTGGTCATTCACAGCTCTTGCCACATTGTTTGTCCACTGTCCAGATGGTCACTGGGAATAGAGAGGGAGCTCAGTGGTTTGCTAGGCTTGACTTCCTGTCAGATTATCGTGTAGTGAGGAAAGTCACTTGCCTTTTAGTTTTCACACCTTCTTTAGATCAGCATTTCAGTAAGAATGTTGAGATATTTTTGAATTTATGAGCTCTAAGGCTGCATTTATTTGATCAAAATACAGTAAAAACAGTAATATTGTAAAAATTATTATATTACAATTTATAAATATCAAATAATATTTATGAAATATTTTTACTAAATAAAAAAAAAATGTTTTAATATATTTTAAAATGTAATTTATTCCTGTGATGTCAAAGCTGAATTTTCAGCATCATTACTCCAGTCTTCAGTGTCACATGATCCTTCAGAAATCATTCTAATATTCTGATTTGGTGCTCATGAAGCATTTCGTATTATCAATGTTAAAAACAGTTGTGTTGCTTAATATTTTTTGGAAACCATGATACATTTTTTCCACAATATTTATTTATTTATTTATTTATTTTTTGATGAATAGAAAGTTCAAAAGAACTGCAATTATTTGAAATAGAAAATATTTGTAATATTATAAATGTCTTTACTGTCACTTTTGATCAAGGTAATGCACTGATTAAAAGTATTAAAGAGTTAGTTCACCCAAAAATGAATTTTGTCATTAATTACTCACCCTTATGTCATTAAGACCCATAAGACCTTTGTTCACCTTCAGAACAAAAATTAAGATATTTTTGATGAAATCCAAGAGGTTTTTTTCAGACGTAAACTCGGAAGTGCTGCAATGCATCAACTGCGTAGAAGACTGACAGGGTAGAGAAAAAAATTGTTGAATAAAGTCGTTATTTTAAGTATTCTTGTCACTTCGTAACATTAAGGTTGAACAACTGTGGTCATATGGACTATTTTAACAATGTCTTTACTACTTTTCTGGACCTTGAATGTGGTAATTTTGTTGCTTTATATGGGAGATAAAAAAAAAAACTTGAATTTCATCAAAAATATCTTAATTTGTGTTCTGAAGATGAGCAAAGGTCTTGGAATGACATGAGGGTGAGTAATTAATGACAGAATTTTCATTTTGGGGTGAACTAATCCTTTAATTTCTTTAAAAAAAAAATAATTTTGCAGACAAATATAAACTGTAAATACACTACTGTTCAAAAGTAATTTCAAGCATTTGGACCATAAGTCTTTAGATCAGAAGTTTTAAGATCATGAGAAACATAAATTCAGTCGTGTGTCCAGACTTTTGTTCAATAAACTTGACACTTGAACACCGAATGGTGCATGGAAAGTGTCGAATTGCTCTTTATTGTTGTCATCTCTTTGATCACTGGAGGGTGTGAGATGTCGGGAGGCAGGAAGATTTGCAGACAGGATGACTGAGGCTGGTACTGCTGAGCTGCAGGACAGTACGGCACCCTGGTAGATCTCAGGGAAAATAGTGTTGGAGTCTGTTTATCCACACGCTTGCAGCTGGCCACTGCTTGATGTAAATCCATCATGCGGCTTACTGCATTCACTGCAAAAACATGGACGCATTATACACCAGGTATGAAGTACTAGGTATGAAGGATCATACAGATATATCACATTTGATAGACCAAAGTGCAAATTTTATCGATCACCCAAAGCTTGTTTAGCAATTACTGAATATTCCGTATTCTATTCATACATGCTGATTCAAATAAGCTTGTATGTCTGATATGTTGAACAGATTAGTAATTCGTCTTAGCTTTGACATTGATTAAATAAATCGTGTTAAACCGTCTTAAAAGATTAGCAGGCGTTCCATTATGAGCAAAAATAGATAGGGATCAAAGGGAATTGACAACAGTAAACAAACATTTTACCATTTTAAGGAAGAGGGGAACAAACAGGACCCTCGAATTACCTTCCCAGTACAGATCTTCTTTATAGTGGCAGTTTGTCCTTTGGTGGAACAGTATAATTTATTTTCATCCTCCTGATGTGTTTCCCAGTAATGGCTTTGCATAGAGACCGTTTCTGTATACGCCCAGAGGGGAAAAGCTCACACACATGCATAAACGTACAAACACTCTCTCTCTCTCTCTCTTACTGTTCTCCCCCCCTCACTCACATCAAATAACAGCACACAGCCTGATTTTCAAATCTGGAACATGTAAACATCAAGCCTTATTCAGTGCATTCATCATTTGCATGCATCTAATATCCAGAGTACAAATTAGTTGCCAAGCACTGAGAATGTCATTAAAATTCAATAGTTTTGTGCTAGATATATTTATCCTGCATCTTGTGCATTTTATACATTAGATGAATTTGTGTATGTGTTAAGATTATTCAAATGGAGTCATATGAACACAGTTTTGGTTAAAGGCAACCGTTTTGGGTTGGTAGCACAGAGTGACCCCTACTGGCCAGAGTGCAGTATCGCAGTCCTGTGCAGGGCTCATGTGTGCTGTATGAGGGACACTGAACTGACACCCTTGGCAACCACTCGCCTGGTTGCCACGGCCAAGCAAGCAAGCAAGCAATTCGGAAGCCAGCTGTACTGCAGGAGCTGTTCCTTCTCATTTGCAGTTCATTTATCTCCGATCTCCGCAAGCCTCGCCAGCACACACACACACATACACAAACTCCCACTGGTAACCTCATCTCCATTGTGCCCAATCAACTGTGGAAAGTAAATGGCATCTCTCTCCCCCTTTTATTCATTCAAAATAACTCGCACATGCACACAGCATAGCCGCGGCCGTCCTTCATACAACACACAGATGTAGAGACACTAGCTCATATACACGCATACAATAAGAATTGCCTCTGAAGCTTATGTCAATAAAGTATTGTGAAATCTAGCCTGCAATGAGTAAATTACATGCATTACTAAAGCTGTGTACGACGGTCGCTTCCCGTACACGTGGTGACTGTTACGTATCGATTGTTATATTTAAATTCAACATCTGTGTTTGATGAACGCATGTGTAAGGGAAACACTTGTGTGTCAGCTTGTCAGATCCAAAATCATTTGGTGAAGCATTTAGGAAATAAACGTAAGAGCCTCCAAGCCAAAAGCTTTGTTCAGACAGACAGCAATAGATTTTGTTGTTGTTGCACCTGACTCGACTCGACTATTGTGTGTGTGTATATATATATATATATATATATATATATATATATATATATATATATATATATATATATATATATATATATATATATATATAATATATATATGTGTATATATGTGTATATATATATATATATATATATATATATATATATATATGTATATATATATATATATATATATATGTATATGTATGTTTAAAAATTTTAATATTCCTAATTATATAACAAATATATATAACAATAAAATAATTATAAAATATATATATATATATATATATATATATATATATATATATATATATATATTTTTTTTTTTTTTTTTTTTTTTTTTTTTTATATGTAAAAATATATTTTTTAAATATAAAAATCTCATATAGGCACAATATACACAGACACAATATACAGTATATTTGTCATCAGAACAATTTTTTTAAATTTATATCTACAGTTTGTAAAGACATTCATACATAGAGACAATTTAATTTACTTTAATGTTTATTTTTATTTTATATATCTATACCGTTTTGCAAAGACATTCTTACATAGGGCCAATTTCTATTTGTCTGTAAAACTAATTTCAAACTGAAGTATTTAAGCAAATGTATTTACATTTAAAATGTTAAGGTTATGTGAAACATTTATAATCTGAACAGCAAAAAAAGCACATGAAATACATTTTTTATAAATTCATATGTAGTTTGAAGTCCAAAATTGAGATTTTTAGAAGTGCATTTCAGTCAGACATAAGTGTCATTCGCAGTGCTTTTCTCCATCTAGTTAGAGTGGTAAATGGATGAATGAGTGAGCTGTTTTGGACATGACATATTCATAAAATAAGTAAATACAGTAATGTTTATCCTGTCAGATGTGTTGATGAGTTGAGCACACAGATGTCATGATGGACATCAGCAGAGGCATGATTTCCAGTTTTCAGTCCTGTTTGATAGCTACTAGTTCTGTCAGTGTCCTGCTGATGCTTAAGTCATTACTATGGCAACCCATGTGGATATAGCAGATATTGACTACACTGTCTGAACAAACACCTCTGATTTCATCACTTGCACTATGACAGCGTGGACGCTAAAGAAATACGAATCAGATTTATGTGCACGAGAGCAAGCGAGAGTCAGACAAATTTCTGCACGCGTGTCGTCGGCTTTAGCGAGCAGATGAGCTTTAGTTATTATGGGACTCATCAGCACTGTAAACTTGAGAGAGCTCCAGACATCCTCCAGACACTCTCGCCTCCTTGGTATGAATCGTCCGTATCTCATTCCCTGCACTAATTCCAATTTAATTGCCAGTGGCCTGAAGCCTCCTCAATAGGAGTAACAAATGGTTTGATTTTGTAGACTTCATCAGACTGCATTTTAAATGCGACACTCACCCCGCACGAATGCCAATGAAGCAGAGGAGAGGCTGCCTGTTTACTAATTATCCTTTTTCTTACTGGGAGCCGCACTGCAAGGGTTGTCTGATTAAATCGGATTTGTGGGATAGGGGGGAAAAGCAAGCACGGTCCTCTGCTTTGTAAACGATCCTCATGCAAGGCAAGGGCCAGCCGTGCACTGTAAATTTTGCTCTCTTAAAGGGACACGGTGTCTTTTGTAGACCTTTCCTAACCACAGACCTTCCTCCCTGTTACAGTGTTTATGATCTTTTATTACTTCATCCTTCAGGGCAGCAGGATGATTCAAATAGCGGCTCTCCGAACACGGACCATGATGTATAGGCTATACAGGTTCCAAGTCTCACTTTTAATATGATTTAGCGGCAGCTTCTCATACCTTTATAGTAGCATTCAACATTTTTACGTTAATTTAAAATATTTAATTTTGACTTAATTTTCTTTTTTTCTTTTTTTTTTTTTAATAACAATTTATGACAAAAATAGTTACATCACATCCATTTATTGAATTATTGCACATCATACAGAAGTTACATTGTTGTCATAACAATGATGAAAGATTGGATGTACAATGTACTTTACACAGAATGTTAATAAGGGATTTTTATCACCTTTGTCTTGTTTAATGTATAATGTTTAAGTCTTGTGGCTATAATTTTAAAACTGTGCATTTTTCCAGGCCCATATACATTCAGTTGTGGTGTCGCAATATACCTGTATTGATGATAACAGGTCCATGATATGTAAAAAATAAAATATTGATGATATGTTAAAGGAATGTTCACCCGTTTTCAAGTACTCACCCTCATGTCGTTCCAAACCTGTAAGACTTCGAAACACAAATGAAGATATTTTTGATGAAATCTGAGAGCTTTGTCCCTCCATAGACAGCTACACAACTGACACTTTGATGCTACAAAAAAGTTCATATAGGGTTTGTAAAAATAATCCATATAAATTGAGCGGTTTAGTCCAAATTTTCTGAAGAGACTTGACCGCATTATATGATGAACAGATTTAATTTAGGCTTTTATTCACATATAAATATTGATCAGTGAACATAAACAGAAGCTCAACTGAACCTGCTTTAGACTCGAGAACAAACCTTTTCAGGAAGGTCAAACGTGCTGCGTAACACACGATAATGAACCTCATTAGTTCTCACACGTCGAGTGAACATGCTTGAGCTTCTGTTTACCACAACTGATGTGTGAGTTGATGAATGTTTATATGTAAATATGAGCCTAAATTAAATCTGTTCATCATATAAATCGATCGTGTCTCTTCAGAAAATTTGGACTAAACCGCTCAATTCATATGATTTAGTTTTATGGTTTCTTTATTAACTTTTTGAAGCGTCAAAATGGTAGTTGCATAGACTGTCAATGGAGGGACAGAAAGATCTCAGATTTCATCAAAAAGATCTTCATTTATGTTCCGAAGATGAATGAAAGTCTTACCGGTTTGGAGCGACATGAGGGTGAATAATTAATGACAGAATTTTCATTTTAGGATGAACTATCCGTTTAGTACTGCACATAGAATTATATCGTAAACAAACAATTCAGTGGCAGTAACTATTTGATTGACACTCCAACATAGTAGGTAGGCAACATTTTACCTTAAAACTGGTTGCAAACTTTCATAAAATAAAAAAAAGAAGCCACGCAGAGTGTAGCTACTACTGCCACACAAAATCGCGTTGGAGTAATTGACAGATGAAAGCGAGACACCCCAAAAAAAGTTTTTGGATTCTGTTAAAATGACTGGGTGTTAGACACCAGATTCTGAGTTTGATTTATTGGCCAAAAAAGGAGTTAAAGGTAAATTTGACTGATAGCATTGTTGACTTTTTTTTTTTTTTTTTTTTTTTTTTTTTCAAAATGTGTGTATATATTGCAGAAATATCCAATGATGTCTTGATAGCCCATTGTAAGTATCTTATTGTAACCATGTTTTTTGTTTTGTTAAACATTTAAAACTTGAGGATGATTCAGTATAGTTGATGATTAGTAATATTATGCTGCTGATGCTGTTGAGGAAGCTTATCTTGAACCCAGAACTTTCATGTAATCATCAAGAGCAATTCATCGGCGCTGCAGAACCATGCTCTCTTTTACAGATCCTCTTTGCAGGCACGTTGAGTTAGTGTTGAAAGCTTACTTAATTATGAAGAATCTGCCTCCAACACCTGTCAAAGTCAATAGGGCCAATTTCTTCCATGTGGGTTTGTGAGTGATGAAGACATTTTCTCTGTCTAAATGGACACTGGAGAAACCATATGGTTCCATGACATTATCTTGAAGTAATTAATATGGCTTCTACAATGACATCTGGTGGCATTAATCTATCTGAGAATGTGGCATATCGCCGCAGCCGCCCGACACGAAAGTGAATTATCTGTAACTATTATTGGTGCAAAGTCTGGAAAGGTACCAGCCCCTGAATGAGGAGTAATCTTTTCGGAGGTTTAACGCAGGTTGCATCGTCCTCATTCTTTCTCTTCGAAGCGTCAGTTTAGGGCTTTTAAATGCAGTCTGCCATTGTAATTCTCATTTTAAAAAGCCACCACTTGAGATGAAAACCTGTTAAATCAAATAGCGTATTTTACACGTCCCCCTGTCGGGTGTCATGTATTTGTAAGGCAGACCTTCGGAGACCAATGACACTTTGATAGTAACACACAAAATGTTATTTTGTTTCTCCCTGTCTCTCCCTCTCTCGCTGTCTCCCGTCTCACCATCTCTCCTCCTGTTAGATCAATAAACAATTCATTGAAGCTCTTTTCTTTGCTTTTCTTGTCAGAGGCACAGAGGCGTTTTGAATGCATTAAGGCAGCGCTCTGTGCTGTCACACGCTCTGTATTCCAGACCAAAGCTGTCAGTCGTTGCCCTCCCTTCCTTACCAGCCCCCTCTGAAAGCCTCAGGCTCCTCTAATGCCACATTATGCCCAGCCACTCTCCCGGATTACATGGATGTGCAGTCCTCCTGTAGTCTGGGCTCATTAGGTGTCAACCGGAGGGAGTGAGTGAATACCCTGGCCGGAGAAATGCTGCAGACATATCACATCACGCGCACACACGGACGCTGGAACAGCTTGTACCTGTTGACTTCCCAGCAGCCTGTAGCACCCAGTCATAAAAACACTCATGTAACATCTCTTTATCTATCTGTCTCTCTCTCTTTGGACTCAAAACCAGATTCGAGCAGAAAAAAAAAGACAGGAGAGATATGAAGCCAGACAAGAGAGAATTTCTCTCCAATCGCTCTGAGTGCAGGACCCCTTGTTGTTTGGTTTTCATTAAGCATCACGTTACCGTGGAAATGAATGGGTCAGAAAGCCTTGAGATGTGGCTTTACCCTTCAGACCTGGAGCCCTTTGGTAATGTGCTCCCTATAATGCTCACATTTATACATCCCAATTATAATTAAGATGCAGTCCCCATGAAAATCATTACACTGCTCGAAGGGGTTCTCGTGACTAATGTTCTCAGTACGCCACGCTATACACAGATATGCTTGCTTGCAAGCGCAGTAGGAAATGGTAAATTTCTCTTGATAGCCCCATTTCACACTGAGCCAAAGTTCTGTGTTTTGCACATTATACTAATTGTGAGACTAAATATTTGGGCTTTCTTTTGAGGCTATGTGAACCCCCTTGGTACGTTAAAGGGACTGTATAGTTTTGGCACCAGTCTGACCATATTGTCACGCCCTCCTGAACTCCTGCTAGCACCCATTGTCCCCAGGCTCAGCGGGGCTGCCAAGGCCCCCTCTGCCCCTAAGGACCCAGGCAGCCCCACCCCCCACCTGGCCTAAACAGCTACCCCCATGACCCCTGCTCCCCTCCTGCTGTCAGACTTGAACTTCTCTCACAAGCTTCACACATACCATACAGTCTTAGTGTACATATACTCCATGACGCTGGCTTTCCCGGCACTCACATATGACACACAGTCTAATCTGTCTGTCTGCCTTTCTGTCTGGATATCCTATTCGTACATGGTTCTTTTTTTAAAACATTTTGAATTGAGCACCTAATAGTAATTGGAGTTGCGGTTAAATGCATAGGCCTATATTTATTACACTATAGCCGCTTTTTCACCGTCGGGCTGAACGGTTCCAGTTGTTTCCACTGGAGCCTATTGCGGCACTGCACAATTACAAACCGTTTTCGGCACGGAATTCTCGGCACGGTTGTCTAACTGGTAGAATCCGTGAAGTGATGTCGCCACACAGGATTGGTCACTTGTCTGTTGCCTGGCTACCAGTTTCTCTGTAGCTGGCTAAGCACTATATTTGAGAGACGTAAACGCAAATTAATAATAAAATTAAAATAAATATCTATTCATCCTCCATAACGCGGTCGTTATTTACATCTCATATCATCAGTAAACCGTTGCGTTACCAAGGCAATGACTGACACTTTTATTACATTCCAAAGAGCGGCCGTTATCAGCCCCACAGTGGAAAATGAAACCGTAACCTTACCAGCTGGCCCGGATCGGCACGAAATGGAACGGTTCGGCCGACGGTGGAAAAGTGGCTAATGACTCTGGAATGCTTGATTCTGGTTATTTGCTGCAATTTTTTTCTTACTAATATTATTTGAAATATTAATGTGAATGAGTTGTGGGCATTTTTCAGTCACTCAGATAAATGAGTCACTGATTCATTAATTCAAACAATCCATTCAAAAACACTGATATGTTCAGAAACAGAACAATTGAGTCACTGAATAACTGAATGTCTTTCAGTGAGTCATTGAATTGTTCACTCAATTTGTTCAAACACTTATTCATTCAGGAACGGGATGCATGACTGTCTATGAGTAAATCAATACATCATTCACTCAAATGATTCTTTCAAACATACTGATTCATTCAACACTGTTGTTGATCGTGGTTTGACTTCATTTGGCACCATTTTTTTTTTGGCGGGAAAAAAAAAATCGACAAAGTAACTGTCAATATAGTGCCTAAAATCTAAGTTGCTCAATAGTAACTTTTGTTCAAATGTAATCATGCTTTTATTACAACTCAAATCCAAGTTTATTGTTCATTTATTTTATAAATAGTCATTTAACACGTGAGGTGATGTACAGCCAGTGAATCATCGCTGCGAAAAAAAACCCTTCAGGGACCCCTCTGGTGACTGTACATTTATTCCTTACTTAATTGTATAAGAGTATAAGAGTGTGCAATAATATAAAACCAAAATCCAATAATCTCCCAGCAAATTCCCATTGCACCACAGCCATCAGGCAGTGTCAAAAGATTCACATCACATCATATATTCATCAGATCAAACATCAACATCCTGCATACTGCATGCTCATCTAGGTAGTGCATACTAAACAGAGCTGCAGGACGGGTGTGTTGTAGTGCCAGCCACTTCACTGAGCAACAGGTGACATCACACCTCACTGCATTGTCAACAGATAGAGCAGCAGGAATTTGTATTCCACCAGCAACAATGAATTGAAACTCAAGATAATTGACTTGGTCTCACCAGCTTAGAATGGCACTCGTTCACCATGTGGGGTTTCTCAGAGCTGGCATCAGCCCTGTGGGAAACAGTTACATCATCAAACTTCACATTAAGTTTTAATCACAGCCCTGTTCAGTTTGTTTGTGTAAAAAACAGAATTGCATTCATTCTGTATTGAATTCTTCAATGAAATTGGTTGAAATAGTTGTATGTATATGTATAACTTTAAAGCCATCTATTCTAGTGTACTCCTTAGAATTGACAAAAGTAACTTTTAGCACATTTAAGCATTTAAATATATACAGTCTTTGTCTTCAATATAATTGTTCATGGCTATAATGTAACCAAAGCTCTATATTACTGTATGTCCTGCCCAGACTCCCTGTTGCAACAGCAAATGAGTAAACACAGAACAGAAAAAAGCTTTTTTCAAATGGTTTCAATGGGTCTCTAGGTGATTGTGATTATGTCTAGGTGTTATGTGGCATACTATGCCAGACATGGTTTTCTTCTGAGTCAGGGATGATGCAGGCATGCATTCTCACAACCATCCTAAACCCACCATGAAGTTTGGAGGTGTTTGAGTGGTGAACACAAGCAAAATAACCCCAACTCCTAAATGCTGTGGCGTACACCGCTGTTAAGTAACGGCCAATGCTTCTTCAGGGCCATTAACTTAACACTGCGATGGAGCCAAGAGGTCCTTATAAATAGACACAGGATTGGAGGTAAATTATGCCAAAATTCAGGCAGCAGGAAGCAGCAGCCAAAGCCAGCCCTCTATCCAGGTGTCACTTTGTCCAACTCAATTTTGCACTGTAATAGAGGCGAGTGGGTCAGCCACTTCTCTCTCTCTTTAGTTTTTTTCTCTGCCTTACCCTTCAGTACCTCACAGAAGAGTTTCTCCCAGCTAGGCCATTTACTTGTGATGCTCTTTACTTCACACCGAGGAACACTTAATTCCAGCTAACACCAATCACATGGACACTGCACTTCCCTTCATGGCTGCCGCTTTATCAACTCTCCCCCCTGCCCTTCTTCTGTTCCCAAAATAGTGTTCTTTCTTTAGTGGAAGTGTTACGACTTGAGAAATATGATGCATTAAGGGGTGAACTGTAAGATGTGTTGTTTGACTGGTAATGGAAACATAATTCACCTTTGGGATTGTTTTAATCAAATTATATCATTAAAAGATATTATTCAAATATTGTAAGTGTTGAAGTTACATTACCTTTCAAATGTTTAGGGTCAGTAAGGCCCACAGTACATCGTCACTGATTGAGCTTTTCTGAGAGGGAAATACTTGAAATGAAAAGTGGGTGAATTATCATCATTAAATCTTTCAGTCTCCAATAATGTGGGATTTTAAGAGCAATCACGGAGCAGCACTGGTGATGTGGCTTAGTCTTTCCCTCCGCCCCATCCAGACCCTTGAGCTCCCTGGGTCAGAGTCCACCTAACCTCTTGCATTCCTCAGAGCCTTTCCTCCCTGCCCCCTGCCCTTTTTCCTCCTGTCACCCTGTCTTTCATCTCCCTCCACCCACCCCCTTGAAAATGTACTTTTTATGTTTTTGTTACAGCCTTTTAGATTTGCCTTTTTACCTTTCTGAAGCAAACTTACATTTCACAACCCCAAACTTCTTTGGGATTTCCTTCCATAATCAATACCCCTTTCCTTTTCATCAATAAACTGAGAGACGTAAGGAGTCATTAAAGATGGAGACAGCGAGAGGGGGAGGGAGATGGCTGGGCTGAGAGAAAGCCAGAAGGAAGGCTTGTCAGTATTTATTTGCAGAGAAGCAGCAATTTAGCTGCACTGTCTGAGATTTAAGAACAGGAATAGTCGTTTCTCTCGCTCACCTCAAACTCCTCCTCTCATCCTCTCAATCGCTCACGTTTTTTTTCTCCAGCAAATGCTGATTGATCGAGCTTTATGAACATGAGACTGGGGCTCCTCATAGATTTTTAAATTAGTGGCAGCTTTGCCCCAAAGATGTGTTATCGACTCATGAAATAGAAGCAGAGCTTAAAACACTCCCACTTTCCCCAGAGTTTTCTAGAGCCTGATAATTGAAAAAAGTGTGAAGTGTGAGTCTGTGTTTTAGAGTTAAGCAAAAGAGAGGAAAAATTTGTTCACTTTGCACCTTTATCTCTTTAAACACCCAGGTGTGTCTTTTTTTTAAGCTGAGATTTTAATGATTTGGTAATATTAATTCCAGCTATCCAACTGCTCTAGTCTTTTGTTACTTCAGTTCATCTGTCCACTGACCTCTTGTGGCACTGTATTATATGTGCATCTCACCCTGTGGTACTGAAATAGATTCTGCTATTGATCCACTGAGACTGAGTGTATTTTCAAAATTAATTATTGTCTTTTTAGCTTGATTGTCCAGTTTTTTCAGTAATCAGGTGATTCAAAAGAACCGGAATTTCTGCACAACATGCATCGGCAATCTAAATTGCGAAAATAATGATTGTTTTCTAAAATGGATCCGACAAATAGTAATCCTGCCCCAAAATAGTTATTTGGGCCAGTATTGCTGTGTTTAGCCTGTCAGGACACTTTAACGTAGATATTGCAAATAAATAATGATGTATATGTATGCTAACATCTTTCTCTCTGTTCTCAGGATCAGATATGGCCATCTTCTGTTTGCTGTGCGGGAAGCGATTCCAGACGCAGACAGCTCTGCAGCAGCACATGGAGGTCCACGCAGGCGTGCGCAGCTACATCTGCAGCGAGTGCAACCGCACATTTCCCAGTCACACCGCACTCAAGCGCCATCTCCGTTCTCATACAGGTCTCACATCAGCTCTATACTACTTGAGTTTCTGTGTCTTAATGTCGCACATTTGTGCATAAACCGGCAGCCTCAGGAGCCACATTTTTGGAATGAATCAGTAATACTAATTTGATGCTTTGATGTTTTATGCACATCCGTCAAGCTAAATGATTATACATGCTGAGATGTGATTCACCCTGTAGAGTGTTTAAATCAGGATCCTGGTACAGTCATTGTGTTGGCTTTTTTTCCCTGCCTGTCAACCCATCACCTTCTGGATGGAGGTGGATGGAATGAAGATAGCAGGCTGAAGTGACATGTCATTTAGTGAAAGGCCACAGCGCTGTGATGGCTTGTGACAGCGCAGATATCACCCTCCCCAGTCGGGCTGGCCCTGCTATACAGCGTTTTCATCCCCATGTGGCCAGGCACGCGGCTTAGCAGATGCGGCGACTCTGAGAACGGTCTCCATTACTGTCTTCAAATATGAGATGCTGGAAATGAATCCCATTTTCTCCAGAAAGCCTTTTCCCCCCTTCGTCTCTGACCTTAAATAACAGCCTGATGTGTCAGAGTTGCTTTACTTGGCGGCAGCAGGGATGAATATTTGAAGCGAAAGCAGGAGATGAGCAAAGCCCGCCTGTTTACAGGCCGCCCAGCCGTTATTGGGCAGCTGACGGTACAAGACGACCAAGCGCTTACTGTACTCACTTGTCCTCGCCGGACTGCACATCAGAGCCGACGCTCCTGCCTGCACGCATAAATGTCAATGGTCTGCTTTGCTGCAGACGCAGCGGAGGGAGAGAGAGGCTGTGATGCAGCGTCATACTAGTTTGAACCCAATTCTCTGTGGGCGTGTATTAAATTACAATGAGCGCTAGCAAGCACCCGTTTAATGTGATGTGGGGGCTTTTGTCAAGGAGCTGAAAGGGAAAAACTGCTATTGGCACTTGCAAAAACCACTGAAAATAAGTCTCTGATTTTTCTTTTTTTTTTCCTGTTTTTTTTTTTAAGAGGACAAAAAAAGAAGATTCACTGCTCGCGTTTAATTCTCCTTTGATCTTCTTAATCTCATTCACAGTGTATTTTTTTAATGTTGGAAACTGAGTCGCAGATATGATAAGCACTGGATATTCCTCCAGAGCCGTGTTTCCCAACAATTTTTCTTATTTTTGTTCCTACAGCACCATCAATAGGGCTCAAGAACCCTTTCATCAATACCACACAGAAATGTTAAACTTGTCACTTTGTATATCATTTTGCAATAATGTTAATATAATTAAGGTCGCCATTATTACATTGATTTACTATAAAAACAATCACTACTGTGTGTTAATCACCAAGTGGCCTTTATAAAATTTTGTTTGCCTTTCAACCGCAAACATTTTGCACATGTAAAGTTAAGTTCATAAAATGTAGGTAGTTTTGTATTATTTAAATATTGCAGTTCGGGAAATATAAATTTGTACTTATTTTACTCCTGCATTTGATATTGGTTTCTGTGCTCTATGACATGAAGGGGTGAAAATATATTTCTGTTGTTTTCTTACTCAGAAATCTGCTTCCATACGATGTCTTTATGTCAACTTTACCATCACAGGAATTAATGACATTTTAAAATGTATTAAAATAGAAAACAGTTATTTTAAATTAAAATATTTCTCAATATTACTGTTTTCACTGTATTTTTTAACAAATAAATGCAGTCTTGGTGCATTAAAATACATACAATTGTATAATACTATATAATAATTTGACAACCCTTATCTTTTAAGTCATAATTTCTGTTGTATAGGTTAAGTAAGCAAATTTTCTGCGATAAATCTCCACTTTGTAGAAACAATGGAGTGATAGCTTGACATATCCCTGTTTTTCTCCATGTGTGTGGTGCCCACTCAAAAATAACTTAAATGAGTGATTATGGCCCACACAGTCATTACTCAGTAATTCAAACCCAAGCTTAAATTTGATTTCAGTCATACCTCGGCCTAAATGCTGATGCAGAACCAATTTTAACAGGATTTCAGAGAATGATTGCACACGTTTCCGCTGATTTTAGAGAGGAATTTCTGTTCTTGAACGTACTTGCTCATGTACGTTTACAGGCGCACGCAGTGTGAGCGAACGCTGGCATCCATTAGGGCTGATAATCATGGCAGCCCCCTTGCTCCCCCCCTCCATTCCGCACGCTGCCGGCCGTGCCTCGTTAATATTCCGTTGTTGTTCTGTGCTTGTGTTTTATTCGGAGCCCATTTTCCATCTGCGGCGGGTGTTTTGTGTTCGCAGCTGTGTTTGATAGTGCAGCCCAGTCGAGACCCTGGCAGTGATGGATCCTTGATTTACGCTGCTTAGCGCATAATGAACTCGGCCCCTGCCTTAACATAAGCCTTGGCCCTGCCAGGCGGCTGGCGGTGCCCGCAGACCCCGGCCAGGTACGCCACCGCAGCAGTCCCCCGGGGCAGGGGGACGCAGGTGGCAGCCCCCAAGCTTCCCAAATGTCTTTTCCGCCCTCTTTGTGCCTCGCGGCCACCAGACTTACAGACAGACACAGAAAGGAACCGAGGAACACGCAGTCGGTGACAGCATCTTGATCTATCACCTTGTATCTTTACTGCCTCAAAGCTTAATGTATTCCAAACAAAGCAAAGCCGCCAAACAGAATTTGATAAGCAAATTGCCTTCTGTTTATAGCATTGACATGCTACATTTACATAACAGGTAGCCTAAAAAAATACCAGGCGAGTATTTAGATATGAATTTGTGCCTTGTGGTATCAAGAGAGAGCTGTCACAAATGATTTCGTCAAATAAAGATTAAAGATGCTTTTACCAAAGGGTAGAAACAAGCCTCTGGATTTAACCCGTGGACAGTTTTCTGGAGGCTAGCACAGATGTCTTCGATTGAAGCGCCAGCTTAGGCACAATTAAAGTCAGGTGAATTTGGCGTGATTGCTATTCTCGTCGCGTGCCGGAGAGAAGTCGGGGAGCGTGATGGATTGTGATCTCTTCTGCGGAGGAGGCATTTTGAAGCGCCAAATTTCGTACAGCGACTGATAACTTCATGCACACATAAATACTGTCACTTTTATTGATTTCTGAAATGTATGGGGGGAGTACTGTTTTGTGACTTTTTTTTTTTTTTTCTCCCCGCTTTTTTTCTCTCCCATTACTGCTGAAGCAAAGACTGTGGAGCCCGAGCAGCCGTGTAAATGTGAGGCGTTTAGCTGCGTCTCGCTACAAAACGTGCCTGAGGAAATTGACATTGTCTGGTAACGGGAGGCGGCGAGAGTCTGAGCATGACAGTACATAACGAGAAATGCAATTTATTCCCAGGCACGGTGCCGCTCGGACAGCCAGATAATGAAACGCGTAGGTCATAGACGATGACTTAAACCCTCCGCACAGAAGTGAAATGCATTAAATATGGGGAACATTACACGCCTGGCAGAGTCGCGCATCTGTACGGAGAGAGAGTGATATATGGTTAGCTGATAGTGAGACACAGAAATGCAATTAGTGCAGAGAGCAGAAAAAGAAACACCCCCGCATATCATAATATCACTGATTACTGACCTCTGAATATCCATTACAGTGCAGGAAGACAGGAAGATATAGGTGAGATGACCTATAACAGACAATTGGTGATATTGTACTGAGAGCTTGTGATGGCTTAATTTAAAATAAATATTATTGACCAGCTGTTTATCACTTGGGCTACTGTATAGGTCTTTTATGTTTTCTTGAATCTTGAATATGTGTCTTTTATTGACATTTTTTTGTTTGTTTGTTTTTGTTTTTGTTTTTTGTGACCCATTTTCATTTTACAACCTTTTGTGTTTTTACCTTATTGAAATTAATATTACATTAATACTAAAATACTTTCTCATATCTGTTTTACACTGATACACATTGGAAATTCAATTTTTAGTTGTTTTTGTGCAAATAATTAATTGGAGGATTGATATCCAATGTGTATCAGTGTAAAACAGTGTAAACACGATTTCCTTTTTTGACCCAATCAAAAAAGTTCTTTCTAAGTATCACGACCCGCACAACACTGCAAAATTGTCATTTGTTGTCACTAGAGATGCGGAAATTACATCTTCATGTGTAATTGATGGGTGATTATTGTTTATGATTAACATTAACTCGCATGCACCATACTGACATGACCTCTGTCCAGCAGGTGACCACCCGTTTGAGTGCGAGTTCTGCGGCAGCTGCTTCCGAGACGAGAGCACTCTGAAGGGACATAAGCGCATCCACACCGGAGAGAAGCCCTATGAATGTAACGGCTGCGGCAAGAAGTTCAGCCTCAAACACCAGCTAGAGACCCACTACCGTGTCCATACAGGTACTGTGCACTTCTTCCTGCTTATCAGGCCAAGATAAATGGGAACAGATAGATTCTTTGGGCATTATAGACCTCCCTGGTTTACAGTAACACTTTTCCAGCACCAGAGAGGATTTTGATCCAGTAACTTGCCCTACTTAAATCATGTTAAGCCCTACGGTGGTATGTAGCAGCTTTCTGTTATCCTTGTCAGCAGGTGAGCATCATATCAGATCTTTAGATCACAGCTGTGGCCGATGCCAGTGTAGGCCATGCCTCTGTTTGGCTTCAGACCTGTGTAAAGAGCCCCCTTTCCTCTTGTTAAGGTGATATCCGATTGATTCTCACGTCTTGTCGCTCTGTATAGCCCATACCAAAGGGCAGGCCATTTCCAGTGCTGTCAGCTCGCTCTTTGACAAGGGGATTAGTGTGGTACTGGAGAGACCAGGTCACACAACGGGCACCAAACCATCCCCTCCTCTCTGCCACTCAAAAAACGATACCGTTAAGCCAAACTATCAAGAAAGCCTGTCAAATAATTGGCTTCTTTAGGTGGGGATGGAGCAAAGCTTCAGCGGCAAGCACACAGCTCCTGAGATAACAAGAACAACGACAAGCTCACAGTCAAAGGCCACCGCATGCAAAAAGGGAGCCGCTTGATGAAGCATCGACATTGGCAGCACCGCTGCTGTCGATTGCCAATCAATAACTCAGCTCCATTTGCAATTCATTATTGCCTGGTTATCTGAGGCTGCCCTGTTTACAGTGCAGTTAAAGTACACTGACCACACGTGCATGTATCACTTGGAGTCCCGACGGTTTAATGACTGTCTCATTAGGGCCTCTGCATACGCAAACGCAGACAGACGTGACATTGCTCGAACCTCCGAGGTCAAGGTTCCTCAATCCCTCCGTTAAACAGAAGACCTGAGCAAACAACGCAAAGACTTTGCATTCCCAGGATGCTTTACCCAACACAAGCGTTCTTCAATCCTCAACTTATCAATGCTTTCCCTAGTGACATTTTTAAAGGTCAACGTTTAGATGACTTATTTTCACTGTCTGGGCAAATGAGCTGTGCTTTGCATTACAGTGTCTTTAAGAGGTTTCCGACAACTTTCTGAACTAAGATCAAATTTGCCATTTACCTATGTGGTTAATTTGTCTTATGCAGTTCCCTGTGATATTTTTTTTTTTTTTTTTTTTTTTTTTTTTAAGTTACTGAATGCTCCAAAATTGTCGTACACTTATTCTGTTTTGAGACAATAGAGGAAAAGCTATTTGCATAGACAATTTTCCTAGCATTTGTTAATTACTTTAAAACTTTAGGGTTTTAAGGGAGAATTGTTTTTCATTTTATCATTTTCAGTGCTAAAATCAAAAGAGAAATGTATTATATACACTAAAAAATAATGTTTGCTCTACAAAAAAAAACAGTTTGCATCAATTTTTTTTGAGTTATGACAACTTTGAGTGAAATTACGTTCAACCAACAATCTGTGTTGAGTAAGAGAAACTTAATTTGCAGCATAAACACAAAATTTAAGTTCATAACTCAAAAAAATGAGTCGCTCCAACTACCTCAGTTGTAGCCCTGGAACCAATTAAAGAATTAGTTCACCCAAAAATGAAAATTCTGTCATTTATTACTCACCCTCATGTCGTTCCACATCTGTAAGACCTTCGTTCATCGTCAGAGCAAATTAAAATATTTTTAATGAAATCCGATGGCTCAGTGAAGCCTCTATTGCCAACAAGATAATTAACACATTCAGATGCCCAGAAAGGTACTAAAGACATATTTAAAACAGTTCATGTGACTACAGTGGTTCAACTTTTATATTATAAAGCGACGAGAATACTTTTTGTGCGCCAAATAAAACAAAATAACGACTTTTCAACAATATCTAGTGATGGGCAATTTCAAAACACTGCTTCATGAAGCTTTACAAATCTTTTGTTTCGAATCAGTGGTTCAGAGCGCCAAAGTCACGTGATTTCAATAAACTAGGCTTCGTTACGTCATAAGTGTTTAGCAATTTCAGTAGTTCACGTGACTTTGGCAGTTTGATACGCGCTTCAAACCACTGATTCGAAACAAAAGATTTGTAAAGCTTTGAAGCAGTGTTTTGAAATTGGCCATCACTAGATATTGTTGAAAAGTTATTTTGTTTAGTTTTTTGGAATGCAAAAAGTATTCTCTTTGCCTTATAACTTTAAAGTTGAACCACTGTACTCACATGAACTGTTAAATATGTTTTTAGTAGCTTTCTGGGCATCTGAAAGTGTTAATTATCTTGCTGGCAATAGAGGCCTCACTGAGCCATCGAATTTTATCAAAAATATCTTAATTTTTGTTCTGATGATGAACGAAGGTCTTACAGGTGTGGAATGACATGAGGGTGAGTAATTAATGACTGAATTTTCATTTTTGGGTGAACTAACCCTTTACTCTTATCTATTTCATTTCAAATCAACAGTTATCATAGCACATGTTAGCATAACTTATTTAACATGTATATTTAATGAACAAGTAAGATATTACTTGTCACTGGCATTAGCACAGTCATTGCTTATAGAGACAATATTTTCCTTCATGTATCTTCTCTTCAGCACAATGGTAACCACAAAAAGTCTCATGCGCACCAAGGCTGAATCTATTTGATCGGAAATACAACAAAAAGAGTAATGTTGTGAAATATTATTAAAATTAAAATGTATAAATATATTTTAAAATGTATTTTGTAATTCATTTGATTTAGGTAATTAAATCCTCTGGTAGTTCTGAATTTTCAGCAGCAATTATTCCAGTCTTCAGTATCACATGACCATTCAGGAATCATTCTAATATGCAGATTTTGGTGCTTGATTATTAGAAATGATGGAATGTTTACTTTCCATGCGGGCGCGAATATTCCTGTCTGTTTACAGCAACCGTTCTTGACATGTCTTGCAAAGTCCTGACATTTTCTTTTCTCTGTGCAGGTGAGAAGCCGTTTGAGTGCAAGCTCTGCCACCAGCGCTCCAGGGACTACTCTGCCATGATCAAACACCTGCGCACCCACAACGGAGCCTCTCCGTACCAGTGCACCATCTGCCTGGAATACTGCCCCAGCCTCTCCGCCATGCAGAAGCACATGAAGGGCCACAAGCCCGAAGACATCCCCCCGGACTGGAGGATAGAGAAGACTTACCTGTACCTCTGCTACGTCTGAAAAGGGGGGGAAATGGCGGGGAGGGAGGGGCGTGGGAGGGCGAGGGGTTAAAGCACCTGGAAACACAGTCAGGAAATGGACGGATTTGTCGGATGAGCTGTGCAAGGCAGAGTGGGAACGGGAACTAGAAAGACAGACAGAAATCTTACCCATCAGTATCGCAAAAAAAAAAAAATGCATCATGTTGTAGCCGTTTGTCCGTTCACAACACGGATCATATGGGAAGTTGATTCTCTACATGTCAGCTTATGTCCCAGACTATAAATATGTCTTATATCAGTCAAACGACACACACTTCAACAATGATCCCTCCTCTTCGTAAGGATGCCCTCTCCTGGTACACGATAGTAGTGTGAATGAGACACAGTGTTTATCTCTGACTGATCGCAGCAGAGATGTCGGTGCATGAAGCACTTAGATCCGTCAGTGGTAATGTGCCAGTCAGGTACTCCACAGCAAACATGAACCGTCATGTTCATCAGGGTCATTACAGCAAACTGGGACGTAAACTTCCTGCAAAACATGTTCACAATGCCGAGCTGACAGTCAGTGCGTAGATCCCTCCCATATGATTCACATTCATTAAGGGCTTATTGGTTTAACCAGTGTACAAATCAGCTAAGCTCTCAGTACTCTGCTCATCAATTACATTTCACTTTTTTCCCTTTCGGCATAGCTTTGTACCGCATATTACAAGCTAACTTCACGACGACAGTTTTTGTTTGATGTTGATTTCTCAAGCTCCACATTTTCAGTTGATTTTGAGCAAAATAACGCGCACACTGTACAGCTCTTCCTTCACTTATCTCCTGTTTCTTCTCCTGAAAATCAGTTAACCATTCAAAACGAGTAACTTGGCAATACATACAGAACATCCATTACACACTAGACATCTAATCAACTGTTTATGCTGTTGTTATAGAGACCAAAATGATGACTAAAGCTGCTTATGTCAGTGGCTTGTAGACAGAGCGGCACTGTGACGTACAGGGCTCGTCCACACATATCCATGTGTTCGCAGGTGGTCACAAGGCTCGGCCTGTCCAGCCCGGGAACGCTGGGATGAAAGAACAGAGCTGATCAACTCTTTTGGTTTGGTTCCTTTCGCTTCGTCTGTGTTTCCTATTATACCTTGATTTACTTCAGCACATCGTACTTGAATTACCTCGTTTTTTTTTTTTGTTTTTTTTTTGTGACCTCATGTGCTAGTGTTTTAATTTTTCCTTTGTATATTTGATCATTCGCTTTGCGTTTGTCTTTCAAGCAGGGCAGATTTGAAGCGGCGTTTGCTTTTATGTACTTAAGAACTTAAGTGCCATGGTGAAGAGAGATTATTTGTCTTTTGTTTGACGTTATTTTCTTTGCATTAATATTACCAAACTTGGTATTATGTTTTTTGTTTTGTTTTACTAACCCTGCTTGTTGAAGAGCTTGTGGGTTTGGTTGTTTTTGTAAGCTACCTCTAAGTTTTGTTTCTTTTCGTTGTTTCGTTTGCAAAATCACGTTGTGTTTTGCATTATTGCAACTTCATCTCACGCTTTCAAGTGTTGTATGTCGGAAGCGACGAATATGAAAGGGTAAGATTTGCTTATAGGAAAAGTGGATTTAAAAAAAAAATAATCATAACTTTCCCTATCAGTCCCCCCACCCCTGTAAATGTTACCTTAAGAGCAGAAAAGTGATTTCTGAAGCCTTAAGTTCGGGGTCGGAGTTGATCTGGGAGGTGCGTATGGAACAAGTGAAGTGTAGTACTTTAAAGTCTGAAAAAAAAAAAATGTTAAACTTGAAAATATGTGAATAGAATTGTAGTTTTGTAATGTGAAAAAAGAAGGTTCACAGAGCGTGAGCCACCAAGAACAGGTCATATGCAGCAGTGCATTGTGCGTTGGACAATTGGGACTGCAAGTGGTAATCAAAGATGAAAGGAAGAAAAAAAAAACTAAAATCCTGTCAGTTGACATGTTTCTTTGTATGAGTGTAGTCCTGAGCAAGAGCCAACAGAGGCCATTTGATATATAAAATTGTGATATTTTTGTATTAAGTGTCAGTCCCTTTTTCCATTTGTTGAGGTTGCAGCGGGGCAAAACTTTGTAGTTCTTTTTTTATATCATTATTCTCTGGTTTGAATCGTTTGCCTTGCTCCTCTTCTGTAATGTTGGACAGTGCGTGATCCTATAGTGGTAAATGTTGCTTTCTGGATGTCAATACATTGCAGGTGAAGGACTAAATCAGCCACATTCTCCTTTGTGAAAATAACAACAAACAAAAAAAATGAGGTGATGCCAATGATCAATTCCATTGCACACGATCTCTCAAACAAAACAATCAATGTTGCCAACGTTTTGTTTTTTACTTGAAGTGACTAAAAAAAAGAAGGGATGGGAAGATGCGTCAAAGGAAATGTAATTGTCGTGTGTCTTGCCATTGTTTTCTGGAAAACACTGTGAGTTCGGGCATCTTTTGCCCCCTGTGAGAATTTTAAAAACTAGTAGCTCCATGAAATAAGGCAGAAATATATATTTTGTTCTGTAAATGGATAATGTTGACTGATGTTAAATGGGTAAAACAGAGTTTTGCAATATGTGTCAACAATACGAGATATTAAGTCACATGCTAGTGTAACTTTTTGATTTTGTACTTTGCTTTGAGTGTTTTCACACAGTGTGTGTGTATGAGACTGAAAGAGTGTGTGTGTGCGCGTGTGAGAGCACGTTAGTGTCAAATGCACTAATCTGAAAGTCATGTTCTATGCCACTTTTCCTCTCACCATGATTAAAAAAAAAAATATTGGCATTGATATAGTTCTTCCCTCAATGTTCTTCTGATGTTTCTGTAATATCTTTGTGCCTAAATGAAATTGTTCAACAAATTGTCCACATATATCTGCTTAGTTTCTGTATTTTCAAGAAAATTATTGGTGTCTTCAGGGCTCCAGGGGTGCCATGATGATCTCAGATCAATTCACTTGAGCCAGTTTTTGTTGCTGTTTTAATAATGATCATTTGGTCTATTTTCAGTGGTTCCACTGGCGACCGATCAAATGCAACAGTATTGTAGTGTTTTATACACAGTTCGAGAAGACAAGCCGAACATTCCTTGGATGGGAATATGTGCGTTTTTCACAGTGAATATCCTGCTTTGAGGGGGAAACTTAATGTTTGAGAATCAAACTTGCTTTCATTTCCTTGTGGAGTCTTTTTTTTTTTTTTTTTTTTTAGTCTCAGCAACAGGTTTGCTGATTAAACAACGTCCCTTTAACATTCGGCGAATTGTTGATGGATGCATTTGTACTGCCCTATACTAGACATGTCTATTTGTTGTTTAAAGTACTTATGTTAAAGAAACGGTTAGCCACATGTCATCATTGCATCCCTGGAGTTGGCTCACTGTGTTCCAGTGTGGTGTTCTAGAAAGAGTAGCCATTTCATGCTGTGTTGCCATGCATGTGCCATTGAGGTCAGAACTAAACTGTTTGAGTAACAAAGCACCAAGACGTTGTCTTTTTTTTTTTAATATATTAGCACTGAGGACCAATTGCCCTGTCGGACCAAGCATAACAAAGCTTTTTATGTATCAAAGCAGTTTCTCTCTTCCCCCTCTCTCTACTGTATCCCCCTCTTCCTTCCCTGGCTTGTCTGGATTTTTTTTTCTCCCTTGTGACAGCACAAGTGCCAGTCCTGTTGCTCTTTAAAAAATATAGTGTTTTGTTTCTGGGGTTTTTATTTTTGTTTGTTCTATTATTATTATTTGAATTGTTAGTTACGTCTACCTCAGCACCTAATCTTAGCCTAATCTTAGAAGGTGCCCAATTTTTTTTTTTTTTTTTTCTGTTGTCAATTGTACAAATTTTATTTGCATTAGAGCTTTGCAGCGGTCCTTTGTCTTTTCCAGCAACATGCTATTTTTTGTAGCACTACTGTTGTGCTACAGATATTGGCATCAGTTTCCTGATGTAGTCTTTCTTTCGGTGTAGGATCAGACACATCTCTTTGTAACATTTCAGTGTTCTCTGATGGAGTGTGAAAAAATAAAGAATTTAAAGAGATTGAATGCTGCAGGTTTTCTTCTCAGTGTTGTCACTAAGTAAATTTTGTGCCTTTAATAGTGAAAGATATTTTTTACATCCTACTAACAGTAGATTGTTTTTGTAGTGTTTTTTTTTTTTTTTGTATTTTTTTTTATTTATGAGTCTCAAAATAACAATGTTCCGTTGTATTCCTTAAATCTGCAGTTAGAAAAAAAAATAAAAAATGGACTTAAGTTTGTCTGGCTTTTTCATGTGTTCAACTCGCAAGAGTTATTTGATCCTTTATATATATCAATTTAAATATTTTGTAACTCACTCTCATGTAGTTTCAAACCCATATGATGGACTTTCTTCTGCGGAACACTAAAGGAAATGTTATGCGGAATGTTCAAGCTGCTCCTTTTCATAAAATAAAAAGTGAATGGTGACCACAGCTGTAAGATTACATAAAAACTTACATTTACAGTCTGTTCTCAAATAAAGCAGAAATAGCATGGACTACTGCTATGATGCTCTTTTTGGAGTTTGGAAGCTCCTGGTCACCATCCACTTCTATTGTATAGAGGAGAGGAGCGTGAACATTGTACAGTATAGGCTTGGAACGACATGAGGGAGTAATTGCAGAATTTTCAAGTTTTCTCTGAAAATGTCTATTGCAAATTTCTCACATTTCTATTGCAGAGCTTATTTTCTGTTTATTATAGGCATCTTGAAGCCTGTAAAACAAGGTTAGACAGTTTCATTAAACATTACTGGCTAGCAGTGTAGGGGTAACACATTACTAATGATGTGAGTTAAATACAGTGTTGGGGGTAATGCATTACTAATGTCAGTTACAGTGTTGGGGTAACGCATTACAAGTAACTTAAGTTATGTAATCAGATTACTTTTTTCAAGTAACTAGTAAAGTAACTTAAATTTACAACAAAGTATCTGTTACTTTTTCAAATAAGTAACGCAAGTTTCTTTGTTTTCCCATGTATTGACTGACAGATCTGTCCCCATGTTCAGAGAAATCATGAGTAAGTGTAGAGGTGTTGTGTGTGCTGTGTGAACATGATGGGTATTGTAGTTCTAGACTAAATGTGAGCAGGCATTTACTCATCTCACTCACACAAAAACAGTCAGTATTCCTCAAAATAAATTAAAAAAGTGAAATGCAATCTCAGAATATTGCACAAACCTGCGATAATTAAATATATTAAATTAAATATATTTTATGTATTAAATCTCTCTTTATTATCCAATGTCTTTGCTGCTGAACTTTGATGATCTATTTGAGGCATGAATTTGCATTTCCTTCAGCCTTATTCGTTTCTGTTTTGGTGTGAAAGGGTCTTTACATTTGCCAAAAAATAGAACTTTTTTTTTTTTTTTTGGTTATTAACAAACAAACAAGCAAGCCCAGCCCAGGTGAAAAAAAGTAGCACAAAAGTAATGTAACACATTACTTTCCATAAAAAGTAACTAAGTAATGCAATTAGTTACTTTTTTTTTAAGGTAGTAATGCAATATTGTAATGAAATGCTTTTAAAAGTAACTTTCCCCAACACTAGTGACAATAACTTTTTTCAAGTAACTAGTACAGTAATACATTACTTTTAAATTTACAAAATATTGCAAAAAGGTAATGCAAGTTACTTTGTTTTCCCATTTATAGACTGATACCTTGTTCCCATGTTGAGAGAAATCAGGCATAAGGTGCAGAGGTGTGTGCGCTGTGTAAAAATGCTGGTTATTGTAGTTCTAGATTAAATGTGAGCAATTTATTAATCTCACATTAAATGAATAAAAACAGTGAAATGCAAATTAAGAATATTACATAGATCTGCAATAATTAATTAGGTAAATAATACAAATATCTCACTTAACCAATTGTCTTTGCTGCTGGCCTTCAGTGATCCAATTCAAGCATACTATAAGCAAAAATGACTTCAGATAAACATCACATTTGTGTTGAATTTTTTGTTTTTATTGGTGAATAACTTCTCCTGCATCCTATTCTTCTGCAATCCAGAATGGCAGCCCAGCTGAAAGGCTGCGCCCTCTACTGCAGGTATAAATTTGCATTTCCTTCAGCCTGAGGCTTATTCATTTCACTTTTGGTTTGAAAGAGTCTTTACATTTGCCAAAAACATACTTTTTTATTTCTGAAAAACAAACAAGCCCAGCCTAGGTAAGAAAAAGTAACGTAACGTAACATTACTTTACAGAAAAAGTAACTGACTCAGTTACTTTTTTTTATGAAATAATTTTTTTTGTAATTTTGTAATGCATAACTTTTAAATGTAACTTCCCCAACTCTGCAGATTAGTCTGATTCACATTTATTTTAATTTATTGGGGATATATATATAAAAAAAAGAAAAAAAAAGAATGAGTTGGAAAAGCCATTTTACTAAATAAAAGCTAATGACTGATAAATTTGCAGTTAGCACCACCTGCAGCTGAGATAATGGCAAATATCCTACAAAGTTTAATATTACAGTTAAAGAGAGTAGGGGGGACAAAACAAGACCGTGAGACTGAATTCGATGCGAATACATTATCCAATAAATCTTTAAGATGGCAAAGTGAAGTCACAGGTAGTGTATCATTAAGAGAACAGGTCATGTGCCTTCACTGCCTGTTCTCATTATCATTCGGAGGGAAATAGACTGAAACAAAAGCAGTCTCTGCTTCTCTTTTATTCTGGGGGGAGACAAGCTGAGAATACAAACCTCAGTGCTTTAGTGAGTCTGCCTGTGTTCATTACATAGAGCTCTGTGTTAATACCAGTAACCATCTGAGCAAATAATGGCAATTCACTGCTATGCAAATGCTCCCTCTGGTATTGTATCTGTCTAGCACTGTGTGTGTGTGTGTTTGAGTTATGATCCTGTTGAATTATTGTAAACATCTGCCAGTGTTAAGGCTAGACACACAGAGCGAAAGCTCAGCCTAACTGCTGCCATCTTGTGTGAGTGCCAACATTTTAGCATGTTTATTCATAGCTACAGTATATACAGTTGTATTATATAATTGAAAACAGAAAAGATTTTATGTTATCACAAATTATAAACATATGTACTGAATACATTCCACATAAAAAATATGCCTATTAATACAATGCGTATATTATAGCCTACCATAAGCAGTGTTGGGTAATTTCTACAAATATAATTGCTTAAAAAATTACTAGCTACTAATTACATCTTCAACAGTGTAATTAGATTACTGTACTTACTACTGTCTAAAAAAAATAGCAGTTATGGGGCCCTAAGCAGAATTTTATTTGGGGGCCCCTCGGTTAAAATAACTTATGATAAACAGTATCGTCTTATATAAAAATAAATGTAAATTTACAAAACGCACAATATTAAATTAAATACTTGAACAATATAGGGATAGACATAAAACTGCTCTTAATTATTTCAAATAAACAATATAAAATTGCATGAATTCTTGAACTGACTATATTCTATACAGTATTTAATGCGATTACATCAGAAGTAACTGTAATTAAATTACAGTAATTAATTACTTGGTAATACATTATACCCAACACTGTGGAAAGGTAGTCTGAAGAACTAGGCGGTATACAACATAATACAAGTTACTCCATCACTTGACGCCATTATCTCACTGTTGGTTGGTCCCTGCTTTCTTTGAGTTAAGATGCGGTCATATTAGCAAAAAGGTCTATTGTGTATTGTCAACAGTGCTGGGTAGATTACTTACAACTGTAGTCAGTTACTGATTCCAAATTACATGACAAAAATTGTGGTTAGTAACATAATCCAGTACATTACACATTTAAAGTAATATATTCTGACTACTTTTGGATTACTTTTAGATTACTTTTGACCTAACTTGTTTATCACATTGATTTGAACAAGATAATCTTGTACCATATTGATATAAAAATACAAAGTGAAAGAAAATATAGTACAGTCTTTGTTATTAACAACATGAGGTGACATTATGTCAGCATTTCTGAGACTGGGGTTTGTGAGTTTAAAGCTACAATATGTAGATTTTTCACCGCTAGAGGTCGCCTATTCAAAACAAAGGCGTAGCTTAATGACACCAAGATTGAGCGCGGAATCTTGGGAGATGTCGTCTACGCCTCACAGCCGGTGGAACAGAATCTGATGGGACTCGGGCAGAAATCATTTTCATGGATGAGATTATTAACGTTACCAGGGTCGGCCCAAGCCTTTATGGGGCCCTAAGCAGAATTTTATTTGGGGGCCCCTCGGTTAAAATAACTTATGATAAACAGTATCGTCTTATATAAAAAATAAATGTAAATGTACAAAACGCACAATATTAAATTAAATACTTAAATAATGACATAAAATGAACAGATCAGATGGACCTGTTACAAGATAACAATAATAAATGTATTAACATTAAAGGGATAGTTCACCCAAAAATGAAAATTCTGTCATTTACTCACTCTTAAGTTGTTTTAAATCTGAATGAGTTTCTTTCTTCTGTTGAACAAAAAAGTTATTTTGAAGAAAGTGGGTAACTAAACAGTTGCTTTGTCTTCCATAGTATATTTTTTTCTATGACGTCAATGAGGACCAACAACTGTTTGGTTACCCACATTCTTCAAAATGTTCAGCAGAAGAAAGAAATTAATACAGGTTTGGAACAACATGAGAGAGAGTGAATAATGACAGAATTTTTCATTTTTGGGTGAACTATCCCTTTAAGGACAAGCCGCAGCATGTTTACTATTAGGCTGCTGTCACTTTAAAACCTGCATGCATCTAACAAAAAGACAAGCATACGATTTTTTCTCAAATGATTACTTTCACTTTAGACATAACCAACTGTGTTTATATAAACCTAGTGTGTATTTGACAGTATTAGCGCAATCAGATGTAATCGGGCGCTGTTTGACAGGCTTTTAGTGTGCGCGCTTCGGGTTTCTGCGCTCAGAAAAAGCTCGTGTCAGCACAGCACGCGAATGAAATGTCTGGCAAGGCTTTAAAGCACATGCAAATAATGAACTTTTGTTATTGTGAATAAGTGCAGTGTCCCGTGAGTGTAACTCTACTGCTGCGTTAACATGTGGTGTAGGGCTGCACAATATTGGAAAAAAACTGGCATTGCTAGTATATTTTGTTTTTCTGCGGATATGAAATACATTTAACAGATTACTTGAATAGCTCTATTTGAAAATAATAATTCTAGAACGAATGGGGTGATTTAAATGAAATCAGTTGAGTGTTTTATATTTTTCAGGTAAGTATTCAGGTCCAGAAAATGAATGTAAAATAGCACTGCATAGTCTTCACTGTATAAATTGAATATAATGAATCTGTGTTAAAGCTGTAAAAGTGATTTTCTCTTTGTATTTTGTTGTTTTGTTAACATTAATCGTGACACAGAAAGCAGCAAGTCTGCTGTGACTTTAAGACCGAATGCGCGGATCCGATCCTAATGATACACATACGTTTTCTTTGTTTGGGTTACCTAAGTCATAAGCAACTGTGTTTACAAGGACATTTTGACATAATTCTGCGTGTATATGTCCGATGCAGATGTATAAGTAGATGCGGAAGTAAACGCAATTCGGTGTTCACGTGCGTCTGCGCGGCTCCGTCAAAGCCACAGGAAGGCAAGCCTGTAACCTTTAGCCAAAAAAGCGTAACGGCTAATGCTAACACCCCGCCCCTGGCGGTACGCAGGGAAGGAGACCAGAGGCTGTTTTTTGAATGGATGAACTTTTATTATGCCGCAGTCGCCAGCGCAACACAGCGCTTTTACATCACATTTGGATGCTGAAAATGATGTTATAACGTTACTCTGAGTGTTCGCTCGGCAGCTGCTGTTGCATACTGCAGTAAGATAGATTGATATTAGAATATCATATTAATAAATGCTGGGTGGCTTGTGTTAATAAATGGCATGAAATTCATTTTAAAACGTATTGTATGATGGAGAAATACGTAGCTACTTGACAAAGTAGTGTTTTTCTCTGAGGCATGGTAAAAGCATGGTACTCTCGCAAAATCAAGAAAAGATTTAAACAATAAGACTAAACGTGTTGAGCTATGTAACATTAATTAGTTTTCTGTCTATAAATGTATCCAATCAGTTGTTACCTTGTCCAATAAAACATGTAACATATTAAAGCGTCTTTGGTGTTTCCACGGTTTCTACAAAATAAAACCGGAAACCGGGTAACGCAGATATGATGGCATTGACAGGCGACTCCGGGACACGTCCCATATCCCACGATTTTCTCACGATTTACAAACAGTTGGAAACATTTGGGATGTTATAAGTACTCAACTGAACAAAATATATAACACTGGCCTAGTGGTTTTTGGATATTTTACTTCAAAAATCTTACATATTATAGCTTTAAGGAACAGCTATTAAGTAATTAAATCATAAAAATGTCAAATTAAACAAAATAGTTTTAAAATAAAAACAATCAAAATAAAACACTAAACACAAAACTAAAAACATATTTGTTTACCTGCTTGTCATGTGACCATTAACTGACATCAGAGAACTGTGAACTTTTATCATTTATTAATTGAAATTAAAAATTAATGAATGATAATAATGGAATCAATAAAAAAAGTAACTGTAGTCTGATTACAAGTATTTTAAAGTGTAATGTAATCTAATTACAAGTACTTAATTTTTGGAATCTGTTTACATAATCCAGATTACATGTAATCAGTTACTACCCAGCACTGATTGTCAATAGTGCAGCGATGCACGAAGCACAGCTCACACAGAGGTTACTTTCAAAACAAGCAGCTTTCTGTTGGCAAATCTGTGAAAAACTTGATCTTGTTGCGAAATCGAAATTCATGTGGATTTCGCCTGTGAGAATTTGCCAAACAACGGTAAATGTAACCGCATGATGAGAGTGTCTATTGAAAAGCTGCTATCCCTTTTCACCTTCTAGCTATCTTTGGAAATCATGTGCCTTATATATAGCACACAATGCTACCTCAGTGTGCTGAGCTAATGAGACTTTTAATTAGGTCTATCTCTTAAGATGAAACAGATTTTTTTTAATGATCGTCTGAGAAAGACAGCAGGGTTCAGATTGTCTGTTCGCTTTGCAAGGCCTTTGGAAGTTAAGCTCCGTAAAGGGCGACGCGGGTGCTGCTGGCACCCAAGACCGCCACTTTTCGGTAAAGGTCATGTGACCTCTTCGTGAATAGCTTTTGTGCGACGAGCAGGGCGTCCTATCTTTGGTTGCTCTTTGACCCAGATATGATCTAATGGACAAGGGAAGTTTAGACAGCAAAGGACTGAATAGTGGACGTGGTCTTCCCAAATCCCTTCAGTTGTGTTCCCAGCTAAGCCGTGCCTGCGGGTGCAAGCGGGCCCAGTGGACGACCTCCAGCAGATGAATTTGCAAAACAAGTAACAGCCTACAAATGCCACTTGAAGCCATTTGTTATGACTGTGTATGGCTTTTAGGAATTACACTGCCAACTTCACCCTGCCAACATTCCGTTCTTGGCTGATAATGAAATTCATCCGGCACTGGAATCCTTTTGTGTGCACTTCAAATGCAGACTGTATTAATATTACAGATACCAATGAAACTATGTAATGTATGTGTTATTATGCCCCTAGCATCAGCAGTCCCTTAAATGCATTACATGGCCTTAGAAGCCCTCTGCTGGTCAAAGCTGAGTGCAAACATCAAGGGTGTATGGTTGTGTTATTGTTGAAAGGTAATTATGAACATATTAATCATAATGACATATTTATTTAATTTACATCAAGACTGGCATTTACTAAGGCAAACTCTTGTTCCTCATAAAATTCCCAAATCATCTGTAAATTCAGGACTGTGGTGAGCAGAAAGCAGGATGGAGAGATGTAGCCACATTGATTGTATTGGGATCAATGCTCCCATTTACTGTCTAACTGATTTTTTTCTTCTTTAATTATGTAGGGTGTCGATGGCATTTATCCAATCACCCCAGGCCTGCTGAGTGCATTCCCAGTGAGGTGAAAATCTTTACAATTAGTACATTTAGTGTCACAGGCAACGACTAATACTCAACCGCCCTTGGGCTGGGAGAGAGGGAACACAATACAGACATGGTCAAACATCTTCTCAAGACATACAACACAGACACTTTACAGGATGTTTTCATTTCAATAACAGGATAGTATTTTTTTTTTCACAGTACTACAGAATTTATCAGAAAAACAGAAGTGAAATGGAATAAAGGAAACCTGATGTAAATAATAGATTGTTTTTATGACAAGATAAAACCAAAATTATTTGGGTTACAACATTTACAAATAGAGCTGAATTAAGCATGGACTAGCATACACTACCGTTCAAAAGTTATGTTTTTTAATGCTTTTTAAAGGAGTCCCTTATGCTTTATTTAATCAAAACTACATTAAAACAGTAATATTGTGAAATATTATTACAACTTAAAATAACTTTAGAATGATATTTATTGCTGTGATGGAAAAGCTGAATTTTCAGCATCATTACTCCAGTCTTCAATGTCATATGATCCTTTAGAAATCATTCTAATATGCTGATTTGCTGCATTTCTTATTATAATCAATGTTAAGTTGTGCTGCTTAATATTTTTGAAGAATCAGTGATACATTTTTCTCAGGATTCTTTGGTAAATTTATTTGAAATAGAATAAACGTCTCAACCATCACTTTTGATTCATTTAAAGCGATAGTTTATAATGGTTATGAATGGTAAGTAAGGAATACTTTTGGAATAAGTATCCTTATTTAAAACTTTATGAAATAAAATAACGAGTTTCCGGCACGACAGCCATATCCAAAAAGCGTTAACTTCCACGACGTGGTACACAATGACTTGACGTACTACGTGTTATACGTCATGCCATAGTGTAGTACGTCAAGTCATCGTGTACTATGTGGCTGAAGTTAACGCTTTTTGGACGTATGTCGAATGCGTATGGCTGTCGCGCCGGAAGCTCATTATTTTACTTAATAAAGTTTTAAATAAGCATACTTTGCTTAAACAAACGCATCAATTCGATTCAGAAGGCCTTTATTAAGCCCATGGAGTCATTTTTTTCATGAATGGATGCATTTTTTGTCTTCAGAATTTGGGGTACCATTCACAACCATTATAAAGCTTGGAGGACTAAAGATATTTTCTCTGATTGTGTTCATCTGAAAGAAGATAGTCATATACACCTGGGATGGCTTGAGAGTGAGTAAATCATGGAATAATTTTCATTTTTGGTTGAACTATCCCTTTAATGCATCTGTGTTGAATAAAAGTATTCTTTTGATTTTAAAACAAATCTGACCCCAAATTTTGAATGGTAGTGTATGTTTGACCTCAGTGTGATTAATCTAATGCAGAAAGACATTTTTTCTTAGTTTTGAAATATTAAAAAAAGACAATACACCGCTAAAAGTTTTGATATACTGTTCAACAGTGAGTTATTTATGCATTTCATATATGTTTTAAAACTTTGCTGCTTCTTTCTTTGGCTTCTTTTGGAACTATTTCTCCATTGGCGGAGAAAACAAATAATCAAAATAGCTTCCCATAATGTGTGAGTTGTTCAGTTTTAACTTCTTTATGTTTTACTGTTGTACGAAAGGAATATCACACTTGCAATTGTTCTGTTGTACTGAATATTAGCAGATATAACAATCATACATGTATTCTGTATGCTTTTTTTCAGAGACAGCAGTTTGAAGAGCTTTCATCTGGTAAGAACAGCAGTCTACAAGTAATAACTCTTGATTTGAAAGCACATTTCTCCTCTATGGTGCTCAAGTTATTCTCTTGTGAGATAACAATCACATTACCAGCACTTAAACTATGTCAAACACTGCGTTTACTTTAAGCAGTGAGAAAGAATTGGTGCCTTCCCTCTGTAATACACGTCTGCGGTCAGACATTCTGCCAGACGGACCACAGTGTGCCTAAAGTAATGCTGTAGGCCAACACGGTGAGCAGGTAGATGCGAAACAGCAGGACATCCAACACGTACCCCACCTGCAGCCACTCCTTAGCAATCTCCCTGCTCTCGTCCTTCTTCTCCATGAACTGACGGATGGTGGTGATCTCACGTAGGATGCCTTCCATGACGGGAGGCCCGGTGTCCCGCGTTGACAGCCCTAAGCCCAGGTTTCTCCCGGAGTCTCTGGATCCCTCACAGCTGTGATGGTTGCAGTGAACCGCTTAAAAAATCAGAGGTGAGTTTCAGAACTTGTTTAATCTGCAAAAACAAACCACCTAGAGCAGTGGATCTCAACCTTTTTGACTTCAAGGCCCACCCATAGTCCTCAACAACATTTGAACCCAACCCCCCCCCCCCCACACACACACACACACTCTCAATTTCTACCCAATAAAATACTTTAGAGCTTAGCATAAGATGTATATTCATTAGAAAAAATAACCAGATAATAAGAAATATCTTGATCTTTAGTTGTTTCAGATTATTGTAATGCTTGTTTTGTCCTATTTTAAATAATTTGAGGCCCCCTTGGAAGTTTGTTGAGCTCCCCTAGTGGGCCCCGGTGTCATGAGAAATTAAGTCTCCCCAGGAATCGGGTCTCCTTTAGGACCCAGGCGGTAATGTCTGATCAGGATAAGGACTGTTGCAACACACTATGTTCTGTAAAAGTAATTTAAGATTACTTTTACACAATAATAGCAATGTGGTATAGTATATAATAATACTATAATAAATTTGTAATAAATTAATTGTCATGCTAAGTACACACAAACATTAATTTGAAACATTCAATTGGGAGCTATATTGGAAGCAAAAAACATACCTAATATAATATAGGCTAATATAATTTATGCTATGCTAGTACATAACTACGGTGGCAAAGAGAGCTCAACGTGCTGCAAATGAAGAAAACACATGCAAATAGAAAAAACACCAGCAAATAAAGAAAACATCTTCATCAGTTTGACAACACATGCGCTGCAAAAGTCCACAACACGTACAAATAGACAAACGCGCAGCAAAAGTCCACAACACATACAAATAGACAAACGCGCAGCAAAAGTCCACAACACATGCAAATAGACAAACGCGCTGCAAAAGTCCACAACACGTACAAATAGACAAACGCGCAGCAAAAGTCCACAACACATACAAATAGACAAACGCGCAGCAAAAGTCCACAACACATGCAAATAGACAAACGCGCAGCAAAAATCCACAACACATGCAAATAGACAAACGCGCAGCAAAAATCCACAACACATACAAATAGACAAACGCGCAGCAAAAGTCCACAACACATGCAAATAGACAAACGCGCAGCAAAAATCCACAACACATACAAATAGACAAACGCGCTGCAAAAGTCCACAACACATGCAAATAGACAAACGCGCAGCAAAAATCCACAACACATACAAATAGACAAACGCGCTGCAAAAGTCCACAACACATGCAAATAGACAAACGCGCTGCAAAAGTCCACAACACATGCAAATAGACAAACGTGCTGCAAATAGGCCTGCTTATAATGCACATATGATCAAAATGTTAACAAACAATAGTATAAACAAAAAAACTCACCTTTCAGGTGCACACCACGAGTAAACATTGAACAATCCCAGCGGTCCCAGACAGGTATGTCAATGTGTTCCCTATAACATTTTCTTTGTGGTCTGTGCCAGTCCCGGCGCCAGGACAAATGATTTGGGGGTATTATTTTGCGTAGAAATATTATTAATAAATTATTAATAATAAACATTATATATTTTTTTTAATAATTTACTTTTATGTCTCAGATCCCAGTCAATTATTCACTGCAGAAAGTGAAACTAGAAACAAAAGCGATGAGAGCTCTACTTCAACATGTTCTGATAACACTATTTAACCTTAATTTATTTTCTTAATATTTCTCTTGTGGCCCATACGTATTGAAAAAAATGAGAAGAGATGTAGGTGTTAAAAGTTTTTTTTTTTTTTTTAAATGAGGAGCTAATCTTATTACAGCGCGTCGGTTATGCGTGATGCGCTATAAATTATTGCGGGGCAAATTAAAATATTAATTTAATTCTAAAAGTAGCCTAATCATCATCATCATTCAGATCATCGCAGAAGGGCTTGAGATCGCTGGGCCTGGTATGTGCTATTTGCAGCGCGTTTGTCTATTTGTTGTGGACTTTTGCAGCATGTTTGTCTATTTGTATGTGTTGTGGACTTTTGCAGCGCATGTGTTGTCAAACTGATGAAGATGTTTTCTTTATTTGCTGGTGTTTTTTCTATTTGCATGTGTTTTCTTCATTTGCTGCACGTTGAGCTCTCTCGGCCACCGTACATAACAGTAAGAACGAGAAATGCTTGATTTCACAACTTATAGCTTCAGTTATATACAATACTGGCATATGAACCATGTAATTTAAAAGACATTAATGGTCATTATAATGCATTTTAAACTATATAAATCATAACATTATTTTGCAGGAATTGTAATCAGGTGCTAAAAATACTAGCCATTAAAAGTCCGTTGAACCAATGGGATCACTCTGGGTCCTAAAGGAGTACCTATTCCTGGGGAGACTCGATTTCTCACCACACCGGCCCCCTGTTTGAGAACCACTGACCTAGAGCACCTTTGCTTACCTGTTGCACACAGACATGCTTTAAGGCCAATTCACACTGCACTGACAGGCGGCAACAGACACTCCATCGGGTTTTGTTGGATCATTGTGTTTCCCCTGTCTGTTGCCATCTGTTGGAGCTTGTTTTCGCCGATTGGACATGATGAATCAGAATTAGAATGTCTAAAAAGCGACGTGGTGTAATCTGGTGACTGTCGGAGTTGGTCTGCTTCTATCGGTGCAGTGTGAACTGGCCTTTACAGAACGTCCTATAGGGATGAATATTTATTGAATAATTTCTGTAAAAATACACTTAAAACAATTGCGCAAATACTGGTGTTGCATGAAAAAAGCAAATCCTTGCCTGGTCATTTAGTGCAGGAGTTCCCAAACTTTTTTGTCAGCTGAATCCCTTAGACATAAAATATTTACCTGAAGTATGCCCTGGGATTTTAGGTTAATATTTTATTAATTTAATGACACATTCACACGTTTATGGTTCCCTAATGTTAGGTAATGGTCACATGAAAAAATAAAACATTTAATCATTTTTTAGTAAGTGTTTTATTTTGATTATTTTTAAAATTATTTATATATAGGGCTGCATGGCTTATTATTATTATTATTATTATATTGTTTTAAAAATGAAAAAAATGTAAAAATGAACATAAATATATTGTTGTATATTACAATAATAAATGATGATAATTTCACTGTTGTAAATTAAATTCTAAGTTGTTCTTTATAATTAAAAGAATACATAATTATTTTATTATACACTGCAAGTTACAATACTAATATTTATGTATGAAATTCTTCACTTTCAAACAGTCACATCCTCAATTTTATTTTATTTTTGTGGAATACTGGTGAAGGCTATATATTTCTATCTACAGAAATGTTAATTATGCAAATGTGTAAATAAGGTGAACCTAGTGCAAATTGCGTTTTGTCCCAGTTTTGTCGCTTCACTCTGAAACTCGCAGCGCAACAGACTTTAGATTTATTTAATTAAATCACTACTTTTGATTTCGATAATCACACGAGGCTATATCGCAATTTCAGTTTCATTTTGATTAACTGTGCAGCCACATTTATATATTTTACATTCAATTTAATTATTAACTTTTTTATCAGCTCATGAACTCTTTGCACAGTGTTGCCAATTTAGTCACTTTTTAGACTCCTTTAGCGACTTTTTTCAAAAAACTGGCTAACGACAAATCTAGAAACTTTTTGGACTGCTGGTTAACCTGTAGTCAGTCATTATCTCAGTTTTTCTGCTGTCTGACAGAAAATGTATAAATAAGAATAGCTTTCTTGTACATTCGGCTATATATTATATTAAAATACAGTATGTGAGCACGGATTAGGATAGAAAACAGATGTAAAGTGCCGACAGTTGCTGCATTACGTCATCTAGGGACATTTAGCTACTTTTTGAGCAGGCTTTAGCTACTTTCCATTGAAAAAGTTGTCAACACTGCCCTGCAGTTACCTCACGAACCCTTATTTAGTGAGTGGAAACAGTTGCTAAGGTAGGACTGGTCAGGAGGGACTTAGCGAAGGTTCAGTTACCTGTGTTCATGTTGTTCTCTTTGTAGAGCGGCAGGTCAGATCCCTGCGAGAGGAGCGAGCAGACCTTCTTGTTGCGAATGCAGAGCAGGACTGTGGCCTTCTCCAACACCAAGTGTTTGACCCACTGCGGCACACGAGACTGAAGATCCTGCTTGTGCACCAGCCTCACGATCAAAACAGACTCGGTAAGACTGATGACCAGCAGCGCCATGCATACCACAAAGTACACACCTACATTCAAACACACACACATAACAGACACTTACATGCAATGTTCATACTATTAATGAGCAGAAACACAGCATGTATCTTATCCTTGCAGTATTCAACGTGCCATTATTTGTGATGAAAGACTTTAAGAATTAAAAATGTACTTATTATACACTACTATTCAAAAGTTTGGGGTTGGTAAGATTTTTTTTATGTTTTTGAAAGAAGTCTCTTATGCATTTATTTGAACAAACATACAATCAAAAGGGTAATATTGTGAAATATTTCTTGAATGTTAAGTATATCACTCAAGCTGCACGAACTCCTCAAGTTTGTGTACAGCCTGATGATAGATAGAAGTGAATGCTGACCATGTATACAATATATAGTCACATGATCAATTTCACAAATTGTATGCCCTCTGTGGGCTTTGGTGTGTTTGAAAGCACGAGTTTTGCAATTGCATTTGAACTTGAAACCTCTGTAGTGTTGTAGGCTGCTCTCCTTATCTCTCAAATTAATCAGTGTATTTCCGCACAAGCTGCAGTTCCATACTGGAAAAACAATGGACATGCGGATTGACTTCAGTTGAAACACTCAAGAAATCTCTTGTTTTCTATCTGCACAGGAGCAATATCACAAGACCGGCCAGCTGAGTGAGAACTGTACTGTATTATACCACTAAATAATTTAACTAAGGACATTAAATAAGGTCTAGATGCAGTAGACTTAATTCAAGACATCACCTCTCACACATAATTAAGGAATCAGGGAATAAAGAATGAATGATTGAGTGATCTTTTTGAAATGCATCAGGTCATGTTCTATGAAACAGAAAGATCTCATTACCAATGAGAGGGGTCCCTATGGCAGTCGCTGGCAGAGTGTCTGAGACGATGATGAGAAAGACAGAATAGCCCAAGAGCAGAGTGATCTTGAAGGATACTCTCTCTCCGCTGTCTGGGGGCAGGTAGAATCCAACAATGTCCATCACCATCAGGAATACACTGGGCAACAGGAGGTTGACTGTGTAGAACAGAGGTCTGCGTCGGATCACAACCTGGTGATTAAAGAAAGAGACATCTTTCCTTGTGGCAATAATGTGTTCATCTTTCTCACTTTGTTTTTCTTTCACTTTGGCACTAACTACTTTCCAAAAGAAATGTGACCTGACATTTGGAGCATGTGCATTTAGAGATACACTAGTATTTTGGGGCTGTTAGATTTTTTAATGTTTTTGAAAGATTTTTAATCTCACTAAGGCTGTATTTTTTTAAATCAAGAATACAGGCAAAACTGTATTATTGTGAAATAGTATTACAATTTAAAATAAATGTTTCTATTTTATAATAATAATAATAATATATTTTAAAATGTAATTTATTCTTGTGATGGCAAAACTGAATGATCCTTCAGAAATCATTCTAATATGCTGATTTGGTGCTCAAGAAACATTTCTTATTATCATCAATGTTGAAAACATTGCTGCTTAATATTTTTGTGGAAAGATTGAGACACTTTTTTTCAGGATTCTTTGATGAATAGAAAGTTCAATAGAAATAGAAATAAATGCATTTAGTTTTGATGCATCCTTGCAGAGTTATTATTATAGTATTAATATCTTTCAAACCTTACTCACGCCAGACTTTTGAACAGTAGAGTACATTTACACCAATTTGTTCATGTATTTTAAGATCAGGGAGTGTTGGAGGTAACACATTGTGAGTTACGAAGGAAGCGCAGACATGTTGTCAATCTTTTTTTTTACAGTCTGTAATTGTAATGCATTACTTTTAAATGCAACTTTAAAATGTCAATGTTTTTTTTGCGCAAATGTTGCTATATTTATATGCTGATACGTATTTATCTGTAGCTCATTTATTAATTGGTTAAACTGATGGTATTAAAGCTCACTCTGTGCTACAACACCTTCTCTACTCTAAACAATAATACAAAGAATGCAGTTTTGTTTAATGTAGTCAATAGGACTTCTGTGTGTCCTGACTGCAAAAAACATTTATGTATCTCTGCAAAAACCTCAAAAGTTTACAATGACTTCAGTCATTACTAGGGAGTCATGCTTTAAACTTTAGAGTACTGTTCCAAATAATTAGTAATTCCTTCTGAAGGATTTGGTAATACTTGAGTTATCATGATCTTCACTTTTTTCTCTGGGAGGTATGGAAAAAATAGTTACTGATTAGTTAATAGTGAACTATCTCATTTAACTGAGCGCTATTACTTATTAGGTAGTTAGAGTTTCTTGTTAGTTAATAGTGATTTATAGAATGTTAATATTGCCTCATGTGTAGTTATTCATTAATGATGGAACAGTATTCTAAAGTGTTACCCATTTTTCAAATGCTAATGTGTGCCGTGGCTTAATTTGGTATTATGTTACTCACATGAAACTTCATTTCAGCATAGTAATCATCATTATCTATGCTGAACTCTTTGTATGTGGAGAGGACGTGAAGCAGCTCCCATTCTCCCTGGTTCATGAACACACTCTTGTCGTTCATTACTTCCTCAGGGGTTCTCATTAGAGTGATGTTGATGTCTTTAGCTTTGGGATGAGATAAGGTTAAAGGTCAGTTCATTCGGCTTTTATGAAAAGGCATGTTCTTTATTTTTATTGTGCTTGAATCATTTCTGCAAATCTACATTTCCAGAGCATTCTTATTTCTAATGTAAATATGGTGTTTTGGAAAAAAAAAATGACTTGAATGATTGATGATCAGATCTTTCAAAATCCCTTTAGTCTTGGATTCTGTGTGTACGAGGTACATTTTGTCAGTGTTGAGTCTGAATTATCTCTCTCGAGCTTTCCCAAATGATTGTACTGAAACATGTTTACTTACTTGTGTGCAGCCAGCTCTGGAAAGTCAGGCTACATTTTTGGACATCATAAGGAAAGTTGTAGATGTTGAGGGAGCAGGCAGTCACCACCTGGATAGGCTTATAGTTGCGAACAAGCCCGTTATGACCTACATAGACGTAAGGAATGTCAGGAGACTTTCCTACATCCACACTGCAGAGAACAAAGAGAGTGATTATAAAGGACTGATGTGAAGAGCAGACATAGTTCAAAACAAGTGTATCATTAAAGTCTCAATTATCTCATTATGTCAGGTTTACTCACAATTCATTGATGAGAATATCTGGAACCCAGATGTTGGCAGTGGGAATGGAAATCTGTTTGACTTCATCAAATTCTTCAGGATCCCATGCAAGGAACTCATCTGTCCATTGCTTTTGAAGTAAGAGAAATGTCAAGTACAAAAAAATATACATTGTAAAAGAAAATATCAAGTCTCATAATCAGTGTTGGGGGCGACGCATTACAAGAAACGCGAGTTACGTAATCAGATTACTTTTTCTAAGTAACTAGTAAAGTAACGCATTACTTTTAAATTTACAACAAAATATCTTAAAATAAGTAACATAATCTATGTAAACATGAAAGGTATTGTAGTTCTAGACTAAATGTGAACATGCATTTACTCATCTGAAATTTTATCCAAACCTGCAATAATTAAATATGTTAAATAACATAAATATACTTTATTAATCAATGTCTTTGCTGCTGACATTTGATGATCCAATTCAACCATGCGAATAAGCAAAAATGACTTTAGTTAAACATCACATTTGTGTTACATTTGTTTTTATTGCTAAAATAAGAGTGTTAAACTTTCTTCTGCACCCTATTCCTCTGCTATCCAGAACGGCAGCACAGCTGAAATGTTTCTTTAAGCTGCGCCCTCTACTGTACAGGTGTGAATTTTCACTTTTTGTTTGAAAGGTTCTTTATGTTTGCCAAAAACAGAACTTTGTTATTAAAAAAACACAAGTAAGTCAAACCCAGGTGAGGAAAAAGTAACGGAAAAGTAATGTAATGCATTACTTTCCATTATGTAATTAGTTACTTTTTAGGGAGTAATGTATTACTTTTAAAAGTAACTTTCCCCCAACACTGCTCATAATCCTCAATTAGGTACAACATAAGTAACTGTTCTTGTTTAATTTAAAAAAGGCCTAATAACTCAGTTCAGGAATCGGACTACATTTGTCACGCTGTAAGTTTTTTGTTTGTTTGTTTGTTTTAATGAAAAGAACCATTCAATCATTCATTCAGGAAGCAAACACACTGTTTGCTTCTTACGTTAATGATTCACTAATAAGAAAAGAGTCATTTGTTTTTGTGAGTCAACACTGGTTTTTGTTGATACACAGAAAAGAACCGGCTTGTATAAGGAATCGCACTACACTGATCGTGTTGTATGTTTTTGAGACATTATGAAAATGATCGTACCTGTCTGTACCACACATATGTTGTCAAGACCTGGTTCTTCTCATCCTGTGTGGCACAGAAATACATACAAAAGAATGAATGCAAAACAACAACAACTACAAAATATAAAATAATTAGTTTAGCTTACATATTTAATAGACAATTGAGAATTTTACTCACCACATTGAGAATCGCATAAACCATTAGGTCAATGGCTACCGTCGTTGATTGTCTCCAGTCACGCACTGGTCGAACTCCTTTCTTATATCCGGCACTTAAAAACTCATTTAATCTAACCAGAGTGGCGTTGGCGAAACGCCCAGTGTTATTGCCCAGCTTCTTCACTACACCCAGATAAAAGGATAGTCACGCATCTCTTTTACTTTATTCACCTTTAGCTTAAGCATTCAAAGTTTAAAGACATATGCGAAATCATATTGATTAATTGAAATATATTAATAGTGTTTCAAAACCTGCAAAGACAGCATTTTGATGCATCAGAAAGCAGCTAACTAGGTTTTGAGATGGTTTTAAAACCATCTCAAATGTTCGTATAACCAAAGTCAAAAGTTTAAGAAAAGTTTTACCTGAGCAAGTCACCAGCGCCCCATACATGCAAACGCAGAGAGCTGTCCAGAGTGCTGAACATTTCATTGTGCCGAGCTGTTTGGCGTTGCCCTGGGTTCTTCTCGCAGGCTTCTAGCCTGGTGCTGCTTCCTTCCAGTGATGCTTCCTGAGCTCCATTAGTTATCTCTGAGCTTTCGCTCGGGCTGTCATTACAGCACTTAGTCCACCCTCCCTTCTCTGCATCATCATCTAAGGCAGGTCAAAAGCACTTCAGCTTGTCCCAAGAGTCATATAGGAGAGAATTAACTATATAAGCATGCAAGCATAGTGTAATGTTGAACTGAAAAAAAAAAATAACAACAGATACTATTTCTTATACTATTTCTTAACTGTATTAATATTATACAGTTGGTAGTTAAATAACTATTTAGTCACAATTATTTTGTGAGCACCATCTTTGATTAGGCCTCACCTTAAGAATAGAGCATTGAGGCTGTGGTGTATTTACGTTTTAAACATTTTAAATATAACAGATTAAATAGCATAAACAATGCCAAATGTTTTCTAAATGATTCTAATGTTTTTCCCCTCACACCAACTCAACAGTGGAGGGGGTGTATGAATTACAGCTACCTTTGACATTTCATGGCTCATATTTCACCACCAAGTTCAAGTCAATTTCCATGAGCACTTAGACTACTACATTAAACTGTGATCTAATGCTTCGCCCAGCCATGATGAGACTTAATTAGCCCGGCAATAGGCAGGTGATTAGATTTACGTCAGGAAAATATTATCAGAATTTTGATGAGGAATTGAATTAAGTGTTTTTTCTTTCTTTCTTTTTTTTTTCTGACTGGACAGGCAGCTCCGAGAAGCTCTGTAATGAAAATGTACTATAGTGATAGTGACGTGAAGGTTATTGTGGTTTATTTTTCAGTAAGGAAACTGGAGCTTGAATATGTGATAATGTTACAGTACAGGGAGGGGTTCTTCAATCTCATTATATGTTATGTGTGATATTTCAAAGAATGTTCTTTAATCTCTTCTTATGTATTTTTTAGGATGTATTGCTACCTGATCTGGCCCTTAAAAATTACATTTGTTTACATAAGCCTATGTAGTCCAATATATTCAAATATTGTTCGAATTTAATAAAAATCAGTTAATTTAGAAAATTACAAGAGGATTTCGATTACTTCCTTAAACAGTTTTCCACTGTATTTTCATTAGTATGATTTTTTGGATCATTCAGGACATAAATGGTGAAAATGTCTGAAATTATATTTATGTTTAAAATTGTCTGAAAATGTCAGAAATTTATGAATTTGCATAAAACACAAATATATATATATATATTTTGTTTTTACACAAATAATATATATATTTTATATATAATATAAATATTTATAAATAGTTATATTGTGTATGTTTTACACAAATTTTATATATTATATAATAAAAATAAAATTATTTGTTTTAGCAGAACAACAATACAAATTATTTACGCACTATTTATTTTTGCAAGCATGTTTATGTTTTTGCAACAGTAAAAAAAACCTTAGCAAAGCAGTTATAGTAAAATGTGTTTACATTATGTAATCAAACCATCTTAAGATCCTATATTTCAGCTTTAATTTTTTGAATCTCCATTTAAACATATTCCATTCAAAACTATAGATATCATTAACATAAAAAGTATTAACATAAATAAACACCTCAATGTTTATGAGTGGAGATTTATGTAAGAGAAATGTGCTACAATCAAAAGAAAACATTTAGAAGCATGGAAGAGAAAGACATTATACAAATACAAATTAGTACAATAATTTGTTTTCCTTTATTCTACTCAATACAAATACATACAACATAAAGAATATTTGCTTGCAGCTAGTCATTATGATTTTTACATCTGAAAGAAAGTTCACATGATTTACAATAATCTCCTTAGGAAACTGGTCTCATTTTGTCGAGTCGATCTGCAGAAGCACATCTGAATTAATGTTAACAGTAGGCATCACTTGCAATTAATTGTTTGATACTTTAAAACTGAAACTGCAGTTGTGGAATCTATCAATTTGTTTTAACTTTCTCCAACCGCTTCGCCTCTGTTTTTGTCTTTGTCTTTTCGTTACACCTCTTTTTTCCCCTACCACCTTGTTCAGACTTTCAGGCAGAGCTCCAGGTACCCCAGAGCAGCAGTAGAGTCATAACATAGATGAACATAAGTACTAGGTACATGCAGAAGAGAAGCCTGTCCACTTTCAGGCACAGTTCCACCCAGTAGGACTGTGAACTGCCCTCACTGTCCTCCTCCTGAAGGTACAGTCTGAGAGACACCACCTCCTGCAGGATTTTCTGCAGTGGAGAGTCACTGTTTGAGACATCTGTCAGGGAAAACAGGTCTGGCTCTGGAGACAGATCAGACTCGTAGCCTGAATCAAAGAGAACAGAAGGGGTCCTTGATTATGATTTCACTTTTTTAACTTTAGTTAGTGTGTAATGTTGCTGTTTGAGCATAAACAACACCTGCAAAGTTACGAAGCTCAAAGTTCAATGCAAAGAGAGATATTTTCTTTTACAGAAATCGCTTTTAAGGACTACAACAAACGGCTGGTAGGGACTACAACGAGCTTCTTCTCGGGTTGGTGACATCACTAACCCTAAAATTTACATAAACCCTGCCCCCGGGAACACACAACAAAGGGGGTGAGGCTATGTTGGGCTGCTTTAGAGAAGAGGAAGAGTTGTTGTAGTAGAGTGTTGTTACCATGCCGTCATTTTTACGCCAGACTGCTTCACAAACGAGGGTCAATTCAAGGCTGGATTTGCACAAAAGATTAACAAGACGGCACATGCTAGTCGATGAGTTGAATCAACTCCACAGCAACTACATAAATTTATCCACTAACCATTCAGAAACGTTCAGATGCATTCTAAAAGTTGTAACTTCTTCCTCAGTCTCTCCATCAGTGTCCGACTCTGGTTTGGACAATGTAAGGCTGAACACTGTTACTGACAATTGTCATTTTGGCTGTGTGAGATTCTCCAGCTTTGTTTTTTGTTGAGCAATCGAAGCGTGATCTGTTAACGCTCCACCCTCTTTTGGAAAGCGTCCAGGAGCAGCAGCTTATTTGAATTTAAAGGGACACACAAAAACAGCGTGTTTTTGCTCACACCCAAATAGGGGCAAGCTAAATGGTCTGTGGTGTATTTTGAGCTGAAACTTCACAGACACATTCTGGGGACACCAGAAACTTATATTACATCTTGTGAAAAGGGGCATAATAGGTCCCCTTTAAGCCATTTAGAAGCATGTGATATAGTATATGAGTGTGATTGTTATAGGTACAATAAATTAAATATAATTTAATAAGGTATAGGTATATTATCATAAAGCTTCAAAAAAGGCAACAAGATGAACACTGCAACAATATTACAGTGATATTGATAGCCTACTGAAGTCCTCTGAGGTCATATACACCATCTTGCTTCAACAGAAAAAAAGAGTGTGTGAATTTGCAATGTGTCAATACTTTTGCATGAAAGTAGCACTGAGCGGTCTTATATACAGCATTGCTATGGACAATGATGAGACCCTTTTTGCATTTCCGAGGTTCTCAGAAGCAGAAGTCGTCATAGTTAAGTAATCTTCTATAGTGGTGAATGGAAGATATCATTTTTATATAAAAATAGAATTTTTGTACTTTCATTTGCTCCAATAGCAAAAGAAAAAATCCCTGATAGAGTTTCTACGTTGTTTTTTCATCTAGATAATGTTAATTTATGAATAAACTTTTAGTTGTTAGTTCATAATATATTAATAATTTTTTATTTCAATGTTTTGAAATGTATTAGTATATTCAGTATTACTTTAATGTTAACAATACTGTATTAGTACTGTTAACATTAACAAATTAATCCTGTAAAAAATGAATAACTAATGTTAACATATACAACCTGTAAACAACATGATAAATGGATAATATTCTCTCTCCTACCCCCAGACTGGTCCATATCATCCAGTGTCTTCATCGAAGTGAAAGCGCTCTCGATAAAGCTCTGGTCCATTGAGCCATATTTGTCTAGCAAGCAAGCAGACATGGACATCTCCTTGACTTCGTTCTCACTGTAATGCAAAAGCTTCACTACAAAAATGGACAATGACAAACTAAGCACCAGCAGCGCCATGCAAACAGCAAAGAAGACCCCTATGGCAAAAAGAGCAGACATTCTTGTCAGTAAGGTTAGGTTGCTGTTGTTAATAGGGGAACATTGTAATTAGGAAGAGCTCTGGCTGTACTATACCAATGAGGGGTGTTTTAATGGCTGTGGCAGGGATTTCATCCATCAGATTGACTCTGATTACAGTGAAGCCCAGGAGAATGCTGGTCTTGAAAGTGATGCGAGTTCCACTGTTTGGAGGCAAATAGAAACTGGTGACATCCACCACCATGAAGAAGATGCTCGGGATGAGCAGACTTACCACGTACAGCAGGGGGCGCCTGCGGATCAGCACCTTCAGAGAGAAACAGAGTGTCTGGGATTGAAAGCTCTCTGGGTGATACTTATTTCATCACTTGCCATCAGAAAAATGTGCTCTCGAAGCAGTCTAAAATGGCTGTGTCTGAAGGGGAATTACATAACAAGCTTAAGCCTTCTCCCCATTTCCTGGATTTGCTAAATCGGTCCAATTTCTCATTCTAGAAGTGAAATTGTTTTCCCACACCTCAGCTCCCCCTGAGAACCCAACCTCACTGCCATTGAGCTATTTCCTCTCGCTGCCCCTCATCTGGATCAGGACCATCCATTTCACTTTCCTTATTTAAGTTTGCTTAAGCTTTCACAGTACAACAAAGAGCAATTTCATACTGACTTAAACATGTTCCCCACCCATTTGGCCAATAAGTAAAAACACAAATATGGATCTCTAAATGGCTTTCGGCAATGAGCCGCAGAGCAAAGGTAATCAAAGAACACCGCCATTTCCATGGTGTGCGCATCTTAGTGGAACAGGGTGGATTGCCCATGAGCTTTGAGCTATTGGCCCATTCCTCCCACTGAACACGACGCTCATTGATCAAATGCCAGAAAGACAGTCTCATTATCATCATCCTTGCTGTGTGTTGTCTGCCGCTAAGACTCATCTATTAGTATTATAGCATTAGTGTGACTCCACTAACAGCCATGTAAAGGTTGGAGAAGGGTTGTGACACATCAGACTGCTGTCAATACTCTAGCGTGTCCGGCAGACTGTTAAGTGCCTAATCTCTCCGTCAGCCTCCAAAATTAACATCTGTCAAACACCAGTCAAATTTGGCAGTGATGAGTAAATAAAAATGTATATTGAATAAAATACATATTTAATTAAGAAAATTTAAACAAAATGTAATTCAATTTAAATTTAAAAACATTATAATATAATATATTTTTTTAATTAAATAAGTATTAATAATTTTAAATTAAAAAAGTTGTGAAGGAAGTAGTGTCTGATCTTTTCTTCCATACTGAGAAGTGCATCCGAGTTAAATGATTGTTGTAAAAGAAAAAAATGCCAGGCAGAGACTTAGTTTTTATCTATGGTTGTTGACTGAATGTGAACTTGCAGTCAACTGTAATAAAGGGCCAAGGTTTAAGCAGACAAAATGATTGTAGATGTCTAATAATAATAATAACTCCAAAACTACAAATACTACATCTAATTTTACCCACATACATTCAGTACACTGCACGACATAAAAATCTCAACTGCTTGGTTACTTATATCGTTCCAAAAAGTAAACTATATTATCGGACAGCAATATATTTAAAGGGTTAGTTCACCCAAAAATGACATTTCTGTCATTAATTACTCACCCTCATGTCGTTCCAAACCCGTAAGACCAAACAACCCGTAAGACCAAAACATCTTCAGAACACACAATTAGAACGTTCTGGCGTAGAAACTGGAAGCGCTAAACATAAATAGCGTATGAGAATGACAGGGAAGAGATGCATTTGTTGAATAAAGCCATTATTTTTTTGTTTTTGCGCACAAAAAGTATTCTCGTCGCTTCATAACATTGAGGTTGAACCACTGTAGTCACATTAATTATTTTAACAATGTTTTTACTACTTTTCTGGACCTTGGATGTGGTAATTTCGTTGCCTTCTTTGTAGGATAAAAAAAAACTTCTTGGATTTCATTAAAAATGTCTTAATTTGTGTTCCGAAGATGAACAAAGGTCTTACGGGTGTGGAACGACATGAGGGTGAGTAATTAATGACAGATATTTCATTTTTGGGTGAACTAACCTTTAAATTTGGATATTTATAGTGCGTACACTGTAATACACTCATGTAAAACAAATATATATATATATATATATATATATATATATATATATATATATATAAACTACCAGTCAAAAGTTTGGAATCTGTAAGATTTTTAATGTTTTTAAAAGAAGTTTCGTCTGCTCACCAAAGCTGCATTTATTTAATTAAAAATACAATAAAAACAGTAATATTGTGAAATATTACTACAATTTAAAATAACAGTTTTTTGTTTGAATATATTTTATAAAGTAATTTATTCCTGTGATCAAAGCTGAATTTTCAGCATCATTACTTCAGTCTTCAGTGTCACATGATCCTTCAGAAATCATTCTAATATGCTGATCTGCTGCTCAAGAAACATTTATTGTGTACAATTGTACAAAATATTTGTGTACAGTTTTTTTCAGGATTCTTTGATTAATAGAAAGTTCAAAAGAACAGCATTTATTTGAAATATAATCTTTTGTAACATTATAAATGTCTTTACTGTCACTTTTGATCGATTTAATGCATCCTTGCTGAATAAAAGTATTAATTTCTTTAATTTCTTTTCAAAAAAAATAAAATGAAAAATTCTTAATGACCCCAAACTTTTGAATGTTAGTGTATAATGTTACAAAAGCTTTGTATTTCAGATAAATGCTGTTCTTTTGAACTTTCTATTCATCAAGGAATCCTGAAAAAAAAACTGTTTTCAACATTGATAATAATCATAAATGTTTCTTGAGCAGCAAATCAGCATATTAGAATGATTTCTGAAGGATCATGTGACACTGAAGACTGGAGTAATGATGCTGAAAATTCAGCTTTGATCACAGGAATAAATTACTTTATAAAATATATTCAAACAGAAAACAGTTATTTTAAATTGTAATAATATTTCACAATATTACTGTTTTTACTGTATTTTTAATTAAATAAATGCAGCCTTGGTGAGCAGATGTCACTTCTTTTAAAAACATTAAAAATCTTACCGATTCCTAAGATTTTGACTGGTATTGTGTGTGTATATATATATATATATATATATATATATATATATATATATACATAAACAAACATTAACGTTTTCTGATTTTCTGCTTATTTGAAACAATGTATATTGTAATTGAAATTGAAATCTAAAGCTTTTTTTTTTTTACTTATTGAATAAGCCCAGTATTAATCCTCACATTAAACTGAATCTGCGCATAGTCTCTTCCCTCTAGATTCAGTGTCCAGTAGTGAGAAGGGACAGACAGCAGCTCCCATTCACCATCATTCATGAACTCTCTTGTGTCATTGGCGATTTCCTCAGCAGACCTCCATAGAGCTAAATCCACTTCACTCACTGTCAGAGAAACACATCAGGAGTTTATTGTGTTATTGCAGAATTAAGTGTTTATGTTGGCAGGTTCATGAGAAGCTTATTTAAAGTGGCACCTTTTAAAAGATTCTAACCAGGGCTGATCAAAAACACTCAGTAATCACAGCAATTCTCATTATACAGAGACCAGCTTGTTTGCAAAGGAGTGAAAGCACGAGCTGTGGATGAGTGAGTCATTTACCTGAGTGGAGCCAGCTGCGAAAGGTCAGAGTGCAGTTCTGCTTGTCAAAGGGAAAAGCATAAATCTCCAGGTGACAGGCTGAGACCACCTGGATGGGTTTGTAGTTTTTTACTGTTCCTGAGCAGTTGACATAAACATATGGGATGACTGGGGATTTGCCAACATCGACGCTGGAGAGAGAGGAAGACATATGATGCAATGAGAATATAACTTGACAAAATTCATTTATCGAAAACAAAAGGAGCTTGTGATGTGGCCAGGAGAGATACATCTATCATGTACATACAATTCACTTATAATGACATCAGGCACCCAGATGGCATCCGAGGACAGCGATATTTCAGTGATTCCATCAAACTCTTCAGGATCCCAAACAAGAAACTCATCGTTCCATATCTGAAACATTAGAGTAATGTGGTTTACTGTTACCGCCTACTGTAGCAGGTCCCATGAGAAAGATTCAAATCTCTCAAATGTTCAGATTTCATGCATTTGAAAATCTGATTATTGTGTATGTGTTTCTTTGCTGGACCTGTCTCAGAAAGATAAAAATTAAAAGTCTTTTATGAATCCTTGTCATTCATTGCATTCTTTTTATAGAAATTACTGTTTGTATAACATGGCATTTATGTGGACACCCAGATTTTGTGAAACATATTAATATATATTGATAATATTTAGAAGTAAAGTGAAATGTTCAGGTTAAAGTCAGATAGCTGGATTTCAAGAGGTTACAGTGCTTAAAAAAATTTTTTTTAAAAAGCTACCGTAAACAATCCACATCAGACTAATCCGAATAGTATTTTATGAATCATTACCACTAATTAGACAAATTAATTGATACTAACTTGGCGATAATAAATGCTGGTGGTAACTTTCTGAGTCTGTCCATCCTGTGAAAAGACAGGTGCAAAATTACTTTGTTATACTGACATGTAAAACAGACTTTAACACCTGTGCAGTACATTTATTTAGTCAACAACTTCTAACAGTGAACAGTCCTATGCATTGCATATATAAAAAAAAGCCTAACGTGAAAGATGTATTTACAATACCGATCATACTATGAACAAGTAATACACTTAATCTCTCTAAATATTATGTACTTACCACATCTAGGACAGATTGGATTATAAGGTCAATGTAAATGGTAGTTGGTTTGGTCCAGTTCTGGACAGGCCGAACTCCACAGTTGTATTTGCGAAGAAGTAACCTGGTGAGTTGGTTGAGAGCAGATCTTTTTGGTTTCTCTGGGACAACCTCAGCCTGTGGAATAACTGTACAGAAATGTTACTCAGTGCAGATCTTGGTTATGTTATAATTATCAGTATGGTTTGGCAGCAATTCAAATACATTCATCATATAAAATTCACAGTACGTAAAAAGTTCACTGAAAGGTTAGGTGGCTTTTTAAACGGTCTTAAAATGTTTCTAGTTGTGTAGCATCCTTTGAACGTTAAATGTTAATGCAATCAAGTATAACTGAACAATTAAAACAAGAAGCAGCACTGGACTTACCTGTCAGTAACAAAGATAGCAAGAGGACAGGACTCATCTTGGCAATTCAATTCCAGGATCTTCAGAGGAAGAAAAATGCAAACTTATTCAAATCACTTTCTACAGCTTTTGTCCCAGCTTTTACCCTATTTTTTTTACCCTAAATTTTACCCTATTACAAAGTGTCTTTTATTCCAGCAGAATGCCATGGAGCATCAGAATGGTCGCTGTACACATGACTGCAACAAATGCACAGCAGCAACTTGCTCACCACTCCAGCAAATTGATTTTCCATTATGATGGTAAGAAGATCTGGGTTTAGTGAATAGGATGTGTACTCTGACTGCTCAATTCATGGACCTGTATACTAGAACATAATGTCATACAACGTACATAATCATGATTATCTATTATCAGTAAAATCATCTAAAAATAACTTAAGGATATTGTAATTCTGCTCTTCTGAATGTGTGCATATTTTAACAAACCATTGTAATGTGTTTTCCTACTTTGGCATTCGTTGTCATGAAGTTTTTAACAGTAATCAAATACACAATAAATCGTGTGATATAGTGTAGCAAATAGCATAGCATGATGCAAATTTTAAGCAAGTTTTTTCTTATGTTTTCAAAAAGCGTTCTAAAAGTCATCACTAAATTAGTGCCACATATAGACTACTCTGTCAAACAGCATCAAGCTAGAATAGATTTCTACTTTAAAGAGCATTTTTCTTGCTTTTTATTATTAGTTATTGCTTATAAATTTTAAAGATTTTTTAAAACTTTTTTTTTCTGTGTACATAGGGACAACAGAAATTAGGATGCGTGGAAAATTTATCACCGTATACAAGTCATTTTGATATTGTAAGACATTGAGTAACATTTTACCATACGCATAGCTATACTTATTGAAAATATCAGATATGATGTAACGTTAGGTTTAAAAAATATGGAAGAAGCATTAAGGCGGCCAACACACATTATATTATTATATGTATATGTAGCTATATTATATTATTATAATTTATTATTGTTAGTTTTGTTTATTTACCCTAACTAAAGTAGCCTAACAATATTTTCCGGCAAAAAATATTTACCTATTTACTGGGCTACGGTGTCATTAAGGAAATTAAACAAAACGACTGAAAGCGTCTCACTTTCTGAGGGAAATCCATTAGTAAATCGTTAGACTATATTTTGGGGCAACCAAAATTGGCATTTATTTCCGTTTAATCCACATTACCTCTGTCTGGATGATTCTTTCTTATTAATAGGTCCGGGGTTAAAAAAGTTCACATAGTACAGGACTCGTTTCTTTTGACGTTTCTTGACTGTTTACCAAGCGCGCGCACGACGATTCCCAGCGCGCGCTTGAGTGATCGTTTGTCCCGCGCGGCGCTTGTGTGGGTGTGTGTGTGGGGGGCATATGGAGTAGGTCACACTCTGGAGTCAGGGCGAAGCCATCTGGAGAAATATATATATATATATAAAAGTTATTGCCATGAGAGTTGAACAGGATTTTGAACATGGGGAAACGTCTGAAAACTCGGTGAGTGTGTTGTTTTAAAGAACATGTAGTCAAATTAACATAGCCTAATTGTGAAAATGCTTGTGTTAATGAGATCTAGACAGCAGTGACTGTCACTGTCTGTTTTGCTTTAAACAGTTTTTAGTGGTAGACGGACTCTAACAGACCTGTAATTTTAAATTAACTTATAAAGTAGCATATGTTTTTTGTTTTTTTAAACCTAAACAAATCCAATTTGTATCCTAATTTGGAACCAATCTAGAAGGATCTGAATTGGAATTTTCCTATTGAAAAACCATTATTCCAAAACAGCCTTCTGACAAGCATTATACAAAATCCACTATATACAACTTTCAGTTTATCCACTTGTTTGATTCTTAAATGAGCTTTATTTGATCCCATTTGAATTGTTTCCAAATTATGATAGAAACTCCAATAGGAATCTTGTTTAGATTGGGAATCTGTTTTGAAATGTTTTAAATTGGTTTCTTTTCCTTAAAAAGAGTATCTTTAATGTTATCCTCTGAATGAAATCTAGGAATTATTGTACGTTTGCCACTCAAGCTCATTTATGATAAACATAGGCGCTATCTGTGTCTAAGGCCCAAAATAGAGCTCTGAGTGCTACTCACAGGCCTCCAGCTCACCATATATGTCTCCTGCTCCCAGTCTAGGGTGACTGGCTGCCTCCACAGCCATGCTAACATTCCCACCTGCTGTCAGAGTTTCTTTATTTAGTTCTGTAGCTCCTGCATCTATTATCTGGGGCAAAGACTTTTTTAAAAATGTTTAAAAAAAACACTTGCTAAAGCCTATTTTAAGGCATACTTGGAAAAAATAAAATCTGATTTGGATTTATTGTACGATGTAGACATTTTCATGCAGAAGGCTTTCATAAATGTTGATTAGGCCAGCTATAGACTCCTCAGCCCACGCTCATTTGACACCTGAGTCAGAAATACGGTTATGCTGGGTGTTAAATCCAAGTGCAAATTGGGTCTCATATCATATTCTTGTTTTTAACTTATCAGTTCACACCTGCTCTTTTTTTTCTGGAACGGATCCTGTTATTGAGTATGTTGTAGTTAATTGCTCAAGTGAGTCTTGTTATCACAAACAGAAGCATTCTCAATACGCCTGTGGCAAAGCATTTGAATTTTTGATCCACAGAAATTAAAAACAGCATGTTTGCTTGTCTTTTTCAGAGCCAAATGCTACTTAACCAGCTCAGAGAGATTACTGGCATTCAGGATCTGCAGGTTCTCCAGAGTGCCCTGAACGTATGTTCAGTACAGCAGCACTTATCCGTGTGGTTATAACACAAGCAGCAGATGTAATGTTACTGACACGGCTATTAATAGAAAATAAGCCAGACAAATGTTTGTAAATATGTAAATCATACCATGTGCAAGAGTTTCCCTTACATTCATCTGTGAGGGTTGGGTAACCTAGATGTGGTACTAAAAAAAAGCATGTATGTCTGATAACCTTAAAGCAAAACATTTAGTGCCCGAACTAGTGACTAATTGCAAGAAAACTCTTTATCCAGGCTAGTCAGGGTGACATCAGCCATGCCATTGGGCTACTGACCACCCAGCCCCCAGAGGAAGAGCACATGCCCGAAGAACCCACTAAAGCCAATAATGAGAGGAACACATCCAATACACAGAACGGTGGGCTGAAAAGACATTATTAATATCAAATGACTTTCATGTCAGCGCATTTTCCAAAGATTGATGTATTTATATAGAAGTGTGTCACAAATAATGTCATGATGTTTATTTTATACCCATGAAGTTCACCCGTCCTCATGTAACTGGAATTGTTCTCAGGTTCTGCTAAAGACGATCTGCAGACCGCCATTGAGCTTAGTCTTCAGGAGTCACAGCAGGCCGAAGCAGAGCGCAGAGAGCTGCACAGGTTCATTCCTGATGGGGTAGACTGGGGCAATTGTAACATTTTTACACTTTTCTTCATAAACTCATAGACTACTACAAATAGTAAAAGTCACCTTCTTTTGAAATAGGAAATATTTATATGTGCCAAAAGTACACTTTCTTTCAAAAGTATGGAGTCATTAAGTAAGATTTATAAGTATGGAGTCAGTCAGTATAATTTATTTATTTATATATATTAATACCGTTATTCAGCTAGGACACATTAAATTGAACAAAAGTGACAGTAAAGACATTTATAATGTTACAAAAGGTTTTCTGAAGGATTGTGTGACTGCTGAAAAATTCAGCTTTGCCATCACAGGAATAAATTGCGTTTTAAAATATATTAAAATTAAATATAATTATTTCTAATAATATTTTACAGTATTACTGTTGTTACTATGTTTTTGATCAAATATGCAGCTTTGGTGAACATAAGAAAATTTCTTTCTAAATAATTAAAAAACAACAACAAAAAAAACTTACCGACCCCAAACTTTTGAAACAAAGTGTATGTGTCTCTCATTTGTGCCAAAAGTTACTGTGTAAATAATCAACTTATAATAAAAAGGACTAGATCATATTATAGTGCTAAGTCAAATACTAGAAAATAGATAATTGTAACAGTGGTTGGGGGCAATTGTAATAGTTGAAAAACAAATTCTATTAACACACTTAATCTCAAATAAGAGCGCGCCTTAAAAAATTATATCATTGTTTTATTACGTTTTAATAGTAATGAATGGTTTTCACTATTATATAGTACTTTTTTAATTGTAAGAAATAATGTTTAAAAAATACATTACAAAAAGTACAGTATCTGAAAAAAATGTAATCTCTTCTAAAATATACTGATCAAGTCAAAAACATTCCTTCGGCTCCATTTTGATGAAATAATGTTCATTATGTATTTTAAAGGTTTACAGTTTTTAATCTGTTCGGTAATAAATTCAGTTTTAATGTCATGCTACAATTAGTGTTACCTCCAAAACCATTTATGTTAACTTTTAACCAACAGCCTGAAGAATGATTAAACTCAGCGGCATCAAAACAGAAGAACATTTTTGGTCATTATTTCTCTAAATCATTTAAAGACAAAGTTTAAACCTTATTTAACTCAGAGAGAGAGAATTTTATTAACCATATGCAAGTTATATCACTCAAACTTGAGTGTGAATTTAGAGCTTTACAATTTCCCCCTTCTCCTCTACTACAGTGCTTTTGTGTGAATTTAAGGGCAGTAGTAACTATCAGACTCTGGCCTTGACTGTCTCACCCACTCCTGTTTCTACTCTAGGGCTCTTGAGGTTAGTGCAGAAGAGAATGCGGCCCGCATAAAAAGGAAGAGGTGTGAGGCATCTGGAGAGAGCTGCAGCCCCGCTGACTGGATCCGACAGGAGGACTGTCCTGTGGGCATCCGTAATGTAGGAAATACCTGCTGGTTCAGTGCTGTCATTCAGGTGCGTGGAGTTTTTAATCACCACTTTTGCTTTAAGATGATAGAAAAGTCAGTATTTTCAGTAAAATTAGATTGTTATGCTTGTTTGCATATGTAAGCTTCACTTTTAGGATGAGTTTCACATTGCATATAAATTGAGTTTTGATGGGCAATTGTGAGTGCTAATACATTTTAGTTTTTAACAGATTCTTTGAGAAACCAAATTCTAAAACAAAAGCACTACTGTAAGTGTTCTCATCTATGATCTGGCCATATTGTGCAAATTAAATTAGTGGTATTGCTAATGACTGGAGAATAGAGAAGATCAGGTGGAGTGTCTGTTTTTTTTTTTTTTTCTCCCTTGACTGCAGAAGTGTCTCAGAGCTGTAATTTTATTACATCCATTACCTGGCTGAATTTAGCAAAGCTTCTCAGATGTCTGTGTTGAAATATAAGCCTTCACTGATATTGATAGATGTCTGAGCTAATTAAATAGAGCATTGTTTTGATGATAAAGAGAGGCATGAACTCATGGAGTGAGTTATGGCCTATAGATAAGTAACAAACAATCTTTTGTTGATACGTAATGTAGTTCAATGATGTCATTTGAAAACAGTCCCAGCATGGATATTAATATCTCTAGTACAAATACACTATAGTTCAAAAGTTTGAGGGCAGTAAGATTGAGTTAAATTGATCAAAAGTGACATTAAAGACTTTTATATTGTAACAAAACCTTTCTATTTAAAAAAATGCTGTTTTTGACTTTCTATTCATCAGAAAATCCTGACAATTAAGAAATATTAAGCAGGACAACTGTTTTAAACATTGATAATAACAAGAATTATTTCTTTTTATGAGGAACAGATGCACCTTGACATCACAAACAAGATGTTACAACACATGACAACAAAACTGTAAATAAAACTGACAAATGGTCAAATAATTGAACTATAATTGTTCAAGACCTAGTGCGTGATGAAAAGATGGTGAATGGGACAAAAAAAAATGAAATTCTCTTGTTTTTAGTCTTTGTTCCACCTGCCGGTCTTCCGTAGACTGGTGCTCAACTACTGCCTGTCTGAGCATGTGCTGGAAAAATGCAAGAGTCATTCAGTGAGTAATCCAGTACCATTGGATGGGAATGTTGGGTAACACTTTATTTTGATGATCCACTTTAGACATTCTAATAACTATAAGTAAATTTGCAACTGCATGTCAACTACCAGTCATTACAGTATTAGTAGACTGTCTTCTTAATATCTGCTAATGCTTTATTTTGATGCTCCCCAGCTGGCTTTAAGTACACTCTAAAAATACTGCAATAAAAACAACCCAAGCTGGGTTAAATATGGACAAACCCAGCGATTAGGTTGTTTTGACCCTGCTGTTGGGTTAAATGTTTGACCATCCTGCTGGGTAGTTTTATTTAACTCAATTATTGATTAAAAATTACTATATGGATGGCTTAAAATGAACCCAAAATAGATTGGAAATTAAAAATCAGACACATAATTACTAGAGGCAACAGTAATAATCAAAAGGTGAACATTTATTAATAAGCAATTTAATACATGTTTATTATTTAATTATCATTTATTAAACTTATTAATACATGTTCATTTATTAAACTTATTAATACATGTTCATTTATTAAACATATTAATAAATGTTCATTTCCAACCTATTTTGGGTTCAAGCCACCTATATAGTAATTTTCAAACAATAGTTGAGTTAAATAAAATTATCTAGCAGGTTGGGTCAAACATTTAACCCAACCGCTGGGTCAAAACAACCCAGTTGCTAGGTTTGTCCATATTTAACCCAACTTGGGTTATTTTTAGTCCAGCATTTTTTAGAGTGTAACTTTGCAACTTCAGGCCAACTTATTCTACTAACCTGAACCCTAACACATAACCTTAACAGTCTACTACAGTCTACTAACACTCTAATGAGAGCTAAATTACTTAAGTAAAGTGTGTAAAGTGGACCATTGAAGTGTAACTGACTGTTGTATTGAATGTTGTTGATATATTACGTTAAATTAAAAATTAATGTAAGTTATTATTCTCTTCTTGTCAGCATTGATGCTAATATTAAAATATTGCTTATAGCATCAATAGCAGATCTAAATGAATATGTGAGCTGACTAGATTTCTGTTGCAGGAGAAAAGGAACATTGCCTTCATGCAGGAGTTGCGTTGCCTGTTTGCTCTGATGGTGGGCTCAAACCGTAGGTTTGTAGACCCCTCTGCAGCAGTCGAGCTTCTCAGGGATGCGTTTAGAACCAGTGAGGCCCAACAGGTACATCATTTGAATGATTTGATTCACAGCTGTTCTGTCAGGGTCTAATTTTAAAACGAAACAGTTGCAAATGATACACTAATAAAGGGAATCTTCAAATGTTTACCATTCACATGCAGTTTATAAAGCTATCAGAGCTTCTAAAGAGAGACTGTGCTGTATTCTTGGAAAACAGTGTTTATTTTAAGATTGCTTATTCTAGGATGTCAGTGAATTCACACACAAGTTGCTTGACTGGCTAGAGGACGCATTCCAGCTGGCTGCTAACGGAGCGTAAGTTCATGAATTATAAATAATAATAGTATTTGATGAAGTGAGCATGACTAAATTTTGATGCTTGAAAGGATTTATTTAACCCTTTACTGCACAGATTATGAAAGCATTTTTAAATGTTAAATGATTTTGTTTTCTTACAAAAATGGACATCATTAATAAAATAAAAAAAATTATGAGGAACTATCCACTGCATCCTTAATCCATTCCAGTTTCATTTTTAAAATGAACTACTCACTAAGAAATGTGAATCATATCTGTAATATTTAAATGTATTTAAATAATAGTGTGACTAAGAAAAAAGCTTTTTAATGGTTTATTTAAAATCATTTTATTGCCATCTTATATGCATCATGTGTTTGCAACATGAAGAAAATGTGTTTGTTACCCTGAGGCAACATCTTGCTGTGGAGGGTTAATTAATGAATGGTAATGAGTATAGCATTTGTTAAAGAATGATGAATAATTACCCTATAGCATATTTGGTTGCTAATGTACTTGGCAGGAATTTTTTTATCCCCAAAAATAAAACGGCAGCTTTTTTTTTTTTTTTTCAGAAACCCAGAGGATAAACAAAACAACCCCATGGTCCAGCTGTTTTATGGCACATTTGTGGCTGAGAGACTTCATGAAGGTAAGAAAATGATATTTCTTCTGTAATTATTCTATGTTTATCACTCTCATTGATGATAGTTGTGTAATTGTGCGCAGGAAAGATTGTGTCTAACATTGAGCAATTTGGACAATACCCTCTCCAAGTGAACGGCTTCAACAATTTAGACGAATGTTTGGAGGGCGCCATGGTTGAAGGAGAGATTGAGTCTCTTCATTCAGATCAGACGATCTCCTCTGGCCAGGAGGTCAGTTTCTCTACATTCAAATATATGGACTAAAGTATGCACGTGCTGCTATTATGAATTCAAGTATGTCTTTTTTTTTTTTCTAGAGGTGGTTCTCAAAGCTGCCGCCAGTGTTGACATTTGAACTGTCCAGATTTGAGTTCAATCAGTCTTTAGGGCGACCAGAAAAAATACACAAAAAACTGGAGTTTCCCCAAGTGATATATATGGACAGGTCTGTCTGTCTGTCTATCTATCTATCATCTATATCCATCCATCCATTCTATTCTATTCTATTCTATTCTATTCTATTCTATTCTATTCTATAGGTTTATATGATTCAAGAACAATCAAATCAGTGGTAAATGCCAATTTACTATTTTTTGTGTGCAGATACCTCCATAAAAATGTTGATCAGACCCATGGTAGAAGAGGAGAGGTCAAGAGACTCAAGGACCAGTTAACAGCTCTGCAGCAGAAACTTGAGGGGTATGTTTAAAATCCAAATAGAGGTTATATCGTGCTCAACATTACAAGTAGTCTTTTAGAGTTTCTCTCGAAACAGTCTTAACATTCTCTAAACTATAAGTGCAATTGTCACAACTGTTCGCTAAAACATCAGAACTCTACTGCATGTCTGCAATATGTAGTTACTCACCCTAAACATTTAATACATGCTTTAAAACCTAGTTATTGTGTCAGTAAGTTGGCCAATGCCACCAAAACAAAAAGCCTTTTTGTCATTGTGTGAGCCACACTGGTCAAAATGTTTTTTCACCATGGAAATATTTTTAAAATACAAATGTCATGTGCTTTCTACTTTTTAGTTTTCCGTTTTCTACACTATATAATAATGTCAGTTTTGTCTAGCTGAATGCTCTTGTGTCTCACACTGAGATTTTTAGATACAGATTTCAGCAGTAAGTAAAAATTTACTAGGAAAAGTCAATACTGTAGTACACAAAAAGAAACATTTGGTCACACTTTATATTAGGTGTCCATAACTACTATGTACTTACATAAAAATAAGTACAGTGTAATTATTGTATTCATATATTATTGAAGTGGGATACAAGTAAGGTTAGGGACAGGCTTGGTGGTATGGGTAGGTTTAAAGGTGGGTTGAGGGGTAACGGAATAGTCAACAGTGTAATTCTAGATTTAGTTAGCTGTAATTACATGCAGGGTTTTTTTAAAATATAAGTTCAATGTAAAAACGTACACAATAAGTACATTGTATCAAATTATTAATTTAAATGTTAGTACATAGTAGTTAAAGACAACTAATATAAAGTGGGACTGAACATTTTTATTTATACAGCACATATTTGTAGAAATGTGTTACATGTAAACTGAAAATTCACAGTTGCTTGTTCATTTTTACATATTCTATTATGTATTCCCCTAACACCACACATTCTTACATATCTTGCTCTTCCACAACAAGCAACTTTCAATTGTCAGTTTATATGTGACACATTTCTACAAAAAATAAACTGCTGTTGCTGTTTAGGGATTTAGACATTCCTGAATGTTCAAAAATGGCAGTGATTGTGCTGGGAAAGCTCCATATAGCCTACTGTATGCTTCCAAACTTGATTGGATGATTGGTAAGATTGTTATTCCTATTTTATTATAATCGCAGACCATTTGCCAATTCAGCAGACATTACAAACATTCCATGTCACAGGTATTTATGGAATATTGATAACTGAATGGATCATTTTACATGTGGAGGCTCACACGATGAAAGAATGTTTAGAAGTTGTGACAGTTGACAGTTTCACTGAGAATCAACACATACGTTTTGATCAGCAAGCCATGTGCATTTAGATATTGTGCAAATTGTAGACAGTTGTACTTACTCTTTTGCACACATGCCAAAACACATGCAAATTGCTTAAATCAATAAGAAATCCAAATCTGATGTGAACAAGAAACTAATTGTTCAGAGACCTGAACTTTTTGTTTTGAGAGAAAAAAAAGTCTCATTTAGGAATTGAGACAAAACTGTAATATTGTTCTTTGTGGTTTATTTTTCAATTTTAACTATAAAAACTATGATTTTCTTTTTCAAAGATATAAAAACTATGGCTCAGGGCCAACCAAATACCCCCTGGCAGACATGTTGCAGTATGTGCTGGAGTTTGCCACCACAAAACCCACAAATGTGTCTCCTGCCTCGCCAGTACCTACAAACCCTACCGTACACACAGAACCCAGCTCAGGTGACAGCAGGCAAGGCCCACTTTCCTGTGTTCTTATTCATCAGCTGTGTGAGAAATCGCACCCATTGTTTGTTTTCTCTTCTGTGTTTGTCACCCTCTAAATGTTTAATTTCTTGTTGTAGTCAAACAGAACCAGATGATGCTGGCTCGTCAGATGGTTCGGGCTGCCCGCAGACAGCTACACAGAGAACTCCCATACACAAGCCTTTTACTCAGTGCAGACCCCCCATGGAGGTGCCACTGCAACCAGCCCCTCACAGCGTGACTGAGGAGGAGCTGTACTTCGTCAGGGGCTGCTTACAGCGCTGGAGAGCAGAAGTTGAGAACACCATAATCGGTAGATCCTTCACTTAGTGGATGTTGTTTTTCCCATAAGCTTCAATCAATGTTTTTTAAAGCCTAGTGAGCTGCTTTGTTTTAAGCATTTTAAGATGTCATAGGTGCCCTCTAGATGCGTAGACTGCCTTAAAAGGTAACGTAGTGCTGACTTGCCGTTCAAAACCAGTAAAGTCAGTAAGATTTTTATTTTAAATAAATTAAAACTTTTATTCAGCTAGGCATTAAATTGATCAAAAGTGACAGTAAAGACAATTATAATGTTACAAAAAGATTTTTATTTCAAATATTTTTTTTGTGTCTTTTCATCAAAGAAATGTAAAAAAAAAAAAAAAAAAAGTATCACAATTTCCAGCACTGTTTTCAACATTGATAATAGTAAGAAATGTTTCTTGAGCACTAAATCATCATATTAGAATGATTTCTGAAGAATCATGTGACACTGAAGACTGGAGTAATGATGCTGAAAATTCGGCTTTGCCATCCCAAAAATAAATTACATTTTAAAATATATTAACTTAGAAAACAGTTCTAAGACTTTTAATAATATTTCACAAGATTACTGTATTTTTTATCAAATAATTTCAGCCTATGTGAGCACTTTTTTCAAAAACATTAAAATATCATAACGATTCCAAAGTTTTGAACTCTAGTGTATATAGCATGCAATAAAAAAAGCAAAATGTCATATGCGGTCTGTCAAGATTATTCATTAAAAACAGTACATGAAAAATACTTGGATTCCTTTGAGATTTTAAAGTGGTCCATCTGATGGACATTTTACTATCCCATGAAGCTAGAGAAGTTATGGTGTTCATAAATGGTGTGGAACAGTGACGTGGATGACAACATGGCAGATGTCGTATGTCTGGATTGTACTACACACATAACAGAGTGTACTTTTTTAAAGGCACACAATGTAAGATTTTTGAATTAAAATACTTAAAAACCACTAGAACAATGTTATATATTTTGTTGACTTGTGTGCTTAAATGTTTAAATTCAGAGAAATAAGCAATTTTAACCAGGACACGAACTGTGTCCGTGCGTCGCCTATCAATGACATCATACCAGCGTTACCCTCAATTTCAGGTTATATTTTTAGAAACCATGGAAACACCAAAATCGCTTTATATATAATGAGTTTTATTAGACAGGTGAGCAAATGTTTGGATACATTCATCGACAGAAAACTAATGTTATATAGCTCAACACAATAAGTCTTATTGTTTAAATCTCGTTTTCTTGATTTTCAGTGAGTACCATGTTTTACCATGACTAATATCAATGTGTGCAACAAGTGTCTCATAGTAGCCGCCATGCACCAGTAGCATTATAACAAATTTCATCACACAAATGTATCTAATATGATAAAACAGCACTGCTTTACCCCACATATGCTTGACCAGAAGAAGCGGAAACAGCGACTGCGGCATAATAAAAGTTCCGCTGCTCTCAAAGCGTGTTTCGTGCTTGTCTCATTAGCAATCACTTCAGCGGCCTCGTTTCTGCTCGCACAGCACTCGACCCCACTCTGCTTTATACTACAGTAACGTTAATAATATCATCCATGAATATGATTTCTGCCCGAGTCCTATCCCGATTCTTTTCCACCGGCTGTAGACGTAACACCTCCCATGATTCCACGAAATCAAGGCCTCATCAAGCTACGCCTTTGTTTTGAATAAACGACCTCTAGCGGCGAAAAATTACATATTGTGCCTTTAACAGTCGAGAAGTGCTTAATCGAATGCAAATCAAATCTGTGAAAATATAAATTCAAGATGGTGGATAGTTTGAGAAAAATGTTAAATAATTAACTGAAAATTAATTCAGTACTGTATTGATATAAAGGCTTTTAATTAATTCAAATCTGACCCTTTTGCTAAAAATTAAGAAATGTGTGCTTTGTATATTTATACTTTCATTATATTGTGTCACCTGTATTGAAATCAATTTAGTCATGTCTCCCATGTCTCCTTTGCATGTTGAGTTCTATTTGTTAGACACACACAGTTGCCAAAGAAGAAAGCTGCCTATGTAGTCAATGAGGCGGCTCACTAGGTTTTTGGACCTGAGCTGTAATGTGCATTTTAATTTTTCTGTTCTGAAGGCCATCGTTATTCACAAGCAGTTATCCTAATGCGTGTGTGACTGTATCAGGATCCTGGCCTCAGGCATAGCGTATTGATCTGTGTTCTCTCTCTGTGTGCAGAGCTGAAAGCCAGCATTGACAAGGTCAGCCAGGCCCTGGAGGGCATGTACTCAGATAACAGTCTGTGTCAGGTAAAGTCTATATCCTGTATACTCGTTGGTACTTTTATATTGACTGAGCCCTTTCAAGAAATTTGCATGACACCTCAATGAACCCTGACTTCTTATTTGATGATTCCAGGTGCCCTACAGGCTACACGCTGTGCTCGTCCATGAGGGACAGGCCTCCGCTGGCCATTACTGGGCGTACATCTATGATCATGCTCACAAACGCTGGCTGAAGTACAACGATGTTATGGTGACAGAGTCGACCTGGGAAGAGCTGGTTCGAGACTCGTACGGTGGCATGACCAATGCTAGTGCCTACTGCCTCATGTACATCAATGACAAGCTGCCACACCTCATAGCAGGTACTTTCCCCATGTGCCTCTCAGATTACACAGCTGCGCTCAGATTTTGCTGAAGCAAATCACTCATTTGATTTAAGGCATTGGCATTAGCTCCGATTTCTTTCATAAATTAATGTTGATAGCTTTGCTGGCAGGCTTACATTATTTTTTGGGCATAAGTGTCTGCCAAGCTGTGAACATCAAAAACTCTTCCTAATGGCTTTTATTTTGATTCATTTTCCTGATGTTTTCTGTGATAAATTGCTATGTATATTTATATTACGAAGAGGTGGACATTTAATGCATTAATTATGTATAGTTATTTATATAAAAATGCAATAAAAAACATTTAAAGTCAGCATAAAATGGAAGTTGCAGTAGTCTTTCCCTCCCTGTTGTGATGAAAATATGGGTGAAACGACTTCTCGGAAAAAGAAAAAATGTAGGATCGGGACTTGATTTTGTCCAACAGGAATTGATTGGACTATTGAATCATTGTGGTTTGCTATTGCTGTGATGTCATGTGAGTGACAGGTTGTCCTGCCCTCGCACAAATAACTTGTTTATAATAAATACTGCAATATTCCATTAAAAAAAAGTCAATTTTGATTTCATGGTTGATTTTATCTCTGACCAATTCTGACCAGTCCTATCATCAGGAAATGTTTTGCCACAATATCTATCTATCTTCTACAATAATGTAATGTCATTGAACATTATTTTTTTTTCTTATGAATGACAGAAGACACGGACGATGAGACAGGGCAGGCTCTGAAAGGAATGGACTCCCTCCCGTCTATCCTAAGGCGTTATGTTCGGGAGGATAACCGCTGGTTCCAGCAGGAGCTGAGAGAATGGGAAGAGCAATTCTGCCAAGCCCAACGTGAACAAGCAAAAGTTCAAACACAAACTTCCACCAACACAGAGGAACCCGTCCCAGAAGAGCCACAGAACCTAGTGCAAGAACCTGTTCAACAAAAAACAAATGAAGTGTCTGAAGAACCACCTCCAGATTCAACACCAGCACCTTCCCAAGGCAGTGAAGGTCAGGTCCTTTTTCTTTAAAAGGTCAGATGTTTTCCATGTATCTATTGCAAGTATATTTTCAATGTCCTTTCCCTTTCCAGAGCCCATGGCCAATTCAGCAGCTCTCAGCTCGATATCATCAGAGACGAGTGAGAATGTGGGTGAGGGAGGTGAGGAACATATCACCAGTAGCCAGACACATGGCCAGCCAGAAGAACAGAAGCCAGATCAGAGTCAGGTGAGGGCGTTAAAGTGTTATTTGAGACATGCAAAAAATAGGTCACATATACAGCAATGGAGGTTTTATGTACAGTACATATGGGTCACGATCCTCTTCCTCTACATAATCTGCAATAAAACTGTAAAAACACACAGCACTTAAAATAATACATTTAACAAAAATAATTCTATAAACATTTAAATTAAATATTAATAAAACTATTTAAATGAAATATAATCAGGGAACATTTACAGTTTTAATATAATGTTATATTTACAAATAATTACAACAATATTTTAATAAGCAATATTTATTTATTTTAAGTACATATCTTTTTTGAATGCATTGCAATATACTGTTTTACAATAAATTAAATTGCATTTAATACTTTTAGTTTTTACTTCAAAAAACATATTTTGGACGTAAAATGTACTTCCAAAATGTATAGAATATTACAGTAAATTTGCATGCATTATTAAAAAAAAAAAACATATATATATATATATATATATATATATATATACGTATATTATATACGTATCACTATATGTATGGTGCGATTATATGGGACAGAAAGTTCTAGATTTACGTTAGTGGTTAAATCACCACAAACTTGTTTGCTTGTACTTGCTTAATGTTTAATGTTTTGTCTGTTGTGTCGTGAAGCTCTGGTATTTTGTAAGAGGATAAGTTTTGGAAAGGGATATGGGGATAAGGTTCATCGGACAGCTGAGAGCTGTCCAACATGTTTCAGTCTTTTGGTTAAAGTCCCATGCGGGGTTGCTGGGGACAGTGTGTCAGAGGAGAGCTTTAAATAGAGCCTGAGCTCTGTGTTTCCTGCATGAACCATCAAGATTAACTGGATTCCTACCTTTCCACAGTCATTAAGTGATTGTGGAGAACATGTTCCTGATGCTTCAATCAACACAGGCAATTGTTTAAGCGCTATAGTGTCTAGTCTTTAGAGAGAGCAATCTTGGAAATTATTGACTCTGTATATGGAGTTTGAATCAGAAAGTCGATTCTGTACTTACGACTGCTGTTTCTCTCTTTTACTCAATGATTTTATTGGCACTCCTGATTTATAACTGTGCTGTCACTGCATGATCTGTTTTCCCAGGCCTTGTCATAAATGGTAGTGATAGGACCTCTAGTGGTCAGTTTATCATACTGCATTTAGTGGTATTTATGAGCAAAACATAAAGAGATTTTTCTACAATACATTACATGAAGTCATACCACAAACATGAATTTTGAATATGTTTTGTTTTTCATGAATTTTGAGTGTTTAAAATAAAACGTACTCTGTAGCAAGTTGCTACATAATGACTACAACTGTTATCAGATGAATTGCATGAATTCTCCATCAAGCACTAGCTTTATTTCTTTATTTTAGTATCAATACTATTATAGTTTTTGTTAATATTTTGAATTAGATTTTACTTTTATATTTTCTGTTTTTATTTTAAGTTTTGTGTTTTTGTCATTTTTATCAGTTTTTGTTTTCTGTAATGTCTATTTTTTTTTTATTACGTTTATTTTTTATTTTTAGTTATTTTAGTACTTTAACTTCAAACTAAACAAAAATGAGAAATGTTGCATTGGCATCTAGCTGAAATAAAATATGTTCATTTTTTAAATTTTAGTAAATGTTTATTTTATTTCAAGTGATACGTTTATGGTTTTAGTTAACGGTAATGTCACGCTGGTTGCGTATAAATACGAGAACAAGACGAAGAAGATCAGATCACAGGTTATTTTAATCCAACACCGATTGGCAGGTACACAACTCTCACATAAAGACGAGATCCGACAAACACAGAACAGAACAAGGAGATTGTATAAGGGAGCTAATGAGGGAGAAAGTAATCAGGGAGAACAGAAACAGGTGTGGATAGTTAACTAATCAGGATACACACAATGAGGGCAAATGAACAGAACAAGACATGACAGAACTAAATGCAAACATAACAAAAGTCCATAGGTGTGACAGGTAATAAGTCAAGCACATAAACCCACATCTGGTTGTGTGTACAGAAAGTGGGCAGTACTGTTGTGAAACATTCACACTAGTCCATGTATTCAAAAATGAAAAGGAATAAATGAGGAAAAATAATTTAGGAATTAAAATAAATTTTCTTGTCCAACTCATCGCCATCTCCGCTAGATTTCTCAAAGACAGCCAAAAGTGTTTTGATGAGAGAAAACTTCTAAAAATCTGGTCAGATGACTACCAGAGATTTGCATTTCCGCTGTTTGAAAAACCAATTAGAGATTCTTGAGGGAGAGTGGTGAATTACACTTCCTGCTTTGCCTACAAATTGATGTTCTGAGTGAAGATCTATATAGACTATGATAAGTGAATAAGATCATTGTCAGTCATTCAACACTCTCTTTCTCTGTGTTTTTCAATAGCCTGGGGCAGATTCAGCCTCTACAGACAGAGCAGAGTCAGAGGTTGAGGTGGAGGAGCAGGTCATCAGTGATGAGGGAGGACCAGAGGCAGAACCAGACACCCAGACAGAGCCAGAGGCCTCGTCCGCAGAGGAGAACCCAACCACAACCACACGCAGGCAGCCTGAGAATGAAGTTTCTGAGGTCGAGATACCCAATGTAGGCAAGATTCTGGTGCGTTCTGATGCCGATGGCTACAATGAAGAGGTAAAGGATCACCACATCCCTCTGGTTCCATGAACTGTAAAATGAGGCTACTCATAAATTAAATTTAACATTAAATTTTGACATATTTTTCCTCTGCTTTTCTGTCATTTAATAGATGATGCTAACACCAGCCATGCAGGGTGTCATTTTTGCCATTGCCAAGGCAAGACAAGTCTTTGACAAAGAAGGGCCTGAAGCAGGACTCATTAAGGTATACATATTAAAATTACTCAATGTATTATATATATATATCATCATCACATCATCATCATAGATGATATTAGATTAGATTAGATTACTCACCATTTGATTTAGAAAGCTCACTCTGTGTATTTATTTGGAAATCAACTAATGCATTGCACCCATTGATCTCTCCATCAGGCGTTCCATGAGGAATTTTCCAGATTGTATGAGCTGTCCCAGGAAGAGACCACACCCCAGCAAGACCCTCGACTCCAGCATGTGCTGGTGTACTTTTTCCAAAACCAGGCACCTAACCGAGTCATTGAGAGGACATTACTGGAGCAGTTTGCGGATCGCAACCTGAGTTTTGATGAGCGGTACACATTTCCTTTAAATGAATCACTTAATGCAGTAGATTTTTTTATTGGAATAAGTTAATATTGACTAATTGGACTAATCTAAACTGGTACTTTCCCCTTGTAGGGCCATCAGTATCATGAGAGAGGCCAGATCTAAACTTCGTCTCATTAAACCAGAAGATATGGACATGGATGAGTACTTGGTAAGACTAAGGCTCACTTCTGTTTTTACTTCTTTAATTTAAAATGTATACTGCTGTTTAAAAGTTTGGGGTCAGTAAGATTTTTATTTTTCAAACAAATTAATACTTTTATTTAGTAAGGATGAATTAAATTGATCAAAAGTGACAGTAAAGACATTTATTATGTTTATGATTTAATGCTGTTCTAATGAACTGAACTGAATAAATGTATTACAGATTCCACAAAAGTATTGAGAAGCACAACGGTTTTTAACATTGATAATAATAACAAATGTCTCTTGAGCAGCAAATCAGCAGATTAGAATAATTTCTAAAGGGTCATGTGACACTGAAGACTGGAGTAATGATGCTGAAAATTCAGCTTTGGCATCACAGGAATTATATTATATACATATATTAAAACATTAAACAGTTATTTTCAATTGTAATAATGTTTCACAATGTTATCAAATAAAGAAGCCTTGGTGAGACTTCTTTTAAAGACATTAAAAAATCTTACAGACCCAAACTTTTGAAAAGCAATGCATGTATTTGATCATTTCACACTGTATTTTCTTCTCTCTCCTCCCAGCAATGGCATGATGAATACAGCATGTTCAAGACAGTGTTTGCCTACCTGTTGACAGGTCTCGAGCAGTATCAGAATGGAAAGTATGTAGACTCATGGACAACAGTAAGGGCCTTTGCATTGTATTAAAGAGTCTGTAAGACTACAGCATTGATCTTTTCCATTGCAGGATAAGAGAAGCTCTGAATTATCTCGCACACGCACACCAGGACAACTCAGCCCTGCTTAGGAAAGGGGAGAAGAAAGGAGTGGACCAGTCGCTTATAGCACTTTACAGGAGAAAGTGTCTGAAAGTATGTCCGCTTTAATAATCCAAAACATACACGTTTAAAAGTTTGGGGTCAGCAAGATTTTTTTAATGTTTTTGAAAGAAGTCTCTTATAATCTCAAAGACTGCAATTATTTGATCAAAATTACAGTAAAAACAGCAATGTTGTGAAATATTATTACAATTTAAAATAATATTTTTTTAGTATATTTTAATTTATTCATGTAATGGCAAAGCTGAATTACTCCAGTCTTCAGTGTCACATGATCCTTCAGAAATCATTTTAATATGCTGATTTCCTGCTCATTTTATTATTTAAATGTTGAAAACAGTCTTTACCCTCACTTTTGATCAATTTAATGAACCCTTGCTGAATAAAAATATTCAATTCTTTTTAAAAAATCTTACTGTTCCCAAACATTTGAATGGTACTGTATGTAGTTTTGTAAAGACATTCATATATAGGCACAATTTATATCTGTTTTCATAACTAATTTCAAGTATTTAAGCACAAACCTTTTAAAAGGTTCTTTAGGCTCATGATGACAAACTTGTGACTGGAACTGTACATTTTAACCTCATCTCATGAAACTTCTGTGGATGTGTTACACCCTGCAGGAGCTGAATGAGAACGCAGCCACACTCTTTAAAAGTCAAGATGAAAATGACGTGGCAGAGGGAGTGACCATCATGAACGAGTGTGTCATCCCTTGCATGCACCTCATGGTCAGAGACAGTGTCAGCCAAGAGGATTTGGATGTCATAGAGCTGATCAGGAATTGCTGGTGCTCCTACCTGGGGCAGGACATGGATGGTGGGCTTTTTCCCTCAGATTTTGTATATAGACCATTTCAATTACAGGTGCTGGTCATATAATTAGAATATCATCAAAAAGTTGATTTATTTCACTAATTCCATTCAAAAAGTGAATCTTGTATATTATATTCATTCATTACACACAGACTGATATATTTCAAATGTTTATTTCTTTTAATTTTGATGATTATAACTGACAACTAAGGGAAATCCCAAATTCAGTATCTCAGAAAATTAGAATATTACTTAAGACCAATACAAAGAAAGGATTTTTAGAAATCTTGGCCAACTGAAAAGTATGAACATGAAAAGTATGAGCATGTACAGCACTCAATACTTAGTTGGGGCTCCTTTTGCCTGAATTACTGCAGCAATGCGGCGTGGCATGGAGTCGATCAGTCTGTGGCACTGCTCAGGTGTTATAAGAGCCCAGGTTGCTCTGATAGTGGCCTTCAGCTCTTCTGCATTGTTGGGTCTGGCATATCGCATCTTCCTCTTCACAATACCCCATAGATTTTCTATGGGGTTAAGGTCAGGCGAGTTTGCTGGCCAATTAAGAACAGGGATACCATGGTCCTTGAACCAGATACTGGTAGCTTTGGCACTGTGTGCAGGTGCCAAGTCCTGTTGGAAAATGAAATCTGCATCTCCATAAAGTTGGTCAGCAGCAGGAAGCATGAAGTGCTCTAAAACTTCCTGGTATACGGCTGCGTTGACCTTGGACCTCAGAAAACACAGTGGACCAACACCAGCAGATGACATGGCACCCCAAACCATCACTGACTGTGGAAACTTTACACTGGACCTCAAGCAACGTGGATTGTGTGCCTCTCCTCTCTTCCTCCAGACTCTGGGACCCTGATTTCCAAAGGAAATGCAAAATGTACTTTCATCAGAGAACATAACTTTGGACCACTCAGCAGCAGTCCAGTCCTTTTTGTCTTTAGCCCAGGCGAGATGCTTCTGACGCTGTCTGTTGTTCAAGAGTGGCTTGACACAAGGAATGCGACAGCTGAAACCCATGTCTTGCATACGTCTGTGCGTAGTGGTTCTTGAAGCACTGACTCCAGCTGCAGTCCACTCTTTGTGAATCTCCCCCACATTTTTGAATGGGTTTTGTTTCACAATCCTCTCCAGGGTGCGGTTATTCCTATTGCTTGTACACTTTTTTCTACCACATCTTTTCCTTCCCTTTGCCTCTCTATTAATGTGCTTGGACACAGAGCTCTGTGAACAGCCAGCCTCTTTTGCAATGACCTTTTGTGTCTTGCCCTCCTTGTGCAAGGTGTCAATGGTCGTCTTTTGGACAACTGTCAAGTCAGCAGTCTTCCCCATGATTGTGTAGCCTACAGAACTAGGTTGAGAGACCATTTAAAGGCCTTTGCAGGTGTTTTGAGTTAATTAGCTGATTACAGTGTGGCACCAGGTGTCTTCAATATTGAACCTTTTCACAATATTCTAATTTTCTGAGATACTGAATTTGGGATTTTCCTTAGTTGTCAGTTATAATCATCAAAATTAAAATAAATAAACATTTGAAATATATCAGTCTGTGTGTAATGAATGAATATAATGTACAAGTTTCACTTTTTGAATGGAATTAGTGAAATAAATCAACTTTTTGATGATATTCTAATTATATGACCAGCACCTGTAGATTCTTAGCTCATTGTTCATATTTGTCTGTTATTCAGATTCTCTTCAGGAAAAGCTCAGCGAATTCCTGCCCAGAGTCCTGGACTGTTCTGCAGAAATGGTGGTGCTAAAGGAGCCCCCGAAAGTGAGGAACTCCCCCCACGATCTGTGTAGCCGTCTGACTGCCGTCATGGAGTCTATTCACAACACCTCAGTCGTCATCGTGAAGTGAAGCTGGACATGAAGGTTGAAAAAAAATATCACGGTACAGTCACAAGGTGATCCTTAGGCTGAGCTGGATTTCGTTTTTGCTGCACAATGACGCTTTCTGTTACACACGGCACACATATTCACTGTGTTCTGAATTCCTTGAAGGGTAATTGATCGGCTGCTCTTGGTCGTTGTAGACGTTTGATCTCAGGAAAGATCAAAAAGATGACATTTTGTAAAGCAAGGATTGATGAGAGGGCAGTGAAGGCAGTGTACATTTTACCCTGTTCTTCTTTTCACGTGAACTGTAGACATAGCGTGAAAATAGTTTTTTATAGAGATTTGCTGAAGCCACTTTATTTGTCTACACTTAGCTGAACATCCTTTATGTATTCTTTCTTTGTACAGTAAAGTTGTCCAATTTTCCACTCCTTTGTCCTACCTGTCTGTTACCTTTCAATAAAATTTTGATTTCTCACTTTGTTGCTCTGTCCTGAGTTCTTTTGTTTTTCCACCTTCTGTTCTTATTTTCCATTTCTTCTAAGTTTCTTCTAAGTTGTTCTCACCACATATATAAGTGGTGCCATTAATACTGGACATTTACTGCAGCTCCATTAAGAATATCCTATTATTATGTAGGTGAACATGGGCTTGTCTGTTTATTAGTAAGTTTCTGTGAAGTCTCTTATTTTTACTTGTTTCATCATGTTGTGGATTTTGCAGACTTACCCCATATGGCAAAAATATATTTTCAGAAGTATTTTTAAATATATTACAAAATATACAAAAATTGCAAAAAAAAAAAAAAAAAAAAATTGAAGATTAAAGATTTTAAGATATGTTTGCTTAAGTACATTTTAGCTACTTATATATTTACTTATATTTATTGGCCATTTTAGTATGACCATATTTAAATAAATATTTTTATATTATACAAAATATATTAAAAAAGCCACACTTTGCATTTACTTAAAATGTATTTTAAGTACATTTTTATTAGCTGTGCTGTTTATAAAATATTTTCTCAAATGAAGAGTATAACTCAGTATAAGCACAAGCAGTAATCTTTGCTGTTAATGAATATTAATTATTAATATTAATAATTTACCTTACTCTTTTAGACTTTAAGTTTCAGAACAAAGCTTTCAGAATGACCTGTTATTAAAAATAACCACATACAAAGAGCAGCTACAGTTTTATGCATTTATTAGAATTATTCATCTACAATGAGGTAGTGATATTGTTTTTTGTTAATTGCATCTCTTTGATTGATTCCCTTGAGCGGCGTGGACTTGTCTATACAATATATAAAAACTGCGAGTGATTTAAACAAAATTAGTGAGACATTTTCTATGGCATAATGTCAAATTACTATTATATTCATTATCAACAGAAAAAAACTTGCATTTGTTCTCAGCTCTTTCTTTTATTCTTTTTTGTAAAATCAAATTTATTACCTGACCTGACTGTTTTTCATTTACACTTACATTTATGCATTTGGCAGACGCTTTTATCCAAAGCGACTTACATTGCATTATACTATACATTTGTATCTGAGTAATTTCCATCCAAAATTGAACATGCTGTGTTAGTAAATAGAGAAAGAGTGACAATATAAGAGTTAATGAAGACAATTGTTTTTGTACAATCTGCATAAAATCCTCCAGTCTTCTGAAGTACATCACAACATTTTTTCTTGCCTTCTCCCTGGATTAATTTAGAGAATCAGACGTAATCTCCTGAGTTTAATTAGACTTCGAACGCAGCCATGATTGTGTTGATACAACAAAATGCTGCACTGCACAGTGGATTGTGGTTTTCTATTGGCTACATGGGAGGAGTATAAGAAAGATAATATGAATTGGAGCCATCTGATTAAGCATGTCATTTTACAGTCTTATCAGGATTAGACTCTTCTGTTACCTTATACAAAACATTAAGAACAGAACATGAAGAGGCTTTTTATATGAAGGCTAAAGTAATATAAAAGAAAATAATTAAATTGATTTATAATACTAATTCTTCATCAAACTATAGGCTGTTTATGTTTGCATCATAGTGAATTAATAACTAAAACCAGTTGATTAAGCCCCGTGAAGCCGTGGTTTACAGTGAATTTAGAACAGCTAAGAGGTGTTTAAAACCCCCTTAGCTGTTCTTAATTCAGTGTAAACCACGGCTTCACAAGGCTTAATGCTTTTATAAAATGATTAGTCCATAAAAATATTTATTTTCTTCACACAGATGCAGTGGTGCAGTAATACTGATGTAATGAGGTCACAGGAGTATGTTTGTACAGTATTTTACAACAGCTTCGAATCAGCTCAACTAATCAGAATCTAGGACTGGAACTATCTGTTTTATAAAGGCTGTTTTACTCCTCGAATAAGAATTCAGTTTTAAAAATCTTTGTTTGAGTATAATGCTTCTGTGAGTCATTTGAACATCTGAAAACTATCTTCTGTCCCCAGGAAGAAGGCACTGTGATCGCTGTCTGTGATGGTCTACACCTCCATCTGTAACAGAATAGCTTTACAGGTGCAATGATGAAAAAAAAGACTGAAAACTCACAGAAACTCCATCCGTCCACCACAGTGTCTAACAGCAAAGCACCTACTTCTCCTTAATCCCTGGAATTAACTCACACCCAAAGAAGGTAATTGACTAAAGGGTTATTTTGTGTCAAATCAACCAAATTTCAGAAACTTTCCTGGCTCAAACTTTTGATTTTGTTAATATTTTTTTCTGAAGAAGAAAGACAAACATACATAGTGATGAAAGCCAAAATATTAAATGTCAGGGATGTATATTTATTGAGGAATACAATGTTTTGTAGAGGGGGGTGAAAATTACAATTTTATATTTTTCTATCTAACCAAGTCTATCTAACCGTTTCTCTTCCTAAACTTCATATCGCTTTAAAATGTAGCATTCTGTGTAGAATTCAAATGGATCTGATGCATTATGTGGTCGGAGCAGACTGTCTGTGTTCACCATATAGAAAATGAAAACTGTGTGAACAAGTGACCGATTTCAGCCACACTTATAGTGTAGGGGGCAGGACACTTTAGATTGTAGAGAGCATTTGATTGTCATCAAAATCGTTGATCCATATTGGCAGAAGTTTTGAATGCTTACATCTTCTAAATGCAAATTTTATCATTGTTTTGGAGCACACTAGCTTACAGATAACCTGAAGGCTATCATATTCATACTAAAAGCCAAAAAAAACTTACATTTTGATTTCATGGGGGCATTAGGGTTAATCAAATAAGAAAAGACAAAAAACAATCACTCGCCTCTTTAATGAATAACTTCTGTTACTTTAATAAGGATTAATCTGTTTCATGGCTGGTAAAAATATTTATGGTTGGTACCCAAATTCACTCTGGTGATGTCTAAACATGTTATAGGCCTATCCCAGAAGGCATGTTGGTCTGATGTGAACAGCTGCTGCAAACTAGTGTCACAAAATCCAGCAAGACAGCATTACAGGTTACCAAAATCTGTAGCTTCCTCTATCTGGTGATACCTAAACTTCATTGTATTGTGTGTGTGTGTGTGTGTGTGTGTGTGTGTGTGCGCGCGTGCGTTTTTGTGACATATCAGGACACAAATTCATATAATGACATGGGTATGACATAGGTATTACAAGGAGTGACTTATGAGGACATTACCCCATGTCCCCATTTTTCAAAAGGCTTAAATCATACAGAATGAGTTTTTGTGAGAAAGTAAAAATGTGCACAGTTTCCTGTGATGGGTAGGTTTAGGGGTAGGAGTAGTGTAGGGGGATAGAAAATACGGTTTGTACAGTATAAAAACCATTACGCCTATGGAATGTCCCCACAATTCACAAAAACAAACGTGTGTGTGTGTGTGTGTGCAGAGCCGGCCCTCCTTATAAGCGAACTACCACCAGGGGGCCCCCAAGAGCAAATAAAAATGACAGCTTGATTTTTACAGCGCGTATTCAATCAGTTGCGGTTCTGTGCCTCCGTCCCAATACTGTACAACTCAACGTACATTTGCATCACGTTAATGCAGCGGTAGAGGTACACTCACGGGACTCTGCACTTATTCGCTATCACAAAAGTTCATTATTTGCATGTGCTTCAAAGCCTTGTCGGTTAAACATTTCATTCATTTCATTCTGACATGCGCTTTTTCTGAGCGCATTCACCCGAAGCGCGCGCGCACACAAAGCCTGTCAAACAGCGCCTGAATAGTGGACTTTATCTTTCGCGTCTGATTGCACTATAATGTCAAATACACACAAGGTTTACATAAACACAGTTGGTTATGTCTAAAGTGAAAGTAATCAGCTGAGAGAAAATCAGATGCGTGTCTGTATTTTAGATGTGTGCAGGCCTTAAAGTAACAGTCGCCTAATAGTAAACATGTTGCCCTTGTCCTTAAAGGGACAGTTCACCCAAAAATGAAAATTCTGTCATTATTTACTCACTAATTTCTCACTAAAGAGCGAGTTAATGATGAGAGAATTTTCATTTTTGGGTGAACTATTCCTTTAATGTTAATACATTTATTACTGTTATCTTCCTACAGGTCCATCTGAACTGTTCATTTTATGTCATTATTTAAGTATTTAATGAAATATTGTCCATTTTGTACATTTACGTTTATTTTTTATATAAGAAAATACAGTTTATTTTAAGTTATTTTAACCGAGGGGCCCCCAAATAATTTCTGCTTAGGGCCCCATAAAAGCTTGGGCCGGCCCTCTGTGTGTGTGTGTGTGTGTGTGTGTGTGTGTGTGTGTGTGTGTGTGTGTGTGTGTGTGCGCGTGTGCGTGTGCGTGTGCGCGCGCTGCGATTGAAATGATAAAAATTACGTTAACAAATACGTTTACGTTAAAATTACGTTTTTCAACCTCATTTAAAAGCTGCCCTATTGAAATGGCCTAATTTTATAGTTTAAAAAGCACCTCACTGAATAACAAAAGACTTTGATAACAAGCGAGCATTTCTTAGCCGCCTCTTTTTTAAAATCAACGACAGCTTTTTTTCATCCAACAGACTCCCAGCATCCCTTGCGCGCGGAATGGCGGGTAGTGGTATGAAGTGGTAAACTAACCTGCGCGTTCACCCGATTGCCCGTTACTGTCATGTCGTCGTTTGTGACAGAAGTCCTCGCCAGCTCAGGTAAACTGGAGAAGGATGACCTCCCCTGCAAAATCTCCAAACTGTCACGGAAAGTGGAGGAAACTAAGGTAAACAGTGAAGTCGGCTAACAAGCTGTATAACACGAATATAGCGTATAACAGTTAAAATGTAACCCGAGTTAACTTGAGGATGAACGGAATCAATGTTAAATTCCTTACTTTCAAAAAGTAGAATAAAATAAAGTGTTCAAAGGTGATTATTCTGTTTATTTGCATCTCTTTGGTACTCATGTTAGCATACATTGACCGTTAACGACTAACGCATTTCTCCTGTCATGTGAAGTCATTTAAGAATAATAAACATTTAATAAGATTCGTTGTATAATGAACGCCGTGTTAATTCGTGTTTTAATAGTGAACAGAGGAGTACTGATGTGACTTTAGTAGGCTGACGTGTCATGCTGCTGATATCATTGCCTGTCAGTGCCAGTCTGAGCTCTCTGACTTTAGACAAACAGATTAAATGTTATTAACCTGGGTTTACGCTACATTGTGTTCTTTCATGGTCTTGAGACAATATTGGCCGATAATATCTTTCTGGGTTCTGAATTTTAGCCATCAAACTCTCTGTTTCGTTCTTGTTTATGTTTCAGGATTTGCGATATGTCTAAAAAGATTAGCTTACATTTTCCTGTAATGTAAAGCAAATAAATGCCTTATGCTTCATATTTGTCATGTGAATTGGAGAGATCCGTTTGTTTTTGTATGTATTAGTGAAGAAGTGTAACACTAGTCTCCACATCAAAAACCTGTTATGCATTTTATTTTTTATGTATTACCGTTTGGTGTTTCGGTGTCAGAGTTTAACCCTCTTCTTTCTTTCCATACAGGAAGAGGTTACAGACATGATAAATAAAAAATACATTGAGTTTATACCCAGTATGGAGGGAGCCGAGGAGCTTTTGGACCAGGTTGAATCAGTTTCCAAAGACATTGATTTATTAAAAAGCTGCATTGATAATGAGGTACTTTATTTCACTATTAATAAACAATTAAGGTTCAGTTTCTAATAAAAAGAGTGGCTCTTATAGTAGTTAAACATATCAGCTAAGTGTTTGCCTTTACAGGTTCAGCAGAACCTCCATGATGCCGTAACAGAGTATGCCAAGCTTAAACAGCAGCTAGAGAAAAACACTACAATAATAAAACTGCTCCAGCATCTCCAAGAGGTAATGCTTCTGGGATTTTGTATATGCTTAGAGGATTTTCTAACCATAAAGCTATTTATGTCTTAAAGAATGTGCATGTGTGTCTTGTGATGTAAATGATTATGTAAAAAAGCTCACAGTAATTTGCCTGTTTACTTAAGTTCAGGCACATGTTTTGTGTAAAAAGAACATTCTCTCAATATTGTAATATGTTCTTTAAGTTTGACACTGCAGTGGAGGAGTATCACAGGGCCTTGCAGGAAAAGAATTATGTGGTTGCAGCCAAGCAGCATGGAACAGTAAGTCACATTCAACAATACATTCACATTACCAGTCTGTGAATTTAACAGTATATTTAATTATAAACACAATTTGAGGGATTTTTGCCATCCAGTTTGATGTTTCTCTGAATAATTTGATTAGTTTATTGACATATCATGTTACTAATTTGATTAATGTTTTAGTCAATTAACAGCCACAAAAACTGAAGGTCTTAATTACATATTCCTACTTGCATTAAACAGGCACGAGCAAGTGTTGATGCCCTGAAAGCTTGGAAAGACACAGAGTTGCCTTTAGTTCGGGCCCTCAGCTCAGAGATCACAATACAGAGAGAGAATCTCATCTACCACCTTGGAGAAGAGTGGCAGAAACTGGCAGTCTGGGAACTTCCTTCCACTAAAAGTAATGTTTTTTTTTTTTTTTTACATTAAAGTCAGCATGGAATGAAAATTCACCCTCTCTATTTTCTAAACCTATGTCATTGATCTTAATGTGAACGATTCGTCCATGCTCATGTTTCATTTTAAGCCTATTTTGACCTCCATAATTTTTAATTAAAATGTCATAACTTGATCTTCCAGTGGAACATCAAACTTCTTCAATCATTTAGTCAGCTTAAACCTGCCTCTTTCTTACTAATGACCACAAGCTCACAATCAGATCTGCCACCACCCAATTAACAGCCCATGGATAGAACTAGGGCTGCTGAATCTAACAACTATTTTGATAATAGATTAAAATTATCTTTTTGATTAATCGGATAAAAAAAACTTTAATCCATTACTTTAAACAATGTTATTCCACATCCTGCCCAGTGCTGTTCTCCAAACAATGTGTAATATAAAGCCTATGAAAACAAATATAGTGAATGTATTTATGTAGGTTATGCTGTCCATTATAAGCAAAAAAGGGTTAAAATACAAACATTACATTCTAAAGTTAAACCAAAAAACTACTGATTGTTTACTATTTTATCAAAGCAGAATTTAAAAAAAACAACTCAATTAAAAATTACAAAAACAAAAGCACAAAATGTTAGCTTGTACGAGGTGTGAAGAACACACACATTCACTCGACTGAGCATGGTAATTAAATTACATTAATGGGCTATTCCAACAAGTAGTTAAACTTGTTGAAGTACCTTTTACTGTTACTGCTATCATATATATATATATATATATATATATATATATATATATATATATATATATATATATATATATATATATATAAATATATATATATATATATATGATTACTTTTTTTAAAAAAATTAGTTAATTTCTAACAAAAAAAATTATATTATTGCGCTCCTATTCTATTGCGCTCAGTCTGTTTGACACGTATGCACCTGGCTAATGGTTTCCTGGGCACAGCGCACAGATGCGACTAATCGATAATCAAATTCTTTGACAATTATTTTCATTAACGATAATGATCGATTTTATCAATTAGTTGTTGCAGCCCTAGATAGAACTTGGTACAGAACCAAGTCACCCGTCCTACAATTTTTCTTTTTCAATCTGTTTCACTCTGTTCACTCACAACTTTCATCTACATTTGTGTCTCAAATACATGTTGGTGATAGTTGATACATGTTGGTTGTAGTGATTTCTTTGAAATCATTCTGCCTTAGTTTGCTAATCTGATTTGTTTTAATCTCCATATTTTAGCCGAACTCACTAGTGCGAAATCTTTCCTGAAGACAGCGCTTCATTTGAACAGAGGAGGATCTAAGGTGAATGAGTCTATCCCACATGCTCTACTTCCCAGCATTCTCCAGGCCCTCTCCATTCAAGGAGAGCTTCATAAAAAGATTAAACTGTTTGGTAAGAATAAGTTTTAGTGTTACAGCCCGTTAGTACCTCCACATTGCTTTGTTTATATTTAGGTCTGTTAGTTGACTACATGACTCTTTGTCAATCCTTTAGGGCAAGTGTTGTTTAAGTACATGCTGAAGCCTCTAATCATATACCCCTCGCTAATGGTGGAAGTGAGCAGTCAGCCTGAGCAGGGTGCAGTCCTGACCTTGCAGTGTACAGAAACCAAAGCAGAGCATCCAGATCCCAGCCAGGTTTACACCAAAGTGCTTACCGTGCTTAAGACGTTACATGAACACCTTTTTGGTACGTCTAAAAAATGCAAAGAAAAAAAAAATGTTTCTGTTTACCGCAGACATTGTAGTCATTACTAATTATAATGCATACACTGGGGTGTAGCCATCATTTCAGAAGTGAGAAATGTCAAGTGAAATACCAGTTTGGACTAACAGGTTTTGTTTTTTCTTATCTCTTGCTTTTAATTGGCTAAGTAATCAAATACAGTGCTGAACAATAACCAATCATTTGTATTCTATATTTTTTTCCCTATATTTTCCTAATGACAGTTTTATGATTGGCTTATGTGCTACAAACACTTGTGTATTAAGTCATCATGGATTTTATACAATGAAAAAAAAAAAAAAAAAATTTTATCAAAGAATAAGGCAGTTTTTATACTATAATAAAGGCTATGTCAATAAGCACTGCAGTATCATATTGTTATGAAAAACCACAAGATGGCTTGAAAAACACATAAACGATATAACAGAAACAAAATGTTTCTGCTTTTTCTGCTACAGCGATTGCTGGATGCCTTTGTCCAGGGATTTCCTGGGACGTCATAAGTTATTATTTTTACGAGTCTGTTTTGGACTTTCGTTATTAAGTACTTGATGTATGTTTTTAATTAATATAATTGTATAACTTAATATATAATTGTATACATATATAAGTCGGGCATAAAATGCAACACTCAGTTTTATACAATATAAAATGGGGGTCCCTAGTCCATCACTCTATCCAACAAGGGGTCTTGAAAAAAGGTTGAAGACCCCTGCACTAGACATTACATTGCTTGCAGTAGCCTGATGATGGGGTTTCTTTTTTCTTCAGATGTTTCTATTGACCAAAAGAAAGTGTCTGAGATTTTAGGAGACCTGATTTGGGAGGAGATGTCGGAGTGCATCATTCGTGAATGCTTGGTTCATTCCATTCCGACTAACAGTAGTCAGTTAGCTGAGTATAGCGAGGTAAGGCTGCAAGGATCTGTCAGCATATGACAACTGCACAGCATTCTTTGTAATACAATATTCAATTGTGTTCTCAGGTCATTAAACAGACAGAGGATTTTGAGAGCAGTCTGAAAGAGATGGGGTACCTCACAGGGGACTCAGCTGACCTCTTGAAATATGCCAGGAATGTCAACTGCCACTTCGCAAGCAAAAAATGCCAAGATGTGATTGTGGCTGCACGGAAACTGATGACTTCTGAGATGCACAACACAGTGAAAGTAAGACCTCTTTAAATTCTCTCATTTTAATTAAGCTATAATAGCTTTTTAGTGGCTAGTGTTTTGTGTGCTCTTTGTGTCCAGATCACTCCAGAGTATAAGCTCACTATCCCTAAACTACCAAGTCCCAGTGGAGAGAAGGAGAGGAAAGAGTCGGGTAAGAAAAGTTCCCATTATGATCAGCGGAGCCTGGAAAATGAGAAGCAGTTGAGTCCCAGTACTCTGTGCCTGCCTGTGTGTCGCATTAGTGAGTCAGTGCAGCAGCTAATGGACTTGGCCATACAAACTCTGTCCGAGGCAGTGGGTAGCTCCCCCCAGTGGTACGTAGCAGGCAGCCACTACAGTTAAGCACAGATTTGTTTTTGGGTCCATGTGAAAGTTGTAATTGCGGAGCTACATATATTTGGTCTTTTTCTTTCAGTGCAGTCCAGCTTTTCTACACAGTTCGAAACATTTTTCACCTCTTCTATGATGTTGTGCCTACATATCACAAGTAAGTTGGTCTATTTTTATTAGGGATGCACTGAAATGAAAATTCTGGGCCGAAAACGAAAATTCAGGATGACCTTGACCGAAAACCAAAAAGAAAAAAAACGATTAAAATCTAAAAATGAATATTGTCCATCCAGAGCTAGTGTCCACATAGCTGACATGTTTAACTGTTGTAGCTTATCCACATTGTGTGCAGGAAACAGACGCTGCACACAGTCAAATTGTGCCATTAGGGAAATGTGTTTCAGTCACTGATTTTGGCCCTCCAAAACCATTTTAGCCCGAAACTGAAAATAGCTATTTCGGCTGGAAATGTTTGGTAGCCAAAATTTCAGCGCATCCTTAATTATTATAGCAGTATTCTTGGTATATTGGGTTTTGTTTTTAATGTGATGCTGTTTTTATAACTTAGGGACAACTTCCTGAAGCTGCCTCACTTGGCTGCCATCCAACACAATAACTGCATGTTCATCGCCCACCACCTTTTAACCTTGGGTTTCCAGTTTAAACCTCACCTTCCTTTGAAAGACGGAGTGGCTTACTTTGTAGACTTGGTCCCAGGTTTTAGAAGACTAGGTAAGTGCACTCTGACATGCTTTGATACTGTTCAGATGTCTGTAAGAATTTTTTTTTTTTTTTTAATACTTTTATTCAGCAAGTATGCATTACAGCTGATCAAAAGTGACAAAGATGATACAAAAGATTTCTATTTCAAATAAATGCTGTTCTTTTGAACTACTCATCAAAGAATTGTGAAAAAAGAATGCATCATGGTTTACACCAATATGAAGCTGAACTGTTTTCAACTTTGATAATAAGAAGAGAATTTCCTTGAGCACCAAATCATATAATGATTTCTGAAAGATCGTGTTACGCTTAAGACTAGAGTAATGACTGCTAAATTTTTTGTGTACAGAATGTTGCAGTGTTCATAATTAAGTCCTCTAGGTTTTTTTGTTTGTTTTCCAGCTGTGGTGGCAGGCCTATTTCCACAGGGTGGTTAAACCTCCCCACCCAAGAATCACACATACTACTAAGAGAAGGCTATATTAATAATCTATGGCAGAAATCCTATTATAAATAAATTAGGTTAGTGGATAATTCAGCAGCAAAAGTTATTCCAGAAAAAACATGAGTGGACAATTTTATAAAGTCTGAACATTTAGTAAAAAAAAAATACACTTTGCTCTTTGTATTGTTATAAAATACATTTTCATATATACTATAAAATGAAAAGACATTAATTTAAATGTATAGCACAGCTTTTTAATTAGGCAGAAACATGATAGATAGAACAAGATAGGGTGTGGATTCTCATGTGCAGAATGTCGCACAAAGGGAAGAGATATTGCTGCTTAGTGTGTTATCTATGCAACAGTTTGAGCCTTTTCTTTTAAGTTTTAAATTTCAGTTACTGTGCACATGAAGCACAATTCAGTGCTCTCTACTTAAATATTCATAGTACCTCACAATAAGCTATCAAATGGCTTCAGAAGTCTTGGAATATAGTGCACGAAAACTTTATGGTGCTTTGCAATGTTTTTTATGCCTTTAGTGGGGCTTAAGAAGAATAGTATGCACAATATCAGACGTCACTGAGAAGCTGCATCCGTGGCGGAAATGACTTTTGGTGTGGCTGCCTGCCACGGCAAAATTAAATTAGAGTAAACACTGTTGATTTATCTGTGCACATCTTATCTTTTTCTCATTCCAGAAACCTTTTCACTTGGATATACGTCAGAATAGGGAAGAAAAAATGATTACACTTTCCCTTTCATGCTAACTTTAAATGGTAGCGTAGAGACCAATGTTTAAGATGAGATAGATATTTTAAGGGTTTTTTTTTCCCCCCCTCTGTTTTTAAACTAGGTGCTCGGTGCTTTGTGGCACAAATGAATGTTCAAAAAGCTGAGATGTTGGAGAGACTATCCACTGCACGTAACTTCTCCAACTTGGACGATGAAGACAATTACTCTGTAGCCAGCAAGGCTATCAGACAAGTATGATCAAACAACACAAATTAATTTCTGAATAGACTGTAGAAGCACATTTGTGCCTAGTGTACTTGCCACTGGGATTTTATTGCTGTTGTGTATTTTAGGTAATTCATCAGCTGAGGAGGTTGGGAAAAGTTTGGCAAGATGTCTTGCCTGTGAACATATATTGCAAAGCCATTGGGACTCTCCTCAATACTGCAATATCAGAGCTGATTAATAAGATTATGATGTTGGAGGTAAGGCAATACATAATGTTGTTGTTGTTGTTTTTGATGACACCACCATACTATTTGAGGTGTAAATCAAGTGCTCTCATTCCAGGACATATCCAACGTGGACGGTGAGAGACTGCGAACACTGTGTCAAACCATTATAGAGGAAGGGCCACTGGTCTTCAATCCATTGCCAGATGAAAACAAGAACAAAAAATATCAAGAAGAGGTTCCAGTCTATGTAAAGAAATGGATGACCTTAAAAGAGATCTCCATGGTGCTAAATGCTAATCTACAGGAGATAGTGGACAGGTCATACACTTACTTAATCTTTTATATTTGATTAATCAATCTGTCTCGAACTCTGGTCACAGTTTTTTGTCATTGGGAACTTTGGAATTACATATCTCATCAGTTATAGATTTAATTGGAGCTCACATTAATTTTTTTTTTTTTTTTTTTTTTTTTTTAAGGTGGGCGGAGGGCAAAGGACCTCTGGCAGTGGAGTTCTCCTGTAATGAGATGAAGAGCCTCATTCGTGCCCTGTTCAAGAACACAGAGAGGCGAGCAGCGGCCCTCGCTAAAATTGTCAAATAGACATCCAAAAAACCAATGCACTCCCAACACATAACGCTACATGGAGCTTTTCCTTACATATATTGTATTCTCTATTTTTCTATTTTGCTGAAAAATGCATTACAATAAATGCTGTTCTAAGCACATGCCTGTTCTCTTACCTTGTCATCAGTAAACGATTAATACTTGAAAAATACCTCAATAAACTGCAGCAATGGCACATCTTGTTTTAGGCTGTCTAAAGTTTTTCAATTTACAATTCACCCAAAAAAAAAAAAGAAAGAAACTGTCATGTTGTTCCAAACCTGTATGACTTAAATCTGGGGAACTGGCTTTCATTCTGCCTCACATTCCACTCAAGATAGAAAGTCATACGTGGTTGGAACGACATGAGTGAGAGTAAATCAAACTTTTGAGTCTCAATACTTTATCTGTGGAAGAGGTCCAGACAACTTCTGGATAGAAGCTGTGGATGGTTAAACTTTTACTTGACGGCGATTTTACGTCAGCGCTTGACAGTTTACGACACCGGCTTTGACAGCTTGAAGGTTGCCATGTATTATAATCATAATCCACCCTTTGAGAGAGTACTTTTGTACAACTAAAATTTTGTTCAAAAAGTGAGTGTGTGTATATATATATATATATATATTTATTTATATAATTATGTAATTTCGGTAACACTAAACATTAATGTATTAACTAATATGAATTAACAGAATTAACAATGAGCAATACATTTGTTACTGTATTTACTAATCTTCCTTATTTGAAAATACAGTTCATTGTTTGTTCATGTTAGTTCACGGTGCGTTAACTAATGTCATCAAGATTTTAATAATGTATTAGTAAATGTTGAAATTAATAAAGATTAATAAATGTTGTATAAGTGCAGTTCAATAGTAGTTCATGTTAACGAATGTAGTTAACTAATGAACCTTATTGTAAAGTGTTACCTTTACAATGTTACTTCCTACTGGAGTTTTCGATAGTAAGCCCATATAAAAACAGAAAAATTTGAATTTTTGAAAAGGGGATTTTATATTGTTGTTACTTATCTGGCAACCCTTGTGCGTCGCCCGGAGGACGAAGCGAAGGAGAGTGTCGTAAAGTGGGATGTTTTGGAGTGGGGAGGTCATTGGAAAGTGAGGTTGTTCGGAACATTTTGGGGGGAACAGACCGCCGCTGCTACCACAGGTGTCAGATATTCTGATACCACAGTAGCCTTACTCTAACCCAGCGTAGTATTACAGGGGTCATCACGTTCAAAATGTTGCGTTTAGCGCTGCGAGTGCGCCCATCTGCCAGGCTTACCCGGCCCAGTGTCCTCTCGGGCCCTGCTGCGTCTGCTACTAGTCCTCGATCTGGACCGGTATCATGCCATCATCTCAAACGATATCACTCCAACGGCCCGACCCGGATCCGGAGCTTGTGTCATGGGCGGCGTGTGTACAACTGCATCCTCAGTAACAGATCATGGGTCTTGCAAACCCAAACGGCTAGTTTCAGTCAAAGCATGCGAGTCTACAGTCTGCCGCCTCATCAGAAGGTAAGCTAAGCTAACTAATGTTATTTTGTGCTTCCAACCACGTTTGACTTGATTTTTTTTGGTGGAACACAAAAGGAGATGTTAGGACTGACAGCCTCAGTCAACGTTCTCTTTTTTGCATCTTTTTCTACATAATAAAAGTCGCGACTGAGGTTGTCATATGCCATCTGTCATCTCTTTTTGTGTTCCACAGAAGAATAAAACTCATACGGTTTTGGAACAACAACATGAGAGAGAGTAAAAGTTGACAATAATAATTATACATATATGGAGGAACTGTCTCTTTAAGTATTGATATATTGCAACACTGCGTTTCTTCTGTTGGTGTCACCTTCAAGATGTTAACGCAGTTAGCTGCCAGAGCTCGCTCCATCCTTCCATGTTTACATACCTATACGAAATATATTCTCATGATACATCATAACATTTAATCATATTGCTTAACAAAATCTAAATATTGAGCCTCAGAACATAAAACTGTGCCCACAGTCATGAACTTATCGTGCTTTTCCAGGCCTAGAAAACACATTGGAACTAATTAAATTATAAGAAGTTATCAGAAAGTCTAGCACATTTCTATAGTGACTGAATATACATTATTAGTTTTAAACCATTCCATCATCTTGAAATTGCAGATTATGAGTCCAGTCTCTATGAAATAACAAGTATAATAGGTGAAAATCCATATATATAAAAAAAGGGCAGGCAGAAGTCATGGAAATTCATTAGTCGGAAGGTCTGGGAATCCTGAGTATCATAATCTTGTGTCGGGGTAAACAACAACAAAACCATTTAACTGCCATTTCAGTAGATCATATTATTATGCTGAGAAGAATTTATGGTCATTTATGCCAAATGTGTTCAACTTCCTGTTTATTTAACCTAATTCATTCTATTACAGGTGGAACTGCCTGCTTTGTCCCCCACTATGCAGATGGGCACTATTGCACGCTGGGAAAAGAAGGAAGGTGACAAAATTAATGAGGGAGATCTGATTGCTGAGGTGAGGTACATTCAGGGTTTTACCAAGAAGAAGCTACTTGATTGTTTAATATTGGTGTAGATAAAATAGTAAACTAGATAATTCCTTAGGACAGCATCTGTCAACCAATCTGAACCAAGCAGTCAACAGCCCCATGGTATAATTCTGATCTAATTCTAATTCTTCTGTTTTGATTTGGTCAGGTTGAAACAGACAAGGCTACAGTTGGATTTGAACTGCTGGAGGAGTGCTACCTAGCCAAGATCTTGGTTTCTGAGGGTACAAGAGATGTGCCCATTGGATCTGTCATTTGTATTACCGTTGACAAGTAAGCACTATGTTTATCTGCAGTGCCAAGATCCAGAGCATCATAAGATCTGCTGTTTGTTGTGTACATATTACATAATAAACTTTGTCTTTAAAGACATAAAATGTTAGTGAAATAAATGAAATTTTGTGAGTTCTGTCTTTGCACAGATAAATGGTGCATCATAAGAAAGTTACTACTACTAAGTTATTCTTAGTAAGTTATTAAGCATAGTAAGCATACTAACTTATTCTGTGTCTTGATCTTGGCTTTTAATGAAAGCATGAATTTGCATGTTTGATTTCTGTGTGTTGACAGTACAGTATATGTACTTGTATTTCCCACTTAATATACATCATCTGTTTTTTGACCTTTAGTCCTGACCTCATCCCTGCATTTAAGGACTATACATTGGATAAAATCGCTAGCTCCGCCCCTGCTCCTGCAGCTGCCCCTCCCCCTCCAGCTGCGCCCACTGCTGCTCCTGCGGCGCCACAAGTTCCTGGAAGCTCCTACCCACCTCACATGAAGGTATGAGATGTTGACCAAATATTAAAGTGACTACAAACAAATTCAGACATAAAAACATTTGGGATATTGGCCAGTCTAAGCATAAACAAGCATATTATTGCATGCCATCATAATCTTGCTGTCTTGCTGTCTTTAGGTTCAGCTCCCAGCTCTCTCCCCCACCATGACTATGGGCACAGTGCAACGCTGGGAGAAAAAGGTGGGTGAGAAGCTGAGTGAGGGAGACCTGCTGGCTGAAATCGAGACTGATAAGGCAACAATCGGTAAATTGCCAACTATTTTGGCTTTAATTATGATAATTCAGCAGTAATAGTTATATACCTGTCCACATAAACACCTTAAACATAATGATAATATAATTACTTATGAGGTGAAGAACTGGTCAGTGCTTTCAGTTTCATTTACGTCAGTTTGCTGAAGAGATACTCAACTCATCTGCGGTGATGCGTGTTGCAGTAGCCCTGTTATATCTGGCTATATCATGTCACAATTGCATACAACACGCTCTCACATGTTTATTTTTTACCATTTTGGGAGAAGTAAAATTTACATATGTGGTTTCAACAACCAGATGCATTTACACTTGTCCAGTTTTGTTTTTGTAAATGTATGATTGGACATATACACACACAAAAGTATAAGTATAAACCAGATTTTAAGAAATTTGCTATTTGTGTATGTTGAGATATTATGACCAGCAATAACACCATGTCCTCCCTGTGGTTTTCAGGTTTTGAGGTACAGGAGGAGGGCTATCTGGCCAAGATAATGGTTGCTGAGGGCACCAGAGACGTTCCTCTCGGCACTCCTCTCTGCATCATTGTGGAAAAGGAATCTGACATTAGCGCATTTGCAGACTATGTAGAGACTGGAGTGGCTGCAAGCCCACCTCCTGCTCCCACACCGGTAAAGATCTCTGTCATTTCTACAAGACCTCTGTTGTTTATTTGTGTCTGCTGTTTAAAGTGATTATGATCAGTGTTGGGGGTAATGCATTACAAGTAACTTGAGTTACAAATTATTTTTACAAATTGCTTTTTTTTCAAGTAACTAGTAAAATAACGCATTACTTTTAAATTTACAACAATATCTAAGTTACTTTTTCAAATAAGTAACGCAAGTTACTTTGTTTTCCCATGTATTGACTGACAGCTCTCCTGTCCCTATGTTGAGAGAAATTATGAGTAAGTGCAGAGGCATTGTGTGTGAACATGATGGGTATTGTAGTTCTAAACTAAATGTGAGCAGGCTCATCTCACTTGCACAAAAAAAGAGTCAGTATTCCTCAAAATGGAAAGAAAAAAAACTGTGAAATGCACTCTCAAAATATATTTGTTTAATTTAATATATTTATTTATTGCAGTTTTGTGCAATATTCTATGTATTTAATCTCACTTTATTAACCATAGTCTTTGCTGCAGACCTTTGATGATCCAAATGAGGCCAACACTGATTATGATTGATTATGCACACTTAACAGCAGTCATTTATTAACCTCATTGAGTTGCAACAGCACTTTAATTGACATGAGCAACATGTCATGATGTGATGTAATGTATTTTTTTATGTGGCCACCTAAAAGCCACTGTGATAAATCAAGGTCATGTTTTTACTGCCATTTTAATATCAACAGTGTCATGCCAAGACTAAAAGTGAAAGGTCACTTTGCAATATTTGTAGTGTTTTGCAATACTGTAATCACGCCATACCAGTTTTGTGGGTGTGGCCACCAAGAATAGACTACAACACATTGCTGTCAGTTGTGGTGCACATGATGTGTTCTGGCAAGATATTGAGATATTTTATTTTGTTAAAAAATTATGTATGTATACACATTGGCACATACGCTAATTGCTAAACCAAGGCTCCAACAAGTTTCTCAAAAGCATTGTGAGCTAAGTTGATTGTAGAGACCATTGGTGACAATGGTTCTTAGGCTTTCGATGCTTTTGGGAAACATTTTTAGAAGCATAACATGTTGTAATCCATATTTGAAGAAGTTATTGACTTGAATCTTTAAAGGTGCAGTGTGTAAAAACACGAACGATTTAAGAAGAACAACAACATAGTGACGAAACGCGCTATGTAGAGTGTTTGTCCGTTTAGGGCTGCTGTAGAAACATGCCGACGCATAAATGGCGACTTAACATGTATGGGGACCCGCGGTGTATGTAGATAGAAATGGTTCATTCTAAAGTAATAAAAGCATAATGGTTCATTATGTAAGGTCTTTATGTACCACTTAAAACATTGTTATGTATATTATATTGCATTTCTGTCAATAGATCCTCCCAAATTTTACACATTGCACCTTTAACCTAACTAAAAAGAAATTATTTTAATATGTGTATTGTGGATATGACTTTTAATTGTATCCCATTTTTCAGGTGGCCACCCCACCACCAGCACCAGCTCCCTCCCCAGCACCTGCCACTGTTTCAGCCACCCCTGGTGCTCCTAGGAAGGGTAGGGTATTTGCCAGCCCTCTAGCCAAGAAGCTGGCTGCCGAGAAGGGAATTGACATTGCCCAAGTCACAGGTAGGAGTGCTTTGACTTTGAGGGTGTCTGTTACTTCATTTCATTTTCATGGGAGATGTCATAGTACATAGGTAATATGCCACTGAATTTAGGAATATACTACTGCTTTGTCGATAGGAACTGGACCAGACGGCAGAGTCACCAGGAAAGATATTGACAGTTTCGTTCCACCTAAGCCCACGCCTGTAAGTCGTTCAATTTTGAACCAACCAAATGTTGTTTTGGCTTTTTCTAAAAATGGGCAGATATGATATGATATGATATAAAAAGGCCTATAAAGAGATAGTTCACCCAAAAATGAAAATGTTGTCATATCCTCACCCTGAAAGTTTTTCCAAACCTGTGTGAGTGTCTTTCTTCTGTTGACCACAAAATAAGATGTTTTAAAGAATGTTGGTAATCAAACAGTTGACGGCAGTCATTGACTTCCATAGTAAAAATACTATGGAAGTCCGTGGCTACCTTCAGCTGCCTGGTTACCAACATTCTTCATTATATCTTCTTTTGTGTTTGTTCAACAGATTGGAAGGTTTGGAACAACTTCAGGGTGAGAAAATGACAACATTTTCATTTTTGGGTGAACTGTCCCTTTAAGAAAGCCCAGATGGAATATGTGCCATAATGCTGCACAAATTTCCACAGAATTCCCGTCATTCTGAAGTTCTTAAAACCTTTGACCAGGGTTATAATTAACTAAATCTGGAACTAATACTATTTAAAAACTTTTTTGTTTTAAATGAAAATTAGAAATGTTATTTACAATTAACTGAAATAAGTTGAAGAACTAAAATTACTGGAAATAAATAAAAACTAAAACAGAAATAAAATTAATTACACCTAAATATATATACATTCTGTTTCATAACACCAGGCACCAGCTGCTGCACCTTCCCCTGCTGCCCCCACACCCAGCCCTCCAGCCGCCCCTGCTTTTGCTGCTGTACCCACAGGAACCTTCACAGACATCCCCATCAGCAACATCCGCAGAGTGAGTCCACTGACCTTAAATTCTCTAGGAATACATGAAGACTTTTATGTAACCCATAATGCTTTGTTTCCCTGCCTGTCTCTATCTAGGTGATCGCCCAGAGGTTGATGCAGTCAAAACAGACTATTCCTCACTATTACTTGTCTATTGATGTTAACATGGACCAAGTTCTTGAACTCAGGAAAGAGCTCAATGCTGTGAGTAAACTCAGTTCCCATGGTTATGGTAATAAGCTCCATATAGCAGTCCTGATTTAAACTGTATCTTTTCCTCATGATCAGGAGGTGAAAGCTGATAACATCAAACTCTCGGTCAATGACTTCATCATCAAGGCCTCTGCTCTAGCCTGTTTAAAGGTCCCAGAGGCCAACTCCTCTTGGATGGACACAGTTATTAGGCAGTGAGTGGACTCCCACAGTGCACATCTGATCTTAACCATTTGAGGGCAGCATTACTTCTCACATAATTCTCACATATCAGAAAATCTAAAGTAACTGTAACTGACATTTAAATGACAGTAAATCTGAATTAATCAAGCACTTTATCTCTCCGGACAGAAATCACGTGGTGGATGTTAGCGTCGCAGTCAGTACACCTGTGGGTCTAATCACTCCCATTGTATTTAATGCTCATATTAAGGGACTTGCGACCATCAGCAAAGACGTAGGCACATTAGCTGCTAAAGCACGAGAGGGTAAACTACAACCGCATGAATTCCAGGTGAGTAATTTAGGTGCTCAATGTGGATATCAGAAATAATTTATTTATTCTGTTGTTTTATAAGAGCATCATTAATATGTATTATTTCCTACAATAAATTAAATACTATTTGATTAATTTATTTTTTGACTTCATTTTTAAAATATATTTTATTATTTTTTTATATTCTATATATTTTTATGTATATCTATCTGTTTATCTATCTATATATGGTTTATTCATATCCATATGTGTGTACACTAACGTTCAAAAGTTTAGGGTCTGTAAGATTTTTTTTAAATGTTTTTGAAATAAGTCTCTGATGCTCACCAATGCTGCATTTATATGATCAAAAATAAATAAAGTAATATTGTGAAACAATATTTTAAATTAAAATAACATTTTTTTTATTATTATTTTAAAACATAATTTATTCCTGTGATGGCAAAGCTAAATTTTCAGCCTCATTACAGTCTTCAGTGTCACATGATTCTTCAGAAACCATTCTAATTTGCTAATTTTGTGCTCAAGAAAAATTTCCTGTCAATATTGAAAACAGCTGAGCTGCTTAATATTTTTGTGGAAACCATGAAGCATTTTTTCAGGATTCTTTGAATAGAAAGTTACAATTTTTTGTAACAATTCAAATGTCTTCACTGTCACTTTTGATCATTTGATTTAAAGTTTTTTTTTTTATCTAACTCACCCCATACTAATATATATATATACACACACAATGGATTGTATATATAAAAATGCATTACATAAACATTCTTGGTTTTCTAGGGTGGCACATTCACTATTTCGAATCTGGGCATGTATGGCATCAAGAATTTTTCAGCCATCATTAACCCTCCTCAAGCCTGCATTCTGGCTGTGGGTGGCTCAGAAAAGAGGCTTCTGCCTGCAGACAATGAAAAAGGGTGAGAAATGACATAAATTTGCTATCACTCCACATCCTCACAAATATAGATGAAATATAAAAGCTCTTAAAATAGTTCCTCGAGTCAGTGAGTGCTTTTTTTTGTGTCTTTCATAGGTTTGATGTGGCTAGCATGATGTCTGTGACTCTGAGCTGTGATCACCGGGTGGTAGATGGTGCTGTTGGCGCTCAGTGGCTGGCTGAGTTCCGCAAGTTTCTGGAGAAACCATTCACCATGCTCCTGTGAGCAAGCAGTTTAAAGGGTCCTGGCCCAAAAAAAAAAAAAAAAAAACAGTGGACTTTAAGATTTGGAGAGGTCTCTCTCATTGGTTAAATGGTCTTCATGGGAAATATAACAGGTTGTTCTTTTTCGTCTTTTTTTTATTTTCCTTCTCACTCACATACTCCCTTTCACATACATCACATTGCTTCCTAAAGCCTGAAGTAACCTCTCAACCCAAGTCATTGTTAAGGTAATTTTCTGGAGTTTCAGAAGATATTGCTGGACAAGGGTTTCCATTTTCCTTCTGGATGTTGTTACAAGCACCATAAGTCTGTTTGCCACTAGATCAAAGAATAATGTCTGTGTCAATGGCCAAGTCTCATGGTCTGTACCTGTAAGCTTTGACTTGTTTCCATGTATTAATGACACATTCATTGGCACAATATGAGTTTACTTTCTGTATAAGAAAAAAATGTGATGAAATCTGGAGATGTGTGTGCCAAATATTATCTACAATTGGAATTTATGATAAATTATTCAGTGCAAATGTTCATTTTCTGTATTATTGCATAGTAGACATACATTTGTTCTGTCACTCCCCGAGTTAAATATCTGGCATATACATGATCATTTCTTTCCTGAGACTGTGTGATGGTCTTGGTATGGGGGCAGGGTTTTCTTATAGGAAATTTTATTTATTACATCTCTCACTCCTGACAAAAGCACATTAGTGCCTTTGCTTCTGTTTATAGCACCTAGGTTTTCTTTTTAAACGGTGGCAATATGTTCAAGTCATTCTTTAATGAATAACGCACAATTCATGGGGTGAACTGCTGTTATAAATAAACCTATGGAGAAACAAAAGAAATGTTCCTAAATGGAATAAAACACTAGACTGGATATACATAAAATGGTTCATTCAAGCTGTTTTGCCATGCATTCAGTGCCATTTGGACAATAGGGATTCAAACATTGGTTTTTCATAAGGGATAAAAATATGACCAATATTATATCAATATTTAATTTGACAAAAATTAGAGAATAAACAAACTAGAAACTCAAATATGATATCCGGCCCATTTTTCTTTACATTTCAGTACATTTCTATAGGGAATATTCACTTAATTTGATAGAGAGAATACAATATTCCATAAAGTCTCACTGACTTGTCCTGTGTTCTGATCACTGACCACTATTGTTTTCTTAAATGAAAAGAAGTTATGTTTAATGATGGATGGACAGACGGATGGATAAATGGATAATATTAGAAGTAATATTGATTTATTTAAATATTTATTTTGATATTTATTTAAAAATATTGTGGTATGATTGTTTCAAAATCTGCAATATGTCTGTTGTAATGTAAAACAAAAACGTTTTATGGTCTCATGACATGTTCGTGTAAAAACTAATGGAAAAATTAGGCAATGAAGCTTCAGTCAAATGTAACTTTAAGTTAATCTGTTTTCATTTTTATTGTGCTTTTGACGGAAACATACCGTTCATTTGAGGCAAATCCACATTTAAACAAAGTACAATCAGTACAAAAATCGCAAAATTCTAATTGAATCCAAATTGTTTTAAATGCATTTTTTTTTTACATTTGTGGCTAAACGTGTTTTGAGAGCACAACTCTCATTTTAAAAGTAGGGCTACCCTGTCGTCTACAAGTTTTTAATCAATGAGCATAGATAGAAGTGAGTAAAAGGCTTCTAAAATTGTTTCAACTTAGTGCATTTTAGTATTTTTTAACTTACTACGAACAACTGATACGTTGCTCATTCTGAAATATAAAAACCATGTATTTTACAAAAAAGAAAGACTGTTGTTTATGTCATTACCGGGGTTATTACTGTTTAGTAAGCCCAATAACCGGACGTGACGCAACAGCGGCGGACGTTGCGTCGATCAATTTTCCCGCGTTTTGGGTAGTTGAGGAAATAGTGGAGAGTTGCGGACACAAACAAGCGATCTCAGACTCCGACATCCAACCACTAACCACCACATCATCAACACAAACCTGCCGCTCGTGATCGCTCGCTGTGCTTGTGAGTGAACGCGCTCTTCATCTCGAGACCATCGACATGCCGCCAAAGAAGCGCAGTAGCGGGACTCCGCAAAAGAAAGAGTTCAAGGGGAACATGAAGAGCGAGTCTCCGGACAGTAGCGAGAGCACAGTGCTGAGCCCCGAACGGTGAGGTCACACCTCGCCACTGTCTCTAAAATAAACACAATAGACTGTAATAAATTATTTGTACAGACCGTCTTTAGTTATACACTATGGTGACTGAGGAAGCCAGGAACCAACAGTATTTGATAAAAATGCCTGAAAGAATAAAACTAGTAACGTTAAACCATTATCAGAAAACTAGTCAGACGTTTATGAGAATGTACCCTCTCTGTACTATAGTAACCGTAAGTAACACTGTTATGAATGACAGTTTTAAAAAATGTGTTTATGCGACTGTTGACAGTTTTAATAGTTTAGTTACTTTGTCATACCATGGTAATTACTACGCACCCAATATTTTACTGTGCCTACTATGGTATTATTACAAATACCACAGTTAAGCTGTAGGTACTATAAAAGAACTATGGTGATTTGTCATAAATCAGTTTATCTGCCTTTATATGGCCATTTGGGATACACAGTACCTGATTTCGTTTTTTTTTTTTTAAAGAAATTTCAATAAATATTGTGTAAATTAAATGTTAATTTCAGTCAGCAGTAATGTGTACACCATAGATGTGCCCACACACATATTGTATATGAGATAATAGTATAGTGTAATAGACCATTATCACTATATCTGGTGAACATAACCAACTAGGAAAGCATTTTTTTACTGAATACAAGGGTTCAAGTGGTGCCTAAACAGCTGACAAGCGTTAGTTATGTGTTTAAGCAATGTTGCATGACCTGCAGTGACCACCCCATAATAGATTTTATGCACAATCTATCTTCCGTATTCTGTAAAACAGATCGGATCGCTTCAGGTTTAGGTCCTTTGTATGTGCTTCATGAAAAAATTAGCTGTTTTATTCAAGATTACTTAAAAGGAGTGAGCAAAGATAAGCATAACTGATGTCCCCCACATGTGCAGATTGATATTTAAAAGCTTTTTTAATTTTTCTTCTTCACACTAATGTTTAGATATTTAATAGAATAAAACATCTATAACAATGTGATAAGGTAATCGCTGATTACCTTAAAAGTCCATACTGCTGTTACCACTTTTTCTGACAAGTGGATGCAATGAGACCAGTTTTCCGGTTTGGTCATGTGACTTTAGACATATATCCTTTAGTGTCAAAATCTCCTTGCAATGTGTTTACTTATGTCTGTCAACTGTGTTGTTTTACCAGACACAAGGACAAGGAATCTGAGTTTGTGTCTCTCAGTGAGGAGCTGCAGGCCACAAATCCCATCTGTGATCATGCGTGGAAAATTTGGGAGAGGGAGATCAGGCCGATGGACAAGGCAAATGTACGGTTTCCTTGGATATCTGCACTACCACTGTAGTTTACTGGTTTATAAATGTGCAATACACAATCATGTCTGTGTCTTCCATGCTAGATGCCGTATTCGAACAGACAGCAGTGGGGAGCTTGTCTGTTTATTGCAGGCATGGAGCTTGAAGGCATCAGCCTCACCTTTACACAATTCCTAAAAGTGGTTGGACTGAGGTAGGTGTGGCAAATGAACATGATGTCATGGAGAAGTCCTGATTCTTCCCTTCTAAGATCAGCAAGTTGTTCTGTCAAAGTGTGGTTATGCCTTTAATAAGTTTAATGCCTGATGTTAAGTGTTAATAACATATGTACTACACTTTAATATGCAGGGATTTGATTTTTCTGTATTTATACAGATTTCCATATTTTCCGACCTTAAAAGTATGACCCATGTGAATTGCGTAAATCTGAGGAAAAATGTTTGGGTTGTCGGGGGTTGTATGAGGATTAAAATCACCAATCATTGTGTGATAATTGAAATCGCCATAAACATGGTGCCATCTGCAGGACACTTTTAGCATGTTAGTCAGGGTTCAAAGCTTCAAATGCGGGTAAATATCAGTGTTGAAACTGTTACTCACCAGTTGCCCGGTAACTTATCTATGAGTTTTGACAATGCATGGTTGTGAGAATGTGATATGGCTTAAGTCGCAACGGTTGTGATGTATTTATATAAATATATAGTCCGACGTGTTACATCTTTTAGAGTGAAGCCTGCGGTTTTCTGGTTTAACGTTTCAAAGCAAAGAATTTAAGGCAAACTTAAATGTTAGTATTGTAATAGTACTGTAAGATGAAATAAAAATAAAATAATAATGATAATAAATATTGTTATTAATAATAATAACAATAAAAATAATATAACAATTGTTTATTTATTATCACATATTGTATTACAATGTATATTATTATTATTATTATTATTATTATTAAATACTCAATTTTTTATTTTTACAGTATTTTTTTTAAATAATAATAAGCAAGCCGGTGGGTAGGGGGATTGTGGGTCGGGTATTCTTTATTTTTTGTCTTTAGCTGATCATGTGTCTGAATAAGCCGTTCTTTTTTTAGTGTGAAGCAGTTCATCAGCCTTGTGAGGAAGATGGATGTAAATGTGGACACAATAAGCCCCAAAGTGAACACTGCTGTTACACGATTGGAGAAGAAATATGATGTGACCTTGGCCCTCTACCAAAGATTTGTGAAGTAAGTGTTGTACAGTATTGTTTTGAATTTGCAGTAGTTATGTATTGATATGATTATATCATATGATTAATTTCACAATGTGTTGACATTTTGCTCATTAATCAGCATTGTGATCTAACTGACAGTTCCTCAATTCAGTTCCAAGATCTACTAATCATTTTGTCAGTAAATAAAAAAGTTTGGGGTAAGAGGTATTTTATGCTCACCAACTTTATGAATGATTATTTTATAGAAGGTTCGAGTGGTGTGTGTAAAGAATTGGAAGGAAGCAAGAGTACGGCTGTTTCTAAAGCACGCAGTGCCATCTGCTGTTGAAAACTAAGCTCAGAATCGATTTGAGAGAAAATCGCGATGCATACGGAAAATATCCAGATACATACGGAATCGATCCAGAAACATTTCTCGATTTGCAATGCATCGATGTATTGTCCCTGCCCTAGCATTTATGTAAAATAGTTTTTTTTTTTTTTTTTGTAACAAAGTGTCTTTATTGTCACTTTTGGTCAGTTTAATGTGTCCTTGCTGAAGAAAAGTATTAATTTTTGGTTACACTTTGATGGTCCACTTTTGACACTCTATTAAAGGGTTAGTTAACCTAAAAATGGAAATTACTCACCTTCATGTCGTTCCACACCCGTAAGACCTTCGTTCATCTTCGGAACACAAATTAGGATATTTTTGATGAAATCCAAGAGGTATATGACTCGTCCATAGACAGCAATATAATCACCACTTTCAAGGTCCAGAAATGTACTAAAAACATCGTTAAAATAGTCCACGTGACTGCAGTGGTTCAGCCCTAATGTTATGAAGCGACGAGAATACTTTTTTGCACAAAAACAAAACAAAAATAACAACTTTATTCAACAATATCTTCTCTTCCCTGTCATTATCCTTACACAGTTGCCGCAGTAAGCACAGTGAAGACTTCCATGTTTATGTCCAAATGCCGGCTCAGTATTGGCCAAAGCTGCACATGTGAGCAGCACGACACGTGTGTGATGCTGAACCAGGAGTCGGCCAGTAATGAGTCGGTGTTTGGATGTAGAATCTGGAAGCGCTGGATGTAAACAATGTATGAGAATGACAGAGAAGAGAAGATATTGTTGAATAAAGTCGTTATTTTTGTTTTGTTTTTGCACACAAAAAGTATTCTCGTCACTTCATAAAATTAAGGTTGGACCACTGCAGTCACGTCAACTGTTTTAATGATGTCTTTAGTACCTTTCTGGCCCTTGGAAGTAGGGCTGTCGCGATAACCGCAATATCGTTATACCGCAATATCGTTATACTGCGCTATTGACGAGCCGACCGCAAAAACCGTAAAAAAAAAACCGCAAAAAAATAATCTTTTTTTGAAAGATTATATCTTTCTGCTTTTACACTTCATGCATGCGTACTAAATATTAAATAAGTTAATAATTATAGCATAATGTGTACCATGGTGATTTGTACAGAGGCTCTGTAGATTTGCACAAAACAAGCCTAAACAGACAGTGAATGTGAGAGAGATCGACTGAGCGCGTGCGATTACGTGCATCTGTCCTACAGGCTGAGACATATATTCGTGAAAAAAGGCTGTCATGTCCAAGGATAGCGAAATCTCTGCCTTAGCATCGACGCACTGGTCAGCTGAGCCTTATAAAGTGGCGCTCAAAGTTAAAATGATTTCAACAGCTTGTTTCTTTACATCTCTCTTTGAATGAATCAGCATTTTGAACGTGTAGTTGAATGAACACTGATTCGTTCAAAGAGAGATGCGGCGCTGAGCTTCTCGTCCGGTGTGCGACCCCCTTTAAAAACGGTCCCTTGCCGCCACAATGTAACTGCACTGACTAACAGCCCTTCTAGAACCCGCAGATGAGTAGTTCTGCTTATACTCGTGAAATATCAGCAGAAAGTCTCGTTTAGTCAGATTCGAGGATCAGAACTAACTATTATACATATAACAATAGCCCTACGATCTTATTGTCAGGTTTATATTCTGTTATGTAGACCCTTATATTAACATTCTTCTGTTTACTTCCCTTCCTGTTTCAATGCTCTATTTAGTTTCGTTATTGAATATGACCTCGTTACACAGTATATATATATATATATATATATATATATATATATATATATATATATATATATATATATATATATATATATATATATATATATAATGTATGTGTGTGTGTGTGTGTGTGCCGGTAATACCGCATATCGCGCTATTGAGCCACTCAAAAATACCGCAAGGGAAATTCCTTAACCGTGACAGCCCTACTTGGAAGTGGTTGTTATATTGCTGTCTATAGACGAGTCATAAACCTCTCGGATTTCGGACTGAACAGTTACTAATCGCGTGATGCTTGGGCATGCCTCTGGGTGTGCCGCCCTTTCCTCAGCTTGTCACTTTATTTAGATAATGCTTGGATTGCATCTCATTTAAAGAATGTGTGACTCATCTCACGTCACTCCTGGGGTGATGAAACCTGTTGTGTATTACTCTGTTAAAACATTGTTCTGTTTTTCCTTCAGTAATTTCTCAAGCTTTTATATTGCATGATCTGCAATATGACTTGATTTAATAATTTGAATAGTGAACACCTATGAAACTTTCATACATGTCATTTCTAAACCAGACGGTGGCAGCAGCCGTCTCGGTGTGGGAGAGATCTGTTCTGTGGGTTATCTGCCTTTGTTTCAGGGCCAGCTGGTCTCAGTTCAGTTTGTTCTTTTGCAGTTACTGACAAACGGTGCTTCACAGGTGGTGAACAGAAGGTCTAGACATGTGGTCTGATATAAGTCTGTGGTCAAGCTGCAGATGTAGTGCTTTGTTTTTGTGGTCCGAATGCCAACAGGCTCTGTGGTTATTTGTGCAGCCTCTATAACAGTTACAGTCTATAACAGTTGATGTATATATATATATACACTACCAGTCAAAAGTTTGGACACGGTAAGAGTTTTAATGTTTTAAAAAGAAGTTTCCTCTGCTTACCAAGGCTGCATTTATTTAATTAAAAATAGAATGATTTCTGAAGGATCATGTGACACTGAAGACTGGAGTAATGATGCTGAAAATTCAGCTTTGATCACAGGAAGAAATTACTTTATAAAATATATTCAAACAGAAAACAGTTATTTTAAATTGTAATAATATTTCACAATATTACTGTTTTTACTGTGTTTTTAATTAAATAAACGCAGCCTTGGTGAGCAGACGAAACTTCTTTTAAAAACATTAAAACTCTTACCGTGTCCAAACTTTTGAATGGTAGTGTGTGTGTGTGTGTGTGTGTGTGTGTATGTGTATATATATATATATATATATATATATATATATATATATATATATATATATATATATATATATATATATATATATTTATATATTTATATATTTATATTTAAACACATTTTAATATTAATATTATTAATGTTGTTTTTAAGTACTTTTATTTATTCTGCCTTTAGTTCACTTTACATTCTTCCATATCAAAGATTCTGTTACTGGATGTTAAAGATTAACATGTTTGTTAAATATGAAGGTTTTTTTTTTTTGTCTATTTCCTCTTATGCAGAAAGTGGATTTTTAAAATAATAATTATATTAAAAAATATTTGCTATTATTAGTAATTATTTATTTAAGTTTTTTTTAATATAAAAATTTTCACCATTTTAGTGCACCTCTAGTTTGTGCAGTCTAATTCCCTTTTCAGATGTTTTTCATCTGAAAAGGTGTAAGTATGCTGAGTCTAATAAAGTAATTCTTTAATTTTCTTCCAGGACTTGTGAAAAAATATTTGCAGAGCCTGACAAAGCAAAGTGAGTAGAAATCCTGTTTGTTTGAGCTGTTTGCCTAGCTGTTGTTCCACAATAATATTCTGGAGATGTTCCATTAAATCATATCAGTGATCTTACTGTCCCATGCCTGTTTCCTTCAAGGAGAAAAGAGCTTTGGGAAAGCAGCTGGACCATGTTCCTCTTGGCCAAGGGTGAGTTATTACGGAAAATTTACACAGGAAATTTGTCACATTCTGTTGGGTTCGTCCATGTAAATAATGAGCCTTGTTTACAGCGAGTGAAGTTTCTTGTCTGCGGATTAAATGCGTCATGGATAGCGTATCCACATACCCACATTGTCACTTCTTGTTTTTGTGTCATGTTCCCTGTACAGGAAAATTTCTGCAGATGGAGGATGACCTTGTGATAGCTTTTCAATTGCTGCTGTGTGTTCTGGAGTTCTTCACCAAGCGTTTCACTCCTTCTCTCCTTCAGTCACCCTACAGTGAGTTTTCCTCACATTCTGCTGCTCGGAGGCAGCAGGATCAAATGTTTTAAATGCCATTTGAAATTTAATAAATGAAAATAATATGAATAACTCACTAGAAAAAAACAGCAAACAACCTTTTCCCCCTACAAACTTAATCATGTACAAATAATCATAGTTCTCAATGTTTTCCTGCTGTTTTTTGGAGCATTTAGTGCTATAAGAGAATATCTTACTTTTGGCTATATGAATGTGATCAATTTAATGTGACTTACATCTACTTGGATTTTGAGGCTAACCATCCCTATTTTGGCAAAATTATCTTATTGTTCTCATATTTTAATTCCAGAGTCTGCGGTTAGTTCATCCACCTTGAGTCCTCCGACCAGGACATCCCGACGTAATCAGGGCAAAACCAAACCCCGTCCTCCAGAGATGGACATGCATTTGCTGGAGACACTGTGCAATGAGGGCGACTGCAGTGTGGATGAGGTTGGCTCTCATTCAAATACAGTCCCATTAGTCATTGCAAGCTTTCGAATACAGCTTGTTGGGGGAAGTTATTTTCAGAAGTAATGAATTACAATATTGCATTACTCCCTAAAAAGTAACTAATTGCGGCAATTACTTTTTATGAAAAAATAATGCATTACATTACTTTTGCATTACTTTTTCTCATCTAGGCTGGGTGGTTCTGTTTTTGGTAAATGAAGGAAATGCATATTCATGCCTTTACAGCTGCTGGATTGCAGAATAATAGGAAGCAGGAGAAGAAAGATCAACACTCTTACTTCAAAGAAATTAACCATTATTTAAAATGTATCTGAAGTCATTTTTACTTAAATTGGTTGAATGGGATCATCTAAGGTCAGCAGCAAAGACAGCAAAGACATTGCCTGGGGTACAGGATGTTTTGGGTTGGGGGAGCTAAAAGGGGGCGGTTGGTCAATGCCATGAAACAGAACAAACAATCACAGAGAATGCTCGCTTAAATAGATGGAGTATACAGTGGCTATATTTGTCTATAAATATTACATTGTTGACAGAATACATATAATACTTGCAATCATAATGGAACAAGGAATCATTCATTCAGAAACACTGATTCATTCAGGAACGAAACATGTTGAATCAGAGACACAAAACATTTCTGATGTGCAACTATTTTCTGTGAAGGAGCAAAAACAGACAAAATGTGTCCAAGTTATTTTATATTAACTTCTTGTTTGTTGATTTGTTCTATAATGTTTGCTATTTGGGGAAAAACAGCACTCTTGTTTGTGTGATATTGCTTTACTATATTGTTATTAATACAAAACGAATCAGGAACTCATTAGTGGGGCTTTTTTTGCCAACATAACTTGAATTTTTGGGGCATTTTTAATTTTGTTAGCATTATTGCTTCAAGCCACTGTTAATTTCAGACCCTGGGGTGCTTCAATCAAGATCCAAGAGGAATGAAATAATAGACTAATCTAGTTTTGAGAAAGTAAACAATGTACAATTAAAACCTAGGTTTGTACCCCACTTACACTTTACAGTTAAATTCCTTACTGAAGGTTTACTTATTTAAAATGTATTCATTTTTAAAATGTTTATAAACCTGTGAAAATGGTGGAAAGTTAGATTAAATAAAGTATATTTGTATAATTTAACATTTAATTATTGCAGATTTGTGTAATATTATGAGTTTGCATTTTACTGTTATTATTAATTTTAAGCAATACTAAATCTGTTTTTGTGCAAGTGAGATGAGTAAATGCCTGCTCACATTTAATCTAGAACTACAATACACAGAGTTTACACAGAGCACACAACGCCTCTGCACCTTACACCTGATTTCTCTCAACAAGGGGACAAGGTGTCAGTGTGTGATAAGTAGATTATATGCATGGTGAAGCTGCTTCTTCTAACCAGAGGTCACATTATTGTCTGCAGGTGAAAAACGTGTACCAGACCACTTTCTGTGCATTTCTGGATTCTGTGGGTCTGTCAGGACTCCAAGGGCTTCCTCCAGTGAGTAATATCCCATGGAAGATGGTTAACAAAAGCTACTTCTGGTTTGAGAGCTATACCGAGTGTTTAAATAACCAATCAAATCCCCATCGGGCGCTTCCCACCTTGAACTATGAATCTGAACTGTATTGTATTTCATAGCTTATGTGCTGGACTATGTACAGTGTTTTATAGACTCTTTGTTTGGATAGTGATAATTAGGAAAGTTATTGAAGGTTCAGCTCTGATTATTAGCAATAAAGTAACAGCTATGAAAAGGACATACAATACAATATCCTTCCTCGGTCTGAATTAAAGTAATCCTTGTGGCCATCTGTTTTCTTTTTATTATAGATGGAAACACTTTCCAAGCAATATGAAGAGCTGTACCACAAAAACAAGGACTTTGATGCCAGGTTGTTCTTGGTTGATGATGAAACGCTTTCCCCCAACAAAATTGAAGTGTGAGTTTCATTAAATTAAAATCACATTGTTAGACCTTTTTTTTTTGCAGACAGCTACATATGTTTTTTTTTTTATGTTAATATTCCTTGTAGGTCAAAGGTGGAAGTGACTCCAAGAAAGAATTTTCCAGGAGAGGATGTTGTAATTCCAGTTCCACAGACCCCAATCAGGTGCGACTTTGCTCCTTCAGTACCCAGAACATGAAAGAACAAAATTTAAGAAATTGTTACAAAAGATTTATATTTAAAATAAATGCTGTTCTTCAGAACTTTCTATTCAGCAAAAAATCTGAAGCTGCACAATGGTTTTCAATGTTGCTAATAATAAGAAATGATTTTGAGCACCAAATCAGCATATTAGAATGATTTCTGAAGGTTCCCACACCTTTCAAACCTTGCTTGAAGAAAAGCAGCTTGGGAATTTGCTTACTAGTTCATATCAGTGATTTGTGTGGTATTATGTAAACCCAGCAGTTTCATAATGCTCTAATGCTCACATGATGGGATTCCCTCTGAGTTTTAGTCTTTTCACGTGGCCCCTAAAGCTCTGAACTTCTCCTAGGTTTTGCTTTAATACTGGGAAATCTCACATAGTACTCTAATAGATATTTGACTGGGGAGATTTTATGAATGCATACCAGTAATTTTGTTTGTTGAAGTTCAGTTGAAAATATTTTACAATAATGGAAGCATGTTCAATTTTAAGTCTTGCTAGCACTTTTCACTCATGTTCCCCTGGTTTTGTTTCTCCAGGGCTGCAATGAACTCCATACAGCAGCTCAGGGTTGATCTCACCTCAGCTAGTGACCAGCCCTCAAGCAATCTCCTAGTCTATTACAAGGTATTTCCTTTCAAAAACATTCTATTTCCCAGACAGAATGGCTGGACTTATATTACACAGAAACAAAGTAATAAGTAATATATATGCTTTATTTGGAATGTGTTTGTCAGAACTGCACTGTTGACCCATCAGAAGAGATCAGAAAGAGGGTTGAGGAGCTGGGTCAGGTCTTCATCCAGAGGTTTGCACAGGCTGTGGGCCAGCATTGCGAGGGGCTTGGCAGAAAGGTACTGACAGCAATTGGAATCAGATAATGTCAGGCCTTTTTTGTTTTCCTATTCATCGAATAGCTGATTCATTTGAAGTAGGGCTGTACGATATATCATTTTAGCATCGAAATCACAATGTGCACATCTGCGATAGTCACATCGTAGGATGTGCAATGTCTAGTATGGGGATCGTTAATCCGTACGGACCAGTTTATTATTTGAACGTGTTTTAGGTCCTGTCAGTTTAAACATTCAAGAGATTTTAAAGCATTTGAGCGCATAAAGACGTGGAAGAGAACTCATTACTGAATGTGTGGCTGTTTTTGCGCACACACAGACACATACAGAGCCATGCGGATGCACGTGAACACCGAATGCCGTTCTCTTCTGCGTCTATTTATGCCTGAATGGACGCATGCAAAAAATTGTCAAAATGCATGTAAAACATTGAGTATCCTTGTAAACAAAATTGATTATGGCTTAGGTGAATGAAACAATTGAGAAAGAAAACCGGATGTGTAACAGTATTTTGGATCCGCACCTCGCATTCGCTCTTAAAGCGACAGAAGCCCCTGCTGCTTCCTGTGTCATGAATGTTAATCAAACACAAAAGACAGAGAAAAATCACATTTGTAGTTTTAGCACAGATTAATTATGTTTCATTTATACAGTGAAGAATATGCAGTGTTATTTTATATTTGACTGCTATATTCAATTTTTGTAACTGTTAGATTAACCTGGAAAATATAAAGCACTATTTATTTCATTTGTATCTTTGTTCTATTATATTTATCTATGCTTGTAATTTGTTTATTATTTTATATATGCATATTCCCTCACCTACAAAATCACCCCAATGATTCTAGAATGATTAATTCTTTCCAAATAGAGCTATTCAAGTCATCTGGTGAATTTTTTTCATATCGCAATATATATCACAGAAAAACAAAATATTGCAATGTCAGTTTTTTTCCAATATCCTGCAGCCCTAATTTGAAGCATGTACAATTCTAGATTGATATGGTTGATATTGGGTAGTGGTGGAAGTATACACAATTTCAGTGTTTGTGAATCCATAATTGACACCCATATAATAGTAATTGATTAGGCTAGTGCTTTATTTGTTGCAACTTTCAGAAATTTAAGAAAACTTTGGGGTCAGTAAGATTTTTTTTTTTTTTTAGTGCTTCTGTTCAGCAATCATGATTTCCACAACAATTTAAGCAGCACAACCATTTTCAACATTGATAATAATAATAAATGTTTCTTGAGCATCAAATCAGCATATTAGAATGATTTCTGAAAGATCATGTGATGCTGAAGCATAAGAGATTTTTCAAAAACAAAAACAAAAAAATCTTACAGGCTTCAAACTTTTGCACTGTAGTGTAGCTTTTGTAGAACAAAGGGGTAAATTTTTTTGTGTGTTTTCAGCGGTTTAATCTTGGTGCCCAGCTCTACTACAAAGTCATGGAGTCCATGCTTAAATCGGTAAGCCTTATAGAAACCTGAAATGCATTTTACATGTTTTAATTTAAATTGTTAGTTGTAAAAAAATTTCCTGATGGCCACATTTGTGTCATGTTTAGGAGGAGAAGAGATTATCAGTCCAGAATTTCAGGTAAGAACAATACGAGCATCTTCACAGATCGTTAACTGCCATTTATCAGATCATTACGGTCATAAATCTGTGATTTTGTTATGTAATTTACACTGACAATTAATCATGTTACTTCCTTTATAGTAAACTTCTCAACAATGCAGCATTTCATACCTCATTGCTTGCATGCGCCTTGGAAGTTGTTATGGCAACTTATGTTGGTAAGTATTTTTGGAATACAGTCACCATTTTAGTTTCAGTTTGTAAGTTTCATTTAAGACAGAATTAGCTTGTATATGTTAACCACACAGATTGTATATGTTTTCTTTTCTAGGGAACTCCTTAAAGAATGGAGGTTTTGGCCGCAGCTCAGGGGCCAGCGATTCCGTTGAAACTGATCTGTGCTTCCCCTGGATCTTGGACGTCTTTCAGCTGCCTGCCTTTGACTTCTACAAGGTGATAGAGAGCTTCATCAAAGCTGAGCCCACCCTGAAGCACGACATGATGAAGCACCTGGAGCAGTGCGAACATGTTATCATGGAGAGCCTTGCATGGAGAGCGGTCAGTAACTGTCTGCTGCCATTTATGTCGATTGTTTCGTTCAATCAGTCACTGAAGCAACTGTTTAGCAAGCATTCAGCCTATTCTAGCAACTAGTTACATTGCTGAGCAAACACCTCATTGACTAGCACTTCCTCTACTGCTGATTGGCTCTTTGTGCACCAGGCTGCTGGAAAAGTAGTAAATGAGGGGGTTTAAGCAGCAATTGGTGCTGGCCAGCGAGAGCACTATGGGATGGAGAGCTTTAGTGACTTGAGCAAGTCCACAGCTGTGCACAAGCCCCACTTGTGTGAGAGTGTAACCCAGTAGATTAAGGTGGTAAGGGGTGAAGCAAAGGAAAAAGACCACCAGGACCCAGTAGATGACGGTGAGTGTGCGTCGGTGCCGGACCTTCCTGCGGTGCGGCAGCCTGCGGAGCACTCGGAGTATGCTGCAGTAGCTGAACAGCAGGAGCAGCGCGGGCAGCAGGTAGGCGATTTGCACCAGGCCGAGAGAAGCTAAAATAATAGTACGGTGGCGTTTGGAAGAAGGATCCATAAGGCACGACTTGTGCCGTTGGGATGCCACCGAACGCAGGAAGGGTAGAGCGAGGCTGAGGGCTAGGACTAGGCACCAGATCCCGGCACTGAGCATGCGGGCAGTACGGACCTTCCTCAGGTGCTGAAGTAGAGGGTTAACCACAGCAAAGTAGCGGTCTACTCCAATACAAACCAGGAAGAAGATTCCTCCATATAGACTGATGTACTTTAACGTGAAGGTCAGCTGACAGAAAGCAGCTCCTGGAGACCAGTCACTGGTGTGGTTGGAGCTGGAAGCTTTGTTGTGGTAATAATAGATGCGCAGGGGGAGGGAGGTAACAAAGAAGATATCCGCAGCAGCCAGATTGGCCATGTAGACGGCCGTGCTGGTGAACATTCGAGGCATACGGCAGAAATGTCGCAGCGCTATGGCATTGCTGACGACACCGAATATGAAGATCATGCTGTAGGAGATCTTGTAGTAGGTGAAACGGTAGCTGGTGTCCACCGTGCAGTTAGCTTGAATAGACATGTTTGTTGTGTTACGGAGATCCATTATCACTTTCGGCTTGGGCCGCCCTAGATTGTATCAGTCAAAACCTGCCTCTTGCAGTCCAGAACCAAATGAGGAAACTTCTTTTGGCGAGAGGGACAATTGCTTTACCGTTATACCACTACTTTATGATTACAAAAAAGAGGTTAATGGCATCATGGTTTGGTGATCTCGCATGTTAGGCTTTTTTAAATTTGGCTACATCATTTAATGTCCAAGTCACTCCTCTTCATACAGCCACCTGAAACTGTAGAAGGAAATTTGCAAAATTACAACTTCCTCTTCATATAAAGCGAACCACCTGCTCTCACCTGGTCATAACCAGCTAGGACGGCTGTATCTATTTGACCTGGGTTTATGAAACGGAAGGGTAAAGTGATTGAATTATGACAGAAGTGTGCTTAATTTAGAAAGAAGCCGCTGCTGCCAGTAAAGGACTGTAGAAGTTTTATTAATGTTAAGCTGCCTGTTATTTGCACACACTGTAAATGTGCACATTTAAACTTGTCTTATGCATGTTAAATTAATTTAATAAACTTAATTTTGTCTGATTTACTAAAGAATATTTTCAGAAATGTTTTTTAATATTATAAAAAATAAGATATAAAGGCAGCATAAATGACTCAATATTACTAATTTGTAATTTATCAACCAAACCTGAGTAGATTTATATAATTTGAGCCTCTTTTTTAAATGTAGATATGTGGCTCAGTATACAGCTTATGTTATGTATTAACAGAAATGTACATATAATGGTAGTCTTGGGTATTATTTTTAAATTGAGTGCGTAAAGGAGAGACTCTAACAGAAACTGATAACAATCTATTCTTGATGGGAAAATTGTAGATGGCATCTAAATTTTAGATAGCATAGATAAAATACGTGAAATAAACTTACCATTTTGCTTTATCTCATCCATTTTTATCTGAATCTTCTCTGTGATCTCTCTTGGCTAGCTGAACATGCTCTGTTCGCGGTCATGCTTGAGTGAAGGTGTCTTTAACAGATATTAAGACTTTATATATCGTCACACTAAATCAATAAACTTGTGTGTGTGCGTGCATGTGCCATATATCTCTTCAGATCTGGATGGGGGTGTGTAGATTTATTATTAATATAGTAGTTCAGCTCTGGATACAGATGTAATTTACTTGAAATAGTGGGCAAAAACGTATATACAGCCTGAACATTTTGTGAATCATACTGGCTAATTTTTTTTAAGAAGTTATTTCCGTTTTTTTTTTTCTCCCACATTAAAAATTTAATTGTGGTTACATACAGAAGACAAGTAGACTTTGACTGCTAAAATTCATTCAGTAAGCACATTTCATTTCTATTACTTAATTTTTTATTTTTGAAACAAAATAAAATTATGCAGCTTTATTTGCCATTGGTTTTTACATTCAGTTTGTAAATTTACAAATTTTACATCGATCTTATACATCCATTTTTGGTTTTGTGACATTGTGCATTTTTGTTGCAAATTCATCAAGATGATGTTATCTAACTGATTTACGTAGTTGAGGTTTTGTCGAAACTGCAAAAATGATTTGTGAGCATCAGAGAAAGTACTAGTAATGTTTTGCATCATTGCCATCATTTTCCAACAAAATGAATTTATAGAGTGGCATTATAGTGGTTTAATTTCCAGCTTGTTACAAATTTTTCCTTTTGTAAAGACAAAAGTAGTAATCTTTTTTTTTTTTTTTTTAAGAAAACTTTAAAACGTATTACGACACCTGAGTAATCTTAGCAAAGATGGAACAAGCCTTTCCTTCTGTTTTTTTTTTTTTTTTTAAACTACATTCTTGACCCCCTTTAGTAACTTTCTTTGACTTGTCTGTCACAGCCCAGTAATGTGCTGTGCAAGTCACGGTCTATCTGGACTTTCCCGAGGCAGAATATTTTGCTGTCCATTTATATGTTTAGCACCTCACAGGAAATATTAGTTGGTCTCATTTAGGGTTGCAAAGGTTAAGCTGTAAAGGAAGTTAAGCTGTGGAATATTTAAATATTCCAAGTTGGAAATTTAAGAGAATTTAATTTTAAAGGGAATTAATTAGGAATTTGTGGTATTATACAATCTGTATCATATACGAACATAAATATAAACATTTTGTTTGGTCATAAGCAGACATGCATGCAAACTAAATACAAATTTTAAAAAAAATGAAAATTCTGACTTAGATTTATTTGTGAGTACAACTTTAATCTATTCTTTCATTGAGCAACAAACTGCATGAATGTTGAATAAAATAAATATTCCCTATGACCCCCCCCCCCCCCCCCACACACACACACACGCACACACACAAATCCTATTCAAAATGTACAATTAAAGCATTCATCCCCACCCAAAAAAGAAATTGATAAAACGTGAAAACGTGCAAGCTTTTTTAAGCCTCTGACTTAGGCATTTTTTTCTCTCAATCCACAATATCCCTGCAGCAAGTAGTGCAATAGTACATTTAAGTTCCATATTATAGGAGGATAATTGCATTTTTGCAAATTTCCTGTTTATTCCCATTAATTCCCACATATTCCCTTTAAGTCCTATGGAAAGTTTCCAACTTTGAAAATTCACAGAAATTTGCAACCATAATCTCATTTAGCATCTAATTTAGTGAGAAATTTCCATGTAAGGGCTTTCTCAGAATCGCACAAAAAAAACTGATCATCACAAACATTTATAGGTGGTATCAGAGTAAATGGCTTTTTTTACATTTTATTGGTTTACTTAAGTTAATGACCTTTTATTGATGGGTCACCCTCAAATTTTGTAGATATTATGCATTGGACATGATTGAAAATACAAGCGTGCCTTTTAAAATTACAAGTTCATGCCCTTTAGAGGTAGGATTTGAGTGTTTAGGAGCATGGCCCCTAGGCATGTCGTTTCGCAAGGAATGAGTGAGTAATTTAGCAGGGCTCGTTCAGTCCTGTCCAACGCTCCTGAAATGCAGCTTTCCTTTTTGTTTTGAGTTATTTAGTTCCTTCATGGTATATTTTAAAATCCTGCATTTAAAAAAGGATATTTAAAAATAAAATAAGCAATTATAAAAATCAGAAATCATCATATTAAAAAAAAAGAGGAAAAGTTTGATTAAAAAATAAACGCTGCTTGAGCTACTGCTGGGTAAGTTCCTAACCGCATAAGATGACACACCCTGCAGATCTGTTTGTCATCAGCTTAATTTCTTAAAATGACAAACCCTGATGATTAGTAAACCACAATTACTGTAATCATGCTCTGTGAGACACTCCCTTTTCCTCTTGCTGTTTGTCTTCAGACTGAACGGATATAATACAATTTGTATATCTTAATTTTGACTTGGCTCGGAAAACAATAGAAAGAGTTTGAGTTTCCTAGGAATAAACACGTGAGAACATTTTATGGGAACTTTTTTTTTTTACCCCCAGTGTCATTTATGTTACAAGAGACTGGCAGTTTTGGAGAATATTACTAAACATAGGTTTAATGAACTATTGAATAGTCATTAATACATTTAAATGTAAAACAAAACAGATGAAGTTTGCTTAGATTGTAACACTTTACAAGGTTCATTTAGTTAACAGTTGTAATGCAAGAGCTAACGTAATAACAATGAACAGTACAGCAGCCTCAAATACAGTTTTACGGCATTTATTAATCTAGGTTCATGTTAACTTTTATATATACAGTCAAACCAAAAATTATTTATTTTTGATATTTTTTTACTAGTGGGTGCAGGACACTAGTTCATTTATGTAAGTGAGGATAGCAAAAGTAAAGTAAACTGTGACATATTATACCCAGAAATTCTTTATACAGTAAACTACCAGTAAAACTGCTAAAAATTTGGAATCAAAAAATTATTCAGACACTTTGACCTGACCATGTTTTGCTTAAGTGTTATCTGACATAATTGAGATTAATTTTTTCTGGCACAGTTTAACTCTGAGATCTTGTCATATGTTATTACCATTTTTTTTAAACTATAGTGAATAAACTGTATTAATGAATGAAATGTTCAAGGTGTCTGAATACATTTTGGTTTGACTGTGTATATACATTTTGTATAAATTAACAATGTATTTTAAACAAACATGAATTAACAATGAACAACAGTATTTGTCTTTATAAACTAACATTAACCTGGATTATTGATCGCTGTAAAATAAAGCAGTTATTCATTATTAACTGATAATACTTAATCCAGTAATGTTCAGTATTTTTATTTAATCTATTGTCTTTTTTGAACATCAGCACTTAGTCCAGAAATACTTTTTTTTCTCTCTCTCTTTTTTAGGTCATAGTCAAATACACTTCTTTTATAATTTCAAGATCAGTAATCAATTAAAGGTATAGTTCAACCAAAAATAAAAATTTTGTCATCATTTACTCACCCTCTAGTTGTTCCAAACAGTTTGACAATAGCCATTGACATCCATGGTAATTTTTTTCCTGCTATGGAAGTCAATAGTTTCTGTCAACTGTCTGGTTACAGACATTCTTTAAATATCTTCTTTTGTGCTCAACAGAAGAAAGAAACAACTTTGGAACAACTTGAGGGTGAGTAAATGATGACAAAATTTTCATTTTTGGGTTAACTTTCCCATTAAGGCATATGGTAGAGTTTGGGTTGTAAACACATCCATTGTAGCTCCAAGAATATACTCAGACTTTCTATTTTTCAGCAGTCTTCAATTAGATATCAGTCAAATATATCCTGTGCCAACCAATTGCTAACATGGTTGAATATGTCAGATGAGAATTTGGTATAAAATCGGTATATAAAAAATTGTCTGCCTGGTCAAATTGTAGACTCTTCAATGATGAATTTAGCTTTCAGAGATATGATTTTATTCATCGAATTGCTTCTGTTATCAACATTGTCAATTGTATTGTTTAATGTTTTTGTGCGGACAGCACAAGACTTTCGTTTAATTGAGTTCTGAATCGTCTCGGAGGTGAAGTAATAGATCACCGGGTCAAAACAACAGTTAGTCACAGTAATGCAGAATGCGATTGGATAAATCGTCCGGACCACTGACTCCACAGTGCAGTTCGTAATAACCCCACTTCGGACCAGGGTGTAGAAGACCAGATTGACATTGAACGGGATGAAGCAAAAACAGAAAATAAACAAGTGCACCACAATCATACGCAAGATCTTGGCCTTGTTCAGCTGCCCTCCACGGCTGATGCTCTCTGAGTCTCGTAAAGTCTGCAGGACCCTCATGGAGCAGATAACGTTGATCATCAGCGGAATCAAGAAGCCCACTGTCTCCATACACACCACAACTTTTGATACCTTGGACTTCCACTGCGAACTTGAGTAGTTTTCAAAACAGTATATTTTGTTGTTCTTATATGATGTGGTGTTCGGATCTGATGTGGTGTTCGGATCTGATGTGGTGTTCGGATCTGATGTGGTGTCCATCACAAACCCTGCGGTTAGGCTTCCCGACAGCAGAACCACCCATATCACACAGCAGACTATTCTAGCATTGCGCTTGGTCCTCAGTGTTCTAGATGCAAAGGGATAAACGATTGCCAGGAAGCGATCCACGCTAATGCATGTGAGGAATAGAATGCTGCCATACATATTGGTGTAGAACAAGGCCATTGAGATTTGGCAGAGAGCTTTACCGAAAGGCCACTCACGGTTAATGAAGTAGAACGTTCTGAAAGGCAAGGTGAAGACAAAGAGGATATCCGAGGCCACGAGGTTCATCATGTACGTTGTGGTCTCATTGCGCATTTTCAGTCTCCATATAAAAATGTACATGGCCACCATGTTGAAGAGAAGCCCAAGAACAAAGACGATACTGAAAACAGAGCTGTATAACACATATTTAAATTCATCATTGGTGCAATTGCTTTTCTCTGTCATCGTTAACTTTTAGTATTTGGCTTAAAAGGAGTCAGTGTCCTATGTTGCTTTCAAAGGTCGGAGAGCCACAACATGAAATTCTATGAAGATCCATGTGAAAGTATACAAATCCAGGGTGTATACATTTCACAGATCTGCCATAAGAAGCTTCTTACCATTCAGATGTGGTGTAATCCTACGGTCAGTGTGACACTAAAGTTCACACACAAGCATTTGCATTAGCAAGCCACATTAGATATGGTGAATTTTCATCACAGGAAGTTTGTTTGCTCTTCATATCCACAGTTCCAAGGTGCTTGCATGACTCTAAAAAGACTCTTTGATGAATAGTTGATCCATAGCCTGTTGATTTTCTTCACAAAGAAGAGCAACAACATATTTCCATAAATCAGCCCAATTTCTTGTTCCTCTTCTTGGCTTCCCTTCACTGTGACCTGTGGCGTGATCTTCGTTTTTGTCTCTTCAAGTTCTTAGTCATAGTTTGTCATTTTGTTGTAGCCATGTGAGGGATTTAGTACCCAACCTACTGTTCAGTCTCTAGTTTACACAATGAGATGTGCATCAATGTGGAAGACTGGAAAGCAGGCGAGTGGGTGGGGCTGGAGTTAAAGCACCTCCTCTCTAATAATCTAAAAATGGAGTTACACGCTTGTGCACGCACCACAGTTTCAGAATGAGTTTCACACATTATTGGTTTGAACACCCACTGTCAGAAGGATGTTTCAGTATGTTGCAGTCTAGCTAAATTTCTGTACTATTAAGTTTAAGATCTGAAAAGATAAGATCTTCCTGTTAAATTTTTTTCCTCTTGTGTTTTTTTTTTTTCTGACTAGAAGGTGTGTGTGCGCATGTGTGTAACAGCACATTGCTCATTAATTCCTAGGTACATACAAAGAGGGATTGTCAGTCCAAAGTTCACATTCAACTCAACGTGAAATCACACATACAACACAATGTGTGAACTCCCAGCTTGTAAATCAAGGGAGTGTTGAGAGTTCATTTACTGTTTGTCGATCTATCAATTTCCCGGTGTTTTAGAAGAGTAAACAATTTTCCTCTTCATTTTTTATGTTTTTTTTTAAGTTAACACTTTGATGCATAAATTATAAATTACTAAGGGAAAAAATATTTTATAGATTTCATCTAAAACATTTCTTGTATAGCTTAGTAAGCATTATTTTAAAATTCATCATTTATTTACTTTATTTAATTACTTAAATTATATTTTTATAGTTACACGACTACCTATAGTGAACATGCATTACGGTCATGAGGTTGAGGGTGTAAATATGGAAGTACATCAGATTAATTAAATGAATGGATTTCTTAATCAAATGGTGTTCAAATGAAATGACAAACGAGTACAAGTAATCCCATTCAGTATAATATTCATTATTTCCTCTAATCAGTTCCCTTTTCACGGAGGCGGTGATATTCTCGGTTTCAGATCAGTGATGTAACTCAATGTATCCTCCTTCTCTGCAGGACTCTCCTCTCTTTGACCTCCTCAGACAGTCTTGTGAGGAAGGACCTGGTGAACAAGCAGAGCCCCCTGCAACACTGAACCAACCCCTGCATCACAACCATACCGCTGCTGACCTGTGAGTCATCTCTCAAAACTTGGGCTTGTAATTTTAAGCCAGTCATAACCTGTTCACATACTATCTGTCCTAAATAGTATTCAAAAGTAGAATTAGTGTGTCCCAAATCGTAGTATGTTGAAATGAGTATTCCAAAGATACCCGGATGGTCTACTTTTTCCATTTAGAATCCAAAGTGAAGATCCATGCACACTTTAAAGAGTCTTAAAGAGTCATATGAGACTGACAGTTAAGTAGAGAAGTTTAGTTAACCCCTTAGCATTCCTAAGGTCTCTTTTGAATGGTATGTGTACCACGAGTGTTACGCTAACTGGATAAAGGAGTTTGAGTGATTAATAATCAGTATCTTAACCTGACGAAAAGATATTTATTTAATGTTATCCACATTATATTTCATCTGCAACAGCATTGTGAACTTTTATAAAGATACGTTTGGTTATTAACCTTTAAATGTATCATCATGCGCAAACAGAGGAGAGTCTCCGCATGAAAGATCCATGACTGGCAGATCAATGTGCTGCTGCATTTCTCTGATACAGTATGAAAATATATGAAATTGAATGTAGAGGATTTTAACTGTGACAAGAATATTGACTGGGCAGTTTAAACAGTGACAGGATGCACATAACTAAACGACAGTGTGAGCCGATAAAGAAGCAATTGACGAAATAGAATGTCCCTAAGCTTTCCTACTATTCTGCTACACATTTAAAAGTACGTACTTTTTCTTCACAGAAACAGTACCTACTTTTAGGGCATAGTATATGTAGGTGAATTGGGATGCAGCAACAGTGTCATAAGTATAAAAGAAAGTAAGAAACAATTCTTGTACTATAGTTGCCTTCATTACTAGGGCTTGTTTAAATTGAAGAATCAGTTGTTCTACCACTACTCAAATGATGCTGCACATGCAACTACAATGTCTAAAATTAATTTGTGTTAAAGAGGAAAGACACTTTTTAGAAAGTTGCAAAACCAATGATAGGGGAATTTTTTTTTTTTTTTTTTTTTTTTTTTTTTTTCTGTCACTGTGAAATCAACATTATCTTTAGCCTTTTTTGTTTGTTTGTTTGTTTGTTTGTTTTTTGTCAGGCTCAAACGTTAGGCGTTGCCATCGTTAACCTTGCCATCAATGTTTTTTACACACAAAATGCCTCTACACTAAGTAGCAAATGGTTTAGCTAAATTCATTTCCAAAGAGGATTAATTTCCTTGAATTACTAAATTTCTGCATGTGATTTGACTTTGAATTTTATTGGGGCATTTTTAAAGGATTATTTTTAATTGGTCTACCTGTATTTAAAAAATAGTGTGCATGGTACACGCAACACCAAGATCATTGTCTGATTCACAGTCAGTGCATGAACTACTAAATACAAAAATATATGTTTATTTAAGAGTTTATTTTGATAATAAAAATGCTTTTGTGATTCTTGGGCCTATGATTTAGTTCAGTGGTTGTCAACTGGTTTGGGCATGGGAACTACATTTTCCCAGCCGCAACTCAAATATGAACACAAACACTGATGAATAACAGTATAAGGTAAGGCTACTAAATAGCAGCCCCAAACTAGTATTTGTTAATACAATAAAATTAATAAGTTAGTATAAACCACCACAGTCATCAAAAATATAAAAAAAAAAAATAACAGTGACAATAAAGTGGTATATTGGAAACTACAGAAGCAGTCACCATGGTAAATACACAATACTAAAATAAACTGTTAATAAAAATATGGACACTGATCCTGACCTGATGAATGGAATGAACATTATACCTGCATGCAAATCCTTCCCAGCTATTACACTATGTACCAATTATATAATTTATTGGTACTTTTTGGTAATTTTATGAATTGCCACGTAACGTAACTACGAAGTTGCATGCTTGTGATTTAATTTGCTGTTTATATATAGTGAATTACAGTGCCGCCTCCACATGTGCATGCTCAATTCATGAGGCAGTTGTGGCCTAATTGTTAGAGAGTTAGACTTGTAACCCAAAGGTTGCAGGTACGGGTCTCAGTACGGCAGGAAATATAGGTGGGGGGAGTGAATAAACAGCGCTCTCTTCCACTCTCATTACCCACAACCAAGGTGCCCTAGAGCAAGGCACCTAACCCTCAATCGCTCCCCTCGCGCCGCAGCAAAAATGGCTGCCCACAGCGGGTGTGTGTTCACAGTGTGTGTGTGTGTCTTCACTACTCACTGCTGTGTGTGTGCACTTGGATGAGTGAAATGCAGAGCACAAAATCTGAGTGTGAGCCACCATACTTGGCCACACGTCACCACCGCGAGCATAGTGTATGTTTTCTGAGGTGAGACTTTTTATTTCATTACGAAAATAATGTTAGAAGACACTGACATATAGCCTGACAACTCTGACAGCAGATACTGAATCATGACAATTAATTTTTCTCAGACATTCTTTACTTAAAATCTGACAGCTGTCATGCACAGCTTTCAAAATAAAAGTCTTGCACAATTGCACATTTACAATTTGTTTTGTTTGTTTGTTTGTTTCTTTCTTTATTCCTTTTTGACTGGACCGTGACCTACTTTTGGGTTGCGACCCACTAGTTTAGAAACACTGATTTAGTGTTTTTCCGGTGTGATGGTTTTGGGATGAACCCACACAACTTTTAATTACTATCAGCAAATTACAGTTGACTATTTAGGAGATGTTAGGGAGGGTGTTAGGGAGTGTCACAGTTTCACTAGGAGCTAGTTGTTGAAATAGCTATTGTATAAAGTTAGATTAGTCATAGTTCAGTGTATTTTAGCACTAGTTCCCTGCTAGTTTCAGGAAACCTTTCCGTGAGAATGAAGTGGCACGCTTCCTTTTGTTTAACAACCAGAACAGGGAACCAAAAACACTCCTGGGGACTTTTGAGATTGCTAACATGAACGTGTAGGTTATTTGGTTTGGGGGCTGTACGCACAAATAGAATGCTTGTCTGTGAGCTGTGGTTAATCTATGTCAGTGTTGTCAGTAAAAAGGTCAACCACTGCGTATGTAGCCCAATGTGCAAGTTTTGCATGTGAAGGTGGGAAACAGTTGACATTTCAGCAAATTTATGTTGCATTTATTTACATACATAAAAAATACATATACATAATCATGTAGTACAAATACATGTAGACTGTTGTACTCTTAAAAGCAAATATCCCCTTTGAAATTAGTAGTTTCAAACAAATTATACATAAACAGACCAATATTTAAATATTAGCCTTCTCCACTCACTGAGTTAACTCCTAAAACCTACTGCGACTGGATCATTGAATCAGCGAGTCGAAATCTATGACCAAGTCAGTGTGGTTTGTGAATGAATCTTTCTTTTAAACCAGTACTTCTCTTTTCTTTTTTACTTTAAAGAACATTGACAAACCGTGAAAAGCGGTCAGCATAGCTTCATGGTACTTACATGGATGTTCTTTGAAAATGTAACATTTCAGAAAAAAACTTTCCTTAAAAGGTTTCTTTAATGTAGTGCTGGTACTAACTGATTGAGTAGAAGGAAGTCAACAGGCTACAGTGTGAACAATAGGGATGGGTATGGTTTGAATTTTATTGATACCGATACTGCTTATCGATACTGTTATCGATACTACTCTATATTTGGTGCAAAAAGACATAATGTGAAAAGATGTTGAAAATTTCAAGTTATTTTATTACGGTTGAACCTTAGTACTGTAGTTTACAAATGCCTCTAAGCAAATAGAAAATGCACATAAAGCACTTTTTTTTTTTTTTTAAATGCCCTTCAAAGAGAGAGATTTTCTCAGCATACCACAGCACAACATATTTAAATAGCATGTGCATAGGAGCACAACAGAACGTAATAGACAGGGCTCTACGGTGTGACCATTTCAGTCGCATTTGCGACTAAAAATAACTGCATGCGATATTTAGGCTCACCGGTGCGAGTGACCCGAATGATTCTTATGAACAGATCTACAATACAATCGGAATAAAAAGCACAACTCCCAAAATGCATCTACACTGAACAATTTAAATTAAAAAAAAAACACACCGATATGAATGCCAGTGCGCATACTTTCATCTTTTGAAGTAGTGGCAGGTGCTTGAATGGTGGGTGTGTTTGTTATTATTCTTAATGAAAAACATAACAACAAAACAGTACAATGACAAACCCGCTAAAATATGCACGTTTACATTTCGCTTTGCAATCAAATCTTCATCCATCGTCTTGTCATTCAGAAAAGTAAGGCAAAATGGGTGAAGTGAGATGAAATCTGACTCCTGCTGCGACTCATTCGGCTCACTAAATTGAGCTGACGCGTTCCGTTTTAACTGTAGTGTCTATTCTCTAACTGAACTAAATGATTATTATTACTATAAAAAAAAAAATCAAAAATCAAAATCACTTCTGCGGTGCAAAGATGGATTTTTTTTTGATGATTTCTTTTGATTAGTAACAGTCTCGTTGGGTGTTATTGTTCTAACTGAATTTGTTTAACATTTAAAAACAAATTTTCTATTTTAATTTAAGAAGTTGACGAAATATGATGCATACATTTAATAAGTTTAGAAAAAAATGCTCTTATAATGGTAAAAATGCCCCTGGAAATTAATTTAAAGGGGAAAATATTATCCTGTAATGGGAAAGTTAATGTCTGTTATTGATCAGAAAGTGCTCCTAAATTTTTGACTTTGCTCCTAAATGTTTTTCATTAGGAGCACAAGTGTTTTTAAAGAAAAATGTTAGCATAGAGCCCTGAATAGGGAATTCTGGCGTCTCTAGCTATTTTTATTTAAGAAAATCAACATATTCTCTCAGGGAGCAAGTCATAAACAAAAATCAACAGGCTAAAGAACACAAGGAACCTTTGTCTATGGTTTAAAAATACCATAGCAAAAACAACTAGCCTAATGTAAATTTCAAGCATTATTAAAGACAAGTAAAACACTCGGTAATTAAATAAGGACAAATAAAAAATTAGCAATCGCAACAAATAAATACAACTGAACAAAGAAATGATTGAAATAAACAGTGTTTAAGATGTTCAGGTATTCAGGTACAGACACTGTAATCAAATGTGAAATAACACTGCATATATACATTACAAATACAGTTAGAAAAGTTACGAGCGAATTTTCTTTTTGTCTTTTGTTGTTTGATTAGTGTTGTTATAGAGACGGCAGCAGGAATATTAGTGCTGTCACTTGAGCTGCACAGATCTGCACTGTTACACAAGCGTGCAGCACAGAAAACAGCGCACGAGTCGTCTTGCGCTTCCCTTTAAATTTACTTTTTCTGTGCGCACGTTTCGAATGTGCGTGCAGCACAGAAAAAAGCGCACAAGATGTTTTGTGCGTAAATGCTTTAAAATCACTTTTTCTGTGATTTTGGATGTGTGTGCAGCACACAAAACAGTGCGCGAGTTATCGCGCGCTTGAATGGTTTAAAGTCATATTGAAATGCACACAAAGGAATCGATAAGAGGAATTAAAATTTTAATTTTATAACGAATATCCTATTCCTAACCTCTAGTATTCGATTCCCAACCCTAACTAGTACTAACTAAAGACTTATTTTATAATGAATGTTACCTTCGCCTGAGGCAGGGGAGTCAGAGCTGGGAGACAACGGAGACATAGTAAATACAGTGCATTGCTTGAGGTAGATGGCATGTTTTGTTTGTAAACAATTCATTATATTACTAGTGTTGCCTACTTTGTTGATAAATGACAAGCAGCAGATTCTAATTCACCATTAACACAGAAATATATGGAGATACAACAATGCAAGTATCGATAACAGTATAGTTTGTCCTGAAGCTTATCGGTGCTCCGGTATCCAAATACATACTGGTCCAAAAAAATACCAGTTCTCGGTACCCATCCCTAGTAAACAATAAACATATACATATGTCGACGCACACACATACATATACACACACAAATGCATTCATATGCATATATAAACATGTAGAAATACTCATTTCCATAGCCATACTTTTATGCTGCTCTAAAGTAATATTTATATATAGCATTATACACATTGCTATTACACATTTAACTCCCTTCTCTCTGTTTTGATAAATGCGTTGTCCGTTTTCCCCAGTGTTTTTCATTCTACTTGTAGTCTCAATTTGAATGTCAGTCTCTCCATTTTATAAATTTCTCTAACATTTTTTTTACACTTCCCACACTCAACGAGAAGAGGGAAGATGCTGGAGCCATTGACGAGCAATTGCTTTTTTTGCTGCTGCTAGTAGAATTCTTAGTAAATATTTATTCCTATTTTTAATTGAATCTGGTATATTACCAAGATATAAAATATAACCTGTTTCCCCAATCTTAATCTCTAAGATCTCCTTTATACTGGAATGTATTTCTGACCAAAACGGTTTCACAACTGGGCAAGCCCAGAAAATATGTACATGATCAGCTAATAGTGTGCCACATTGCCCCCAGCTGGATGAGATTTGTTATTTCTTTTTGTTTGGCTTTCACTTTAGGTATGATAAAGAAACAAATAGTATTTTTCCAACAAAATTCCCTTGACACCCTGGAATGATTAGTTACACACTGTAAATGCCATAAATTTAGCCATTCTTCATCTGGGATGCAAATCTGCATTTCCTTTTCCCACTTTTCTTTAATATACCTAGTAGAGTGACATTAAATATCTTGGACACAAGTGTATATATACCAGATATTAATCGTTTGACACTATCATTTGTATTATAAGCATTAATGAATATATTTATCAAAGGGGAGTAATTATTTTTGCTCTTCTAATTGTTGTATCATAGTAATGTCTTACATGTAAAAATCTGGTCATTAAAGAGCATATTGTAGGTTAAAAACATTTTTTGAGATTAATATATATCCTTGTTCGAAAATACCATATGAAAAGGTACTGCAGGATTTAAAAAAGTTTTGCAGGACACGAGGGCACATTTAGTAGATAAAGTGACCGTTTCTTTTAAAAAGTGTTTTTGTTTTTTTCAACGTCGCGTCATTTCACGTCACAAGAGTTGTTTGCAGGGCTCTGTGTTAACTCAGTACAGAGTAGGTTGGTATTCAGTAGGAGCGGTCATGAGTCAGTGTGTTTTCAGTAGTTTTTTATTTTAATTTATCATTGTCATGGTAAATTATTTTGTCTGTGGATGTTGCACAAACTCCAGCCTGTCAGGACATCGAGTCCAGAGGTTTACTAACAAGAAAAAGGACGGTGCTATCTTCCATGCCTGGGTACGTTTTGTGCAGGTGAAGAGACAGGACTTCACTTCTGCATCTGCTTCAAAAAACGTGTTCACTTTAGACCGGAGGATTATCATTCCGGCGATATGATGGAGTTCAACATTGCAGTACTACTGTAAATGATGATATTAAATGAATAAATATCCACACGCGATGCTTCTTCACCGTTGTTTTTACGTGAATCAATTTCAACATTGAAACAATGAAACTGTGCACTGTAAGTCTTTTTTTTTTTTTTTTTTTTTTAATACATTAGCCAACTACCAAAACAATCGTGATGAGAAACCACTATATCACGTAACATTAGTGTGGACCGATATTACCGAGTGTGACATGCGCCTTATCAAAGCTTATTAGTTTCTGTTATTGGTAAGTATCAATACTCCTAGATGACCAGTACTACCTTTGCTGTTGTCTGATACATGATAATAATCTGTACAATATTGTGATCTGAGCACAGTGTTACATATCATTAGCTAACGTGTCTATATCTATAAGCTAACACTGGTCACCTGCCCTGTTCTCCACTGGTTCTCCTCACACCACAACTCAATTTGTTTCCTCTGACTGTTGTTCTGTTTAATCCCGGCCTGTCTCTGCTCTCTTGGCCGCATAGCAGACTAATTGTATGGCTGTGGTCCGTTATAAGAATATGAATAAACATTTACAATTTCCTCAGCGTCCAAACTGTCATTGCGTTACATCCCATTACATCACTTCAGGTTTGGCATTTTTCAGATGCGGAAGTAAAATTTAAAATTTAAATCTAGTAAATTTAAAGGGGACCTATTATGTCCCATTTTTTCCAAGATGTAAAATAAGTGTCTGATGTCCCCAAAGTAAACACAGAAACAATTGTTACAACTTGTAAATTACATTGTTACAAATTCGGTAGAGTTGAGGGAGCATTTTCTTTGAAAACAAAATGAATCCACCTCGTCTTCAGCGGCTCAGATTTAGGGAGTAAATGGAGAGAGCTATGTGGATTAATCCATCCAACTACAGAACACTTAAAACGCTTGGGAGACGTTCTCATCAGTGCAGCGATGGTGGACTGTTTAAACTTTAAACTGTGAACTCGCTCAGGGTGGTTCTATGTTAAAATGGCAGTATCTGTCAACATTCGTGGGCGGGGCCTGTGGCTAAAGTGACGTCACATTGTCAGGAACCTGCAAATGGCTTGTTCTGAGACACTGCTTATGATTTATGGGGATTTAAAAAAAAGGAGTGGTTGGATTTTTAACACTATAGGGTGGTTGTGTACACACACTGCCAACACATATTTATGTCCAAACACCATGCAAAAGTGAATTTTGCATAATAGGTCCCCTTTAAAATATAGTTCCTACATTATTTTTCAATACATTGACTCACTAGGCTTCTAACCTGCAATATGCCGTTTAAGTTTTTAGAGACAGTACTTTTCAATGAATCGGTTGATTTGATTCAATAGGTGCTTCTCATTTCTTATTAGTTTCCTTCCTTGTGTCTCAGCTCCACCCACCGTAGAATGCAAGGAAAGAAAATGAAGACGGAAATTGAAGGAAATCTTATTTGTACGTTGGAATATTCATGATATTCGTCACTTCAAAGCGTCATCAGCTGCGCTCAAGGGATCTGTCCTTATGTTTGGTTATTTAAGAAATTCATAATGAATAATAATAAAGCAAGATGCCCTGTTGAAATATGTATATGAAATATGAAAGGTGTATGGTTTATTTAAACTGCTAAGGAAAAGCATTAATTAAAATTGTGACACATGTGAAGGGGAAGGAGAATTTATATGTGCGTCAGGTTTTTTTGACAAGAAAGGATCGTTTAGGATACACCTGTGATTCCTCGCTCATAACACCTCTAGAAGCTTCCTCCTCTTTCCTCACCTCCTCATGGTCCAATTTCTATTAATCCAAGAATCCTTAAAAATGTGTCCCAGTTTCTTCAAACATACTTAGCAGAACAGCTGTTTTCAACATTGATAATAAAAAGAAATGAGCAGCAAATCAGTATATCAGAATGATTTCTGAAGGATCAAATTCGGCATTCAGAGCTTTCCCATCAGAGGAATAAATTACATTTTAAATAGAAAATAATTAATTGTAGTTGTAATATTTCACCATATTACTTTTTTTTTTTCTACTTTTGATCAAATAAATGCAGCCTTGGTGAGCATAGGAGACTTCTTTTAAATAATCTTACCGACCACAAACTTTTTAACCACTGACATCCATTAGCTCTCTTATTTTTAGCTTTTTTTCATTGGCAAAATGTGAATGTAAGGTTTAACCTTCTCACCTTCCCCAGGTATCTCTCTCCTGTGCGGCCGAGCCGTCCACCCCCGTCAACAGAGGCTGAGCCCCCCACACCAGGCACCAAAGCACCCCGTTCAAACTCTCTGAGCCTTTTCTACAAAAAGTGTAGGTTAAACCATAATTTACTTTCACATACATTGAGATCTAAAAGAGTATTTAAAGCCGTTTTGTTACTTAATACACAAGCTAAAATAGTTTTTCAGATTTTAAGTGTAATTTTAATATCTGTTTGAGGGATGAGTCCCATAAAACATGCAAGTATGTTGCATTTTTTTTTTTGCAGTATACAGGATGGCCTACCTGCGACTGAAAACGCTGTTCTCGCACCTGCTGACCTCACACCCAGAACTGGAGCCTATAATATGGACCCTGCTTCAGCACACCCTCCAGAACGAGTATGAATTAATGCGAGACAGACATTTAGACCAGGTACTACCAGTTCTTTTTATCCTAAACATTATAATATAATGCATTTGCTTTCTTTTAGCTTTGCGGTATGTTCAATAAAAATTTTTAGAAGCTTGACCGACTCCTCCTTTTGTTCATTGCAGTTGATTATGTCAGCTATGTATGCCATATGCAAGGTGAAGAACGTGGACTTGCGCTTTAAAACTATTGTGACCGCTTATAAAGAGCTGCCCAATACTAATCAGGAGGTGAGAGTCAATCTGTCTTGTTCCCTTTTAAATGATTTGTTTCAGATGATCATTCAAGTAATATTAACAATCACACAACCATTTCTCTCTCTTTAATTTGTCTGGATGTGTCAGACGTTCAAGCGTGTGCTGATCAGAGAGGGTCAGTACGACTCCATCATTGTCTTCTACAATCTGGTCTTCATGCAGAAGCTCAAGACTAACATTCTTCAGTATTCCTCTCCTCGGGTGAGACATGCTACCTTTTACACTTTCATTGAATATTTTTTTTTGTTATACTGCCCCCTAGTGGCCTGAAGTCATGTTCAATTGAACGAAATGTTTCCTACAGCAACTTGTGGTTGACTTGAGGGTGTTTCTGTTTGTCTTCCAGCCGCCGCCCCTGTCTCCCATTCCTCACATCCCCTGCAGCCCCTATAAAAACTCTCCTCTGCGTGTGCCCGGCAGCAATAACGTCTACGTCTCCCCCTTGAAAAGCAGCCGTATGTCCCCTGTGGTCATGACCCCACGAAGCAGGTCAGTGTTCACATCTGTCATTACATTTGGGAGATTGTCTACTAATTTTGGGCACATACAGAATTAAATCTTAATATCTTTACATTTTAAACATTGAATTGTGTGTTGACTTTAACTTTCACTTTTGTTGTGAGGTGGGATGATTAGTGAGGTTGACTAGTTTATCTATTTATTTTATATTTTGTCGGAAAGCTTTAACTTCAAAGTCTTTGTGGACTTATGTGCGTTGTGTTGTACTAATTGTATCTTTTCTGTCTTTTTCCTGGACAGAATTCTTGTATCTATCGGCGAATCCTTTGGGGTTAGTGATGGAAAGCATTTATTAAACTTTCAGACTATTTTAAATGTGTTAGACTTGATTTCAAAATCTCTCACTTCATCTCAACAGTCTGCAGATAAATTTCAGAAGATCAATCAGATGGTGAGCAGCACTGATTGGTCCCTCAAGAGGAGTCTGGATGGAGGCTCTGCCCCCAAACCCCTGAAGAGATTGCGCTTTGACATGGATGGACAAGATGAAGCTGATGGAAGGTGGGATTTATGTTCTATTCTTCTTCATTTAACTATCCAAGTTTAAATCCAGTGAGTCATTGAGACCCATTTTTATCAAATTCATTTTTATCACTTTCATTTTTAGCAAATCAAGTGGCGAGTCAACGCTGATCCAGAAGCTGGCTGAGATGAGTAAGCATGTTTGTTTTCTGAACTGCAAGCTGGATTTCCCCGAACCACAAAGATACTCTGCCGTCACACTTCCACCTGTCTAGACATGGCAGATTTTTTAAAAATGGTGGTGTTTACTATAAATTGCAAATCAGGATGGGCGTATGACAATCCAGAGTAAACATGAGTAATAATTAAGTCTTTTGTGCTCACCAAGGCTGAGTTTATTTGGCCAAAAATACAGTAAAAACAGTAATATTGTGAAATATTTTTACAGTTCAAAATAACCATTTTCAGTTTTTTATATATTTTAAAATGTAATTTATTCCTGTCATGGCGAAGATGAGTTATTAGTAGTCTTTACTTCAGTGTCACATGATCCTTCAAAAAACATTTCCTATTATTATCCAAATCTGTGCAGCTTATTTTTTTTTTTTTTTTTTTTTTTAGAGAAGCTGTGATAATTTTTTTAGGATTCTTTAATGAAGAGAGATCCCTTTGGATCAAAATCTTAATGACACCAAATTTTTGAATGGTAGTGTGCATTATTTAACCACATGGTGTAATGCTCAGGTTTTTTTGTTTTGTTTTGTTTTTTTTTTCAAATTAATTAAATACTTCAGAAATGAATAAAAGCTTATTTATTGGAATTAGATAGATGCAAACCAAAAGAAAAGTTTGTTCATTAATAAATTATAACTCTGGCATCAGTGCAATAAAAGCTATACATCATGTAAAATGACAGTAAAGACATTTATAATGATTAAAAAAATCAGTTTCAAATAAATGCGATTCTACAATATTCTAAAAATATTAAGCAGCACAACTATTTTAACACTCATAATAAGAAATGTTTAATGAGCAGCAAATCAGCATATTAGAATGATTTCTGAAGGATCGTTTCTGATCATTCAGCTTTGCTTTGACAAAAATTATGTTTTAAAATATATTCAAATAGAAAACAGTTATTTTAAATTTTAGTAATATTCAGGGTTCCCAGGGGTCATGGAATTTTTGGAATATCATGGAATTTTAAAAGGTCTTTTCCAGACATATATTTTTTCATCCAAGTCATGGAATATCAGGGATGTTTGTTTGTTGCTTTAAATTTTAGTTTCCATTTATCAAAATGTAATTTTGCTATACCGTATTTTTTTTATTGCATTGTTTCACGTTATAGTTAGGCTATTTTTCAGCTGCATTTTATTCCCTTCCCGCTCATCAACTTAAGTCAAATGCAGTCACCTATACCTGTTAACTAAGGCAAATATGCCAAGAAAGTGAAAGCTCTTGAAATTTACACTACAAAATAACCACTTCAAACACTGTCCTAACCAGCTGCGACACAACAAAGGATTCTATTTTTGAAATGGTTTCTATGTTTCTGGGATTTTGCAGCTAATAGTTCAGGTCATAGAGAGGGAACAAGGACATAAATGCACAAAGAAAAGTATTTATTACAGTTTGAACGTTCTTGTTTCCTTTTATTTCTTTGCAAACTCTGAGGTAAATGATCCATTGTTGCTCTCATAGTGGCTATTAAAGTCATGCAAAATGATATTCAAGCTCAAACCATTTTAACATTAAGCAAAGCTCAAACAAGTGTATTTCATGACAAAGATTGTATCAGTCACTGAGTATGTATTTTGAATAATGTTTTATGGTTTAATTTTATTTAGTTTAATTTTGTTTTGTGTTTAACAGAGCCCGCCCACACGCTGTTATGATTGGCTGTGATTTATGATTGATTTTGTGGTCTTGTAGCTTTGTCAGGTCTGGTTAGGACATGGTAACCTAAAAAAAAAAAATAGGACATAGTAACCTAAAAAAAAAAAAATAGGACATGGTAAGCCGCCTTTTCACTGCACGATTGTCGCATTTCGCCCCCTAGTGGCAGTTGCACAGAATTTTCAGATTGGTCGTGTGTAGCCGTTACCTTCGTTTATTCACCATGGTAGAATGAATAAATATGAATAAATTAATAAATGCACATTGGATAAACTACTAACATTACTTCTGAAGGAAAAATATTATGGGACTTTATTATTTAATAATTATTAATTATTTATTTCAGACTTAAATAATCATAACCATAAGAATTATAGTGTTTCTCTTAATAATAATTGTGACCCCGGACTACAAAGTCATAAGTCACTCGGGTATATTTGTAGCAATACATTGCCAACAATACATTGTATGGGTCAAAATTATCGATTTTTCTTTTATGCCAAAAATCATTAGGATATTAAAAAAAGATCATGTTCCATGAAGATATTTTGTACATTTCCTACCATAAATATATAAAAAAAAAATTTTTTTTTTTTTTTTTTTTTTTTTTGCACCTTCAGATTCCAGATTTTTTAAATAGTTGTATCTCGGCCAAATATTGGCCTATCCTAACAAACCATACATCAATGGAAATCTTATTATCAGCTTTCAGACGATGTATAAATCTCAATTTCAAAAAATTGATCCCCATGACTGGTTTTGTGGTCCAGAACTCCAGGGTCACAATTAAGAATTACAAGCATTCCATATTTTCTAGCTAAATATTCAACAAATAAAACTTATTTTCTATACAGCCTAGCTAGATTCCGAATCCTAGCAAAATACCATAGTCAAAATTTGCAAGTCATTGAGTATAATTTAACATCACGTGAAATGCTATTGTTGCTAAAACGTTTGTTCTCCTCTCTTTAGACTCGACACGTACTCGAATGCAGGAACAGAAACTAAAGGAGGAGTCCGTTAAAGAGCATCCAGAGCCCTGAATAAATCCTCTCTGTACTGCCTGAGGAAAACCACTCCACCTTGAACGGGAGAGGCTGACATCCCTGGATGTTTTAAGTTACTACAGTTTAGACTTCTTTACTTGTTTTAGTAATTAAGTGATGCACTGCATTTCCTAAAGTAGCACAGGTCCTTTTCCTGTGTTATTTAATTTTAGTTTGTTTTAAGCATGTGAGTATCCATGAAGGAGGTTTTATTCTTTATTTTGTAGTTGAATTTGTGGTAGAGGAAATAACATGAAGCATACCTCTTAATTGATCTACAAACATATAATAACTGGCAGGTTTAGTGTAATGATGATAATTTATTGTTTTGTTTTGTTTTAAGGGTGTTTTTTTTTTATTCCCCTCATTAATTCTAGAGCTGCCTGTTGTTCCTCATTGCTGTACAGGAAAGTGTGATTTACATAGGGTTTAAGATCAAATTTTACAACAGTGTTTACTTTAATCATGTTTTAGGTAAAGACACATCTTTTGCAGATGTGAACCCTGCTTGTGGCCTCTCTCAGAGCATATGAGTGATAAAAGTTAATGGATTTAATTAAATTTGTGGCTGTTTAAGCATTACTGGGTTTTTAGGATGTGATTTGTTGTGTGAGTGGATGTGCGTGTGCGCGGATGTGCATGTGCGTGATCCTCTATTTGACCTTTTCATGTTCTTCCTTGGCTGCGTTGTTGTTTTTGCTATTGAATTTTAAGACTGTTTTTCAGCTTTTGTTACTAATATTCAAAAAATTATGTTATACCTCAAATGTTCTTTTTGAAAAATTATGTAATGCCTCCAAAGTTTTAACAACTGATTAGTTTGTTAAAGAAAAATTAAGTGTCCTGGTTTTTGTTTTTTTGATTCAAGGAAGACCGTGTGGCACCTTTGCCTGCCTCTTGTTGCCACAAACTGAGACTGTAGCCATAGCACATGGTGCTAAAATGATCAATCAAACTCTGTTTAGGCAAGTGCCGGCAGATTTATTCCCTACTGGAATGCTGCTTGTCAGGAAATCGTAAGCTCATAAATGTCTTGCTAGTGTTATTTGTTTTAAGTTCAGAGAATCATCTTCATGCAAACCCTTTGCTTCCCAAATAATTAATTTCATAGGTGCGTCACTCGTTTTAATTCTTCAGTATGATCGTGACTCAAATACTGGAACATGTTTGCACAGTCAGTGAAGTTCATTTAAATTTCCCCAGCACATAATTTATGGGTTTTAATGTACTGCTGTCGTCACAGACGCTTATTCACAAAGGCTCTGCTTTGTCAGCAGTGGCTTCTTTTAAAAGGTTATCAGTACATCTTCATCAGAAATGCTTGTGATCAAAGAGAGAATTTAGGGCAGCACAATTGAGTGGCTCAAATTACATAGTACCAGAGGAACCGAATAAAGGTGGTGGTAAAAATGCACATCTGCATAAGCTGTTGTGGTTTAAAGCTGACACGTGCAAAGCACAATAACCAGTGTTTTAGTGCTTTGCATCTAAATTGCCTTAGTCACTTTACAGATAGGGATAAGCTTAGGACTTTGGACCTTTCGTAGGTACCTTTCATGTATATCAGGACATATTATTCAAAACTCTTTGAAACTAAAGCAATTGAAAGAACTGCCGTACTGAACAATGCATGGAACAAGTGCTGTTATAGTATGGCTGTTCTTAGAGAAGGAAATGAATCAGTCCATTTGAACTGATTAAAGTGATGATGAGGAGGTTGTTCTTGGGACATCCTCCGCCTACTGTGTTCTGTACCACATACCTCCTCCAGTAGCTGACAATACTGTGCTGGTTTGGCTAGTGACAAAACGGTGCGCTTTTGAAAGACCTGATTTCACCACTTCACACTGCAGAAAAGGTAAAGTCTTGCTTTTAAAGTTTGCTGTTAAATGTGCAATAAATGGGTGTCTTTAACTTGCTTTAAATCACAATTGTTACTGTTCAAAACTACTATATAGAAGTTTTAAGAAGTAATTTGATACTAGGATTTCTTTTTAAAAGACTTGTTACTAACTGGGTATTTAATGGAGATTGTTCGTGCTAGAGTAAAAAAGCCTGTTTTGTCATACAGCTTTTGAAAATAGAAGAAAATGAAAATGTGCATTGCAAATGCTACATACAGTAAAACTTCCAGTTAGTATACAAAGCAATTGCACTCTTAGAAATAAAGGTTCCAAAAGGGTTTTTTTTTTTGTAGTGATGCAGTAAAAATAGCATTTTGGATTCCTTAAATAACCATTCAGTGAACGTTTTTTCTTAGTGAATGATATTTTTAAAAACTTTTTTCCACTATAAAGAATGGAATGCAATGGAAAGTTTCCATGGATGTCTTGGAACCATGGATGCCAATAAATAACCTTTATTTTTGGAGTGTACAGTATCATACTAAGCCAAGGTAATACATAGCTTCCCAAAGGGATAGTTCACGCAATGAATTTTTTTTTTTTTTTCCCTGTCCATACAATGAAAGTTATTGAGGTCCAATGTTGTTTTTGACTTTCATTGTATGGACAGTTCAAAATATCCTTTTGGAATGACATGAGGGTTTTTTTTTTTTTTTTTTTTGGTTGATCTATTCCTTTTAAAAACTTTGTTTTAAATCATTAAATTTTTATCCAAACCTTGTCATCTTTCTCCAGGGAAGGACATGAATGCGTCTTCTCCAGAGCTCAGGGAAAACGTCTCCTGTTCAGGCCTCAATAACACCGATCACTTCAAACACCTAGTGTACCCTGCAGCATACATATTCATTTTTGTCCTGGGACTTGCCGGTCACTCTTTATCTATCTGCGTCTTCTTCAGCCAATGGAGGACCCAGAAGAGTTTAACTCCAGTCAGCCTGTTAATGGTGAACCTGTTGGTGTCAGACCTAATGCTGGTGTGCTCTTTGCCCTTCAGGATCACTTACTATGTGCTGAACTCTAAATGGCTGTTTGGTCACGTCGCCTGTCGACTCATCTTGTACGTGTTTTATCTCAATATGTACAGCTCAGTGTATTTCCTAGTTGCCCTGAACATCTTGCGTTACCTGGCTCTGGCGCGGCCGTACCTGTACATACGCATACAGACCCACTACGTCACGGGTATCTTGTGTGGCCTCATTTGGGTCTTGATGGGTTTGGCCTGCAGTCCGCTGTTGTTCACTAAGAACAAACATCAAAATGAGAACAGTACTCGATGCTTGGATTTGGCAGTGGACAGCGTGGACCAGTTGCTCCTTATCAACAACGTTACGTTCCCGGTGGGCTTTGTGGTGCCCTTGGTAGTCATCCTTTTCTGCTCAGTTTTTGTCGCAAAGAATCTTTTAAGGCCTAGTCCTGCTCTCGGTAGGACCAGACCTTGCAGGAAGAAGGCATGCGCTCTGGTTATCATCAGCCTTGGGATCTTTCTGGTGTGCTTTTTACCTTATCACATAGTGCGGACGATCTTCTTATCAGCGGAGAAGCAAGTCAAGATGCATGGATACGGAGACTCATGTGACTATCTTTTGGTACTCCGTAGGGCTGCCGTCGTAGCGCATTGTTTGTGCACGGCTAACAGTTGTCTGGACCCTGTTCTTTTCTTCTTCGTTGGGGAAAATTCCAGATCTTTCTTCTCTAAATGGACAGGAGGAAGAAAAAATAGCGCTTTTGCTGCAGGGAGAAACCCAGAGCAGGAAGAGTTACAGGTTTTGCAGAAGTAAATGAAACAAGGCTAAACAGATAACAAAGAAGAGACCAGAAGTACCTCATTCTTTTGGGTACTTCATAAATAGATGTACAAAAAGGTCATGTTTTGACTGAAAGCCCTTTATGGGCATTTACACTGACGGTGTCTATAGGAATATTCTGGGTTCGTTGCAAGTTAAATTTGATTACCACATCAATTCATTTTGACTTGTCCCACTTTTTCTTTTGGCAAAAAAATCTTCTGGGTTATAATGAGGCAATGGAAGTAAATTAGGCTAATTTAACAATAATAAATGTTTAAAAAAATAGGTTTCTCACTGTTCCAGTAGTATAGTCACAGGATGTAAACAATATGCATGTTAACATGATTTTAGTGTGTGTAAAAAATACTTATTAACCTTTTCTGCATGAAGATAAATTGAACTGAAATGACTTCATCGCCCTGTCACAGCAATGCCATAAATCCTAAATTGACCATAAAAGTTACTGGAACAACTGGACAGCTCAAATAGGTTTTAACAGAAGAATAAAACTGCTTTATAAAATTAAAAGCTTTAAATTCTCCAAAAATTGGCCCCATGTACTTTTACTATAATGATACATTCAAGTCGTGTAAAAAGCAATTGCTCTGTAATTACGACTTGCCTATACTCGCAAATATGAATTCCAGAGGGGAACTTGAATGTACCTTAACTGCCTCACCATAACCATAATAAAAAAAAATTTTGGCTGATAATCAACAGTGTTGGTGTACAAGTAACTTGAGTTACATAATCAAATTACATTTTCAAATAACTAGTAAAGTAATGTTTTACTTTTTCAATTTACAACAAAATATCTAAGTTACTTTTTCACATTTATGGACTGACAGCTCTCCTGTCCCCATGTTTAGATAAAGTGCAGAGGTGTTGCGTGCGCTGTGTAAACATGATGGTTATTGTAGTTCTAGACTAAAGTCATTATTTATATAGTGCTTTTCACAATGCAGATTGTTTCAAAGCAGCTTTACAGTGATAGCAGGAAACATAATTTTGGCTGTATAGCAGCTCTAGAAGAAAATTATCTTTATCCAGCTTATGTTCAGTATTGATTCATTTCCATTTTAAAAATCATTAATTATTAATTTAGTTCATTTATATCTGGAGAAAACTGATATCATCGTCCAGCTCAGTTCAGTTCCAATACAATGGTGTCAATGCAGGCAGATCAGTAATATTGTTGAATATTAAGTGTGACATTTTTCTGTGAGATGTTATGAAATAACTGGGTTCCATATTGCCTAACTTGAAGCTGCGGTTGACGCGAGGTAAACGCTTACAAAGTAAATGTGAATATTTACTCATCTCACTTGCACGAAAACATTCAGTATTTTTCAAAATGAATAAAAACAGTGAAATGCAATAATATAGAAATATAATTAACTGTATTAAATTACACAAATATACTTTGTTTTTAATCTCACTTTATTAACCAGTGTCTTTGCTGCTGACCTTCAATGATCTAATTCAAGCGTACTAATAAGCTGTTAAACCTCCTCCTGTATCCTATTCTTTAATGGCAGCACAGCTGAAAGGTTAGTTTGAGCTGCAGCCTCTACTGTACAGACATAAACAAGCATTTCCTTAAGCCTGAGGCTTATTCATTTCACTTTTGGTGTGAAAGGGCCTTTACTTTTGCCAAAAATAGAACTTTTTTTTGTTGTTAAAAAACAAACAAGCAAGCCCAGCCCAGGTGAGGAAAAAGTAACGCAAAAGTAATATAACGCATTACTTTTCACAAAGTAACGCAATTAGTTACTTTTTAGGGAGTAACACAATATTGTAATGCATTAGCGTACATTTAAAAGTAACTTTTCCCAACACTGATAATCAACATGTCACCAATGATGTCGATTGAGCTTAACTTGTATTGAACCAGGTATAATCCTTCATTTTATTTGAAAATGTATTTATTTAAAGTTTGTTGTTTTCCTACTTAACTCCATATTTAATCAAATCAGGCGACAGATTACCGTCTTCCATTGGTTGCTGCTTTGCATCGCTGCTCATTTTCATTAAGTTTAACTTTGCTCAACTTTTTAGCCTTGCCAGTGATCGCTGTTGCTAAAAAAAAAAAAAACATCTGCTTTCTGAAAATGAATGACTCAACTTTTTTAGTGCAGTTCACAGATAGCATGAACACCGCCTCAGTATTATGGTGTTGAATGTTAATCACGCTAATATTTAGGCAGCAGCTGTTACACCCATATGGAGTGTGCATACTATAGCATATTTTATGTTTTCAATATTTATTTTCAATGTCTTAAAATTGTGTTAGTCCTTTACTGAGGTTTCATATCTCTCTGTACATCTTTGGCACGTATCTGCACAGTCCCATGTTAAAGTCTGTCATCAGGAAGCCTAAGTAGGCTAAAGAAAGCAAATATGTGGCTTCCTGCACACACCTGCTTCTCGCAGCTCTCCTTACTGTCGCCACATTAAAACTGCGCACGTTTCTCTTTTTAGGTTTACATACTGACACACTTTTTAAAGTTATGTGGTAGATGTCTGCGCTATCTATTTGGATTTATCGGATTCACACGAGGAAGCTCTGTGGTGAATATCAGTTGATATCGTTTTCCACATCTGCACATCCTTCTACAGATCATGTTCGATATATCATGGTCACAGTGAGTTTAAAAAATTCAAGATGCAATCCTTAGAGAGACAATATAGGCCTGTATAAAAAGTGGCATGGAAACCGTTTCCACAATAGCCTATTTGTTTTGTTTATATATCAGCATAGAGTTTGGTCAGTAAAAAAAATACTGCTTCCTCTTTCATTTCATCCATAAATGGAAATATTGTAACTAAACTGATGTTCTCATAATGAAGCCCCTCCCATTATGTTACATGCTGAGCAACCTGATTAAAGTACATAAGAAACGTCTTCACAGTACCTCAAGGTCCTGTGAGCTACAGATAGCTTTTTGTTTTTCTATAGGCATCTGCAGATATTTTTGCAATTATACACGCAAACTGTATATATTGGCACTTGGTTTTTAGTCACATGGGTCTTCTGAGATTTTAAAAGGGCTAATACTTTTATCTTCTGAAACATCTGTTCAGTCCAATTAAACATTGATATAAGAAACTGTAATATCATGTGAATATTAAACACTGCAACTAAAACAAATATGGCTGCGCCCATGAGGGGGCGACCTGCACAATGTAAAATAAAACCGCTTTTTCTAGAAGACTGGTGTCTGGAGTGTTTAATATATCAGCATCGTTTTTTAAGTTTTTTAATCATAAGTGCTGGTTTTTATGTATAAAACGTTTTGCAAAACAAGAATAACTGCACCTTGGTATTAACGGCATTTGAAGCACTTACAGCACATACTTATTTCATAAGTAATTTTTGTAATCTGGGAATATACAAGAAACTACAGGCCAGTTCTCTGCAACAGGTCTTCTAGCTGGGCATGGCTCAATCTTTTGACCATGGATATGTTGTAAGAGTCAGACCTAAATATAACTAAAGACCACCCTCTTGACTTCTGAGAGAGCGCGTGCACACTTTGCGCTCATGTGAGGAGAGAGAGAGCGCGCGCGCGTTACTTCAGCAAGTGTCACACCAAAAACTGCGACAATAAGTTGAGAATACGCCAACAGCGCTGGAAGATGGAGGTATGAAATAATTTACTGTGGTTGCGCTTCACGCTGTTTGTTGTTGCGATTTTTTTTTCTTCGTACTTTGCAAGTTTATTTCCTATGCTGCTCATCACACGTTGTCTACTACAGAGTAAACAAAAACTTGTTCTGTTGCATTTCATTCCATGAGATGCCACGAGATTCAAGACGTCAAAGCATCAACTTATATATTTATATACAAATATAGATGTCATCGATATAACTGCAATGCAGTATTCCGTCTTGATTATACACTGGGGTTATTCAAAGCTTGTGTTTTGCATTTTTATAATTAAATACATTTTCATTGCAAATGATGTAATCAGCTTATCTGAAAAAATTGAGTAAATATTTGAAATATTAGCATTAATTTTAAAACTGCCTTAATATTGGTTTGTTCATTTGCCTTAATGACAGCAGCACTAAATATGCATGAACTGTATTATATTGAATCATAAAACTTTACTTTTTGACCCCACTGTACACATTTATATATTACATTATGTAGTTTTTTAAACTTAACACAGTATGTTAGGGTTAAAAATAAGTTCTTGTTAGTGCAATTTTTATTTTAAATGCATAATGTTTCTACTACAGACAAATTAATTATGCTTTAAAATTTCTGTAATCTCAAAGCGTGCTGTCTTGGTTTAGACATAATAAATGGTTTACATTCCACATACTCTCAGCAAGTATTTGTCTGGTTCATATGTGTGTTTGGAGTCGGTGGGTGAAAGATGAGTTGTGGCCATGTCATTCAGATTTGTCACACTAAACCTCGATAAATCATAATTACATAAGCTTGTTTGCAGAGGCTGCTCTCATCAGTAGCAGTTTTATTGATGTATTGGTCTCAATGACTCTTTGAATTGTGTTTTGACCACTGAATCCTATTGCCTTGGCACTGCCTCCTATACATGTCTCAAGTTAGAAAGTATGGTTGGAATGGCAGCAAGCTAACTGACACAGGAAGTGGTGTACCTCATCCGTATGACAGATTAAAATGGCGGGTTTGGATGGTGGACCCACGTGCTTCTGTTTGTCAGCACATATGCTTGTGCTTGCAGATTAGAGGGTTTTTTGACCACTGATTTTAACATAGTTTGTGATTAATTGAAAGTGGCTGTAGGGTCTAACCACTTGTTTTCCAATCTTTGAATATTTTTGAATGACTACAGATGTTTGTTTTTAAAACAACTGGTAAACAAGTAGACAACCATTTATTAAGAGCTTTTGACAACTTGCTGGATAATTTACAATTGGCATTTCTGAGTGCAACTTGTGACCATTGGGCAGATAGATCAATAGATAGATAAATCGATCTATGCCGTGTCCAATTTAGCATCTTTGTGGCTAGATTAGCAACTTTTCAGACCGTTTTAGCCAAAAGCAATAAAGGCGTCTAGCAAGAAATCTAGTGGCTTTTTTTAAATGGTGGTTAACATGTTGTCAGTCATACTCTTTGTTGTCTGACAAAGTATGTAAATGAGAGCAGTTCATTGGACATTTTGGCTATATATTTTATTAAAATACACAGTATTTGAGAAAGAATTAGGATAGAAAACAGATGTAAATTCTTAGACAGTTGGCGATTATGTCATCTAGCAACATTTAGCTTTTTGAGCAGGCTTTAGCTACTTTCCATTGAAAATAGCTGACAAAACTGGTAGCCTCTATATATTACATGCCAATAAAGCTGCCATACATATTTTAGTGGCTTTGTAAATATCCAAGCTTTATAATGGCAGTGAGCTGAAGAAAGTGCTTTCATCCACTTCCATCCATCATAAACATGTACTCCACACGGCTCCAGGGGGTTAATAAAGGCCTTCTGAAGCGTTTGTGTAAAAAAAAAAAAAAAATCCATATTTAACAAGTTATAAAGTAAAATATCTAGCTTCCGCCAGACCACCTTCTGTCTTCAACATACAAAGAAAATGGAAAACTCTTGCAGTTCAAAAAGCTTACGCTACATCCTACGCCTTCTGTATTCAACTTACGAAAAAAGTGTAACTGACGCAACACCAGTTTACACTTTCTTCGTAACTTGAATATGGAAGGCGGTCTGGCAGAAGCTGGATATTTTACTTCATAACTTGTTAAATATGGATATTTTTCTTACACAAACGCATCGCTTCACTTCAGAAGGCCTTTATTTATTATATTTCTAAGATACACTTAATATGTTAAGTATCTTAAATTTTAATCAAAATATTTGGATATTGATTCTTCATGCGAAAATGTGCCTATATACAGTTCTTTTGCAACTTTTATGTTCATGCAAACGAGTCTGCAACTGGAAACATCGTAGACTTATTGGGTTAAATGTTACTCATCAATATAGCGTGCTGTAATTGGTGCTTTATCATGTTAGCAGATCATGGTGGTGTTAAACAATATTATAGCATAACAAAATGCTGGTTTGAAAAAAGACTTTGTGGTCAAGATAACTGTGTGTTTACTCAGATATGCAGTGGCAAATTGTACAAACATTGAGATAATGTGTGAAAAAAAAAGTAATATATTACAAAATAAATAGGCTTCTCATCTCGTTTTATTATGGTAGTAAACTTTTGCATATTTTAAGCCAGAGAAACCATTCTCTGTGAATACAGTCTCTTCTGAGCCACATTTAAAGATGATTTAATTCCTGACATCAAAGAATGCATCTCGGCTGACGGCTGCTTGGAGTTGTGAAGTCTAGATTGACTGCATTTCTCTGTCATATTGACTCACAGAGCACTGTACCACGTGGACTTCTAAATATTTAAGTTGATTATCTCCTGAATGTCAGCTATGTGAGCATGCGGGCCAGTGTCAGTCCCACCTCGGCAGCTGTTAGGGTGACGGCCCTCTCTTTGTCTGAGCTGTACGCAACCACACAGTTTACTCATAGTAGATGACAGAGAGTTTTGGAGAAAGGAAATGTTATTGCAACATGACATTAACTGACTACAACAAGCATCCTCCTCAAAAGACTTGTATATTTTGTTTGTTATTTGTACTGAAGAGTGTTAAAGGATCAGTTCACTTTCAAATGAAAATACCCAAAGCTTTACTCACAGCTCAAGCCATCCTAGGTGTTTATGACTTTCTTCTCTCTGATTAACACAATCTGATTCATATTAATAAATATCCTGACACATCCAAGCTTTATAATGGCAGTGAACAGGAAATGAGTATGAAGCTCAAGAAAGTGCATCCATCCATTATAAACATACTCCACACGACTCCGGGGGGTAAATAAAAGCCTTCTGAAGTGAAGCGATGCATTTGCGTTAGAATATTCATATTTAACAAGTTATAAAGTAAAATATCTAGCTTCTGCCAGACCGCCTTCCGTATTCAACTTATGAAGAAAGCATAACAGACGTCGCATTAGTTACACTTTTTTCATAAGGTGGAAGGCATAGGACGTAGCGTAAGCGTTTTGAACAGCGAGAGGCATTCGAATCTTGCAGTTCAGAAGTTGAATACGGAAGTTGGTCCGGCGGAAGCTAGATATTTTACTTTATAACTTGTTAAAATTTATATTTTCTTACACAAATGCAACGCTTCACTTCAGAAGGCTTTTATTAACCCCCCCGAGCCGTGTGGAGTACGTTTATAATGGATGGATGCACTTTCTTGAGCTTCATACTCATTGGTCCCGTTCACTGCCATTATAAATCTTGGATGCGTCAGGATATTTATTAATATATCTGAGATTGTGTTCATCAGAAAGAAGAAAGTCATATACACCTAGGATGTACAGCTTGGGGTAATTTTCATTTTAAAGTGAACTAATCCTTTAAGGAAAACGATCATTCATTACCTCATAAAGAACTTACTGAACTTTGTGCTTGGAGACTGTGAGAGCAGATGGGTGTGAACTTGTCTCAGCCACCCTTCAAAATTCAGGGACATGACTTCATTTGGAGTATTAGCAAATGATGTAAATGCTCAGTGCAGCTGTCGTAAGGACACAATGACCATTTCTTTTCAATTGCATGTTTCTTAAAAGTGTTTGTTTGGTTCATAGTGCTGTCACTGTTAGGCAATGGCCGTTCCAGCTAAGCAGACCTTGTCAGATAATGGCAAGTGGAGGCAGGTTGTCCTATCACAGGATGTGGATGTCGGTGCCACTGTAGATGGAGTCATTACATATTCCTGGAACACTGTGTGATTGATTCAAGACCTGGACCCTGATGGGATATGGGTGTGAGGTGGAGTCCATCATCATAACTCACTGACTCACACCAGAGTGTTTTGCGAAAGCTCGACTTTTCCAACACACCTTCCACTCCAGATATTCTGAGCCAGAACATGAGGTCATAGTACTGGGGAACTTCTGGCTAGAGATCAGTCTAGAAGAAAGCGGTTGTCCTTGATCTCTGTTGCATCTCTGTTGAAATGATGACTTAGGCCTTAAACATAGCTACTCAAATGTGTGTTGTTGTTTTTTGTACATAAAATGCATTACTGTGGCTGTAACAATCCTCAAATGTCAGTACCATTTAAAGTGTTATTATTAGGGCTGTCACGGTTAAGGAATATATATATATACACACTGTGTAACGAGGTCATATTCAATAATGAAACTAAATAGAGCATTAAAACAGGAAGTGAAGTAAACAGAAGAGAATGTTAATATAAGGGTCTACATAACAGAATATAAACCTGACAATAAGATCGTAGGGCTATTGTTATATGTATAATAGTTAGTTCTGATCCTCGAATCTGACTAAACGAGACTTTCTGCTGATATTTCACGAGTATAAGCAGAACTACTCATCTGCGCGTTCTAGAAGGGCTGTTAGTCAGTGCAGTTACATTGTGGCGGCAAGGGACTGTTTTTAAAGGGGGTCGCACACCGGACGAGAAGCTCAGCGCCGCATCTCTCTTTGAACGAATCAGTGTTCATTCAACTACACGTTCAAAACGCTGATTCATTCAAAGAGAGATGTAAAGAAACAAGCTGTTGAAATCATTTTAACTTTGAGCGCCACTTTATAAGGCTCAGCTGACCAGTAATGCGTCGATGCTAAGGCAGAGATTTCGCTATCCTTGGACATGACAGCCTTTTTTCACGAATATATGTCTCAGCCTGTAGGACAGATGCACGTAATCGCACGCGCTCAGTCGATCTCTCTCACATTCACTGTCTGTTTAGGCTTGTTTAGTGCAAATCTACAGAGCCTCTGTACAAATCACCATGGTACACATTATGCTATAATTATTAACTTATTTAATATTTAGTACGCATGCATGAAGTGTAAAAGCAGAAAGACATACTCTTTCAAAAAAATAGAAAACAGGCAAATATCGCGGTTGCTGCGGTTTTTGCGGTCCTCTGCGGTTGGCTCGTCAATAGCGCGGTATTACGATATCGCGGTTATCGCGACAGCCCTAGTTATTATTCAGTTAGCTAGCTGTACACATATAGACATTTTAGCTAACTTTAACCAAAAAGGTCAAGGTAGGCTAGTTAGCATGACCCAGTCATCCCCAGCTGGAGGATCTTTTTCTATTGAGGATTTTCTTTTTCTATTTTCTGCTGCCATTTAAAAGTGGTAATGTATATTTTTTTATTTTTTGCAAGGAACATAAATTGTAAATATTTCGACATAGTAGATTTTTGCAAGTGATCAAATTTGTATTTTGTTTAATTATTTTTGCTTAATTTTATGAAAGGGATAGTTCTTTCTTGCATTCTGACATGTTTTGAAAGGCAGTTTATGCAGGTAAAAACATCTGTGATCATGGAATTCAGTAGAGCATGGTTTGGGCCTAAGATAAAAAGGCTCTGTCTTTTCCTTCCTGTGGATCTTCTCTCAATAGGGAACATGTTTCGGTGTAAATTGAATCATGGCTGCTTCCTCATGTTCTTCAACTCTGACATACAACAGATTCTTTGTGAGACACTAATAAGATTCTGTTTTCCACTGCCTGGGTTACAATCAGCGTTATGTGTACTGGTAGACTTCTAAAATGTGGAGGGTGTTTGAGTTTGCTTTTGTGGTTTTCAAGTCTAATGAAGTTAATGTTTCAGACCAGTCATATTTGATGTTTTCATTGTTTCTGGGCCAAAGGCAGATGAAACACCACATAGATGCAAAACAATACTTATAATAATCAAATGTAATCAAGTGTGGTTATATTAGTATAGTATTTATAAAAACCAGGTTACATCATAGGCTCACTATTGTTTAAATGTTTGGGTTCGGTAAGGTTTTTAAAGCGTTAGGTCACCCAAAAATGAAAAAAAAATCATGTCATTAATTACCCTCATGTCGTTCCAAAACTCTCGTGTGTTCACGAGAGCAGACATTGCTGCGTTGGAGATTAATATTTTATAAATAAAGTGGTAAATTATGTTTTGTTTTTTGTTTTTGCTTCATAAAATTGAGGTTAAAGGGTTAGTTCACCCAAAAATGAAAATAATGTCATTTATTACTCACCCTACAGTACAGTACAGTGGTTCAATATTAATGTTATAAAGCGACAAGAAAATTTATGGTGCGCCAAAAAAACAAAAAAATGACTTATGTAGTGATGGCCGATTTCAAAACACTGCTTCAGGAAGCTTTGGAGCGTTGTGAATCTTTTGTGTCGAATTTTGGCGCACCAAAAATATTTTCCTCGCTTATAATATTAATATTGAACCACTGTACTTACATGTACTTATTTAAATATGTTTTTAGTACATTAATGGATCTTGAGAGAGGAAATGTCATTGCTGGCTATGCAGGCCTCACTGAGCCATTGATTTTCAACAAAAATATCTTAATTTGTGTTCCGAAGATGAACGAAGGTCTTACAGGTGTGGAGTAATAAATGACATTATTTTCATTTTTGGGTGAACTAACCCTTTACACCTCTGGAGTCACATGGATTACTTTTACGATGTCTTTATTTTCTTTCTGGGGCTTAAGTGGTAGTTGCATCACCTGTCAATGGAGAGACAGAATGCTCTTAGTTTCTCATCAAATTTTTTTACTCCCTTTCTGCCTTTTCAAAAACACCCTTTCACAGTGTGGCTGAAACAGTTAAAGAGGAAACGCAGACGAAATACCCCAGAGTCCCTGTTACTTAGATGTTTTTTTACACATAACTGCTCTCACACTCATGATGGCCACATGTCTAATGAGCTGATTCCTGCTTCAGCACTGCAGTGTGGTAAAAACGAGTGTGTCATCATGAGCATGCCTCTGCTTCAGAGATGAAGATAGGCTTATGCTGAATTGATTACATTTGTGCTGTTTGTTGCGTTGTTTACATGCTGTGTCATCTGACTGCTGCCAACTGTTGTTAAGGAAGGTTTTTGTTGCTTACAAAGTGTTTATTAAGGTAGAAAAAGTGTTGGAGAAACTATGAGTGACGATTGCAACAGTGATGACATGTTCAGGGGTCATCTTTGCAGGTGTGTGTGTTAAATGTGGCACAGATTCAGACACACATATGCTGTAAATCTCAACACCCACTGGGTCTCAAGGGAAAAAGCTGCCCGCACTCTGCCTTAAATAAGAAGTAATAAGCTCAACGCCCTATACTTAACATGTAAGATACACGCCGCATGCATTAAGCTGTTTAAAACTAAAGACCACACCATTTGTGATTTATTTTCATGTTTTAAGTTCTTCCTCTTTAAAATATTCCCACAGAGTAGAGCAGAAATACATGCTAACAATGACAGATTATGTATGTATTTGCATAATATCTACTGTAATATCACTTTTACTTGCTGAATCTTTAAATATGTGATTGTAGAGGGGAACTGGATCAAGAAATCAGTGTTTTATCAGTTGTTGTTGTTAAAAATAGCATGCATGCATGCTCTTACGGTGCATTTCAGGCATGGGAGCGTCTCTCTGGGAGCGGTTCGGTCTCTGGGGCAGGTCTTCATCATCTTGCCATGTTGTTTTTGGCAGTTAGCATAAAATTGTTAATTTGTCAGTGACACTAAGAATTTCAATGAATGTTTCTTGGGGGTCACACCGGAGAACACTTTCTCAGGCTGGGTTCTGCAGTGAACTGCGTGGCAAAATAAATGTGCAACTGCATGAAATGGGCTAAACTTCTTGTATCTGTTTTACTTTTAAGAAATATTTAGTTTTCCTGTAACAGAATGCTGGGGAAAAAAACTATATCAAAGTTTGAGGGATGCACTGATACATCAGTGAATCCTAAACATGCCTAGATTTAAAATAGCAACAAGAATTTACACCGAACAAGCTTTTTTTCTCTCCATCTTGGGCACTAAATAGGGCATATGATGTCATGATGAGATGGAATGCTTTTATCTTAAAGAGGACTGGATCTAGTGGAGCTGGAACACATGGGCAGCAGACACAGGCATGACTGAGAGAAGCACAGGCAGAAAGAGGTTGGGGAAAATAGGCCCATTAAATGCATCAAGTTGCCAGGTGTCTTATTCGGCCATTTCAAGCAGGGGCGTCATGTACCTATTTTGATTTTATAAGGGCTACCAGGCTCACTTAGGGTGTGTTCACACTTGGCAGGTTTAGTTTGATTAAAACGAACCCTGGTGTTCTCACCAAACCAAACCTGGTATGCACCAAACAAGCAGACTGAGCTCCACTTTTTCAGGGGATCTCGATCTGCTTTTACATGAACTCAACTGAAATATGAACCCAACATGGACCAAAGACATCCAAACGAACCAAAACAGGATATGATGTCACAAGATGTGAGGACAGAATGTTCAAGAATACCTAGTTCCTCTCGTCATAGTCACGTTGTTGCCCATTACAGTTCGGTATAGGCGTCTCCTTGCAGCAGATCTTCATTTGTGTGCAACGGAGGAATTCCTGGGACTGTTTCGACTCAGATTTTATAAGTTCTTAGCTAGTAAAAATACCATCATATGTAAACACATACAACAAGTGTTGGGATGTTTGGTACGTTCAGTGCAAAATATATGTCATAAAAGTTGTTCTTTGTATAAGTTTGACATGTTTTAGTATATTAGTAAAGATTCTGGTTCAAATCCCAACCTGATATACTTACATATTAAGAGAAATATATTAAAACAACACCATTATGAGTGTGGTATAAAAGTTGCATTCAAAATCAGCTCAAAAATAGTTCAAATGGAAATGACGCTTCTGATCTTAAGCACCCTTCCTGTTTTTGAATTTTCTTATATGTATCAGCTTAGCCTAAGTTGCCACATCATTGTATAACCAACATCCTGTAAGGTATAGGCTGCATGCAGCTTATGGTGGGTTCCCACAAAGCTCAGTGACTGAACGCCTTGATGGCAAACAGTTGTCTGAGTACATAGACATTGCTTCACACCAAAAATACCACATATTCTGCTATCACTATCGACAACGCAAGCTAGTTTCCCTTCACTGATAGTGAGCGTGCTAATGGTCATAGATGGAAACCTGTGGATGGAAGAGCCTGAGACAGGGATGATAACAGCGGGCTGAAGTCATACCCGACTGAGCCTGTGTGTCCCCCTGAGGATAGTTGCATAGCTCAGAAAGCTCTTTCTCAACGATTTCTTTTAAAATACACCCTTTTCATCACTTCGCTCTAATGAGTGCTCACGACTTTCGTGGTTTCCTGTGGTGAAAAACAAGACTTTTCTCAGCCTTCTCTTTGAAAGTTAGTATTACAGAACTTGTAATTAGAAATCTTTACTAGAAAATTGAAAAGTAAAAGCTGGACAAAGATCCTCAAATTGGAGGTGTTGCCTTGGACTTTGCAATATTGTGTGTTCTCCTACATTTTAAGAAAATTTGTTATAGATATAAAGGTGGGCAGAGCTTTCACAACTAAATACATTAATTTTTGAAGTGCTTTGCCATGGATTGTAATGACATGGTTCAATTTTACAGATAATAAATCAAAACGAAGGGGACATTCTCATTCATACACTAACATTTTTGTATTTCAGGAGCATTCTGTTGTTAAAAAGCGCTCTGTGGCTGAACTAGCTGGAAAATTCAATTGTCCAATACCCCATACTACAGATGCTGAAGTGGTGAGGTTTCATATTGTATGATCACATCCTCTTAGCTTTCGCACTTCAAATTCCTAATGTGTCTCATCCCCTTTTTCTGGATGTTTACAAAGTTTGGACTTTATCAAAGTCATCTATTTTTTCTGCTATTGCTTAGTTTCATTTTGTCTTCAGTTTTCCTGCTTTTTCCTACTTTGAAATTTCCTTAAAAAACAGTTAACCCTTAGTGTTGACAAAAAGATAAGAGAAGACCTGAATCAATCTTCCAAAAAGACAAAATCGGAAAGAAACAAAACCCACAAATGATAATACAACTGACATTAACATTAAAATATGTGAGGTTAATTATTCAAAGCAAAAGAATAGGTACTTATATTAAGATCTCTATACTTCAAGATAGCATAAGTCAAGAATGTATGATTTTGTAGACCTGTTACCTGATACCCTCTTTGTACATTTAAACGGAAAATACAGGGGAAAACCTCAAAGATTTTCTAGGTTAATTCTTCCCCTGTCCCCTATTCTTCAGACAAGGAAACAAATTTCCCTTTTATTCTTTGGAACAATTCCACAATGTCTTTTTGGTTTTGTGCCACCCAGATATTTTTACTTATAACTGTGTGACTCTTGTTATGTCTTAAGACTTTAATGTTAAGACTTGTAAATCCTCATGTACTGCTTGGCAAAGTGTCATTCTATCACTTAGGCAAAAGACACCGAAGCAAGGCGTACTTAAGCACAGATATTAATAAGAGCGATCGTTATGCAATGCAGAAATACAACGCTGCATGCCTACGCAGATGACAGATGGGTTATCTTGCTTTTACCACTATCTTCCTGCTTTTTTTCCCTTTTAATTGCTGTTGCTCACTTTGGTAACATTTCTCAAACATTTCCTCATTCTAAACTATCAAATTCTATATGCAATAGTGTTTTTTTTTTTTGTTTTTTTTTTTGTTTTGTTTCAACCACATTTGAGTATATCATCAAACATGTTGTTTCTCTATAATATTTGATCTAGTCATGTTTAATGTTTATTTAATTTTTTAGATATAGTTTAAAATATTTGTATATTTATTTTTTATTTAGTTTAAAATTTTTATTTCTTTAATTGTTCATATGTATTTTTTTATGAATTTATTTTCATTTGTTTTTATTTATTTTGTTTTAAAATAATATGCATTTTTATTTATTCATTTTTATTTATTTTATTTTTTAAATATTAAATATTTTAAATCATTTTATTTATTCATTTCTATGTAGTTTTTGATTTTTTAATGAATATTATATATATATATATTCATTTTTATTTATATTTAGTTTTTAAAATATAGAACTATTTTTTTTTTAAAAATCATTCATTTCTGTTTATGTATTTATTTTTTATTTAACTCTTATTAGTAGAGTATTAGAGTAGAATATATAGAGTAGACTGTATGTCTGCTTAATATCTGCTAATGATTTATTTTGTTGGTCCCCAACAGACATTCTACTGACTATAATATCTTTGTAACTACATGTAAATACAATGTTACTTATAGTCAACAGATTACCTAAAGGGTAAAATAAGGTATCTAGAACTAGAATTCTGTGGAAGTATTTTGGTGGTAAGGTATGCAGTGTGGTCGTACATGTTTAAGCATGTGGATCTGAGCTCTTCATTTGTTCCAGAACAAGCCTGTGAGAAGGAGACCCCCACGCACGCTCCCGTTGCCTGCTAGTAATGATGCTGGTCAAGGCCAAGATGAGGTGAGAGGATCAGGGAGTTATTTGAATTAATTCATTTATATTCATTAAAATATTATCCTTAGTTAAATGCATATAGATTTTTTGTTTATAACTATCATGTTTTGTGGCAATGATGGAGAGTTTCAAAGCTATTTTTCATTATATCCAGTCCTAACATAAACCATCAGTACTGATCCTGAAAAGTTTTTAAATTCATGTAACTCATTTTTTATCCATTCAGAAAGGAGCTGAAACAGCATCACCAAGGAAGAACAGAAACTCTGCCCTTATTGAGAAACTGCAGGTTTGTTGTTATACAGAAGTGTTTTATACAGCAGTGTTTCCCTCTAGTGGACAGAGGTCAGTATTGCTTTTGAAGAGCCATATCTGAAGTGATTTTCCATCTCATTTCACACAGGCCAACCTTGCGCTTTCTCCCACGGGGCCAATGCCCTTCACAAAGTGCCCAGGGGTGTTGAAGTTACCGGTGCCGTCCTTCTCCCCCGGGTCTCCCAGCAGCCCCACTAGTCCTCCTGTAACTGTCACACCCAAACAGGAGGAAACTCCTGCCAGCTTTGAGAATCCCTCGGAGGGAGCTGTTCTCAAAAGCATCATTAAGGTTTGAGGCTTTATATCGTTTCATTTGTCAATGAATTAAAACCATAGACAGTAAAAAAAGACGGATGAGAAAATTGAAGCCAAAATATCCCAGAAGGGGTCATTGCCAATTTGGTGGCAGAGTCTGCACAATAGTGATCCTGAGGTGGAGCCGTGGTATCAAGTTCCCGCCCAAACTCCCACAGACATAATCACAAGCACAGCTGTCGATCATGACGTTAATGAGCTTTTTTCCTTGTGAGGTGTAAAATACTGTAATACTTACTTTGCAATCTAACTGTTACTTTTCTTAAATAAGACCGCCTCGATGACGTACACGGCCGACAAATGGGACCTCCGGAGGATGCAGCCTCTGAAATGAGACACAACTATAGCATCAAATAGCTAACTAAAACCAAACTTACTGGAAAACCAAACACTTGAACATATGTCTTCATGATAAGAACAACACTTTGTTGGTTTAACTTAAAAAAGTAAGTTACCTGGTTGCCTTAAAATTTTGAGTTCATTGAAATTAATGAAGGTTATTGGTTTAATCAATAGAAACTCAAAATATTGTGTTATCTGAACTACATTAATTATATATGTTGATTTGACAAAAAAAAAACCGTTGTGATAACATATCATGAAAATATTTTTTTACAGTGTAACTAAAATGACAGAAACTTTCTTTGGGAAAAAAAAAGTCTAATTGGATTTTTTTAGTTTGGCTTGCGTCCCATTCGACTACATGAAGAGGGCGGAGTTTATGACCTATACTGCAGCCAGCCACCAGGGGGCAATCGAAATGCTTTGGCTTCACTTTTCAAGATGTGTGTGCACACTTGATAAAACCAATAAAATCGGTGCAGTATTTTAATTCAAATGTGTTTTTTTAATCTGCGCAGGGTAGAGCTCGACATTCCATCAAGCGGCGCCCACCGTCTCGCCGACACAGGAAGTCTAGTGCGGATGAAGAGGTGGATAAAACAGACAGCTTTGAACACACAACTCCAAATGGGCATGAAGGAAATGTGTTTGAAGAACAGAAGACATCACTAGACACAGAATCTCTCTCTTCTAAAGAAGAGATTGAGCAGGAAACCAAATCGACAGATTCAGAGAAGGCGGAACCAGAGGAAAAAGTGGAGACTGTGACTTCAGAAAAGAAAGAGGCAGAAGAGAAGACAGAACATGAAGAAAAGAAGACAGAACAAGAAGAAGAGAAGATAGAACAAGAAGAAGAGAAGACAGAGCAAAAAGAAGAGAAGGCAGAACAAGAAGAAGAGAAGACAGAACAAGAAGAAGAGAAGACAGAGCAAAAAGAAGAGAAGGCAGAACAAGAAGAAGAGAAGACAGAACAAGAAGAAGAGAAGACAGGACAAGAAGAAGAAAAGACAGAACAAGAAGAAGAGAAGACAGAACAAGAGTTAAAGGAAGAGAAAAGTGAGGCTGAACCACAGCTGGATAACAGTACAGAAGAAACACATGAAGAGCCAGTCACAGAAACTCACGGAAAACCACAGGCAGAACCTGACACAACAGATGAGAAAGAAGAGGAACAGAAAGAAGATGAAGTAAACCATTAGAACCAGGTGAGTGGGTGCTTTATTTGGACAAACGTGGACCAACGAGCAATTGGGTTGTTTTAACCCAGCAGTTGGGTTAATTGTTTGCCCAACGTGCTGGGCAGTTTTACCTCAACTCAACTAATGTTTAAAAATTACTGTATTGCTTGCTTAAAATGAACCCAAAGTATGTTGGAAATTAACATTTATTAATGTTTAATAAATTAACAATAAATTTAATGAGTGATGATTAAACAATAAACAATTATTAAATTGCTTATAAATAAATGTTCACCTTTTGATTATTATTGTTGCCTCTAGTAATTATGTTGCTGAGTTTGTCCATTTTCAACCCAACTTGGGTTGTTTTTAACCCAGCATTTTTTAGAGTGAAGGATAATGCCACATTAGCATATCTATGTTCACCACAAGTTATATACACAGACTTATTGTTTCATTTGATCTCATTTCTATTTTGCAGGGATTTAAAGTCTCTAAATTGAGAAAAAGGTCAAATCAACTGGCGAAGATCTCCTATAAACTCACTGCTTTAACCAAAGCAAAGACATTAGGAGAAGAGGAAATAATGTGAATAACTTGGTATTAGACTTGTAGTCTATGCCAAACATTTGAGTCATTTGAATGTGGAATTGAAGCCTTCAGGTGCAGAGAACAAAAGTATTTTCCCTCCTGTGCAGTTGTGTTGATATTTTGATAATACCTCTGTTCTGAGCCGCTTGAATGAATTTACACATAAAGGTTGGTTTGAGATATACTTTTTTGTATACGATTATTTGTCTCCTCTAAAGGACATATTTTTTATTCTGTTTGTGTTGTTCATACACTGTAAAAAAGAATTGTTGGTTTAACTTAGAAAAGTAAGTTACCTGGTTGCCTTAAAATTTTGAGTTCATTGAAATTAAAAAATTGAGTTAATACAATGAAGGTGATTGGTTTAATCAACAGAAACTCACAATATTGTGTTATCTGAACCACAATAATTATTTAAGTTGATTTGACAGAAGAAAAAATGTTGTGATGACAAATCATGAAAATATTTTTACAGTGGCTGTATTCCTATGAGAAGTATGAATAGTTGATTTTGAGACTTGCAGAAATTAAAAATGGAAATATAAAAAAAATGCCTTTCATTGGAAAATACTGTTTTCTCATTGTACTGTTGCATGTCAAACAAATACTGAAATTAAATATGTACTTATAATAGTATAAGTAAGAATCATTAAGATGAAACTCACCTGAGATTGTAACTCAGGGCTAGTCCTATTCTGCACAAGATTTTGATATATTCCACTATTTTGCTTTCCTCATTAGTGGCCAAAATATTCGCTAAAAATATGCACTGATAACTAGTTACCTGATTATATATGTTCACATTCCTCTATTTCATAATGCATTCAAAGACATGGTCTAGTATAAATGGCAGACTATACTAATAATACATTTGAGGTTCTCACCAGTGGCCAGGATCACCTATGGAGTCTCAGCACAATGGGGCAGCAAGATAAAATAATTCATATATATATATTAAATCATATATAAAATAATATGGTCATATAAATTTATTGTCATAAGAGTGTAAACCTTGAACAACATTGGGTTCTTGAAACTTCTAGAATTACGAATTGTAGAATAATTATAGTTGTTTTTAATATATTGCCACTTATAGTTTCTGTAAATGAAAAGGTTGAAAGTTTGGCCATTTGGAGCAGAAGTACCAGAAATATCAGAAAATGGGTGGCCTTTGAGTCAAAATGATTGAGAACCGTTTAAATGTCTTAATTTATCTTATAAAATCTGTTAATCAGGGCATTGACAAGCTCAAGTTCCCAGACCTGTTCTCATCTCTGGAATCAGTGCTGACCTCATGGAAGCTCTTGTGAGGGACAGATTACCATTTAAAAGGATCTCTCTAGCACTCTATTTAAGCATGTATTTTTTGTTTTAATATTTACCCTGAACACTGCTACAGACTAGACTACACAATGGCACAGACCCAAATATCATACTGCTTTTAAGTCCTGAAAGGATTCATTATTGTCCAGTAACGGCACTGAGATTAATTACTGATTTGAATCAGATATTCAGGGTCAAGGGAGGAAGGATTACGGTGGATCAACTCATGTTTCCTAATCAGGCTTTTACTGAAATACTGCCAGGCTCCTTGCTTTGTCCTGATTGCTAATATTGTCACAGCAAAGTCTTACATAAAAGCACAATATGAAACTAATGGGGTTAACAATCATTGCAATGAGAAAATGATATGTGAATATTAGGCGGAAGTATAGCCTGTTCACGTTTTGTTCTAGTACTTTCCTGACTGCACGTTAAATGTGTTATAATTATTAATAATCATACGGTAACACTTTAGAATAATGGTCCGTCATTAATAAGTAACTATGCAGGAAGTAATGCAGGACTAATGAGTAGTACTACATTAACACTTCAGCTACTATTAACTAATATAGAAACAAGCTTAACTAATCAGTAAGTATTATCAAATTTAGAAGATAGTTCCTTATTAGCTAATCAATAATTACCTATTGAGATTACCATCATTAATTACTATTAACTAACGGACAAATTGTAAAGAACATTATCGTGTGTCTGAGAAGTAATCAGTCATCATTTTTACTCTGAATATAGTCATAAAATGCATCATTAATTACTCAAGTGTTACCTAGTCACTATGCAAGAACTACTAGTGATCAGGACAATTATTTTAAAGTGAAAAACATCTTTTTCACTTTAAAATAATGGTCCAGATCACTAGTAGTTCTTGAAGAATGACTAGGTACTTGAGTAATTATGCATTTTATGACCACGTTGAGAGTAAAAAAGGACAATCTTCAAGAACTACTAGTGATCTGGACCATTATTTTAAAGTGAAAAAGATGTTTTTCACTTTAAAATAATGGTCCTGATCACTAGTAGTTCCAGTGACCAGGTAACACTTGAGTAATTAATGATGCATTTTATGACCACGTTGAGAGAAAAGAAAAAAAAAGACAATTGCTCACATCTCAGACACTTTAATGTTGTGATTAGCAATTAATTAGTAATTCTTTAATAAATAAAGTAATTCTTTATAATTTGTCATAGTTACCTATTAGTTCTTAATGGTGCCAATCTCATTCTCTAATTATTGATTAGCTAATAAGGAATTATCTTAGTCCTAAATTTGATAATACTTACTGATTAGTTAAGCTTGTTTCTATATTAGTTAATAGTAGCTGAAGTGTTAATATAGTACTATTCATTAGTCCTGCATTACTTCCTGCATAGTTACTTATTAATGGGGGACCATTATTCTAAAGTGTTACCAATCATACTTTTATTTCTGTTGACACTGTTTATAACAAGATAAATAATATTGACATATCCTCCTCTTGCATACTGCACACGTTGTCATCGCTGGCCAGAGCCCTGGGTCAGCAGCTGCACAGTCATCTGCAAAAAATGGTACATTTACTGTTGTAACGATAAATAAACAAATCTTAACTTTAAGGAAATGTTTAACTAGTAACAAGTATCATATTTCATATAAAGGTATACATGTGTTATTCCTTACACCATTAATTTGTTTAGATCCATCATGTGATGTTTAACAGAATTACTGCTACTAATCCCAGAATTGGACAATTATCTTAATTTACAGGTAGCCCTTTAGAAATGGCAGAAAATTAATGAGTTGAGAGGTTCAGGCTAATGCCCACGATGAAGGTTTGAGCTAATGACCACAGTCACTTAATCCCATTTACTGTAGTGGATACAAACCACCTTAAGACCCTAATGAAGAGCACGGATCTGCCTCGTCACTTCCAAGTGAGAAAAGTAAGTGATCTGACTGGCAAGTGCACAGAAATGGGTGGGAGATCATCAGGTCATTGTACCAATAGCATTTGCAATGAAGTGTTATGTGACTCCATTATCCATGAAGACATGCCTTCTCACTTTTATATATATTTAACTCAGAATGCATGTTGGAAAATTCAATTGTTCCCACCTGCAAATATAGTGATTGTGCATTCTCTATTTTCACTAAACAGTTTTAGCTTTCAGTTTCAACCAAAACATAAAATTTGCAGCTGATTTTTGTTTGAAAAAAAAAAAAAAAAAACTAAAAATATTTAGCTATTTTGTAAAATATGATTTGAATCTTAATCTTTAATCTTATTTATATATAAAAAATTCACATTAATTTATGCATAAAAACAACAATAAATCTTAAAATAACATACCTATATGTGACCCTGGACCACAAAACCAGTTGCAAGGGTAAATTTATTGATGTATGGTTTGTTAATATTTGGCCGAGATATAACTATTTGAAAATCTGGAATCTGAGGGTGGAAAAAAATCAAAATATTGAGAAAATCGCCTTTAAAGTTGTCCAAATGAAGTCCTTAGCAATGTATATCCACTCACAAAAATACATTTTTTATATATTTACGGTAGGAAATTTACAAAATATCTTCATAGAACATGATCTTTACTTAATATCCTAATGATTTTGGCATAAAAGGAAAATAGATCATTTTGACCCATACAATGTATTGTTGGCTATTGCTACAAATATACCCGTACGACTTATGACTGGTTTTGTGGTCCAGGGTCACATATAAAGTGTAATCACTGATTAAATAAATGAATTTAGGAATGCATATTTCTACCATATTGGTTATTTGTTGATATTTAAGGGTTTTTATTTATCTGTATTGACTGATATTTACAGTTTTTAGTTCTCAAAACAATAAGTTCAGGTCTTTGAATAATTAGTTTCTTGTTCACATCAGATTTGGATGTGTGCAAAAGAGTAAGTACAATTGTCTACAATTTGCACAACATCTAAATGCAAATGGCTTGTTGATCAAAACTGATGAGTTGATTCTCAGTGAAACCGTTAAACTCTTCACAACTTCTAAACATTCTTTCATCGTGTGAGCCTCCACATGCAAAATGATCCACACAGTGATCAAAATCTGTCAAACATGCTTGTATATTCCATAAAAACCTATGATATTTGTATTATTAATATTTGTATGTCTGCTGAATTGGCAAATGGCCTGCGATTGTAATGAAATAGTAATCACAATCTTACCAATCAAGTTTGGAAGCATACAGTAGATCTCTCTGCCTTGAGAGACAGATGGATAACTATAAGTGTTAGACCTTAAAAGAGTTCAAGACCCGTAACAATACCACACTGAGAGGTGGCCTCTAATGCACTCTGCACTACAATGACCGTGCAAACGGTTCATCTTTAGGCTGAAGGCTGTTACATAAGCCTTCTCTACTCTGTGCCAGTTACTCTTTAAGGGGCCGGTCTTGCCATCATCCCATTAGCAAGAGTTATTTTCAGGTGCCACCTCTTTTTATTGGTACCTGGATCTAATAGGTTCAAACACTCGACAGTGCGGAGGCCAGTCTGCAGGTCGTCGTCAGAGCTCACAGGCAGCTGCCTGGACCAGCGCTGGAACAGAGGGTGTGCGAGGCGAGGGTGGGCCCTACCTCTGCAGTGCACAGCCATGGGTAACAAACATACAAGTCTGGATGATATCCTCGCTGAGGACATGCACCACTGGTATAACAAGTTCATGAGGGAGTCTCCATCAGGCCTGATCACGCTTTTTGAGCTCAAGTCCATTCTGGGACTGCAGGGGATGAATGAGAATGCCAGCAGTTATGTGGATCAGGTGTTCTTCACTTTCGACATGGATGGGGTAAGATTGCATTCTCTGGTTTATATACTCACATATGCATGTAAAATCATCATTGTGATTTGCATGAGATCATCATTCATAGGCGTGTTATGTAAATGTCGTTCAGAGCTTGACCTTAAATGGATATTTCAAAAGGACTTGTGCACCAGGGATCAGATGGGTAAAGTAAGGTGAACTCTGGTGGTAAATCATTTATTCTATGCACAGGTATCAGTACCTCAAAAAAGGAGGCAAATGTATATTGCATATATTTCTTTGGATAAAAAGTGTCTGCTAAATTATACATGTAAATGTTTTAAAACTTTACTAGGTCAAATGTCTTCTGACCAATATAGAAAAAAGAAGAAGAAAAAAAAAAAAAAATCTGGCCGAAATATAAGTAAATATAAAATTGTTCAAATCTAGGTTATAATAGTTAATTGAAACTAAAACTAAAACCATAAAAAACGTGTGTGTGTGTGTATATATATATATATATATATATATATATATATATATATATATATTACACACACATTTTCATAAACTTCCCAGGGAAGGCAATATTTCTCATTTTCAACTAAAACTGAAATAAAAATAAGAAAAACTATACAAACACATTTAAAAAAATGACAAACACACAAAATTACTCACTAAATTTAATACTCATAACCAATATGGTAAAAATATGCATTCCTAAATGTATTTATTTATTGAATAAAATCTCAAACAACAAAATGAAAATGGGAAATAAAAAATAAAAATCAATCAAAATATTATCTTAGTTATACTAAAATTCAAATGCCAAAATATATTACAAAATATACTTCAAGGAGACGCAAGAAAATACTTCTAATCCACTCTTAACATCCATTTTGAGTCAATGCAAAATATAATGTTTAAAACATATTTTGGACAGTTTAAACATATCTATATTGAAAAAAAATACATAAAAAGACCAAAAATGTATGAGGAAATGAAAGTAACTAATGCATGTAATGTAAATATATTTTAATGTTTATATTAGCCATATATTTTTGGTCACTTTCATATTTTACCATATGGGAAACGTGTCAAAAGAGATATAAAAAGACATAAAGTGATATGATATACGAAATATATGGATGCTACATTTTGTAGTGTAATCCTCCCAAGCGCACTCAGTTTACATTATTGACTGTCAATGTTGACTGTTCAGCTTAGAAGAGAAAAGCTTATAACAATGTTACAAAGCTTACATTGGTTCAGGTTAAAAAGCTTAAACAGGTTAAAGCAAGCTACAAAGCTAAAAAAGCACACAATGACCTCATCTGAATCTCCTTAGGGGGGCTGTTCATATTAAAACAGCTTAAATGGTCTCTTTGGGATTAGACAAATTTTTTACTGTCCCTCTTTTTTTTTTCCTTAGGATGGATACATAGATTTTGTGGAATATATCGCTGCTGTTAGCTTAATGCTCAAGGGGGAAATTAACCAGAAACTCAAGTGGTACTTCAAACTTTTTGACCAGGATGGCAATGGGAAAATTGACAAGGATGAATTGGAAACAATATTTACGGTAAGTGAAAGATTCATCAAATACCATAAACCATCCTCAACATCTTACTTTTTTTCAGTGTGATATGTTATGTTAATGATAATCACTGGATTATATATTTGCTTCCACATCAGGTGTTTGTGAACAAACCAAAATAAAAAGGCATTGCTGAAAATTATTCAAAAGGCAGGTCGTGGTCCCTGGATCAGTCTGCTTAACTTGTAGATGAGCTGATTTAATCCAGTTAGAGAACTGTCTTCCTTGTGCTGTTTCTGTACCTCGGTTTCTGAGACTAGAGTGGAAATAGTGTCACATGTCACATGAGGTTTCATGTTCAGCTGACCTCAGGTGGCTGGTCGGTTACTTCACACAATACTGCAGCAGTTCAGATATTAAAAATGTTCTATATAAATTTTCATTAATGTTTCTATAATTTTTTTTTTTTTCAGGCTATACAAGACATCACAAGAAATCGTGATATTGTGCCAGAGGAAGTAGTGGCCCTTATATTTGAAAAGATTGATGTTAATGGAGAGGGTGAGCACCAGTTAAATTCATGAAAGTCCTCATCTGAATGCATTTATATATTCTAGTGAGTTTATTTCATCTCTTTCTATTTAAACATTCAGGTGAACTGACGCTGGAGGAGTTTATCGAAGGAGCAAAAGGACATCCTGACATTATGGATATGCTGAATAAACTGATGGACCTCACTCCAGTCCTAGTTATTATTGTCGAAGGGCGACAGAAACAAATCCCGGCAAGTTAGGCTGAGTTTACGCCATCTTAAGGACGATGAAAACAAAAAAATTCCCCTCTTGAAAATCATAATGGAGTTTGCCAGTCCAGCTCTTGAGGATCAGATGTAGCCTTCCATGGCACCGGTAATTTCCTCGATGGAAAGTTCTCAGGAGATCTCAGACATTTGCCCAATCACGGTGACCCCAGTGGAGATACAAAACCTTGTGTCGGAGCTGTCCTCAGTTGAACATTGATCCTCTAATGCTATAAGGGGTTCAGGAGACTAAGGAACTGCTGGCAAGACTTAGGAGTGAGCAATGTGTTGCTTTTTAAGGAAAGGCTCAGTGGAGAACACTGAGCACACATCTAGTGACTTTCTTTGGTTGAGCACATCATATAATCCATGTACTTGTGCTAGATTGCTCTGAGAGTGAACTCTGAGACAGTCCATTGCCGACGTGGCCTGAATTGCCCTAAAAACTGTGAATTAAGTAACGTATAGAGCAGTGGTTCTCAACTGGTTTTTATACATTATAGGACATCAAATGGCAACCCAATGCAGAACAAAAATTGTAAATATGTAAACGAACAGAGGAATGTTGTATTTTAAGGGTTAGTTTTAGGGTTAGGTTTCCATGAACAGCGTTGGAGACTGACACAGAAGAGAAGAAATTGTTAAATAAAGTTATTTTTCTTGTAGTTTTTTTTTTTTTTTTTTTTACACACAAAAAGTATTCTCGTCGCTTCATAAAATTAAGATTGAACCACTGCAGTCACATGGACTATTTTAACAATGTCTTTACTATCTTTCTGGGCCTTGAAAGTGGTAATTGCGTTGCAGTGGGGGATCAGACAGCTATCGGATTTCATCAAAAATATCTTAATTGGTGTTTTGAAGAAGAATGAATGTCTTAGGGGTTTGGAACGAAATGAGGGTAATTAATGATAGAATTTTCATTTTTGGGTGAACTTTTCCCTTTAACATATTACAATGAACTGCGTTGCTGCATCGCTAAATTAGTAACATGACCAGGCTGGAAATGTAACAAATATAGTAGTTTAGCTGAACACGTCTTTGACCTCAGTATATGGGAATTTGATGAGCATATTTATTTTGCTGTCCGTGACCCATCTGAACAGACCTAAGATCTATCTTTTGGGTTGCGACCCACCAGTTGAGAACCACTGAAATAACATATCACAAATACAGCACTTTATCCGAGGAATGCATCAAATTTACCTGATCAAGTTACCTGACACAGTAGTTACATCATTTTAGCTGACCTAGTTTGTCAAAACAGTGAAATTAAAAGTTTAAAAACTGTACTAAGTTTGGGGTCAATAAGATTTTTTTTTTTTTTTGATATGAATACTTATATTATGCCAGGACACATTATGTTACAAAAGAATTCTGTTTTTATTAATTGCTGTTCTGCTGTGTTTTTTTCCCCATATTGATCTAAGAATGTTGAAAAAATGTACCACTGTTTTCAGAATGTTTCTTATGCACCACATCATCATATTAGAATGATTTCTGAAAGATTGGCTGCTGAAAATTTAGCTTTTCCATAACATTTTAATTACATTTTCAAATATATTCAAACAGTAATTTTAAATTGTAATAATATTTCACAATATTACTGTTCTTACCATATTTTTGATCAAATAAATGCAGCCTTGGTATGACAGATTATTTTCATGACAGATTATTATTATTTTTAAATCTTACCGACCCAAACCCAATACTTTTGAATGGTAATGCACATATTTAAATGTCAAATTCTGTAATATCATTGTATAGAGATCTGCATGTGTTTTAACATTCTTGAGACCTTTGGATAAGCCTTGCATTGAAAAATGCAGGGAAATCACAAAAGGACTTGAAAAGTGCTTTTACTTTTTTGGATTATTTTAACAGCATCATTAATAAGCAGCGAGTTTGAGTATGTGTGTCTAAACACAGGCTTGCTCCTTTAAAAACACATTTAAATTGTGTAACCACAGTATATAGCAGATATAAGTTTGTGAGGAGCTCTGCCAGCATGAAATTGTTCAGTTGGATTTACACCAAATACAGATCAGAACTGAGGCAATAAGGTGGGAATTCTTCAGTGTGATGTAACTTCCACATAAGGCAAGTGTGAACTGTTTTTGATGACTTTGTTTTCTAAATTATGTTTTTTAATGGAAGCCACAAATTTAAAGCTTTGTAACTCTTGAGATGATCATGTTTTCATTCTCTGCACTGAACACTTGCCTCCAGTGATGATTCTCTGTATTTGACCTTTTTCACGTTAGAAATATTTCCGGTAAAAAAACATCAAGTACTTGAATGAGGTATTGTCTTCCTGTACTTAGAAACAATCAGGTAGTATGCCATCTGGTATGAAATATTTATGTTGCCTTATTAATAAAAATGTTTAAACAAACCAGTTTAATTTTATCACAGACAATAAGAAATAGGTGAAATTTTTTTCTTAAAGGGTTAGTTCACCCAAAAATGAAAATTCTGTCATTAATGACTCATGTCGTTCCACACCCGTAAGACCTTCATTCATCTTCAGAAAACAAATTAAGATATTTTTGATAAAATCTGATGGCTCAGTGAGGCCTCCATTGATAACAAGAAAATTAACCCTTTCAAATGCCCAAAGAGGTACTGCCAAAGTCACATGAACCATTGAAATTTCAAAACTTTTCGAAACACTTATGATGTAACGAAGCCTTGTTTACTGAAATCACGTGACTTTGGCAGTTTGATACACGCTCCGAACCACTGATACGAAACAAAAGATTCATTAAGCTTCACTAGATATTGTTGAATAAAGACGTTATTTTGTTTTTTTGGCGCACAAAAAGTACACTTGTCACTTCATAACATTAAGGTTGAACCACTGTAGTCACATGAACTGTTTTAAATATGTTTTTAGTAGCTTTCTGGGCGCTGAAAGTGTTTATTATCTTGCTGTCAATAGAGGCCTCACTGAGCCATCGGAATTTATCAAAAATATCTTAATTTGTGTTCTGAAGATGAACAAAGGTCTTACAGGTGTGGAATGACATGAGGGTGAGTAATTAATGACTGAATTTTCATTTTTGGGTGAACTAACCCTTTAAGTCATCAGTGTTATTTTAGGTTTATTTATACACTATTAGAGTATTTATTAATATACGCTTTTGTCATTTTTATTATTATTATTTTTAAAATATTTCTATTTAGCTTTATTTTCATTTCAGTTTGTCATTTTAGTACTTCAACTTAAACTTATTTCATTTCAGTTAGTTGCCAAGGCATGTTCGTTTAAGTTTTTCATCTAATATTTATATTTTAAGATATTAAGTTTTTGTTTTAGTTAGCAATAAAAACACTGCAGGTTATAGGCAAGTTTCCTGAGTAAAATTTTTTTTTATAGAAATACACCTTAAAAAATAAACATTTGTATCCATAGTCTACATTCTATAAAGTAATAAACAACCAAGATACTCATATCCCACAAACCATCCACAAAACAAATCCCTAGATATCTACAAATCTTTCATTTTGGTCCAACGAAACATTTTTGTCCAATTAAACAGAAAGAATCCATTTCTAGATATTAAGCCTAGCCTCTGAAACACAAGATTCACTGCGTTTTCAACCGTTTAGTGGTGTCTGAACATGTCAGCAATGAAATATATAGTCTGATGAAGGCATATGCCACTCCCAGCGCGCAGTAAACTGAGGTGAACATCAGAGGGAGGAAGGGGAACATCTTCTGCCAAACTGTCAGCGGGTAAACAAACTCACAGATGAGCTCCAGAGGAATCAGGCCCAAGAGATACGTGGCTTCCAGCGGGTTCAACAAAGCCCCGCCCTTCCTGAGGAATCAAATGAAGAATGAATTACATTTCCAATTGTTTCTTTAAACATCAAGTCCAATAATCCCATTTTAAGTACTGACCTGAACAGCGTTTTTAGGGAAGTTAAACTGAAGATTGTAAACAGCAACATGAGAAATATTTTAATGGGCAACTCTGGAATTGAGAATGGAAATGTTTAAGAATTACAATCAGATGATGCAAAATGCTTGTTGTGAGATAGTATATGAATTTTTTTCTAAATGGGACATACCTTGGGTTGTGAAGAGGAGTGGAAATAGGGAATAATGGCCAGTTATACTGAGGATAAGAAAAGTCCTGGCATCTTCTCTACTCTCCACAGCGAGCAAACTGAAAAACAAGAAACTGTTTTTGAGGGTAGGGCGGCTGGCAGAACATGCTTATGTAAGGATACCATCATCAGAGAATCACCTTAAAGGAAGTATGGCCATCAGAATGGCTTTCTCATGTACATGCCAACCAAACATAAAGGATCCAAGGGCACAAATGACAAGACAGTGCAAGAATCCTCTAGCTCCATTAGGTCTATGCCATATCCTGAAAAGAGCAGGCTGCAAGGAACAAAGTGTCAGAAATGGTATACACTTCAGAATCTGGCAAATCTACAAATCAACTTCCTTTCACTGATCACACTCTGTCAAGGGATGAAATGAAGGTCATCCATTTCAATATTCAGATTGACAATGCAAATCACAAAGAACTCACCAATACTGACAGTAATGTACAAACAAGGGTTGCTAAAGGAGAGACTGAAGGAAGCACAGAGTGCTGAAACTCTTGAACCAGACCACCAGTCATTGAGGCCTTGGGAAGTTTGCTGATGTCAAGCAGTTTCAATTTCACACCTGAATAAGTGAATTAGTAAGAATCAACATAAAAAATGGGGGCAGTGATTGAATCATTATGTGACAATGCTCATAATATGAACATAGAAACAATATAGTGAATAATTTGATTGTGTTTCATCTACAGTAATACCACACAATTGTTTCAGTTACTGAACATACCCAGAATGGAAAAAGCTTTATCTGCTATATTGTAAAGCGCCCAGATGTTTGGTGCCCAGTACGCATGACACAGACCACGCTTGAAGGGGAAGAGTCGTGACAGGACTTGTGGAAGCTGACCCTTTTAAATATAGATAAAATTTATCAGCGAACATCAGTTATGAAATAAAAACAATTTTTTTTTTAAAAAAAGAAAAAGAAATTAATACTTATTCAGCAATTTCAAATAAATGCTGTTCATTCGAACTTTCTATTCATCAAAGAATCCTGAAAAAAAGTCTTTTTTTAATGTTAGATATACTGATAACAAACCAGTGCTATAAAAGGTCCAAATGACACTGCAAAAGTAGACAAGACAATAGTTCCTAGTGCTACCAGTCGCAAGAGACTGAAACTTCTCCACTGCAAAGACCCATCTGAAAAATAAGGGGAAAAATAAATAAATAAATATTTTATATATATATATATATATATATATATATATATATACTGTGCAAAAGTCTTAGGCCACCATCAGATGTTGTTTTAGCAATGGTATAATGACTGTATATAATTATTTCTCAGTCTCTTTATTATAATATAACCAGAAAATACAGGAAATTTGTATGCAGTATATAAAAAAAAAAAAAAAAATCAGAAAAAACAGCTTCTATAGGCTAAAGTGGCAAGTATTTAATGACCTGCCATTAAACTTGAGCAATAGCAGGAACCTGGCGCTCTTAAAGGGTTAGTTCACCCAAAAATGAAAATAATGTCATTTATTACTCACCCTCATGTCGTTCCACACCCGTAAGACCTTCGTTCAGCTTCAGAACACAAATTAATTAATATATTAATTCTTAATTTGTGTTCCAAAGATGAACTAATCTTACTGGTGTGGAACGACATGAGGGTGAGTAATAAATGACATCATTTTCATTTTTGGGTGAACTAACCTTTTAAACCTAAATGGGATGGAAAAGGACTGGAAGGCCAAGAAAACTTTCAAAATCTGATTCTCAGAGTTTCTTCTTTGACAAACTGGAAGAAGTCCAGGAGGTCACACTAAATACTGATTTTTGCTTAAAGAAGCCTTTTTTTGGGACATATTTCCTGTATTTTCTGTTTGTATCTTAATAAATACAATATATTATATAATCATTTATTTTTTCAGGTATTCTGACAAGTTAATTACCTGGATTGTTCTGGGTGAAACAAAAACACCTCAGCAGGAAGATACCGTATGCAGGTGCGACGTATAGATATATATGCTTCAAGTTTAGAAGTATTGAAAACAGCAAAGCCCCTTCTAAGTGTCTATTCTGGAAACACACAAAATCATAAATGTATTCTGAATCGAAAACAAAGTCTAAGTCAAACACAAGCTAAAATTAAAATAAAACACATGTATGACACAAATTTACATAACATTCCAGAACTCTCTAATTAACACACAGACATTACAACCAATACCTGGAAATGTCTTGCTATTGATAGAAGTAGAACTCCAAACAGGAAGCCATTATACTGAAAGTGAATATCTACAGGAATTTAGTCAAGCGAAATTAATTTCAGGTAAGAGAAATGACATGTCTGAGCCACAGCAGGGCATGCATGACTTGACTTGTTAATGTGCCAGATCCACAAGGATACGATCAACAATTAGAAGGCCAAAGTTCCACAGCAACAACACTGTCAGGATGAAAGATGGCTTTCCCAGAAGATCCTTTCCTTTGTCTTCTCGCAAACATTTGCAGCACCTAGAATAGTACAAATGTACTTCATCCCAGATTTGACATTAGCAAGCTCTTAATATTGTCTTTCTGTAAAAGTATCTTTTAAAGATAAAAAGATGATGGACCAAAAACTACTTTTGTTCAAATTGTGCAAAGATAAGTAATGGTATTTTTTAAAATAACTGTCATATAGAAGCTACATACTCTTTAACTGCATAAATCAAGACCACATCAGCTGCAATGACTGACAGCCTTTGGAACAGGACTGTGGCTGGACTTGCATAATTCAGATTCTGAACAACCAGCATCTCCTTATCAAAAAATCGGGCAATGTGAGAAAGTCCATATTCAAACCAAGCAAACAGGGGAGGATAATCCAACGTCCACTCAGATGTAGCCTGAAAATATATTAAAAAATATAAACCACAAGATAAAAACCTAGTGTATTTGTGTGTGTATTATATAATTGTATGAAAACTGTATGTAATCCACATGACTACCTCATAATACCACTGTGATACTGGCAGACTGTGAGTCAGGGCAAGCCAGTTCCTATGTACTTCAAAGTCTGTAGAGTGGCTGAAATATAATGATTTTTAATGAAAATATTACATCACATTACTTGACAACATGTGATGCAAAGGAATTATTTCCTCTTCGAAGGAGGACAGAATGAATGAGTCTCGAGTATTTGCTAACTCTTCTCACATACAAGGGGTTTTAGCTTTTAATGTGGAGATCATATGAGAGTAAAAGTATATAATGTGAGAAAAATTCACTTACTAGGCATTTACCAAAAGACATTTGAGAAATGAAACTGCAAGAGCCAAAGCAAAAAACCAGCTATGATCGTTAGGCATGGGCGCAGCCATGACAGTTCCTTGGACAGAAGAAAAACTTTATTTCTAAAAGCCGAATTACAACCTTTGGGTTGCACAATGTTTCTGACATTAACAAGTTCTCCAGCAGGGGGCACGTGACGGCTCAGATAGCCCAATCATGCCCATTTGAGCCAAACCCAAATTTACATATCAGGACGTTTTTGGTATCTCGCCGGAGATTTGTAGACTAAAAAGTATAATATTTAAATCTGAACATTCTAAAGCTGGTCGTTAATATACAAGAGGAAATCTGATGCAAAAAATAAAAAAATAAATAAATAAAATACTTATCCAGGGATCACAAACGACTGTGATTGGTCAATTTTACCAGCGCTGAGAAAAGTCTGGAGTCGATAATAATTTATACATGTAACATGAATTATTGTATTAGCTGTTTGTTTAAAAAAATATTCAGTGATTAGTTTAAAGATGAAGAATATTATTTAGATCCGTCGTACCTGGCCATTTTGAAACCACACTCAAAAAGCTTTGTTTTTGTTTCAAACTGCCTTTCTAGTTGTTTATCTATCTCTACCAGGACGTCATCAGTGGTGAAAAACTCCACCTTCTTCACAATCTATCTAAACGGCATCTAGAGTGTACCAAACCAGGAAACCACATATTAAACGAACATATCTGGAGAGTTTTTTAATCGATTTGACCCTGAAAGGTGTTTCTACAGTCAGTGTCGTTCGTTCTGCCCTGAATGACAGAGGAAGGACAGACAGAAGAGTTCGTGTTGGCTGTTGTTGAGCCATTTGCAAAAAGTGTAGAAGCTAAAGGCACAAAACACTTCCCTTGACACATAAATAACCCTACATTTTTTAGTTTAACCATATAACTTTTTATATAACAATGTCATGTTGGGCAATGTTTATACGGAGACGATACCAGTTCTCCTCTATGTTAAAATTGCATCAGCTCAACATCCAACCAATGTGTCATCGGAGAGGTAAGTGTTGTTCGACCGACGGACACAGTACAGTAAGTAGCCCTATTCGAGGACTTAGACGTATTTTTCCTTTCAGAATTCCATAAAACTATTGCTGTCAAGACATATGATGTGAGAAAAGTGGAGTTAACGCCATTGGAGCAGAGGAAACTCACGTTTGACTCGCATGCGCTCGTGAAAGAGCTGGAATCCAGCGGTATGATTAACTGACTACTACAGTAACGTTACTTACCGAAGTTTAAGTGTGTTGCCTATAAGTGTCTCATTTATATGGCAAGCCATTTTAATAGGCGATTTATTTCCTAGAATCAAACTACTGTCTATTTTACTATGTTATGTTGTATTTATTTTCATATAGTTTACTTTAAATTTGATGTATGCATGTAAGGTTAAAAATATATATATTTGGAATTCAAATTATTTATTTATATTTAGTTAATGCTTATATAGATCTTTAAAAATTGTTAGATATTTTCTTAAAATATGCTTTATTTTACATTCGGCCCTGCACATGTAATTCAGGTTTTGAGAAGAGGCAGGCAGAAGTGATTGTCTCAGCATTGGTGACACTTACTACAGCCAATATGGACATTGTATACAGAGACATGGTCACTGGAGCCCATCAGGTAACAAAACTGCTGTCAGCACAAATGACTATTAATGAACCTCAGTGAATGATATGGTTTCTTCATTTGTGTTAGGAAATAGCTCTACAACAAATCATGGCTCATCTAGATGCTATCAGGAAAGACATGGTTATCCTGGAGAAGAGTGAATTTGCCAACTTGCGTTCAGAAAATGCAGTAAGAATAAAGTTTACACCTGCATTTCATCCTTTGTTTTTGGCTCTATAATCAGAATAAATAAAGAACAAATCCTGTTTGTCCACAAAGTAGTAATACTAATTTAAAACGTTAAATTCAGTTCTTTACCTTCTCAAATATTTTACACTCAGAAAATGAAAACACAGCTGGAGCAAATAAAGAATAGACTACTGGTAGGTATTGTGTGAATTTCAATAATCATTCTGCACAATACATGTTTCTGTTTAATGAAAGCTTTATTTTTTTATGTTTACATTGAAGGAAGAAAGTCAAAAAATCAGAGCAGATGCAAAGTTAGACATTAATCTGGAGCGAAGTAGAGTTACAGACATGGTATGTGTACATTACTTGTTAACAATTTAACAGTTTGTATTATTTATTTATTTTTTTAATTTAAAGTTATTCCAGTATTGTTTTTATTCCAGTTCACAGAACAAGAGAAGAAACTTATGGAGGTTAAAACCGAGTTCCAAAAAATGGTAAGGTTTAAAAATTGTCATAAACAGCAACAATAATCATTTCAACTAAATTTACAAGGAATCATTTTCTTTTCAGTATAATTACTTTAATCTTTTATTGCCATTATTCAAAAATTGATACACAAATGCCATACTATTACAGTTAAAGTTCTTTTTAACCTCAATTTTTCAGAATGCAGATTTAGAAAGTGAAGCAGTGGAAACTTCAAAGAAAATCGATATACAAGTAGCCTCTTTGAAAACCCTCCTGGAATCACTCAAGCTAGAGACCATTAGATATCTTGCAGGTATTTGCTGAAGATTCTTTTCAAACACATGACAGCTATCTGTACACATATTTGACTAATGAGTGATTTGTTTGCAAGTCCTTCAGATAAGACACTGAACTTGATAACAGATAAATTAATCAAGTAACTTTGTTAGTGGCTTAGTTTGTTGATGTAATTTAAATTTATTTTTTGGGAACAAAGAACATAATCTAAACTGTAAACTGAATTATGTTTTTATTATTATTATTTTTCACAGCATGCATCTTCACCTGCTTGGCAATTGCCTTGGGATTCTATCGTTTCTGGAAATGAACGCACAAAACTGGGAGAGATTTAAAGTTCTGCCGTTTGTTTTAATCATGCTAATGTATATTTATTTTATTATATTTTTATGTTTCATGTGAGCATCATAAATGTGTTTTTTATTATTTCTTTAGACCAGAGGTGCCTAAAATTTTTATTATGAAGGGCCAAAGATCAAATTCAGTTAAGGGCCATGGGCCAGAATTCAATATTGCATTATATCCAACTGTATTATATTATTATTAAACAAAATCACCTCTACATTTCAATTAAAACAAAAATATAAATAGAAATGAATATTCTTCAGTAACCTTTTTTCTTTTTTTTTTTTTGCCAATAAATGCTTAAGATTTTGACAATACACTTTTTTTTTTTAACAATACATCATTTTCAGTTTTTGAAAGATATCTCCCATTATTTTCTTTCATGCAAGTACAGTTTATAGTGAGTTTATACTGTTTTCAATGAAAATTTCTTTAAAGTGTTAAAAGATTTGATGAGCATGTTTGTATGCATGGACAGGACATCATCTATCTAAAAAGATTTTGGGCAATGCCACTTTTTCATTTATATAACATGTATTTAAAGTCACCATAAAATTCTTGGAAATGTTTTTTTTTTTAATGGAATGTTAAAAATTATTAAACCTTACCCAGAAGCTGAATCTGATATTATGGGGTCATTTCATTTAATATCTTGAAGCATAAAATATACTTTCAATATAGGGTAAAAAAAAAAAAAAAAAAAATCTCAATGGGCTAAACTATACCCTTACAAAGCATAAGACATACTGGTAATATATGTTTGAATTATAGTAATAACAATTATCAAGGTTTCAGTAATGATATGGCTAAAATGTCCACAGAAGTTTTTTAGAACATACATATTTATCATCAACCTCCATCTTGAGGGTCCACCAGACCAATAATAATCACACTGGATCTTAGAGCTTCATCATATCACTGTAAGGTATCTTTGAAGATAAGTCATATAGAAGTATGAAGAGCTGTTTACCAATGTTGGTTGAGTAAGGTTTCTGAAATAAAATGAAGATGAAGGGTTTCTTTTAAAATGAGAGCTAAACTATGTAGTTTAAATATAGTTGTAACTAATTTTATTATATACATATGAGATTTCAAACAGACACAGTGATATTGTAACATTCAGGGCAAAATAACTGAACAGAGAATGTTCCGTTAGCACTGAAACTTTATTTAGGATTATGCATAAAACTGACAACTTTAAATCAGTCAAAAAGCACACAATAATCACTTTTCACACAAGACACTATTTCTTCCTCAGATTTTTATTGAATATTTCGCATAAAGCAAAACTGCCCTTTGAACCTCTGCAAAAAGGGAAAGGAAAAAAAACACCCCGATTTGTTTTTTTTTTTCTTTTTTTCCCCATTTTAAACTAAACACATTACTCTGAACCAAATACAGTAGTAGACTCTGAAAAAAACTATTTACATATTGAGGTCAAAGAAATTCTCATAGTAAATTATGTACCATCAACTATTAATAATTTACAATCTGCCCCAAACCTTTATTTAGGGAATTATCAATTACTGAAAAGGGGTTTCCCCTCTTTTTTTTTTTTTTTTTGAGGCAAAACAAAAAAAATAATTCATAAATTAGTATTCAACCATCGTTCACCATTCTCAAAAAGTTAGAACAATTGTCTCATTCTGAGAACCAAAAAAATTCAAACCCTTTTTTTTTATTTTTTTTTTTTTATCAATACTACACAAAGAATACCAAAAATATCTTTATTTATAAATTAAATTATACATATACATTTACCCCCAAATGTACATATTTTGCAGTACATTTCATTGGGCATTCACATGGCAAAAAAATACCTGAATTGTGCAGGCAAATACAAATACAAAAATGTATTTAAAGTGACTAGCTGAGGTCCCGGCCCCAGAGTGCTGCAATATAAAAATATCCTTCTTTACAAAAACACAAAAGACCAGCTAAAGTAACCACAAAAATGTGGCTAAAGAGCAGCATAGTTAGAAAATAATTGCACTGGTTTGTGATTCTTCTTCTAACTTAACCTGAACCTCTTCTTTTACCATTGGTGCATCCGTATTGATCTCTGAGGGCTCTTCTTTAATACTAGAGCATGGCTCCTCATCACCCTGCTCTTGTTTCATGAAAGCTGTTAAAGGGTTTTCTGTAAGCATTTTATTGGGTGAGGGTGTGCAGTCCACAAAAGAGGATGTCTATGAAAAAAGGAAAGCGTTTTAATTGCCTAAATAGAAAATAAGACTTTTTTTTTTCTCCATATAAATGAAATAAAGCTTTACACAAAAGCAGAATCCATAATACAGCCACAGGACTTCAATATGTAGGTGTGAAGCATGTTAAGATGGCATTCTCTCCATACAAAGTATGAACTTACAAGATAATCTACATATCAACACTTACATTTTTGTAGTCTTCGTAACATGAGGGATGATATGTCTAAAAGAGAAGGGAAAAACAATTTAGTGTTTTATCAAACATCAAAGTCACTGCTATTAAAACATCTGAACAGCTCCTCTTTTCATCAGAAGATTTCCTACCTTTCCATCAACTCTGATGGCATTCTTCAGGTGCCACTCTTCCTCTTCCTCCTCCCAGTACATCTCAAACTGCTCCTGGCAAATCTCACATAGCTGAGGAGCAAGAAAGAGAGGTTTTTAGATGTTTTTTTTTTTTTTTTACAATTTTTTTGACATGTTAACACCTATAAAGAGGTATTAACAACAATAGTACTCATTATGTTTATTAAGAGAAAAGTGGAATTTTTTTTTCATAGCCATTTCATCCTTCTGGTTTAAAAAGCAAAGTTGAACCAATGTCATTAAAAGTTAGGTATATGCATTAATTTAGAATGGTGGCTAGAGTCATCAGTTTCTGACCTTTTCTCTGCATTATTCATGAGGATGAACTCTTTTAATCCAATCACTTTGCTGTATTATGCATGAGATCACATTACAGCGGAGAATTAAAATGTCACAAAAGACATGTTTCTGAGAGGTTCGTTCACCTCTGCCTGTTCAGCTTTGCATTCGGACACGTCATTAGTGAAAGTTGGTGCCCCAAACTCTGTTGTCTTTTCTCTGCTCATTTTAATAATAATTTGTCTGTATAATGAGTGTGAACTAGGTCTGTTTTTATTGGTTGTTGCCTCCCCTCTTGCCAGCCTCTACTTCCACTTTTCCACAGCTTTGTACACCCATTTCTTGAGTCTTTTAAAAATCTAAGGTGTGAACAACCAGTGCTCAAACAAGTCTGTGTAGTTCATCTTACCTCATGAACGACATCCGCGGCAGCTTTTACACTCTGGAACTCTCTCTCTTTGGCTGCCTCCTGAGTTTTCTGTACAACCTCTTCATGAACTTTTTCAAAGAACTGACTCTTTGCCCTCTCCTCGAGATCAGCGATTTCCTCAAATTCAATCCAGTCCTAATAGACACAGCATTTCTTCATGTCAGATTTTAAAAAATCCTTTTTTCCCTGACCACATTTTCAGGAGGTCATTTCAGTTATTTCAGTAACACAATTTTCAGATGATATAAATAATGAAATGAGAAAAGATCACATCTAGCTTACTGTCAGAGTGTAGTACCACCGGCGATGTGTAACTTTCTTACTGATGTCCTTCTCGGAGCGATTCTGTCTGTAGTGCCAGTCCAAATGATCCGCATACACATCTGTCTGAGACGCCGTAAAACGCATGCCGCAGGAATAGCACTGGATTCCAGTATATAGTTTGGTGATAATGCTGTCATGTCTCCTAAATTAAAGAAAGTTTACAAAACAGCTGGTCTCATTAAACCATTTTTCATTGTCACACAATAATAAAGATATCAGCTTCACTTATGTCTAGACTCCAGAGAGTATCTAGATGTGCATACTGTTTCATGTCATCCAAAACAAAGCCAGTCAAATCTGGGACATCATCATCTTCCTCTTGTTCCTCCTCCTCTTCTTCTTCAGGCACAGATAAAGTCTGGCTTGCTGATGTGGAGTCTAAGATAGATTATAAAAAAAAAAAAGTTTAAATAGGTTTATTTGAACTATGAGCGTAGTGTAATTTGTTGTCCAAAAGTAAGAAGTGAAAACTAATACAGTATGCATACCAGTTGTTGAGTCCGTTTGTGCAGGTTTTATTATTCCAGTGTTTACAAGTTTTGAAAACAGATCGTTCACATCTATTTGCCTAAATGGCTCAGGCTGTGGAAACTGGGAACCTAAATCAACAATCAATAATTCACAAACTATAATAGAGGTTTAAAGTAGACATAACAATCAATACAAAAAACAACAACAAAAAAACAAATGTAGGCTGACAAGTTAACAGTAGTGTATAATTCTGTTTCAGGATATATGAACAACAACAAAAAAAGTAATTCTTACCAGGCTGGAAAGAAATTTGGTTTGGTGGCATGAAGGGTTGACCTCCCATCATCTGAAAATACAAAAAAAAAAAAAAAAAAAAAATCAAATAGGTATCTAGGCTTAACAAAACACTAAGAAAACTCTTCAAAAGTAAGGGAATTCTTGAGTTAGATAAACTTACAGGCTGAGGAACACTCCCAACACCTGGACCAGGGAATGGAGCCGGTCTAAATGAACCTTGGAAATCTGATGATGTAGGGACTGGCACACTGAAGTTGGATGCCTGCGAAACATTTTGCTGCATGGGAAACTGTTGGGCTGGGCCACCAAACGAGTTCATGGGTGGCATGTTGAAATTGGGTGGTGGTACAGCAGGGTTTATCACAGGAGCTTGACCTTGAGTTTGATCGAACATTGTTGGCTCTTGAGGTCTCAGCTGGTTTGGAATATTTGGACCGCAGAATCTTGGAGGACCTTGAGGGTCATATCTTGGCATGACAGGTGGTGCATCAAATCTTAAGGGTTCAGGCTGCACTGGGTTCTCAAAGCGCATCCCACCTGACGGACTATCAAATCTAACTGCACCCTGCTGTTCATCAAAATTCATTAGTCTAGCCGGGAACCGTGGTTCCTCGTATCCTGGTGGACCATGTGGCATGTGAGGATTATCGAACCTTGGTGGATTAACAAATCTGTTTTGGTGCATTGGGTGATCATAATGAATTGGGGCTTGAGCGTCAAATCTCACCATGTTATGAGGCTCTATGCATCTCATTGGTCTGTGTGAAACTGATGGGTTGTTAAATCTCACAGGTCTCTCATGGGCTTTGGGAAATCTTTCAAACCGGTGAGGGGCATCAAAGCGATGTCCGGGATACCTTACGGGTCCACCAGACCCATCATATACACCTGTACTGCCTTCATACCGAGGAGGAGCAGCATAAGGTGTTGGAGGACCGTCTAATCTTGGCTCTCTCATGTGGCTAGGTGGCACATCAAAGGGAGCTTGAGAACTTTTGTATCTATCAAATCGTTGAGGAATATTTGGTCCATCATGCCGTGGTGCATTCACCTGTGGCATAGGTCCTTCTGAGGAGTGAGTCGGTGTATTCCCAGGAGATTCATCATGGTTTCGTCCACTTCTTCCCTGTTCCAAGAAATGATCGTGCCTTGGAACACCCTCTACACTTATTGGACCATCATCTGGGCCTGTACCAGAGTGCACGCTGTTGGGACTTTCAAAACGTGGGCTGATGTCTCCATCAGGCTGTTGATCCATTTCAACTGGAGATGACGCCCGTTCAAAAGGCAGTACTGTGGATTTTCCACAGGTTCCATCCAAGCTGACTGGGCTTGGTGAATTTCTGAAAGTGGAACCTGTACATGATGGAGGCCTGTCAGTTCTTCTAGGATCTTCATGGTCAGAGACTGGCTTTATGGCATCACCAGACATTTTATTCACATCTGAGCTCTCACTGTATCGTTCAGTCAGTTCATGAGGTTGATAGAGCAACATATCATGCAAAGGCGAATGCCCCCCTTTTTGTACTGTGGAGATAGACAAATGAATATAGGAAATTAATTTAAATTAAGACTCCAACGCAAACACAAACAACATGAACAACAGAGCATTTTTAAATTTGTCATGGTGAAAAAAAAAAAAAAAAAAAAATTAAAAAAAACTAAAACTACAGGTAATTTAAAAACAAAAAACAAAAAAAGAGTTACAATTCACATAAAAACATTTACAAACATGACAATTCTTACCTGGGCGGAGGAGTTGTGTTCTTTTCAATTTGGATTTATGCTCAAGATAAGAAAGCGCAGCATCAGACATGGTTCCCAATCCTTGTGGTTTCTTTTTTGATGGATACACTCCCTCATCACAAGATTCATCCCAAGAGTCAGACCGCTGTCTTTCCTCTTGATACTGAAAGAGTTGGTTAATTTGATGGGCTACATTGAGGAATTCGTCATTGGATATTTCACCCTCAGCATGCCTTTTGCTAGCCTGAAACAAAAAACGTCCAGTTTAGAAATATTGTAGAGTAATAATGTATTAGACCAAGAAAACTTTATTACAAAACTTAAAGAATAAAGAATGAAACTGTCACACCTTTCTTAAAAGATCCCGTTTACTTGCAGAATTGAGTGCTTCTGGTATTTGTATGTTGCTATCAACACTCAAGCGATGTTGCTTAGGTGTACGAGGTGTGGATGGTCTTTGATTAGTGTTCCAAGTCTTGTGTCTCTGGGTGCCCAGTCGTCCATGTGAAAGATCTGGATCTGACTGTTTGGGACTGTTCACACAATTTATTAATTTAGTTACAAGTTCAATTTTAGCAAGACGAAAAGTGTAAAGAATATTTATATAAAATAAATAAATAAATAAATAAATAAAAAAAGTCACTTACTGTTTATTTTCTTCCCATCCACTTCTCCACCTCTTGCCATCTTTTATGTCTTTATGCTCTGCAGGAGAAATTCTCTGCTGTGGTCCATCTTTCTGATCAGCAGTTCTATCCTCAAGTGGCCTTTTTGATCGTCTTGATTCTGGGGCACTTTTCTTAGTACTTCGTTCATCTCTTACACTCGACTGTGGAAAAGCATCATCATTATGTGGATGTTTACTTAGCCTAGCCTTTCCAGACTTGGGGGGTGGAGTAACACTCCTGGTTTTTCTCTTTGGAGGTGATCGCCTTTCTTTTCTTTTGGGAGAATGTAGCGGTGGCGAACGTGATCTTGACCGAGACCTTTTTCTAACATTTGCTTTGTTCACTTTAATTTCTTGTTTCAGAAATGTCTCAAGCCTTTCATGCTTGTTAAGAGAGCCATTTATAAGCTTGCCCCTGGTGCTGCTGGACTTCTGATGATCCAAGTTTTTGACACCTTCATCCCTATCTTTCTTCTCTGAACTTCTTTTCTTCTCTCTGACATCCTCATCTTTTGAATCTGTCCTTTCATGCATCTGCTTATGTAGCCTTGGGTCCTTCTTATTCATTTCAGCAGCCTTTGATTGTTCAGACTCAATTCCTCTGGGTCTAACAAGGACACCTTTTCCAGATGGTGACATGGACTTGGATTTAGGTTTTTCCTCAACGTTAGAGTTATCCTTTTTTGGAATCCTCATCTTCTCCAACTTACTCGGTCTTTCAGCTGAGACTTGTCCTCTTTTTTCTGATGCATTCAGAAAGCTTGGTGTAACCTGACTATCTTTCTTATGCATCACTTGTTCCTTTGCATTTACAGCTCTGTTTAATCTAGGATCTCTGGTTGACAGTTTTTCTGATGGTGCTGGAAGCCAAGGTTTGGTCTGTGGTGCAGGAGCCATTTGACTGACTTTTGGTGAGATATCAAAACGGGCTGGAGCACTGGCATGGTGGTTTGAACCAACAGCAGGACTGGCAGCCTTGAGGACAAAAAAAAAAAAAAAAAAAGCAAGTGTTTTAGGCACACATCAAGCAATATGAAGACTAACTACAGCTCCTATGCAGTCCCATTTCTTAACACTTCTTCTTGACACATAATTCTAAAACTGCAAATAGAGACTTGCAGCTTTTTCTAGATCAGCTTGTTATACAGCATGTGACTATTAAACTCACCAACTGAGCTTTTGTTTGTTCAAGTTCAAGCTCTATCTTCTTTTGCTGAAGTTCTAACAACTGCTTTTGCTTTGCAAGCAACTGTTGTCTTATCATTTGCTCTTGTGTCAAGCTTGGAGCTGGAGGTTGTGGTGCAGGAGGCTTCGGAGATGTTTCCTCAGTCTATGCAAAGAGAAAAGCATACATTTCAGATAAACAACAGCAGTACATAACTTCCCACCTCTTGAATACTGAAGGATCAGTCAGAACTCCTAAAAAAATAAGAACTCCTAAAAAATTCTTACCGGTTTTAAAAACTTGGGGTTGACATGAATGCTGGCATTCACATTTGGAGGCAATGGTTTTATAGGCCAGGCGGGATCTATAGAGTTCACACGCACATCTAGTGCATATAGCTTCTTCAAGGGGAAAATTTCATCCCATGTGGAACGCAATTTGAAGAGACTTTTTCTAGTGGCCTCATCCACCTAAAGTGAATCAAAAAGAAGGGGAGGAAAGAATATCTGACTCCTCCATTTACTCTCACAGAACACTGACAATACTATATAGATTACCATTAAAAAAAAATGAACAATGAATGTTAATACTATTAAAGCAATAAATAAACTATCAAGGTGGAATTAATAAGCACAACACAGTATTTTAAATGAGGACAAAGAGCACATGACGTTCAATCAGAAGTAAGACCATGGACACAAATTCAAAGAATTATGTACCTTCTCAAATACACAAATAAAGGAATTGACTAGGTTCTTAGCAAACACTTCAAGGTAATCCCCTCCAACATTCTTCACTATGGAATCCACTAAGTACAAAACTGGGAGCTTCTCACCAGGAGGTGCCTAAAGTGATAGAAAACTGACAAGTTTAGAAAACAACATGGGAGAAATGCAAAACTACATTGAATTAGTTTGATTGAGGTTATTAAATGGTTGAAGTTAGAACTAAAAATACTGGCACAAAAGACAAAAATCAAGCACTTAGGGTCAAGTCCATGGTTTTGCAGTAAAAAAAAAAAAAAAAAAGGAAAAAAAAAAATCATCAAAACCAGATCCATCCAAAAAAAAAAAAAAAATGAGGAGAAAAAGTTCTCAGATGCAGGTACAAAAAACATCCATGTCCCAGGTTAAAAAAAAAAAAGGAGAAAAAAAAGGAGGAAAAACTTCTGTCCACGCTTCATGCTCAGTCCATCAAGCAGGAAAAACAGTTTTGTTAGGTTGTCAGTACAATTCAGTTTAAGTTACTGGTACCACTTTATAAACTCCAGTTTCACACAGACTTTTATCAAGAAGCTCAATCCCTTTAAATGGAAAAAATAAAGGGATAAAGCTGATTTCACTTGAATTTTTTTTCTTTCTTGACCATGATTTCATCTCAGGGATCCACTTAAAACTCAAGGTTAGATTTCATCTTCATATTGGGGGGGAAGGGAAAAAAAAAATCTTAGGGTCTTTCCACGAGTCCAGAAAAAGGTTGACAAGTTGTGACTAACATGCCACATTGCAGAGAAGCAGTTTTTTTTTTGCAAAATTCCTTATTTATATTTTTTTTAAAGTAATTTTTATAACATTCAGCGTTTTAATGTCATTGGAAAGGACACTACAGCAATGCATATGCCTTTGTATTAAATAGCATTTTGATTAGACTGAAATCAATATAGCAAACATATTACCACAAAAAATACACTGGGAAATAAAGACAAAAGGACATTTCACATAGTTTATTGTCACAGTTGTATACCATTTATTAACAATGCAGTAAAGAATGGAAATTTACTCAGCAATCTAACACCCCAAACCCTTTATTGGTTCAAGTACATAGCAATTTGAATGGCGCACATTTGTATTAAAGACTTTAAATCCAGGCGTGCTCATTTTCACGGAGCAGCCCAACACGACTGTTTAAACTAGTGCAAGATTTCAAAAAAAGATAGCAAACAAAGACAAGGATATGAAAAATTTCCACGAATTTTCCAAATAATACCCAGCCATCTATGTACATGGGCGACAAACCACGTGTACAGGCTGATGAGAAGACATGACTACAACCATGGGTATGCAAATGCTTATACTTGATTAACTGTTAAGTGAAAGGACAGAGCGTATTAACACCAGCATTCCTAATCAATAAAACGTTACAAGATAGCTATATGTGCAAAGTACACGTTCTACACAAACTACAAAACGACGATGACTCAAATCGCTGGGATGAGTACGTTACATAATACGGAAATGTGTTTTTCCTATCTAGGGTTCTTATTGACAAATTATGATTTATATAACCATATTGTTATTTACATTTCACCAGATAATTACATATGGACATAGAACAAAGTAACGCATAACCTATTGAAACGTTGGTTTAAGTCAGTATATATAATTAGTACGTTACTAACATAGAAGCGTGACTGTAGCAGGCTGCTATCATTATCCTGTAATCTTATTGCGAAGGGAAAACATGGATTATTAACTTCAAGCCAAATGTGCGTCAACAATAAGTCCGACTTTATGAGCAGCTGGAACCTAATAAGCAGATAAACATGCCGTTTCAACTGGCCTAATTTGGGAACAGTGTGTCTTTTCTAAGCCAGAAAACAGGGCATTCTAACTACTAATAAATAAAATTATGCATATAACGAGAAGTTTAATACTAGTTATAATACGAATATGGCGTCAAAATGTTTTTCCGTCGATTAAAACAATGTAGTTAGCGAACTAGCTGTGCCGCCGCCATGTTACTGGCCTCATGTCATGTCGTCATTTAACTAACGTTAACTGGCCACAATCGAGCTACAAGACGTTCACTGAAACAAAACAAAAATAAATCTATTTTCATAAAAACCTTGGCAATTTGTGCTTCAATTATTGCGACGATATCCTTGGTGAACTGGATGTTTTCTTCGGCTAGAATGGTGAGCATGTTGATGTGCGGTTTACTGTTGAAAGTCAGATCTTCCAGCGAGGACTGATACTCGCGGCAGGCGTCCTCCCTCGCGCCTTCGTCCGACATCTTTGAGCCGTCGAGTCGAAGGCTGTCGCCACACAATTTAAACTATTATACAAACATTAGTTGCAACACAGTCCTCTTAAACATCTGTATTTCCTCTTGGTTTCCTCTGTACGTCGAATGTCGTCCTGTGACTCCTCACGTCTTGCTTTTTTTTGTAACGATTTTTCTTGTTTCTGTTGAGCGTTGCAAAATGTCCGTACTTCAGCAGAGGCTACGCGTCATCTGAAACGTTTTATAGTTGAACGCGCGTCACTGCTTCCCGATTGGTTGCGCTGAAATGCTCGAATTCGATTGGGTTATGAAAACTTTTCGCTCAATGCCTTTGGTCAAAACAGAACTATTGCATTCAAGAAGAGCCTATCAGAATGAAATAACTACATAAATCAATAAAATCACAACAGAGAGTACAAAATGTCGTCATCACCTTGACAGTAAGATACACACTGTAGATTAATTTGCATAGAAGAGAAGTTTAACGGGTTCAAAACAATATAAAGAATTATTTTCCATACAGACGTATGGAAATTGTTTACCTATCTATCTCGGGATATTAATATCTATTTTAAATACATCAGCGTTGCTGAAGTATTGATGGACGTCACGTGACGCGGAACAAAATGGACACAATATTAATGGCCAACCGTGGTTTTCCATCATTTTATTAACGTATACATTTGTAAGTCAGAACTGACTATTAAACACATGTCAGTTCAATTATGAATACATAATATAATGTCATAAGAATAAATAATTCTGGGTATGTATATATTGTAAAACAACAACCACTTCAACAACAACATTTTGTTCTGAAATTTTTGTTAAAACAGTTTTGTTCTGAAAAAAAAAAAAGGTTAATATTCAGTCAAAAAAACAAAAAAACAATTGGGATATTTTTTATATTTATAAATTATTTAAACAGTTATTTACAACTACATTTCATATTTACAAAATTGTTTATTAACAATTACATTTACAAAACAGAATAACTATTGTAATTCAAAATGAATTTTCAAAAAGATCTCTGGACCATTCATTTACGTTAACAGATAAATTGCAACTTGCATCCTGCTTGTCTGTCTCACCTGAGAAACTCTCAGACCCAACAGCTGGCAACTGATCCAACTTTAGTCTTTTATCACTTAAACCCAGATCTGTGATCTTACTTTTAAACGCACATTTAACTGCTCTGGAGCACTGTGAGCTTACACGTCTTCGGGTTCGCCCTGTCTTCTGTCCACACGAGTGTTGATAATTTGAAACTGGGGTGGATTGCAAACATGGTGAAAAAAGCAGGGAGCCTGAAAGTCCAGGCTCTGATGTGTTGACATTCCTTGGTTCATTTACTTTAGAAATCTCTGTCACATCCGAAAGGTTCATGTCCATACTGCTTTGACCAGAAGCAAACAAGTCTACAGAGCAATTGTACTTCTCTCTATGCTCATCAAACACAATCAGTTCCTGCTTGACTTTGCAGTTTACAGAATGGAGCTCACTTTGTGCACAGTGCCCAAAATATTTGCTCTTTTCATGGTTAACTGAACAAAAAGTCACAGATGGTCTGCTTTTGGTTAATTTTTTTCTTTTTAAAGTGCGTTTTTTGCTAGAAAAAGACAACCTGTTGTTTGTAGGGCGATTACATGGACTAAAAAGTATAATCTTTTTTAGCCCTGAAGAATTGGTTGTGCACAGAACATTTGCATCAGCATCGTTCCTTTTAATTTCAAGATTTTCTGGGAAGTCATTTTCATCGTTCTCTTTCCAGCTTATGTTCACATTGCGCAATGGTGAGGACAATTTATCACCACAAAGAGGTATTTGTGTAGTGTTTGAGATACAGCTTGTGACCACTAAATTTTCATTCAGAGAATGCTCTTGAATCATTTGAGCTCTTTTACATGAACCGCGCTCATTTGTGTCATTTACCTCTGATATCTGAGGCTCAACCCTGACAAAATCTTCTAAGCTTTCTGATAAAGGTGCATCTTCTAAATCAAAACATATATTTTGACTAGAAAGACTGTAAAGTGACTTCTCATGAAAAGGTGAATCATAATCGTCCATGGATTTAGCTCTTACAAGGCAGTGTCCGGATGTAGCTATTTCAGAATTACTTTCACAAGAAAAGGTGCTCAATGGATTCATAGTGTCACATGCAGTAGAACTGTTGAAATGTGCTGATGATTCAAACATGTCACAACTTGAGGAAAAAGATTTTCTGTTTTTCTTCCGTTCATCCTGTCTACAATTTTCATGCTTCAACTGACTAGTGTTGCTTTGACATGTGCATTTACATGTTCTTGTCTCCTCTTTCTTTGGCGAAAAAATATTAACATCATAGTCTCTGGACTGCTGATTACTTGTTAGTTCCGGAGGGAAGCATAAGCCGGGTGATTGCCATGCCCTTGAGAGTGTGAATCCTTCACTGCTGGGTTGAGAATCCAACCTTGCACAAGATGGAGGAGTATAATCAAATCTGTTGAGTTCATCTCTTTGTGAACTTTGTGAGTCTTTCTGTTGTGATGGACAGATATCGTTTGCAGATTCAGAAGAGAACAAATGTGAATTAGCTTGCAAGAGGTTTTTAAAATAAGCAATTACAGTACATCCCATCAAAGACTCGCAAGGAGAAATTATTTGGCAGGCCACTAACTGTCCAGACAGTGTTTTGGTATTATTATGAGGAACCTGTTGGAACAAGAAATACACAAAGTAAATAAAAAAGAGGATAATCTAGAAGCCCTGTCCCAAATTAAATGAAGAAATTCTTCATACCTTTAATCCAAAAATGACACATCTTCCTATAAAGCAGTCTTCCACAGCTTTGACAAGCAGTTGTTGAACAGTATGTGTGCCGTCAGTTTTCTCCAAATCAATAAATCTGGGAACATCACATATAATATCAGCAATGAATCAACAGAAATGCTTAAAATTTGTGAATGCTTTAAAACATACCGTTGAAGACCACCAGCAGTAATGCCAAAGAAGGGATTTAAACAGCCACCAAATACTGTCACACCAAATATATCTTGGTTTCTGGAGACTTTAAATGACAGCCTGTATCTGTAGTCCACGTTTTGTAAGTCACAAGTGAATCCACACCTTCCACATGTAGCCCTAAAGATATTGATTCAGAAGTTAAACATTCATTCATAATGTTCAGTTGGTTTTTAATTTAAACCACTATCAGTCAGACAGTAGTAATTATGTTATAGCAACAGTAATTACACAACATGACACTTTCATCAAATATTTAATCAAAATAACATCTTAAGTCATTTGAAATGCATGTAACCACGTACCTTTTGCTTTCCTGAATTAATCTGGACAGACAGCCTTTGCAGCATGGATACATAAAACAAGAGTCTTGCAGAGAAAGTATTGTGCAACTCACGAGAGCCCGTGTGTTGCTCATGAGTGCTTAGAACTACTGACAAGGTTTACAAACATTGACCACGATAGCATTATTCTCTACAAGGAGAACTCTGATTATAAAGGACTCTTATTACTTATTTATTTTTACATTTACGTCTAGATTATTAAAGAGATAAAATAATAAAACGTATAATTTAAACGTAAATGATCAGAAACAAAAAACTCAGCTGCAAACAAACTTCACACTTCAAAACAAGAACGATGAGTTTCTTCTTCGTTTGTTTTCTCCCTCGTTCCTCAGGAAGCACAGCGCCATCTCCCGTACAATATTGTGAATGATATGTGGAGATCTGTGTAGTTTTAAAGATTTTTTTTTTTTTAACGTTTTAATAGTATTATATTTTAGGTTTAAATAATGAAACGTTTTGACCACGTTAATGCGACATATATTCCTGCGCTTTGTTTATACCATTCATACTGCAGGTGTCAGTGTTGCTAGCGAGATGGCTGAGCGCGTGATGGGATGATTTTGATTCACACAAATGAATCGATTCTTTGGAATTACTAGAAATATCTATACCTGGGATAGGTTTGCTGTTGATATTCAAAGTATTTGAATGCAGTAGTATTGTATCTCTTTGTTTGTTTGTTTGTTTGTTTTTTAAATCATGAAATTTATGAAAGTGACGAGAACGGATAGTTCATTTAAAAGATTCATTCAAAAAATGATCCATTCACAAAGTGAATGAATAAACAAGAATGTTAATGAATAAACAAGAATGTGAATGAATAAACAAGAATGTGAATGAATAAACAAGTGTATGTGAATGTAATAAACGAATGTGAATGAATAAACAAGAATGTGAATGAATAAACAAGTGTATGTGAATGTAATAAACGAACGTGAATGAATAAACAAGAATGTGAATAAACAAGAATGTAATGTAAAAATTACATCCTCACTTTTTAAGTAAAACGGTATGACAATTGACTGTTCTTTTTATGATTTTGAAAGTTTTGTTAAAGCTAAAACGATATAATATTATGTAATATCTTTAAACAGTCACTGGAGGAACATTCAGAATCAGCAACACTGTAGACGTGTTTCCCCCGGACAACTGTGTGCAAACACCGCGGGCTCTTTGATTTGGTTGTTCTTTGTTTTCCTTTAACCTTGTTTTGATTTCTTAGAAATGTCATTAAATATGCATTTACATAAACACATTTTAAATGGCCGACAGGACAAATGAAATATTACTCGTTCAAATAGTTTGTGAAAGTGTTAAGTAAATAACTTGATTCTGAAACATGTCAGCTCAACTGGCTGGAATAACGAAAGAAATGCCAGTAACAGCTTTTAATTTAATAACATGAGTTTGTTTATGTGGAGCGACGAGAGGTAGCAACACAACAGCTACCTTAACAAAATATTTAATTTTACTCATTGTATGTGAGGGCATTAATTTACAGTCATTTATTTTTTTAATGTGATGACTACTTCAACGACAAGAAAGATTTATTTGGGACAGCATCGGATCGTAAAGACAAAAGGGTAAGATATGTCATCTGATACTGTGTTGTGCTTCTATTGATGGTGTACGTTTCTATGGTTATGTTTACAAACTTGGTTTACATGGAGCTTTGTAGTCGCTGTTCTTAACCCTTAGAAGAACTTTGTTTAAAGTACACAAATTAATAAGCGAGACATTGTATGAGTACCCATTGAAAACACTGATGTTTAAATAACAACTGTTTATTATTGAGGCTCTAGATTAATATATTTCAACATGGTGAGAAACAATAGTTTGTTTTAAAAGCCTGTGTGTAATTTGTTTTATGTCAGATGTGAAATGTAAATAAATACTGTTGTCACTAACTTGTAGTTTTTCATGTAGCTTAGTTCTTACAGATGAGAAACCATCACACAGTCAATCAAGTCGCCTGCAGACATGTTCCTCTGCGACAGATATATCTGAGAAGAGAAGATGTAATGAGCCAACAGTATGTTTTAATTACTTTATATAATATTATGCCACTGCTAAGCTTTGTTAAACAAAGTGTAAAAATTTAACATTATCTTTTTAAAGCAAATGCAGAATAAGCAATGGATGCCAGGAGACTCCACTCTGGCTATGGATGAGGACATTTTACAATCCATTGATGAATTGGGTCCGGAAGTCTTGAAATTGAAGAAAGGTGAAAACATTCAGCAAACTGAATCTGCATCACTTAAGAAAAATGTTGTCTTGCCACAAAATATATGTGAGCAACAAATACAAAATGCAGAAAATATCGGCCCTTCAAGTCTAGGTTCAGTGTGGTCACCATCAGAGCGCAAAAGAACCAGAACACAAAGCAAAAAAGAGAACGACTGGAGGGATTTGGCTCAAAAGCTTTTGTTCAGTGAAACCAAAAAGACTGAAGCAGGAGGACGGGCCCGTGGCCCTGAGTTGGAATGTGACAGGGAATATTCTTCACCTCAAAAGATCCTGAACGCCATGAAAAAAACATCTAAATTAGCAAATGACAAGCAAAAGTTAAAGTTCAGAAGAGATACCAGCCCAAATGAGTCTCTCAGTACCTCCAAGGATTACATTTTGTTCAGTCCGACACATATGGCTGCTGCTAAAGAGCGATCCGTGTTGCAGCAGCAGAAGAGATCAATGAAAAACCTCTCGGTCTCTGTGCTGACCCCTCCTCCAGGACTGGATCTTAGTGTCCTCGGTGATGCTACACTTCCAGATGCAGGTAGATAGAATTTTCCACTATAGCATGGCAGATGTCACTATTTGATCACCATTTGAAAAAGTGATTTAAATATTCTGATTTTTACTAATGGGAAGTTTTGTTTAACTACATCATTCATGTAAGTTTTTTTTTATGTTTTGAAAGAAGTCACTTGTGCCAACCAATGTAATATTGTGAAATATTGTTACAATTAAAAATATCTGTTGTCCATTGTAATATATTTTAAGAATAGTTTATTATATCTCCAGTGTCACATGATCCTTCTCTAATCATTCTAATATGCTGATTTGGTGCTTAATTAAGAAGCTATCAAAGAAATGATCAACACTGAAAACAGTTGTGCTGCTTAATTTTATTTGTTGAACCCATGCTACATCTTTTTTCAGGATTCTTTGATGAATAGAAAGAGCATGATTTATTTGAAATATGCATATTTTGAAATTTTATAAATGTCTTTGCAGTCACTTTAGATCAATTTAATGTGTCCTTGCTAATAAAAGTATTGATTTCTTTTTTTTTTTTAAAGAAATTTACTGACCCCAAATTTGAGAACAGTATAAGTTTGAGTGCCATTTTACTATTTAAAACAATAATAATTGCATAATAATAATATTTAATATTAATAATTATCCCAAACAGCACAAAGCATCCATATGGGACGTCCTGCCAATCAGTCAGACAAGCTTATGCTCTCCAGTTGGGGTCTCCCTAAGCCTGTTCTGGAGAAGTATCAGAGTCTTGGTGTTCAGAGGATGTTTGAGTGGCAGGCTGAGTGTCTGACCTTGGGCAAAGTGTTGGAGGGCCAAAACCTGGTGTATTCTGGTAAATAGATGTTTTTTCTTCTTACTGCAAATACTTTATTTGTCCATAATCCTGTTTTCCTGGGGAAACAGGACCTGCATCAAATACAAAATATAACGTAATATGCTACTTTTCTAGATTATCTATAATTATGTGATTCCTTTTTTTTTTTTTAGCTCCAACCAGTGCAGGGAAAACTTTGGTTTCTGAGTTGTTAATCTTGAAGAGGGTTTTGGAAACAAGACAGAAGGCCATGTTCATTCTACCTTTTGTGTCTGTGGCACGAGAGAAGATGTTTTATCTGCAGGTTGGTTTCCATTTCTTGAGTGCATATATAATTGTCAACTATGTCAGTTGGCCCACTGATCATTTATTATATTTTTCTATGACTGCAGTACTGTATACAGTATGTACATATATTTTTGAAATTAAAACATCTGACAGTCTACATCTTGGAATTTTGTTTATTAGATTTGCTAATACTATACTTGCCCTTTTCACCCAGAATGTATTTCAGGAGGCAGGGGTCAGAGTGGAGGGGTACATGGGTAACACTTCTGCGGCTGGCGGGTTTTCAGCTCTGGATGTTGCTGTTTGCACAATAGAGAAAGCTAATGGACTCATCAACAGGCTCATTGAAGAAGATAAATTGGATCTACTTGGTAAAACAATGACATTTCCTTACCTCTTAATGTTCTGCCAGGTACTCTTATAAAAGTAAATGTTCTCCCTAATTGCAGGAATTGTTGTGGTTGATGAGCTGCACATGCTTGGGGACTCTGGTCGTGGATATCTGTTAGAACTTTTGCTGACTAAAATCCAATACATTGCCCAAAAAAAGTCAGCAAGGTATGTAATAAGGTAATGATTAAATCCAAAAAAACCCAGCAATGGTTTTGATAAGCATCACCTATGGTGAAAGTTAACATCTTCTCCATTTTAAGGGACTCTGGTCAAAGTACCTCTCCTGGTGTGCAAATTGTTGGTATGAGTGCCACACTGCCAAACTTGGACCTTCTTGCCCGCTGGTTGAATGCTGAGCTGTATAGTACTAACTATCGTCCTGTGCCATTGATGGAGTGGGTCAAAATTGGCACAAATGTCTATGATGGATCTCTGAACATGGTCAGACAGTTCACCCCAGCTCTTCCAGTTAAGGTCTGAGTTTGACATATTTGTTGCCCTCTGAAACCTGAATCTCTAAACTCTGCCAGCTAATGTTTACCTATAAAATTCAGATAAGATGTTCTTCTATCCATAGGGTGATGATGACCACATTGTTAGCCTCTGCTTTGAGACAGTGCGGGACGGACACTCTGCACTGTTGTTCTGCCCTTCAAAGAACTGGTGTGAGAAACTAGCAGATAGCATTGGAAGAGAGTTTTACAATCTTCATCACAAAGGTTTACAAATACAGATATGGGAATTTGTAGATATTTTACTGTCAAGGTATAGTGTATTATGCTTTAACAATGTTTGCATTTACAGAAATGCAGTCAGGCTCTGGAGTGCAAAGTATATGTTTGAAGCAGGAAGCTCTCCAGGATGTAGTAGCGCAGCTCAAGCGCACTCCTGCAGGCTTAGACCAGGTCCTTCAGCGGACTGTTCCCTGGGGGGTGGCCTTCCACCATGCAGGTACATGTGCTTTAATGTTAGACTTAAATAATAATAAGAAGAAGAAGAACAAGAATTAAAAAATTAAACAAAAAGTTTTTTTTTTTTTTCATTTTAAAACGATGAGGACATTCTGAATCCACTGTGTAGAAACCCTTGAAACCCTTGAAACCCTTGTTTCAGGTTTGACGTTCGATGAGCGGGATATTCTAGAAGGAGCTTTTCGTCAAGGCTACATTAGGGTTTTAGCTGCCACCTCCACATTGTCATCTGGTGTAAATCTGCCCGCTCGGCGTGTGATTATCAGAACCCCTGTTTTCAATGGTCATTTGCTGGACATCCTGACCTATAAGCAGATGGTGGGACGGGCAGGCCGTAAAGGAGTGGACACCATAGGTCAGTGCTACAGATTTATTATATTATATTTTATTTTTGTATAATATAACATATTATAATCTATACACTATAAAGCATTCTACAATATGATTGGTTCTTCATATGTCAAACCCTTCTGTTACTAGGTAAAGCAAAATCTGCCCAAATCATGTGTTTATTAGTTCGTGGGTTACTCAATATCATGGTGCTATTAGATAGTTGTCTAGCTGTCACTAAGTTTCATTTCCCCTTTTCTTATATTTGGACATGATTCAGACACACACTGACTTAGGCCCACGCAAGGTTTGAGGACATTTAGGTTTCAAAAGCATATAAATGTTATTCCTGCAAGGAAAAAGAAATGTTAGTTATGATTAATTAAAAAATTCACAACGCTCAGCCAGTGTTGGGTGTAATTCTTTACTGTAAATTAATTTACTTTCCCCTTGAAAATGTATAAAAATAATTTAATTACCGTTACTTCTGATATAATTGCATTGAATACTGTATAGACTATAGAAGAATTATAAAAGAGTGGCTAACTTACCCAACACTGCACCCAACATACAGTTGAAGGATGCATTAAATTGATCAAAAGTGACAGTAAATAATTTTACATTGTTACAGAATAATTATTTCAAATAAATCCTTCTTTTGGAATTTCTATCAAAGAGTCATGAAAAAAAGGTATCAGAAAAATATAAAGAAGCACAGTCTGCATTTTTTAAAATGTTTGAACGGTAGTATTTATGACATGCAATATATAATAAATATATATAGAGAGAGAGAGCGAGAGGCTACTATTCAAATGTGTTGGTGTTGGTAAGATTTTTTAATGTTTTAGAAAGATTTGCTGATTTGCTCCTCAAGAAATATTTTTTTTATTAATATCAATGTTGAAAATAGTTGTCCTGCTTAATATTTTTGTAAAAACAGTGATTATTATTATAATTTTTTTATTTTTGGGATCCTTTAATGAAGTTAAACAGAAAGAACAACATCTATGTGAAATAAATTTTCTGTAACATAAAAGTCTTTACTGTAAATTTTGATCCATTTAATGCTTCCTTTCTGAATAAAAGTTTTTTTTTTTTTTTTTTTAATTTTAGTGACCTCAAACTTTTGAAGTGTAGTGAATGAATATATATAAATGAGAAGACAGAAAATAAATGAGTTATTAGTGATGTAATGATCTATGTGTGTCTGTCAGGTGAGAGTGTGTTGGTCTGTAAAGAGGCTGAACGTGCAAAGGGGACGACTCTCATTCAGGGCTCGCTCAAGCCTATCAACAGCTGTCTGGTGAAGCGGGAGGGAGAGGGTGTCACTACCAGCATGCTCAGGGCCATCCTGGAGGTATAAATGTCCTCATAGTTTCTTGTATGATACTGTCTTGGGTGACTATGTACAGGATTTATTTCATTACTTTGATTAAAGATCATTGTTGGAGGTGTTGCCAGCTCACCACAGGATGTGCGGATGTATGCTTCCTGCACTCTGCTGGCAGCCAGTTTGGCAACCAAACAACCACATCAGGAAGGAGCTGAATCAGAAGCTCAAAGCAAAGGGGCTATTGAGGCCTGCATAGAGTGGCTGATGGACAATGAGTTCATACAAATACAGAAGGAGGGAGATGGTAAAAAACTAAGGATATGAAAAAAAAAAATTTTTGTGTGATGTATATTGACATTTTGATCATTTGATAATTGTCTGTTTCGCAGTGGAGAGGTACTGCCCCACGCATCTGGGATCTGCGACTCTGTCCTCATCTTTATCACCCCCAGAAGCCCTGGGGATTTTTGCAGATCTTCAGAGAGCAATGAAGGGATTTGTGTTGGAAAATGATCTCCATATTCTCTACCAGGTAGACAAAACAGTTCAGTTTATCATAGATAAAGAACAGATTGGATCTTAATATAAAAATATGGGTTATTAACAAAATCATGCCATGCATTTCTAAGATAACACCTGTGTACGTGGACTGGACGACAATAGACTGGTACCAGTTCTTCTGTTTGTGGGAGCAACTACCGTCTGCAATGAAGCGAGTGGCTGAGATGGTGGGCATTCAAGAAGGTTTCCTGGCCCGTTCCGTTAGTGGCAAATTAATTGCTAAAACAGAGAAGCAACGCAGACAGATGGCCATTCACAAACGGTGTGTTGTATTTTTTTTTTAATTTAGAGCGCTTCATCTTATTACAGTTTACAGTTAAATTAGCAGTATGTTGATGTGTATTTTTTTTGTCATGCAGTTTTTTCACAACATTAGTTCTCCTTGATCTGGTAAGCGAAGAACCACTTGGAGCTGTTGCAAAGAAGTATGGCTGTAGCCGAGGACAGCTTCAGTCACTTCAGCAGTCTGCCTCAACATATGCAGGTATATTGACATCTCTCTTAATGCTGCAGGCATATCTATGGAAGCTTGTTTCTGCCTCAGAGTAAAAAAAACGTAATTGAGATTAAGTTTAAAATAGGAAGTGAGATGAAGTTTAAAAATAAGACGTACATTATTACATCATATTTACATATTTATGTATTGTTATAAAATAGAATTAATTATAATAAGCGAAAAATAAAGTTGCAGTTACTTTTTTACACTGAGGTAGAAACAGGCTTCCATACTTGTCAATATGAGATAAATGGCAAGTTAAAATTTGGCAAATTTTTTCCAGGTATGGTTACAGTATTCTGTAATCGACTTGGATGGCACAACCTAGAGCTGCTTCTGTCCCAGTTCCAGAGTCGTCTGAGTTTTGGAGTCCAGAGGGAGTTGTGTGATCTGGTTCGTATCTCTTTGCTAAATGCCCAGAGAGCACGTACACTCTACAGCTCTGGGTTTGTCACTGTGGCAGAGTTGGCCAGAGCTGATGTTATAGAGGTGGAAAAGTCCCTTAGGAAAGCTATCCCTTTCAAAAGGTAATGAAACTTTGCCATCATCGAACAATCACTTTTAAGTTAATCTTAAAAAAAAAAACACTAATAATTTAATAAAAATAATGATCAATTTATCGTATTGGCCAGAATGTGAATACTGGTTCATCCCTAGATTATTTTAAGTCATACAGTGATAATTTGAATCTCTGCAGCTCCAGGCAGGCGGTGGATGAGAGCGAGGTGGAGGCTCAAGAACGCAAGAACATGCGCTGCATCTGGGTCAGTGGGAAAAAGGCCTTGACCGAAAAGGAGGCTGCTCTGCAGATCGTGGCTGAGGCCCGTATGCTACTCCAGCAGGATTTGGCTCTTCTTGGGGTGGAATGGAACCCAGCTTCCCTGTCAACAAATATCCAACCAGATTCCCGTTCACCTGAGAAATCATCCAACACAAAACCTCTACAATCTACGTCAAGGGTCCCAGAACATGAAGAGGGTGAAAATGTAAATGCAAATGTTGCCGAACAGAAGTTGGTGGATAAAAGTGCTGACATTAGTTCCCATCCTCCTTTAAGGCCATTAGAGTTCACTACCAGTTCAGAAAAAACAATGGATTTTGACTCAGGTGTGTCATCTGCTAAGTGTCAGCCTGCTAAGAATTGTGAACAGCAATCTAGTGTACTTGATAAAGTTCTCAAATCAATAAATGCCAAAGATAAGGGCTTTCACAATAACCAGACAGCTGAGTCATCGGAATTCTCTTCAGAATCACTTCAAAGGAGCTCTAGACATAATTCCTGTCTAAAAAGTACCTGCATCTCCAGCAGTGATCAACATTGTGTAAGTCCAGTTTTGAAACGCAGAAGGATAAATGTTACAGATGCTGAAGCAGGACCCACAGCAAAACCGGCAACTCCGATCGCAAAAGACCCTAAACTAATGTCAAAAGCTGAAGAGCTTTGCTCTAATAAACCTGGAACTCACTGTAGAATAGATAAAGACCAGGTGAAACTCCAATCTTCTATTGATGAACTGAACCAAGACACTGAGTCAAAAACATTTTCTCACTCATGTGCTCCACCACAGGATAGGGAAGCACCAAATGTCACCAAATGCCCTTCAGATAAAGGGAGAAAGTGCATATCTAAAACAAAACATTTAAATCAGAGCGCAAATGAAACTCGAAATGAAAAGCGTGAAATGGTTACTAAAAGTTTCAGGGAATTCACCAGCAGAGATGAGAATAAAGGTGGTTTACATGTGAACACCCGAGTTAAAAATAATTTAGTGTGTCATTCTGAAAAGCTTAGCTCCCCTGACTTGTACACAAATGGATTGGAAGAGTTTGGTGATAGTTTTCAACTCGATACACAGACTGAGAAAATGCTTCAAGGGGATGATTTTTCACATGGCAATTGTAATGTAAACATTCTCAAAGAAAATAAACAGGACAGTCATGTTGATTCAGCAAGTAACATGAAAGTTGTTAACCAGTCATCAGTCATCCTGGAAAATGAGAATCATGTGACTAAAAACCTTAACAAAAACCCAGTCAAAGGTTTATCCCCTTTTGAGAATGGCCCATCCACTGAAGGCAAACCTAAATATAACATCTCACTTACTGACAGCCAGTTGGAAAATATTTTAAATTACAGTAACCAAGTTGCTGAAAAAGAATCATATGTAAATAAACCTGCTGAGCAAAGGGAAAATCATGAGTCCTCTGATCATATTACTGACAATAGCTTCAACCGGAGCAGCAGCTTTCTGTTTGACAGTCTCTATGACAACTCCATCTTGGATGCCATGGAGGAAGCAGCAACGGATCGAGAGAACAAAGAAGACCAGGTGATTGAAACACATGCTAATTCAAATGGCTCTTCTCCAGAACTCATTCCAGAGAGGAGAGATGTTGTGTCAACAGAGGATCATGAAGCCATCCAATGGGGTGAATCATCTTTCAGCCTTTCAGAATGGGGAGATTCACTACTTATTGGAGAGCAGTATCTTGATAAAATTAACAATGTTGTCAAGGCTTGTGATGGCCCAAGATTGAGTGCAGAGAAGCCCAGCTACACAGATGACATTGTGCCTGAACTACATGTATCACAAAACAATGAGACTCATCCACAAGTTTCATCTGAAAGACGTCAGTTAAACAGTTCATCATTTCACATCAGCCCAGGAATGCAAGACATTTTTGATAAATGGTCTGATCAGTTTTCAACCTTATCTGAGCCTCCAGGGCAGACAAATTCAACTGTGGTGGAAACAAATGCAGCTGCTGTTCTTGTAGAAGAAGCTGTTTCTCTAATAACAAATCATGGAATTGAGCAGGGAAGCGTAAGAAGAAGCGTAAGTACTGAAGATTTTGTGGTAGTCCAGGCCAAACCAGTGACTCCCAATGACCTTGTTCCTCCCACACCAGTTTCTGAACCAGTAACACCACGGGTCAAAATGACCACCTCAGCTGTACAATCACCTGTTAATGTCACCAAGAACAGGTCCGAACTGCATCCAAATTCTAAATCCAGTACGCAGAAAGATTATCAATCTTGTTTGAACAGAAACTCAACATCAGAGTTAGACACATCTCTGGCTGATGAGGGCTTTACAAGACTTTCTCAGTGTCCATCATTTCTTGCTTCTAACTCCTGCAGTCCAGAAACATTTTCCATAATCGATGTGGCAAGTGACAAAAGGCTTTTCCAAACATTTGTAAAGGAATGGAAAACAAAGGACAAATTTTCTATTGCTGTTGCCTGTGAGAAGATAGAGAGCAGCTCAATGCAACCAGAGACAGTTATAGGTGGAAAATTTAAAAAATGTAAGATCAATTTAGATACATTTACATTTTTAGAAGAATTTTGATTCTTATATGTTTTAGTACTCTTATATACAGTACATATAAGTTTATAAACTTGTGTAATCCATTTTGGTTTGAAGCTACTACCCCAAAGAGGAACAAAAGAAAAGACGGCTTCCTTCTGAAGGGATATGAGGATCTTGTTGTCATTGGCATGTCTGTCTGCTGGGGTGCAAAAGATGCTTATTTTGTATCTCTACAACAGGAGCTGTCAGACACAGGTATGAAACATGTCATTGAAAACTTGTGGACTCAGGACTAAATCTAATAAACCTGAAAAAATTGACCAACTTTACCAAACCTTCTCAATTGAATGCTGCTATTCCCAAACCTAATACTACTCTTGTCTTTCCCCAAACAGATATAAGTGCCAGTTTAGCTCCACCACCTCTTGATGAGACTCTTACAGTTGAGGAACGACTGAAGCAAATTCAGTGCTGCTTGGAAAAAGAATCGAGTGTGATAGTCACTTATGACTTCATTCAACTTTACAAGACACTTCTCCTGGCGTGTGAACTTGCTATGCATGGCACATTTGAAGACCCAAAGGTTGGACAAAACAGAGAAAAATTGTCTATGCCCTCCATCTTCTCAATTATTGAAATCACAAAGATGGATCTGATAGGGTAGGATGTCTAACTACATTCAGTTATTTGTCCTTCAATAGATTGCATGTTGGCTTCTGGATTCAAGCTCCAAAGAACGCACCCTTCACAACATGGTGTCCAGCTTCACCCCTGAGGATCTCCCAATGCTTGAGGGAATTAGTCCCGGTCAGGGTGTGCAGAGTTTAGGGATCTATGGAGATGCCAGTCAACCAGGACGTTATATAGCTGCTGTTGAGTCTGTTTTGGTCTTCAGGGTCATGATGCAACTCAACTGTCTTCTTGAAAAGGATGGTTTCTTGGGTAACAAATCATTTTAGCAACTCGAATTGTATGTATCAGGGGTGTCCAATCCTGCTGCAGAGTTTAGCAGCAACTTGCCCCTGGAAGTTTTAGTAATCCTGAAAACATTGATTAGCTGGTTCAGATTTGTTTAATAATGATTGGAACAAAACTCTGCAGGATAGTGGCCCTCCAGGAGCAGGTTTGGACACCCCAGGTCCAGTTTGGTTATATAGATACTGATTATTTCATATTTTGTACTTTTCATTGCTAGATGTATTCAAGAAAGTGGAGATGCCCACCCAATACTGCCTGGCATTGTTGGAGCTGAATGGAATTGGGTTTAGTGTTGCTGAATGTGAGGCTCAGAAACATGTGATGCAAGCCAAGCTAAGTGCTCTCGAATCCCAAGCCTATCAGCTAGCAGGACATAGCTTCTCATTGACCAGTCCAGAGGATGTTGCAGAGGTTGTTATCCTCCTCACTGCTCAAAATAATGATGGCCATATACATTTACCCACATAGAAATTCATTATCCTGTGTAAAAAAACAACTCTATTATCCTCTATCTCAACTGTTACAGGTGTTGTTTCTTGAGTTGAAGCTGCCTCCCAATGGAGATTTAAATGCTCCAAAGAATAAGAAGACACTGGGCTACACTAGAAGAGCGGGAGCGCGTATCAAACTTTCTAAACAGTTCAGCACAACCAAGGTACGTTTCACAGTCTTGGACTTTTCTAACATTTAAATCGGTGGTATGTATGCACTTCGTAAAAGCACTCTTTTCTTGTTTCATCAGGATGTCTTAGAAAAGCTCAAGCCATTGCATCAGTTACCAGGTGTTATTCTTGAGTGGAGAAGGATCACGAATGCTTTGACTAAAGTGGTTTTCCCCTTGCAAAGAGAGAAGAAGTGGCACCCACATCTGAAGATGGACAGAATACATCCAATCTCACAATCACACACTGCCACAGGTGTGAAGCATCAAGAAATAACCTTTGTACTTTATGTGTACATCTTCTCAGGACAGTATTTTAATGTTTTTTTCACATAGGGCGTGTGAGCTTCACTGAACCAAACATTCAGAATGTCCCAAAAGATTTTGAAATTCAGATGCCAACACTTGTAGAAGAAAGTCAACCATCACAGAATAATGGTGCAAGCAAAACGTGGTACGGTCTTACATTGTTGCAGTGATTTTTATTTTCCCCCTATTTTTTATTCTAAATAACCAAAATACATAAATGTCCAGTATTACACATTTAAAATGTTTATTTGTATGATATGTTTATTTATTCATTCCAGGGGTAAACGATCAAAGATAAACCAGCAATTGGCACCCCTTTTAAAAGTATCGGACAAATCTCCAGAAAAAGGGATGCCATTTTCTGTCAGCATGAGACATGCTTTTGTTCCTTTTTCGGGTATGAAACTTTAATGTCGAGGGTTTGGGTCAAGAGAGCATAATTTAAAGGGACACTTGTTTGCTTATATAATATGATTTATGCCACATTAACACTCCCTCTGTTTTAATCTTAAACATATGTCTTCAGGAGGTCTGATTCTGGCTGCTGACTACTCACAGTTAGAGCTTCGCATCTTAGCTCACCTGTCCCGAGACAGACGGCTCCTCCATGTGCTCAACAGTGGTGCAGATGTATTTAAAAGCATAGCAGCTGAGTGGAAAATGGTGGAGCCTGCTTCAGTTGATGATAATATGAGGCAACAGGCCAAACAGGTTTGCTACATTTGAATATATTTACATACATTTACATGTATGTATATTGTAGACCAGGGATGGGCAACTTCGGTCCTGGAGGGTCACTGTCACTGTATCAGCATTGGAGCTAAATTCTGCAGGTCAAAAGTTGCTCATCCCTGTTCCAGACCGTTAAGTCTTTCAAAAAGTATCTTTTTAATGTAAAAGACTATACAGTAGTCCCTAATGGTACCACTTGCAACTGCTAATTGAAATTTTATTGGTTGTCTATCGTAACATTTTTGTCAACAGATTTGTTATGGAATAATCTATGGTATGGGAGCAAAGTCACTTGGAGAGCAAATGGGCATTGAGGAGAATGATGCTGCCTGTTACATCGAGACATTTAAATCCAGATACACCGGTAAATGTCAATGTACGATTGTTGTCTAGACAAAAAAAGGCTGTAATGATGATAACAGTGTCTTTTATTTTTACTTTTCTTCAAGGCATTCAGAATTTTCTGCGTGAAACCGTGCAGAAATGTGTGAAAAATGGTTATGTGAAGACATTACTCGGTAGAAAGCGTTTCTTGCCTGGAATAAAGGACTCAAATGTGTACATAAAGTCTCACGTAAGTCTTCATGAGCGCTCCATTAGAATATATCTGGTGTGTAATAAGAGTTAAATTTTTATCCTTCTTTTTAGGCAGAGCGACAGGCAGTGAACACAACCGTGCAGGGCTCTGCCGCTGACATTGTAAAATTAGCAACCATCAACATCCAGCGCCGACTGGAAGCAGCGTTTCCTGGAGTGCCCTCATCACATCGGCACCCTCTAATTCGATCAGGTAAGACCCACTTCATATTATAGCATTTTCTCTTTTTAATGTGGGATGTGAATTTAATATGCTTTTTTCAGGTGGTCGCCACAGAAATCAGTTCAGACCCTCTCGAGGAGGCTATTTTATACTTCAGCTGCATGATGAACTCATCTATGAGGTTGCAGAGGAAGATGTCATTCAGGTAATTAAGAAGACTATAGAGTGCATTAGTGCCTGTCCACTTTCTCAGCGGCACTGGTTCCGGAAGTATTTTTTCCATTCATTTCTCGCAAAGGGATTTCAAAAAGTTAGCGTTTTAAGCCATGAACCAAGCCAACCAGCAATGAGAAGAATCACAACATTACATTTGATTTGAAAAAAGTATTTTTAAAAATACAAGCCTGTGTACTTAATGGCTTTAGCAAACAGCACAATCAAATTAAATATATAAAACTACTCAAATAAAAATGTTGATTATTTATATATTTATATATACAGGTGCATCTCAATAAATTAGAATACTTCATAAGATCAATAAAAAAAAAGATATTTTAAACAGAAATGTCAGGCTTCTGAAAAGTATGTTCATTTCTATGCCTTCAATACTTGGTTGGGCCTCCTTTTGCATGAATTACTGCATCAATGCAGCGTGGCATGGAGGCAATATGCCTGTGGCACTGCTCAGGTGTAATCAACCTGATGTAATCAGGTTGCTTTGATAGCGGCCTTCAGGTCATCTGCATTGTTGGGTCTGGTGTCTCTCATCTTCCCCTTGACAATACCCCATATATTCTCTATGGGGTTCAGGTCAGGCGAGTTTGCTGGCCAATCAAGCACAGTAACACCATGGTCATTGAACCAGCTTTTGGTACCTTTGGCAGTGTGGGCAGGTGCCAAATCCTGCTGGAAAATGAAATCAGCATCTCCATAAAGCTTGTCAGCAGAAGGAAGCATGAAGTGCTCTAAAATTTCCTGGTAGATGGCTCCGTTGACAGTGGACCAACACCAGCAGATGACATGGCAGCCCAAATCATCACTGACTAGAAACTTTACACTGGACTTAAAGCAACATGGTTTCTGTGCCTCTCCACTCTTCCTCCAGACTCTGGGACCTTGATTTCCAAATTAAATGCAAAATTTACTTTCATCTGAAAAGAGGACTTTGGACCAATGAGCAACAGTCCAGTTCTTCTTCTCCTTAGCCCAGGTAAGACGCTTCTGACGTTCTTTGGTTCAGAAGTGGCTTGGTAAGTGGAATGTGACAGTTGTAGCCCATTTCCTGAAGACGTCTGTGTGCGGTGGCTCTTGATGCACTGACTCCAGCTTCAGTCCACTCCTTTTGAAGCTCTCCTAAGTTTTTAAATCGGCTTCGCCTGACAATCTTCTCAAGCCTGCGGTCATTCCTTTCACTTGTACACCTTTTCCCACCACACTTTTTCCTTCCAGTCAACTTTCCATGAATATGCTTTGGCACAGCACTCTGTGAACAGCCAACTCTTTCAGCAATGATCCTCAGTGGCTTACCCTCATTGTAGAGGGTCTTGATGATCGTCTTCTGGACAACTGTCAAGTCAGCAGACTTCCCCATGACTGCTGTTGGGATTACTGACCTAAACCCAGTATTTATACCCTAAGAATGGTAATTTAATAGAACTTGAAATTAAATATTCTAATAATTTGAGATACTGATTTTTTTTATTTTGATGAGCAGCAAGCTGTAATCATCAAAATGAAAACAAAAAAGTCTGGAAATATTTTACTTCATGTCTAATAAATCTAGAATATATTTAAGTATTACTTTTTGAATTAAATTACAGAAAAAAAAAAACTTTCATGATATTCTAATTTATTGAGATGCACCTGTATATATATATATTATTATTTTTTTTAAGTTTATTGCAAAATGCATATATATTCAAATATTTAAGTATTTTGAGAGTGTAGGGAGACTGACTAATTATGGGAGTGGGTGAAGCTAAATAGATCTTTTGGCACCTTTTGCTTGTTTCGACTCAACATGGCTTCAGCAGAAGCAAATGACATCGATTAAACTCATGGCTCACAGTAGGGCTGACTTTACCGGTTTATTAGTGATTGTTGAAAATCAATTTCCCTATAGAGAAAATGGAGTTTTTATGTCCAGAACCCAACTATTGCACTCTATTCTTTCTGAATATTGCATTTACAATGGAATATAAAAAAGTTAAATGGTGACAAGTCAAATTATATCGTTTTTACAGGTGGCCCAGATTGTGAAGCGAGAAATGGAGTGTGTTGTAAAATTATATGTAAAGCTTAGAGTAAAAGTCAAAGTGGGTCCGAGCTGGGGTAACCTTCAAGACCTTGACATATGAAACAAGTCATCTACTGTTTACATACACACTAATGATTGTGATCATGTTTTACTTTAATGAATTGTTAAAACACTAAATGTGCAGATGTGTTTTTATATATGCAGAAAATATTTTTAATCTAAAATAAAATTCAACAGATGCTTTTAAAAACTTGTGTAAAACTTGAAATGCAAACTATTTTTGTAGTTTTTTTTTTTTTTTAAATATTTTTTGTCCAAAACATTAAAAAGATCAAATATCACACATTTAGTTCAGTTTCATTGTTTTTATTCATTATTTCAGAAACAAGTTTGTGTATTTACTTTAAAATTTGTGAATCTAAATGCAGTTTTGTCACTATATATCTTCGATATATGCCACAATATCTTCATTTTATGATAGGAAAGTACGGACAGTGCCTTTAACCAATCCTCTACATATGGGGCACTTGCGCAGAGAGGGCGCACACTCTTTGCACACCACTAGGTGACCACAGGGGATGAAGACAATGTTGACTTCCTTGTCCATGCAAACTTTGCATGTGCGCTCTTCTTGAAGTCTTCTCAACTGTTCCTCCATAGGCAAGTCTGTGAACATAAAGGACACCGTTAATCGTTTTAAACAAACTCTGTTTCAGAGTGGGATCTAACTGATTCCCTTAGTGTGATGGCTAGCGATAAAAAAGGGGCAAAATCAAAAGAAAACCTTTTCTTATGTTTGAATATACCTGAAAGATCTTGACTCGGTGATGCAGCTTCATTTGTCTGGGCTGAAATTGCAGTAAGAACAAAAAAATAAAAATTGGTTGTCAATATTATGTAGTGATTGTTTGTTGTGGATTTGTCCCTGCTCATTTTAGAATCTTTATAAAGGGCATCACCTTTTTTTAAGTGATTAAAGTGTTCCTATCTACTGGCCGTACAGTTTCACACTGACACTGTCACAGACTAACAACATGTAACACTGAAAATTCACAGATACTTTTTCTCATAACTGATTTAAACATCACATACCCATCAGTTCTCTCAGCAGGTACACATCATTCTTCTTGATCCAGTTGCGGAAAACCTCTGCTGCTGCATTTCCTTTCGACAGGACTAAATCAATGAGTTGCCCAGTCTGCTGCTTGACTGAAGTGCAGTTACGAATAGTGTCATACTCTTTCTGTGAGATAACGTTCTCCTCTAGAAGATGGTCCATTAAGCTCTGCACACTTTTTAGACGCTGTGACAAGGCAGCGTGATGTTTCTTAAGAAAAGTAAAACCATCTGTAAAGAAACACGATAAGAGTTAGATTCAATCGAGTCAAACACTTGAATAATGTGAGAATCTTATTCTGTAGAAATACCTGATGCCATCTCCTCAGCAAGAAGCTCTCGTTCCTCCTCTCTCTTCTCATCTTCTGCACTTAGTAAATCAGACACCAATTCTTGAACGGTTTTGTAATTCTCTCCACTTGCGAGAATTTTGCTCTGGACCGTTTGCTTCACTAGGCCACGCTCAAATCCCATCTCTAAAGCCGACTTTACCACGGGATTGTTCATCATCACTGCATCTTCTGAACGGTCTTCTCCAGGACCCAGGTGTACAACTACACAAAGCCAAAAGATACAGTGTAATTTATATGGAAATGAGCATCAAATGTAGCTCCAAATCACTAGAAAACAACTTACCAGGTGGATCAACAAATTCTCTTGAGTTGCTGTCTCCATTAGTCAAAAGCTGCAAGACATGTGAACTAGGTAAGACATCCATCAGTTTGCATCACATCGTTTAAAGACCAAATGACACCAGAATTTCTCAAATACCTGTTCAAATAGTCTTGGAAATCTTGCTTGAATCTGATGAACAAATTCTTGGCCCTTTTCTTGCAACAGGTATTCACATCTGGAAGCACATAAATGCATAATTAATATTCACATAATACCATCATGGGACAGAAAATGCCTCCAAAAGCCTCTTTTAGTTACCTTGGGAACCACTTAGCATGTTCTACCCATGGATCATCACCAGACTCCCAACATCTGAGTCCACCATCACAACAAAAGCACTTCACGTCATCATTACGACCTACCGAAACAAACAAAATTGGAAATATTGGTGAGCATGAGCATCTAAACACTAAAGTTAGACTTTGAATAATATGACCAAGGCTCTTACCAACATAGTAAAAACCAGCTTTAGCCAACTGGTCTGGTCGAACAGGTATTCTTGAGGGCCAGTTGACAAATGTGAGCAGCCTTTCTTCACATTGTTGCATTGCAGAGTTGGATACATTGGAAAGACCACCACCAGATAACGGTACATTATCTGCACGGTCGCCTCGAACGAAGCGGCAGTTGGGGTAATGCCTCTGGTGCTCTGATACTGCCCTATCTCCCGGTTCCCAGTTGCTAAGCTGGCCGCCACAACTGAAACAAGCCACCCTGTCTCCCTGGCCAAGGTAGTAGAAACCAGCTTTGGCAAGCTCAGCTGGAGTTACTGTAGCAAGAGTCCAATTCTGAAACGTGTCAAGGCGTTCCTGTTCCCGACGCATACCAGGATTGTGACAAGCCGGTGGTCGCTGGTGAGACATATCCTCCACTCCACGGGAGGAAATGGGACTGGAGGGGGCCAGGTTGCTGAATCCCATGTTTAAGTAACCCACCTGCTCCTCCGTTTGGCCTGAAGTGGATGCCGTGGTGGTCGACGTTCCTGTGGTCGCAGGGGCGGACAGCTGTAGGATGGCTACATTGCGAAGCGGGGAAAAGGCAGAGTGAGAGGACGACAGGAGGTTTGCGGTGGCGGGTAAACTCTGGATGAAGCTACAGTTGGGAGACAGTTGTTTGTGGCGCTCGGCAGGGCAGTCGCCGGGCTGCCAGTTGTCGGCCGTCATATTGCAGCGGAAACACTGGACACGATCGCCCACTCCGGTGTAATAAAACCCCGCTCTCGCAAGACTCCTCTCTGTCACTGCCGCAGTGGTGGGGAACTTGGCATAAGTAGATATACGAAAGAGTTCAGAGGAATTATCATACTGTAAATCTGCAGGGGAGCTATTGCGACACAAGCCGCGCAGGAAAGCACTGTTTTGTAGAATTTCCATTTGGGAAAAAAAAAAGAGGACAAAGGGATGTCCAGCAGAGAGAAAGGCTTGATTGGAATACCCTGTGTGTGCAGAGAATGAACTGTGAGCAAACCAAACAAGATTACACAAACACCTAACCCCTTACGAAATGAAAAAATCCAAATTCCTCCTAATCAATCATGTCCTTTCAACATGACATGGATTACAAAACAGGGGCCAAAACTGGGTTTCTTCACAGAACTGGTGACACATGCCTTGAACTAAAACTCCATGAACATAATGTGACGCATAACGCAACCCACATCAAACAAACAGCTTGGTTAGATGAACAAGACGAAGCTTATAAGATCCCTCCACGGCAGCTCTCGAAACTCATCCTGGATCACTAAGAAATACACCAAAGCTACACTGAACAAAACACATTTTTAAATGAAAAATGGTGGTTTCTTTGGACTGTAACATATGGTCAATAAGAAATTAAAAATGTGACCACAGGGTGTGTCCATTCAAGCCTTTCTCTCTGCTGGATATCCCATGACTGGTGTCTAGTCGTCCATGGCAGAACACATAATCTTATTAAAAAAATTAGATGAACTCTTGAACAGATAAAAGGCTGACGTAGGAGGTATGTGCTTCCTCTCCCTATGATGCATGAACCTGAAAATAACAAAGAGAACACGTCTAAATTAATGTCTTGAATTTCCCAGTATAAAAGGCATGAGGGTAGAGTCAAACTTTTATATCAGGAGTTTTCAGAAGGATTCTGCAAATAATAAATGAAAATGTAGTAATTATTATGTTAAGTCGGAATGAAACGGACATTGCAATCAACTTTAAAAATTAGGGCGGAACTTGATTTTGTCCATCGAGAATTGACTGGACCGTTGTTTGTTTTCTAACTGCTATGATGTGCTTGACAGGTGGCTGGAAGCAGGATTATCCTGCCCTCACGTCAGTGCGCTGTACATGTCATCAGAGAAAAGATGTTGCGAGGTGGAGGGGATGGTAATTTTTATTAATTCAAATTAATGAAGGAATATGAATTAACATTATTTTAATATTTATAACAATATTTTTAACACATTACAACTAGAAGAAAGTTCCTCTACATAAATTTAATTCTCTGAACTCGAATAACTCTCAAAACCCCCGGCTTTTATCATATATTAAAGGTTTTATCTTAATACAAACGGAAATATACTTTTTTTTATATACGTATTTTCTCTGGATGGTGATGATTCAGACAATAGGCACGAGGTTCCACCCTTTACCGCCCTTTCTTCTGATATGCGTGTTCTTTGACCTATTCCACTCGAATCGAAATGAAAATATCTTTCCTGATGTGACTCATTCCACCTACGAAGACCACACTGAGAGTTTCTGACCATAATTGGAAAACCCAGTGAAGTCCCGCATATCGCTGTCACGGAAGCAGCAGACTGTCGTCTTTCCGTGACGCTGCCATTTTCCAATAGATTTTGGGTGTAATACCAGACATGTTTTTCGATTTAAAGACCAAAACAAGACCTACAACACTAGGTAATCAAATCTTGATTTTGGCCAACGAAGGGTTTATAAAAAATAAAAAACCGACTCACCAATGCTAAGAACAAATACGGATTTTGTTCAACGCCACAAAATGTCCTTTCTTCAGTTCAGTACAGCAGACGAAAGACGGAAGTGACGTCATATAGTAACCGTCACGAATTTAAAGGTTTACAGATGTCATTATAAATTGTGAATTAAAGTGGAATTTTATGTTATTGTGGGGTGAAGTAATTTCTGTACACATGATAATGTGATGTTCTATGTCTTGATTTTTTTGTCAGTAGTGTGTGTGTGTGTGTGTGAGAGAGAAATATTGATAAAGTTTCTCATAATAATGACTTAGTATGTCATAATAATGAGAAACTATCTAATTATAATGAGTTAATATGTTATAATATTCGGGGAAAAAATCTCGTAATAATGAGAAAGTTTCTCATAATGATGACTAATTTTCTCGTAATGACTAGTTTCTCAAAATAATGAGAAACTTTCTCGTAATAATGACTTAACATCTCATAATAACGAAAAAATTTCTCGTAATTATGACTTTGTTTCTCATAATAATGAGAAATATTCTCGTAATAATGAGAAACTTTATCGTAATTATGATTGTTTCTCATAATAATGAGAAACTGTCTCATTATTACGCATGCGCAAAGCAGCGGAGCAGAAGGGCGTGACACGCTGGTCATAGTCATTATTATGAGAAATTTTCTCAATATAATGAGATATTAAGTCATAATTATGAGAAAGTTTCTCAATATTATGACTTAAAGAATCATTTTTATTTTACTTAAAGGTGCAATATGTAAGATTTTTGCAGTAAAATGCCTCAAACACTATTTTGTCAAGTAGCTAACATAGCATAATCAGATGCAGCTTTATTTTTAGTAACAGTAATACAGCATTTTCTCCATCATACAATACGTTTTAAAATTAATTGCATGCCATTTATCAACACATATTCTAAAATCGATCTAGGTTACTGCAGTGTTCAACAAGTGTCTCACAGCAGCCGCCGAGCGAACGCACAGAGTAACGTTATAACATCATTTTCAACACTCTCAAATGTATCTAATATGATAAACAGAGCTGTGTTACCTCATATTCATGACCAGAAAAGCGGAAGCGGCGCCGGTGACTTTGTCATAATAAAAGTTCTGCTGCTCGTCAGGCGTGTGTTGCGCAATCGCTCCAGCGACCTCGTTCAGCTCAAACAACACTCGGTCCTGCTCTGCTTCATTGTACTACAGTAACGTTAATAATCACATCCATGAACATGATTTCTTCCTGAGTCCTATCCCGATTGTTTCCACTGGCTGTGGTGTGAAGACGACATGTCCCAAGATTCCGCGCTCAAACTTGCCGTCATCAAGCTAAGCCATTGTTTTGGCCTCTAGCGACCTCTAGCGGACAGAAATCTTACATATTGCACCTTTAACTGTGGCAGAAACGGGCTTCCATACATTCGTGTTTCATTTCAGAGGGACAACCATTATATTCCAATGAAAGAAGGAAATTACAGTAATTACGCCTCTCAAGGTATAATAGTCATTTATTAATCCTCACGTTGTTCCAAACCTATAATGGGTGTCCAAACTCGGTCCTGGAGGGCCACTGTTCTGGCATGCCTAGTAAGACCTTGATTGGCTGGTTCAGGTATGTTTGAAGCTGAACTCTACAGGAAAGAGGCCCTCCAGGAACAGGATTGGACACCCCTGCTTTAAGACCTACTTTCTTCAGTGGAACACAAAGAAGTTTAGCAGATTGCTGATGCTGTTATTTTCCATTTACTGGAAGCATACAGTGACCACGAGTTCTCAAGGTCAAAATGTAGGCTATTAAGGCACCAATGTGGTCCCTATTATTTGTGTGCTATATTCCAATTGTGAAGAACAGACCAAAAATTGATAAAGTTCTGTGGCCAGAACAGTTTTAGTGAATAACAACAATTTTAATCCATTCCTCAATCTTATTCTTTTTTGGGTCACTATTCTAGTAAATCTATTTTCATTATATGTAAAATAGAACTACATGAGTTGACTAAATCATGACAGAATATTAATTATTGTGTGTATTATTCTTGTATAATGAAATTATTGTCAGTGTTTTTAAATAATAAAAAATACTAACCAGATTCAGAAAGGCTCACCAAATAAAGAACATTTACTTCAATATGGTTAACAATAAATTAAGAATAAAACATGAAATAATAGAAAATGATTTCCTCTAACTGTGATATTTCATGATTGATTTGTAATAGACTAATTACATACAATTCTATTTCCCATTCCCATTATCATAATCATGGTGGTATATGGTATGGTGGTCTAACTTGACATTTGAACGCATAACATCACTAAACAGTGCCTCCTAGTTAGAAGAATGTCTGTTCTTTTTACTTACCAGAGAAAACGGAGGCAGAATAACCAACAGCGAAATCTTCCTCTAGTCAGTAGTCATGAATTCACAATTCAGAATTTTAAGCGAACACAGGAAGTGTGATATGGTGTTAGAGGTTAGAGGTGGGTGTGGTTAAAAGCATTCTCGGTACTTTTTGGTACTTTCCAGTTTTTTTTTTTTTTTTTTTTTTTTTCCTCGAACATTTAAAGGGATATTATGGATACATAGTTCTCGAGAACAACAAAGTAAAGAAATGATTTGGATAAAGGCTTTAAAATACGTTTACAATCAGGATACATTTAAAACAAATATCCTACTAAAATAATAAAACAATTTAACAGACAAATGTAGAATAATAATGAAATAAACACAGAAGTTAGCCTGTGACTTGGATGTTGGTGCTCTACAATGACTAAAATGAACCAGTGAATAAATCAGCCCAATATGCCTAAATACAAATTTTGGTAACACTTTACAATAAGGTCTCATTTGTTAACATTAGTTAATGCATTAACTAACATGAACTAACAATGAGCAACACATTTGTTACAGTATTTATTAATCTTTATGTTAGTTAATAAAAATTCATTCATAGTTTGTTCATGTTAGTTCACAGTGTATTAATTAATGTTAACAAATACAACTTTTTATTTTAATAATGTATTAATAAATGCTAAAATTAACAAACATTACTATTACTTATATTTTATAGGCAGGTAGGACGAGTACAATGCCACTTTTAATGTTGCTTTTGGCGTAATAAGAATAAGAATCCACCATTATTCACAGTGTTAAATATATAGCTTAATATATAAAGAAAAGAGGAATTTTTATATATCATAAATGGCAGCATTTTTAAAAAACTTACCATGTTTAAAGCCTTCAATTGCATTATTTGCTGCAAAATTTCTTACAGAAAAGTTTATGTCTCAATTACCACATATACATGGGCCTGTCTGAACACCAAATGCGCAACAATGCATTATGTTTTGTTTTGTTTTTTTCTGCTGATAACCAAACGTTGGCAGCCTTTTTAAAAAACTTCCCATGTTTTAAGCCTAAAACTGCATCCAAAATTACTTTACAGAAATGTTACATTATATTCTTGTTCTTGGAACAATATGAGAGTTATGATAAAATGTTCATTTTAGGTTGAACTATTCATTTAATAAATGTTCTTCCAATGTTAATAAATTAAGGGTTATAGATGGAAAAGGTGTATTTCTTAAAAATAATATCAAGGTCACTTAGTTTCCTGAAAAGTCCCCTATACCAAATGAATGGTATAGAACATAGACATGTCTCTTAAATGAATCAATACAGAGGTAAGCAAATGTCTGCTCATTTTCTGGTGCAGATGGGTAGCACAGTCCACCGAGATCCTAATAAACAAAAATAGCAATGTTAACATATAATTAATAAGGAAGAAAATACTGGATGCACCAGTAGTAAATTAAGGCAAGACAAGGCAAGGCAATTTTATTTATATAGCACTTACCATTTCATACACAATGGTAATTCAAAGTGCTTTACAGAAAAAGGAACATAAGAATAAAAATGGAATGGTACATACGTGAGCAGAAACTTTCAAGACTGTTGTGACCACACTGATCACTTTTGTATCAGGATCCTTCTGAACGCTGTGGAAGACATGTGACTGTTTATCATAATTGATCAGGTATCATGCATGGTGAAATGTTAAAGGTTTATATATATATATATATATATATATATATATATATATATATATATATATATCAGGGGCGGCACAGCCCCTTTCGCTGTTTTGATTTTTTTATAGTAATAAAAATCATTTCGTTCAGCTAGAAAACAGACACTACAATTAAGAACTGAACACATCTGGTCAATGTAGTGTGAGCCAAACGAGAGTCGCAGCACAGACAAGCAGCAGGAGTCAGATTTCATTTATCATGAGAGTGAGGAGCTGACTGACAAGATGATGGCAGAAGATTTGGTTTCAAAGTGAAATGTAAAAGCACCTATTTGGCAATATTTTGGATTTAAACCCAGTGCTAATAGGGTACCTGCAAAAGATTAGTTGTGTTTTTCTAGTTGCTGTGTTTTTCATTAATAATAATAATAATAATAATAATAATGAACCAACCATTCAACCCACCACTACCCGCTAATTCAATAGTGAAAGTAAAATGAAAGTGAAAGTAAAATGCACATGGCCGCACAAGCATTCATAATGGTGTGTGTCATTAATTGAAAACACTCGCTCTACTCCTCACAGTTATGAATGCCCTATTGGGCATGCGCATTTTACTTTCTCTTTTGAATTAGTGACGAGGTGCAGAAGAGGATGTCACGAGAAAATGAAACTGGAAATGGCCTGAAAACATGACTGTCGGGGTTTTTAGTGAGCAATCAGCTTGATGAAATTAAAAGGTACGCCTTTGTGTCTGTGACCAGTGCTTACAAGCATGATGACTGCTGAAAATAAGGCGACTATTAAAGGGATAGTTATCACAATATTACTGTTTTTACTGTATTTTTAATTAAATAAATACAGCCTTGGTGAGCAGACGAACTTCTTTTAAAAACATTAAAAATCTTACCGTCTCTTTTGACTGGTAGTGTATATATATGTGTGTGTGTGTGTGTGTGTGTATATATATATATATAATATATCTGTTTGTGTGTGTGTATAATGTGAATGTGAATATAAAACTGCAACATAAAATCTTCAAAATTCTCACCTGACCAAGTCTTTGTACATCATTTTTGCTGTCTCAGTGTAAGGATCAATGACATCCTCATATTGACAAAGTTCACCACCTAAGACCATATGCTTGAACAGTCTGAACAAAAACTCCTGCCGATCACTTGGACTGATTATATGATAATTGTCAGAGTCTTCTTCAAGCAAAAGCTGTCAGGAAGCATGTCAAACAACAGAGATCAAAGTTCAAACAAATATTTAGATATAAAATTCAGATATTTTTGAGAGCATCAAGGGTATACTAAATGATAAAATAATCCATACCATCCTTAACTCATCAAAGTCAGGGTATACTTCATGGTAACATTTGACAATGTGGCCGGAGGGATGCAAAATTCCATTTGAGTAAATTGGATCGAATATGTCCACTGACACTTTTGTGCATGGAACAACTTCAACATTTACATGTGTGATGTCTCTACCTGTGAATGGGCAAAAAGCCATTATCAGCCTATATGAAAGGAGATAATATAAAACATTGTAAATTAATACATTTCCAATATGCCTTATCATTTGATATTAACATACCCAGCAGTGTCCATGATCCAGAGGAATTAAGTACCTTTAAATTGTTCTTCACGCAGGGATCTTGAAAGAAATTCTAAAAAAAACATATATATTAGCATATTATTTAATGTTGCTGTTTTCAAGATGAAATTAATGTGTGAATATTTACCCAGGCAAAGTCATTACTCCTATAAGGCTGGAAAGATTCGTCAAAATTGAAGGCCTGGGTGGTAATTCGACCCAGCATGGACCTAAAAGGCAAATGGAAATATAATTAATAAACATTGGAAATATTGCACACCTCAAGCAGACTAAAACTCTTCTTTTAGAATGGGTAATTGACCAATTTTTGATACAAGAAAAATTATTTATGTAATATTAAGTCATTTTTACTCTGTTTTGTAATTTTACTGTATTATTGCATTTCCCAAAAGATATATTCTAAAAGAAGCTTATTAAATTACTTTAAATTAATTATTAAAATACTTTTTTAAGCTTCAGTACCATATAACTTTAGTAAACAATGAACTTCTTCACAGGAAACTACCTAGAAATATCTAGTGACATGTTGATAAAAACCCAACGCTTGCAAAAAGGTCAAAATGCAAACAGCTTTACACCTACATCTGTTCAGTTTGCTGCTAGATTTTATGAGGATGATTTTGGAACATCTTATGTGTCTTTTAAACATAAAGTGAATAATGTTAAAAAAAATGTAGTCGCATGCAAAAGAAAGTACACCATTTTGAATTCTATGGTTTTATGTATCAGAACTAGGGCTGTCGATTTAATGTGTTTATTTAATGTGTAAATTAATTAATTATGGTAAAAAATAATGCGTTAAAATTTTTAACGCATTTAACGCACTTGCCCCGCCCCAGTTCATCTGACATTTCATACAGTTGATTGATGACGAATATGATGCAGGACAACAACTCATTGCGTGATGGAGCTTATAGAATGCAGTCAGAAAGTCCCTAAAATTAAAGATATGGGAGCAAAAATGCCCCTGTTTGAGTTTTTGTGAGTTAAGCAATCATATTGATCATATGAGTTAAGCAATATCACAATATCACAGAACCATTTGCTTCACTCCTGAATGAATCAGCCGTTTGAATGAATCAAATGAATAAACGAATGACTAATTCATTAAGACATTTACCGGCACCTGCTGGCAGTTTTAGTTTCTTATTTAGAATCTAATTTTATTTAAAAAAATCATTTCATATTTCCATAATAATTAAAAAAATTATAGGTATAGTTCACCCAAAAATGAAAATTCTGTCATCATTTACTCAACCTCATGGTCCAAAAATGAATGTGTAAAAAATTCTGTTGAATTGAATAAAATATTTCTTTCTGAAGCTACTTTTTGTTATGTCTATTTAATGCTTTACACAATAATGACTTTAAATTACCTTTTGGGGGTAATTTCTTAGCCAAAATTGATGTGCGATTAAATTGCGATTAATTAGATTAATTAATCGCCACATCATGTAATTAATTAGATTAAAAATTTTAATCGCTTGTGTGGTAGATTTTCCCCAACGCACCTGACTTAAGTTAAACCGGGTGTCCCAGACACCTATGAATTTATACTCTACTAAGCGTACTTCAATACCTGTTCGAGTCGGCCAACATCTCAGCCTGTTTGAGCACTAATAAGATCTTTAGTGCTCCACTAAACACCATCACTTGAGTATGGAAGTAATGTTCTCTAGTGTCTAGTCTGCTGCGCAGCCTAAAAACCAAACAGACTCCAGACTATGTCTTAGAATATGCTTTAATCAAGGACCTCGTATCAATCACAGATAATCCCACCAGCAAAAAGAATACAACGAATAGGAGGGTAAAGCATTCTACAATATGATTGGTTCTATGTCAAACCCTCCTGTTACTAGGTAAAGCAATATCTGCCCAAATCATGTGTTTATTAGTTCGTTGGTTACTCAATATCATGGGGCTATTATACTTAGATAGTAGTCTAGCTGTCCCTAAGTTTAATTTGCCCTTTTCTTATATATGGATATGATTCAGACACACACTGACTTAGGCCCACGCAAGGTTTGAGGACATTTAGGTTTCAAAAGCATATAAATGCTATTCCTGCAATGAAAAAGAAATATTAGTTATGATTAATTAAAAAATTCCATCACACTTGACAGCCCTAATCAGAACATCATAAAAAATCATCTGGGCCTGTATGTATAAAACTTCTCAGAACTGCTCTTAAGAGTAGTCTTAAGCTTTGACTTAAGTGTTAAAAATTTCTTAGTTACAAGTAGGACTTTTTTAAGAGTACGAGACTTTTATAGAAGCTAAAAGCAACATTTAGTAAAGTCCAAGACTGATTCTAACTAAGGACTACAATGATGTCAACTCAAAATGACCGCCCTCAACCTCTGAATCAGCCAATAGTGAGCCTGCAAGGGTGAAGTCACAGCAGCACAACACCAATTATTTAATGTAATTGTAAAAAAAAAAAAAAACATTTAAAAAGACACCAAAATGTTTTAATATTTAAATTTATTTCTGAAAATAGATTTGCATAGATCTGCAGCATTTTCGAAAGTCTCTGTTTTCGAGGTTCGCAAACACCGGCGCAGTGTAAACACCAGGCGTAACTGTAGCAAAACTTATGTTTTCCAAAAACAAAAACGCACTAGTGTAAACGGAGCCTAAAATTTTACTCTGAGCGGCTTTATACATATGGCCCCTTGTCTTTAGCAGGCCTTAAAATTAGATAAATACAACCTCAGATGAACAACAACATATGACATATTATACTGTCATTATTTATTTAACAAAAATAAAGCCAAAATCGCCATGTGTGACACCCTATGATTTAATTGCTTGTTGAACCACCTTTAGTAGCAATAACTTTAAGTAATCATTTTCTGTATGACTTTATCAGTCTCTCAGATAGTTGAGGAGGAATTTTTGGCCACTATTCTTTACAATGTTGCTTCAGTTTATTGAGGTTTGTGGGCATCTATTTATGCACAGCTCTCTTAAGGCCCCGATATACTTCAGAATGAAATCGAAGAACGAACTGATGTGACATAATTTCAGAATAATTTCAAAATCAGGCCAAAACGAAGTTAGTTTTGTGTTCGAAACGGCTTGCCAAAACAAACTCTCAGGAAAAGTTTGCTCCAACTGCAAAACACCTTCATACCATTGGTCCGTGATGATAACGTAATAGGAGGTGTGTGCTGAGACACCACCTTCTTTCACGCAGAACTTTGCTCTGACTCATTTCGTCTGTTGAGTCCGTCAAGGTAAGATCTCCACGGGTGAAAACAGGAATACACTGGATAGCCGCTTTATAGTAGAAAATGAAGTTGTGCTTCTGATGAAGGCACTGACACGGTTTTTCATGTTTGATACTGTGCAGCTGCTTGCTTTTAAGCATTCTATTGAATAAAATACCATATAAATAAATGTGGCGTGACTTTACTGGACTGCTAATTTGCAGAGCTTGTGCTAACATACCCATGTTGTTATAAACAGATGCTTTTCTTATGCTTTTTATATATAAAAAAAAAGCCTGCCGTTTTCTCATTTTTGTCATTTTTTGTGTTTATTTTGTTACTGAGAGGAAAATGTGCAGCACATATTTACATATTCATCTAAACGCCACTCTCAGCAGTGTGGGCGGCGTCAGATGTTCTCAAGTATTTCGAACTTCGTTTTACCCCTAAACGAAGAATGAAAAAGAACTTCGCCGGGAGTATATCGGGGTCTTTAAGGCCCTGCCACAGCATTTCAATCAGGTTGAGTTCTGGACTTTGACTGGTCCACTGCAAAACCTTGTTTCTTTTCTTTTTCAGCCATTCTGTTGTAGATTTGCTGGTGTGCTTGGGATCATTGTCCAGTTGCATGACACAATTTCGGCCAAGTTTTAGCAGTCGGACATATGGCCTTACATTTGACTCTAGAATACTTTGTTATACAAGGGAGTTCACGGTCGACTCAATGACTGCAAGCAAGGTGCCCTAGTCCTGTGGCTGCAAAACAAGCGCAAATCATCACCCCTCCACCACCGTGCATGACAGTTGGAATGAGGTGTTTTGTTGATATTTTGTGTTTAACATGGCGCTGTACAAACATCTCCACTTTGGTCTTGTCTGTCCAAAAGACATTGTTCCGGAAGTCTTATGATTTGTTCAGATGCAACTTTGCTACCCTCAACTGTGCCACCATGTTCTTTTTAGAGAGAAGAGGCTTTCTTCTGGCAACCCTTCCAAACATGCCATACTTGTCATGTCTTTTTCCAATTGTTCTATCATGAACTGTAGAGTCTGAGATGTAGCTCTTGGGTTTTTTGCAGTTTCTCTGAGCATTCCAGAGTCTGACCTTGGGGTGAATTTGCTGGGACGTCCACTCCTAGGAAGATTGGCAACTGTCTTGAATGTTTTCCATTTGTGAATAATCTTCCTCACTGTAAAATGATGGACTTCAAATTGCTTGGAAATGGCCTTGTAACCTTTCCTAGCTTCGCTAAGATCATTGCTGATGTCACACCCTATATAAAAACGCACACCTGAATGCTCTTGAGTCTAGACCAGAAAACTTCCAAAACTTCTGCTTTTATAGTAGTTGGTCATGCTTGCTGATGATCAATTAATCGAAGGTATTTGATTAGCAGCGCCTGGCTGATACTTACCCTCTTAATTCCTATGGAAGCAGTAAGGGTGTACGTAGTTTGTCACACATGGCTTCTCCATTTTGGCCTAGTTTTTGTTAAATAAACCATGACACTGTATAATATGTAATGTGTTGTTGTTGTTTATCTGAGGTTGTATTCGCCTAATTTTAAGACCTGCCAAGAACCAGATTTTGTATTATGTCCTGATATGTAAAACTATAGAATTCAAAAGGGTGTACTTTCTTTTTCAAATGACTGTATCATTATTTGAATCTAAATATGCAGCTCTTATAGTACAGTATAGTATAGTATAATAGCAAGCTGCAAATGTAAAACGGATAAGTTTAACGAGACATTTGCATTTTAGGTAAGCTATCTGATGTGTTTCGAAGTACTGATTTAATTTTAGGTATTTAATGTGTCTTTGCTTTGATTTTCCATGGCATTTTTATCTAGCCTAATGCTTAGCTCTTAGTGATTGGTGGAAAGCAATGTTTTGCTCCATGTTTTATATGTATATATTTTCCATGTATATATAGTGCGCCACGAGTTAAGTTTAAATTGAGTTTCAGTTAATGCTAATCTGCACATTTCTAGTTAGTGACAGGTGTTTTATGGATGCAGACGTTTATGCATCATCTTTTCATAATTTCATCAGTTTCTTTTCTGCGCATTAAAACCATCTTGGAGACTATTCAGTGACCGATGTGCCTTTTGTTAGTCACCGGTAACTCATGATTGTCAGTGAATTCAGTGAAATTGTACCTACAGAGCAATTTAGTTTCAATTAAGCAATTCTTACCATTTCATCAGGAATCTTGATATCTTAGGATCTTGCTGAAACGTAAACCTTTTGGTGGAAAGCAGATTGAAGGTAAACGCTTGTTCGAATGAAAGTTTCTCTTCCGCCATGTTGTCTGTTGTCCACGGGTTACCATGACAACTAAAAAGTCGAGTTCATACGAAATGACACATAAGAAAAGAGACAAGTTTTGCCAGACATCTTTTTTTATTCAAATGTGTTACTAATAATTTAATTATTTTCTTACACAATGCAAACTTTCAAACTGTAAACTTCTCTATTTAAAAAAAAAAAAGGAAATTTATAAGGCCTACAACTTGCTCTGCTTTTCATGTAATAAAACTCTTATATTTATGTATTTATTATTTACGTGGTGATTATTTGTTCTGCAAGCATGATTTGTTATATCACGGTATGTTCATGTTCTCAGCAATAAAAAAAAAAGTAGTTTAGTTTTGTAGACTTTGTAGGCAAATATATTTTTTTGTCTTTCAATAATAAACGCATAATGAGAAATATTCACTTGAGTAAAAAAAGTGTGACAACTAGCCCCAGTATCTTATTTTGTTATTTATTATAGTGATTCAACATGAACATAAACACTCAGTCTGGTTTTAATGATAATCTTTGTATCTGCAATACACAAAGTAAGCTAAACCTATTCTAACTGATTTTCACAGGCAGGGGTTTTAGACATCTTGTGCTTACTATTAGGTCTATACAATATATTGCACACTCAACAGAATTGTCTAATGCCCAACAGATGTGTTCTTTGAAGGGCACTGAAGGACACAAACCCTTCTGAGAATGACCAAAATTTTTTGCATTGATGCCTAGAGTACAGTGAAAATCACATATGCATTCATGAATTTATCAGTTTATGCTATAATTCGATGAGATTCAAACTCATTGCCTTGACTTTGCAGCTGAGCTACAGGAGTCACAACACAAATTAGCTTGGAAGATGCAACAAATGCCCCATTATAAGAAATATATTTTGCCAATCCAAGTGTTTTAAAGGTACAATATCTGAGTGTGTTTTCATTCTGTCATGTCCAGGAACACACAGTGTTACTGGAAGGAATGCATTTGCGTATGCTGCTCTGGGTCCTGCTGATTCTCTCAACAGAAAGGAGTGTCACATTTCAGCATCTGGTTTTCATAGTCAATACAGGATGTTGTCAAAGTGCAATAAAGCAACAGTACTTTAGAAATAAAACAGAATTGGTCTGGACACTTTTTGTTGAGGTGAGAACATCTGTTCGTCTTTTTTGTGAGGTTTTCTTTTTTGTCTGAAGTAAAGAGGCAGTCCATCCCACAGGACAACACTGGAGACAACTGCCATCTCACTGGAAGTGCACATCTTCACATTTTCACATGTGAACTGCCACAAAAACCAAAATGATCTGGATTACTTTATTTCTGAATCTTCTTGCATCGTCAGCTGTGGTGAGTGTTGGAATCCTTTCCTTTCCGTCAGCTACCCACATCTTGAAGTGTTTATTTACCTTGCCATTAAATGGAATACTTGTACTATTTGCAATGCATATAGTATTTCAGTCTTATAATAAAATGCATAGAATGAACATCATATGGTGCTTACATAATTTGGTGCTTACATCATATGGTGCTTACATAACTGGTAAAGGGTAGATAATTTCATGTTTCATGTCATGTAATAATTAATTTTTAACAAATATTGTACATTTTATTAGTACTGCAAATTAATATTTTGTATGATGCAACTCATCTTGTGAATATGTAATAATGTGTGGTATATTTTGCTTAACAGAATATTAGCGGTACTCGTCGCAATGAACCTGTTATATTAACTGAGGAGACTGAGTACGTCCCTCTTCAAGGTCAAAAAGAATATTATCACACAGACGCAGGCAAAGACAAGTGCACCATGCCATGTGAAATGACTGCAAAGCTAATGCGTGATGAAAAACATTCCTTGTGCAGTAGGTGTTTCTTTTTTTTTTTTTTAATTGTTTTTGTGCATATGCTTGATATATTTAACACTCTTTACATTTAATCCTGCTTTGTAAGCCATTTGATTTCTCACTTTCTATTCACTGCTTTGCTTTTGCGGCACAGATTTTTATGCAATTTGTGTATCTTAGTTAATCTCCAGCATACCATGGTGTCGTATACAAGAAACACTAGGAAGCTGATCAGAGATCTCATTGATGAACAGCAGAAGGCTTTGGAATTTCTCTCAAGTCAGGTATTCTAAAAATTCCAAACTTTTAAACCACATACCCTCTTCTGCATTCTTAAACATATTGCTTTGTTTTCTTTTTTTAGATAATGGAGCTTATGGCCAAAGTAAACACACTCAGTTCAGATGTGCAGAGAAGCAACAGTGACATCTTTTCCGTGAAGCCCATGGAGTCCCACGGTAAGATGATTAACATGCTGTCAAAGTTTCTGCAAAATATTTATCATCTATGCATCCTCATTGTGGATTCCTTTTCATTCCACAGGAAAAGACTGTAGTGATATCAAAGAGACACTAGGTGTCGTTTCTCCAAAAATCCCTAGTGGAATTTATATCATTCAGCCAGAAAACACAGATGTTTCATTTGAGGGAAGTACCTCCTTTTAGTTTTGTTTAAAAATTTCCAACCACAGTTATTTTAATCTAAAAGCAAATCAAACATGATTTTAGGTTTACACGTGATGAATTAAGTGTCTTCAATTGGCTGTCTAACAGGTGTTCTGTGAGATGGATTACATGGAAGGCGGATGGACAGTAATACAGAGACGGACCGATGGTCTCACTGACTTTAAACGAATGTGGTCACAGTACTTGGATGGATTTGGACACTTACCAGGTACAATAAGTCAGTTAATGTGTAAATCAATGAATGAATTAACATGCATTGACTTTATCTATATGTCTCTGAAGGTGAACACTGGTTGGGTTTGAGGAAGATCTTCAATATTGTGAGTCAGAGGAACACACGTTTCCAGCTGCACGTGTCCCTGGTCTCGCAAGATGATTCCACAGCCTATGCTTCATATGACAATTTCTGGCTCGAAGACGAAACCAAATTCTTTGCAATACACCTTGGCAGATATGCTGGTAGTGCAGGTCAGCCAATGCCAAATATTATTCCCATAACACTGTTTTTCCCTTCAAATTTAGCACGGGAAATGCAAATAATGTCCACAAATTCCGTCTGGGCCTGCAGAAGACCAATTTAATGAGTTGCACAGTCTGGAAACTTACTGAAATCCATATTAACCCTCTTGTGTTCCAGTCATTTTAACCTGAAAAGGGATTTCTTTTCCATTAAAATGTTAATGTTATTGCAGTGGACTAAAACTTGCAGACTTTGCTTACACAGGGTGTATATATATATATATGTTTGTGTTTTTTGTTACACTTGTGGTGCTCCTAAAAATGCTTATAAATCTCTCATTATGCTTTGTTATTGCCATACATTGGATTCAATCTTTTTATTAATTTGTTTTATTTACATTAGGACAGGATTTTGTATTCCTTTTTCCTATTAGCTTTGTTCTATGGGTGCATTTAACTTTTTATGCCCTTTCCTCGCCAACTCCCCTCTGTCTTGTTTACTTGGATGTACGTCATTGCTTACGTTGCACAAGTGCCTACTACTGGTGGAACCCTTACAAATATGTTTTAAATGGAACACCCTAAGCCCTTGACACTTGAGTGAGTAAATAAACGCGAGTACTGCTCCCTTGGTACAAAATTGAGGGGTTGAGTATCTGTCCAAATAAACTTCCCTCGTCGACTTGACGAAGTTGAACGCACTTCAAAATGGTGGCAGGTATTCCCCTGAGGGGAAGTGCTTAGAGAATTGATGGTTCCATGAAGAACATATAACATCCATGGAACTTTTCCATTCCATTCCACAAAAGGTTCTTTATACTAGAGCTTGTTGTTTCAAGCTCAAATCAACGAGGCCTATGATCAGTCAATTCCAAAAAGAAATATAAAACCAGTGCTAATTGAAAAAAACAAGTTGGCAAAAATATTGAATATGATATATGGTGATAATGCAGCATAATTAGAGATTTACAAGCAATTTAATTCACCCTAAAATGAAAATTCTGTCATTAATTACTCACCCTCATGTCGTTCCACACTCGTAATACCTTTTAAAGGGTTAGTTCATTAGTCAATAATTACTCATCCTCATGTGGACTTTTGTTCATCTTTGGAATGCAAATGAAGATCTTTTTGATAAAATCTGAGATCTTTCTGTCCCTCCATAGACAGCGTACGCAATTGAAAGTTTGACGCTTCACCAAAGTTTCAGTTGCGTAGACTGTCTACGGAGGGACAGAAAGCTCTTAGATTTCATTTTCATCTTCATTTGCATTCCAAAGATTAACAAAAGTCCACATGAGGATGAGTAATTATTGACTAATGAACTAACCTAAGGATTTTTAAAACTGCTCAAGGTTTAAAGTGTGTCTCTCTTTCTCTCTCTGCAGGTGATGCTTTTCGAGGGTATGACCAAGAGCAGAATCAAGATACGGCCCCTTTCAGTACCTCTGACGTTGACAACGATGGCTGTTCTCCATTCTGCACGTTTGCTGATAAAGCTGTTGAGAGCTGCAGTGAGAACCAGAACAACACTGGATGGTGGTTTAACCAGTGCGGCAAGGCAAATTTGAATGGCTCACCTTTGGACCAAGATCTCTCCACCCAGTCACATATCCACTGGGATACCTGGACCAAAAATGGCACGCTTGTCAACATCAAATCAGTGACTATGAAGATCAGGAGAGTTGAGATCCCGAATTTAAAATAAATCCATGAAGATTCTGAAGAAGATGTGTTAAAATGGAACAAAATATAATTTGGAGTCAAATGGGAATAAAACATTTGGCATGTGATTTAGTCCACTGTGCCTTTTAATCCTGGGTCACAGCCCATAATATTTATACTGATCTTTTCATTGTTATGAATGAGAGGAATTGTGCCATTACTAAAATATTTTATTTACATGGAACACTGCTAGATTAAACCAAATAATTCAGTCTGAAAGAAACTGTCAAACTATCAGCACTTGAAATTCCCAGAAGCACTTTTTTAAAAATTGACTGTTGTACTTAGTTTGCATGAGACGTTAGATTTTATTCAAAACACTCAAAGCCTGTTTCTGCCTCAGAGCAAGGTAATTGAGATAAAGTTTAAAATAAAGCAATATAAAATAAAATACATTTTTTTTATTTTACTATTGAAAACAACTAGACATTGTGATTAACTGTAAGATAGTGTGAAATATAAAGTTGTGAGAGTTATGAAGTCACAATTACTATATAGTCGCGTTTATATAAAGTCACTCTGTAAGATTGAAAGTTGCAGCTGCAAAATACAAATTCAAATTGTTGGATATAAAGTTTCCATACAAAACAGGTGAATTCAGGTTGATTGGGACACTTTAATTATAGATGTGATGAAAAACCCTCAATAGACAGTAGAGCCCAAAGAACAGTTAACGTGTTCCTAAAGGTATTGACTGTCATGAGAGCTCGCTCTTAGACGTGGGTGGCCTGTTGTTTGTCCTGATTCACTGGCAGGACAGAGATAATTAACACGCTTAAAATAAGCTGCGTAGTGTGTGGGCTGCTATTAGCATCGCTGTCCTTGGGTAAATATGTCAGTTGTTGCATGTGTATATGTTCAGCCATCTGTACTATGTCTATTTAGAGCAAAGAAATTTTGTCCTGCCAAAGACTAAACAAAAAGTCCAGTTCTGCTAAAGCATTTTATGAGTAGGACCTTGCCCTGGGCTATTATGTGGGAGTCACTGTGAGAGAGTGGAGGGAACCAGATAACACTGAACACCATGATATGAACATGAGAATTTGGTATTTTTTGGTATTACACAAAAAAAAAAGGATGATTATTTTAAAGGAGTATTGTCCTTGCTCAGACATAAAACTCTCCCATGTTTAGAAAGCAAAGCTTCTTCCCTACTCTACACAGATCCACCCACTCATTTATGGAAAATGAGCTACAAAAATGTCTCATTATGAAATCTGAAATCAAACCATGAACACATTCAGGGGCATCATGTACCTATTCTTTTTTTTTTCCTTGATATGAGCATGAAACATTTTAAAAACATAAGGTATGTTAGACTAGTGATTTTCATTTCATTTTTCATTTACATAATTTATATGAAGATGGAATTTTAAGGGAGTTAGTTCACCCAAAATTTAAAATTCTGTCATTAATTACTCACCTTCATGTCTTTCCAAACCCGTAAAACCTTCATTCATCTTCGGAACACAAATTAAGATATTTTTAATGAAATCTGAGAGCTTTCTGTCCCTTCAGTGACAGCCTATGCAACTACCATTTTCAAGCCCCAGAAAGAAAGTAAAGAGATCATTAAAGTAATCCATGTGACTCCAGTGGTTTAATCTCAATTTTATGAAGTGATGTGTGCTTTGTTTGTGCAAAAAAACATAATTTACCACTTTATTTACAAAATATTTATCTTCAATGCGTTCATGAGAGCGCAATGCACGCATATATATTAAACATTAAAAAGTTTAGATTTTAGATTTAGATTTTTTTTTTTATGTTTTGGAAGGAAATGCTGTATTTATTTATATTACCCCAGTCTTCAGTTAAACTGCATTTAAATCCACTTGATTTAGTTTTGAATAGGCATAACTATTAACATATGACCACATTAATACATGAATGCCTATATAATACTCAACCACTCTAGTCTAAACTCTGATAGAGGACAGTGATGTGGGTACATGGAGATTTGCCAATCCTAACAGATCATTTACGTACAGAATTCTAAAAGTTACAGTAGCAAAAACAGCCTGCATAACTTTTAGGCTCAGAGAGAAATGGTCACGTAAAAATAAATTACAACTGTTTTGGTGCAATAAACTATATTAAAAGTTGACTTTAGTGGGGAAAATGCCACAAAAGTCTAGCCTCTTTCCAACGATTTACAGACTTAAAGTTTTAAACTTTAAAAATATGTTTTAATAATAACCACTATGAAAGATGTGATCCAACTATAGAAATTTTTTTTCGTTAACACTTTTTTAAGGTTTCGTTAACATTAGTTAACTACATTAGTTAACATAAACTAAGAATGAACAATACTTCTACAGCGTGTATTAATCTTAACCACAAAGTTTACTAATACATTTTTAAGATCAAAAGTTGTATCTGTTAACATTATAGTTATTGTACTGTGCGAAAAATGTTATTAACTAACATTAGCATAGATTAATAAATGCTGTAAAAATATTTTTTTCATTGTTAGTTCATGCAATAATGGTAACAAAAGAAACCAGTAGCACTGCAGGACAATGTACTTATTACAGAATTACAATAACTGGGTAATAACTATAGGTACTAACCCTGAACCTACCCCTAAACCTAACCTTAACCCCTAGTTACCTTATATTACCCTGTATTTCAGAACACTGTAAGTACATACTGTAAAATAAAGTGCAACCATGAAACGTTATTGTAAAGTGTTACCAATGTTTCATTCCTGGCACAGAAACATTCTGCTAGAGACTGGAAAAGCATAGTGCCAAACTCAAAAAGTGCAGATGAAGGGTTAATCCTGAAAAAGTTTTGCGCACTCTGCAATTTATTTGTGGCCTCTAGACAATAATACCATGTGAGTCATCTTATTTGTTTTTTGATCCAACAGAAACTATCTGCAAAATTGTATTGCAGCAAGCCTTGGGCCGAGGGCATTTAGTTAATAAAAATAGTCTAATAATAGTCACTCTGATGGTCATCAGAATCAGGGCCTATCAACATGAGAATAGAAACAAGACAGTGGCTTCCCATGACCCACTGTGTGGGTTACCTTTTGACCCATTGGTTTGGCTCACATACTCAGTTAGACGTTTGTGGGCAGTATTCTGACCACTGCAGCACGTACACATTTAGTCATGTGGGTTTACTGTACACACACACACACACACACAAAGACATAGATGTGAAACTGTGTGAGAAAGAATGGCAGAGAGAGGCAAAATAAAGAGAATCAAAAGTGTGATGTCGCCGCTGAATGTACATGATGATTGGTCAGTCTGGAATTCCATTGAAGGCTTTTCCCACAGTTTACAGAGAGCTGGAGATTCGTAATGAACACACAGGATGTAGAGGTTTATTGGGAATGCTAAAATAGACCCAAAGGGATTCTACATCTGCACTCCGTCACTGAGTTTTGATTTTAGAAGCTGGAAGCAGATTTTAATCATGATTCCTAATACAAACAGAGAGGAATATACAGCGACAGGGATATTTTAAAAGGTGACGGACTTGCACATGGCATTTCTGTGATTTCTTCAAATTCTTCATACTGAAAATGTTACTAATCAAGAAAATTAATGGATTCTGTTATCTGTCTAATGTTGAAATTAGGACTAAATGCTTTCAATTTCATTCAGTTTGAGCAAATAAACCGAGCAAGGAAGAAAACAACTCATTTTTAGGTTTTGTAAACCAGGATGAAGATTGTTACATTCCTCATTAGCCAGTGCGTGGAAAAGAGCAGTTAGAATTCCTCAGGGCTCTGCACAATCTCAAGACTTAAACAGGAACATAACAAAGGCTGTAGAGGATAGTGACTTGCCAGTGTGTAGCGCACACTCAATCACTCACAGCTGGATGTTTGGATAACACGATGTGTTAGCTTTGGTGTATTCACATTGAAGACGTGAACTGCCTCAGTTGAAAGTATGAATCAAAGGAGACCTGTTCTGGAAGATAAAAATCAATCAAAGCATCACACAATTGAAAAGAGGAACAGAAGTGAAGACAATCTACTGATGAACGAAGACTTTGGTGAGGACTCTTATGGCAGTTATGGATACTACCATGGGTGAGTTGGTCAAAGTTATGTACTGTATGTTTAGTTGGCATTGCCTTCTGAGATAATATATAGTTCAATGTCCTGACCGGAAACTGTCACTCAGTTCAATGTAACATTTGTGCATTGGTTTGCTCATTTAAATTGCCTGTTTTCATTACACAGGCTCATTAGAAGCTAGTAGCGCCAGTTTAAAAGTTTATCATGCATAAGTCATTGGCATGAATTAAAGGATTAGTTCACTTCAGAGTGAAAATTTACTCACCCCCATGTCATCCAAGATGTTCATGTCTTTCTTTCTTCAGTCGAAAAGAAATTAAGGTTTTTGAGGAAAACATTCCAGGATTCTTCTCCATATAGTGGACTTCAGTGGGGTTCAATGGGTGGAAGGACCAAATTGCAGTTTCATTGCAGCTTCAATGGGCTCTACGTGATCCCAGATGAGGAATACGGGACTTATCTAGCAAAACAACTGGTCATTTTCTAAAAAAAAATTAAAATGTATATACTTCTTATCCACAATTGTCTTGCTTTGCGATGCGCCATGCATTATGTTGAAAGGTCCCGCTAATTTTCTACTCCTACTTCAAAATTGTCTAATAATGTTGTTTTACCTTTTTTTTGTTAAGGGCATTTACCGACACTGGATCGGTACTTCCGCCTACGTCACACATGACCTTTGTAACGTGATTACGTCGTGTGTGCGGATCGCAGAGCTAGTGCAAGATGAGCATTTGTGGTTAAAAAGTATATAATTTTTTATTTTTTTTAGAAAACGACCAATCGTTTCGCTAGATAAGTCCCTTATTCCTCATCTGAGATCGCGTAGAGCCCATTGAAACTGCAATTTGGACCTTCAACCCATTGAACCCCACTGAAGTCCAGTAAATGGAGAAGAATCCTGAAATGTTTTCCTCAAAAACCTTAATTTCTTTTCGACTGAAGAAAGAAAGACATGAACATCTTGGGGAGAGTAAATTATCAGGAAATTTTCATTCAGACGTGAACTAATCCTTTAATGTAAATAACATGTTTAGCACTGCTAATTTGTATGAATAAATTAATGATAGCCTATTACTGTAAACAATAGCCAACATAATTTCACACAGACCTAGTTTGTATTATTCAATGCCATATTAATTATGAAATTAATAAATAAAATGCTAATATATTTGATATGTTTTTAATCGTAGAGAGAACCTGGCCCGTCAGGCACTACCCAAGAGCCGAAGGCAGGCGGTACGAGGGGCAGCTTACATGTTCAATGCTCATCCTAACAGCCTAACACCTGTAGAGGAACGTTTCCTTGATGCTGCCGAGTATGGAAATATACCTGTCGTGCGCCGGATGCTTGAGGAGATCCCTGAGCTGGATGTTAACTGTGTGGACTACATGGGCCAGAATGCATTGCAGTTGGCAGTGGCAAACGAACACTTAGAAGTAACAGAGCTCCTGTTGAAGAAAGACAACCTGTCGCGTATTGGGGATGCACTATTGTTAGCCATCAGCAAAGGTTACACCAGGATTGTCGAGGCCATTTTGAGCCACAAAGCTTTCGCCGACTCCAAGAGACTCACAGCAAGCCCCAGTCAGGCTCCTATGCACGATGACTTTTTTGCGTATGACGAAGACGGCACGCGCTTTTCTCATGATGTCACTCCAATCATTCTAGCATCTCACTGTCACGAATACGAGATCGTGCACATTCTTCTGGGAAAGGGTGCTCGCATTGAGCAGCCACATGACTACTTTTGTGCCTGCGACACCTGCAATTACCATCAAAAGTACGATTCTTTTTGCCACTCCCGCTCGCGTATCAATGCCTACAGGGGATTGGCCAGTCCAGCGTACCTCTCTCTGTCCAATGAGGATCCTGTGCTGGCTGCTCTGGAGCTCAGCAATGAGCTCGCCTCCTTGGCCAATATTGAAAAGGAATTTAAGGTATAGCAATAAAATCCTATTGACAACCAAAACTGTTCATCATCTAAAGAGAAAGTTCCCACAAAAATGAAAATTCTGTGATTATTTACTCACCCTCGTTTTGTTCCAAACCTGAAGAATGTACTGGCAATTGTTTTCTATGTAAATAAAGTGAAAGTGAGCACAATAGAATATAGTCACAATAGTCTTCTGAAGTCATACACATTTATGTGATGAGCTCTTGTGCACTTGTAGAGTAGCCTACTTCAAATCTTAAAATTATCTTTAAAAACTGTGCTTTCAGATAAAGTGATTGATTATAACTTAACTGTAATGTTATTTGGTATTACTCAATATTTACATATATTTTAAATGTACTAAATTGCAACTTCACCATTACAAATATGCAATAACAAATATAGTTAAATACATGACATAGACTTTAAAGAGAAATGACATCAAAGCATATTTAAGTTTACCATAAATGCCTGTCAGTACATTCATTAGTACACTTAAATCATCTTTCAAAGACATAAAGATATAATCAAGTCTTACTTAAGTGGGCCAAAAAAAAACAAACAACATAATTGCATTTAATATGAATGTAAACTATAATACATTTTCATTTAATTGCAATTTACATGCAATTAAGTGTTTGAAAACATTAGATTCAGTTCACACTTAAGTACATTCTTTTAAAGTATATTATTTTTGTGTCATAAAGTGTACTTCTTTACTTTACACGAGGACAGGCTGAAATTTAAGTAATTTTTCACTGAAATTCTCAAATGTGGCAGCAGGTTTGACAATAGTGCTATGTGACCAATCAACAATTGTGTGTCACATGAACAAATGCCATCCATGCTGCATCTTTGAATATCTAAAAGTGCACGTGAGATACGACAACTACAGTCAGGGCCGGATTTACCTCATATTGTGACATATGCAAAATAATTTTTTTTTGGCCCCAGTACTACATACTGTATATCGTCGCTGTCGGGTGGATACCTCATATGCCCAAAACCGCTACTTTTCAGAAAAAGGGTATTTTTTAATTAAACACTGTCAACGTTGATGCTGTGGCTTTATATATGGTCAAAAACATGCATGTGTCATTATATTATTAACATTCTACCAAAAACAAGCTTAAATGGAGTTACAAGGTTTTTGACCACCGAATTTCGGAGAATGTCGAACATAGACCTTTGTGTTTTGTCCATCATTAGAACGGCCACATCATTATCAACTTATAGGTTATAAAGTTTATTGTAGCTACATGTGGGCGCTCGTTTTTTCTGTCATTTGGCCAAAATCTCATGTTATTAAAGATGATGCAAAACCCACAGACAGACGTAAAGGGTGACCAATAGTTATGATTTATGAAAAAATGACAAAATAAGGAGATACAAGGTTTGTGCCTGATATTTAAAATGTTGTTAGTTTAGATAGTAATTGTCTTACAGTGTTTCACTATTAGAGTGAAATAGAAATAATTAAAAAAAAAAAATTCCTCATTGTAATTGCCCCCTACAATAACTATGCATCCGGCCCTGACTAAAGTGGAAGAAAAGATAACCAATTAAATGTTTTCATCACAAAAATCAAACATATAGAATCATAAGACTTGGAATATAGAACACAAGTTGGACTCATTATATGATCGCTTTTTGCTGGTTTGTTGTCATTTTGGAGCTTGTTTCTCTTTTTGAGTTCAAACAGAAGAATTCTCACAGAATTTTCATTTTGGGTGAACTATTCTTTCAAAAATGTAGAAAGATTGCATTTTCTTTGTAATGACTATCTTCCTCAGAATGAATATAGGAAACTTTCTATGCAATGCAAAGACTTTGTTGTGGGGCTTCTGGACCTGTGTCGGAGCACAGAGGAAGTAGAAGCCATTCTGAACGGCGAAGAGGATGAGAATTTAGAACTGCCCGGCCGACCAAGTCTCTTTCGCTTAAAACTCGCAATAAAGTACGAACTGAAAAAGGTAAATATAAAAAACAGAAATCTCATAATCTGCCTTCTAATTCTATCATAAAACACTCTTTTTTAATTAATTTGTCCCAAACAGTTTGTGGCCCATCCTAACTGTCAACAACAGCTCTTATCAATATGGTACGAAAACCTGCCCGAACTCAGGCAGCAGACCACAGCCATTAAGTTCTTAGTGGTTTTAGGAGTTGCAATGGGACTCCCCTTTCTAGCTATGGTGTATTGGGTTGCACCATGCAGCAAGGTAAGTATGTTCACACAGAGTTATGCTGTTTACTTTCGAACACTAGTGAAAACCAGATGCAAACATACAGTACATGTCTAAAGAATAAAGCAAAGGCTTTAACACATGAATCATCCACTGAAATCTTTACTCAGTTAGACTGTTCCCATGGTTGTAAATTATAGCAGTGCTTAAAATATCCACCATATCCTATGAGTCATAATAATGTTGATAAGCATATCTGGCTGATAAGCAGTAATGTACAAATATACAATAGAAGAATGCGTCCACAGCACATGAAGTCTTTTGTTTATCACACCACAATCAGTAAAAAATGCTGTTACCAACAGATGGGAAAGATCATGCGTGGCCCTTTCCTTAAGTTTGTGGCACACGCGGCCTCCTTCACTATTTTCCTTGGCCTTTTGGTAATGAACGCTGCAGACCGCTTTGATGGGACAAAGCTGCTTCCAAATATGACCATTCATGACTATCCGACGCAGCTGTTTCGTATGAAAACAACTCCCTTTACGTGGATGGAAATGCTCATCATTTCTTGGGTCATAGGTTTGTTTCTGACTGATTTTTAACTAGTCAAAGGTTGTTACTCTACTACAATCTGTATTTAGAGAATAAAATGTACAGTTCATTTCCATGTCCTAGGACAAACAGCTTGTTGCAACATTCATTACTATGTTTTTATGTCCTTCTCTCAGGGATGATTTGGGCAGAGTGCAAGGAGATCTGGTCTCAAGGTCCAAGAGAATATCTTCTTGAGCCTTGGAATTTGCTAGACTTTGGAATGTTGGCCATTTTTGTGGCATCTTTCATCTCAAGGATAATGGCTTTCTGGCATGCATGTGTAGCACAACGCTATGTTGATGAGCACTACACAGATTTAACCAATGTAACTTTGCCTTTTGAGGTGGGATACTTCCAGTTGGGTGAGTCATCTAAAGTCTGGCAAGATTTCACTTCCCGCAAAATTACAGTGTAACTCAACAAGCGATCTTTTTTATTCCAGCTCGGATCGACTGGCTCCCGTCTGACCCTCAGTTAGTTTCAGAGGGCTTGTATGCTATTGCAGTGGTCCTGAGCTTTTCTCGAATTGCATACATCCTGCCAGCAAATGAGAGCTTTGGACCCCTGCAGATATCTTTGGGACGAACTGTGAAGGACATCTTCAAGTTCATGGTTATCTTCATCCTGGTCTTTCTGGCTTTCATGATTGGAATGTTCAACCTCTACTCATATTATCGGGGTGCTAAACAGAATGAAGCTTTCACAACGTGAGTAAAAATATATATTCAAATAAAAATCAGTTATTTTAAATTGTAAAAATATTGTTTTACAATTTTTTTTTGGGATCATACAGAGCCCTGGACATGACTTGCAGGAAAAAAATTGTAGGCTACTAATCCGTTCCCTCGATTTACTAAAACATGCACACGATTTACTATTTCGTTCCGTCGATTTACTAAAACATGCGCACGATTTACTATTTCGTTCCGTCGATTTACTAAAACGTGCAAATAGTAAATTGTGCACATGATTTATAAATCAAGGGAACGAAATAGTAAATTGTGCGCACGTTTTAGTAAATCGAGAGAATTAATTAGTAAATCGTGCACACGTTTTAGTAAATCGAGAGAATTAATTAGTAAATCGTGCACACGTTTTAGTAAATCGAGTTTATGATTTAATTTTTTTTTCTTGCATGTCATGTGTGGGGCTCCGTAGGATCAAATAAATGCAGCCTTGGAAAAAAAATCGTACCGACACCAAACTTTTGAACGGTAGTATGACCAAAGACTATAGAATAACACAAGACGTATCACTCGTATTGTTTTGAATGGGAGAAAGTGCAACGCACAATATGGCGGAATAAGTCCCGCCTTCTAAATAAGAGCCAATCGCCGACTGGTAAAGTCATCGCGTCACTGCAGCAGCCAGTAGAAGCACCGGTTTCTATAGAAACAGTCAGACGCGCGCCCCAGAAATGAGGCACAAGAGATGCGCATTTAGGTCTGCGCATGCGCGTTAGCTTGATCCAGCCTAAAAAAAATACGTTTTTTTGTCATGATTCGAGTGTTTGGAAAAAAAATTATGAGACCATTGTTGTCAGATTTCATTGGTGATTACAAATATGAAATTTAACCGAAAGCTTGGCAAACAGCTTTGGAGAATTTGATGTTTCCCCATTCAAAGAGATAGGAGTTGCACTTGCATGCCCGAGAGGCGTTTCAAAGATGGCCGCCGAGTGAAATGACTTGTCTTAAAGGGACTTTGGTATGACATCTCGAACATTTGGTAGTTGGCAAAATAAACTCATCTCTTATGAAAAAAGGAAACGTTCCTTAGTTTAAATGTCCATCAACACATGTCTTCTTTATCTTTGTAGTGTAGAAGAAAGCTTCAAAACATTGTTTTGGGCGATATTTGGCCTTTCTGAGGTGAGATCAGTAGTCGTGAACAATGGACACAAGTTCATCGAGAACATTGGCTATGTTCTCTATGGAGTTTACAATGTGACAGTAGTCATTGTCCTACTCAACATGCTCATTGCCATGATCAACAGTTCCTTTCAGGAGATTGAGGTACTTTATGTCTTCTCAGTTTTCTTCTTCTTCATATTTCTTTCTAAGAGCTGCTGACATTATAAATCTTTGTACAGCGGACCAAATGGGATCTGTAAATCTGTGTTTAAGACTTTGTGCTGATAAAGCACTCCATTGAAGAGTTTTTTGCATACTGTGGAAAAAACGTTATCTCTATTCTCTTCAGGATGGGATAATTAGTTTGACTGCTTAGTTTTGTTGTAGTAATGTTCTTCACACATCTCTTATCTCTGCATATCAGTATTGATTCATTTGTTGCTGTAAGTATTCAAAACCTTAGTGTTTCCTGGTGTCTTGCAGGATGATGCAGATGTGGAGTGGAAGTTTGCCCGGGCCAAGCTCTGGTTCACCTACTTTGAGGAGGGCAGGACGCTCCCTGTGCCTTTTAACTTGATTCCCAGTCCCAAGTCTGTTGTGGGTCTGGTGATGGGGGCTAAAAGTCTTCTGCAGGAGCTTTTTGACAGACACAAAGCCATTATGAAGGGGTCTGAGCTTAGTGAGGTGAGGCAAATCCACTCTGATTGATTTGTATCATTTGTTTACAATCACAATAAACTAATCCATTTATGTTGCTCTTGTAATTTGTTGGATCATAATTAAGTTGGGACAGAGCAAAACTTGCAGGGACAAGAATCTTTCAAGCTCCAGTCGATATCAGGCATGTTTACTTTTTTGATATTCTTGACTGAATATTTATAATAGATCTGAATATGGTGTGTATTTGAACTTACTTCATTTGATCTGTACAGAAAATTATGAAGCGTCTCGTTAAGCGATACATCATCAAAGCTCAAAATGACAAAGAATGTGATGAAGTCAATGAGGGTGAGTGTGTATTTAAAATTTCAAAGGAATAATTCACCAAAAAATGGTCATGGTCACTATTAATTCATTAAGCAAAAATTTGAAAAAAAATAAGCAAAGCGGTCCAGAACAAGTTTTCTGATTCATATATTTCATAATTAAGACTGAAAACTGCTGTGTTACAGGTGAACTGAAGGAGATTAAGCAGGACATTTCAAGCCTTCGCTATGAGCTGCTGGAGGAGAAGTCACACAACATGGAGGAGCTGGCAAAGCTAGTGAGGACACTTGAAACAAATCTCTCTCAGGACTGCTTGGTATTAAAGTCTAATTGAGGAAGTCAGACAACTATTTTTTTTGTACATAAGCAAATTAGTATCTATTTATCAAGCAAGACATTTTGCACGAAGACTACATGTGGTTTCACATGCTTCTCTGCCTTGGCCTTCTGGTTTAACAGAACAAAGAACAGCTATTGATTTTTCTGTGACTGAAAAAGTGAAATTCTGTGTTTCTGTTTTGGTGATACATTACTGAACAAAAGTTTTTTTGTATGGTACAAATGCACAATTTACTGTTAAAGATTATTTCGGTTAGTACGTACCTTTCAAAACTTGTACAACAACAACAAAAAAAATACATTTATTTCATTCAGAATTATAGATGGTAATAATGCTTGGCGAACAGTTTTCTGTTGCTGGAAATTACCTCTAATGACGTGATCACAATATCAGATATATCAAAATAATTTTCCCTCGATTACATAAAGTTCTGTTCAAGATAAACTATTGAGATAAACTATAATGGGACAGCCCCCTTTTTCAGTATGTCATATTCCTTTTCTCCACAAGGAGTCTTAATGTAACTCTTTAAGTAATATGCCTTATTTCTCCTTTTTTGTGTAACAGAAGAATTTCTGGTCACAGTTAAGTCTCCAACTAAGCATGAGACGAATTCAGGAACATTTATGTTATGCAAATTAAAAATATCCCAGAGTTATGGTGTGAATATAAGGCCATATTTTTGGTTTTTGAAATCCATCACAAAATGCTCCACAGAGAATGGAAAAATAAAGAATGCAGCAGGCTTCATGAATCAGAGCCGTTTTGTTTGACTCTGCTGACACAATAACACATGCTGCCAAGTTGGCAAAGCTTTGTTTAACCAGAGCAACACAAACCTTTAGATAAAGCCTGTCTAGAATAATAATAAAAAAAAGTATATATATATATATATATATAAACTTGTGGCTAAATCCTGGTAAGGTTTTTATTGTAAAAGCTACTACAGTCTGTAATTTGTATGCACCTGAATGGTACATCTTTGACATCCTTTCTGTTCACATGTTGTAACATCAATTGCATTTCCTTTCTGGAAATCACTTAGCTGGTTTCCCCTGGACTTTTTGTTAAAGGTCCTTAAGATGATAATGTCAGAGATCCTCATATCCATCCACAGTACAGGAAAAAACCCTTTTTACAAGCAAATGATACCACAGGAGAATTTAACTTACGAAAATACTTGGGGGAATTACAATCAGATATTGTTTTTTGTAATTATGTGGGTCATACTGATGTACTGTACAGTACAAAGGCAAAGTGAAGTAATGTTTTCAAATTTCTAAATCTGGAATCTTTTGTCATTTTTCATGTTCTCTCAACAGTGTATGCAAAGCAGACCAAAACTGAAAGCCTTTTAGATTTGAAATAATTTGGCAAAGATGTATGGATGGATGGAGACAGATAGACGGACAAAAGAACAGGTCAAAACACAATCATGGTTTCAGTAAATAAACATTTTATTAGTTAAAAATGCTTTATGAAAAAAAAACCCCATCAAACATTAAATTACTTTGTGAATGATGTTAATTAACAGTATAATAATCTATATAACAATTCTTTTTTTCCATTTCAAGGTATAGAAATGCTAAACCAGTGTAAAATAAAATACAGCAGAGCCATTACTTGGAAAAACTGCATTTTTTTCATGAGCACAAACTATAACAAATTATAACTGAGACACTACAAAATTTAACACTGCAAGAAGTATTTTGTCTTTTTTTGATTGTACTTCATTAAACAAAATCTATATTACGTTTAACAGTATAACCTAAACTATTGAAAGAACACTTTTTTGCTAAACGGCACAAGTTTGACAGTATATTAGTATAATAAAATAAGTATATAAGAAACTTTTTTTGGCTCGTAAAGTCAGTTCATTCAAGATATATTTTCTTGAAATTTGGGGGAAAAAAGTTAAGGACATGGAAAAGTTCTTATAAAAAAAAAAAACACTATTCAGAGGCACCGATTTTCTCTTTAGCCTTTTGAAATTGTATGGAATAACAATGAGTGTCAACTCATTGATTTCACCTAAAAGATTCAACAATTACTGAAACGACAGTATATTAGTATAATAAAATAAGTATATAAGAAAAAATATTTTTGGCTCATAAAGTCAGTTCATTCAAGATGTATTTTGTTGAAATTTGGGGGAAAAAAGTTAAAGACATGAAAAGGTTCTTATTAAAAAAAACACTATTTAGAGGCACAGATTTTCTCTTTAACCTTTTGAAATTGTATGGAATAACAATGAGTGTCAACTCATTGATTTCACCTAAAAGATTCAACAATTACTGAAATGAAAGATGACCTGCATCTACCAAAAATGGCTGATCTTTTGGTATCACTGAAAAGATCAATAAAAGTCAATAAAACATACTACTAACAATTTCACATATGTCACATTGGGCAATACAGTATCTTCATCTACTTAATATGGTCACTAATTAATGCATATGGCACAGGTATAATTCTCCCTCTATACATTTCCTTCAGAGCCGTACCGCAACACTGATCAGAGTGTTATGAGCTCATGTCTACAGTTTTAAAGTATCAGAGCCCATTAGCATTATGGGCCACATATAAATATAGAGTGTATGTTAATACATTCAACTGCATGTACCTAGATGGTAATAAAATCTACTGTACATTTAAGACAAAGGTGATATTTACATCCTGAATAAACTTTATCAAATGCAATGGTTAATGAACTGGTTATAATACTACACAAAAACTATAATGCTATGCAAAAACGATTCACATACAGTAAAGCAGCAATGTACATTTAAATGGTCCCTTTTTTGCAGAAATGAACACCATGGATACCATGGACTTTTGCCTTTTTTTGGCCCCATCAGAAGAACACCACATAATTCTCTGGGATAAGTCCAGTTTTGCCATCATATGTAGCTTGGAGCCAGCCAGGTTCCACTGACGCATACACTGCATGGACATTAAGACAAACACATAACAATAAAGAGTTAAAAGCAGTACACAACATTCTACATAGCCTTTTGTGTTTCTATTTCCTAATAAAACTTGAGGCTTATAGCTCAAACTGTCTCTTTAGCAACAGTACACAAAGTGCAGTTTTAAACAGAGTGTGGTTACCATTGGAGAAGAGCGCCCCTTGAGGAAAGCTGAGCTCATGACTATGCTCTGCTTGACAGGAATACAAGGCTTTAGCCTCTCTGTAAAAACACCAGAGGGAGTTAGAGACAAGACCATTAAGGAAACTCACTAACATCAACAATACTTAAACTTTGGCTTTTCTAAGTACAGACAATATCAAGAAATTCAGTCAAATTACAGCACATTTCAATGCCTGTCATTTAAAAAGTTCTACACACAATAATTTGATTGTTTTCAGTAACCAAGAGCATTTTTAAGACACACTTTACTGCATTTTTTATTATTTGCAAAGAAAGTCAGGCTGGAAAAAACAACACAACAACAAAATATACAGAACAAAGCCCAAATTCTGCCCAAGAAAGTGGAACGTAATTCTAGGTATAGGCAGCAGCATTCAAAAGTTTGGGGTCTGTAAGAATTTTTTTTCAAGTAATTAATACATTAGATGCATTGAAGATGATAAGGATGGTATAATGTCTCAAAAAATGTATTAAGCAGCACAACATTTATAATAAGAATCAGCATATTAGAATGATTTCTGAAGGATCATGTGACATTCAACTTTGCCATCACAGAAATAAATTACATTTTAAAATATATTAAAATATCAAACGTAAATTGTAATAATATTTCACAATATTACTGCTTTACTGTATTTTTGATCAAATAAATGCAAAAACAAAAAAATCTTAACAACCCCAAACTTATGAACAATAGTGTATAAGGAAAAATGCCAGACAATGACAACCCTAACCCAGACTTCAGAAATATCCTCATAAGATATAATACAGCATAAATGATATCTGATCACGACTGCATTGTCTTTCTCTTAGCTTTCTCTCAGTGCAGACAATGCAAAAGTTATAAACACACACACACACACACACACACACATATATATATATATATATATATATATATATATATATACACTACCAGTCAAAAGTTTGGAATCAGTAAGATTTTTAATGTTTTTAAATAAAGTTTCGTCTGCTCACCAAGGCTGCATTTATTTAATTAAAAATACAGTAAAAACAGTAATATTGTGAAATATTATTACAATTTAAAATAACTGTTTTCTGTTTGAATATATTTTATAAAGTAATTTATTTCTGTAATCAAAGCTGAATTTTCAGCATCATTACTCCAGTCTTCAGTGTCACATGATCCTTCAGAAATCATTCTAATATGCTGATTTGCTGCTCAAGAAACATTTATGATTATTATCAATGCTGAAAACAGTTGTGTACTTTTTTTTTCAGGATTCCTTGATGAATAGAAAGTTAAAAAAAACAGCATTTATCTGAAATACAAAGCTTTTGTAACATTATACACTATCATTCAAAAGTTTGGGGTCAGTAAGAATTTTTATTTTTATTTTTTTGAAAAGAAATTAAAGAAATTAATACTTTTATTCAGAAAAGTATTATGCAGAAGAGCTGAAGGCCACTATCAGAGCAACCTGGGCTCTTATAACACCTGAGCAGTGCCACAGACTGATCGACTCCATGCCACGCCGCATTGCTGCAGTAATTCAGGCAAAAGGAGACCCAACTAAGTATTGAGTGCTGTACATGCTCATACTTTTCATGTTCATACTTTTCAGTTGGCCAAGATTTCTAAAAATCCTTTTTTTGTATTGGTCTTAAGTAATATTCTAATTTTCTGAGATACTGAATTTGGGATTTTCCTTAGTTGTCAGTTATAATCATCAAAATTAAAAGAAATAAACATTTGAAATATATCAGTCTGTGTGTAATGAATGAATATAATATACAAGTTTCACTTTTTGAATGAAATTAGTGAAATAAATCAACTTTTTGATGATATTCTAATTATATGACCAGCACCTGTATATATACACACACACACACACACTCTCAAACTTTTATGTTAGGTGTCGATTAATCACATCTAACATAAAAGTTTGTAAACACACACATATACACAAACTTTTATGTTAGATGTGATTAATTGCGATTAATCGATTTGACAGCACTAATAATAATAAACTTAATAATACACTTAAACTGGCTTATTACCTTCCTATTGTTGGCTGGGAAATCATAGGACTCTCAAAGATTGCTGCCCGGCAGGCCACACTGAGAAATAAAAGCATGCCACATTTGTCATATTGACAGCAACTGAGATCAGTATAACAAACTGATTTTTCATTATGACAGAAGATCACTGAGGTTTTGCTTACACAGATCCCGGTCTCTGGTAGCCATTGCTGGCTGAGGAGTCAGCTCTGTATCTCACACTCTCTTTAGGAGGAAGATCAGGCAGGTGGAGGGACTTGAGACTGTCTCTTTGACTGCGTGACACCAGGCTCTGGATGGAGCCGTGACAACTTCTGAAACCTGTGCGTTACCAAGAAACATATATGTGTGTGTGAATCATTATGTCTTGGGAAAAGTATCCTTTATGTTGTTTCTTTTTCTTATGTTTCAAATGGTTACTGTAGCCAAATGCCACAAGGGGGAACAAGCAAACAATGTTTCTTTCTGTAGTCAAGGCCAACAGGCCTTGGGAGAGACTAGGGAGCAGGATTTTATAGTTAAAGTGTTAGTTCACCCAAAAATGAAAATTCTGTCATTTATTACAGGGTGTCATGTCGTTCCACACCCGTTAGACCTTCGTTCATCTTCAGAACGCAAATTAAGATATTTTTGATCAAATCCGATGGCTGTGAGGTCTGCATTGACAGAAAGATAATTAACACTTTCAAGTGCCCAGAAAGGTACTAAAAACAGTTAAAACAGTTCACGTGACTATAGTTGAACCTTATTGTTATGAAGCGACAAATACTTGAATACTTGAATAATATGAATACTTTTTGTGCACCAAAAATACAAAATAACGACTTTATTCAACAATATCTAGTGATGGGCGATCTCAAAACACTGCTTCATGAAGCTTCAAAGCTTTACGAATCTTTTGTTTCGAATCAGTGGTTTGGAGCGTGAAAGTCACGTGATTTCAGTAAATGAGGCTTTCTTACATCATAAGTGTTTTTAAATTTCAATGGTTCACCACTGGGGGGCGTGACTTTGGCAGTTTGATACAGGCTCCGAACCACTGATTCGAAACAAAAGATTCGTAAAGCTTCGAAGCTTCATGAAGCAGTGTTTTGAAATCACCCATCACTAGATATTGTTGAATAAAGTTGTTATTTTGTTTTTTTGGTGCACAAAAAGTATTCTCGTCGCTTCATAACATTAAGGTTGAACCACTGTAGTCACATGAACTGTTTTAAAAACGTCTTTAGTAGATTTCTGGGCATTAAAAGTGTTAATTATCTTGCTGTCAATGGAGGCCTCACTGAGCCATTGGATTTTATCAAAAATATCTTAATTTGCGTTCTGAAGATGAACGAAGGTCTTACGGGTGTAGAACGACATGAGGGTGAGTAATAAATGACCGAATTTTCATTTTTGGGTGAACTAACCCTTTAACTAAAACTAAAACATTTCTCTTTTAGATTAACTTGATGTACTAAAATAACAAAAACTGAAATAAAAGGTAATAAAAACTACACAGACTTATAAAAAACAACTACTAATAAAAATGACAAAAACACACAACAAAACTACTAAAACTTTAACGAAAATGAAAACAGAAAATACAAAAATAAGAACTATTTCAAAATATAAAAAACTCTAATATCTCAGTGATACTAAAATGATGCTGCTAGAAAGGTAGAGAAACTGTTTTATGAAGAAGATATTTGCATTCTGAGAAGTAATGCATATAATGGGATGTTGAGGAAGACTAAGGTGGATGAATGTGAACCAGAAGTGTACGTGTTTGGAAACAGGAAAGAAACTTATGATAATTTGATGCAAAAATGCAGCTAAATTTACTCTTTCTTACCCTCAGAAATGTGAAGTGAAGTGAGAGAAGAGCAGGTGGACAGACTGCGTTGTTCTTCCCCATGATCCTCCAGTGTCTCTCCTAGGGTCCTCTGGAGAATCTCTGAAGCCGGAGAGCTTCGATCCCCAGGGCTTGTACTCAGTGCTTCTTCCCATTCTCCGTCAGTCTTGTTGGCATCCTCTTTGGAGCTGGAATCAGGGCTGGTGGTGCAAGCAGGGCTTTTAGGCCCATTGGAGGAGGGAGATGGAGTGGTCCAGCACAGACTCCCTGATGCCTTGTGTTTGGAACGAGAAGGGGAGCCTGTCTTAGAGCAGCTGTTCTGTTCTGAAGAGTGCGATGAGAGAGACTCCATACTGCCCATGGGAGTGCTACTTGGACTGCTGCTGAATGTGTCACCTGATGGAGAGAAGGGGTTAAATTGACTGCTCTAACAGATGGACAAAATGCCTGTTTTTGGGGACACTTACTGTCAGCATCAGCCAGGCACAGGGTGGGAGGGTACAGGCCTCTGGATTTACGGGACCCTGAAGACAGGCAGATGGCTTTGCTGCGACGGGCACTGGCACGAGACTGAGAGTGAGAGTGAGGCTGAGGCTGTGGCAGGGGGACGTTAGGGTCAGGAGCTTGATGAAATATCTAAGAAAAAAAAGACAAGAAAAGTGTTGTGATCTAACCTAAGAACATTAGATGAGCAAAAGTATATAAAAACAAATATTTGATAGTTAAGAAGTAGGGCTGTACCATATACGTACTGTACCTTATTGGTTATTGCAAGATATACACTCAAAAGTTTCTCTTATTCTCATCAAAGATGCATTTATTTGATAAAAATACATCCAAAACCGTAATATTGTGAAATATTATTACAATTTAAAATAACAGTTTTCTATTTTAAAGTTTGAAAATGTAACTTATTTCTGTGATGGTAAAGCTGAATTTTCAGCACCATTACTCCAGTCTTCAAGGGTTAGTTCACCCAAAAATGAAATTTCTGTCATTAATTACTCACCCTTATGTCGTTCCAAACCCGTAAGACCTTTGTTCATCTTTGGAACACAAATTAAGATATTTTTTATGAAATCCGAGAGGTATCCGAGAGTCCTCCATAGACAGCAATTTAACCACCACTTTCAAGGTCCAGAAATGTACTAAAGACATCGTTAAAATAGTCCATGTGACTGCAGTGGTCAACCTTAATTTTATTAAGCGATGAGAATACAATTTGTGCGCAAAAACAAAACAAAAATAACGATTTTATCCAACAATGCGTGTGATGCTGAAGCAGGAGCCGGCCAATAAAGTCTGCGTTCTGACGTAGAATCTGGAAGCGCTGAATGTAAACAGCGTATGAGAATGACACGGAAGAAAAGATATTGTTGAATAAAGTCGTTATTTTTGTTTTTGTGCACAAAAGGTATTCTCGTCGCTTAATAAAATTAAGGGTGACCACTGCAGTCACATGGACTATTTTAACGATGTCTTTAGTACCTTTCTGGACCTTGAAAGTGGTGGTTAAATTGCTATCTTTGGAGGAGTCACATACCTCTCGGATTTCATAAAAAATATCTTAATTTGTGTTCTGAAGATGGATGAAAGTCTTACAGGTTTGGAACGACATGAGGTAATTAATGACAGAAATTTCATTTTTTGGGTGATCTAACCCTAACTAAAATAAAAACTAAAACTATTAAATTTAAAATGATTGATTCTAGTATTATTAACCATTTTATTTTGAGTTTATTCAGGCAAAATGTTATACAATTGTAATACTGGATATTTACTAGTTAATGGCAGTAACATGAATTATTTATTGGCTAGAATTTTAAATATTCTTGTTGAAAAACCTTGTAAGGGTAAACCTAGTAGTCAGATAAGCAATTTTCATCTTTTATTTAACAATTCATTCCTCTATTAGCATGCTGTCTATTAAAAGAGAATTGTTTGTTTAAATGATCACCTTATCATAGTTTTCTATCAAGATCTCTACAACAATATTTTGAAATTTGATGTTCATCATGGCAGCAACTGTCTCTTCCTGAGAACGCATGAGTGTTGGGCCAAAAATCACACCCAGGTTAGACACGGTCATCAGATTCTTCTGACTATGTGTGGAAACCCTGTCAAAAACAGCAGAACATTTTTTTAAAAACACTATGGTTAGCACCACCTTGTGGAATTTAAAGCACACTCATGAACAAATGTATTAGACGTGCAGTTTCTTCTTCAATGTTCAAGAACTAGAGCGACATACACATGAAGATGTTTTATCAGAATATCCAGCATTTCTTTATTCTTGTCAGGGAGCTTGTGAACGAGGGCGTGAACAGCACAGACCCTGTAGTTCTGATCATCAGACTCTAAAAAAACAATCCAAAAGCATCGAATCATTAAATAAACAGTCACAGATGGAAGGATGAGTTCATAGAGAAGAGAACATGCTAGAACTCACTGACTGCCATGATGAAGTCTTTGTGGAGTCTGTAGGTCATGAGAGGTTCTGCCAGACACCTGCAGGGAACAGAATTACTTACTTTATTTCCTTGATAACATGCCATTTTCAATAAGTAAAGATTATGGCAATTATTTACAAACCTGAGGTAATTCTTCAGGCCACTAGTGATGGTCTTGTTATCCCAGGTGTCTGGGTCAAGGTCCATATCTGCAGGAGCTTTGGCTGCTGGAAGGGTAAAATGAACTCATGTTAAATGGAATTTGGCTTCAAAAACATATGCTTAAAGGGATAGTTCACCCAAAAATGAAAATTATCCCATGATTTACTCACCCTCAAGCCATCCTAGGTGTATATGACTATCTTCTTTCAGGTGAACACAATCAGAGATATATTTAAAAATATCCTTGCATTAAAGATTTATAATGGTAGTGAACGGGCCGGTTTTGAAGCCAAAAATAAATGCATTCCTCCATCATAAATATAATTTATATGGCTCAAGGGGGTTAATAAAGGCCTCCTGAAGCAAAGTGATGGTTTTTGTAAGAAAAATATCCATATTTACAACTTTATAATCTAAAATAACTAGCTTCCGGCAGACGAAAATCTTTGGAGAGCCAGGATATTCTCCGAATTGTGTTCGTCTGAAAGAAGAAAGTCATATACACCTAGGATGGCTTGAGGGTGAGTAAATCATGGGGTAATTTTCATTTTTGGGTGAACTATCCCTTTAAGGTTATTGTAAATAGTGTATTTCTAACAATCTTTATTAAAAAAAAAAAAAAAAACACAATAGTATAAAAATGGTACTATGTTAAAGTCTTTATGTACATGAATTTATCAGGTTTCTGTAGAAAGAAAAAAAAAACATTCTGTACTACTGGATTTCTAAATTACTGTACCAAATACTGAGGTCATCAGTCGCTGGACTTTAGAGTTAACTCCACCTATTCTGTACAGCCCCATTGTGTTAATGCCTAGACATGAAAGGGAAAAGTCAATTTTTGCATTATAAGCAATTAAACGCAATAAAAAAGTAAAAATATTCTGCAAGTTAATCAATAAATGTAGTTCATTTAGTAGCTAAATAAACTTCTTGTATATAAGTTTAATAAATTATTACTGATTTAACCTGATTCAATTTAGTTGAAGCCATGAAAGTCATATTTTTGTTTAGACATACCGTATTCATTTAAAGGTTTGAGGTCAGTGAGATTTATACTCTAATTCAAGGCTGCATTTATTTGATCAAAAATACAGTAAAAACAGTAATATTGCGAAATATTATTACAGTTTAAAAACTGTTTTCTATTTTAATATATTTTAAAATCCAATTTATTACTGGCAAAGCTGAATTTTCAGCAGCCATTACTCCAGTGATTAATAGAAAACTAAATAGAAATTTTAAAAACGCATTGCAAAAAATAAAAAGCATTTATTTTAAATACAATTGTTTTTATAACAATATAAAAGACACTTAAAGGGATAGTTCACCCAAAAATGAAAATTCTGTCATCATTTACTCCCCCTCAAGTTGTTCCAAACCTGTATGAATTTCTTTCTTCTGCTGAACACAAAGGAAGATATTTGGAAGAATGTCAGTAACCAAACAGATCTACCATTGACTACCACAGTATTTATTTTTCCTACTATGGTAGTAAACGGGGGGCAAGAATAAATAAATACTATGATCTGTTTGGTTACTGACATTCTTCCAAATATCTTCCTTTGTGTTCAGCAGAAGAAAGAAATTCATACAGGTTTGGAACAACTTGAGGATAAGTAAATGATGACAAAATATTCATTTTTTGGGTAAACTATCCCTTTAAAGTTACTATCACTTTTGATCAATTTAATGCATCCTTGCTGAACAAAAGTATTAATTTCTTACTGACAAAAATTTTGAACGTAGTGTACATACATACACATAAATGTACATAATACATGTCATAATACACGTAATGCAAAACTTAAATGAAATGAAAAGGATGCAGACTCACCTCTTGTTTCCACAAGCTCTATACACTTCCTTACAAAATTAAAGCCTGCTTCATTTAGGAATGCTGTGGACACAGAGAGTTTATATGTTGTATAAATATGAGGCCAATGCAGGTTAACTATTTTTGTCTCATGAATCAAAAGGCATGTGAATGCAAGTTCAAATTGAACTGTATGTCTATATTACAAACTGCCAAATGAAACAGTTCATCTTACTCTACATACACCAAAAATGACAATTAAACAGATGAACTTACTTTCTTCTTTCTTGCTCAGAAGTGCTGGAAGGGTGTAAATCTAGAAGAAATCAGAATGTGTTTATAAAACACAAAGATAAATGTGATTTAAAGCATATACATTAATGAAATAAATTGCATAATCCATATCTCTTCACAGAAATAAATTATAAGGCCGAATATACAAAATACAATTTATAGTTTTACACTATAAACATACACCCACTAATAATCCTTTGTATATAAGAATTCACAAACTCAGCTAAATAATAACGGTGCAATGAGGGTCAAATGAGTTGAAGCCAATCAACTACAGCTGACAGCATAAGAGTCCAAACAAAGAGTCATTAGTGAAGTGTAAATTCTCAGTTGTCATCTTTTTCCTGTCCATGTGTAAACTATTCATTCCCTGGAGTTCAAAGAGCCTCTATAACAACAATTACGTGTCTATAATGGGAAAAGGGAGTCAGTGATAACTTGGGCTAAAGAAAAAAGAAAACCTCTTTAAAGTGCAAAAATAATGCCCATTCAAATGGGTTTCCTTGTCTGTCATTGGTCAGCCAAACAGATATCCTGACTTGGATGCCATTGGTTTAGCCGAGAATAAAAAACTGCCACCCTTTATTTTACTGTCGTTTACTGTTATCTTATCAGGATTTTAAAAAAATACAATCTTTACAATTAAGTTCTTGCACTATGAACAGACATATGTTTATCAAACCGAGAGCAGAGTCTCATTTTGAGCAGCGTAGGCTGGGCGGCTGCTCTTACCGGCTCTTTTCCGTCCATGGCCTCCATCCACAGCCTTCTGTTGGATTCAGAGAGAGCCTGAAGAGTGATGATGCCATGCCTGTGGGACAGATTGATAGACGTTAACTCTCAACTACTGGTGTAAGGTGAGAGGTGGTATAAGAATTTTTCATAATTTATCTGTTTATTTATTACCAGGATTTTTTAAATCAAGCTCTAAGCATTAAGCCTATGCATAATGAGAGGTTTCCAAAGCCTGCAAACAAAGCTTGGAATGTAGCAAAAAGCAGTTTTTTCTTCACTGCCATTCACCGGCTCCAACTCGGCAAAAGAAATCATATTTTGCCTGAGTTGTGAGGTTTTAATTAATTCAATGAGTTAAAGGCACGGGTATCACAAAAGAAATCAAACGCATGTCTTTCTACAGGCTTTATGCCAAACTTGACATGAACAAACAGGAAAACTCATTGCATCCGATTGTAGGAGAAAGTGTTAACGGCTGTACGAACTAACAGTGATACCTATAGATTTTTAAGGTACTCAGCTAACCTAGATAATTCTTGATATTGTTGATGATTCATTCAGTTTAAATATCTAAATGTTAATGAGAAGAAAAATAAAAAACTTTTATGCTCATCTTTGCTCGCTCCTTTGAAGGTCTCTTGTGTAAAACAGCTCTATATATAACGAAGCGCATACAAAAAACCTAAACCGGAAGCAATGCAACCTGTTTTACAGGTTGTTGTGCATAACCCCCATTGTGTTATCCTCACTAGCTTTACTTGTATACAGTGTTGCAAAGTGGGCTACTTTTACACTGTTGCCGCGGGTTGTTTTTCATGTCCGCGGGTTGAATCGACCCAAAATAACGTGATATTTAGCCCCTGAAATGTGATTTTACCAGGAGAGCCCCTCCAAAAACGTGAATTTTACCCCCCAGAAAGCAATTTTTACCGTGGGACCCCCCTGAAATGTGATTGGGCTAGTTTTGGGCTAGTTTTGAAGAGCAATTGGGCAGGTTTTGTTGTGAAAACCTAGCAACCCTGCTCGTACAGCACTTAAAGTATAAATTTTTTTCAACTAACTTTTTTTCTGGTTTGGTTTTGGTCAAAAACACTCACAAATTTACTAGTTTGAAGTCTGAATCACTCAAAAGCTTCACCGAATCCATCAGAGCAGCTACTGAATTAACATCCGATTGACTTACTGAACAACATGTCTGAATTTTTTGTAATTAGTGATATAAAAAAACAGTAAAATGTTACAAAAATAGAACTTCTTGTTTAGTATGTTTAGGGCACTGTTATATAGCATTAAAAAGTAACTTAGGGAGTGTTCACACTTGTAGTTCGGTTCTCTCTCTTTTTTTTGGGACCAAAAGAGAAAGTGATAGGCTACATTTAGTCCTGGTCTGCTTAATGTTCACACTGTCATTTTTAACAATGAACCTAAATACACACACAAAAAAACAGCTATTATGATGTATATTGTTTGCGACTTATAGAACATCCAAAACAATGCTATGTGCTGGGTTACATCAAAGCCTTTAGATATATAAAGATGGTGCACTCATATTACTATGAATGGGAGAAAGTGCAAGACGAAGTCCTGCCTCTTAAATATAAGAGCCAGTCACAATTGGTAAAGTAATTATTTGCTGCGTCCGAAATCACGTACTGTTGAGTAGGTACTACATTTGAAATTTTGAATTTAAATTTACTTCACGACCATAAAAAAAAGGACATTCTATATAATACGAATGCGTGTAGTATGAATGAATTTGGACGTACTACATCCGCCATGTTGTTGCTGTCACATGACCTACCAGCGTCAGTTACGTCCCTTCAACTCCATTCACAAATCCTCTTCCGTGGCCTCATGGGACAGTTAAGTGTCCGTCGTATGTGCACTTCAGAATCTCACCGAAAGTAGCAAGTCATCCGGGTCCTTTTCGCCTACTGTTTTTCGAATACTATGAATACTACTCTGTTTGCGTACTGTTTTTTTTGTCATGATTTGAGCATTTAGAAACAAATATGAGACAGCTGCTGTCAAATTTCACTGGTGATTTCAAATATGACATTTAATCGTAAGTTTGGTGAACAGCTTTGGAGAATTTGATACTTCCCCATTCAAAGAGACAGGAACTGTACTTGCATGGCTGAAATAGCTGCCGAGAGGCATTTCGAAGATGGTCACCGAGTGAAATGACTTGCCTTAAAGGGACGCTGGCTAAATGCACTCAGTGTATGTGCGTATATATGATGGTATTTTTACCAGCTGAGAACTCACAAACAGCTTATTAAGTGTGTAAAGGAGTCGAAACAGTGCCAGGAATGCCTCCGTTGCACACAAATGAAGATCTGCTGCAGTTCTGACACCTGAAAAAAACATTTTCAGACCCCCTGAAAATGTGGGTCCCGGTCCCCTTGTTTGGTGCACCAAGGTTCGGACGGAAACGTTATTTAAATAAACTTGTTCAAATGAACTGCATTAACAGAGCATTCGTTCTGGAGTTTGTTTTAATCAAACTAAACCTTCCAAGTGTGAACACACCCTTAAATACAGCACATCAGGGGAAGGGAGCTTGGTTTTCTTAAAAGTTATATTATTAGAACATGGCAGCAGTCCAGGATAAAAGTGCAACGTACCGATGGGCTTTAGAGAAACATTGCAGATAACTGAACAGAAGCCCTTCACAAGGGTTACCTCTTCAGTTATGAGGAGAGAAAATAAGAGATGGAAGGAAGGAGAGAGTGTTGAAAATGACAGTATTAAACACAATCTTCTGCAGCACTCAAATTTCTCTCACACAGCCTTTCCACACACCTTTCCACCACCTCAATGTCGAAGCAGAATCGCTTGTCAATAGAGTCAGTCCTCCGTCTGATGCAGGACTTCAGCTTAAACATCTCAGGGGGACTCATGATCAGTCCATTCTATCAATAAAAGACAAAATATACCTAAATATAAAAATGAGAAATTAAGCTAATAACATTTAAATGCTAAACATTTAATACCTGTTTGCCTCCAGATTTGAATTCAGAGTTGCTCATCGTAAACATTTTGGTCCCTTTCTCATATGTGCAGTAATGGCGACTCCATGTGCACCCCAAGGGTCCTTCAACAGAAGACAGATGATCACTAATGCACATGATTTGTTGCCGTGAACAAGAATTTAGACCTATTAACAATCTACTTCAAAATCAATATTCTAAATATACACTGGTGTTCAAAAGTTTGGGGTCAGTATGTTTATTATAACTTTTATTCAGCAAGGCCACATTATATTGATCAGTACAGACTTTTTTGACAGTAAAGACTTTGGTTGCACTTTATTTTACAGTATGTGCACTTACATGTACTTACCGTGTACTTATCTAAGAAAGTACTGGGTAATATAAGGTAACTACATGGGTTCAGGTTAGGTTTAGGGGTAGGTTCAGGGTTAGTACCTAGTTATTACCCAGTTATTGCAATTACTATAATAAGTACATAGTGTGGGTAACAGGACTGTAAAATAAAGTGCTACCAAGACTTTTACATTGTTACAATTTTTTTAATTTCAAATAAATGCTGTTCTTTCAATTATTTTGACTTTGATTTATTCATCAAAAAAAGTATCACCATTTTATGCAGTACAATTGTTTGACCCCAAACTTTTGAACATTATATTATATTATATTATATCAGTATTCAGTATTATTATCAGTATTCTAAATGTATATTATAACTTACATATTTAACATTTAGCTCTATATTATTTTTTTTTACTAGATCAAATATATTAATTCAATTGCTCTGGCATGAATATGCTTAGGAGGATACTCACGTTTCTCTTGCACATAAAGGAAGCCCTCCATGGTCCACTGTCCTGGAGCTTTAAAGTCCTGCTCTGCAGACCTTATCCTTCTCATCAAATTCTCCACTTCCTGTCTTGTGCTCTCAAAGTTATTCCTTGTCTTTAGAGGGAACATCAAAACAACAGTGTACTGGTTCTATAGGGACATCACTGAAATCCAAAGTACAGTTCCTTCCATATGCAGAAATAAATACTGGATACTCTAATATATAAACATAATATAAACATAATGTGTTTGTTGGCTCATTATCAGACTATGTCAGGCCACGTCATCTGAAGTCTCTTACATTTTGGAGGTTGAACTGTAGCTGCTGCTTGTACGGCTCAAACTCGTGTGCCAGTTCGTAACCCTCATGATAGAAAGTGAACAGTCCCTGGAGGAAAGCTAGCAGCTGTGAAAAAGACAGAGGCAGTTTGAACAGTTGTATAAAAGCAACATCACACTCATAATTATGCACAATCTACCCATTTATATGTTGATAGATGTGCAGGATGTGGCTATTATCGTCACTTTCTTTCTGATAGGCATGTGCTCCAGAGAAACAACACTGCTAATGTTATAAGATGTGTCAATAGATTAAAAACAGTGTAGCAATTTTTGTCTCAGTAAGAGGAAGTCTTTGTATTTCTCATCTCCCCAAATAAAAGTTGCATTCATAGTGCTGCAGAAATGGAAATCGGTGTGTCTTACCGGCTCAACGAACTCAAATTTTTTCCTCTCTTGCACTTCTTGGATTTTGAAAACATATTCCAGGGAGGCGTCATAGAAGACCTGTCTTTCCTTATTTATCTGGGTGTCTGCCTTTAAAAAAATAACTTATAATCAAACCATTTGGTGAGGGTAAAGGAAATCGTTCAAAAATTATACTTAATTATATACTGTAACTCTGGATATTTTATAGCAATAAAAGAACATTCAAGTTACCTCTTGCAAAAGGGACTCTTTTTTTCTGGAAGACAGGCTTAAGTGCTTCTCCAAAACAGTGTAATATTTCTCAGTCTCCTTGTCAAATTTCTTCTTCCCTTCCTACACACACACACACAAAAAAAAAAAAAAAAAAAAGGTGGCATGAGTTGGAATTTCCTGTACTGTAATTTTGGTGATAAATGTTTTTTGCAGAGATAAGACTATCTAGACTTGTAAACAAACACCATGTAAGAGTCTGAAAACATGAGGAGAATTTATATTTGTTTATTTTCATTCCATAGCTCAAAAACAAAGCCTGAAATTTAATAACCAGTAGATGGCAGACTCATATTTGGCTTTTAAATAACTTTAATTCAAGTGACATTTAGACTGGCACAATATTCTGCTGAAAGCACAACAGATTTCCACAAAATTCAACTGGCCATTATTTATATATTTTATTATATATTTATAATAAAATAAAAAATTATATATATTTTATTACACATTATATATATATATATATATATATATATATATATATATATATATATATATATATATATATATATATTATGTTTATATATTTATATATTTAGTTCCATTTAATTTCTATTAAATAAATTAAAAACACTTTAATTTATAAATAAATTAAATATATATTGTTTAATATTTCAATAAAGTTCTACTCATTTCCACAACAAGCATAACTGTTTTTGTTTTACTTATTATAATTGAAATAATTAACAAAATTTTATGTGTAGCTTTCTGAATAAGTGTTTCAGATTCAGCACAGCTGCGTTTAAAATAATCTACCATATTAAATCCATCCAGTCGAATGTCACATATTTACACTCAAAGTCAGAAAAAAAACTGTGAAATATAAAAAGGAAAATGTGAAGACTGAGTGTGGGTCTATAACATTAGAAAAGCATACAGTTACCTCCAACTAAAACACAATTTTTTTTAACAGAGCAGCATTTTTTACATAGAAAATATGAGGCTGAACAACTATTTATTGTGGATAATTTGACAATCTAGTATGATCCAGCTGAACAAGAAACTAAATGACTCATCAGCTCAGCTGACTGGGAGTGACGCGCCTCTTCAGAACATGTGCGGCATGTACACTTCCTTAATCACTGAGGTATCATCAGTGATGAGCGTGTTAAAGCTGATGACTCTGAGTACCCATGTAACCACAGATAAAAAAACAACAAACATTGTGCGTATTTCCAATTCTATGGGACATCCTAAGGCTCTAAATGAGGCTGAGTAAAGATGTTTACAATAGACAAGACCCCCACTTCCTGTGCCCGCACTGACTGCACCTATTTACATTGGACAGAGCATTTATGCGCTGCAGACCTCCAGCAGTGAGAATCTTTTCCTTGAGACTGCAACTGAAACCAGTTTGAAGCTGTTTGTTTTTCCTGTTTGACATCAGCCCAACCTTTCCCATGACCCTCTAATGGACACGCCGTCTAAACCATAGACTGGACTTGCCAAACAACAGACTGGAGGAATCTCATTTTTGACATGCTTAGTCCAGTTTCTAGGCCCATCTGCTGGCTAGCAATGACATCACTCTCTCTAGGAATGTGTTCTTTCTTTACAAGGGTAAGGGTTTTAAAAAAGACATGCATGCAGGCACTCAATGAAAATATTTTCTCTGCACTAAATAAACACTTCTCAAGCAAGGGTGTAAATTTTATTTTTTTTACACTTTGGATGTGTTAGCCTTGTTATACAGTATGCTATGGAGTCCCTAAAGGGACATGGTGATGGAAAAAACATATGAGATGGGACATGGGAGGAAAAATATTTTTTTCTTTTATGTTCTCTTTTATGTCCTCTCTTTTAACTTTTATATTCTCTCACATATTGACATATATTCTCAATCTTAAATATATTTTTTCCTCCCATCTCATATTTTTTCCACCACTATGTCCCTTTAGGGGCTCCATAGTATGCAGACATAGAAAAATTAAATAATATGCAAGTACACCATCTAGGGCTGGACGATTAATCGAAAAGTAATCAAAACCGAAATTCAGAACCTCTAACCAATGTAATTTTCCCCATGTCAGTTATTTCATTTTTTTAATATCTTTAATACTTTCCCCTTAAAAACGTACTACCGCGTGTGTAGTCACGTGACTGGATGGGGAGTCAGCGGCATGGAAGCAACACAGAGGTGAACTCAAACGCCAAGTCAACACACAGACATCACAAGATCCTCGAAGTGAGATCACTTTCGCTTGCGTCCTCATGAAAGTTTGTCAATTGTATGTGTTTAAAGGCTTGCCAGTTTGAACATTCAAGTGATTTTACACCATTCAAGAACAACAATATGGAAAACACCACACTTCAGTGCTCGCAAGCTGTTTTCTGTTACACAGAGAGCTGAGCCGCGTTGTGTCTCTGACAACGTGCAAGCCCTGAAGCCAGACACTTTCACTTGCATCTTCTCTAAACTTTGTCAATTTTGTGTTTTAAAGGATTAGTTCACTTTAAAATGAAAATTACCCCATGATTTACTCACCCTCAAGCCATCCTAGGTGTATATGACTTTCTTCTTTCAGACGAATACAACCGGAGTTATATTAATAATCATCCTGATGCAACTAAACTTTATAATGGCAGTACATGGAAACTACCTGTTTGAATCTTAAACGTACTCCACACGGCTCCGGGGGCAGGGTTTAATGAATATGGAGCACAGAAGGCTGTCTGGCGGAAGCTAGATATTTTACTTTATAACTTGTTAAATATGGACATTTTTCGAACACAAACACATCACTTCGCTTCAGAAGGCCTTTATTAGCCCCCGGAGCCCTGTGGAGTACGTTTATAATGGATGGATGCACTTTCTTGAGTTTTAAATAGGTGGTTTCCATGTACTGCCATTATAAAGCTAGGGAGGATCAGGGTAATTATTAATATAACTCTGATTGTATTCGTCTGAAAGAAGAAAGTCATACACACCTAGAATGGCTTGAGGGTGAGTAAATCATGGGGTAATTTTCATTTTAAAGTGAACTAATCCTTTAAGGCATGCCCGTTTGGACATTCAAGCTATTTCAGACCATCGGGTGTGTATATCATTATATTGAGCTACCGCGCTGATGCATTGTGGCACATGAAACCTCATACAGTTAGCTGCACATCAAGTGACAGAAACTGGTTGTCAGTGCTGTCCTGTGATTTATCACTAAAGTAGCTTAGAAAATCAAAAGTTATAGCATATATTTTTCTACTTTTGAATTAACTACTTACAACCCACAGCTTCACATTTAATAAAGAGAGACGGTATGACTAATTCACACACGCAATCACTCTCTCATTAATACATTCAAATAAATGTACTGGTACTGAGCTAATTTATCTGTATCTGATTTACAACAAGCAGAAATCTGTAAGAAATGTTACGAAGTTAAGAACCATAGATAAAATAACTGCTGAGCACTCTTTCATTAGGAAATAATAAAAAAAAGTGACAGTAAAAACGTCTATGTTACAAAAGTATAATATTATCAATGTTTTCAACATTGATAATAAGAAATGTTTCTTGAGCATCAAATCAGCATATCAGAATGATTTCTGAAGGATCATGTGACACTGAAGACTGGAGTAATGATGCTGAAAATTCAGCTTTGCATTTCAGGAATAAATTACATTTTAAATACATTCAAACAGAAATTGTAATAATATTTCACAATATTACTGTTTTTACTGTATTTTGGGTCAAATAAATGCAGCTTTAGTGAGCATAAGAGACTTCTTTCAAAAACATTAAAAAAATCTTAAAAAAACAAAATGTACTGTATGTATAAATACTTGGAATATCTAAATATTATTGTTTTTACAGTTTTCATTCAGTATTTTCGTTGCAAAATTGACCTAATATTTAAATATATATTAGGTCAGAAACAGATTGTTTGAGACAGTGGATATGTGCACACATTTGGGGGAGGTTGAACAGCCGGACTGCCATTCCCTTTGGCCTCCATCATGTCTCAATGTCTAAGTTAAGCGAGTTCCTTCGCAGCTCTTGCTGAAGAGCATTGGGCCAAAACGCCCAAATAAGGCATTGAGTGTTTTGGCTCTGGATCTTTGAGCTCAACAGCGCTCCAGCTCTTCTGATACAACTGGAGGGGTCACATTCACAGATCACCAGGGCTCCAATGCAGCACAAGAACCTAATCTCCTAGAAAGAGTAAAGCTTTAACTAGAGTCTGGTTATAAACATGCCCTCTAGCACAGTGCTCACAGGCCATTTCATGTTGGTCAATGTGGCATTACAGTATCTGGCTATAATTTGACTGCTCTTGTCTTCAACAGGTGTTTGTAATTTCCCCCCTTCCTGCAGGGTTTCACAAATCTATATTGACCATATAGGATCCTGTCACAACTTAGGTAAAAATTACTTTCCGCTGACATGCAGAACATTAACTCACAATGGGGTCTAAGAACTTACTTTGGCTGCTCCAATCTGCTCTTTGCGAAACTTCTCCAGGGGTGTGATCAAGACATCATCAGCGTTCTGTATCTAAAAAAAAAAAAAAAAACTTTTTCAAATAGTCAAGTATGACAAACCAATACCAATGAATCATCCATCAAAAACCTTTAATAAAACATTACAATATAATCAATAATCTTTGAGGAAAATTTTTGCTTGAGATCCATCCTTGAGATGGTCTAATATAGCCTTTCATTACATTCGGCCTGCATTCCTTAGTATGATGTATAAAATGGGTAAAATAAATGAGAATTTTACAAACCTGCATTGCGTTAAAAATAGCTACAGGGATATTAAAATAAAAAGACCAAATGAAAAAAAGTATGTAAGGTGATATTGACAAAAAACGTTTGATATTGTTTGAAATATTTCAATTAAAGAAAGGAAACACTTGCAATACTTCTAAATAAACTTCAAGTTTTTCACCTTATGACAAAAATGTCAACATCCGCTCAAATCAAAGAAGTGAAAGTATTTACAGTTCACCCATTTTACAATCTCTAGTGTTAAAAACCACATTTAACGATGTGGTGCTGAGTGTGTGAACTCACTGACATCAGTCTGTTTCTGCTAATAGTTAACAGCCGGCGAACAGTGCATGAACAGTATCCAAGGGAATTACTTTTATTTACTGTAAAATAACGGCGCTATAATTAGTACCATTTTCATGTAGGCACTCCGATTGGAAAAACACACAATTACATACACTAGTTCCTTTTATACACTTTCCCAGGCACAGCACAGAGGACTTCATGTCTCGCTGGAGAATTGGTCAAAATAAGTTCCACATGCTTGCCTGCGCTCAGCCAGCGGCAGCACTGACCATCCATCTCTACAGGCTCCTTCCACCCACATCAACATTAATGGAATTTGCACTTACAAATAATAGAAATGTACAGACTCCCAAGCGGGTCCAGATGTATGCTACAGGCTTTTAAAGGATATAAGTGACAACTTCATTTTTAAAATATGAGTGCATTTCCTGTTCAGCTCATGGTGCACAGCTGTCTTTCCCTATAGTGTAAACCAGCATATTTATACTAAAACGCAGTTTAGTTTACCGTATATGTTATACATAAAGTACTGAGCTTTCATTTTAAACTTTTTTATTTAAAAAAAACTCAATTTATTGCAATGCACCAAGCAAGTCAAACAAGCTTGTCTTACACAAACATGCATGACAGGCTTACATGCATTAGACAGATGAGCTGCAGGTGGGACATATAAGAGTGGCCACAATAAAGTATCTATGTATTCATGTGGGTTTCATATGGTTTTGAAAAACTTTTACTTATGAAATACTTTGTCACATGGTGTAACAATCAACTGAAAGTAATATTTTTTTCCTTACACATAAGCATACACATATGTAATCATTATTTTCAAAAATATTTCAAAAGTGTTTAAACTTGTTGTTTATTTCTTTACAAACTTTAAGAAATATTCATTCAGTAATATTGTAAGTCTTTGAGGAGTCACATTACATGATATTTTTAACAACCTGAACTAATCTTGTCTTGTCATAAAGAGGTCAAATTTATATATATATATATATATATATATATATATATATATATATATATATATATATATATATATATATATACACACTACCAGTCAAAAGTTTGGAAACAGTACGATTTTTAATGTTTTTAAAAGAAGTACAGTAAAATACAGTAAAAACAGTAATATTGTGAAATATTATTACAATTTAAAATAACAGTTTTTTGTTTGAATATATTTTATAAAGTAATTTATTCCTGTGATTAAAGCTGAATTTTCAGCATAATTACTCCAGTCTTCAGTGTCACATGATCCTTCAGAAATCATTCTAATATGCTGATTTGGTGCTCATGTAACATTTATGATTATTTTTAAGGATTCTTTGATGAGTAGAAAGTTCAAAAGAACAGCATTTATCTGAAATACAAAGCTTTTGTAACATTATACACTACTGTTCAAAGGTTTGGGGTCAGTAAGAATTTTTATTTTTATTTTTTTGAAAAGAAATTAAAGAAATTAATACTTTTATTCAGCAAGAATGCATTAAATCGATCAAAAGTGACAGTAAAGACATTTATAAAAGATTATATTTCAAATAAATGCTGTTCTTTTGAACTTTCTATTAATCAAAGAATCCTGAAAAAAAAATATTGTACACAAATATTTTGTACAATTGTACACAATAAATGTTTGTTGAGCAGCAGATCAGCATATTAGAATGATTTCTGAAGGATCATGTGACACTGAAGACTGAAGTAATGATGCTGAAAATTCAGCTTTGATCACAGGAATAAATTACTTTATAAAATATATTCAAACAGAAAACAGTTATTTTAAATTGTAATAATATTTCACAATATTACTGTTTTTACTGTATTTTTAATTAAATAAATGCAGCCTTGGTGAGCAGACGAAACTTCTTTTAAAAACATTAAACTTTAAACTTTTGACTGGTAGTGTATATATTATACAGAATGAACAAAAACATTTCTAATCCAAGAGGAAGAAAGATTGGTACAATGCTTACCCAGATAATAAAGGTATCGAGGTAACACAACATTACGCACACTTTTATAAAGTTGTACCAGGCAGGAATAGAACCCACAATCTTTTGATCACATGCTTGTTGCTTATCGAAAAACACACTTTCACCTAGCTGTTCATTAGTTCAGGTGAGAATTAACTCAAAGTAGATTGTGTATATAAATGCACCACATGCTATATTTAATAAGTCCAGATTAAGTCATTCTCAGAAAGACACAATCTCATTTGCAATATAGCCGAAGAGCCACATTAGAAGAATGGCAACTGGTTAGCATTAGAGACCAATCACAGGCTTGGTCAACTTTGGAGACATATTTCTCAGGAATGGTAGCAAATATGGTAGTGGTACTGTAGCAAAACGGAATACTGTACATTTAAAAATGGTCACTACTGTAATGGGTGGAGTCTTAACGTAAGATGTTCAATCTGATCAGCATATAGATCTTAATCAGGTGAACTAAATTTATTTTTTTCTAGAACAGAGGGTTCAAAAGTTAGAAATAGTAAGATTTGAAAAAATTAATTTAACACTGGTGGTGGTGTTAAGCCGAAGCCAAAGAACTAGTAGCGACGAAAGCAGACTGCAGGGTTGGCTCACGTCGGCAGCGTCTGGGTCCAAAGTTGCCCTGACACACCAAACTGACGCTCGACACCCGACGGCCAAGTAGCACATTCGTTCTGCGCCTGCTTAAGAAGAAATGCCTTTCCGTACCAGCAGGTGGCAGCAGCAGAACAGCCAATCAGAATGATCAGATGGCCCAACTGACCGACGAGCTCCAAAGCCTACGAGGAAAAAAGTCTACGAGGACCAACTTCAGCCGACGGTGCGGAACTAGAGACCCCAAACTTGGTGTTTTGTACTTTTTTGAGATTCACATTGTAGAGACTGAGTATTCAACATGATGTGCTTTGATTATCATGCTTGCTGTACATGCTGTATTTACTGTGCTTGCTCTGCTTGCTATACTTGCTGTGCTCACAATGCTTGCCGCTGAAGTGCTTGCTCTGCTTGCGGTGCTTTCGGGGCTTGGCCCCATATAGTTTATAGTTTATAGGATATAGTTTTATGTAGATTTATACAGGTTATATGTTTATTTATTTTTTCATATGTTTATATGTCTGTTTATGTTCATATATTTTTACATAAATTGCACCGTGGTCCTGTGAGGCACAGCATGAAATGAAATCCTTTGTATGTCTACACATATAGCAGAATCATAATAAAGCTCACTTGAACTTGAACTTGAACAATAAGCACTCAAACTCATTAAAGCAAGGGGCCTTTCAGCACTTCAGATACAGCAGAGTGCCGAGCACTCCACCGGGTGCAGACAGTCACTCTGTTTTCTTTAAGAGTTTCTCCCGTCAAAACTTCCCATGGCCCTTTTTAACCAGAGAGGAAGCTTACTTCTTACATCAGTCCTATCCATCATGTGGGAAAATGCCTCCCACTTAAAGCGGAGCATGCTGGCAGTGCGCCTAAGATGAAAGTACCAGTGGATATGAAACTGTCTACTAATCTGGCAGAACACAATGGCAGAAGTTCAATAAAACACTACAGTTGTGTTTACATAATGATTCCCCGTTACGTGAGACAGAGCCTCTGGACCTGACTGTCTCGACACTATGCTCTAGTAACACGGAGTACTTCCCATCTGCACCCCTGTGGGAGGGCAAAGCATTTACAGGGAGTTATTCACCCCTTGGCTCTGTTATTGTATGTCTATGAATGAAAAGGCCCTCGGGGACTTTCTCAGCTTGACGGAGGTGTTTGTCATCCTGAGAGGCCCAGGGCAGGAGCCTGTGAGACTGAAGCGTAACACGGCCACGGTCTGCAGGAAGTAAAGAAACTGTAGGAGGCTGCTGGGTAATTCTTCCCCTGAGGCTCTTCACACAGCTCTGCTGACCCATTCTCATTTCTCCAACGAACAATGGATGGGACTGAAACTGCAGCCTGGATGCAGACCGACTGGGGCTCTCCAGGCAAATGCAACATATTTAATATCCTCTTGCGCAAATCAAGTGTTTCCATGTCAAAATGAATTGCCATTGCTTGGGGCATTGACACATTTTTAAAGTAATCCACTTTCAGGGTCATTTCTGTTACGTGTGAATATGCTTGTGTTGTAATTAAGCAAGTACTTCCATAAAAGGTTATATTAGACTTTCAGAAATATGCTCTGCTGAAGCTTTAACCCTTTATTTTTTAATTATAGCTTGATTATAAACAAGATTAGATCAACAGGATGCACAACAATGGAAATAAAGAGCTAAAGTTAGCCATCTGTTGGATTTTGATATTACAATACAGATTTCAGTAATTTTATCAAACTGGATGGACTACTGTAGAATAAATCAAACCAAGTATCATTACAAAACATCAGAGAACTACTTTAGCTACGTTCACACTGTCAGTCCAAATCCGATTATTTGTCTATCCGATTGGAATCTGCTCAAACAACTTGATGGAAATGCACCTTATTCGCATTTATTTTTTTTGTTTTTGTGAACTTTGAAAAGATTCGCTTCAAGTTTGGATGGAAACCCAGCTAGTGACTGTTCACACTATGTATAGTAACTGTTCAGATCTGGTTTGTGTGTCCCATGCCGCTCTTTCGTTTTCCAGAATATCTGCATTGGTTTCTATAGCAGTGACGTTGCGTTGGTAGGTATACGCCACAAACAACAACAACAACCACAACATGGAGGGGTTTGCAATACAGATGTTGTCTTATTTACAACATGACAATGTGTAGCCGCCATGCTGGACTACTACTACTACGGTTTCAAAACATTTCTCTGTTATATTGTCATTTTCTGCTCTGAAAGTCATATAAACCATATGAACCAGTCAGATTGAAACGGATTTCCAGAAATGTGATCTGAATAGGATTTCAAACCACATATGAATACAGCTCGAAACGGATTTGTAAAAATAGCTTTTTAATGTGAATTTTTGCCGTTCACACTTGCTAAATCTGACCGGATATGAATCAGATATGCACAAAAATCGGATTTGGAATGACAGTCTGAACTTAGCCTTTGACAACTGAAAATGATATCACTTCCTGGTAGAGGATGTCATTAATGAACTGGGCTTCTTAGTTAAAGTTATTAAAACACTAACAAGATGGAAAGACTTCAATTAGCCAATAGAAAAAAATGGACAAATCTGGAATATTTCTTTCAAAAAAATGCCAGTTCTTCATCTTAGAAGTTATAAAATCTGACCAAAAACAAAGTAACCAATTTCAAATCAAGTCACATGCCATATGACTGTCATATGTTCACTTCATTGTGACATTGTGGCAAAACTATCAATCTTTAAGATTGAGAAACGATGAGAATATGAAGGAGCAGAAATGACTCACTAACATGACATATTGCGCAAGGAAGCATTACTCAGGTCTCTCGCTGAGAAGAGAAACAATGTTGTGATCTACAGACTGGAAAAGTAATCATCAAAAGGTATGAGCCAACAACACAATGTGTCATGAGTGGATGACCTAAGGTTTGACCTCAGAGTTTTTTATTAAACATCCAGACACAAGCCCAGAAGACACAATAGTGATGCTTGTCTTTGTTACAATAGAGGCTGCTGTCCTATAGTCACACCATTGCAGCTAATAACTTGGGCTTTGCATTCACAAGACTTGAGTTTTAAAGTCAATCTGCTCTAAAAAAAAAAAAAAAAATCATAAAATCATGATGCCTGTTTATTATTTGTCTGTTTATAAATTTCAAACACAGATGATTGCAGCTATCAATAGATATAAGTACAATACCATTCAAAAGTTTGGAGTCAGTATTGTTTTAATACTTTTATTCAGCAAGGATGTATTAAATTGATCAAAAGTTACAGAAAAGACATTTGAAAGGTTTCTGTTTCAAATAAATGCTGTTCTTTTGAGCTTTCTATTCATTTAATAAAATTAAAAGTCTATTAATATCCACAAAAATATTAACCAGCAACTGTTTTTAACATTGATAAGTTTTTTGAGCATCAAATCAGCATATTGTAATGATTTCTAAAGGATCATGTAGACACTAGAATAATGGCTGCTGAAAATCAGTTTTGCCATCACAGAACTGAACTGCATTTTTAAACATACTCAAATAGAACACAGTTATTTTAAATTGCAAAAATATTTCACAATAAATCTATTTTTACTGTATTTTTGATCAAATAAATGCACCCTTGGTGAGCATAAGAGACTTCTTTCAAAACCATAAAATGAAAAATCTGACCAACCCCAAACCTTTGAAGGATAATGTCTTCAATCTATATTATCAATAAAAGAAACTCCAGTCAATGTATGGAAAAGTGCCTCATGAATCCCAAACAAAGCTGCATGTTAGTTAACATGTGGGTAGGGTCACCAGTAAAGCACAGAGGAGCATTGTTTGCCTGGTGAGGTCTTTCACTGCTGTACTATGACTAATGATCCACCAGCTGCAGCAGTGAACGCCAGTAATATTCCCTGGCAACACGTTGCCTTATGAATAATGCTCATAAAAGCACCTATTAGCTGCTGTAGCTGATGGCAAAGATGATGCTATGAGTGATATTTCATTATCATCTGCACTTGCTGATCTAAGCCGATTCTTTTCCCTCCACGAAGGGTTATGACCTACAGAAAGCATCTTTTGGTAGACGGTCTGTTTCTCATAACACTCAGACTTGACTGCAGAAGCTCACAAAAAACTCTCACTCAAAATAGTAGTTTTACTACTTCTGGCCAAATCTAAAACTCAAGTCTTCTCAAACACTTACGGTGCTAAACCACTAGCCTAGAAGTGTGCTATGAAGCTTTATCCATGTGTGAACAATCCCACATTAAAGGAACAATAAAGAGACAACTACTACAAAAGCAAACAATCACTATGGTTACTTCAATTTACGACGCCTGTGGCAAATTTGAAGTGAACCAAATCATGTGGTGTGTTTACAGCCATCACTGAGATATTACACCCAAATAACCATTCAAAAATTATTTTTCTTCCTTCCTTCCATGGAGAGCAAAATCAGACATTTTTACTTTCATTCAGCAAGGATGCCTTAAATTAATTAAAAGTGACATTTAGAATATTACAAAAGATTTCTATTTAAAAAAAATGCTGTTCTTTTAAACTTTCTATTCATAAAAGAATCCTGAAAAAAATGGATCACAGTTTCCACCAAAATATTTAACAGCACAAATGTTTTTAACATTGATAATGGTAAGAAATGTTTCTTGAGCAGCAAATCAGCATATTAGAATGATTTCTGAAGGATCATGTGACACTAAAGAGTAATGATGCTGAAAATTCAGCTGACCCCAAACTTTTTAAACAGAAACAAAGCAACTTACAAGTCGTCGTCTTTCCTCCTCCACTGTGTTCAGTAGCTGGGAGAATTCCTTGAATGACTGGGCTGTGATAAGAGAGAAGGAATTCCAATCATGAATCCATTGGCTCTGGATCTGTAATTACTCTATCAGCACATATTATTTTGCCCTTTGAACTTTTGGCATGAAGGAAATACAGAAAACCCTGCACATAATATTAGCCAGACAGAAAAAATACCATGGCCACCCACAACTAATCAATGCACAAAGGGGTTTTCAAGAAACAGCAGACCACATGTTCAAGATGAAGAAATGTGAGAGTAACATAAAGCACGTTTCCTGTATGAGGCCTGCATGTGTGCAACATGGTCAGTCGTAGAAAAAAAAATGAAGATAAATAATTTAATTTCATAAGCCACATTGCATGTTTTACAGTGATCCTTTATCCAGTGATCCAATATGCCTTTTTTAATGTTTACAGGACATGATACTTGAAATTTAATCCAGATGTAGGCTAAAATCAGCACCCAAGAAATGATTTAAAACAGAAATGTGGGAGAAAATCTACAATAAACCACTGTTGATATTATGTCACACTACTAAATGCACATGATGATTCTGAATATGTGCTTCTGTTTGTTTTTTTTTGTTTTTTTTTGTTGTTTTTTTAAACAAAGGACGCTTTGGCCACATCACTTCCTGTACAGCATTTTTCTGTTTGGCGATAAGAGAGGGTCCCACCTCACAGTCCCCCTCGTCATTCTTTGGGGATTTTACCTCCCCCAGATTTCTAATTAGGAACTCAGATAAGAACTACTTTCAACTACTTTCTATTAGGAGCACAGACCTAAAGATAAACACACCCTCGGTCATTTAAAAATCATGTTGCAGCAAGACAAATCTTCTTTGATGCATAGCAGGAGAACCATAAATCCACTGAGATGCACTTAAAATAGCCTTACCAGGCATCCATGAAATAATATCTATCCTGTTGAGGTATTCATTTCACATTAGAACAATCTCTACACTTTCTGGCATTGCGATTTTTCACAAACACATACACTACTGTTCAAAAGTTTGAGGTTGTAAGATTTTTTAAAATCTTTTTGAAAGCCATCTCTTATGCTCACCTCCAAGGCTGCATTTATTTGATTAAAAAATACACTAAAACAGTAATATTTTTAAAATATTTTTACTATTTAAAATAACTGTTTACTAGTATTTCAATTATTTTAAGATGTCATTTATTCCTGGCGGCAAAGCTAAATTTTTAACATCAGTACTACAGTCTTCAGTGTCACAAGATTCTTCTGAAATCATTATAATATGCTGATTTGGTGCTCAAACATTTCTTATTATTATCAATGTTGAAAACAACTGTACTACATAATATTTTTGTGGAAACCATGATACATTTTATTTTCAGGATTCTTTGAAGAATACAAAGTTCAAAAGAACAGCATTTATTTGAAACAGAAATATTTTGTAACTATGTCTTTGCTGACATCTTACTGACCCCAAACTTTTGAACGGTAGTGAATGGCCATTATTACCGACTGTTTATTTTCTGTTCAATCCAGTATCTCTAATAAACGGATGAGTTTTGTGCATTTTGAGGATAAAATTAATAACTATATACATTTTAACTTTAAAGGGTTAGTTCACCCAAAAATGAAAATTCTGTCATCATTTACTCACCCTCATGTTGTTCCAAACCCGTAAGACTTTCGTTCATCTTCGAAACACAAATTAAGATATTTTTGATGAAATCCGAGATCTTTCTGTCCCTCCATTGACAGCTATGCAACTGACATTTTGTGCTTCACTAAAAGTTCATAAAGAGATCGTAAAACTAATCCATGTGAATTGAGTGGTTTAGTCCACATTTTCTGAAGAGACTCAATCGCTTTATAAGACAAACAAATTGAATTTAGGCTTTTATTCACACATAAACTTTGATCAGCGAACATAAACAAAAGCTCAACCAAACCTGCTTCATGTGCGAGAACAAACCTCTTCCAGAAGCTCAAACGTGCTGCGTAACACACGAGAATGAACCTCATTAGTTCTCGCACGTCAAGCGAACATGCTTGAGCTTCTGTTTACCACAACTGATGTGTGAGTTGATGAATGTTTATATGTGAATATAAGCCTAAATTAAATCTGTTCATCATATAAAGTGATTGTGTCTCTTCAGAAAATGTGGACTAAACGGCTCAATTCATATGATTAGTTTTAAGATCTCTTTATGAAGTGTCAAAGTTGTAGTCACGTAGCTGTCTATGGAGGGACAAAAAGCTTTCAGATTTCATCAAAAAATATCTTAATTTGTGTTCCGAAGATGAACAAAAGTCTTACGGGTTTGGAAAGACATGAGGGTGAGTAAATAATGACAGAATTTTCATTTTTGGGTGAACTAACCGTTAAACAGGCCTAAACGGCAAATTATCAGTCTCAACCGTCTAAATATCTAACAATGTTATGACCAAAATGGAGAGCCAGAAAGGAACATTCTGATTCCTTGAACTTTCTTGCAGACAGTTGTTGTTTGGGTTCATGGTTTTCTAAATGCCAGGCAGGAATTGTCCCAGTCTGATAAAGAACCACCACTGTTGTGTTTGACACTATGGAGCTGTGGTACTACAGCAATGTGCAGTGTTCTCAGCTTTATTAGACATTATTTGTTACTCTTGGCGGGTGACCGAGGACGACAGCTGCAAATAAGAAGTTTATAGAGGCATGAACATTTAAGAGATTGTTTCACTAATTGCATCACTGTTTTCAGCATAAAGGGATAATTCACCCGACAAATGAATTTTCTGTCATTATTTACACACTGTCATGTTGTTCCAAACCTGTATGACTTTCTTTCTTCTGTGAAAGACAAAATAATTATTTATAGCTGAATGACCAAGCTGGTCTTTTCCATACAATGAAAGTGAATGGTAATCACAGCTTTCAAGCTAATTTATTTAAGGCAAGATTTTTAGTAAATAATGACACACAGCTGTCATATGGTTTCAGAAGTCTTAGGAACTATTTTTATGATTATTAATAGTACTTTTTTGGGCTTGACTAACTCTGGTTCCCATCCACTTTCATTGTAAGGATAAGAGCAGCTCAGACATTCTGCTAAACTTCTCCATTTGAGTTGCATGAAAGAAAAAATATAATGTAATAAATTATATGATTATTGAAATTCAATTAATCATCTTGATCATTTGCTAACTACTTACCAATGTTAATCTCATCATCTGTCTCTGCATCTCCAATGCATTCAAACTGGAAATCCTGAAGGGACTGGGAAAATTTCTGCACAGCTGCAGAAAGATCTGTCGAATAGACAATTATGTTATGAAGCTTCCTTATCATTTGAGCATATTCACTTTGATTTGTTCAGTCTAACAGGAGTGAGATGACATCACAAATACTAATAATCAAAGCATTAGTGCAAAGCAAGATTAAGGTCTTTTTGGGAAAACATTCACTGCCTTTTGTTTGGTACAAAAGCCAGAATGAGCCATCTGCCAAATTGCTCTGAGGCAGAGAATAAAGAAGAAACTTGTGAAAGAGAATATTGTTGAAAATAGCAAGATCTGGACCAAGCTGATTGGACCTACAGTTAAATGACTAAGACTAGTAAAGCAAATCCATCTAGAGGGAGGCAGGAGGAGCCATGCTAGTGAAGCGGTTGATAACGGCATATCTAGTAGAGACTCATCTCCTTTCTGATATCATATCAGATCCCAGCTGAATAAACAAGTATTTGATGATGGCACAAACCCTGTACATGTTCACTGTTTAATATACCTGTTCAATATTAGAGTTGTTAAATATGTGTGTATACACACCAGGATGAAACCTTTATTAAGTGTATAAGACCTTTTAAGTTACATAAGAAGCTGAAGTTTCAAGTAGTTAGATAAAATGTCTAGGTATTCAAAAGGGCAAATAGTCAAATACTAGTTTGGTCCCTTCTTAATAGGGAAGACTGAACTGTACTTTCTCAAGACATCAGTTCTGAGAAATTCTCACTCATTTTGTCACCTGATGTAATTAAGTAAATGAATAAATACAAGCAATACTAACAAACAACAGTCAGCAACAATTATAACAACAAAAAGAAGATTTATATGCAAAAAAAATAAATAAATAAATAAAAAACTAAGCATATGTTTTGACAGAACTGGATATTTATGAGGATATGTTCTGAGAATCCTTATATATTTTACTGGCACAACAAATTCGAGGGCTTAAACCTCAAAAAATCATAGGTTATCTTTCATTTAAAAAGACAAACGAGCTGTAACTTACTTTTAAGCGCGCTGATAAGCATATTTCCATCTTTGATTAGTTCCTTGATGAATTTATTAGTACGATCCAGCTCAATTTCGTGGCATTTGAGTCGCTCTCTGAAGTCAGGACTGTCCAGAAAAGAATCACTAAATTCCAGCGCCGGGAGCCCCATTGTAAAAGTGCGGATGAATGAAAAACACTGAAACAAAACCTGACGAACAGCAGCAACCGGGAAACCTTTAATTCTCAGGAAAAGTCGATTTCTTAATAATGTAAACTTTCCACGGTTACGAATCCCGAAACACCGTATCCCGAAGCCCCACTTCCGGCATTTTGTTTCCCTGCTCAATCACTGAGAGGTTCAGTAGAGCGAGAAAGCGAGTGTAGCGGTGACTCCTACTGGTCTAATCCCGCTCACCTACAGTAAAACATGAGGACATGATTAGGCGACTGTGCTGTGTTTGGTATGTAGCCTATGCTACTACACCCTCCTGAGGTGACCGTAGAAGTTGTACTTCCAGAATATGAAGGGTTCGTTTTTCCAAGACGAAAGAAAGAAAGAAAGTAAGTGGGGGTAAGAATAACAATTTTATGCTGGATTTTTGATGATCAGCAGATTCTCTTGTTTAATTTAATATAACGTTCACAAAAGTACTCCTACCCCTAACACTACTCCTACCCCTAAACACATCACAGAAAACTGTGCACATTTTTACTTTCTCAAAAAACCTCATTCTGTATGATTTATCAGCCTTTTGAAAAATGGGGACATTGGGTAATGTCCTCATAAGTCACCCTCTCCTTGTAATACCTATGTCATACCCATGTCATTATACAAATTTGTGTCCTGATATGTCACAAAAACACGCATGCGCACACACACGTTGATTTTTTGTTTTTGGACATTCCATAGAAATAATGATTTTTATATTGTAAATTCTATCCTATCCCCTAACCCTAGCCTTGCCCCAAACACAATCCTCACTGAAAATTCATTTTTACATTTTCAAAAAACATAATTTTTTATGATTTATAAGCTGTTTTCCTCATGGGGACCACAATATTTTCCCAAAAAGTAGGGAATACCTGAACCACACACACTACAAAGCTACATTACTTGATGGATACATAATATTTGTTTACTTCATATTCATTAGCTAATTTAATGATTTTACTAATGTAATTAGCTATTGAAAGTATGATATTTTGCCAGAAATTGTGGTTATACCATAGTGCATTTTTGTAAGGTACAATATACTATACTATACAAAGGTGTAAAGAGTACTACCTGAAAACCATACTTGAGTATAAGTACAGATAGGCTATCTTACAGCGAAAATGACTCCATATGAATCCAAAAGTCACCAATTCCAATACAACTTGAGTAAAAGTCTTCAGAGTATCTGATTTTAACAGTAGCCTACTTAAGTATTTTACTCGTTCTGAATGTAGGCTCAAAGATTAATTAGTCCTCGACACCTGAGAGACATGCCAGTGAAAAACAACAGTTGATTTGTGAGGAGAGCAATGACATGTTTATTTTCTAAAATCAAAATAAACTGAACAACTCAAGATTGCAATAAATCAAGGTTGACGCAACAGCCTCTTAAACGTCTACACTCAAGTCTCAGTTAAGATCCTCATCACCGGCTGCAGTCATGTCCTTATCTCATGTATAAATCACCTGTGATTCACCATCTACCTGCTAATGTACTCGCATTCGCTTAAAATAGTCTTGTTGACAAGTTTGGGTGAGCAAGGGCAAATTGCACAAGATATAGTACCTTCAATACCCTATAGATGGCAATATCACTTCATTTGTCACTTCTTCAAAAAGTAGAGAGTAAAAGATTCTCAGTAAAACTACAATGTAGCCAAAAAGATACTTAAGTACAGTAACTAATTACATTTACTAAAATACTATATTATATTATAGTATATTATTACGATGATAGTATATTATTATATCCTATAGCATGCCATTGCATGGCACACCAAACATTTCTGTAGAATATCATCATGGCCAAGTCATGTGAAAGTCTTCATTTAAAATTTGTAATTGTACTTATTCCTGTGCCAGTCCTGAGATTGCCAGAGACACTGGTATAGGCTCCAGCATCCACGTGACCCTACACAGGACTAGTGGTTTGGAAAAAGCATGGATGGATGCATGTTCCTGAACCTTCTGATAAAGACTAAGCGCAGCTACATCAGGAACCTCACGTGATAAAAACCTTATTAATGAAAAATAAGGAAAGGGTGAGGATGGAGAAGAACACAGAATGTATTTTGTGTGCTTGTGCAGCCCAGTCCTAAACAAAAGGAAAGACTGCCATCTGGTGACCCACTCGGGAAACATTAAAATATAAACAGGTTTAAAATATTTCTTCTGATCTGTCCTGTCATCTGTTTGCCCTATGAAGGCAGTAAAGACCTCTGATTATAGTAAGTTAGACAAACATTTATGGCTTTTTATTTAATAATGTTTGTCATTTGTTTGTCATCTTTTTCTACAGTATTTACAGGTTATGTAACTTGCTACTGCCAGCTGAGACAACTATTTTTAACATGACCCACCATCTTGTTCCTTAGAAAGGTCTCTTGGAACAAGCCGGGGAACTTCTTTAGATATGGTTCACCCTTTAGGTAAGTTGTTTGGTAATTGTTACTGTTTTGCTGTCAGTGCTGTCTGCAACCTCTTATCCTTAAGTATAAGACAAGGTCTTATAAAAGCAGGTACTTTTTAAGTGAAAATATGTCTTAAGTTAGCACAAATATAAATGCATAAAGGTAATTGTGTTATAATTATACAATGTGTGTAGATGTGTTACAGTATACAGACATTTTAACGAATAAGATACTTTACTTTTTTCAGAAACTGCTGTTGCTCATTGACACTGCTTTGGATAATAATGGTATGTTTGTTTAATTTTCTTATTACTGAAATATCGGTTAAGTGATATTTTGTTTGTAAAAGTATATGGTATAATATAGATTTAAATTAAAGAATTGGTCAGCATTATATTAAGCAGAATTATGATGAAATGGAAACTACAATGCACTTTATTACAATTAACTGAGCAAAGAATGATATCATTTAATATAATAGCTCAAGATTGGTATTTTGTGGCTTTAAGACGACATAATTTAGATTTGATACCATTTATATATTATTGTACATATTGTACTGTAGAAAAGTTGACTCAAAATAAGATAGATCTAAATTTACAGTCTTTCTCTTCTGGTAAATATACTAGAAGTACTGATGACTCATCCTGCACTCATGGGCATATTAAAATAAATGAGAGAAGAATGGGAATGAGAATGTCCTTCCCCCTAAATTCTACATACCACTCCAACTTGTCTCGATTAGTATGTAGCTAAATCCAAAGATGAAATGTGTGACACAGAATGACGATGAAACAAGAAACTTTAATAAACATAGAGAGCGATAGCACACTTCACATCTAACATATACTTTAACGCAGAACTGTAGTTCGCCCCAAAAATGAAAATTCTGTTGTTATATAAGAAGATATTTTGAAGAATGTTGGTAATCAATACAGTACTACTATGAACTATCCCTTTAAATATACTGACGCAGGAAATCAAAGAAACAGGAACCAGGTGTGCTCTAATCAGTAACCATAGTAACAAATGAACGCAAACTCAGAGACGGTGACAATGAAAACCATGACCTAGAAACTAAACAGAACATGACTATGAAACTAAACATAACCATGACACAATTATATAATTATATTCATAAATGTTTTCCATCCTGTTTCAATAGGAAATACGTCAATATAAAACGAATACTGTGCTTGTCTTTATGTGTTGCTTTGTTGTGCTTGTCTATTGTGTTTTCCCACAGAGCCACTATAGGAGATCCGGTCCAAGGTTGCACAGGCATTGTGAGACCTGTTACAGCCGCCGCTGCAAAGCCTCCATAGAGGTCTCCATGTCATGCATGGTCATCAACTGCCGCTTGCTCTGTGGGGCCTTCTTCCACATGTGTAAAGAGGATGAACACTCTTTGCTGTGTCCCAACGAGAAGGTACCCTGCATTAATGCTCACTATGGCTGCCCTTTTACCATGCATCGCTCTCAGCTGGCCAAACACCTTGAGGTGTGTCCTGCGAGCGTCATCTGCTGCTCGATGGAGTGGAACCGCTGGCCTGTCGAGAACCCAGATGCCCCCTTGTATACAAACCTTCTGAAAGAGCTTCACAAGCAGGAATCACTGGACCTTTCCATGGCACTGAGAGACCAGAAACATCTATGTGCCAGGTTGAAAATGAGGAGCTGCTTTCCCGAGTTGATGGAGGAACAAGAAGAGGAACCTGCTCCAATGGAGGAGGACAACAAGGAGGACGCAGTAGGAAGAGAGTCTGTGTGTAATGGGATTCATGTTAACGGACATGGAGGTTCAGTTTTAGTAAATGAACCATCAAAATCTTGTGAGAAATCTCTAAATGAAGATGTGGTCCTAAATGGTACCATTGACAAGGAGAAGTACAATCTATTTGAAAAGATGTTCAGCATGGAAATGGGAGGTTGCAAGCAGGCGGAGGCGGAGGCGTCGAAAACAGAAGATAAGAAAGGAAAAAAGAAGCCTTCTAAAGGTTCTTCGTTGACAAAGCCACAAGGAGCTTCTGTAGTGCCTGAGAAAGAGAACGCCGATGTATCCCATGTGGATATCTCCAAAACTGGATTTGCACCTTGGCAGGATGGCGTCCTGGAGAGACTCGGGCAGGAGGTGAAACCCAGAGAATTCAACATGTACATAGTGCATCACGGGCGCATGCTGATCTCCTTCGGTCAGATGGATGCTTGCACGCCCAGAGAGAGAGATTTTGTTTATGGGAGCCTGGAGCCAATACCAGTCCAGACTCTACGTTCTTTCAAAGTTCCCAGTAGTTACAAAGAAAAACGCATTCAATTTAGAGAATGCTGTTCAAGAGTATTGACTGAGCACAAGTGTGTCGACACGTCTGACCTGGATGTATCTGAGAAAAATAGCTGGGAGATAGATGAGATGTTTGCAACCATACTCTGTTCTGCAGAGGCTGAGACAAGGGGCCACAAAATAAGCGAGACGGTGGCGACAGATGGACTTTATGTTGATATCGCAACACAGACGTATAATTTTGCCACAGCTCCCTTCAAATACAATGCAACTCTGACTGAAATTACAGCAGACAGAGATTTGAAACTTCACGTTGAGCTTGATACAGAAACGGTTACCCTCAGACACAACAAATCCACTTCGGCTTTCACGTTCATGTGTGGCCATTTCTTCCGGCGGGATGAATTTGCCTCACACTTTAAGAACGTGCATTTGGATATACAATCCTGTCTGAGTGGCTGGTTTGAGCAGAGATGCCCTCTGGCCTACCTTGGTTGTACCTTCATTCAGAGAAGATTACAGCCCACCACAAACAGGGCCAAAGTCTCCTATAACCAAGACCTCAGTATTTTCACCCTCACACCTGAGGTTCCTGCCTCTCTCATGGGTGATTTGCAGACTGTTGCACTAAAGGCACATGTCAAAAATGAAGATTCTCTCAGTAACCTTCCCTTTGAGGTGCTTCACCACATCGCTGGTTACCTGGATAGTTTCACTTTGTCCCAACTAGCCTTGGTCTCCCGATTGTTCAGGGATATATGTGCCACGCTTCTGCAGGAGAGAGGAATGGTGGCCTTTAGGTGGCGTAAGAAGTCATACTCTCATGGAGGAGCCCGCTGGAAACCTACCATAGTAAGGCTTTTCAGCGTTTGTTTAGTACATAATTAAATTAATATTAAAATATTTTAATATGTTTATTTTCAAAGAATTTCTATAGCAATAAATTAAACTAACCATAATAAGTCATTTGTTTAGTTGGCCAACATTTTTACATTTTTTTCTAAAAAAAAAACCAAAAACATTCTAACAATTCAAAATCTGCATAAAATGAAGGTAGGACTGATAAAATTGGTATTAAAATCAGAAATGGAATGAAATGTAATCAAAAATTTTGAAAGACCTTTTCATTTTCATTCGACAGGTTTTAATAAATTTTTAAGATCAAGGTAAAAGATCTCTTCTATATTCTCTTCCTCATATTTCTTTATCTCTCTTTCTTAGGTCTGGGAGTTCAGTACTCTTTTTAGCAAAGTGGATAACTGGTGCATTAGCAACACACCATCAATGGCTGAGCACCTGAAACACTGTCCATTCTACCAAACTGAACTGAAAACTGAGCCTTTTGCTTTGGCCAGAATTTTTGACAACAAAGGAAAGGGGAAAAAACGGTTTGGTTTCTTTGTTTATGGGACGCAAATGATACTGTAACTTTTATTTTGAATTGCTGCATGAACTCCATAAGTTTGTGTAAAACCTGATTTGCTTACTTGATTAGTGGTCTAGAAATAATGCAGAATCTTATTATTTTTTTGGTTATTTATTAATTTTATTTCTAGGTTTAAATAAAATTTGGGATCTTAGATTTTCAGGTCTCAAATTATGTGTTTAATATCTAACTGAATGTAACCTTCTATTCTCTCTGTAAAACTTCAGTTAAGTTTTCATGAAAACATTGACAGTAAAGCAGCATGTGATTATTGTCTTATGACTTGATTATCCATATCTCGTCATGTTTACATTTAATATTTTTAGTTCAAACATGAATGGGGACACTTAGGGGCCATTTACACAACACCGTTTTAAACTTAAAACGGAAATTTTTTTATGAAAATGCAAACTTTTGAAAACTGATTTCAAAGTGCAAGGCTGCATTCGAAATCTCATACTTCCCTACTGTATAGTAGGTGAAAAACAGTATGACACAAAAGAAGTATATCCGAATTCACAGTACTCATATAAGAATAGGAAAAAAGTACCCAGGTGACCTACTACTTCCGGCGAGATTCTGAAGTGTGCATACAATGGACACTTTACTATCCCATGAGGCCACGGGAGAGAATTACTGATGTAACAGAGAGTGACAGAGAGCGTAACTGATGCTGGTAAGGCACATGATTATGACAACATGACGAATGTAGTAGCCTACGTCCACACACTTATACTACATAGAACATACTTTTTAGCGGTCGTGAAGTAATTACTTCAAAATAAGTAGGCCTACCTACTCAAGAGAGTATGCGATTTCAGACGCATACTTGCATACGAAAGGCAAGTTACTGAAAAACGATACTGTTATCGTGTCAGTGTAAACCACAAAAATGTAAATCTGTGAAAATGGTGACAGCAAGCACATGCGTATTACTCTTCCACTTTATTTTTCAGGTAAGAGCAGGCGCGGCCATTTGTAATTTAATGTGTCTGGCTTCCAGTGTTATTCGCTTCTAATTATTTTAAGCTGTACAAAACAGCTCGTTATGCTGCTTTATATTGCAAACTGGTATGTTATTTTAATGTCTTAATTATAAACAGTCCAAGCAGTTTTACAGTTTACTAGACTTTGATATTCTTCTAGTTATTTCCCTGTAGCAAAATTGGAAGTCTGGCACATTCACAGAAAACACCTTACTTACTGTACTTCCGCGTTGAAAACTAAGGTGGATATGCGCGTTTGGTGCGAGTGGTCTGTAGAAGAATGCGGTACGTGTGCATGCACGTAGTCTTTCTTTACAAAGTGACATCGCCAACTACTGGCCTGGCATGCATTATACAGCGTCTTTAGTTTCGTGGATCCGTGTGAATGGGATCGTTTTGATAACGTTGTCATCTGTACAAAGACATTTTCCCCCAATTTTACTACATGTTGTCGTTGCGCACACCATATGCACATAGATTGTTTGATTAGAAAAGCACCGTTGTACAAACAGATCTAAAAAACAAATGTTAATCTAATAAATAATACTGAAACTTTAAAAACACCATCTATGCATTATTTAATTCTTGCATTCAAACAGCCAGACAGCGCCGCTGTACAGAAAAGCTGAAGAAACTTTAAAACGCCGTGTCAAGTTAAAAACATTTTTAAACTTGACACATTGTCTAAAAACGCGTGCGAGAGTCGCTGAAAATTCAGAAAGATGCTGCACGGAGGTCAAAGATCGACGTTTAGCGCGTGTTTACAAAAACAATTAAAATGCAGTGGAACGCAAAACGCGTTCTGTGTTCAATGGCGCTAGATGCCTTGAAAACACCGGGTACCTTAGAGCGGCTAAGTTTGCAGAACATGTAACTTGACTCTTGTACGCCACAGAACAAGTCACACTCCCAAGTACAAGACTATTTTTAACTAATGGGCAGACACAGATTTAGGCTCACTCGAACATTAAGCTGAACGCCACTGTGGAGCTCACAGTAAAACACTATGGTAGGTCAACTTTTGTTTGCCTTTTTAATGTCCACTAAATGCAAGATGTAAACATAGCAGTCTAAATGTGTGTATTGTTTCTGCAAGAAGCATTTAGTTTTTTAGCATTAGCTTAGAGTTAATGATGGGCTATTTCTGAAATACAGTTTTACCACATAGTGGTGGAATATGCAAAGACACATCTAACTACATATGTATGTACAGATGTGTGTTGCAACTGCAATATATGTAATTCCAAGACCCCGCTGACAGTTTCCTTCGTTTTTAAAAAGTGTTCCCTTCATCTCAGGGGCATGAGACACTGTGACTTTTCCTAAATAATCTATCTAAACATGCACAAAAAATCTGGGCTTGATTTGGTTGTTCTAAAGGTGTGTAAAAAAAAAAAAAAATCACAGATTTAGTCCCTCAGGGTCAGACTGACCCCACATTGAAAATGAATGGGAAAATTAAAAAAATTACTTTTTTTTTTCATTTCATTTGTCAAAAAAATAAAAAAATAAATAAATCCAGTATAAATGTTCTACATTTAAATAAAGGTCTGGTCCTAGACCATAAACACAAAGTGGAACAAACTTTCTATCTCATACACACACACACACAAACACACGTGTGTGACTGCAACAGAGAGCATTTTTGTAGAAATTGGCAAATAAAATCAACAAAACTGGCCTAAATCTGAAAAATTTTACATGTAAATAAAGGTCTGGTCCTTGACCATAAACACAAAGTGGAACAAACGTTCTATCTCATACACACACACACATAAACACAAACACACACACGTGTGTGACTGCAACAGAGGGCATTTCTGTAGAAATTGGCAAATAAAATCAACAAAACTGGAATAAATATGAATATTTCTACATTTAAATAAAGGTCTGGTCCTAGACCATAAATACAAAGTGGAACGAACTTTGTATCTCATACACACACACACACACACACACACACACACACACACACACAAACAAACACACACATGTGTGTGACTGCAACAGAGAACATTTTGATAGAAATTAAAATCAAATAAAATCATCAAAACTGGCATAAATCTGAAAAATTTCCATACATAAATGCAGGACTAATACTAGAGCACAAAGGCAACATGGAACAAGCATGTTCACAAATTATATCATAAAGTTGTGAGAAGTTGAGGCGTCAAGAAAAATGAAGTGAAAATGAAATGAGTCCCTATTGACCTCTATTGGATATATGTGGTCATTGCACTTTCTTTCTTTATCTATAATTCCTAAAGTTTTTCCACAAACCTGTAGATAGTAGTATTCTATCCCTAACACATAGAGCAATGTCCAAATACAGTTTAGATTTAATTAAGTTCATCATTTAAAGTGATTTTTTTCATTAAAAATCAATTTTTCATAAGCCAATTTATGGCATGGTTAAGTAATTGTGCAGTAAATAAGTAAAAAAAAAATACAAAATATCCACAAAAACACAGCATAAATGCATAGTTGAGAAGTAAATAAATAAATAAAAAAAGATATAGTTTATCATATAAAAAATGTATATTTCCTTATGCAATCGCTCTGTAAAAGTTTGGGGTCAATCTGACCCCAAGGAACTAAATCGTCAGTCCAATTAAGGGACCATTAAGGGTTAATGATGTTCTTCAGTATCTGAGATTTGATCAAGTCATTGACATTCACTTAGTTATGTTAAAACACTTTCCAAAGTGTCTGTCCAGTATAAAACACTTTTAAAACACCATTATCTTGCATTTCTTCACAGGGTAGACAAAGGACCCAAACATCCAAGCTCCATCGCCACTGTGAGAACTGTCACAACCGCCGCTGCAAGACGGCAATTGAGATTTCTGTGTCATGTGCGATCATGAGCTGCCGTTTGTTGTGCGGTGCCGTGTTTCACCTGTGCAAGGAAGAAGAACACATGCTTTTGTGTCCCAATGAGAGGGTGCCTTGTCTCAACATTGAATATGGCTGCCCATTCACCATGTGCCGCTCGAACCTAGCTAAACACTTGACGGTGTGTCCTGCTAGTGTTGTCTCCTGCTCCATGGAGTGGAACCGATGGCCCATTGAAGAGTCTGAGACCCCTGAGTTCTATAAGAATGTTTTGAAGGAGAACTACGCTCAGGAACCTTTGGATCTCTCGATGGCTCTGAGGGACCAGCAGCACCTGTTTCGTTCTCTTAAAATGAAGATTATCTTCCCTGAACTTATTGAAAAGCTGGCTGAGGAGCCTTCAGTTGCAGTGCCAGAGGGGGCCGTGGGAGGGGTACCGTTCTCGAATAGAGTCGAGGAAGCGTCTGTGTCTTCAAGCACGGAAACTGAGGAAGGAGGTCTGACTCAGGAGGAACGAGAAGAATTGGCGAGGAATCCTAATGTGGTGAATCTCGAAAGCTATAATATTTGGGAAAGAATGTTTAGCATGGAATTGAGTGGCTGCAAGCATACGATGAAATCTTTGGGGAAAAAATCAGAATCCTCTCATGGTAATGAAATAAAGCCACAAGCAAACCCAAGCAGGTTAGAAGTCTTACAGGAAGAGCAGATCGACAGTCAAGATGCAGCTACTGACATCCCTCAATACAATGCATTTGAAATGGATGAGCATAAATTCCTCATTGCCACATCCCTGTTTGCATGTGACACAAGACCCAAAAAGAAACTCATTTACGAACATTTGGAGCCCATGAAGATTAAAACAGTCCGCACTTTCAAAGTCCCAACCAGCTTCAAAGCCAAACACAGTCGCATTCGAAACCCCTCGCATAACAAGAAGGTGAACGCAAGCGTAGACACTTCTGACCTAGGTGTTGAAATCGATGACATGCCAAAATGGGATGAAGTTCAAGCTACTCTATTGTGCTCTTTAGAGAGAGAACTACGGGGGCATCTCATAGCTGAATCAGTGTCCACAGACGCACTTCTTCTGGACATTGGAACTCAGACATATGATTTCTACTCAGCACCTTTCAAAGCAGAGACCTCGCTGGCTGACATTACTGCTGACCGGGCTTTGAAACTTCATGTCCACATTCAGGCCGAGAGCGTCACCAGAAGACACAACAAATCCAGCTCTGCCTTTACATACCTGTGCAACCACACGTTCAGACGGGATGAGTTTCCTTCACACTACAAGAATGTTCACTCTGATATCCAGAGTTGCGTCAGCGGATGGTTTGAACAGCGATGCCCTCTCGCCTACCTGGGCTGCACTTTTATTCAGAGAAGGTTTCAGCCAGGCTCTCACAGAGCGACAGTCTTCTATGACAGAGAGCTCAGCACCTTCTGCCTCCGACCAGAGGTTTCAGACACACTGTATGAAGGTGTAAAAACGGTGACCGTGGAAAGAAAGCGTGCACGCAATGCAGATGCTCTGAGCAGGCTACCTTTTGAGGTTCTGGTCCATGTTGCTGGATTTCTCGACAGCTTCACCCTATCCCAGCTGGCTCTGGTCTCCCGTCTCATGAGGGAGGTATGCAGCACCTTGCTTCATGAGAGAGGGATGGTCTCACTGAAATGGGAGAAGAAGGTCTACTCTCATGGTGGATGGTGCTGGAGAAGCAGAAAGAGGGTGAGTTTCTACAGCAATCAATATTCTGAATAATGAAAAATTGCAAACTTGTGTAGAGTCATAAATCGAAATGAACCGTTTGTAGAATAATGCATTTGGGGGAAAAAATTGAATTTTACAGTTTATGGTATTTTTGATAAACCAAAGTCTCATCTTCTGAATAATGTCAGTTGTATTACAAAATTCAAACAATAAATGTCAATTTGATGCTCAGCACAGAGCGCACATGAACTGATCATTGCTTCCCCTACTGGTAGACCAATAAAACATGACTAGACATGAGAAGGTACACTACCAGTCAAAAGTTTGGACACGGTAAGATTTTTAATGTTTTTAAAAGAAGTTTCGTCTGCTCACCAAGGCTGCATTTATTTAATTAAAAATACAGTAAAAACAGTAATATTGTGAAATATTATTACAATTTAAAATAACTGTTTTCTGTTTGAATATATTTTATAAAGTAATTTATTCCTGTGATGGCAAAGCTGAATTTTCAGCATCATTACTCCAGTCTTCAGTGTCACATGATCCTTCAGAAATCATTCTAATATGCTGATTTGGTGCTCATGAAACACTTATGATTATTATCAATGTTGAAAACAGTTGTGTACTTTTTTTTCAGGATTCCTTGATGAATAGAAAGTTCAAAAGAACAGCATTTATCTGAAATACAAAGCTTTTGAAACATTATACACTACCGTTCAAAAGTTTGGGGTCAGTAAGAATTTTTATTTTTATTTTTTTTAAAAGAAATGAAAGAAATGAATACTTTTATTCAGCAAGGATGCATTAAATCGATCAAAAGTGACAGTAAAGACATTTATAATGTTACAAAAGATTATATTTAAAATAAATGCTGTTCTTTTGAACTTTCTATTCATCAAAGAATCCTGAAAAAATATTTTGTACAATTGTACACAATAAATGTTTTTTGAGCAGCAGATCAGCATATTAGAATGATTTCTGAAGGATCATGTGACACTGAAGACTGGAGTAATAATGCTGAAAATTCAGCTTTGATCACAGGAATAAATTACTTTATAAAATATATTCAAACAGAAAACAGTTATTTTAAATTGTAATAATATTTCACAGTATTACTGTTTTTACTGTATTTTTAATTAAATAAATACAGCCTTGGTGAGCAGACGAAACTTAAAAACATTAAAAATCTTACCGGTTCCATACTTTTGACTGGTAGTGTACATTATTTTATGTTTATTTTATGCTAAGTATACTATAAATACATTTACATGTTTATGTACTTTTATGTAATATAAATACCCTGCAATTGTACTTTTGGTATACTAAATTGATATACTTAAAATCTGCTAAATTGGAACAACTAATCTTAGTTAATGCACTTTAGTTATCCTGTAAGTAGTGCTGAGGTCCAAGATATGCTAAAATGGAATTATTGCAAGTATACTTTTGGTACACTTTAAATATCTTGCATTTAAAGACTGATATTACACAGTGATCATACTATCCTGACTAATAGTGATGTTAAAACACATTTTAGGCTTAATATTAAGAAATCGGCATTGTGCAATAAAGAAGTACTCCAAGTAAAGTTTAATTATAATATTTATATCAGCGATATATCAGTAAATATGTTAATGGATTTGTACTAAATATGAAATAAATGTATTTTAAATACATTTTGATATAGTTTTTTTTTTTTTTTCACTTTTTAAGTGATTATATCTTGAAACAGATAGTAGTAGAAGCATAATTATATAATTAGAAAGCTGATACATGTTCAGTTCATAAATCTTAAATTGTATGAGAATGATGCAGCAGTTCACTTTTTACATTTTAAACAAGAATCTGACTTTTAATATTACGTTAATTGACTTTCAAAACATCATCAGGTTTGGCAGTTTAGCAACTTGTTCTCCACTGTGGACAGCTGGTGCTTCGACAGACTGCCTCCGATTTCTGAACATCTAAAGGTTTGTCCATACTACGAGAGGGAGAGTAAGACCGCACCTGTTCCTTTGACTGGTGTTCATGAGTGCCATGAGAAGAAAACAAACAGGAATCAGAGTCTAGTCTCCATGTTCATTAAAAACAATTAGAATCTGTATTACAGAAACAGACAATGAATTAAATGTTGTTTTTTTGTGACTTATATATAAAGTCATGCATCTATGCTGAATTTCTGTGCCATTTTGTGCTATTCTGTCTGTTAATTTTATTTAGGCATATGTGCAATAATTAATAAAAAGTAACCACATTTTTTCAGCTTTGTTATGGAATGCTTTTGTACTGTTATTCTGGTTTCTGTACTTGTGTAAAGTATTCTATCCTTTCACCCAAAAATAAGAAAACTGTTGTCATTTCATTCCAAACCTGTATGCCTTTCTTTCCTCTGAGGAACACAAAAGAAGACATTTTGAAGAACAAACTGTTTTGGTTACCATTGACCTGGTCAAAAAACACTGAATCATTTCTCAAAATAACTTATTTTATGCTCCCCAGAAGAAAGAATATCATACCAGTTTGGACAAAAACATTTAAATATTTCTTCCTAGTGAATTCATGGCAAGGAAAAGTTTGGGTTTAAATTATAATTAAATTGATTATTGTTTGGTAATTTGATAATTGTTGACAGTTAAAAGGGTTAAGTCGGGTTAAAATTTCAGAACAATAGCCTACTTATTTGTTTTCTATTACTTTATTTTGGTTATGCTTATTTTGTTAATGTTTTTTTTTATTATTATTATTATTATTGTGTGACAGTGAAGGGGTGATCATTGTCTTAATTAAAATGATTTAAAATATTAATTGAATGGATCATGCAGGTTGTTTTGCAGCTACAGATTTTTAAAAGTTTTTTTTAATGATTTTACATAATTTATGATGACAATAAATGCTTGAACTTTTGTTTTGAGAATAGGAAGCAGGCTGATGGAGAACAGGGAAGAAAAAATACATGTGTTGGCAATTTCAAAAGTTTTTTTTAATATAGTTCACATTTTGGAGAAATGAAACCATTACATTTTTTTTTTCTCAGCAGCAATCTGAGAAAATTTTTTTCCATTTTACTGCCTACAATCAGGAAAAGAAGTGTAAAATTTACAGCGAGATACTGGTAAGGCAGACCTGTCTAACTACTAAGGATTGTATGACTTTATAATCATAATTGTATTATTTTATATTCCTTTTTAGTTGTTTCTTTAATAGTACATTACCTCAAATGCCTGTGAAGTTATCATCATTTGTGATTCATCCTAGATGTTTTAGGATGCAGCTTTTGGCTTTGTTTGCTTTTCTTTGGGTGGGAGTGCTGCTTCCCTCTGCTTCCTGTCAGGATGGCTGTGCGAACCATGGGAGAGATGGTGTGAATGGAATCCCTGGCCGGGACGGTTTGCCAGGAGCAAAAGGAGAGAAAGGAGCACCAGGTAAGAAAATAATGCATACCATGTTCATGGTTAGTTGGAAACAACCAGTTAAAAATAGCATTCTTTACAATTGTTTAGTACGAAAGAAATGAAATGATAGTTAATGAATGTTCTTTCAGCTCTGCAGGATGAGCTGAACAGTATCAACATAGAGGAGCTCAAAGGAGAGATGGGCAGCAGAGGCCCCCCAGGAGAACCTGGTCCACAGGGTTTCATTGGTGAACGGGGCCCATTTGGTCCCCCTGGTCCAAAGGGTTCTAAAGGACCCAGCGCAGGCATTGGGGGAATCATCGCCAGTCAGAAGCCAGCTTTCTCTGTGCTGCGAAGTAGATCAGATTTTGCATCATATGGCCAACCTGTGATCTTTGATAGTAAACTTACCAATGTCAATAATAATTTCAACATTCAAACTGGCTATTTCACTTGCAAGGTTCCGGGTGTGTATTACTTTGTGTTTCACGCATCGTCTGAAGGACACTTATGTCTCAGACTTAAGAGTGACACTGCATCTCCAGTCAGCCTAAGTTTCTGTGATTATAACCTACGATCACAATCTCTCGTTGTGTCAGGTGGAGCTGTACTCAAACTATCTACAAATAATAAAGTATGGATTGAGCCTTTCAAAGATTCTGGTGGTAGAGCAATGTCCAAAAGCATGTCTGTAGTGTTCAATGGTTTTTTAATCTATCCCAGTGATTAGCAGACTTTTTAGCCTACATATAAAACACACTGCAAATGATTATTGACTGATTGTAGTGTTTTAGCCTACTGAAGTGATGTAAGCAGCTTAAAAACATAAATGAAACCATCTAATCTGCTTTGTTGTATTCAAATCTTGTATTCATGTTTTGTTTTAAAAATGCTTTGTTGTCTTTGATATATGTGTTGAACAAATTTTAAATAAAAACAATAGAACATGACTATACAAAATGATTACTTTTCATTATATTTTGATTCTAAATTCTGAAAACTATTAACAATGCAATATGTATCTAATGAAAATAAAAGCTGAATTCCAAAAATTCTAATTTGCAGCTTTATTGGGACTAGCCAATAAAACAGGCCATGAATAGGTTTCTATGAATAAGGCTTTGTTTGAATACAGTTTTGTGAAAGGTCCTTGGATGGGTGCAACACGTGCAGTGCAAATGAGGAACTGTGATTGTCTTTTCATTGGCTTCTCCTTGTGTACATGTATAAGATTATAGAGCTCACTCTTTCAAGACGTATTGGTCTGGTTATCTTCTCGCGCCACAGCAAACATGTTTGGTGGTCAAATCATTTTCGGAACACTTTTAGCGGGTTCTCTCTGCCTCCATCTGGTCTCTACGGACACTTGTACTGCTGGAGCGATGCCTGGTTTGCCAGGTATCCCTGGATTTCCTGGACGTGATGGAAGGCAGGGGATGAAGGGAGAGAGAGGAGATCCTGGTAAGATTGACTCTGTTTTTTATTTTTTTATGTAAAATAAAACATTCAGATTGCTTTAGTTTGTGGGAAACCGAGAACCAGTTCTTATTTAGGCTAGAACCTGTAAAACACCGAAACCGAATGAGGTTCGGTTCTGTTAACGGTTGTCACGCGAGTTTGAATTCCGAACAAATGACTCTTTTGAGCCGGTTCTTTTAGTGAATCAAAATCATACAGAGCAACCATTGTAGCGCAATTCCCAAATGACTCTAATGAGTTGGTTCTTTTAATGAATCATCTTAAAGAATCGATTAACGTTCAAAGATACAATTTATGCTTATTTTGTCAGTATTATATATATATATATATATATATATATATATATATATATATATATATATATATATATATATTTTTTTTTTATATATATATATATATATATATATATATAAAACGAATGAACGTGGTTACCACTTTTATATGTTTAATATTGTTTAATAGCTATTAAGTCTATATAGCCTATTAAGGCCAAGTATTGTATTGCATTTATGCTATACCTCTAAAAAAGACTGTTTAGTGATGTATAATAACAAGTTTCTTACCAAAGCTCAGAACAAATAAGTCTTACCAAAACAATTTAAATAAAAGGTTTTTATCTGAGATTAAGAAAAGTGTGTTGAATGTATTTGTAAGTTCTGTCTATAGAGAGCAACTTTTCCCACATTAAAACTTAACTTTTTTTCCAACATTGTGGGAATATTTTGGTATTTGAGTGGACACTGATAAAAACAAGTTAATAAAAAGGACTATATATCCTCTAATTAAGGGTTAAAAAATGCCAACCGTTGTCATTAAAAGATGTGTATATACTGTACCTCTAACATGATGTTAAAACATTTGGTGTGTGTCTTAACAGGGATTCCTCTAAAACCTGACCAAGCCAGGAAAAAAGGAGAAAAAGGCGAGACTGGAATCAAAGGAATGCCTGGAAAGAGGGGTCTCCGTGGGGATTTTGGCAAAGGGGGACCAGAAGGCCCTCCAGGACAGCCAGGGGACCCAGGCAATTTAGAGAATTCCAAATCTCACCTGCAGTCTGCATTCAGTGTGTCCCGTGGTACAAGATTGCCTCCCGAGCCCAATACTGTGATACGCTTCACTAATATTATCACTAATCCCAATGGCCATTTCAATACTGACGAGAGCAAATTTGTATGTAAAATTCCTGGCACATATTATTTTGTGTTTCATGCATCTTCCAAAGAAAAAAGTCTGTGTGTAATCCTAATGCACGATGATAAGAAGCTAGCTAATTTCTGTGATCACATGCAAAAGAACAGCCAGCAGGTGAGCTCTGGTGGACTGGCTGTTTATCTGAATGAGAATGAGAAAGTCTGGCTGGTGACAGGTAGCTATAATGGCTTGTATGCAGAAGGGAATAAAGGCGACAGTGTTTTCTCAGGTTTCCTGATTCATGCACACTGATTGATTGTTGCACTGTTTTGAACTATAAAGTTGAACATTGAAAAGTATTAAACACTGTATGATTACTTGTACGAAAAATGTACACAATTTCTTATTGAAATCTACTGATCAAATAAAATAAAATCATGCTTCAGTAAATTGTTTGTCTCAAGTTTATTGAATACACATTATCATTCTTATCAAATGTTTGATTGGATTTGACATAAGTAATCCAAGAACTAGCAAGTCAATACTGACAAAGTACAATTATGCTACAATTTTCAAAACCTGACAATATGAATTGTTAACGAAGTTAGCAAACAATTCTAAGCATTATATCTGAATGACAACAGTGCACAGTGTTTGTGTTATAAGTTAGCTACAGGTTATCTAAATCATAAAAAAAAAACCGTTTAAAACTAAAAAATGTGATACTATGCAACCAATACGTTTCTTCTACTCACCAAGGCTGCATTTATTTGAGCAAAATACTGTAAAATGTTGTATTGTGAAATATTTTTACAAATTAATAAGTCTTCTATTTTAATTAAATTTTTTATTTTTTTTAAAAAAATGCAGTGTATTCCTGATAACAAAGCTGAATTTTCAGCATCATTCCTTGCTACAGTCTTTAGTGTCACATGATCCTTCAGAAATCATTCTAATATTCTAAAATTTAATATTAATATTGAAAACAGTTGTGCTACTTAATATTTTGTGTTTGACCCCTGCTATACTTTGCACCCTGAATGTTTTGATCTGTAATAAACTTTTTCATTTCTCGGCTTCCATTTTCAATTTCTCAGAAAAAGGATATGAAACTTGCAAACATTAGCAAAATGAAAGGTCTATAATACTAATGAAAAAAGTAATCCAAGCTTTATCAAGATTTTGATGAATATGCGTTTTGTTACTTCCCTTTATTGTGCAACACTAATCTTCTCCTCTGAAGCTGGGAAATCATACCAGAGCTCTTCATACATACAGGAGAAAAACATTCAATGTAACACTCTCCTTTAAGGCCATCGTCTGAATTTCCAACACTTTCTTGGAAGATAAGATGGTAAGATAAAAGTCTTCTAATTATGAACCTTATTGGAATGAATCTGTGCTTTGTTTCTGTTTGCAAGAAGTCTTACTGTAATGCAGCATTTGATTATTGAAAATTCGCATGCTTGTTTTAGCAGCTACTGTATTATACGTTTCAGTTATTTTCCAACAATTTTCTTTTTAAACTATGCCGTTTATTTAGGTTTTCTTTGTTTTAAAACAGGCGTTTATCTTCATGTCTGCACATGTAGTGCCGCAACTTGCTATTATGTTGTTGCTGGTGGCTTCCTCTGTGTCAGATACATGTGATGGGTACAGGGGTTTCCCTGGAAGACCAGGTATTCCAGGAGTTCCCGGTACCGATGGGAAGGATGGCACAAAAGGAGAAAAAGGAGATCCAGGTAAAGTGATAGTGCCTGGAAAACCTGCATATTAAAAGTCAAAAATGTGCCTTCTATCTCCCCTGACTCATAAATAAAGGCTAAAAATCCAATAAATTAAATAAAAAGTCTGCATTTAAACTCATGTTACCCTGCTGTGTGAATGTTTGCAGGTGACGATGCAGTGCCAGTGACTGGGCCAAAAGGGGACCCTGGACTTCATGGATTCCCAGGCAGGCCTGGTCAGAAGGGGGACAATGGACTGCAAGGGCCACCGGGGCCAATTGGACCGAAGGGAGAGAAGGGCGATTTTACAGGGGTAGATGATCCAAGCCAGTATTCCATTTTCTCTTACAAAAAAAGTCCTAAGTCCCAGAGAGTTTTTGCAGACAACTTAATCGTCTTTGATATCCCTCTGATCTCAGGGTTAGAGGATGAATTGGATAGTGAGGGTTACTTCAAAGTGAAAATAGCTGGCATGTATTACATCAGCTACCACATTTCGTCCTCTCAGTCTGCCTGCCTAAAGATTCAGGTAGGGGAAGAAGAGAAAGTCAGTTTCTGTGATTCACCTGGTATGATAATGGTAACTGCAGGATCTGTGGTACTGCCACTGAAAACAGATGATAAAGTGTCTATACAGGCCACTGCAATAAGCTCTATCTTCAGTAGAGACACTGACTGCACCTTTACAGGCTTCTTGCTCTTCCCAATGAATTGATAAAATGATTTTGAACAGCCACACTATTGTTTTTACTCTTCCTCAAATCATAATTTGCAACCATTGCTTGGGAATATTCAATGTTACTGTTGATTAAAACTGTAAAATATTATATATTGTTGTTTCTTGACTTATTTCACTGCAAATTTAATTACATTCATTATTAAATAGTTTTCTTGGCAGACCAAATTCAAGGTCTGGAAAAATAATGTATATATAGAAAAGAAAGAGTTTGGGGTCAGTAACAAAAGAGGAAAAGAGGATTTAAATTCATCCCCAAATAGCAAAGACATTTATAATGCTACAAAAAAGTCTATTTAAAAAAAAAAAATTCTTTTGAACTTTCTTCTCATCGAATACACAACAATGTGATGACTGCTTTTAATATTAATAATAATGAGAATTTTGTCTTGAGCATTTTTTTTTACCATGTTTTCTCTCTGCATTTTCTTTAACAATACATACAAATATTTATATGTGTATGAATTTAACTATTCTCAGATAACAATTTTGAGTTCCCAGAATGTTCCAAGGAATCTTAGTTCATGGTTATTTAAAAATGATACAGAAAAAGAACATTTCTATAGAAACTGGATCCCAAGGAATAACCAAACCATAAGGGGAATCATATATTAAGAAATTGATCAGTTTTAAAGCATAAATATGAAGACACTGAAACCAACAGGTTTTATTCAGGTTTGACTGAACTAAGAGTCTCATGCTGAGCACAAGCACAGCGTCACGTCAGTCTACGGTATTTATTACAGAACACTCATTGTTCTTGAGCGGAGTCCATCACCCTTCAGGCTTTCTAAAGAATAGAGCAGCTATGGCAACAGCACTAACTGAGTGCAACAGCAGTTTCCAAACATGCCACTGTGCTGCAAGAATGTGACAAAAATCAGAAGCTACAAAACTGCTCAGGAATCAGATTTATGCAAAGAAAACATGTCATGCATGAGGTAAGTTTCAAATCACTATTTTTAATTGTAAGAGAACAAGGTAAAATCATTTTAAACTCTTCAAAAGGTATTGAAATAAGCCAATAACTACTTTGAATAAATATATAGAGAGAGAGAGCACTAGTATACAAAGTTTTCAAAACTGGTTGTATAAAGTCATCAGATCATAGGACGTTTCTCATTATCAAAAATTTAAGTGAGTAATTTAAAGAAGCCTCTAAGAATTTAAAGCATGATTAAACAGGTATAATCTTTAAATCAGCTTCATACGTTTAAAACAACAACAATGCAGAACATTTTTTACAAGTTATATTTTCAGTCTCAATAGTAACTCAAAGATGACAACTCTTGAGAAGACAATCAGCAAGCAGCAGAGACCATCTCTAAGAATCCCATTTGGTCATCGGCATAGAACAGATTTATTGCTCCTCAGAAATGGTCAAATGGTGTCGAAACACACACAAGCCTTTCCGATGCTGGGAGAACTTCCTTCTTTGGCAGGTAACAAGTGGAAGAAGAAATTTTTCAGAATTCCTTCAGATATACGGCTAGTTAAGTGTACCAGTCAGGAAATGGCACATGGCATTCATATACTAGACAATTAAAGTATGTTTAAACAAGTGAGTGTCACTTAGAAGAAGACAAATGCTGTCAAATCTCCTCTTCAGGCTTGCTGCTCTACCCTGGTAAGCGGGAAAAGATGGTAACCACAACAGAAAGTGAATTTGGACCCAAAAAATGCCCAAAGGTAGAGCCAAAGAGGATCCTACAGTGCAACCTAACTCTAGATGGTATGAAAATCATATACATTTGGAAAAATAAATTAATTAGTATCAATTAGAAAAGCTACAAACCATCTATTGTTAACTTACCCAACCTATTTTGGAGGCATGAGCCAAATATTAATTTACATAATACATGTGTCTTAACTTATTTCACTGAACTTTTAATCAAGTTCATTATTAAATAACTGATTTCCTTGGCAGACCACATTAGAGGGCTAGAAAAAAAAAAAAAAAAAATAGAAATATTTATGTATAATATATATTTATAACACTACCATTCAAAAGTTTGGGGATAGATTAAAAAATGAATACTTTTATTCAGCAAGGAGACATTTATTTATTTACTTACATATTGCTAAAAAAAAAATAGGTAAGACATTTATAATTTTACAAAAGATTTCTATTCCAAATAAATGCTGTTCTTTTAAAATTTCTATTGAAAAAAAAAAAAAAAAAATGTATCACCGTTTCCACAAAAAAATGTGACCGCTCTTTTCAATATTGATAATAAGAAATGTTTCTTGAGCACCAAATCAAATACACTATATCTACTCCATGAAATTTTGGCAACAGATTACAAGCAATATTATCAATTAAATTCAACAAATAGAATTGAGTTAGAATTATTCAAATTAATTCCTTAAATGTCAAACATTTAAAACGAGTCAAATTTAAGTAAAATATCTGAATAACAGACAGACGTCAAAGATGATTTTAAAACTCTTTTTTTTTTGCCAACATTGAAGACACCTGATGATAAGTAGAATTACTGAAGGAAAGAGAAACACATGAATTAACAGAGGTTTAGATGTTGATTTTATTGAAAATATTTGGTCACCATCACGGTGATCAGTGTTTCATTTAGTTGGGCAGTTTGACTCTTTGCTTTTTATGTCAGTTTGTGGTTTTTGTAATGGTGTTTGCTAATTTTACACATTTTAAATGGTTGACTTTTAAGGAATTAATTTGATTAATTCTAACTCAATTCTAATATGTTGAATTTAATTAATAATATTGCTTTTAATATATTGCCGCAATTTTATTGAGTAGATAGTGTATTACTTTTTACAGTGCATATTAGAATGATTTCTGAAAGATCATGTGACACTGATGACTTAAATTTACATTTTAAAACATATTTCAAGATCCTACAGTACTGCATAACTTGATCTGGCATGAAAACCTAGAAAATATTTCATTAGAATCTATTAGAAACAATATAAACCATCTATTGTAAACTTAGGATGAATTCATTTTAGGCAAATTGGAACGCTTTTTTGCCACTGAATTTACCCTACCTAACCTATTTTGGAGATCTATGAGCCAAACATTATTATAATTGCAGGGGACAGGAGCTTCAGCACAACAAACAGGGAGGATTACCCTTCTTACAACCTAGATGGCGCTCCAATTGCGTGGCAGGGAAAAGTCCCAGCAAGAGACAACAGGACTGGCCAAGCACAGAGATGTTCTCTTTACCAGCAGGACTTCCCAGCCCCAAATAGAATCTATGTTAGGAGAAATCAGGTTGTGCCTCATCCTGACAACCTGGCGATCAACACTTCAATGAGGCAAGTGTACAACCACTGAATTTGAAATCTGAAATGAAAATATTGTGAAAGTAATCAAATTAAATCTCTTTTTCTATAGAGCTGACTACAGAACAGTGCAGCAAGAGGCTTTCCCAGGCTGGGATGTTTCTGTGCATGCCCGTCCAGTCCCTGCCCGACTCAAAAGAACAGAAGAAGGCCAGAGAGAATCATTATAGTGCATTTATACACTGGATGCATTAATAATAATAGTAAAAAATCCAATTTAATGTGCTACTTTTTAACACTGATAACAGTAAGAAATGTTTCTTGAGCACTAAATCAGCATATTAGAATGATTTCTGAAGAATCACGTGACATTGAAGACTGGAGTAATGATGCTGAAAATTCAGCTTTGCCTTTACTGGAATAAATTACATTTTAAGATTTAAAATTTTAACTTAAAAATTAAAGAAGATAATTAAAATAGAACTGTTATTTTGAAGTCGACAGGAAACAATTTGTTTTTGTTCTGAATGGTAGTATATCGATCTATCTATATCAAAAATAATGTAGGCTGCATCACCTAAATTTGTCTGTCACTTAATTTGTTCTGTTTAAAATTAAAATTGAGTTTGAAATGACACTGATAAAAACAGATTTATTAAAAAAAAGTAGCATTTAATAAGGAACGTATGTTTCTTGTACACAGTAGGACTGATAACTGCACACAAAATGTCTTGCTTTTCAATCAAAAGTCCTGATTCATGATGGCACACAAGGAATTTGTGTCACATCTGGATCTACATCGACATTTACATGTCTTCCACACTCCACTTGTACGCCATCTCTTGGACAGCTTTCTTATCTGCCATCCTAGAGTACCGCTTCTGCTCAAAACCGTTGGACCTAAAGAATCATAGGAAAAGTCAATTAATTCGTTTTCATAGGTTAACATCAAGATACCAGCTGACTTTCATCAATCTAAACCTTTTACCTGTCAACTCCATCCCAGCGATACCCTGGCATAATGTTAAAACGATTTGGAGGTGGGGGCGGACCTTTGTAACGAGGTTTTTCTGGTGAAAACATTAAAATGTAAATTATTACAATTATTACTGTGATCTGGGCTTGCTTTTAGATAAATCTCTGCAGGTTAGACTCTGCTTCATTAAGAACTGTGATCACTTGTAGCAATTTGGACATTATTCCTCAGTTTTACCGTTGCTTCCTTTTAATTTAGCATTTTTGTCCTTCTTTTTGCGAAGCATAGCTGCCATCGGGTCTCCGTCCCTTTCTTGCTCCCTCAGCATCCGATCGAGGTCTTCATCATCAATGTGTCTTGCTAGTGGCTTCTGAGCCTCCCGCATGGCATCGGTTAAATTCTGCTGCTGCATTTCACCCTGAGCAAGCCTGAAAAAGGACAGCACAGATGTCAAAGACCAAAAAAATAGTTGCATTTGAACACCACTAAATACACCTTACCCTTTTCCCCATTGTGCATATTTTTCATCCTTCTCTGCCTTTTCTCCAGCTTTCTTGCTATGCTCGACTCTCTCCGACTCCAGGTCACGTCTCCTACCTGACTTGTCTCGAAATATCGTCTCCGCATTTCTGGATGCCTCTGAGAGAGCAAAAAATCATCAATGTTCATGCGACATAATGATTGATAGAAATATAAAACAACACAATGGCTTTTCATTAAACCTTCAAGAGGCTGGTTGCGTTTTTCCTTTCTGCGAATTTCTTCCTGTTCTTTCCTCAAAATGTCGACAGACACGAGCCCCGCTGCTCCACCAGATAGCATTCGAGGGGCCTGAAAGCAAGAACAGTAAAAGTCTCAACATAGGGATCCATACTACAACTTTAATACAAAAGAAGAATTTATATATATATTTCATGTGAGATCGACTGAAAAGGGGATTTATTTTATGAACACTGTGGCTTATTTAAATTCACAAAGGGGGTGTTTCTTAAAAGGCACAGCAAGAGAAAAACATACCATTGATTTTAAAGGGTCAGAGTGAAAAATGGCTGTGAAGAAGTTAAGGACTAAGGTTATAACAGAATTTCAGAGGAAACAAATGAATAATTTAATGTTTTAAATTATGAAAGGGGTAATTTTTTACACATTAATTCTGTGAATCCAGAAGTTACAAGAAATGTATGCCCTTAAATAAAAACAAGTGTATTGAGGACCAAGAAATATTACTGTAGTTTAAATTTTTCCCCCATTACGTTTTTAGCATTTTAATTCAGTTAAATAAACAAACTTTACATAAAAATAAATAAATACAATAAAATAAATAAAACCTGATATCATTTATTTTATTTAATTTTAAGTCATCCTGTATCTCCTTTTAAGTTTGCTAGGGCCCTGACCCCCTGGTTCAGAACCACAAATACAAATGTGCAAAACTCAGTTTCTCGAGAGTTTAGCTTCATCCCTAATTAAACGCACCTGATCCAGCTAATCAAGTCCTTTAGGCTTATTTGAAAACTACAGGCATGTGTGTTTAAGAAGGGTCGGAACTAAACTCTGCAGCAATCTAGGAACTAAGTTTTGCCCCCCTGCTCTAATATAAAGGATCCTTGAACATGAACCCTGAACTTACTGCAGGTTCATCAGGAGAGCGTGTTCTCCGTGGTGGAGATAGGTCTGAGTCCGATCCACGTCCTCCCTGTGCCCTCTTCCTGGGAGGAGAGAGATCTAAATCTGAACCTCTTCCACCTCTCTTTCTGGGTGGAGACAGATCAGAATCCGAGCCCCGTCGCCCATGAAGACGTCTGCGAGGTGGGGACTGATCGGAGTCTGAGCCTTTGCCTGTCCGGGCTCGTCTCCTGGGCGGCGAAAGGTCACCTGAAGCAGCAGCTTTTGTCTTTTTTCTGTGTGGGGACTCTGAAGAGATTCTTTTTAAGTATTAAAAGCTAAATAATCATTTTGGATTACATTCATTGTATAAATGTTGTTTCTGATTGGTGGATGGATTTTCATACCTTTATCATGCTGCCTTTGAGTTCTGGAGGGTGAGCTTTTGTGGCTCTTCTTTGGAGGTGAAGGTGATGAGGAGTCATGCCATCTGTTTTTGTTCTCAGTTCTGTGGCTCTGAGGTGAAAGGTCTGGCGAGTCATGCCGACCTCTTCTCAGAGGTGAGAGATCTGGCGAGTCGTGCCGAGTCCTCTTGGGCGAGAGGTCAGGGGAATCGTGCCGTACTTTCTGTACAGGAGAACTCTTCGGCGAGTCATGTCGCACTGTACGACCTGTGTCAGGGTCTGAGCTGAACAAAGCAACATTTATTATACTCTCTACGCAGTAATGATTTTAATAAGAATATTTTAAGAAGAATAAGAAGAAAATGACAGTTACCTTCTATCTACTGTGGAGTCCTGAGTTTCTTGGAGATCTTGCTCTGTTGCTAAGACACAAATTAGAGTATGTTTTTTATATATATATATATATATATATGAATACATACATATATATACAAATACGTATACACACACATTGTCATGGAACACAAGATGTTACAGGATATAACAATATAATATTTTCTGTAAAAAGTGTCTTATATAGCTTATGGCCTGTAACATCTTGTGATCCATGACTATAAGTACCAAATTATTAAAATAATTAAAAATATAGCCATTAGAAGAAGTAGAAAAAAAATAATGACTTTGGACACCAAATGTACCTGCAATTATATAATCACCCATATAGCTTTTGTAACACTTTTTCTATACACATTCAGTGTCAGTAAATTTTCTTTTTTTAATGGAAAAAAATAAATGAACTTTTATTCAGCAAGGATGCATTAAATTGATAAAAAGTGACAGTAAAGACATTTTTACAAAAGTTTCCAAATTTAAATAAATGGTGTTCTTTTGAACTTTCTATTCATCAAAGTATCCAGAAAAAAAATATCACGGTTTCCACAAAAATATTAAGCAGCACACCTATTTCTGCTTTCTACAGAAGAGGATTAGGGCCAAGCAACAACAAAAAAAAGAAACAATCTTGAGTTTAAAGTCATAATAATGCAAGATTAAACTAAAAAAAAAAAAAAAAGCCGAAATACGTTGATAATACAATCATTAAATTTCGAGAAAGTCGTTGTGCTTTGAGAAACAGCTTGTTAAATTTTAAGAATAAAGCAGTTGTGTTTTGAGAAAAAAGTCTAAATAAAATGTTGAGAATAAACGCATTCTATCAGTGTCATGTTCATTGCATACTGATAGAGGACAAGACGGAGTTAGATCACTTAGTCAAGCTATAATTTAGGCTTTCTTTCAATAAAGAAATACTATCAGCTTTAGCTAATTATAACCGAATAATAAGTAGTATACGAACTTTAAAGAGAATTTGCAAGGGGCTGGGTCTTTTTAGAAGAAAGAAAAAAAGTCCAATTTGCGCAATGTACTCGCAAGAAAACATATAAAACACTTAACGTAAAAAAAATCGCTTAACATGGCTTGATGTAGCTACTAAGACGGTGGTATTAAAAGATTCTATACACACCTTATTAATAAACCATACTATGTGCAGATATGACTTTACCCTAGGCTGGAAGAGTGTGTAACATTCCTACAGCAACCCTAACATTTTTCAATGCTTTTCTTTCTGTGTATTTAATAAAGTCTGTGCTTATATAGAGATATAATAAAGACTGTCCTTTCCATTTTAAATTTGCACATTTACAATAAAACACCACTTTTTTTTTCCATTCTCGAAGTGAACTTTTTGTATGGTAATTAGATCCACTGTTTTGCACTTCCCCCCCTTGAACTTGAGAATGTGACGCATCTAGTGTGAGGCATATGGTGCTTCATCCATAGCGCACGCACAGAGAGCACATGAATAGGCCTACTCTTCTTGTGCTTGAACAGACAAATACACATAAAAGTATGGCAAAAGTTGGAATCGAGAATTGTGAAATTTAACTGGTATCTACAATTTTGGTAACTTATTTATTACAATACAATGTTACATGGGTCAAAACAATGAAATCAAATTAGTACTCTATTCATCGATATTCCACACCTTGAGGATCAACAAGATTAATAATGTGTCTTATGGTATCATAGGTATGGTATCCCAGCTGGGAAACCACGAAATCTCAATGAATCGCACATAGGTGAAGCCAGCGATGACCTAGTCTCATCCTCAGAACGTTGGCTGAAGGTCTGATGCATATGGCACACTTAACTGGAAACACTTCAGGACTTTCGAAGTTGTCATCTGGTTGGTTGAATTCTACAGGATGTCCGGGAGACGTGCGTGTCGCGTTCTTTAACAGCAGTTCTAGACAATCAATGACACTCAAACCCAGTTTTACTCACATGTGAAGCGGAATCAAAGCAGTCACCGCGTCTGTTTTCAGGCCTTCCAGCTTAGCTCTCTCTCTGCTCTGGAAAGCTTTTTCTAATATTAACGCTGGTCCTAAAGTGCTTGCCCAGTCATAAACCTTCATTCCTGTGATATTCTTTTGAGCCGTTTTGTCTCATCATCTCTCTCTCTGCGTTTTTTTTTTTCTTTCCAAATCTCCCTCTTGCTCGTTCTGTCTCCTCGACCGTCATAAGCCCCCTAATGCTGATTGGTTAGATGTTTGTTGTTTAAAAAAAAATACATACCCCACCTTTAAAACAACTCAAACATACATTTTAGTCTGGGACAAGGCTTGAAGGGGTAGTTCACCCAAAAATGACATTTCTGTCATTATTTAATCACCCTTGTGTCGTTCTTTACCTGTAAGACCTTCATTCATCTTCAGATCAAAAATTACGATGTTTTTGATGAAATCCTAGAAGGTTTTAATCCCCCATAGAAAGCAACATAATTACCACATTCAAGGTCCAGAAAAGTAGTAAAGACATTGTTAAAATAGTCAACGTGACTGCAGTGGTTCAACTGTAATTTTATGAAGCAACGAGAATACTTTTGTGTGCAAAACAAAACAAAACTAACGACTTTATTCAACAATATCTTCTCTACCCTGTCATTCTTCTAAGCTGTTTACATTGTATAGACAGCGCAGCGTTTCTGTGTTCTATGTCACAACGCTGATTCAATATTGGCCAGCGTTATGAATCAGCGTGTCGAATCATGATTCAGATCGCGTGTCAAACTGCTGAAATCACATGACTTTGGCGCTGACACGCTGATTCAAAATGCTCCGAAGCTTCCTGAAGCAGTGTTTTGAAATCAGCCATCACTATATAAGTCGTCATTTTTGTTTTTTTGGCGCGCCAAAAATATTATCGTCGCTTTATAATATAAATATTGAACCACTGTACTCACATGAACTGATTTAAATACGTTTTTAGTACATTAATGGATCTTGAGAGAGAAAATGTCATTACTGGCTATGCAGGCCTCACTGAGCCATCGTATTTCAACAAAAATATCTTAATTTGTGTTCCAAAGAAAACAAAGGTCTTACGGGTGTGGAACAGCATGAGGGTGAGTAATTAATGACATTATTTTCATTTTTGGGTGAACTAACCCTTTAAGGATGTCTTTACTACTTTTCTGAACCTTGAATGTGATAATTATGTTGTTTTCTATAGGGTATTAAAAAAAAACTCTAGGATTTCATCAAAAATATCTTAATTTGTGTTCTGAAGATGAACGAAGGTTTTAGGGGTATGAAACGACATGATGGGTGAGTAATTAATGACAGAAATTTCATTTTTGGGTGAACTAACCCTTTAAGCCTTGTCTGTGAAACAGGGGGATAAAGTATGAGTCTTACCGCCCAACACTTTCCACTTGCTGGTTCGAAATACCTCGAGCTGCTTGATCTCATCTGGGCGTTCATCTATCACGTCTGCAATCTAAAAAAAAAAAAAAAGGCAGATTTTGACCAAGACATTTAACACTGCAAGTCATGAATGCAATCCATATTCAAGGTAGTACCACAGTGCTTTTCTGATAGCGCTCACTAAAGACCTGTATTTATGTTGACTATGACAGTGTTACAAAAGCTTTAAATAGGTAAAACGTGCATCTACACACCACAGGCGCCTCATCATCGTCGTCTTCTTTCTCTTCTTCTTCATTATTAGCAGCAAGTTGCCTCCAATCAATGTCATCATCCACAATTTTCATCCTGTAGTTTATAATGAGAATTTCGCTGCTTGAGCACTTGACGAAATATTAAACAAACTACTAAGCATTTGAGATTCAGACGTAATGTCATTATGTTCAGTGATTACTGTAGACACCGCGAGCTAATATCTGCATTTCTGTTACGTGTGTCCGATCATATTTACCCTCTCCCCGTGGGTTTCGGCCGTTTCTTCTTAATCTTCTTTTCTTTAGACTTCTTACCAGCTTCATCACTTGATAAATACCTTTTAAGGTAATCTGCCTTATTAAGCGCAGCACCTTTGCTAATGCCTGTGGAAGTAGCCATCTTGTTTATGTATTACGTCACCGAACGGACGCTGCTAAGGGACAAAAATCACAACGCAAAACACAAGTTTTTGGACTAATACAGTTTTTCCTCGATTGCTTAAACACATTTCTTGAAACTATGCCTCATATTCTCAAAACAGTAAACACAAATCCATAGCGTCTCACCCAATTCCCCAAACATCCTATTTTCAGGTCAGAACGAAGCTCTACACTCAAAACCATTCACTCTTGCTGAAGAAACAGACTTTGCCCTCAGACATCACACACAAGCCCTCAAAAACACACACTCTACAACATAGTCTTACACACTGGTGAGATAAATTCAAAACAATACTACAAAAAAACAAAAACAAAATCTAGTAATAAGTTATGTTGCTTGTGGTTCTCCCCCTCACGGAACTTTTCACATGATGAACACATGTGTATACATTTGCACATTTTTTATTCCTTAATGTAATGTACAGTACAATACACCAAACAACAACAAAAATATTCTGCCCCAGCATCACATCTTTGGTCTGGGACAGGCCAGAGAATCTCATCAACATCACAGGCTGTACTGGCCCTATCCAGGCAGCAGGGGGAAAAACCTCTTGCATGCCTGATCCACCCCTGGCACGCATCAACTGAAATGTCTAGTCAGGCTTCTTCCATTATATCGTCTCTGTGTCCTACAAAAATAAAAGTACTGATTACTTTAACTGTAACACATCCTTTTTACAAAATGGAAGCAGACAGAAACTCTGTGAGGCAATTTGATGCATGTGTTGTAACAGAGTACAGCACTCAAAAGTTACAGTAGAGTACACTGGGGTACACCTACCTGTTTTCCTCCCTGAAGGTTCTTATGATGAGGCAATGGTGAAGCAACTTAATTTTGGCTGAACTCAATGCCCAGCCTCCCTCATAGTCATACCATGGACAAGGACATGGTCAACTAGTGGCATGAATTTCCTCTGAGACTCCTTGTCTCCTTTCCCCTCATCCTCATCCTCGTCCTCCTCCTCTTCCTCTTCCTTCACCTCTTCCTCCACTCTTTCCTGCTCTTGCTCATCCTCTTCTTCCTCCTCCTCCTCTCTGGTGTCCTCGACCTTTTCAGTCACGTCTCTCTGGATCCATTGTTCCAAAACTGAATGAACTGACTCGGGCTCTTTTATCTCTCTATTGAAGGTTCTGATTGGTGTGTGATAAATTTTGACTCTTAGTGTTTCCACATGGGTAACTGTGTGCTAATTGAGCTCAAGCTATGCTGACTTGAGTGAACAATATTGAATGCTAGTGCTTTATAAATGACAACATGGTGTAGGCAATGAGAAATGAAGGGATTTGTGTCTAGAGTTTTGCAGTGACAGTTCAACAAATCTGATTCATGTGTCAAAACAGGGGAATGGTGTTTATAGTTTAGGGAAATGGGTGTGCTTTTTGATAAATGGCGTTATGGTTTTGAAATGTTAGTTCAAAAGCCTGGTTATAAACTGTAAATTCAGACATAGAATAGAAAGAAGTCTGGCTTCTTCGACAAAAGAAGCAAAAGTTGTTCAAGTTTCTTAAATTGTGTATTATACTTATAAAATAATACGCTATAATACACTTTAGTTTAGAATTCCAGGTATTAACCCTCTTAGAATATTTTGTTTATTGTCTGTTTAAAATGTTTGCATGTAGTGTATGTTGTATTCTTTTTTGCAAAATAAAAAATAAATAATTAAAAAATGGTATTTGGTACTATTTTTTGCCAAGTGACATTGTCACATTTATTGTGTTAACTTTGTGCATTAAAAATCAGCAGACAATTGTATAAGTTAATAATAAATGGAATTATTTGGCTTTTAAAGTGCAGAAAAAATGAGAGAGAGAGAGAGAGAGAGAATACAACTTTGGAGCTTTTTAGATGTGTGTACCACAACAAATTCTTCCTAAAATGAGTAATTGTAATAGTTCCAGACATCAACAGAATGCACAGAATTGCTTAAAATGTGTTGTGAAGAATATCTGGCTCTGGTCCACAGAGAACGGTTGCTTATCACAAAAATGCAAGGTCACAGCTTTTTACAGGAGATGCATGTACCTATGTTCACATGCGGAAGATCATTTCCAGGAAATGTCTCTGAAATAAATCACTTCCTTTGGTCTGCAGCTGTGCAGTAATCCTTTTGGCAAGACAAACATTCTGTATTACACTTAATTCTTTTTATATCTTTAAACTGTTATCTTTATGACTGTAGTATAGTTAACTGTACAACTATTCTAATTTGAAAGTGATTTTAAAGATGCCAGTAAGACTAAGTAAGAAACTGTGAATTGTGAAATTCCAAACAAGAGTTGAGGTGAACACATTCTGCTGCTCTCTGGCAGCTGTTTCTGGTTATAACTTTTTAGGAAAGAAACGAAACTTAAAATTTGGGAGTTTCCATTCTGTTGAAGGTGTGGTTTCAATATATTCCCCACCTCTTAAGCAGCTTTGTGCACAGTCTAAATTTGTCATCCAAGAGGTAAGCATCAAATTTCTTTAAATTTTACACCAAAAGCTATCTCTGATTTCAAAATTAAACAATCCTCAAAATTAAAACCTTCACTTGCACTTCTTTATACAACAGCGGATGAATAGTTTTGTTTGTTTTCTCTAGATTTAAACATGTGGGCAGAGAATGACTTGTGTCCAGGTGTGCCGTGTCTCGAAAGCTACACGGAGCCTGTGAATGATAAAATATACCTAATGTATCATGGGACCTCTCGATATGCTGCACAGCAGATCATGAGCTGTGGCTTTCGGCCATCTCAAGATGGAATGCTGGGACGTGGTGTCTACCTCAGCCGTGATCTTAACAAGGCCAGCAGATACCCGCTTAATTTGTCTGAACATGAAAGGGCTGTTATTAGAGTGATGGTCAATGTTGGGAAAGTGAAGAAGATTGACCATCAAGGTCATCCACTGCAGAAAACTTGGCATAATCATGGGTACGACACTGCCTGGTGCCCTCCAAACTGTGGGATGGTGCGAAGTGGTCTTGAAGAAGATTGTGTGTGGGATCTACATCGGATTCAGATCGTTGATGTAATTTACCCGAACGTGCAATGTGGTTATTATTTTTAAAAAGAAAAACCCAACATAAAATAGATAGAAATTGCAAATGTACTGCTTCTTTTTTCATGACTTTTAAGAATATAAGATTTCTTGTCAAATGAATTACTGCATTAATCTGACAACTTCTTTTGGATAAGTAATATTTTTGGATATTTCCAGGCTTGCAGATTGCACTTGCATGCCTGTGTTCAAAATCAAAATCAAGTTTGTTACTTTCATGTTGTTATATCTTATTAGGTGGGGAGACCCAGAACAAAAAACAAAGGAAATGTTACTGGTAGTTTGTCATTAAAACTTTAAGTTAAAAAAAAATTACTGATTTTACTGAATTAAATTAGATTTTATTGAACCAAATACATTTGAAAAATATACTCTACAAACAAATACAGTACATTACAGTATTCAGAATAATGTAGATCAAGGCAGAATAAACATACTTAACGATTTTGAAAGATGCAATAATTCGATTTTTTTTCAATCATATATTCCACCCCGTATGTGAATCAGAAATTATATTTGGGACTGTCTGTGAATATTCTAAATAAAGAGAACAAAACACAAGTGAGTCTCAGGATTTGTTTTACCATCAGAAGAAAGTTTTTTTTGGCCAGAGAAGAACAACATCTTAACTCAAATATTTGTACCATTCAAACAAGGTCTTTCCACATATCTGCCAACTTCTCTGATTTGTTATTTTGTCTCTCTCCTCTACCACATGTTTAAATTTAAACTAAGACCTCTGAGTTTGATACTCCTTATAGTTAAAACATCTTCACATTCCAGCGATTGGAGGTTAGGTGTCTTGCTCAAAAGCACCTCAGTCATGTCCTGCCGTGCTGGAATCAAACCAGCAACATTTGGATTACTAGTTGGACTTGCTAACCATTAGCCCACGACTATTATTTGCTTAACCATCACGTCTTCAGGTTGGGTCCGGCCTGAGTCAAGTCAAGTCACCTTTATTTCTATTGCACTTTATACAATATAGATTGTTTCAAAGCAGATTTAGTGATAACGGGTAAATGATGATCAGTAATACAAAGATTCGGTTAACAGAAATGTTCGGTTGAAGTCAGTTCAGTGTTGATTCACTTCCATTGTAAAGATCATCAATTATTATGTAAATGAATTATTTTCATCTATAAATCAGTTCTGCAGAAAACAGTGATGTCATCGTCCAGCTCAGTTCATATTCATATTCTCATTCTATATTGTCAGTGCTGTCAGATCAATAATATTTTTAATATTATTAATATTATTATAATATTATATCATCATTCAGCACCTGTGCTCTCTGAACCGGCTTATATTTCATACAGTTGGTTTGATCACATCATTAGAAATAAGTGTGAACACTTTTGAGTCATTGTGTGTAAACAATGACAACTGTGTTGTAGTTGTGCTTAACTTTTGGTGCTTGTGTTTACCGTTTTTCAACAAAAGTGCATCTCAGTGCGAAATGTGTTTTAGTGAGTGACAATGTGTTTAGAGTTTCGCAAAAAGAGTTCATGAGATTTGCAAACAGTGTCTAACGGCCTAAACTTGTTTTAGGTTTTGCAGAAAGAGTGATTTGTTCGACAAACTGGTTTAGGCTATTGACAGTTTGGTTTAGAGAATGGGATTTTATTGTCTTAGCAATTGTGAAAAACTGTAACTGCATAAACTCTTTAATTGTACTGTATTAAAGAAAAGAAAAAAAAAGACTAATTAAAAGTGAACCCAACAGTATTCTGCTCATTTTGATAGGTGAAATGGCTCGGAAAGTAAGTGTGCATTGAACACATAAACAAGCAGAGAGTGCAGTTCATTCCTGAGCTCCTTTATCATTTTAGAGTACAATGAATGTGTATGTGTTAATCTTATCTGTTAGAATCATATCAGAAGAGTTGTATTCATTGTTCACTAACTGGACATGTTCAAACACCTTCTGACAGAGTAAATATTTCCTGATTAGGTGAGGGATTTCCAGGGAAACAGTCCTGTAAATCAGAAACAAAACTTAAATCATACAGGAAAATGGGGTAAATAATATAGTTCTGATTTTCATTGCAATATTAATTAAACATGTAATCTAAAATAAAACAATATCATTTGTAAATATTGAATACTATATTCATTACATTAAGGGAATTAATTAGAAATATTCATATCATATAATTCAGCAGTTTAAGTATTTTATAAAGTTAATGTAAAACTGAGATCAGTGCAGTTCCTGCTTTTTTATATAGAAGTCTAACAAAAGGTTACATCATTACCTGGGTTGCTTCAGACCTATAATTATTGTACAAGAGTCTCAAGGCTTTTAGATGTTGGAGAAAACAAAAAAAAAAGGCAACAGTTTTACCAAGTCTTATATTCACTAGTTTTGTGGTGGCAATAAAATAATACACATCTATAGGATCAATAACTGTTCTGTGTTCAGGCAAAGGCAGAGAACACATGATATCCTAGTGAAAAAAATAACTACATCCTGTCTCTCTAAGTAGTACAAAAATACAAACATAATACCATGTTCCATAAGCATAATAACATATTAATAAAAGCATACATATAAATAAAATTTCATCCACAGTTTTATATCTTTTAATATTATAAACATAAAATAAAATTATCAATCAAATTTACAGCTCTACATTTTATGAATTTCATACATAAAGTGATGCTGCAATCCATAATAGAAACTGAAACTTAGTGGAACATTTTCCATCATAGACACGCCCTGAAAGAGGTGTATTTAGATGCCTGCTTTCAGAAGGCAAACAATCAGCATTAGAAGCGACATTAGAGGTAAGGCACCACTTTGTCTTGGTGAAAATATCTTGTGCTTTAAGTCATTATAAAGCTTAAAAAAATCCCAGAATAACCAGTGAAAATATTTTATACTGTTAAACTATTGTTATCTAAAATATTTTGCGTTTAATAAAATTTAAAATGCTTTTAGTCAATGTATAATTCTTCAAAGTTTTTCTCATGCCTGTTATTCGGTCCATTTGTCTTAGTTTACTCTCTGCCATTTTTTTGAATTAGGATTTGTGCGTGCAGATTTGTATCACTTTGCCTGTCTCTGCAGCATTGTTTAGCCTCAGCCTTATTAGACTTAGCATTCTATTGAATTTGACTTTTATTAAAGCATTGTCTGATACTTCTGTCCACGCTTGAGTCATACAAACCTGTACAATCTGTACCTACTTTGAACCCCATCTCCAGTCATCTGAAGACTGATAATGTTGACACACTCTTTACAGGAATGCCACGCTGGCCAAGAAATTTTATTTATTTTCAGTGCCCCAAATACAAGCACATTCGGTGTATTTTCATTTACCCATATGACACTTAGAAAGTGTGTAAATAAATGTGCTTACATTTCATAGAAAAAAAATATCTGCAGTGTCAAATTAAGTGCAAATATGTCATCAGAGAGAAAAAATACTGTACACTGTACTCTCTTGCGCTGCTTCAGATACTTTTTTTCTTGCCTCTTCAGCTTATTGCTTAAAGGTGTGTCTAACACGATTGTTCTCTGCTCAGACTGAATCTGTCATCATAGAGGTAAGTAGTTAAAACCCTGAATGTGATTATTTAGAGAAATGTTCTAGTATTCTACAATGTACCAAAAACAAATGTATTCCTCCTTATTGACTTCCCTTCCTCTTTCTGCTGTTGTTTTGAACAAGCTTGAAAATGAAAACTATAGATTGGTTATTTTTTTGTCTTTAGGCTTAAACATGTGGGCAGAGAGTGACTTGTATCCAGGTGTGCCATGTCTCCAAAGCAGTACAGAGCCTGTGAATGGTACAGTATACCGAATGTATCATGGGACTACTGAAAGAGCAGCAGAACAGATCAAAGTCTTTGGCTTTCAGCCATCTCAAGATGGAATGCTGGGACGCGGCGTCTACCTCAGCCGAGATCTTAACAAGGCCAGCAGATACCCGCTTGACAAGCCGCATGAGAGAGTTGTTATTAGAGTGAAGGTTAATGTTGGAAAAGTGAAAAAAATTGACCAACAAGGTCATCCACTGCAGAAAACCTGGCATAATCATTGGTACGACACTGCTTGGTGCCCTCCAAACTGTGGGATGGTGCCAAGTGGTCTTGAAGAAGATTGTGTGTGGGATCCAAAGCGAATCACTGTTCTCGATGTAATTCCATCAAGCCTTCAAAAGGCAGTTGATCCAGTTGAAGGTAAAAACTACACAATGTTTTATGGCACATCTAAGGAGGATGCAGAAAAAATCAAAGCTTATGGCTTTTGTCAGTCTAATGGCATACTTGGACATGGAGTCTACCTCAGCCGAGATGTAGAAACGGCCTTTAATGTCCCTGCGTATATCCCTGTGTGTCAGAGAAGTGTTCTGAGAGTGAAGGTTAATGTTGGAAAAGTGAAAAAGATCGATTATCAAGGTAATCTATTGCAGAAAACCTTGCATGATCATGAGTATGACACTGCTTGGTGCCCTCCATATGGGATGGTGCAAAATGACCAAGACTGTGTTTGGGATCCAAAACGAATCACAGTCATTGATGTAATTCGTCCAAACTAAGTGGTATGTGATGTTTGTTAGCTGAGCAATGAAAATCCTAGCTATATTTTTTCCTAAAATATAGCGTTTTATTGAGAACTTGATCATTATACACAGTGCTCTTGTCTTACAACATTATCTGATTTTGAAGCTGAAGAAATCAAATTAATTCAAAATACTTTAAACAAATTTTAGTTGCCTTGAAGTTTTGTTTCATAAAAATCAGCCTACTTTATTTTATTTTAACACTACTTGTTTATTCATTGCTAAAAACAAATATGCACAGTATGTTGAGAAATTCTTTATTATTATTTTTATTTGATTTAAATAATATTGATTTTAATAATAGTGTGTTATTGTAGTTAGCCTATATTTTTGAAGCAATGTAAAATCAAAATGCAAAATGGCTTTGGTAAAAAGTGTGTCATGCACTCTAAATAAAGAAATAAATAATAAAAACAATAGTGTTGTTTTCTTGTTAATGCTGTTCCATATGTCTTTTAACTGGAAACTGTTTAAATGGTGACTTTGAATTTATATTGTAATTTATATTGTTTATAACTTACTGTGTGTCACTGTGGGTTTCCAGGTAGGCTACTTCAGTTTCCCTGACAATTCAAAGACACGCATCATAGGTAAATTGGCAATACTAAATTGTGTGTGAACCCTGTGATGGACTGACCATCGGTCCAGATCCAGGGTGTTTCCAGGGTGGCCCAAAATGGTGGGATAGGCTGCAGCAACCTCCTGACCAGAGAGGATAAGCAGTGTGGAGAGTGGATGGATAAGTAGGCAATGTTCTAAGCAATGTTCCGAGGTGAATGTTTGGAGGATTTTTACATAACCAACAACAACAACAAAAAAAGTTCTTAAAACATTTAAAAACTGAACGCTTTGAACATTCAGAAAACATTCAAAAATAAAGTTTTCATAGCATTTTCGAAATGATAGAATGTTCCTTTAATGTTCACATAAACCAAGAAAAAGAACATTCTAAAACTGGACGTTTTGAATGTTTAAAAAAATTCAGAAATAAAGTTTTCAAACTCAATGGGAATATTAGCAAAAGCATATTTTTGTAGTAAGCCCTATACTATAGCCCCGAACTCAAATCGAACGGAGACAGTTGTGATGTGTTGTTCTTTCTTTTGCTTCGGCATTTATGGGGTTAATGCTTTGGATTATCGGATGCGGAAGAAAGCACCTAGAACCTTTGTTTTTGTTTGTTTTTATCCAAGTCATTCGCTGTAATCCTGAATAAAAGCTTCGATGGATCGACATCTTCTGTTTTGTCATCAGTAAGACATAACAACACGTTTCAATTGATTTAAAACACGACACTGAAAAAAACGGAGTGGAGATGGTCAAAAACAGAATTGAAAATATCTTATTTCTTCTAAATTAGGATGTTTTTTGATGTAAAAAATCAAAACGCTGGCATTAAAGTTGGACCTCAGAGAACATTATGAAAAAAAAAATGCAGTTCATGACCTCTTTAAATAAAAGTAAATACTTTCATGTGTTTATCTTATCCATTAGAATCATATTAGATGAGTTGTATATTGTTCATTAATCTGATTAAATGAGGGGTTTTTCAGTCCTGTAAATCAGAAACGAAACTATACTGAATTTAGGCTAGGCTAGTTCTTATTGTCATTACAATATTTAGACATGTAATCTAAAATAAAACAATAACAATATCATATATAAATATGAAATACTATATTAATTATATTAGCCTATATAAATTAGAAATACAATTATAAATTAGGTTAAGTGTAAATATGTTGACTGAATTTGTCATTATAGAGGTAAGTAACATATACCCTGAATGTGATTATTTAATGTTCTAAATGTTTCCTCCCTTTTTTTGCTGTTCTCTATCCAAACTTGAATATGAAAACTATAGATTGGTTATTTTTTTGTCTTTAGGCTTAAACATGTGGGCAGATAGTGACTTGTATCCAGGTGTGCCATGCCTCCAAAGCAGTACAGAGCCTGTGAATGGTACAGTATACCGAATGTATCACGGGACTACTGAAAGAGCAGCAGAACAGATCAAAGTCTCTGGCTTTCAGCCATCTCAAGATGGAATGCTGGGACGCGGCGTCTACCTCAGCCGAGATCTTAACAAGGCCAGCAGATACCCGCTTGACAAGCCGCATGAGAGAGTTGTTATTAGAGTGAAGGTCGATGTTGGGAAAGTGAAGAAGATTGACCAACAAGGTCATCCACTGCAGAAAACCTGGCATGATCAAGGGTACGACACTGCCTGGTGCCCTCCAAACTGTGGGATGTTGTCAAGTGGTCTTGAAGAAGATTGTGTGTGGGATCCAAAGCGAATCACTGTTATCGATGTAATTCCACCAAGCCTTCAAAACACTGTTCTAGCTGATCCAGTTGAAGGTAAAAACTACACAATGTTTTATGGCACATCTAAGGAGGATGCAGAAAAAATCAAAGCTTATGGCTTTTGTCAGTCTAATGGCATACTTGGACATGGAGTCTACCTCAGCCGAGATGTAGAAAAGGCCTTTAATGTCCCTGCGTATATCCCTGTGTGTCAGAGAAGTGTTCTGAGAGTGAAGGTTAATGTTGGAAAAGTGAAAAAGATTGATTATCAAGGTCATCCATTGCAGAAAACCTGGCATGATCATGAGTATGACACTGCTTGGTGCCCTCCACACTGTGGGATGCTGCGAAGTGGTCTTGAGCAAGACTGTGTTTGGGATCCAAAACGAATCACAGTCATTGATGTAATTCGTCCAAAGTCCAAACTAAGGAGTATGTGATTTTGTTAGCAGAGCAATGAAAATCCTAACATATATTTTATCCTAAAATATAAAGTTTTATTGAAAGTTTATCATTATATAGTGCTCTGCTGCTGACCACGTCTTACAACATTGTTAACGTGATAAAATTAATCAAAAATACTTTAAAGTCCCCATGAAATCTAAATTGAAGTTTTTTGTTTTTTGGTATGAATATGTTAGCCCTAAGGTTATCTATAAGCTAGTGTGCTCCAAAACAATGATAAAATTCACATTTATAAGATACAAGCCTTGAAAACTTACAGTCTCTTGGTGACATCACTCTGCACTTCAGCTTCTCATCAGATTTTCTTCCCAATCAAATGCTTTCTAGAATCTAAGCGTCCCGCCCGTGAATAGACTCTGAAGCTGTGGCTAAAATCGGTCATTTGTTCACACATTTACTATTCTTTACAATGGCACATAGTGCACTATATAGGGGATAGTGAACGATTCAGAGAGTGTAAATATGCTTTCCATTTAGGGCGAATGAAGTCTGGTTTCACATTAGTGTCTGCTCCGGTCTAGAGACACGATAGCACAGAGTGGATTATATGCGGACCACAAAACGTAACGGACCCATTTGAATTCTGCACAGAATGCTATATTTTAAAGTTATAATGGAGGATATTAGGAAGAGAAACGGTTATTAGGAGGAACTGCAGCTTTACTGAGCTCAGTGGCTCTGGCCGAGCTGTGATATAAACTAAAGGTTATTGGATTTTTTTTTTTTTTTAAAAGGGGGAGGAGCTGTTCAATATGTCCCACCCTGTCTTCCTGTTTCAGTGGAAATGACATCAACATACTGAATAATGCTGCACTTTTCAAGGCACTTCAATGGGCCTTTAAACATTTTAGTTGCCTTGAAGTTTTGTCATATAGGCCTACCTTTTTTAATTTTGACACTACTTGTTCATCCATTGCTAAAAAGAAAAATGTACAGTATAAGTAATGCTTTATTTTTTCTTTATGTAATATTGATAATCTTATTGATAATTTAATAATAGTGTATTATTGTAGTTATATTTCTGAAGCAACATAAAATGTAAAATGGTTTTGGTAAAAAAGTAGGCTATGTTAATAGTGTAAATAAAAGATATAGAAATAAATAAATAATAAAAGAAAAACAAGAGAAAAGTTGTTTTCTTGTTAATGCTGTTCCACATGTCTTTACCTGGAAACTATTAAATGGTGACTTTATGAATGGTTAGAAAATCTATGAATTTATATTGGAGTAAAAAAAACAAACGTTCAAGCCTGTTCAGTTCAGAAGTGCACCAACAGGACACCGAACATCACTAGTATCAAAGAGCAAATAAACCAACAGAAGTTGAACTGGCGCGCTATTTTAATCTTCTTGGTTTTGGCCTGATTGGTTGCAGTGGAGTGGTGACGTCGATTGTTGTCAGTGTGGATGGCCAATGGCGATTCACTGGGAATGTGTAAGTAAAAGAGAGGGACGGGGAGAAAAAACACACATAAAGTATCAGAATTTCGCACTGGAATAGTCAATATTTCCATAAAGTGTGATAGCTTGTGTTTAAATCCTCAAATATGTTAACGTTACGCAGTGAAGAACATTTAGGGCCAGTAACATCACTCCTTTCGCACGTGAATTGTTTATAGTATAGATGAGCTAAAAACGGAAGATTTGATTGGTTGAGAAATATCCCTCCCCGCTGAAAGTAAGGTTTTAATTGGTTTCGACTGTCTGTGTACGCGTCAGCCGCTTGATGACATCAACCGTGCCTTTAAAGTGAGTTCTTTTTATCAATTTTTTACTTTCAGAAAGTGCTAGCGTACAGTTTGAAAAGTGCCGGTTCATATAACAGCTTGAAGTATTCTTGTATGCCCTCAACGACACTGTTTAAGACTATATTGTAATGTTTTTACTGGTCTACGTGGTCTAAAAGTTTGCTCAAGTAACATAAAGAGGGATGGACTGGTCTTTTCCCTGTATCTCACCTAAATAGCTTGTCACTGAGTTTGAATTCGAGGATTGGTAAGAGAAATTTCTATATACAAGAGAGATTGTATACATTACAGGTAATGTTATGTAAATTTAAGATTCTTTTGAACATCATTTATTTTTATTAAACGTATGATCCAGTATAAATCTTATTATTTGTTTGTTTCTATGCATATTTTGAAGATATTGACACTGTTTGTAATTTGTCCAGGTGCAGACATGTGGGGTGGAAATGGTTCAACTTTACTCCAAGGCAACACAGATCCAAGATCAGGTCACGTCTACACAATGTATCATGGCACATCCATGGAGGCTGCAAAGAAAATTAGAAAAGAGGGATTTCATCAGTCTGATGATGGCATGCTGGGACGTGGTGTCTACCTCAGCCGAGATCTAGAGAAGGGCTGCAGGTATCCTTTGAATCTGTGTGCATACCAGAGAGTTGTTCTGAAAGTGAAGGTCAGTGTTGGGAAAGTGAAGAAGATTGACCGCCAAGGCCATCCACTCCAGAATACCTGGCATGATCATGGGTATGACACTGCTTGGTGCCCTCCAAAATGTGGCATGGTGCCAAGCGGCCTTGAGGAAGACTGTGTTTGGGATCCACAGAGGATTCAGATCATTGAAATGATCTACCCATTTTTAGAAGTTGTTTTACCCTGTCTATTCTTTTTGTTACTGATTCTTATCGAAATACTCACATAAACCTTGCAGGAAGAAATTACAGGACTGTCTAGCCAAAGTGTTTTTTTATTCTTCAAAGAATAATAGTCCATTATCACTGTTTTTGTGTATTTTCTGTCACACTGTATGATCAGGAGCTGTATGATGCATGTATTTGCTTGTTCACAGAAATTATTATCTGCAGACACTCTGCAGTTACTGGGATGTGTCTGAGATGTAAGAATTAAATTATTTTCTTTTCCTCAAAGGCAAAACTTTTGCAAAAATCTGCAAAGATCAGTGAGCAGATCTATTGTTCTTTTCTCATATTTTTTAACATATTTTATGTATTTTGTTTCAGATGGTGTTGACTCATAAGTGGAAAAACACACACGCACTCAGTCTGAACACATTTAAAGGGGACCCATTATGCCCCTTTTACAAGATGTAATATCAGTCTCTGGTGCTCCCAGAATGTGTCTGTTTCAGCTCAAAATACCCAACAGATAATTTATTATAGCAAAGTCCCTTTCAAGGAAAGTCTGTTCACTCGGCGGCCATATTTGCAATGCCTTCAGGCAGCTATTTCGGGCATCCAAGATCAAGTCCTATATCTTTGAATGGGGGAATCCTGAAATTTTAAAAAACTGCTTGGCGAACTCATAATTTAAATAACTTATTTCAAATCAGCAACAAAATCTGACATGAACTGTCCCATAAATGTTGTTTCTTATGCTCAAATAGCATTAAAAAGCTTATTTTTCAGGCTAGAAGAGCCAATGCGCATGCGCAATCCTAAACACGAGTCTCAGGTTTCTATGGGAATCAGAGCTTCGAACAGCAGCTGCAGTGACGCAATGACTTTATTAATTAGCAATTGCTTTTTTACTTAGATGGCAGGACATATTCCGCCATATTGTGTGTTGCAGTTTCTCCCATTCATAACTAATAGGAGTGAACCGTCTTTCTGTATCTATAGTCTTTGATTATAGCTTTGTCAAATTTGCCGGCAGGTGCTTTTTACTTAAAAAGTGAATGTAAAGTAATGTGAAATGATCGACACATGTACTAATCCCACATTGTTCTTATCCTGAAGATTATTAATATTAATAAACATGCTTTATGCACTTCTCTAATGCTTTTCAATTATTTTAAATTATCTTTCAAAAACTCAAAAGGTCTCGTGTGATTGTAAACGTTATTTACATACATTCGTTGAGCACCACCTTTTCTGTAATGGTTTGCTTTGTTTTATATTGGACTGCCTTTAAGCATCTTTAAGAATTGGCATTTCCTTTAAGAACGAAAGAAGACCAGAGTCAACACTTTGCCCATAAGAATAACAAAAGAGTATTGCTATTACAAGTTTCATAAAGGTCAACAAACCTGTCCCATGGACACAAATCATACCCTGTTTTATTTCAGGCTTATCAAAATATTGGGCTTGGAGAATCATAGAACATCTCTCTTTGCCTGTGTTTGTAGTAGAAAAAGAGACAACACACTTTTACCAATATCTTATTTATACCAGGGTGTGAATTAAAGATCGTTGTTGTCCAGGTGCAAACATGATAACTGAAAATAACTCAGTCCCAGCTGTTCCACCATGTCTCGAAAGCTGTACGGTACCAGAATGCGGTAAATCCTACATAATGTACCACTTGACACCATGTGTTACGAGCCCCAGCTCTTTCTCTTGTTTTCCCTTTTCTCTTTTTTTCTGAGTATAGTTGCCAATGGGGGCGGAGCCTGATTCTTCCTAACACTTGCGGCCTCTGCTTATTTAAGAGCTGCTGGTGGCACTTTACCTTTGCCTACTTCAGGAAACCTGGGGTTCATTACCATGATGGTAGTTTAACAAATTCAGGGTTACAGGATTAGTTTCGAGTTGACAAAACCAAACCAATCAGGCTTTGTTGGTACCATGATGCTGATCATCAGCTTTCTCTGTCAACTCAGGCTTTGATCCTTAGTTCATGGAGCGCATGCACATGAAAGTGTGACATCAGTAGCGAACAGCCAATCACATGCCTTGAAACATAGTGAAACTGAGATTCACTTCTCGCGAGAGAATCATTGAGATTAATTTCTCTCTTCTGTTGAAGTAGATCGAAGTATATGAAGTATATACATGCATTTCCACAGAAAGAAGAAAACATCTTGTTACAATAGTGCAAGTGAAAGTTGTGAAGTTAGTTTATATAGTTAATAATATATATAGTCTAGGTATACAGAGACTCAGACTTGTAAGCTCACATGTAGTTTTAAAGCTTTATCTACTGAATCCAAATCTTATTTATATTACATATTATCATAGTATATATTTACATAGTATATATTTATGTTCATTTAAACTAAATGTTTAATAGCCTACTAATTGTTACACTAACATTGCTCATGTGTAATGGATTAGGGGTATAATGATTATATAAATAATATATAAATCATATAAAATAATTAATAAATAATAAATAATCATTGCTAAAAGCCAATTTTGTATTTAAACTCTGCTACTAGTGACCTTTAATTTGGAGCAAGAGAAACTGGGGGAGTGACTTTATTGCATCAGACGTGTAACTTTGCTCACAACTGATTAGTTTCAGTTTGAGAACTCTTACCAAGAACACAACCTGCCCCGGAGCAGGTTAGCCATGGAGCATAAGTTACTATGATGATGGAACACCACTAAAAGCCAAACCACTTTCACTGTGCCTAAAACGCAGGGTTGGCACAAAGTAAACTGGAACATACCTGGCTAGCCACCTAAACCGGCTTCATGGTATAGGCCCCTGTTGGTGGTGGTTTTGGGGTTTGTTTTTCTTTTCTTTTGTATGGTGAGTTTTTGTTTGTTTGTTTTTTTTTAGTTATATTAGAATAGAGGGAAAGCATGTACACTGTAGAAAAGAATTGTTGGTTTAACTTAAAGTTACCTGTAAGTTACCTGGTTGCCTTAAATTTTGAGTTAATTGAAATGAAAAACTTGAGTTAATACAAAGGCGATTAGTTTAATCAACGGAAACTCAAAATATTATGTTATCTTAATCATGTGTGATTTGACAAAAGAAAAAATGTTGTGATAACAAATCATGAAAATAGTTTTTTACAGTGTAGGTAATCTGACCCGGAAGATTCTTTTGTGTTTGTTATTTTTCTCGGGATTTAGGAAAGTTTTAACTCTAAGTTGAAGTTTAGATTAGACTTAGATTTACTCACTAGTCCTTATTTGTTTTACTCACCAGTCCTTATAAGTTTTGTATATGTTTATATCTTTCTTGTTTGTTTTGTTAATTTTTGCTGCCAATAAATTTGATCTTTTTCTTGCCCTGGCCATTGCAATTTGTTTTGCTATTTTTCTGAATGGCTTTTTATGTTAGTCCCTAATCTGGATCGTAACACCATGCATCCATTCTTTTGCACATACCTGATGTATATTCTAACAAGCAAACATTCTTTTTGGCTGGGCACAAAATGCAAAGCAGTAAAATGGGATATTGATAACTGTTTTCCATATAACACAGTGAACTGTGTTTTCCAATAGTAGTCTCACCCAACACGGTGCTTAATCTTAATTAAATACCCCATGGAATATATTGTATTTACTGGTCTGGAGCAAGTTTCTAACATAGAAAATGTTATATTGGTCACAGTTACTTTTCTCGTTTAACTTCAATTAAAAGTAAATAATACATTTTATTTATAATGCACTTTTCTAAAACTAAAAGTTCTACAAACAATAGCAAATAAAACAAATAAAATTCAGGAGTACAAAAATACAATACAATACCAAAAAAAAAAACAATAAATCATAAAATACTAATCATTACAATACAACTAAACAACACAATAGAATATTAATCATGACAATCTATGTAAGCAATTTTAAAAAGATGAGTTTTTAGCAATAAAAATAAATTAATGTGTTGATTTTATCTGTTTTAGTCATATCACATCAGTTATTGTTCATTAAACTTCATGACATGTTCAAACACAGTTGTGTAAACATTTCCTGATTAAGTGAGGGATTTCCCAGGAAACAGTCCTGTAAATCAGAAAACTTAAATGGTATGAGGAAAATGGGGGAAAAAATGGAAAGGAGGCAAATTATAGTTCTTGTTTCCACTGCACTATTAATTAAACATGTAATCTAAAACAAAACAATAAATCTGCTGTACACAAATTCAAAGATCCTCTCCTCTTCCTTTTTTCCCAAAACTTAAATCTTTCGATATTTTAATTCTAAAAAAAAGAAGTCAAAATTAGCTGTGTAAAAATGGTTTCTACTGTGACACAAGATACTTCCCACCATATCCTGCCCTGTCAGTTGAGTATTACTTAGCCACAAGTATTGATGTTTCTGTTGTTCTCACTGCATCCCTCATGAAAGATCACCCTCCTCTGTGTGCTTAAAGATGAAAATAGACTTTAAAACAGGATTGGTATGTGTTTTAATTTATGTGATTGACTCAGCATCACATAGTCATCATACAACTTCATTACTGTGACCCTTTCAGTCACAGTTTCCGGCTGCTCACATGGTGCATTTAAAGAAAAACAGATCTGTAAAGTAAAAATGAAACTAAAATTACACTTGAATTTTTTTTTTTTTTTTTTTTAAATGGAATAACCTGAGGAGGGGGGTTAATATGTTTTTCTTTTCTTCTGAATTTTTTATCATTTGAGTTTGAATGAAACGTAAATAAAATAAATAATTATTATAATATATCATAGAAATCAGTGCAGTTGTTTTGATTCCAATTTAATAAAAATCATTAAACCTATAACATGGCCACAAATCATACCCTGTTTACTTCAGACGTTTCAATATTTTGGGCTTGGAGAATCATGATACAGCTCTCTTTGCTTTTGGAGAAAACAAATAAACAACATGCTTTTACAAAATGGTAAAAATGCAGATTTGCCAAATCTTACAGAATTTATAGCACTATCTTTTACAAAGTCCATATATACATGTAATCATTCATAAAAGAGTTTAAGATAAAGAGAAACTGAAAGCTTATTCATTTGCTCGAGAAATACTTCCGTTGTGGAAATACCCTTTAGAAGGTCTGCATTCAGTGTTAGAAGAAGCATCAGAGGTAAGTTACTTTGCTTGTGTTAAAATACACTACCGTTCAAAAGTTTGGGGTCAGTCATTTTTTCCTTTTCTTTTTTTTTAATAAATAATATTTTTATTCAGCAAGGATATGTTAAATTGATAAAAAGTGATAGTAAAGATTTATATTGTTATAAAAGATTTCTATTTTGAATAAATGCTGTTCTTTTTAACATTTTTCATCAGTGAATCTTGAAAAAAGTATCACAGGCTCCAAAAAAATATTAGGCAGTTTCCAACACTGATACGACGCATACGATTATTTGTGGTTCAGGTGCAAACATGTGGGAAGAACATGACTTGGGTCGATCTGCTCCACCATGTCTTGAGAGCTATACAGCTCCAGAGGAAGGCAAAGTCTACAAAATGTATCATGGCACATCTATGGAGAATGAGCAACCTCAGCCGAGATCTAGAGAAGGCCTCCAGATACCCTCTGGATTTACCTGAGAGCCAGAGACTGGTTCTGAGAGTGAAGGTCGATGTTGGGAAAGTGATAAAGATTGACTATAAATGTCATCCACTGCAGGAAACCTGGCATGGTTATGGGTATGACACTGCTTGGTGCCCTCCAAACTGTGGTATGGTGTGAAGTGGTCTTGAAGAATTCTGTGTTTGGGATCCAAGACGAATCACAGTCATTGATGTAATTCATCCAGTTCAAGAGGAAATTGTACAGCAAGATACTTGTAGAATCCTCTGAAGATGTTGAACCGATTAAACCAATAGCCTATAATTATTTGATATATAAACTTTTATTGTTACAGATTTGTAGTCTGTTTTGTCTGAGTACACCTGAATACAAAGTGTGCTGTGAAATGAACAAAAATGATCAAAACATTCAGGATCAAAACACAAACACTACAATACCTACAAAAACAGCATGAAAGACAAATTTGTGCATACAATAAAGCTTTATTACCAGGAAAAGTTTAAGGATATCTTGATATAAACCGGCATAAACGAGAGAGATATACTGGAACAGGCAGCCAGGGCAGTCTGAACATTTGTTCTGTTATATACATAGCAGCTGCATAAACACTTTTATTCTACCACTGTATTCTTGTATTTGAAATGAAAAAATAAAAATTAAAGTAATTGAAAAGCATCAGATAAGTGCATAAAGCATGTTCAGTTTAATCATTTTTTTTAAATGTATTTCTAGATATCTTCCAGATAAGAACAATGTGGGATTAGTACAATGTGACCATTATTTTCACATTACATTCACACTTTATTCCCCTAGGCTGGGTGTCTCTGTTTTGAAGTAAAAAGTAAAATATTATGCTTTGGAATGTAGAAAAGAAATGGTAAAGATGAAAATAATAAATTAAAGACAGCCTACATGAAAAATGCACCTATACAGTAATTTTGTTATTGTCCACCCCTGTGCTTTAGAGAAGTTTAATTATATTGAGCAAACCAATAGAATTGCACTTTTGTTACTGTATCCATGTTTAGGTCTTCCTAGGTCCTTCCTTTTTTTTTTTTTTTTTGACCTTAAGCCGAAGTGATAAAACATTTACGTTTTATGAGACCCGTCTTTTTCGAAACGCTACTCCAATAATTTTGAATGGAATAATATCACTCAATTTATATAACACATGAAGCACATTTTTAGGTTAACATTTTTAACCAGCATTTTTCCTTGTTATGCAGATGTTTTGATGATAAAAGGGTGATTTTCCTTGTAATCAAAAAGCAGGCTGGACTAGGAATTTCCTCAGGATAAACATCCTTTCATACAGTCTAAATTTGTCCTTGAAGTTCTAAAAACAGGATATTCCTATAAATGCTAAAATCTCTAATTAAAATATTTTCATGGCCCTTTCAACATGATGAATCTGGGAGCAGTTGTTCAAAAGTAATTGGATTTCGGCTATCGGATTGGATCAAATTTTGAAAATGGGTTGTTCAAAAGGGGAAAAAAAATTTCTAAAATTAGATTAGATCCCAAATCCAATCTTGGTTTCGATCTGGATAAAATCATCAGTTTGTGTTGTTCAAAACTTTTTAGTTAGATTGAAAATCTGGATTATACTGATCCCATCAGAAGGGTGGATTTCAGGAACAAAAATGTAATAAAACTTTAAAACTGGTCAAAAAATACAATTTTTTTTTTTTTTTTTTTTTTTTTTTTTTTTTTTTTTTTGCTCTTGATTAGTTTAACTGTTAAAGCAATAAATTAGAAGTAGACATATTTAGCCCTTCTGTTTAGCCTACTGTTAAGTAAAAAACTTTGAGATTTTGGTGCCATAAAATAATCCCCAAATGTTTTTCTTTTCTTCTGAATTTTTTATCATTTGAGTTTGAATGAAATGTAAATAAAATAAATAATTATTATAATATATCATAGAAATCAGTGCAGTTGTTTTGATTCCAATTTAATAAAAATCATTAAACCTATAACATGGCCACAAATCATACCCTGTTTACTTCAGACGTTTCAATATTTTGGGCTTGGAGAATCATGATACAGCTCTCTTTGCTTTTGGAGAAAACAAATAAACAACATGCTTTTACAAAATGGTAAAAATGCAGATTTGCCAAATCTTACAGAATTTTTAGCACTATCTTTTACAAAGTCCATATATACATGTAATCATTCATAAAAGAGTTTAAGATAAAGAGAAACTGAAAGCTTAATCATTTGCTCGAGAAATACTTCCGTTGTGGAAATACCCTTCAGAAGGTCTGCATTCAGTGTTAGAAGAAGCATCAGAGGTAAGTTACTTTGCTTGTGTTAAAATACACTACCGTTCAAAAGTTTGGGGTCAGTCATTTTTTCTCTTTCTTTTTTTTTTTTAATAAATAATATTTTTATTAATAATTAATAATTTTTTTTGCAGCTGCATAAACACTTTTATTCTACCACTGTATTCTTGTATTTGAAATGAAGAAATAAAAATTAAAGTAATTGAAAAGCATCAGATAAGTGCACAAAGCATGTTCAGTTTAATCATTTTTTTTAAATGTATTTCTAGATATCTTCCAGATAAGAACAGTGTGGGATTAGTACAATGTGACCATTATTTTCACATTACATTCACACTTTATTCCCCTAGGCTGGGTGTCTCTGTTTTGAAGTAAAAAGTAAAATATTATGCTTTGGAATGTAGAAAAGAAATAGTAAAGATGAAAATAATAAATAATAAATGCAGATGTTTTGATGATAAAAGTATGGTTTTCTTTGTAATCAAAAAGCAGGCTGGACTAGGAATTTCCTCAGGATAAACATCTTTTCATACAGTGGATTTCCAAAAGGCCAGTAATTGGCCATAAAATAATCCCCAAACATCTGTATACATCAAACAAATACATTATATTTGATTCAAAGTGGGGGTTTTTTTTATCCCTGTTTGTAAACTACATTGGCACAATCATAAGAGATGCATAACGAGTCCAGGCAGTGCCAGATCAAAAGTGACAGTAAAGACATTTATAATGTTACAAAAGATTATATTTCAAATAAATGCTGTTCTTTTGGACTTTCTATTCATCAAAGAATCCTGAAAAAAAAATATTGTACACAAATATTCTGTACAATTGTACACAATAAATGTTTCTTGAGCAGCAGATCAGCATATTAGAATGATTTCTGAAGGATCATGTGATGCTGAAGACTGGAGTAATGTTCAGCTTTGATCACAGGAATAAATTACTTTATAAAATATATTCAAACAGAAAACAGTTATTTTAAATTGTAATAATATTTCACAATATTACTGTTTTTACTGTATTTTAATTAAATAAATGCAGCCTTGGTGAGCAGACAAAACTTCTTTTAAAAACATTAAAAACCTTACCGTGTCCAAACTTTTGACTGGTAGTGTAAGAAAATATTAAAGAAAGCTGACTTAATTTTCAAATACAATGACCAAAGCCTTTTGAAATGCAGCAAACTGTCCATTATTAAATTGGGATTTTTAGCATTTTATAATGTTTATTGTGTAACAATCATAATACAAAAACACCTAGTAAGTTAAAGGCCTGGGGCCTGTACCATGATGGTAGTTGAACAAACTCAGGGTTATAGGATTAGTTTCGAGTTGACAAAACCAAACCACTCCAATCCGGCTTTGTTGGTACCATGATGCTGATCATCAACTTTCTCAGTCAACTCAGGCTTTGATCCTGAGTTTGTGGAGCACGTGCACATATATGAGTGACATCAGTGGTGAACAGCCAATCACATTCCTTGCAACAGAGATAAACTGTGATTCACTTCTCGCAAGAAAAAACTCTTTTGCTGAAAATGAAGAATTTAAACGCATTTACACTAATGGAAAATACTTATATACTACCTAATACTTATATACTAACTATCATTAAAACCAGACAATTTCATTGTTAAATGTTTGTTTTTACTATATAATGACCTTTAATTTGGAGGAAGAGAAACTGGGGGAGTGACTTTATTGCGCTGGATGTGTCAGTGTCACTTTGCTCACATCTGATTGGTCCAATTTCAGTTTGAGATCTCTGAACCAGAACATAACATGCATGCAAATATTAATATTCTCCGAACAAAAATGCAAAGCAGTAGTATAAGAGATTGATAAGAAAGTTCTACAAAGTTAATTGTAAACAGTGTTATCCAATTGTGATATTGATCCAAAATATGTTAGATAAAGTAAACTAGCTCCTTATTGTCACCCTCCACGTGTGCTTGAAATATCCTGTGAAATATGTGGTAATTACTGATCTGGAGAGAGAACTCTGAAACAGTGATTTTCAACTTTTTCGCTTTCATTTTTAATGTTTTGCTTTCATTTTTAACGTTTAATGTTAGACCTCAAATAAAAGTATATTTTTAAAGTCATGTGTTGATCTTATTCGTTTGAGCACAGATCAATTGTACTTATTGTTTGCTAACCTGCGCTGTTCAGACATCTGTCACAGCTATGTAAATAGTTGTAATTGGTGGGGCATTTACAGGAAAACAGTCCATACAGCAAAAATGAAACTTAGCTTTGTTTCATACATTCAGTCAGTCAAAGCAATGACTGATTGAATGTATTTTTAGTCCAGTGCCTGTATATAAGATTCAGAGGCTGTCATATATGTGGATCAACTTACTTTGTTGTATATTTTCAACTGATCTGGAGAGAGAACTTTGAAACAGTGATATTCATCTTTTTTGCTTTCATTTTTAATGTTAGACCTCAAATAAAAGTACATTTTTAAAGTCATGTGTTGATCTTATTTGTTTAAACACATCAGATCAGTTGTACTTATTGTTTGTTAACCTGCTGTTAATCTGTCATAGATATATAAATTGTTGTAAATAGGTGGGGCATTTCCAGGAAACCGCCCTCTATACAGCAAAAATGAAACTTACCTTTGTTTAAAATGAAAAAGAGAAAAATGCACATGAATTTCAGTGTTATGTGTTTTCATTTTACTACTACATATATATCGATACTTTATATTTCTTATGTATTATATGTATGTATTATTTATGTACTTATCCATATTAATCAATTAATATGGATTATTTATGGATTATAATACATTTTAATATGGATTATTTATGTATTAATCCAGAAGTTTACCAAGATGAAGAAAAACTGAAACTTCTAAACCTGAACTGAACCTTCCGTTATAGACACACCCAGAAATATGTGCCATTTATAGACCTGCTTTCAGAAGGAAGTGATCATTGTTAGAAGCGACATCAGAGGTAAGGCACCACTTTGTCTTTGTGAAAATGTATTTGATGTGTCTTTTGGTCATTATGTTCTATTATATTTTTTAAAATTTTATTTGTTTAGGTTCAAACATGTGGGCTGAAGATGACTTGGGTCCAGGTGCTCCACCATGTCTTGAGAGTTACATAGAACCAGCTGAGGGTAAAGTCTACAGAATGTACCATGGCACATCAAGGGAGGCTGCTCAAAAAATCAAAGTCTCTGGCTTCAAACAGTCTTCTAAAGGGATGCTTGGGCCTGGTGTCTACCTCAGCCGAGATCTAGAGAAGGCCTCCAGATACCCTCTGGAATTACCTGAGAGCCAGAGGGTGGTTCTGAGAGTGAGGGTCAATGTTGGGAAAGTGATAAAGATTAACTATCAAGGTCACCCATGGCAGAAAACCTGGCATGATCATAGGTATGACACTGCCTGGTGTCCCCCAAAATGTGGAATGGTGCCAAGCGGTCTTGAGGAAGACTGTGTTTGGGATCCAAAACGAATCACAGTCATTGATGAAATACGCCCAAAAATGCAAGGAGCGTATGGTGCCTGTCGTGAGCGTTATTAATTGTGCTTTCCCATGAAGTTTGGAATCAACAGTTTTTTAAATATTTTTGAAAATTTTATACCAGCTTTTAAACTGTTCATGTGCTTTTAAAGGATGATAATATTGTACTACAAATTCTGACCCTGTTGCTGGGTATGAATAAATTAAACTTCACGCACAAATCTTTGAGTTATGTTTTTTTTAAACATATTTATAAATAAGATGACTAGATAAATATGTATCATAAACTGTAAAAACATGTAAAACAAAGGACAAATTTCAGGAGAACCTGGCATTAACTCTCAATATTTATCCAGCCAGAAAGAAAAAGTCAGACATTTTCTTCTATTAACAAATATAAAATTTGCTTTTTAGGAAAGATCTGATTGACACAAATTGCACACTGATCCTCTTCTCTACCTCCTTTCCAAAACTGAAATCCTGAGGGCTTTGATCTTTTTATTCCCAGCAAGCCAACATTGGCTATATGTAAAATGGTAAAAAGGTTCTGATCATTTCACATCCCATCTTAACCTGTTAAACTTAAATAACTTGATCTGTACTTTACTTTTGTAAAAGTTCTTTACATTTTTAATCTGCAACAGAGGTGGGAGGGAAGTATATAGAAGTGAAAGTGTTGTTGATGTCTATGCCAGGATCCACATTTCTTACTAACATTGATATGTAAATGCTGCCAAGGCAGGTGCATGTTTTATACAATAAAAGCTTGTAATAATGTTTTTTTAAGCTTCTTGTTGAATGGGAAACTTCACAGAATGCCAAGAGATATAAGGCTATAGGAAAACATTTGATACGTATTTCTGTATAAATCGGTCTACACCACTACACTTTCATTTTTTTTCAGACTCTCAGAAAGCCTTGAGCATGTTTACACTTAGTATTGGCTTATAGCAAAAGTTAATGTGCCAGACTGTTAAATTCTGAACAATGATATACTAATTAACTAAGAAGGATTTTAGACAAAGTAAAAAAACTAAATTTTCATGTTTTAATATTTTGCTAAACTTTACATGTGTAACGAATCGTCACTCGAGTTGGGATCCATAAGCAGGCCTTTTATTAGAAGAATGCGTAGTACAACAGACAAGGTCAAACGGGCAAACAGGAATAGTGAGGGACAGGCAAAAACGTAGTCTACAGGCAAGGAATCAGGGCAGGCGGCAAACACTCACAGTCCAGGTAACAATAAACAGTCCAAAGGTAGGCGGCAGAGAATCGTAAACAAGAGGCAAACAAATACAGGAAAACACTCAGAAATGTACACCGTGGAAATACAAGACTTCGCAATGGAGATGAGGGAATGAGAGTCTTAAATAGTCCGGTAAATGAGCTTCAGCTGGGTGTAGTAATTAGTCCAAGGTACGGGGCTGATGGGAAATGTAGTGTGTAAGTGTGTGCATGTCAGTATTCGGGAGAGGGTTCCCTCCGATGGCCAGAGGAGGGAATCACGGAGTTCGTCTCTGTGACAACATGCTCAATATTAAGAATTGTTGCAAAACAAGATTTCAACAGTAAATCAAAATGGTTAAAGTTAGAGGAGAATTGCAACTGCCAAACAGAAGAGAAAAACAACATATTTGAATAAATAGAAATTGCCTTTATTTATTGTCATGTATTATTATGTGCTCAAAAGATTGCACCAAAATATTACAAAACAAATTACATTACAGTGATAAATTCAAACTTTCATAATGATGTTTGGCACAATCTGTTTCAAATGTTAAGGAGTTATAATCAACTAAACTTAACAGTATTAATCTGATCAAATTAACTGCTAGTGATTGATTAGCAGAATTTTATTAAATTTGTTAAATGTTACATTTACAATTTTGGTTCACTGTCCAATATCAATAAAATATATGGTTCAACATCCAATATCTATTAAAAAAACTTATTGTGTAAATATAAAGTTAACAACTTTACTATTTGATGTACATTTCTGCAGTGTTGGTTTGAAAAAATATCTTTTAAAAATGACCTGAAGTATAATAAGTTTTATTTATTAAGTGCCTTTAACAAAGCTCAATATCACTTCACAGATATTTAAAGTGTGTCATTTAACTAAATTGGAGTACTCAGTAATGGTTACTTCCCTTTCTTTCGGCAAACATGATTCTTCATGAAGGGGCATATGGATGCTTTACAGGACCAGCATTTCTCCATTGTGTGTTTCTCCTGTGTTTGCATTCCACAGCCTTTACACAACTTCAGATCTTTCTCCTTTGGATCCTGCGATTGGCTTTTCTGCTTTATGAGGCTCTCCAGAGAACTCTTCGCACTGGAGTCTGTGCAATGGGCTATCCCAATCACAGTGAGTCTCTTTGGGTCAAAAACACAGTCCTCCTCACGTCCAAGAACAGATGCAGGTAACCAGGCCGTATCATATCCATTCTGATGCCATGAGGTCATCAGGTTCATGTTTTGCATGTCAATCCTCTTCACTTTACCCACTCTTACTCGTAGCTTTAACACAACTCTGTCATTGGGAGCACATGCTGGATAACCCATTGCTTTGTTAATGTCCCTACTACAGTAGACTCCAGGACCCAGAGTTCCCCCAAGAGAGGGCCGAAACCCTGATGATATAATAGCTGGGGCATTGGTTTTGAGTGTCCCATGGTACATAGTGTAGCCGTGGCTCTTTTTGGGTTCTTGACCTGGTTTAAGGTGTTTTGACTTATCGCAGTATGCCTCCCATCCACTGAATTCCACTGGCATTTTGGCACTTACACAACGGTATGAGATGACAATGAACTTTGGTTGCGCCTTTTTGAGACTGCAGTTCCTACACAACACAATTTTTATAACAATTAAAATTGTAAAATGTTAAAATAACCCTTTAAAATATATTCAGTTAGCCAAGAAAGACCTATGACACAGCAAAAAGATCATTTCATGTCACTTTTTATATCATTGACTTAAGTAAAACATATCCAAATGGAATTTTTAAAATATTTTATATAGTTTGGATTTTATTAGTTGTGTCTTCCAGGATATTAGGGTATAAAAAAGCCAAAGTCATCAATATTTCTATGATTTTTTTTTTTATGCAAAAAAAATGTGATATGCAAAATATACTTCATGTATGATATGTCTAAGTGTCCTTAAATTGAGGCACATTTCTTGTATTTTTACACTGCTGAACTGTCTCGTCTTCAATAGGGGTGGGCAACTCTAGCCCTTAAGACCCACTGTCATGCAGGGTTTAACTTCATCTCTAAATAATCATATAATGTACACTACCAGTCAAAAGTTTGGAAACATTACTATTTTTAATGTTTTTGAACAAAGTCTCTTATGCTCATTAAGGCTGCATTTATTTCAATAAATTATATTTTAAAGTATATTAAAATAGAAAACCATAATTTTAAATTGTAATAATATTTCACAATATTATTGTTTTTTCTGTATTTATTATGAAATAAATGCAGCCTTAATGAGCATAAGAAACTTCGCTCAAAAACATTAAAAATAGTAATGTTTCCAAACTTTTGACTGGTAGTGTAATGTATGATACAACATCATTTTCTAAATAATCCTCAAGACTTTAAGATTTTTCAGGTGTGTTTGGTTAGGGTTGGAGCTAAACTCTACAGGGTGGTAGCCCTCCAGGAGCAGGGCTGGTCAGACACCCCTATTCTACCATAAAATGAGCTGTGTGAAACCCTGCAGGAAAATATCTAGTTAAAAATGCAAAGTTGTAGTTAATAAAGTGTAATAATATCAGTTACACATGTGAATATCATATATATATATAAAAAAAATTTAAACTCAAAATACATAGATTGAGAAGGGGGCCGTGTACAGGGGGCCCAGAGGGCCTAAGGATCTTCCCTAAGAACATGATTTCTACTGGCCCAATTCTACTGAACACAGAAAATTTGAACCAAGTAATGTGACCCAAATACTCCAAAAAACTAAACTATGATAATGATATAACAGAATATGATGAAAAATTATTTCTCATGCCTCCTACAAGACATTAAAGAGTATCCTGTAGTGTACGTTACATGCTTAGGGTTAAAAAGAAATATATTGCTGACATTTTACGTGATTAACACTGTACTCCCATCTGTTTATTTAGCAGATTTATAATGCACAGCACCTACACGATAATGGTAACAATGATCTTCGACACCGTTTAAAAAAACAGACCTACGAACAACATTTACCACGTAGGATATGTATTAGCGGCTGCTATTTTACATAAAATTACGACGAAAAAGAAATTTACCAACCTTGCTTTGCGTACATTAAGAAAGAGAATTCCACATCCACTTCCTTATATTTGTCTTTGCCAACAACGTTATAAGTTGTGCAAACGCACAAACACATGCTTTCACTTTCATTTCATGAACAGACTGCACACTACAAATATCAGTCATATTATATAATACCTGTTATATTTAACAAATATTTAAGGTAACGATTTGTATGGAATGCATGCATAAAATGACCCAACTGCATAAAATGACACAACTCTCTCAAAAATACCGAAATACATATAGGCCTACTGAAATATCAGTCTAGTAAACGTGGGCGCGCGGCCAGAGTCAGATGCTGTGCGTAGCCAATCAGAAGGTTCGTGGAGATGGCCTTTGCCTGTCAATCATTTTGAGCATTCGCGCAATAATTAGTACATATATGGGTAGCCGGAAGCTAAGATGATAGATGAACTTGGAGGCCTTTTCAATAAGTTTGTAAAGTGTAGACAGAGGAAAATAAAGTAACCAAAAAGCGACGGGAGCAAAAAAGAAACAAGAGGATGGTAAAGCTTTTCTTTTCTACAGGGAGCTGAGAGCTGGATGTACTGTTTCAGGTAACAGTGTAACATAAAGGAAACCCTGAGGGGGCGTGTTTAATAGGTGGCTTAGGCCATTTCTTTTGTAAACTAGTATCCAGGTATTTTATTCAAGAAAGATTACCTTTCTGGAGCTTTTAGCAGCTTTTTTTTCTTGACAAGTACCGCCCACTTTGAGCAGAAAAGGCCGTTTGATTGGCATGCAAAGTGACCAACCACATCTGATAGGCTACTATAGATCTCAGTAGAATATAATAAGGGATCATTCTCAAAATGTGTTTAAGTCTTGAACTTCTTCAGTTATCTCCAGTTAAAGCTGATAGGCTATTTATTAACATCTTGGCATTAGTAGGCTAATCATAAAGGACAACTTGCCTTTATTCTTTATTTTATTGGTTTATTTTATTTCATGAATGAAGCAATAAATGTATTAAAGATACATTTTCTAAGATGACATGATGGCATCTAAAAACAAACTGAACTAATGAACTTTTTTTTTTTTCTTTTACACAAACATTAAGCTATGTAACAAGTGAACTGAGAGGAAAATGTGCTGGGGAAAACCATAATTTAGCCAAAAATTGTGGGATTTATGTATTTATCTGCACACTTAATGAACAAAAACTGTGTATTGAGCATTTTATTGAAAGCATTGATGGCACTATCATTGTAGCATTAACAATGCTGGTACCCCTTAATATTCAAGAACCCTAAAAATACTTATTGCACACAGGACATGTCTTCACTTGTGCTTTGGCTAGACATGTAAAAAGGCATAAAGTAAATAAATACCCTCATAAAGGCAGCAACCGGTACTTTACAGTAAAGGCAGAGCAGATTGAAAAGCATTTTTAAAAATACTCAAATTTGCTGCAAAATCTACAGAAATACTTTATTTAGAGTCTGGAAATGCGTTTGCACATCCTTTAGCTGACTGTTCTTAAAAGGCTTCCGATAGATGTATGATGCACAGAGGAATCAGGAGACTGAGCCAAGGATAACCCAGCAGAAACACACTGATGGCAGAGCAGGGCTGGATGCTATCTAGAAGGCAAAGAAAAGTTCAGGTTTAGGCAGAGAAAATATTCATTCTAGTTTTATGTAGTAGAAATTTATCTCAGCTTTTGTACCTAATTCAACAAATAGAGTCTTCTGGATCTTGGTTACTTTACAAATGAACGTTGTATTCTCAGTGATGGTGAAGCTCATAATGGTCAGCCTGAATCCGTATGGTTCGAGCTCTGTCACAAATGTGTTGTGCCTGAAGTTGGGTTCAGGCATGATTCCAGAGATGTTTGTGCTTATGATGGTCTCCTTTTGGCCTTTGGACATGGAGAACTCATAGTCTGTGTGGTAGTTGGGTTTGGGCTCCAGAAGGCAGTCCACTCTGAGGTCTTTATCTTCCTCTTGGCATACTGTAATTACACTCTCCTCATCCTGACACAACACTGGGCTCATCAGAACTGGAAATGAGAAATCACATTATTTAGATATTTGCCATATATGCATGATGCTTTGTAAAAAAAAAAAAATAATAAAATAAAAAAAAAATTGTAAATGAGTTCAGCAGTACATTTATTTAAACGAATAGTTCTCCCATAATATCCTGGATGCTCTTTTCCATTTAACAAAATTGAGTCTGTAAACCTAAATCTGAAAAACCTGAAAGTTTTCTTTCTTCACAAAAGGATTTTTAAAAAGAGTGTATATATACAGTTGCAAGAAAAAGTATGTGAACCACTTGCAGAATCTGTGAAAATGTTAATAATTTTAACAAAATAAGGGAGATAATACAAAATGCATGTTATTTTTTATTTAGTACTGTCCTGAGTAAGATATTTTACATAAAAGATGTTTACATATAATCCACAAGACAAAAAAAATAGCTGAATTTATTAAAATAACCCCATTCATAAGTATGTGAACCACTGATTCTTAATACTGTATGTCATTACCTGGATGATCTATGACTGTTTTTTTTGTTTTGTGATAGTTGTTCATGAGTACCTTGTTTATTCTGAGCAGTTAAACTGAGCTCTGTTCTTCAGAAAAAATCTCCAGGTCCTGCAGATTCTTCAGTTTTCCAGCATTTTTTGCATATTTGAACCCTTTCCAGCAGTGACTGAATGATTTTGAGATCCGTCTTTTCACACTGAGGACAACTGAGGGACTCAAACACAACTATTAAAAAAGGTTCAAACATTCACTGATGCTCCAAACAAAAAAAAAAAACATGATGCATTAATAGATGGGGGGTGAAAACATTTGGAATTTGAAGATCAAGGTAAATTGTATTTAATTTGTCTTCCGGGAAACATGCAAGTATCTTCTGTTGCTTCCGAAGGGCAGTACTAAATGAAAAAAAAAATTATATTCAAGCGAAATAAGAAAAATTTGGACCTCTTCATCCTGTTCAAAAGTTTTCACCCCCCGACTCTTAATGCATTGTGTTTCCTTCTGAAGCATCAGTGAATGTTTGAACCTTTTTTAATAGTTGTGTTTGAGTCCCTCAGTTGTCCTCCATGTGAAAAGATGGATCTCAAAATCATTCAGTCACTGTTGTAAAGGGTTCAAATATGCAAAAGATGGTGGAAAACTGAAGAATTTTTTCTGAAGAACAGAGCTCAGTTTAACTGCTCAGAATAAACAAGGGACTCATGAACAACCATCACAAAACAAAAAAACAGTCGTAGATCATCCAGGTAACCACACAGTATTAAGAATCAAGGGTCCACAAACTTTTGAACTGGGTCATTTTAATAAATTCAGCTGTTTTTTTTGTCTTATGGATTATATGTAAACATCTTTTATGTAAAATATCTTACTCAGGACAGTACTAAATAAAAAATAACATGCATTTTGTATGATCTCTTTTATTTTGTTAAAATTTTGCACATTTTCACAGATTCTGCAAGTGGTTCACATACTTATTCTTGCAACTGTATATATATATATATATATATATATATATATATATATATATATATATATTCTTTTTTAAAAAATCCTCTTTTGTGAAAAAAGAAAATAAAATAAGTCTGGCAAATGTTTTTGGTAATGAGCAAATGATTAGTTTAATTTAAAGTTAAAGAATTTAGAGCAGTTATATATAAAACGTTAAAATATAAGAATAAGCTGTTATATTTTAAAGGGATAGTTCAACCAAAAATGAAAATTCTGTCATCATTTACTCGCCCTCAAGTTTTTCCAAACCTGTATGAATTTCTTTGTTCTGCTGAATACAAAGGAAGATATTTGGGAGAATATTGGTAACCAAGCAGATCTCGCCCCCCATTGACTACCATAGGAAAAATAAATAACATGGAAGTCAATGGGGGGCGAGATCTGCTTTGTTACTGGCATTCTTTCAAATATCTTTCTTTGTGTTCATCATACAGGTTTGGAACTACTTAAGGGTGAGTAAATGATGACAGAATTTTCATTTTTGGGTGAACTATCCCTTTAATGGTTAAATGGTTCAACATCTTCATAATCTTCTTACCTCCCATAAGAAGAATCCACCCAAACATATTGTTAAATGTGTTCATTACAAAGTTCTAGGTAGAAAAGAGGAGAGAGGAGAGTCAAAACACTGTTGCATATCCCAGAATCAAAACATTTGAACATATATATATATATATATATATATATATATATATATATATATATATATATATTAGATTACATATATATATACTGCTGTTACATAAATAAATACGTTCTAGAGCTTGTGTTTTCCAAGAGCATGTAAAGGTCTAAATAACCTTCCTCTGAAAAGCAGTGATGATTAACGGTTAGCTTTGAGATAACCATCTGTTATGGCCATTGAATCTAGCCTAAAATCTTGAAAAAGAAAAAGAAAGCACACTGTTAAACAAACCTGCATTTTAAAATGTTTTGTCAGCCATGTGGAAAATCCATGAAACTGTGCTCTTCAGATCACAACAACAGTGCTGTAGCTCCACCTAACTGCCTTACACAGCACTTCGCCCAACAACATGAAGCACTGCACTGCAGTGGACTGCAGCAGCCCCTCCCATCTGTGCCGCACTAATGCAATGTTTCGGACCAAAAACATACAAAAACTTACAAGATAGGCCTATTTCAATGTCCATAAAAATCTATTTATTTACCCAAAGCAAAATACCCTGAGGAGAATCATTAAGGCCTTTCACAGCCTTGATGAGCCCAATGTCATTATTTAATGTAAAGTAAACAATGCAATGCAGCACAGTTTTGCATACAATTGTCTGACAGGATATACCTTATTTTTCATATCATAAAAGCTAATCTCTCTGTAATCCTCAATCACAGGCCAAATATTATTAGGAATTTCTGGGACATAATTATTTTGTTGTCTGAGCAAGCATGACATCATAGTTTCCAGACATTTACCTTTCAGAGACTTTATGGTCGTCCTGTTTTAATCCCAGTCTGTGATGCTTTGGCAGGTGACCCTTTTCCGGTGTATAAAGCTTTAGCCCTGTGCAGGATGGAAAGAGTAGAAGGAGAGAGGATTTGAGAGAGGACAGAAGAAAAATGGTTTGTCTCCCCCTTTTGAAAGAACTAGAAAATGCTTTTTATACCAGCATTTTACCAAACGTTATGCAAAATTTCACACAATTTTAAATGATTTAGTTGGACTTGAAATGTCAGCTAGGGAAATTCAAGTATAACATGTAACATTACAAAATGTTTCAGTTTTTGTTTGCTTTTACACTACCATTCAAAAGTCTGAGGTCAGATTTTTAAAGGCTTTTATGTTCAACAAGGCTGCAATTATTTGATCAAACATGCAGTAAAAACAGTAATATTGTGATATTTTATTACAATTTAATTAACTTTTCTATATTGATATATTTCAAATTATTTATTCCTGTCATGGCAAAGCTGAATTTTCAGCATCATTACTCCAGTTTTCAGTGTCACATGATCCTTCAGAAATCATTCTAATATGCTGATTTGATGCTCAATAAACATTGTAATTATCAATGTTAGAAACAGTTTAATATTCCTTAATATTTTTGAGGAAACCATTATGCATTTTTTTTTTTTTTCAGGATTATTTTATGAATAGAAATTGTTGACCCCTGATAGCTGTCAATCATTTGGTCCTCTTGCAGTTATTTTCAGTAAACATTATGGGTGTGCCATACTGAACTATTTGTTTGTTGCTTTTTGCATTTAAATTAGAGTGCAAATTAGCATGAAAAAGGCCTTTATCGTCATTTTCTAAGATGGATGCTGGTATATTCAGTTCTGCAAAGATTTCAGTCAATCAGTAGACGACTGAAGCACCTCAGACAAACGCTGTTTCTATACAGGTGAATATCACACACGACAGTGTTTATTGTTGCTTTACTTTCCATGGGGATGAATGATTTTTTTCAAAGAGAGTGACAATGACGTCTCCAGTGTTTCCTTAAGTGACAAGGTATGCTTTTTGAAAAGCACTGACAGCTCATTGCTGAAGTTGAGAATTAATTCCACTGCTTTATTTTGAATTGTTAATTTGCCTCAGCTGATAACAATGCTGGTGGATCGTAAGGAGGATGTTTTACATTTGAAAGGATTTCAAAATAAGCCATGACAACCTGCCCTTCACATCAAATGAAGAGATTAATTCAGCGGTACCTTACAAATGTTGCTCATTAATTTTTTTGCTTGGAGTCCCTACAAATTAAGATGAAATGCCTATTTAATAACCAAAATTAGACACAGTAACAGAAATTATAATAGGAATAAAATATAATCTGACATTATCTCTACTATTGTAAGCAATTTTTCACTATTGTTATAATGTCAAGCAAATTCGTTACAAGCGATTTAAAAACTTGCGTGAAATTAAATCCATAAACTTAACATTTCTCAATTTTATGGTTTTTTTTTTTAGTTTCAATAAATTTCTTATTTCAGCTGTAATTTTAAGAAACTTTCAGATCAGTCCTTCGGCTTCAAAATACAGCATGAATTTGCTTTTATGTTTTGACAAGTTAATGATATCCAATACCATATAGGGCTACTATATTAATTATTCTTTTTTCTTTTTGATTTTATTTAATTTTTGGTGCTATACGATTGCTGTGTTTTTTTGTTAATGTAAAAATATATCTCATTACACATTACATTTGCACATAAAAATAGTTCTCGCTTTATATTGTTTGAGCATTGAACACTGCATGTTCATTAATGAGCACCAGGGGGAGGTGTAGGACCATTTACCTTTGACGTGCGCCTGTACAATAAATCCCCTTTAAACGTGTATTCTCACAAATCAGATTTTAAACGATATCACGTATTAAAGCTGACCAGTAATAGACCACACTGTTGAAACCGATGTTCAAACTATTCATAAGTACCTACTTCGGTTTACTTTTTATACCTGCTGCACAGTTGAACTCCGCCTGGAATTGTGATCCATTAATCGTAGCTATTGCCCTTAATCACCGGACGAATCAGACGAGAGCTACGAGTTGAGCGCAACTTTGAATTCTGTGCTGGTCTGCGTCAGTTGACGTTTCCTAAACAAAGGCTACTTTAACTGCTACCAGGTTGTGCTGTTAAGTAAAGTTCATACGGCTAGTTTCCGCGGAAGAGAGGATGCTTTCAGAGACTTTTCGCAAAGGCGCATTGACGATGATAACCACTCTAGGACGATAGAGCAACAACTGAGCAACAAAGCCCGTTCACTCTGTAGTCTAGGCAGCAACTGGACAGAGACCTCAGGTTTATGTTGATACGGTCGTCCATTCTTCTTTAATCTCCGTGCTTCGTGCTTTAAGCTGATTTATGTTCGATCCGCTGCCCACGCGCGCAGTTCAAAGTGCGCCTTGATGCGTAATTGTTTTACAGAATCGACTATTGAAGGGTTCGGTCCAGCGCGTGGTGCCCGTCCGAACTGGCTGACAAGTTCACATTAACAACTGGACATTCGAACACCTTCAGTTTTCCTCTCACAACTCAATAAATGGGTAACCTGGATAATTGTTCTCTTAGGGATTGTGCTCTGTCTTAATCTCGTACCGCGTCACTTGTTTTGAATTTATTTTATCTTTAAGAAGACCGTGATGTTTTTGAATTTGGTTCTTCCACTGACGTTCATCCTTTTGATAAGAGGTAAGACAGACTACCTGTCTCATGCATGACTCTTTCTTCTTAATGTTCTTCACTGTCTTTCTGTCATAATTTGTCGATCACTTGTAGCCTATAGACATTCTACTATGTTGATTTCAAGTCCAGCCTACCATTACGGACTATTTATGCAGAACCAGTTTATATTATTATTATTATTATTGAAGCAATAATAGTAATAGCTAAGTAATAGGCTAATAGTAATAGTTAAGCAATTCATTAAAACACGCATTAAATTACTATAATGTTTAATAATTGTTAATAATGGCCTAATGATGATAGAACCGCTATTAAAGAATCAGTTAGGTAAAAAAACTAAAAATATTGTTTAATTTGATAATCGGTTAGTCTTTAATATTGATCAGTATTGTTTTTTTCTGACCAATATCAACTATTTTTATGTCTGATAACGGATACAGAATCCATTTTTAAGATCCAAGATCCATCCAAGATTAATTAAATAGTATTTGAACACCATTGTTTCATGTAGAACACACAATATATGCTATATTGTTGTTGTTGAACTGATGAAAAGTGAGCATATCAGTAAAAATATTAGTCTCTATGTAATACTTCATAGAGAAGAGCATAAAGATTCAAAGGGTAGCTCTTAAAAGTTCAGAAGTATTTCACACCCTACAACTCAGCTACAGCTTTTAGCTTTTAGATTTTAGAATTGAAATGTTATTATGATTCATGTTGTGAGGCAAAAGATGAGCATGAACAGCCATAATTACATCCGTTCTGGCACTGAACATGCTCTGTTGTCAAGTCAAATCATGTCACCTTTATTTATATAGCACTTTTCAAAATGCAGATTGTTTCAAAGCAGCTTTATTATAGTGATAATAGGAACATCATTTTGGCTGTACATCAGCTCTAGAAGTAAATAGTGTCATTGTCTAGCTGAAGTAATTCATTAGTTATTAATTTAGTTCATTTATCTGCACAGCAGCTCTGGAGAAAACAGTAATGTCATTGTCTATCTCAGTTCAGTTCGCATTAATCTGTTGTATTGAACTGGATTTACCAATGTATGTAGCAGCATCAGAATCACGGGTTGTTATGTAACAGCCAAGGTCTGCAGAGTCTGCTTTTTTTTTTTTTTTTTTTTTTTAAACAAACACATGGGCTGTCTGAGATTTCCTAGACGCTACACTTAAGAAACATCTGGTCAATTGTGATTGGTTTTTTTCATGAAAAAGAAGGCAATCCGATTGTGGTGGGGAATAAATCAACAGTTCAAGCAGTCACATGTGCAGTGTGCTAGATTTATCCAAATATATAGTGGGATTTGCAGCATTATTTTCAATGCCGTTTGTACTCAGCTATTAATGAAATGAAATATTAACCGTCTCTCTCAAACTTCTCCATGAAACAACACACTAACAACACGTTGCTCACATGGTCTTGTTGATATTGTAAAAGAGTGTGGCTGGTGTGTTTGAGAGCTTGACCATGAGTTTATCATGCTTTGAATAACCATGTTAGTTTGACTTTAGAAAGGACGGAGATTGATCCACAAAATGTTTAAATGCAGTTACAACAAGTATTAAATCCTTATCCAAACACACTTGTGTAATCCCCTGCATTTAATGCCACAGCAGTAAGTTAACAAGTATTAATTCATATTTTGCTTTATGGGCGAGTCTCAAAATGTTTGTTTTGTACCTTTTGAAACTTATTCAATTTCATGTCATCTTGATAGAGGCACAATTAAAAAGACAGCAGGATGTTTAGCAGCTGCTGAACTTAATTAGAATGAACAAAAATCTCAGTTGGTTTCTATAATGATTTACAACATCAGAAATTCGACATGTGTGAATGTGGAGAGTAACTGTTGATTCAGCTTTGATTGTCATTTTAGACTGTGCAGGCTTTTTCTTGTAACACTTGAGAAATCATTCTTCTGCTTGTCAATTAACATTATGTGCATCATAACTCACTTTCGTATGAAAAAATAATTGTAATATAAATGTGAAATGTCATGTAGAAAGTTCTGAGAACTTTTTGAATATTTTAATAAGTTGCATATTTTAAATCCATGTGAAATATGAATGCATTCCTCCATTTGCAGCTCTAATTAGAAAGAATTATTGAAAAACATTGTATGCGTGTGTGTGGACTGGTGTTGTGTTGTCTGGTCCTGCTGTGGCTGATCCTGACCCACTTTCCCCCCTTACTATGAGCGCTCCCTCTTTAACTGCCACTGAGCACGCTCCCACCATCTGTTATCCCTTGGCCCGTTGCCATGGCAATACTGGGAGTCTTTTCTAAACGGGTGATGCAGTAGTCAGTGGGTATTTGTAGTAAAGGGCTGTACTCTGGCAACAGGTCATTGTACTAAAACCACTGCATTGGCATAAGACATCTCAGTACATGTGACGCAGGCCGCTGAACTTGAGTAATGATGAGCTGTGATTAAGTTGAGGGACTAAAACGATTCAACTGTATCAACCCACCAGCTGCAATTCAGTACCATGGGGTAAAATTCATCAGAAATGTATATCAAATAAATCTGGATTAAGAGCTTTCTGTAGTGGTGGGGATTTTTGATTCATCTCAGTGACTTTTGAATCCATTCACCAAAAAGATCTGTTCAGATTTGTTCACTGATTCATTCAGGTCACCATGACAAATTAGACTCCGTTTTTAATGTGTCATTGAATCATTTAGCCTTAGTCTTGGTATCCTCTATTTAAATTTGTGTGCCTGTAAATCTACAAAGAAACTCCAGAAAGTACGGAAGCTTGTTTTTGCCACTAAATAAAAAATAAAAAGGTAATTGCAACTTTTTATTTCACAATTCTGACTTTTTTTTCCCACAGTTGCGAGTTTACATCTCACAATTCTGACTTCTTTCCTCAGAATTTGGTGAGTTTATATCATGCAATTGTGAGAAAAAAAGTCAGAATTGTGAGAGAAAAAGTTACCTTTTTTATTCAGTGGCGGAATCAAGCTTCCATAAGAAGGAGTGCATCCCACAATTTTTATTTTTATTTTTTTAGATTTAGTAATTTTAGCACTTCGACTTAAACTTGCTTAAAGGATTAGTTCACTTTCAAATGAAAATTACCCCAAGCTTTACTCACCCTCAAACCATCCTAGGTGTATATGACTTTGTTCTTTCTGATTAACACAATCGGAGATACATTAATAGCTCATACTCTTTGGTCCCGTTCACTGCCATTATAAAGCTCAGATGTGTCAGGATATTTATTAATATATCTCAGATTGTGTTCATCAGAAAGAAGAAAGTCTCATACATCTAGGATAGCTTGAGGGTGAGGAAAGCTTTGGCTAATTTTAATTCGAAAGTGAACTAATCCTTTAAGGTAATATTAGTTTATGTTTAAGTTTTTCATGTAATATTTATATTTTATTTTATTTCAGCTTTATTTCAATGACCAAAAATAAATTATAATAGTTTAGTTAACAATAGCAACACTAGGTCAACTGACCGTAGAAAAAAAGACAACAATAATAGCTTTTAATGTCCTTTTTTTCTTCCATTCAAAAAGTTGCATCGTATATGACGTAAACGTGCTCTGGCCCGGAACATTAAGGGCAATGTGAGTGTAGGCCAGCGGGGAAGTTGGGAGAGGGGACAATCACGCTCGGGCTCGGTTCAAGGCAACCGTGCCTAGTGTGAATACACCCTACAAGAACAAGAAACTTTATTCGTTTATTTTAACATGAATGAGATGTTCCAGTTCATTTAGTTTGGTCTTGAACTAGATAGAGGTGCTTTGAATCTCATTCAGACTCAGACCTGCTCAGACCTGCTTAGTAAATGAGGTATTTGTTCAGTAGATAATATCACCAACGATATAGAAATTGCATTCCACCAAAGCAGTCATGTTTTAACCGAGAGAGACTTTAATGAGTCAAAAAGTGAGTCCATTCATATAAGAGAATGAAAATTATTTGTTCATTTAAAACTAAACAGGACCAGTCTAGTGTTCTGTCACCATATTATTGTCTTATTTTTAAACATTTCTATTTTCCAGTTGTATCATGTTCTAATCATTATGTTCTCTTGTCCTTCTTGAATTTCGCAAGGCTAAGCATAATGACTGCAGTTACCTGAATAAGAAAAATAGATCAATGATACTAGACAGACTCCCAGACAGATGTGGAAGGAACATATAAGACTTCAGAGCTTTAAAAGATGTTTTATTCAGCCCGTGTATAAGCAACACCAATCTCATCTCATCTGGCTGTCTGCAGGTCTGAACTGATTGAGTGTACACAAATCCAACATTTCTTCTTGAGAAACCCAGCCGAAAGAGAGATATCAAACTCAAGTGTGGTAGAGCAGTGTCATTGCATGTAATGGTTGGTCCGTTGGTGAAAGTTGATAACCCTGCCTGATGGTATTATTCAAAGAGAGGGTCTCACGGCTTACTGGCACATCACATTAAGCATGATAGCTTGCTTAAGGCAGCATACTGCTGTAGTGCTCAGCTCTGGTTATCTTCATCCAGTACTAGATTTAAAGCTGAAGTATGTAATACCTGCACCACTAAAGTCTCCAAACAGAATTGCAAGAATAATGACCAACAATGGACAGTATTGTCAATAGACAGTCCTGCCTCCAAACTCACACCATTGGATGAGCCAAAGTGGGCAATCAGCCTACGAATAGCTTAACTATTGTTGTCTCTACATATCAAGCTAGATTAGAGTGATTATTTTAAGATTGAAATCAAAATATGAATCCATTTCCTTGTTTTGTTTACTAGCATCAAGTGGATATTAATTTGACAATTTAATTTGCTTAATATGACGGTATATTTTCAAACAAAAGGATGCAAGTAGCCTTTGTGTATGTAAAGAAGTGATTATCACAGAATTTCTTTATTATAACTTTCCATTGACGGCTGCATCTGTATCATGTTGAGTTTGAGGAGACAACATGGCTTGTCTTCAAACACAATGAATTAATTTCTTTTTGAAAATTAGAAACCGAATCGAATGTTTTTCTGCTGTTACAATGGCTTGTTGGCATATTAAAGCGATTCGCAGCGCTTTTGCAGATATCACCAGCTTTGTCTGTCTGCTTTTAGATTAACAGCCTAGTGCTTAGAGATAGAGCAAATTGTGATGAGTATCATGATGGACAGCTCTCAGGGAAAACAGCAGTGCAGTGATGCTTTTGTGTTTCTTATGGTACTGTTAAAAATAATTGATAGTTGGTACATTCACAAGACATTAGGCAGCACAAGCTAGCTATTTTAGTCTTCATCACAGATTTGGCTTGAACTTTTTGTTAGAGTGAAGAAGAATGTAAAAATCCTCTCAACCTATGGCTTCTCTTCCTCTATCTCTGCTTGGTTTTAAGTCGTTGCTTTCTGTGTGTTCTTCATTAATATCAGACCTGTGAGATGGTGAGTGTGATTCTGATGAAGGGGAAAATTAAAGAACAGAATTGTATTATAATCATAAATCTTCTTGAACGTTCCTATGGAAATGGATAGGGTTCGGCTTTAAAGATAAAAGGGGACCTGAGATATGCTTGCTTAAAGGATTAGTTCACTTTAAAATGAAAATTAGCCCAAGCTTTCCTCACCCTCAATCCATCCTAGGTGTATATGGCTTTCTTCTTTCTGATGAACACAATCAGAGATATATTAATAAATATCCTGACACATCCAAGCTTGATAATGGCAGTGAAAGGGACCAACGAGTATGAAGCTCAAGAAAGTGCATCCATCTATTATAAACGTACTCCACACGGCTCTGGGGGGTTAATAAAAGCCTTCTGAAGTGAAGCGATGCATTTGTGTAAGAAAAAAATCCATATTTAACAAGTTATAAAGTAAAATATGTAGCTTTCGCCAAGCGTAAAACTCTCACAGTTCAAAACGCACTATGTCCTACACCTTTGGTATTCAATTATGAAAAAGTTTCTTTTTTCGGAAGTTGATTACCAAAGGCGGTCTGGCGGAAGCTAGATATTTTACTTTATAACTTGTTAAATATGGATATTTTTCTTACACAAATGCATCACTTCGCTTCAGAAGGCCTTTATTAACCCCCCAGAGCCATGTGGAGTATGTTTATGATGGATGAATGTGGATGGATGCACTTTCTTGAGCTTCATACTCATTGGTCCAGTTCACTGCCATTATAAAGCTCGGATGCGTTAATATAACTCTGATTGTGTTCATCAGAAAGAAGAAAGTCATTTACACCTAGGATGGCTTGAGGGTGAGTAAATCTTGGGATAATTTTCATTTTAAAGTAAACTAATCCTGTTGCTTCTGATTCTAACCCAAGTAGTGAAGCAGAACAAGAAAAATTGTAGGTGTGGAGGAGTGTTGGGCAAAAGCAACTGACTTGAATTATTATTATTTTTTTTTTTAGGATTTACGCAAATCCATCCTGAACTAGAAACTAAATGTTTGATCACTTGTCATCAGGAAGTAAAATTATTTGAAGAGACTGAGTAACTCATCATGGCTAAATCAGCCCCTTTTATTTTATTTTACTTTAATTTGCGGTGTTTCTGGTGTTGAAACTGTAGTGTGGCAAACAATTCTCTCTCAATTCTCTGCACAAATTGTGTAGAAAAGATCCTTTGCTCATTTATTTACACTCATGTGATGTGTGTGGTGAACTTTTTGGTAATTAGACATTGTGTGGACTTTTGTAGTTCAGAAGTGAGTTTGTTGCATATAAAAAGTTTGAGCAAACATTGTTAATTCTGCTCATAAAATGATTGGAAATGTTCACCAGTCTTCTGCATAGGTAGGTGTTGGATACACTGTAGCTCTCATTCCTCAAAGCCTTTAATCAGCTCAGAGACCAGAGCTCATCAGTCCACCGGCAGAGTGGGAGGAAATAAGGTCATATGTATGTGGAATTTACGACCCTAGAGCAGCCATGTTTGATCGACAGGTATGCTTTAGGATGTATAACATAGTCTATACTCTATGTCATGCAAAAATCTACTTGCATTATAAAACAATTATGTAAGATTTTAAATTTCATCAGTGATCTATTTCATCCTATCTTCACCCATTTCAAAGTCAACAAAAAAAAAAAAGCACAATTATTGTCTGAACACTTTACAGTGAAAATAGCACACATTTATGGTGCTTCTGCATCCTTTCAAATCATGAAAGGTCATTCATTTAATTGTGATTGCATGGAACAACTGAATTGCATGGAAAACAGTGTTCATGCAAGTTTGGAATGAGTAAATGATGACAATTTTGGGGGAACTAATCCTTTAATATTATAGGAGGCAAAGCTGTGGGACTCAGTTTGCTTTTTTTATTATGCAACAAATGTCTGAACAAATTTCTGAGCTGACAGTGCATGCTGTGTGGAAATGTCTGTGTCTTTCCCGATTGACTCACGAATGCAGTGAAGAGATTGGACAGCTGAACAGCAGTTTGGACCGTGTTCTTGGTCCCCTTTGTTGACGGAGGGCTTTCGTTTCTTATTAGCCTTTGTGCTCAGTGTCATGACAGCTGACTTATGAGGCACAGTCCACTCCAGTGTGTCAGGTCATCATGTGCAGATGACAAATCCTGTTTTAGTTTCTGTCACTCGTTTAAGTCCTTGTGAAAAAAAGTTCTGTTTTCATCAACTTGAAATTTGGTACACTTAAAAATACAGTAAAGGTTCTTATTTGGCTTTGATGGTTCTAGAAAGAACCCTGAACATCCATGGAACCTTTCCATTGCATAAAAGGCTATTTATAGAGGAAAAATGTATGGAACCTAAATTTTAAGAGTGTACACTTTTATTGAAACTGGCTTCTGTGGTTCCTTTTTTGTGTTTTTGAATCGGCATTGGCAAATCACCTGATGATGCAGTCTGATAATGTAAGATCTATTTTAGTAAGTAATTAATATTGTTGTTGATTTCATTTACGTCACCTTTCTACGGAGCCCTTAAAGGGACATGGTGGTGGAAAAAATTTGGGATGGGAGGAAAAATTATTTTTTGCGTTCCCTCACAAAACTTTGCGTTCCTTTGCAAAACTTTGTTCTCTCGCAAAGATATTTGCATTCCCTCGCAAAACTTTTGCATTCTCTCACAAAGATATTTGCGTGCGCTCGCAAACTTTTGCGTTCTTTCTCAAAACCTGTTGTGAGTTCGGAAAAACACTTACTGTTGAAAAAATATTTTTCAAAGCTTTTGCATTCTCTCGCAAAACGTTTGCGTTCCCCCAAGAAACTTTGCGTTCCCTTGCAAAACTTTGCGTTCCATTGCACAACTTTTGCATCCTCTCGCAAAGATATTTGCATTCTTTCTCAAAGATATTTGCATTCTCTCGCAAACTTTTGCATTCTTTCGCAAAAAGATATTTGTGTTCTCGCAAATGTTTGCGTTCTCGTGCAAAGACATCTGCATGCGCTCGCAAACTTTTGCGTTCTCTCGCAAAACCTGTTGTGAGTTCGGACAAACACTTCCTGTTTAATTTTACTCTGGCAGTGGTTCAGACAGATCTGTATGTTAACAATGGAGCAGTTAATAGAGTTTTATTTTGAACTTAGACTCAAGTATAAAGAAATATTAGAATGCAAAAGTTTTGCGAGAGAATGCAAAAGCTTGCGAGAGCAATCAAATGTCTTTGCGAGAGAATGCAAAAGTTTATGAGAGAACGAAAAAGTTTTGTGAGGGAACGCAAATATCTCTGCGAGAGACCACAAATATCTTTGAGAGAATGCAAAAGTTTTGTGAGGGAACGCAAAGTTTCTCAGGGGAACGCAAATGTTTTGTGAGAGAACACAAAAGCTTTGAAAAATATTTTTGAAATTATTTGAATGATTTGTTCGTGAATCAGACTGATCTGGTTCTGGTTTGACTCACTGATTCAGCCTGACTGCACATCTGTTCCCAAATATAATCTGCAAATGTGGCCGTACTGCCCCAAACATGACTAATGGATATCAAAAATGATAAATGATTTCCAGGGTAAATATTTATCTGTTAATGACAAAGGGTGTGCGGATGGCTTTAGCTGGATATTCAGTGGCATCTCTCTTTGTAGGTATCCATAATGCAGGTTAATGCAGCATCATGCATCGCATTGGACTGATGTCTCTCTCATGCGTTTTGAAGCAATGCTAAACTTCAATATCCTGAGTGCTGTAATCTGCTGCTGTCGCTAACCTCCTCTAACCTGTCGTCCAGCAGCCTACCATTCAGCAGGGCTTTGCTGTGTTTGTGCAGGCAGGCTCTCATGAGCAGCCCTAAAGCCTGGGAACGCCAGTCTGTTCCCCCACTGTCTACTCTAATCCAGGAGCGACTTTTTTTTTTGCCTGCCACTGACTCACATTTTTTTTCATCGTTGTTGTTGTTGTTAAAGCTTACCCTATCTATAGTGACCAAAGACTTAAGGACTGCATTTAACATTATTAAATTTGTGTCCTGGAATTTATTTTTTTTTTTTGAAAGATATATCTGATTTTGCTAAATCATTTCATTAATGTCTCATTTGACTAAAAAAAATTTTTTCATAGATTTTTTTTTTTTCTTTTTTTCTAGGTGCTTTGCTTTGTACCATGATAATCACAGTTTAGCTGGATTCATATGAACTGGCTGTGTTTCCTACATGCTTATTTTTCATTTATTTAATTAATTTTTAATTATTTATTTTGTCTCTTTTTTAAAAAAAAGATATATATTATTTTTAATAAAAATATTTATTATTTTTAAGTTATTTTTATCATTTATGTTTCATATTTTATTGTTTATTTTTTAATAGGCTCCATTTTCTTTCCATATGAACAATTAACCATATTGTCTGTTTTGGCCTTTAAAATTAACCACAAATGAATGCATTAACCTCCCACTCAAAATCTGTTTCAATCAATAAAAAAGTAGCATGTGTTTTGAATCCCATAAACTCTTTTTGTCATCACTTAAAACACGCAAATACCACAACTGACATATCTGAACCTCCCTGCAACAGAAAGGACTAGAATTTTCCAAAAAAAGAGAGGAAAAAATGTTGTTCATGGTTATGTAAGGGACTTTAACTCAATAATGTGCAGCCTTATATTGGAGAGAGATTGTCTCCTGTTTTTAAGTGGTTTAACACTAGGAATCCTCTGGCTATGTAGAGGCTTGGGATTGGAGTATCACGCACATGCCCCGCAGGTAAACACAAGCTGTGTTTACAGACACCCTTTGGCCAGGGCGGGTGAAGTACCTCTCTATAGCCGTGGTTCTTAAACCCTCCTATTTTTAGACAACTAGATTTAAGCCCAGTCTCAGTCACAAGAAGCTGTTGCACCTTATTTACGCCATACAGGCCCACTGTAAAGAGACTCGCCTCCATCTTTCAGTTCTCTCCACCTTTCATTACTCTTTGTCCTCCACATACTATAATATTGATGGATAGAGAAGACTTTTTAAGTGAATAAGCTGAATGTACCCATTAGGGAAGTTACTGAGCTAATTGCCCTAGCTTTGAAAGCACAGGACACATATGTACAGTATATCTCAGAACTGTCTGTTGTCTACTCTACTGGTGGTTTATGCTTTTTTTTTTTTTTTTTTTTTTTTCATTTAATTGATCAAAAATGCAATAAAAACAGAAATACTGTGAAATAGTATTACAATTTAAAATAACTTTTGTATTTTAATATATTTTAAAATGTAATCTATTCCTGTTATGGCAAAATTTTCAGCGGCGATTACTCCAGTCTTCAGTGTCACACGATCCTTCAGAAATCATTCTAATATGTTGATTTGCTGCTTAAGAAACACTCAATTCCAATTCAATTCCTGAATTTGAATTTAAATGAAATTCTCATTTCAGTTGTGAATGTAACAAAACCTTTGGCATAGCCAATAAATACCAAGTTCTGTCATGAAACTCTAGATGGCACAGGCTGATGGGTCCTTAATGCAACCTGCTGACAATCACATCGTTAAAGGATTAGTTCACTTTCAAATAAAAAATTCCATAATAATTTACTTACCCCCATGTCATCCAAGATGTCCATATCCTTCTTTCTTCAGTCGAAAAGAAATTAAGGTTTTTGATGTAAACATTCCAGGATTATTCTCCTTATAGTGGACTTAGGTCAAAATTACAGTTTCAGTGCAGCTTCAAAAGGCTTTAAACAATACCAGACGAGGAATAAGGGTCTTTTCTAGCAAAACGATCAGTCATTTTCTAAAAAAAAATAAAAAATTATATACGTTTTAACCATAGACGCTCGTCTTGAACTAGCTCTCTTCTCCTTCTTCTTCTCTATTAGAATTCCGACAGTGTTGACGCTGCTAAGTGTATTACTACCCTCCACAGGTCAAAGTTTGAACTAATTGTTATATATATTGTTATATAATTGTTATATACTTGCACTCATGCTAGAACTTTTAATTTGAAAGTAGACTAATCCTTTAACTACACTGAACAATATTCATCCACGTATGGTGACTAATGAAACTGTTAATCTTTCCATTCCCAGGTGTTCATGGTCAAATGGTCCAGATGGATAGCAGTATATCAGGATTTGTGGGCTCACAGGTAGAGCTACGCTGTCAGTTTGTCAACAGCAACCCACCTGTAAAAATCTCCCAGGTCACCTGGCAGAAGCTGGTCAATGGCACCAAGCAGAACGTGGCCATTGCCAATCCAACCCTGGGCGTGTCGGTGCTGAACCCCTTTAAAGAGCGTGTGCGCTTCAAGAATCCCGCCATCCGCCAGCGCACGCCTTCCCTGGAGGACACCACCGTAGTCTTCAACAAACTAAAACTGTCGGATGAATCCACCTACATCTGCGAGTACACAACCTTCCCAGCTGGCAACAGGGAGAACATGGTTAATCTCACTGTTTATGGTATGTAATGCCGCTATCCTCCTAATACCAACTGTACAGCAATCTTTCCAGACCAAAAATATGACACCAAATGAGATTTAAAAGCTAAACAATTTCAGTGGGCAAGAAAAGACTGACAAATTTGTGTGTGAACTATCCCTTTGACACTGAGCAAGTTCAAGGCCTTTCAGATTCAGACAATTTAAAGGGTTAGTTTACCCAAAAATGAAAATAATGTCACCCTCATGCCGTTCCACACCAGTAAGACCTTCGATCATCTTCAGAACGCTAATTAAGATATTTTTGTTGAAATCCGTGGCTCAGTGTGGCCTTCATAGCCGGCAATGACATTTCCTCTCTCAAGATCCATTAATGTACTAAAAACATATTTAAATCAGTTCATGTAAGTACAGTGGTTCAATATTAATATTATAAAGCGACAAGAATATTTTTTGTGCACCAAAAAAAAAACAAAATAACGACTTGTATAATGATGGCCGATTTCAATTTCATTTCATGAAGCTTTGGAGCTTCTTTTGTGTATAATCAGCGGTTCGGAGTGCCAAAGTCACGTGATTTCAGCAGTTTGGCGGTTTGACACTCGATCCGAATCATGATTCGACATAAAAGATTCATAACGCTCCGAAGCTTAATGAAGCAGTGTTTTGAAATCACTATACAAGTCGTTATTTTGTTTTTTTGGCGCACCAAAAATATTCTTATATGATATTAATACTGAACCACTGTACTCACATGAACTGATTTAAATATGTTTTTAGTACATTAATGGATCTTGAGAGAGGAAATGTCATTGCTGGCTATGCAGGCCTCACTGAGCCATCGGATTTCAACAAAAATATCTTAATTTGTGTTCCGAAGATGAACGAAGGTCTTACGGGTGTGGAACGGCATGAGGGTGAGTAATAAATGACATTATTTTCATTTTTGGGTGAACTAACCCTTAAGAGATATCTTAGTTACATAAAACCAGTTTAGCTTTAGTGATTAATTGAAAACTCACAATCATCAGATTACTCTCAGTACCTGAGCAGTGTAAAAGCACTTACTGTTGTAGCAGTTATGGCTAACCACAGTGGTGTGAAACAGGCTTTTGGAGCAATGGTTGTGCTGCAGCGGATTTTGCTATATTATTTGTAGTGCTCACATCACATAAACTGAGATTTATTTTTTGGTTTTGAGATTAGTAGAAAATTTATTTCAGAGAAGAATCATTTCTGTGCATATTGCATAATTTTCCAAGTTGATGAGGCCTTTGTCTGTTCAAAATTAGGTTTTCCATGAAAACTGATTATCATAGAGCATTGTAGTTCTGAATGAAAAACCCATAAGTAATAAGCCAAAAAGCTTGCAAAACATAACGTGGGACAGAATGTTACAGTAATCCAGGGGTCGTCTGCAGTGTGTTTGGGTTCTAAGCCTCTTTGTTTGTCCTGCAGCTCGCCCTATGATCCAGATGAGTCTGTCCACACCCTCCATAGTGGCGGGATCCAAAGATCTGAAGATGACTGTTGCCACGTGCGTTTCTGCCAACGGGAAGCCACCTAGTGTGATCACATGGGAAACTGATTTAGATGGAGAATCCAACACCCAGGAGATACGCAACCCCGATGGGACTGTCACAGTACGCAGTGATTACTTGGTGGTTCCCAGTCGAGAAATACACCAACAGCTGCTCACCTGCATATCCACATATAATGATGAACAATACACAGACAGTGTCACGCTCAACATTCAGTGTAAGAAACCATGCTATACACTACTGTTAGAAAGTTTGGGGTCAGTAAGATTTTTTTTTTTTTTTAATTAATACTTATTCAGCAAGGATTCATTAAATTTATCAAAAGTCACAGTGAAGACTTTAACATTGTTACAAAAAAAATCTATTTCAAATAAATGCTGTTCTTTTAAACTTAATATTCATAAAAAAAAAAACAATCCTGAAAAAAGTATCACAGTTTCCTCAAAAATATAAAACAGCACATTGATGATTGAAATGTTTTTTCAGCACCAAATCAGCATATTAGAAGGATTTCTGAAGGGTCATGTTTTCAACATTGACCATAATAAGAAGTATCATGTGACACTGAAGACTGAAATTTCAGCTTAGCCATCAAAGGAATAAATTGCATTTTAAAATATATTAAAAGAGAAAACTGTTATTTTAAATTGCAATAATATTTCACAATATTTTTGAAAGAGAAAAACATTTAAAAAGATACTACTGACCCCAAACTACATCCAGTATATTTTTGATTTTTATTAAAAATAATTTTAAATTGTTTAAATTGTTATTATAGATTTTTATTTTATTATCTTAATATTAATATGTGTAATATGGATTAATATAATACTTATGTGCATAAAACATTTTAATTGTAACTTTTAATTAATAATTAATAGTTTTGCAGCTAAGCAAGGAATTTCCATGACATTTTAAAATGTATTTAAAAATACATCATGGCATCTCAATTAAAACAATTTTATTCAAAATCTTTGTTACTGTTAACATCAATTTTATTTAGTGGCCATTGAAGGAAAGAAAAGAATAATAGTTGATACATTTATGTTTATACATTTATACAACTTATACATTTATGTTGTATTTTGCTTCTTGTCTATAGATGAACCAGAGGTGTTAATAGACGGCTTCGATGGAAACTGGTATTTGAACAGAGAAAATGTTCAGCTCACCTGCTTGGCTGATGCCAACCCACCCATCTCTTTGTTTCAGTGGAGATAGTATGTCATTTTAGTCTAAGTAAATAACATGCCTTTGAATTCTGTGCTAATTTATTAATCATTCAAAGAATGTTCAATTAAGGGATAGTTCACCCAAAAATTTTGTTCTGACCCTCAATTTGTTCTGAACCAGTATGAGTTTCTTTCTTCTGTTGAACACACACACACAAAAAAGATATTTTAAAGAATGTTGGTAATCAAACTGTTGACGGTAGCCATTGACTTCCATAGTAGGAAAAAAAATACTGTGGAGGTCGATGTCTGGTTGCCAAAATTCTTTAAAATACCTGCTTTTGTGTTCAACAGAAGAAAGAAACTCATTCAGATTTGGAACAACATGAGGTGGGTGAACTATCCCTTTAAAATACATTGACAAAATACACAGATCAGGCATAACATTATGACCACTGACAGGTGAAGTGAATAACACTGATTATCTCTTCATCACAGTTAGGCAGCAAATGGACATTTTGTCCTCAAAGTTGATGTGTTAGAAGCAGGAAAAATGGGCAAGCCTAAGGATTTGAGCGAGTTTGACAAGTGCCAAATTGTGATGGCTAGACGACTGGGTCAGAGCTTCTCCAAAACTGCAGCTCTTGTGCGGTGTTCCTGGTTGGCAGTTCTTGTGGGGTGTTCCCGGTCTGCATTGGTCAGTATCTATCAAAAGTGGTCCAAGGAAGGAACAGTGGTGAACCGGCGACAGGGTCATGAGCAGCCAAGGCTCATTGATCCACATGGAGAGCGAAGGCTGGCCTGTGTGGTCCGATCCAACAGACGAGCTACTGTAGCTCAAACTACTCAAGAAGTTAATGATAGAAAGGTGTCAGAATACATAGTGCATCGCAGTTTGTTGCGTATGGGGCTGCAATGCTGACCCCGTCCACCGCCGAAAGTGCCAACAGTGGGCACGTGAGCATCAGAACTGGACCACGGAGCAATGGAAGAAGGTGGCCCGGTCTGATGAATCACGTTTTCTTTTTCATCACATGGATGGCTGGCTGGCTGAGTGTGCGTCACTTACCTAGGGAACACATGGCACCAGGATGCACTATGGGAAGAAGGCAAGCCAGCGGAGGCAGTGTGATGTTTTGGACAATGTACTGCTGGGAAAACTTGGGTCCTGCCATCCATGTGGATGTTACTTTGACATGTGCCACTGTAGCAAATTAGCTCAAAATAAATATGATAATTAATCATAACTAGTTATAATTAATTATAAATATTTGGATCAGTTAATAAAATTAACTTAATGTAATATAATTAATATTACAATCAATTAACCTGTTTGGCCAATGAACACTCGGTGTTAATTGTTTATTAATTCTAAGAAATGGTCATTTCCAGGTTATGGGAAATAACAATATTATGTACAGTACTACTCAGAGCATGTAGTCAGAATCTGCATGAATAGGGACTCCAGTATGAGCATGAAACACGGACAACTTTACGTGTGACATGAACAAGACTTTATTAACTAGACTAAACACTTAACTACTCTAACATTCACACACATTCATGCATACAGTTTACCATGGGAAAGAGAGAGCTGAAGCAGAAAACAGGAAAACAAGAAGTTACAGCATTCTTTGAAATTCAGCAGATCAACAGCCTTGAGCAAACCATCAGTTTAGTTCTAACATGCCCTTCTTTAAGGATACTTAATGTATCACAGAATGAGATAAGTTTGATACTTGCATGTCTCACCCATTTGAATTAAAACTGTCCTGATGCAATTTGTGGAGGCTCCAGTTGATCCTTGCTGATGTTGTCTTGATGAAAGAGAACCAGTTGGATTCAGAGGATCTTTGGTTAATGGAAGGTCTAGGCCGAAGCCTGGCACAAGCTTGGGGTTCCTTAGAAGCTTCTAGCTTCTTAGAATCATCTTCACATCAGCATTTCTCAGTAAAAGAGAAGAGAGAGGGTTTGATCTTGTGATCAGTGATTTTAAAGGGTGAAGATGTCACACCCTCTTGGGGTGACTGAACCAATAAGGAGTTTTCCCCTCGGAGGGAAACTTTTAAGTCCTTGTCCTGTAGCAAGATATTAGCATAAGACTTTGGATTGGATGTTTGAGAGAAGAACCTTCTAGATTCTTATAATACTAATGTGTCACAGAGTTAGTAACATGTAACACAAATTACCAAACTGGAAACGAAAGTTGGAGTCCGTAGATACCAAACATGCTACCCATGTGATTTTAGTTAACCATAAATTTTCAACTCCGAAACATTAATAACAAAATAGTTCAAAAGAGAGAATTAATACATAGAATAAACCCTCTAAAAGGAAAGTCATGAGATGGGGAAATTGGATACATGTTTATACATTTCTCAAGCGGTTATATATAGAATATATAGGATTAAGAGGGTTTACTTGTCCTTCTCAGAAAGAATGAAGTCAGAGTCACTAGTCGAAGGTGCAGAAAGATCAGACACACATCTGACAGAGTTGGAGGTTGTGGTGGTTTCCCTGGCCGCTGGTATAGCTGGTAGCAGGGTTCCCGTCTCTGAGCATGCTCAGCAGGTGTCAAGGTAGCAGGTGCCTGATGTCAGTTGGTGTGAGGTAGGTGGTTGTTTGTGGTTGCAGGAAGAGGTTATGGGAGTTGTAGTGTGAACAGGGTTTCAGACTGACCTAGGGTTGATGGCAGAAGGGCAGCAGGCGTTTGTTACCTCTGCTCTTAGTCAGAAGGAGTCTGAAGTTTGCAGTGTCCCTCTGCTCTTGTGGCGGCGCCGACTTGAGCTGGTCTGAGCGGTGTTGGGTGAGCGGTCAGAAGCTTGTGCTTCTGAGTACTCCTTAGATAAGTACTGTTCAAGGAGCTCCCTTACTAGCCTTAGAAGCTCCTGCAGGTCCGATGCAGGCATGTCCAGTCGTCGTTGTGCAGCCTCTGGATGGCCGCTGTGTGAAGGGCTTGGAGGAGGAGGTTGTTGCTGCCTGCTTTTGGAGATCCTGTGGTGTCTGCAGGATGAGGATGCTCCCATCCATGGCTTCTTCTTGTGGTAGGTCTGGTACCTGGAACTGTTGCCATGGGGACAGTTCTGTCCTTGGCTAGCTAGGAGCCTTTTGGAGAAGGGTTTTCCATTGTAGCAATGCTGCGCGCCTTCTGGTGCCAGCTCTGGGTTCTGGGCTTTGCAGTTCACAGTTCCTTGTCTGTTACAAACCCTTTTTTGATGAGGCCTGGTGTTTGTTAAAGGCCTTCTGTGTCAAGTCACGTAGTCGGTGAAATAGGCATTGTGCGGGGACAGGCCGTAATGCCTAAATGGTGACTTACAATTGGATGGAGATTTCAGAGGAAAAGGCTCTTGAAGCTGGTGTCCTCCTCCATCCCAGGCTCGTTGCGAGCTCTGAAGTAAGCTTGTCTGAGTCTGTGGTAGTAGGTGTAGGGAATTTCATGTCTGCCTTGTCTGGTGTCTAGGGCGGCAATCAGTCCGCTTTCAGATTCTGAGTCTGAGAATTCCTTAACGATGGCTTGTTTCAACTGCCAGTAGTCGGATTGGATGTTTTCTGGCTGAAGGGCTGAGAAGAATTAAAGTTAAGGAAAAAGCAAGTGAAAAATCAGAAACCAGGAATGGGGTTAAAGGAAAATGGTTTAGATCAGTTCACACTGCATACACACAAGCTGTAGTTAAAGGCTTCACGTAAATAATGCTAACCGCTAACTGTAGAAGTTATTAATTAGCTTAGCCTGAGCTGAAGGGCCGCTAGGTGGGGTTAGCTTAGCCACCTAGCCTGGTTTGTTTACAATATGCCGTCACAAGGTGATAATTACACAGTTTTGCTTTAAGTCAAAGCTTGTTTAAGCATACATAGTTACGTCCGTCTTGTGCATGAATACTAATGTTCCCTTCAGCGAGTGAAACACAGTTTTGGTCAACAGGTAGCTATGCTTGTAGATGCAGCCAGAGTTTAGATGAATGACATCAAACTTAACTATAAAAGGGGAGCATTACCCAAATCTACATTTCTATACATTTATATAACACTATCTACATTTATATAACACTGTACTAAGATTTATTCATCAGAAACAGGTTAAGCAATACTGCAATTGGTATTTCTCCAACCAATGCAGAATAATCAATTCTGGTCCAGTTTACATGCCGTTGAGCTGAGATTCCTTCATCAAAACAGACTCAAGCTTTAATACTGAGATTAGGGTTTCTTCGCTAAAATCAGATTAACTTTACTGATACCATTTGAACATATGCTAAAATGTGTCAAGACTCTTTCAGTTACAGTAGAGATGTCAATTCAAGCTATCTCTTTATCAGCATTTAACAAGCCAGCAACTAGTGACCCAAATGCGCATCGCCTGTCGTATTCTGAATGGAATTATCAAATGCACACTTTTAAGTTGACAGTGGTTTAAGCTCATAACCTTTGTTTAATCATGCCCATTTCATTCTCCACCATTAATGTAGCAAATTAGCTCAAAATAATTATAACAATTAATCATAACTAATTATAATTAATTATAAATATTTTGATAAAATTAATATAATTTTAATATAAATAATAAAATTAACTTAATGTAAAATTAATATTACAATCAATTAACCTGTTTGGCCAATGAACACTCGTTGTTTATTGTTTATTAATTCTAAGAAATGTTCATTTCCAGGTTATGGGAAATAACAATATTATGTACAGTACTACTCAGAGCATGTAGTCAGAATCTGCATGAATAGGGACTCCAGTATGAGCATGAAACACGGACAACTTTACGTGTGACATGAACAAGACTTTATTAACTAGACTAAACACTTAACTACTCTAACATTCACACACATACATGCATACAGTTTACCAAGGGAAAGAGAGAGCTGAAGCAGAATACAGGAAGACAAGAAGTTACAGCATTCTTTGAAATTCAGCAGATCAACAGCCTTGAGCAAACCATCAGTTTAGTTCTAACATGCCCTTCTTTAAAAGGGGTAAGGATACTTAATGTATCACAGAATGAGACTAAGTTTAATACTTGCATGTCTCACCCATTTGAATTAAAACTGTCCTGATGCAATTTGTGGAGGCTCCAGTTGATCCTTGCTGATGTTGTCTTGATAAAAGAGAACCGGAATGGAAGGTCTAGGCCGAAGCCTGGCACAAGCTTGGGGTTCCTTAGAAGCTTCTAGCTTCTTAGCATCATCTTCACATCAGCATTTCTCAGTAAAAGAGAAGAGAGAGGGTTTGATCTTGTGATCAGTGATTTTAAAGGGTGAAGATGTCACACCCTCTTGGGGTGACGGAACTAATAAGGAGTTTTCCTCTCGGAGGGAAACTTTTACGAGTCTTTGTCCTGTAGCAAGATATTAGCATAAGACATTGGATTGGATGTTTGAGAGAAGAACCTTCTAGATTCTTATAATACTAATGTGTCACAGAGTTAGTAACATGTAACACAAATTAACAGGACACCTAGTTCTGCCTGTGTGTTAGCTACGTTTGGGATGCTAGTTGCAGTTTTAGGGGGATGGGTTCACAGAACTTTGATAGAGTGAGTTTTTGGATAATTCATTAAATATAATGAATAATTGTGTGTCTGGTCCAGATGCTACACCACCTACCTAAGCATTGTTGCAGACCATGTACACCCTTTCATGGAAACGGTATTCCCTGGTGCTGTGGCCTCTTTCAGCATGATAATGCGCCCTGCCACAAAGCAAAAATGGTTCAGGAATGGTTTGAGGAGCACAACAACAAGTTTGAGGTGTTGACTTGGCCTCCAAATTCCCCAGATCGAAATCCAATTGAGCATCTCTGGGATGTGCTGAACAAACAAGTCCGATCCATGGAGGCCCCACCATGCAACTTACAGGACTTAAAGGATCTGCTGCTAATATCTTGATGCCAGATACCACAACACACCTTCAGGGGTCTAGTGGAGTCCATGCATCGATGGGTCAGGGCTGTTTTGGCAGCAAAAGGGGGACCAACACAGTATGTGGTCATAATGTTATGCCTGATCGGTGTATACCATAGTCTAAAATTACAAAATTTTAATTAAAGGAATGTTCTGGGTTCAATATCAAAGAAATCTTTGTTATTAAGAGTCAAGTCAAAATTATTTTCTGTGGCAATTAAGAGTTTGATACCTGTAGGCTTCTTTTAGTTGTTCTTTGCATCGTAGCATCAGTGAAATTTTTTGCACAACCTGATGAGCATTTCTCTCTCTAGCTTGAATGGAACTATGCCAAGTACAGCAGAACTTCGTGATGATGTGCTGATCTTCAAAGGCCCTGTAACCAATGACATCGCAGGCACATACATCTGTGACGCCACCAACAGCATTGGGACAGGCTCAGCATCCGTTGAGGTCATTGTCACAGGTACATTGTTTACACTTCCTTCTGGACTGAATGCTTAACTGCTTTTGTGCATGTGAATATGCATGTCAATCTTTTAGGCTTTTACTATAAGCTTACACTCGACTGCCTCTGAAACATCATCTAACAAGCGTTATTATGTCATTGTTGTGTCAATAAACAATGTGGACACTCACTGCCCGAAACTGTATTTAGTTCTTTGGCCCTAAGCTGTTTAGTTTTTATTCACTTGCTTGTTGGTGCAGCAATTTGCATGTGGCTGCAAGTTGTCTGCGTGTGGCTCCTGAATGAACCATGGTCTTTGAGGATCTCTTGAATCACATTTTCCTTTTCGCATGCTGTTAACCTAAGGTGTGGTCTATAGAAACATTGAAAAGAAACATGTTGGCATTTACTTGTGTGTTCATGTATGCGTAGTTCTTTTGGGCTTGGGCTTGCATGGTTCGATCTCTTTGGTGTAGTGGTGGCACCTGGGATTGTACAAAGAAAAGCCTTTCCCATCCCTACTCCCTCCTTCTACCCATGTTTCTTTTTTTAAAGACCTTGTGAAACTGAAATTGTGCTTTGTGGCTTGTAGTCATGCCCATTATGCAAGTGTACTCCTTAAAGTTTTGTTTCACTACTGTTCAAAAGTTTGGGAGTTAAGTAAGATTGTTTGTTCGTTTTAAAAAAAAAAGAAATTAACTCCTTTATTCAGCAAGGATGCATTAAAATGGTCAAAAGTGACAATAAAGACATTTGTAATGTTACAAAACATGGCTGTTTAAAGTAAAGGTGCGAGCCCTTTGATAGGTTCCCAGACCCCACTTCCTGTTTCAACAGGAAATACATCAACACATGAAAAAAAAAAACTGTGCACAAGGTCTTTAACAACCCCATATTGTTATACTAACTGGAAGTGATCAATATGACTACCTCTCTCCTTACCCAGAATTCCCTAGCTACCCACACGGGGTGTCTCAGGAGCAACAGCCAGTAGGTGCCATCATTGGTGGAGCTGTTGTTTGTGGCACAGTGCTGTTGGCTGCCATTATGCTCCTGATAGTGTTTTTCTATCGCCGGAGATGCACGTTTAAAGGAGATTACAGTACCAAGAAGCAAATCCTTGGAAATGGCTACAGCAAGGCTGGAAATGTGCCGCCACACTCACAGTTACCTCACAGTCTGACCTTCTCTGAAGAATCAGATGAAGAGAAGAAGCTGAAACTTTACAGAGGCTCCAGTGTCTTAGGAGCAAGCACTCAAGAGTTTCACAACTGCCATGACAGCAGGATGAAAGCCTACTGCACGGGACTGATCGAGGACCATGAGAGATGCAGATGTAATGAGCAGACTTATTTTTATGAGTATGAATCTGAGGTGGAGGTCTCAGTGGACATGGTTCCTCAAATGGACGGCTCTGTTATCTCTAAAGAAGAGTGGTATGTGTAGAATTCAAAACGTTGAACTTCTCAGCATGGTCCTTTTTTGCTATCTTCTCGTTCTTTGCCATCTCCTTCCTTTTGAAGCAGGCTTTGGGATCCAAACTGACGTTGGATTAGATTCACCTAGACAACAATGTTGGCATGAAAATCCAAAATAATGATGGTTGTTTGAAGATTGACCAATGATTGGCCATGTCAATGACCAGTGTTGGGGGAAGTTACTTTTAAAAGTAATGCATTACAATATTCCTTTACTCCCTAAAAAAGTAACTAAGTGCATTACTTAGTTACTCTTTATGAAAAGTAATGTGTTTCATTCCTTTTGCGCTACTTTTTCTACCTGGGCTGGGCTTTTAGTTGTTTTTTAGTAACAACAAAAAAAGTTCTATTTTTGTCAAATGTTGACGCCTAAGAATAGCTACTCTGACTACACTGGACAAGCCAGATGCCAAAGAATAATATTCTGACCGCATAAAATGGCCAAGACTATAGCTACTCTGACCAGTGTTGGGGAAAGTTAATTTAAAAGTAATGCATTACAATATTGTGTTACTCCCTGCAACTAATGACTAACTATTTAGTTACTTTTCATAGAAAGTAATGTGTTAGAACACCCCACCCAGGTGTAAAGGCCCCAAAAGAGAAATGAATAAGCCTCAGGCTGAACGAAATGCAAATTCATGCCAGAATTGGATCATCAAAGGTCTGCAGCAAAGACACTGATTAATAAAGCGAGATTAAATACATAAAATATATTTGTTTAATTTAATATATTTAATTATTGCAGGTTTGTGCAATATTCTGAGATTGGATTTCACTGTTTTTATTTATTTTGAGGAGTACTGACTGACTGGCAAGTGAGATGAGTAAATGCATGCTCATATGTAGTCTAGAACTACAATACCCATCATGTTCACACAGCACACACAACACCTCTGCACCTTACGCCCGATTTCTCTCAACATGAGGACAGGAGAGCTGTCAGTCAATGCATGGGAAAACAAAGTAACTTGCGTTATTTATTTGAAAAAGTAACTTAGATATTTTGTTGTAAATTTAAAAGGAATGCGTTACTCTACTAGTTACTTGGAAAAAGTAATCTGATTGTAATGCGTTACCCCCAGCACTGACTCTGACTACAACAGACGCCTAAGAATTATAACTACAACAGAATACAATAGTTTATAGAATAAGTGCATGGCAAAGGTGACATGATTCATTATTATATTATCATAATTTTAATTGGTTCTTCATATGTATAAATCTCAAATTTGGATTCCTTCAGCTTGTTGCTCAAGTCATGATGTTAAAGGTTATTAGGTTATTTTTTTCAGACAGCTGTCTAGTTTTGTTTTCTCTTTTGTTTACTCTTTTGTTATATTCAGACACACTAACTTTGGCCCAAGTGTTGGGGACATTTATGCATATAAATGTTAATCCAGCAAGAAGGAATGTTAGTTATGATTAATTAAAAAATTCCTTCACAGTGTTTATGCATATAGAATATTGTGCTGTTAGCTTAGCAACATGCTAATTTAAAACTCTATTGAAATCAATTGTGAGTTGCATTCTCCTGTGCGCAGCACTATTTGTGACCCAGCGAGTTTCTAACTATTTAGGCATCCAAAATCAGTCACTTTTCATGACATTTAGGATGTTAAATTATTAGGTTTTTTAACAGTGCTGTTAGCTTGTCAACATGCTAACTTCAAACTCTATTGAAATCAGTTGTTTGTTGAGTTCTCCTGTGCAGAGTTTCTACTGAGCTAGGTGTCCTATATCGGTTATTTTCAATGATGTTTAGGATACTGGCTCACTAGGTTTTGTAACAGAGCTAATATCACTAACATACACTAGGCATTCAGTACAGCCCTTATTTATCAAGTTTGGATGAGAATACATGTCTTGACAGTGCCATTGTTTTGAGAAAGCAGTTTCGCCTCGGTATAGTGTTCACTCAAGGACAAGTAAAACTGTACTATAACCTATAAACTGTGAAAGTCTTAAACTGTGGATATTATTTTATGCATGATTCTTGGAAACTTTGCCTTGTTTTGTCAGATACTGTGTTTTTGTTATTGAAACCGAATAATGACCTTCTGCCTGCTATAAACACAAGTTTCATAATACAATACAATACTTCTCTGCACTGCAGTAGTCAAATATCACCTATTAAGAATATGAGCACATGTAGATAAACAATCAAATAAACTGTGGCTGTAGCTTTCAAGAATCAGCAATTCAGCAATGCATGTCTCAGTGGCTACAATCTACAATATGAGGCCTACTTATGATGTTATGTTGATGTTGTAATTTGAAGTTATTTGAGATGATACAAAAATACATTGTACTATACTGTATAAGTGGTGCGAATTGATTTTATATAAATGACACTGAGCAACATACTGCTTGAATTGAATTGCATTAGCTTTTGGTGTTGTTCAGCTAATGGACTTCCCTAGGATGTGCTCTATAATATTTAATACATTCTATTTTGTGCTATTTGATTTTTTTTATGTTTATTATGCTGCCAAGACATACATATTCAGATATAAGTGTTTGTTTTTGCTGTTCTCGTTATTTGTATTTATTGTGAAATTTATTGTGAAGTGTTAATAAGTCTTGTGAATTCTCGGGTGAAATAAATAAAAACGTATATCAAGTCAGTTAAAATAATCAAGAAAAAATAACATTATAAAGTCTTTGTCTGGTCGTGAAGCCTATTTTGGAGTGTCTATTTACATTAAGCGCAAATAGTGTCCCTTGTTGGCATTTACACTAGCTCCACCCACCAATGTCTGGTTGGGCCACTCAAGTTTTAAGAAAAACATTCTGATTTGAACATCTTCAGCTCCCAAACCTGACTTTTAAGGCGATTGACGTGGGTTCGAATCCGCCTTTTGCTGAGCTCGCATTTATTTTCAATAAAAATTAAAATAATGTTCTAAAAGTGGAAATAAACTGCGAACGAGTGTTTAATAATATTAAAAGTGTTTATTGGGTAGGGTTAGGGGAAGGAGTAGGGAGGGTTTTTATTCTCACAATAAGGCAGCATTTATTTAATAATTTTAATAAATATAATCATTTACACTCTGATATTACTGCATCCTGTTAATGTACAAAAATACTGAGGTGCAAATAGTATCTGCCAATATAGATAGCATCTAATTACTATTTACTCTTATTGCAAAAAAAAAAAACTGATACTTTTACTTGGTGTAAATAGAATCTATAGCTATATATATCTATAGCTTCACCTAATGTAAATAGCATATCGCTAAGAAATTATACTATTTTATTAGTGCTATGCTATTATGCCATTAACATCTCTGTTACAGCCATTAGAGCATCCCACAACAAATCCCCTTTTTACTAGTTCCCATTGACATCATTGTTGTTTTATGTACACAAAGACCTAAGTGAAACCTCCCATGAATATCTTCCATGGCAGCCCCATTTGTTGGTATGAGTTTGCACAAAAGAAGGGCATGTAAGCTAATGTGAGCCGGATGTGTGGTTTTTTTTCTCATCAACACGAAACAATAGGACTTGAGGCGAACAATAGAGCTATTCTCATTAATGTTAGAGCAGAAACATGTTTCAGAGGCATGTCACGTTTGAATACTTTCCGACTCTTCACGTTGAAGTACTATCCGATTATTTAAAAAGTCAGTGACAGTGATTATGTGTTATGTAGTGTATATATGGTTGAATTAGCAAGGAGATGCAAAACATTTATATTTCCTGCAGAGAAACCCCAGTCACTGAGCGCTGCAGAGAGGGTGATGGGTGTCCTTGGATGGGTGATTGCACTGGGCATCATCCTCAGTATAGCCGGCACAATATATTTGGTCAAAAAACAGCAGCGGCACAAACACGCAGGATCAGACAATGATTCGTAAGTACTCAACTCGGTTAAAATGCTACATTTGTAAAGATACCTGTTCCAAATCCTCAGACTTTACCAATGAAGCCTGTGTGATTACTTTCTTACCCCATATATATATTTTTACTTCAGTTTTTACCTAGCTAAATTTGACCTTTTTATATATATAGTGTTAGTATATTAGTTTATATACAGTCAAACCAAAAATTATTCAGACATTTTTGATATATTTTTACTAGTGGGTGCAGGACACTATAGATTATTTATGTAAGTGAGGATAGCAAAATATATTAAACTGTGACATATTATATCAAAAACATTCTTCATACAGTGGACTATCAGTAAAATTGATAAAAATTTGGAACAAAAAATTATTCAGACACTTTGACCTGACCATGTTTTGCTTAAGTGTTATCTGACATAATTAAGATATTTATTTTCTGACACAGTTTAACTCTGAGATCTTGTCATATTTTATATATATATATATATATATATATATATATATATATATATATATTATTATTATTATTATTATTATTATTATAAATGTAAACAATAATATTAAAAAATATTAAATCCAGTGTTACACATATATAATGTTGTACATATATTACACACACACAAGCATACATATTTTTATATAACATTTAATAATTAACTTGTATATTATTTATATCATGTTGAATATATATGTAGCCTATTTATTCTCTTTAAATGTAACTTAAATATAATAAAGCTGTCTTTATATTTCCATATATTTAAATATAATAAAATAATTATTATTATTATAATATTGTTATATATGACATTTAATATTATATTTTTAGAATATATATATATATATATATATATATACACACACACACACACACACACACACACACACACACACACACACACACACACACACACACACTACCAGTCAAAAGTTTGGAATCTGTAAGATTTTTAATGTTTTTAAAAGAAGTTTCGTCTGCTCACCAAGGCTGTATTTATTTAATTAAAAATACAGTAAAAACAGTAATATTGTGAAATATTATTACAATTTAAAATAACTGTTTTCTGTTTGAATATATTTTATAAGGTAATTTATTCTTGTGATCAAAGCTGTATTTTCAGCATCATTACTCCAGTCTTTAGTGTCACATGATCCTTCAGAAATCATTCTAATATGCTGATTTGCTGCTCAAGAAACATTTATGATTATTATTAAAGTTGGAAACAGTTGTGTACTTTTTTTTTTTTTTCAGGATTCCTTGATGAATAGAAAGTTCAAAAGAACAGCATTTATCTGAAATACAAAGCTTTTTTAACATTACACACTACCGTTCAAAAGTTTGGGGTCAGTAAGAATTTTTATTTTTATTTTTTTGGAAAGAAATGAAAGAAATGAATACTTTTATTCAGCAAGGATGCATTAAATCGATCAAAAGTGACAGTAAAGACATTTATAATGTTATAAAAGATTATATTTCAAATATTATAAATGTCTTTACTGTCACTTTTGATCGATTTAATGCATCCTTGCTGAATAAAAGTATTCATTTCTTTCATTTCTTTCCAAAAAAATAAAAATAAAAATTCTTACTGACCCCAAACTTTTGAACGGTAGTGTGTAATGTTAAAAAAGCTTTGTATTTCAGATAAATGCTGTTCTTTTGAACTTTCTATTCATCAAGGAATCCTGAAAAAAAATATTGTACACAATAAATGTTTCTTGAGCAGCAGATCAGCATATTAGAATGATTTCTGAAGGATCATGTGACACTGAAGACTGGAGTAATGATGCTGAAAATTCAGCTTTGCCATCACAGGAATAAATTACTTTATAAAATATATTCAAACCGAAAACAGTTATTTTAAATTGTAATAATATTTCACAATATTACTGTTTTTACTGTATTTTTAATTAAATAAATGCAGCCTTGGTGAGCAGATTAAAGCATTAAAAATCAGATTAAAACAATTACAAATCTTACCGTGTCCAAACTTTTGACTGGTGGTGTGTATATATATATATATATATATATATATATATATATATATATATATATATATATATATATATATATATATATATATAATCTTTTTTTTTTTTTTTCCTAAAGTTTCTAACATAAAACAAACTGAAACGGCCTGTAGTTGTTTTATGGAATTGTTTTAGTTGTCTTTCTCTCCCTCTATTATTGCAGGAACAGTTCTTCCCCTGCCCACAAAAAGCCTTCTTCGTCTAAAAAGAAGGCAGCTGATGACTTCCAGGTAAGAGAGCACTCAGTAAAGCCACAGAAACACCAGTATGCCTCTGTCCATTTTATCAGATGAAAAGAAGCACTAATGCACCATGGTTTGGCTACCGGCCTGAATAGAGGTAGTGAGGCTTTAATGATAAACCTGAATTGCCTTTTGCCTCAGCCTTAGTGAGTAGAGATTGCCTCCTACTGGAGAAGAGAACAAACATGCTGTTACTGCCTCCCTGTTGAGTCCTAATACCTCTCACAAGACCCCATCAGGTGTATTTTATTATCACAGTGTGTTTTAGCAACTCCGTATAACTTTCTTGAACTTTGCTACTTTTTAAACATTTATGTATTCTGAATTGGAAAAAATAGACCAGGTTTGAGTGTGTCAGCACCAGTATGCGTAATATCAGGGTGACGGTGTCAGCCGCGTGCCTGAGCGCGCTCATTAAATATACACAGCGCTCATTCTCTCTTTCTATCTGACCTTGTATCTTTGTTCCCACAGAGCCCCGGGAGGTTCTACGATGAGCTCCCAAACACGGCCGACTACGTGAGTTACCGTTTGGCGTGTAACAAAGAGGATTATCTGGAGCAGCACTCTCCTCCCATTCAACCTCCTCTGACCTTCCTGCCCCAAAACCCCTACACTCAGCACAGCAACCAGACCGCCATATTCACTTACCCCACACCCCCTGGCCCCATATCCTCATACACCTTCCCGAAAGAGCAATACGTATGAATACATTTGCGACCTCTCTCTCTTTCTGTCTTTATTCAGCTGCTCTGGTTATTGTGTACTTTTTTGTATTGTGTTCTTTCTGGAATATTTAAAAAATTAGTTTTTTTATTCTCTAAGCACAATTGGATTTGCATGTGTATTTTCAATTTTTTTCATAAATTATATTGCTTAGATTTAATCTGCAAATAATTAGATTAAAGCATCAGAAGAGATTCTGATTCAATGTACAGAATAAATTATTGTCTCAAAGTAGGTCGGTGGTCCGTACACCCCATGTACAACAGGCCCATATTGTCTATTATATTCTGTACAGTTATGCATCACTCCATTGTTTAATGTCATTTGGGATTTTCACATTGTATCTGTTTAATTTCTGAACAGGTTTACCTAGTTTTACCTAGCTAAATTTAATGTTTTAAAATAAACATTATATTTATTATTTTCAATACTATCTACTGTTTTTACTTATTTTATATTAAAATGGGTCTTTCGTAATAGTGAAACTTGCGACAATTACATGATCTATGACCAATACTTCACAAAATAGTCATTATTCATATTTCTTTGCTTCTTTAAACTGTATGTGCTGTATATATATATGTGAGATTTTTTTTTTTTTTTTTTTATGCACCAGCTTATTCCAGGATGCATTTATGTAGAACTGTGAATCTCTTTGGTCATTTATCCTTCATTATTGTTTACATTATGCTTTGTGACATTCATGCACAAAGGTACAAAGGTCTTTCATCCACTGCAATATTAATAACTGCATAAAGACTATTTATATAGTGTATAGGTATGAGACAGTGTGCAGAAATGTGATGCATTACATTATATGTATTTGTGTGTTGTTACAGTGACCATCTGGTATTGAGTAAGCTGTTAATGATGTAAATTAATGTTTTAACCACTTGTGATTTTTCTTTTTCTCTTTTCTACTAATAAATAAACATTGGATTGAATATAAATTGTTTGGTTTTAGTATGGCTGATTATATCTGATAAATTTGAATACTTTCTTGCATTTTACCAGGATAGGATATGATGATGCAATACAATGCAAAGAGTAATGAGGAAGTGATTGTGATGATTACACAAGATTTATAATAAAATAATCTGATTAAATCTACTTATAGATTGCATTTAATATACATGACATGCTGTATGCCATCTGGCATGAAAATGACTGGTTTTATCTGGTAAAAGAATGATTTAAACTAATCACATAACTCAGATTATGAACTATTTGTACGAGCGTGTTTGTGTGTCAGTAGTGGAGCAGCTGTTAACCAACTGTCTTTCTTGTGTTCAGACCAATAGTACTTGTATAAGAACCTATTGTATTACATAACAAAATAACATTATTCACAATGCTTATGTAATATCATTTCATCATTTTCATTGGCATCTGTGTATTTTGGGTGTGCTCTCTGTCTCTCTGGTGTGTTTGTCCACTTTACATGGAAGCGTAACATGAGAAACTCATGAATGAATGTAGGGAGGCACTCTGTTTTCTCTGCTTGGCTGAGCCGTCATGGATGGAAACACACACACACACACACATAGTACAAGTATAATTCTGACCTCAAACCCAGAGAGGGGACGAGCTCATAGAAGAGCAGGGATCTGTGATTAAAGTGCATCTTCTCAAGCTGTGAACCCGGCAACTAACCCTGGAATCTAAATACAGAATTATTATTTTTTTAACTGCACATTAGCCATGGCCTACCTTTATATGCAGCCTGCATTAAAACATTTCTGTAGTTAGACATGGACTGCATAGATGGGTCAATTTAACAAATCCAAACTGATGAAAAAGTGTCTTTTTTGTGAAATTTTGTGAAATTCATAATTTAAAATCTGTATCAATGAATTACTGCTGTCAGGCCATTATTAAAGCACTGTTATTTAATATTAGTAATTGTTTATATATATATATATATATATATATATATATATATATATATATATATATATATAAGAGAAATCTTTGTGTTGGAACTCTGCATATATCAGAGGATTTTTCTTTCACACTGTGGGTGATGGAATGTAAGAACGGCCATCCATCCCGCCACCCTCAATAATAGATGAGACACAGCTATCATTGTGTCATCCTAAACCTTTCTACTCCAGTCTGCTGTATTCTTGTACATGGAGGGGAAGGTCTGTGAATTATTCAAGCCAAATCAGTTTCGAGAGACTCGGTTGCCTCTTTCTCTCATTGAGCCTGTGGACTTCGTCTGTAAACATAAGCTCGGAGAGGTCACATCATATTTATTGGATATTTCTATCTTTTTTCTTCTTTTTTGGAGACAGCTGTTGTGCCTTTTTATATATTGGTCAAGGCATTGGACATGAGATCATGGCACCATGGTCCAAAGAGTTTTAGGGGTGCCTTATATCTGTCTGACTGTTTTATTTCTACCCCTCATCCAAGGTAAGAAATTCAACATTCATTTTCAATAATTTTAATATTCTATTGAGTGCTAATACTTTCAATCATACATTTGTTAGCTGCTCCATTTGATTAGAAGTATTTGTTTCCTTGTTCAGACTCTGATTTATATACATTATATATATATATATTTACACACATATACACATACACCCTTTGTAACTAAATCAATGCTAATAATATGTAAAGGTGGATCACTGCCACCTTTATTATTATTATTTTTTTCTTAAATTATTAAACAATATTGTGTGCTGTTCCAGGCGTAGAGATCTTGGACCCGGGGCAGGTGGTATACAGTGAGACTAAGACCAATGGAGTGGTGGGACGTGGAGTGATCTTGGAGTGCGGCCCCACCTTGCCTGATGTCTACATCTGGGGTTTCACCCAACCGGGCACAGACACCATCCGTGCTGTGGTGTACAACTTTGGGAAGGGTCCCAAAATACAGAAATTAGCCAATGACTTGGGTGATCTGACAGTAATCAGCAACAGCGCCTCTCTGTCCATTGAGAAGCTTCTTCTGGCTGCAGAAGGAGTGTATACCTGCCAGGCACTGTATGATACCCCAGAGGGAGCCAAGCTGTATTACTACTATGTATTTCTGCATGTTCTAGGTCAGTGGTAATCAGAGGTCGTCTAAGCACTGGCTGACCATGTTCAAGGTTCATTTAGATTGGTGCAGAAACCCTAAATTACCATCATACTGTACGTCACTGGTATGCCCAAAAGTCTTAACTAGAGTATACATCAAAACTATTGTTGTTGTATTGTTTACATCAAGGAATTTTGACTAAAGAAGTCTTGTGACTAACTAGTGATTAAGCCAGTTAAGTATAACTTTGGCGATTAGCATGAATTGTTTGTTACCATCTACTAATTGTAAAGGTAATTTCCAATAGAAAAACAAAACAAAAAAGGGAAACAAGGAAAATGTTAAACTGAAATAACACTGACTTTTTTATTGTTTAGGTTGTGCTAGTAATGTTATCATATTTTTACAGCCACTCTTTCTTGGTCTATCAGTAATGAGGTTCCATTTTGTAATGACTTTAACAGTGCCAGTTACCAAACCTTACATTGTGATGAGTGACTCTTCGCCGGTGGAGGGCACTTCAGTGACCATGCGCTGTGGCCTGGAGAATGGCACGGGTCCTATTAATTACATATGGGAACAGGAGAGCCGGGAAAGCCAGCTCACCATCATGGCCGAGATCTATGATGACAACCGATTCAATGTCACTGACGTCAACCGCAATCACACCGGATGGTACAGGTGTCTTGCCAGCAACCAAGTCAACCAGCAGCGCAGTGACCGAATCTGGCTTGACATCATTTGTAAGAGACTCCCAAGTACTCTTTGCAATAAACAACATAGTCTGGTGCATCATATAATTTGATATGAAAAGAAGTTTAAAGAGAATCTGCTAGGTAAACATCTATGTTTCTTTTCCAGTCGGCCCAGACCAGCCTCAGATCGATGTCACCCCTTACTCAGTGACAGAACGGGGTTATTCCGCCCTGGAAAAAGAGACGGTTTCCCTCCTGTGTCAAGCTTCTTCTAATCCCCCGAGTCAGTACGTCTGGTTCTACAACAACTCCCAGGTGTACACAGGTCCACAGTTCACCATCACCAAGGTCCTACGCATGCACACGGGCCACTACGCATGCCTGGCTCAGAACACTTACCTCAACACCCGCTCCAGGAAAACCATCACCCTCACCGTCTACTGTGAGTGCTCCCACAAACCCGTGCCTGGATTCTAGTGGCCATCTTTGCTGTTTCTTCAATCTGTCCTGATAGAGTTCTACAGCTTCTTCAAGTTTGCTTCTGAAATTTCTTGCCTTTGCTTCCTCTTACACATCTTTTCCTTTACACAAACATGCTCACATGAACATACAGACAGTTACGTAAACAAAGGTGTCAGGATTCCAGAGTGGCCGATTGTGGACCTGCATCTGGAGGAGGTGAAGGACAGTTCTGAGAGCTGAAGGTATACAGCAGGTGTGATTGTTTCTGTGCTATGACAAGTCGAGAAAGGCCAAAAGGCCTTGTTTTGTCATAACACCTCAATCCCCCCTTCATGCCTTGAATGTACATCTATTCTTGACTGACCAAGAATGGTGCTAACAACCCCATCGATACTGTATACACAGCAACACCTTCTCATGATATGTCTTAAAGTCTGGCTCAGTTGAAACAGGAATGGTAAAGGCAAATCCTAATGGGTGATGTTTTTTTAGCAGATGCCAATCCAATATTTCATTACGCTTGAACTTTCTAGAAGTCCACTACCTCTTACTTCTATTTAGATAAATAAGACACCTAATCCGACCTCTTCATTCGGCTCAAATTCAGGAGTGCTTCTCTGCCTCTATCAGTTTCCAAAATTGGCCCAAATTACCCTGGATCCATTTCACTGCCCTGTGTTACACAATGGTTTTGTTCCCACAGATCCTCCAGATGGCGCTCCAACATGCTCGATCCTACCAGTAAGCAATTACACTGACCTGGCCCTCCACTGTACCTGGGAGGGTGGTATCCCTGCAGCCAGTTTGAGATGGACCCCGTATGTGTTTGGAGAAGAGAGCGAGGGACTCACAAACATCACCAAGATTCAGAAAGGTGAAGAGACTGCAAACAACACTGTGTTCATCTGTCAAGGCTCACACATCGCATCAAATGAAATCAAGAGCTGCAGTGCCAGAACTTGTAAGTGTAAAACTAAGAGCACCTAGTCCACACTGAGATCACGTCAGTAAATAATTTGTACATGCTCTTGATCCCAGGGATGCCCTCCGGGGAGCCAAAATGTTCTGCATATGCAACTCGAAATAATGAGTACCTAATGCTGTCCTGCTCCTGGGAAGGTGGGTTCCCTCGAGCCCTGGTGTGGTGGGCCTCCAGCTCAGGGGACATGCAAGGCACATCTGAGGAGAATGCCAACATCCTGGTTCTGCGGTCAAGCGCTACCTACAGTGGCAAGGCCTTTATATGCCATGCAAAACATCCATTGACTAAGGAGACAAAACAGTGTGCTTTAAAGCTGGGTAAGAAAAAGTCAATCATTTTTCAGCACTCATTTAAAAGAGTAAAATAATCCATTTAAAACTGTCTCCTTTCTTACTGTCTTCAGAGGCACCAGTCCTAGTGACCCAGCGCAGTGTGATGTCTGTCTATGAGGGTAGTGATGTCCAGCTCACCTGTATCTTGAGTAGAAACTACCCAGTCACAGAGATCACATGGTACAACAACCTGAAACAGCATGTGAATGAGATTCCTAAGAAGTACGTCCTGGAGCGGGCAGCTGCCTGGACCAACTTGACCGTGCGGGAAACGGACAGCGAGACAGACAGTGGCCAGTACTGGTGTTCAGCTACTAATGCTGTCGGAGGGGCAGAGATTCCCATTATGCTGATGGTCAAGAGTAAGCAAGCCTTTAAGTATTTTACTGACATTATACTTGATATTCAGTACTTACAATACACTGGTACACTACATATGCACATGGATGGATACTACTGTAACTATCTCAACTGAGGTAGCTCATTAATTGCTTGTTAAACATAAATGAATAACTTTCTAAATCATCCTATTCAGGGTATCCAATGCCACCAAATATAAGCATCAGTAGGATCATTTACAACAGTCGTCAACGGACAGATGTTGACCTAGAGTGGCAGCTCCAGACTGATGGTGACCTCACCGGGTTCTTTATAGAACGCCAGAGGCTCCCTGAACCTGTGAAGAAAAAAAACAGTGGTCTTCCCTGGCAGAAATTGGTAGATCTGGAACCTGATTCCCGAAGCTTCCAAATCAGCAATCTGGATCCCACGGGAACCTATGCATTTCGCATTACTGCCATCAACCATCGCACCATTGGAAACCCTTCAGAGATAAAGAGCCCAGGTGAGAACACTTACAAGGTACATTGAAAATCTGATCATCAATGCACATATAAACATGATTTACATCAAAATACCCAAGAAAAGCAGAATATAATTTGATGCTGTTAACAAATGTTAAAGATTAGGGTATTTTGTTGTTGGGAAGATTGTTTTTTTTAAAGTTATCACTCACTGAATATCTAATGCTGTTGTTTTTTGTTTTGTTGTCCATTCAGGTGAAATGCACACTTGACCACTTCCATACCCACACATCTGCATCCTTCTATCCCTTTCCTCTTACACAACCTGCCTGTTAACTTACCCTTTGACCTTTCCTGACATTACTGTCTACTCATCTCATTCTATCTGATAACTTACCTCTAAAAAAAGAGTGCATGATCATATATGCTAATAATTAGTTAACCCAAGTGAATGTTTAAGCTTATTCCCCAAAACCAGTAACATACATTACAATCGATATTATGAAGTAAGAGCTCTTATAAACTCGCATTAAATGTCCGATTGACATGGTACACTATGCAATTGTAACACTTATATTGTGAAGCTGATATAGGTATGCTGTCTTCCAGCCGACCCTCCATTCAATGCCTACCCAGCTGTGATCGGGGCAGCCATCGGGGGCATGATCATAGCCACAATAATCACTGTACTGCTCTTCATGTATGTGGTACGGAACCGCAACAATAACCCACGTGAGTTACACATCCTTAATGTTTAAAGAAATCCAATTTTTTCATAGTTAACACTAGCATGGCTGTATGGTAATATCATTTTTAACACTTTACAGGGCTTCATGACTTGATATTCGGAAGGTACGTTTTAATAATTGATATTTTAGTTATTTGATTGCTCTTTACTATTTATTTACTTTACTACTATGTGTTTTTCAGGCAGAATAGCCAGTCTAGAGAGAACATTAACTTCCCTGAAGATGAGGTTCCTGGAACAGCAGAAGGGGAGAATGGTACAGGACAGCCAAGTTCATCAGCTAGTCTAGGTACTTCACACCATTGACACTTCCAACTCATACCAAAACAATTAGAACCTATTTTGTTTACTTCAATAGTAATAATAAAAATAAAAAACTTTCTCTTACAGCGGCATCAATGGCACTGCCAAGGCCAACCGCAACACCTACAAACCTTCCCCCTGGCGAGGAGCCAGTCAACGTAACTATTACTGTCATGGCCTCAAGCTAAAGACAAGGCTGATCATAACCATGTTTGTTACCATAATTTTACTACTGGGGGAATCAGGAACACATTCTCATCATCAATAAAAGTAAACTAAGAAAGGGGGTATAATGTGTTGAATGTAATTTTATAAGATCGACTTAAGAGTTTACGAGCAAGTGTCTCCCATTTAGATAATATCTATAAAAGATATTAACAGCAGGATTGTTATATTTTTTTTCTACATTTACCACTTGCTTCTGAAGATAATACAAAATACATTTTCAGCAATCCTACACCTGAACAGATTGTAAAAGGCTTGTGTTTTTGCATTCATCAATGAACTCAACTGATTTTAACTGCAATCACATGGTTTGAGGTAAACCAATCATTTAGGTAAATGACTATTTGATATTTTTGAATGAATTGTCTTTGTAAGCAAATTGCAATAATTTCTGAACTCAGCGTTTAATAAAATGAAGGCTGAACATGACTGGAATTGAATTAGATTCTTTTACATTTTTCTTCCCTTTTCTAATTTAAATAAAGCTGTCAAAGCCAAACAGCATTATTAATGAGAGATTTATTTTAAATTTTGTTTTCACGTTCAGTTTTACTTGCATCTTTTTAAGGGGCAGAAAACAAACCCTCTTCTTCACAGTAACGGAACACAAATGAACAGATGAACTAAACTTGACAGTTTCTCCTCACTCCTTCACTCACTGATCAGAGAAACGGACATATACAACTACAAATATACAAATCCAAACATGTTCCACAATCATAAAACAACTTAGTGTGTGTACGCATGTGTGAATTATGTTAAAATGTAGACACACATCAATTCAAAGGCAAAACCTTTTGGTTACTAATAATATCAGACAGCTTCAGTTTCAGTTTCAGGAATATTCTCTTGAATTCCAAACCGTCCCCCTAGAATACAAAAGAACAGTTTTGAGAAGACAGAACTTAACTATTTTAAACAATAATATTAATAATAATTATTCTTTATTCAAAGATTCTTGATAGTTTTAGTAGTGTTGACAAAGCAGTTAATTTAGAATCATCATAGATAAGAGAAGCACATGCATTAAAGTCATACATTATTGCATAAAAGTACACTGATTTTACTTACCTTTGACAGTCGGAAATCTACTAAAATGCGTTCCTCCATTTCCAGGAAGTGCACTATGAAGATCAGTTTATTATTGCGGCGATCCATTGTGGACACCGTCGCCTATGAATAGAAAGAGAGAAAAAGGGACAAAAATAAGAAGATTAAAACATTATATGGTTCAAGATTTAGTGCTAAGTATTAAAAATACTTTAATGTAACAACTGATTGTTTTATCTGGTTACCTGATTGGTGCAGCTCTGTTTCCATGTGTGACCCATAGCAATGCAGGCATCACGGAGAGCAATGCAAGACGGCTCTGCCTTCACCGTAGTAAAGAACCTGGTCATCCTTCTTACCAACCGCTGCCATGGGTTCTGGAAAAAAATTGTGGTATTTAATTAGTATTTATTAAATAAATAAATGGGTTAAAAAAATTGTAAAATTACCCATAACCCATAATATTCAGGTGATATATTGGTAAATGACATAAATGATATATTGAAGCACTCAGAGCAAAAATTTTTGACAGAAATAACAGACATCATAAACTGAACATGCACAAAAACTAAAGTAAAAAACAGTAAGACAGCATACAAGGGCTGCCCTCGACTTAAGATTTTTCTGGTCAACTAGTAGTTGTTCATTTTAAGCAATTAGTCGACTAATCGCACATTTATTAATAAACCATATTAAAAAGTCATAATAAAAAGCCTTTAATGCCTACATAGCCTAATCAGCATTCAAGCACAAGCATTACGCTTGCCACAGCGCACTGGCAGAAGTAATGATTTTGAATGCGTTGGGGATAAACAGCAAGGAGACTGCTTTAACATTTTAATAAGTAATTGATAAACTAGTGTTTTCTGTATTTTCTGCTGCAGTGATGAAGTTGACGATTCTGACTCGTCATCTCCACAGCAGTGGACGCGCCTATATGCGTGTTTCATACAGATACTGAGAATTCCATTTGAATTGGTTCATTTAAATGTTTTAAATGACATTTTGCTTTCTATAGATATATTTTTGTCTGTGAGGCAAGTTTACATGGAGTTTTGGTTCCTTTTTTTTTTTTTCTCTCTCGGCGTGTTCAAGTTCACAGAGAGAGATAGCAGAAAGCTCACCCTGTTTGCTTTCATTATTTTACAAAAGCACAATGTTTTGTTGTTACAAAAAAAGTGGACTCTTCACAGATTCAAAAGATGCATTATTCTTATCTGTATGATAAGAAAACTAAAGCAAAAAATACCAAAAAGTATTATCAAGTGCAAGTGGTCACACCTGTCGGCTCCATGTTAACTATTCAGCTTTCACTTTTTTCCTGCAACTAATAAAATTTTGGTCGACTAAGCCTCTTCTTATTGACTAACGGTTAGTCGACTATTAGGGGGCAGCCCTACAGCATACTATCATTTTATTAATATTATTGGTTACCTGGCTGGCACCCGGTGTGCCAAGCAGTTGGGTGCCCAGCAACATGTGGTCAGGACAGGTAGGCTGTGAAAAGCTGACACTGACATCTGTATGCACTGTAACCTCCTTCTGCTCCCACAATCCCTGCGGCTCAGGCTGAGAGCTGGAGATCTGTGCTCTGTCATCACTGAGGAAACACATAGGTAGTAATAGATGTGCGCCTTAGATTGTAATATAGCATATACTAGTGAACAGTTTCTCTTCATACCAACCTTTCAATCAGCTGCATTAATTTGTTGTACTGACCTGTTTTTTCGTCTCAGTTGTGAGAGCTCTGAGTCAGCCCGATGCATCTTGGTTACTGGTGTGTCACTCTGTCGTTTTACTGCTGTGGTCACAAATTCAGATCCAAAAGAATCTCAAAAATTCTTTAAAGACTCACAGAGTTACTGAGCTGATGCTTAAAAGCAGTACCTGATTTGAAACTTCTGCTAAACCAACGATGTTTCTTAATTTCAGGAATGGTGAACCTGTCCTCTGGATTATGCAGTAATATCTTGGAGAGTAGACCTGACAAAGAAAATAAAAGACAAACTATAGCATCACAGGTGTTCTGAGTGGTTTCAAGATGTTTCTGTGAGGTTCTTAGGGTGTTCTAAGAGGTTGCTTTCTGGCCCAAGTCAAAAGAGCCCACAGTTCTATTATATTCAGGTCTAAATAAAATATACTGGATTACATAATTCTAAGATGCTTACTCAGGGGCACAGCATCAATTTTCTTCCATGGTGTGAGGTAGATCTTCTTCTCCAGCCAATCTAAATATTCCTGACAGTTTTCGCTCGGCTGGTCCCATGGTAACTCTAAGGAAAAATGCAGTACATGTTAAAATCTTGACATTAATATGCTGTTTCTGAATGACACACAGAATACTGTTGTCCTACCTCCAGCTAACATTGCAGTGAGCACAATACCACAAGCCCAAGTGTCCGCAGGTTGAGCGTGGAACGCCGAGCGTGACATCAGCTCGGGGGCAACATAGGGTAGAGTGCCACACAAACGAGTCAGCGCCCGCTCTCGACCACGGTGACGGAACATGGTAGCCAGTCCAAAATCAGAGATCTTCAGATTATCTGAGAGACATACATATATATACACATTTAAATTCTGTATATATAGTAAACAATTAATTTATTATATTTCACTTTTTATTTTTCTATAATGAATATTGTCCTATCCTAACAAGCTTATTTATTCAGCTTTCAGATGATGTATATATCTCAATTTAAAAAAATTGACCCTTATGACTGGATTTGTGGTCCATGGTCACATATTAGAGTGACTGGAACATGGTATTCAGGGCTCGACAATAAGGACTGCCCGATGGCCCGGGGCCAGTGTGAACGATGCTCGGGACAGTAGATGTAACGGTCAGTGCTGTAGGGCATGCGTTATATATCGTCTATGATATCGTAATTGTTAATTTAATGATCTGATATTATCGAGTATGTCACTCACTTTACAAAAAACAAACAAAAACACACCCATTGAGTGCACGCACGCACTACGTGACATAGTCTAGTACAGTGCTTCCCAAACTGTGGGCCGTAGCGGTATTGCAGGGGGGCCGTGGGTAGGCTTAAATCATGGCTTAAATCAAGATATTAAAATAATTTTAAAAACTTAAATATTCTAATTGTTTTGAAATGTGATTTTTCCCCCTGCTTATTACACAAACATAAAACATATAAAAACATTTGTTTTTATTATAGCGAGGTGAGATACATTGCTTATTTTCAAACTGACATCAGTTGCTGACATCGTGTTCACGTTTTACAGCAGAAGCAGACAAGCGCCCTGTTGTTTGTGTAAAGAAACCGATAAGTGCGTTTTAGCGAATCAGCACACAGTATTCAGGTCAGGTGACAAGGCTGCTAGTCACTTAAAAAAGACGCGCTAGCCGAGAGAAGTTGTATACGTGCGCGCGTGTGTGCATGTATGTGCGTTTGTGTGCTCGTGTGTTTGAGTGTGTTGTAAATGCAATTAAAAAGCAATTATTTGGTTTTATTTAACTCTGAAACATGAAATGTGGAGTTATCTGCTTTTGCTAAAATACAAACTTTATATATATACATATGTGTATATATATATACATATGTGTATATATATATATATATATATATATATATATATATATATATATATATATATATATATATATATATATATATATATTTATTTTATTTTTTCAATTAACGTAAATTTTGTAAGTTACCTGTATTTTCTTTGGAGTTATTATTACTTAATCAAAACAACCCACCTGCAATTTGATTGATATTACTTGGAATGCACAAAAACAAAAAAATGATTTGTGAGAATTCATGAAAACGGAGTGATCTGTTTTTGCAAATGAACTCTTCAAATAAAGAATGTTTGTCATCTTTCACCAGAATATAAAAATCTTACATTTTATGGTAGTTCTCATAATTCACATAAATTCTCACAAACTTGTTAATAAATGTTGATAATTTTGTGCAAAGAGACAATCTGCTTTATTAAATATACTTAATATACAAATTTATCTAAATATATCTAGGCCTATATACTATTGATCTATATGTTTTTTATAAGGGGGGGGGGGGGGGGGTCGTGGAGCTTTTGCTATGTTTTTGGGGGGCCTTACTACTCTGAAGTTTGGGAAGCTCTGGTCTAGTAGGTTAGACTAGTGTGCGTGCATATTTAGAGTGATTAAGTCTATTAAAATGCCTTTAGAATGCCCCCAGAATTCAAGATAAGATAATTTCATATTTATATAATTTAATATAGTTAACCAACATTACACAAAGAGCGCCGTTTTTCTCCAAATATTAGCATGATTACAAATGTGATATTGATTTTATTCAGCGTACAGTTTAATGAACAAGAACTTAATATCAAGTGACTTACATTTAAGTCGTCTGTTTCGCTGTATTTCACCAATGAAAATAGTTCCAAAGTCCACAGAGTTGTTTTGCGTCTCTGAGCAGCACTTCCTGAATGAATCAGCCGCTTGAATGAATCGGTTTAATCTCAATTATTCGCTCATTAACAGTGATTCGCTGCCACCTACTGGCAGGTTTAATTTCACATTTAAAGTGTCTTCATTTTTTTTTTTTTATAATTTCAAATAACAGTATTTAACGTTTTATATTTTCAACATTAAAAACATTTTTATACATCTGTAACTGCCCTTGACTGATTAACTTTAATAAAGTTTAATCTATTCTATAGTTATACATTAGATTACAATTTCTGTACCTGAAAATCTCCTGTTTAAACCTACATGGAAAACTTGAAAAGCACCATTTATTTCATTTATGTTTGTTCTGTTGTATTTATTTGTGCTATTACTCGTAATTTGATTATTTGTTACTATTTTATTACTTACTGTTTATTTGTCTAACAATATTTAAAATATAAATGAGTTAATCTAGTAGCTTTTGGTGTCATAACCCTATTTATTGAGGTTAAATGTAACAAAGACAACGAAAACAATAACTATGCTTATTTTATAGGCTCATTTTCTTGTCTTTTACTTTTATTAATTTTTTGTTGTGGGGCCAGTGGAAATTTTGGCGGAGCAAGTAAAAATTTGAACTACTGGCCCAACTGGGCCAGTAGAAAAAATCCTTACTGTTGAGCCCTGGTATTGCTAGAATCTGTTTTATAAGATTTAACAAGACCATTTAGATGTACCTTTATCATCAAGAAGAATATTCTCAGGTTTTATGTCACGGTGTGTAATCCCAATGCTGTGAAGATATTCCTGTAAGTGAGAGAGATCTAGTTTCACTACAAAGGCGGCTATAGAGTGAAAACTGTTCACAAAACAAACCTCAGTCAAAGAAAAAGTTTTAAAATAATCAAACTTACCACTCCAGCTATTAACTGCTGAAAAAACCTGTGTGCCTCCTTTTCTGGCATCCCAACATCTGGTTCTGTTGGAATGAGAGTCAAATGACATTTTGAGAAGAATCTTCAACATTCACTTGTCACAAACATTCAGACCCCACCGGATCTACATTACAAGACAAAGAAACTAATCCAAAAGAGAAAAAAACAAAACAATGAATGTATCTAAATCTAAGTTTAGCTCACCGATTCGGTCAAAAAGCTCTCCTCCACTACAGTACTCCAAGAAGATGTACTGTGTCGTCCCCTCACTCCTGTGCCCAAAGAAACGTACGATGTTGGGGTGTGAGAGCATCTTGCATATGCAAACCTCCTTCTTCACATTCTCTATACAATCCTTGGCCTTTGCCATGTCCACAACTTTGACGGCCACAGCTTCTTCTGTCTTCTTGTTGACCAGCAGTCGCACCCTACAATAATTTGAAGCAGATTAATACATTTTAAAACTTTAACTGATCAGGATGGCACTAATAAAAAATACACTGGTCACTTACTCGCCGTACGCCCCCTCTCCAAGGGTTTGTACCACATCCCAGTCTTTAACAAAAGGCACAGACATCATCTGATCTGTGGACACAAGTCAGGACATCACTGAGAACTCGTGAAAACGAACCAGTTAAGTTTAACTCTACACAGTAATAAGCGGTTACTGGGGGGAAAAAACACACAAGCTAAAAAGACTAAAACACTTACACAGAACATATTAGTTTTGAGTAATAAAACATGATGACATATATGCTAAATATGACTAGGTACGATACTGTAAACAGTTAAACGTCAACTTCGATAATCAGTGGCTGTCCGATGTAAATTTTATCATATTTTTGTCATATAAACATACCTTACGAGTCACGTATACCAGTGTAGAAAATGTCCCATGTGAAGCAGGATATTTATCTGTTTTTTTTTTGGTATATTTACAAGCTAAAAATGTCTACACTGAAATGTCCATATTAATAATACAAGAGCATCCGTCCAAACTTTGGCGCGTTCCGGAGACGTGACATCACCGGAATGGCTTGGAGAGGAGAATTTTCAAAGTAAAAGTTTGGAGCGCCTAAATTAAGCAGTAACTTTAAAAATGACTCGGAACAGTTTCGTATTAACTGGAGCGTTTTTACGAGAAAATTGGTTATGATTAGATGTGAAAATGTTTGTTTGTTGGGTTGTTTGTTTTTTCGTTCAAGCAATAAAAAGTCATACAAATTAAGTCCGATTTTGGGGGCCTTTTTTGTATCGTTTCAAAGCTTGAAAACTATACAAAATAAAAGTCATGGTGATCAAGAAAAATAATTTCACAGTCATAAGATTATTTGAGTTTTTGTAATAGGGCATTTCATTTTAGTATTTAAATGTATTTTAGGATAATTGCAAGTTGACAAAGTTGCATCATTATCATTATCATCATCATCACATAACTGAAGTTGAAAGGAGGCTGATGTCGCATGCCGTTGTTATGGCAACATCAGTTCAATTCCGTAAACACAACTAGACAGGTCGAAGGTTATTTCTCAAGCTACCTAGAGTCTGAGAAAGTGGAGTAAAAAACAAAAACCATGTTGACAGCACACCGAAGAAGGACACGGGAAATAAATGGACCTGCACATTCCGTGGCAGTGGTGAGTTATTAGTTATGTTGGCTTGACAAAATCAACACACACGCACACAGAGAGAGAGAGAGAGAGAGAGAGAGAGAGAGATATAAAGAGAGAGAGATCTACTATTTATGATGATGATGATGATTATGAGACCAATTTTTCTAACATTAATGGGACCTGATCCAATTTTTTTTTTTTTCCCCCACAAAGGATCAAAATCCCATAGACTTACATTGATGGAAAGTTCAAATGAGTGAAAGTCTTCAAACTCCTATCTGACCCTCTAAGTTAATCAAGCCAACTGTTAACAGTTTGTTTTCAAACTGTTCACTCTACTTTCATATTAGTCTCTTTTAAAATATTTTGAGAAAATATTGAGAAAATATATATATTAAGGCACATTAATGAAAGATAGAAGAACATTTTCTATTGTGTCAGAGATTGTTTCTTTAGACCGTATCATTCTCTTTTGGAAGACAGCAGATTTGATGTACATATTATGAAAATTTTTGTTAGTGTTAATATTCAACTCATATACGTACATTTCAGAGAGCAAGACACCATTTATCCAAAGACGTAGACAACCTGTTTCTGAGGAGAAGGAAACAGGAGGCGACACAGAATGAGGTGCTGGAGTTTACCAAGGATCAAAGCTCCTGTGATGTGAGAATGAGATGGGAAAGGAACACACAACGCCGGATGGTGTCGGCCACTATTAGTAGACATCTAGAGGAAGCAAGAGAGCAGTACCAGATGGGCATTGATGAGAAGAGGGAAAGGTCTGATTGGAATAACTTCATAAATTATTAAGAAATAGTCTTTCACTGTAATGTTATGACTTTTTGTCTGGCTTCTTTTGACAGGCTTCGTGAACTGCTGGAGTCAGAAGAGCAGGAACTCTTCAGGGAGATGGAGGCAAAAAAAGAGACAGTGTTGGAGAGGCAGGCTAAAATGCTTGAAAGAGCCACAACTCTACGAGAGAGAAGGGAGAGCGAGAGACAGAGACTTGTTGCTGATAAACTCGACCAGCTCTTCAGGTAGAGGGCAAAATCATTAGTAGTTGGACCATCTTGAACTTTGATCCAAAGCAACAAGATTTTCCATCTTCCTGTGTTTTAGAGAGCAGAGTGAGGAGCTGCGTACTGTGCAGATGAAGCGCAGACAGGATGAAGTCTGCACTGAGCGTGAATCTCAGATCCGTACTAAGGAGGAAGTGCGACGGATGCAAGAAGAAGAAGACAGACTGTTCGCTCAGATGTGGGAGAGCGACAGGCTGGCTAAAGAGGAGCGTCATAACCAGGAGGTTCAACGTCAGAGAGAGAACAACTTCCAGCAGAAGACATTCCTGCAGACACAGATGGAAACGGCTGAGCAGCAGAGAGTCCGGGCCAAGCAACTGAAGCAAGAGGAGGCCCATTTACTGGTACTGATCATTCAATTCAGTGAATTAATCAAATCAAGTTGGAATTATTATTAGGGATGCACAATATGTCTGTACGATATTGGTTATAGGTCAATATCACAGATTTTTTTTAACTGATCCGTATCTGTCGATATTTAATATTTAATTGTGTGTGCTCATTTTCTTCATATTTACATTCAGAGGACCTTAAAGGGAAATGAAAGTTTCTGTCATTAAAAATGAAAAATGAAAATTGAAAATTCTGTCATTAATTACTCACTCTCATGTCATTCCAAACCCGTAAGACCTTTGTTCATCTTCGCAACACAAATTAAGATATTTTTGATAAAATCCGAGAAACGTAAAACATATAAGAAGATATTTTGAAGAATGCGAGTAAACTAAGCAGTTGCTGGTCCCCATTGTCTTTCATAGTTTGGGAAAAAAATAGTATGAAAGTCAATGGGGAAATTTCAATACGAATATACATTTTTCATACAGTAGATTATAATCACGTCATTCTTAAATTGACTTGCAGCATTGAATTTTAAAATTAAAAAATTTATTGAATTTTAAAATCCGACATAGCATTTGTACAAGAAAAGCTGTGCCATTGACTCTTGTAAACGCTGTATTCCTCAGAGAGACCAGAGGGAGATGCTTCGTCTGGAGGCAGAGAGAGAACACAGACAGAAGCTCCAAGACCAGGAGAAACGACGTAAGCAGCTGGACCTTTCACTTCGGCTGAAGATGAAGCGCCTGGCTCGAGATCGCCAGGATGAGCTGGCTCTGGATATGAGCATCCTGGAGCAGCTTCTGACTGAAGAAAGAGATGAAAAGCAAGATGAGGTCCTCAAAAAGGTTAGACTTCAGCCCACAGTGTGGCCAACAAAGGTTCTGATCGTCACTTAAAGGGTTAGTTCATCCAAAAATCTAAATTTATGAAATGTTTTTCATGAACAGCTGGAGCGTCAAGAGGAGCAGCACAGGTACCGGGAGTATCTAGCAGAGCAGCTGAAAGAGCAGAAACGACAAGAAGCTGAGACGGAGCAACTGTTTGAATCAGAGCTCCAGCAGGCCTGGGCCCGCAGGGAGGCACAGTGGCGCCTGGAAAAGGCAGCGAGAGACCGACTCATGAAGGATGTCATGGACACTCGCCGGTTGCAGATCCAGGAGAAGTGTAAGGAAAATGCTTTAAGATCAGGCATTTTATACATTTTATATATATATATATATATATATATATATATTTTCTATCTATCTATCTATATACCAGTCAAAAGTTTGAATTGACAAAAAGTGACAAAGACATTTATAATGTTTCAAAAGATTTCTATTTCAAATAAATAAAGTTTTTGAACTTTCTTTCCATCAAAGAATCCTAAAAAAATATATCATGGTTTCCACAAAAATATTAAGCAGCACAACTGTTTTCAATATTAATAAAATAATAATAATAATAATAATAAAAACTCCAAATCAACATATTTAAAAATTAAAATTAAAAGAAAAAAAAAAAAAAGATATAATCTATATATATATATATATACCATTCAAAAGTGTCAGTGAGATTTTTTTTTTGTAAGAAATTAATACTTGTATTTAGCAAGGACACATTAAATTGATTAAAAGTGACAATAAAGACATTTATTATAATTTTACAAAAGATTTCTATTTCAAATAAAAAAAATTTGTTTGTTTTTTACTTTTTGTCCTTCAAGAATCCTGAAAAAAAATGTATCATGGTTTCCACAAATGATTAAGTAGCACAACTGTTTTCAACATTAATAATAATAATAAAATAAATCAGCACCAAATCAGCATATTTAAAATACAAAAATAACAAAAAATAAAACAGTTATTTTGAATTGTAATGTTATTTGACAGTATTACTGTTTTTACTGTATTTTTGCATAAATGCAGCCTTGGTGAGCATAAGACTCTTCAAAAACATTTTTAAAAATCTTAAAAAAATCGATTTAAATGTATTTTATTATTATACATAAAAGTAATAATAAAAATTAAAAATAACTTCTTTTTTAATTCTCTTTAGTGAACGAGAACATGCAGAAACAGGCTGAAACTTTAAAAGAGAGAGAGGAGCTTGACCGAATCATTCAAGAGAACAAATTGCTGGATGAAGAAGAAAAGACTCGGTAGGTTCCTGTCTTTCAAAGTTGTTCAACTTAATCATACCAAAAAAATAATAATATTTTGTTTCACATATGTCCAGTTTAAGGGAGGCCACTCAGGAGTATCGAGCTGATTTACTGGCTCAGATGCTGCACCGCCAGCACATTCGTGAAGCAGAACAAGCTGAGAAAGAACACGAGTTCCAGAAGGGTCTAATGTATCAGGAGCAGTACAATAAGAAGATTCAGGACATCCTTTCAAGGCCCATATCCGGCACCACAGCAGTTCATCCCTTCAGGAGATGAGAGCGTGGCTGCTCCAGCTCTGGTGGACAGTTGGCATGAATCCAACTCACGACCTTTGTAACATTAGTATAAAATATTCTAAAAACAATATACAAAGAAAATAGATTTAAAAAAAAAAAAGGAACGTTCAGTTTAGTTCCTTACATGCTTAAATATCTGATATGCTCATTTCTGAAAAACTATGCTGTGTGTTTTACTCATTTGTGTGATCTGTAATCAGATTCATTATCCCATGTCAAAGTTTGTATTCAGACATAAATACAAGTCTGACTGGATTAGCTTGTTTAGATATGCATGTTTAAGTCTATTATTTCAAGAAAGGAAATCATTTCAATGAATAGATTGTGAAGAGTGTTTTCTTTTTGCAAATTAATGAATTAAACTAGAAGACTTTCTTATATACCGCCTCTAACAGCAACCATCTAATTAAAAACAATGAGACACTGTCCACAGTTGCTATGAAACATGTACAGTACACAATACCAGGAGAGGTCAAAAGGCTGAGGTTTAAAAATGACACAATTATTATTGCAGATTAATTCCATAATGATGTGGCAACAAGGTTTTAGACCAATAAGCTGCTGGGCTAAATGATTGGTATGGTGAGAGAGTGGGTGGTTAACGTTTGACACTTCAGATTCCACGACAGCTTGTGTATAGTAAAGAAGTTAGTCAACACCCAATACCTTACCTAGGAGTGGTATGGGTGTGGAGCTATTGGTCTGATGTCATTTTTGCCTCCTTTTATTTTTCCTCTTTCTTGCTTGGCTGTTCAGACAGGTTTAACTTTTACCCAAGCCAGTTTCGAACTTTACAAAATACTCTGCAAAGTATGCTATACAATCTTTTAAAGCATGAGGAATATACAGTATCTGAATAATTAAGAACTCTAATGATCACTGTGTCTGTGGATATTTGCACAATTTTTAAGAGAAGATGCGTGAACATGAGCTTTATGTCAAGGTAAGTCAGGCACAGATAATCTTTCATTCTAGATTTCCTTATCACATTATTAATACAGCATGTGGTTCACTGAGATTTTAGGGTTACAGCTTTATAAATAAATTAATTAAAAAAAAAAATTCAAAATGTAATATTTTGTCTCCATATTCAGGATGTGATCACTACTTAGACTGAATTTATGTTCCACCCTGTACTTTACACATGGCTTGCGTCCACTCTGCACCTTGCAGATAAGAGTAGAGAAGCTGCCGTGTTGCTCAGCTTTGTGTCTTTGATTAATGATGCAGACACTGAGCAAACACAGCATACACTATCTGTTTATTCTAGGCAGGTTCTGCTCTCAAATATATCTAGAGAGGTACTTATAAATATAGAGAGAGTTAAACTTCATGTGTGATCACAATGAAATGGGCCCAATCAGTTTCATCAGAGCAGTGTTAATGATGTGTATTCCGATGTTATACTGTATATTAAGTAGTAGTAGTAGCCTATTTTTCAAAAATGTATGTAAAATAACAATAATTCCAGGGTGTTAGCAGATGACTATCAAAAACACTGAATTTTGTTTTAAATATATTAATAAATATGAATAGATAAAATATTAATAAAAACGCCATCAATTAGAAAGGTATTTTGTATTCAGTAAGTTTTTAGATTTTTAAAAGTTTTCTAATTTTTTTGGACACCCTTATTTGTCATTCACACATACGTGTATTTACATCTGATTTACAGCTATGAGTGCTTGTAGCTTTGCATTTCTCCTCGTTTGGTGTTCAGAACTAATTTAAATGAAAACGGCACTTATACAAAGGTAAACATTTATATATTAACAAAATTCTCTCGTAATATTTTCTAACTGCTGACAGACTTTGAGTCTACACTCACAATCTTGACGTTTACAATCTAGCATTTTTATTTCCGTCAATATGTGATTTTTAGTGCAGTGCTGTAATTGGCCAGAGGGTGTCGCTGTAGATACACCGAATTGTGCCATTGATCCATGATCCTCTGCCACTGCGGTCATGTCAGTCATGATCGAGTCCGTGGAGACGGGAAGAAGGGAGGGGAGTAACTTCACTCCTGCATTTTTGACAATTGCATATTTTTTTTCTCATTTAACCAATACCTTTTAGCACTCATTAGAAGTCTGTGATAAGTCGTAGTCACCGCTTATTTTAACTTGTAAATTTTTTATGCGGAGGATGAAAGGCGCTTTTCTAACTCAACTTCAATTATGGGGACAGACACCTGCCGTGATCAGGCGCGGCTAACGCGCTAACATTAGCCGTCAGAGGGAGTTCAAAAGTACAAACCAGCACAACAGGACAACATGGAGTAGTGACAGGACACCAGAGAGCTGGATTATAAAACTTGATGGGAATATCACCATATTCAAACGGAAATATTTAACCTTACGTGTGCTGATGTCACTAGTTTAGGTGGGAGCTGCTTTATTTGGGATCATGTCTCTGTCTGAACTCTACTCTAAGGTGAGTTGCTGGAATGACGTTAGTTTTTAAGTTTTATTCCAACACTAAATAGATAAATAAGTAGTTAAATGTAATATGTCACAGATGGACAGTAATAATGATGTTATTTACTGTGTAAACGACGCCAAACGCGTCAGTCTTTGGATAGAGACTCAAATCTTCGTTTAATGTAGCGTGACTAGCTTGACATCTTTTAATAAATCTAAAAACATCATACAACCTCACAAAAGGTAATCTTTAACTATTTGACGCCCTGTAGTTCTGCATAACTGCCTTTAACTTCCTATAAAACAGGGAAGTATCGCGGACAGGTGTGTTTGTGTTGGTTTCGGTCTGTAGGTAGTTTCGGCGTTTGCGTTGGCTCGAAACCTACTGAGCTGCCTATCTAGACAGCATTCTAATGCGGCTTTGATGTCAAACAATGCTGTCTGTGAAGGCAGCTCACTAGGTATTGTAACAGAGGCAAGTGTGCATGACGAGCTCTTCCTCTTATTCTTTAGTGGTTGATATTTCATATATTAGACAATACATTTATGTGTTGTCTGTCAATACTGGGGATAAAGCAGTAACTGCTGTTTATTAGGGGCCAAGCACCGAAGGTGCTTAGGCACCTATTGTATCCGTTGGATTTCTTTTTTTTTTTATTATTCTTCTTCTTCTTCTTCTTCTTCTTCTTCTTCTTCTTCCGCTCTGGAAGTCTATGGTAGCCTATAGAACCGCTTGCGGGAAAGTTGTGAAATTTGGCACACAGTTAGAGGACAGTCTGACCCTGGTCCATAGCAAATTTGGAGTCTCTAACTCAATCCCTCTAGCGCCACCAGCTGTCCAAAGTTGCACTTATGTTTATGTTAATAACTTTTGAACCGTAAGGGTTAGAAACAAAATTCTTTTTTCCTCTGATTCCTTGGGTCAAGACGAATCAATTGCACCCTATGACGTCATTTTCCGTCATGAAAATTTTTCCGCCATTTTGAATTTTCTGAAAAACCTACTTTTTCGAACTCCTCCTAGGCCGTTACTCCGATTTTCACGAAAATTGAACCAGATCATCTTCAGACCATGCTGACAAAAAGTTATGGAATTCAAGTCGATTTCTCAAATCGTTTTCGAAAAACACGCGAATGAATTTCACGTAGCGCTTGCGAAAATAGACATAATGCTGTATCTCCGCACCGCTTTATCGTATTCAGACCAAACTTGGTACATGTCATCACAAGCATGACCTGAGGCAACATGCAGCGTTTCGGCGCAGCGCCACCTACTGGTCCGGAGATACGAAAAATTGCTATTTTTGCTTATAACTTCTGATGGGTTTGTTCAAAAATCATAAATATGGTCTCGTTGGATTCGGGGCATCATGCTGAGTCGAATGCTATCCAATTTTCCCATATCAGCCATTTTCACCGTCGGCCATGTTGAATTTTGTGCTAAAATGCTGTATTTTACGAACGCATTAGCGCATTGTTACGAAACTCGGTATGGGTCATCAGGACAATGCCCTGAAGGAGCCTGAGAAGTTTCGGACCAGCGCCACCTAGTGGAGAATTTGTTTTTTCATATGCTTATAACTTTTGATCTGGTTGGCTTATTTTCACAGGAGTCACATTCTTAGACTCCTGAATCCTTGCCGAGTCCAACGATACCAAACATGATGGATTTCAACTTACGGTTTGTGCGGCGTCGTGTTTTAGCGCTTAAAAAACAATTGCGAATATCTTTGAAACCGTTAGTCCGATCGAGACGAAACCACCATAGGAAACACGGAACCTAAGCTGGTTAACTATATGTTAAAGCCCAAATGTCAAAATTTTGATAGGAAGTGGCAAAAAAATCAAAACAAAGTCGTCAAGGAGTCATTTTTTATGATCTCTTACATGTAAATGTCTATAACTCCAAAACGAAATGAGATATTTGCACCAAATTTGATACACACATGTATGGGGTCACCCTGAGGACACACAAAAAATTAGGTGGGATTGTGCCTCTTGGTGGCGCTATAATTGAACAAAACATGAAATTTCATTGATGTACCATTATGAAACTCAGGATGTGGCATCGGCATCATGCTCTGAAGGTACACAATAGGTTTTGAGACAGCGCCTCCTTGTGGTCAGATTTTATAACGATATATTTAAAAAATGCTAATAGCTTTATAAAAATGGGGCCTATTGTAATGAGATGGTCTTATTGATTTCATGTTGATAGACATAACCTTTTTTCCATACTGCAGCAACGAATCAGAGGCATGATGCCAAAATCACTGTTGAGTCTGTATCTCTGCAAGGCTTTGAAATATTGGCACCAAACTTTGCAAGTGTCATTGTCACCTCACTCTGACCACACCACATTAATTTGGTCACAGCGCCACCTATTGGTCGAAAGTGATGAACCAGTAAATCCTCATTTTTGATCATTTTTCAGCTCTTTTGCATAAAATGATCTTAATAGGTCTTTAATTGCTCACTGTTGCAGTTGGTCTGATGCTCCCAGCCGTGTTGGCTGGCTTATTGTGCCGTTTTTGTGCTTGGCCCCGTAATTGCTGCTTGCAGCTATATTTTGATATTGCTCTTGAAGACCAGATACTTGTCCACTTATAATCAAATTATTATAGATTATGTAATGAACTGTTTGGGAATAGTATATGACATTTGTTTGGAGAAGGTGTCCCATTGAATTTTTCATTTGGAGAATTTTAAATTTTTTTAAAAAGAATTGTTAAAATTACAATTTTTGAAGATGTATTTTTAGGATTCCCAAAGTTATGGAAAACTGGAAATATTAGGGAGGTTTTGTCATGGAAATGTATACAGCTTTGGTAGTAAATAAAAATTTCTTAGCTGTGCCTTTAAAATATTTAATCAGATGGAAATTGGAATTTGTTTTGATTATTAATAATTCTTTATCCAACTCTCATCATTCACAGATGACTGGAAAATTCATGGAGATTCAGCAGAAATTAATATATTTGTAATTCCACAAATGTAACAAATTGATATTTGTTTATTTTTATTATTTTATGTTGACCTCTTGTAGTAATATTTCACAGAGGGAATGTTAGCTGTGAATATGATAAATTAGGAAGGACCTTGGTGTCGCCTCATATTTATCATCACATACTAATGTTGCAGATGACTCATTCTTTCCAAGTTGTTTGGGCCTGTATGCAAAATTAATATTGTTTCTTTTCTTCCAGTCCTCAGCCTTGGGTAAACTGTTAAGTTCAGCCCAATTCAAATAGTGTCACCATAAGGGTGGATACATATTACACCTGTTCAATCCCTTATTTTGTTCTTTTGTGTTTTTATCAGATATTTCACCCCAAGAGTATTCCTTAGCTTTCAGTTATAACTATTAGCTGGTGTGCTGTTATCTTAACGGTCAAACGACAAAAAGACAGACAAAAGACCAAACCAGTGATGCATTCGTAACCACCCTGCCCATGTGTAGCATTGATTACACTAACATGTACTATTGAATAGACAGGCATTTTTAGCTGTATATTATTATTATTATTATTATTATTTGACAGATCTAATTTCAAAGTCATCTGTGGTAACCCCGCCCCCTCTCATCTCCTAATTAAACTTAATAGTCTACTTTTTGATAATCTGTAAGAACAAGGAGAAAATCTGCCATCTGTTTTTTTTTTTTTTTTTCTTAGACAAACTTGCTAGTTTTAAAGAGGCTGTGCATACAATGTTATCATACATATAAGAACATATAGCATCTTGAGGTGTCACTTTTAATTATCTCCTGAAATAAGACGTTTTATTTCTTTTAGTCAAATGTCTAAATGCTAGTGTACTCCTAAAAGTCTACAAAATTAACTTTTTGCAGATATACTCATTTAAAGTCTGCATGAAACGGAAATAGTCTTTCCTTCCCTATTGTGACGTATACTGTATATCCAAGTGAAATGTCTTCTGAAGGTTTGATTTTATGGCAGCTTTAAAATGTGTTTCTCTTCTGGGAAAATGGACCAAATGTATTGATGACTCATCCTGCACTGGCTATTAAAAAAGGATGTTCCCTTTGATACAGTAAAATACCTTTACTAAATATAGAAAACACATTTCGAAAGAAAAATAATTGAAATTAAATTACGTTATTGTTTGTTGCTCCCTGCTTTGTGTATGTAAGTTACTATGTAGCCTTTTGTTGGAGCTTTGTGTCTTTGTTTGGTTATTGGTCTCAGAAAGAGGATTAGTTTGGGGCACAATGCACCCCAGCTGAAGTTTCGACCCCCTCCTCAGTGGGAGGTATTGTTGAGTTGACCCCAGCCTAGATTTGATGGGGCTAATGTCTCTTTTTGTTCATCCCAAATAGACTCTCTTTTCTTCTGCCATGCTGTTTAAAGAAAAACACCCCCTTTCTATTTTTGTTCTCTGTTCTTTTTGGGTGTAATACATGGTCGTCAGTGTATCTCCTTGATTAAACCATGTGCTACAGTACGTCACTGTCTAGGTCTCTCAGTGCCTCTGGGCAGGTAAACAAGTCATGTGCAGGTCCAGGGGGAATGTACCATTGGGCTGGATGTGCGATCACACTCCCTCCACTCATAGCTCGGCTAATGCCACTGCTAAGGTAACTGATGCATAAAGTCTCTTTATGTATCAGTAAAGTCTCTATGAGGAATAGGGAGAGAAATATAAGAGAAGCACTTAAGATGTTTTATTGTAATATTCATGCACCTTTTTATGTAAGAAAACAATGGACCTCTGTGAGTTCCTGTATAACTTGTAATCTAAATTACGGCAGGTTTTAAGGATGTGGCTTATGATCAGTTCTTGTTTAACATCGCTTTAATGGCTCCATGGCTCCAGTAATATGATTTACCCACCCAGTGATTATGGGTGTAGTATAAGCTACAAACAAGGCTGGGCGATGTTGCTTAAATGATCAGTTCACTCAAAAATGAAAATTCTTTCATTAAGTACTCACCTTCATGTCGTTCCAAACCCATGAGACTTTTCATCTTCAGAACACAAATTAAGATATTTTTGATGAAATCTGAAAGCTTTCTGTCTCTCCGTTGACAGCTACACATCTGACACTTGCATCAGAAAGTTCATAAAGAAATCATAAAACTAATCCATATGAATTTTCTGAAGAGACACAATTGCTTTATATGATGAGCAGATAAAATGTTTTCAATTTTATTCATCTTTATTCATAAACATTGATCTGCATACATAAACAAAGCTTAAAGGATTAGTTCACTTAAGAAATAAAATTTCCTGATAATTTACTCACCCCCATGTCATCCAAGATGTTCATGTCTTTCTTTCTTCAGTCAAAAAAAGAGAAGGTTTTTGAGGAAAACATTCCAGGATTTTTCTCCATACAGTGGACTTCAACAGGTTTCAACGGGTTGAAGGTCCAAATTGCAATTTGCAATTGCAGCTTTAAATGGCTCTACATGATCCCAGCCGAGGAATAAGGGTCTTATCTAGTGAAATGATTGGTCATTTTCTAAAAAAATAAATAAAAATGATATACTTTTTAACCACAAATGCTCATATTGCACTAGCTCTGCAATGCGTCACACATTACGCAATCACGTTGGAAAGGTTTTAATTCTGAAGTGAACTAATCCTTTAACCGAACCCGCTTGACATTTTTAAAGCAAATAAAATCCAAGTATCTAAGTAAAATTAATTCACTAAATGAACACAAGAATATTAAATCATTTTATTTAAATGCATATTCATAACAATACATAGTAGACGGTAATTTTTATAATAAATAAAACTGTGAACGTTATTAAATATATTAATTATTTTGTTGTAAATTGATAAAAAATTATATTAAATGTATTGTAAATATCCAATATCATATCTCAAATATAATGCAATACATCTCACTATGCAATATAGCCTCCCATTTTCCATGTGTGTTCATAATGAAGTGGGAATTTTAATTGGGAAATTAGGGACAACAAAACCTTTTTTCTTCCAGGGTGGCTCACCTGTTAACCACTGCTACCAAGCCTCACTCTGGGTGCGTCACATTCAGGTAGTGGTGTCATTATTTCACAGTGATTCAGGCAGCTGGCCATTCATTCCTGGACAGTGGTCAGGACAAAGATCACAGGTGGAAAGAAAAAAAGTGTGACGCATCCCCCAGGAAACACCTGATCTTTCCCTCTAGGACTTTTGTGAGTGTGTTGACAGTGATCAGGGTGTGGCTAGCAGAGACCCAGAGTTTTGTACTAACCGTTTACCCTGTAGCCTAAGGGGAAAGTGTGCTGAATCTAGTGAAACCTGAGACTTCCTGACATTGATCTTTGCACTGCAGAAATATAATATACTAAGTGTGTAAGAATTGTTTATTATTATTATTCAAATTATATAAATTATACAAATATTATACAAATATTCCCTCATTGCATTATTATTAGAGCTGTCAAGCGATTAAAAATTTTATTCTAATTAATTACATGATGTGCCGATTAATTAATCACACCTCAAATTTGGCTGAGAAATTACCCCAAAAAGATTATTTGAAGTCATAATTGTGTAAAGCATCAAATAAACATTTCAAAAAGTAGATTCAGAGAGAAATGTTTCTGATTAAGATTTTTCTGATTGAGAATTGTCATGTTTTGTCATATCTTTTTATTTATTAATATGGAAATAGGATTTTTTATTTATTTTTTTTTATTTTTTTTACGAAATTATAAGAAACTAAAACTGCCAGTAGGTAGCGGTAAATGTCTAATTCATTCCATTCATTCAAACAGCTGATTTATTCAGGAGTGAAGTCTAAAATAACACAATATTAACTTCTTTAAAATTTAGATTTCTCTGGTCTACATATGTGCATTTTAAGACACTTGAAGGCCAAAAAATTGGACAATAATAGCTTTAAAATCTCACTGTCTCACTATCTTTGTCTATGAAGTTTATTTGTTTGCATCCCTGATTACTTTTGTCGGTCATTTAACATTTCAAGCATAAATCAGTTAATAGTTACAGTTAACAAAATAAATTAAAAATCCTGTTTTGCTCTGAAATGCACCACATTATGGAGTAGGTTGTGTTCATCTTTAAAAGTGAAGTGTAGTTTTCATGCCACTGGTGGAATTATGAACAATAGATTGTTTCCAAACAGGTTTTCCAAACTACTGCCTTTAGAAACCAGGCATCCAATGTTTGAGGACAATTATATTCCTAACCACAAATTTAAGACCCAGTTTTATGGTGTATTTTCTGTTACCATTCGCTCTGATCCTTTCTTTTTTCAATCAAAATCATACTGTTAGAGTTCACAGCTCAGTTAAACAGCTGACGTGGACGCAGGTCTTTTTGTTATGCAGCTCAGGGAAGCCATGAAAAACCAGTCGTACAGGTCTCACCCCTGTTTCTCACCAGCTCCCTCTCAACCACAACAGCTTTTCCACTCTATCTGTGGCCTTCATTACTGTGTCCTTCAAACCCAACAGATCATGACTCTAAGAGCTGACTCAGATAATGAAACAAAAGCATCACATTTCTTCATAGACAGCTAAATTGTTTGATCACTTATTATTTGTGTCAATGTAGAACACACACAGACACATAAATGATGCAGTTTGCCTTCTTCTGTTGAGGCCATAAACTGTGTGACAGTCATTCCTGTATCTTGGTAGCCAGGCTCCCATCTTGTAAATAACCCTGACAAACTTAGCTGATTGTATCGACTCGGTGTCCCAACGGTCTACTGAGAAGTTCCATCTCATTACAGTGGCTGGAAATGCATTGGAACAATTAGCATAGCAGTCAGGCTCACACGATGACAGGACATTGCTCAGGTGTGGAACGGCATGCATGCTAAATGCTGGGATTTTCTGGTTAATCGTTTCCCTTCTTGGCCTTTGTTAGAGATGCCGTCATTGCTTCTTCATGCAGTATCAGCTTTTATGGTTCAAAGATCATACCTGTTTTAACTAATAGATTTTTCCATTTAAGGTTCGTCATGCATGCTATTTGAATTTGTGTTCTGAATGTTTGTGAGAAACCAAAATGAGAGTTAACAATGTGGAGTTTAAAAGCAAAAGAATTTGTCTTTATTAGACATACAAAAATGCCACTGCTCATGTTTTCTCTGTTGTTAAGGCTTTGAGATGTGGCATCCAAGGCTGTCTTTCATCAAACATGCCATTCTTAAAGGGATATTTCACCCAAAAATTTCAGTTCTGTCATCATTCAGAACAGGGTTTCCCAAACAGGGGTTCGTGTGTTGATGAAAAGCTAATAATTATATTAAATGTAAAATTAAAATAAATAATTTGGGCTGCATGAGAATCGCAATATAGTGTGATTAACAAATCAAAGGTTGCAATTTAATGAAATAATTGTATAGTCTGATTTCAGAATGAAGCACGCATGCAGCATATTTCATTATTACAATTCTCAAATATTTTTTAGTTTACAGTACAATTGACCGTTCGCAAAGACCCGCCCCCTTTAGTTACTGTTGCTATGTCCGACAAGCCATGCCGTTCTCTCACCACACATCATGTTCTCACGCAGTGAAAAGGTACATGTGGAGCAAAGAGGACACTGACAACGCGTCGACAGACAAGACAGAGAAGGTTACTTTCAAGATGAAACTCTCAAATTTCAAATATTGTAATTTTTAAAGAAATTTAAACAATAAATACCGTTTTGTGGCTCTTTAATGTGTCGTGACAGATCGCTGTGCTTCAGTTCAAGCGGCTCGTGAACAGATCATCTCTTCTTACTAGTTAATTTATAGCATCAAATAAACATGAAAGAACATCAGAAAGAATGGTGTTTCAACCGCGGCGTTATGATTGGTTAGATTGCCTGTCAATCAAACTCCCTGCGAAGGGTCAATTAATAATTTACAACACCAATATATTTCTCTGTTTATTTTTAGAATTAGTTAAAACATACTACTAAAAATAAAAGAAGAATAATTAAATGTTCTTAATTATTATTATTATTATTATTATTATCAACATCAGAGAATAGTGAACATGCAAATGGGTCGTTATATTATTGAAATATTGACTTAAACTCTTAGCGGGTACCTCAAGTAAATATTGTATGCCTAAGTGGTTCTAAGTTTGGGAACCCCTGATTTAGTAGATTTTGTTTTTGTTTTTTTTTTGGTCCAGACAATGAAACTCAATGGGTTTAGACCCCAATGTTCCATTATCTTGCTTTGTGTTCCACTGTAGAAAGGTTTGGAATGACATGAGGGTGAGTAAATGACTTTGGGGTGTAGTATTTCTTTAATTATAACATATTTCAAGTGTGAGAAGCCCATAAATCTCCTCTTTGAGTAGAATTTTTCAGAAACTTGTTCCTGTGCCATCTCATGCTTTCTGTAGAAATCCTGTCACTTCAATGCATTTATTTCCCAAGCCAGTTTTTCTGGACTCGCAGGAAATAGTTGATAGTGAGATGCTCCGTCATCTCTGAGGAACTGGTATTGATTAATCCATGTGAAAATAGACCAGAATAACTGAGCCCTTCATAGGCACTTATTAGTATAATTCTTCATTTAATTAAAATGTGGTCTGATCAGCATCAGCCATGAACAATAGCTAACTACTGAGGGCATCCTAAAAGAAATGTTACCTCATAAGTAACTTTCTTGAAGTGCTCCACACCAATGACTTCATTAAGAAGCAAGCAAGATAAATGTTATAATTTATATTGTTTATTGATATTCTATTAGTTATTACTTCTTCGTCGTCTTTTAGAGCTGCTAACCCCATTTCGTTGTTGTGTACTACTGTATGCATACAATGACAATAAAGATTCTTAATTTGATATTCTGTCATATAAGATCAAAAATGGCACAGGATTATTAAGTTAAATAGTGAATTATCAATTGTATGAAACTATTTTATGTCAGCACTCTTCATTGCTGAATAAAAAAATTCATAATCTATATTTCCTCAACTTGATTTGACCAGTTTGTTGCAATGCATTGTGGGACATCATTTTTTGTGAAGCATATACAGAAGGTGTGTTATATGATGGTATGTAATGGGACAGCATTCTTGTCAGGAAAAGATGCAAGGGGAAAACAGTATTTATATGGGGTCAGGCAGCTATAACAGGTTATTATGGGATAATGTAGCCGCCACAAGCTGTCAATTTTAATCTCATCCTTAATCTGCCATAATCTGCCAATCATGCATTCTTTCCCTTCAAAAGAATCCTCATTCATTTCATCACTCATTTCAGTATTGATTGTACACATGGACACTTGGGGCATGTTTTGATTGTTTTTTTTTCTTTTGTGTCTGAGTGCTTTTTAAAAATGGGACATGCACAGTCCTGGGGCACAAAGTGACATTAATTAGTGTAAATTAATTAATCAAGTATGAAATGGGGCAGTGTTTCTCCCTACCAAAAAAGGACCATATAGACTCTCTTGTTTAGCCGGACTGGAACTCTCCTAATCCTATAGCGTGGGTGTTTATGTTGTCATTGTTTTGGTAATGAGGTGTTTGATCATGCACTGAATTCATTATTCTTGAATTAGGCCTCAGTTTATTTCATGTGATTGTACCAAATGCTTTTGTTTTTCTAGCATCTCTAACAGCAATTTATCATCGAATTCCGAAACCAAAAAGTAGAGAGAAAGACAATATTTTTAACAGGTTTAGACCATCCATCCATCCATCCATCAAATGTAATTCTATATCCTGCCCAATGTTGTACAAATTGAAGGCTTTGAAAACAAATACATTATTTTGCTTACAAGTCTACACCGCACACTAAGTGCAACTCTGTAACTGCTGTTATTTGCTTGACCATATCAAAAAACACCCAGGCCTACTGTTACGATCCTCTGCTGATGCTGTCATAGTAGACTCCCAAGTTCTGTCATCAGAAAGTGATTTACAAACCAAATAAGTCGATGGTCTCACGCAGCACAATTTGCATGTGGCCTACTCTACTGAAACACTTCTATATTAGGGCAACTGTGGACCTATTTGAGGTCAAAGCATCATATTTCACTTCATTTCGCTTTCTGTAAACCAGCCCATCTGTGAAGTTCCTGTACTGTGTGTACCTAAAGCTTTTAAAGGGATAGTTCACCCAGAAATTAACCTTTTACTTAGTCCTCCTCATTTTGTTACAATGACAGTAATCCTATCTATCCTATGGCTTCTTACAATTTGGTATATAGCACACAAGATACGTTTACAATTTTTTTTGTACTTTTTGGAGCCCATGGTCACACTGTAAAAAAAAATCCCCGTAAAATTAATGGTAAAAAAAACAATACTGTAACAATACGGTAGCAACGTAAAAAAAACAAAATTTCATTAACTGATATGTTAATGTTGTTAACCAACCTATTGAAGTCCTAATATCTGTTTTGTACTTTTGTAATACACTGACAATCACCAATCACAGTGGTGATGAGAGTCACATGATGAATCAAAGCTCATCACAAGCTGAGAATGACAATACTAATATATAGAAGGTTTACAGTGTCATTCATACAAACACTAAACACCATCATGGTAAAACATGAAATTTCAAAAATGCAATAAACATTCATTTAACAACATTAGATGTAACATAAAACCTAGTGTACATAACTATAAATAAGAAAAACTAAGAAGAAACAGAGTTATTTCAACGAAAATACATCAAATGTGAATTGTGGGAATATCAATTTACGTTTTTTCACTGTAAATTATACAATGACGTTATTTTTCACTTCCAAAAACTACCGCAAAATTACATTAAATGTACCGTTAGATCTATTACAGTTATTCACCGTATATAGTACGGAAACTTTCTGTAAACCAATTAACAGTTTTTTTCACAGTAGCATTTTTTACATACTTTACCATCATTTTTTACAGTGCACTGTTCACTTTAATTGTATTAAAGAAACGTCTTCAAAACATCATTGTTTCTGTTTCACGTAATAAAAAAAGCTATATGAGTTTGGAATGACAAATGAGGGAGAATTTCCACTTTTGTAGGTGAACTTCGACTTTAAATATGTGAAGTCTGTTAAATCAGGACAGTTTCCCAAATGAGTTTCCTTGAGCTTGTAGCTTCAATAATCGACAGAGGTGATGCAAGACTTCATGGAATGAGGTGCATTTTCTTATCACACCTGCCCCAGTTTCCTCATACTTACTCAGGGTTCCTGAAATGTCAGCGATGTGCGATGTGTGTGTGTGCTTTTAATATTCTTGAATGGGCAAGATTCCAGGCTTCTATTGAATATGTTCATATGACAGTTAAAATAGGTTTGTTTTGATCTGTATAGGCAATTATAGATTACTTGTTTAACAAACCCAGCAGTTTTAAGATGTTCTTCTTTGTGCCCAGCACAAAAAATTATGGGTAGTGTCCAGACCTTAGATTAAGTCCAATTACACATCACAATCCTAAACTACAGACCATTCTTCATTATTTAGTTCCTGTTCAATTTTGTAGAGTTTTAATTTTTATGAAGGCCGCCAGACTCGTGCTGTACTTTAGCACCAGAGTGACGTTTTTTGATAAGATTAAAAACCATATATATATGGTGTGTATATATATATATATATATATATATATAATATATATATATATATAATATGTTTTTTTTTTTTTAAATCATACAAACTTTTGAACAGTAGTGTATTTCAAATGCTTGTTTGAAAGAGTGCTTGTGCTAACACTGCTCATGTTATAAATGCCACTTATTTTGCTAAATAATTGCCACTTGTTTTAAAGTTATGTAATATATGACATTCATTCATTTTTAAGAGGTTGACAAAATCATCTTACACTCACAGCATTTACATGTTTTTGTCCTATAAATGACTTTCTAAATTATAAATACCACTGTCTAGCAGCAGCAGGTGGCAAATTGCAACTTGTTGGTTGCTTATATTGGACCTTTGAGAGGACGTCTTGCTTGTTTTCCACTTTATGAAAATTATGCAGAGGGCTCTATTAAAAAGTTTCATTGAGTTGGTGCTATCAGCTCTGGTTATCATCAAGCATTTTATTTTGTGCTGTAGCTGTGAACAGCCGGAATGTTACACCGAAACATTATAAGACAGTGTGATGTAACAGACTGCAAACCAGACAGGACCCCTGCTGTTCAATCGAAATATCTGTTTCCGCTGTGTCTTGGTGAATCTCATGCTTCGCTCTTAGTTTTTCTTTTATTTCCACCTGAGGCGCAGCACAGACAGTCTGAGTTCAGTACGTCCCGTCATTTCACTCAGCTTGGTTAAAGTACGTCCCCATTGTGTCAGATCAGATCAGATGAGCCCAAACTCTAAAGCGGGGTAATCTTTTTTTTATGATGTACTTTATGATGTTTTTTTGTTAGATTGTTATGATCCCAGTGAGATCTTACATTATTTTTTTTAAAACTTTTTTTTAATAAATAAATTGGCAGTCAATCAGGCTGCAGGTGTGACTTGTAGAAGTTTAGCCATTGCTGGTGAGCATATCTTTGTTTAAAGCAGTTGTGACTACAAGTAAACTGTTTGAACAAATCTCATCACCTCCTTTCCCCACATTCGTTGTTGACATTCAATTCGGTGTTGCACATGCTCACTGTAACTAACTCATGGAACCATCATATGAGTAATATCAGAAACAGCACACTCAAAGGCAGCACCCGATCCATTCATATCTCTAAACCATCCTGCAGTATCTCTCGCTCCGCCTCTAACTAGGATTAAAAATGCAGTTGTCAGCAGGGAAGGCTCTGATATGGAGCAGCTTCTATGGAGAAGACTGTGCAAAGTGCAGCCTTTGAATTAAGAGGCGTACCCGGACTGAGGTGTCCTTTCACAGTACTGTATGCAATTTATAGTTTTCACATGATGTCACACTTATAGGAACGCCCACCTGGAGGTCAAAACAAGGCTTTCCTCTGTTGCCCACCAGGTCACTAATGTAGTAAGTCAGTTATATAAAAAAAACAAATACAGTATACACTTTATTGATGATGCATACTATATACAATCAAGCAGATGAGCCCAGAATATAAACACAATGCGCAGTTTCTCGTTAAGTGTTAAATAACCGCGTAACCATTTAGCGCATTGCTTTCATATTCTGGGCTCATCTGCTCTCCTGTATATAGTTTGCATCATCAGTAAGGTGTACACCGAATTTGATCTTTTAAATTCACTGTTTTAGTACATTAAGGCACTTTAAGTGTTTTTCATGTTAAATGTTGTAGGATATCCCTTTATTTTTAGTGATTGAAACACTGCAGCTGGTGTTGTATTTGGATCACAAGTGCCCAAAACTTGCATGCAGCTTCTGTTTGTGACATTTGTCAAACTATTGTAGGGTCATTCCACTATTTTGTAGAGGGGGATCAAAATGACAATTTTCACCTGAGATCTGGAGCCAATTTACAGGGGTGTAAAAATGACTTTAGAAAGATGGCAGCATTATTATTTTATTGGTAACACTTTACAATAAGGTTCATTAGTTAAACATTAGTTAATGTATTAACTAACATGAATTAACCATGAGCAATACATTTGTTACTCTATTTACTAATCTTCGTTAATGTTAGTTAATGAAAATACAGTTGTTCATTGTTTGTTCTTTTTAGTTCACAGTGTTCACATTAACTAATGTTAGCAAGATTTGAGTAATGTATTAGTAGATGTTGAAATTAACATTAACAAAGATTAATAAATGCTGTAGAAATGCAGTTCATCATTAGTTCATGTTAATTAATGTAGTTAACTAATGTTAACTAATGAACCTTTTTGTAAAGTGTTAACATTTTATTTTTACACAGAGATTGGTAAGTCTATTAGTTAAATCTGTTGACTTTAGCAATCTTTGTTTCATTATATGCCAACAGTGACCATAGAAAAATGGCAAAAAGCACTTCTTTTGTTTTTTTTTTTTGCTTCAAGTTTCCATGTCTTTAACTCCTATTCTCATTTTAAAGGCCCTCGATGGTTCAATCCCAGAGATCTTAATGCGGCTTCATGAGTAAACTGGTATATTGTACACAATTTCAGTGGTCAAAAACCAAATATAGGTCACTTTGCATACAGCTGATACTTTTTTCTTTTAAAGAGGAATATCTAAAGAACAAATAATGTTGTAACTAGAAATGTATCATGTTTTTCTATCAACTCATTTGCTTAGAACATACCTGTCTGAGTGCCATAAATATTCCTTTGCCAAAATTTGCATGCCTGTAACTCTAAAAGTATTCAAGATATTCATTTTCTTTCTTAATAAACTTTCCTTTTGATTTTCATTCTTAATAAACTTTACTTTTGAAATCTTCATTTTCAAGGCCCTATATAGTTCTCAAAGCAGCTCCATGTTCAGGTTTAATTTGACCCATTTTCAGTGATCGAAAACTAAATGTGGTTCACTTTGCACACAGCTGATACTTACTGCATTTAAAGAGAAATGTTTGAAGAATAAATAATGTTTAAACTAGAAATGTATCAAAAACGTTTCATTTTTATGCTTTTACTAATTTTTATAAAAATGCTACAAAGTATAAGTGGCATTCACACCACTGTACCAAAAAACTCAAAATTTCTTATGTTCCATAGAAGAAATAAAAGAAGAGTAAATTGTGACAGAATTTTCATTTTTGGGTGAACTATTTCTTTATATTATGCATCCTGGTTCCAGCTTGGTCACCGAGGACTTTACAACAGTGTTTGACTGGTTGCTGCTTAATTTGAGAGCATGATTTGTTAGTTAAGAATCTGTTAAGGCTGATCATGCAGAGTTGTGGTGGATTTAGCGACTGAATGTGCTTCTAATAAACTTGTGGCTCTTTAAGCGGCTTATACCCGTGAGTTTCTTTTTTGAAGGTCAAGAGCCGTGTTCTTTACAAACATAAATCGTCAGCGGAAGCTAACTTCTAACTGCCTTCAGGAGAGATAACGGCTCTCTCTCATTACATACTCTAAGCCTTCAGCTTGCTTTCAGTTTATCACCAACACACAAACACTGAGACACTGTGCATCACAAGGAGCAGAGGAAACAATGGTTTATTATTCATTGGTGTCTTATTTTTCTTTGATTCATCAGTCTCTGTCTCTTTCTTTCTTTAATATCTTGGTTAAACCTCAAGGCTAACTGGATGAGAATCCATCTTTATTAGTCCTCTGCTGGGTACTGCAGAGCTCTCTCTGGCTTATGGGTCATGATGGATGAATAGTTGTCCAGCAGCTACTAGTCCAAGGAATGAATATACTGCTTTCAAACGCTCCCATGTGTATCTGTGTAAGCGCTTGGTGAAGAGCTTCATTGATGACTATTTACATTGTTTTTACAGCATTGATCATTGAAGCCAATCACAGACCTGATGAGCGTGTCAACACAGTGGCCAATCAGAGTTGTTTACGAATCTGCTCAACAGCGCTCAAAGTGTCGCATTTTTAAAATTTCAGTACCAACTAGGTATCGAAGTCGGTACTTTTGACAACTCTAATGCAGTGACATCAGTTTGCCTAAAAGAACACAGAGCATTAAAATGTTTTACATGTGGTAGGGAGCAGGTGTAAATTTTTAACTCGTACCAACTAACATTTTGAAAATACAAACATTATTATAAATCTGAAAATTTACGTCAGAACGACTTTACAAATGATTTACACAAAAATTAATTCTGCTTGCGTTTTATGAATGAAGCCCAGTCTGCATACACCCCAATGCGGTTCAATTTATCTCTAAACTCTTCTGCCTGTACTGCTGATCCTCCAATTATATACTGAATCTGCTGATAAAAGCACTGGAGCACTTATTCAGCTTTATCCATTTTTGTCTGTTCCTAGATAGGAAGATGAATGACCGCTTGGGTCGTTGTCCTCATGGATAAGTGAAACCATGATTGTGGTGTATGTTCATATTTTGTTTACAGGCACACATGCATTGTTTGATATGTGTTGATCGAGCTTATGACCAATCGGCAGTGGTTTCTTTTATTTAAACATGGTTTTTATTTGTGTTTCAGTACACCCGGGTTTGGATCCCTGACCCAGATGAGGTCTGGAGGTCGGCTGAAATCATCAAGGATTATAAGGAGGGAGACTCAGTGCTTCACCTCAAATTAGAAGATGAATCGGTGAGTATACACCCTAACCTTCTTTCACCTAATATTTGAAAATAGTTGGTGGAAAAAACATCTGTTTTTTCTGTTTCTGTTTTCCGACTACAAAACAAAAACTCGTTGAGTTGCACATATCCAAAACAATCATGTTTATGCTGCCTATCTGGACAAAGCCTAAGAGTTTCATTCAGTTAAAATCACTAATCAATCCATTTTAAGCAGACTGAATGATGCTGGGTCGTGAAACAGCAGTTGTGAACTAAACCAGATCTTAATGTTTCCTGCATTAGTTTGGGTTTCACAGCACTGAGGAAAGTGTGTCGAATGAATCATTGATTATGTTTTGGTGTCTAAGAAGTGCAGGCCCTCAGAGGGGAGGTTGTACGCCATATTCTCGAGTGTATTATCAAAAAACAATGTTGGAGAAGCCTGAATAAACCAGTAGATGAAATAAAGATCAGCATGACTTATTGAAGCTCTTGCGCCTGTAATGCATTACCAACACTCTCAGTCTGCCTTAAGACACTTTTCGACTCTTGAATCTTTTGAAGTTACTTCACACTGTGGTTTGAGTCCAATCAATTTCTAATCTACTGTGTCAACTTAATGGCATTGCTGTCTCTATTCCTAGACTTTAGAATATTCAATTGGTCCCAAAAACAATCCTCTTCCATTTCTTCGGAATCCTGATATTCTGGTAGGAGAGAATGACCTTACTGCTCTCAGCTACCTCCACGAGCCCGCTGTGCTCCACAACCTCAAGGTCCGCTTCCTTGAATCCAACCACATTTACACTTACTGTGGTAAGTCATGTGTTTTTTTTGTTTGTTTTTTGGCTTGTTTGTGAATTGCTTGTATTCCTCATTTGTAAGTCGCTTTGGATAAAAGCATCTGCTAAATGAATAAATGTTAATGTGTATATGTATGTATGTATATATAACTCCTTCAGTTGTTGTTCTAACCTCCTACAGATTTTAAATGTTGAATGTATGACGTTACTTAGTTTTACCTCAAGTTTGATTGTAGGGAAGCTGTAAATGTTGTAATTAGGTATCCAAGGTCAACAGGCTTTATTGTAGAGTAACAAAGACGACATCTCTGTTTAGTCTACACTCATCACGTTTAGTGTTTCTATTAGTTACTCTGTCCCTATGACAACATGGCCTTGTTAATAGGTTGTGACATTTTGGGATTGCGTTTTATTTGTGAATTTCTACTGAAAAGTTGTTGTGGAGAATAAGACATTATGTAATGTATGTTTGAATCCAAACTCTGGATGACGTGTCTTGTCAGACAATCAAGAAGAGTGGATCTGCTGTTTTATATACACCTACGCCATGGTCATACGATCTCACAGATATGTGTGGTCTAGTCTAAAAACCGCCCAACTATTGTTTGACTTGTTTTTATTGTTGCTTCCGTCTTTTGTGCTTTGTAATGACTGAATGATACCCATTATCATCTCTGTCAGGTCACAACAATACCCATTTCTCTTTTATGTTTTATGACTTTTAACTTCATTTTCACTTTCACAGATGTGTGTCTGTTTTGTGTTCTCTCTTTTAGACTGACACATCATGCATTAATGTTATTTTGCTTGCTGTGACATCATTCGATGATTATTGTCACCTAATATTTATGGTCATGAACAAATATTTAAACATTAATCTGCATCATCATCATTTGTCTGAATGAAATTATGCGATTTTGCGTATTAACTGTGCTGCACAGTTGTAGGTGTAAACCTGTGTAAATCTCTCTCCTCAGGGATTGTTCTGGTGGCCATCAATCCGTACGAGCAGCTACACATCTATGGAGAAGAAGTCATCAATGCGTACAGCGGCCAGAACATGGGGGACATGGACCCTCATATTTTTGCTGTGGCAGAGGAAGCGTTTAAACAGATGGCCAGGTTTGTGCAAGTTTTTTATTGTCTTATAAGATGACAAGCTAATTTGAAACAGTTTATTTGTTTTGCAAAATTTAATTTTGATCAATTTAACTCCGTCCTCTCTTTGAAAGCCCACCCACCCAAATGGTATTCTTTCTATTCATCAAAGAACCCTGAAAAAAGTATCATGGGTTCCTCAATAATATTAAGCAGCACAACGGTTGAAAAGAATAAAAAATGTTTTTAAGCAGCACATTAGAAGGATTTCTGAAGGATCATGTGACACTGAAGACTGGAGTAATGATGCTGAAAATTCAGCTTTGCCATCACAGGAATAAATTAGATTTTAACATATATTGAAATAGAAAACAGTTATTTTAAATTGTAATAATATAATTCACAATATTACTGTTTTTAACAGTTTTTTATCAGTCTTGGTGAGCATAAGAGACTTCTTTCAAAAAAACATTTAAAAGATATATATATAAATACCTACTATTTTAGAGAACTAAATAATAAATGAAATTGTCAACCCATACTGTCATCTCATAAACAATTTTAATGTGACTTTTGGTGGTTTAGCATTTCTCAAGAAGAGTTTAAGAAGTTATTTGCATCAAATAAATGACAAAGCTGTTGGTTAAGCTCTGTTGTTTAATAATAAAGAGCTCAGGTTTCAGAGTGGTGATTTCCACTGGCCATAAACAGGAAATGACAGCATGCGCTTTGAAAGCTGTGAGTAATCTGCAAGTTCAACTTGACTTAATAATGGATAGAGTGGGCAGATAATCACAGTGTATGCAGCAACATTCTTCGAACCTTTGTATTTACACGTGTTTTTTTGTTGCTTGAAACAAAAGGCAAAGCCATTTGCACATCAGGTTTAAGCTTGAGCTAAACATCCCACGCCGAGTCATCATGACTTCTTAATGACTTGTGTAATGCTGAAGTCCCAAAATAAGCTCAGGCGAAGGAGGAAAATACAAAGCGAGACTTGTTGTCAGACTATGCATTTGATTGGCTGTTTAGGTCAGGTTTTACACGTCAGTTGTTCTGAATGGACACGTCAGTTATTCTGAATAGACACGTCAATTATTTAAGAGCGTGTCAAAGCGGCCCTCTGCTGCAATTAGGCTTTCATGAGGTAGCTCTCTTGGGACGTGTGTCCACGTGTACGTGTCTAGTGCATATTGACTCTGTTAGAGACCAACCAGTGGCGACCGGTGTGGTTTTGATTGGAGATGTCAGAGTAAGAGGAGATTGTAAACTGCAGTTGACAGCTGACTGTAAAGCATACACTTTCCTTTATGTTAAAAAAATAAATAAATCCCCACAACCAGTGTTCTTTTGTTTTAGTCTTTGGGTACAAAGCCACCCTGAAGTTCCTACACACCTTTTTTTCTTTTTTTTTTTTGCTATGCACTGTAAAATGTTCCTGATCCATGCAGTTTGAGGTAACTTTATATAACAAAATAATTTAAAATATATACAATTTTATTAAATTGTAAAATATACATTGTGAATATATCTATATATTATATTTTGTAATTTAATGTTTTTAATATCAAAAGTATTTGCATATGACGACAAATTCAGCTACATAATTTTAAATCAATTTCATTAATGGGGGAATTTTTACTTTAAAAGTGTTTCGTGCTGTCAAAATAAATGATATATATATATTATTCTGATCTTCTCATATTTGGGACCAGAAAAAAATTACAATTTCCAAGGCTTGTTGTACCCTTAATGTTGACTTTCTTTTATAAGAGCGTCAAATTGCATCATGCATTGAGTATATATATAACATATCATATGTTTCATAGACCTCCCTGTTCTGTAAGCACCAGCTGATTAGTTGAATGCACTTTATTTATCATGCATATCATCTCAGGTATTCATATGGATGCTGTCTTCATCACTGTTTCTGTATGTAAACCTGAACTTTCTCCTGCAGAGATGAGAAGAACCAGTCAATAATCGTGAGTGGAGAGTCTGGAGCTGGTAAAACAGTTTCTGCAAAGTATGCCATGCGCTTTTTTGCCACAGTGGGAGGTTCAGCAAATGACACCAGCGTCGAAGAGAAAGTACTGGCCTCCAGCCCCATTATGGAGGTATGCTTTAATACTCCTGTTTTCTAATAATTCTTGTGAGAAAAATGACCCCAGTTACCACATGATGTCAATGAGTTGAGAACCATTTAATTCACAGACACATTACCAGAATAATTTGTGTTCAGTCTAATACACTTGTTCCACTAAGTACTTCCATAGTGTGCAGCGGCTGTAAAGATGCCCTCACTTCTCTCATCACTCCATCTTATCGTGGCACTGACACACTTGAGCTGCGAAATTAAACTCAAGATCCGGCAGGCCTGTTTGAACAGATAAGAGCAGAGCTGGCTTGTGTGCCCTTCAGGAAGATAATCTGTGTGCCAATGAGAGTGGCCAAATCTCACAGTCAATTTAGAGATATCATTACAGTGGAAATGAGCACTGGTGATAGAAGGATCTCTTAGGATGCAAACCTAGAGATGCTAATATTACAGGTGACTCATAATATCCTCAGCTCAGACAAACAAATAATCTGAAATCACAGTAATTACTTGTTCTTAATGATGCTGCAAACAGGATTTTAGGTTTACGAGGCGAAACAAACATATTACACCCTCTGTTATGAAACTCTCTCTACCCTTCTTATGTTCTATTATTGTTCAATAATAGTCATTTGATAACCTCCTGTTTCAGATTATACCAACCAAAGAGTGAGTCAACCATAATTAACACTCTTTTTCTTCCCTTCTGTGCAGGCAATTGGAAATGCAAAAACCACCCGCAATGACAACAGCAGCCGCTTTGGGAAATACATTGAGATTGGCTTTGATAGGAGATATCACATCATCGGTGCCAACATGCGAACGTATCTGCTTGAGAAGTCCAGAGTAGTATTTCAGGTGCGTTTCACACAGGAAGGAGGCTTTAAGATTTAATCGCAGCCCCTTGTGCTTTTCCATGTGTTGAACGTAAATATATTTTTGCAGGCTGAGGAAGAGAGGAACTACCACATTTTCTACCAGCTCTGTGCTTCATCCTCTCTGCCAGAATTTAAAGATCTTACCTTGAGTAAGTGGCCCAGTGAACTCGATGATGGTTTGGTTACTTCCCGTATGATTGTATATACTGTTTGATGGAAGAAAAGTCACAAATATGTCCTAAAAATGTGGTCCTCGCGGCACGAGATGATACAGTTTTTTTCTGTGAAACATGCAACTTGTCTGTCAAATTATTGTAATGACTTTAATTATCTTTGGGGGTTTTTCTCATTAAATATTCACATGCAAATTAGATTTTATTAAAATTAAATTACATATATATTTAAGGTAATATAATATAAAATATTATTATGTTGAATTTTCATCAATAATACCTATATTTTGATACCATTGCCGTGATATGAAATTACTCCTACCATAATACACTATCATTCAAATGTTTGGGGTCTGTATGATTTTTTTTAATGTTATTGAAAGGTGTGTCTTATGCTCAAAAATACAGTGAAAACAGTAATATTGTAAAATGTTATGTTACAATATATAAACAATACAACACAATAATTGAATGTATTTTAAAATATAATTTATTCCTGTGATGGCAAATCTGAATTTTCAGCATCATTACTCCAGTCTTCAGTGTCACACGATCTTTCAGAAATCATTCTGATATGCTGATTTGGTCAAGAAACATTTCTTATTATCAATGTTGAAAACAAGATGTGTTGCGTAATAATTTTTTCAGGATTCTTTGATAAACAGAAAATTCAAAAGGACAGCATTTATTAACATAATAAATGTTTTACTAGCTGTGTTTCCATTACAAGTTGCGCAAATTGAAATTGTGAATTGAACCAATTGAACGTTGCCCACTGGACGCGTCAATTTTGCAAAAACTCCCATATATCGCAAAAAAAGTTTTTACGCTCTCATGAGGTGGTTTTTCAGGCAATTCGAAAAGGGAATATTTCTCAAAACTGCAATGGAAACAGTTTTTTTTGCATTTACAGGTCACCTGGAGTAAGCAAAAGTTGAACATTCTTTAAAGATGACGTGGTATGTTTGGACAGAAGATGAGACAGAGCTCTTTATTAACCTCATAAAAGACAAAAACAACAGAAATGCCACAATTTATCAAGACCTCAAAGCAGATAGGAGGGAGCAACACCCAGAAACACCTCATATGTGGCCACTCCCAACTAAAAAGGCCTTTCCTTGCCATTAATGCTTGGATAACATGCCTATGTCTCCTTCGATTAAAAATAATGACTAGTGCGGTGGCTGCAATATACTTAAACTTACTAACATCCGTTGCCGTGATTTTTGGAATGACAGTAAAACATCTTGCTGACCCCAAGCTTTTGAATGGTATGATTTTGACCATAAAACCCACTGCTGCCACTGACAGTCTTTAAGTTTTGCTCATTCAAATTGTTCATTCACCCTCATGTTTTAGGCAGCGCAGAAGAATTTACCTACACGTCTCTCGGTGAGAACATTTTTATTGAGGGCGTGAATGATGCTGAGGACCTTGTGAAGACAAGAGAGGCTCTTACAATGCTTGGTGAGGACTACAGATATAAACATGACTATAACCAAGGATTTGCAACATTATACCAAAACCATACTGAGTGTCGATCGTAAATATTTATCATGGTGGCATTTTATGTTGTGCAGGTGTGAAAGAGAACCATCAAATGAGCATCTTTAAGATAATTGCCTCCATCTTGCACCTGGGGAATGTGGGGATTGTGTCGGAGAGAGATGGAGAATCCTGCCATATCAACGTAAGTGCATGATAAATAGTGTGTCTTACTGTATTTTATTTGTTTTAGCATATAAGCATTAAACAGATGACTATTCTTTACTTGCCTTAACAATCACTATCTTTTTGCACCTGCAGAGGGACGACACTCATCTGAGTCATTTCTGTCGGCTGCTCGGTATAGAACAGGATCAGATGGAGCACTGGCTGTGCCGCAGGAAGCTGATGACTAGTGCTGAGACCTATGTGAAGAACATGCCGCACGGCCAGGCGGTCAACGCCCGAGACGCCCTGGCCAAACACATTTACGCCCATCTCTTTGACTGGATTGTGGAGCACATCAATAAGGCCCTGCATACCTCTTCTAAACAGCACTCCTTTATCGGGGTGCTGGATATCTACGGGTAATGCTTGTGATTTTGAGGGGTCATATTTGTAAAGATTTGGAAACTCAGCTCCCTGCGTTGTTATATACAGTACGGTAGAGTGTCTCTGTGGGCCACAGGAAAGGGCCTTTCATGTTTTGACCTTACCTTAGCAAAAACCTCATTGAGTTTTTAGAGTCAGCATTTGCCTATAAGCCTTTCTGGCCATGGGACTAATTACTTCCTCAAAGAAGGGAACTTATTGATCAGCACTAGAGTAAATAAGCAGAGAAGTGCCAAGCTATAGGATGCAGAGAGAAGTGCAGAAGGTGTTCTGTTTGTTTTTAGGGAAAACTGGATGGTTTTGAATAGTCACTGTTAACATGTCTTCATCTCTCAACAGATTTGAAACATTTGAGATCAACAGCTTTGAGCAGTTCTGTATTAACTACGCCAATGAGAAACTACAGCAACAGTTCAACTCGGTCAGTAATAGACGATCTCTAGATCCATGTTTAGTGCCATTTGAGTCACTCCTGCTGTGCTATATGCATTTAGACATATACTATCTTAAATCTCTTAATATATTGGATAAATATTATAATTATAATAAAATATATTCTCGATTTTTAAAGGTAAAAAAACATATTAGAATTATTTTTTATATAATAAATTAAATGAATGTTTTTAATATTATTAAATAGTATATTATTTGTTAAATAAACTAAAGGTTTTTCAGAACAAATTGCTGAACAAAGCATATTCATTTTAAACACCTCTGTTGCTGCTGTGTATTATTTAGACCAAAGTCCCTTTAAGACAAGTCATTTCACTCGGCGGCCATCTTTGAAACCATCTTTTGCCAAGCTTTTGATTAAATTTCATATTTGAAATCACCAATGAAATCTGACAACAACTGTCTCATAAATTTTGTTTCTAAATGCTACAAAAAAACTATACTTTTCAGGCTGGATCAAGCTAATGCGCATGCGCAGTCCTAAGTGCGCGTCTCTATAGGAAGCGCACGTCTGGCTGGTTCTGTTGGAACCGAAGCTTCCAACGGCCGATGCAGTGACGCGATGACTTTACCAATAGGCGAATGGGTCTTATTTAGAAGGCGGGACTTATTTTGCCATATTGCGTGTTGCACTTTTTCCCATTCAAAACAATACAAGTGATGAGTCTTTTGTTATTCTATAGTCTTTGTTTAGGCATACTATCTTATCTTAATATATTACATAAAATAAAATAATAATAAATAATATATAATAATATTATAATTGTTTCTTTTCAAATGTTTTTATTATCATTTTCTATTCTATTAGTCTATTATATTTTAAAAAAGAATATACATTTCACATTCAAAATGTAATGCATAACAGGAAGGATCCATGTGTTTGTGACTCTTGGCTGTATTTAGTTGCAAATTTCATGTATTTGATGCATTTACCTAATACGTATACATCATATGTCACTCAGCATGTGTTTAAACTGGAGCAAGAAGAGTATATGAAGGAGCAGATCCCCTGGACGCTTATTGATTTCTATGATAACCAGCCGTGCATTGACCTCATTGAAGCCAAGCTTGGTATCCTGGACCTTCTTGATGAAGAGTGTAAGGTGAGCCTGAGCAGAGGGAAACAGTTGATAAATTTTAAATTGCTGAGTGCAGATGCAGGAGGGAAGATACTGATATGTGCGCTGGAAGTGGGAGGAAAAAAAAATGTACTCATGGGCTCCTGTAAAATACAATTATCTAGTAATAATATTACGCAGAAGTCTGTAACTGGAGTTTTGAAGTGTTGTGTGTGTGGAAATTGGAAAAAATGGCCTATAGACACCAGAACGAGACAGAATCTAACTGAAACTGGAACTGAAAAATCAGAGTAGACCACTTCCTATGGGCTTTTGCGGGCAGGAATGGGACAAGACATGAAAGTTTCGGGCAGGAGCGGGATAAAATCTAACTTTTTTCTTTCTTTTATTGCGGAAGTGGGTGGGGACGTTAGATAATCTTGCAGGAGTGGGGTGGAAAAATCCATCCCTCGCAGACCTCTAGAACAGAGCATCTCATTTAGATTTAAACACCCCAGCTCTTTGAAGTTCTTGAGTAGGAATCGGAGCAGCTTCAAAATGGTGAACATGCTATTTCTGCTACAGGTAACCCAAATAATGTTTTCATTTCACTACAGTTCAAAGCATTTTTCTTTTCTGCATCTGACAGGTTCCCAAAGGAACGGATCAAAACTGGGCACAGAAACTGTACAGCAAGCATTCAAGTAGCGAGCATTTCGAAAAGCCTAGGATGTCCAACACGTCTTTCATTGTGGTCCACTTTGCAGATAAGGTGGGTTCAGCTTATATTAAGGAGTTAAATGCTATAGGGCTCAGGATGCTACTTGGATATTATGACATCACCAACCCATCATCATTAACTTCTTGAAATTCTTCAAATAAACCAGGCTTTTATGCTTTAAATTGTAAACCCAGAGTAATTTTTAACCCTTTAACAGAACATTTTGATTGCCTAGATGACAGATCAAATACTGAACTTGACGTGACATGCATACTTTTTGTGTGTTGCACAGCTGGGTTTTTAGGACAAATCTGCTCACTGAAACCGAACTTGTGAGGAACTTTGTTACACAACACAAATGATTGTCAATAATGCATGATGAATGCAAAAAAAAAAAAAAAGCTGATGCTATTGCCAGTTTTGGGTCACAAAAATGATGTAGCAAGTTATTTTCAGTACTGATGTATGAGTTAAATTTTTGTTAACTTTTGACATTATGTCACACCTGGCAGGTTGAATATCAGAGTGACGGCTTCCTGGAGAAGAACAGAGACACTGTTTATGAGGAGCAGATAAACATCCTCAAGGCCAGTAAGGTGAGCAATGGCTGTTTTTGGTAAGATTAAAGTATTATGTGCTTTAAAATGAAATAATAATCTTTTTTTTTTTTTTTTTTTTTTTTCAACTAATATAGTTCATAAATAACTAAATTAATATTCATTTTTTTTGTATTTATGAACAAAATATAATGAATGTAAATGTTTTACATCACAAAATCAAACATTTTGGATTTGACAATTTATTTTTAATTCAAGGGAATACGCTCAATAGCTCAGCTCTGTTATATTACTCTTCCCTGTCCAGCTGGGCTTCTGTTTATACCTCACGCTTTCTCAAGTCTGCATTATTGAAATCACACTTTAGCTCATGTTTTGCTCTCTGACCCGTTTAAGCAGTTAATTGACTTAAAGTTTTCAGGCAAACAGAGGCCTGACCTTGTCCACACCTTGCACTGTATCACTCAAACAGCCAGATCCATCTTAACTGAGATTTAATAGGATATCCATTGTCTTTGTCGATACTGATCTCTCTCTTGTAATGTTTTGTCCTGGGGTTTCTTGGCAACAGAATTTGCTGGAATCTGAGTTAAGTTCCTTTGCAGACAGCAGCACATCAGCATCTACAAATTAAAGATCTTCCCTGCAGGAGAGTGTTGAAATGCTGTCGTGTTTAAAATTAAAGTTTCACTTGGACCCTTTAAATTAGGTGTCCCTGTGAAAGAAGTACTATTTAAACATCAGTTTGTCTCAAGTGATAACAGTTTTCAGCACTGCTGTCTGAAGTTTCCCCTTATTTTAAGTATGTTTGACAGTGATGTTCTCTTCAGGATATCTGCCATGTTCAGCGAGGCATTTCATTCACAGACATGCAGGGTCCCCACTGTGGTTTAAAAAGTCATGGGGTTTCACAGATGAAATGGTAAAGGCTTAGTTTATGCATATTAATTAGGTTGTACACAAATAATTAAACATGATTTTTTACTGTTTTAATAAATAGTCTATGTGATGTCTATAACTTCATTCTTACATCAACCACTGATCAGCACTTAAAAGCCAATTTTGAACTGTTGGTCTAGTGGTAACATTTTTGCTTTGAATGTGAGGGTTTTTTTTCTAATGAAATGAAATAATAAAGTGCATTTTTACTTTACTTGACTAATGTTAAAATTAAATACACAATCGGAGTGTATTTTTATGATGCATTCATCCATCATAAAAATAATCCGTATGGGTCCAGTGGGGTTTAATAAATGCCTTCTGAAGCAAAGCAATGGGTTTTTGTAAGAAAAATATCCACATTTAAAACTTTAACTATAATAACTAGCTTCCGGCAGATGGCCGTACGCATCAATTTGGGGTGGAAGAGTATCCTCTGACCTGACGCACGACATAATGATGAACGTGGAAGCGCACAGGATAGAGCAAAACAAAACACCGGTCATGAATTAGAAATCTAAAAACAAATTTTAAAGAGAAATGTCAGCCCACTGGAGCCTTATGGATGATTTTTATGATGGATGGATGTATTTTTCTTTTGGCTTTAAAATCATGCCCCCCATTCACTAACATTATAAAGCTTGGAAGAGCTAGGATATTTTTAAATATATCTCCGATTATAAAACGGTTAGTTCTTATCCTTGATTCTGATTGGTCAATAGCTGTTTTTTATTCACGATAAAACACAGCTATGACCGCTTCACCCAACGGTATCACTACACAACACCCTTAGCAACCACTCTTAGCAACGTAAACTGTTTGTTCTCAGTTGATATTGTTCATTGAAGCTTACTGTATTATGTAGAGCTAGAACAGTATTGTGAGAAAGAGATCGATTAAGCGAGTTTATTACCTGCATTCAGATTTAGCATTTTCCTTCAGGTCAGTCCTATGTTCATAATAAAAAATCTGTTTAAATGTCAGATGTATTATCTTGTCCTTTTAACAGTTAAAGGGTTTTCCCGTGACTGACAGCGCTAGTCAAAGCATTTGTCAGTTGCGTCTTGTTCCGTGTTCACTACAATTCGGTCTTTTCAATGTAAAAGTCTTCGCTACTGACTGACACACTCATAAAGTCAATCTTTGCCACCATCTAATGGCGTAATAATGTAACTTATGTTGCTGTTCACGGTCAGGGACTATTTTTTTTCGGCAGAAAGAAGGCTTTTAGTGAAAGTTTACTTAATGAAATTTGCATTGATACATATTTTTGGCTTTAATATTTGTATTGTGTGGTAACTGTTTTATAAAAGCAATAAGGTACTCGAGGCTGGTGCTGTATCATGAATAAGTCACGGCTGAAGGGGTTGCAGGCACTCCGCTTCATGTCATGCCTAACAACAGGATATTGAGACACATTTTTACTTAAAATTATAGCAAATTATTGAATGTAATTTCCCAGTTCTTTTTACAACCCTGTTTAAAAGGGGCCTACTTATTTAAGTCTTCAGAATGCAACTCAGGATACCATTGCTATGCACACATTTAATTTGTATTCACTATCTGGTCTAGCAGCTCTGTTTATCAATGTCATCCTACAGTGTCAGACTTACAGTGACAGCAGTTTGATGATATCATCTCCACTCTGTCTTAGAGTGCTGAAACTTGGCAGGATCGTGGTATTAGTGATGCATTGAAACTCACTGTGTACCTGCCTTGCGGTGGATGCTCAGGGAGTGGATTTTAAAGGGCTTCTAAAACTACTTTGAAGTGCTGCTGGAGCTGAATACAAATTTTACACTTGTCAAGCTAGAATAAAAAAAACAAAAAAACAGCCGGGGTTCTTATGTAAGATGTGATGCATCTGTAATGTCACTGGAAATTCATTTTACAGTTTAAACAGTCAAGACTTTTTCATGTGACACATACATAATCAAATATAACCAAAATTATTCATATTTTTGTCGTCTTTTCTTTGCGTCTGTACAAAATATATTTTCTTTGTTTACCTATAATCATTTTTTTTTTGTTTGTTTTGTACAGTTCCAACTGGTTGCAGATCTCTTCCACGATGGTAAAGATGTTGCCCCTCCCTCAGCCGCCAGCAAGACCAACAGGATTAACGTCCGTGCCGCCAAACCTGCTCCAAAAGGCCACAACCGTGACCACAGGAAAAGCGTGGGCACCCAGGTGAGGCTTGGTGTCAAAGGCCAGTTCTTGATCCATATTTGTGCTTGATGGTGGATCCACTGAAGCTTTGTTTATTATGAAGATGAGGTGATTAACATAATGATGAGATGGGAAAAATTCTCTTCCTCACAGTTCAGGAACTCTCTACATCTTCTGATGGAAACGCTGAATGCTACCACCCCTCATTATGTGCGCTGCATTAAGCCCAATGATTTTAAGGAATCCTTTGTGTAAGTTTGGTCTCTTTGTCTCAGTGTTATTCATCTATTAGAACTTATCTAGTTTATCTTGGCCATAAATAGAGAGGTATAGCAAATTCATTTAAGCTGCCAGAGAACATTAGAGTCATGCTGGTGCAGAGACATTTGATTGACCTCAATTGCACTGTAAGTTTCCTCCAACAATCAGACATCAGAGCTCTTCTGAGATTTAGCCGTTCAGGTTATATAAAGTATAATTAGAGACCTAGTTTTCTCAGATCAAAATCAGAAGTGCTTCCCATTTGCAAAATCCTTGCTGATTTTACACTTTTGTTAATTATTTTTCCTTGAAGTGTTTGCGGTGAATGAAAACCTGACAACATTGACCGGTCTGTTCCAAATACTATGAAAAAAATTAATGTTTTGCCTAAATTTAGATCTTGCATAATAAAACAATACAAAAATAAACATAATAAGACATGTTTTACTATATACATCTACAATCTATCATATTAAATGTATTTATTTACTTATTTTTCTTGTAAGATTCTCAATTCTGAGAAAGGGTAGGGTCTTGTTTGGGTCTGTTTGTGTCCTCTGCAAATTCCTGAGCACAAAGGCCCCTTCACGGATGCTAAATTGAGAAGGTTTTGTCAGTCACATGCTCTTAAGGTTGTGAACACATAGTCACAGAGTTTTGAGTCAGATAGCCTCCAGTCCCCGAGTGGACTGCAGCCTCCCAATGCCTCTCTCACGGGAGATGTGCTCTATGCTCAAGAGAAAGATCCGGTAGGTCTAGATAACTCCCCGAATCTCCTGTGGTGTGACATGTTTTGTACCCAGAAAAAAATGTGATGGTTATTGTAAAGATCCCTCACTCCTTTGGCTTATTTCTTGCTTTCTGTAGATTTGATTCTAGAAGAGCTGTTCAGCAACTGCGAGCATGTGGAGTTCTCGAGACCATCCGCATCAGTGCCGCTGGCTATCCATCCAGGTAACCGAGCTACAGATTTCTTTTTAGTGCTTCAGGGCCTCTGTCTTCGGCTTCATGTTCTCCTTAAAAGAGTTGAAAATGAAATTCCATAATCATTCTGAAGCGATTTTAATAATGATTATGGAAATCAAACTGAATACAAGTGTATTTGGTGTCATTTCCTCATCACATCTGATGGTGTTTCTTAGGTGGACCTACCCAGATTTCTTCAGCAGGTATCGGGTGCTCATGACAAAGAAGGACATGACCATTGGGGATAAGAAGCAGGTCTGTAAAAACCTGCTGGAGACCTTGATCAAGGTAAGACTACCGTTGCTAACAGCTCAAATGTCAGTTGTACGCATAATGCTTGCTCTCATCCTGTTATTGTGGTAATACCATGTTTGTCGGGACATTTACCACAGTATTTTTGAAGTTCCTTGTTCATTAATACCATGGTATATAATACCGTCTCTGTATCATGGTATTGCCTTGTTACTGTTTAAGAAAACAGATAAGTTCAGAACATATTCCTATATTAGTAATGAACATATTTCATAAATACATTCTAACAAAAGTTTGGGGTCTAAGATTTTTTTTCATGAAAAATTAATACTTTTATTCATCAATGATGTATTAAAGGGTTAGTTCACCCAGAAATGAAATTTCTGTCATTAATTACTCACCCTCATGTTGTTCCAAACCCACAAGACCTCTGTTCGTCTTCGGAACACAAATTAAGATATTTTTGATGAAATCAAGGTTTTTTATCTCCCATAAAAACCAACGAAATTACCACATTCAGAGGTCCAGAAAAGTAGTAAAGACATCATTAAAATAGTCACTGTGACTACAGTGGTTCAACCTTAATGTTATGTAGCAACGAGAATACTTTTTGTGCGCAAAAACAAAAAAATGACTTTATTCAACTTTTATTTTCTCTTCCCTGTCAGTCTGTTTCGCAGTTGGCGCAGTGAACGCAGTCCAGAGCTTCCGTGTTTATGTCCAAACGCCGGCTCAGTATTGGCCGAGGCTGTTCACGAGAGCACCACAATGTATGCGTGTGATGCTGACGCAGGAGCCGGCCAATACAGATTTGGCGTTCTGATGTAAACATGGAAGCTCTGCACTGCGTTCACTGCACCAACTGCATAACAAAATTGCATAAAACCTACTGCTTCTGTTTGTACAAAATTTGAGTTATCAAAAGTACCAACTTCGGTACCAAGTACCAAACTGTGATGCTTTGAGCACTGTTGAGCAGATTCGTAAACAACTCTGATTGGCCATTGTGTTGACTCGCTCATCGGATATGTCTGTGATTGCCTACAATGATCAACGCACGGGAGCGTTTGAAAGCACACGGAAGTGTTTTTGAATTCGAAAGCGTTTTGAAAGCGGGAATGCAAGTGTTTGAAAGCAGGCATCTATCAGCGGAATGGTCCATGATAGATGCCTTCTTTCAAATGCTCCTGTGTGTATCTGTGAGAGCGCTCGGTCATTGATGACTATTTACAAAGTTTTTGAAGCGTTGATCATTGAAGCCAATCACAGACATATCCGATGAGCGCGTCAACACAATGGCCAGTCAGAGGTGTTTATGAATCCGCTCAACAGCGCTCAAAGCGTCATATTTTTAAAATTTCAGTACCAACTTGGTACCGAAGTCGGTACTTTTGACAACTCTAATGCTCATTTTCAACATGACAAATATTTTATTAGTGTTTATTCAAGGATATTTATCATTAATAAACCTATTATTTGTGACTCTTCCTTTTACTAAATTTCTCCTTCAGGATCCAGATAAGTTCCAGTTTGGAAAGACAAAGATTTTCTTCAGGGCAGGGCAGGTGGCCTACCTGGAGAAGCTCCGAGCCGATAAGTTTCGCTATGCCTGCATTAAGATCCAGAAGACCGTGCGAGGATGGCTACAGAGAATTCGGTACCAGAAGATCCGCAAATCTGCCATCACTCTGCAGAGATACGGCCGGGGTTACATGGCACGCAGGTGAGTGTTTGAGTAGCTTGAACTTCACTGGCACGTTTTTCGCTTTACTAACAACTTGTGTTCTTTCACTGTCCCTTAGACATGCAGAGATGCTTCGCCTGACCCGAGCAACACTTATTTGTCAGAAGCAGTACCGGATGGTACAAGTTAGACGGGAGTATCTGAGGATCCGTCGGGCTGTGATAACCATTCAAGCATTCGCCCGGGGCATGTTCATACGCAGGTTATATCAGGAGGTACTGCACTGCACTTTAATTTATGTTTCACTCTCTCTGTGTTGTTTCTTTAAAGCACAGGTTTAAGTTGCACTTTTTATCTTTTCAGTTCCTGCTCCATCACAAAGCCATTATTATACAGAAGACCGTCCGTGGTTGGCTTGTGAGGAAGAAGTATCTCCATGCCCGATATGCTGCCATTGTCATCCAGTGTTTCTACCGTCGCGTACGTGCGAAGCGTCAGCTCAAACAGCTCAAGATAGAGGCTCGTTCGGCCCAACACTTAAAAAATCTCAATGTCGGAATGGAGAACAAGATTGTGCAGCTCCAGAAGAAGATGGATAACCAGGTACAGGGAGATAATAGGATGCATACATGATTACAGAGCCACCAAAACAAACTGACATGATGTTAATCAGCAATCTCCTTTTCTTTACAGTCAAAAGAGTATAAAACTCAGAAAGAGCAGCTGGCTGTTGCTAACACTGCTCTGGAATCAGAGGTCAATAAGCTCCATAAGGAGCTGGAGACCATTCGCATTCGGCAGGCTGCTGGCACTCCGGTGACATCACTGCAGGAAGAGCTTGAGAAGTTGAGGGCGGAGCTCCAGGAAGCCCACGCCCAGAGGAAGCAGATAGAGGAGGAGTTCAGCAACGAGAAGCAAGGGCTCGAACAGGTGAGAAAGGATGCACAGATACATAGTAGATTTGCCATATTTAGTTTTGGGTATACTTTTGTCTCAGGTATTTTTTTCATATTTCTGTAGGTTTCATTTAAATTGTCTGGGAGTAAATGGTTAAAATAGATCAATGTATTTAGCTTTTCAGTTTCCACACAAAAAATGACACACTGGCTTTTATAACGGCAGCTGTTACATAACTAATGTCTGTCATCCACAAGCACATTTAATAATGCATGGAAATTGTTTAAGAGCTTTGACAAGCTCACAAATGGTCTTCTGAAATGAAATAATCAGATAGTATATATTTAATGTGACTTAATGTGACAATTTCCCTCTTGTTTTATAGTTAGATTAAATAAAGACAGAGTAAATTAAAGTAAGATGAAGTAAATTACAAATATAAATTACAAATATCATTATAAATATAAATGACAGTAATTAAAAATAATATAAAGTATTGTAATTAGACTTAAAATATATATTTTTAAAACTTTAAAAATCTCCGTTATAGTAATGCAAATATGTATATATACACACTACCATTCAAAAGTTTGGGGATGTAAGATTTTTAATGTCTCTTAAAGTCTCCTATGCTTGCCATAGCTGTGAAAAAGTAATTTGGTGAAATTCTAATTTAATATTATTTTAAAATTTAATTTATTCCTGTTATGGCAAAGCTGAATTTTCAGCATCAGTACTCCAGTCTTCAGTGTCACATGATCCTTCAGAAATCATTCTAAAATGATGATTTGCTCAAGAAGCATTTCTTATTATTATCAATGTTGAAAACAGTTGCTGCTTAATATTTTTGTGGATTTTTTTCTAGATTTTTTGATTAATAGAATGTTCAAAAGAACAGCATTTATTTGAAATAGAAATCTTCTGTAACATTATAAATGTCTTTACTGTCACTTTTGATCAGTTTAATCCTTGCTGAATAAAAGTATTAATTTCTTGAAAAAAAAAAACGGACCCCAAACTTTCGAACGAAAGATATATATGCCCAAAATGGGGCTTACTGTATCAAATACTAAGATATTCTGAAATAATTATTCATGCTATTTTAATTCAGCTTTTCACTGATATTGATGTGCTGATAATATAATTTCTATGTATATAAGATTTTTTTAATAATAAATCAGAAAAAAGAGTCTTAAACTTTTCAACCCCTCTATATTTAATTCAAATTGGCTTTCTTACAGTTAAATTTGCTTGTTGATCTGATGGTTTGAACTGAAAGGGTGGTGTGACTGTTTTTTTTTTTTTTGTTTGTTTGTTTTTTGTAGAGGGTAGAGGAGCTGGAGAAAGAGAACACGCTTTTGAAGAAGGAGAAAGAAGAGATGAACCGCAAAATCCAGTCTTCCACTCAGGGTAAGTTTCACGCTTCACAGAGTCACACCCTCGAAGCATCTGGAGGATGGAGTATAAGGAGTGAAAGGATGTGTGACTTGCCTGGAGGGCTGGGCTGGTTTTGTTTGACGCACAAGAGGGTCTGTGTGCAGAAGTGGGACGAGAGGGACAGAAAATGCATTGGATTTCAGTGGAGGAATGTGACCCTGCTTCTTTACCTGCACAACTAAAAGCTGACCATTGTATCAAGCCGGTTCACATGCGAGAATGCTATTTGAAACTCGAGGTTTGGTCTCGATACACTTTTTATTTGTTAAATGTCACTTTAATGGGTTTGTTCCTTAGTGCTGTTCTGCTATCCATGTTGTTTACTTTGTTCAAAACTCAATTCAGAGCTCTGTTATGAATGTAGTAATTGTTTTGCTGACTTTTATCAGTTTGTCATGGGTTTGTTGTTTGTTACAGTTTGTTTTTTTTCAGTAGGAAGCAGAATTTTTAATCTAAGAACTTTCACTGGTTTGTCTTATTGTGTCTCTTTGGCCTATCTAAAGAGGTTGTTATTCCATTGAGGTTAAAGTTGAATGCCATTTACTCACCCTCATGTCATTCCAAATGACTTTGTTCTGCCGAACACACACACACAAAAAGATGTTTCGAGGAATATTTCATCATTTTGTCCATACAATGTATATGGAATCTAGTTAGTGTTGTTTTGGACCCCATTAACATTCATTGTATTGACAAGAACAATTGAAACATTCTTCAAAATATTTTCTTTTGTGTACCAAGTCAGGTTTGGAACAACACAAGGGTGAGTAAATGATTTTGTTTTTTGTTTGAACTATTCCTTTAAAAGATAAGTCTTCTGCAGTTCAAGCGAATAGGACAGTTAAAGCTGGAGGCACAAGCAAGCTTTTATGTGGTAAATAAGATAAAATTAGATAACCAACAGTTTTAACATAGAAATTACCCTATTGTTTTATTATGTCTATGACAGATGAATAACACCAAAGGAAATTGGGGGAATATTTAAGACTTTCCCAAAAATGTTTAAGTGTAGGACCTTCTTTATCTAGCATGTCTGATATGGAGCTTCACTCATTTTTTATATCAGTGATTTCAAATAAAAGGGTCAAAGGATACAATGTCACAAATTTATTATACCTCTTATCTCTTCAAATTAAAATGGCCTGTTTAATGGATGGCTTATCAAACCACTATCAGGCCATAGGTCTGATAGCTCTCAGAATCTGTTCAAAGGATGTGATTAGAGGCTTTCATATAGAACTTTGAGTAGAGTTGAGTAGAATCTGATGCAAGTCTGCAATGCTTTTTTCGGTTGCATTGTGAATGCTGAGTACAAGAGGAGGTGCTTGTTTTATTTCTATTGAGATTACAGAACGAAGAACATATTGTAACCTACACATAGACACTCAAGGGTCTTCTATCAGAGTAATAAAGATTTTTTATTGATCAGTCAAACCGAAGATAAATAAAAGTTGTGTTGTCATCATCAGTATGATATTGCATAGTATTCAAGTGGACTGGGTTACACAAAACCTGTAGTGTGAATGTAAAATAGAGACCTTACGTCTAAAATGGACCAAAAGAGGATCCAGTTTTTCATACCCTGAGATACTGTATAGAGACCTACATTATGAGAAAAAATGTTGTTCACACATAATACAAAAATACTCAAGCTTGTGAAAGGTGATACAAGCAAATATGAGTGAATGGGAGCAGTATGTCGTCTGGCTCATTGTTAAATTCCAGTGTGTGAATGCCTGTGTTGTGTCTCTCAGGTCAAGGAGGTGATGTGTCTCAAAAAGAGAGCCGCCTGCAGGTGGAACTGGACGAGGAGAGGCAACGATATCAGAACCTGCTGAAAGAATATTCCAGACTGGAGCAGAGATATGAAAACCTGCAGGAGGACATGTCCTCCACGAAGGTAATGGTTTGACAATGAGTCTAAACTTCTGGGACATTGTTTTTGTTGTTGTTTTTAACATGGGTTTTACACACTCTAGTTCCATCCCGGCCACCGGAGGAACCCCTCTAACCAGAGCAGTCTGGGCTCGGACTCCAACTACCCCTCCATCAGTATGTCAGAGGCAGGAGACACTGATGACACCATCCAGCAGGTGGAGGTAAAGCTATTTGGCTGAATCTGCTGACATACAACAGCAGGCTTTGAAAAGTGTGTAAAGGTATTTCAGAATGAGCATTAATATGATTTGTCTTCCTGCAGGAGATGGGCATAGAGAAGGCCGCCATGGACCTCAGTGTGTTCATGAAATTACAGAAGCGAGTACGAGAGCTGGAGCAGGAAAGAAAGAGGCTGCAGACCAATCTAGATAAAGTGGAGGAACTGAGCAAACACAAGGCATGTTTATTTGTCAGAGCCCCTTTGCTTTCATTCTCATCTCACAGTTGACAATGAAACGAAACAAAACAAAAAATAAAACCAAACATAACTAAACAAACTAAAATAAAATAAAAGGTAAAAAGAAAATCTAACTTTTTAAAATAAAATAAAGTACAAAATAAAAGAATAATTATTAATAATTATAAATACTCTTTCTTAGCGATACATTTTAAGACATTTAAAAATGTCTCTGTGACTTAAACGAAAGTCTATTGGCCTTAACTGAAAGAAAACTGACCGTCTGACCATTTCATACGGTCTTTAAGGTATTGAATGTATGCATTAATCAAAATAATCTTAAATAATCAAGATTTGCTGATTGTTATTGTGTGTTCATACTTTTCTCCTCATGTTCTCATGATGTTTGTAGTAACAGATCTCTGTGTTGTCATTCAGGCTAACATTTCCCACTTTTTGGTCATAGGTTACTTACAACATAGCCGACCGGTCATAAACTCCAGTTATCTTTTCTGATGGTCCATCATCTGTACTTGCAACAGCATGGTCCTCTGCTTTATCAGTCAGCGCTTGTTTACATCTTTTTTTTTTTCTTTCTTTCTTTTACCTTACAGGGTAGTGAACCCAAGAGCTCCACGTCAGAGGAGGATATAAACGCAGACCTGGCCTACAACAGTCTGAAGGTAAGAGTCAGTCCCACTCGGTGTAATGGTCATGCCGCCCTGCCTCCAGTCAAATGTCTGTCTTAGTACTACTCATTGATTTGTTCTGCACTGGGGCTGCTCTGCTGCTGCTGCTGGTCACGCTGCCTGTTAAACTGTGGGTGAGTGGGACGATACAGAAAGTTAAGACTTGGATTTTTTTTTTAGAGAGCTGAATAATGCCAGGATGGCACATGGATTATGTTTTGCTTTCATAAAGCAACTCAGTGCTACATTTTGTTTATTAAATACTACCATTTTCAAACAAACATTGAGAAGTGCCTTTGTTTAAACATTGAATTTGATGCAGATGAAAACTAGGTTGTGTGAAACAGACAGGATGTTCAGAATGATATACTGTCTGTTAGATAATGTTTATTTCTTAATAGATCTCTCTTTTGATCTGATATTAAGAATTCATTCAATACTTTGTTAGGTTAACTGTTTTAACAGCCATGAGGCAAAGGCAGGAAAGCGATGAAAAAATTACTTTTTCAATGCTCTGTCTAACTTTGTCTGGCCAGAAGTATTATAACAACTAGAAGTAATTCATAGATTAAGCAAAAGCAATGAAAAATTTCTGATTTTCAACATAATCTTGTAACCTTGATTTTATTCAAGTTCTTATCTCCAAGTTGTAAAGACTATACAACACATAATGTAAGATTAAATAGTGATAGCAAAGTAATATAACATGAATAGTATTCAGTTAAAAACTGAATGTATATGAAAGTATTATTAAGAAAATGCAAATATATTCATTCATATAAATATATACACAAATTTTTAATTTTCATTTGATATTGTTTTGCTATCCATCAGTTATTATAGTTAACTTAAGCTAAAAACATTAAAAAAAAAATGTGTTGCTTTAAATAAGTTAAACATTAACTGAAATAAAATATAATATAAAAAATAACTTATGTAAAAACTTAAATGTAGTTTATTATTTTATAAAGAAATAAAAAAAAAAATTATAATAAGGATAAAAACACAACTAAATTACTAAAACTTTTACTAAAATTGAAATGATAATGGAAAATGTAAAAATAAAAATTAATTCAATATATTAATAAAAATTATAATTAGTATTGAAATGATAGTAAAATAGCATTGTGTGTGTGTGTGTGTGTGTGTGTGTATATATATATATATATATATATATATATATATATATATATATATATATATATATATATATATATATATATATATATATATATAATATATATATACACACACACACACTGCCCTTTAAAGTTTGGGATCGGTAAAAATTTTTTTTATGTTTTTGTAAAAAGTCTCTTATGCTCACCCAGGCTGCATTTATTTAATCGAAAATACAGTAAAATAATAATAATTATTAATAAAATAATAATTTTCTGTTTGAATATATTTTATTCAATAATATAACAGCATTTATCTGAAATAGAAAGCTTTTGTGACATACAAAACATACTGTTCAAAAGTTTGGGGTCGTTTTTTATATATATATATATATAATTAATACTTTTATTCAGCAAGGATGCATTAAATGGATCAAAAGTGACAGTAAAGACATTTATAATTTTACAAAAGATTATATTTCAAATAAATGCTGTTCATTTGAACTTTCTATTCATCAAAGAATCCTCAAAGAAAAGTACACTGTTTTCAGCATTGATAATAATAATAAATGTTTCTTGAGCAACAAATCAGCATATTAAAATGATTTCTGAAGGATCATGTGACACTGAAGACTGGAGTAATGATGCTGAAAATTCAGCTTTGCCATCACAGGAATAAATTACATTTTAAAATATATTCAATTAGAAAACAGTTATTTTAAATTGTAATAATATTTTGCAATATTACAGTTTTTTACTGTATCAAATAAATGCAGCCTTGGTGAGTGACTTCTTTCAAAAGCATAAAAAAATCATACTGATCCGGCAGTGTGCGTGTTCTTGTAACATTAAATATGGTGTCTGTTCAGAGTAAGGTCTGTAGCCTTTAGGAACTCTGTCATATCACCTTAATGCAATTGCGATCTTCCTTGGACACCTCACAAGCCCTCAACACTTTCATATCAGTGATCAGTTATTTATCTGAGCACAAGGGCGTGTTGAAACCCCAACAGCAGGCTCAGTATAAAGCTTTAAAAGGTTTGACTCTGACCAGAGAACAAAGTACAAGAATGAAGACACCAGAGCCAAACGTTGATCTGGTGGCTTTGCAGCTGAGCTTAAGTGGAGCTCAAGGCGGTAGAATTACGTAACAGATTTGTTTGTTTTCTTAAAGCGCCCCAACATTGCACTGTGAGCTTATATAATAGTTGCTGATGGTTCTTGTTCTGCAGGGCTCAAATACTCTTTGCGTCTGATCAAAGCTTTAGCTGCAGGCGTTCTGTTACCTTGGATAGAATTACTGCAGTCAGCAATACTTGATTTTTGTATTTTTTTTGTGAGTGCGTCTCTTTCTGTTTCAAAGTTTCTTTATGACACACATACTTTCTGGCTTATTTACAGTTCTTTGCCTCGGGTCACTTTTGATAGATTTTAATAAAAATCAACCATTTAAGTCGTTCAAAATACAGACTTTTTACCCTCTTTCTGAATCTATTCATAAAATCTGTTCTGCTTACAGCGGCAAGAGCTTGAAACGGAGAATAAGAAGTTGAAGAATGACCTGAACGAGTTGAGGAAAGCGGTGGCCGACAGGGCCTCCGAGAACAGTTCGTCCAATGAGCTTCAAGACGGCTACAACCTGCTGCTCAGTCAGCTCAAAGCGGCCAATGAGGAGCTGGATGCGCGCAAGGAGGAAGTCCTTATGCTTAAGACCCAAATTTTGAACTCCACGAGACAGTCTGAGAACATCAACCACATTGTGAGTCTGAAAACATTACCCACACATAATTCCACATACGCATTTTATAAATTTGACCTTTGAGGGCTTCTAATCCATTTTTTACAGCTGTTGTCTTACCAAATTATGCTATTTTAATATGTCCTTGTTATATAAGACTTTCTAATCCATTAGCATCCCATTAGTCTCCAGTGGAGGTACCTTAAATGGAAAACTTCATCTTCTATAAATGCAATCAGACATAGAGACATTGCATGGGAAAGGATGGCATATAATGGGCTTTGATGAAGCTCAGAGTAATTTAAACTCAATGAATGTTGAGTGTAATAGTTTGTCTGAGCTTTACAAAACCTGTACTGCTACTGAAAGTGGCTTTATATCCACCTGCCTGTCTGAATCTGCTGAGGCGGGCAAATCAGAGTCAGTATTGATTACGCTTGGAAAGAAAGCTCTTTTTCTTGCTCTCACTGTTATATTTGTCCCACACAGATATTTTTCCTGTCTATATTAGATTGAGTTCCTGAAATGTAGCGACTATAAACATTGACTTGTTGTTCCCTATTGATCTCATTGTTTCATCCAAACAGAATTCCAATGATGAATCAGAATGGACCAACAACAAGAAGCCTGAGGACGGGGAGGACATTGTGGACGCGCCTGATTCAAAGAAGTAAGGCAGTCCAATCTGCATGATGAAAAGCTTTTAAAGTGACACCAGCTCTCCTCCATGTACTCATTTGTCTTTTTTTTTTTTTTTATGAAATTGGAATTCAGTGCTATTGATCGTTCGCAAGATCCAGAGCAGCTCTCTGATTCAGCTCTTCATGCTGTCCACTTTAATTTTCAGCAGTATACCTTAGTTTACTGGAGAGCCAATCACTGCTCATGAATTGGCATAGTGTGGCCACAAACTCAAACAAGCACTGACAGTCTCAAAACTAAAATGTAAAAGTTACCTGCAATATTTCTATCAAATTTATAGACCACCACTGGCTCATGGTGAGTTAGAGACAACTATATTTTGCATTATTTCCATTTAAAATAGTTGTAAAATTTGAAAAATTGTACTCAAAATTAGCTTTTAACCATATTTAATAGTTTTAAAAAATGTTCCAGATTATTTTTATATTTTTATATTTTGTTGCACTACAGCTTCATGTTTAATGACCTAACAAATTCAGGTGAGCTTTAAAGATAACCAAGCAATTGTTTAGTGATTACAACAATTAATTCTTGATAGAAATTGAGTTACAGTAGTGGCCAAAAGTGATGTCTGGAGAGGATATTTGTTTTTAATCACCCTACAAGTTCAATTAAACCATCAAAATAAGAGGAAAATATTTTATATTTTTGAAATAAATTAAAAGGTTAGTTCACCCAAAAATGAAAATTCTGTCATTAATTACTCACCCTCATGTCGTTCCACACCCGTAAGACCTTCGTTCATCTTCAGAGCACAAATTATGATATTATAATGAAATCTGTTTTTTTTATACTCTATTGAAACCAATGAAATTACCACATTCAAGGTCCAGAAAAGGAATAAAAACATTGTTAAAATAGTCAACGTGACTTTATTCAACAAATTCATCTCTCTCCTGTCATCCTGCTAAGCTATTTACGTTGCAGAGTTTCTGTGTTTATGTCCGAATGGCGGCTCAGTATTGACGAAACGATTCCCTGCACAACTAATAACTAACAAATTTTTAATAATATATTGAATAAAATTAGAAGATGTCGATTTTCCTAGGCTGTGCATCACTTTTGGTCATTACTGTAAGTTGGAAAATATGGATGCCATTTTTATCTTTTCCACCAACTGAACCGCACACAGAATTAATGGATATTATAGGCAGACAGCAAATTATACCTCTATGCTGCCTTTATAAAAAATATTTCAATTTCAGACAAATACTGTTCATCAAAGAATCCTGAAAAAATTGATCAGTTTCCACAACATTATTGTTTTCAGTTTCCACAACTGTTTTCAACATTGACAATAATAAGAAATGTTTCTTGAGCAGCAAATCAGCATATTAGAATGATTTCTAAAGGATCATGTGACACTTAAGACTGGAGTAATGATGCTGGAAATTCAGCTTTACCATCCAAGGGATAAATTACATTTTAACATATTGAAATTGAAAACAGTTATTTTAAATTGCAATCATTTTTATTGAATAAATGCAGTCTTTGTGAGCATAATTGACTTATTAAAAAAAAAAAAAAGGTAGAGGATCAGTGAGGGTCACACTAACATTCTTAAAGTTTGATTTATACAAAATTGTTTTTTAACACCACAAAAGCCAATTTTGCTCCCATTTGGCACTTACTGAGTGTTCATTTTTGACTCTACATAGGAGGGTTCAAAAAAGCAGCTTTAGTACAGTCTATTTAAATTTTCATCTCTGCCTTTTTCTCTTTTTCTCTCTGGCCAGTGCACCCTTAAACCTGAAAACTGTCCAGTATTAATTCAAGCTGCTCTAAATTCATGACACTTTTCTCTCTGTCACATTTTTAAAGTGGTCTTTTGAAACAATCTGAGTCAGAGAGTGACAGATGTTAGATGAGGTACTGATTACCTGTGAAAGAATACATTTTGTTCTCTGTGGTCTCAGGACTGGGCACTTTAAACACCGTCTGATTTCTCATTCATGCGTTTTTCCTACCTTTCTCTATTTCTCATTTCCTGAGATTGCTTAGAAAAATTGCTTGGGCAGGCAGCTCACCTAAAAACTGAAACATAATAACCCAAGTCATAACAGCTACATGACCTCTTTACTTGAAGATAATTCAGATTTGCCCTCATGCTGAAGCAGACGTCTTCACGGACTTCTCTAACCTGCCATGCCTTGCTTTGCTAAACTAACTGGCCCTGCCATCTTGTCATTCTTCTCTTTTGCTTTCTCTCCTCTCTGTCTGCTGCCGCTTCTCTGTCTCTTTGGCTCTCCGTCACTCGGACGCCAGTAAAGCACAAGACTGGGGTTTTTTGAATGAAGATGGGGAGCTTGGTCTGGCATACCAGGGTCTAAAGCAAGTTGCCAGGTTGTGCTTTGATTTTCTTTGATTTCCCTCTAGGTTTAACTGGCTTTTTGTATGTGTAAATGTTAGGCCATTTGGCATATATTGATTTTTGTCGCTTTTGAGAAATGTTTTGAGGGCTAACTAAGAGAGTGAAGCATGTACACAGTTTACACCCACTTATACCATAGTATGGCATTTTTGTATGTGTTCAGACTGCTGGAGGCCCAGCTGCAGACACAGTCTCGACAGCACAAAGATGAGTTGGAGGCTCTTCACACTCAGATCGAACTACTGAAGGACAGTTTAGAGAAGAAGCAGGACATGCTGAACCACTTCTCCACACTTTCTCCTGAAGCTCTGGTGGAGTTCAGCGTACAGCAGGAGATCACACGTCTCACCAACGAAAACCTGGTGAGGACTCATCTAAAAATTATTTTTGTCTTCTTTTTTCCCTAAAATTATCTAGATATCCTTAAAACAAATCCTTAAAATTGTATATACTTGTTTTCAGAATATTTATTATATATACACCCACACACACATATACATATATTATATATACACACACACACAAATATACATATATATATATATATATATATATATATTGTTGAAAATTATATTATTGGTAATCAATATTATTGGTGATGATTGTTCTCCAGGATCTAAAGGAACTTGTTGAGAAGTTGGAGAAGAACGAAAGGAAGTTGAAGAAGCAGTTGAGGATCTATATGAAGAAAGTGCAAGAGCTGGAAGGTAAAATGTTTACATTTGGTCTGTGTGTTTAACATTTTATTTTAGTACAGCTGTGTGCTGATGTGCCGTTATCCTTTGTACAGTTTCTCAGGCCACCAAGAGCAGACCAGAGCTGACTCGTCAGTTCACGGTACAAAGGAAAGAAAAGGACTTCGAAGGCATGCTGGAGTTCTACAAAGAAGATGAGGCCTTGCTGGTCAAGACTTTAATTACAGGTATGTGTGGTTGCTTGCAAGCACGTTTGAATGTGGAGGTCCTATAGTTCAAATTAATACAAAGGTCTTGTCTTTAGACATGAAGCCCAATGTCGTGTCGGCCACTGTCCCCTGCCTCCCTGCCTACATCCTTTTCATGTGCATCCGTCATGCCGACTACATCAACGACGACCAGAAAGTTCATTCGCTCCTTACTGCAACCATCAATGCCATTAAAAAGGTCCTGAAGGTATGTATAATACTGTATATAATCACATCCACACACTCCCACTACCGTCCAAAAGTTAGGGGTCAGTAAGATTAGATTTTTTACTTGTATTCAGCAAGGGTGCATTAAATTGATCAAAAGTGACAGTAAAAACATTTTTATAAGATTACAAAAAATTAAACAGCACAACTGTTTTAAACATGGATATTGAGAAGAAATGTTTCTTGAGCACCAAATCAGCATATTAGAGTAATTTCTAGTGCTGTCAAAATGAATGCATCAATGCATGCAATTAATTTTTTCAGTTTAACACGTTAAAAATATTTAACGCAATTAATGCTGCATCCGTTTTTTTTTTTTTTCATCATAATTTGGTTAGTGTTACATTATATGATCACATTCTTATTCACGCAAATGCTTTTAAACCATTCAAGTGCCACAAGACAAACAAGAACGCGCTGTCTGTGAATGTCGTGTCTGTGTGAGACACGACATTTTCACAGAGAAATCTGTAGCTTTAATAAGGATTAAACTATATTTAATTTATAATTTATGCAGTGAAGACTCTAAAGTGTTTGATAACTTTATTCAATTTCTGTATATTTCCTACCTGTTTGACATGTAGGAAGGCCACAGGTAAATTACATTTATTATAATGGGTTTATGTGAAGATTGTTTTAAGTTCACTTAAATTAAAAGTTATTTTTTTAAAGCATAATAAATGTTGACATTAATAGCTTTCAGTTATACTGTAATGTTGAATGTCTGTAATTAATATTTTTAAAAAATCAATTTCATAGAAACATCAGTACCAGTATTAGTGTCAGTGATTCTGGCCTTCATTCATAAAAAGATGCCATTAAACAAATATTTAAAATATACCCTCGTTAAGTTGTTTCTCCATTAATTTGGAGAGTAACTATGAGTAACAATGAAACCATTACTATGAAACGATTAACTATATAAAAAAAATGTCTCCAAACTCCAATGTTTACAGAAACAAATTGTGATTAATTAGTTAATTTTTTTTTAATCGATTGACGGCGCTAGTCATTTCTGAGGGATATTTCACAATATTACTGTTTTTACTGTGTTTCTGATCTAATAAATGCAGCCTTGGTGAGCATAAGAGACTTTTTTTTTTTTTCAAAAAAGATTATAAAATCTTGCCAACCCCAATTGGTAGTGTATAAGCCCATAATAATAGGTTGTCCATCATGTCTGTTTATATTCATTCTCCAGAAAAACAATGATGACTTTGAGATGACCTCCTTCTGGCTGGCAAATACCAGTCGACTCCTGCACTGTCTCAAGCAGTACAGCGGGGACGAGGTGAGATGTCTCAGTCTTTTTACATTTGTTTATTTTTCTTGCATGTTTGTTCATTGGATATTTTGTCTCGTCCGATGAAGATTTCCGCTGCAAATAAGACGGCTAGCTCAATTTACCATGTATAACCACAGATTCTGTTGCTTCCTCTCTTAGGCGTTTATGACACAGAACAGTGCCAAGCAGAATGAGCACTGTCTGAAGAACTTTGACCTTGCAGAGTATCGGCAGGTTCTGAGTGACCTTTCCATCCAGATTTATCAGCAGCTCGTCAGGGTGGCAGAAGGCATCATGCAACCCATGATTGGTGGGTGCAGAGAGACAAGTTAAAATTGAAATGATTTGCAGATTCTGATATATCATAAGGATATATTATGTTTTTGTGTTTGGTTTTGGTAGTATCTGCCATGCTTGAGAGCGAGAGCATCCCCAGCCTGGCTGGAGTGAAGCCCATGGGCTACAGGAACCGCTCCTCTAGTATGGACTGTGAGAGTGGAGGTCCGACGGGCTACACACTGCAGGCTCTCATCAGGCAGCTGGGACAGTTTTACACCATCATGGCGGACCACGGCCTGGACCCTGAGATCTGCCAGCAGGTGATTCGCCAGCTCTTGTACTCCATCAATGCAGTGACCCTCAACAACCTGCTGCTGCGCAAAGACGTCTGCTCCTGGAGTACCGGCATGCAGCTCAGGTACACATTTGATGCTTTCAGGCCAATCCGTGGACTAGTTATATCTTCAGGAATGTCTGATGAGTGTAACGGCCATCTCATTGGTATCGTTTCAGGTACAACATCAGTCAGTTGGAGGAATGGCTGAGGGGTAAGAATCTGCACCATGGTGGAACCGTAGCCACCATGGAACCTGTTATCCAAGCCGCCCAGCTGTTGCAGGTGAAGAAGAAGACCTCCCAAGATGCAGAGGCCATTTGTTCGCTCTGTACAGCCCTCAGCTTACAGCAGGTAGATATTTACCATTCATTTAACATTTCTTTAGTATTATTTTTTCATTGAATCTTCATAGTCTTAATCTTGCATTTACTTCGCCTCAGATTGTGAAGATTCTGAACTTGTACACGCCGCTCAACGAGTTTGAGGAACGAGTCACTGTGTCCTTCATAAGAGACATACAGGTAAAACTATATACACACACTATGGACATACACTTGATAGGCTAAACCAAAACTTCAGTAGTTCATACAAAATCAGTGAAATTCCTAATACTAACTTTACACCCACTAAAACCACTAAAACCATATTACCAAAATAATATGCCACAGAACACACTCCTACTTAAAAAGTTCAATATTAACAAATTCAATGTATAGTTAATAATAAGGAATATTTATATTTAATTTATATAATATAAAATTATAGAAATATTAGTTGAAAAACAGTTTTAAATATATTAGTATTTCATAGTATATCAGTTTGTAATTTTTCATTTTAATATATATTTAAAATGTATTTTTTATTTCATGTGATGGTAAAGCTGAATTTTCAGCAGCCATTACTTCAGTGTCACATGATGCTGCAGTGCTTAAGAAACATTTCTTATTATTATCAATGTTTATCTTATTATCAGTGCTGAAAACAATTTACTGCTTAATATTTATGTGGAAAGCCATAATACTGTGGGGAGTTTTATAGGATTCTCTGAATAGAAATTTCAAAAGAGCAGCATTTATTTGAAATAGAAATCTTTTGTAACATAATAAATGTCTTTACTGTCATTTTTTTATCAATTTGATGCATCCTTGCTGAATAAAAATATTTCTCCTAAAAAAAAAAAAATTCTCACTGACCCCAAACTGTTGCACATGGTAGTGTAAATAGTTTTTTTATTATTATTATTATTCATGGAATAATTAAAAGCTTTCTCTTTTTATTAAACAAATATTGTTGTTTGGTTAATTTTAAATTTATTTTTAGATAGATCATTGCACATCTGTTAGTTCTGTTATACACTGTTTACCCATATATTTTAGCATATAATTTCTTTTTCTTTTTTCCTTTTTTGAACAAGTGCATTTGATCACTCATCAGAGTCTTTTTTTTTCTACATACAAGCATTCAAAAGCTTTAATAATTTATTATTGTTTTATAATTTATTGACTTCTTAAGGAGCATGTCTAATAAATATTCCTATTTCCCTCTGCAGAATCGCCTCCAAGATCGGATAGAAAACAACCAACTGCTGGTGGACACAAAGTACACCTTCCCTGTGCTCTTCCCCTACACTCCTTCAGCGCTCAGTCTGGAAACCATACACATCCCTGCCTCCCTCAGCCTGGACTTCCTCACGCGGGTCTGACATCTCAATCTTCCTGTCTCACTCTGAGCTCTATTGAGTCAGACCTGCGGCCTGCAGAAATGAGAGCGGGCCCCTTCGCAGATCTGCTAACCCGCAAACTAACAACAACCAAACGTGTGGGATTTACAGTATCGGCATTTAACGAGACTTACAGTCTCCCTGACCGACTAACTGTGGTGCGGTTTCAGTGAGCCCGAATGATGAGAGGTGTAAATAAGCTGTCTGCCTTTGACTTTTCTTTTATAACATTCAACCAGTTTTTTCTGGGCTACTGATTAATACAAGCAAGACTGTTGTTTGAAGAAAGTTAAAACACTATATTTGGTTTGGGATGTGTTTGTCTTTGACTAATTCTTATTAATTGAGTTTAATCTAAACAAAAGTAAGAGGGTTTTGGGCTACTGACATGTTACACTAATGCAAGATGTGCGTGTCCACACTCATGTATCTGTATTAGTATGCACTGATTTCTTTGTGTTTGTAATGGAAAAGTGTCTTTTATTTCCCTTGCTTGTTCTGGAGCACAGTCTCATCTCAGAAACTTGGGCTCCCACTGAAGCAACACCACCGTCTCATTTTTTTTTTCTAGGAGAACTTTTAAAATCGGCTGCCAAGATTTATCCCCAAAACATCTTGCAGAAAGATGCAGGAAATCTTTGCATTGCAGTGGCTGTTGCCAGTGACCAATCTGGATCAGTCTCTCCGAACAGGGTCTATTTAAGCTTTTCTTTTCGAAGAATCAGTTGCAGAGACTTGGAGCCCTGAATCAGTTATGTCACAGGGTCAACAAATTGAGCCAATCATGAAAGTGACATTGACAAGTTGAAGTATGTGGAACAGAGAGGACGAAGATGAGGACAATGAGAGGAGTTTGAGCTGGGATGTTTAATATTCTATTGAAATAAATAATCCTGTGATTGTTGTTTGTTGGTGGGATCTAGAATGTGCCGGAGGGCATGTGCAAGTATGATGAAGAAACATCTCAAGAGGCGTCATATATACTGGGATGAGTTGTTCGGTGTACAGAAAAGACATTCTCAAAACTACCAGGTTACATCATGAAAGCAGTTATCACAATTTACTTGATACATTTGCACAGCTCTGTAAATGAATATGTGCAATCAAATAGCAATAACCATTCACTGTTTACTTTAAAAATTAAGAAGAAGAAAAAACAATATTTTATACATTCACTTACAATTTTCCCCTTTTTTTGTATGTTGCCAACAGAATGGAAAGAATTGTGCATCATGTCAATGCAGGATACTGTACTTTGTTTCAAAGTGATCATCTTTTAGCTTTTAGGGTTTCAAAATTTCTACAAAACAGTCAAATTATCATGTATTGCACTATCGTTTTCTGGATGTAATTAAAGTAGTTCTTTCAATGCCAATAAAGTAAGAACTATACATTTTCGTATTTGTATTCTTTTTTTATTTTGTAAATATATTGGATATTTATTTTGGCCGTGAATTTCAAATTGACCATAGTTACTTTACATGGTTCAATCCTTTAGTTTTTTTTTTTAAGGCTTCTTCTTTTTTTTTTTTTTACTGCCCTCTACTGACAATACTTGTAACTTATCTGAAGCACAAGTCGAGTCAGAATAGAGCTCTGTAAAATTTTATAGCTTTATCATAATTACTGATCCGTTTGAGTTAGAAGAGATGTACATATTTTATATATACTATTTCGTTTTTTCATTGACACTCCAACAGTAAGTACAATTTTGCTCCATTTCACACCATGCATGCTATTTTCTAGCACGGAACTCACACGTTAAACTCGACACCACTGCTGTCGCATTAACCACAGTTTATTCGGGTTTCATTTTTATGCTTCACTTCATGACACTTCTTGATTTAATTTTAACTTTAATATTACGTGCACATGAACATGTCGAGTTTAGACCAACTAATAAGTAGAGAGCATGAAACCTTATGAATATAATAGTCAGTGGTTTCTGAAAGAACAGTATTATATCCCATTCTGTGGAACTTTCTTTCCATTGATACACAAGGAGCAGTAACTGATTCTCTCACTTTCCCTGTGGTTACTGTTCCTCCTGTCTGCAGTGTTGCCAACTTAGCAATTTTGTTGCTAGATTTAGCAACTTTTCTGACTATCCTAGCAACTTTTTTTTTGAAAAGCAGCTAACAACAAATTTTATTTGGCAACTTTTAGAAACTTTTGAAAAGTGCCTCAAACAATAAAAAGGCACATATTTTCATCTAAATTACACAAAAAGAGGAAACCATTGAACAGCTAGCCAGCCAAGCAGCACCTCGGCCTGGAGAGAGCTGAAGAAAGATACCTAACAGTACATCATACAGTGCCCTCCACAAATATTGGCCCCCTTAGTAAATATGAGCAGCTATGAAAATAAATCTGGATTGTTTATCCTTTTGATCTTTCATTCAAAAAAATTCACAAAATTCTAACCTAAAACAATTGAAAGTGGGGGAAAACTCACATTATGAAATAAATGTTTTTCTCCAATATATGTTGGCTACGATTATTGGCACCCCTAGAAATTTTTTATGAGTAAAATATCTCTGAAGTATATTCCCATTCATATTTACATTTTTTAGCACACCAGGGTGATCATGAACATGAAATTGACCATGACTTCCTGTTCCACAGGAGTAAACATGAGGAAACACAAAGGCTTAATCTTAATCTTTCATCACAATGACTAAAACCAAAGAATATAGTTCTGATGTGCAGCAAAAGATTGTTGAGCTTCACAAAATAGAAAGTGGCTGTAAGAAAAAAAAAAAAAAAAAAAAAAAAGCACTGAAAATCCCCATTTCCACTATCAGGGCAATAATTAAGAAGTTCCAATCAAATAAAGATGTTACAAATCTGCCTGAAAGAGGACTTGTGTCTAAATCCTCCTAATGCGTGGTGAGGAGGAAAGTTTGAGTGGCCAAATATTCTCCAAGGATCACAGCTGGAGAACTGCAGAGATTAGTTGAGTCTTGGGGTCAGAAATCCTAAACAAAATTACAAAACAGCACCTACATCCCCACAAGTTGTTCGGGAGGGTTTCAAGAAAAATCTTCTGCTCTCATCCAGAAACAATCTCCAGCATATTCAGTTGTCAGACAAGACTGGAACTTAAAACGGGAACGGCTTCTATGGTCAGATGAAACTAAAAAAGAGCTTTTTGGCAGCAAACCCACCAGATGGGTTTGGTACACACATGGATAAAAAGTACCCCATTCCCACGGTTAAATATACTGCTGGATCTTTAATGTTGTGGGTCTATTTTTCTGCTGGAGGTCCTGGACATCTTGTTCAGATACATGGGATCATGGATTTCTATCAAATACTAACAGATAAAAAAAATCAAAACCTGCTTCTGCTAGAAATCTTATAATGGGCCGCTTCTGCTCAATTATCCAAAACAAACATCAAAACCAACACAAAAATGTTTCACTGAGCACAAAAGGAAGCTTTTGCCATGGCCATCCCAGTCCCCTGACCTGAACCCTAAAGAAAATGAGTGGAGTGAACTGAAGAGAAGAAGCACCAACATGGAGCTGGGAATCTGAAGGATCTGGAGAGATTCTGTATGAAGGAATGATCTCTGATATCTTGTCAGGTGTTCTCCAAACTCATCAGGCATTATAGAAGACGACTCAGAGCTGTTATCTTGGCAAAAGGACGTTATAATAATTGTGGCCAATGTGAACTAGATAAAAACATTTATTTCATAATGAGCTTTCTCCCCCTTTTTCAATTGTTTTACTTAAATGAAAGTTTAGAATTTTGTGATTTATTTAAATAAAAGATCAAAAGGATAAACAATGCAGATTTATTTTCACAGCCACCTTTGCTCATATTTACCAAGGTTGCCAATATTAGTGGAGGGCACTGTATGTGAATTAAGTTGCTAGTTGCAATTGTTCAATAAAAATTGTTCATTTATGATACAGCATGTTATTAGCTTGTTCCTATCATTGCTGTTCAGTTAGGTACACTGTAAGAAAAATATGTAGAAAAATGGAAAAGGTACTGGTAATTTTCTGCCAGGACATTATCCGTTAAGTTGTAACCCTATAACCCTAAAACACAAAATGCAATGCCTAATTTAAAATACAGGTTTGTGCCCTATTTTTTAGCACATTAACCACCAATACACTGCTTAAATTATAATTGCTCAGAATGTGTAGTTTTACTAGTTAATAAGAAAATACATCAAATGTAATTGTTCAAAAATGTGTAACTCTTCAATAATTCAATGTTGTATTTAAAGATAAAAATATCTGATCATAGAATGTTGTTTATATTACTTTTACAAATAAAATGTTAATATTATTTTTTACGAACAAATCTAAATTGACATTTCAAATCATATTTTCCACTGAGATTTGAGTAATCTCATTGTGTATTCTATGCAAAAATGCACATCATATTCCTCTGGCCTGTTCTCTTTTCTCAGTCATTCTTCAAGTCTCCCTCTTGCTCACTCTCCTCCCCCATCATGAGTGTATACGCCCCCTACTGCTGATTGGCTAGTGTGTTGTGGTGTACGGTCTTATCCACTTTCAACATCGTTTCTCAGAAATCACTTACTGCTCCTTTAAGTTGCATATACCTGAGGAAAAAAAAATGTAGGACAGGACTTGATTTTGTCCATTGGGAATTGATTGGATAGTTGAGGGAGCGGAAGTTATTTTGATTAAAGATTATGAGGGCACATGAATTAAAAAAAATAAAATAATGATGCGCATGGATAAATAATTTATAATAAATTCAGCAGTATTCCATAAACAAACAAGAATTGTCCATTTTGATTTCAGGACGACATTAACGTCTTGCGTATTGAACTGTTGTACAAAAGCGATATTGTGCACACTTGTGCTTAATATAGCTTAAGCTTATATGCTTAATGCTGTATGAACAGTATTTTGTTATGTTCAATAATATATTTAATATGCCAAATGCATACTATTTAACGTTCTAAATGTTAGAACAAGTGTCAGGATTATGAATCTAAAAGTAAGTCAAAATTTCAGCAGTGCTGACCACTTTTGAATGTGATTCAGATCAGTACTTTAAATCTTTTGATCTGTTTATCTCTTTTTTTCAGTCTCTCTCACTGCTTTTAACTTCCTCGATGGGGTCTTGTGAATGTGGCTGTGCACTTTTTCCCAGACATATGAGCCTTGTGGTAACGGTTGTAGGATGGCAAGACACGCCAGTTCATTTCACTTGTCTGCTCAACCTCTGTTTGTGGTAATGTTTTTACAGGAAGTCATCACATTTTGGCAATGCAAGCTCCTGATGGTATATCGAATGAAAAAAAAAAAAAACTTTAAATTTACAACTTAAAAAACTAATTTGGCAGATACAAATAGCCAACCACAACCAACAGCTAAAATATCTTAAAATATCTTACAATAATACAGAATTTCTTTAAAAAAAAGAAAAAAAGAAAAAAGTTTTAAACAAAGAAAAATCTGCTGTAGTCAGTAAAAACTGTATCCATAAAGTGACTTGCTCCTCCCTCTATACCATCTGCTCGCTTTACAGGGGTTTGTAGAAGCTCAAAGATCCCGACCTCAACCAAAGATGAGGGAGAAGAGTACAGACACATTAAAAAATAGCGCCCTATGGTAAATAAGCCTTGAGTGTAGATACAGACAACAACTGTATGCAGAGAAACCACCGAGGCTGTTGTTGTGAGATGTTTTTGTGCGATAGGGGCCTACAGCGATAGAGTGTGGTTTCAGAGGGGAGGGGGAAGGGGCTCTCACAATGCAACTCAAAAGTGCTCGTCGCATCTTTGAGCACCACGTTATGCTGCTCCAACGATGCCCTTCAGCCACGTGGTGACTTACAAACCTCTCTGGTTATTGGCACCGACCGAAGGAAAAGATGTCTCACTGTTTCTGCGAAAAACACAAATGACTGAGCTAAAACGCACTTGCTTTCTCCCCTTTCCCCACCTCGTTTTCTTGTTCTCACATGATCATCGCTGAGCCACGGCATGTTAACCGCAGTAGTCGCCCACGGACGCATTCGAGAGTACTTAACACTAGCAACCCTGAAACCCTCCTCCTCCCACTGATGCTGCGCCATCCTACTCTGTATGCCTCAAAATCTCTTGACAACATGGGACTTTTCTGTTTTTGCACACCTTTTTGACACCTTTATAACCAGAGATAGTTGTAACAAGGACTAAATGTCAATATCTTGAAAAAGTGAAAAGTTCAGTTATACAAATTTTTTTTGTTGCAGTATTTTGCAGTAACAATTAGTATGTTTTCTATATATGAAATGTACTTCAACAGCAATATATGACTATTAAGTTAGTAATAAGATTAGATCCAGTGCTTGAAGTGGGCCGGTATGCACCGGTAGGCAGTTCTCTATTTTCCCTTTAGCGTACCGCCAGTTTACCTTGCGTACCGGTGTTGTGCCGAATTCTGACCCCCGCCAAAATATTAACCCCTATTGGTAGGTTTAGGATTAGGGGTGGGGGAGGAGTTAGGATTAGGGGTGGGGTTAGGATTAGGCAATCAGGTAGCGACTTCAACGAGGGGGGTAATAATTTGGCAGGGAGTCGAAATTCGGCACAACACTGGCACTTTTATTTTTCCACTGGATTACATGCTTTTACTAGGTGGATTTAACCAAAAAGTTGTGCCATTTAACTTGACCTTTGTCATTGTTAAGACGAGGATATTTGATTACTAATTACCCAAGAAAGCACACGTTTTCTGCCAGATTCAAGACAGAATGCTGATTTCTTTTAGGATTATCAAGATTGCCACACCACATCCATTTATGCGGTTACTCAATGGGTCAAAAAACAAATTATCAGCTATGATCAGATGTAAAGACCTTTCACTGCTTTTTGCCAAATAGAAACGCATGTAGAGTCATACTGTGAAGATCTAGTATTGCTCATGCAGTGCTGCGATTTTTGCACAGGTTGAAACACTTTTAAAGTTTGGCGAATCAAATCAAATCTTTGTTTTTTAATTTTTTTTTACATGGAAATTCATATAGTCCTAATGAATCAATGAAAATGAATCAATGTTCTCTGTAGATACAGGAAATATGCAAATATACAGCTGAGTAACCACAGTCTCTCCACAACACAATCACACTTAAATAGACAACACTAGGAAAGGACTAAATATTGTTGTGTATCCTCAAGACTTTTAATTCATGTTTCTTCAAAGAAATCATTCTTTAGGTCATGCAAATATCAGTAGCCTTTATATGATCATGATGGTTTTTTTTAAACTCAGTACAATCTACAGTAGTTTATGGTAGGATTAATTTAAAGGACCTTTAAAATTGAACGTCTGTGTGATTTTTGTTTTGGACATTAATCCAGTCTTGTCTGTGACTTGTTCGCTTTGTTTACAGGACAGGTAGCAGCTCAGATTGATGACGTTCTGGCCTCATTTTCACATAAACCCATTTGCTGGAGGCGACAGGAAGTGGGTTGTAATAGGTTACCACTTGTTTTTGTTTTTTAGATTGAAGGTACATGCTGAGCGAGGACTTTTTCATTTAATATTTAGCTGCACTTCTTGCAAATAGTCTGTAAGCAATGCCTGAAAATCTGGCAAAACAGTTTTTGTTGATTTTAAGGTTACTTCAAAGATTCAAATTAATTAAAATAATAATAATTATTATTATTATCATAAAAAACACTAACTTTTTCATTCATTAAACTAAATCAAATACGCAAAAATCAACTTAATCTCTGATATCTGCTAGTAGGATAAATAAATATTACAGTGCTTTATTCTCGTTCCAATCTTCTCTTGCATGTCATTTTGTAACATAAGGATGTAAGCAGATGTTTACTATATCTCCTTTTTTCAGGCATCAGTTTCATTCCAACTACCAAAATGTTTGCAGCACAGTTTTGTTTCATTCAAAACCACAGCCTCTGTCTGCTTTGGTCTGCCATGGTTTGACCTAAATAAAGTGCTGACTGTTCTCCTGCAAGATGCAAAACTTGATGTAACTGCTGTACAGCTGTTACTTATATTACCGAGTGGTGGTCCTCAACTGGTGGGTGGCAATCCAAAAATGTGTCGCAGGGTTGTTCAGATATATGTGTGACAGCAGCAAGAAAACCATCAAATTAACTATTTAATCATTCATAGGACACCATAACGCTATGTCTTTTGTTTGCTGACATCAAAGACGGCATCAAAACGGCATTTTTACGGAAACGTACCTCTCACTTGGTAAATTGGTATACACCCTTACTGTTTATGCTGTTTCAAAATTGCCAATTTTCATATAGTCACGTTAAAGGTGCACTGTGTAACATTTTTTGTTCATAATTAACAACATTTAAATAATGAGTCAATATATCAATCCTTTTTCCAAAACGTGGTTTTGTCTTATCATGATTCACTATGGTAAGCCTATTATAAGTGTTTATATTTTAGACGTTCATACGACACTTGCCCATACGTATCTTATCATATCTGTAAATAGAGAATAGTTGCTCTGGTTACTTCGACGCGAGTATGGAGTGGGAGTGGCATAGGTTAGTTGCCACAACGAGCGAGAAAGGTTGACATGGAGCACACTAAATCTTGAACCTTTGGTTATTCACCAGTTAAAAGAAAAACGCCGAACAGGGGAGAGTCTGCTGGCAAAAAGAGAATGCGTCAGAGCTCGTAATAAAACAAGAATCAACATTGACTTGGCTTTTCAGAGATGGCGAGAACTGAGGGATTTGAAATATTGTAAAAGCGATGTGGAGAAGGTGTTTTAATAACTCAACAGGTGAGTAAGCTATTTTATTGAGAAGATACATTTCCATATGTAACTCTCTAACAGAGTTAATTGTGAAGCATTATCTATTGTGAAGGGTCATTTCATTATGGGTTTTTGTAGCGCTGTGGTGGAATTTATTTTCAAGGAAGTACTGTGTCTATTAATGGGTATAGTTACAGTGATGTCTTCAGCTAGAGATCCTTTCCATCTAAATGGGTTATATCTCATAAGTCTAGTAGTGAATGTTTTATGAGTAGTAGGATAACATATTCATCTGCACAGTCATCCAGAGAAAAAGCACAACCAAATCAATGTTCTTCCGCAAAATGCATGCAGTTTTGTTTTAACCGCTAGAGGGCCAAAGTTACAGTGTATCTTTAATCATTTTGAATTTTGTTGAGCCTATCATGTAGATTTCATATCTGATTGCAGGGACATTTTTTGTTACTTTTTACGCTAAAGAATTTTGGTACCTCCTCTTCTACTTTTTTAAATTTTAATTGTTTACTTGAAATATAAGACATTTCTGTGACATTTTCTGTTTATTACTTTCAGTGCCGTTCAACTCCCAGCACATGTAATGCTCTCTTACATGTCTCTTTCAGTCACATGTAAGAGATATCCTGTTCTCCCACACTCTCTCTCGCTCTCTGTCTCTCTACCACTCTGTCTCTCTCTCTTCCTCTCTCCTCTGAAAGTACCACTGAGAGTTGAACTGTGAGCTGTCACTTGTCAGTAAATGAGTGTGAGTAATGAAGACATGTCTCTCGAGTGATTTACGCCTGTACTGCTGGAAGAGAGATGGCGGGTGTTTTATGGATGCTTTTTGTTGTTTTCTGTCCTTTAATTCTGTCTGAGAGTGGAGATGATGGTAAGTAAATTGAGATTTGAGACAATAAACTGAGAATTTAGAGATTATTATAACTTTTACTTTTTTATATGTTCTGAATAGGAGTGATTAATATAAGCTGTTTAGACTGCATTATGACTAAATGTAGCTAGATTGTGTGTAGTGGTTTTTGATATGATCATAAAGAGATTCCTTTGGGGAAATTCATATGTGAAACAATCATTTAAGCTGGTTTTCATTGAAGCACACTAACAAGGACTTAAGGGTGACTAGAAAAATGCTGGTTTAAATGCTTTTACATTTTAGATTGGCCTGAGAAAGAAGTGACCTGCACATCCACTTTGACCCTCAAACAGAATAACCTCACCTGTTCGCTATATGATGACCCCATTGAGGAAGTGAAATTTGCGAAACTCTGGTATTTCATTAGACATATTTACTATAATTTGGTGTGGAATATATGTCAGTAAATGAATATTTTAAAAGTCACTATAGACTATGTTTGAATGTAATCTGAATTAATGTTTGCTCTAAGCACTGATGTTTTTTCTTTCCTGTTTAGCCAAAGTAGAGAAAAGACAAAGTGTAAAAATGCTACTCTAGGACCACAAAACTTTACTTTTGAGAATGTGATGATTGTGAGTACATACAAGCTTGAAGTACACATGGGAGATGTGGATATTGTAAAAGTCATTAATCCACAAAAAATTGGCAAGTCTATCTATCAAGCGATCTATCTATCTATCTATCTATCTATCGATCTATCTATCTATCTAATCTGTCTTTATCCTTGCAGTCAAAATCCCAGCTCCTGAAATAAAGCTTGCCACTTACATGGAAGACACAGAAGAAGTTTTTATATGGTTTGAACACAGTCATGAATATGTTTCCAACCCTAACTTTCAAGTGGAAATATGGAAGGACAAAACTGCAAACAAGGTGTTTTTCCCAACAACTTGACCTTTCCTGAAATTTTAAGATGGAATCATTTCGAGTTCATTTAACTAATAAACATTACATATGTTTTCTTTCTTTACAGCCCATCGGCCCTACAATTAAATATAGGAACTTCAGTATCAGCAAGGACAGACTTGATGGAGATGGTGTTTACTATACACATGTTAGAGCAAAACCTGTAGGGTTTTTTGACGGTGACTGGAGTGAGTGGAGTTCAACTGCCAATTTCACTATAAAAAGTGAGTGGATCATTGATCAGTTACATGAGAAATAAGTCAATAGGGTAATGAGTGAATGTTGTATACTATGTTTAGTATGATAAATACCTAAGAGGACTTAATCTAAAGGAGCCAAGAAACCTTGTTGGGTTTTTAATGCACATAATTGGGTAGGTGAACAATCAAATAGCTTTGAGTTTGAGAAAATGTGGAAAAACATTATTTGTCAAGTCTGATTAAATGTGATTGATGTAAATGATGACACATGTTCTACATTTACTATCAAAGCAAACAGTACTGAACCTCTAAAGTCACTATCACCTCTTCACATCACCATCGGCTTCTCCATCTTTCTGTTGCTCATCAGTTTGGGGGCCTTGCGATGGAGAACGCAGTGAGTGTTTTTTTTTTTTCATCTCATTTAAAAACCCACAAGATTTATTGTATTTTTTTTAAACAAATGTACTAATTGTTTTCTCGCCCAGTATAAAAGGCTGCATCACACCAAACATCCCACACCCAAAGGCAACTCTTGCACAAATGCACAGGGCAAGAGAGGTAATTCAATTTGTCGTGTCTTATTGCTTCACTTAACGTTCTGCAAGATTAAACAAACGAAACATGCTCAATGTCCTCATGCAGACTGTTTTTGCATTTTCAGGGTCTTCCTTTCACTTTCAGTCCTGAGATATTCAGCGATGTTTTCATACACCGGGTGGATTACGTTGATGAAAAACCTTCTGACCCTGAGCTTGAGGACAGCCTGAATGAATGCTGCTATAGTCAAACAAGTTCCTCAAATGCATCAGTGAGTGAAATGGACATGAATGCAGAGGAACAGCTTCCAAGAGAGCAGTCACACCTGAAAATTAGATTGTTAGATGAATCAGATTTGTCAAAAGGAAGAGAAAATAGTGGCATTCAGGGTGTAGCGGCCCCTCAACGAGAATGTAAAGACGAAGCCTATGTCACTATGTCCAGCCTCTTCAAAACACAATGAAGAGACCAGTTAAGACAATTCCAGTTTACTGGTGATTTTACAGACCCTCGGTAGAGGATGTTATTCTGCGTACGATATAAAAGGTTAACTAACATTGTATATGATGTATTTAATAACCCAAGAAACCTGTAATGTATAACAAGATGCTTTTACACGTCACTAGACTTGTCCAGTTTGTAGCTCTGACGCTGTTTGTACATGTCATAGCACTCATCCACAGGTTTCATTTTCAACCAAGCATCATGCGCTGCTGTCGTCTCCATTTTGGTAGCCAATTTCCTTCTGAATATTTCAGAAACACTTTAGACAGAAGCATTAAGTGTGAATAATTTCTGATCTCATAACACATATACTTAGACCTCATGTAACTGCTGCTAGCCTCAGTGTCCTCTGCCAGACATGTTTCCATGGATATTTTCATCCAGATATCTACCTGAGTAAATCTGAGAGATTTTTATGCTGTTAACCTCACGCACAACTTTCAAAAGGAATCCATCCAGTTTAAGCGGCACTTTTTCAATGATCAGAGGATTAATTTATAATGATCACAAGAAATATTTTCTGTGTATATAAAAAAGCATCTGCTCGTAATGCTAATTTTGTAATGCATTTATCGTTTTATATATATATATATATATATTAACAGATGTGTAATAAAGGAATATATAAAAATATTTTAATTATGAAATATTTAATTGATATTTACAAAGTTGCTACATTTGTCTATAATTCAAGTTGTTCGTTTTAGTTCTGATGGAAAAAATTATAAGCCCCATGACAAACCATCAGTCCACGTGGCCATAGAATAATTTTCATATGAATCACTTTAAGGGACTTTTCTTTTTATAGCCATTATAAAACATTTATTAAAAGAGTCACTTTTTATAAAATAGCATTTGCAATAACATGCATAACAAAATCTGAATCACAAGAATTCCATGTATCCTCATATACCACACTGGTTTTAGTTATGATGCAACAAGGTATTTTACCCTAAAAATCAGTTAACTTACCAATAACAAAACTCACACATTTTACACATAATTCAAGCTTCTACAGTACTTCCGTTATTTCATTTTCCAGATTCATTGTTATTTATCCTTATACATTTCAGTTGTGCCAGGTTTATTAACCCTAACTTGCTTTGATTTTACAAGCATTATCAATTTGTTTACAAGCAAAACCCTTCATAACTTCCATGCACTCTTCATCATTAAAATAAAATATGCATCATTATCGATTGAAGCACTGACTCCACTGTAATAGTTCCAGAATTCATCTTTTGTCACCTGTAGATGGAAAAGAAGAATTAATGTTATCAAACAAACTGGTAGCTCTTGGTAGACCCAAACCACACCCAGAAGAATAATCCCAACCCGGGAAGATAGCAAGAAATTTCTGAGTGAATTAATACAAGACTTAGTTTGTATTTGAGTTTTTGGGTGTTTCTCATGTAGGGATCCAAGCAGGTGCACAGGCAGCTTTCATTAGCCAAATAAAGAGGATGCACACAATCACAAGACACAAAGTCTCGCAACAATACCACACCACCTGCGTTTGTTAGATGGTGTGTGGCTGATTCTGGAATAAAACAATACATAAGTGCAGCTGCTTGTCCTCAGTGAGAAACACTGTGTGCGATTAGTAATTGGTTGAATTTTTTTTTTTGATTTTGTGAGGTAGATTCCCAAAACCCCAAAGTTAATAGTTGTTAGACACCAAAGGTAAACTTGCCACCTTATTTTACACTTGACCCTGTCAAAACTGTGCCTGTTGCTATCACTGTAAAAAAAATGATTGTGTTTTTAACGGTAAAAGACTGTAAATATACTGTACATTTAATGTAATTTTACAATAAATACCATTAAATTTACACTTTTTGGAAGTGAAAAATAACAAGTCATTGTATAATCAGAGTTTATACAATGACTAAGCAGAGTTAAAGTTAATGAGATAATTAAGCGATTAATTAAGTGATGGTTGAGTATTAGTGATGAACACCTGCTGTTAACAAGCAGAATCACTGAAGAAAAGAGAAACACAAAAACTACAACTGACTTTAACTCTGTTTCAGGGTTACTTTAACACTATTTAGAGAGGGATCATATGTACTCCAAGTAGAGTTGATTTTTACTCTGGGGATTTTTCTGTGTATGGTTTTGAACTGTAAAATACACAGTAAACTAAGTGCTGTCCTGTAAAACCTAAAATGTTGCTACCATATTTTTTACAGTAGAGTTCTGGCAGCCACAGCTGCTGTAAATTTAACAGATTTTTTTTTACAGTGTGTAAAATAAGCAGTTATGAATCGGAATTAGTACAATATAAACCTTTTAATTACACTGTTTTGAACTGTAAAATAGACAGTAAACTAAGTGCTGTCCCATAAAACCTAAAATGTTGCTACCCACAGCTGTCTTTTTTTCTCCGTAAATTTTTACAGGGATTTATATAGATAGATAGATAGATAGATAGAGAGAGAGAGAGAGATTACTGTATAATATATATTGTCTCCACATTTTAGTCTGAAATTAACATGTTTGACAGGGTCATGACAGGGTCAAGACATGCTTTTGCTGAAGGTTGACCATCTTTGTTCTTTACCCTAAAATAGATGCTTCAGAAGTTTAGTCAAGCTTCCATGCATTTTTCATCATTACTATAAAGTAGATATCTGTGTCAATGGATGCGCTCACGCCGGAGTAGTAGTTCATAAACTCCTCTTTTGTGACCTGATGTATGGAGACATATAGCATGATCAAAGAAAACACTGTAGAAATTACTTCTTACGGTGCCACCGATGGAACCGGGTGGTGCTTAAAACCAAAGATATAGCAATCTTATTCTAAAGATGTCTGTGTAATATTAATACATTTTTATGTTGGATACTATAAGTTTGAGATGAGACAACTTTTTTCAGCATCTTCATACCTTTCCATCCTTGTCATCCGGAGAGTCAAAACTGTCCAGGAATTTGCGGAATACTTGGTCTTCGGTCCACTCACCATTTTGATATTTGGGGTGATGTTTGACATTGTATACTCCTCTCAGATCCTCAATTGTAATCACACCATCTCCAGTCTTATCCAACTTTTTGAATGCCTGTAACACCACCTCCTTCCTGGCGTTAGACATGGGTGGCTGTAATCACATGAATGAAAATAATAACATAAGCACTACTGGCATTGCACTGGTCAACTAAAAACACATCATTGTTTAATGCGTTTACCCTCAAAGTGATAAGAAACTCATCAAAGTCAATATGTCCACTGCCGTCCCTGTCAAAGAGCTGAAAAAGGTTTATTGCCTCTTCTTTCTCGATGAGCACACCGTAGTCACTCAGGCCTTTCAGGAACTCTTTCATGTCCAGTGTGCGACTACTGTCATCGTCCATGATCCTAAAAGTCCTGAGAACAACAAACTGTAGTCAGATATCTGCACTTCAGTCTATATGAAGAAACATGCACACTGTACCTGCCCAGTCCTTTGATGCCTGCGGACCCTCGTGCCAAACACTGCAGCCTCAGTTTCTCAATGGGGTCTGAACAATCTGCCAGCTGCTTCTTGGCACTGATTGCCATCTCTCTGTCATGTCGCGATGTACCTGCCATCCTACACCTATCTGATCTGAAGGTGACAAAAGTGATTTTAAGGCTTATTTATGTGGGTGCACTCTTAAAAATAAAGGTTCTTTATTGGCATTGATGGTTCCATGTGATGGATTGGCATCCATGGAACCTTTCACATTGCAAGTGGAAAAAGGTTTTTCTGATTTTTTAAATGTTCTTCTGACTAAGGGAAAAATAACGGTTCTTTTAAGAACTGTTCTCTTAAATGTTCTTTGATAAACCAAAAATTATTCTTCTATTGCAGAGCTGTAAAACCCCCTGTTGGAACCCTTATCTTTAAGAGTGTAGCTGATGCATTATGGACTATACATATATACACTACCAGTCAAAAGTTTGGAATCTGTAAGATTTTTAATGTTTTTAAAAGAAGTTTCGTCTGCTCACCAAGGCTGCATTTATTTAATTAAAAATACAGTAAAAACAGTAATATTGTGAAACATTATTACAATTTAAAATAACTGTTTTCTGTTTGAATATATTTTATAAAGTAATTTATTCCTGTGATCAAAGCTGAATTTTCAGCATCATTACTCCAGTCTTCAGTGTCACATGATCCTTCAGAAATCATTCTAATATGCTTCTGACTGGTAGTGTGTGTGTGTGTGTATATATATATATATATATATATATGTGTGTGTGTGTGTGTGTGTGTGTGTGTATATATGTATGTATATATATATATATATATATATATATATATATATATATATATATATATATATATATATACACAGTGCTCAGCGTAAATTAGTACACCCCCTTTGAAAAGTAACATTTTAAACAATATCTCATTGAACACAAAAACAAGTTTAATATAACATCTGTTATAACATGAAAGTAAGGTTAATAATATAACTTAGAGAACAAATTTTTTTTACTCAAATTAGGGTGATGCAAAAATGAGTACACCCCACAACAAAAACTACTACATCTAGTACTTTGTATGGCCTCCATGATTTTTAATGACAGCACCAAGTCTTCTAGGCATGGAATGAACAAGTTGATAAATGTCACAAAATTAATTTTACAAATGAATTTTAAAACTACAAACATTCCATATCTATCCATATAGTCTCTGAATATGAGCTCTTAAAAACTTCAAGCATTGTAACGACATTATATACAATTATAATACAATAAATTCCAATTTAATGCAATTTGGTCTATGAGTAATACTGTTGACTGTACTATGTATGTTAACGATGCAGGAGAAAACAACGACTCTTAAAATCTGCTGTAGTCCAGCAAACAATACATCAAGCCACAATATGAAGGCTTTATTTATCTAAATACTCTTTTTGCAGCATACTCACACAGAGAAGTGAAACAAAACGTTGATTAATGTGCTAAAACCACCTGGATTTCCGTAGCGATGCTTTGGTCTTTCCTGTTTTAGCGTTCGCCGTTTCCATAGAGACGAGTTCTTGCATTTGATTGGTCAGTCTTGCTACAGGTGTTTGATTAGTCGATTACAACCCAATGTTTGACCTTCCGCTGTTTTTCCAACTTCACTGGTTGTTGTTTAACAAAAAACATAATTTTGAATATGAAATAACTACGGATGTGACTACTGCACATACCTCAAGCCAAGGTCTTTCTAATTGATCGAGTCATAAAAGGATTTGTCTGCAAGTGCCTTCCCGTTTTCGTTACAGAAAATCCAGACACTTAATGAGAACATAAACATTAACTTTAAATACACAAATACTGGCATAAAAGCAAATATGATTTAATCAATAATTTATTAATAACTGCAAGATTACGTTAAGTATGTGTCCATTTGGAATGTACCACAATTCACTTACACCAAATATACAAATCAACAGATTCCAGCATCAGATTCCAGTTGGCCTTCATCAACACACTACTTGAGGACTGACCATATCAAAATACCATATCAAGATTACACCTCATTGGCAACATAATTCATATCTTCATAAATACACAGTAGATAATGAATAACTTTATCAATAAACAAAAAGGTATGGACAAAAAGAAAATGCCCTTCTTATTTATTTAAACCTGAAGGGCTACATTTACTAAGAAAATACATTAATCTGAGATTAAACCATGATACTAAACATTTGTGGAGAGAATAGACAAATGTTTACAGTGAAATATAACACTACTCAGAGCTGCTACTGCACTTCCTGTGAGAAACGAGAATAAGACTCCTCGGCATATTCAGTAGAATATATCATGCAAACATTTACATTGGATATGCTTGATGACCTTATGCACAAGGAGAATTTCATGTATTAAAAAATGTGATTCCCTCACATCTTGCCATGCACTCACTAGTCTTATTTTATAAGCTTATGTAGTTGGTAACCAGATTCCTTCAACACGTTTGTATACTGAATGTGTTTTCTATAAGAAACTGCACTTCTGCTTATCAGTCTGGTAAACCAGCACAAAAGTACATGTTGTAATCCATTAAATCTGACCCCATTTTTTAAACAATCAGATCGCATCCTTAAAGCTATTTCAATAACTTTGCCTATTCTGAATAAGTGACAAAAATGACAGTGCAAATTACAAATGGCCTATCAGACATTCATCCACAAGACTACTGCTAAAATAAGGTAACAAAGGTAACTTCATTTTAAATAAGATGTGCAAGGTCTAAAGAATAACAGAATGTGAATGTCTAAAACCAAAAGACATAAATAATACAGCTTTACATACCATAAATATATAAAAGAATAGAAATAACGGGGGGAAAAAATACTTAAAACTAAATTACACTAGATAAGATAAGAAACAGTAGTGTGTCAGGCTAATCCTGTCTTTCAGTAGTAACTTTCATCTGTGTGTTCTGACTGCTCAACTTTACATTAACTATGACTCATTTCTTGAAATGAAGTAAAGAAAAAAAAAAAACATTTCCCATGTTTCACATGCAGCAGTCTGACTGCCTGGCACTTCAAATGAGTATGTGCGTTTCTCTATGTAGCTGCAAGTTCATCAGGATGCATGCAGATAACTACACTGCATTACAGGATACAGGAAGTTGAAGATGTTTAAAATGAGAGGGACAGACCACAGCTGTAGAGATGAGAGTTTTTAGAGGTAAAATTCATCTTATTTTCTCCTAGACAGTGTTTTTGACCAAAAAGAAACATTAAACATCATCAAAGATTCGGCTTCGAGAAGACGACATGGAGAGGTATCTTCCACCGACATGTCTGTGGGGGAAAGAAACAGACGAGTGAGGTCATGCAGTGCAAAAGAACACAAATAAACCTTATGACAACAGAGTTCCATCATCCCAAAGTCAATGGGTTTTTGGTTAAACGCCTGAAAAGGTGTCTGTTGTTAACACACACTCAAGATATTTAATATTTTTTGACATACATTTTTTTTTAAGCTTTTACTTGCGAACAAGCAGCTAAATGTTGACTAAAGAGGGCCACTGAACATCACTAGTCCACTTTTACAGCATTGTGTGTTTATAATCACACTCTTGCAAACTATTCTACCATGGTGTAGTTTATAACCTATGTTTAGCTTTTTACATCTGCCGATTATATTTAGGCTTCAAAATATCTTATTTTCTGCAATAATCCAGAAGCCAGTTAAAAAGGGGAACCAGGGTGATGCGAACTCCCGGGTTGGCCTACAAAATTCTGTCATGACTGCAGCCCTCAATAAAACTCCATCTAACCTGCCAGGGTCAGATTGCAAAGGGTCATCAGTGAGTGTTTCAGCATTGAAGTCCAATGGCTCAGCATCTTGCAACAACTCAATGCTATCCCGTCCTGACTGGTTGCTGCTACGTGTGTACTTGGCCTCTGTGGAAAATAAAAATAAAAGGATGACTTTTTTTGGAATTCACTTAACAAATACCCTATAAGAATTCTGCAGGACACGAGTCTTATTGGGCATTAAACGTACGTCGGTTTGTGTTTGAATTTAAGGTTTCACCGTAGTTGGTCTCCTTCATCTCAGACATGGAGGTTTGGTTTCTGGCAGCAATCTCATCTCGCTGAGCATAACGTTCTCTCCATTCCTGTCATAGGGAAACATATATTTAGACATTGAAATAATCATACGTGGTATGAATTACATAAATAAACGTACTCTTCGTCTGTTCTCTCCATCTTCTATTCTTTGCCGCTTTCTTCTTTCTATGTAAAAGACAGAAAAATAAGTCACATATTTTCATTGGTTAATGTTGGATGGAACCATATTAAATGTTTGTGTCAGTGGTAACTACCCCTCTGACGCACTGAGGTTTTCACCACTGCAGACTGTAGAGCTGTAGCAACGAGCACATGTGATTCTTTCTGAATCATTATTTATTTCTGTATTACATCTAACCATAGCGACCACAGGAGACCAGTTGACCTTATTTTTATGTTACCAGCGGAACATTTAAATATGCTTAAAATGACAAAATGATAAAATTATATATATATACACACACACACACACACACACTGCCAGTCAAAAGTTTGGAATCTGTAAGATTTTTAATGTTTTTAAAAGAAGTTTCGTCTGCTCACCAAGGCTGCATTTATTTAATTAAAAATACAGTAAAAACAGTAATATTGTGAAATATTATTACAATTTAAAATAACTGTTTTCTGTTTGAATATATTTTATAAAGTAATTTATTCCTGTGATGGCAAAGCTGAATTTTCAGCATCATTACTCCAGTCTTCAGTGTCACGTGATCCTTCAGAAATCATTCTAATATGCTAATATTTCTAATATATTGCTAATATATCTAATATTTCAAATAAATTCTGTTTCTATTCATCAAAGAAAAAAAAATAAAAAAAAATTGTACACAAATATTTTGTACAATTGTACACAATAAATGTTTCTTGAGCAGCAGATCAGCATATTAGAATGATTTCTGAAGGATCATGTGACACTGAAGACCGGAGTAATGATGCTGAAAATTCAGCTTTGCCATCACAGGAATAAATTACTTTATAAAATGTATTCAAACAGAAAACAGTTATTTTAAATTGTAATAATATTTCACAATATTACTGTTTTTACTGTATTTTTAATTTAAAAAAATGCAGCCTTGGTGAGCAGACAAAACTTCTTTTAAAAATGTCTCAGGTTACGCATGTAATCATGGTTCCCTGAGAACAGGGAACGAGACATGCGTAGTGCAATGTTGACAGGCATTACTCAGTGCGCAAGTTCACGTTCACGTCTTTAGTTGTAAACATGTGTGCCAACAGGCAGTGGCGTATGTATCCCCTTTGGCACAATATTGGAAATCTTTCCGTTTTAAAACAAGAAGGGGAGCCAATGAATATCACACAAGAAGCAACGTCCAAACTTTGCGCAAGAGTTATGCCGGAAAAAGTCTCAACCTCGGTCAGTATTCACTACAGAAATTGAAAGTAAAAAGTGACGCTGCATTAACGAAGCATATTCTCTCAGAGACTAATTTCAACATAAAATGCTGATAACGGTATATAACTGTCTAAATTTATTCCATTATTAGGGGCCAAGCACCGAAGGTGCGTAGGCACCTATTGTATCCGTTGGCGTTCTTTTTTTTTATTATTCTTCTTCTTCCGCTCTGGAAGTCTATGGCAGCCCATAGAACCGCTTGCGGGAAAGTTGTGAAATTTGGCACACAGTTAGAGGACAGTCTGACCTTTGTCCATAGCAAATTTGGAGTCTCTAACTCAATCCCTCTAGCGACACCAGCTGTCCAAAGTAGCACTTATGTTTATGTTAATAACTTTTGAACCGTATGGGTTAGAAACAAAATTCTTTTTTTTTCCCTCTGATTCCTTGGGTCAAGACGAATCGATTGCACCCTATGACGTCATTTTCCGTCATGAAAATTTTTCCGCCATTTTGAATTTTCTAAAAAACCTACTTTTTCGTTACTCCGATTCTCACGAAAATTGAACCAGATCATCTTCAGACCATGCTGACAAAAAGTTATGGAATTCAAGTCGATTCCTCAAACCGTTTTCGAAAAACACACAAATGAATTTTACGAAGCGCTTACGAAAATAGAAATAATGCTGTATCTCCGCAACGCTTTATCGTATTCAGACCAAACTTGGTACATGTCATCACAAGCATGACCTGAGGCAATATGCAGCGTTTTGGCGCAGCGCCACCTACTGGTACGGAGATACGAAAAATGGCTTTTTTTGCTTATAACTTCTGATGGTTTTGTCCAAAAATCATAAATTTGGTCTCGTTGGATTCGGGGCATCATGCTGAGTCGAATGATATCCAGTTTTCCCATATCTGCCATTTTGGCTGTCGGCCATTTTGAATTTTGTGCTAAAATGCTGTATTTTACGAACGCATTAGCATATCATCACGAAACTCGGTATGGGTCATCAGGACAATGCCCTGAAGGAGCCTGAGAAGTTTCGGACCAGCGCCACCTAGTGGAGAATTTGTTTTTTCATATGCTTATAACTTTTGATCTGATTAGCTTATTTTCATGGGAGTCACATTCTTAGACTCCTGAATCCTTGCCGAGTCCAACGATACCAAACATGCTAGGTTTTGACTTATGGTTTGTGCGGCGTGATGATTTAGCGCTGAAAAAACAATTGCGAATATTTTCGAAACCGCTAGTCTGATCGAGACGAAACCAGCGTAGGAAACACGGAACCTAAGCTGGTTAACTAAATGATAAAGCCCAAATGTCAAAATTTTGATAGGAAGTGGCAAAAAAATCAAAAAGTCGTCCAGGGGTCATTTTTTATTATCTCTTACATGTAAATGTCTATAACTCCAAAACGAAATGAGATATTTGCACCAAATTTGATACACACATGTATGGGGTCACCATGAGGACATATAAAAACATTGGTGGGATTGTGCCTCTTGGTGGTGCTATAATTGAACAGAACATGAAATTTACATTGACTACAATACAGTATTATGATAAAAAATGCTATATTATACGAATGCATTGATGTACCTTTACGAAACTCAGGATGTGGCATCGGCATCATGCTCTGAAGGTACACAATAGGTTTTGAGACAGCGCCTCCTTGTGGTCAAATTTTATAACGAAATATTTAAAAAATGCTAATAGCTTTAAATAAATGTGGCCTATTGTAATGAGACATTTTGATTTTCTTTAAAAACATACTTTTTCGAATTACTCCTAGACCGTTGGTCCAATTTTCACCAAAATCGAATCGTATCATCTTCAGACCATGCTGGTAAAATGTTATTGATTTCGTGTTGATAAATGAAACCGTATTCATTTGCCACTGCAACAAATTAGAGTCTTAATGCCAAAATGACTCTTGAGGCTGTATCTCTGCAATGCTTTCACATATTGACACCAAACTTTGCGAGTGTCATTGTCACCTCACTCTGACCATACCTCAATAATTTAATCACAGCGCCACCTATTGGTCGAAAGTGATAAACCAGTAAATCTTTATTATTGATTGTATTTATGATTTTTCAGCTCTTTTGCCTAAAATGGTCTTAATAGTTGTTTAATTGCTCACTGTTGCAGTTGGTCTGATGCCCCCAGCCGTGTTGGCTGGCTTCTTGTGCTGCTTTTGTGCTTGGCCCTGTAATTGCTGCTTGCAGCTATATTTTCTCTTGTGGCCGTACATATAGGCTAGTGAAACAAATGAGAATAATAGTATTTCGTGTAAACAGGTTTTTTTTTTTTTTTAAAGTCAGTGCTAAGTAAAGCTGCGCTTAATTTTCATTGATGACAATATTATAGCCTACACTCTTAATAATTTTATAGGCCTATAATTCATTGCATAAGACCTAAAAAATGTTTAAATCATTTTCAAAGATAGCTAATAGCCTAATCTTATATTATCCTCAGAGCACGTAAGTTATGCGGTGATGCGCCATGAAATTATTGCGGGGCAAATTTATTATAATATTAATTTAATAATGAAAGAAAGAAGCCTAACTTAATAGTAATGTAACAGGCCTACATTAATTGGAAATGCCAAATCCTCTTAATATTGCCAAGATTTGATGCTTTTGACAATATCTCTGGCTATTGTTGATACATGAAAATCGTCTGTTGACGCAACCCGGGTTACCGCAAGTGTGATTGATATGACGTCACACACGCAGAGCGTGTGCGCAAAAGTTTTAATCGGAATGTATTGCTTATTTAAAAGCAAATCATTGCTAGCTGAGCTTTCACATACCAAAGTGCTGGGGACTCGCTCACAGGGAGGCCTGTTAAGGCCAGCTACCCGGAGCATGTCTTGTTGCTACAACATCCACACTAATGGGGCTGACCACAGAGAAGCCTGCTAAGGCTTACTATCTGACAGCATAAGAAATAGCTACCAGAAAACCCATTTACTGGGGCTGCTAACAGGGAGGCCTGTTTAGGCCAGCTACCTGACAGCGCAAGTGCTGGCTGCTAGGGGCCCAACATGGTGCAAACTCACTGTGAGAAGAGGCCTGTTAGGGCCTACAACCCTATAGCGAGTCTAGTAGCACAGATAGTTTACTATTCAACAACACCTGGGACCTACCACATCACCAACGAGTGGTGTACTCAGCCAAAGCACTTTTTACCCTTTAAGCAAGGGGAGTACAAACATATGCCAACATGCCCTCAAGGAGGCCCACCTGGCCCTACTACTCCAGATGAACATGAGCGTCAGCTCGTGGCAATGCTGAGCTACAAGGGAGCGTACTAAATGACCAGCCCGCAGTGAAGGTCAAATACCGCTCGACCTGAGCCACAGTGGTGCAGGGCAGATAACAGAGCTATGAGCGAAGCACTCAGAAAACACCTTGTTTACAAGGGAGTGCTATCTGCCTAACCCTAAGAAACTACAGGGTGGAGGCCAACCACAAAGACCCCATCATGACAGAAATAATATCTGTACTCAGCCCCAGGGCAATAGGGGCTTTTCATAGAAAAACCACCCACACTCGACCCAACGCTTGAATGCTAGTTCAGCGGGCTTAAGAGGAGCCTAGTGAGGGCCTACCTGAGCTCAACTTCCAAAATGCAGGCCGCAGCAAGCATTACTAATCACAATAGAAAAGGGAACCATCTATTCTGCCTCTATACCAATCTGCACCATGCAGAAGGGGGGGCGGGCCTTGGCCAAACGACTCTCAAATGAGAGGAGGCCAGCACTAGGGATACAAAAGGGAACCTACACTCACTAATGAGGGGTCAGAGGCGGGAATGTAAAACAGACCGCCTTCACTATCCCTAGTACTATCCTAGGCGAGCTATCAGGGTGGCCCAGGTGAGGGCCAGCCCATAGCACATAGATCTACCTGGCGCTCCTCAGAGCAGCGGCCTCTGAGAGCAACTCTCAGCTGAGAGGAGGCAAAATCACTCAAAATGACACCACTAAGGTGGCTAAAGAATACCAAAAAGCCTTAGCTATCCTAAATTAATCTTAGAATGAGTGACGCTTACCAGGTAACAATACCAGGTGGCCCTGTGGGCCAACACTAGACATTTAATCTATCTGAAGTCAAAGTGCTCGTCTCTTTGCAAAAGCAGCCCTCCAACCTATAGGAGAGGAGACAAACTACTCTACCCTGAGGTGGCTATCAAGGCAGCCTGAAGAGGGCCAGCCTGCAACAGAGCAGCGGCCTCAAAACCACTCTCAAGTGGGAGGAGGCCAGCTTACTCGCTAATAAAGAGAAAAACAAAGGTGTGTGGTCTCACCAGAGAACATACAATAAGCAAAACCAACACTCTCACCTAAGAAGACCCAAATGGTACTTCTTTCTCTCTAAAAATCGTACTAGCCAACCTACAGGGAACTTCAGGGCCCTAATTATTATATTTTTACAATAGATACAATAAAAATAAAAACTTCCTTCCTAATTTAGATGAATGCCCAAGCACATCCTACACAGGGAATAGTGGTCTAAAGAAATACATTAGTATTTCAAATAGATACAAGACCTGGTAAACGTTCCACCTGCGGCCACAGGGTGGCGACCTCCACCATAGAAACATGGTGTCCTCCACCCTTACAAGCCTGAAAGGATCTTCTCACTGTCAAAGCCAAAGGCAGACCAACAGCCACAGGCCTGATGTAAGAAGTGCCTGGGGTTGAAGAACGGAGCCTTCTGGTCCCGTCCACGGCCCTCAGGTCGAGACAGGCAAGGCCCAACCTGTCTGGTTGGGGACTCAGACCTAGCAGCATGCATGTCTTGAATGCCGCTGGTCTAAGTCGCTCAACAGTTTAGCCTGGTGCGTCTGCCACACAGCCATTGTGTGCAGAGCAGCACCAGCCTGACCCGCTGCTGCATATACCCTGCCATCTAAGCGAGATAAGAGGCTTAGATGGCAGAGTCTGAGCTTTCAGTGTCAATGTCCACTCCCTTAATTATTTTTTGCAAGAAAAGTGCTGAATAATAACATTTATTATTATCATTATTATTATAATAATCAGCCAGAAGCATTGACACATACCCATATTCCTTCCACAAACCCTACACAGGGAACAATGGTCTAAAAGAAATACTTTAGTATTTAAATAGTAACCAGGCCCAACTGCTGGCCCAACATGGTGCAAACTCACTGTGAGAAGAGGCCTGTTAGGGCCTACAACCCTATAGCGAGTCTAGTAGCACAGATAGTTTACTATTCAACAACACCTGGGACCTACCACATCACCAACGAGTGGTGTACTCAGCCAAAGCACTTTTTACCCTTTAAGCAAGGGGAGTACAAACATATGCCAACATGCCCTCAAGGAGGCCCACCTGGCCCTACTACTCCAGATGAACATGAGCGTCAGCTCGTGGCAATGCTGAGCTACAAGGGAGCGTACTAAATGACCAGCCCGCAGTGAAGGTCAAATACCGCTCGACCTGAGCCACAGTGGTGCAGGGCAGATAACAGAGCTATGAGCGAAGCACTCAGAAAACACCTGAAAAACAGTTCGACCTGCGGCCACAGGGTGGCGACCTAACACCATGGAAACATGAAGGTCTTTCACCCTTATTAAGCCTAAAAAAGGGGTTTGTTTTTTAGGAATTGGGTTCTCCCATATCGCCTCAACCTCAATATGCAGGCCAGGAAGGAATGGAAAGCTCACTTGAGCTGTAGGATTATGGCCAGAGAGAAACCGATCATCATTCTTTGTGAATGCGCGCGGTCTCTCTCCTAACTACAGTTGCCATGGCAGCGCGTTCCATAATCTCTAACAGCTCAGCATACGCGGGACAGGGTGGCTGAGAGGATTCAGTGAACTCACCCTCTCTATCCTCCTCAGCCATCTCCTGCTCGGCTGGAAGTGCACTTGCAGCTGGACCTGAGGATGCAGAAAACAATGCATCCTCTCCCAGCAGCTCACTCTCGTGAGCCGCCGAACAGCGTGAGCGGTCACGCCCTCTCAAGCTGTCCGGCGAGCCCCGTGATCTGAGTCTCCCGCCCTGGCTCAGCACGAGCGGGACCCGAACCACCAAGCCCAGATGCTGAACTCTCTTCCCTCGAGAAGAGACCTAGATGAGAACGGAGCGTTCTTAAAGGAACGTGCTCACAGTTTGCATAGGCAGCACCCTCGAGAACTAACCATGCGTGCTCTTCCCCAAACAGAGAACGCACAGCTTGTGTATGTCATCTAGTGTCAGATAGCGAGGACATGGATACACACAGTTAATAATCCTCTCTGTGCATTTCATTTTGCCAGATAGTGCTTCACACAAGACAGTCCCTGAAGACGATTAGAGGATGACATGTTGTTTGGGCACCCCTTTTATACATGTGGGTTGCATTGTTATGATGTCATGGGCTGTCGACTGGATATGTGATTCAGACACCGGTTCCTGTGTGTTTACGCAGCGTTGAGTTCCCTTTCGAAAGGGAACATTAAAAATCTTACTGTGTCCAAACTTTTGACTGGTAGTATATATATATATATATATATATATATATATATATATATATAGAGAGAGAGAGAGAGAGAGTACGGAAGCCCTAAGAGGCCATGGATTATGATTATTTTTCTTTCTTGTTTTCTCGTGATCACAACTTAATTTTCTCGTCATCTCGAGATAACAAAAGTTCTTTTTACAAGGATTGTTTGATTCTGAAACACACCCGGAAAATTCAGCTTTGCCATCACAGGAATAAATTACTTAAATTTTAAAATACATTTGCAAAAAAAAGTAAGTGAATCACTTGCAGAATCTGTGAAAATGTGAATAATTTTAATAAAATAAGAGGGATCATACAAAATGCATGTTATTTTTTATTTAGTACTGTCCTGAGTAAGATATTTTACATAGAAGATGTTTACATTTAGTCCACAAGACAAAAATATAGCTGAATTTATTAAAATAACCCCATTCATAAGTATGTGAATCATTGGTTCTTAATACTGTGTGTGGTTACCTGGATGATCTATGACTGTTGTTTTGTGATGGCTGTTCATGAGTCCCTTGTTTATTCTGAGCAGTTAAACTGAGCTCTGTTCTTCAGAAAAATCCTCCAGATCCTGCAGATTCTTCAGTTTTCAAGCATTTTTTTGCTTATTTGAACCCTTTCCAGCACTGACTGTATGATTTTGAGATCCGTCTTTTCACACTGAAGACAATTGAGGGACTCAAACACAACTATTAAAAAAAGCTTCAAACATTCACTGATGCTCCAGAAGGAAACACGATGCATTAAGAGTCGTGGGGTGAAAACTTTTGAACACGATGATGATGTCCCAATTTTTCTTATTTTGTTTAAATATCATTGTTTTTCATTTAGTACTGCCCTTCGGAAGCAACAGAAGATACTTGCATGTTTCCCGGAAGAACAATTAAGAACAATTTACCTTGATTCAAAAGTTTTCACCCCCCGGCTCTTAATGCATTGTGTTTCCTTCTGGAGCATCAGTGAATGTTTCAAACTTTTTTAATAGTTGTGTTTGAGTCCCTCAATTGTCCTTTCACATTTTCACAGATTCTGCAAGTGGTTCACTTTTTCTTGCAACTGAATATTAATATAGAAAATGGTTATTTTAAATTGTAATATTTACATATATAAAAGTACTTTGATCAAATAAATGCAGCCTTGGTGAGCATAAGAGACTTCTTTCAAAAACATTAAAACATTTTACTCACACAAAACTTGCATTTTATATTTACTGTGTATATACTAATCACCTCTGCGCAGGAGTTCTCTGCCTTCATCTATGAGGTCAGAAGTCATTTCATTCTCTCCCACAAACTGCTGGAAACCCAGGAGGTTCAGACAACGTGTACCAAGACTGGACAGAAAGTGAAAAAAATTATTTTAAACTAGTCAGAAACTACAACATAACATCTGAGATGTAATACCCATCACACATGAAACTCTGTCTGCTGGTTCATAGATAATCATAGATACTCACCTGAAGTATGTAGCAATACAGAGAATGACGATCAGCATGGGGTAATATATGTAGAAGCCATTGGCAATGAAGGACAGGACCCGCATGGAACCCATGATCTACAACAATAGAGAAGGTTTCATTTAATGCAAACAGTAAATTTAAAAGTGGGGCCATTGAAGCGTTGTTCTCAATTTCATACAATGGTAAAAGTCTTACAGAGGTGTATGCCGTCTGCTCCTTTGCTTGGTGGGATATGGCAGAATCCATGTGAATCAGTCCCAGGAAGTTTAGACAAAGCGGGGGAGTCAAACGGCAAAAAAGCCTAGTTATCAAGACACAGGATTTGGGCTTTATCAGAGAAAGACTAATGGCAGAGTTTACTGTCAATACAATTAAGTTTAATATACTCAATTCTGCTATCTGAGAAACATACATGCCACTGAACTGCAGGCTGTAGGCATCGGTTTGGTGATGTGAGGCCAGGTAGTAGTAGTTAAAGACTCGGATGCGAAACACAGTGGAGTAGACGCAGGTGCAGAGGAAAAAGATGGTAATGAAGCACGCCATCTACAGGCCAAAATGACAATATTAGGTTGCGTTTCAGCTAAACCAAATCAGACTGTCAGAAAGCTTTTAGTTTTGGTGTATTGCAGGAGTGGGCAACAATGACACAAAGTAAATAAAACAAGTAAAAAATTTATCAAATAAAATTTTTATATGTTAAAATACTTATTTTTTCTTCTTAAGTAAAATAAAGTTCAAACGTCTGATATCTTTTTTTTTAATAATAGAAAGTAAATGTAGTGTACACAAATATATACATAAATTTAAAAGAATTATAAAATTAAAACCTTTGAAAGAAATGAATACTTTTATTCAGTAAGGATGCATTAAATTGATCAAAAGTGACAGCAAATCAGCATATTAGAATGATTTCTGAAGGATCATGTGACACTGAAGACTGGAGTAATGATTTTAAAATATATTAAAATTAAAAAACAATTATTTTAAATTGTACATTTACTGTATTGTTAATCAAATAAATGCAGCCTTGGTGAACATAAGAGACTTCTATAAAAATAAAAATCTTACCAACCTTAAACTTTTAAACGGTAATGTACACAATTGAGTTTATTGACATCTATATTTTTTTATCTATATTATCACCCAACTCTAATCTGCTAAATGTTACTTTAAGGCACGAAGATATAAAAATATAATAAACATTAACATCATGATTTTCTGTAAAGCTGCTGTAAAACAATGTGCATTGTGAAAAGTGCTATACAAATAAATTAGATTTGATTATTCAAGCTCGAGCAGACTCGCCTCAATGTACAGGTAGTTGTAATCTCTCTCAGCAAGCTGAATAAACACCGCAAAGAGTGACAGAACAGGACGAGTGCTGAAGAAAGTGCACTCCGACCAAACCACAGCCACCGAAAAGAGTGACAGAACCACAGCCAGTATACGGTAAAACCACTGCTTCAGCAAACACTCCCAGTACCATTCTAAGAAAGATACAAAAGACAGTAAAGGCAGGGACAAAAGTGACACTTGTTTATCTAGATCTATCAGAGCACTTACCTACTGTGGGAGTATAAATGCAGCGTCTAAACCAGCCTACAGGCTCAGGAGGGGCAAAGCTGTGAACGAACTGCCGAGAGGTGCTGGTTTCGTTCTTGGAAACATCCTCGAGATGGAAAGCCTGTTCTAACAATATCTGCCACTGAACTCGTGTGCGATTGTGCCGCTGCACTGCGTAGATCACCTGAGAAACCAGCTGTTAGTATTACTCTCAAGCAAAATTCAGAAAACACATAGAAAACACTTGAGCGGTACCTGCTTGTGTAGTTTCGAGAGACTTCTTTCAGTGGGATATGTGTTTTGTTTATCATCAAAATCCTCATAGTCATCCATGTTCCTGCCCATTTTCTCCTGATATTCAACTGGACACTAAAAATAAAAAGCAGATTTCAACTAAAAATAGTGGCACGATCACTTCAATCACATTAATACATAAAAATGTAATGTCGTTCTCTCACCTTTCGGAGAATGGTGTCCACGTTCTTCCTTAATGGATGATTATATTTAATCGATTCATTGATTTTTCTCACTTCCTATAATAAAAATACAAGAAACAATATTATCTGACAGGCCCAAATCTGACATTAGCTTTCACAGACCAGCTTATCCGGACTCATATATTGTAAACAGATGTTTATTTACAGCATATAAACACACATGGCTTTCACCTCCATGACATCTTCTAGGTTCTCCTCTGAATCTGCCTTCTCTGTCATGAGCTTGGCTGCTTTAAAGTAAGTCTTGATGAGGAGGTGACCCTGGCGTGAGGCCTCCCAGTACGAGCGGGGGATCTCGACCAGGCCGTAGCCCAATAGCAACACTAGAAGAAACAGACCCCAAGTGTTGGCCGCAGTGATGCCGATGGTTTGCAGCTCATACCTGGTAGAGTGACACAGAAAAGAAGAATCAGTATGAACAGAACATTGCAATGACAACTGAAGAATATTCTGGATTGGTTTACAGACCAGGAGAGGTGCCACTGAGGATGTACAGCCACATAGATGAGAAGAGAGCCGAAGATGAAAAGGTATGTGCCATAATAGATGGCATTCTCAATCAGGGCCGTCTTGATCTTTCCAGTAATGGAGAATCCTCCAGAGCGAGCATATGACTGCATGAATGGCAGAAGGAGCCTTGGAAGAGAAAACACCATTATTAATCACTATTCTTACAGGTGTCACATACATGAGCAGATATTAATGTTGTCCAAAGTATCGACTTCAGTTCCAAGTCATTTTAAAAATGTGACTATACCAGCATTTCCCCCCGTTGATAGACACCTGCTTTCAAATGCTCCCATGCTTTTCTGTGTAAGCACTCGGTGAAGAGTCACAGATGTCTATTTGCAACATGTTTTTGAAGCATTGATCATTGTAGCCAATCACAAACATATCTGTTGAGCGTGTGAACACAATGGCCAATCAGAGTTGTTTAAAGGGATAGTTCACCCAAAAATGAAAATTCTGTTATTTACTATTCCTCAAGTTGTTCCAAACCTGTATAAATTTCTTTGTTCTGCTGAACACAAAGGAAGATATTTGGAAGAATGTTTGTAACCAAGCAGATCTCGCCCCCCATTGACTACCATAGTATTTTTCTTCCTAATATGGTAGTCAATTGGGGGCGAGATCTGCTTGGTTACAAACATTCTTCCAAATATCTTCCTTTGTGTTCAGCAGAACAAAGAAATTTATACAGGTTTAGAACAACTTGAGGGGGAGTAAATGATGACAGAATTTTCATTTTTGGGTGAACTATCCCTTTAAGAATCTGCTCAATAGCACTCAAAATGCTAGTGGGAAATGCTGGTATTGTCACATTTTTAAAATTTCAGTACTGACTTGGTACTGAGCAGTTTTGAGATATTGAGCTTCAAAGTTTTAGCATTCCATACTCCTTAGTATATAGAACCTTTTTGTTTTCTAATAAAAAAAATAAAAAAAGGCCCAAAAATGCACACAACTTAAAAAAAACATCACATAATGTAAATAAGTTGTCACAGAATAAGAATATGTGAATAACTCAATTTTGACAAAAATGTCAGATAAAACCTTCCAATAATTCCAAGGTGACGAAATATTTATTTCTTTAAGCCTTTGCAATCTAATAATTGCACTTAGCCAAATCGTAATTTTGGTTTAATTTCAATTAAACTGCAGCACTACAAGACTGACTTGAGCAGTAACAGTGACAAATAATTATCAGGAAGACTTAAGATGCCATTATCAAGTTTAAAAAGGGCAACGCTTTCTCACCAAGTAAGACACTGTGAGGTCCAATAAACAACCCTCCAGAACACTGGCATGATGCCATCTGGAATGTAGCTCCATGGTTTATAGCAAACACGTTGAGTGCTTTGGAAAAAGGGACAAAATATATGTTCACAAACATGCAATATAACAGTACAATCAGAATAAACCTAACTAAATACTTGGACTGCTGTTAAATTCACCTTATATTGGATGAGACAGAGGTATTTGGAGTCGTCTGGTTTGAAAGGACAGGACTCACAGAGGGCGTCTGGGCATGTGCTTCATGATCAATTAAACACTGCTTGTAGATTGTCTGAAAATCAATTGCACAAGTTTTCTGAGTTGCATCAGGAATTAACAGTACTGGACACTTTTATAGAGCGAGAGCCACACTAACCGTGCTGACATCCAGGGGAAGAATGAAGACGATGAGAAAGCACAAATACCAAGCCAGCAGTGTGCCAAAGAGAACCATGCGCTGCTGCTTCTTAAAGTCTCCATAGCGATGCAGGAGAAAGAGAGCCAGAAAAAAGACAACCACAATCTCTAATCCCAGCGCTGCCCCGCTCATAGTGCAAGCTGCACTCCGCTCACTCTTCCTGGGACTGAGAGCAACTGTAAACAGAGAGAGACAAAGACCAAATGACATGAGACAAGAAACGGTTAAAAACCGCATAAAATGGAAGTTTGGGTAGGAAGTTTCAAAGAGATCCTCTCTTTTGTTTTTGATAGACAAATGCCTTTATTTTGTTACACTTTGTCTGAACTTCTGTGAAAAAGCATAAAAAAAGTTAAACACTAAATGTGAGGGGAATAAACTACTCAACTCCAAAACAACATCAAAATCTATGCTGACAGAAGACAGATCTACATAATATAGTGGCTGGCTAGCCAAACTGTATTCTAGCAGATTGTTTATGGTGTTATATATTGCATTATTTCAAATACCTTTGTATTTGATGTTAACATGATTTAATGGGTAACAAGCATAGACTTAGAATTTATTTCAATTGATTAATTCGATTGGAGTGTTTGACATGAATGGACAAAACAAATGTACCCTCATCAAGATATGAGTGACTGTGAGGTATTCAAGCTGTTCATGACAACTGATATGCATCTTTTGTTCTTTCTCATATGAGCATAAAGAGTAATTATCTGTAATTTCTTGATTCATTCACGCCTAACTAATCTCACAATGCAAACAATCAAGTTAGTTTACTGGGCGTTATGGGAAGAAGTGATGGCAGCAAGTTCAACTTATTTCCGCGATTCAGTTGTTTTCGGATAGAATCGGTTCTTTTGGACTCTGATAATGAAGTCATGAACATTTCTACTATTAACACTAATATTCAATGGTTCAACGAGTCATTGACTGGAAATGCCTCAGACTGATTCAATTCGATTCGTGAACAACTCTTTCAAGGCTGCGTTCCCCAAAAGCATCTTAAGTATGTTTTTGGAAAACAGGAATCGGTTCTTCATCATCATCATCATACTTTATGTAAGGCTCATGGTCAAGGTAAAAAAACAAGACAATAACGTTACATAAAAGAATGTGCTACAAACGATTCAACCAAATCATCAAAAAGATCCGATTTAAATGATTGATTCACGATTCGGACATCGCTAGTACAAAAACATACGCATGGTTAGCAACACACAAACCTTCTACATTATTTGCAATTCATTCCTATTTATACACACTTATTTCACGTCAACGCGTGATTTAATCGCAAACCATCTGTCAAGCACAATCTCCAGCTGATCTTTTGGGCAGTGCCCGTGTTGTGCTCTGAATGATGGGATCATTCGCCTTACCTCAGATCTGCTTCAGAGAAATATGTGATGCAATAAGCTTATATCCCATTTCATTTCAGAGACAAATCTAGATGCGTGATGATAAAATTACCTGGACAAAATCCACATTTCACCGATTTCCAGAAAATCACAAACGTCACGCCTCTGACGCATCTAATGGGCGGCGGCTTATTTTCTTCTAGTTTTACAGGCAAGACGCTATAGATGAATATCGCCAACTACTGTGCATAAGTGTAAATAACACTAAAATGCATTGTAAAATGGTATCAACAAAAAAGGGAAATGACAACGTGTTAAAAAATAAATCCCGTGGATACAGTATCAGTCCCAGTGACAAGAAACAAAAAAACAGTCTTGTTCTTTCTGGTGCACATAAATTATTGTAAAAATTATTCTTTAATTTACAAGAAATAGGTCTGTGAATTAGATGTTCTTGTAAATTTGTTTATTTTTCCCATGAGAAAAGTTCCAACAAAGGCAATATGCACAAAAATAAAATATTGCAGAGATGTAGCTTTCTACAAATTTAATGTAATCAGAACAGCTGCTGGGGAAAATTAGTGTTTCATTCCGCGAACGTAAAGTCAGTTCTGTAGGGGGAGTCCTATGCTTAAAAACGTGAATCTGCTAACAGGAACACAAGAGACAGTTTCGCTTGAGCACAAGCATAGACTGTAAAAAAAAAAAAAGCACAAGTGAATGGAAGAGATGCCTTGCCCTTTACCATACTATTTAATGTTTTTCATATTTTTCTTACTGGTTGAGGTGCCATTGTTATTTGTTTGTATAAACTTCTTTCCCAAGTTTCCCAACAAAAAACAAACAAAAAAAAAAAAAAACCTATTTAATGTTTTTTGCTTTTGTGCTCATCACGTAATTTGTTTATCAGGTAAATCGTTTTTTTGTCAAGGAACCAGAAATATTGTGATTCTTTCCTGCCTCGCTGCCCAAAAAAATGATAAGGAGGAAAACATCTGAAATCCTACTGCAATGTTAAATTTATATACCATTAACAACAGTGGTCACCAACCTTTTTAAGCCCAAGATCCCTGACCTCGACCTTCATGAAAGACAAGATCTAAAGAATTGATAGAAAAAGACAGCCCAGATTGTATTTAGTACTTTTTCATGGCCAATTCAGATTCTGATTAATATTTATTTATTTATTTTTTACAAGCAAATTGGCCGATTCCGATACTGGTTGCAGATATTATTATTATTATAAACAAAAATATCTAGCTATTTCAAATTAGAGGTAACCACTGCATTTTAATCTCGATCCAAACAAAGATCCTACACATGTTGCATGAGCAGTTGTTTTTGAAGATTTAAAGCAAAAACAGAACGGTCTGACTTTATTTTTGTGAAATTATATGCTACACACAAAAAAAACATGAAACAAAAACTTGCAAATGAGACGCAAATTCACTCTCTGACAGCAGGTGGCGCTTATGGAAGAGTAGTGATACATCGTTTCCTTGGTTACCGCTGTAAACAAAGCAGCACTACGCTTATAAATACCTACTTTATTCGGAGGTAAAAGGAAAATAAAATGCCATTGCCATCGAAACTCTTCTAAAGACAGTAAGTTCCCTTCAGAGATACATTCATATAACCCCTCACCCCAATTCAATATTTATATTTTCTTCCTATATTTCGAGCATCGTGAACAGAGAGCTGCTCTGCCTGCTACAGAATTTTCTCCTCTTTGCGTCCGTCTTCGGCCGTTAACAGACTCAGGCATGATGTGGGCTATTTACCTTTATCACTGTCCCAGTAGCTCCCGAAAATAACAGAAAAATAAGTACTAAAATACAGTACATACACTGGAGAAATGTAATGTCTTTTTTTGTACTCATATTTCTGTTATTTTCGGGAGCTACTGGAACAGTGATAAAGATCTACAATCACAAAGAGTATAGAACCCAAGAGGCGACACTCTGATACTTTTTGGGCAACAGCCACTAGATGGCGCTCCGGTAGCGCGGCCGCCATTATGGGGTGAAAATACTAACTGGACCATAGAATCCTTCACATCTTACGCATTTTGCACATTTCACAACCAAATCAGAAGCGCAAAAGAACATTTTTCAAATTAAATCATCAGTAAATTTTATGGCATCTACAGTAAATGTTGTATTGTCTTATATATGTTTTATTTTACCAGTTGTGGAATCCAACCATTCAACCATCTGAGGTAACGTAGTTAGCCTACTTTATTGAGCATTTCCATTTTATGCAACTTTACACATTTATTTATAATAAATCAAGCTGTTACATTCATATATTTATTGTCCAACATTCCCAATTTTTCTGATGCATGTCCTTAATTTAATTTAATTTCATATGTTGGTATTAATTCAGTGTTTATAAGCCTAATGCTAATACTAAATCTTTTAAAGAATTTTAACCCAAACTGATTGGGTTTCTAGAGAGCAAAAAGGTTTTGTAAAAAAAGTGGAAGGCTTACACAAAGTCTGTAAAATAAACTGTTAAAAGGATTTGATGATCACTAGTGATAGTATTTTATTCTGTGTTGTCATAATTCAGGTTGGATTTCAGCTTTAATGTACGTTTTTTTTTTTTTTTTAACAAAGCAGCTGATATTGCCATAGAAACTAGTGGACTGCCGAGTCGCTTTCACCCCAAAATGGCGGAAACGCAGGGCTGCTGCTGCTGGGCGCCTGTGTTGCAATGGAACTATTGAGTGTCGCTTCTTGTTAGTGTATATTCTTTGACAATCATGAATAACATCTGACTGCAACGGTGCATTACTAGCTTGTCTAAAGCACATGCGCGGTAAAGAGTAAACAAACGGGCGAGTCACTATGAAAATAGCGATTGGCTCTTTTAACTGGAAGGCGGGACTTTTAGTCCTCTATCAAAAATGCGATTGGCACTTTAAGCTGCAGGGCGGGACTAATTGTTGAGCGCTACGATTTTCTTCATTCACTCCCATAGGAGTGGGAAGTCTCCACCTTTTGCAATGTCTCTGATTGTAGTTTCGCTGCTCTTGAGGTCCACACAAGTGAGACTGCTCGTGCACGCGCGATACGTTAACTTGTCGTAACAATACAGCACACTCTTATTTCAGAAAACAAAATTAACAGTTCTTGACGTGAGCCATTTGCTGATATATCTGGGCTGTCCCTATTTGATTTAGGCGTCCTCAAGGTAAGACTTGTAAGGTTACTATGATTCGTTTCAGGTGAGTTTGAAACACATGTTGTGTAATTAGTAAACGTTGCATGTTGTTGATAGATGCCCATGCGCGAATTATCATGGCGATTTGGTGTATTAATGCACGGGGTTTCATCTAGGGGTCAACAATTTTGTCTCTTTACAATCATGACATATTGCATTGCACAATAAGATGAGTTCGTTGTGTCGTCTTTTTGTAAGCGGTATTGGTATTGTATTGTTTTTAGTTGTATGCACTTTTAAATTATACTAACAGTAATAACACATGTATTATGTAGACTAATATGCTTTCGTGAGAGTGACTAAAGTGCCAGTATATCGCCAAAAGTATGTGAATACCCCCGGCTTGCCAGGTTTGGCCATTACAGTAATTCCAGTGAAAACAAATCTCAGTGCCACACCATACAATGACATTCCAGAAAATTCTGTGCTTCCAAATTAGTCGCAACAGTTTAGGGAGGGTCTTTTCTGTTATAGCATGACTGTCCTTGTGCAAAAAGCGAGGCCCATACAGAAATTATTTACTGAGTCTGGTGTGAAAGAACTTGACTGCGCAAAGCCCAGACCTGAAGCCTTCTGAACACCTTTGAAAATAACTGTAACACTGCCAACAACATTGGACCCCATTTGACTTTCATTTTATGCACATAAACTTTTCCAATACATTTTTCAAATATCTTGTTTTGGGTTCCACAGAAGAAAGCCATTCAGGTGTGAGGGTAAAGTCAGTTTTGTCCTTTAATGCTTTTTACCATGATTTTAAAATAAATGCTCAACCAGACACGAGCATCACTGAGGTCAGGCACTGAAGCTCAGTGTTATTTTAGTATTATTTAAATATTCTTATAGTATTTAAATATTCTATTTAGCTTTATTTTCTTAATTTAAGTTTTAGTAATTTAGTACTTTAACTTCAACTTATTTTATTTCAATTATTTGCATTTCCGGTGTTGTGCAAGTTACTTTCAAACTGTAATACATTATAGATTACTTGTTACGGTTATTTAAAAGTAATTCTTTACCTTACAATATTACTGTCTCAGAATTGTAATGAGTTACATTACTCCTGTATTACTTTTGAGTTACTTTCACCAAAATAACTACAGAAGTATAACGACATTCTAAAATGACAAAATGTACTGCAGAGCATTTTACATCCAGTAGAGGGCGATATGATGTAGCATTATAACTGTGGGCTATCCAGGCTACTAACTATATAGCTTATAATTGACAAAGTGAAGGCTCAAGACAATGCAAGAAAGGATGACAGACAGAATCACAAACGATCCAAGTCTGTTAAAAGTATGGTAGAGGTATAAAGTGATTATCTGACAAACTCGAAGTAATGAGCATACGTCCATCTCGCGAATATACAGTCTTCTTCTGCCATCTTCACCCATTAGCCGCTTTTCCACTGGCCAGCGCGAGCACAGAGGCCAAAATCATGCTGCGTTTCCACTGTCGGGCCAGTAGCCTCGCGGCACTCCTTTAAAAACCCCCTTCACTGGACTACGTCACACAATACAAAGTTACACACCAGCGAGAGGGAGATGAATGAATAAATTGCTAAACAAATATATCAGAAGCTGTCATTTAGTCCTTATTTACAAACTTGGACACCACACGCGCTATTGACTGACCACGAACAGGTAATAGAACTTACTTGCGACATTTTTCATTCGTTAAAGTCCACTTTCTAATAAAAATTTCCTGATAATTTACTCACCCCCATGTCATCCAAGATGTCCATGTCCTTATAGTGGACTTCAATTGGCCCCAAACGGTTGAAGGTCAAAACAGTTTCAGTGCAGCTTCAAGGGGCTTTATCTAGCGAAACGATCGGTCGTATTCTTCAAAAAGGTTACGCTGAATGTCCTACACCTTCCCTATTCAACTTACGGAACGAACGCGGCGCCAGTTCTGTTTTTTCCGTAAGTTTAATAGGGAAGGTTTAGGACATTCAGCGTAAGCTTTTTAAAGAATACGGAATCGCGGTCTGGTGGAAGCACTTGTGATGCGATCATTTGTGTCTATAAAGCATATACATTTTCATTTTTTAGATAAAAAATTGCTAGATAAGTCCCTTATTCCTCGTCTGGGATCATGTAAAGCCCTTTGAAGCTGCACTGAAACTGTAATTTTGACCTTCAACCGTTTGGGGCCAATTGAAATCCACTATAAGGACAATCCTGGAATGTTTTCATCAAAAACCTTAATTTCTTTTCGACTGAAGAACGAAGGACATGGACATCTTGGATGACATGGGGGTGAGTAAATTATCAGGACATTTTTATTAGAAAGTGGACTTTCTAACCTTTAATGTCTCGCGGTCTTGCTGTTTTTTTTTTTTTTTTAACAATTAAATTTTGGGCTAAAAGTGTTGTAACGCGTTACTGAACATGTACCGAGTAAAATATTACTGAAAATTGATTAGTAATGCCTTACACTACAGCGTTACAGCAAAAAGTAGTGTGGTACTGTAATGCATTACTTTTGTAACGCGTTACTCCCAACACTGAGCATTTCTAATTTTCTTTTAGTTTTAAGCTTTTCATCTAATAATTACATTTTATTTCAGTTAAAGGTGCAATATGTAATATTTTTTGCAGTAAAATATCCAAAAACCACTAGGCCAGTGTTATATATTTTGTTCACTTGAGTACTTACAAATCCCAAATGTTTCCAACTATTTGTAAATCATGAGAAAATTGCAATTTTAACCAAGGCTCCGGGACGTGTGAGGAGTCGCCTATCAATTGCGTCAAGTTACCCTTGGTTTCCGGTTTTATTGTGTAAAAATCATGGAAACGCCAAAGATGCTTTAATTTATTACGTTTTAATAGGCAAGGGAACAACTGTTTGGTTACGTTTATAGACAGAACTAATTACTGTTATATAGCTCAACACATTTAGTCTTATTGTTTAAATCTAATTTTCTTGATTTTTTTTGCGAGTACCATGCTTTAGCATGCCTCAGAGAAAAACACTTTGTCAAATAGCTAACATAGTATAGTCAGATGCAGCTTTATTTTTAGTAACAGTAATACAGAATTTTCTCCATCATACAATACTTTTTAAAATTAATTGCATGCCATTTATCAACACAAGCCATCCAGCATTTAATATGATATTCTAAAATCGATCTATCTTACTGCAGTGTGCAACAAGTGTCTCACAGCAGCCACCGAGCGACACATAGTAACGTTATAACATCATTTTCAACACTCTCAAATGTATCTAATATGATAAACAAAGCTGCGTTACCTCATACTTATAGGCGCCGGCGACTGTGGCATAATAAAAGTTCCGCTGCTCGCGGCGTGTCGCGCAATCACTCCAGCGGCCTCGTTTAGCTCCCACAACACTCGGTCCTGCACTGTTTCATACTACAATAACGTTGATAATCTCATCCATGAACATGATTTCTTCCCGAGTCCTATCCCTATTCTTTTGCACCGGCTGTGATGTGAAGACACATGTCCCAAGATTCCGTGCTCAAACTTGCCGTCATCAAGCAACGCCTTTGTTTTGAATAGGCCTCTAGCGACCTCTAGCGGACAGAAATCCTACATATTGCACCTTTAACAATAACGTTAATAGTTTTAGTTAACCTTAACACTGTTGACCCTGGGTCATGGGGCATGTCTTCCTGTTCCAATGCCTTGTGTCTGAAGCCGGAAAAATAATTCATTTTCAGTAGGAATAGTTTTGGAGAGACGAGATCATTGACTGAAACTGTGACGTTTAATTAGCGCTTCTCCAACGGTGCATTTTGACTGTCATTGCATCTAACTCGCTTCACAGTGTCCAAAAGTGATGCTAGAGTAGCAAAATGGAAAATCTGTTGGGTTGAAATATTGAGAGGCGACCCGCTGGCGAAGAACTTTACTATAACAAGAACATGACACCCTGAACCACATAAAGAGATCAAGTCCCCAAATTTAATTACCAAAACTTCATTTTTAGTTTTGGTTTCCAGGCTAAATTAAAACTTTATTTACGGTTTCTGTGTTTCGGTATTAAAAAAAAAAAAAAAAAGATCAGGGCATCACTAATATATTTATTTTTTTCTTTAACAGCAGCTTGTGCGAGCCAGTCCTCCTGGCTGCGAAGACGCCAACCCTCATCACAAATGGCTCAACAAGCAGGTGAAAAGCTTCCTGATCCTCCTGAAGAAGTAAGTCAAATGGTAGCTGTGGCCCTCATTTTGCCGAATAATGAAAACATTTGCACATTCAACTTATTTCTCTCTGTTTCTTAAAACAGCTTTTACTACCAGAGGGTTGGAAGCATACGCTGCCAAAAGAGCTACATCTCTGGGTCAGTAAGACTCTCTTCATCAGAGATGCATCTGGGAAGTTGACGCTGACTGAACCTCTACAGCTGTGGTGGTCACCTCCTGGACCCCAGTTGTTGTATGCACAGCCTCCTCCTCTTCCTGACCCGTTCTTTCAGAGCAGGCTGTTCCTTTGGATGCCTAGCCACATGTGGGCATACAGGCTAGTGTGCACGAAGCCCAACTGCCGTCGTCTCGGCAATTATTTGAGGCCTTGTGGGCTGCACAACACCGTCCGAAGGGTTTTGGACATGAGTGGGTGGTATTTCATTGTCACAGAGTACCTGGAGTGCTGTTCTTGCAAGAAGAAGGTGGCAGGCTGGTCACAAGACATTCTGGATCAGTTGGATCTTATCCATCGTGAGAAATTCCCAGCAGTCCTGACCTACAGGTAGGCTGAGTTGTTTGACTATCAAAACATTGTAAAGATGTGTTAAATGCTCAGGGTTTGATTTTTGTGTGTGTTTTTCACTCAAAGGCTGTCTTGCGATAAAGAACTTGTTAGACTGATGCAGTGTCGGACACCAGGGAAGAGTGCAACTGAGATGTACCAGCACCTTTGTGTCCGGCATAAGGAGCGGTGGATGGCTCAGGCCGCAGAGTACCTCTCTGTATTGAACAAGTTTCAAGATCTTAGTGCTGTTTCTGTCAGGGTGCCACAGATGAGGCCAGTGCCTTCTCCATCGATGCTGTTGGCAGTATATGCAAAGGATTTATTGACACGACTCGGAGAGATGAAGGCCAGGGTCACTTCCATCTACGGCTCCATCCTGAAGATGGCCTCCACCGAGAAGGTGAGAAGACACAACTAAATTTTATGCATTTATTGCAGTATTTGTGTTAATGACATACATCAAAAGTTTTAAAAAGTCTGTTATGCTGACCAAGCCTGCATTTATTTGATCAAAATTACAGTTAAAACAGTAATATTATAACGTATTATTATAATTTAAAATAACTGTTTTTTTATTTTAATATATTTTAAAATGTAATTTATTCCTGTTACGGCAAAGCTTAATTTCAGCATCATTACTCCAGTCTTCAGTGTCACATGATCCTTCAGAAATCATGCTAATATGTTGATTTGGTGCTCAAGAAAAATTTATTATTATTATCAAAAGTGAAAACAGTTTTGCTGCTTAATATTGATGAAAAAAGTAGTGTATAAGAATATCCATGATAAAGAAAAGGTAATTTTAAAAAAAATTACATGTATTGTACTGTTTGTATTTATGTTGGTTTCATATGGTTTTGAAGAGCATTTTCAAGGCAAAATTAAATTTAATGACTCTAAAAATGTCGTGATGTATTCATGAACGGAGTATGAATAACATATTTAACATACACCTGAATACATGTGAGCAAACACATTTTAATCATTATTAATAAACAATCAATGTGAATAGCTATTAATTCATTTGTAAATAATTATTATCTATATCACTAAGTTTTTTGGGGGGGCATTGTATAACATTTTACAACATTTTAAGTAATATTTCCATGTTATAAAACATCAAATTATCTGATATTTTAAGACTTTGTTGACCTTGACACTCAGTCATGAGGGTCTGCAGGGGTTCTCTCTATGATATTGTTTTTTTTTTTTTGCATGTTTGTTGGATCACATAAATATTAATAAGAAGTTTTGTTAAAATAAAATATTCATTTTTTTCAGAGAAATAATAATAAAATGGTGTATGTTTTATTTTTTTTAAGAATTTAATTCAAATGTTTTCTTAATCATGATATCAGGGCAGGTTGTATCATCCTGAAATTTTTATCATAATATCAGAATTAATTTTATTCCATCATAAAAGAGGTCATTGAAATCATTGTATTTACAAATTGTTTTTAATTGTATTTTTTAAAATAAATGAACAGATCCAGATAAAAAATAAGCATCATTGACCCACATAACACTAAGATTCATCTTGTAGCATTTACCAGTTCTTTTCATCCATCTTTAGGTCACTAAGAAACACAATTCAGCTGTGTGGGCCACAAATATAGGAAATGAGAATGGGCAGGTCCTAATGTGTGTCCTGACCCAAACAGAGGGAGAGGGCCTGCTTCCCATGTGCTCCGGCTTGATGGAACGTTACCGGCGAGCCGGAGAACCTCCTCCCCAGGTTCTGTACGTGTGCCAGGACTGTTGTTCCACAACAGGCAAGAGCAAAATGGAAGCCATGTTCCACGAGTGGGACCAGCTGGTTGTCAGGCTGGATGCATGGCAGTTTATGCAGCGGTTCGCAGCAGGCGTCACTTCAGAAAGTCACCCGCTGTACGGCCCTTTCATGGGACGGCTCTTCTCCTGTATATTTGAGTGGGATGCTGGAGATTTAAAAAGACTGCAAGAAGCCAAGCAACAGGAGCTACGACAAGATGCCAAAGCAATTGGGAAGCCCACTGCCAAAGAGTTAGTAATGCACTGCCGCCACCGGACACGTGAAGCTCAGGTGACCAAGCAGCTCATTGAACAGCTGTTGAAAGACTTCATGGGAGCTACAGACTTCATGGGCAACAAACTGGTGGACCAGGAGAGGATGGAAGAGATCTGGCCAGCCCAACAGTGCCATCTTCGGTGTATCCAGGATCCTCCAGGCATCCAGCTTTACAGGAAGGTTAGAGAGGTTACCAGAGGAGGGTTAGTTCTTCCTCTGTACCACTGTGCACGTGGTGTAGAATCCCTTGAAGCATTCCATCAGCATCTGAACCACTTCATTCCAGGTTTGCATGACCCATAAATAATGTGTTATTTCTGTGAATTGTTTCAACTTCGATTCAAATGTTTTTATAAGTTCTCTTTTTTTCTTTTTTAGGTACAAGTACAAATGACTTGTACTTCCATGTTTATCTGCTAGAAGGGGTAGTGCAGTGGAACAAGGCGCGTTCTATTGCTGTCGATGAAGGCAGTTCGCTGCAGCACTATGCAAACTGTCTGAGCCAGAAGTTTCTAGGCTGTAAACTGGTTGAAGATCACAGTAGCCCAAGAGAGTACACTGGTAATGCATTACATGTTTGTACTATATGTATATATTCACGACTGAAAAACTGTGATTATTTATTTATTTTTTTATTTTATTTTATTTTTTACCATGCTGTGTATATTTAGATGTTTTAAGAACACAAAGAAAAAAAATATTATTCAAAAAGTGTGAAAATAGTATTTTATTGTGTTTATTTGAGGAACATAAAATGCTAGCTGTCAATTTAGTCAGCCTTTTTATTCTAAAATGTCATTTATTCCAACATTATTTCCACCAATAAATGCTGTTACATAGCACAATACATTATTTGAGATGTTCTGGAAATGAAACTGGTGGGAATTTTTATTACTTTCAGAAAAAAAAAAAAATATGTACACTACCATTCAAAAGTTTGGGGTCAGTAAGATTTTTAATACTTTCATTCAGAAATTATGCATTAAATTGATTAAAAGTGCAAGTAAAGACATTTATAAAGATTTCCATTTCAAATAAAATGCCTGTTCTTTTGAACTTTCTATTCATCAAAGACTCCTGAACAAAATGTATCATGGTTTCCACAAAAATATTAAGCAGCAACTGTTTTCAACATTGATTAATAAAAATAAATGTTTCTTGAGCAGCAAATCAGCATATTAGAATGATTTCTGAAGGATCATATGACACTGAAGACTGGAGTAATAATGCTTAAAATTTTGCTTTGCCATCACAAGAATAAATTAAATTTGAATATAAATTAAAATATATTAAAATGAAAACAATTATTTTAAAAAGGCTTCTTTTATAAACATTAAAAAATCTTATCAGCAAACTTATCCCAAACTTTTGAAAGGTAGTGTATGTTTGTTATGCTGTATTAGTATTTAGTCCATTTTGTGTTGTTTTTGATTCTTTTTTGATTACTTAAATAATGAACCACTCTAATGACATGCTGTTTGCACAGGTGAGCTCATAGGAGTGGAGTATCTGTACTCTCAAACCAACAGAGTGTTGGAGGTGGATGGCATTATGGATCCTGATGCACCTGACGGAAGTGATGAGCAGCTGGAGGTTGACCTGGAATATGAGGATTCAGGTTTTAATGAACTTAAATCACCAGAGTTCTTGGAGTTCAGCCTCAAATCACTTCAAGTTCAGGCAGTGCTTCCGCAATCAGTTTCCATCGGCCTATCAACATCCCAACCGGATCCAGTAGTGTCTTCCACCTCTGGGCCCATAAAGGATGAGCCATACGCTGCAGACCAGTTCACGTCTCAGGGCATCTCACAGGAAGATGATAATGTAAGTGTTGTTCACTGTAAAAAAAAATTGCCCTGCACTATTGAATCACAGATAATAGGAACGTGACTTCATAATGTGCATGTGCACAGTTTTGGGAAAAATTATTGATTGAACAATGTTATTTATATATTTTTTAAATTATTTAATTACTTTATTATTATTATTTTTTTTTTTTTTTTTTTTACATTTTCTTAAAAATGTGCTCTTATATAGAAAACACATTCACATTGGCACTGGCTGGTTGGCAAAAAAAGTTATTTCCCACCCTTCACACAGCATATATCTGTTCTCTTAAAGGGTTAGTTCACCCAAAAATGAAAATTATGCCATTAATGGCACACTCTCATGTCGATCTGAACCCGTAAGACCTTGTTCATCTTCGGAACACAAATTAAAATATTTTTCATGAAATCTGTGAGCTTTCTGGCCTCCAGTAGACTGCAACGTTATTACCACTTTCAAGGCCCAGAAAGGTAGTAAAGACATTGTTAAAATAGTTCATGTGACTGCAGTGGTTCAACCCTCAACCTCTCGACTTAAATCCAAAGGTGACAGGCTTTCTCAGTTCTTGGTCCAAAGCTCTGGAATTCCCTTCCTTTTTTCATTAGATTATCCCCTACTACACTATCCACATTTGAATCTTCTTTTAAAACATATTTTTCCCAGGCTTATGCTTAATTTGATAATATTTTTAGTTTTAATTTTGTTTTATTTTGCATGGTGATGTTTTCTTTCGATATATATATATATATATATATATATATATATATATATATATATATTTTTTTTTTTTTTTTTTTTTTGTTTGTTTTTTTTTGTTTTTTTTTGTATTTAAATTGTATTGTATGAGGATGTTTTGTTTCGTATGTTGTGCAGCACTTTGGTCAGCATTTATGTTGTTTTAAGGGGCTATATGAATAAACTTGACCTTGACCTTAATTTTATGAAGCAACAAGAATACTTTTTGCGTGCAAAAAACAAACAAAAATAACGACTTTATTCAACAATTTCTTCTCTTTCCTGTCAGTCTAATACACTGTTAATGTAGTAAACAGTGCAGCGCTTCTGGGTTCTACGTCAGAACGCCGGCTCAGTATTGGCTGACGCTGTTCACATGAGCAGCACGACGCATGCGTGTGATGCTAACGCAGGAGCTGGCTAATAATGAGCCCGAATTCTGACATAGAACCCGGAAATGCTAATAATGTTGCAGTTTATCAGAAAGCTCACGGTTTTTATCAAACATATCTTAATTTGTGTTCCAAAGATAAATGAAGGTCTTATGGGTTTGGAACGACATGAGGGTAAGTAATAAATGACAGAATTTTTGGTTGAACTAACCCTTTAACCCAAGTTTGCCAGTTATATCGCTTTGATTTAAAAAAAAAAAAAAAAAAAAAAAAAAAAAGTCTACCCTTGGTATGTGCTCTTTTATGTTTATTACTCTCTTTTTTTTTTTTTTTTTTTTTCTCAGGAGGAAAAATGCATGGGGCCTGATGGTGTTCCTGGGTATGACCGTGTTATTAACCTGGCCAACAGTTTGGTTGAGCTTAGAAATCATGGATTTGTCACACAGCGAAAGGTGGATGAGATTGTCACTCTGTGGGATAAGCTGTCAGAGCATGACAAGTGTGGTGTCGTCCACCCGACACAGCCCGAAAACAAACTGCACTTTAACAACAACCATACCGATACCTTTGTGACTCCATGCATAGATGGTCTGAAGAGGTATGTGTGCCAGACGATTAAAACATCATACATTTTTTGTCTTTACTGAAATTCCTTAAAAATACCTTTTGATTTGTTCCACAAATCTGCTTCATTGTAAGCCGGCTTGTCGCTGCCATTTGCCTCGCTCTCAGCCACATTCACCCTGCCGGTCAGACCATCGCTGGTGTCAGGGAGAACAGGTGGGCTGCCGTCCTCCAGGACTACAACATGATTAGGGACATTGTTCAGGACAGCACTGCCATCTCAACCCAGACACGGTTACAGCTGCTTGAGATAAATCAGCGGACATTGTGCCAGTGGTGAGTCAATAATTGATGATTAGGTTACACTTTATTTTGATGGTTCCCTTTAGACATTCTGTTGACTATAAGTAACATTGAACCTACATGTCAGTGAACTCTCATTAGAGTATTAGTAGGCTGTTAGGATTAGTAGAATAAGTTGACAAAGAACTGTTTGGCCCAATGGTGGAAAAGTGGACCATCAAAACAAAGTGTTAACGATTATTAATATGGAGTTGTAGATTAATTGTATATACATACAGATTAATTATTGTATCATCTTTTCTGTACATAGGTACAATGCCAGGAAACAGGGGCAAGAACAGTTAGTTTTGGACCAGAGCATTGACCACATGAAGGCTTCTGAACCCTTACTTCCTGTACCGCACAACGTTCCGGAGCCCCTTCAACATGGAGATGTAATTAAAGTAGTGATCGGAGGTCCCAAGCCTCCTGATTCCCCAACCTTACGACCAGACCCAGAGCAAAGAGCTGCTGCCACCAGTCTCCCTAGTCCAAAGGTGCCTCGGACCACCGCTTGGCGGCGGAGGAAGGCAGAGGAAGAAGCAGCCCAGCGAGGGTTACCCCTGAAGCGGCTTTCCGAGCAGTATCTTTGTCAAAAGTGTGGAAAACCAAAGACAAAAGAGTTTGGTCACAGCCAGTTCCGCGGAGTCCACTTTTGTGCTAGAGCCTCTGGAAAGACGGTAGGGCAATGGATGGAGGAGATGAGGAGAGCAAAGTGAGCCAATACGGACATTTTCTGTTTTTTGTTATATATAATTTGTTATTTTTAAGTTCCATTGTTTTATATATATACTTTAATCAACTAGGTAATAGCCAAAAATTATTTCTATAAATTAAATTATAAATTTTGTTTTTCACTTATCGGTATGTTATTTGTGAAATGTCAATAATTTCTATTTTTTTAATTCTTATCTCAGTGAATATTTTTTTCTTAAATGAACATATTTAACATTGAGGTTTATTTACAATTTAATAATTTGCTGTAATTGTGTGTACAATAACTATATTTGGTGAAAAAATATTACATCATTTTGGGGTCTTTTTCTTTTGATTTGACTTTATTTACATGGACCGATTTGTATTTGTCAAACCTTGGTGTACACATGAAAAGTGCATACACAAAACACCATCACAAGAAACAGTTGCTTTACCATGCTGCTCTACCAATATTGAGAACACATTTAGTTTATTTAATTTCAATAAACACACATCATTGATCTGCAATTAAAAGCTTGTCTTTTTTTGTTGCTGGACTTTTTGAAGTTCTACTATTAAAAAAAATATAACTCATACATATGTAATACATCTCACCTTATCACAAATGGGGAAGCAAAATGGCTAAACAAATTATTTTATGTTTTTTATTTAGCATCAAGCAAACAATATAATCTTTTCACAGAAAAAAGTACAAGATTAAAAGTGATTGCACGACAGCGAAATGAGAGCGCCCTGCAGTTCAGCCAGTACTGGGGTAAACCTTTAAATGGTTACCGTCCAATAACATTGGGTCGTGCGTCCATAGTGCTGGCCGCTAATCAACGTGATGGAGGAGACACCACCCAGTCTGCTGTCATGGGGAACAACAACTCCTTGCTTGGATATGCTGACCTGCTCCCAGACATGATAGCTGTCATCAGCGAGCGCCGGGCACACCAGCCCAGGAAGATCAGGTGCTCGTTGGCTTTGGCAAATTTGTCAGCATGTCCTTCAAGGCTCTGCAGAAGTATGAGTAGAAGAGATGCTGAAAAGATGTTGGAGTCAGCACCTCCAGGCATGAATCTCAAGAAACATTTATGATTATTATCAATGTTGAAAACAGTTGTGTACTTTTTTTTCAGGATTCCTTGATGAATAGAAAGTTCAAAAGAACAGCATTTATCTGAAAAACAAAGCTTTTGTAACATTATACACTACTGTTCAAAAGTTTGGGGTCGGTAAGAATTATTATTATTTTTTTTTTTAAAGAAATTAATACTTTTATTCAGCAAGGATGCATTAAATCAATCAAAAGTGACAGTAAAGACATAATGTTACAAAAGATTATATTTCAAATAAATGCTGTTCTTTTAAACTTTCTATTCATCAAAGAATCCTGAAAAAAAATATTGTACAAAAATATTTTGTACAATTGTACACAATAAATGTTTCTTGAGCAGCAGATCAGCATATTAGAATGATTTCTGAAGGATCATGTGACACTGAAGACTGGAGTAATAATGCTGAAAATTCAGCTTTGATCACAGGAATAAATTACTTTATAAAATATATTCAAACAAATTTAAATTATAATAATATTTCACAATATTCCTGTTTTTACTGTATTTTTAATTAAATAAATGCAGCCTTGGTGAGCAGACGAAACTTATTTTAAAAACATTAAACATTTTTTTTTTTTTTTTTTTGAAGGTAAGCTATAGGCAAAAAAACGTATGATTTTGTTTGTTTGTTTTATTTGACAAAATTTAAAACATAATACAAAAAAGTCAAAAAAAAAAAAAGACTAGTTCATACACATTTCAAAACTGTCCAGGATAAAATACACAAAAAAGCCTTCGGCTTATTTCCATTGTGGTCCTCGGTATCTTAAAAAATGGACGAACAAATCATTAATGGAGTGCAATTCACATCACGTTCAGAAACTCAGCAAACACAGACTTCAAACTTCAGTGATAAAAATATAATTTTTTTACTTATACTCATTTTTTTTACTTATACTTATACTCTCATTTTTTTACTCAATACTCTCAACTTGTATCTCTTGGATACACCTAGGTAATTTATTCCAAGCAACAGAGCTAGTAAATAAAAAGTATTTTTTTCCCATTTCACTTTAAAACCGATATATATCATTTCTACTCGCCCTTGTAGAATGACAGTGAACCTCTCTTACTAACAGATACTTTGGAACCATTTTCTTTAATATCTTAAACACCATTACTAGTTTTAAAAAAGTTACCCTTTTTTCTACTTTTAAAAAACTAATCATGTGTGCATCTGTGGGTGTACTGTAACCCTACACAACTTATTTTGAGCAGTCTGCAATTTATTTTTTAATTTCTTTGAAATAACGCTATACCAAAAAACTGCAGCATAATCAAAATGTGTCTGCACTAATGCACCAGCCAACATTTTCAGAGTTTCCGTATCTAAAAAAACCTGCCTGTCTTGCTAAAAATTTTATTCGATTACAAATTTTTGAGTGAGCTAAAACAGCCATCTTTTCTCCTGTCAAATTACTATCCAAAACACAACCCACATATTTTACTTCTCGTTTAGGTGTAATAATTTGATCTCCAACCTTTACCTCTAATCTAAAACATTTTTTCAATTTAGCAGCCAAGCCAAATAAAGACAGTTTATTATGGCAAAACCACTTAGAGACCCCTTCAATCTCTCTACTTAATTCATATTCAATAACATTCTTCCTCTCATGAGAGACAATTATTGCTGCTGCATCATCTGCATATAATGAAGCTTATTTGAACAAGCCAAATTTAAATCGTTAATATATAATAAAAAAAAGTAAAGGACCTAATACACTTCCTTGTGGAACCCCATATGAGATGTTCAAACAACCCGAAAACACCCCATTTAAATCTACTGTATGGTGTTTAGATGGCGGTGTTTAGTCCTCCACAGTAGAGGGCGGCAAGTCAATATCCCTCCATTACGCTGTCAGATATGCATCACTTCCGGCGACCCACATTGGAGCCAATGGCATTGCAGCAGGACAGGCGGTCCAGAGTCAGGTTTAAATGCGCCGCCAGCCTGCGCGAAGGACAGGGGGAGCTTTGCTGCTTCTGAAAGTTTGCAGAAGTTACTACTTTTAGTAATACTACGAAGTCAGGATGTCAAACGAAAGGTAATATGTTATTTTTATTTAGCAAAGCTGAATTATGATTTGTATTTTATATAACGCGTATTTTCCTGAAATTTAGAGACTTGTGTGTGTGTTTCTGTATACTACTTTTTTGGATTCTCCCTCCACTTTGGTGTATTTCATTACTTATAACTTTTTGGTATATTATAAGAAGCACTGAACACAGTAATAAACTTGTTAAAACATGGCTTTAGATCACTGGTGCATAGTTTTACAGGACGCTTTTTAAAAATACATTTTAGTCGAATGTGCTGTTGGCGCGCGCCACACTAGTTGTGTTGTGACGCTCGAGGATGATTTTTTTTTACCAATCGTGAATTTATATTAGTAAATGTAAGTTGTGAAAGTTCTTTACATCTATTTAGTGGATTCATTGGTTTACATATATTTTTGTTTTTCTAAAAGACAAACTAGTGCGGTGGCTATTTTTGGTATAGAGGCGCTCGCGAGTCGCGACAAATGGCGGGCATCACAGAACTTGTAAAGTGAGCGTGGAATTTACAGTATAAAACAATCAAAACTGTTGTAATGCTGTCAGTGTTTTCTCAAATAGTACATATTGTGTAGTGAGAAATTTTATAGATTGTTGCAGGCTGAACTTATCTAATAGTTACAATCTTAATGTTGTGAGCTCGAGGATATGGTTTCATATTGCGTTCTGCTGCTACCTCTTTATATATCCTTTTAACTACAAGAAATGGTGGTTTTGCTTAATGTTTCTTTGTTTTTATGTAGGCCGTTTCAAGAACTGAGTGAGAATTTGGAGGGATCCTTGTGCAGGCCTCAGAGGACTAAATGGAAAAAGCGGCCCTCCTGCAGTGGGGGTCTAGACACTGAAAACACTCCAAACGAGCTCATCCAGCAGTGGTCACCCCCGCACAAAAAGCTCCTGACTTCTGCAAAAGGGAAAGAAAATGAGGAAAATATATTTGTTCTAGCCAGACGTCCTAGAAAAAGAAGAGAATCATCAGGTTTGTGACTGAGAATTTTTAGCCCTATAAAGCCTACTGTACTATCATATTTGATACATGAATTTATAAGGCCCTCTAAATTATCAGCATGATCAAAACTGCTGAAGAACCTGTTGTACAAAATCTACATCATGCATTTTGCCCTTTGATAGATTCCAAAAATGTCCTTTTAGTATAATTCTAATGTTGTGGTGTATGTCTTTTTGGTATGAAATCATTGATATTATTATTATTATAAAGTAAACTTATATTAATATTTCAAGGTGAACATTTACTGAACTCATGCAACTCAGGTTTACTAGATTATCCACACTTTTTCTTATAAAAAAATCATGTTAATGTGCAAGTATCAAGTGTAATACATCAGGCATTTGAGGAATGTTTATTTTTTCAGTCATCATTGTATTGTATTGTATTGCATTGCATTATATTTTGCACCCACGATTAAAAGCAACAGAGCTTTGATCATAAAACTGAGCATTTAAATATTTGACATATTTTTGGGAGTGATACCTAATACTTGTATGCATTTTATATAAGTAGTCCGATATAAAGAAATCTCAGTGTTGTACATTACAAGCTTTGAGAATTTTATCTTACATTTTATACTGCACCAAGTTACATATTTTTGCTCATTTTGGACAGTTTTCCCTCCTTGGACGTGAGCTCCATATTCTCACAGTATACTATATGGTCCTTCTTTTTTTTTTTTTTTAATTTTTCATTCTGGTTTTACAGGCTTATCTGATTGAAAACATGTTTTGTCTTGGGAATATAGTTGCATGAGCAGACTTTTTATTAGTTCCCTGGAAACTACTGACAAAACCCTAGTATTTTGATGGCCACTTACTGAATTGTAATTGCTTATAAGATGTAACATGGACTGTATGATTAGTAGAGGGCCTAATTTGTTTTCTTGCTCCTCCCTCAGCAGGCTTGTGTTGGGACAGTCTACCTGATGAGCTTTTGCTGGGAATCCTGTCTCGTCTCTCATTGCAAGATCTCCTCAGGACGTCACGGGTCTGCAAGCGCTGGCATCGTTTAGCGTAAGTTATTGATGCCCTTTTCTTACAAATGTAAGAAATTTATATTGGAAGTTTGGAAGACCACTGATCACCTGTGATATAAATAATAATAGTCAAAACTCTGCATTTGCAGGTTTGACGAGTCTCTATGGCACAGTGTGGACCTGGTTGGAAAAGCTCAGTTAGATGCGGAGCTTGGGCAGGTGCTCTCAGCTGGGGCGTTGAGGCTGCGCTGTCCACACACCTGCATAGGTCAACCCAGTTTTAAAAGTCCAGAGTGAGTAATGTGTATTTCACAGTGCCACAGTTAAGTTATGTTGTGTCATTTCTGCTGTTATTGCTGTCTTACTTGTTGTTTTTAAATCTCAAGTACTATTTGAATTACAGGAAACTTCGCATCCAACATCTGGATTTATCAAACTGCACAGTGGAGACATCTGTTCTTGAAGATATCCTGTTACGCTGCCAACATCTACAGAATCTCAGTCTCGAAGGATTGGTGCTCTCTGATAGTATTTTTCAGTAAGTGATACTATAAAAGCCGTTTTGCACACTACACCCTAACCGTAGATTTTTGGTGTATTCAAGTCATGTCTGAAAGATTGTATTTACGAGTTGAACGCAAATGAACGCCACCACAAAGTCATAAGCGCCAGTGGGGATACTCTGGGTTGTCTTTAAGCCCTGAGTTTGAGTTGAGGCGTGTCAGTGAGAAACATGGCGGAATACCACAATAGTTCGAGGTATTTAGCAGTGACATTCTCAGGCATTTTTATTTACAACAAAAGCTAATTGCCTGTGCAAAACATAATAGCATTGTAATATAACAAAATAATATGTAACAAAGTTTACAGTGGCCTCATAAATTAATTAAAAACATAAAGGAAAACACGCCTGATTCACGCACGTTCATTGTTCTTGATTTTCTAGAAGTAGAGTTAAAAAACTTTGCTGTATTTTTTTTTTTTTTTTTTAAGTTCACCCAAAAATGAAAATGAAGTACTCACCCTCATGTTGTTCCACACCCGTAAGACCTTCGTTCATCTTCAGAACACAAATTAAGATATTTTTGATGAAATCCAAGAGCTCTCTGAGTCATCTATAGATATAGATTACCACTTTCAAGGCCCAGAAATGTGGAAAAGACATTGTTCAAATATTCAACGTAACTACAGTGTTTCAATCTTAATTTTATGAAGCGACAAGAATACTTTTTGTGTGCTAAAACAAAACAAAAATAACTATTTTATTCAACAAATTCGTCTCTTCCCTGTCATTCTCCTAAGCTGTTTATGTTGTATAGACAGCGCAGCGCTTCTGTGTTCTGATGTAGAAACTAGAAGTGCTGCACTGTTTACAATGTGAACAGCTTCAGAGACTCACATGGAAGAGAAGAAATTGTTGAATAAATTCATTTTTTTTTTTTTGCTCACAAAAGGTATTTTCATTGCTTTATAATATTAATATAAATACTGTAGTCACGTGGACTATTTTAACGATGTCTTTACTACCTTTCTGGGCCTTGAAATTGGTTACGACATTGCTGTATATAGGGAGGTCAGAAGCTCTCGGATTTCAAAAATATCTTCATTTCGAATTCCGAACATGAATGAAGGTCTTACGGGTATGGAACGGGTGAGGGCGAGTAATTAATGACAGAAATTTCATTTTTGGGTGAACTAACACTTTAATATTAGGTAGCTGTTACACTGTCAAAAGACTTTTAATCTTGTGAATATTTTTTGGGTTTGTTTTTGTGTGTGTTGTGTGTGTGATTAACAGAATCAGTTACTACATGAGCAATATCGCACGAGAAGCTGTGCGATATCGACAGCTACTCATGTGATATTATGCATGTTGATGGCTACCTGTGTGATATCACATTTATTTTTCTTTGTGGTATTTTATGTAGAAATGAGTTTATGGAGTTTTGTTGCATTTAGATTCGTTTAACCATTTCTATTTTGCTTTCTTGCAGTTCTCTTGCTCAAAATACTGAGCTTGTCCGGCTGAATTTGTGTGGCTGTTCTGGCTTCTCTCCTGAATCTTTGGCTGAGATGTTGAAATCTTGCACTCGGTAAGATTAACTGATGTACACCTCCATTTGGGGTTGGTAAATTTTTAGAATGGTTTTTGAAAGGTCTCTCATGCTCACCTAAGCTTATTTAATCAAAAGCACAGTAAAACAGTGGTGAGATAAAATATTACAATTCAAAATAAATATTTTCGATTTTAATGTATAAAATGTTAGTTTCTGTGATGGCAGAGCTGAATTATTAGCAGCCATTACTCCAGTCATCAATGTCGCATGATCCTTCAGAAATCATTCTAATATGCTGATTTGCTGCTCAAAGTTTTTTTTAGTGTTAAAAACAGATGCTGCATAATATTTGAGGAAAGCATTATACTTTTTTTTTTAAATTTTTTTCAAAAGAATGGCATTTGAAATCTTGAAATCCTTAGTAAAGATGTTTTATAATTTTAGTCACTTTTGATCAATGTACATTCAAGGACAAATTATTTCTTTCTTTTATTATTATTATTATTATTATTATATTAAGCTTGAGGAGCAGAGGGGTTTTTTTTTGTTTTTTTTTTTAATGTTGATGTATTCATCATAAGAAAGTCCATAATAACATCCATAACATTTTTTTCTCAACCCAGAATTGAAGAAATGAACGTGTCGTGGTGTGAATTCAACAATCTCCACGTTCAAGCTGTTGCTGCTAACATTCCCTCCAGCGTCACTCAACTGAACATCAGTGGTTACAGACAAAACCTCACCATGGAAGGTGAGGAAAGCATGGATTTCAGCTTTATGTAAATATGTTTTTCTATTGCATGCAAAGATAATTTATGCATTTTTGTGTTTCAGATGTCAAAGCTATAGTAAAAAGGTGTCCGAACCTCACAAACCTAGATTTTAGGTGAGTTCATGATTTGGGAAGATAATTGTGGATGAGCTGCCTAATAGCAAACAGCAGGAGGTTAACATTCAGTAATGTTTTCTCATCACAGTGATAGCGTGCTTGTGACGACAGACAGTTTCCCCGTCCTGCAGGAACTGTCCTCTCTGAGACATCTGGGACTGAGTCGTTGTTATCAGATCCACCCAGCTTCTCTCATGTAAGAGATTAATTGAATTCAGAAAGAAAAGACTGTTTAGAGTGCTTTTATGTCTGTATATAATCTTTGCATACAAGCAATAAATATTTTCTCCCTTTCCCCCCCTCTACAGTGACTTTGAAAAGTTTCTAAATTTGCAGACCCTGGAGGTCTTTGGGCTCATACAGGACAGCTACCTGCCCATTCTTTGTAAAGGTCTACCGCACATACAGATCAACACACAGCCTTTCTCCACTGTGGCACGTCCCACCTCGTCATCAAGAAAAGATCGCACACTTTGGGGAATGCACTGCCGACTTGTCTACAAACATTAATGTTTTTAATCCGGGATGATTACAGGGTAAACCAAATTGTAAAATATCTTTTATAATAGTCAGTATTTCTCTTTTTGTGCCCAATTAATTGTGATTTTAAAAATGTCTTAAGCATCACTGTTAAGTCCTTTTGTTTTATATTTTAACAGTTTCAATTTTGATGACAATTGTGTTAAGAGGTCCTGACAATCTTGAATTGAGTGGTGTTCTTATGTTGTAGCAAAGATCATATCATTTATCACAAAATGAGTGGACAAGATTGTTAGTGGTATATTGTACCTGTTTGGTACCAATATAGCTGTTAATTTTGAAAATGGTGAGTTTCACTAGATTTGTTGCTTCAGGTTGAAATCTAGAATATAGTAGGTTCTGAAATGCAAGACTTGTTTTCCTGCCAAAATCAAGTACATTTCCAATTTTACTATAGGATTATCAAAGGTCTAGTTTAGTAATAAGAGAATGGTTTTATACTGTTCCTGAAATTTTTTGCTATACAAAAGCATTAAACCAGGTGCTTTAGCAGCAGAGAAAATATTGTGAATCTCTTCCATTTTTCTGACCAGTTTTAATATTGGAAAACTTGAATTTTGTACAACTTGATTGACACGTGTTTTTATGAATTGTAAATAAATGTATTGCGTTTTATTTAAGGTCATCCTCATGTGAGTTGATCTGTTTCAGTGTTATATTCTTTGCATTGTGGTCTCATTACATGTTTATATACCACTGCACAAATCACACAATACTTTCCAACAAGTGTAAATGAAGTAAAATGCATAAAGAATGCAAACATTTGAAAAAAAATGAAAATGAAATAAACTTTGAAAAAATGAAAATGTGGGTTTTACAAAATTCTGCCATGTTTTGAACAAGCTTTTTGCACAATGGTTGACCTGATGGGGTATTGCATCCAAGAACCCTATTGTGAAACATTAAAATATCTTTTTTTAGGTTGCAGTTTCAGAAAGTATTGACTTCTACACTAACAAAATACTTGTGCATGTCTGGCACAACCATGTTCAAAAAGTATGTATTATAAATAAGTAAAAAAAAAAGTCAAAATCCAATCACTTCTGTAACATGGGCATTTCTGGCTCATTGTTTAAATACACCAATAGTGATGTGACAATCTAAAGCTGGTGTGTCAAGGAAAAATATTAATGCTCATTTCTGAGGGCTGCAACCAAGAGGGTTGTTTAAACAAGCATTGCCTACAGAAGTGTGAAATCCAGATTTAACTACATTTCTTCTGCAAACCCTATAATCCCTTAAAACTCAGTGCTTAAAGAACCCACTGTCCATCTTTACAGACAATTATTTAGTCCTTAATAAATATATAAGCTCATCGAGCAAGAGTTTGATGTATCAAAGGATTTAATCAAGAATGACAGTTCGCAACAGGTCCTCCTCGTTTAAGCTGATGGTAGCAATGGCACCATCATTAAACTCGAAGGACGTCCCACCATCCACCACCATGCAGGCATCCCAGCACCTTGAGCGGACACAAACCCTATAGAAAACAGAACATTAACATTACTAGTCACAGCATTTTAAACAACTTTTTTAGTCAAAAATATATGGAGAATTATTCATAATACTTTAAAATAAGGTTTGATTTGTTAACATTAGTTAATAGATTAGGTATTATAAACTAATAAACAGCAATTTTACATTAACTTAAGAATATACTGTTAATTAGTAATTAATGTTTTAAGAACAAACATTAAAAATGCTACAAATGTTAACATTTGTAGAAGTTAACCTCAACCAAGATTAATATTAATAAAACAATGTGATCAATTTGCAAAATTTAACCCAAGTAGTGAGATGATGGAAATGAAAACTTACTTTTTGGCAAAACCTCTTTGTCGGCTATTGGAAAATACTCTGTTGACTATAGGCTCCCTTATACTGAAGAAAAGTTTGTCCTCCTCTGGGCCAAAGATTAGAGACTCATTGTATGTTTCAGTCACTGAACACAAAAAGAGAGACCAATTATTTAAGCTAATATGGCAGCATATTAATTTTATAAATTACTTAGAATTAAAACTATGAAAAGTCATTTTAAAATACACAAAAATTACTTATACTAATACATTTACATTTGTTTTATTTTTATAATAATTATATTGATATCAGATATTCTATTGTGAACTCACCGCTCTCAATGAACTCCCGATTTAGAGGAATATCCAAACCCGTTTTTGATTTACCTAAGATACAGAAAACATCAAGATCATGCTTGTACTGACTGATGATAGTAAACTGTGCTGTCATAGCGCAAATGTGATTTATTTGTGTTTGTGTTTCTAACCTATTCTAAGGACATCCTCCACTGCCTGCTCCACAAGCTTATTAATATTGTAGGACCTGGACGAAGAAAGAAAATTATTTGGTAACTCAGACTTCATATAAGATCACTTCAGACAAGCAACACTTTGACTCACCAGGCTTTAGATCCAGTTCCAGTGCAAATGCTAAGCCCTGAGCTCTTCTGCTTCTCCCACGGCCCGTCATCAATGGAGATTTCATAGTATGAAGCCCTATGAAGCGAGAGGGTAAGATGGGGTTTGAAGGATTTATACTTCACCCTGTAGCAAACAGAAATCCACAAGTAAGGGGAGATGGGGGGGATGCATGAAGTGAAGGAGGAAAAGTGGTTGATGAGATGCAATGTCCGTAAGACATGGTTGACCACTAATTCCACAACATCACAGACAGGTAGGCAGTGATATATACCTGGAGGACAGGGACTCCCCGATGAAGATCTCGTTGAGCCCTCGGACAGGGAGTAGGTGAGGCCTTTCAGAACTGTCGTGTGTCGTACCTTCGCAAAAATATGATGTCGTTGTTATCTCCTCTAACAATAGTTTAATTCAAACTGATATCATATAATTTCTATGTAATATAAATTCAATATGATATAACTATAATAACCATGTTTGGGTGAACATCACAAAGAAATGTCAGTTATATTTTACCTAAGCCAATTTTTCAGTCTATTAATTTAAAGAGTTAGTTCACCCAAAAATGAAAATAATAGATACTGTTGAAAAGTCATTATTTTGGCTTTTTTTCTGGTGCACAAAAAGTATTCTCGTTGCTTTATAATATTAAAGTTAAACCACTGTACTCACATGAACTGTTTTAAATATGTATTTAGTACCTTTCTGGGCACTGAAAGTATAAATTAACTTGCTGGCAATAGAGGCCTCACTGAGCCATCGGATTTCATCAAAAATATCTTAATTTGTTTTCCGAAAATGAAGGAAGGTCTTACGGGTGTAGAACGACATGGGGGTGAGTAATAAATGACAATTTTCATTTTGGGGTGAACTAACCCTTTAAACCCTATAAAATTTAGATATCATTTATTAATGTTTTGCAATAATGAAGCCAATTTTTCAGTCTATTAATTGAATAGTAATTTTTTTATTTTTGACACATTTTAACCAAAACATCTCATTCTATACCATGTGTGTGTGTGAGTGTGTGTACTACCAGTCAAAAGTTTGGAATCGGTAAGATTTTTAATGTTTTTAAAAGAAGTTTTGTCTGCTCACCAAGGCTACATTTATTTAATTAAACATACAGTAAAAACAGTAATATTGTAAAATATTATTACAATTTTTTTTTTTTTTTTTTTTTCAGGATTCCTTGATGAATAGAAAGTTCAAAAGAACAGCATTTATCTGAAATACAAAGCTTTTGTAACATTATACACTTCCGTTCAAAAGTTTGGGGTCAGTAAGAATTTTTTATTTTTTTTGAAAAGAAATTAAAGAAATTAATACTTTTATTCAGCAAGGGTGCATTAAATCGATCAAAAGTGACAGTAAAGACATTTATAATGTTACAAAAGATTATATTTCAAATAAATGCTGTTCTTTTGAACTTTATATTCATCAAAGAATCCTGAAAAAAATATATTGTACACAAATATTTTGTACAATTGTAGACAATAAATGTTTCTTGAGCAGCAGATCATCATATTAGAATGATTTCTGAAGGATCATGTGACACTGAAGACTGGAGTAATGATGCTGAAAATTCAGCTTTGAATAAATTTCTTTAAAAAATATATTCAAACAGAAAACAGTTATTTTAAATAGTAATAATATTGCACTTTTTTTTTTTTTTTTTTTTTTTTTTACTGTATTTTTAATTAAATAAATGCAGCCTTGGTGAGCAGACGAAACTTCTTTTAAAAACATTAAAAATCTTACAGATTCCAAACTTTTGAATGAGTTTATATATATATATATATATATATAAAAATCAGTAATATGAATGAGTATGTATGTGTGTGTGTATATATATATATATATATATATATATATATATATATATATATATATATATATTATATATATATACACACATACTCATTCATATTACTGTAATACAGTAATGAAAATCATCCTTTCTTAATGATTTGGCTCTGAAATATGACCTGAACATTTTAGACAGTATTTGTGAGATTCAGTAGAGCAGCAGAGAGAAATGTTAGGTTGAGATAGCAAAGTGTACTATGGGACTCTTACAGCGCTGTCTCTCTGTAGTGATACGGTGTGCTTTGCTGTGCTGTTCGAGGCTCAGCTGCAGCTCATGCAGGTCCACTGGAGTCGGGTTGATCCCGGTGCCCTCCAAGTACATACGGATACGCTGACGCCACTGCCACCTAGTGAAGATAGTTACTTTTTTCAAAAAAGGAAGGGGGAAATATTGACAATGTAAAGCAGGAAGAATGATGATTAGAACGAAACAGGCGACCTCAAAAATTGGTCTCTTATTGGTTAGGTTCAGTCTTGCTAAATAGCAGCACTTCAACTGTCAAATGTGGCCTGTTACTTTTCTCTACGCTGGTAAGGCTGGACCAATCACAGTCATTTATGATTAGAGGATAAACATTAATCATTTAATATAGTTGGTTGGGGTGTATTTTTATTCATACATCAGGTACTAATCTAATCATCTAATACTAATCTAATCATCAAACAGAATATATTTAATTCAGTTCAGTTATATTCAATTTTAATTTTTAATGGACACATTTCTCTACTGATGCACACACACAAAAAAAAACATCATTAGGTTTAAATACGACTTAATGGAGGATTTGGCTTTCTGAGCTGCCAAGCACCTCCCCCTAGAGGAAGACCAGTTATTAGCTACTAACATTAGCCATCCAGTGAGGCAAGTATATTTCAAACTGATATATTAATAGGAATTATTCACTGTAACTACAACTTCTTAAACAAATCAAATATAAACCTAACAGACCACTAAGATCATTAGGATTCACCAAGGGTTCACTCAAAACAAGGCCAGTCTGCTTTATGCCACCAGCAGTTGGAACCAACTTCCAGAAGAGATCAGATGTTCTCCCAAAGTAGCCACATTTAAATCCTGACTAAACACCTGTTTTGCTGTGCATTTACTGAATTTTAAAGGATTAGTCCAATTTAAAATGAATATTACCCCAAGCTTTACTCACCCTCAAACCATCCTAGGTGTATATGACTTTCTTCTTTCTGATAAACACAATCTGAGTTATATTAATAAATATCCTGACGCATCCAAGTTTTATAATGGCAGTGAACGGAACCAACAAGTATGAAGTACATCCATCCATCCATCCAACATAAACATACTCCACACGGCTCCGGGGGGTTAATAAAGGCCGACTGAAGTGAAGTGATGCATTTGTGTAAGAAAAATATCCATATTTAACAAGTTATAAAGTCAAATGTCTAGCTTCCGCCAGACTGCCTTCTGTATTCAACTTACGAAAAAAGTGGAACTGAAAAGTTGGGGTACGTTTGGGGTAATTTTCATTTTAAAGTGAACTATTTTTAAATATATTTTTATTAGAATCTTATTTTTTACTTTTTACTGTTAATTTTACTGTCTAACTTTCTGTTTTGATTATTTTACAATTACTTTTATATTGTTTATGAAACATGGTATATAAATTATAAAATTTCCTTCCCTTGCTTTACTAGAGAGCAAAGCAAAGTATTTTTGCAGAGTACTTTAGCAAGAGGTATAGAAGAAAACAACTGATTGCAAATTGGATTACTTAGCAAATTGGATTACTGCCGACCATAAGCAAGAGTAAATAAGAAGTGCCTACCTGAACTCGCCCTTCCTGAGTTTCTGTAAGGCCTCAGAAAAGGCATGTGTATAGCGCACAGGTAAACACAGGTGACCCTCTGACCTTTATACACAAAAACACAGGTACATTATATACTTATGAAACAAATAAACTTAAAATCACTATAGGCTAGTTTTATTACCTTTCTGGGTCTGTATTGACCCCCAATACAGGTTTGTTCTTATCATATACTTTACTGGCAACTAGTAGCATGGTCCCATCACCTATGAAATAAAAAAGTCTGTTAGAATCTTATACTATATACAGTATCTCACAGAAGTGAGTACACACCTCACATTTTTGTAAATATTTTATTATATCTTTTCATGTGACAACACTGAAGAAATGACAATTTGCTACAATGTAAAATAGTGAGTGTACAGCTTGTATAACAGTGTAAATTTGCTGCCCCCTCAAAATAACTCAACACACATTAATGTCTAAACCGCTGGCCACAAAAGTGAGTACACCCCTAAATGAAAATGTCCAAATTGGGCCCAAAGTGTCAATATTTTGTATGGCCACCATTATTTTCCAGCACTGCCTTAACCGACTTGGGCATGGAGTTCACCAGAGCTTCACAGGTTGCCACTGGAGTCCTCTTCCACTCCTCCATGACGACATCACGGAGCTGGTGGATGTTAGAGACCTTGCGCTCCTCCACCTTCTGTTTGAGGATGCCCCACAGATGCTCAATAGTGTTTAGGTCTGGAGACATGCTTGGCCAGTCCATCACCTTTACCCTCAGCTTCTTTAGCAAGGCAGTGGTCGTCTTGGAGGTGTGTTTGGGGTCGTTATCATGTTGGAATACTGCCCTGCGGCCCACTCTCCGAAGGGAGGGGATCATGCTCTGTTCATTCACGGTTCCCTCAATGAACTGTAGCTCCCCAGTGCCGGCAGCACTCATGCAGCCCCAGATCATGACACTCCCACCACCATGCTTGACTGTAGGCAAGACACACTGGTCTTTGTACTCCTCACCTGGTTGCCACCACACACGCTTGACACCATCTGTACCAAATAAGTTTATCTTGGTCTCATCAGACCACAGGACATGGTTCCAGTAATCCATGTCCTTAGTCTGCTTGTCTTCAGCAAATTGTTTGCGGGCTTTCTTGTGTATCATCTTTAGAAGAGGCTTCCTTCTGGGACGACAGCCATTCAGACCAATTTAATGCAGAGTGCGGTGTATGGTCTGAGCACTGACAGGCTGACCCCCCAACCCTTCAACCTCTGCAGGAATGCTGGCAGCACTCATACGTCTATTTCCCAAACACAACCTCTGGATATTACGCTGAGCATGTGCACTCAACTTCTTTGGTCGACCATGGCGAGGCCTGTTCTGAGTGGAACCTCTCCTATTAAACCGCTGTATGGTCTTGGCTACTGTGCTGCAGCTCAGTTTCAGGGTCTTGGCAATCTTCTTATAGCCTACGCCATCTTTATGTAGAGCAACAATTCTTTTTTTCAGATCCTCAGAGAGTTCTTTGCCATGAGGTGCCATGTTGAACTTCCAGTGACCAGTATGAGAGAGTGAAAGCGATAACACCAAATTTAACACACCTGCTCCCCATTCACACCAACGAGTTACATGACTCCGGGGAGAGAAAATGGCTAATTGGGCTCAATTTGGACATTTTCACTTAGGGGTGTACTCACTTTTGTGGCCAGCGGTTTAGACATTAATGTGTGTTGAGTTATTTTGAGGGGGGCAGCAAATTTACACTGTTAAACAAGCTGTACACTTACTACTTTACATTGTAGCAAAGTGTCATTTCTTCAGTGTTGTCACATGAAAAGATATAATAAAATATTTACAAAAATGTGAGGGGTGTACTTACTTCTGTGAGATACTGTATACACACTTTCATAAAGTCCTGAGAAACCATCTCTGATATGTCAACTGGTGCACAGATGAACAATCAAGTATAAAAACCAAAAACCTGAGCTTTACCTCCAGCAGAGATAATGGCATCAGCCCATCGTACTGTGTCCTCATCATATTCTCCTCTTTTTACAACACGCACCTCAATCCCCTGTTTCCTACAAAGATGAAAGAAGGACAGTTTTGAAAATTGTTTGAAAAATATTTTAAATACTGTCAGAATTTCCATTTTTTAATGTCATCTTACTGTAGACTGTCCACAATCTGTCCAACATTAAGGGTGTGTATATTGTGTCTCTCCAGAAGCCCACTGTAACTAGATCCTTTTAGGGCAAGCTGTGATGACAAGTAGAAGACAGATTAAATATCATAAACAATGTGTTGCATCTTGAAAATATCATCACTAGTAAAAATAAACAGTCTTTTCACATTGTGTGGAGTTAGTTGGACTCTGGACTTTTTAATACAGTTTTGCTGCAGGCATTGTTGGTGGACTGTTAAATACTTTAAGCCCATTTTGCTTGCTACTGAATTGAGTTGACAATAGTACCAGCAGGAAAGGGAGGTGAAATATTGACAGACTTATTTTGTCAAGCAATATAAGTGCTCCTATAAAACACGGTCAGTTTAGAGTCTGTCAATAAGGTAGAAAAAAATTGGTAAAGTAAAAAGTTTTAGGTAAAAAGAAAGTTAACCCTTAAATACATCAATATATATACAGATATAAATATTTTAATGAAGATATTAATATGTATATCTAATATCTGAATAGGAATATCTTCAGTAAACCTAAATACAGATAAAGGAGGGGTGGAGAAAGGGAGTTTGGTGGAGAGAGAGGAAAACACTTCTCAATTATAGGAATTTACACTCATATGCAATGTATAAACATTGTAGCTATACAACATATACAAGAGAAAAGAGTGTGGAACATTCTGGTTCCAGAAGTAAAATATTCCATTCATTTTCTCCATAGGTGAATTGATCTTTAATCATGTTTAACAGTGGAATTCCTGGGGATAAAAATACATTACCCATGATTCTGAGAGAAAAAAAAAAAAAAAAAAAAATCTCCATTCTTCACCAATCAGAGAATTGCAACAATTAAATCACACCAAAAGAACAGAGTGCAACAATTCTGGGTTCTGGAAGTAAAAATCACATTCAGGCAAAATTAATTTGAAGGATAACTTTAAACCTTTCTTTAACCCTACAATGAGCTACGTAGTTGTTATTCGATGGCATATGCTTTTGTTGAAGCCATCAGCTCGTGTTATTTAAACTTTTTTTTTTTTTTTAAATAATCATATTCAACAGAAGCATTTCTGGTGAAAAACTCCAATCAGAATTGTGACAAAATAACTCTTTAGTGCCACCCACTCCCATGAAGCACTGCAAATAATGCATACTAACAAACTACTCTTACTATTCCTTCCATAGAAGGATATGGTAAAAAAAGGAAGACTTTTTTTAATCCCTATGGGAAAAAAACATTTTCAGAAACAAGGCCGCATAAAGTTCAGTATGCAAATTTACAATGGTATCATCACCAGCCGATTAAATTTGAATGTCGAACATTCGAGTGTTTTATAGGAAACTTGTTTTATATATATATATATATATATATATATATATATATATATATATATATAATATATATATATATATATATATATATATATATATAATTATACCTAAGGCTGACATTACATGCAAAAAAAAAAAAAGAAAAAAAAGGCTGATATGAAAATGTCTTAATGCAGAAATTATACAACTCTTTAATTATGACGTCAATTTGTAGGCCAACCCGGAAGTTTTTTTTGGGGGGGGGGGGGGGGGGGGGGGGGATTTAGTGTAGTTTATCTTATCAGTACACAGATAAACAGGTGTATTACATCTTCACAAGTGTCTGCTTACCAACTGTTTAAGATCCTCCTCTGACAGACCCGCATAGCGATATCTCTGCTGCTCGAATTCATATCGTGTGGTCTTCGTCACAACCGCTACCTTCGCAGGTTTGAAGCCACATTCAGCTTGCGTAGCAACTTTACACGCGGTTGTCTGATGAAAACACGGACGACTACAATAGCTCCCAGTGAAACCCGCCACTATTGGATTTCCATAGGAAAGGGATTTCCTTAAAGCTCGGGATAGCATTCTACTACCGCAAAAACAGTGTTGGAGAAATTATCAGAAAACAAACAAGCAAAAAAATATATATATAATAAAGAATCTTGCAACTCTTGCTGTCATTCAGGGCTTGAATCCTGTCCTGCTCAGATAGACAGACCACCAATCAAAACGACTTTCCCCAAACAATTCATTAAAGAGGCTTTATGAGCTTGAAAATGCTGGAGGTGCTTGGCAAAATAAATAAAATCAACATAAACTTTACTAAACACACAAAACTGATGTATCTATGGGGTTGTAAGGTGTGCAAGTTACGGTAACCAGCAGCATTCAGTGTCTCACAGGTCACCTGATAACTATGGCAAAGCACCTAATCTTACTTTCTAAACATATAACTACAACAGGCTACTAATGTGATCCGACTAGCAGGTTATCGCCTGCTGGCTGCGTAGTGTTGGCTGCAAAGAAGGTCACATTTGCTGAAGGTTTCGTGCACGATGCCCTTTCTAAGTGTACGCGAACAGCTAGCTGATTACAGCTGTCAAACTGTCCACCAACTCTACCTCTCCAAGCGCAGTAACCGATCACATCCCCATCTATCTCCCCTCAGATATTTGAACGACGGAGAGCGCGAGTCTAAGCGATCTACAGACACCTGACGTTTACCGTCCGCCTAAATAGAGTACTTCAAATCACAAACTTGAGGCTAATAAAAACATCAGATCCCACACTCACACATGCCGCCATCTTTAAAGCACGTAGTGCTGACTCGGTGGGCGTGGCTTTGAATAGACGTTTTTTTGGGCTAGTTTGCCCATTCGCCCAGAGATACTATATAAGTTTCAGATCGTTCATTTCATATAATAATTACAATAGACGAACCCATTAAATTGTTTTTAAAACACTAACACTAGCTTTTCCGTAGTTGATGACATTATAAAATTGTTCATTTTGCTTGGGAAATTTCATTTGGTAACAGCCATTAAACTTTGTTCTAGATTGTTTTTTTCCGTTATTATTATTTGTAGATTCAGAATGTTTCATGACCTATTAGTGAAGAAGCTGACATGTAACATGTAGGAACACATCTCTTATATTGAAAAGAGTACTCTGTTGTTGTACATTGTTATAATTTATGCTGAACTCAAAGTTGTAATTATCCCACAGTTGTTATTTTTATGTACCATATCATTGTAGGCTATGTTTACAAAGTGCTGCAGGGATGACATACTTTTGGAGGCCAAAACCTAGAAATGAGTTAGCATTTTAGCATTTCTGGTTCCATTGTCCCAAAGATCCTATTGTGTTTATGCAGAGGGAACTAGTGTGATTCTAACTTCCAGACTGGCCTACAAAAATATGACATCACTGCAGCACTTTAGTGTTCAAACTCAATAAAAACATGTAATTGCCAATGACTACAGGGGGGTTGGGGTGTCCCACTGTTGTGCATTCAATGAACTTTGTTCAGTTAGTGTGTTCAAACTAATCTTTTTCCTGGGCAATAAGGTTGAAATTATTCTCTTTGTCACTAAGACCTATACAGAAATTGTCTTTTAAAAATAAAACTACCCTAAATACTAAACAAAACTAGAAGTATTCACTGGGATAAAAAGTGTCACAAATTGGTCTAGCCCCGCACCCCCCTACTTTAATGTGGGGTCAGAAAAGCTTTAGCCAATCAGATGCTCAACTGAAAAAAAAAAAAAAAAATAGCTTAGAAGAAAAACTTCTGCAGTGTCAAACTGCAGAGCCAATGGGTGGAGACTGACGTGTCCACTTCCAGTTACATCCTAACCCTACCCATATTAATAACCCTATCCCTAAACATAAATTAGGTTAAGCTCTACCCATTAAGTTCACAGAGGTATCCATAAGGCAGGAACACACCAAGAATTGGCAGTTTTTGTTCGTCGGCCGACTAAGTTTTCTCAGTGTGTTCCGCACCGTCGGCTGAAGTTGGTTCACGTTGGCTTTTTTCTGGCCGATTCGACAATTTGAATCGGCGTCAGAGCTCGTCGGTCCATCGGGCCATCTGATCATTCTGATTGGCTGTTCAGCTACTGCCACCTGCTGGTACGGAAAGGCATTTCATCTTGTGCAGGCGCAGAATGGACGTGCTACTTGGCCGTCGGCTGTCGACGTGAGCCAACCCCACAGTCTGCTTTCATCGCCACTAGTTCGTTGGTGTCGGCTTGGTGTGTTCCTGCCTATAGAGTACCTCAGAGCTGACGTGTTTTTGTATGCAAAACCCGAAGGCGGGTTAGCATTTTAGGACTTCTGGTTCCATCACCCTAAAGTCTATGGCTTTTTTGAATGGGTTTTTGCTAAATCGCCTGAAATAAGGTTAACAAAGCCTCTAAATATTTTCATGTTTTGATCTATGACATAAAACACACCAGTTATAACCCGCTTGCGATTTTTTTAAACCTTTATTGTGTCCTAAAAACTAACAAGTTGCTAAAAGGGACTACTTCCTTTGGCAGTAGATGACGTCTTCCTTTAGACGTCATGACAAACAGGACATTTGGACAGCATTTCTCATAAAAAAGTGGATAAGTATTCATACACAGTGCAGATCATAATCAGCGAGCATGTTTTTAAATAAAGTTGTTTTTTTAAATAAAAATTTGACGAAGCTTGGTGGTGGTGACGTTGATCCGCGACCATGGTCTACTGTAGTCCGTTTATAGCCTACTGTTAGCTTTTTATATCTGACGACTTTATTTAGGCTTCAAAATGTATAAATGTTGTGTTAACTTGTAAAGATTATCTTGATAGACAAAACGTGTAAGTGTCATAACCCTTTGTTAAACACAGAGCTTATTTTTTGCCATTTTCCAAAAGTCTATGGAAAAAATGCATAGGCTTTCGATCGAGGGAACCCGTGCGCAATAGGGGCTGGCTGCAGCCTGAGTATTTAATTACTGTATTTGCATTATTATAAAGGTAGGTTTAGTGTTGGGGTAGGTGTAGACGGTAGAAAAACACAAGTTGAGGTGAGGTATTTCCTGTTTCGAGAGTGGAGCTCCACTTGCCCATGGTCTGCAGCCAGACCCTTCTCCCAGTGAGTCGCTAACTTCCGGGTTGGCCTACAAAAACACCTCATCTCTGAGGTACTCTATAACGTCCATAGAGGGAGCTGGACGTCACGTGGCTCTGCAGTGTCAGTGAGGCACTACTTGATTGTGGAAAAACTTCTTGATATAGTGGTACCTTGGATAACTGCCTAACAGGATGGGTTCTTGGCAACGACAGTGAACTACACTGAACTCAGAAGTTTATACTCCCCAACACCCCTTCAGCTTCATGTAGCATTTGACAGTGACTTTTAAGATGCGTATCATTGCTGTTTGTTATTCAATAGAGCTTCTAATTTTGTTTAAAGCTTCGTAGCGGTTTTAATGAAGTACTTATGCTGCATCCAACTTACTTGTGAAAGGCCAATATATTTATTAACAATTTCGCTTAATTGATTATTCATATATCGAGGTATCAATTTATACAATTTGATAAATGATACATAAGATAGTAATTTCAGTTTTCGCAAAGACTAGTAAACAACCACACAATGCACGTGCGCCTTGCAAGTGCAAAGCCCCTCTTGTTATGCAAATTGAGTTGCATTTAACACTGTTCAGTAGCGCTGTTACACAAACTCATGCAGGGAATCTAATCTAGAGCTGGATATTTTTCACGCTCTCATTTTCCATTCAGCGCCACACACAGTACATGCTTCGACTGGCCAGTCAAGAAGCTACGGGAGGTATTTCCTTTCACTGGAGTAAAGCGGACAGCTAGATACCGGCGCAGTTTCTTGGTTCTGCTTCTTCAGATATTCGGTGAGATATTGGCCTGCTTATCATTACCTATTCTCCTACATAACAAAATTTGAATACGAACACCATACTGTGAAGATGTCAGCGATTCTGTAAAGTGTAAACAAGTTTGTTGGCTTGTGTCACCGTGTTTTTATTTCCGTGGATTCAAAGTATTTAGATGTGGGTTGTGCTTCTTGTTGTGTTGAAGGGCTGAAAAACCCACATGTTGTGATTAAGTCAGTCTATAGGTTACTATGAGCCGTGTTGAAAATGCTGAATGAGTAAATGCTGTACTTTTTTATACCACACTTGGCCCCACAAATATCAAATGAAAGTAGAAAAGCTGCCAGAATCGTGTAAGCCAATCAGAAAAAAAATAATAAAAAAATGAGGCAACTCATCCAAATTTAACGAATAGCATACGTTTGGGCGGGGCTAAATATTAGCGTTTGGAATGGTAGACGGAGGCTGCATCCTAAATCGCATACATCCCTAGATAATAGGCGAAAAACAGTATGTGACAAAATTATGTCCGAATCTACAGGAGGCTACTCATAAAAGAGTAGCTTCCGTCGAGATTCTGAAGTGTATAGGATGGCAAAATCTCGCCATAAAATAACAATAAATTAAATTGGCTACTTATCGGATTATTGTGCTTTATTAACGTCTATATTTATATTTATATAGTCTATAACGACTGGTTTGTGCCATACATAATATATATATATATATATATTAGGGTGACCACCATCAAACAAACCAAATGTGGGACGATTTTTGTGTGGGACAATGTGGGACATGTTACCAACACTAAAACACATCCTGAAGCTGTTATATAATGTCTAACTTAATTGTATTCTGCCTTTTAGCTGATAAAAATACTTTGTTCTTTAGTCCCTTCCAGAAAACACCATTACATCACAATGTAGCATAACATTTTACATGTAATTTAAATTCAACATCACTGACCCTGAAGGCAGCAGGCATCATGCAGATAACTATTTTTGAATGACCAGATTTCTGAAATGGAAACTGGGGACATTTCCTACTTGAGTGGTCAAAATATCACCAAAATCTCAAAATCTATTTATTAAAAAACAGGGACAATACATTTTTGAATGTTTTTGTTTTTAATTGTTGTGGGTTCCTTATAGGCTATTATTACATTAATAATTATGATTTAGTTTTATTACTAGGATTTTTGCTCTGGTTTTAATACAGTTCACCAAAAAAAAAAAAAAAAAAAAAAAAAAAAAAACTTTTACACGATTAATACTAACCACTGTAAAACCAGTTCAAAACAATATGCCTATTATAACATTAGTATGACTTTACTAAATCACATTACATTAAAAAAACAAACAACATAAATATAAGAATATAAATATAAAACTGCATTTAACAAATATTTGTCAAGTTGTTTTTAGCTACTGTATACAGAAATTACAACTGTTTTAACTTTTAACTATTTTTTAAAAACTATTTTAGCCTCATTTTAAGCACAAAGTACGTGTATTATTTTATTTTATTTTTTATTTATTCATATCTGAGTGTACCTTCACCACGTAGTTAAGACGTGTGTGTGGAAATTGTGTTGTGACTGCGGAACTTTTGTGGACGTTTAAAATTGTGCAAAACAATCTCGCACCCTGCTGAGACCCTGTTACAAAACATTCAAACAGTTTTACTTTAATTTAACATGAATAGTTAGTATGTTACTACCTTGAAACCGATAACGATGTTTATTTTGATATTTGACGATAATGGCGCTCTGCTCTGGTCCAGATCCAGATTACGTTCCTCATGAAGTAGCGGCGCGCGCGCGACCAAGTGTAGCTGCACAGCCCCCTCTGTTGGAGAACATGATCACTACACAATTTCTCTAGCAGGCTGCTTTATGCTCGTCGGTCTTTTTGCAGTGTAGCCTATATGCGGGTTGTTTTGAACGAGCTATAAAATGGGGACATTTCCGGGGACAACTCCAGTCGGGGACAGAAGGCAAAAAAACGGGGACGTCTGGTCACCCTATTTTTGAAACAGTTCTGACCAAGTGACTCTTCAACCATTGGATAGGATTTAAAAAACGGCTGTTGTATTTGTGTAAGGCGGGATATGTTTTTGTCGAAGCGCTGTTAAATATAGGTGAAAAACTACGTAGCAAAAAGAATAAATAAAATGCTTTCTTAAAAAGGCAAAAGAACGTATGCACGTTTTCCTAATATGATAATTAAAAACCAACAGACTGATGAAAATGCGGGACATTTTCTCAATATGCGACGTGCGGGACAATGGGTGAAAATGCTGTGTGGTACAACGCAAAGCGGGACGGGTGGTCACCCTAATATATATTACCCCAATCCTAAACCTACCGTTACAATAATGCAAATACAGACAACACAATATTGATGTGCGCATGCCCAGTAGGACAATCCGGCCGTAGCTGTATTCCTTTTAGCCCTAAACGCATAGGTTGGACACTTTACTATCCAATGAGGCCATGGGAGGGGATTTGTGAATGGCAGTGAAGAGACACTGTCTCTGGTGGGTCACATGATAAAAAAGGACAGCTTGGCGAATGTAATGCATCTGGATTACTCTCTTACTACACACACTCATATTATATAGATAGAACATACTTTTTAAGTGGTCGTGACGTGAAGTAATTTGTGAAGAGTATGTGATTTTGGACGCAGCCGGAGTTTTTTCTGAGCAGTAATTTTCCCTCTTAAATTTGGAAAAAAATTACATCATTATAAGGTTTTATAATCAGCCTTGCATGTTGATTAATTAAGTTTTTACAGCTGTGCAGCTGGAAACTACACAAGTCTGACATAAAATATAGCAGAAGCACAGACAATATTACACAGTTGCATTACATATACTGCATTGGCTATTAATAACAATCATCTCAGCTTCTTAAGTGTTTACATTTTGTGAAATTATTTAGGGGTGAAAATAACTATATTATTTATACATTGACAGAACCCTCATTTGTCTTGCTTATGGGCACAACACCGACCGAGGTAACCCAGATGAAGTTGGGCAAGCTGAAAGTGGCACGTCAGAGGTTGCTACAGCGTTATGAGCACCAGCCCGTTGTCTTCTGTCTTGCTGGACTCTACAGCTGCCAGTGGAGACGTTACCAGCGCACACATGCTCAGCCTGGACACTGCTGCTGCTCTAAGGTGCTCTCATTATAACTCATAATGCACATACTCAGATCATTTAAAATTAAGCTGTTAAGTTTACTAGTACAAGTTAACCTGATCAAAGCAAATATGCACCTTTACAGAAAGAGTAACACTGATGCAAAAAGAGTACTTGGGTCTATTTTCCCTCACAAAAATGGCCTACTTTGAAGTTGTGTGTCTGTTTGTGTCCTTTCGTGATTATTATAGTAATATTTAGGTCAGGTCTAAAATGCAGTGATAGTAAGCTAGATATGTATGCGTTATGTAATGGCTTAAAAAGGCTTAACTGTTTTGCAGTGGGAGTGTGGCAGTTTTGCTCTGATCATTCTGACCTTTTGTCTCAGTCTGGTGTTCCTGTACTTTTGGAGTGAAGCACGGAATGACTACAATGACTTTGACTGGTTTGTGTCATGCATAAAATATTATATTACATGTCTTATTGACTTCCATTGTGAGCGCATTACTGTTTATTTTAAGTTGTTTTAACATGGAACAGTCCTTTAATAGTTGAAGAGACAGCAAATAAATAGCTTGAGCTGAACATTTGAATTTTTAAAGACCTCTCAACAGGGGTAATTTAATTGAGATACACTAAAGTAATTTTTCTCTCGCTTTGTCTCCAGGTTTAATTTTGGAAATCTGGGCTTTTGGTTTCCATGGTCTAATGTTTTGTTGATTCTTGCTGTTTTTCTGTTCATTTATGTTGCTGTTCTGCTGGTATGTGCTTTAAGAATATTCCTTCTCATTACTACTGTTTTGACCTAATTTCTTTACAAAACCCCACAGTTATGAAATCACTATTATAGATTATTATAGATGTGACAGATACTTAATGTATTATTGTCAATGTGGTTTTCTTTTGCTTTTTAAGCTTTAAGTCACCATAACAACTAAAAGTTCCATATGTTAATTTGCTAATAAGAATATGTTAACATTCACAGCTGCTGGCAGTTTGTCTTCTCTCAGAAGGCCAGAGGTTATATTTACATTGGTGTCACAAGGTAACTTTATCCACATCTCACCTATGTAACTACTGAAAGTCTGAGACTTTATGGTTTACACTTGTGATTGATGAAATCTCTTTTGATAGATCGGGATCTCAGTGACTTTGATTCTCTCCATTGTGGCCTCATCTGTTCTCACAGATTTATGGAGCAAGGAGTGGATGACTGTACTTTTATCTTTTCAGGCAGGTTTACTATCAAATGTTCAAATCAAATCAAAATTTATTTATAAAACACAATAAAAACAACAGTAGTTGAACGCTGTCCTGTACAAAACCTTGTTAAAAAATATAAACAGTTTAGACCGCAATGCAAATAGAAGGAGGAGAGTATAAAAAAACACTAAGTGATGGATTCTTATACTCTAGGGACAGTTATAAGCCTGGGTTAAAAGATAAGTTTATAACTTGGATTTAAATTCAGATTCTGAAGAGACTAATCTGGGGCCGGTTGCATAAACCACTTAGACTAGTCTTAAAAGTTAAGACACTAATGTTTTTCTTGAAGAGTGGTCCTAATTTTTTAAAGTCTGTTACATAAAAAGGTAGATTGGTGTAATTTGAATTGGAAAAATAACATTGATTACCCCTTGGTTAACTGCAAGTTGGTCAAACTAGTTCTTAAGACACAGTCTTAATATAGTGACTAAGTTTATGCAACTGGCCCCTGAGGGAAACGGAAGACTCTTCCACAGTTTCGGCCCAGCAATAGAAAAGGCAAGGTCACCCCTCAACTGTAATCTAAAATTCTAGAATAGAATTCTCAGGACTACCAACACTCTTTGCTCAGAAGACCTCGAAGATCTAACAGATGTATTTGGGTTTAAAAGATCACAGAGATATTCAGGTGCCGTTCCACTCAGAAATTTAAAAACAAACAGTAACATTTTTAACTCAGTTCTATAACAGACCAGCAGCCAGTGCAAAGAGCATCATACAGGGGAGATATGATCAAATTTGCGAGTGCCAGTCAGAAGTCTGGCAGCTGCATTTTGAACCATCTGAAGATGATTTATATTTAATTGACTTCCAATATAGAGGGAATTACAATAATCAAGCCACGATGACACAAATGCATGGATCACTCTCTCAAACTCTGGAAAAGATAAGAAACTCCTTGCTTTTGATAGGAATCTTAATTGGAAAAACCTGGATTTGACGACAGAATTTATCTGTTTATTAAATTTGAGTGCATAATCAAACATAACACCCACATTTTTCACAGAAGTTTTTACGTAAGAGTCCAGGGGCCGTATTCACAAAACATCTTAAGGCTAAAAGTAGCTCCTAAATCGCAGATTTATGAGAAACTCTTAAAAATAATAGGTGTGTCAGTCCTAATTTTAGGAGTCTTAAATTTTTGCTCTAAGAGTATTTCACAAAGCATTTTAGCGCTAAAACTAGCTCCTAAATCTGTGAAACGTTAGGAGTAGTCAAGAGGACTCCTAAGTCACTAAGACCAAATCACAAACAATCCCAAAGACACTGTACACCATTGAGGCAATAGCGATAGAGCCTTAGGTGCTGAACTTTTTCTTCATAAATACATTTTGATTTATAGATTTGAATCTACGATGAGGCGCCAAAAATAAATCTTTAACAAATGTGGCAGTGGTTTCATGAGTTCACACTTACAAATGATTGAATAGAGTAATAAAATATATAATAAGCGTATTTGGTGTACTGTCCAAGGGGGTCGAGGGCTCCAAGCATGGAATTAAGCTGAAACCCAAAGTTCTCCCCATATCCCCAGCCGAGAGTGAGGGACAGGATGGTGGAAGGATGCAGAAAACTGTCAAAGTAACTATTGGCGAGTCGGCTCTTGTTTGTGTATTTATTCCTCTTCTCGTGCTGATTAGAAAGACCGTTTGAGTGTGTCCTCCCAAACTTTGATTATAAAACGTAATTTGTTTCCCAGATCTCCCAAATCACAGAGGTGCCTGAAGGCCCAAACACAATGACCTCTGTTTTTCTTTCATTAAGTAAAAAATTTAAAGAGAACCAAGACTTAATATCAGACAAACACATAACTCGTCATTTGGATGAGACTTTAACCGAGGTCCTGACTCTCTGTGGTCATTAAAAGGCCCAGGCCAAATTTGCCCATTGGGAAATCGCCATCATGGCCTCCTAATAATCCCCATACTGATTGGCTTCATCACTCTGTCTCCTCTCCACCAGTAAGCTTGTGTATGGTGGGTGTACTGGCGCAATATGGCTGACGTCGCATCGTCCAGGTGGATGCTGCATATTGGTGGTGGTTGAAGAGATTCCCCCTTTTCATATGTAAAGCACTTTGAGTACCCAGAAAAGCCTGTTTTGTCATTTTTCCTCAAGGGCAGGTAGATTTGGGTGTCATCAGCATCAAAATGAAATGACACCCCATGCGTGGTAAGAATGGACCCCAGAGGAAACATATATAACAAGAACAGAACCGTGGCCAAAACAGAGCCCTGAAGAATGCAGGGTAGAGCTAGATGAAGAAAAACCAGCAAGACAGACAGAAAAAGTTCTGTCATCAAGATAAGATTTAAATCAGTCGAGAGCACAACCTTTAATGCCCACACATTGTTCAAGGCGTGAAATAAGGATTCCCCCAAATCTACAGATAATAAAATATCATTCAAGACTTTTAAAAGTGCAGTCTCAGTACTATGATGCTTCCTAAACCCAGATTGAAATTTTTCAAAAATACTATTTGACTCTAAAAAAACTCTGCAGTTATACTAAACCAGCCTTTTCTAAGGTTTTTTTTTACAAAAAAGATACATTTGAAATGGGTCTGTAAGTTGATAGGATGGTTGGGTCAAGATTTGATTTTTTTAACAGTTGCATGCTTTAAGTATTTTGGGACAGTCACTGTAAGAATTGACTTGTTTATTATAGCTAAAATACTTGGCCCAATAACAAACGCCCAACAACGAAGACCTGAAGCAAGAACCGTGTGATTTCTTGCGGACATGTGGTAGGTTTTAGCTGCTTAATTATATCATGGAAGGAGTTCAAATAGATTGTCTGGAATTCTTTAAAGGTTGAAATATAAAGAGAGGGAACATGTTGTACACACACATAAATAATATTGATATTGGAGTAAAATTACTGTGACATTATTAATTAAAGTTTGCAAATCCCATTTGCCAGGTAACTGCCCCATATCTACACATAGGTGGTGTAGTTTTAATGACTCTGTTATCTTGGCCAGTAGCCATGCATGTCTTCCGGCTCACTATGAGGGGTAAGAATGAGTTTATATTATGCATAATATATTTCCAGAATATATTGTAAAAAGCCTGATGCAGCTTATGTCACAGAAAGTGCATATTCTTACTGTGAATTCACGTGCCTTTGTCTGTTTAAGTGAGACGGGTGGCCATGATGGTGCTGTATATAACTGTTCTACTGACTCTTTACCTGGTTCCTCTGGGCATGCACTCGCCCTGCATTAAAGAGAGGAGCAGTCTGGGATCAGCTCCTGCTTTAATTGGACACAGGGGAGCACCAATGGTACACTTTATTCTTCTTCTTAGGCTTTTCAGGTTCAAGCACTTACCTTTGATTATTCATTTTTTTTTATGCTAAAATACTTATTTTCTAGTTTAATGTGATTTCCTTCTTCAGTATGTCCAAAACAATTATTATATCAACACTATGGGAGTACAGGATGTAGCAGACATGCCATGTAGCATGTGCAGACTGAAGAAAAAAGCAATGCCTCTGTTGTATCTTTTCTCAGCTTGCCCCTGAAAACACCTACATGTCTTTTGAGAAGGCATTGGCAGCTGGAGCTGATGGTCTGGAGACTGATGTCACTATCAGGTCAACTCCAAAAAAAAGCCTGTTTTATTTATAATGGATTTATATTCAGCAACAAAATGTCAAAAAAATTCCTCTATAACTTTGTTTTGTCTCTTGTTGCAGTTATGATGGAGTTCCTTTCCTCATGCACGACAAGAACCTATGCAGGACAACTAATGTAAAAGATGTGTTTCCTAACTGGACACACACCTCACCTGCCATGTTTACGTGGAGAGAGCTGCAGAGTCTCAATGCTGGATCCTGGTTCTTCTCTGTAAGACTGCGGGATGCTTCTTTATTCTTGAAAAAAGAATATGTTTTTATCTAGACAATATCTTAGTTGCTTTAAACCACCTTTAAACATTAAACAGAGTATTATTGTTTCCCATTTAGCAAGACCCCTTTGGAACAGCTTCATCTCTGAGCCCAGTTGAGCGTTTGCAGGCTCAGAATCAGTCGGTGTGCACACTGAGGGCCTTCCTGGATTTAGCTGCTCAATATGGGAAACTAGTGATCTTTGATCTGTACCGACCACCCAAGGGTCACCCTTATAGAGATGCCTGGATATCCCGCACCCTAGACGTCATCCAGAACGAGTCATCCATTCACTCCAGTCAGGTGTGCCATTATTTACTCAATAAAATCAATAAAAACAATTTAAGAGCCAATTCCTTTCTCAAATAAAGTTTAAAATGTTACTCTCTTGTGTAGATTAATGTGGTTTTTATAAACTTTGTCATATATTCCAGATTATATATGTCTATTGTGTTTTTACCTAGGTATTGTGGCTGCCTCCAGAGCTCAGGGAGTTTGTACAAGAAATCAACCCTGATTTACAACAGACAACAGGCGAACAAGCGCCAGTGGAGGAACTTCAGCTTAGACACATAGCCAGACTCAACATCCATTACAGCTCCATGTCAGAGAAAGAAATCAGGTTCAAGAGATGAGATAAAGATGCACACTGTATATATAAATTTTATTCCACACTTCTATCTATCTGTCTATCTATCTATCTATCTATCTATCTATCTATCTATCTATCTATCATTTCTTACATATTCCACACTTCATTCCTTGTTGTATGTGTATATTCATAAATAGTTATTTTAATTGAATAAGGGTGCATTAATTGGTCAAATTTGATCAAGTGATAGTAAAGACATTTATAATGATACAAAAGATTTCTATTTCAAATAAATTTCTTTTAAACTTTTTAGTCATCAAAGAATCAAATAAATATTTCTGGAGCAGCAAATCAACATATAAGAATGATTTCTGAAGGATCATGTGACACTGAAGACTGGAGTAATTGCTGCTAAATTCAGCTTTGCATCATAGGAATATAATTTTAAAATATATTAAAATAGAAAAAAGTTATTTTAAATTAAATTCTAATAATAATATTTCATAATATTACTGTTTTTACTGTTAATTGGTAAACATGAGATATCCCAAATATATATACAGTACCTGTCAAAAATTACAAATTTGTAATGTTTTTGAAAGAAGTCTCTTATGCTCACCAACGCTGCATTTATTTAATCAAAAATACAATAAAAAGAAAAAAAAAGTAATATTGCGAAATATTATTACAAAGGTACTGTTTTCTATTGTAATATATTTTAAAATGTAATTTGTCCCTGTGATCAAAGCTGAATTTTCAGCATCATTACTCCAGTCTTCAGTGTCACATGATCCTTCAGAAATCATTCTAATATGCTGATTTGATGCTTAGGTAACATTTCTTCTTATTTTTTTTTTATCAATGTTGAAAACGGAAATGGTGATACTTTTTTCTTTCATGAATAGAAAGTTCAAAGAACTTCATTTTTAAATGTACTTGGTGATCATAAGAAACTTATTTTAAAAAACGTTTCCAAACTTTTGACCGGTACTGTACGTGTTACACATGCATTAAAAATAAAGTGTGTGACCTTTATCGATTACAGAAAATATGCTGTTGCCAACATCAGCACCAACCTGTACGTGATCAGCGAGCCGTGGCTGTATTCTCTTGCCTGGTGTGCAGGGGCTCATTCTGTCGCCACTAATGCTGTTCACATCCTCAAGAACCTGCAAAGACCGCTCTTTCTCATGGTAAATGACACACATCTACAGTTGTCAGGGATTTGTTCGTCTTGTCATTCAGGAGTTTTTTCCTGTGGTTTTCCTCTCTCTCTCAGACGCCAGATGAGTACAGGCTTATGTGGACTCTTACTGACATCACTTCCCTTCTTCTTGTTGTGATTGTCTTTGTGTTTCACTGGTGAGTGTAAGCACAGAATTTACAACATCTCACTGTGACTGTGCCCATGTATCTGAAATAACTCTGTACTCCATACAAAAGGCAATCTGTAGACTGTCAATCGTGATGTGTTGCAGGTGGAGGGAGCGTGGGTTGGCTCTCAGTGTGGACAGCAGTTCAGTACTTGAAAATGGGTCCTACAGACCGTTCAGGACAGGTAAGAGGCATTTTATATTGTAAACCACCTCTTAAAGGGATAGTTCACCCAAAAATGAAAATTCTGTCATTCATTACTCACCCTCATGTCGTTTCAAACCCGTAAGACTTTAGTTCATCTTCGTAACACAAATGAAGATCTTTTTAATGAAATCTGAGAGCTTTCTGTCCCTTAATAGATAGCTACGCAACTACCATATTGACGCTTCAAAAAATTCATAGAGATTGTAAAATATGAATTGAGCGTTTTAGTCTAAATTTTCTGAAGCGACTCAACCACTTTATATAATGAACAGATTGAATTTAGGCTTTTATTCACATAAAAACTGATCAGCAAACATAAACAGAAGCTCAACCAAACCTCTTCTGGAAGCTCAAACGTGCTGCGTAACATGAGAACGAACCTCATTGGTTCTCACGCGTCATGCTTGAGCTTCTGTTTATCACAACTGATTTGTTTGCTTTTCAATGTTTATATGTGAATAAAAGCCTAAATTCAAAATTTTCATCATATAAAGTGATCGTGTCTCTTCAGAAAATTTGGACTAAACCGCTCAATTCATAAGGATTAGTTTTACAATCTCTTAATGAACTTTTTGAAGCGTCATAGTGTCAGTCTTTGTTTGCGTTCCGAAGATGAACGAAAGTCTTACAGGTTTGGAATATAACATGAGGGTAAGTAATCAATGACAGAATTTTCATTTTTGAGTGAACTATCCATTTAAGGCAAATAAATGAGGAATAATCTGACTCTTTAAGACCATTATCCTGATCATGTTTTATGTTCCCATGAACAGAGGTGAATGATGTCTGGTCTTTATCCAACATGAGCAGCTCTGACTCTGAGAAGGTACCATCTCTCTAAAGTGCCTGATTAAAACTCTTGGTTCATATTTAACCCCTTATATTAAAATAAATAAATAAATAATAAATGTTCAGTTAAGTATAAACCACAGTTCAAGTGGTACATTGAAATCACCCTTACATTTTATAAATTGCAAAATGTCTTATGACAGACGTGAGCTATCCTCTTGTGATATGAGATACATACAGATAAGAAATGCTAAATTCTAGTGACTAATCTTACATCTCTGACTTTAGATTGTCATTTGAGTTACTGCATTTCACAAGCCTCAGGTTTTCCATAAAAGTTTCCATTTCAAGCATGAATAGAAATATTTGTCATGTCGATGAAAATTATGTTTCCTTCATTGAAATATTAACAGATCCATCCTTGTTTAATGTTTCATCTTAAATGGTATTTAAAATCAATTTCATGGTTTTGGATGAATCATTACCCCCAGACAGGGCCCTAATTGTATAAGAATCTGAGGCCATAAATCATTTTTGTGCAAATGTTTTGTCCTTTTTGTCTTTTCCAATTTAATGTAGGTCTGATTCAGAATCATATTTAAGCCACATCATTCAGTGTAAACATTCTTTGGTTATTGCAATATGATCTGTGTCTGTCTGAAGTCATGATGCTCTTCAGTTTTCAGCTGATATTTGCTCTTTGATTTTTTTTCTCATTAATCACAGTTTTTCCTCAAATGTGAAAACTGTTACAATCTTATTTTTTATTATTCGAAGAGCTCTTGTGTCTGATTAAATTCTTGCAAGAGTATATTGTCGTGCATTGACTTTTGCAAAAAATCTACAAAATCTTATACAAACTATAAACAGTGTTGTTATTGTTAGCTAAAACTATTGTTGTCCGCACACTTAAAGACATACAATTAGACCAAGGCAAGGGTCTATCACAAAAATTACCTAAATTAAACATCTACAAGGTGACAACAGACCCTTGCCTTGGTCTAATTGCATGTCTTTCAGTGTGCGGACAACTTTGGTTTTGGTTGATCAAACTTTTCTTGATTTACGCACCTGAGAACGGACTGGTTATCTTTTGGAGCGCATGCAATATCATTTTTGATAGCAAAAACTATTTTAATAGTTTTAGCTAATTAAAATAAAGCTGAAATAATAATAATTAAAAAAATAATAATAGAAATGTACCTTGGCAACCAACTGCAATAACATAAGTTTAAGCTGAAGTACTAAAATTACCAAATCTTAAAATGAAATAAAAATAAATTCAAGCTAAATAAAAAAATTAAGAATAATGGTAATAACAATGACAAAAGTACATAACAAAATTACTAAAACTAAAATGAAAACTGAAAATATAAATAGTATATAATAATACTAAAATAATTATTTTTTTTAGTGTTTAGTGAACAGACCTATTTTATAACTAAATATAGTTTCACATGTTGCATTCAAAGGATCTAATTGCTATATGACTGATAATATGATCATAAATCATTGATCAATGAGCATAACAAATGTCATGAACCTCATTAAAATAGCCAAGCCATCTCATATATTGAGTTTTATTTATAAACAGCAGCTTCCAACATAATAAAATTAGAATGACTAATTACAAACTACAAATTAATGCATATATTCAAAAAAAAAAAAGTCTAAAGATTCAACCATTTATCCTAAATATATTGTGCAGAAATTATAATGATTATGGCCATATAACTGATCATTTATTTTATAAAATACATTTAATACATACCTCTGCAATACCTGGTCAAACATTTACAAAGGAAGAGAAATACTATTCAGAAAAAGTAATTAGAGGATGAATGAAATTTTGTAGATTTAGTAAAATGACATTTATGTACCAATAATTTCAATAAGTGCTTTAAAATGACCAGGATGAGAACAAAGTCAAAATTTAAGTCTTTGAGCTAAGTAGCAAACCCAAATACTGCAACATTTATAAACCTTTATAATGCATTTAATTGGCAAAATGAGATGTGCAAATCAACCACAAATTAAATAATTAAAATCAGGAACTTGACTTAACTGATATTTAATTTGGTATTAGAGTAAAAACCATATGAGGGCCTAAAGCTTAAAGGCAACAAGTTTGTTGACTGTCAATGAAACATGTTCTTCATTGACATTAAAATACTGAGAAATGCTATAAAATAAATTAAACTCAAAATTTACAATTAAGGCTTCAGTATGAAAACTTAACAACACTAAAAGCAGATTCAGTTTATCCTCATGTATCAACATTATGGATCTAAGAAATAGTGAGAAGTCTGTGCGCTTATAAATAAACTGCCTTTCGTGTTACTTGTTGTTTCCACGTGAACTGCGTTGCTTGGTCATGGTAGTCAGCATCTGACTGATGTAAGAGGTGAGAAGGTCATCCATCTTGTATCCCTATAGTGAGGATAGTTGGACAATAAAATACTGTATTATTAAACCACACAGTAAAGTATGATTAGAAATGTATTGTAAAGGAATAGCTGGAGAGCATTTGTGTCTCAAAAGTACCATGGTATTACCATCTGATACCATCACCATATTATGGTACCACCACAGTATTACATGTAAGGCAGTGTTTTCCAACTCTGCTTCTTGGCGGCATACCAACAGTACACATTTTGGATGTCTCCCTTATCTGACCAATCTTTTTCAGTGCTTGGAGTCTCTACTAACAAGCTGATGAGTTGAATCAGTTATGTTTGATAGGAAGAGTTTGAAAATGTGTACTCCAGGAACAGGGTTGGGAAGCACTGATGTAAGGGATGACTGGCTCACCAGTGATGTCTCACACAGCAGTTTGCTGCCTCTAACCAGGTTACCAATGGTAATGTGGAAATAAGTATGTCCACTACTCCAGTTAGAGATTTTGGTGAAGGGATGTGTGCCCAAAATGTCCTGCAGACAAATGAGTAAATGCCATTCAAACAATATCCAAAGGTTTTTTTTTTTTTTTTTTAACAAAAGGATATAATAAAAATTTTGTTGCTGTTGTTGACTCAAATGAGAACGAAAGTGGCAATTGGCTTTATGTTACGGCAACATAAGAGTAACATCAATATTTAAATATGAGCAAAATGCTAAAATAAAATACACTACCATTCCATAGTTCGGGGTCAGTAAAAAAATAAATAAAGGATTAATACTTTTATTCAGCAAAGACAAATCAAATAGTTTAAAAGTGACAGTAAAGACTAACATTGTTACAAAAAATTGTTCTTTTTAACTTTCTATTCATCAGACAATCCTGAAAAAAAATTTTCAACAGCACAACTGTTTTCAACATTCATAATAATAAGAAATGTTTCTTGAGCACCAAATCAGCATATTAGAATGATTTCTGAAGGATCATGTGACACTGAGGACTGGAGTAATGATGCTGATGCTGAGTAATGATTCAGCTTTGCCATCATAAAATAAAATTACATTTTTAATTTTTTTTAAATAGAAAACAGTTCTTTATATTATAATAATAATAATTCACAATAGTGCTATTTTTTACTGTCTTTTTAATCAAATAAACAATAAGACATTTCAAAAACATTAAAAAAAATCATACTGACCCCAAACCTAAACAGTAATTTATGTAGTATAGTTTGTACTTTAGGCTAAAATGACAATATATTACAGTTGCTACTTATTTACATTACATCATTCTGGGCAGTTTGTAAACCTACCTTCGTTTTCGGGTCAATGAGAGTAACACCAAGTTTGTTGATCGCTATCAAAAGGACTTCTGGGAAATTTGGATCTGAGGATTGCTGTGGACGAATATCAAACCAGATGCAGTTTATTTTAAAAAGCAGGCCTATAACAAATGCTAGAATTGAGGAAAAAAATATTTTGTTTGCCCAACATTAGGTAAATCAGCACTGGTAATATTGTGACAAACTTGCCTTGACTTCAAAAAAGGCAGATCCAAAAGTAGGCCACTTGTAAATGATTTCTAGAAACATCAGTTTTGCTTCCTCTCGAGACTTCCCTGCATGTTTATTGAAGTATGTGACGATGGGCTGCAGAAGAAACAAAGACGTGTACATTCACAGCATTTACTGACTTGTAATAAATGAACGTTTGAAGTAGAAAACATTGAGTGTTGCTCACTCACCCGTTTCCAGTCGTCGGGTGAGAGCTGACGGATCAGGTCCTGAGGGACGAGCTCCTTCAGCATCTTGGTGAAGTTGAGAAACTGTGATTTGTCCTCCTCAAACTTCACCCTGTAAATCAGTGCAGCCAGCTGGAAAGCCTCTTCAAGAGAGCACTTGTGGTAGCCACGCAGGTACTTTGGGAGCTCCTGAAGAAGAGTTTATGAAAATGGAAGAAGCAAGAGTGTGATAATGTGTTTGAAAGTGAGCCTGAATGACACAGATTGAGTACAGAGAGAGATTTCCACCTGGAAGTAATGGAAAATAGAGTCGGCCATGGGATCTTTGCCTGGAATGGTGTTGGTCCACAGTTTCTTCATGTAAAACACTTGATAGGTCAGTGAAGGTACTGTGCCTACAGAATGAACAGAAGCATTAACATCTCTCATGTTTTTACACTCAAAATATTGATAAGGTTTATGAAGAATAAACATAAATCACCATCTTTCACAGCTCTGGCTTTTTTGATCCAGTCTGTCAGATGTCGAACAAAGTCGAAGAAGAAATCTCCTTCTGGCACACTGATCACCTGAAACGTTTTAACCCAGTACTGATAAGACATCCTATATATATAAAAAAAAACCACTCATACTGACGAATAACTGCTGACTACAGGGCATGTGTTTTGAGAGGAAAAAGCTGTAACGTAAAAATAACCTCCTGAGTTTAGTGTCTCATAAACTCCCACAGAACATCATTTCATTTGAACAGACATTTGACACCATTGTAAACTTACCTTGTCAGAAATTTTGACAAACAAGCTGAAGCCCTCAGAGGATTGGAGCATCATTCTGCCAGCGATATTCAGGCAGAAATCTTTGGCTTTTGTGCTTGATTCAACCTCAAAAGCCTTTGAATAAATAACACACACACACACACACACACGTCAAAAGAAAAAAGGACACCCTATTGAATTCAATGGTTTTCCATGTCAGGAGATAATAAAAATCATCTGGTTCTTGGCAGGTCTTAAAATTTGGAAAATAAAAACAATACATAATTTTACATGATATTACACCGTTTTATTATTTATTTAACAAAAAGATGGCAGAGCCATGGGTGACACCCTATGATTCAGTTGCTTGTAGATCCCCTTGTAGCAGCAATAACTTCTAGTAATCATTTTCTGTATGACTTTATCAGTCTCTCACATCATTCTGGAGGAATGAATTCTGGCCCATTCTTCTTTACAATGTTGCTCCAGTTCATTGAGGTTTGTGGGCATTTGTCTATGCACAGCACTCGCCACAGCTTTTCAGTCGGGATGAGGTCTGGACTTGACTGGGCCATTGCAACACCTGTATTCTTTTCTTTTTCAGCCACTCTGGTGTACATTTGCTGGTAATCTTCAGATCATTGTCCAGTTGCATGACCCAATTTTTGGCCAAACTTTAACTGTCGGATGGATGGCCTCACATTTGACTCTAGAAAACTATGGTATACAGAGGAGTTGATGGTCGACTCAATGACTGTGAGATGTCCAGGTCCTGTGGCTACAAAACAAGCCCAAAATCATCAACCCTCCAACCAGCATGCTTGACTTTTTGGTATCAAACATGCGGTGTTTGTTCTGATATGCTGTGTTTAGTTTTTCACCAAACTTCGTTGTGCATGCCCAAACATCTCCACTTGGGTCTTGTCTGTCCAATGGACTTTGTTCCAGAAGTCTTGTGGTTTGTTCAGAAGCAACTTTGCAAACCTAAGCCATGCTGCCATGTTCATTTTAGAGAGAAGAGGCTTTCTTTTGGCAACCCTTCCAAACATGCCATATTTGTCCCGTCTTTTTCTAATTGTACCGTCATGAACTTTATCATTTAACATGTTAACTGAGGCCTGTAGAGTCTGAAGTGTAGCTCTTGGGCTGTCTGCAATTTCTCTGAGCATTACGCGGTCCGGTCTTGAATTTGCTGGGACGTCCACTCCTGGGAAGATTGGTGTCTGTTTTGAATGTCTTCCACTTGTGAATAATCTTCCTCACTGTAGAATGATGGACTTCAAATTGTTTGGAAATGGCTGTATAACCCTTTTCAGACTGATGGCAGCAACATTTGCTTCTCTAAGATCATTGCTGATGTCTTTCCTCTTTGGCATTGTGTTAACACACACCTAAAGGCCCCAGTCCAGCAAACTGCCAAAACATCTGCTTTTATAGAAGTGATCACTCTTGCTGATGATCAACTAATCAAAGGCATTTGATTAGCAGTGCCTGACCATTACTTACCCTCTTAATTCCTAAGGAAACAGCAAGGGTGTCCTTAGTTTGTCACCCATGGCTTTTGGCCTAGTTTGTGTTAAATGAATAATGACATGGTGTGATATGACATGTTGTTCATCTGAGGTTTTATTTTTCCATATCTAATGTTATATACTTTCAGAATATTACATTAATATTGAATCCTCTTCTCTCCTATGATTTAATCTTATCTTTGATGCGTTGATTCATATACACGTCGCTAGACTGTGTATTTGGTGTTTGTTATATTGCATTGTGAATTGCATTGTGTCGTGCATATTTTTTTAATATAAAACAGTGTAGGCCAGAATATTTCAACTATAGTTAAACAAACAAAAAAAAAAGTCTCTGGAGCTTCATCACTCTTTTGTTATTTTCTCCAGCAGTGCCACATAACTCTGAGCTTAATTGAGGATTCAAATGAGGTCAGAGCACAACAGGGCGTTCTCTCTGCTTCCTCATGCATAAATAAACAGCCGGGCATAAAAGAGAAAGAATATTACCACCACAGGAGGTTGGATACAACGTACGGTACAGGTAACATGAAAACTCTCACCTCATCAGTGTCATCAGGGAAGTACACTTTGTGAAAGATCTGGGTAGTTTTGTGCTGAATGGCCTCCACTTCTACAAGGTGAGGCGGATACTTTCTGGATCCATTTCTGTCCGTGAAGAGAAAAACGTTTTAAGGGAATCTATGCAACATTCGAGATGCGTGTTTGTATGTGCTGTTAAGAGTTACCGCAACGCTTTCTGCAGTCTCTGCATGCAGTCTGGTGCGACTGGATGATGTTTCTTGGACTGTAGGAACTTTTGGACATGAGGGAGCAGCATGTTACTGGGAGGGAAAAGCCCCGTGCAGAGCCAGAGCAGCTCCCAGCCCTTCTCCTCACTGTATCTGAACACACAGAACAAGTAATGTTGATAACATAAAGCAGATTTGGTCATTTACAGGCTAACCACTAGGGGACAGACTGTTACAGATTTATGAGTCACATTAACTGCTTTCACAGTAATGGGTCTCTTTCACTAACTGTATAAAATGTGAGCAAACATTTTCATGCAGAATCATCATATATTGCAAGTATATTTAAGATAATATTTAAAACAAAATCACACATATGCAATAATCACCTAAAACATGGAATGTCTTAAACTTAAATAATATACTTTATAAAAATAATAATAACAAGTTATAATTTGTATATTATTAATGATATTTATATAAAAAATATATGTATATATAAAAAACATATAAATCAAATTAAAAACAATAATATTAAAATATACACTGCGGCAGCTTTAGCTGGGAAAAACCTACTTGATGTGATTCTCGGTCAGTTGTTTGATGATCTGACAGAAGATCTCATCCTTCAGAGGTTCAGCCTTCAAAGCGCCCTCAAAGATCTGATCAGTGAGCTCATTGACCGAACGGCTTCTCTTTGAGGGGTAGTCGCCCATATACTTCATGATAGGTATGACAGAGTCAAGGGTCAAACTGAGGGAACTGCAGTTAGACATTCAAAACATTATGAAGGTAATACTATTAACTCTAGAGGATATTAATGAAAGCCTGGCAGGCATCCTGGGATAGCTCTTCATGGCTGAGGACTTTTTTCAGCAAAGGCTGTTTGAGAGGTTCTCTGGTGCAACACCAAATTTTATCCTTCCCTCTGCCTTTATTGATGATCACACGACTCAGTGTGCTCTTTGAAGGGGGTCTAGAGGATGGAAAGGTACATGGAAAGGTAATGAATCCAGAATTAAATAAAAAAGAAGGGAATGGTATAAAATTAGTGTGCACAATGATGTAATACAATCATAGGTGTGGTGCCTAACACAGAGTCAATACAGCTAATATTTTAAAGATATTGTGCATTTAAAGCATGCTTTGAGTTTCATTAGTCCTTCAATGTTATTGGCCAGATGTTGATACTGACTGATTGGTATATGACCCTCATACTCTTTAGTAATATAATAAACCTTTTTGTTTGCACTAAACTTTATTTTCTCAACTTTAAAAACAGTACTTTTCCATTCGGACATAACAAATGGTGGAAAGGTCCTGAAGAGCGTTCAAGCACCTGAAGTGATCGTAGGAGAATTCCTCTAGAGTGTATGGCTGAACCTTCTCCCCACTGTCCAACAGATTCTGATTGGACAAATTTATGGAGTCCTTACGCTGGTCTGGGGACATGGTGATCAACGTCTGTAAGAAACAGAAATTAGATGGTCCAGTGACTATTCGATATCGCAAGTCCTTCTTTAGTTTAAATATGTGGCATGTTTTGGTGGAAATGCTTGTATTTTGAATATGAACGTTTTGGTTTTCTAAGGTAAATTTAATACACCATCATATAAAAATAACCTATAACTCTTTCCCCACCAGCGTTTTTTAAAAAAAGCTGCCAGCCACAGCCAGCGTTTTTTTTTTTTTATTACTTTCACAAAAAATTCATGGCCCCCAGAATAGTTTGCTGCATGAATATATGAACATGCATTATATCAAAAGAAAGAACAGACCCTCTGCTTTAAAAAAAAAAAAAAAAAAAAAAATTTCATTCTAGCTTCATGCATTTTTTTTAATCAACACATCAATATTGGTAAGTTTCATAAAAAAAAGCAACATTTTAAGCAAAAAGCTGAGAAAATCATTTTTGTCATAGACTACATCTGGATCAGATTCAGAATGATCAAAACAAACATAGATGGAGTAGATTCAGTCCATCAACACCCCCAAAGCTTGCACAGTCCTGTAGCTCATCCTGGGTCGGCATTTCATTCAGTAACATTAGGCAATGTTAATTTATATACTGTTGAACGCTGGTGATTGCGTTATTTTTTTTTATCGCTTGTTTCTGCTGCTTTTTCACCTGTGTTTTGATCAGGAGATTCAGTACTCTTTCAGGAGATGTATCATAGCGCCCCCTAGAGTATAATAGTGAAAACCCAGAAACCCGGAAATTTCTGTCAATGGCAGGGAACTTTGTACATTATCTACTCCTATAAGGTGCATATTAGCGCAAGTCTTAATGCACAGATCCGATCTTTTGACCATATCCGATTTTTTGGCCAGTGTGTTTACATTCATTTTAGACACATTCATTAGTATCCGATATCTGTGTTTACATTACTTCCCACCCCAAAATTATTGTCATTGATAGTTTTACATGCACATGGTAGACCCTTGGGTTTTGAATGGCCATGCTATTAAAATTATTTATATAATTCATGTTTTGCAGCGCGAAATCTGACTGAATCAGATGCTGAATGTGTTTGCACACGCAATTTCTTTCTAGGAAAAATAGATAGACATATAAAGTTCCCACCTCAATAATTGCAAATTTTCAGTGCGAGTGCATACAGACATGTCTGCTTCATAAAGCAAAGCTACCTTTTAGTGAGCAAACGTGCCGCCCTTGCCTTGTGGTGGCTTGGAATTCCAATGGGAATCGGATATGCGTGTTTAGACGTAGGTCGCATGTCCAGAGATCGGATATGTATCTGATTTAAAACCACATTTGGAAGTGGCTCAGATCGGGTGCGAAAAAAATTGGATCTTGTGCGGATTTTTGCACGTGTGCAACTAATTCCGATCTGTGTCAGATGTGAGCAAAAGATCGGATTTTTTGTGCCAGTGTAAACACAGCCTAAGAATCAAAGTTCGTCCTTTAGCGGCACACTCTTTTTTTTTCTGAGAATGTTCAAATAATGTATTGAATGAAAAAACACTGACCACAATATCATATTGTGGCCTGGTGATAGTGGGCAGCACATAGACGCTGTCTGCAGGGAAGTCTCCTCTCTTCTTGGTTCTGTCATTGACCCCATGAGCCCAACCTGAAGTCAGGACCTGTTCTCCAGTTTGCTCATCCAGAAAAATCAGATCTCCCTTTGAGAATCTCAGGAACGAAGAGTCTTGCCCAGCTGGAAAAACAAACAGAAACAAGATGTTTTTGCTGGACCGTCTTGTCTTGACCCAAAGTCTGTTTGGGCCTGAATCAATGCAATGTTCTAAACTCAACTTCTGCCCATATGGTTAATGTGTGCTCACCAGGGTAATGGCTGTCCATCAGGGCCACCACAAACTTTGACCTAGAACGCAGGCCCTCTAAAAAGGTGACAACCAGGTCACGGATGTCTTCGGCATTGTTGGATGTGAAGGTGTACTCATCTCCTTTAATGGTAGCCAGAGTGAAGCTCTGTCCCTGAAGCTTTCCACCTCTGCGTCCACAAGTTTTACCAAAAATTACAATATAGAGAACACTTACATCAAATGAAATGGGTTTGGTTCGATAAGCTACCGCACCTGCTACTGGAGACTGCAGTGATCTCTGGGAAAGAAAGGTCCAGAAGGACCTGCTCCTGCTCATCCACAAAGTAGACTCCAGTCCAGTTCACTGCCACTATGACATCATTCTTTGGGAGACTAGGCCCTGTGAACAAGCAGAATGAATGGTTTAACTTCACCACACTTTATCAGAGCGATATGTCCAACTGATTTTTTATTTATTTATATGATTTAAAGTATAACATATCAGAATAATTCCCCCAACAAGAATTTCTTCCGTGGAACACAAATAAAGAAGTTTGGAATAACATTCTAGTCACTTTTTTTCATGCAATTACAAAGAATGGAGACTGGAACTTTAAAAAGGTCATATAAAATGTCACATAAAAAGTCTGTTATATTGACATTAATATTTAAAAATGATGTACAGACTTTATAATAGATTAATAATTATAGATATAATAATAGATATGCTTGGTTATATAAAATGTTCTATAAAATAATTGTGGACCCATTTTCAGGAAATGGTGCTATTTGTGGCTAAAAATGTTAGGATTTTTTTTTTTTTTTTTGTGTTAATCTTTAGCATTTTCCCACCTCAAGCCCAAAGTACCAGGACCATAACCACCATAGACATTGGAGAACCACTAAATATTTAGTGAGGTTTTCCAATAGCTAATTCTTAAAATATTATTCCCAATTCAAAATATGCTATTACAACCTTGCAAACTACCAAAAGTTATTTTTATTAATTCTGTCCCTAAAATTCCATTTTATTTCCATCATGTAATAGGGTGTTTGTAAAAACTTATTTGTATACTTATCATTTTAATAGATAACTATTATAATTTTAATAGATTACCAGTAAATTCTTGTAGTAGAACTGCATATTTAAACTATACAAAACCAAACTACATAAACAACTATAATATAATATATGCCCTATATATATAGAATGATAATATCTGCCCTAGTTCTCCTTGGAGTCTTGATAAGTGGAGTACATGAAATTTGTGAATGAACTGAGTCAGATCTTTTAATTGAAACCGATGATTCTGTTCACAAAACTGGTCTAAATGATTTGTTCGCAATTCTGACTGATCTATTCAACTCACTGACTTGAGTTTTATTTTGGGGTGAACTGTTCTCTGTAAGTCTTACCTGAGAATTTGAAGGCCTCATAGAAGCGTGAAAAAAGCAAAGGCCACTTAAATCGAGCGAAATCCACCACCTCTTCCTTCACTCTCTGCGAGTCAAACTTCTTCTGCGTGTAGATTCCCTGTGGAGATGCAATCGTCAATATCTTGCTCTCAGCGCAAGACAATATCTGCAATTACCTTAGAGGCGATTACCTGCTCTCATCACCTGCTTATAAGCAGAAATGTAACAAACACATTCCTTACCACACTGCTAGGACAATCCATAAAATTGATCCCCAGCATTATTAAACATTCATGTCCATCACTTTAGCCTATGAAAGGCAGAAGGGTAATTAAAATGGCCTTCACCCTTGAGAGAAGGAACATGTGATTAATGGTCCCACAAGAATGGTCAATCAAATCTCAACCTGCTCAGTCCCATCAACCGCTACGAGCCAGCACACAGACGGCAGTGCTAACCTAACCTACAAATCCATAACAAGACAGTGACCACTAAGTGAGGTCGAAAGAAATGTCTAAAATATTCAGGGTCCTGTGATTGCACTCTATTACGGCAGACAGTAGCTGAGGGTGGACAGTGTGAAGGTCATCCCTGCACACACTTCAGATCAGAGAGTTAATCATAGCTATAAGATTATATTAGTGGTGGGTGGAAATGCAGGTACTGCTGTAAGATAATGAGACTGCCGTCCTTGAGAACGTACCGCGAGTTGAGTCAGACACAGCCTGACACAGTAATGAAGACATAGGCGCAGATATGTGCTGCGAAAGTGAAGTTCTGTAAGTTTACTTACAATGAATAGGTTAATAATAGATGTGTTTAGTTATCTATACTGTTCTTTAATGTAATTGTGAACCCATTTTCAGGAAGTGGTGACATTTTCGTCTAAAAATGTTTTTAAATACTAGGGCTGTATCCACCATAGACATTGGAGATGCACCAAATATTCAGATTAATAAACCCAGATTAGTGGTTTTTTTAATATTCTTAAAATATTATTCCTAATTCTAAGTATATGGTATTACAACCTTGTAAACTATCAAAAGTTATTTATTGTTATTAACTCAAACTCCAAAACTACCATATTTTTTTTTAAATTATAATAATATAATATAATATAATTAACCCCCCCCAAAAATGTATGTGTATAAACTATAAACATAAACATAAAGGTGTAATACCTTTATGTGAGTTGCTATGATCATTTGAGACCATTTCTCCACTGTCTTGGAGGGAGTAATTTCACGGTCTGGGATGTAGGATGGAATAAGACTCAGAAGACGGTCTGGTAGAACCTCTGACCCATAGTCCACATAGTACTGCTGAGAGGCTAGCTCGGCCAGGTCCTCCTCCTAAGATAACGGAGCACATCGATACGCTTGGTTAATGCAAGTAATTTAACCTTCATAAGGAAAAGCGAAATACGCACACAACAGCTCACCCTATCACAGCGGTACTCGCCGAATTTGACCCCGCGCACGATTTGCTGGTATACGAGGTTAGTGGCCACGCTGTCCTCGGCAGGGTTGTGCCAGGGCGTGAAGATTTCCTTCCTGAAGAATAGCCTCCAGGGGGCGTTGCGCTCCTGAGCACCCTGCTCTTTAGCGTACTGCTCACACTGTGACACGGCATCCATCACATGATCCTTACCACTGCCCAGAGATGAAACCTGAGGAGGATGCACATTTTGAGGGTCTTGAATTGGGCAAAATGGACCAAATAAATAAGAATATAAGGACACATTAAAAAGTTCAAAAGTTTGGGGTCAGTAAGTTTTTTTTGTTTGTTTGTTTTTGATTGCGTCCGTCTTAATCAGAAAGGGTGCATTATATTAATCAGAAGTGACAGTAAACTGTTACAAAACTGACAATAGAATGACAGTAAAATTTTACAAAAGATAAAATAAACCTCCTGAAATAAATGACGGATAATAAGTAGCAGAACTGTTTTGGTTGCACTTTATTTTACAGCATGTGCACTTACAGTGTACTTACCTAAGAAAATACTGGGTAAAATAAGGTAACAACATGGGTTAAGGGTAGGTTTAGGGTTAGTACTTAGTTATTACACAGTAATTACTATAATAATTACATAGTATGTACATGGGGATGTACATGCTACCACTGTTTTTAACACTGATGATAATATGAAATGTTTCTTGAGACTCTTTGTGGATTTGTGAAGGATCATGTGACACTGAAGACTGGAGTAATGGCCGTTGAAAAGTCTGACTGTGCATTAATGTACCTTATCAAAAAGTGCAATGTATAAGGAGAAGCCAAAGCGATCCTTCAGGCCGATTTTGTCTGACAGAGCATTGCAGAGCTCTTCAGCTGTGGTGGCGGAGTCGGTCAGCAGGGTCTTAGTGGTGCCGTCCATGAAAGTCACTGGTAACATGATGGGTTTCTTAGATTTAGTGGCCTGGAGGAGGAAAGAAACAGAGATCCAGTCATATTTTCCAATGAATTTTGGAAAGCAAACTCTAATGGCTTGGAATTTTGGAAAGCAAACTCTAATATTTTTTCTAAAATACCTGCAGCTCAAGCCAAGAAGGAGGCTGAGTTCTTGTCTTATTCACAAAGGTCCTTCTCAGTCTCTCTTCACAATAAGGTGCATAACCAGGCGGCCCAGTGGTAATGAATGTCCGCAGATACTAAAGAAAATACAGAAATAGGGATGAAGAGTGGGGCACATTTAAATGATACACCATCATTATGATTTTTTTTTTTTTTTTTTTTTTTGTTTAGGATCACTAGGATAATTAAAAATGTATCATATCTAATTTCCTGCTGACTAATGCAAAAATAAATGTTTTTTTTACTTTGACAAATTTTTCTGAAGGAGCAAAGCAGCCCACACAGAGGGACAGCAGGATCCAGCCACGGGCATGGCTGCTTTTGGATGTGTTCTGACTCAGCTGTTTACAGATCTGACAGTAGATCTCATCTCTGAGAGAGGAAACAAACGCAGATGCAATACAATTCAGATACAATGTACATTCAACAGCACTAGTACACCAACAATAATGCATTTGCCATGTAATGACCTGAGAGCAGGACGTAAAATGCCATTGCCAATGATAAAGTGGAGCTTCTCTAAATTGGAGGTGGGTCGGTCTTCCAACATACTGTTTCCCTGTAGACTGTAATCACTGTCTGTCAGCCGTCTGGTCACCTAACAGAGAGAAATAGCTTAATACACGACCTTTACTTTTATTCAGCAAGGATAAACAGAAAAACAGTACAGACATCTATAATGTTGCAAAAGATTTCCATTTTAAATAACTGATGTTCAAAGAATGAAATTTTTTATAAAAGTTTCCACAAAAATACTAAGCAACGTAACTGTTTCCAACATTGTTAATAATGTCAAATGTTTCTTGAGCACCAACTCATCATATTAGAATGATTTCTGAAGGATCATGTGACACTGAATACTAGAGGAATGAAGCTAAAAATTCAGCTTTGCCATCACAGGAATAAATTAAATTTTAAAATATATAAAAATAGAAAAAGGATATTTTAAATTGTAACAATATTTTACAATATGTGATATTATTATTAAATGCAGCCTTGGTGAGCATAAAGACTTTCAAATATATTATAGAATCTATTATATAATCGAGGGCTGGTATTAATATAATCTTACCAACCCTAGAGTTTTAAATGATAATGTATGCAGAGAGTAAACTGTAAGTAAACCATTATTAGGTTGATTCCAACCAGGCCAACACAGCACAGAGTTGTTTTAACCAAAACCATACATACCATACCATTTTGCATTAGCGTTTGGTGCCACTAGAGGCACAGAAATTACTTCAACTATTAGAAAATGTAATTGATTCTTTGCTATAGACCTCCTCTGTGATCTTTGTTTTCTTCTTTAATGTGAGGGACACCAGCTTATGCCGAACACTGTTCCTCTTCTGGATGTCAGTAGTGGAACTCTGGGAACAATGAAGAAAAGTTTCATACGTCATATCGGTAACACTTTACACTTTAGTTTTTTTGTTAACATTATCATGTAATTAAATTACATTAACATGTCTTGGTTGTCATTAACTAATGAAGAACAATGTTTTTTTTTAACAGTATTTACTAGTCTGAGTTAATTTGTAAATAAACTATTGTAATTCGTGTTTGTTCATAATACATGAACTTTTATACAACTTAATATAAAAAAAAATATTCCTATATGTAGAAACTAGTCATTCTCACCTCCTCATCCACCTGCAGGGCCTGCAGCTCCCTTTTGTAGGTCCTCTTCCCCAACGTCTCATAGATTTTAGTCATAACTGGAATCTTCTCAGTGCCGTCACTGATGCTGATATGGTATTTGGGTTCAGGGAGATCTCCCATAAACCTCAACACAGTGATCCACACAGCTAGAGCAGCCTAAAGACACAAAACAACCATAATGTGATATGGGCAACACAACTTAAATATTATACAGTAAATGTGTAAGCAAAGACACTGACATCTTATAATCTACATTATTATTATAAATAATAATTTTAAATAAATTAAAAAGCTTACTAGCTGATCTCCTTCATCCTCATGAAACAGCAACGGTTGTTTCAGTGGCCGCCGTATATACATATGCGTGGCATTTCCCTGAAAGTAAGTTGCAGCAAACTTTGCAAACTTATACTCTGATAGGTCTTCCTCTTCATCGTCAGGAAGCGGAAGAGGCTCATTAATGACTTCTTCAAACTGTCTCGGAACATTCTCTAGATCCTGTTGCATCCAATCAAAAGCAAACTAAGATAACATGCAAGCCAGGCAAGGTAAGTTACTCATTATAGAGATTAATAGTTACAAAGTTCCATACCTCAAACCCTTCTGGTGCTTCACCCTCCAGGTTGGGAAGGGAATTGGCATTGCCCAGGAATCCAAACATCTTATCCACCATTTCGGAGTCATTGACCGGTTCTAGTTTTTCTCTCTCCATCTGCTCCAGAAGTTCCTTTTTCCTCCGTGTCTCATTCCGCTCCGCCTGCTCTCTCTCTTCCTGCTCTCGGTCGAGCTGGGCCAGACGCTCCTGGTGCTTCCTTGCTGCCTCTGCCCGAGCCCTGCGTGCCGTCATCTGGTTCTTTAGACGCTCCTCTTCAGCCAGACGCTGCTGCTCTGCTTCTAACCGACGCTCCCTCTAAACATAGAGAGTACAATCTTTTTTACAACACAAATGACTAGAAAAAGAGTGTGGATAGACAGATAGACAGACACAGATAGATAGATAGACAGATGGAGCAACAGAAAAAAAGACAGACGAACGATAGATAGATAGATAGATAGATAGAGATAGATAGATAGATAGATAGACAAACAATCAGATAGATGGAGGAACAGAAAAAGGACAGACAGACAATAGATAGATAGACAGACAGGTGGAGCAACAGAAAAAAACATAATAGAAAAAAGACAGACGATAGATAGATAGACAATATTAGACAGACAGACAGACAGCTAGACGATAATAGACAGACAGGCAGACAATAGATAGATAGATAGATGATAATAGACAGACAGATGATGATTTATAGACAGACGGACAGACATACATACATACAATAAAAGACAGACAGACGGTGATAGATAGATAGACAGACAGACAGCTAGACGATAATAGACAGACAGACGATAGATAGACGATAATAGACAGACAGACGATGATTGATAGACAGACATACAATAAAAGACAGACAGACGGTGATAGACAGACAGACAGACAGACGATGACTGATAGACAGAAAGACAGACATACAATAAAAGACAGACAGACAGACGGTGATAGATAGACAGACAGACAGATGATGACTGATAGACAGAAAGATAGACAGACAGACAGTGATAGATAGATAGATAGATAGATAGATAGATAGATAGATAGAAGATAATAGACAGATAGACAGATGATAATAGACAGACAAACAAATAGACGATAATGGACAGACAGACAGACGATGATAGACAGACAGACAGACAGATGATAATAGACAGACAGACAGACAGACGATAATGGACAGACAGACAGACGATGATAGACAGACAGACAGACAGATGATAATAGACAGACAGACAGACAGACGATGATAGACAGACAGACAGACGATAATAGACAGACAGACAGACGATAATAGACAGACAGACAGACAGACGATGATAGACAGACAGACAGACAGATGATAATAGACAAACAAATAGACGATAGACAGACAGACAGAGAGACAGATGACGACGACAGACAGACAGAGAGACAGACAAACGACGACAGACAGACAATAGATAGACAGACAGACAGACAGACAGGTAGGCAGGCAGGCAGACAGAGGACAGACTGGTACTACAGATTTACCTCCAGTCGAAGACGCTTGCACAGTCTACGTGCTATCATTCCTCGTGCATAAGCCTGGATGGTCAGGACCGCATGAAAGCGCTTGGAGAAGGTTCGCCGCACCAGGAAGCCACGGCACCAGGCCTGGAGCAGGGTGATGCGTGTCCTGGCCGCTTGATATGCCAGGTACAGCTTCCGTGACCTGTACAAGGCCTGAAGCCGCAAGAAACCTACACGCATCTGGAAAGAAGGCATAACTACAATCAGACAAAACCTCAGAACAGATTATGTCTGCTTAAGTTTCACAAGACAGCACACCAACTCACCACAGAATAGCGCTTTCTAGAGATATAGCCTCTCCATATTCGCTGAATTAATGTCACAGCCCTTCTAAGCTTTAGGAAGTTAGTTCTGGTAAACAAAACAGAAAGGTACACATCAGACTTAAATTTTATTTTTTATCTGCTCTTCTTCACTCTTTCTTTTTCTCGTACCTCTCCTTCCGACCTCTCACAGACTTCTGGATGAAAATGACTTTGTCAGTAATGGTTTTATCTCTTTCAATTTCCAGCTGCATGTCATGATGATCCTACAGCAAATAAAGACCAAGCATACCATTTGTCACAATTCTACAACACAGCAAAATCTTTGAAAAAATGCTTATTTGTGGCAAACCTTCAGAAAGATTTTTGTCTTTCCTATCTGCCAGTCATTATCTCTCTGCAGAACTGACACAACAATGCGCTGAGAGGTCCCTTGCAGATCTTCCTGTAAGAGGACAGAGATTCAAAGCTAACTCCTCATAGCAAATTATCAGCACCTGTCAAATAATATCAACAGAAGGCAATTCTAACAGACTGCGCAGAAAAAAAAAAAGCTTTGAAAAGAGCTGTCAAGCAAACAACATACTCCAGTCACAACTGCATTAACAGTAACGCTTTAGACTCGCCTGTTTGTAGGCTGGTTTGACCCCAGGCATAAGGACCCGATAACGGTCCACAAACTCAGCAAACGTGTAGCGTATGGGATATCCAGCTCTACGTATGCGGATAGTCTCCATCATCCCGGAGTAGCGTAACTGCCTGACACATAGTCCACTATCAAACATCTGCAGAGGAGAGAACAAGGGCTGGTATTCAGGGCTCAAAAGTACAGATTTTTTTCTGATGAGCAAAATTAGGATTAGAACTACTTTAGACAAATGATTAATCAAGATTAATCACATCCAAAATAAAAGTTTGTGTTTACATAATATATGTGTTTGTGTATTATAGTGGACAGAACCTGCAAAAACAATAAATACAGAAATAAATAAATAAATCGCGATTAATCATTTGACAGCCCTAAAACTTTTTTTTTTAACCAATTGGCATTTTTTGCCAATAAACCTAACAAAATTGAGCTAGCTTTATGCTTAAAACAAGAATATATAAATCCATTAATACAAATAAAATCCATTCTTCAAACCACTTGTCCTGTGTAGTGTGGAGGAAATAAATAAACAAATAAAAAATACAAATAAATAAGTATTTAGAGTTCTAAAAGCTGGAAATTATGTAAGCAATAAGGTACGAGAGGCTGTGCTTCAGTGTCGTGCCTAACAACACCCTTCAGCCGTGACTTATTCACGATACAGCACTAACCTCGAATACCTTATTGCTTTTAAAAAACGGGGTTACACTTTATTTTACAGTTCTGTAGTTACATTGTAATTACTCAAATATGTACTTAGTACTATTAATTAACTACATGCACTTACTATAGAGTTACAGTTAGGGTTAGGGTTAGGGTTAGATACTTGTAATTATGCATAATTTACTGTTATTACTATAGTAAGTACATGTAGTAACGTGCAACTACGGTACTGTAAAATAAAGTGTTACCTAAAATGGTTACCACACAATACAAATATTAAAGCCAAAAAATATGTATCAATGCAACTTTCATGAAGTAAAATCACTAAAAGCCTTCCTTCCGCCAGAAAAAAATAGTCCCTGACTGTGAACAGCAACAGAAATTATATTATTATGCCATTAGATGGCAGCAAAGACTTTATGAGTGAGTCACTGAACAAGAAACAACTGATAAATGCTTTGACTAGCGCTGTCAGTCACGGGAAAAACCTTTAACTGTTAAAAGGACAAGATATTGCAGCGGACATTTAAGCATATTTTTTATTATGAACATTGGACTGACCAGAAGGAAAATGCTAAATCTGTATGCAGGTAATACTTTCTCACAGTAAGCTTTAATGAACAATATCAATTGAGAACATACAGTTTACGTTGCTAAGAATTGTTGCTAAGGGTGTTGTGTAGTGATACACAGAACCGTTGGGTGAAGCAGTCATAGCAGTGTTTTATCGTGAATAATACACAGCTATTGACCAATCAGAATCAAGGACAGGAACTAACCGTTTTATAAACAGTTACATAATAATGCCATGACAAAATGGCTAGAAACCGAAGGCATATGACAGATGGTTTAGCAGAATTCACAACAACAATATTTCATACATTACAGAAAGCCAAATGTTTTAGTCTGTAAGGCATAAAAACACATTTACATGATTAATTGACGTGAGATATACTAATAGGGCAAGTGAAACATCTGTTAACAGACCTGAACCTGGCCATGGGCCTTCATGTCATCATTATTCTTGAGCCCTGTTTTTGAATTCTACATCTATTTAAACTCACAGAAATATTTATTTACTCACCATGGGCTTTTTGAGCTCATTGGGTTTGATACAGCGTACGAAGAAAGGCTGACAGACGCTCAGCGTCCTCATGAGCAGCTCAAGTGAGCGCTTAAACTGACTGCTTAGAGTCGGGGAGCGCTTCCTTGTCTCCATTCCCTGAAAACAGAAATTCTCCCATTAACTTCACAGAAAAATAAGAGGTCCTTTACTGCCACATACACACTTCACAAACGCACATCACGCAAAGCTACAACAAATACCAATACTATGCACATCACAAAGACACCAATTCACCTTTCGGTGTGGCCCTTTTTTGGTCCAATCATTTCTTCTTTCTGTCCTGCCTCTAATAAATATCATTCTTTCATAATTTCTCTCTTGCTTATCACGTTTCTTCTGGATCTTCATTGGTTGCTTGTATTCTCTGTCTACCCCTTCTCTTGCTGTTATTCCCAACGCCTTACATGCAAATGCTTTAAGAAGGCATTGTGAAGAAAAAAAGCAATCTAGTAGTTTCTCCCTTTTTCAATCTTCACCCAGTGCCAGGAAAATGAGTAAATGGAAAAAAAAACCTCAAAACAGTGCTGAAAAACACCAATGAGAACAAACTGCATCTAACTTGAAACAGAATCTCTCTGTGATGAATGGCTTTTTTACTCAATTCATCTGGAGAATAATACCACTGTTAGAGCTATTAAATTATTCTGTCAGCGTGCCCTTACCGACTACTTCAATAGAAACCATTTCCAAAGGACAGAAAAAAACCACAGGAATGAATTTAGCAAGGGACTATTGAGAAAATGTAGTTCGATAGGAGTATGAGAGGGACACAAACCACGCCATTGATTACCTTTTGAAGGGATGCAGTGGGCTCCAAATACCCACATAGAAACTGAGGCCAAAATAAGGTAAAAGATTGAGAGACAGATGGAGGATAGTAGAGAGAGAGAGAGAGAGAGAGAGAAAGAGAGAGAGAGAATTGACTGCTGTTAGCCAAGTCTGCTGAGAATCAGCCAGGAGAGATTAGGGCTGACATCACCACAGAGAGAGTGAGTTACAGCAGCAGGGTTAGTCAGACTGTGCTGACACTGTCATATAGAGTCATGTTAAAGCCTCAGTCTAAAGTTCACTCATTTGTAGAAGTTCACAGTGTTTTTTTTTTTCCCAAGGGAAATTACGCTTTGCTTTTAATAAGCAACCCTCACATAAACCTGCATGGCCAGCATTTGGCACCTCTGAGATGTGTGGCCTTGCTGGCATGTCGTGAGCATTTTAATGCTGAGCAAATATGGATTCAGTATTGGAAAAGGGCATCACCATAGCAACATCAGCTTGGAAGATCTGCTTGATGAACTTGTTTTTGGATGAGTGCACAAGTTGGATGATGTCACTATGGAGGCTGTCTCGGTTTTTCTCCAAGAAACCTGAACAATGAACCAAGAGGGGATCATGTTAACTTAAATAAGCAAATAATAATATTATATATATACTAGGGGTGTAACAGTTCTCTGTATAAAAAAAATTAAAAAAAATCGCACTGTACTGTTCTCCACACATGGTTCGGCACACTTGCACTGCGGTTCATCTCATATCTGACGACGCATACGCATCTATAATATGGTTTGTTGACAGACAGAGTACGTTTCTGTCGATGGGTACGCATTCTGGCTTCCCCTAAACTTTGTTCAATGCGAGTGCCGTATGCGCTATATGACCAGACATTTACAGCGTCTTCACCCGGGTGTTTATAGCGTCCGAGTGCAGGTGAGACCAGAACAGCACACGTTGCTATCTGTGTTTAAACTAAACTCATTTAAGCCTTGCCAATTTTAACATTCAAGTGCAAGACACGAAAGAGAACTTTGGGAAGATTTGTCCACTCATCCGAAGCGTGCATGGGGAACGTGTGTATAGAGCGCAAATATTGAGTTCTCTTTCAAGTCTTGCGCTTGAATGGACAAATTCACACAAAAATGATGTCAACATGCTTGTCTTGGCAAGGATCCTAGCAAACATAGTAGGTTATGTCTTAAGTGAACTTAAACACTTGAGAAAGAATGCATGTGTTCAGTATCAGTGTACTGTATTCGTGCATTATGTCTTAAAGTGACAGCAGCCTAATATTCCTGCTGTCTGTATGCCTTCTTAATGTTAATCAAACAACAAAAGACAAGGAAATCACTCACTGCTCTTGACTGAATAGCTTTTGAAGATTATATGTTGTTTTACATTTGATTAGCTACTTTATTCAATTTCTGTACCTGAAAACTACCGATAGATACATGAAAACCCTAAAAAAACGTTTTTTTTTTGCTCTACCGTATTTATTTGTGCTGTTGCTTGTAGTTTGATTATTTGTCCTTATTTTCTTTATTTTTATTTGACAGAAGTAATTTTTCCCTGAACATAAAACATACCGAACCGTACCGAAACCGTGACCCTAAAACCATGATAAAAACCGAACTGTCGGTAATTTGAACCGTTGCACCCCTAATATATACTACTGTTCAAAAGTTTGGGGTCTGTAATTTTTTCTATATTATATGTATAATTATACGTTTATAGTTCATCTTTATTATTATCAACAATACATTTATCTCACTTTGGGAAGCTAGTAAAGTGATTAAAAAGTAAAAGTAAAGTGTTTAGTAGATTAGAAACGGTATAATTCAGTAATGTGTACCTTTAGTTTCATAGTGCACCACTCCAGCAAAGTGCTGAATGCCAAACTGGGTCTCATGACTGTGCTTAGGAGGGATGTAGTTGATATTTAGTTTGTGCTGGGAGTTCAGCTTGTTCAGCATGGTAGCATCTGTTCCCTGAGAAACACAACAGCAAGTCATGGACATGCAACATGGCTAGATATCCTCATTCAACTGATGAATAAAACATAAAGATGCTCAGAGCTGAAACAGAAATGTTCTGTGGTGCTTTATGGACATTATAATCCAATTTATAATTCAAATATACAGCACAGCAACAAAATTCAAACTTTACCTTTGGGAACTTGCTCTCCTCATCAATAAGGGAAATGATATTCATAGGTTTCATGGCAATCATGTCCAAGGCGTCCTGGTTGTCGGTGAATTCGATGTGCTGCCAGTTGATATCCTCCAGGTTATACTCCTCTTGTTCGATTTTGAAAACGTGGCGAACGAAGAATTGCTGCAGGTTCTCGTTTGCAAAGTTGATGCACAGTTGCTCAAAACTACAGCAGGAATGAACAAGATTAGTACCAGTTTGTCCAGAAAATGCTGAAAAAAGAATTTTCTATTTACTAAAACTCACCTGTTAATAGTGAAATTCTCAAAGCCGAAAATGTCGAGCAGGCCTATAGACTTACGAATAGTCTTGCTTTCTGCAGAAGGAACTCTAAAGATGGCGGCATTGATTTTATCCACTATCCAAACAAACAGTCTCCCATAGATTCCCTGATGGAGACAAAAATAGTCCAATTAGTGGATATTGATGACTTCTGTGACAAATTCAGAATCAAAACTGGACAATTTATGGATTGTGAATAACCTCACCTTGACAAAGGCATTACGGACATCCAACCCCTGGTCAACACTGAGAGGAGTGGACACACTCTCCCCCCTGGTGATCAATGTACGTGTGGTCAGACATGTCATGACGTCCTGAGGGTCCACCTGTATTGGAATATTTATTATTGTGATACACTGTAAAACATACGTAATGTTCGAAAAAGAATAAAATGTAAGCTAAATATATGAGAATTGTTTGTCCCGTAATAGAAAAATCATACCCAGTTGTATTCAGTTCATTGTAATTAATTACAGTGCCAAAATAAACCTTGTTAATTCAGCACAAATGTCTGCTTAAAACATAATTATTCATATTATATTGCTATAAAGTTTGTTGATGCTAATTATTCTAACTCTATTAACTCTGTTTGAGCACACATAATATAGTATTGAATATTAATGCTGAAGGTCCAGTTCATTCATTTATTCATTATAATATTAAAAGTCAAATTTGTTAATCTACAGAACTATTATAAAGCCAAACAGAAATGTTGCAAGCCACAAGATATTTTTAGCTGAAGAGACCAAGTGTAATTTAAATATGATGCATTGAAGAGAGTATTGAATTCTCAAACCTTCGTTCTGACTGCTCTCGAGACCTTTTATGTCTTGCCAGCAGGGGGCAGACGCAAACAAAGAAAATGGTATTGAAATTCAGCACTAAGCCGCCCACAGCCATTTAAATCAAACTGAAAACAGAACAAAGATTCTGGACAGTGGAAACAGAGACAGACATAGAAATCGAAAAACCTGACAACAGAGTGCTGCCGGCAGGAAGTCTGAACAGACTCGTCACGCTGTGCCAGTGTCTACGATAATAACGTTAGAATGAAAGTCTGATGCTCACTAATGACTGCATTTATCTCAAACTCCCCTCCCTTAACTGCATGGATAACGTGGTACCAAAGAGCTAATGAGAGAGATCAATTTCAAAAGGACAGCAGAAACAAACCCCTTCAAGTAAGAGCAGCTTTGAGACTGCAATGCAATGACAAAAATAGGATTGAACCAAAGTTAAAAGACATAAACACAGTTAGTGCAGCGCAAAGACTTAAGAGTTTTTAGACTTTTACTTTATATACAGTCTATATTCATCAGTGCAAAATATTCCTCTGAAACAACTGTCCATTTCTTCTGATGCTGTGTGGTCTATTAGTTTATGTTAAACAATAGCCAAAAATCTATTTAAGCATAGCTTTAGCAAACGCGCATTCACCATTCCGGTGTTGAAGGCTCATTCCTCACTATTCAAATTAATTTCAAAGCAAAAAAATAAAGTCTCAGCTTTGAATATTCTGTTTCTTTCAAAGCCAATTAAAGTTTAATATAAACAATATTCACACTGTGAGATATTAAGATACACTGTGAGATATAAGGTCATAATTGTGTGATTTAAAGTCGTTGCAAATGCAAAATAGTCACATTGTGAGAAATTACATTGCAGTTATTAGACAAAGTCAAACTGATATAAAGTCGCAATAATGTGAAACAGTCAATTTGTGAGATATAAAGTTGCATTGCAAAATATAAAGTCACAATTATGAGAAAAAAAATAGTAATTACCTTTTTATTTTTATTCACTTTGATGTGAAAATGAACATCAATATGTTTCATTTAGACAAATATCACATTACACAAATAAAAAATGGGTTGAAACTGCCACTTCATGTTGAGTTTAACCTGTTAGTGTTTCATAGTAGACATACCTTTCAAAAGAGACCAAAAACATGCATATACTCCAAATGGTTCAAGAACAGCATGCAATTTACTTTGGCTATGCCTTTTTAGGCTAATTTTACAGGAATGCTAAGAGGTTAAAGCTCTCTTATGTGTTCACATGCACCTCACCTCTAACAGAGTGGCTGCTTTGGCCAGGTCAGGTGAGCGAACCACCACACAGGTATCCAAGTTCTTTAGCGTTCGAGCTATTGGGGCAACACAAAAGAAACACGCTATTTAGCTAATCTGTCACGTCTTGTGGGTCTGACACTTATTAATAATAACACTTTCTACCTTCAAAGCGCAGGTTGCCCATATGCAGGATGGCAGCCAGCAGTTTGGAGATCTCCCAGTTTTCTGTGTCAGTAAACATTAGGACCTTCATGGCTGACAGGATGCTTGAGTACTCCTTCAAATCATCCCTCCCCTCACAGACCGTACAGTTTCCCTGGATGACAGGCCAAGAGAGAAGGACACAGTGGATACGTACACGCAGCCCTTTATACACACTCTCTTTAAATACACCATTAAACAGATATCAGTGCATAATGTATATACATTACACACACACACACACATATATATATATATATATATATATATATATATAAAGAACAATAAAAGTATCATAAAAGTCAAACAGGTACATCATTTTTTGATAAACTATTTCTTTAATGGAAAGGGTCTATTCAAATACTTTCATAATATACAAGAAATTGTGTAAAAGTGCATTAGTCTGTGCTGATAAAGCACAGGCCCTCACCATAGTAAGATAAACATAGTCTTTGGCCAGGCCCAGACCTAATTTAGTCTTCTGATCAGGGCTCATGCCTGCCAGCATACAGTAGAATATATGGTAGTTCCTCTCATCGGGTGCCTACAAAGACAATTAAATGTAATCTCATCACTGACATCACCATAATCAATAGCATGATAAATAGACCCACAGTGAGACACATTCTGGCCATCTTCAATCTCTAACCTGTCTGCAAACTCTTGATTTCTCCAGCAGGTACTGCTCAATCTTTGCCCCCTCGATAGCTCCCCGCTTGTTGAAGTGAATGTCAATGTATTTCCCAAATCGGCTGGAGTTGTCATTGCGTATGGTCTTAGCATTACCGAATGCTGTGGGAACAGGGGAAAAGTTCAAATAACAAATCTCAGTTCCACGGCAAACAGCAAAGCATTTGTTGTAGTTACAAAGCCCTGTTGTCCTTCATAAAGGGTTGAGCAAAATTCTGAATTCACTCAAAGCTGAATTGAAATTTAAATTGGAACGACAGGACAAGGAATTTCCTGAAATTAACACAATATAAAAAATCATTTTGAATAATCGTGCCTTTTTAATTCCCTGATTTGCAAAATACCAAGTGTGGCAAGCAGGGCGAGTGTTAAAGGGATAGTTCACCCAAAAATGAAAATTATCCCATGATTTACTCACCCTCAAGCCATCCTAGGTGTGTATGACTATCTTCTTTCAGACGAACACAATCGGAGATATATTTAAAAATATCCTGGCTCTTCCGAGCTTTATAATGGTAGGGAACGGGGGGCGTGTTTTGAAGCCCCCAAAAAATGCATCCATCCATCATAAAAAATAATCCATACGGCTCCAGGGGGTTAATAAGTGCCTTCTGAAAAGAAGTGATGGGTTTTTTAAAGAAAAATCTCCGTATTTAATACTTTATAAAGTAAAATAACTAGATTCCGTCTGATGCCATACGCATCAATTTGTGGCGGAAGAGCATCCCCTTTAAAATGAGAAATTTTAAAGAGAAATGTTGGAGGATTTTGATATAAGAGAAGAGGAGCTTGAGTTTATTGCAACGACCATATTTGTTTAAACCACAAGAGGCATCTAAGCTTATGCTTCTCCTTCATCCTGAGCCATACATCGCACAGTATGCATATGGTCGCCTGGCGGAAGCAAGTTATTTTACTTCACAAAGTTTGATTATATGGATATTTTTCTTACAAAAACCCATCGCTTCACTCCAGAAGGCCTTTATTAACCCCCTGGAGCCGTATGGATTAAATTTATGATGGATAGATACATTTATTTTTGGCTTCAAAACATGCCACCCATTCACTACCATTATAAAGCTTGGAAGAGCCGGGATATTTTTAAAATATCTCCAATTGTGTTTGTCTGAAAGAAGATAGTCATTTACAGTTAGGATGGCTTGAGGGTGAGTAAATCATGGGATAATTTTCATTTTTGGGTGAACTATCTCTTTAATGAGTGTCACCTGCGTGCCACACTGGTCTCAACATGGAGGAGTTCACCCAGCTGGTGGAGGACCAGATGGCCGTGTGTTTGGGAATCAGATCCAGATTTTCTTTCTATTCTGATAGGCGCATCATCCTGCGTTCATAGCATACTGTTTTTAACAAGTGCTGGCAATCACTAGATCCCTACCTTGTGTGTCAGTGTCAGACAGGTAAGGTTTATGTCATTAGGTTTAGAAATGATCTTCCTGACCTTCTAAAATAGGGTTGGCCTCCAGAACCTGCTGCTCAATCCAGGAGTGTTGGCCACTGATAGCAGTCAGGAACTGCAAGATGAGCTTGGTGCTCTCCGTCTTCCCAGCTCCAGACTCACCACTGAACATGCAACAATGTCAACAGAGTCATGTGCACTAACCGATGAATTATATTGTGATTTAAAAAAAAAAAAAAAAAAAAAAAAAAAAAAAACTTATCTTAAACCTTTACAGTCTGTGATTTACCTGATGATGCAGCACTGGTCCTTGTTGTTCCTTTGCATACTGAAGTAGCAGTTATCTGCAATGCCAAAGATGTGTGGTGGCATCTCTCTTAACTTTTTGTTTGTATAGAGGCGAATGTGATCAGGTGTGTAGATGGGCAGGAGCTGGTATGGATTCACTGCTATCAGGATTGATCCCGTGTACGTCTGAAATACATTATTGTGAATATATAACAGGGTTTTTACAGGTTTCATCAAATCTAATTTGATGCTTTTTAATGCCTTTTTAATGCCAATTTTTAAAATTCTTAATGCCATATATATATATATATATATATATACACACACACACACACATATATATATGTGTGTGTGTGTGTGTGTGTGTGTCACTAAATGTCAATAGATGACGTCATATGGCAATTAGAATATTCATTATATCATTAAGTTGCATTCGCATTCTGCCAAGTGTCAGCCCTTTACATTTGTTTGCTTCTCTGCTGCTACCTCGTTGTGCTCACATAATGTATTTTAATACAGCCAAATTCCCAATAAAATTGTTTTGTTGTCAGACACTATGAAATGGTGAATGAAATGCGGCCCATTAAGACTACATACAGGGCTCGACATTAAGCCTTGTCATGCGCTTGTCCTTCGGACAAGTAAATCGGTCATTCATTTGTAAAACAGTTGCTTGTCTGGAAAAAAATAGGATTTTTTTTTTTTTTTGGTGTAAATATAAATTTATTCTGAAGCAATATCCTTTCAGAATATTCCAGCTTTGACATATATAAATCTGCATATTTGTGATATTTACACTGAGGGCATTTTTTTTTTTTTTTTTTTTTACCTTTGCAAGGGGCAATTTCCCCCCACCCAATCCTGTATAATTCATGTAAAATGTATGATTCATCTTTTATTTTTAAGTTCTTAAATTTGTTCAATAAATTCGATTAGAATAAGACACTAAGGGCTGTTACCAATCAAATTAAATCATTTACAATAAAAAAATTACAACTGCATTAAATAATGTTATGGGATTGTTTTAAATATTTTTTGAAAATTCAAATAAGAAATGTTGGGGGGAAAGTGATACTTTTAAAAATGAAACTAAACCACCAGTAGGTGGCAGCAAGTAACCGTCTTAATAAGTGAGTCATTGAGTCATTCATTCAAACGATTCATTCCAATGGCTGATTCATTCAAGAATGAGGCAGTTGTTTATGAATGAGTCATTGCCTGCGTCTCAATGTGCATTCTATCCATCCTAAATAGTATGTGACATTAGTAACATTCAATACTATTTAGGGCGGACAGGGTGGATAGTATGCACATTGGGAGGCAGGGATTGAATCTTTGACTCAACCGATTCGTTCAAAACGCTGAATCATTCAGTAGGCTATTGAAAACAAGGCTGCGCGAGCAACCTTGTAACCTTCAGTCCATTATACAGCCTATTATTATCCACTATCGTTCGCCACTTACACTAATCAAATCTGTCATTCTTGCGTTTTGGTGATTCCCAAGTTTTTTGTTTGTTTGTTTGTTTGTTTGTTTTTTTCTCTCGATTTAATCAGGCTCCTTGTCCGACCGGGCAAGTAAAATTCTTTCACTTGCCCCTTCAAAAAAATCCACTTATCCCGGACTAATGGACAAGCGTTAGTGTCGAGCCCTGACATGTTATAATCCTGATTTGTAATCGAGACGTTGTCTGATAAAATCACCATACACATTAGATAAAGACATTTGCTGTGATTGTGGCTATATGTACATGTTAAATGATCACTCAGGTTAGAAGCAATAGTATCTATTTTATTTGCTCTCTAACAACTGAATGCGCTACTCCTCTCGCTACTGAACAGAACAGACGCAGAGAGGTGCGCCTGCGGCAGGAAAGCAAGATCTCGTACCGGGGGTACCGGGGGGTCTCGGAAGCTAGATAAGGTTTCAACAAGTCGCTATATTTGTCGCAATGCGCTTTCTTGGAAAAAAGTCGCTAAGTTGGCAACACGCAGCCTTCCGTCTCCAGGTCCAAGCCGGTAAACCGCTCTCAAAAACGGGCGTTATGGCAATTTTGCACCGGCCGGAGGCAATTACCAAACTGGTTCCGCGTGTGTATCGCACCAATGTACATATTTTGCGACAGCAAATCAGTTATTAATTATGAAGGCTATATTCAAAATAAACTGGTAGTACTATTTTTCTTCAAAACTATCTAAAAAATGTAATGCCTGTAGGAATCAAATTTAATGCTTTTTAAGGCCATTTAAGGCCTTAATTTTCGCAAAATCCATTTAATGACTTTTAATGCTTTTTAATGCCCCGCAGATAAACTGTATAAGCCACTTTCCACTGTCGGGCCAAACCATGGTGGAAAAGTGGCTATATATTATGAACTTCAAATGGTGGCAAATGTGACAAAAATCCTAAACAATTTACAACATTTATTTAAAATCAAGTATTTGTTGATAGTCTGGAAAACTTTGAGTGTAAATATGCAATTTCATCAAATATCATCTTGTGAGGTGAGCTAATTACTTCTTAATGTGCTTGCCAGTGTTTCGTGCACTTAACAATGGACAGCGTGAGCCATGATTATACAATATCATGAACAAATATGAGTCTGTTCAGACAAAAAGATTCACAAATCAGTCTTAAAATAACTTATGAGTCAGTGGTTTGAACCAAACTCGCTCAGTCTGTCTAAACCACAAATCATTTTTTTTTTTGTTTATAAACATTACATATAGAAATTTATGTTTAAATACTTTCCTATCCAAGCTTAATATGCAGAGACAAATATTATAAAGTAAGTTTAACTATTATTGATTAAATCATTTATGACATGCTATGTTATTCAGAAAGCCATCATTATTGTTTTTCCTGTTCCTCTTTCAAAATGTCAAACTGACATCATGACAGAATATCCATATTTGAGCTTTTTGCTCAGTTAAATAACATCACTGAAATTAATAACTTTCATAGTTTGGGCAAGGCAGTAACTGGTGAATGTTATGAATCAGTCAGTCCCTCCAATCCACTGAATTGGAAGGTCTGTGCTCATGCTAATGCACTTTTATACCATCAAGAAAGAGCAAGTGACAAGAAAATGGAGATTGAAAAACCCCTGACTTTAAAGTTAGATAAGCAAAAAGTAAATAAATCTGCTAAGTGCACTAAACATATTTCCATACAAATGAGTCATAGCAATAGTGTACCTAATGTCCCTACGTAAGGCCTGTGCCCAATGATTGAACTGATTTAAGTACCAATTTTAAACTATGATAAATCTACATTGCCTTCCTTTAAGCATTCTAGTGGTGAAGCATTTCAGTGATGAAACAAAATGAAAAGGTCACATTTCACAAAGCCAATTTGATCTGAAACAAAAACAAAAGCTATACCATCTAAGAGACCAAAACAAATCATTCATTCATCTCTCTCAATCGTTTTACGGAATGAAAAAACATGCTCAGATTTGACATTCAACAAACGCCACAATGAAGCTAAAATGTTTTGGTCTACATTGTTCAGTCATAAATCAATGCCAATGTTCCAATGACAGTCTATTTTTCTAAGTGAACAAGCTTTGAAGCATAAAATCTTTAAAAATGTCTTTCATGCTAAGCAGCAACAAGCCATTGTTTTTAAAATGAGTCATCTGCAATTAAAAGTCAGCATTTTGAGGTTTTACTTCTATAGTCTTTCTGAGTGAAAGAGGATATTTAGTGAGAAAAACATGGACTTTGATCAAATAAGGCCAAAGTATGAATTTGGCAACTGGTTAACATTATGCAACAGTCTAAATGGTCTAAATCATGTAATGTTTGATGTTAATGTTTATGTTTTTCACATTGTAACTGTGATCACAATATTTGACTAAATAATCATTGCATGATTTTTTGAGCCCACTCGTGAAATTTCCCATGCAGCCTTATTAGATTCCACAAGCAATAAAATGAACCAGACAGAGAAATGTCAAAGGTCACGCTTACATATATGACCCTGTCATTGTAACGGATCAGGAGATTTCTGAGGATACCAGCTTCATTCAGGTCCCCGAGACGGATCATGTCCTCCACCCCATGAATGGAGGTTGGGTGCATGGGCTTGATGTTTGTAGCATTCTGAAGAGAGATCCGATGCTCCTATAGGGGGGAAAAGACAAAATATTGCTACTAAAACTGATATAAAACTGGTCTTTTCTCACATTTTGGACACTATTATGAGTGGTACACACTTAAAGGCCCACCTTTCCTTCATCATCCAAGACCTGGATTTGACCCGAATCACAGAGTTTGACCACAGCGCCAACAGGGACATCAAACTCACGGCCTGTTCTGAGGTCCAACCAGACATAGTCCCCCTATGGGACAACCCATCAAAAATCAAATCTTTAAACAATCAATATAAATGATTGCAAAAACACACTAAAACATTATTGCAAATATATACAGTATATATATATATATATATATATATATATATATACAGTATATATATATATATATATATATATATATATATATATATATATATATAAATATTTCTTACATTTACATATTTGGTTCTCTGTAAAATAGGTTTTTCATTTAATATAAAGCATGGCACCCTATAAGAAGAATTAGGCTTATTAAATCTTAACCTCAGTCACCTGACGGCTGTTATACTGTTAATGAGAATGCATGGAGGTCATTGCAATACAACTGGAACATGATTTAAAGCAGCATCATTCAAATTGATTACTGAAGTGGAAAACTGGATTTAGTTCAATTTATTCAGGAAAAGTGTGTTAATAATGTATGATGTCCTATAGCTGCCAAATTACAGCATCCTTTGAGCAAGTAAAGAAGTTTGACATTGAGAAAGCGCATAAGAACAAGTCTTACCTGTTGCAGAATGACCATGTTTCTGGTTTATTGTTTTGACATTAGAATCCACCATGTGAGGGACCTATACAGGATAAAAATAAAGAGAATAAGAGATCATTACAAATCAAACGTAAAGTTATATCAAATCAAAAAAGATCAAAGCAAAGGTACTGCTGTACTGTATGAAATGAAGAAAAAGAAAAAGTAGGTTCCACATCCTAGGACTTTGAAAATATTACAGCCTTTTTAATAAAAGCAAGAATCTGTAAGCATATATCAGAGAAGCATAAGTGCACTCTGCAGACGCGTTTCTTAGAATCTGATCAGTTTCACACTGCATCATAAATTTTTACAATATATTTTGTTTACTATAAGGATCTACTGATCCCAAGAATATTATAAACCAAAAACATCTCTAACTTTGCAGAGAACAGAAGAGCTAATTCTATTAACAATGTGGGTCAAACTACAAAGTAAACGCAACTATATAGGTACACATTTTATAATAGGTCAGTGAAGACATGCATTTATCAGTTTCCTAAGCCCATAAAGTTAATCACTGATGCTTCAGCTGGCATGGAAAGTTACTTTTAAAAGGAATGTATTACAATATTTTAAAAGGAATGTATTACAATATAGTGTTACTCCCTAATAAAGTAACTAATTGTGTTAGTTACTTTTTTGGAAAGTAATGTGTTGTTACTTTTGTCATACTTTTTCCTCACCTCGGCTGGGTTTGCTCGTTTGTTTTTTAACAACAACAACAACAAAAAAAGTTTTTTTGGCAAATGTGAAGGCCCTTTGTTTCAAGTGAAACGAATAAGCCTCAGGCTGAAGGAAATTCAAATTTGCGCCTGTAGAGTAGAGGACGCAGCTCAAACAAACATTTCAGCTGTGCTGCCAAAATTTGAACCATGAAAATGTAATTGTTAATAAATGGCATATCAGATTTATTTTGACTTTTTATATAAGCCACAAACTTTCTTGCAAGTAAAAGGAAACACAATACTTTGGGCCCTATCATTAAGAGACTAGGTACGACCCTTTTAGACCATACACCAGGCGTGCCGACCATTTTTTCCATTGTTAAAGTAGCAAAAGTGGATTCGGACACGCCCTAAGTGCACCTGTGCCATGCGCTTCAGACCATGTGTTTAGTTTGTTAAAATAGGGCCCATTAAAGTAAAAATAATAATATTACACAGTAATATTGTGAAATATAATAATATAAATTTATTTATATAGCACTTTTAAAGCTTCTTAGCTCAAAGTGCTTCACAAAAGGCAAAAAGACATGAAGAGCATTACAAAATATAAAACCAGGAACATAATTAGTACATTAAAAAATATATCCAAAATACGCAAGAATCCAAATACTTCAAAGTAGTAAAAGCACATCTATACAAATACGTTTTTAAAAGAAATTAAAAACACACAAAGACTCTGCAGATCTAATATCCACTGGCAAACATTTCCACAACATTGGAGTCTTCACCGCAAAAGCTTCCACCTTTTGTTTTATATCTAGATCTCGGAACAGCCAACAATCCATGATCAGATGATCTGAGACACCTGACTGTTTCATGAGGTCTGCTAAATACTTGGGTGCCAAACCATGAATCGCTTTATTTGTCAATAATAATATCTTAAAAACAATCCTAAAATGAACTGGTAGCCAGTGAAATTAAGCTAAAACTGGAGTGATATGATTAAAAGAGCTGGTTTGAGTCAGTAATCTAGAAGCCGTGATAAAGAACTTTGATTTAAAGAAGAAAACAGGGCATTACAATAATCCAGACGAGATGAAATAAAAACATGAATAAGCATGATAAGTATCTTGTTATAATTTTAATCCACTGTTTTCTAATTGTAATTTATTCCTGTGATGACAAAGCTGAATTTTCAGCAGCGATTACTCCAGTCTTCAGTGTCACATGATCCTTTGTTTTTGTGGATACCATGATACACTTTTTTTTCTAAGATTTTAATGATCAATAGAAAGTTGAAAATAACATAATTTATCTGTTCTAGACTTTTTTTGTAACAATGTAAATGTTTTTACTGTCACTTTTGTTGCTTTTACTGTCACAATTTATTTCAAATAAATAACAAAAATCTTTCTGCGTCAGAGAAAATAATCAAGTACAGGTGAGAATACTAGATCACCGATTGTGGCATCTCATCCTGCGATGAAAACCACATCAAGGTTACGGTTTATTTTAAGATAAGACTGAGACTGTCCTCACCGTGATCATTAGAAAGACATTATCGGTACTACAAAATATCACACAGAACACATTTTAAATAAAATACCACTTGTAGTTACTTGAAGCAACTGCCTGATGCCAAATATACTTGTATGTATTTATACCCTGTGCTACTGAGGATAATTACACAGCTGAGGAAGCAGATTCAACACTAGTTTTACTCAGGCAGAGCATCTCAAGTCCTTACAGAATACATGTCATTACAGCCAGCATGAAACCCCTGATGAGCTTCCCTCAATGATTTAAAGGCTAAAAGAGTTGTGGTCTGGAATTAGTCACTTACAATGACAAGAAGCAGTTAATAGATTGACTGAAGGGAACTGTCCCTATTATACCATCACTGAAGGAGCCGTCAGAATCGCAGTCAGCCAGCTTAGATGAGGCTGTGCATTCGGCTGATTGGCCTGCAGAATTGCACTGTCAAGCCCACATAGGCTCGTCTCTGATACTTTTCACCACTGTGATTAAGTGCCAATGTTCAACAATAACTCTGTATTCCTTGTCCTTCTCTGTATTGGGAGGGTTTTGTGCGCCTTTGAATGCTTTTCAAATACAGACGAGGGTCTGATCACTATATTCAGATCTCAAAAACTTCTCAGAAACTTCAGGCCCCTGTTGATTTTCAAGTCCTCTTCTGATCAATGAATGAAATAACTTGCATTAAAAGGGTGGTTGATTATGACTTCACTTTTTTAGCTTTAGTTAGTGTGTAATGTTGCTGTTAGAGCATAAACAACTTCTGCAAAGTTACAACGTTCAAAGTTCAATGCAAAGGGAGAAATTTTCTTTTAAAGAACTCTGCTTAAGGATTACAACAAACGGCTGGTAGGGACTACAACAAGCTTCTTCCTGGCTTAGTGACATCACTAACCTTAAAATTTACACAAACCCTTCCCCCGAGAACACGCAAGAAAGGGGGTGAGGCCATGTTGGGCTGCTTTAGGAAAGAGGAAGAGTTGTTGTAGTAGAGTGTTGTTATCATGCCATCATTTTACGTCGGATTGTTTCACAAATGAGGGTCAATTCAAGGCTGGATTTGCACAAAAGATTAACATGACAGCACAGACTAGTCAATGATTTGAATCAACTCCACAGCAACTACAGTACATAAATTTTTCCACTAACCATTCAGAAACGTCCAGTTGCCTTCTAGTTGTAACTTCTTCCTCAGTCTCTCCATCAGTGTTTGAACAATGCAAGGCTGAACACTGTTACTGACAATCGTCATTTTGGCTGCGTGAGATTCTCCAGCTTTGTTTTTGTTGAGCGACCGAAGTGCGAGCTGTTAAAGCTCCACCCTTTTCTGGAAAGCAGCCGGGAGCAGCAGCTCATTTGCATTTAAAGGAACATGCACAAAAATGGCGTGTTTTTGCTAACACCCAAATAGGGGCAAATTTGACAAGCTATAATAAATGATCTATGGGAATATTTTGAGCTGAAACTTCACAGACACATTCTGGGGACACCAGAGACTTATATTACATCTCGTAAAAGGGGCATTGTAGGTCCCCTTTAAGGAATATTGTTTAATATGTTTCAGATTCAGTAACTTAAGCTTAATTTACAGCATATGTGGCATAATGTTCGCAAAATTAATTTCCACTTGTACCTCCCTTTCTTTAAAAAATAAATAAATAAATAAGACGTGAAAATCTGGGTTATAGTGAGACACTTACAATGGAAGTGAATGAGGCCACAAACACTCAGAGTTTCAATAGTATAACAACACAACAAACAATATGATGAATTTAGTGTGAAAAATTGCTCATCTTTTCTGTGTAAAGTTATCCAATTTTACGATTGTTTTTTAACATGTTTGTTTGGCGTTTGTCTGCTATAATTATTCTTGTTTATAGAACTATGTGGGCCTGTAACTAATGTAAGAAAAAAAAAAAAAAAAATCAATCAATCAATAAATAAATAGAAAAATCAATGAAATAACTTGCATTAAATTACATTTTGATCTCAGATTTTCAATGTGGTCTTTTTGAACCCACATTAAGTTCACATAAGAAAATGTTATATTGTGCTGAGTGGACCCATCAATATGCCAGATTACGTATTAAATAATAAAATAACAGATCCAATGCTCCAGACTCCATAGGGTTAACCGGAGCAGCACCCATGCGGTCCATGGCAGGTCAGGTGAACAGCAGGGAGGGAGAGGGAGTCTTTAGAAGCTTACATAGATTTCTCTGGATAAGCTTGTTACTATGCAAACTGTCATTTGTATATTCCAGCTGAATCATTTCCTTGTGCGTTGTTTTTCCTCTCTTTCAACACTGCATAACCAATTACATCCTCACCTGCGTCATGAGCAGACATCATATAAATACCTGCTTTAACTGCCTCACAGATCTACTTTTGAGCTTCATAAGTTAATGTCACTATTATCAAATCAAATGTGAGAATGTAGTTTGGGGAGTGAGACTGAGGCATGTGTTAACTCATGTGCTGTCCTCATGGCAAACTCAATAAGAAGATTAGTGTGGATGCTAAGCACAGATTAAGCATAATATAAAGACCAATTTTGTTTTTAAGAATGCACTGCAGAAAGGTGCTGCAATGCCTAAATGAAGTAATTGATATAGATCTGTAGATCTTGGTTTTTGTTCATTTGAGTTTTGCAAACTCATTAAACACTAAGAAATGAAGGTCAAACAGAAGGGACATCACATCACCGGCTCTGGTTTGTGTTAGGCCTTCAGCACAGGCAGTGTGTTAGTGTGTCACATGGTCAAACATAGAACTGCTTTCAGCGAGGTCCACTAAATTAAGATGCAAATAGGAGACTTTGAGAAATGATTTGCAAAGTTATTCAAATAAAACCACATCTTGGATAGACTCTGTTTGCAGTTTGCACACTGAGAGACAAAATGCAGTTTGTACATAGTATGAATAACATTTTTGTAGGCAAGTTAGCATTTTAGCAGTTTCAGTTGAATTATCTTGAAGTCTGTTTTTTTTGTTTTTAAATGGCTAAAATAAAGTCTGTGGTTAACACGAGCTCAAGATATTTTCTCATTTTATTCTATGACTTAAAATAAATCAGTAGTACTGCCTTGTGATTTTTTCTTAAAAGCTTTTAATTGTCAGGAAAAAGCTGCAAACAAGTGGCTAAATGCGACTACAGCAGGGTTGCCAGGTCTGTAAAACAAACCTCAGAAATAACCCAAAACTAGCCCAATGACCCAAAAAAACAAAACTCAAAATATGCCATTCCCATACATATTTTACAGTCAATGTTAAGCATTAAACTGAATTTCTACTTTAAAATCACTATCTAGTAGTAATCATAAACATCATTAAAGCTGCAAGCAGCGATGAAAGGGCCTTCGCACCTGGGGCCACCACCACCCGGTGGCCTTAGGAAAACAGTGAATAGTGGGAGACATGCACGATGCATGTGCAAAGTTTCATAAGTTTCCGAGCATGTTTAGGCCCTCAAAAATGCGACTCATTTCAGAGAAGAAGAATAATTGACTGAGCAATTACAATAGGGTCCTCACACCATTGGTGCTCGGGCCCTAATAACGTATTCATAAAGGAGCTCACTGGAGCTCAAAGGCAGTTTAACTCCCTCACAATCAACTAGCACAGTTTTATCAATGGAGAAATATAAAATGAGTAAATCATTACAATACAAGCATTTCAGTCATATGCAGTTTATGCCATATGGGAAACCTTTATCCCACAAGGGAGAGAAAGATAAATCAACTCGAAACATCAATTTTAAAGTAGCACAATTCCACTTGGCAACCCTGGACTACAGAGGTTGTCTGGGACATTAAACAACATCATCTGAATAAACTTTTGTTGGCCACTTGGCTTATTTTCCTCAATAATTCAAAAGCCTATTGAGTTTTTCCCAAGGGAACCAGGGTGATGCTAACTCTGGTTTGGCCTACAAAAATATGTCATTACTGCAGCACTCTATTCACAAAACTATAAATGTACTTTTGAACATCGGAGATGCTACTCTGAAACTGTAGTCTGCCAAGATGCTAATTTTAAGTAAATAAACTAGAGTACACTTATTTTATTTTAAAAAGAGTTGAAAACATAGTGATAAATAGTAGCATTTCTACACATTCGTTTTTAGTTATTCCCCAACACTGGCAGTTTGGAGAGAAAAAAAGCACCTGGCAAAAATAGTACATGAAAACATCACGCTATATTATTCAAGCACATTTAAAGAGATTATAGATTGAAATGTAAACTGGCTGGCTTTTCTCTCCTAACCACATCTAATCTCAGTTTATGGGATCGGTTTAATGGCAGAAACACATAACTTAAAGGGATAGTTCACCCAAAAATGAAAATTCTGTCATCATTTACTCACCAAATCTATATGAATTTCTTTCTTCTGTTAAACACAAAAGAATATTTAGAAGAATGTCGGTTACCAAACCGACATGGGAAAAAAAAAATACTATAGAAGTCAATGGGGCCCATCAACCGTTTGATTACACATATTCTTCAAAATATATTCTTTTGTGTTCATCAGAAGAAAGAAACTGAGTAAATGATGACAGAAAGAAAGGGTGAGTAAATGATGACAGAAGATTTTTTTAATTTTTGGGTGAACTATCCCTTTAACAGTGAAGCGTTGAATAACTAATGAACGTGTTCCCTTAATATTGCTCATGTTTTTCTAGACTAATAGGTCAGACGTTTATGTGGCTTGTTTCATAACCAGTCGTTTGCCCTGGGCCAAGACTCTCTAAAGGTCTTAAATCTTGTGCCCCTATAAACTCTCAACTGCTTTTCCAGCACCTTAGTGAGTGCCAGAGGCAGATTAACAGTCACTTCCTCTGTGTCTGTCAGCTCAGAGTCTGTGTCAAAGCAGCAGCATGTCAGAGCAATTCAGTTCTCTGTAGATGTCTCTAACCATCCACACAAACACATGTGGATGACAATAAAACAGTTTTACACTTAAAATAAATCTTATAAAAATAAATTGTAAAAATTTAATTATACACAAGTAGTAGAACTAAATGATAATGGTAACACTTTACAATAAGGTTCCATTAGTTAAGGTTAGTTAATGCATTAAGTAGCAATGAGCAATACATTCGTTCCAGTACTTACTAATCTTTGTTAACATTAATTAATAAAAATCCAACAGCTCATTGTTAGTTGTAGTTCAGGTTCATTAACTAATGTTAACAGTTAAAACTTTTGATTTTAATAATGTTTTAGTAAATATTGAGATTAACAATAACGGAGATTATTAAATGCTTTAGAAATATTTTTTTCTTTGTTAGTTCATGTTAACTGATGTAGTTACCTAAAGTTAACAAATGAAACCTTATTGTAAAGTGGGTAACACTTTATTTTTACAGTGTCACTGTTACATACATTACATGCAGTTATAGTAATAACTATAAATTATGCATAATTACATGCAACTAACCCTAAACCAAACCAAACCCTAATCCTAACCCTACAGTAAGTGTATGTACTTAATATTACTCAGACAGTACTTAAATGTATAATTACATTGTAACAAAGACACCTCAAAATAAAATGTAACCGTAAAGTGTTACCATGATGGTAATATCTGGTTACACTTTATTTTAAGGTGTCTTTGTTACACTGTAATTATACTTTTAAGTAATAACTACATGTATTTACTATAGGGTTAGGGTTAGGTTTAGGAGTAGTTGCATGTAATTATGCATAATTTATAGTTATTACTCAAGTAACTGTATAACAAGGACACTACAATAAAATGTTACCTAATATCTTAATGGTTATTTTTGTCTTGTTTTCCAGTAAATATATCTAAATATCTTTAGAACAATATGAGGAAAATGCATAAGATAGCATAAGATATTAAGACTTGTTTTATATATATATATATATATATATATATATATATATATATATACACACACACACACACACACACACACCATTTATATATACATTTTCTCTGAAAACATGTCTTATTTCCTCACACAGTTTGGGTTCTCTGGTAAACTCAACTCGTTTTAAAGATGTTTCAATATTTTTATTGGAAAACAAGAAAAAGGTTTTTGCTAGCTTATGTTAAAGTACTCCAAAACCCTTCTTTCTAATATCGATAGGAAGGTATAAATGGTTCCTCCTGAGGCCTGGTACAGAGAGCGGCAGAGCAGAAAACAGTCAGCAGTAAGTAGCTTTCTGTAAAGCCTTAAAAGAGCATGAGGTGCTGAACGGCTAAGCCCTGAGTCTGAACACTTACTCACCTCACAGTGACTCAAGAGTTTGTCTTGCTTTCCTTTCTCCCTTCTTCTATCTTCACACCTCTATTTGTTCGTCCTTCTGTCACCAGATGTTTGGTATGTCCACACGTCCAGGTTGAAGAGCTGATCTGGAGTCAGGTGATTGACAGGTGTAAATTATATCAGAGGATAAAGTACACTCTTCTGCAGTGGCTCAATTGTGTCGTTGTCCTCTTACGCATGTCCTACTGTAAACTACCTGTTGATGTGGGATGCTGGGTAATGCAGCAGGAGAGCAGTGGCAGCATTCAGCTTCTCCTTCAATGGCATTCCTGATCCAGCTTAGAGGGAGGCGGGGTTAGGCAGCGGGTGGTCACTGTGGGGGAGGGAAGGCTTGACACAAAGGTCTTCTGGTCACTTCAGCTGAAGTACATGGCTGCTTGTTTCCTGTTACACTTTCATGCCTCAATCTCCTCTGCAAACTAAACATGAAAAGGTCAAGCTTTGTATCTATAAACAGATGCTGGGTGTGTCTGATTCACTGATTGTAAAGTTTAAATGGAAATGGCATGAATCCAAAGTATACAACACCCATAAATAACAGTAAATACAGTCAAATCTCTCAAGGTTAAAGCCATTTTAATAGGTTGAAAAACATTTAATATTGAAGTCTCATTGATTCTTCCAGACATTTTTCTAATCAAAAAGAAACAACATCAGAAATATGTTAAAATAAAGTACAATTAGGAGGTTACATTTTAACTTTGAATTAAATTTGAACGAAATGACCTTTTTTTACACTTACATCACTAGGGTCTCTCAGACCCAACATAAAAACAGTAATTAGCTAGAGGTCACCTATTCAAAACAAAGGTGTAGCTTGATTGAGCGCAGAATCATGGGAGATGTAGTCTTCAACCTCACAGCCGGTGGAAAAGAATCGGGACGAGAGTCACGGGACTCGGGCAGAAATCATGTTCATGGATGAGATTATTAACGTTACTGTAGTATAAAGCAGGTGGAGTGGGCCGCTGGAGTGACTGCTAATGAGAGACGAGCGCAACACACGGGTCTTGAGCGGTGGAGCTTTTATTATGCCGCAGTCGCTGCTTCCGCTTCTTCCGGTCAAGCGTATGTGGGGTAAAGTAGTGCTGTTTTTCATATTATATACATTTGAGTGTGTTGAAAATGATGTTATAACGTTACTCTGTGCGTCACTCTGCTATGATGAAACACTTGTTGCACACTGCAGTAAGCTAAATCGATATTGGAATATCATATTAATAAATGCTGGATGGCTTGTGTTGTTAAATGGCATGGAATTAAATTTAAACATATTGTATGATTGAGAGAATGCTGTATTACTGTTACTAAAAATAAAGCTGCATCTGATTATGCTATGTTAGCGACTTGACAAAATAGTATTGTCTCTAAGGCATGATAAACAAGATTGAAAACAAGATTCAAACAATAAGACTTGTATTATTCAAATAATAAGACTTGGTGTTTCCATGGATTCTACAAAATAAAATCGGAAAACGAGGGTAATGCAGGTATGATGTCATTCATAGGCGACGCATGGACACGGTCCGTGTCCTGATTAAAATGGCTTATTTCTATGGATTTAAACATTCTTGGAAACATCTGGGACAATGTAACCACACAAGTCAACTGAAGATATAACACTGTTCTGTGGTTTTTAGATATTTTAATCCAAAAATCTTTTGTGTTTTATAGTGAGAAACTGATGGTTCTTCCAGCTTGTTAAATGACTCTTTTCATAGCTCCTTTCCCCTGTTATGCTATGGTTCAAATTCATTTCCACTCTCTCATTCCCTATGTATGCGTGATTAGTGTATATCTGTGTGTTTAGTCTAGCTATGTGTTTGTGATTAATGTGCACATATTTGCGAGTTGATTCTGATCTGCTTATTTACCAATGTCACTGATAACAATTACGATCACAGCTACATGCTAAGAAAGAAATATCCTGAAATATCCTTTCTGAAGAGTTGATAGACGATCCATGAGTGTTCGCTGGCTGAACAGATTGATTGTAATATTAACTTTCAAATATTTATAATTAATTATAACGAGTTATGATTAGTTATTCATATTTCCCTTTTAAGCTAATTTGCTACAAATAATATAATAAAATAAAAATTTGAGTTAATTGGAATAGTGGAGCATCAGATGAGAAAATAAAGAAAAACTCTCAAACATTTTCGTGCACAAAACAACTGCAGCAAGATTTTTTTTTATCTTTTATTTCAAATTCATGCCACAAGTTGACAAAATACAAAAGAAAAAAAAAAGTACTTCAAATAAGTATATCAAATAACCACAGTGTAACCCAGGAGAGACTTGCACGCAAAATAAAACACATTTAAACAGAGATAAGATACAGAAACCCTACAATCAGTAAAGATATAGTATATATGTCTGTGTCTGTGTCTGTTTTTTGAACACAAGATTCAATGGCTAGATATAAAACAGTAAACAAATGAGTATAAAATGCTAATAAAAGATACTTGTTATAAAGATAATATCAGCTATGTTTCATAGAATGATACCATGCAAGATATTTTGTATATTTCTGTTTAAGTATATATACGTTGGTTTCAAGTTCAACATCAGCAGAAAAAAATACAAGAGTATCACAAGCTCATTCTCTGGACATCTGACCCATGTCAAAAAATGACAAAGAGCTACAGGATTCACTCGCTCCACAAGCATTCACTGGTTATTAAGGCTGAACTCTATCAAGACGCCTAGAAAGTCCAACATGGCATGACAGTAATTGTGACGGCGTGTGTTAAAGAAAAGAGGTTCACTCAGCCAAAGTACATGCAGCAGTCAAGGCCAGAGAGCCAGTAACATCACAGAGAGCAAATAACACTCAGGAACGTCATTCACGTGATCATACGCATCGAAACAATGCCAGTGCTTCAGAGGATTTGAATTTGCCTCGTGATTACAAGCAGTTAAAAGTCTCCAGAGACATAATACATGTTGAGATTGTGAATTAATTATGCAAGAGAGTGAAACTAGGCATTCTCCGCGGATGTTATTGTTTCCTTCATACGTACATTGCATTAGCTGCGCAAACACTGAATAAGTTACTGTATAAATTCATACTGTGTGTAAATCCTGTTTGTAAACAAACACAAACCCACATGCAATTACACTTGCACATGGAAGCAGCATCAAGATCCACTCGACACAACATGGCAAAGGTTCCTCTATTTGATCTGAAGCATGCACCACTATCTGAGTGAACCATGACCTTCTAAGACCATTTGAACACTTGCGTTCCAAAGAAAATTAAAATGAATCAAAGAAAAAATACAAACAATTGATTGATATATAAAGAAATCTTTACACCTTGACAATAAAAGGCATTTGAAGATCAACAGTTCTTATTATATGCCATTGGCCACATATGTTATTTGGCAAAATAGACAAAAAAAATAAATGTAACAGGAAATGCATATGGCTCCAACTGTACTGGCACATTGGCATCTTTCACAGCATTCTCATTAAAAACAAAATCTACATATTTAAGCTTTGGATGAAACAAAGTAAAATAAAAATGAATGGTTTGTTGTCTTTAATAGCTGAAGAGAAACGGACTAGATTTAAGGCTATTTATTAGTTCGTTTAGTCAGATTAAAAGGTATAAAGTATGTAATTTCTGCACACATTACCTAACTGAACTACACAAATTCCAGAACACGCCCCTCGTTTGACATTGGTCAGACAAACACATAGCCCTGCCCTAAACTCTACCCATTGGTTAAGCCAATGTTGCTGGTCGGATTGCTCAAATAAACAGAGCAATGTTTTTATAGCGCCTCAGAACCACAGGGTTAGACTTCAGGGAAATAAATATATGAAAAAAAAAAAAAAAAAATCACATCTGAGCAAAATTGCTGTCTCCATGTCTAAAAAACAAAAACAACTTGATCAATATGTGTCAAAATTTGCTGTTTCAATTAAACACCTCTTTGCTCAGTACAAACTGCTTTCTATTATCTAAATCAGTCAGTCATAGAGGTCAAAATGGAGATAAGTAAAATCCATCCACAGACATGAAATTTTCCTTGCTAAATCCCCTGTTTAACCGTCATAATCTGGCCTGCAGAGGTACAAATGATGTAAAAGAATGACTGGGCTATTGTTGGGGATTTCCAATTCAATCTGGTTGTATAAAAACTGAACTGTAATGGAGCTAGAGAAAAAGCTTCATTCATCCCTGAATAAGATCATTTTGTCTCCGATGTGCCACACTGGCTAATCCAGTGGGCTTCAGCGTGATCTTGTCATCCAACATTGTTACTCTAATTGGCACTGCATTGTTCAAACCTGGTATTTAACACTGTTTGTGTTTCTCTTCTTACCACCTCTCTCCTTTTCTTGATCATCTAGGTTTGAGTATCAATACTTTAAAAACATTACAAATTTTATAAACCTTAGTCAATATAACCTAATATTTGAGATTCTTATGCTACATTTTTGACACAAAATATTAAAAACGGCAAACAGGCTCCTGGTAACTCTTGTACCATTTGGCCTTCACATCTGTTTCATTGTGGAAGAATTAAAAGATTATTAAAAAAAAAAAAAAAAAAACACTTTACACCATGTAACAAAAATAACACTTCAGAGGTGTATATAAATTAATTAATTTGAAGTGAAATTAGCAAATGATTAGGCATAAATCCTCAAATTTTCAACTCAACACACTGCAGAAATCATGTTCTTCAGTGTTTTGTCTCCTCTAGAATAAATATTTTAGCATCCTTAAAACAAAACTGCATAAGATATTAAGACTTTTCTGAGAATATGTCTTGAATTATGGTTATATTCTCTTACCACATAGGCAACTGCATTTATTTATTTATTTGAATTCTAACAAAATTTAGTGAAGTTTATTCTTAAGAAAAAAAAAACAACTATTTGCCATTATGGTTAAAAAAAAAGTCTTAATATGCTTAATATGCAGTTCCTCTTGTAAATTTATTGTTTTAAGTATGCTTTTTTTGACATTCAGACATATAAATCAGAGGATGGTAAAACATATCCAACCAAGATAAAAGACTTATATGGACCTATTTCTTTTTCTTTTTTTTTCCCAAAAAGTCACTTATAGTGACTGAAATCTGGGCATGAAGCATAAACAAGACATTGTAGTGCACAAAGAGTTCTGTAGCAGTCTCTGGTGGAACAGGACAACTAGCCATTGGAAAGGACACAAAGCTGGTGATAATAGTCACCACGTGTCTGTAGTTAAGGTGTAGTTCCTCATTTTCAAGAGAAGTCGAAAAAGAGAAAAAAAAGAATCTTCTCTTAAGTACAGAATGTCCGTTAATGCAATCGTGCAGCAGTTCTTGCAAATCTCAAACAATGGCACATGCTGTTTGGCAGGAGTCTGACTAGAAAGTCATTAAGACAGACAAATCCTTGTTTTACAGTCTCGCGATCCTCACAGAGCAAGAGTGAGGTAAACCCAGAGATATTTGTGGGTCCAAAGGCCTGCTCTTCATCTTTTGAGCACCGCTAGCACTAATAGAGTTTTCCCTTTGATTTAAACGTGCATAACCTTTTAATGGTCCTTAGGTTATATTTGAGGGCTAGTGGATCTCTCTCTCTCTCTCTCTCTCTCTCTCTCTCTTTCTCACACACACACACACACACACACACACAAACACACACAAAGGTGACCAGAAAACCATGATATCAACATCACTATACATGCATACATACAGCAGGGCTCGACAATAAGGACTGCCCAATGGCCAAAACTGCCCAAACTGTGCCATTTGGATAGCTATAACAAGGTAATTTAGAAAACGGGAGTGTACCCAAAAGCCTACCATTCCTAAACGAAAACTCAGAACTTCACGTCATTAGATGAGCACATGCAGAACATGATTCTAAAGAAGCACGCAAACATTTATAGAGATCAGCCCTTAGTTGGGGCTATAACCAAAGTCCCTTTCAAGAAAAGTCTGTTCACTCTGTGGCCATATTTGCAATGCCTCTGGGCAGCTATTTCAGGCATCCAAGACCAAGTCCTATCTATTTGAATGGGGGAATCCTGAAATCTCAAAAACTGCTTGGCGAACTCACAATTAAATAAGATATTTCAAATCAGCAACAAAATCTGACATGAACTGTCCCATAAATGTTGTTTCTTATGCTCAAATAGCGTTAAAAATGCTTCTTTTTCAGGCAAGACAAGTCAATGCACAAGTGACGCAATGACTTTATCAATCAGCGATTGGCTGTTTTACTTAGAAGGCGGGATGAACATATTGCATGTTGCAGTTTCCCCCATTCATAACTAATAAAAGTGAACAGTCTTTCTGTATCTATAGACTTTGCAATAACTGTTAAAAAGGTGTAAAAAGGCTATATTTCTATGGCAAATGCATGAATTGGCCCTTTTCCTGTCTGATTTACCTACAGCTTCACAAAATTAGCATGTGAGCACGTGCGTCACATGATTTCGAAGAAGAATGCAAACTTTTATGGAGATAGGACCATAGGTGGCGCTATGACTGTTAAGAAACTTTAAAAAACATATTTCCTATGGTAAATTGCCTGTATTGGCTGTATATGGTTGTTTCCATCTATATTTGACAGTTACAGGCTTGCTAAATAAAACATCATACCTTTTTACAGTTAAAGGCCTTAAAAAGGTTGAACCCCAATAATTGCTGCTCGCAGCTATATTTTCAGTTGTATCTTTGTTCTATTGTATTTATTTGTGCTATTAATTGTAATTTGTTTAGTTGTTTTTATTTTATTACTGACTGTTTGAACTTTATTAGTTAGGTTAGTAATTTTTTTAGAGTTTAAAAATCTTTTTTTGTTAATTGAAATAATGCTGAAATAAATTAAAATATAAACATTAGATGAAAAACTTAAAAAAACTTGAAAGAAAATAAGAAATGTTACTATGGCAATAACAGAAATAAAACAGGTTAAGTGCTAAAAATACTAAACCTAAAATAAAAATAAATTAAAGCTAAACAGAAATATATATATATATATATATATATATATATATATATATATATATATATATATATATATATATATATATATGACAAAAGCACAAAAAAATTTAAATGAAAATAACTGACAAAATAAAAATAAAAGCTAATTCAAAATATTAATAAATACTATAACACTAAAATAACTTGGTCAAAGGAATACATACGGTAACCCACCCACTATTGTTACGAAAAGCTACATATCACACTGCTGGTTTCTCATGATAGAAAAAGCATAAAATCAAAGTGATGACATTTTAAAACATAGCTGTCAAACTAAAACTAAGACAAATTATTAGGGCAAACGTCATCCTAAATGAATCTTCTGATGTGGGACGTGGCTTATCAAATAAGGACTACCTGGTCACCCAAACACACACACATTCACACACAATATCAAATGCAGGACAAAGGTGAAATGCTCATCAAACCTCCCTAGCATTTTTGTAATGCCCATCCATGTTTTCAGGCAGAAAATGGCATGGCAGATTATGCAGGTGGGCTTTTGGTACTATGCGTCCACTGGTAAGAGTAGAACTCGTCTTCAAGCTCCAGTAGGTTCTATTCCAGACTCCTGTTGCTAAGCGACGTGACCTGGAGAATCTGAAGAGGTGCCCGCTGCGGCCCACTGGTCACTGAAATCTTTCAGCTAAATGAGAGCTGATCGGGTCTCGCTAAAGTTCAAGGTTTCTGTAATCTGGGGGACCTCCACATCACTGTGCATCTCGAGGGAATCTGTGTGAATGGGCACACGTGCGACACTGACTGAATATGTGATGACTGAATGCGTGGAGGAGAGAAGGGATGGAAAGAGAGACAAAGAAAAAAAAAAAAAAAAAAAATCAGATTTGAATCAATTCCCTGGGCTGGGCTGCATTCAGTGATCTGGCAGACGAGATGTGGCCGATCATATGACTAGGACTCCTAAAGGATCTAATTCTACCTTAGACCAACTCAGCTGTTCATGCAAACACAATACATAGCCCTTTATTAAATTTCAGATCATGACTGGGTGGTATTAAAAGAATAATTTTATAACACATAGAAGTTAAAATTCTGTTATAATTTAATCACAGTCATGTTAAAAACCCATATGATGAATTCAATATTTACCTATAATCTTCCCCTCCAGTGAACCATTAAATTAAGAACCACTGGAAAACAGACCAATGAATCATAGATCAGTGGTCAGTGAGTGAGAACTCACGAACAGATTTGTGAATCAGATCAAACGGCTCGCTGAAAAGAACAGGCTCAAAAGATGAATGATTCGTTCATGAATCTAAATGAACAAGGCTGTGTCCGAAATCACCCCCTGTACCCTTAAAAATGCCAATATTTGAGGGTACAGCCATTTGTAGTGGTGTCTGAAACCATAGTGGACATTATCAAGTGCACTCATTCAATCCCACAATGCACCGCAATAACGAGTATACAAATAATGTATGCTCAATGGCAAGAGAATATAACGCACTGTGAGAATATAATGCACATCCGCCGAATGAAGTCCTGCGTCTGACCAGAAGATGGCACCCCACAACTGAATCATCCATCCATCCATCCATTCACCCATCCATCTTGGCTACAGCGTAATATCATACAGGTATAAATCAGGGGCGTGAAGTCCATATAAGCTCTGTAATGAATATTATCACTATAAATTACTATAAATTCCTTTGAGGTGTACCATAAAGCTTACATGATAAAATGCTGGTAATGCATATGCAGCTGTCCGTCATAAATTTTATTTGCCAAACCACAGTAATTTTCTTCAAATCTGCCAGTGACGGAGGGTTCCGGGTATGCTGATTTTACAACAGCTTTGCTGCCTACTCTCTGTTGTTATGTATCGTCATCACTGTCGCGCGTTCTCATTGGTTTGCTGGTCTATGAAGGATTTAGAGCACAGGGTAAGCTGTTCGCGAATCGCTCGCCCAAGAGGAAAAATGTGCTGCTGCTGCCAGATCTCGATCAACAAAAATCACATTGTAGTGGACAATTTTCATAGTATTTTATTTTCTCCATAGGATAATTTATTTTTTACGAAAAAGGCAGACTGTAAGCAGACCTACTGTAACTATCCGAGTTTGAAATCGATGGTCTTCGTTTGTTAATGCCACCAATTTGCATTATTTCAAGGTATTTTTTTTTTTTTTAAAAGAATGCATGTATTTTTATTTATTTATATTGGGTTTAATTAATTATTATTTATAATGGGCTACTAATAGGCTCGCCACTGGTATAAATTCCTTTTTAATTTTAATTATTAAATTGTTTAATTAAGGTTTATACAGAGTTTCCATAATAGAGTTCAGGACAAATCTTTTCATCTTACTATTGGAGCTGTCAGTTTGCTAGGTTTCAAACTATTATTAAACAGCAAGCACAAATTACTCAAAAGCGGCAGCCCTTTTGGCGCACTCAGTGTTTGAATTCACTCACTCGTCTTCATTCACCCCCTGAAGTGAACTATATTAGTGGACTAATAGTGAATGAGGGTATAGGGGGGCAATTGCGGACACAGCCCAAGTTCAACTCACTGATTCAATCCTGTCACAGGTGTTCTCAAGTTAACAGATCACTGGAGCAGAAGATTATCACTGAATAATGACTTCAATTTCAGTCTGTTCCTTACATAAATCTATCATATGGCTACAAAAGACTGTTTGTATGGATTACTGTAGTCACTACCAAATAGGAGTATTATTCAAAATTGTCCTTTTTTGATCTATAGAAAACATAACAGCTGAGGGGTTTGGAATGACATGAGAGTGAATAATGACTTTAAACTAACCCTTTCCTGTAAAAAAAAAACAAAAAAACAAAAAAACATAAAAAACAGTAGATATTTATGAGTTCTAAAGGCATTGAGGGTGAATGAGGAAACCAAGCTGAAAGTGTGAAGAGGCGGCATGCATGAGGCTGCATTTAGTTTCTGATCAGATGTTGGTTAAAGTGGTGCAGGTGATCACACGCACAGTCAGTGTGCCTGGAAGGTTGTTGTCTTGGCGACTACCCTTGTCTTTAAGGTAGACCGTGTGCTGCTCTTGGCGGTCGTTAGGGTCACTAAAGAGGGTCACCTGACCCAGGAAGGTGTCAACAATCACATTCTTATTGTAGATCTGAGTTCATCAAGGAGCAGTCAGAGGGGTTAAGCAGGAGAAATAAAAAAGAGAAGCAGAAAAAAGGTGAGAGGAACAGATCAGTGTGATCAGTACAGGGAAGGAGATCAGAAGCATTTGGTGAAAATGACTGAAGGAGGAAGAGATGTAATTACATACTTCCAACTCACCTCGATGTGAATGCCTTCCTTTGGCTTTTTGCGGTAGAATATTCCCTTAATATCAAAATTAGGGCAGCGTGTGTCTTTGTGCACGGGGGAGCGAACTTTCTCCCCCTCACAGGTGATGATCACATATGGGTCAGAGGCTAAAAAACAAACAAAAAAAAAAAACACATGTGAGTAACACTTTATATGACAGGATTCAGCACATGAATTTGCTGCCTCTACCACTGAAAAGCTGCAAAAAATATTTTCTTAATCAGTATTTTTTCCAGTTTTCTATTTAAATATATTATAGAATGTAATTTATTCCTGTGATGGCAAAGCTGAATTTTCAGCATCATTACTCCAGTCTTCAGCGTCACATGATCCTTCAGAAATCATTCTAATAGGCTGATTTTCTGCTCAAGAAATATATAATGTAGAAAACAGTTGCTACTGCTTATCATTTTTGTGGAAACTGATACATTTTTTTTTCAGAATTCTTTGATGAATAGAAAGTTCCAAAGAACAGCATTTATTTGAAATAGAAATCGTTTGTAACATTATTATGTAACCTTTGATCCATTGTGCACCTTTTAGTATTAATTTCTTTGAGAAAAAAAAATAAAAAATCTTACTGACCCCAAACCTTTAAACAGTAGTGTATATTTATATTGCAAGGCTAGAATAAATTTATCTTTGGATGTTTAAGACTAAAATAATGATTAAGAAAATGATTTTTGCAGTGCACCATAAAGAAACGAATACAACGCACATGCATTGAATACAGTCAAGCCAGAGATTTAAAAATAAAAAAATAAAAAAAACTGCTTGCTCCGAATCAGTTCAGTCCCACCCAGTTCTCCAAGCAGGTATTTTTTAACATTACAGTATGTTTACATCATCACTGTGAACACCACCTGTTTACCACTGTAGCTAGGAAACAACTCGGGAAGAGAAAACGTCAGTTTTCTCTGAACAACCAAACACACTGAAATCTGTTATCAAAACCAAAATCTTCATTCATTTTCTATAATTTTCACAAAAAACTCCACAATCTCCAAATCTTCAATCACCAACTCCACAAACACCGACTCTACTTGTCATTAGAGACTCACTGTAATACATTGGAAATTGTTGTGGAATTCATCTCAGTTTTTGAGGAATATCTTAGCATATTTCATGAGTTGTACACTTTATCATATTTCACTTTGGTTAAAAGAAAAGTCACTAAGAGCATAAATGTAAATGCAGAACCAGAGTGGTGAGGTGAGACAAACACTTAAGCAAAGGACAGAGGCACAGACTGACACTAGAGAATTTAAGAATAAAGCACAAAGTAAAAAAAAGTAGTTAAAACATGTTAAAAAAATATGTCTTCATTTTGCATGACAAATGTGTGTTTCACTATTCAATGCTACAATTAAAGTAAGTGAATTACAGTGTGGCAGATTTAGATAAATATAAGAATTCGAATTAATCTTGTTAACATGCTCACATTTCAATAAGGGGAGGGAGATGCTAGCGGCTGCTAATATCAGTACCTCCTGTGTAGAAGTCAGAGCGTGTCTTGTGGGAGATCAAGCAGTGCAGCTCTGTGTGCGGTCAAAAGAGATTTCTAAATGTAAAAGCTCTAGACTTATTAAGCAGCACAAAAATCTGAATCTGTAATGGGTTACATGAATAATTCATCATTTACAGTCTTTACTCAATGAGGACAGAAAAATCTATTCTTTAAAATTGAACATGACCGCAGTTTATAGAGCACTGGTTTCAGGGTCTATAGGGGGAGAAATGAACTATGTAAATTGTTATTAGTATAATCACATCCAAATGCAAGGAGATCAATGGAATCCAGAAGCAATACATTTTATTAAGAAGAGAAATCATAAATGCAACTTTTATCAAGGAAGATTAATAGTGTTGATCTTTAGCTATTGATTTTATAGGCTTCTAAACACACACTTATAAGTGGATTTCACACCGGAGGAACGTTTTCATAGTTCCTATGTCTATTGACGGAAGTACCTATGTTTTGGTGTGTTCACACCGCAGGAACTGGGAACGATTTTAGTTATAGCTATAGTGATTTTAGTTTAGTTATAGAACACGTTCTGGGTGGACTAAATTAGTCAGGCACCCACCATTTTTAAAAAGCTGTGTAAACACACAGTTTACATACAGTATACTTCAACTGCACGAACATGGAAAACAGTGACAGATAGTTTTTACCTTTCGTCTTTGTCTTCTTTTCTCAGACTCAATGATATGTAGCACTGCAAGTTGTCATAGGAAATTTTGTCTCTTAGCCCTCCTTTTTGCTCTTTCAATCGCATAACCTAGTCTACATTCCATCTTCGTTGTCACAAAACCCACGACACACAACAAAAACACAGCTCTGATCATGGCGTCCTCATATCTTCCAGTTGTTGAATGCCAAGCTTAAAGGGGACATATCATGAAAATCTGACTTTTTCCATGTTTAATTGCTGTAAACGCTTGCAGTCTGTATAATTCATATACACATCTTTATTTATCATTATTTATGCCTCAGTGTATTGCAATCATGAGCTTGGGGGGCGGTGAGCACGAGCTAATTTGCATTTAAAGGTTCACACACCAAATCAACAAATTTTTTCTCCCACCCAAAAATAGGCAGTTAAAACATGGTTAGAACATATAATAAAAAATTCATGGGGTATTTTGAGCTGAAACTTCACAGACACATTCTGGGGACACCTGAGACTTATATTACATCTAGTATAAAGGGGCATAATAGGTCACCTTATGGCTAACGTCACTTCAGAGTTGCTACTGGTGGTGCGAATGCAACCAGGAAAACGGCCTTAGGGGAAAATTTAGTTCTCAGGGGACCGTCCTGGTGGCTAGCTCTTTTAATTGAGTTCCTATAACTACCCGGTGCGAAAGCCCCTATACATATCTGTTACTTATATAGAAATAGAAGGCATACCTCCATTGGCGTCTTGGCCCTGCAGGCCGTCGGCACTTAACACATGCACCTGGGTGACCAGCTGAGGGTAGCCGCAAATCCCAGTCCAGCATGTCTGAGGAGGCTCGTCCATTGTTAATTCTCTAAGGAAACACAAGCAGGAATGATATGAGCCTTTCTGGCCAGGTACTAGTGTTGTTATTAGAGATGCACCGAAACTTCGGCTACTGAAAATTTTCAGCTGAAACAGCTATTTTCCGAAACTGCTATTGGTTTTGGAAGGCCGAAATCAGTGACCGAAACAGACATTTAATTAGTGCTTTAGCGATGGCATGTTTTGACTGTGTTCAGCATCTATTTCGCGGACACAAGGTACTATAGATAAGCTAAACAGTTAAACATGTAAGCTGTGTGGACACTAGCTCTGGATTGACAATATTAATTTCTTGAATTTAATCAGTAATGATATGGTTTCTTAAATCTAAAATATTTTAGTCTGTGCTGTTTTCTGTTGATGCGTGAACAAAACTTTTTTGTTAAACTCAGTTTTATTTGAGTGTTGAATATTTAATAAATTTGATTATCAAATAAAGTTTATTTTTAATTTTCCAAAAATTTTTGGTGTTTACGTAAAATTGATGAAATGAATTAAAAAGTCTAATATTAATAAAAAATAATAAAATAAAAAAAAGAAGTCATTTTCACTTTTGGTTTTCGGCTATAATAGAATATAAATAATAGTAAAATAACACTGCCAGGTACATGTCCTCTGTGTATTACATATTTCAACTGAAACTGTAAATGAAAAGGGTTAAATAGGACAATGCAGTGCAGGTTGATCTGATTTTCTCTAAAAACTAATTTACTTGCAGTCTGAAGGCACATCAGTGAAGACTCTGAGCAGGAACTCTCCTTGTTGACCAGGGTCAAAGGTTGTAGGGATGATGACGTAACGCCCCTCCTTCAGCTCTTTTCTCAGAAAGACGCAGCGGGAGTTGATGTAGATCGACCCTGCAACCTTCTGCTGAGCTGAGTGCATTCTGTATTTTCTGTTCAGCTCCACCTGGTGGTTAGAAAGAGGCTTAATGAAGACAAAAATATTATATGGACTGACGGAATAGCATTTTTATTTCATTTTTCTGTACCCTATGGATGTCAAATCCAATGGCTAGGTTCTCGCCTTTGCCCTCCTTGGGAGTAGCTCTGCGTTCCTTTTGCTGCAGGCAGATCAGCACCTCGTCTTCTACTTTTCTCACATCAAAAACATACTGTGGGCAGAAACATGCGTTAAACTCACTCCAACTAAGCCCAAAAGCTTTAAATGCCTCCAAGACAAGAACAACATTTTACAAGGCACATGCACACAGGCACACTGACCTGTGGGTTTTGAAGAAAAGTGGATTTATGGTTAATGCAGCCTCCGGCACGGTTGCGGAGCGGGTCGTCTCGGTGAATCCAGGAGCCCCTCATCACCTCCTCCTCCCAAGTCTTATGAATGCTCAAGTAGGATGTGTTTATCAGTCGACACAGGATCAGGTCGGTGAAGTAGTGACAGAAATCCTCAAAGTTCATCCTGGTGATGCAGTTTATAGCCAGCAAGGGAAGTGAAGTTTATGATAACTGGAGAATTTAGGTGTTTTCAGATGCAGTGGTGTACAACAGTCCTAAACCTGGGATTCTAGAGATTTATTTTTATTTTTATTTTTTTTAAAAACCTGATTTTAAAACAAAAGGGCAATGGGGGAACATACCAGATACTGATAAAAACTGATTAATAAACGCTGTAAAAAAAATGTTTATTGTTACTCCATTAGGTGTCATGTACTAACAAATGTTAATGAGTTTAACCGAAGTGTAAAGTGTTTAATATAATATAATATAATATAATATACAATTAACAATAGTATATTTATAAATAAATTAACATTGATCTAAATTAATAAATGCTGTAAAAAAATTCTCATTGTTAGTACATGATCCCTAATGGAGTAATGAATGTTAATGAGATTAACCTTATTGTAAAATGTTAAATAATATAATATAATATAATAAACAATGAACAATCTTATATTTATAAATTAACATTAACCTAGATTTAAAAATGTAAATGTAAAAATCGTTGTTCATTATTTGTTCATGACACCTAATGCTAATTTAGATTAGTTACTGCAATGTGTTATAATATAAATTACAATGAAAAAAAAAAAGTTAAATTATAAAAATGCAAAATAGAAGCATTTTCACTAGTGGTCTCAGACTTTTGGAACCCATCTGATCAGAGACAGTGATCTAGACTGATCTAGAAAGTAAGATCAGAGCAAGCCTCACCAAAACTCTCCATCATCCTGAACAGTGACGCCCAGTTTCTCTCTCTCACTCTTGCTCACTTTCTTCCACTCCTCTGAGCTACAAAACAGACCAGTGATTACTCGGCGTATACCAGACTGTGAGAAATAAACACACACACACGACAGCACTATATACACTGAGGACAGCCTGTGTCCATAACCATCAACTAAGATTTTCTAGGATGCTGTGAAAGAAATATAGCACTTCACCAAGTATGGTATTTCTAATCAAGCCCTGAATAAATAATTCATCAATCAGAAATATTAAGAAAGATTGCTTTCACCTCAATAAGATTCTTCTGGCTAGCCAGTAAATAATTCAGAGGCCAATATAAGGCTGCCTGTTGTAGCACTTGAACAAAGAGTGATGAGAAGGATTGTCAAGATTTTCCTTTCTCCAATTACATAGCCCCATTTTAATAATATACTCTTCCCTGCAGTGGTGGATATTTAGGGTAGGTGTCATCAAACAAGAGACAACACAGTTATTTAAATGAACAGAGGAGGATGTCTAAACACCCTTAGACCTCTGTGTTTCAATCACAGCAGCTTCCTATTTTACACCATCCTGCCTTGCTTTATTTCTCAATTTCACACCAGCCAGTGATGAAAATAGACACTTTGGCTGTGTGTTATTTATAATGAAATCATCTCAAGAGGAGGGAGAGAAATGGTTTTCCCTAGTCTCTGACGATGTATAGCACAACACTGCAAAAAGCGTAAAGAAGGCAAAAAGACAAATCATTTCTGTATATGCTTGCAGTCTGTTTTTGTAGAAATTATATAGAATTGACTGTTTGGAAGATGTGTAAGAAGTGTCAGATTACAATAACCATATAGCAAGTGCTCTGGCACATTCTCACTTCTTTGGTGCTCATGTGGGAAATTTGGGTTTGAGTCTGGCTTGCAACTTATTCCCTTTATCTCCCAACATTTCCTGTCATAAAAATGGCAAAAAAGGGGAAAAAAGCCATTGATGATTATTGTTGACACCATACACCAGGGATTCCCAAACTTTTTGTCAGTCTTGACCTAAAATATTTACTTGAAGATTTTAAGTTAATATTTCAATAATTTAACAATATATTTGCATGTTCCCGGAATCCCGGTTCTCTGATGTTGGCTAATGGTCCCATGAAACGCAGGCAAACAAATAAAAAATGTAATTTTTTATTAATTAATCAATCAATTATTAGCTTTTTGTAAACTCACAAAACCCCAAATGTTTGGGAAACCTGCTATACGCTATGCTCTAGATGCTATACGACCTCCAATCCAGGAGGCAGTCTTACCTGTCACTCCAGGGTCCACTCCACTCCTTCTCGCCCCAAGGGTTCCTCATGCGGATCATGTGAAGCTTTTCTGACTTGAAAAATGCCAGCAGGCCATGTCCCAGGCGAACCTTGCGAACATCAGTCACCGCATAGGCGTGGCCTTTCACTAACCCACAGTCCAGTCTTGCCTCCATGTCCTCTACTGTGGTTGCCTGAACACCGAATGTCAAATTTCAGTTAGTTTCCTGAACACCTGACATTTTAAAGTCTATCCAAAAGCATAATCATCTTTATCCCTGATTAGAATGCAAGCACAAGCACTGTCTGGGAATTATCGATTATGAAAACATGGGCCGTTATTTCATGGTACAGTGAAATCTAGTGATGTTAATCAGTAGGAGACAAGCCACGCCCATTTATCACACTCCAATGAGCAGAGGCTTGCTGTGCCAATGAAGCTGACAATATGCATAGGCGTGTAAGCTCTATGTGACATGAATAATTGTGTCAACATTATCAAGACTAGGTTGGAAGGATGGACAGAGAGTGACTGAACTTCTCTACAGTGCGACCATTTCAGTGGCATTTGCGATCGAAAATTACTGCGTGCGACTGTGAAAAAGTATTTAGGAGCACCAGTGCGACTGACCCGATCAGGCCTGGTTCTACGGGGGTGCTAGAGGGTGCAAAACAGGCCAAACAGATTTTGCAAACACGCTAGTCCGTATTTCCAATCTGGAGAGTGTGGAGAGAGAGAACGTGTTGTTGCAGCGTTGTGCAATGTAGCCAATCACTGATGAACCCAATGGCCAATCAGAGGGGTTTCGTTAATGAATGAATCTGTGTTTTCAAATGAATCTAGTGAGTCAATGATTCAATGACCTAGTCTTATACATAGGTCATATATAGGCTGCGTTCAACTCCAAATATTTATGCTCTTCACTCGCTAACTTCCCTCCATCTTGTGGACTCGGATGTGCTTACGTCGCACGAGTGCACACTACTGGTGGAACTCGTGCATAAGGTTTAAATGAAATGCACTAAGCCCTTGATCACTTGGAATTCACTATGGAGCCGATTTATTATTTAAACCCCTTTTCTGCTTATTTGTAATTTGTTTTATGCACCATTCTATATGCTTATAAGTTGTTGGAGAAAATATATAAAATCATATAGGTACATGAGCTGTTGGAGAAAAATAAAATAACACAAATGAAACAAAATATCAATAGTATAAACTTTGACTGTGAACATAAGGTAGCTACAAATATTATGCAATTGAATCTCAACTTAATTAATATATTATAGACTATTATGTAATTAATTCTCAAAATAATTAATATATCATACACTTCAGTTAAGCGCGATCTGCTGTGACGTCACAATCAAGTTGAATTGTGGGATATAGAGCTGCTTGAAGTGTACATTAGAGAAGACTCGCTCCCTCTGTCAAAATCAAGGGGACGAGGGTCTTTCCATATATACTTCCCTCATCCAGTTCACGAAGTGGAACGCACTTAAAAATGGCGGCAGGAATCCCCCGAGGGGAAGTGCTTAGGGAAGTTCGTGAGTGCATGTCTAAAATTGGAGTGGAACGCAGCCAAAGACAGTCGCTTGCTTTGTTCCTGAATGAATCAGCCGATTGAATGAATGATTCAGTGACAAAGACAGTGACTTGCCGCCCCTTACTGGCGGTTTTAGTTTATTTTTAAAGTATCATTTCAGTTATTTAAATAATTTAATATTTCTATATTCAAAACTTTTATATAAAACAATAATCTCATAACATAGTCATAACATATCATGAATTTGAATGCATTCATGTCACTTCTGAGCCTCATTAAACAGTCTGACTCTGTAAATATACCTAAATGCCACTTTTTTTAAGGCCACCTATGCAGTGCAAAGATGAATTTTGTGGATACCTCATTTGAACTTATTCTTCCTGATTGTGTCTTATTATTCTAACTCAATTTATAAATATAAATTTATGAATTTGATATAAAAAGGAGGATGACACATTTAATAAGGTTATAAAAAAAAAATCTTTACAATGGTTATAAAAAAAAATCCCTGGGAAGTCATTCTAAGGAGTCAAATATCACCTCATAATGGGAAGGTTAATTTCTGTCATTGATCAGAATGTTTTTAAATTTGTGCTCCCAAAAACAAATGTAAGCGTAGAGCCCTGATTGGGCTATGTTGCGTATCTAATGGAGCATTTTTATGTAAATGCAAACGGGTCATTTTCTCCTGCACATTTGAACAAAAGCCCTGAAGTTAAAGTGAAACTTGATAAAGTTGCTTCTGTTATGAACCCCATACAATCTGCTTAAATGACAGACCTGTCTGGTATATCAGATAATGCTGTTCAAATGGATTCCTAAATGTTGATTAACACACAATGAAGTTCTCTTAGTGGACTGAAGTATTGAGAGGCATTTTATTGGATATTCTATTAAAAAAAAACAAACAAAAAAAAAACCTCTCAGCTATGAAGATAAAGTTCTTTTTTTTTTTCCACGGATGAAAGGCTTCACACACCATTGGTAAGCAAGTCACACACAATCAAAGATTGCTTTGAGCTCGGAAAGAACACTTTTATGAAAAAAATAAATGAGAGGAGAAAAAATTACGGATGGCTGGATTAATAGATGGATCAGACTGTCTGAATGCGAATCTGGGAGACATGAGAGACACAATAACAAGCACAAAATGTGCTCTGGGCTTCCACAATGTATTAACATGGGAATAAATATAATAATAAGATTAAATTAAAATATGCAAAAATAATAATTATAATAATAAAAAAAAATACAGTAAAATAAAAAACTAAACTAAACTGAACTAAAATAATAAAATAAAATAAAAAATAATAAATAAAATAAAATAAAATATAGCTATAGTCAGACTTGTGCATATTATATTGTAAGTTTGCACTGTATCTTTCTCACCCTGATAGAGCAGCTGATAAGGCCATCTCGATTATGGACCTTGAGCACTCTTTCAAAGAGCTGGTTTCTGGCGACTTCATCCTGAGCAAACTGGCCCTCCAGAAGGTCCATAGGTTCCGACACTCCGCCAGTGAAGTCCACCAGGGCATCAGCCGTGTTCCCACCATCAAGTGCTTCATAGCAACCATAAACTCTTGATTGGTATAGAGAAATAACTTAGCATCACTGTCACTCATTACACTTTAATGTTAATCTCTGTACAGATATTTTAATTTTCTGCTGCCTGAACTGCTTACTTGGCATAGGCTTTTTCCACAAGGGCACTCCAGAACTCATTGCTATCATTTGAATGGCAGTACACCAGCTGGTTGTCCACTGTAGGAAGACGGTCATCGATCACCACGTCCATCCATTCCCCAAACCGCCAGAAGCGGAAGTGGAAAATTCCTGCATAAGAGTCTTCCTTCTCTGGATCCCATTCCTGCTCCTTCCAGTCTGGAATAACCTAGAGAGACACAGAAGTCATGTACGGTTTACTAAAAGTGGTGACAAATCATACAAACTATTCAGTGTAATTTTAGTTTTATTTATAAACTATTATAGTATTTATTGATATTTTAAATTAGCTTTTAGTTTTATATTTACAGTTTTCATTTAAAAAAATGTAAGTCTTTTTTTTTTTTTTTTTTTTTTTACAGTTAGTTGCCAAGATGATGTTTCTAATTTTTGTGCACGTTTTTTAAGTTATATTTATTTCAATTAATAAAAAAACAATTAGACACAACTCTTGCTTTTACAAAAAAAGCTCTTGGTTCTTGAATTAATCAAATTAACTAATGTTTTTGATCTCTAACAGAGCGTTCTGATGTAGAACCTGGAAGTCCTGGACTTAAACAACGTAAGAGAATGACACAGAAGAGAAGATATTGTTAAATAAATTCGTTTTTGTTTTGTTTTTGCGCACAAAAAGTATTCTTGTTGCTTCTTAACATTAAGGTTGAACCACTGTAGTCACGTCGACTGCTTAAACAATGTCTTTACTATCTTTCTGGACCTTGAAAGTGTTGATTATATTGCTGTCTATGGAGGAGTCATATACCACTCAGATTTCATCAAAAAATATCTTAATTTGTGTTCTGAGGATGAACGAAGGTCTTACGTGTGTGGAACAACATGAGGGTGAGTAATTAATGACAGAATTTTCATTTTTGGGTGAACTAACAAGTTAAATGTTCACATAAATGCAGGCAGATGCAGGTCAAAAAAGCAACATTTTCCTGAATGTTAAAGCCTGTTGTGGGTAGGACACCAGGGTGATTTGGAGACTGTATAGCAGAACTACATCTCTTTCATCCAGAGTGTGTCCTCTGGGACAGTGCAGAGATTAGATTTCAAGTACACCTCTGTGGTAATTGTTCCAAGAGGAGCTGGTCCATTATCTGGACACATTGTGATACTGACTGCAGGTGACGCGCTAACCCACAGTTCTGTTTACCTCTACCAGAATCAGCTCCTGTTCTGGGAAAACTTTATGGACAGGTGAATGTAAAAAACAAACACACATGTAGCAAACACAGATGTCTCAAATTCCCTCTTGAACCTTGCATTGCAGTTGCCGGGAGCAACAAACATCTAAACAAAAACCCCACTGTGAAATAAGTTGGTTTCAGAGCGCAAAGGCTCACTGTGGCACTTACACCTCTCAGAAGACATCTGCAAAGAGCAGAGGAGGTCACACGGTGGATAACAAGCCTAAATCGGCCAGGCAAGCAAAAGAAAAATCAAGAAGAAAATTTTCGCAGTCAGGTTTCAGAACATCTTCACTAGGAACATGTCTCTTGAGTTGACATTCAACCCTGACTTACAGCTGACAGAGATGATGCGTCTACGCGTACAGTCTCTGCAGCAGCGGGGCCAGAAACGCCAGGACGGAGAGCGTCTACTGAGGCCCAACGAGCACGTCTACCGCCTGGACTTCTCTGAACAGGCCCTGCATTTCACTCGCTGGAACATCCGCATCTTCACCCCTGGCCGCCTCAACATCATTGCCACCTCCCAACTCTGGACGCCCGACCTCACCTATCTCATGACCCGCCAGCTCCTCGAACCAACAGGGCTCTTCTGGAAAAGCGAAGACGACGATGTCATCCAATGCTACGAGGCTGACGCCCAGGAGTTCGGCGAGAGGATAGCCGAGCTGGCCAAGGTCCGCAAGGTGATGTATTTTCTGTTTGCCTTTGAAGACGGCTTGACTCCGGAGAACATCGAGTGCTCCATTGAATTCCAGACCTCCAAGTGAGAGAACTGGAAGGGTACGACGGCTTTATGTTCAGTCTGCTTAACCTTGACCTAGTACTTTAAGTAGTTAAACCATAAAATTATGTTCCTGTTATGACCAGGTCTTGAACATTTTATGCAATTTGCTGAGTTGTCTGTGTCTGATTGTTCATATTTAGCTATTTTTGTGACTGTAATGAGACTAATTAAGATAAACCACTATAAATCACACTAATAATTTAAGAAAATCTAAATTATTCATGAATAAAAGCAAAACTTGTGCTTTTAGTAGTTGTAGTCATTAATCCTTTGAATCATTGATGCAAATATCTTTACTGGGTTGTGATCGCAGGGCCCTTGAGCAGTGGTTCTCAATCTTTTTGACTCTAAGGAGCCTCAATGTCCACAACAATATTCGTAAGCCACATGACACAGTTGTTCATGATTTTCTGGATAAGGATTAAGGATAAAAATGGAAAAAATGACTTGAGCTTGGTATAAATAAAAAAATGCTCATGGAGTTACAAGATTTTATTCATTTACAAGAAACTTGACACTTTTAGAATGAGAATACCTCATAACCAGTTTTTTTCTAGACCGTAAGAATTCTGGTTCTTTAAAGAAAAGTTGAGGGTGTGAATTACTTTTTTTTTGGTTTATTTGAATGCTTGCTTTGTCGTTTTAAATGATTTTAAGTCACCTTGAGGCGGCCTGGTTGTGAACCATTGCCCTTGAGTATGTATCCGTGCTGAGTGCATGTGATTGGGTGGGATAAAAGGTTGCTGCAAAGACACAGGGCATAGATAGTAGTGCACAAACCCTCATTTATCAATGCCCGACCCTGTCAGGAAAACAAATGGCAGAACGGGGGAGAGGAGTCACATGGGAAAGCCCTATAAGTCATCTCCTTCATGGTGATGTGTGTTTCTAGGGGAGAGGAAATGTTTCCCCAGGCAGGGGAAAACACCTCACAGCCTGGGGAGGATGCAGGGAGACTAAAGATTAACATTAATGACTAAATAACAGCTCGGAAAATGATAGCACTCTTTACCTGTCTACCACCACCAAAGCTACAAACAGAAACTGAAATACAGTTACAGTAGTACTGGCTGGGGCTACAAGGTTTGTGTGTGTGTGTGTGTGTGTGTGTGTGTGTGTGTGTGTGTACATTCATGAAGTCACAGGTGAACAGATCTCTTCCCTGTTTAACCATCATCAGGTAATGGTTCTTGATAGAGCACACAGCTCCTATGGCAGCCTGCCACTTACAGCTGCTAATAATGATTAACACACTCAATACATTAGATAACATATAGATAATCTGACAGAATATGCAGGTTTTAATCCTAAAAAGAGACTTCTGCAGGCAGTATTAAGGGAAAAGCGATACATGTATGCAAAAACCTACAATTTTTTTGTGCTTGCTGAGCAAAACCTATTTCTATTAGGCAACCCATTCAGCCACAAATTATGTGAATCATCAATGCAAAAATGAAATTAACAATAAACAATGCATACAAAATGTACAATAATTTATATATTATAAAATATATTGATAAATACTGAAATATACGTAAATATAATTCAAATTAATATCAAGGGAAATGTGAATCAAAACTAAATATCATTATTGTATTTTATCAAAATTCATACATTAATTAATAAAAATACATTTGTACATGTAATTTATTATATTATTTACAATTATATACATATTTTTTATTAACTGTTATTTAAATAATTAAATATATGATTGAATAATATATAATTATATTATTATAGTTATATTATTATATATTCTAACATATTGTTATTATTATTATTATTATTTAAATGGCCGCCATATTCAAAGATCTTGCAAATTAATCAGTGCTCAGTATTTCCACACAAGTCTTCTCACAGGTGCACTTCCATCCTAAAAAATAATGGACATTAAGATGGACTCCATTTTAAATGCTCTTCCTTCATTTAGCTCTGATTCAAGAAAACTTTTTCCCAAATATTTTGGCACCTCTGGATTTTTTTTCCATCTGCATGGGCACAATGTTGCAGCTTAGAGGGAACATTATACATGTATACACACTCCACTAACTTACTTTCTGCCACAGAGACTCTCGGGAAGCCAAGCTGGTGCAGGCCGCCACAAACCAGCAGTTTCCCAGCTGCCCTTGGTGCAGATCATGGGCACTGATCCCATCCACAAACAAGTGAGGATCATCGCACAGCTCCTGATGGAGAAACAGACACAAAGAGAGAGAAAGAGATATGTATAAGAGTGTGAAATTGGTGAGAAGAAAAAAAAACAAAACAAAAAACAAACAAACAAAAAGCATAGTGTGAATAGCAAACATGCACCCAGGGTAAACAAAGATATATTTTAAGAAAGACTGCAAAGACCATGTCCAGAAATATTGTACTTTGTCCAAAAAATATAGTACATTTTGTTTCATTTTGATTAATGAAAAGAGGGGAAAACACAAAAAGTACTTGGAAAAGTGTTGGCGACAAAAGCAGGGCACAGGCTTTTTAATTAATTTAATAATAGTTATGAATGTATATGAGTAGTGCAATGCTGAAAGCTGTTGTAAATCAAAAAACTCTCCTTTGCTCTGACAGAATCTAGCACACCTCTGCACCAGCCTCGTCACATCCACAGGGACACAAAGCCCAGAAACAACAAGGAGGAAGTGAGATTTGAAGTGACCTAAAAGTAAAGGTCTGCATCCCTTTAAACAGCTGACATATACTAGGTGCAGTGGCAGCAGCTGAGGGGAATGTAGCGACTCACAGGCTATAGCTCATTTTGCCTCAGTGTCGACGTTCTCTCAGAGGAGCCGCCACAAATGAGCCCTGGTAAAAGACTAAATGCTTTAATAAGCACCTAACAAATCTGTAATGCCTTTTAAAAGCTTAGGGGTGATTCTTCTGATGACAGCTTGAGCAGACAATCACAAAAATATTATTTCTATACAACGAAAATGGAAGGATGGTGGATGGATGGATGAATCGGTCCGAGGATGTCCTACCTGCCTTTCAACATATGTCTTTACATACCCTCGCACACCCTGTTTGCGCAGACATCATACGTCATCAGCGCGTTTCATGCTATGTAGAGTTTATACAGACAGACGTCAGTCATGAGCACCATTATACAGACAGACGTCAGTCATGAGCACCACAACCAAAACAGCAGCCCCGTTTTACAGTTCCTCCTAAACCAAAACTACAAGCTTATGCTGCGTTGACGCCATAACTAACGTAATTTGGAAGAGATGGAAACCCTTGACGTTATACTCAGAGCAGTTTGTGGCTCGAATTTATGCGTTTCAATGGCAACACTATCAACGCCAAAATGAATCTGCAGCAGTCAGGTGGTACAGGTCAGTGCTCTTTATGTTGTTTATGTTCATTATTATTGTAATGTTATGTGCTTTGAGACATGAAGTAGTTTAACTCTGTCTCTCGTGGCGCTTTTGTTTGCTCCCTGCTGTACGCGGTCATGTGTTTTGGAGGAGGTGTGGCTTTGGAGATGCTCTGAAGGGAGGGTGGGATCTTATGCTTTCAAAGCTAGCTTGCTATTGCTAGCCTCTCAGAAAATTATCTACTTTACCCTTAAGCGATATTACACAAGTAACGAGCGAGATGTCACGCAAGTGCTTTTTTTGTCCCAAATAGAACAAGTGCAAATGTGATTAATTTTATGCATTCAATAACTAAGAAGTTAATACTGCATTATATTTTAGACACCATATTGTCTGTTTTTGCTCAATTTTGCCCACAAAAATATTACCTATAAAGCCACAGCAGAACTGTAACGCATCTCTGAACAACACACAGTGGTGTTGAGTTCTGATTCTGAATGAATCCACGAACTGGGTGAACCAATGATTCAATGGCCCATTCATAAAGAGAGCCATTTACTTAATTCCTGAATGAATCAGCCGTTTGAACTAATAGAATGAATGAATGACTCAATCAAACTCATTAAGATATTTAGTGTTTCATTTTAATTCAGATGCAGCTTCTGGAGAAAAAAAATCATGGCCGTTGTAGCCTAAAGGTTTGTGTAATAAATTCTATGTTGAATCAAATAAAATATTTCTTTCTAAAGTTACTTTTTATAATGTCTATTTGATGCTCACAATAATGACTTTAAATTATCTTTTGGGGGTAATTTCTCAGACAAACTGTGCAATTAATTAGATTAATTAATCTGCACATCATGTAATTAATTAGATGATCAATTTTAATCGCTTGACAGCCCTAATTAAAATATATATCACTGAAAGTAATGGTAACTGATTCAGTCGGTACACTCAAAAAAATGCTGGGTTAAAAACAACCCAAGTTGGGTTGGAAATGGACAAACCCAGCAGGTTGGGTTAAATGTTTGCCCAACATGCTCACTCAAAAAAATGATTTTTTGATGCTGTTCACTTTATTTAAACAACTTATTTTGATTCAACACAACTGTATTAGGTTTCTGGTTCAAATGTAATTGCTTCATGTTAAATTGACTTGAAACAATTACGTTTTGACTTAACTTGATATTTTCATATTAAAATAACATGTTTCAAACAAGTAAACTCAACCAGGACTCATTTAAACAGGACTTTCACTACCCGTCATGCTTTGCAAAGGGGCTGATCTGGGAGAGTAAATGTTGAAATAAAGTGTTATTTTAAGCAGTTTTTAGCAACATGAGAAAATGGTGAGACTTTTTAATGTTTACTGTTTTATTATGTTGGTATTTAAAAGTTTCTGTTATGTTAATGGTTTTGGGGTTACCATTGTGGTGAAGTGTAGAACATGTGCTTGGGTTGAGGACCTGCTAACAACAATTAAAGTTGTTTTAATAATAAAAACAGCTATTTTGGGCATGCCATAGATGGAATAAAACCATCTTCTGGTTAACACCTAACAATAAGAGTCTTTACAGAGTAAAGATTTTGTAAAAGTTGTGAAAATGGTTCTTGAACTATATAAACTAATCAATTAAACTGGATTTTTAGGATAACTAAATGTAATGGTTTTGGACAAAATTAAGAATGTTAACCTGATTCAACTAAATGGCATTGAGTTAACCTTATGTAATAAATTTAAGTTAACTGAAATAAATAATGTTAATTAAATGCAACATAACAAAGTTACGTGGAACCTGTTGACATAAAAAAATTAAGTAAATCCAACGTATCATTTTTTTGAGTGCTGGGTAGTTTTATTTAACCCAACTATTGATTAAAAATTACTATATGGCTGGCTTAAAATGAACCCAAAATAGGTTGGAAGTTAAAACACAGACACATAATTACAAGAGAGGCAACAATAATAATCAAAAGGTGAACATTTATTAATAAGCAATTTAATAAATATGTATTGTTTAATTGTTATTTATTAAACATATTAATACATGGTAATTTCCAACATACTTTAGGTTCATTTTAAGCAAGCAATACAGTAATTATTGAACAATAGTTGAGTTAAATAAAACTACCCAGCATGTTGGGCAAACATTTAACCAAACCGCTGGGTTAAAACAACCCAATCACTGGGTTTGTCCATTTTCAACACAACTTGGGTTGTTTTTTAACCCAGCAATTTTTAGAGTGTAAAGGTGCTGTCACATTAGCGCAACTTCTGTGAAATTTAAGTAGGTCCATTCTCAGTAGTGAAGCACCGATACTCAGAGGTCATTTCCAAACCAAGCAGCTATATATGGGAAAACACAGCAAATTTGAGTGTTAAAAGTAAAAAACAACAACTTGAATTCAATGTGAAATCTACATCTACTCAGGCGAAGTTCCAGATTGCTTGGATTCCTACTGACATGACTGAATTTGTCCCATTCAAAAGGTAAATGTGACGTACCTTAATTCCTGAGTAACGAGTCTTTTTAAAGGATTAGTTCACTCCAGAATTAAAATTTCCTGATAATTTACTCACCCCAAGATCATGACCCCATGTCATCCAAGATGTTCATGACTTTCTTTCTTCAGTCGAAAAGAAATTAAGGTTTTTGAGGAAAACATTCCAGGATTTTTCTCCATATACTGGACTTCAACGGGGACTAGCTCTGTGATGCACATCCACGACTTCACATACTACATAATCATATTGGAAAGGTCACGCGTGATGTAGGCGGAAGTACCGACCCAATGTTTACAAAGCAAATGTGCAAAGACTAAGTCAAACGCCCTTTACAAAAAAAAAAAAAAAAGGAAAAACAACAATGTCAGATGATTTCCGCCTACGTCACGCCTGACCTTTCCAACGTGACTATGTAATGTATGAAGTCATGGATGCACGTTGCAGAGCTAGTGCAAGATGAGCATTTGTGGTTAAAAAGTGTATACATTTTTATTTTTTTTTAGAAAATGTCCGATCGTTTTGCTAGACAAGACCCCTATTCCTCAGCTGGGATCGTGTAGAGCCTTTTGAAGCTGCATTGAAACTGCAATTTGGACCTTCAACCCATTGGTCCCTGTTGAAGTCCACTAAATGGAGAAAAATCTTGGAATGTTTTCCTCAAAAAACATTTTTTTTTTTTGACTGAAGAAAGAAAGACATCTAACAAAGACAACTAATCCTTTAAAAGTAAAATAGTAATTTTTTCAGGAACGAGTCTACACTGGTTGCGCTATATGTTTCTGATTTACTAAAAAGAACCAGGTCATAAGAACCGTTTGTTCACGAATCAAACTACACTGTTTGCAAATTGTGGTTTTGATTCACTAAAAAGAACTGGTCGGACGACACTGATAATGACGTGTGCTATTTCTTACTAGAGAGAATTGCTTTCTTGCCACTATTTTTGCAGTACACATGTTTTTTATGGTGTAATTTCTTTTGGTCTTGAATTTTAAGAATCAATATGAAGTTCAAATTAGAACAAATAAATATCTACTAGTCATCTCACACTTATTTTAAGAATGAATAAAAAAGTGGTCATGTCTTATCTCGCCTAAGGTACCAATTGAGCCTGGATCCCCTGAAAATCCATACGAGCATGACACCCCTGCTGCTTCGGTTGGTCTGTGGAGGTATAAAATACATGTTCTCACAGTGTAAATTTACTCACAACACCCATTTGTCTCTAACACTGGGCTATCTGAAATCATTTCCACAGCTCAGCAGGAGAGGACTCTCCTCGCTACCCAGCCGGCACACATCCAGCCCAGCACTCACACCAGCAACATTTCATTCTTTCAGCGCTGGGCCTCTCTCACCCCCTCAACAACTAGAGATGAGACATTTCATCATGCCCCCATGGTGTGTGAGAACGAAGTGCAATGATGTCATGAGGAAAAACACATTCACACAGCACACGCTAGACACACTTCTCTATTTCATAGCCAAGAAACCCAGACGCGCGACACTGAAACTCTGTTTTTGTTTGTGGCCTGCATATAAAGCTTGATACAATCACAGTGCATGACTGATGACATCAGACCTTCTGATATTACCACTCTGTCATTCATTACAGAATGTTATTCGGTCAAAGTTTGACTCAGACAGGAATACAAATTATTTTTGGTGCTGTAGTCGTTCTAAGAGCAATGCTAGGTCATTTTGGGTTTCACTGATCGGATTAAATATCAATCCACTATAACTTGATTCATTGCTGCCTTCTCATTTCTGACAGCTCGTTAGGATTATGATTTTTGATCAACAAGTGAGCAGCAATGAATATAACAAATCTATTTTAAACCTTCAAAAGTGCTCTGACTTCAGATTAATCAATAAAACACTTATCTAAAGCCGGGTTCACACTGTGCGATTTTGGCCGTTTTGGTTGTCTGAGACAAATTTTGAGAATCCTAAAAGATTCCTATAATCCTAGGCTAAAATCTGTAGTCTTTGATTGCTAGTTTGACATGTTCACCGACAGCTGATTAATGACCATTGCGATCAAATTGAACCTGCGACGAAATTCTGGCAGTGTCAGAAGATTTGGCACACAGTCCTGCAGTGTGACTTCTCCTATGACGAATGTCAAATTGTCGTTGTTTTTCAAGACAAGCCATGATCAAAATTAATGATAGAGATGTCTTTGTTAGCCACCATTCAGTGCCGCGTGTAATGCAGCTCACTGTCACCGAACGTGTGTGGGTTGATGATGTAAAACTCCGGACAAGTTTTCATGCGCGCGTCCGTTTTTTAACATAAAGACAGCTGAGATCCCACAGTGTGACATGAGGTTCATGAACGTACAGTCTGACAAGCAACAATCGTAAAGGACTGTTATAAATCGCACAGTGTGCACCCGGCTTAATAAATGTCATTTGTGTGTGGTAGAGTGAAAAAACCCATAAATTTAAGTAAAAGCTCTAAACCAAATGAGCTGCCTTGCTGGTTAAGGCAGCATCCAAACTGAAATAAACTTTATAAAACAAAATATAAAAATATAAGGCTGTTTACATAGTACAAATACAGCTGTTCACTCTGGCATTAGCATGTTACTAAGCTAATGTCATCATATTTTTCAGTATTTAATGTTTTTTTTGTTTTTATATCCATTTTGGTTGGACAGATATTTTCACCAAGCTCATCCATACGTTAATAGATACAATGTTCATTCGTCCAAAATTCTTTAAAGGCAATATAATGATGCTGACTACAGTGTTGTTATTGTTAACTAATACTAAAACTATTTTAAAAAGTTTTCAGCAATTGAAATAAAGTTGAAATAAATTTAAATATAAATCTTTGATGAAAATTTTAAAGTTAAAAATTTAAACAAAACATAGAAACGTTGCATTGGCAACTAACTAAATGAAGTTGACATACTAAAACAGAAATGAAAATTTATTAAAGCTAAATAGAAATATAAATTATGACAAAAGCGCATAACAAAATTACTGAAATAAACACTAAAATTGAAAATATAAAATATTCATATTAATATACAATATATTAATTATATGAATAAATACTACAATAATATACATTATTATTATAATTATTTATTCATGATTTAACTCCATATTAGCACATGGCTATTCATGGCAATATTTACAGTATTTACAAAGTAATATTAAAATGCACTGGCAAACCATATTATGGAAAAGTCTTCTAGAATGTAACTTCTCTGCTGAAAAAAAAATCCTCAACCAGCCTATACTAGTTTGCTGGTGTCCAAGCCAGATCAGGCTGGTCTGTTGGCTGGTTTTTGGCCTTATGAGGCCTTGAAATGTTTCCTACACAAGCAGCTCACTATAGGTTACCTACAGTCAGGCTAAACTATAGAAAACCTTAATAGGCTCCCCTTGTCACAGGGGCCAAGACAACACCATTTATCTCTAGCATGCAATACCTCCACCTTTATTTGACAAGCATTTAGTCTCTGAGTTTTTTTGTGATTAACTTCATAGCTAAAAAGCCTGAAAAGGACATAATATCTTAAAATCCTTAAGTCCATTGTCTCCCCTGTTCACTTGTGGAACAAAGGACCCTGAGACAAAGACGCTGACAGAGAGAAAGAAAATATATTGTTTGTGTGTGAATGCTCTCTTCAGAGGAGGGTTTTTAGTGGTATATCTGTGGGTTGGTAGCTATTATGAAGTATTGTGTGTGCGTGTGTGTTACGAGGATGGGTGAGCTGACTGATTCATGTGCAAGGTCATATGTGTTATAGCTCAGCACTCCAGCCACCTCTGCGAACACACACACACACTTTTTAATCACAGACCAAAATGGCACCCAAGGGGCAACCCTCTCTTGCGGCTAGGAGTTGTGTGTGTGTGTCCGCTTCTTTCACATTATCTCATGTAGTGAGAGTTCACACACAAATATAAGTCATACTGATTTTGTCTTGGCCAGCTTTGAAGGATAAGACAGATTGGACTGCCAGACCAATCACAGAATCAATGAACACAAACTCAGACACCAGTGAGCCCACAGTTTGGATAAATGACCGTCTACCACCCATTCCACTGGCTACAACTCATAAAACACAGTCTTTCTTCTCTTTGGAGAACGGAGGTGACAAGAAATGGCAGGAGGGGAGGCAGAGAAGGAAGCGGGTGGGAGTGAGGAATGGTAAGTGGTTAAAAAAGTGTGATCAAGGACCCAAGGGGGAAAAGAGATTGAATTATGAAGCAGCTGCGGAGAACTGCATTAAAGCTCCTAATGGCGTTCACTCATTCAAAGTGATTTGTGGTAATGTCTTCATTCACGTCAAACATGGATAGAGTAAGAAGCATTTAATTTTTACAGTTCAGGGACAACAAACAACATGTCAATGTGTGAAATTATTAGGCTCCTCTTTGATGTGAGTGATTTAAAGTCAACATGGAATCAAAATTGGCACCATTTACTTTCTTAAAACATTTTCTTTGCCTTATTGTGCATGGTTTATCCACACATGTTATTCCAAAGAAATGTTGACTTCAATTATAACCTGGATTAATGGCCACAGGAGCTGCTGTGGGTGCACTTCAGATGCGCCGGACTGGAACACTTCACTGGTGTGTTTAAGCGAGCTTGAGTGCGAATGAGATTCTGGGTCGGGCATCGTTCCAGGAGTGAGTGAGTGAGAGAAAGGGATAATTGACTTGGACAGGCTTGACACTTAGTATGCCCCTGGGCAAGACAGGCGCGGGGGTAGGGGGAAGCATCACATTCCCAGCATCTCTGGGATTCGAAATGTTACAGATAGTTTTTAGGAAGCTTCAATGTATCATTAATTCAGTAATGAAGCACAGGAAAACCATCATGATGCTTCAAGAAGCCTGTTGATGTCTGTTTCCCCACAGCCAATGAGGTTTTACAGATCTAATGTGTCCTTGTGAACTAACATCGACACTTTATGGTCGAAAACAACCCTGTCAAACAATCCTAAACAAAAACTGTAATTTAGTTTTGGAATTTCTGTGTCATACGGTGATGGATGACAGACCTCCATTATGGATGAACGCCTCAGGCTGACCTTTCCTTCTGCCTTGGCTTGACAGTAACAGCGATTATTGATTATACTAATGATGAATTACCAACAATATGTTACTGATCAACATATATATTGCTCAATAACAAGCAGAATCATATTTTTAGCACATCTGTGCTGTGTTCTAAAATTTATCAGCATCTTGCTGAGCATATACTGTAGACTATAAAAAAAAAAGACTAAAGGAAAGATAACATCTCATGTGTTTGCAAATAACACTAAAGCACATAACCTACATTTAATGGAATGCATGGCAATTTATAAGGAATTATTAGTCATTTACGCAACATTTAGGCAGTATTAGCAAGTGTTTAACAACTTTTGTCTACTAGACACACTACTATTCAAGATTGGGATCAATATAAGATTGTTTCATGTTTTTGAAAGAAGTCTCTTTTATTTACCAAGGCTGCATATATTTGATCAAAAATATAGTAAAAACAGTAATATTGTGAAATATAACCATTTTCTACATATGTTTATAAAGTAATTTATTCCTTTGATCAAAGCTGAATTTTCAGCATCATTACTCTAGTCTTCAGTGTCACACGATCCTTCAGAAATCATTCTAATATAATGATTTGCAGCTCAAGAAACATTTATTATTATTAATGTTGAAAACAGCTGAGCTGATTAATATTTATGTGGAAGTCATGATATATTTTTTTCAGGATTCTTTGATGACTAGAACGTTCGAAAGAATAGCATAAAAAAATTATAAGAACAGAAAAGAAAATTATTTATAGAGTTCTGTACTCCAAAGCTCCATCGGTAAGGTCATTTTGACTAAAATGTAGCTGAAACAGCAGAGCATAGCGCAAGGAATACTAAGGTCACAGGCTTAATTACCAGAGAAATTGTATACAGCAGAAGCATGCATTTACATTATAAATGTAAATGGATTTACTTTAAAATGAACTGAATATGTTCATTTTTAAGGGTCTGTTTTAAAGGTTCAACAAAGCAAAATCAATATCTTTCCAACCTGGAATCTGCGTAAGAACCTCTTGGGAACCTGGGAATCACAAGCATTGCAGGCCTCCTCTTTATCTCATTCACTTTGCTATCTGCCAAATGAATAACTGTAAATGTAAATCGTGAGCTCTAAGCACTGACCCCGGGTCTTTTCCAGTGCACATGGCCAATCCTGTTACCCAGGTAGAAGAGAGAGTGGTCTATGGCTGGAAACAGTGGGTCCTCAAACAGCTCTCCACTCTGTAGACACTGCCTCTTGAGGGTGGCGTAATGCTGCCCCTCGAAGGCCTTCACGGAGGAGAACATCTTTCAGCCTACAGAGGGACATCACAAACACAGAGAGAAAGAGAGAGAGAAACGCCAATGTAAAACAGATTCAGTGCAGATACAGTACGCGCTCTCACATTTGTGCGTATGAGTGCATGACTTTCTAGCTTAGTGTTTGTTCATTGTCTGTATTGCTCACAAAAACAGCACAAATTGACTGAAATCATCTCCAGTTCTGTAATTACTGGGTGGCGTTATGCACTTTCTGGAAGTATGGAGAACAGGTTTTAGTAGGTTGGAAACAGGTTAGCAGCATCAAATCTTTTGATTGAGGCACAATTAGTTCACGTTAAAATGAAAATTACCCCAAAGCTTTACTCACCCTCAAACCATCCTAGGTGTATTTCTTCTTTCTGATGAACACAATCTGAATTATATTAATAAATATCCTGACGCATCCAAGTATGAAGCTCAAGAAAGTGCATCCATCCATTATAAACGTAGTCCACACGGCTCCAGGGGGTAAATAAAGGCCTTCTGAAGCGAAGCGTTTGTGTAAGAAAAATATCCATATTTAACAAGTTATAAAGTAAAATATGTAGCTTCCACCAGACCGCCTTCCTTGTTTGACTTGCGAAGAAAGTGTAAAACTCTCTCAGTTTAAAATGCTTACGCTACGACCTACACATTCCATATTCAAATTACGAAAAAAGCGTAACTGATGCGACATCAGTTGTGCTTTTTTCGTAAGTTGAATACGGAAGGCGGTCTGGAAGCTAGATATTTTACTTTATAACTTGTTAAATATGGATATTTTTCTTATACAAAACGCATTGCTTTGTTTCAGAAGGCTTTTATTAACCCACTGGAGCCTTGTGGAGTATGTTTGTTTATGTGATGGATGCACTTTCTTGAGCTTCATACTTGTTGGTTCCATTCACTGCCATTATAAAGCTTGGATGCATCAGGATATTTATTAATATAACTTCGGTTGAGTTCATCAGAAAGAAGAAAGTCATATACACCTAGGATGGCTTAAGGGTGTGGAAAGCTTGTGGTAATTTTCATTTTAAAGTGAATGAATCCTTTAAGCTAACTAGATATATAGAAATATTTTTTTGATGAAAAATGCAGTCTTGGAGAGAATAAGAGACTTCTTTCAAAAATATTTAAAAATCTTACCAAGCCCAAACTTTTGAACAATACTATATACCCTAAATGGCAAATAAATTAAAACAAACTCTAGCTGATCACTTTACACATTGGTCAGATGGTCTCTTCCTCAAGTGGGCAGAGTAAGTTGCACTGTGGCCCAAACAAGGTCATAAGAGCACCTGGCCAGACTCCATGAGACTGACAGAATCTGAAAATGCAATTAGACTTGACACACAAAAGATATACGATCAGAATGAAACTGCTTTTTAGAGATTGATTGGAAGGAACACGTCCCTCTAGTCTCGATAATCTACAGGACACACTTACTCTGTCTGGCAGGACGAGATGAAGTCAAGCGGCAGGAACTGTACCTTCAGAACAACCATGTCACTGTGACCCGGCGCCGCTTTAAATCCAGGTTGAACTGGAACGTATCATTAGAGAGTTGTATTCATCTCAGAGACTGGTAGAGTAAAAGCGATGCCTACTGGGATGAGTGTGTCGGATTAGCACCCCTCTTCCACTGACTGGGGAATACCTTTTTTTGACTGAATGAGTCTATAAGAGCTATTCAAGAGTTTGAAAGTAGTTCAGATGAGTGAAACTTGAGAACATCTTATCCAGAGACGCCACATACAACACACCGTATCTGTTCAAATCTTCAGAAAAGGATCCTTCCGTCCATTTCTTTGCACATTTCCAACGTCTTGTCTGAAACGCATGGGCAGTCTGTCAATCACTGCTCTCTCAGAGGCTAGTTTCGAGAGCCGAGCTGCGGTGAATTATTCATCTTCACTCCCAGACCTTCAGGAAGATTAATTGTCTTCAGCTTTCTGTCCATTCTCTCTGCACTAATGACAGAAAACTTTAGCTTATGTCATTCTACGGCCACATTTCCACTTAGAGCAGCTCTGCAGTGAAAATGTAAAGACTGAAGTCTTCGGATAATAACAGCTCCATTATATGGTCACGCAATATCAAGTTAGCAAATGTAGGATGAAGCTTCCTCCATATCTTGGTGATCTCGTTGATTGGTGATGATAATAGTAACATCATATTTGCATGTTATAGAAACAACATAATGATAAATTATGTTAATTAAAGGAATATTCTGAATTCAATACAAGTTAACATTAGCTCAACAGAATTTGGAGCTTTGTTATTGTTAATGAAAACTAAAACTATTGGTTTTGTTTTTTTAAATAAAGCTGAAATAAAATAAAATTGAAATATTAGATAAAGTTTGAGATAACAAACCTAAAAAAATAGAAATTGAAAAAAAAAAAAAAAAAAACCTAACAAATATAAATAACAAAAAGCATATACAAATTAAAATATAAAAATAAATGTCAATCAAAATGTTTATACATACTATATAAATAATATTAAAATAACACTGATTACCACATCAAATAATTTTTTCGTTCTATTAAAGAAAAACTAAATCGATGATACACTGAGCAATTTAACGTGACGCTTATTACATGAAATCTTCTGTTTAAACATGTATTGTTTGAGCTGTTATGCTTTTTAAAGTTTACATTTACATTTATTCATTTAGCAGACAATTTTATCCAAAGTAACTTACAATTGAGGAATACAACAAGTGATTCATTCATCTTTAAAATGAAAATTCTGTCATCATTTACTCACCCTTATGGTGTTCTAAACCTGTAGGAGTTTCTTTCTACTGTTGAACTAAAAAGAAGATATTTTAAAGGATGTTGGTAACTGGACAGTTGACAGTAGCCATTGACTTCCACAGCAGGAAAAAATACAATGGAAGTCAATGGCTATTGTCAACTGTCTGGTTACCAACATCCTTTAAAATATCTTTTTTTTTGTGTTCAGCAGAAGAAATGAAATACAGGTATCCCTTTAAGAAGACAATAAAGACAAGAAGTGTAATATATATATATATATATATATATACATACACACACACACACACACTACCAGTCAAAAGTTTGGAATCGTTAAGATTTTTAATGTTTTTAAAAGAAGTTTCGTCTGCTCACCAAGGCTGCATTTATTTAATTAAAAATACAGTAAAAACAGTAATATTGTGAAATATTATTACAATTTAAAATAAATGTTTTTCTGTTTGAATAAATTTTATAAAGTAATTTATTCCTGTGATCAAAGCTGAATTATCAGCATCATTACTCTAGTCTTCAGTGTCACATGATCCTTCAGAAATCATTCTAATATGATGATCTGCTGCTCAAGAAACATTTATTGTGTACAATTGTACAAAATATTTGTGTACAATATTTCTTTAATTTCTTTACAAAAAAATAAAAATTCTTACTGACCCCAAACTTTTGAACAGTAGTGTATAATGTTACAAAAGCTTTGTATTTCAGATAAATGCTGTTCTTTTGAATTTTCTATTCATAAAGGAATCCTGAGAAAAAAAAAGTACACAACTGTTTTCAACATTGATAATAATCATAAATGTTTCTTGAGCAGCAAATCAGCATATTAGAATGATTTCTGAAGGATCATGTGACACTGAAGACTGGAGTAATGATGCTGAAAATTCAGCTTTGATCACAGTAATAAATTACTTTATAAAATATATTCAAACAGAAAACAATTATTTCAAATTGTAATAATATTTCACAATATTACTGTTTTTACTGTATTTTTAATTAAATAAATTCAGCCTTGGTGAACAGACAAAACTTCTTTTAAAAACATAAAAAAATCTTACCGATTCCAAACTTTTGACCGGTAGTGACTGGTAGTGTGTGTATATATATATACACACACACATCTCCAATGTTCTGCAGGCAAGCAACTGCAGGCAAGCAACAATGTCTTGAACTTGATGCGAACCACAACCGGAAACCAGCGCAGAAAGATAAACAGGTGTGACATGGGCTCTCTTGGGCTCACTGAAGACAAGACATGCTGCTGTGTTTCCAATCATTTACAGAGGTTGGAAGTCCAGCCAGAAGACCATTGCAATAGTCCAGGATAGAAATAACAAGGGCCTGGATGAGAAGCAGTGTTGCATGCTCAGTTAGGAAAGGCCTGATCATCCCGATGTTGTGCAGTGCAAACCTGCATGATCGTGCTTTTTTTGCAGTGCAAGTTGTCTTAAGGTTTATGGTCATGTCGACAAAGTTGTAAAACTGTACACAGCAAAGGTTAAGTGTTTTTTTCCCCTACTGAAACTGCATCTTAAAGTTTACAAATTTATTTTCATTGTAAGTGCCTCATTACAAACCAGATTTTTTCTTTTTTTTTTCCTCAAGAAAATGAGGGACGTGTGGTAATCAATTTTTGTGGAAATCAACATTAAGCCACAAATGCAGTTGACTGAGCTTAAAGGTGCAATAGGTGATTCTCTACAGAAACATTTTTTGTTATACTGGTTGAAAGTCTCCTCATATCCTGATAGCAATCACTATGTTAAACAGTCTAAATGTATTTTTATAAATATATATCATCTGTGGAAGGCGTAGAACCATAAAATGTTCATCCAATTATTATATTTTCGGTCCGAATGAAATAATACAATGTCCTACCTGCCTGTCAACGTATGTTTTTACATTCCCTCACGCACCCTGTTCGCGCAGACATCATACGTCATCAGTGCGTTTCATGCTATGTGTTTATACAGACAGACCTCAGTCACAAGCACCGCAAACAAACAGCAGAGACTTTTTACCAAATCAAAACAACGAGCTGCATTCACGCCATAACTAGAGATGGCAACCATTTACATTCTAACAGGAGCTGTTCACGTCCTCAGACTGGAATTATGCGTTTCCACATCAACAGTATCAACACCGAAATGAATCTGCAGCAGTCAGGTACAAGTTCTCTAAGTTGTTTACATTCATTATTATTGTGATGTTATGTGCTTTGAGACATGAGGTAGTTTAACGCCGTCTCTTGTGACACTTTGCCAAGAGCAGCTGTGTGCGCGCGCATTGTGTTTCGGAGGAGGCATGGCTTTGGACGGCGATTTGCAGGGAGGGTGGGATCTCAAGCTTTCAATGCTAGTAGGCTAACGTTAACATTTTCTAGATAACCTACTGCACCTATAAGTTGCACTGAACCCTGAATTTTCCTTTGAAACTCTTTATAGCATCTCTTTTTTTTTTTTTTTTTTTAACAGAGGACTTGTGGGTTCGTGACTAGGGACTGGTTTGGTACTGGAAACACTGTTAACTTGGATGTACAGTACACATGACTGGAGCACCTGGGGAAATGAAAACACTGCAGTTGGACAGCCAGCACGGCAGATGGTGCCTGGCCTTGTCTCGTGACTGACTCGTGACATCAGTGAGATGTCCACCACACAAGCAAACGGTCTCTCCTCTACCTCCTGACAAGAGGAAGCACATAGGCAGTGCTGATGCTTGCAAGTGGAATTCACACTTCAGGGTACCAAACAGTAGAACTGAGGGATCAAAGCAGCAAGAATATTATGTGATTACCATATGCATCTGTTCAGAAGGATTTATGAATTGCTTAATGACAGATGTAATGTGCCAGTTGACAGACAGATAGAGGCCTTTTGACTCTCTCTCACACCCAACTTATACACTGCTTGCTCATAAAAGTTTACAAGCGGGGTAGTGGAATGATGTGGTTAATGGTCTCGGCTCTATTAAGCATTATGCTTAATAAGAAAAAAACGACCCAGAATATTGAGTTCCTGAAGAAAATGCACTGTATGAATCCCACGGGACAGCAAGGCCAACATGGTGCACTGCCTACTGAAACTTCTACTGTGGCAGTAGAAGGAGTGGTAGAGTAGGTGGTAAAAAAGAGTAAGAGCACTAGAGAGGATAGCTGGCAGAGAAACAGTGCACCAAAGAGCTTGATGAAAACCCCCTCCCCTCTCTGACAATCACCATTTCAGGGTATCCCAGCTGCGTCACTGCAGCCACCTCATGAATACATGTAGTATGTCATTTCACCAACCATACAGTACACCTAGATTAACCCCAGCACACCATGACTCAGAGTGTGCCTAAAAAATGTATTGCTGAATCCATCACTATTGCTAAGAACAGTGCTGGATGGGTTACTTTTGAAATGCAATCTGGGACTGATTACAAACTGAATGACTAATATTATTATCAATAGCATAATATGAAATATTACACTTTAGGTAATATAATCTCAACACTTCTTGATATTTATTTGGTGTCACAAACAATACATAAAATACACATAAAAAGCAAAGAGAAACATCATCAACATACTCTGACATATTATCGCATGTTTTGATAAATGAATATTGTGCATTAAGTACTAATTAACACACTTTTCATTAAACATTGAACTAGTTTGACTAGTGAACTAGTAATGTTTACTAGCCCTGCTGGAAAATACAATTTGGTGGTTGCTATTTGCAAAAATTGTCTCTATTTCTCTTTTTTAGCTAGTCTAATGATCATCATTAGCTGGTAAATAAACCAGCTACTTGTTGGTTATCACATTTTTGGTGGTTAAGCTGGTTTATAGAACATGGTGGCTAGCTAACCATTTAATGACCAGACTGGACCAGCTGATGACCTTCTTAACCCAGCAAGAACAAAACTAGTTAGAGCAGTAAATTAGCCAAATTCATTAGCCCCACTGGAGAACCAATCTTAAAATGGTAGCGGTATTTTGGGACATGGTAGCTGGTTTATAGGCAGATAAGATGAAAAGATGATCATTAGCTGGTAAACCAACTTGGACCAGCAACAAACATGCAGCTAACAGTTGGTCATACCAGTTTGAGATGGTCATGCATGTTTTTAGAACATGGTGACTGGTAAACCAGCTAATGACCAAATGTGACCAGCTAATGGCAATCCTAGACCAGCAAGAACATAACTAGTGAACTAGTTAGAGAGGTAAAGTTTACTAGTAACTAGTGAACTAGTTAGAGAGGTAAAGTTTACTAGTAACTAGTGAACTAGTTAGAGAGGTAAGTTTACTAGTGTTTTGGGACATGATAGCTGGTTTCTAGTTTCTAGTCAGCCTAAGATTGTCATTAACTGGTAAATCAACTTGGACCAGCAACAAACCAGATACTAATTTGTCATAGCAGTTTAAGGTGGTCAAGCTGGTTTTTAGAACATGGTCAACCACCTGACCAAATAATAATGACTAACTAATAATCTTAGATCAGCTAGAAACCAGGTACCATGTCCTAAAAATACAGCTACTAGTTGGACTTCATAATAGGGAGTTAACTAGTCTTTTTACAATATATGTAGGCCTATAATGTGGATGTATACTTTTTGGAAAACAAGAATTGCTTTGCACAATGATATATTGGACTTCTAACTAATTTATTACCATTGAATCTAATTCATAAAATATTAAAAATGTAATGTAGTATAATTACAAATGCTTCATCTGATTAGGTCAAACAGATTACATTACTACCCAATATTGACGGACTACACAATAAGGTTTTACGATTCAAACACAAACATGTCATCAGATTATTTTGTTGCATTAGCCTACAAGTTCTGGGTTAAAACACGTTATAATGGTTACCGATAACGAATGAGGGACTGTCAGACCGGTGGTCAAACTTATCTTAACAAGAAACCCAAGGCGTGGGGGCAACTAATTTACGACGTGAGACAGAAAGTGATTTCGAGAATAATTGGGCTCTGCTTCACCCGAATGCTCCGAACAGATGCAGTAGGCTTCCAGTTCACACACTGGCTTTAAGTATATGACAAATAGTGCCTGAATAAGCCGCGAATCTCCATCAAATAAGAGCGCGATATTATTTTTTCGCCGCTGCACGCGCCTCGTCAGGTGGCAAGATTTACCTCTCGCGCTCAGAATTAACATAAATCAGCGTGCTCATCTCGTTTGTACGGATAATTACAGTCTCGAATTCTAAACCGTGTCAAATTCGATCTGATGTCACACACTGCTAGTGTAATAGATCAACACGGCCTCGCTGTCTATGAAATAATCCGGTACCTGAGCACAACTCCAGTCCCACGGTGGCGTCTCTCTCTCTCCGGTCCTCCCGGGATCCAGCGACGTTCTTGCGGTCCCGTGCAACTGAGGCTCTTCTCCGAGCTCCGGATCACTCTCGCGCGTGTCTGGGAGGGGCCTACGAGCGGAGGGGGGACTCCTAGTCTGAGCATGTGCGGCGGGATAGACACTAATGTATGCCACACACACACACACACTCGATGACAATAACACTGTGATTGCAATAATGAATAAATGATGCATTATTTGTTGAAATAGTGCCATTATTCAATAGCATTAGCGTGTAACTCAACATAATACTATTCTTGCAGTATTATAATCAGAAGCTACTGTCCATCTCGTCAGCACCATGGACAGCGGCAGTGTACATTTCTAACTTGCCACTGGGGAGATAAACAGGGACACACTAAGCAGAGGCTGTGACTGATGGGTAAAACTACCGAGGAGGAAAAGACGCCTGAGGCCTGCAGTTCTCTGCAATAACATTCAATGCTGGGGATAATTTGATTACTAACAAGAGAATTGGTCTGAACTTTACATTTTCTTAACACAATGAAAGGCACATGTTGTTTGCGATTAGATGTTCAGAGTTAGGTTAATTTGATAAGCTAGTAGTGGTGAACCCAAAGCAAACACAGCTGGATGGCTTTTTCAGGAAGTAAAGTAATATGGTGTTGGTGTCAAAAGTGATAAAACATAATTAAAAGAGGCATTTAAGCTGCCCAAGATCGCTGACATGCATCTAAATTAGCTACACAGAATTCTGCTCACTTTACTCGTCTATTTCTTCCAAAGTTCATGTTTATTCATTTCATAGATTTGTGAAGTAAGGCAGGGATTTGTCAGAAATTTCTCAGCGTGGTGTGTTGAGATCTAGTCAGACACCCAGCAGGCCAGGCTGGGCAATGAGCTGAAATCAGATAAGGAATCCTCCAAAGGAGCACTAGTGTCTAAAAAAACGTCCCAGAGTGCACTGGGCGTGGTAGGCTACGCCATGTAGATAAATGTGTTAATGTCCGTCTCATCCCGTTTGATGTACTTTTGTTCTATCAGCCACTCAATCTGCTCTTTGATCATCTTTTTCTGGGGTAGAAACATGTTCTTTAGGATCTCCACCAGCTCCGTCTGAAGCTGGGCATTGCTGATCCTCTTCCGCATCTTCATAATCTGAATGATAGCTTCCTGTATAGAGTGAAGAAGAGGAGTTTGATGACAACTGAGGTTTCTTTCAGTGTTTGCATGTCTGAGAAATGTCTAGACTGAAAACGCACACACAATGCAATCTCTAGCTCCTTACCCTAACTTTACCCATCACAACTAACTGCCTAACCCAAACCCAAAAAACCTAAACCAACCCTTAACCTAAATATAACCTTATTCCTAAAATCAAATCTTGTCCCTCAAACAGGCCTTTAAATGAGTTTTAGAAAGTGAGGACCAGCCAAAATGTCCTTACTCCGCTGGTCTAAATCTCAAACAGACAGACAGACAGACAATGTGGCATTGATAGGTTTCATAACTTCAATACCTGTGTGCGTAATATCCTAAGTTGCACTATGCCCTCATTTTCTTCTTCACGCATTCTCTCTGTGGTGAGTTGTAATCGACCAATCAAATTGATCTTGCCTCTTTTCTGGACCTTTGAGTTTTTTCTGTGAAGAAGAAATCATTTAATTGAACTGAGGTCTGTTGAAACATGCAATTAAAAGAATAATATAGTAGTCCAGCAATATTTGTAATAAATTAATAGATAACCTTTTATATATATATACACACCATTAAATACCGTTCAAAAGTTTGGGGTCAGTAGGATTTTTGTTTAACAAAATGAATTCCTTTCAGCAAGGCTCCATTAAATTGATCAAAAATGGCAGTAAAACTTTTACGTTTTACATTATATTTAAAATAAATGTTGTTCTTTTGAATTTTGTTCATCAAAGAATCATGAAAAAAATTCCACAAAAATATGAAGCAGCATAACTGACTGATAATAAGAAGAAATGTTTCTTGAGCAGCAAATCAGCATATCAGAATGATTTCTGAAGGGTCATGATGCTGAAAATTCAGCTTTACCATCACAGAAATACATTTTAAAATATGTTACAGTAGAAAATAGTTATTTTAAATTGTAAAAATGTCATATTCACTGCATTTTTGATCAAATAAATGCAGCCACGGTAAACACAAGAAGCTTGGCGACCACAAATTTTTGAACAGTAGTGCATAAAATGTGATGAAAATATACTTTCTATGCGTATGATTCATTAACAGATATTTTAAAGAATTATTTGAATTATTCAAGATTCTTCATCAAATGCAACCAGTGATGAGTGTCCTTACATTAAAGAAAACTCTTGATTGATGTAAAATACAGTGCCTTCCGCAAAGTCTTTAGGAGAGCCCACCACAGGTTCATATGACAGCACCTGACGCTTTAGTTTGGGGAAAGCTACAAGAGACTGCACATTTAAAAACAACAAACAACCAAAAGTTAATGTCATATCAGATCCTTTCATTTTCATTCAACAGTATCAGATATTGTTCATCCCATAGCTAACAGTGAATTGTTTAAACACAGATTGGGGAAATGCCATCAAAATAAAGACTCCGTTACCCAGAGTGTCCGGCGCAGCTCAGCGTCTGGAAGTTCCGTGGCTAGTTTCAGATTCTCAAAGCTGATCCTCTCTCTTGGCCTTTGGTTCCAGGCAAACAACACAGCTAACTGGAATGTCGTGACTTCTAAATCATACTGCCCAACTTCATTCTTGAATGTGATCTAGGGATAGAAGAGATGAAACCAATGTTGACCTGTTCCCTTGACAAGACAGAGCCCTATAAAATGTCAAATTTGAGACAGAATCTCCAAATCCAGTGTAGCAAGAATACTGACATTTCAAAGAGTAAATGAAGAGTTCAGTGATTTTTACTTTGGCCAAAACCACAAGTCTTACTCAATAATTAGAAATGGCCAAATTGTTCATCCCCATTATTTGATATTCTTGATAATGCTTTACTGCACTCCATAACACGCCATTTGTTGTTAGGTTGATAAAAAGTTTTAAAAGTTAAATTTTTAGCCTGGTCTACCTCAGCGCTTATTAATGTCAAAATAAATGAGATGGCCAATCAAATCAAAGAAGGAAGGCCTTAATGTTTACAGAAGACGAGTGACCAACAGTAACGTCCAATGATGCAAACTATTCATCTTTATTATGAAATTTCACTGTTTTGAATGATTCAAAACAGTGTGTTTTGTACCAATGACAGTACAAAACACACAGACACACAACAAATTAGTCTTCATGGAAAGCATCTGGTTTTGGCGCTCGCTTATTTTCACAGGAAGTAGAGCATGGCGTTATACAAAAGGCTGAAGCTGCCACTCACAATGCCATTGGACATCAGATGGTGCCAGTGTAATTTTCTGCCACTGTGATTTTTCTTGTAAAATTCTTCGACTTCAGGAATAAGATCTTCTAGTTCGGTGGGCAACGATACAAACACTTTCTCTGAACTCCGAGACCATGCTCCCGCATTTAAGATCTTTATATTGACAGAGTCGGCTGTAGTGTCAAGACATAAAAAATAATTAGTTCAAAAGTACAGCAAAATAGTTGAGAAGCATCATAAGATAGAGATATCTGACCTGGTAATGCAAGTTTGTTGTGTTTATGCATTTCTTTGAAGGATTGATTTAAGTCTTCTGATACTTTGATGTCCTGGAACATTCTGGCAAGCTTGTTCACATAATCTGCTGGCATTCCAACCTCCTGTACACACACAAACACAAAATCACTTAAAGGGATAGTTCACCCAAAAGTGAAAATTTTGTCAACTTTACTCACCCTCATGCTGTTCCAAACCTGTATGAGTTTCTTTCTTCTGTTGAACTCAAAATATGATATTTTAAAGAAAGTTGGTAACCAGATAGTTGATGATAGCCATTGACTATAGAAGTCAATAGCTACTGTCAACTGTTTGATTACCAACATTCTTTAAAATATCTTCTTTTGTGTTTAGCAGAAGAAAGAAACTCATACAGGTTTGGAACAACATGAGGGTGAGTAAATGATGACAAAATTTTCACTTTAGGGTGAACTATCCCTTTAACAGAGATTCACTAAAAAGACTTTCATCAATAATCATAAGCGTGCTCTCAAGCCCACTCACCCTGAGCCACTCCACCATGTTCTCTTCAATCTCACTGTCTGCAGAAATGTCAAGAATAAGCCTGCGCGTCAAGTGCGCTTTGTGGTACCTCATGAAGACATCTTTGTTCTGAACATATTTGAGAACCAAGAGCTGCAATCAGTGCATAAAAAGAAATAATTAACACATTGGATCTGATTTGGCAGTTGTAAACAGAGGTGTGAATAACAATTGCAAAAAACACTGTCACAATAATATACATCTATTTATTGGTCACTCCACCCACTCACCACTTCCTTCAGCTTGGCCTCTATTTCCTCTGAAGTGAGTTTCTTGCTCAGTGGAGTCTTTCTAAGGAGCATATCACAGTAGTTGGCCAGCAGCTCTGGACATTTGGACTCTGGTTGTGTTTTCAGACCCACACTGCAAATAAAGGACAAATAATCCAAATCAAATCCACAGTAATTAAAATATACCCCAGAAAAAAGCAATTTTTCAAAAGATTATATATATATATATATATATATATATATATATATATTATATATATTGAGATATCTTACCCTTTCTGTTTTAGAGGGAGCTCTAGTTTAAATATTGTGGCGTCATTCACTACTGCTTTGTATGCCTGCGTAAATATGCATGTAAAATAGGGAAACAAAATAAGAATAAAAAAGGAAACCAACTCCTTTCCACTTCACTTTTCTCCACTTCAAGACTATTGTTCAAAAGTTTGGAGTCAGAAAAATAATACTGTAAAAACTGTAATATTGTGAAATATTACAATTTAAGTTAATAGTTTTATATATATTTTAAAATTTGCAAAGCTAAATTTCTAACAGCCATTCCTCTAGTCTTCAGTGTCACATGATCCTTCAGAAATCATTTTAATATGCTGATTTGGTGCTCAAGAAATTTTTTTTTTTAATTAGGGGTTCAAGCGCGTAGCGCTGAAACCCTATTGTAATTGTTAAATTTTCCAAGGATCAGCATTCTCCCCTAAAAGTGATGGGGCAGATCAAACAGTAAGTCGTAGAGATTTGAAACTTTAAGGGGTAGTAGTACTCTTACCGCCTACAACGTTACCAAGGCTCGCCCCGATCGGCCTGACGGGGGCGCTACAGTGGTCAAAAGTACGAAATGGCTCATAACTCCTGAACTGTTAGGCCCAGGCTCAAGTGTCTTATATCGTTGGAATCCTTGGCTCGTCACCGTGGCGAGCGATTTTCGGGTATTTTGGGTTATTTGAAAAACCTACTTTTGCGAACTAGTCCTAGGTTTTTGACCTGATCGGAACCAAACCAGTGAACCGAAATTTTGGTTCACGGTCGCTAAGGGGCGCCAAAACGTACAATGTGGGCGGAGCCACTTCAACTAAAATGGCTATAACTCGAGAAAGAAATTAGATATTTGCACCAAACTCAGTTCATGTGTGTATGGGCTCAATCTTTGGTCACGATAAAAAAATTGCGTCGATTGGATACTAGGTGGTGCTAAAACTTAAAAAACAACAACATGAAAACAGCTGTAACTACGCAACCGTTAGTCCGATCGACTTGAAATTTTGCATACAGTGTCTTGGTCCAAGAGTGCATGATAGTCTATGAGGAAATTGGCGTATCTCGAAAAACATGGCCGACATCGGCCAATGAATTTTGAGCACCTATTAGATAAGGTTAACAGAGGCCGACCGGAACGAAACTCGGTAGGCATGTTCGACTCATGGGCCTGTAAGAATTTTGTAAGAAATCGGCCACTAGTTGGCGCTAACGAGTTTTACGCCTCAGTAATCACGTGGTGTTTCACAGATTCACACAATATGCATATCATTTGATAGATCTCCTCATGCTGAACAACTTTGCCTCAAGAACCAATGCTGTCAATCAAATCGTTCATTAATTATTCACGAATAGCTGAAAAACCTACTTTTGCGAACTAGTCCTAGGTTTTTCGCCCGATCGGACCAAAACCAGCACAGGACAATTCTCTGGACTCTCTAGATCAATAATTATCAAAAAAGGTTGAACTTTACCCTTTGGGTCGCTATAACAGGGTCATTTAGAAAATTCAGGTCATTTAGTGACATTCGTCACATGATTCTAAAGAAGCATGGAAACTTTTATGGACATCGGGCCATTGGTGTCGCTACAACTGTTATAAAGGTGAAAAAAAAAGGCTATATTATCCTACGCAAAATTACATTTAAATGACCGAAAAATGGTCTGCTCTTTTTAGAACTTTACAAAATGAGGGGAGCATGTACACCATATGATTCTAAAGAAGCATGCAAAGTTTTTCAGAGATCGGGCCATAAGTAGAGCAGTTACACTTTAAAAGGTTAAAAAAAAAAAAAAAAAACACCCAAAAAACACATTTCCATGATAAATGACCCGAAAATGCAAAAAGCGGTCTTTTTCCTGTCTGATGTACATGTTTGCAGGCTTGATAAAGATTTTGCAACCAGTAGCTCAAGCATCAAGTGCTGAGACCCTGTAGTTTTTTATTTATAGGCTTTTTTTAAGCCTTTTTTATTAGGGGTTCAAGCGCATAGCGCTGAAACCCTATTGTAATTGTTAAATTTTCCAAGGATCAGCATTCTCTCCTAAAAGTGATCGGGCAGACCAAACCGTAAGTCGTAGAGACTTGAAACTTTGAGGGCTAGTAGTACTCATACCGCTTACAACGTCACCAAGGCTCGCCCCGATCGGCCTGACGGGGGCGCTACAGCGGTCAAAAGTACATAATGGCTCGTGTTTCACAGATTCACACAATATCCATATCATTTGATAGATCTCATGCTGAACAACTTTGCCTCAAGAACCAATGCTGTCAATCAAATCGTTCATTAATTATTCATGAATATCTGAAAAACCTACTTTTGCGAACTAGTCCTAGGTTTTTGACCCGATCGGAACCAAACCAGTGCAGAAATGTTCTCTGGAGTCTGAATATCAATAATTATCAAAAAAAGTTGAACTTTACCCTTTGGGTCACTATAACAGGGTCATTTAGAAAGTGAGCGTGGCTAAATATACCCAAAAGCCTATAAAGCCTAAATGAAAACTCAGAACTTCACAAAAATAGGTGAGCACATGCAGCATATGACTCTAAAGAAGCATGCCAATTTTTATGGAGATCGGACCATAGGTGGCGCTACAACTGTTAAAAATCTTTAAAAAACATGTTATTAATGGTTTTGGATGAAAATGTGTATAACTTTAGGTGTGGTCGACTTCACAGGAGTCACGTGCTTAGACTCCTGAAACCTTGCTGAGTCCAACGATACCAGACTTGCCAGGTTTCGGCTTATGGTTTGTGCAACGTTGTGATTTAGCGCTTAACCTTTTACGAATATCTTCGAAACCGTTAATCTGATCGAGACGAAACCAGCGAAGGAAACACGGAACCTAAGTTGATTAACTAAAAGTAGCAACCCAAATGTCAAAATTTTGTTAGGAAGTGGCAAAAAAATCCAATCAAAGACGTTCTTGGGTCATTTTTTATGCTCTCATATATATAAGTATCTATAACTTCAAAACGAAATGAGATCAGGAGATCAGGCAATAGGTGGCGTTATAACTGTCAAAAAACCTTTAAAAAACATATTTTTCCTTACTAAATTGCCTCTATTGGCTGTAAATGGTCTTTTCCATCTATGATCTAAGTGTTTACATGCATGCTGAATAAAATATAATGCCTTTTTATGTGCTCAAAGGCCTTGAACCCCAGTAAATGCGGGGTCACTGCTTGCAGCTTTAATTTACATTATTTTGACGGTTTACGGTTTAGCTGCTTAATATTTTTGGGGAAATGATACTTTTTTTTTTTTCAGGATTCTTTGATAAATAAAAAAAGTTACATAAAAACAGTATTTATTTGTAACAAATTTAAATGCTTCCTTGCTGAATAAAACTTTAATTTTAAAAATCTCACTGACCCCACCTTTTGAACAGTAGAGTATACATTTATATCAATTATCATATATGAATATATTGTAATATTAATTTATCCAATAAAAATAAAAATATTTCAAAAAATAAAATATTTTTAATAAATATGTATAATTATTATTTTTCTAGTGAAGTCTTTAACAGTGAATGGTTTGAATTACAGGTTAATTTTTCTTGAGACTTACTTTATCCCTGGATGTTAGGAAACGTGGGTCATCTTGGAATGCTTCTTTAACTAATTTACTAAAGCGGTTAAACAATGTTAGGAGTTGCTCGACATATTTTTCAGAGTCCTGCAAAAATAAAACATCAATAAGTCATACAGAGCATTAATTAAGAATTTTGAAAAATAGTCTGGAACCATATTATGCATATTAGGGATGTGCGCCACGACTAATTTCCATAATGTTTAAACTGAAGTTTTATAACTGACTAGTCGACTACTCTAAGAAACCCCCAGAAAACATTCAAAAACAGTCTGTATAAGAGATCCATTTGAAATAGCCTACTTAATCTATAAATCAAATAGTCAAATCAATATCACCATTTTGAATCCCGCTGAAAAATAAAATCATATACAGCAATGGTGAAAAGATTGGATTTTCATCAGCCATTACTCCAGTCTTCAGTGTCACATGATCCTTCAGAAATCATTCTAATATACTGATTTGATACTCTCAGTGTTGTAAACTGTTGTCCTGCTTAATATTTTTCTTTTATAACCTGTGATAACTTGTGAATAAAAAGTTAAAAAAGAACTGAAGGATCATGTGACACTGAAGACTGGAGAAATGTCTGATGAAAATTCAGCTTTGCATCACAGAAAAAAAATATATTTTGAAGTATATTAAAATAGAAAACCATTATTTAAAAATTTTCTGTGTTTTTGATCAAATAAATGCAGGCTTGATGAGCATAAGAGACTTTTTTCAAAAACATTAAAAACAGAAATGTGTCCAAACTTTTGACTGGTACTGTACATGCACTGTGCTTGCCTTGCATTATGATCATTGTACATTAAACTTAAGCATTCACTTAATCAACTTTAGCCAATATAGACATATTTATTAAAATCAACTGAATCAAAGGCAGTGCAGGAACAGTAAGTACAAACTAAATATTATAAACAGAATTCCTTAAATAATAGTTAGTTAACATAAGTTAACCCATGTCAAAGTATTGCACCCACCACTTTAACATCTGTTTGGAGAAAATATATATATAAAAAAAAAAAAAAAATAGTATTTCCAATGTCAACTAGCAGCAGCGGTTTTGTTTAGTCTACTAGTCTTACACATCCCTAATGAATATGCATAAAAAATATCATACACATTCACAAGGAATAATAAAAATGAATGTCTTTCAAGATCATTCAGTGATTGCACTAACAACAACTGGACTCATGTACAGGATCCATGATGCAACTGTCAGATAAAGTCTCTACTCACTGTGGTAATGGTCTCCGCTGAGGCCACCATATCAGCCAGACCTGCGTTCATGATATGATCCTCCAAGTCCTTCAGCATAGGCTCAATCCCACTGGGCACTTTGTCCATCAGCGAGAACATGAGGTGCAGCTCTGTGAAAACACACCAACAGCAGAACAAGCACACTTCAATAACATTAAAACATATTGAAACAGTACAGAAAACATGAAGTTCCTGTCTTTGAAGCTCTAAAGAAAACACAAACATTTACACATAAATTAAACCAAATACTCCTGTAGAAAAATAGGGATTTCCTTCCCTTTACATATAATAGTTGTATGCTGTTGTGTTTGTTTACAGTTGAAATGGGTTGGTGGACTTAGTGATTAGCACACAAACACATGGTGGGATGGGTGGGGAGGTGTTGGCAAGATATAGATGGGAACTGTGTCCCATTGCCAACCTGAACTTGCTGAGCCTTTGGTGCCAGAGCTCCTGCCGTACTCACTCTCTGTCTCGTTCCGCTTGATCATTCCCGGACATTCGGCTAGGATTGTCTCTTTGAACGACGTCACCAACGCATTCACACAACACTCCATTAGCTGAATGAACGCAAAAGGCACAAACCGAGCACTCGATGTTAGTATGCAAAAAAGACAAATGCACAATACACAAGCATTATTTAACAATGCGGCACAACAGGGTTCTTGTTTTGGAGCATTTTTGGAACAGGAAACACTCACTGCCTGGACGGAGTTGCATTCACGTCTGGTTTCCAGATATCGAAGTGCACGCTTCTCCTCTTCTCTCAACTTGCCATCTGCCTGTCAATCAAAAGCATCACCTGAGATGAACAACTCTCAAATATTGGGACACATAATTATGACACTTCAGAAATGTGCTGTGATTGACCGGTCATACACATAAACTCTCAGGGTAGAAAGCTGAAGTGTCAACTAGAGTCAAATAAAACCTTGAAAAATATTGATATTCTATAACACAGAAAAAACTGCCACAACATTAAAGGCATAAAACCTGAACAGTTAAGAAAATACTATAACTATGGTCAAAAGTATATTATCAACTGAAAATCAAAATCAAGATGTCCAGTTTCTCTGAAAGTGATTATATAACAATAATAATAAATTATCAATATTATTATTATTTCTAAGACAGAATTACATTACTATTATAAAGCAACTGCATTGTTAAATAAAAAAATAATATTTCATAATAAGTATATTCATAATTTTACTTTACGCTATTTTCTCTATTTATTTTTTCTACTTTACAGCATTACCTTACTTGCTTCCCTCAAGCTTTCATTTTCACAGAAAACCACACTTTCTCAAAACAAATCTACTGAAACATAGTAATTATCTGTCCACAAAAATGTTGGAAATCACTTGAAAAAACTTAAAAAACTATAAAGATAAGTATAACGATGACTATATTAGAGTCCATAAGCATGGGCTGCAGTTTTATCATCTGCCACCCTAAATGCTCAAACTCTTTAAAGCAGGATGGTTTCTGATCAGCTAAAAAAATTGCTCTGAAAGTGATTCCAACAATATTGTTTCTCAGTGCCATTACTGTTATGGTTGTGGTATGGAATTATTTATATTTAGAACGATTTCTAGAACTATATCATTGTTGTTATCATCCTTGGTGTGAACGGACCTTAAAGGGAAATGAACATTCTGTCATCATTTACTCACCCTCATGTTGTTCCAAACCTGCATAAATTTCTTTGTTCTGTTGAACACAAATGAAGATATTTGGAACAATGTCAGTAACCAGCAGATCTCGCCCCCCATTGACTACCATAGTATTTATTTTTCCTACTATGTTAGTAAATGGGGGGCGAGATCTGTTTGGTTACCGACATTCTTCCAAATATCTTCATTTGTGTTCAACAGAACAAAGACATTTATACAGGTTTGAAACTACTTGAGTGTGAGTAAATGATGACAATTTTTTTTAAATTTATTTATTTGGATGAACTATCCCTGAAAACACAGAATTATGAGCTGCTTCAGTGTAAAATAACACAGTGACGCTCTAAAACACAGTGCAACTGACTACAGAAATAAATGCAGATAATGAGTACTAAAAAGCATTTCAAATATTCAGACTTGATGTTATTTTTGACAACACTAGTGTGATTCAGATTTTCCAAATTTAGGCAGGGCAGCAGTTTGAAAATACACTCACATATTTCATATAGTTCTGAACACCGTTCTGTTGCAGATAGGAAGGTGCTTGTGTCTTGTAGAACCTCTCTGTGGAATCCAGATATGCCTTCTCAAAATTCTCTCTATAGATCTGGAGCTTGTCATCAGTGTTGGAACACAAATTCACTGTAAGACAGAGCAGAAGACAAGAGTGTCCATCAGGAGAGGTCCATCTGGACAGAACCCAAGTGGCTTAGTATTGAAAGCCTTACCATATGACTCACGCACTCCAATGACAAGCTGCGAGTCGAACGCTTCTCCTAATCTCTCAGCATGGACCAGTTTCATAGCACTGTCCTGGAGCCGGTTCTTTATGTTACAGAATATAGACTCGTTCCATGTGTCTAGCATAAGCTTTAGCAAAAAAATAAGGAAACAAATGATTAGGATAGATGTGTTGTGCATGTATTGTAACAACTGCATTTAAATGATAATATAGACTGATGTAAAGTATATGGTCAAAATACAGAAAAAGAAAAAGCCACCTTTCTAACAATACTGTCTTCAACGCTGGACTTCTTATTGCTCCCCTGGTTGCCCAGCAGGGTGATCTCTAACTTGCAGAAGGGCTTAGGTAGAATATCACACTGTGTGAAGAACTTCCTCCACTCCACAATGTAGGCTTTAAGCAAAGCCGTGTCGTCCTGGTGACTGAGTACTCGCTGAAGTAGATCAGAAAGAGTAAGAAAAGACTCATTGATTACAGGACTGGGATTACAGGAATAGGGCTTATTAATTTCTTCAGAGATATTTAAAAGATTATCTTCACTTTATTATAGGTGCAAATGCGGTATACCGTACATACTGCCTGTGCTTGCTTGATGAAATCTAGGATGTCTTCTTTTAGTGCCTGGTGAATCTTTGCCGGACCTTTGTCGTCCCATAAACACACTGCATGGACGTCTCTGCAAGTCAAATACGGGAACAAGAGAAAACCTAAAATTTGACTGTACTCATTGTGCAACAATCTAACCTATGGTTTAAAATTTGTTACTCCTAGTTGCTATTATTGGCCATTAGACCCAAACAGCACCATCAGTTAAACAAATAAAACACCTCAGTCTTGTACAGTAGTGCACTGAGTTCTTGATATTTCTGTCAGCACAAACTGTTACATAGAAGACAACTTACGAGAACAAATCGAACCACTGCTGCTTAGTAACTGACTCCTGACGGAGTAACTTCAAAACAATGGGCCGCATCAAATCCCATTTGTCTTCAAACTGCAGGGAGCCTTTATTCTGAAAAAGGAGATCCAGGACAATAATTGTTATGGGATTTATGCATTTAAAAAAACATTACATTTCATTTATTTTACTTTAAGGGAAAAACTCAAACAAAACACTAACAGAAGGTACAGTGCAATCTAATATATGTAAATAAATTATTACAGCTTTATCATTAGAGACAAGAGGCACCAGGTGAGATTCGGGCTTGACATAAATCAGATATACACAGGCTGATAAACAGGCAGATATACACAAACATATAACATTTAAATAATCAACTTTTGGTTTGAAGTTTTATTCAGGACAAAAATATATCTGTATTTTGCATTCTCGTTTTCCACACAATGCAGCCCCATGATAGCAGGAAGTTTTGTAGAAGGCAGGAGGTTGTGCAGTGAGGAGAGACATCCTAGAATAGAGCTCTGAAACCCTAAACATTATAACTATAATAGCTCAAAACCTCACTAGCTACAATGAATAACTCGAACAATGTCGTTTCAAATGAACGGGTCATGTTTAGCGATCTAATTAGAAGCTGTCAGTCACCGGGTCATAGGATCGCTGTCATAACACTATTGGAGACGCAAACGATGCAAAATATTCTCACATTAAGGGACCACCTACCTTCAGTAAATGAGACGCCATGTTTCTTCAACTTGGTCCCCGTGCAATCTCGCGATGTTTGAAGAGGTTTGGTTGCTAGGGAGCATTGAGACAGACTGCATCAGCAGCCCTGTCTGACACTGCTGTTTATATAGATATATACATATATATATATATATATATATACAGTAGCTTTTGACTATTCTGTACATACTAATTTACACAACCTAGTATTTATTATCATGCTATTAAGTAGTGCCAGTGTGATAAATATTTCACAGGAATAACGTTAGTTAACCTAGCAGGGTCAAACGAATTGTCCTGTCCTTGAGGGTTTAGTTCTCACCCAAATTATACTAAGGAGTAATATCTCTGAATCGTAACAACGGTGATAATAATGGGCCAGCAGACCTTATCGAAGGACACGAGGAGTTCTTTCCCATAACAATCTGAAGGCCGACCAGCTGCAACTGTATAGACGTTTTGAAATCACAATTCTTATTAATCACCGTTAGAAATAAATGTAACGGCTCAGTTACATTATGGCCATTATTACAATATGGCCATTTCCAAACTATTAATCTATAAAACCACTAAAGTAAATTTCTGATCGATTTAGGATACCTAATACATGTCCGTTGCACACAACTTCCGTGTGTGCTGTCATTGGTCACAATTTGATAAAGATGAAGTACATTTAGCTCCAATTGGCTGTTTGGGAAATTGGGCGGGGTCTTAAGTTGGCCGAGCGCATTTATGATTCCTCGCTTTCATTGAAAGATGATACTGTGGTTGGATTTGATCTGATTATTTTTAAGTTACGGACATGCCGGATCAGTTACATTCAGGTATTTAACAGACCCTTGGTTTTATTCTTGGTTTTAAGCACGTGATGTTGTGTTTTTTTAGCCTAGCTAATAGCATGGCTAACACTGAAGAAGGTAGTGAGATTGCTGGTTTGCTTTGCGCTATCAAGCTACAAAACATTTAGAAAGACTAAAACGCAAGATAATTCTTTCTGTTCTATTAATGAATTCACCCTAATTTGATTTCTGTGATTCAGAAACTCTTTGGTTTATTCAATATTGTTTAAAGTGCCTGACAGTTCTCCACGTGCTCTAAGTAGTGCCGCACTAAAACCATCACAGCTTCAGATGTTCCGCATTTGTGGCCGAAGCGCTAGTCAGACTTGAGCCCAAATTAGTATTTTTTTTTTTCCGGCAACTTTTTCAGGCTTATGATGATATTTTGAATTCGGTGTCTATTTAAAATCAAATAAAAGTGAATTGTAATTGCTACATGTTTATCTTTAGTATTTTCAATTATATATATTTTGTTTAGAGGCTGTTATATGTCTTGATGTAGTGTACGTTTTCATAGTATATTATACACTTTTATGCAAGTACTTTACGTTGGTGTTCGTTTCCTTTTCATTTTTGTATCATGACCTTTAGTTTACATGAACAAGAAAAGCCACTTTTTATTAAAGAGGCCCACCTGAGGTCAGCATTATTGGGCATACATTCCTGAAAAGATTAAGATTATTTTCTCCATTAATAACTAGATGTTACCCAACATCAAAGCCTGTTACTTTCATTGAAGTTCTTTCCACATCAAAGCCTGTGACTTTCATTAAAGTTCTTCTTACACTTTCTGTGAATTTTCTAGGTCTCTTTGTGTAAAATATGGATCGTGAAGTGGGAGAAGACTCGTTTGAGTATGGAAGCTTGGGAACTCTCAGTCGCTGTCGGGAATTCCTTTGTGGTCCACGGAATCTCACGCATAAAGATGTTTTTACATGGTATCATCTCTTGGTTTTAAAATGTTTTTAAGTTGCATTTGTCTGCATATTGATGGTATTTCATAGTAATTTGAGAATTGTATTTACAGGAAGCTCTTCAAAACTATTGTGATGGGTCAGGCCCTCTCCATGCTGATATGTGGGACGGCAGTTACATGTCAGTATCTGGCAGATGCTGGGGTCGAGACGCCAATGCTGCAAAGCTTTCTCAATTACATCTTGCTGCTGCTCACCTATACTTTAGTCTTAGCCTTCAGGAGAGGTACGCTGCAGCACACCTTCCCTGCATGGAATCACTCACTCACTACTTTTATCAGATGTTTAGAAAGGCAGAATAATTTTTGACCATGACCATGCTTATCGTAGCAATGCTCCAAATTTTAAATAAACCTCTTTAAAGGGATAGTTCACCCAAAAATGAAAATTCTGTCATCATTTACTCACCCTCAAGTTGTTCCAAACCTGTTTGAATTTTTTTCTTCTGCTGGACACAACAGAGGATATTTTGAAGAATGTCGGTAACCAAAACAGTTGACTGTAGCCATTTGCTTTCATGGTATGCAAAAAAAAATAAATAAAAAATACTATGGAAGTCAATGGGGTCCAATTCTTCAAAATATCATCTTTTGTGTTCAGCAGAAGAAAGAAATTCATACAGGTTTTGAACAACTTGGGGGTGAATAATTGACCCTTTGTAAATTCAAGGGCGCGCATTTATTGCATGGACGGAGCAAACACATAATGTAAGTGTCTCATACGCACAGTTCCAATGAATGATAAATTAAATTTAACTTAATGTTGTAAAACTGAATGTGCGAAGGAAACTGCTGAAATAACTACAACATTAACAACACTGAAATAAGAGCGTGAGGTTTATCTATCAATCATATGCGCATTAAAGTTGCGTTCGTTACTATAGCAACAGTAGACACCCAGCACGTTTCCTTTCTGAATCACCATAAGGAAATGCTCCATATAAAGAGAACAAAGAGGACTTTTATAACTATTCTGTGAAGAAAAGTTAGTTTAGGATTAGTTGGGAAAGTGCATATTCTAAGCTAGTCTCTCCATGTAAGCATTAGTATATTTAATGTACCTGGAACACTTTAATAAGGTTGTGTAGCAGAATTTTCATTTTTGGGTGAACTGTCCCTTTAAGGATTCATCTCTCTATGCCTGATCTTGTGGATTAATGCTGCCTTCATGTGCTATCAGAATTATCGTAAATACAAGTTTCCTAGTTACAAATTGATTGTGAATGCCCTCTCAAGTCGTAATTATCACTAGGATGCTTGATGATTTTTTTCATACACAAGTTCCTGAGTTGGACGGGCCATAAACTTTAAACATGGCGGCGGGGAGAACGATTGCTGTTGTGACTGGCATTCTTTATTTGTTTTTTCCACAACAGCAACACAACCTTGCCTTGCCATTAAAGTATATTTACATGTATATGAATAATCATTTAAAGTGTATTGTATGTTTTATACACAGCAAAAATAGCCTGTATTTTACATAATTTCCAGAATTGTCAGCAAGCTGGCTATCTAGATAGCGCTGTGAATATTTATATGGTTGTCAATGAATGGGATGCTAAATATCAGTTTGGCTTTAATAAGTTTTTACCAATAAATAGGCAAGAATAATCTTGGTGTCCTCCATGATTCCTGTTTTTTCCGGCACCAAAGCACTTGAATGCGATGAGTTCATAATCACAATTTAAGAAGTGGGAAGTAGGACATTTCCGATAGCAGGGGAAGGCAGCAGAAAAGTCTTTAAATGATTTATTGAGTCTTCTCAACATGCAAAATTAAAATGTACTACTCATAAAAACCATTTTCCTCCAGCAATGCAATATAGTAGAGAAGATATGCTATGTTTTTTTTCAGCTCACAGCAAGAATTAATCCTTTTTTTCCCCCCATAATTTAGGTGAAAATAATATTATTCAAATTCTAAAAAAAAAGTGGTGGAAGTATTTTCTGATGGCTCTTACGGATGTGGAAGCCAACTACACTGTTGTGAAGGCATACCAGTTCACTACGCTTACAAGTATACAGGTAAGAATACATTCCTTAGTTTGGAGGAAAAATACACACACACACATTATTCTTTGTAGCATTTGTGTCAATATAATATAATAACTTATGTGTTGTAGCTGTTGGACTGTTTTGTGATCCCGGTTCTGATGGTGCTCTCGTGGATCTTCTTGAAGACTCGCTACAGACCATTGCATTTTGTAGCTGTGGCCGTGTGCTTGCTTGGGGTCGGGGCGATGGTGGGAGCAGATCTGCTGGCGGGGAGAGACCAAGGCTCAAGTAAGTACTGTACTTTATACTAGGGGGCAAATAAAGATGTGTAATCATTTTGACTATGCTTTTTTACTCCTGTTACAAATGAGAAGATTAAATGAGGATGACTGGGTGAAGAAGATGAAGAATTTTTCATAGACTGTAGTTTGTCTGTTGCTTAAAAAATCTTGGACAAAAATAGTTGATCTCTGTGTTCCTCCTTGTGCTTTTTCTGTCACTGCAGGTAGTCATGTGTTGCTGGGGGATGGACTAGTGCTGGTCAGTGCTGCTCTGTATGCAGTGTCTAACGTCTGTCAGGAATACACAGTGAAAAACCTGAGCAGGGTGGAGTTCTTGGGCATGATTGGGCTCTTTGGCACCCTCATCAGCGGTGTGCAGATGTAAGTTGTATGTCCATCACCTCATTTTCAAAGTATAAACAATTTTCTAAGTGAAATGCTTACATCGTGAGATACGGCCTTGCTTTTAAAAGAGAAAAGCTATATGTACACTACTGTTCAAAGGTTTGGGGTCAGTAAAACTGACAGAAAGACATTTATAATGTTACAAAAAAATTCTATTTCAAGTAAATGCTGTTCTTATTAAAGTGCCCCTATTATGCTATTTTAAAGGTTCCTGATTTTGTTTTGGAGGTCTCCTAGAATAGGCTTACATGCATCCAAGGACAAAAAAAAACAAAACATTGAAGACTGTCTATCTAAACCCCTCCTTTCTGAGAGCCTACTCTGCTCTGATTGGTCAGACGGCCCAACCTGTTGTGATTGGTCTACTGATTACAGCATGTGTCAGAAATGAAACGTCCATTACCATATTTGAATTTCAACTCCGGGCGATTTTCTCAGCGCTTGATACACAGTGATACGAATGATGGCGTCGGTTTTTCTGTATCAATTCCAGCGTGAGTCCTCATCCTATGTTAAACACTGCATGAAAGGTAATATTCGAAAAAGCATAATAGGGGCACTTTAACTGAACTGAAATGTATTAGAGTTTCCATAAGAATTTTAAGCAGCAGCAACTGTTTTCAACATTGATAATAATAAGAAATGATTCTTGAGGACCAAATCATCAAATTAGAATGATTTCTGAAGGATCACGTGACACTGAAGACTGGAGTAATGATGCTGAAAATAAATTATGAATTACATTTTAAAATATATTCAAATAGAAAACTGTTATTTTAAATTGTAATGTGACTTTTCCCCCTCAAAAACAAAAAATCTTATTGACCCCAAACTTTTAAACATGATTGTAAATGTAAGTCATTAGCCCTAGTTCTTTTTGGGTGAACTATCCTTTTTATTTTAAAGGGCTATTCTTGAATCCAAAGCTATACCTGTCATCAGCTGGAACTGGAGAACATGTGAGTAACTAAGTGTAAAATGTTACTTTTTTCATTGACATTGGCTTATAAAAAAATATGATCTAGTCATCATTGAATAACTACAGTAAATAATTGTATTTGTATTCTGTAGGCCTGCTCTTTGTTGCATATACTCTGTGCATGTATGGGCTATACAGTTTCATGCCTGTCGTGGTGAAGATGACCAGCGCCACTGCTGTAAACCTCTCACTGCTGACTGCCGACCTCTTCAGCCTCTTCTGTGGCATGTTCCTTTTTCACTACAATGTGAGTAGAACAAATACATTTTCAGAAAATCAATAAAGGTGTCAGGACAAAAAGAAAAAAAGATTAAAACATTTTCCAATATCTTTGTCTTTGTCTTACTAAAATAATTGGCCAGAGGTTCTAGAGTTGCCTTCATCACGTAGAATTATTATTATTTTTTTTTTTATTTTTTTTTAAAAGCACTTTCCTTCTTTCTTCACAGTTCACTGGCCTGTACATTGTGTCTTTTGTGGTGATTACACTTGGTTTCATCATGTTCAACATCGTACCGACCTACACGGCAGATCAGCTGTATGCCACTAATGATGAGGCGTATCATCTTGGTTCATCTGTGGATATCCAACAAGAGGGAGGCGTTGTGGATCGGCTGCAGAAGGAAGGACACGACGATCTGGATAGGACAATGTTCAATCACAAAGCACACTGCAACGGGCTCTATTAATGGAGTACCTTAGAAATCAACAGTAATAGATTACTGTACCGACAGTAATGGATTTCACAGATTCTCTTTAGAAGAGTATTTTTTTGCCAAAGGCAGCGTTTAATTTTTATTTATCTTTTTATGGATTTTAAATCCACTACAGTGTGCCTTCAGTCTGTATTTTTATTTACACCAATTTGTGTATGTGTTATTCAAATCCGCTGAGATTTAAGTTCCGACAATACATTCAAACAAGAAAATTATTTTTGCAGAAAATAGTACTGTACAGCTCGTAGTGCATTAACTTAAACCTCTCGAGGTGCTAACATCTCCACTCCAGATGAGATGCTGTTTCCAGTATTATTACTTGTATTAACATTCTTTATCTTTGTAGAGTTCTTGATTTATTTGTTTTTTTACTTGAGTTACAAAATTATGAAAAGTTATGAAACTGTAGATAAGAAAATTACCTTTCATATTCAACTTCTTATTAGTATTGAACATGTACAGTATTTTATGTATGTTTATATTTTATGTATCCACATTTGGAAAATATTTCTGACCATTAAAGTGGTTTATTAAATATATGTAAAAGTTGGTTTTACATTATAAAGTTTGGCTTATAAAACAATTTTGTTTTCAACTTTGACACTTTGACAGACTCACAGACCATTCACCCAGACTCTCAGCCAACCCAGTTGTAAAATTGTATGATATACAGGTGCTGGTCATATAATTAGAATATCATCAAAAAGTTGATTTATTTCACTAATTCCATTCAAAAAAGTGAAACTTGTATATTATATTCATTCATTACACACAGACTTATATATTTTAAATGTTTATTTCTTTTAATTTTGATGATTATAACTGACAACTAAGGAAAACCCCAAATTCAGTATCTCAGAAAATTAGAATATTGTGAAAAGGTTCAATATTGAAGACACCTGGTGCCACACTCTAATCAGCTAATTAACTCAAAACACCTGCAAAGGCCTTTAAATGGTCTCTCAGTCTAGTTCTGTAGGCAACACAATTATGGGGAAGACTGCTGACTTGACAGTTGTCCAAAAGATGACCATTGACACCTTACACAAGGAGGGCAAGACACAAAAGGTCATTGCAAAAGAGGCTGGCTGTTCACAGAGCTCTGTGTCCAAGCACTTTAATAGAGAGGTGAAGGGAAGGAAAAGATGTGGTAGAAAAAAGTGAACAAGCAATAGGGATAACCGCACCCTGGAGAGGATTGTGAAACAAAACCCATTCAAAAATGTGGGGGAGATTCACAAAGATTGGACTGCAGCTGGAGTCAGTGCTTCAAGAACCACTACGCACAGACATATGCAAGACATGGGTTTCAGCTGTCGCATTCCTTGTGTCAAGCCACTCTTGAACAACAGACAGCGTCAGAAGCGTCTCGCCTGGGCTAAAGACAAAAAGGACTGGACTGCTGCTGAGTGGTCCAAAGTTATGTTCTCTGATGAAAGTAAATTTTGCATTTCCTTTGGAAATCAGGGTCCCAGAGTCTGAAGGAAGAGAGGAGAGGCACACAATCCACATTGCTTGAGGTCCAGTGTAAAGTTTCCACAGTCAGTGATGGTTTGGGGTGCCATGTCATCTGCTGGTGTTGGTCCACTGTGTTTTCTGAGGTCCAAGGTCAACGCAGCCATATACCAGGAAGTTTTAGAGCACTGCATGCTTCCTGCTGCTGACCAACTTTATGGAGATGCAGATTTCATTTTCCAACAGGACTTGGCACCTGCACACAGTGCCAAAGCTACCAGTACCTGGTTTAAGGACCATGGTATCCCTGTTCTTAATTGGCCAGCAAACTCGCCTGACCTTAACCCCATAGAAAATCTATTGTGAAGAGGAAGATGCGATATGCCAGACCAAACAATGCAGAAGAGCTGAAGGCCACTATCAGAGCAACCTGGGCTCTTATAACACCTGAGCAGTGCCACAGACTGATCGACTCCATGCCACGCTGCATTGCTGCAGTAATTCAGGCAAAAGGAGCCCCAACTAAGTATTGAGTGCTGTACATGCTCATACTTTTCATGTTCATACTTTTCAGTTGGCCAAGATTTCTAAAAATCCTTTCTTTGTATTGGTCTTAAGTAATATTCTAATTTTCTGAGATACTGAATTTGGGATTTTCCTTAGTTGTCAGTTATAATCATCAAAATTAAAAGAAATAAACATTTGAAATATATCAGTCTGTGTGTAATAAATGAATATAATATACAAGTTTCACTTTTTGAATGGAATTGGTGAAATAAATCAACTTTTTGATGATATTCTAATTATATGACCAGCAACTGTATATTAAAATTGTGTGTGTGTGTGTGTGTATGTATATATGTATGTATGTATGTATATATGTATGTATGTATGTATATATGTATGTATGTATGTATATATATATATATATATATATATATATATATATATATATATATATATATATATATATATATATACGGCACGCATACAAGTTAGTTTACTTGGAAGTTTACTGAGGAATGTAGGCCTATTATTGGACCACCAGTGTCCCAAACTCTGGTTCTAGAAGAGGAAGATCTGTTCCATATTTAAATGATGGAAACAGTTAATTTTTTACATAGGACTTGTCTTTATATAAAGGACTTTGTAATGTACCTCAGCAGCAGGCAGTGGTTCGAGTGACAGGTCTGCTGGGGACTTTCCGCCGCCGTGCGGCACAGCAGCGCTGCATTGCGATGCTCTGAAGCGCCCGCCCTCCCTCATTCACATGCTCATCATGGAGGAATAACAGGTACCTGCCTTACAGAGAGAGGAGGACAGGCATATTCCCATTACCAGCGACATCTTGAAACGTATGTTCCTGCCATTTATTTATCTTTTATCAAATACTCAGTTGTATTATTTGATACGCGGTTTTACACGATCAAGTGTGGTGTAGAATAGATAACAGAGAAGAATAACACCTAATGCAAAATGAAATACCTAGTCTCGACGGTAAATGAGTCCGAATGTCGGTATTATATAACCGATATATGATATTTTACTTTATTATAAGCGAGTCATTTATTATGAAATAACGCATCAGATATGTGAAAGTGGATATGTAGATCGTATGTTGGTTGTAGGAGCAGTTGCCCACGGCAACGTCTTAATCCGCCTAACGCCACACCGACGACCTTAAGACATTTTTGCTATTTGTATCCACGACAGTTTAATACAATACAACAATTAAAGAAAGATACATTGTAGTTTTTTGTTTTGTTTTCAATTGTGTTTTGTGCAGGCAGTCAGACCATCCGCGAATGCGAGATATACAGTTGTAGCAAAGCAGACAATCACGATGAAGCATTTTCTAAGGTAAGTACGTCTTACTGCTTAACCTGACATGTATATCTTATTATTACATAGAAGCTGAAATGTCATTGCTTTCATTTTCCATTAAAACAAACCATAATAAATTCACCAATATTGCATGCATTGTTGAATGGCCCAATTATGTCATGGATGTGGAAACAAAACAAAAAAACACTACATGATCAAATATCATATATAATATTTTATGTAATATATCATAAATATCATAGGCCTAATATTATATAACTCCCCACAAGTCAGAGGCCTTTTCATCTACTAACATTCTTTGTCAGCTACAGCTCTTAAAATATAAATAACTGATAAATACCTTAACAATCCCTTGGTGAGTCTCCTGGCTTTCAGTTTTAAGTGCTTTCTTATCAGCCACTTCTCTTAATTATATTGTTTACAATAAATGATGCAGAAAGGCACTAAACCTAGTAGGAGGTTGCTCCCAGTGAACCAGTATAGTTTTGTATTTCGTCTAGACCTTTAGAGGTAGAGACCAGACTACTGGCTATTATTAAATTGATGGAAAAGGACATTACCTTCAAGACATGTCACTCCTGTTCAATAGTTTTCACAATAACACCTTTTTTACAAAACGCAGGTTTGACTGCAAATTCATTGCATGCAGATGGGGAGGCGAGTCTATCCTGTGAGCAGTAACTCTCAGCAACCGGACTCAAACAGGTTTATTCCTAGTCCAGTGTGTTTCCTGTAGTGAAATAGACCGCAATTAGATTAGTATGTAATACGGATGGATGAATTCAACCATGCATTGAATCAAAAACAGATGCATGCAGTAGTTAGACATGTCATTACATCCATAGGTAAATACATATTGCTTGATACATGCAGGACATGAAACCTGTTTAAAGAATAATAGTTTGACAATTATATTTCGCTTTCATCACGCACATCTTTGCAGAGCTGTGACCCATTTCATCATCATGCCCCACTTATCTCTGTGTCTCAAAACAAAGACATGCTTTTTAAAATGGGGATTAGGCCTAGCTTTTGTAGAGAAGAGAAGAATAATGTGCATTTCTCTTTGAAAAGCTCGAGCATGAGAAACACACATCTGAAGGTTATGCAGTTCAGGTTTATTGTACTCAAATATAATGAGCTTTCAAAATACCCCTGTGATACTCTTATTCTGGGACAGAATACACAGGTGTATTAGGCCTATCAGTATTGGACTTGTGTCATTTTATTCAGGCTCTTTTGTTTGAATCTTCTAGGGTACTGACCCAGTTGCTGGTGTTCTTGTACTGTAAGTGTTTGTGGCGGGGCTTGAAGTTTGTGATCAGGAAGGTGACAGGACGATGTGAGCTTCAACGCATCTGTTACAATAACAAACCCGGTGCTCGAAGGACGCTCAAGATCGGTAAATACTACCAGTATTAAATACTATTTAGTGGTACATCTACAGTAGAATACTCTTTATCAGTCTGTATTGGCCTTCCTGGGTGTATGTAGGACATTTTTGATATTACTTTGTTTCTTTTAATTTCACAGAATCCTCACTCAAATGTTCTAAACATGAGGTGAGTCATGAGGCTGTTGGTTTATGAAGTAAAAATATATTTTATATTTATGATTTTTTTTTTTTTACACATTTATTGTATCTATTTTATTGTAACATTTAATAATATTATGAAATAGTATTTATTTTTCATAGAAATAGAAATTATAGTATTTATCAATATTTTAATTATGTTTATAATAGCTTTTTTTATATATGCTTATAATAGCTTTTTTAAGTTATATATTTTCAGTTTTCGTTTTAATTTCAAATTAAGTTTTAGTAATTTTGTTACGTGTTTTTGTCATTTTTATTAGTTTTTTTAATATTTCTGTTTAGCTTTATTTTTATTTCATTTTTTTATTAATTTTAGTACTTTCAAATTTCTTTCAGGTTTTTCAAGTTTTCATCTATTATTTATATTTATATTTATCAGCTTTATTTCAATTAATGAAAATTATTTTTAATACTACTAGTTTAGTTAACAAAATCAACACTGATTCAACATTTAAGGACCGTCTCAAACTACAAGATGGCTAAATCTTTTTGACATACTATGCTATTTTTTGTATATTAGCTAATAACTGAATAATCTTTCTTTCAATTATTCTACCTCCATAGCTTTTGCAGTCTGCCATCAGCGTTCACCCGGATTCTGTAGAGAAAACTATTGATGATATTTTGTCCCTGAAAAAGATAAACCTTGACACTAACCCACAGTAAGGACTCAGTGTATTCATCTACAGATAACTCTCGGAAAGTTCTTATTTTTTGAACAAATATGCTGTATTTCTTGTCTTCTTCCAGGCTTGGCATCTCTCTCCAGGCTTGCCTTCTTCAGATTGTAGGTTATCGAAACCTAGTAGTGGAGGTGGAGAAGCTGCGTAGAGAGCCATACGACTGTGAAAACCCAAAACATGAAGAGATGCTCATGAAGGTATTTGTGGTTGCCATTCTTTTTTGATGACTGAGAAATTATAATTCACAATATAGCACAGCTTCTCATACTGCTAAAATGTAGGCCATAACAGAATTTCAGTAGTTAAAAATTATACATCTATAATGTAATAGTGATACCTTTCTCAAATATCTTTTTACCCACCAGCTGTGGAAGGAACTCCGTCCTGATTCTCCTCTCTCTGGACGCATCTCTAAGCAATGGTGTGAGATTGGTTTCCAAGGAAACGACCCCAAGACTGATTTCAGGGGCATGGGTCTCCTGGGCTTGCACAACCTACTGTGAGTAGCCAAGTAGAATTTGCTGAAGTGAAATCAGGACAAAACATTAGATCTTTATACTACTTTAAACAAATGTACTTAGGTGAAATGTTGTTATCTACATCATACCAGCTATTAACTCTGTTCCAAAACATAGTGAGCCTTGCTGTCTACTAACTAAATAGGCAGCTACCTTTTAAAGCAGCATCCTAACCATTGTGGAACCTCATAAAAGACCAGTTTGAAAGACCAATCAAAGCTTTACTAAACTAAAATAGCAATAGACTTTTTCATTAGCTTGTTGCTAAGCTAACACTATACTCAAATAAGCATTAAATACATAACATACATTGAGTAAAATAAGATTTTGAATTATACTGAAATAGTTTTTATCAGTTAGCAAGAAATTTTGATGTTAGCATGTTGCTAAGCTAACAATACGGTACTCAAATAAGCATTAAATACATAACATACATTGAGTAAAATAAGTTTTTGAATTATACTGAAATAGTTTTTATCATTTAGCAAGAAATTTTGATGTTAGCATGTTGCCAAGCTAACAAAACCATACTCGAATAAGCATTAAATACATAACATACACTGGGTAAAATCATCTTTTGAATTACACTAAACTAGTTTTGTCACAACTTTTTGTTATTGAATTAAATATATTTATAATGTATATTTCGTTTGCAATCTTAGATTATTTCACTGAACTTGTTGCAGTGCCGTAGCATTTGTTCAAATCAAGATATCTTAGAGGGTAGCATAATTAAGTTGCCTAGTTTTTAGAACACCCAGCGCACATACTGTATGTTGCCTTAAAATGTAGTCTATATAGGTAGCTCTCTAGGTTTTCGAACAGAACAATTTAATAGCTAATTTTCTCTCTTTTATTTGCAGGTATTTTGCAGAGCATGATAAAGCCACCGCTCTCCAAGTTCTTCATGACTCATTGCAGCCCAAACACAGGTCAGATCCTTCAGACAGTCCTCTTAGGTGGTTCCTATGTACACTCTACTGTATATACTCAGCTATGGTACATTTTTATATCCAAAAAAGCATACTAAATATCACTGATGGACTTTAAGACACATTTAAGCTTTAAACGCACACAAGCAAACACACAACATCAGGATCTTGCCACAGGATGTCAATTAGGGTGTAGTTCCCCAGAAGCCTCTTATCAGTGTATTGCTTTTTACTGCGTGTGCATACCGTGTTTATGTTAACAGGTTATTTTTTCATGCCGTGTAATCCATCAAACCTTCAGCATGCTCCGTCTCCATCATGCACATCATGCACCCACACATACCTTTTTTTCTGTTCCTGCTTCTTTTTTATTCCCATCACTGTCATACACAGGAACCTTTCCAAAGAGGAAGCCAGGTACTCCATTTTTTCTCTCTCAGTAAGAAATTAATTTGATCATTTTGCCTCAATCTAATGGCTGTATTTTGTTGTTGTTTTAATCTTGAAACGCCCAACTTCACCTCACTCTAAACACAAGGCATTATGCTCCATTGTAACGTTGGTTAGTAGCTGTGAATGCTTTCTCTTTTCTCCAGTCTCACATGTGTAATTGTCGTTGTTGACGTAGTTGACTGCATTATATTCGCTGTTTAAGGACTATTAGCACAGGTTTGAGTGGACACTAACATTTTGCTTCTTCACACAGTAAGATGAGCAAAGCTGAGTGGGACAAGAAAAAATTTGACAAAGCGATTGGGTGAGTTCAGAATATTGCAGACATAATTTCACACTCAGAAATATAGGAACTAGAACAGAAACTTTGTGCTTTATGTTTTCACTTGGGCCAGTAAGCAACCAAATTACCTTTGCAATGTCCTAAAAGCTCCCTGAACACCTTTGAAACCACACAGGAACACCCTGAAAGCATCTACAACACTGTGGCGACTTTTGTCCAGACAGGCAAGCACCACACTTAAAATAGTAAAATATTTTATTTAGGAGTGGTGCTTGCCTCTTAAATAAAATATTAAATATATTTCATTAAAACATTAATAAAATAAAATAAATAAAATATTCATTTTATTGTCACTACACTGTAGTAATACTGTGGTATTGTCTAACAAGGAGACCAGTTCTTAAATGTGTGAATGTTAAAAATAATTCTGCTGTGTGTGCAGTAGTTATTAGTAGCTGAGTCCCTGAACCCTGCTTGTGTGGCAGCACTGATGCATTGTGTGGGGATTTGAATTGAGGCTCTTCTGCTTGTCATGAGCTTTCAGGATGCATTAGCTGTGATGTATAGCATGGATCCTGTTAAATCACTGTGCAGCTGATATGTGCACATAGAAACAGATGTAATCACACAGACGAACACGGGCACTTATTTACACTAATAATAATGTTATAATGTTTATTTAGACTGTGTTTTGTGCTGACCCAAATCTTTTGTGGTGCAGATACTCCTTTGCCATAGTTGGCATTAACATCACAGACCTGGCATATTCCCTGCTGGTGAGCGGGGCTCTGAAGACTCATCTGTACAATGTGGCACCAGAGATGCCAAGTCTAGTGCACTTCCAACAGACCTTCTGTGAGTGTTATCATAATGTTGTCATTGTTCATTGTTTTGTAGGGAATTAATTAATAATAATAATTAAAAAAAAATAATACAAAAAAAAAAATATATATATATATATTAGATTTTATATATATGTTTATATATAAATATATATATATAATTAATGCCAATATTTGACCACCAATATATAATAGTAATAATTAATATTTAACCCTAATAATAATTAATAATTAATATTTAACCCTAACCCTAACCCACCCCCCATCTATTAATGCATCATGTTTTTTTCTGGAGCATCAGTGAATGTTTGAACCTTTTTTAAAAGTTGTGTTTGAGTCCCTCAGTTGTCCTCAGTGTCAAAATCATTCAGTCACTGCTGAAAAGCGTTCAAATATGCAAAAAATGCTGGAAAACTGAAGAATCTGCAGGACCTGGAGGATTTTTCTGAAGAACAGAGCTCAGTTTAACTGCTCAGGACAAACAAGGGACTCATGAACAACCATCACAAAACAAAAAAAACAGTCATAGATCATCCAGGTAACCACACACAGTATTAAGAATCAGTGGTTCAGATACTTTTGAATGGGGTTATTTTAATAAATTCAGCTATTTTTTTTGTCTTGTGGATTATATGTAAACATCTTTTATGTAAAATATCTTATTCAGGACAGTACTAAATAAAAAATAACATGCATTTTGTATTATCTCCATTATTTTGTTAAAATTATTAACATTTTCACAGATTCTGCAAGTGGTTCACATATTATTATAATATATTGGTGGTCAAATATTGGCATTAAATTATACAGTTATTTAATTTGATGTAAATTATCCAAGAATTTAAATATATATATATATAAATAAATAAAAATATTATATATAATTAATCAGTGCTATAATTAGAAGTGCCAGAGGAGTAAAGATAATAATAATAATGTAAATTAAAACTATATATATATATATATATATATAGTGATGTCAAGAGATTTAAATTGTTATTCTAATTAACACAATGTGGCGATTAATCGCACGTCAAATTTGGCTGAGAAATTACCAAGTAAAAGATACTTCAAAATAGAATTTATTACACATTTTTAGGCTACAACAGAATGACAGAAATTTCATTAAAGTTTGCATTGAATTATACCTTTAATGTTTTGTATTAATATGGAATATGAAATTATTTAAAAATAATTAATAATACTCTAAATAAGAAACCAAAACTGCCAGTAGGTGGTGGTAAATGTCTAAATGAGTAAGTCATTGAGTCATTCATTCATTCGATTCGTTCAAACGGCTGATTCATTCAGAAATAAAGGCTGCATCCGAAAACTGGAAAATGCTGCCTTTGGAGGACACATTTCAAGGTAAGAAGGCATCAAGGCACGTCCAAATCCAATGTTAGCTTCAATTCCTGTTTCCTGAGATATCTTCATCTGATCGATTTTTGAAGGCAACATAGATGTATCCTTTGCTGCCTTTAATATCCCATAATCCTGTGCTTTCCATTCTGTGACAGTTGAGATAGAAACATAAAGATGGTGTCCGAAAGTTGCGTTTGCTGTTCAGTTTGTGTGTAAATGTGTTTTTGACCTACATTTTCCACTTTTGATGTCATTTCTAGCGAGAAATTACTACTGTAGTAATTGACCCTTCGCAAAGACCCGCCCCCCTTAGTTACTGTTGCTTTGTCTGACAAGCCATGGCGCTGTCACGCCACACAGAGTGAAAAATACACCGCGGAGCAAAGAGGACACTGACAACACGTCGACAGACAAGACAGAGCAGGTTACTTATGATATTAAACAAAGTCCCAGCTTTCAAATTGTGTAGTTTTTTAAGAAATTCAAACAATGAAAAACGTTTTGTGGCTCTTTAATGTGTCATGACAGATTGCTGTAGCGCCTCAGCACAAGCGGTTAATGAACCAATCATCTCTTCCTACTAGTTAGTTTATAGCGTCAAATAAACATGAATGAACATGAGAAGGAATGTTGTTTCAAAAGCAGAAAGACATCAGTACACATCATTTTTCAAGTTTAAGTCCACCGAGGTTAATCTACTAACTCCTGACTGCTTTGTCGGACAACATGCCGGATTCTGCGTTCTGATTGGTTAGATCGCTTGTCAATCAAACTCCCGGGGAAGGGTCAATTAAATATTTGTTTTGTTCTCACCAAAGCTCAAGCTATTTTGCTTTAGATCATTAAACTGTACGCTGCCTCAGAAGTCTGTCTGAAATCAGTTTCGTGAGGTGCCTTAGTTCATGCACAAACGCTGCCTTACAAGTCATTACCTGATAAGACAGCGAGGCAGCAAGTCAGCTGCCTAGGTTTTCGGATGCAGCCAAAGTAAATGGCTCTATTAATGAATGAGCCATTGAATCATTGATTCCCTTGATTCGTTCTAACACATAATTTCGTTTTTCTTAGGTTATCTGATGCAGGAGTTCCACAGGTTCTGGATTGAGGAAGATCCATGTGACATCATGGAGTTCAACTGTGTGCGCACCAAGTTCTACAAGCGCGTCCTGAAGCAGCTGAAGAACCCTGACATGGCACTATGTCCTCACTTCACGGCCTCTGACCTTCACCTGGTCAACCTGTAGCTTCTCATTCATCTCAACTCTTGTGACACTTCACCTTCTCATCCTTAAAGCCCATGTCTCATTACTGCCAACTGCTTAGCCGGTGTTTTTCTCACACATTCTCTCACCAATGTCTCCTTCAGCCCATCTGACCAGAAGCAACTGAAGATCACCAGCACTGCTGAAGACCATGTTGATTGTACGTGCGCATGGCAACAGTGCACCTCCTTACAGCTTTCACAATGATTGTGATATTTACAGCTACTGTATGCTGAAGTCTTGATCAGCATATGAATGGGGATCGGAGGGAAATCTCTCCTGATAGGACAGGGCTCCCTATCTACCAGTAGGTAGAGCTGTTGGTACATATTAGGTAAGACAGCGAGCTTCAGGCATGCGAGAGTTTCTACCCACATCCACCGCAGAAGGCTGCACTGATACCAGGCACACTTAGAAACAGGTGGCCCTTGTTTGTATACAGTATACTTTTGGAGCTGTTATATGAAGGATAACCTTTCTTTACTTATTGTGAATCTGTTAAAGGAATATTCAAGGTTCAGTACAAATTCAGCTCAGTCAACAGTACTTGTGGTATAATGTTGAATATCACAAAAAAAAAATAAAAAAAAAAAAAATATATATATATATATATATATGTATATATATATATGGATGTTTCTGGTTTACAGTGAAGCACTTACAATGGAAGTGAATTGGGCCAATTTGTAAACATTAAAATTCAATAGTGTAGCCACAAGATTTAAACAATATACATGTTAACACAATACTAATCTTTTCTGTCAAGTATTTTTTCAATTTTATAACATTTTTGCCATGACAACCATAAAACAACTGTAAATACAATGGGGCAGTTTACAGGACACCGTTTTCAACTAAAAACTGAAAACTTTTTATGCGTTTTGGCCATTCATTTACATGACAACGGCTTTTTGGTGGTTTGAAAACGGGTTTCAAAGTGCAAGTTTTTGAAAACGGTCTCAGTGTAAACAACAGAAACGCGAATCTGTGAAAACGATGACGTCATGCACATGCGCATTACACGTTCAGTCTATATTGTGTTTCATCGCCATCTAATGGCCTGACAGCAGAATACAGCGTTTTTAGTCATTTTCACGGATTCGTATGAATGAGAATCGTTTTGACAATGGTGTCGTCTGTACGCGGAAAACTCAAACGAAAAACTTCTCCGTTTTAAGCATATCGTTGTCGTGTAAACGTACCCTTAAACAGCTTGACAAATCAGAAAATACGTTTTAACAGAAGAATAGTACTTTTATAATATTAGAAGCTTCAATTTTTTTAAAGAAAACAAATGGAAGAGTCAACATTATTTTTTGTGGAAATCAACATTTCCCACAGATGCTGTCAGTTGAGCCTTACTTGCGTTGAACTCGGAATAATCCATTAAACTGAAATTATTTCTGCTTGCTGCATTAACAGATCATTCATAAGTTCATAACTATTATCGTCATATTATGAATTCTTCTATCAAATACTTACATAGCCTACTTCATGTTGCCAAGAAGCAGAGCTTAAAATCAAATATTTACTTGCCAAATATGGTAGGATAATGTGTGTTTTGTGAATGTTATCATGCAGAGCACATGATTGTTTTACAAATGTATTAGTGTTGATGTAAAAAAAAATATGGAATGTTCCATTTTTCTGTTCTAGCACCAAAGCAATAAGTGACGTTTAGAACAGTTAGTAGAACAGTCTTGATTTCTTTTGCACAAGTGGTGCCTCTATTGTGTTACTAAGACACTAATTATATAATAATTAATGTACAATCCTAAAGTTTAGCCCTAAGTGTGAGTATTTCAGGCTTTTTTGGTCTCTTCTGTATTTCTTTATCTTTTACAGTTGTCACATCACAGATGCATGTTGCTTTTTTGTTTATGTTTGTCCATTAACCCTTTAACATGATGGACGGTCACAGGGTTTGCATGATGATTTTGTTTTTGCCTGCAAAAAAATTGTGTTATCAGAATGTCACTTAATTTTTATGTCGTTAATTGGTGCAATGAATGTCTATGCTACTGGCAGTGTTAAGCAGCTTCTTTTTAATAGCTATTGGTTGAATTGTGTTTCCACAGGAATTTTAATGTGTAAAAAGTGTCATATATTTCCCATTGCAGCACTTTTACAGATAAAGCACTTGCTGTACATAAAGCCTTATAGGTGAAATACATCGAAACATTATTAAAGCTCTTCATTACGCATGGCTGAATATTTATGTATCTGTTCAGTTTTTGTGTTTTCTTTCACATGCATTAACACTCCACCAAATAAATAAATAAAGACCTGTAAAGGATTCTTTTGAATGAAAGGCTGCATGAGATTTTACATTTTTGTGTAGGCTATGAAATGGAAAATAACATAATTTTAAAACTTAAATGTATTCTTTAAATTCTGGGTACATTTTAAATTTGATAATACTGTTACAAATCTCACATCTGTACAGCATTTACCTATGTTTGAATTCAGTCTCCTTCCATTCTCTCACAAAATAAAAAGCAGTACAAACCAATGTTTTTATTGTTAACCAATATGATTAAAAATCATTTCTAATAATTGAAATAAAGCTGAAATAAAATATTAATATTAAATTAAATTTTTTTTTAAAACATGAACTAAAATAATTTTAAGTTGGAGAAATGATTATACTGGCAGAAACAACAAAATGACTAAAATGGAAAATAAAGAAAAATAGTAAAATAAAAACATTTTTATATATATATATTGATTAAAAATAATAATAGTAGCCTAATAAAAATGAAAAAAAAAAAAACCCATTACAAAATTACTAAAACTAAAAAGAAAAATAAATTTAAATTCAAAATAAAAAGCTAATTCTCTCACACACACACATAAAAAGACGTGTTATTCTGAGTTGAATCGCACGGGGGCAGTAACGTTCAAGATATTGCGAGCATGTTCACTATCAGGACTCTCGTTCAGGTTGATGTTTGTTTTGGAGAAAACAGCCAAGGTTGAGATGCGGTTATAGCATTAATTACTTTGTGCTTCAAACAAGGAAGTCTAAATAATAAGTAGGCCTACCCATATAATGTGTAACATAAATTATTTATAAGACATACACGCGAAACTGTAACACCATTTATAAAAGATGTCAACCCAACTGAAAAAACATTAAACTAGCCTAGGCTGATTTGCTAGTCTTTGCTTGTCTCCCTGGCAGGCCTGACTGATCTGTTGACTAGTTTTAGACGGGTTTTGGGCACTTCCAGCTGGTCAGGGGTGTATTTCCCAAAGCGAATTATGGTCGCAAGTTCGTTACCAATAAAATTCAATGGGACTTACGAGTTACGACCATAGTTGACTAACGATGCTTTCGGGAAACGCACCCCAGACTGGGAGACCATTTTAGGACCAGTTTAAAGGGATAGTTCACCCAAAAATGAAAATTCTGTCATTGATTGCTCACCCTCAAGTTGTTCCAAACCTGTGTGAATTTCTTTCTTCTTCTGAACACAAAAGAAGATATTTTGAAGAATGTCTGTATCCAGTTTAAGTCAATGAGGCCCATCAACTGTTTGGTTACCCATATTCTTCAAAATATCTTCTTTTGTGTTCAGAAGAAGAAAGAAATTCATACAGGTTTGAAACAACTTGAGGGTGAGTAAATGATGACAGAATTTTCATTTTTGGGTGAACTAACCCTTTCAGCTACGGCCAGTAAACAAGGCTGGTTTAAGATGTTTTTTTTCAGTAGAAGACACATTTTGATACAGTGCATGGCCAGTGATTATGCAAACTTACGAAGCGAAAGTGCCTCTTATCTGAAACTACAATGCCTGTGTGATGACAAAAGGTGTTCAGTCTTCTCATAAACACAGGTTATGGATTAGACAGGACTGTTATCTGCCCACTCATAACAGTCAAGGCCTAATGCGACATGACAGCCAATCTGACATCAGACACACTCTGTCACATGCAAGTTCCTGTTTCCCCAACACGTGCCTGATTGTGGAAAGGCCCAGTGACAGCGTTTAGCATAATGTCCAAACATTTCATGACAGGGGTGTCGAGAGGCATTAAGAGCCCTTTTAGCATGATAAATAATAGGAGCAAAGCGAGACCGGGCATTGCCTTCAACCAATACAAAATTCACAAATCACAAGTCAATTTATATGAAAGAATTTTGCATCAGTATGATGCATCTTACTTTATGATGATCATTTTAAAATGGCTTTATGTCAAGCAAATGATTCGATCTGCGCCATGCAATAGTAGCATGCTACGGTACTTCTAGTAAGCATTGCTGTACTGTTTGTACGCAGTATGCATTAAACTACATTAGCATTCCATTCCCTATCAACAACCATCTAGTTTCATTGGCTATGTTTAGAACAGAATACTAGGCTACTTCACTGTCAATATGTTCTTCTGAACATCTTATGAATGAAATGTCATACTATCCCTACTACGTATGCATTGCAGTACTAAATTTAGTATGCAGTGAATTTGCATTCCATTCCAAATGTGCATTGTCTAAAATTTGGTCAGGTAACATTAACTGGTTTAATTCAAGTTAAATATTATGACTGAATTAACTTAGTTACACCAACAAAAAGAGCTGTATAAGCGTCAGATCAGGTAGAATAGATAATTAAATGCTCATTTTACTGATGACTTCATATCAACCGCCACGCACACAAATCATAGGCAGGAACATGTACGCACACCACCTATTAAATAGAGGGCCATTTGGATTCCTGCAAGCTCCACATTTAAGTGATGCTCACAGCTTTTTATCCCATGTGACCTTGAGGGGTTGATAGGTAGCTGCTTGATAAAATGTTAACATTACGTGCATCTGCTGAGATCGCTAGCTGAATTTGTCCTAGTATAAACACACACTTCACATAATAAATTAGCCATGTTACGATCCTGATTCTAAAGACAATAAATCCATGAAATGAAACACTTTGTGCTCGCTAGATAACACAAACTGATGAGTATCGTAAAGTGGTGCACATTTGAGATGGTCCTGGGTGGCATACTCCTCAAGGTCATTAGCGTGAGTGTGTGTGTCCTAACATATGTACCAACATCTGTTATAGGAGGGCATTTAGGTTTTCAGAGCCAACCGCTGTTTTCCTGCAATATTTATTTGTATTCCCATCATGCACTACTTTGCCCTTTCTGCAAGGATTCCTGTAAGTGAAGAAAATCACACTATTTACATTAATATCAGTACTTTGTGGTCTTTTTCATTTTAGTACTTTGTTGTTTTTCCTCCTAACAAGGTCATTTTACCCTCTGCAAAAGACAAGTGAACTTCAGGGCACTTGCACAGTTGAATATTTTGCATATCAAATATTCCAAGTAATAGATTCTGTCCCTGAAAAATAATTGAGTACCTTTTTGGTCATTCATAGTCACGAACACATGCATTGAGGTTTTAATGAATGCTCTCTGCGTAAACTACCTATAAAGCCTCTCTAAGGAACAATTACTGTCATTAAGTACTTTGGTATAAAAGTTGTTTTCTCATCAAAATGCATCTGTTCCCGGCCCAAACTCACAGAATACATCAACAACGTATCAACATATTTGTGATACCAACAATTGTGCTATATTGTCTAGTTTGTGTACATGGATTTTCTCTCTATATTAAAATAGTCATTTTTACTTGACAAAGCCAGCACAACAAACACAGCTTTCACACATTTTATTTTCAGTAACAGCTTTAAAGTCCCCTGTCAATAATTTTATCCCTTAAAACTCATCTTTGATAACCAAAATTACATATTTAAACTTTCTTTTTCCTGTGAAAAAAAAAAAAAAAAAAAAAAAAAAATCGTAATGCCTTAAAATGGCTTGAATGTAACTCTACACCCTTGCCTAATTTAATAAACACGAATCTATGAATATGATAATTAGCCCCGCCTACACTCTTTCGCACGAACACAGACGAGATCCACTTGACCAACTTACTGAGGTAAACGCTGGTGGCTTTTTTACAACGTCGGACACATAACGGTAATTAATATGATTAGCGTTTTGCTTGACTACATTTTCAAGCAGCTAATAATGTGTTACTAATGTTACACAAACCATGTTCACACTCACGAGTTACAGACTACAGCTGCCTTCTAACAATCATTATCCTTAGAACCGCTTTGAACAACTCAGAACGAGAAAGGCATAGCCTATAGTTCATCATAACATCGTAATATGCATCATACACCCGCCATATTGCTACATCTACCCGATTTTTCATATCAACAGAAAAATATACCGGGATAGCCTTCTTTTGAGACTCCCTTGAGCGGTCAGTTAATGATATGCTAAAGCATGCCGGCACGTTGACATGATTGGTTACAAGGTTGTTTGCGACGTCAGAAACACCAACGATTTCAAACCTTGGGTTTTTCCAGCATGCCCATCTTTTGTTTAATGCAATTTTAAAAAGAAAATACTCAGCAATGGTGTTGACTTATAAATTTGCACATGGTTTGTCTTAAAGCATGTTAAAAACACCAGACAGATGTATAAACAACATAAAAACATGATTTTCACCACAGAGGCCTTTAAGAGAATCTTTGCTGAACAAGTTTAAATCAATACAATAACCAAAAATGTTTGGTTGCCAATATAAATATCTTATTTTGTTATCCACTTAAATGAAGTCATACAGGTTTGGAAAGTCATGAGGGCAAGTAAATCATGACAGAATTTTATCAGATCATGCGAGTTCATTGGCCAAGCACTCGCGTCTGCTTTCACATACTTGCGTTAAGTACAATACTGCTTTAATATGTCTGGATTGGATCTTGTGGAATCTAGTCTCTGCTTGAGCTAGATGGTTTTTGTTCTTGGGAGTTCAAATAACATTAACTAACCCAAATAAAGACAAAGAGATTCAATTTCATGTCCATTGATATTTTACTAAAAAATGATCAAAATAAATATTTACAATTTTAACATATTAACCTAGTAAGGACACCACTTTCATCACAGCTTTAGAAACCATGGGGAAAAAAACCTAATGCCACTCTCCAGACACACTGAACTTCAATATGCATCAGGATCATTGTGTGTGTGTGTGTGTTTGAGACAGAATGAGAGTAGAAGGCAGAGAGGAAAAAGAGGGAGAAATACAACAAGAGACAAACATTGTGTGCTTGAGTAAAAGTACACGTGTATTTATCAAGAGGTTGTTGGAACAGGAGGAACCATAAATTGCACTTTCAGATCAAATGCAAGTTGAACAGAACCGGGCAGAGAAAGTTTGATCCGTTTTCCATGATGGTGTCCTGAAGCTTTGAAATTGTCCATGTACTGTCCTTTCGTCCAGATGTCCATCGCTACAGTTTCTGGAGAACATGCTAAAGGCCTGAATGAGGTTACACAGTGTTTTTCATAAAAAAGGCCAAAGCTGAACTCTGACAATGGCTCTCACGATACAAACAGTGTCTTCAGAGGCGGTCAGTGTTCAGAACACTTTCTATTCTATTTCTATACACATTTGCGCAATGAAGTTTGATTGATTTCTCGTCCAATTGAATTTCTTTATATCATTCATAAAGACGTCTGCTCTAAAATGAATGGACAAACATTTAAATACTCAATATTTCCATTTTTTTTCAGTAATCACATAAAATCGAAAATAAAATATGCTTCTGTGGAAAAAAATAAAACAGTCTAGAGGGTACCATGGTCTACGACTGCACAGTGATTATGCAGGGCATGGCTTGGGAAAGAGCAGCGGCTGAGATGCACTGAGAGTGTGTGCCACATTCCCGAGAATCATGGGCGCATAGGTCACTGGCACTGATAACATGCCCATGTTATTAAATCCATAGAAGTTCATGTACATCTACATATATCAAATCATCTTTTTAATGTTTTCTAACCATTATTGCGATGAATCATTTGTCTAAAGATGGTTTAAAAAGAGAATTACACTCTGTCCACTACAGAATCGGCTATTTACAAATTCGTTAAAAAGCAAGCGAGTTGTACAGTCTTCTATTTACAAAACGATGTAAATAATTTATTTTACTTATGATTTTATAGAATATATATATATATGAACTCTTCTTCACAGTTTATTTAATAAGTATTCATTAATACCATATCCATGTTAATACCCTCTTGGGCAAACAAATGCCCATTTTTAACTATATTAGGATGTCGAGTTGCGGTGTTTCGGTTTGGCGAGGGTTATGGCAGAGTGTTAGAACGAGCAGATCTTTTTTGGCCAAACAGGCTAACAAGATTCACACTGTTCTTTCTTCCCACCTGCTTCACCCTCAAAGGCAGCACGAGTTCTTTGAATGTACATGACGGAAACACAGAAGTCTGTGCGATAACCATCCTTCATACGGTATAGTGTCTTGCGGTGGCACCCCGGGTGTGTGAGGCCACTAGGGGCCTTGGTTCCTTTCGAAATCTACCTTGTCAGCACGATTGCTCAGCTTGGTGGCGTCATTGCTGTAGGGTCGGTTTTCTGTTGTCTGTTTTGCGGTCTTGTGGAGTTTAAGGCACTTGAACGTTTTTGGTTTTCACGGTAAGTCAGACGACACCAGAGCCAGTCCGGAGCTCTGCCGCAGAGAGGGGCCGGAGTGGACAGCCTTCGGGCAGTCGGGAGTCAGGACGCGCCCGTTCTCGCCCACGCTCCCTGTAATGGACAGGCGCGCCTTGTTCCGCATGGCTTCGGTAAAGGTGAGCTGCATCCGGAGAGAAAAGAGAAGCGGGGACAGAGAGAACAGGAGTCAGCTGTGCGCATTTAAAAGCCAGAGCATTATTATTTGAATGAGTGCACATTATCAGCAAGCACATACAAAACACCAGATTATGACACAGTTCAGCGATGAAGCATTTCAAATACATCTGGCATAGTCCTTTGGAGCCAAAAATTACTTGAAATTAACAACTAGGGGGTTTTCAAGACTATGCCTAGGGTGGATTGGTCGTCTTAAGCTTTGTTTAACTATTCTTCTTTACTCGATGAGAGAGGTTACCGCACTGGCGTGTGATTACAAACGTGTGCAGTCCAGGTACCTCGGTCTTCAGCATGCACAAATATGTGAATGCACGTCTCCGACTCGGAGTACACGTGGAGGAGACAGAACAAGGACGTCACAAACACAAGAAGCTTTACCACGGGCTCACATACGGCAAGCTACGGCAGCGAAAACAGAGGAACTCCACTTACGACTGCCGGGCACCTACGTACATCTGACCTCCTACATCTCTACTCCTTCAGTGGCGTAGACGTTGTAACCCTCTCTATATGTGGCTAAACTCTGAGTGCTGTGGGTGGGACTGGGGCCTGGGGAGGGATGGGGACTGGGGAGGGGGACAGGACTGGGGAGAGGAGAGGAAGAGGGGCGACGTTCAGACTGTTCCACCTTCATTCTCTTGGCTTCGTTTCGGGACTTGTAGCAGAACTCGATGAGGGCCACCAGCATGGCCAGGCCCAGGCCCCCGACCAGAATGTAGAAGACCCCAGCCACATTACTGAGGCTGAGGGCCTGTGAGCTCTTGTCCTGGATGTGAAAGGAAGGAAAGGAACAGGAAGTTAACGGAGCGGGAGCGGAGGGCTTGTACGTACACGCACACACACACACATTCAGAGCACTAGTCTACGAATCTACTCGCTACCAAACACATTCACACACATTTACAGTTTACAGACAAATCAATTCGTATCCTCCCAATCAACCTTTTGCTTGCAGGCTAATCTGAAAAGCTGATGTTTTTTTGGCGAATTCTATAGACAGGCATCAGTGCTTTGACAGCAATTTAAAGGGTAACAATTAGTATGTAATTACAGGAGCTGTTTTTCATTTTTATTTTTGGCTGAGCTCTCAAATGGATTGCTAGCTCCATGTGCGATTACACACTGCGAGTTCTCCGAAACAGGATTTAACTTCTCGCTGTGTTCTAGCTTATCTCCACATGTGCCGCATTTCTCGCTTCACAAAATTCAGGCTTGCTTGGTTTGTCATGCAAGAAATCAATGGTACGCTCAGCTAAATAAACTTGGGACACCTTCAAAAGCCCAGTCACTTCCATTCCTCTCAGGTACTAGGTATGTTACTAAAAACAAGGATATTTATTATTTAGACATTTAGTGTGGAGAAGCAGGGCATGCTGGAACTATATTACTTGGTGCACATCTGAAATCTCCCTACAGATGAGCATGCGCTAGATACTGGTGACTTTCTACCTCACTGAGCATTAGACAACAGTGATGGTCCCAGACTGACCTTACTTCCCGAGTCCTTGGGTCCACACTCGCCCTTATCGTACCACCATTTGTTTTTCAGCTTGTCTAAGATGCCTGATTCGCTCAGTTTCAAAACGGCAAGGTTTACGGGGGTTCTTCAACCGCGCAGAGGAATGTAACACAAATAACATAAATAACATCATAGGACATGTTATTTTATGTTATTCACTCATAACAGCTGACACAGCAGTTGCACTGGCAAAGTGACCGAGCCAATGGTCCCGTTGTAATACATGTCTCTGCGCTCCATTTAGGGGTACAAGTGTTTTAGGGCCTGGCACTGGAGCCACAGACATATGAACGGGACCTTGCTCCATCGCTTTAGGTAACGGGCGCATACTGCCACGGCCTTCTTCTCTATCAACGCTGGAAGCAATTACTGTTAAACCACAATTATTGGCATATACCACAGACACCAACCTTTCTGTATCCCTCTTACCAAGGTCATTTCAATTTTGAAACAATTCCAATCAGTTGTAGTCGTTACTTGTGTGTGTGTGTCTGTAAATATAGATATATATTTCTGTCATGACAACACTGTGCATTTGGCATGGTAATGGGTATGACAATGTTGTATATTTGGTCTTGGTGGAAAAGATCTGCTATGCTGCTGCTGCTTTTATTGCTGCTGCTGCAGAGGAAGTACGGGACTTGCTACTGCCAATACATTCATGACACGCTGCTGTGAGCAAGTAAGAGATGCTTCTGCTGTACAATATAGCGTACATGAATTACCCGTAGCAGATCTATACAGGTGGAGCTGGGGAAGGTGGAGGGTTTCTGAAGCGTGCTGCACTGCTAAGGCAATGCTAATAAAGTATTTTGTAGGTTGAGCATGCAAGCTCATTGGCTACTGATACAACAGGAACCAATCAGCTGTGGTCTATAGATAATGATGTGATTACGAGCAGGTTGAGTTAAAAGACCTATTAGCCTGTGCTATCTAGGGTTTCATGACAGAACTTTGTATATATATTCAAGCTGATAAACATACATACATACAGATATATGCATATATATATATATATATATATATATATATATATATATATATATATATATATATATACTTTTGAAGTCATAATTATATATTTTAATTTTGTTTCCATTTAATTTTTGTTTTTATTTTGTTAAAACTGCCTCTGACTTTAGAATCATGTCTTTAATATGTAATCATAATGCGACACTGCAGCACCTTTCAAAAGACAATGAATGTTCTCTGCATTCCTATAAAAAATGCAGCTAATGCGCCTCAGGAGGAGAATAACAGCAGCTAAAAAAACTGGAAGTAAAAAGACACAACTACTTCAAAGGAGAAAAAGTTTCCTTGACGGAAAACATGAAGAAAGACACACGATCGATGAGGGAATCTGTGCCCAGTATCCACAGCAAATATTTGTGCTCTGACAGTAATTGCGTTCCTTTCTCTCTTCAGGCTAAATAGGGTTAGGATGAAGGTCAGGTATGCGATTGCGCCCCGGCAGATGCTCCCGTTACAGAGGAAACTGTTTACCCGCGTTGGTTGACATAGTGGCTAACCTTCTCACCACCTCCTCCGCTGCCACACTCTCCTTTGTCGTACCACCACTTGTTTTTCAATTTGTCCAACAGGCCTTGTTCATTCAGTTTTAAAACTGCCAGGTTAACTGCACTTCTTGAAACGATAAAACATAGTTTGTCAGTAGCAGCAGTTTGTCATAGTTGAGCAGTATCCAATCAGGTTAAATAAAGAAAAAAAGGGGTGGAAAGCTCTATAGATTAGTCGCCCGTTCCCACCTCACTTCCCCTTAGAAAACACATAACCACGGAGGACAAACCTCTCTTTTCCTGTTTTCATGTTAATTCACACCAGCCTTATTATATGTCTAACCATAATACACACCTCCAGATGGAGGAATGGAAAAATCAATATATGTTCTCTGCTTTAAACCCCCCTCCCCAACCCAAGATACTCTTATTTCCCGCTTTACTATGTACTCAATATTGCTGTGAGATGCACAGAGGGACCTCACAATATTGAATGCCTGTTACTTTCCCTATATGCTGCTTACAGACAGTTTAAATGAGCACTGAGGGTTTAAGCCTCTGAAAGTGCTGAATGAGTTTGATCCTATTCCCCAAACCCCTGCATTCCCACCTTTGGTCCAGCCACAAGGGAGCTGGCAATGCAATTCTGCTCCTAAACACCGGATAGCTCCTTTCCCTACAGTTCTCAGAAAGCTTATAATTCTGTAGGTAATGCTCTATAAATATAAGCATAACTTATTAATTAATGTCATTTTACGAACTTGCTATTCGTCACATAAAATGCCGTCCACAAGTCTAAAAGACCAGTGAAAATGCTTTTTTGCATTTTCTAATATAATACACTTTTAAAAATGTTATTAAATAAATAAATACATTTCTATGATGTGGTCTCAGACTTTTGGACTCCATTGTATAAGTCTGATCTAGCTAATCTATGATCTAGTTAGGGATCAAATGTATATGATGGGAATGATTCAAGAGAGGTTTATCCTGAATGCAGTTTATCCTGAATGCAACATTAATAAACACACAGCCCACAGGAACAAAGAACGGGACAGGGAAATAATGTAGTGAGACACATCTGAGCTGAGGAGGGGAAGAGAAAGAAGAGCATTAAGAGCACTGTGCTGTAGATCTGAAGCCATGTGAATCTCCTGCACTGGTCTGACATCACAACAGCAGGAGAAAAGCTGCTACGCCATTGGATGCTTTCCCCCCCGGTATCATGAGAAGAGTCAGACAGACCACGGTAACTCCTCAACAAAATGGCTGATCCCGGGAGCTACAGTCATCTGTAACTGACTCTTCTCAGCCTTTCTGTACATGCTTCATGCTACTTCAGTGCTTTTTAATGTCTGTACCTCCCAGTTTACATGAGAAAGAGGTTTAGGTAGCGTCAGACTAGGCAGAATATTCACAGGCTTGTCCAAAATTCACATTCTTTGTTAAACATCCAGACATTTCATCTCAAAAATGTAGTGGCATTAACATGCATGCATCAGTTTGAAATTACCTGCTTGAAGCTACATTAAAATAAACAAAAACAAAACGAGGAAAAAAAAACAAAACATGGCACTATGTATTCAAGACCCTTAACTGCAAACAAGAACACATGAGAAAAACAAAAAGAAAGAAGAGAAAAATAGAAATAGGCACGCCAGGGAAGGTGGAATACCATAACAACACGTGACATATTGTTATACTACTCCACCCACCTTAACTGTGAGCCCTTGGGCGTGGCCACCCCGTAGCCTTTGGAGTCCAGGTTGCCGCCCACTTTCATGGTGTCGCAGGGTTTGCGCTGCTCCGTGTACTCGTTCATTGTGGACTCCAGCAGGAAGGCGTACTTTCCTTTGGACTTTCTCACCCGTGCCACACCCTCTGCCGTGGTCTTCGTGAACACAGTGGGCTCGGCCGACTTCATGTAGCTCCACATTTTCTCATAAACGGCAATCTTTGACCTCTGAAAGTTGAGGTAAAGGTGTAGAATGCCAGTGAAGCGTGCAGGGGAAGTGTGGAGGGTGCAGATCTTATTTAACATTTATAAATCAATAAACTCATCTATGAAATATGAATTAATATGCACTTATTATATCTTAATATACAATTAATATCACTTAGTATACAATTATTATAGTGTTCAATAGTCTGAGGTCAGTAAAATTGTTTTTAATACTTTTATTCCGCAAGGACATGTTAAAGGGTTAGTTCACCCAAAAATGAAATATCTGTCATTAATTATTCACCCTCATGTCGTTCCAAACCCGTAAGTCCTTCGTTCATCTTCGGAACACAAATTTCCCATATTTTTGATGAAATCCAAGAGTTTTTTATTTATTTATTTTTTTATCCCCCATGGAAAGCAATGCAATTACCACATTCAAGGTTTTTGGGTGAACTACCCCGTTAAATTGATCAAAAGTGACAGTAAAACATTTATAATATTACAATTTTCAAATAAATGCTGTTCTTGAAATTTCTGTTCATCAAACAATCCTGAAAAAAATCTGTTTTCAACACTGATATTAATAAAAAAATGTTTCTTGAGCAGGAAATCAACATATTAGAATGATTTCTAAGGGGTTATTATGACACTAAAAAATGTAGTAATGATGCTGAAAATTCAGCTTTAACATCACAGAAATAAATGATATTTTAAAAATATATCCAAGTAGAAAACATTTATTTTAAATTGAAATAATTTTAAAACAGCAAAAAATTACAGACCCCAAATATATAGATGCTATTAAACACAAATAAATTATTAATAATTATAGATTTTACAAGTGACATTTTTATATTCATAGGCTACACTTAAATATTGTCAAATGTAGGTTACAATATTATCTGAACCCTTAAAGTTAATTTTATTCCAATGAAAGATTCCAATATATATATATATATATATATATATATATATATATATATATATATATATATATAAAATCCCTGCTATACTTTATAATCAAAACATATTTCCTTAGCTTGCTTTATTAATCTGTGGGTTTTCACTGAATATCTTTTTTTCTTCTAATACAGTACTTGAAGTCTTCTCGTTCTGTAGTCATTCCCTTTCACCCCCCTTAACAAAACACTGGCGCCCTCCCCTCAACCCATTAGCTTTGCCCACTCACCCTGAAGAACTCTTTGGTGGAGCCTGAGTCAAGAGTACCATACGCTATGTCTGTCTGCTTGGCCAGGTCCTCAGCGCTCTCAATGGGCGACACCATCCTCTCCACAGTGAGGAAAGCAGCCAGGTTGGCTGTGTAGGAGGAGATGATGATGAGGGTGAAAAACCACCACACTCCACCCACGATACGTCCAGATAGAGACCTACACCGCCGGAAAGGAAGAGAGTGGAGAGGAAAATGACCATTTAAGGAGAGTTTGAAGGAGCGGTAAATGACAGAGCAATGAAAGAAAGGATAACATTGAGAAAAAAAGAAAAGGAGAAAAACAATGGGTAAAGCAGGAGGAGAAAAGGAGAGAAATGTTTTGTCAGAAATTTAACTGTTAACTGTTTCTAATACTATTGAATTAAAAATAAAATGTAAAGCAACTGTTCATTCAAAAACTCAAAACAAAGACTCAAAATTAAGTAGTTTGAAGCATGTATGATATTTCTTCCATGTACAGTACCGTTCAATGTCAATGTTTTTTTAAAGTCCCCCTTTAGTCAATAATTTTATACCTTAAAACTCATCTTTCATTACCAAAATGACATATTGAAATGTTTTTTTTTTCCTGTGAAAAAATGTCTTCATGCCTTAAAATAGCTTGAATGTAACTCGACACCCTTGCTTCATTTAGTATACGTGAATCTATCAATATGCTAATTAGCCCTGTCTCCACTCACTCGCACGAGCTCAGAGATCCACTCGGTCAACTTACTGAGGTAAACGCTGCACAATGGTATCGCTTTTTACATTGTTTGACACATAACGGTAATTAATATGATTAGCCTTTTGCTTGACTACTTTATCAAACAGCTAATAACGTTGCTAATGTTACACGACTCCCTTGCTTTAAAATGGTCATAACTAATGATATCCTAAACACCACATAGACATATAAACAACATTAAAAAGTTGATTTTCACCACTTTAAAGAAATCAATACTTTCAGCAGACATATTAAATTGACAGTAAATGCTGTTATTCTCTCTACCCATAAAAGAATCATGAAAAAAAAAAAAAAAAAAAAATGATGGTGAGGTAATAAATAACAAAACTTAAATTTTTTGCTGAACTCTTTCTTTAAAATCAGGTAACCAGTACTTCCTCTGTGGTGACTCTACAGAAGTCACTGTAGATCATCAGTAGCTTACGGTATAAAGCTCAGTCTTTCAGTGCTGTGATCTTTTAATTGACTCTGTGTAGGTGAGGGTCTCCTCCACTAAGACGGAGATCTCTCCGACCGGTTGCCATGAAGACAGATTGGCTATTTAGAGTGGGTTGGCAGGGACGTCAAACATGATGGGGGTGGAGTGCTAAATCCCAACGCTGTTTAAATTCTCACCTCACCCTGATTATGCATTATCAGTTTACAAGACCGCAATGTAAATTTATGCAGGCCTGTCCTTCTTTTTCCACTGTCAAGGAAACATTCCTGCGTTATAATAATTAGCTTTTAAGAATGGACTCAAGGTGGGCCGAATCAGAGAACACAGTGTAACATAAAATCTAAAGGCATTAGTCACTGCTAAACACTAACCTTCATGCAGACGCACCATTCAGGCCTGGTGACGTCCGAGTATCAGACGTGCCAGGGTTTGCGCTAACAGCGGCTAATCGATTTGACTTCATGAGACAAAGCCAATTTAATAAGAGCCTAAATTGAGTGGACGCGAAACCAGTGAGTCACCCCTCGGGCTGCTCCGCTGCCCTGCCGCTTGGCATACAGTATCATTCATAAAGACATATGATCCATGAACAAATAGGAATTCTCTCTGGTGCTCATAATGTCATTTCTTGTAATACAGACCCTCTGATCACAGCTCAATGATAAGAATCAAACCATCTCTGTGAATTTCACACATACTCACAAGCACAAAATAAGCAAACTATTACCAGTGTATCCCTCAAAGCAGCTCATTATCAAAGCAGTGTCATTAGAGCTGTGAAATGGGATGTGTTGCTGTCAGTGAAACTCTGCGCATTACTCACTACGCCGCTTTTATGTAGATTTCCCAACGACAACACATCAGTATGTGTGTATTTGAGAAAAAGAATGTTTGGTGAATTTAAATTCTATTCTGAAACATCCGTAGAGGTGTGCTTGGGTAGATTTGCGGAGGGAGTCAAAGAGAGAGAAAGGGAGATGTCAGGAGAGAAAGGAATGAAGAGACCTTGACATGCCGTAGATAAATGGAAAGGTCACTGCCCGCAGCCATAGTGAGCCTCCAGCATTTTATTTATTCATGGCTTCCTCTCTACTGCTCTGATTAAGATTTAATACCTGCAAATCAATTTCTCCATGCATGAGACTAGAGTCATTCACAATCATACTCCACATTACTGATCTCTGCTTCCACTGGCAAATTGGAAAAATAAAAAAGCAAGCTCTTACATTAACTCATTAAAAATACATTCATTCCTATTTGGGAGCAATTTCTGTCTCTTGGCATTGTCATATACAGCATGTGGTGTCTTCTAACACCTGGATGTCTCAGTATGGCCTAAACGTTACAGGAACGTTGATGTGTTACTTACAAAACATAGCTAACAAACGATTTCTCATTGAGAATAGGTCTTTTTTTTTTCATGGGAAATAGTCAAGTGTTTATCTCCATAGTTTGTATGCATTTACAGAGGCTATAACTATAATTTTCAAACATTTTAATGTCAAGAATCCTTGAATATGATGGTCCTCTTTCTAAAAAAAAAAAAAAAGATACACTACTGTTTAAAAGCTGGGGATCTATAAGGCTATCTAATGTTTTTGTAAGAAATCTCTTATGCTCATCAAGGCTGCATTTATTTGATCAAAAATATAGTAAAAACAATAAAATATTATTGTAATTTAAAATATCTGATTTCTATTTTAATATATTTTTAGTGTAATCGATTCCTGTGATGGCAAAGCTGAATTTTCAGCATCATTACTCCAGTCTTCAGCGTCACCTGAACCTTCAAAAATATGCTGATTTGGTGCTCAAGATACATTTCTTATTATTATCAATGTCGAAAACTAAAAAAAATTTTTTTTTCAGGATTCTATGATGAATAAAGTTCAAAAGAACAGTATTTATTTTAATCAATTTAGTACATTCTTGCACGATAATGGTTAAACTGATTATCACGATTATTTTGCTCAAAATTATAATCACGATTATTCTATGAAGAAGGATAATGTAATAATGGCTATTGCGTTCGTTCTTTACCAACCTACACTTACCATCGCTAATCTCAATCTCAGCGCACATGTTTTCAGATCACTAGCCTTCTTCCGCATGTAGCAGGAGCACGTGCACAGGGTTGCCAGATTGCATAGATTAAGTAAAACACTGCAAGGAAAGTGTATCCTTTTAAAGGGTTAGTTCACCCAAACAATGAAAAATTTCTTATTCACCCTCATGTCGTTCCACACCCGTAAGACCTTCGTTCATCTTCGGAACACAAATTAAGATATTTTTAATAAAATCCGATGGCTCAGTGAGGCCACTGAGAGCAAAACCACCGAACCTCTCAAGATCCATAAAGGTACTAAAACATACATAAAACAGTTAATGTGAGTTCAGTGGTTCTACCTTAATATTGTAAAGTGACTGAGAATACTTTTTGTGTGCCAAAAAACAAATAACTTTTCAACAATATCTACTGATGGTCGATTTCAAAACACTGCTTCTGAGCTTTACGAATCTTTTGTAAAAGCTCAGAAGAAGTGTTTTGAAATTGGCCATCACTAGATATTGTTGAAAAGTCGTTATTTTGTTGTTTTGGCACACAAAAAGTATTCTCGTCGCTTTATTATATTAAAGTTGAACCACTGTACACACATGAACTGTTTTAAATATGTTTTTACTAGCTTTCTGGACCTTGAGAGGACCTTTCTGGACCTTTGCTCTCAATAGAGGCCTCACTGAGCCATCGGATTTCATCAAAAATATCTTAATTTGTGTTCCGAAGATGAACGAAGTGTCTTAGGGGTGTAGAACAACACGATGGTGAGTAATTAATGACAGAATTTTCATTTTTGGGTGAACTAACCCTTTAAGGGAAAAGCTCTATTTAGGGGATTGAAGCTCTTTGCATCTGGCAACCACAAGCATGCATGCTTAGTGGAGGCTTGTTACCAATGCAAGATAATGCAAATGCCTAATAATAATAATAATAATACTAATAAAAAAAACACGTTTTCAGGATAAACAAGGAGCGGGCCAATATTGTGACGATTAATTTTAATCAATAGAGAGAAGCAGACATCGTTATCACGATTAAAATATGAATTCATTTCTTATAAAAACATTCTTACTAACCCCAAACTTTTGAAGGTTAGTGTATATATTTTCATATACAATAACCCATGTATACTGTATGAGAAAATATAATTTGAACTTTAATATTTAATAATAAAAACAACAACAACAACAACAAAAAAAAAAACATAATAAAAATACACTTTGTAAAATCTTTTTCTTTTACTTCAAAATTTCTGTGGACCTCCTAGCACCCCCTTTGTGGCTGCCTGGGGGTCCTCAAAGTCTGACCCCAGAATGACAGCCCCAGGGCTGTATCACTCAAAGTTGCGTTTCATGACTTTTTAATGTGGAATCAGTGTATTTACTCAAAAATTAAAACCGCTGGAAACAATGCTTCTCTCTCCCGAGAGTTCCATTTATGACAAAAATTGTTCTCACAGCTGTCCTTTTTATTCTCAATCTCATGCACAACAAACAAAAAACAAGACTCCAATTACCATGACAACAGCAGAATTTAGGGCGCTTGCACCTGTGAGTTCAAGGACAGAGAAATCCACCGCTGCTCTGAGACAACAGCCAAATTATTGTCCACTACAAATAACCTTGCTGACTGGATTCCACTAAAGCACCAATAGTTTTTTTGAAAATAACTCCAAACTTCACTGATTACCATGACACACTCTCTAGTCTAGAACAATACCCATCATGACCAGCTCCTACAATGCATGTCATGCGCACAGTACCCCTATTGCTTCTAACATGGAGAAAAGAGAAGTATTCAGTTGCACTTGTCAGTAAAAAAAATTAATTATAAAAAAAAATAACACAAGTTAACTTATTTGAAAAGGTCAGATTTTATGGCATTATTTCACTTGAAAACAAGTCATCTGACTACGTCACGTGCATTACTTCTAATGCAGCACATAACACATGCTGTTTCGAGGATGCGTTTCATCTGTGTATAGTCATAAATCTAAAAAGGAAATTACAGTTCAAGGGTATCAACTTTTATCCCAGAGTGTCTTTTGTAGATAAATGATTTGTGGGCTGAAATGATCATTTTGGCATGGAGAAAACCTGGGGCAAAGCTTCCTCTGCTGTAGCGTAATCTCCTTTCTCTCATTTCCGTCACTGTTACAGCGCTGGCCTGGTGAGTCAATCATATCCTAACATCACTCCCATGATCTCTCTCTCCTCCTAGCCCTACAATCATTCCCAAGCCATCTGAGGAATAAAAGAAGTCAGTGAATAGAGGCAATTACTGGAGCAAGATCGACCATAAAATACAAAAGTAGGGACAGAAGAAGAAAGCAAGAGAGAGAGGGAGATAGAGAGAGACAAAGAAAGCAAATAAAAAAGAAAACTGTTCTTTGACATACCAGGAAAAAAACATGTTTGTAAAACGAGAGATGAAATCCTGTCATAAGTGCTGAGAGCTATTTTTGACCAACAGCAACCTCACATTTCCCATACATCCCCTCCTTTTATATACACATAACTACATACTACAACTGCAAACACAAGCATTCTAGAAAACATTCGTCAGCTTCACACACACTTGAATAAATATTACCCAGTCAGTGCAACCGAAGCACTTCAAGGACTTGACACTTCAAGAAAAGTCTTATCGAAAGGTTTTATACATAAGGGCTGCAACTCCGTTTTTGATTCGCGACACAATCTAACAAGAAGCACATCGAACCTATGACTATCATTAGCATATCTTAATTCCCCGTTCATCCCGTGATGCAATTTCAAGAGGCTTCATTCACCGCGGCTGCATGTGTTCGAATCTGAAAATGAGTTTTTTTTAATCTTCCCATGCCTGATAGGGTCTGCTGCCCACATGCATTACAACTACAAAATCGCCGCAATAGCGCACATGCCAGATGCTGGCTGTTTCCGAGGACCAGGAAGCTGCTCTACCTGTCTGCATATGACACCTGCCAGCCCGCCTGAGCCAAAAACACGACAGGGAAAACAGGCAAGAGTTATGACCCTGTCCGGCACCATCACACAAGATGCCCTCAGCATTTTCATACCCCATCATTCTCACATCATCCTCATCAATCATCTTCCTTACAAACTGTGAACAAGGAGTATACATGTAATAGAGTGGTGCTGAATGAAACTGAAATAATTACACATGGATTGACTGTAATGTGCAGTGCAGTGAATCAATATTTCAATGGTAAATGATTCAAGCTCAACCTGTCTTATCACACCACCAAAGCTGAAGTGTATAATTTCTGCACTACTATCATCCCAAAAATCAAATACAACAATAAAGGATAATGAACTAAGAACTAAAATTGAGTCTCTCAGAAAAGGACTTCTCTTAAACCAAATATGATGATCCACTTGCTAAAATATAAAAGCAGGAATATATTTTCCTGTATAAAGATTCAATAATACTGTGAGAAAAATATTAAGTGTGATATTATGAAGACAACATCATGATTGCAAAACTGAATAAATGGTTTGTCATTCAACTAAATCCAAATCAAAATAATAATAACAAGGACAACAACAAAATAGTATTATTATTATTAGTAGTAGTAGTATTACAGTTTTTTTTATTCGCTTTAGTACTAGGTGTACATTTTCAAAACTCTTAGTACTAATATCACAACAGATCGTCAAAAGTGCACTTTTTTCAAACATTTCAGCATATTTTCAATTGTCTTAGTACAATACACAAAATCACAAAGTATCCTTTTCACTACACAAAATAAGTATTTCATCTATATAAATGTTTCATTCACAGTAACTGCCTTTCATAATGCTATTACTAATTTTTCATTTCATTTTCAGTTTAATACATTTGTCTATTATTTAATCCAAATGAGCTTAATGGTTAATCAATGGATCATTTGGTACACCTATAGATTTCTATAGATTTTGATTCTATGGGCATAGTTTCTATAGAAATTATTTGCAATTTCCAATATGGATAATCAAATGTAATAAATTATAAGCAATTTGTCTTAGATGATGACCACAATTTTCAAAGTGTGTGTGTGTGTTTGTGTGGTCCTGGTAAACACTGCATTGTGAACCAAATGTCCCAACAAGGATGGTAATACCAGTAATTTTAGACCATGTTTGGTCTTTTTTCTTTTTGTCCCCATGAGGAAAACAGCTTATAAATCATATGAAATTATATTTGCATAAAATGTAAAAATGCAGAAAGTTTTCTGTGATGGGTAGGTTTAGGGGTAGGGTTAGTGTAGGGGATAGAGTTTGTACAGTATAAAAATAATTACGCCCATGGAGAGACCCCGTAAACCACATATACCAACATACATGTGTGTGTGTGTGTGTGTGTGTGTGTGTGAGAGAGAGAAAGAGAGAGAGAGAGAGAGAGATACAGATACAGAGAAATTTGTGAACACAGAGCAGGACAGAGTACAAAGAAAAAGAAACAGTCAATGATTGTATAACATCAGATTGATCAGAGATGCGTCAGAAGAACGGAGACAGATGGCATTGTTTTACATTATAGTATGCCATGTGATACTGTAAACTATAAAAGGCATTACCATGTTAGAGACATCCTTCATCTGTAAAGATCAGTTAGATTCAGTCATATGGTAAAGTGAGAACATTTACTGTATTGGCAGCAAACTCTGTTCTAGCACAAAACCTCATGACTGTGTCATATACTTTACACCTTTTGAAACACAGATACTATTATAAACAATATGGAATTTATGTTAATTATGTAATTTAGTTAATGTAAGTGTATTTTCTGAGTTGGCATCTGTAGCCTGTGTAAATATTTCAGCAACAAGGGTGATTTGAAACATGTATCTTGCATTGTTTGCTATTGTATTAACTGAATGTTAAAAGTACTAAATTGAAGATCATACTGTTGTGTTTTGGTGATTAAACCAAATGTTCTCATTACATATTACAATGATCCTGTGTTTGAAACAGTGATTATGTAAAATGACAATATGTACAGCTAGAATAAAAGCATGAGATCAGGTTTTGAAAGAATGACTAGCTGTGTTACATGTGTGATCAGTTTGGATTTTTGTACTAAGAGTTTTGAAAATGTACACCTTACTTGTGAAAATAGTACCAAAGTGAATAAAAAAAAAAAAAAACTGTATTACTAAATCTGAAACAAATAATAATATCAATATTAGTAATATAGTAATAATGGACCCTTTTCAGATTTCCGGGGTTCTCAGAAGTGGAAGTCGTCATAGTTGGATAAACTTCTAGCGGTGAATGGGGAAAAATATAGAGAGATTGATTACAGCAGTCAGAAAAGAGAAAGATGTCAAATTTGTCATCACTCCCTCAACCGTTGTATTAGAACACTCTCACAACAGCGTTAATTCATTTTTTCTCATTTTCTGTCAAGGTAATATAACACAAAGTATAGGGCTAGATATACTAACAGATTGCGCCAGCGCAAACCCTCATTTGCCGTTAAAAACTACTGTCGGGATTTACTAAAGACGCAGTGCAAAATTAGCGCTGAAAAGGCGTGGACTGAGTTGTTTTTGCGGCTGACCGTATTGCATATGCATTTGTAGGAGTTTTCCCTTTCAGACACAAAATGTATGGGAGGAGAGTATTTAAATGAATCGCGCAACATGATTTACTAATGTTTGCGCTAGTAAATTTACTGGTATTTGCGGCATCATTTAACGCCCAAAAAAACATGTCTTAACCCATTTTGCGAGTATCGCGGTTTAAAGAGCTAATAAAATATTTTGACTTGGATCAATATTTTATGTCTAATTATTTACTTATGTGGCAAGTAGCTGTGTAATAAGCAGGATAATGTACATCCAGCCGGTTGTTATCGCAGAATATACTCCTTCATGCGGATGCAAGACCCGGCCTATATATATGTGTGTGTGTGTGTGTGTGTGTGTATGTGTTTGTCAGATTACATGTAACAAGTTGCGCCTGTGTCGACCCGCACTTGATGAGCATCAGCTCTGCTTATTTGCGACCCAACGCTAATTTGAACTGCTCTTGTTAGATTGCGTAGGTCATTATGTAAATGATTTGACTGTATCTGTGTTCTTTAATTTGCGCGTCAGCAGTAGATCACATGCAAAATTTGCCACTCCCATCGGCGCATTTGTGGAATTGCACTCTCACGCTAATTTGCCCCGTGAAATTTGGCCCATAGTGTTATAAATGTGTTATTTGTTATAAATGTGTCTTACATTTTTTAAAAATGAAAATATTAAAAACTTTACTAGATTTCATGAAACACGTCATCACAGTCCGTGAAAAGGGTCCAAAATAGTAATAATAGTAACAATTAAACATTATTATATCCCTCTATAAAACAAATTAACACTGTGTGAATTTTTTTTTAATTGTGATATTATGAACAACATCATGATTACAAAACTGAATAATCTAAACATGTACTTTTATTAATTATTATATTAAAATGTGTATTTTTTTTCTACACTAACAGGGCAGTGAAAAACTACCAATTTACTTTTTTTTCGCAAAAATATATGCAGATTTGTTTTCATACTGTTAAAAACGCCTATTCCTACCACCTGCTTACGGCCCTCTGGAAAGTTCACAGAACCCAGTTTGAAAAACCCCTGTCTTAGACTATAAACTATTCAGTGACAGATGGGTTTGGCTCCTCTATGCTCCAAGAAAATGGAATGTGAAAATGAATATCAAATCAATCAAAAAAACTCAGCTCTTTGCAGGGCAGTACGGACCTGTGGGATAGGACAAAGTATTTAACCATCGAAAAATGACACTTCAGCTCTTAAATATGCATATAACTATCAAGTGCTTAAGAAAAGGAAAGCAAACCTGCACATTTGAATAACCAGTAGGCGATTAGACAGGGCAGAGGAGGAGGAGGAAAGGACAAGTACGGACACCTGGGTAACGCTGCTGTTCAACTGCGTCATCTTGTCTAAATCAAGAACACTGAGGTAAAGGCACATGCTGACTGAAGAGAATTAATGGCATGTACTAAAGAAAATGAATGGAAGTGCTTTTTCCTGCTGTTTTTCATCGTTTATCATTGGCTCCTATCCAACTCATGAATCCTTATTAGTTGTATGCAAAAACGATGAAGTACATGATTCTTACAAGTCCTAAATGGGTCCTCTTAAGCCAAATCAAAACCATAGGCCCTCTACAGCACTGTGATGTACAGGCTATAGAGCAGAAGAGATAGACGCTATGGTTTTGACGGCTCTCTAAGTACCTGCTGTCTTCCTCCAAGTGCTGTGCTTTTTACTGCTCTTCTCTTCCCCTTGGCCTGTCATGAGTGATTTCTTATCTGGTGGGGGCTGAAAAATAAAGCCTGTTTTTTTTTCTCTCTTCTCTTGATAACACTTCTTAAAGAGCTCTATCGTGGTCATGCAGGTGCTTATTACACAGAGAAAAGAGGGGGCGGGAGGAGGTGTGTGACTGAGTGAGTGAGAGCTGGCGCTGCAGCGAGCCCGTTGTTAAACCCGCAGGCGAACGAAGGAGCGAGAGACAAATAACAAAAACAAACTGGCAGACAAAGTAACAATGAATGACTAGCACATTTCCTATGAGATTTGAGAAGTAGCCGGCAGGACAGACAGGCGATGTGTGGACATCACTGGCACATAGAAATGGGGCAATGAACGATCACATTGTTTCGGAGCACACTGACCCCCCACTAGCTTTACTAATGGTGAAATTCATCAAGGTGCAAAGTGGGATGACACCTCAATAGCTTACTGAGGAACAGGTGAGACAAGGGTGATGTATTCAGTAAATACAGAGTAAAACAAGTATAAGGGATAATTCACCCAAAAATGAAAATACAAAACTGTTTGACTTGGATATTTTGAGGAATGTTTCAACTGATTTTGTTCATACAATGAAAGTCAATAGGGTCCAAAGCAACATTGAACTCCACTAAAATGTATATTCCAAAAAATATCTTGTTTTAGAACATCATAATATCATTTTTGAGTGATCTGCCCTTTTTAGACTGACTTGCTACATACAAATGGAATATGACCATATTGGTTAACACGTTTACATGCACTCTATTCAATTTCAGTTGAACTACAACAATAATTTGTCAAGTATTTAATCCTTCAAATATTGTGTCATGTACACTACCGTTCAAAAGTTGTTGTGGGATTGTAAGATTTTTTTTGTAAGAAGTCTCTCTTATGCTCACCAAGGCTGCATTTATACAAAAATACAATATAAAACAGTAATATTGTGAAATATTACTACAAATTTTCTATTTTAACATACTTTAAAAAAAATAATTTATTCCCTATATGGCAGAGCTGAATTTTCAGCATCATCCAGTCTTGTGTCACATGATCCTTCAGAAATCATTCTAATACGCTGATCTGGTACTCAAGAAACATTTCTTCAGTTGAAAACAGTTATACTGCTTAATATTTTTGTGGAAACCATGACATTTTGTTTTTTAGCGTTCAAAAAGAACAACATTCACTTGAAATAGAAATCTTTTGAAACATTATAAAAGGCATTATACATTAAAATATATAAATTTAATGCACCAAAACAAGTATTAATTTCAGTAAAAAGTAAAATTTTACTGACCCCCAATTTTGAATGGTAGTGTATACTTGGAAAGACTGCAGCTCAACTATAAAAAAGCACAGTAGCTCGATTATAATTGTGCATGTAAATGTTCTTAGTGATGTCAGTTGTGATTGGTTGTTCCCTACTTCCCAAAGATCCAAAGCAGATACAATAAATAAACACTGAGTGTTAATGCAAGTTCTCCCACTTGGCTTGCCTGTGTGTTCTCGGACGAAACTCGTCATCAAATCACTATGGAAACTACAGCAATGACTCTATTTCAGGTATCAGATATGACCATATCAGAGACATTAACGGTGTTAATTTCCACTGCAATATGTGTTTTTCCCTCTCAAGAACTTTGCTCAAGAAAATTTTCTTTGGTGTTTTAAGTTTGCTGACCTGGGCGAGATGTCGCAACCTTGCTGCATGAAGGCTCCCAGGGAGAACCAGAGACTGTTGAAGATCCCAAACTCATTGGGGGGCTGGTCGCTAGGCAGACCGTCAGTGCCCTCCTCGGGCTCCTCGGTGTGCCACTCGTACGGGCTGAAGCGGCTGACCAGGAAGAGCACCACGCTTACGCCGATATAGGCGAACACAATGCACATCCAGATCTCGTAGGCCAGCGGGTCCAGGAAGGAGAAGACACCCGGCTTGGATTTCTGGGGCTTCTTAATCATGATGGAAATGCCCAAGCTCATGAAGGGTTTCGAGAAGTCAATGACCTCCTCCCGGACCAAAGTGATAGTCAATGGGGCCACAGCGATTTCCGCTTTCTAGAACAAAAGAAAAATGTGTTTCATATTAATCTTTTTCTTTAATTACTTCCTGTGCACATTGTTTACAAACAAATCAGACGTAATTGCATTGCTAAGTTTATTTACTAAGCCATTTGACTGAATAAGCAGATACAACACTAAATATTTGCTGAAATCTCATATTTGAACATTATATTCAGAGAAGAAATGAGTGAATAAAAAGAGAAAATAAAGCATAATCTGCCGATTCTCACCTCTCCTCGCATCACATTTTACAACTTCTCTAATTGAACAAGGCTTTGCATATTAATGCCAAAAAATCCAAGGAGTTAATCCAAGAGGCTTAATACTGAGGTTTAGGTTTAGGGGAGAGGGATAAACTAATCAATGCGAAAAAAAAAAAAAAAATTGCTTACAGCACAAGACAGGAAAAACTGTAGAGTATAAAGTCTGGCTGCACGTTTTGCTGCATGGTGAATCCAAAAACTAGATTATTGTTGGTGACTTAGTGACACTTTAGACCTCAGCAGGGCTGCGTAAGACTAATCCAAAAAAGAAATTAAAGTTTCTCATGACTGCCCGACACTTTCAAGAGGAAGAAAAAAAACTGGGTTGTGTTTTCCATGCTCAGCAAAAATCTACAAGATGACAAGCATTGGCTGCATGCAGTGTTCATTAATAAACATCAGCCTCTGAAAAGTTGTTGTCTTTATTTTTTTCTCTTCACCAGACACAGAACTTAACGTTTACTCAATGTGAATTTTCAGCATCATTACTCCAGTCTTCAGTGTCATAAAAATCATTCTAATATACTGATATGGTGCTCAAGAAACATTTATCTCACTTGAAAATGGTTGTGCTACTCAATATTTTTGTGCAACCCATCATACATTTTTTCCACGATTCTTTGATGAACAGAAAGTTCAAAAGGGTCAGTGAGCATTTAGGGTCCACATTTATTTAATATATTGTTTGATCAATTTAATGCATACTTACAAAAAAAAAAAAAACCTCACTGACCCAAACATTTGAACAGTAGTGTAGCACAACGACCAACAAAAAACATATTCCTAATGCTGTCATGCTAAACTAACGTTCCTTTCCATGATTTTGGAAAGCATTCAGATTTGTTGCCAACACACTTTAAGAATCCAAGTCTGCTTCCTGGAAGCAAGCAAAAGTCATCTATAAATCTCATGCTGATTGCAAAAAAGGAAAATAATTTACCCCGTACACCAGCTCCCCAACCATCCCGTTCCAGATCTTTGTCTCTGGGTCCCGAGCTCCATACTTTCCATCAGGCACGATGGAGATCTTATACTTGAAACCAATGTGTTTGGCGATTTCAAATGCCAGATCCACGCAGTATCCCTCATATTGCTCGTTCCCCTCATACATCTCCCAGTTCTTCTTCAGCATTACATATGGCCCTTCCTGAATGAACAAAACAACAAAGTACTTTCAGTGGGCAAGTAAACCAGCAAAATGTTTAAATTGCTGAAATTTAGCCATGCCATTACATTTCATTTGAATTCTATATTCTAAACATGATATATTGTGGAGTTATAAAAGAATAAAGCTGTTTTCGAAGAGTTATTAAAGATAATTACAGCCATTATGTTCACATGTGGCTGACTGATTTACTAATAAAATGTTAGCCATAAAGAAACTATTGAAATAAGAACATATTGCTTTTTTAAATGGAAATGAAATTGAGTCAATATTCTCCCAAATTCCTCTTTTAATCAGGGTAAATGCTTTTAAAGTGTAAGAAAGGGTGTATGAAACCATAACAAAGGGTTCATACAAGCATTAAAATATCATAAAGCACACAAAATGTACACTGTGTACTGTAAATGATTCAAAGCAATGATAACTGACCCATAAAATTCATGACTACAATTTATTACAATTGCATTGCATGCCTTTATCAAACATTAGAACAGGAAACTGCTAGTGCAAAACTGTTCCACGCAATGATGCAGAACTTTGCTCATAACTTTAAAATTTACACTACTTAAGCGTATAAGGGATTACAGTTCAGAGGAAAAAAGTTACATCTGCGCAAAAAAAGCCACACCACGAACACAAACAGTCATTCTTAGTCATCAGTGCGATGTACTGTCATACAATATCTAAAACAATACAGGTGCTGTACAGCAGCAAATAGAAATGTTTACGTGCAAGGAGACGGCAGAACATTTACATAAAAATCCTGAAAACCTGCTACCCTTTTTACAAATATTTTCTAAGCCATATGGCTAGCCTAAAATGATGAAAGGCAGAAAGCCCAGTAGGGAGAATTAAATATTTCACACACAGCAAATAGAGCTCTTCGCACTGAATGTCAACGGAAGATCCGTTTCATCTCAAATTTGTTTGATGTATGAGAATGCAGCCTTCTCTTCAAATCTTTTTTCACAAGCACAGGGCAGTGTTGTTCCTGGGCAGTGTTTTTCTACAGGTAAAAATGTAAAAAGGAAAAAGAATCTAGTGTTTGTCGCTGGTAACGCCTCAAGCGTGGGTGATCTGTATTCTTGCGTATATAGGCAGTCATGCAAAATCATGTTCTTACAAAGACCACATAAAAATTCTTCATCACTCACAACCTCTAAACTTCAAGCATAATTCACCCTAAAATGAAAACAATTTATTCACCATCCGAGTTTCGAAACCCATGATGTTCTTTCCTCTGTGGAACACAAAAGGAAAAAATAAGTAGGTAGATTGTCCAAGTTGCTCTTTTCCACACAATGAAAATGAATGGTGACCAAGTTAAATTTCATTCTATGGTTTCAAAGTCATTATGACTACCTTTATGAAGCCATTTTTTCACCTTATTTTTCCACCTTTATTGTATGTCCAAGCTGCTCTTTTCCACACAATCAAAGTGAATGGTGACCACGGCTTTCAACAAAGATTTTCAAGGCAAGATTTTCAGTTGAATACGAATAGCAATTTAAATTTCATTGTATGTTTCATTGTATTTCATTTTCATTCACCGGGGGCAGTCGTGGCCTAATGGTTAGAGAGTCAGGGTGCGTCTCAATCAGCTCCCTAGCTCATGAATCAGTATATCGTGTACACGAATTCAGGCACTGGTAAGGACAGTAAAGGACACTGGCTCACTACACATTGGGACACTTATGACTATTTCTGGCGACGTGACAACGTCCTCATTGTACAACATCAATACTGGTATTTATGAACAAAATCAGAGCTGATATCTTTCTGACATTACTTGTAATGTTATTTAAAGTACATTAGAATAAATACTTTGCTTGTTACATATACATGCATCATTTCAGTAAATAAATTATATATGTTAGCTAGATTATGTCCTGTCTAGAACTTCCGTTAAGGGAGCATAGTGAGCATCAATGCTCCCTGATTTTCACGGTGTATTGTTTGACTTTTTAGGGACCGAAAGTTTCAGTGCCCTGGAAGGATTCTGTGATTGAGACAGCCTTTAAAATGGCCGACTCCCTGATCAGTGCCCTGACTACTGAACTAGGGAGCACCCTCAGATTGAAAGGCATAACCTGAAGGTTGCGGGTTCGATTCTCAATACTGGCAGGAAATGACTGAGGTGCGCTTGATCAAGGCACCTAACCCCCAATCACTCCCTGGGCGCCACAGCAAAAATCGCTGACCACTGCTTCGGATGTGTGTTCACTACTCACTACTCTGCTCCTAATGTATGTGCGCTAACTTGGATGGGTTAAATGCAGAGGACAATTTCCGAGTATGGGTTACCATACTTAGCCTTCACATGTCACTTTCACATAACTTCAGAAGACTTAAAATATAGCATATATGCTTTCATGGTGGGTTTTTTTTTTTTTAGTCCCCATCCACATTCATTGTATGGAAAATGAGCAGCATTAACATTCTTCCAAACATCTCTTTAATTCCACAGAAGAAAGTCGCACAGGTATGGAAAGACACGAGGATCAGCAAACAATGATCATCTTCTTTTTTGAGTAAACGGTACCTTTAAAATCTGATGCTATTATAAATATAGTATATAGCACAATGGGAAAATGAGAATTCTTGATGGATAACCATTATATGCTTAATGAATGCAAACGGACAAATTACGCTATATATACAAAACCTGCATGCTATAAAAACCTGGTTCTTCTGTTTTGATACACATAATATAAATGCTAAAGACTTCATTTGGCTTCCATGTGTCCATCCAGTTTTCCAATTCTGGCATCACTACAGGTCTTCTCCATTCATGATTGAGTTGCTTATTAGAGCTTGTCTTTGTCTTCGTCCACAGCTCGAATTCTCATTGTGCCTTTCATTTTGGGCTCAGGTAGTATCCATGTTTTTGCCCTCAGTTCTGATTTGTCTCTCTGTCTGTCCGTGCGTCAGTAAGTGCTTGATTTCCCCTCTGCAGAGTCCATCATCTGTTCAGTTTCTTAATAAGGGGTTCTTCACCAGGGGCTGAAAAGAGGAGGATTTGGCTTCAGGTGCGACACTCCAAAACCTTAGCATTTACCAATTATGTGTCTGAACGTCCATTACATCCTTGAATCAGTGCATAAACATTGACAATACTGTAATTTACTATCTCCAAAATGTATAGGAAACACAAAATACAGAATGCATCCCATTCATGCAGTGTTTTAACTCAAACATAAGATTACAGTTGACAAAATTAACAAAACAAATTACAGCCCAAGACACCAGTTCTGTTAACTTTTTGACAGTATGTGAGAAAAGCAGATGATGCACACGGCGTATTCACAATGCCATGGCAGCACACATTTACACAGCACTGTTGAGAGATGCTATTCAGCACACGTAAAAACATTTGGGTTATCTGGATGGACAGCAGTATGACTGACAGGTCACACAGAGAGAAAATGTGCTTTGATGAACAGTGCAGCGCAGCTGTGAATTTCTGCAGTGTTTGCAGATCATAATCTTTGTGTGTGCATGTTATGAAGAAATTCATCGTTGTTGCGAAATGTTCATTTTTTCACCATGTGTATGAGAGGGACTCTTGGTATATGGAAGCTTTCAGATGAAAGACAAACACCACAACTTATTTTATTGTAAAATGTGTCAAATAAAGTATCAGAAAATGCTGCTACTCACCATAATAGTCGTCACAATCACGGTTCTGTTCTCCATGCCAGACGTTTCATTGGGAAGCAATGCTTGATCCTGGGTCAGAACCAACTTATCAGCATCATTCCAATATCCAATCTGGAGATGGGAAAATGACGAGAATGAGACTCTAGACCCAACAGAGAGCAAGTGAATACATGCAAGCCTGCCCATATGGGTAAGTGTGTGTGTAAATGTGCAGAAATAATTTGATGTCTAAACCGGGCTAACTGTTCATCGTTTATCGTACACCTATTTAAAGGGTTAGTTCACCCAAAAATGAAAATTCTGTCATTAATTACTCACCCTCATGTCGTTCCACACCCGTAAGACCTTCGTTCATCTTCGGAACACAAATTAAGATATTTTTGATAAAATCCGATGGCTCAGTGAGGCCTCCATTGACAGCAAGACAATTTAACACTTTCAAATGCCCAGAAAGCTACTAAAGACGTATTTAAAACAGTTCATGTGACTACAGTGGTTCAACCTTAAGGTTATGAAGCGACGAGAATACTTTTTGTGCGCCAAAAAACCAAAATAACGAAACCTAGTGATGGGCGATTTCAAAACACTGCTTCCGAAGATGAACGAAGGTCTTACGGGTGTGGAACGACATGAGGGTGAGTAATTAATCACAGAATTTTCATTTTGGGGTGAAATAACCCTTTTAAATACATTTAAAAATATCTTCTTTTGTGTTTCACAAAATAAAAAAAGTCATATAGGTTTTTGAACTATCATTTTAGGACAAACTATCCTTTAACACTTTCAGAGAAAGTAAACAACCGTTCAAAAGTTTGGTTAGTATGTTTTTTTTTTACTTTATTTCAGCATGGTTCAAAAGTGTCAGTAAAGACATCTGTAATGTTCCAAAATTTATTTTTCAAATAAATGGTGTTCTTTTGAACTTTTCATTCATCAAAGAATCCTGAAAAAAAAAAAAAAACACTTGACACTAATAATAATAAGAAATGTTTCTTGAGCACCAAATCAGCATATAAGAATGATTTCTGAAGGATCATGTGACACTGATTATGCTGAAAATAAGCTTTGTCATTAAATTACATTTTAAAATATGTTAATAGTTGATATTTTCCATCAAATAAATGACTTCTTTCAAAAACATTTGAACAGTAGTTTAAATTTATTTTGTGAGTGTTTATGTAGATGATAAATATGAATGTTGTTGTTATTTTGGTGGCTTAAGAAAACTGTGTTGCTGCATGTAACATTTTGCTGTGGGGTGAAAAACTGTCATGCAGAAGAGACACGAGCAGCGCCGTGTGCCCGTGTCCTTACGAAACCCAGATGAAGGATAGGAGAAAGGATAGCCAGGCTCCAGCATCCGCCTAAAGCGGGGCTCACGACTGCCTGATAAATGACTGCCAAGCCCTGGCGGCTCGTTTCTGTGCTCCCCTCCTTCTCCTTTTCCCATCACTCTTCCCCCGGTGCACTGCTCAACAGCAGCCAGGAGCCGCCACACTCCATAAAGCACGCCAGAGGCAGAGGGCTCCTCATAACTTTAGAAGAAGGTGTGCAACACGAGACTTTAAGGTACGTACATAGCTCTGCTGCTAAAACCACCAGACCATTCAATGCCGACCTTTGTGTATTATTTTAAAACTGTACATTTGGTTGTACTTAACTGCAAAAAACAAACAAACAAACAAAAACTTCTCTGACAATTTTGTCACAATTTAATTGCATACAGTCAATTTAAATTAGCAATATGAAATTTGAATCTAGTTGGGAATCTAGTTGGGAATTATTATTATTATTATTATTTTTTTTTTTTTTTACAAATTAATGTTCTGTATGTGTACGGAACATGACTCACTTCTGAAATGGGTTTGGTATCCGCTATTCTGACCAAAGTAATACTACAGTGACAAAAGACTTATGTTGAGCAATTTTAAGTAAAGCACAGTCGACGGAGGTTTCTTGTTTTGTTCACGTTTGTAAAGGCTGCTTCACAGTGCACACTCTTGCAGCATTGCCATGTCCACTTATTTTTATATTAACTTATTTTATTAGTTCTTTGGGCTTGTTGATTAAGCTTAGCTCACAAAGTGATCACATTTATGGACTCATTAAAGTGAGCAGATGGGGGTCACAATATTCCGGTATTAATTTCAGAATAAAGCATTTCGATTTATTTCATTTTTTTATGTGCTTGTTCATGTTTGCTGTTTTTCTAGCAAGATCTGGCAACATGAATGAGTCAAGGCTTGTACCACTTTCCCTGTGATTTCTTGCACCTCACACACAGAAGAGAGAAACATCTCAGCTGCACTTTAAAATACGTCATTAACAACTTGTTGTTCAGTACGGTTGCGTACACACTGCATACATTTTTGTAAATGCGGTTGTCACTACCTGCATTTTTCGGGAGTTAATTCGGTTGTAACTCCTGTAAATTACTGAAATGTGTGTGTAGAGAACAGGATTAAGCACTAAAAGGTGAACTGGCAACCGAATTTAACTGCAGTGTGTACATGGCCAATGATTCATATGGGTTTATAATGCTTCTAAAATGGCTGTAAAACAGTTTTCACCATATAAAAAGATTCATATATGCGTAAACTGAGCATGCGGTGAAGTACTGTAGGAGATGTAAAAGATGTTTCATTGTACAAAAAGAAAACGCTGACTATAAAATAATAAAGACTCATCAGGATCTCCTGGGATTGTTCTCGCAGAAACAGCTGCATCAAGTGAAGCACAGAGCGTTAAGCACATTGAGAAAGACAATGAATTAGACTGAAATGACACTCGACAGATGTAGAGAGACAGACCAAAAGCAAAGCATGGTTACACTTTCTCAGAATCAAAGATGAATACAGACAGAAACACACTGACAAGCATATTTTTAAGACAGATATACAATATCAAAGTGGACGTATTACAAAAAAATTGTCTGCGGTGACTTCTGCAATGCTTGCGACAAGAATGACATCTTACCCTTCTGGGGCCGTTACTTTTTAATTCGAAAACATCCATTGTGTAGTTGACTCTGCGGCCGTAGTGGTCGAATTGGACATTTCCTGTTAATCCTTGGAGGCGCACCTGGATTACAGTGATAAACAATGTAATTACAGCTTATCCAACCACTGCAAAGCACCTCGAAACACTTTCATTTACACATTCGCTTACTTTCTTGAACTTTAACATCACTTTCTTCAGGAAGTATTACCCCACATCAGTGTTTCTCAAATGGGGATCCATCTAACATAACCAGAAAATTCTTTGAACTGTGAATAAAAATCTTAAAATCTGAAAAGCGATACAGAGCCAAATCATCAGCGACATTATACTAAAAACGGTTGCGCTCAGGACTAAGTATAAATATACTAAAGGCTCATATATTCTGCCCAGACTCTTTTAGTAATGCAGCAGCAGAGCGTAAAAATGTGGGAGAGACAAATTCAAATTTATTTCTTATCTATCTGTGTATAATTAAAAGCAATTAAGTAATTTCCTGCTGATAAAACACTCAGTTATTCATAGTATTTTTACGTTTGACATCTATGTCGTGATTACTGACACATAAATAAGCGACAGTATTTATAAAGTACTGTAAATAGCAAGTTTAATTGAATGTAAATTACTCGATGAGATAAAGAGTTGCTTTTTTATACACTGTGTTATATATATTTGTTTGGGCGGTGGGGTGTTGGGTTCTGAGAACTGTTTGGTGTCATAAAACGGGTCCATGGATTAAAACAAGTTTGAGAAACCCTGCCCTACACAAAATCATACTTCTCTCTCTTGCTCTCACTGTGTCTCTATCCATCTTGTTTTCTGCCAGCTCTCTCCATCCTTATAGTTTCCCCTATTACACCTTTCCATTTCCCCTTTCATTTTCCACTTTCCATCAGTTCAAATTTGGACATTTCGCATTTTTCAGTTCGTCGATTACTGTTCTGTTCAGCCTTGGACCTCTATCACCTCACTGCCTTGTTTTTCCCAAAAGACATTTATTTCAGCTGTCTGTCTTGCTCCCATGGAAACACTACACAAAGCACTTCTTTCCCATCTCATATAAAGCCTACATTTGCTCATCTGTGCATGTGACCTGTTTGAGTGTGCGCTCCATGTCGATGCCCTGGTTCCAGGGTGCAGCGGGGTTGGCCAGGCAGTCTCCAGCGTTGCCCCTGCGGGAGATGTCCACCTTCTGTCTGCGAAGGTTCCGGAAGGCTTCTGCCATCACCATCACGCCATCGTATGTCAGAGCGGAAGTGTACTGCAGAAACAGAGGGTCACTGAAAGGTCAACATATACAGTAATGCTTTAATGGGATTTAAAGGTTCAGTTTGTTAACATTAGTTAGTGCATTAGATATCATGAAATGACAATGACAACCAATGGCATTTCACAGCATTTAGTAATCAAGTTTATATCTAAAATTAAAGTTAGTTAATCTATAAATATATACTATTATTACTATAAATTTGCAATATTTTATTTTATGAATAATTTAACATGAACTTCTAGCTTTCACTGATGTTAACATAAAACATTACTGTAAAGTGTTAATACCCTAACATGTATACAATATATAATGGTATATATGTATATTATTACATTAATTAATACCTTTCAGAAGGATTTTTTTAAATAAAAAAATTATATTCAGCAAGGACACATTAAATTTATTAAAAGTCACAGTAAAGACATTTATAATGTTTTCTATGTCAAATTAATGCTGTTGTTTTGAACTTTCAAAGAAACCTGAAAAAAATATTAAGCAGCAGAACTGTTTTCAACTTTGATAATAATCATAATTGTTTCTTGATCACCAAATCGGAATATTAGAATGATTTCTGAAGGATCATGTGACAATGAAGACTGGAGTAATGATTCTGAAAATGTATCTTCGCCATCACAGGAATAAATTACATTTAACATGTATTGAAATTGAAAACAGTTATTTTAAATTGCAATAATATTTTACAATATCACTGTTTTTACTGTATTTTTGATCAAAATGCAGCCTTGGCGAGCAGAAGAGACTTCTTTCAAAAACATTTAAAAATTGTACCAACCCCTAACTTTTCATACATATACACCAGTCAATTATACAGTTTAGTGGTCATTATGCAAAAAAGAACTGTGGAATGCTGCAAATGACCAATCAGAATCAAGTATTTCAGTGGAATGTTACTTATAAGTGCTTTCCATATTCACTTCAGTGTCTGTACTATAACAAAATGCTGTTTATTCAATATCAGTCAGGTGACCTGATTACATTAGGTTTACACCAATGAAAGCCATTTGTAAGGGTTGAATAACCAAAACGGGGTTAGGTGTCCTCATGAGCAGAGGACAACCAAGTGGAATCAGACAGCGGTCTGCATCAACAGGCAAAAAACAAAAATAGAAAGCAAGGGACAAACCAAAAACAGAAACGCACATGCTTGTCATTGCACATATTAGGAGCAGGCAGAGCATGTGAAATCAGTGAGCTCTGACACAGTAGCTATGAGGCGCTTCCTGTTCAGATTCGGGTGGGTGGGAGTGGGGGGGAGGGCCAGTCAGCTGCTATCGGAGGCTGCCCTGATTGCACCAATAAGTGGCTTGTGCTCTTTCTCTCTGCCTCGCTGAGATAAAACGGCACAGAATGAATCACTGCAGGCAACGCACGGTATTTTTACAAAGGAAACAAACCGCAGCTCTGCATGCGCGTTTGTCCTTTAGAGGCCTGGCGCATCATGCCCTTGTTTTTCATCTGCTGTTGTGTTTTTCATTGCTATTTTAGAGAGTATGACGTTGTTTGTGTCATCAAACTGAGTCAGATGAGGTCACCTGAGCTGCTCGTATATAAAAACACCCCTGTGTGTTCAGACTGTCCTGCTTGCTTGATGGTTGAAAGAAGCCACTCTTGCAGTGCTAAGATGGTTTTTGGTATTCCATCAGCAAATCTCTAGTGTAAGAGCTGGGACTCTTTGTACCGTTACAAACACAACACAAAACACACAGAAAGAGCCCTGGGCTACAACTGCATAGAGGGAGAAAAAGATGGAATGACAGAGTGAGATAAAAACCAAGAGAGAAATAACAGGAGATTGAAGAATGTATTTAAAGAGCTAGTTCATCTAAAAATGAAAATTATTTTACTCATCCTCATGTCGTTCCAAACCTGCATGCTCTTGTTTTTCCGAATGTACACTATCATTCAAAAGTTTGAGGTCTGTAATATTTTTTAATGTATTTAAAAGAAGTCTCTTACGTTCAACAAGTGCATTTGTTAAATCAAAAATACAGTAAAAACCGTAATACTGTGAAATATTATTGTAATCTATTTTAATCTATTTTAATATTTTTTAAATATAATTTATTCCTGACAGCAAAGCTGAATTTTGGTGCTCAAGAAACATTTCGACGAATAACTCTCATGAAGGCACGTAAATAATTACAAGATGTTCATTTTTGAGTGAACTATCCCTTTAAGGCAATGTGTTTATATTTAGTCTACCACAGTTTCATGGTCCAACATTAATTATCAAAGATGGTGTTAGGTTACTGACTCCCGCAGGACAGAAAGGAAGTATTACAATAGTTGCAGTTTAATCACATCGGCTAAAGCCCTAAAACACACGGATTGATCCCTGGAGAAGGTTTGTCCTCGCTAGATGGTGCCTTCAGGACTCTTACAATAGCCTCAGCAGGAAAGGCTAACAGCTCAGAGATTTTATGAGGTTTTGGGGTGTCGGTCGTGCTGCTGTCTGAGACAGGCTTATGGGAGTAGCTTAAAGTATTTGGGATGAAAGAGATGTAGCAGCCAAGTCAAAATACCACAGGGCGGTCTGTGAGAGCATATATGTGGATCCGTGTATGTGTTGACATGATTGGACCGCAGCATCTCATTTACACCCCGCTTGCTAGTCTGTGGACGTCACTCCCCATCATTCTGCTCTGGCCAGTGGTGTGCAGTGAGGAGCAGCCGCCTGTTAAAGTGACGTCCCCTCAGGCCACGCCAAAGGGATTTCCGTTACCGTGGCGCATCACCAGGCGGGGATCAATGCAACCGCCCTCCAAAGAATGTCATCCTCATAAGGCCCCAAGGGGAAAGTGAGTCCCAGTGAAAATGGATCAACAAAAACCTTGCTTTCACAACGCAGACACGCACAGGCATATCAAATCATGAGCAGGATTCGGCTGGTGAGAGTAGAATGAATGAAACAGCTTATGATAATGTAGGTGTATAATTTACAGTACCGGTCAAGGCATTACATAGTGTTTTCTATGTAAGAATACATATTATATGAATACACTCGAGGTTCTGTCTTTGACATATTCCAGTTCTTGTATAAGTAAACAATAAGGTACGAGAGGCTGTGCTGTATCATGAAAAGTCACGGCTGAAGGGCGTTGTTAGGCTTGACGCGAAGCGGAGTGACTTATTCAAGATACCGCACTAGCCTCGAGTACCTTATTGCTTTTATAAAATGGTTACCACATAATACAAATATTATAGGCAAAAATATGTATCAATGCAACTTTCATGAAGTAAAAAAAGTCCTTCCGCCGGAAAAAATATTCCCTGACCGTGAACAGCAACAGAAGTTACATTATTGCGCCATTAGATGGCGGCAAAGACTGTCTTTATGAGTGTGTCAGTCAGTAGCGAAGACTTTTACATTGAAAAGACTGAATTGGTGTGAACACGGAACAAGACGCAACTGACGCTGTCAGTCACGGGAAAACCCCTTAACCGTTAAAAGGACAAGATAATACATCGGATATTTAAACAGATTTTTTATTATGAACATAGAACTGACCTAAAGGAAAATGCTAAATCTGAATGCAGCTATTTTTCTTTTTCTCACAATACTCTTCTACATAATACAGTAAGCTTCAATGAAAAATATCAATTGAGAACATACAGTTTACGTTGCTAAGAGTGGTTGCTAAGGGTGTTGTGTAGTCATACACAGAACCGTTGGGTGAAGCGGTCATAGCTGTGTTTTATCGTGAATAAAACAAAGCTATTGACCAATCAAAATCAAGGACAGGAACTAACCGTTTTATAAAATGTGCAATTCATACTTCTTTTGACCACTGTACATAACGCCATAACATTTTTTTATTCTTTTCTAATTGTGTCTATCCATCTTTTGCTCCTTCCTCCATCAACCCTTCCTTGCTTCCACCCATCATTTCATTTCATTCATTCATTCATTCATTCATTCATTCATTCATTCATTATCCCTGCCTTTCTCCCATCCATTCAACCACCCATTCATCCAACCTTTCCATCCATTTATCCTTTTCCATTCTTTCTTCCACCCACCAAAATCCATCCATCCATGCATCCATCCTTACTTTGTTCCTTCATCTGTCTATCATCCTTTCTTCCTTCCTTGCTAACATCATCCTTCTTTCATTTCTTCCACCCATCCTTCCTTCGTCTATATTTCTTTCCCTTCCTTTTTTACTTCCTTCAACCCATCCATCCATCCATCCATCCATCCATCCACCCTTTCTTCCTTCAGCTATCTATCCATCCTTTCTTCCTTGCCTGCTTACATCCATCATTCTTTCCTTCCACCCATTTATCCTTCCCTCCTTTTATACTTCCATCCATCTGCCCATCTTTTCTTCCTTTGTCTATATTTCTTTCCCTTCCTTCTTTACTTCCTTCCACCCACCCATCTATCCATCCTTTCTTTCTAACCAACCAACCAACCAACCAACCAACCACCCATTCATTCATCTATCCATCCATCCATCCATCCATCCATACATACATACATACATAATGGTGATTAAATCTTTCTGCATTACTCAACCATGACAAACACATATAAAAGCAATGGATGTGATCATCAGACTCTTTCTGGAGATTTCAGAGTTCTCTCAAAGTGTCTGGGGGGATTCAAATGGGACGTTTATGTGTTTATGCTAATTTATCTAGTTTAAAAGTGGTTTCACACTGGACCCGGGCCATGCAACAGTACCTTGGGAGGTGCGTCAGAGCCGGGGTACTCGCGCTGGTCCAACTTGTTCCAGCGCTGCATGAGTTTAATAACCATGGGATTGCTGAAGTCCACCAGCTGAAAGCCTGTCACATTGGCTCCCCCATGCATGAAACGCTCTAGATTGATGTCCTTAAAACCCTGCCAGAGCAAAGAAGGGGAAATAGTAAGAAATACAGATAGAGAGAGAGAGAGGGGAGAGAGAGAGAGAGAGAGATTATTAAAACATAGTTGGCAATGCAGCGCTACGATAAGAGAAATTCCACAAACATTCATATCCAGCTCGCCTCTGTGAGCCAATTCCGTGCACAGCCAGAGAGCAGAGAGAGAGAGAGCATGCTCTGCAGCTCCCAGCATCATTAAAACACTGTCACCACCGCTCACTGGAATACGAATTAGTCTCTCAAATTGACGTATCTTGCTTAAAGAAAAGCGAGGATTAAGAAAGAAAAGGAACGAGGGAGGGCAGGAGACAGCAAGGCCAAGACAACTAGAGAGAGAGAGAGAAGTAGAGATAGAGAAAGACCAGTAGAGTAAAGAGGAATATGTAGAAAGTAAGAGATAAAACATAATATGAAAGGAGGACAAGCTGACAAGGAGAATAAAGTGATAAAGGAATACAGTTTAGCTCACCAAATTTGCCATGATGTAATGGTAGCCTTTGACATGCTTGCCGACACTCACAATCTGTGGAGATAAACCAGACATCGTAGTGAGGGCAAATTCATAACAGCAAATACATTTGTCCCAGCATATAAATGTACAGCAGAGCTGTAAGCCATTGGGAAAGTAGAATTCCGCTGTTATTAATTATTTCTAATCAAACATGCTGCCTTTTCCAATACCGCGCTGTAATTTTCAAGGAATATCAAGGCAAACACCAGCTAGAATATCTTAAAATGACTTTGACAGCTACAAAATGTTGCACAAAAAATATCAAGGGATCAGTTTGTAGGGAATAAAGAAATGTGCCTGTCTAATGTGTAATTTCTGCAATGGAATTACTTGAGGAAATGTATTCTTTGTTCCCTCAGGACCTTGAACATAGTGATCTCTGATGCACAGTGTTCAGTACTGTATACAGACCTTTAAAAATTTTTTTTTAACCATTCAGGGTATGGTGTTGCATAACCTTTGACTCTTTCCCACATTTCTGCTTGATTGTGCTTTTTATGTGACATTGTGTTATTTTTAAACATCTAGAACGTCAACCCCATATTTTGTTTTTCAGGAGATTAAAAGAAACACTTTCACTCAGGAATTTACATTTTTGTAGTTTACTCCCTATAAGCGAAAATACATCTGTCCACCCAAGTTATATAAAGTGTATATATATGTGTGTGTGTGTGTATATATATATATATATATATAAAAATTATATTTCACGTTATTTTTCAATAATACATGCATCAGAAGGTTAAACAGGACACTTTTTATATCGACCTGACAACATCCCCTTATCTCACCTGCTCCAGCATGTTGTTCAGCCTCTCTGCCTCCAGGTCTATGACAAACGTCTTTTCCTGCCTACGGTCCAGGTCTTCAAGAAGCTGCCGGTAACTGGCATCATTAAAGTTTTCGACACATATAGCGCTGACCTGCCAACCATTCTGGCCTGCCTTTTCCATGATAGCCTGTAGTATCGAATAACCTATGACAAAAAAGGGACAGTGAGGCATTTGATCAGCGTGTGCATCAAACCACTGAAGGCTTGAACCATTGAGCCGCGGCTCCAATTTATTCAGAAAGAATGTGATTTGTGGCATTGTCAGTGAGTCATTCCTGCACCAGTGCGGTACTCTCATCTGCAAATACAGGCCTGTGAGCGATCACATGGCACAGATCGCAAGGCGCTGATACGAACCTCCTGTCCTTTCATGCAGACTCATTTTAGGCCTCAATCCACATCCATGGAAGCTTACAATCCCAGAAGCCTCAACAGTGCTCAGAAAAATGGACAAAAACACCCTCTTCTTTTTAGTTGCGTGAAACTAATCTCCTTCATCCCTAAAATAGAAGCCATCATCATGCAGGCGTGTCGGTGAAATTGGAAGTCAGAAAGAGCTGCTTTTGTCACCTTCTCCAAGGTGTGATTGAGGCTTCCTGAGAGCTTCGTTACAGTGATTGTGATTCCAGCTACAGTCCTCAGTGCTGCTTGTACTAATCAGACAGGGATGGTGTTGGATATGTTAATCTAGCTGTTTGAAATAGGCACTCTGAGCCTCTGAGGCCCACTTGACTCCAAGATGAGCAGATGTCCCTGTAAAACGGACCCTTATGGTCACAATCAGAATTTGGCAACGCATCTCTCTCGGTTCTACTATTTAATGGATTAACCTGTGCTTGATCTGGCAACTCTTTAGCTCAATTAGGTGCAGTGTCTGTTTGCACCCTAAATTGCCAAATGGTGAGGTATTTATGTTCATAAGTCTATCATAGATGGATGACAAAGAAAAAATCCACCCAGTAAAAACGAAAATATTTTCCTTACACCCTATGTATATATATATATATATATATATATATATATATATATATATATATATATATATATATATATATACATATATATATTTTATTTTGCATTCTGCAGAAGAAAGAAAGTAATACAGGTTTGTAATGACATGAGGATGAGTAAATGATGACAGAATGAATAATTTTTTCAAAAAAAAAAAAAAAAATGTTTTTAAATATTATGAAATGAATGAGCTTTTCACAACATGAAAGGGTTAGTTCACCCAAAAAAATAATGTAATTTATTACTCACCCTCATGTCGTTCTACATCCTTAAGACGTTCGTTTATCTTCGGAAAACAAATTAAGATATTTTTGGTGAAATCCAATGGCTCAGTGAGGCCTCCATTGCCAGCAAGTGAATTTACACTTTCAGTGCCCAGAAAGGTACTAAAACATATTTAAAACAGTTCATGTGAGTACAGTGGTTCTACCTTAATATTATAAAGCGACGAGCATACTTTTTGTGTGCCAAAAAAAAAAAAAAAAAAAAAACGACTTTTTCACAATATCTTGTCATGGCCGATTTCAAAACACTGCTTCGAATCTTTTGTTTTGAATCAGTGATTCAGAGCACCAAAGTCACGTGATTTCAGCAGTTTGGCAGTTTGACATGCGATCCAAACAACTGATTCGAAACAAAAGATTCGAAGCAGTGTTTTGAAATTGGCCATCACTTGATATTGTTGAAAAGGGTATTCTAAAAAAAAAGTATTCTCGTCGCTTTATAATATTAAGGTTGAACCACTGTACTCACATGAACTGTTTTAAATATGTTTTTAGTAGCTTTCTGGACACTGAAAGTGTAAATTAACTTGCTGGCAATAGAGGCCTCACTGAGCCATCGGATTTCATCAAAAATATCTCAATTTGTGTTCCGAAGATGAACGAAGGTCTTACAGGTGTGGAACGACATGTAATAAATTACATAATTTTCATTTTTGGGTGAACTAACCCTTGAACTAACAAACCAACAAATAAATATATTCATAAAATATTTATAATTTTATTTCAGAAATTAAAAGCATGCATTTTTAATACATTAAAAAAAAAGATAAAAAGACAAATAAACAAAAAGGGCATCAAGACAAAGATATTACAGGCAGGAACTAGGACGTGTTAAAACTGTATTTAATCCATTCATGCGACTGGCAAATGCTTTTATCCATAGCATTTCAAGGTATGTGTTTTATCGGCATGTGTGAAAAAAATCCACAACCCTGGTGTTGCAGCATCAAGCTTGTACCAGTTGAGATACAGCAACATTATGCATTAAATGCTGGTTGAGCAACCACAGTGTTTACCAATGCCCTGATGCTCTCGGGATACGTGTAACTTGAATTAACATATCAAAGGGCTGTACATTATGGCTGATGTGGACATTTCAACATGCCAGTGTGTTAAACAAACAGCAATCAGTCAAGCAGTCTGATTACGTACACATTCACAAGCAACACACTAAACCTGCTCTACTCTCTCAATATCTGCAGACACCTGCAGTATCGATCGACCACTAACTCAGAGCTAAAATTCATCTGCCATCTATTTCAAATCTCAGCCTCTGCTGCTAATAATTCAAGCCCCCAGTGGAGAATCGAGCTCTGATTAATAGCTGATAAATCAGTAGCTTGGGGTGTCATGTGCATATGTGAATATCCATGTGTGTGCAAGAACCAATGAGAACCAGAATCAGCTGCCAGCGTCCTCCCTTCCCCCCTCATCTTCCATCCAGCCCAGCAGGGGGAAGCAGCCCTGTGTGTGTGTGTGTGTGTGTGTGTGTGCATGCGCATGTATGTGGGGTAGGCATAGAGAGAGAGAAGAGATGGAAAGCAGACCATGAAAATGCAGTGAAGTGCCAACCTCTTACACTAAACCATTCATCATGTCCACATCCCGGTCAGATTGTATCTGCTCAGAAGCTCTCACAGCAGACTGAGTCTAAAGCAACTCAGCCAGTAGTCTAAACAAGAACCATCAAGAAAAAATCTGTGCTTTTCAAGACCACAAAAGCACGAATATTGGCCAACCAGAAGCACATAAAAAATGACGATACCCTGAATGTCTTTTCTGACATTTGGCACAATGCTCACTGTAAGAGCAATTTTTCTGACTACTGACCAAGTTTTGTAATGTTCTCTTTGTCTTAAAGGAATAGTTCACCCAAAAAGTAACCGCATAATCCATATTACACTATAATCTCTCCAGTATTTTTCAAACACCTTCATCTATATCAGTCTTGAGTTTATGCCTCATTCAAATGTACCCTTTTATAAGTATAGTTCTATATACTTATAAAAGGGTATAAGTAACTAAGTACAGTCATTTTTAAACATAAATATGAATTTAAACAAAAATATGAATTATTATATTTTTTACTCCAATCATTAATTTATATGTATATATTTATATATGTATAAATAATCATAACAACACATAATAATAGCAAAAGGAATAGTTATTATAACGAATGTTATAATTATTGTTGTTAATAATAATAATACTGTTAATAATAATAATAAACCATTATATATTAAATCAATCATCATTTTATATTATAATCACACTATATATATATATATATATATATATATATATATATATATATTTCAACATTAAACAGCCTACTTTTTTCCCAAGCATTATTAATTTATATATGTATATATTTTTTTGTAAATAGGAATAGTTATTATATTACTAATATTGTTATTATTATTATTATTATTAATAATAATAATAATAATAAACCATTACATATTATAAATACACATTATATATAATAACACACTCCATATTAATACACTGCTTGGCAATCAACAGCCAGTTTTTTTTTTATTCTAATTATTAATTTGCATGTATATATGTATATAATTATTTATAAATACAAATAACGATAAGAACTATTTTCAAACTATTATTATTATTACAAACAACAACAATGTATGAATAATAATCAAAATAATAATAATACAATATTATTATAATTAATGTATTATTACTACATTTTGCCTTCTTTTATAATATTGCTGTTGCTGCTGCTTAATACATGCAATAAGCCTCTCAAGGCTGTGCATTACAGTAAGTATCACCAATAAATTGTGTGGAATGTATTTTTCCAGATAACAGTAAATCTATTTTTAAACATGTTTTACAAGATAAAAGTGTAATGTGTGGAGGAGGACATACCGCAGTCTGTAGTTTGTCCATCCTCCACCTATAGATTTTATAATGGTTACAGGCACAACATTAAAGTGGATGGGTAAACATCACTTATCTGTAGAAAATTCACTGTAACGTGCAGTCTCTCTTGCGGTTCTAGTCTTATTTACAGTATAAGCACTTGATAAAGTAGATACAAGGATTTCGAATGCTCTGATTTTGCTAACATTTCCAAAAAATATTTGATTTAGCTCACCATATGGAAACTTTGCAAATAAGTGGCATTTGGGATGTGAAAAAAAACATGCCTGTGGCAGATGTGAAGGACCAATCATAGAAACTCCAAGAAATCTGCATGTCAGGGACATCCGTGATATGACAGAGAACAGCACATCTTATACTTGCACGAGACAACACAGATCAGATCAGTTTATTTATAGGATATTTTGCAATGAGCCCTTATGAAGTACAGTCTCAGATGATAGGAGGATATTGTGCTCATCTTTCAAAGAAAGTCGGTGCATGCATTTCAGAAGTGTCTCAGACCTAAATCCACAGCTCACCTCCGGGGCTCCTGGGATAGTCTCAGTCTAACACAGCAGAACAAGATCAGAAAAGAAAAGACATTGATGGAGAGGACAGGGGAGATAGACAAGCAAGAAAGAAAGAGAGTGGCTGTTTCTGGCCAACAAACTGCTCATTAGTGTAACAGGGAGTTTAAGACCAGGCCCCGTCTCCAGAGAATAAGGCTCTCTTTTAATAACAAGCTCCCTGGAAATACAATTCTGAGTGGCTTATCATTCCTAGTCACCTGACTCCATGAGACAACCAATAAAGTAGTAGTTATATTGATTTAGGAGACAAATGCTCCTCAACATAGCTGACAGTAATCAACTTCTACATTTACATTGTATATCCAATATGCTCATCCACACATTGATCCAAACCTGCATGTCTTTCTTCTGTGGAATATAAAAGGTTTTTGGTGAAAAAGTATTGCATATCATAAAATTAAACTAAAGACTTCAAAACTATACTCCAAGTTCTCTGAAGTCATATGACAGCTTTTTGTGAGGAACAGACCAAAATTTTATTCGTTATTCACTAAAAATCTTGCCCTAGATCTTTTTAGAAAGTCATATCTTTTTAATGAACCATTTACTCTGAATTTAGTTCTGAATGACTCCTTCCCAAATAGGAATGATTCTGTTCTGAAATTGACTCACCGACAATGACTCGCTTATCCGTTCGCAAAAACTAACAGACATTGGAGAGGAAGATTATCAGTGAATAAGTACTTAAAGGGTTAGTTCACCCAAAAATGAAATTTCTGTCATTAAGTACTCAACCTTATGTCATTCCAAACCCGTAAGACCTTCGGAACACAAATTAAGATATTTTTGATGAAATTCGTTTTTAAAATACAACTTAAGACACACCTGTTTGCCAAGGCGCATCCCTCTTTTTGATAATTAATTTTTTTTTATTGTTAATGTGTGTATTATTGTTATTGTATTAATGTGTTTTTATACTGAGATGTTGTAAAGCACATTGGTCAACATGTGTTGTTTGAATAGTGCTATACAAATAAAGCTGACATTGACATTGACAATTCAATCAAGAGGTATCCGAACCACACATTAATGAATAAATTAATATCATTATACCACAAATAATGACGTAGAGCCCATAAGCGCTGCACTGTCTCTAAAATGTAAACAGCAAAGGAGAATGACAGAGTAGAGAAGAAATTGTTAAATAAAGTCATTATTTTTGTTTTGTTTTTGCACACAAAAAGCATTCTTGTTGCTTCATAACATTAAGGTTGAACTACTGTAGTCAGGTGGACTATTTTAATAATATCTTTACTACCTTTCTGGGCCTTGAAAGGTGCAATGATGTTGCTGCCTACGTGTGGTTCAGAAACTTCTCGGATTTCCTAAGATGAACGAAGGTCTTACGGGTTTGGAACGACATGAGGGTGAGTAATTAATGACAGAAATTTCATAATTTTTGTCTGTTCATCACACAAGTTATTGTATGGAATTAGAAGACTTTGAATACAGTGCATGACTTATATGGACATCCTTTTTAAAGCTTAATCTCCAGTCCCCATTCATTGTAACTGCATGAAAAAAGAGACCAGTTAGATTGGTAAACCAGATTAACTGGTTTATTAAAAAGAACTGACTTAAAAGAATGATTTGTTCTGAAACAGATTGATTTGCTTCTCAAGTTTGGCTCAGTAACTCAAAAAACTAAATTTCAGTCTGTTGTTATACAAAAATTGTATAGCTTCAGACTTTTATGGGGCTTTTTGTAGTAATTTTTGTCCTTTTTGGAGCTTGACAGACGTGGTCACTGTGAACTGCTGCTGAATATGTGAAGATTCTTTAAAATGTCTCTATGTGTTTCATAGTAGATAGAAAGTCATGCAAGTTTGGAACAACATGAGATTAGCATTTTCATTTTTGGGAAAGCTATTCCTTTAAGACATTATGCTTAGTCATTTAACATTCAAAGCCAATATATACACCTATTAAACACTTCCACTGGCACTTAACATTTCTCTGATCTAACTAGCAAATGGATATGTGCATTAACATGAGTCAGTGTGTTTCTGAGCTTGTTATTGTCTTACCTCTGTCGGTATCGTAGAGAAAGACGAACCGATTCCAGTCGTAGTGGTCTAGTAAGCTGAGAAGGGCCCCTCGTATGGATGGCCGCAGCTGTAACACAAACTGGCTCTCGCCCTCGGTGGGGAAACTGGGCGTGATGAGGGAGATGTGTAGTGCGCCGCAGAACGAAGTTAGCGTGTGAACCGACCTCTTGTCGTACAGTCCAAAAATGGCGAACACACCCCGCGAGTACTGCGAGCAGACTGCAAAGCACAACAATAAAGAGGAAGAGAGAGTTAGATGCTTAAAACATTAATTACACAAAACCTGAGGGAGTACTGAACATTTACTTGACTTCAGAGCATTAGGACCCAGCTTACATTAGTGTTCTGGTATAGGGCTTTTGCGTAGGAGTTCAAAACATTAATGAAACAGCCTGGGAGACCCTTCCACCACATGAACAAGTACATTTATTCTCTACATGATTTCTATTACCAAGTCAGCTAATTAAGAAAACAAAATACAAAATCCATTGTTTAACACAAGGAGGGCAATAAAATCTAGAGAAAGTTATTTGTAAGCATTTTTCCTCATCTCAATCTCAAGGGAGTTTCTCATCTGGCATAGAAGCCCTGGAAGTTTGTGATTTGAAATCTGCTATCTTTATTGGGACAATAAGACTAAGGTTATTTTTGAGCCAATCACCTGAGCAGTAAATATCATGCAAGTATTTACACTGGGGTATGACAACACTGATTATATTAATTAGCTATTAAAAAACGTGTAATAACCCAATAATTATTTTCATGTTATGGCTATATACTGTATATGCTATATGATAATGAGCTCCACGCTTTTTGTCTCTGTTTTTGCAATTCTTAGAAACTTAAGTCGCTACTGAACACAACGTCTGATCTACTGCCTCAGTCTGAAGTGAGCAGTTAAGCAGGCCTGTCTCTGAAAATGTCTCTCATGTCTGACAGTCTTGCAGTTATTGTCAGCTTTCCCCTTTTCATATTTCTTTCTTGCAGCAAGTCCGACTTCTCAGCTTTGAAGCTTAACTGAGTTACGCTAATGGAAAAACCACCTGGCTTTGATGATTTTCGCTTGCCTGTTTCTGTTCCGAACAAACAGCCAAAAAGACAACGGCATGTCAAAACTAACAACACGTTTTGTACGCTCACAGCAATGAGGGCATTTTTGTCATTGTACACATGTAGGTTCGTCTAATCAATGGTATCATAATTACATATTGCTGAAGTGCTTTGTTGTACTTAGTTATTTTTGTATGATTCTGATTGGCACTAGCATGTGTCTGAAAGTAATTGTGGATTATTAGCAGGATCTTATTGTGCCATAAGTATAGGCTCTTTGATCATGGATGTGCTAAAAGCACTATCTCCATGACTGCACAGACTACATCTGCCTCGGATTGGGGGAAGGGAACAGAAAGACACCTGGATCTGACGGTGGGGAGCATCATTCCCACAGAGAAGCAGAGGCCAGTCACACACACACACACACACACACACACACACACACACGCGCGCGCGCGCGCGGTTTCGCTATCTTTGTGGGGACTCTCCATAGGCGTAATGGTTTTTATACAGTATATTCTATCCCCCTACACTAACCCTACCCCTAAACCTACCATCACAGAAAACTTTCTGCATTTTCACATTTTCAAATAACCATCATTTAGTATGTTTATTAATCCATTTCCCTCCTGGGGACTGCTGGTTGGTCCCCACAATATAGGTGATTTCAAGTTTTACTATCCTTGTGGGGACATTTGGTCCCAACAATGTAAGATAAACTTGTACACACACACAATACATTTATAAGCGGTTTTCCTCATGGGGACCAAAAAATGTCCCCACAAGGTGAAAAATTTCTGCTATTACCACAAAATGTCCCCACAACATAGGGCTTACCAGGACCACACACACATACTCACACACACATACACGCACACAAACAAACAAATATACATGCACATTTTTATATAAAGAGCCAGACAAGAACATACAGTGTTTCTGAAACTTTTTTTGTCTTATGCACATGTAAAGCCCCATTATTAAGGAACAAGTACTTCTTCATTGAAAAAAAAAAAAAAAAATCATACAGCACTATACTTGATATAATTGATATAATATCATCAACAATATTATTAATAGAGAAAAAACTCAAACAAGAATAACATGTATATTTGTTGAAAAGTTTGGGGTCGGTAAGGTTTTTTAAATGTTTTCGAAAGAAGTCCACAAAGCTGCTTTTATTTCATAAAAAATGCAGTAAAGACAGTAATATTATTACAATTTAAAATAACTGTTTTCTATTTTAATATATTTTAAAATGTAATTTATTTCTGTCATGGTAAAGCATCATTACTCCAGTCTTCAGTGTCACATGATCCTTCAGAAATCATTCTAATACGCTGATATGCTGCTCAAAAACATTTCTTATTTTTATCAATGTTGAAAACAGTCGAGCTGCATAAAATTTTTGTGGAAATAGAAATGTATTCTGCCACAAATGCCATAAACACAAGTTTTAAAATACATTCGTACATTATTTTCTCTTTCCTAAAAAAAGAACAGAAAAATCATGAAATGAACAGGCCTATTATTTTTATCTATTACAATTCAGTTTTAAATAATTCAATTTATTATTTTTTTTAATTGTATAATATTATTATTATTATTTCCCTGGTTGGAAATCACTGCTTTAAGAACAGTGATGTTTGGTCTCATTATATATACCCACAAGTGGAAACCACAGACACACACACACACAACTCACACATTGTCATGCCCTTCAACATCTGCACTCCACTTAAACAATTTTGTCTGAGACCTGCATACCAAGTCCAAACCCCATAGGCTAGATGTTTATCCAATCAGGGAGAGAAATAAGATTGCGGCAAGATTTTTCACACTGCAGTCGCTCTGTTCCACCTGATTTGCACAGTTAACCCTCTTATGAATGCTGCTGAATACATTCTCTCACAGTGCATGTCACACCACATATTCCAAATGAATATCAGCCCCAAAACTGAGCACAAAGAGAACAGAATTGTTTCAACTTCCCCAATTTTTCCCCCATCCTAATCCACATTGCACCAGGACACAGAAAACCGTATTCCAGCATTAACAAAACTAAATTTAATTGATAGTTTTTTAAAATGTCTGTAAGCCAACCATATTTCTGAAATGAAATATAGTTCTGTGGCCAGTATAAAATTGAAATGTCTAGGGTTGTTATCTATGAATGAAAAAAGTCTGTGTATGAATGTAGTACTGTGATGAAGTACTGTATATACTGTATATATAATACTGTCAGACTACACTAAAATACATCAACACACTCTGTTATGAACTGTAAGGACCTGGCACCATTGTTGCTTTAAATTAATGCTTGTCGGCTGATCGTGACATTATATGCATTCAAAACAATACAGAAGCGCTGCACTGAATAGCTATAAAACACATATTTGAAACTGCTTATCTTTATTGGGACAATACATATTTGCCAGAAGACTAATTAATCTGGGGCATAAAGCAAAATGACATGATGACAACACTGATTATATTAATTAGATATTAAAATCCTGGCCAATAATTAAGTATTAAAGTATTAAAACTCTATATTTTAAGAAATAAAATTACAAATATAAATACTTCGATAAAAACTACAAAGTACAATTAAATGTTTAAATGAATTTAGGCATTAAAACATTATGATGTAAAGTATAAAAATTGATATTCACTTTGACATTCTGGATTTTCATTTTGACATTTGCTAAAGATTAATGTTAGTAAATTATTGCTTTTAAAGGTTAACTTTAAGAGTGCATTAGATGTAAGTATCTCTACTATCTAAATACAAACAATATTAAAATTGTCTGATATTAATTCAATATCTACCTATAAAATAAGTTTACAATTCTAAAATGCTGTGATATTGGTTGATAATTGATAATGTAGCAATATACTGTACATGCAAAATATAATGTGACTGATGGAGACATGAGCAGAGAAACTATATAAATATGGGACCTTTTGTAGAATCACCAAAAAATAAGGATGTCTTGGTCATCCTATAGTGTCAAATGCATCATCAATGACATTGGGAATTCAATGTTTTTGTAAAGTAGGTGTTTCATGACCAGACAGGCCTTTGGGGGAATTTTTTTATCTTGTCTTAGCCTCGAGACTACATAAAAGACACTTCCTCTATCTGCAGGGCTGGATATCTTCTAAAGTCATCACATATCTCCCTGGGGAGAAAGGAAGTCGGGGTAGGGTGGAGGTAGTTGCGCTAAAGGGGACATGGAGGCTGCTTGTAGCAATCAAGACCGCAATTACGTTAGCAAGATTCGCATCAAACGCTCCTCCAATCCAGCAACCCCCTCTCAACAAGCGAAACTCCAGTTTAGTTGTTTTCTCTGTCAGCCCGACCTTTTTAAAGGGACCACATCTGTTTAGGAAAACAACCCAAGGTAGGTTTTATTTGACATTATCAAAAAGCCAGAGCTCAGATGCCCTTTTGTGTGTACTCAGGATACTGTAAACACACAGCGTTTCAAGTGGAGCTGTATGTTTCCCCTTAGGAGTGAAAAAAAGGGTTGGTTTTTAATAGGCTAGATTTTATCAACTGTTCTATTAGAAATCCGTTTGCGACGATGCAGCTCAGTGATTGGCAGTTTCCCCACTGCAATGGTCCATTTCGCTATGGCTCACACTAACAATGGCCCCTAAAGCGCCTCCACCAACATTCCACACAAATGAACAAGCAGGTCAGTGCAGTTATCCTGCACTTCCATAATCAATGCATGTCTCTGTGTGTGTGGATTGCACAATCTCCATTCTGTTTTATATAACATCAAGAACATTTAAAGGGGCGGTTCACCCAATAATCAAAATTCTGTCATTATTTTCTCACCTTCATGTCATTCCAAACCTCTATAACTTACTTTCTTCTGTTCTGTAGAACACAAAAGAATAGATTCAGAAGAATGTTTTTGTCCATACAGTGAAAGTCACTGGGGTCCAAAACAACATTGGACTTTTATGTATGGACTAAAAAAAAAAAATACACATTTTCAAAATATCTCTTCTTTTATAACACCATACAGGTTAAGAATGACATGAAGGTGAAAAAATAATGACAGAATTTTCATATTTGGATGAATTTCCCTTTAATCTGACCTTGCCGTCTTTTCAGAGGTAGCATTTTTTTTTTTTAAACTGACCCAAACAGAGGCATTTTTATGACATGCTTAATTCTGTTTGGGCTTATAGCCAGACGCTTGACATCACCAATACCTAACATGGATATTTTACAGGAGTGTTTCAGGTTAGCATCTGTGCATCTGCGAAATAAATGTTCCCCAAAGGCAAAATAAATCTGCTTTGCTCTAATTTATTTGATCTATACAGGATTCTCAAACAAAGTGATTTATGATGCAATAACGGTTTGCAGGTCTTGCCTTCTGACCCCGCTAGTCAGACACCTAAAAAGCCTAGCATACGTGAGGGGCGGGATAAGTGAGGCTCGACTGGCTCCTGATTCTATGTAAACCATGAACTGCAGAAAAACAGATCCCGCTTTCCGCTTCACGCTTCACCGCTGCTGACAGCTTCACTCGCAGTGCGCTTGACTTCATCTCCCACAATGCCTCTGGGACAGAAAAGATGGATTAGGTGTCCCTGTCTGCCTGGGCTCCTTCAGACCAGAACTTTAAAGATTATGACAAGAAAATATGGAAAAATAAGGCAAAAAAGAGCATCCATTTAATAATGGAGAAAACTGTAGAAAGGTGAGTTAAGGTGAGGGTGAATCTTGATTTCATACCATTTTAAAGGCGGTTTGATAGGAAGTTTGAGGGCAATGGCTCTTATTTCAGCATCCTTCAGTGCATGACTGCTTTATCAATACTAATGGCCTAACCCGTCCTCTGGTCACATGAGGAAAAATAACCTTTCTAAGGGCTAAACTGCTGCCTGTCACTACATAAGAGATATGGATATTCGCACTACAGAATCTACTTGTTTCCCCCCCCCTTTATTTTATTGTCGGGTGACTGGGTAGTAGTGTTGTCAAAAATATCAAAATTTCGATACGTATCAATCATGAAATATCTGAAACGATCCTTTCTGCAGTATCGATACACCAATACCAGCTGCACCTTCTCTCACATTCAGTCTTCTCATTCGCTATGGTTAAATGTGTTGGTGTGTTTGTGTCTGAAATTCGTCATGGGATTGCGCATAATTCTACTCATGGCCACAGATTTCATGCACACACATAATAAAGCCGCCTCTGACATACAGCTCACAAGTGCCAAATTGAGCTCTTTTCCCGGCTTATTAATGGTCAAATACACAAAAATAATGTCACAATGCCCATCTCGGTAAGTTTTAATGTAAACGCAGTCGGTTATGTAACAGTTCAGGACGAAAACGCATGTGTAACTTTATTTTGGATCTGTGTGTGCATCAAGTCTTAAAGGGACAGCAGCCTAATAAACATGCCACTCTCATATTAATCAAACAAAAGACAAAGAGAAAATCACTTCCTGCTCTTGACTGATTAACTGTAATTGATTAATCTGTATTTAATTTTTACAATGAAGATTATCCAATGTTATTTTAAATTTGATTATTTTCAGTTTCATTATTCAGTTTCTTACCTGAATACTGCTGTTAGACCTGAAAATTATCTATTGTATTATTCTAAATTATTCTGTTGTATTTATTATCTGTGCTATTGTTAGTAATTTATGTACTTATTTTATTGCTGTTTTCATTTTAAAATCAGTTCACAGTTTGAAATCAAGCTACCCCATTGTAAAAAAACTAATACATTGAGTGAGCAAATATTTATGTGAGATAATTGTAATGGTAAATGATTAACATTTATATATGAATAAAAGCTTAAATTAAAATCTGTCATCATATAAAGATATTATTAATTAGCTAGACTTTCAATTAATGGACAAAAAAAAATCTCTATTTGACAGTATATGAAGTATTTTTCCCCTGTGGTATCGAAAATACTTTTAAGGTATCGTATTGAAGTTATAAATTCCAATATCGTGACAACACTACTGGGTAGTGATGTTCCATGGGATTAGTTGTAACATTATTAGTTTAACGAATTAAGTTGCAGTCACATTAGCGAAATTTTGAGGGCAAAAATGATCCATTGTCTACTGTCAACAGCTTAGCAATGTATAAGGCAAAGCTCACAAAGACGTCACTTTCAAACCAAGCAGATTTCTGATGATCGGTGCAGCGAATCCATGTGAACAACTTCAACCCAAAGCGAAATCTGCATAGGGAAATGTTTTGCCTTCATGGGATATTCCTGATTGTGTGAATTCCTATTGAAATTACTGAATATCTCCAGCAAACATTTGCCAAAAACAGTAAATGTGAACGCACCTTTAGAAATGAGCCAAAGGAGTGAAATCACATGACAGTATAGGTGAAATTCAGTGTAAAATTTTGATGCTTATAGTGTATTTTCATGCTTATTAATGTCATTAATGTTAAATGTCAGAACAAATGTCATTTGAATAATAAGAGTCTTTTGTTTGATTTGATATAAAACATCCACATAAGCTTTTCATGTACATGCTTAAAATCCAATCCTATCCTCTGTTACTTAGTTACATCCACTTGATAAAACAGATTATATTTCCAGCATGTTTGATATTTATAGAAAAATCATAGAGTGGCTTATTGTTTTTTTTTTTTTTTTTTAAATGGGAGACGTCAATGCACAACTGTATAGACAGAGACGAGAAAGAGTGTTGGCGTCACTCACTCACTCAAATGCGCACTGTGACTAATGCTGGGTGGCAAATGAATAAACTAACACTTGTCAGTGACATTTACAAAATTCGTCATCACAGGCATTAATGGCGAGAGGCGAAAGAGAGAAAACATTTGTGCCGTCTCCTTTGGAAGCAACGGTAATAATCACATCAATGAAGCTTGAGGTGTACACCTGTAACATTAAGCACTGCAGTTTATTCCCATGACCTCACATCCTGTTGATGTCAGTTTGGAAATACATCTCGTCCTCATGGACTGTACCAGATTTGCCAGTTTTTGCTGTGAGATATACCCCCCTCTTCTACCAAGACACTTGCAGGTTCTTGAACACATCTGGGGGGACATATGGCACTGCAAAGACAATCAGCTGTCATTCCTTTCTCCCTGTAGCAATGTCTTAGGTGTCTTACACCGTGTCTACACCAGACGTGACCATTGTCGTGTCGCATCGCGCTGCAACTGCTAAAAACTGTCTACACTGAACACGACAAACCGCCCATTGCAAAGCACTTGGACTATGTCAGAAATAGAATGGGGAATCCATTTACTGATGGGAATTTGTTGTGTCACGTCATGCCGGGCCGCAACCAGTGTAGACAATATCACGCTCACGTCCGGCGTAGACACAGAGTTACATATGACTCATATGCATATGACTGCCTTCAGAGAAAGACATCAATGAATAGTTATACATCATCACACCATAGGCTCCACCCACTGGCATTCAGTCACTTAACGGCTGACATTTGCCACCCACTTAAGACAGATCATTCCAGACAGAGGATCAGAATGAAGAATAAAAATAATTGCTTAATATTTTTTATAACTGTGATACTTTTCAGGATTCTTTGTTGAATAAAAAGTTAAAAAAAGAACAGCATTTATTTAAAATAGAAATCTTTTGTAACAATATACACTACCGTTCATAAGTTTAGGGTCAGTATTTTTTTTTCTTTCTCTTTTTGAAAGAAATTAATACTTTTATTCAGCAAGGATGTGTTAAATTGATAAAAAGTGATAGTAAAGATGTATTGTTAGAAAAGATTCTGTTTTGAATAAAAGCTGTTCTTTTTAACTTTGTATTCATCAATGAATCACAGGTTCCAAAAAATATTAAGCAGCACAACTGTTTCCAACATTGATAATAACTAAATATCAAATCAGCATATTAGAATGATTTCTGAATGATCATGTGACACTGAAAGGGTTAGTTCACCCAAAAATGAAAATTCAGTCATTTATTACTCAGCCTCATGTCGTTCCCCGTAAGAACTTCGTTCATCTTCAGAACACAAATTGAGATCTTTTTGATAAAATCCGATGGCTCAGTGAGGCCTCCATTGCCAGCAAGATCATTTCCTTTTTCAATGCCCAGAAAGCTTCTAAAGACATATTTAAAACAGTTCATGTGAGTACAGTGGTTCAACCTTTTTCTATATTTTATAAAGCGATGAGAATATTTTTTGTGCGGCAAAAACCAAATAAAAAATAAACAAACCAAAAAAAAAAAGACTTTATTCAACAATATCTAGTGATGGGCGATCTCAAAACACTGCTTCATGAATCTTCGAAGCTTTACGAATCTTTTGTTTTAAATCAGTGGTTCAGAGCGCCAAAATCATGTGATTTCAGTAAACGAGGCTTTGTTACATCATAAGTGTTTCAAAATTTCAATAGTTCACGTGACTTTGGCAGTTTGATACGTGCTCTGAACCACTGATTCGAAACAAAAGATTCGTAAAGCTTCGAAGCTTCATGAAGCAGTGTTTTGAAATCGCCCATCACTAGATTTTGTTGAATAAAGTCACTATTTTGTTTTTGTTTTTTGGTGCACAAAAAGTATTCTCATCGCTTTATAATATTAAGGTTGAACCACTGTACTCACATGAACTGTTTTAAATGTTTTTAGTACCTTTCTGGGCACTGAAAAAGGAAATGATCTTGCTGTCAATGGAAGCCTCACTGAGCCATCAGATTTCATCAACAATATCTTAAAGTCCCCCTGTAGTCAATTATTTTATCCCTTAAAACTCATCTTTGATCACCAAAATGACATATTTTAAAAAAAATTCAAGTGAAAAAAAATTCTTCATGCCTTAAAATAGCTTGAATGTAACTCTACACCCTTGCCTCATTTAATATACACGGATCAATGAATATGCAAATTAGCTCTGACTCCACTCGCTCACACCAGCTCGGAGAGTACTGCTGCTGTAGTGATGAGCAATTTGTTGTGTGTTGTGGACATTTAAGAAAAAAGTTTGCTTCGCATCGTATATTCAGTTTAATTTCTGACGCTTAAATTGTGTTTTAAATTATGAATTGGTAAAACGCCTTTGCAAAACGGTCTGAATCCACTTGCATTCGTTTGGACTGCTCTCTCACTGAATCACCTGAAGCGATTTCTCAGTAAAACAGACAGTATCGAGAGAACAAGCAGCCGTTTTCCTTTGTGAACATGAGCTAAATGGATGTTTGACAATTTCGTTGCTTTTTGGAGTTTTCAGATTTAAAAAACATTCAGATGAAATCCTGCAGGCGCCTTCTCCGTACATGCAATAAATGCACATCCTTGAATGAGTGCGGATTTCCAGCGTATTTACTTAAAGTTATCAGGTAGGCTAATATCTATGGTTTGGTCCATTCCATTAATCAGAATTTATAATGGACAGAATAGCTCTCTCAGAACTTGATGTGCGATGCCACTCTGACTGAATATGCGCATGAATCACGGTCACACACACACGCTCAGAGCAATATTGTTTTAGCTATGTTTTATAGTATTAAAATATTTCAAGACAAATACATGAACTTTATTGGCTTTACTCCAAGTCAGCTGTCACTTTACTTTGGCGCGAGCCCCTATGCGCTCGCACACTTGGCACAGCCCTTGCGACGGTTCTGTCATTAATTAATATGAATTAATATAATTAGCCTTTTGCTTGACTTCATTATCAAACAGCTAATAATGTGTTGCTAATGTTAAACACACCGTTCCTGTTCTTCATCTCAGACAGAGTCAGACAGCTGCCTTCTAACAATCAGTATCCTTACAAACGCTTTGAACAACTCAGAACGTCAGTGGAGAAAGGCATATAGTTCATCATAACATCGTAACAGACTCGCTATATTGCTAAATCTACATAATTTTTCATATCAACAGAATATATACCAGGATAACCTGGCTTCTCTCGAGACTTTCCTGCTTCAGAGCAGTCATAGTTAATGATATGCTAAAGCCTGCCGGCACGTTGTTGTGATTGGTTACAAGGTAGTCTGTGACGTCACAAACACCAACGATTTCAAACTGCGGGTTTGAGACTGTCTTTCGTTTACTGCAGTTTCAAACATAAAATACTCAGCAATGGTGCTGACTTATGAATTTGCACATGGTTTGTCTTAAAGCATGTCTAAAGCAAGTCTTACGGTTGGGAACTACATGAGGGTGAGTAATTAATGACAGAATTTTCATTTTTGGGTGAACTAACCCTTGAAGACTAGAGAAATTAATTTGTAATAATATTTTACAATATTATTATTATTTTTTTTTTTATTTCCGATTAAATAAATACAGGCTTGATGAGCATATGAGACTTCTTTCAAAAACATTAAAAATAGTAATGTCTACATGTAAATGCCTAAAATATAATTCAGCAACCATACCCTACTAAATGAGATACTGGCTGTCCCATAATTCAGTCTGTTTTATGGTATACCAGTAAAACACAGCTGTGAATACTTGTGGAACAGTGTGTGCTTGTGCTGCACAATGAAGTTCCTCCTCTGTTTCGCCAGATCAGTAAATCATCGGCACGCTGATGTTTATCTAAGCAATCAGACGGATACATATTCATATCCTTGCAATGATGACATAACAGAAGCAAAAGTGCCTGAGATGATAGCAAAGGTTGGCATTTACATATCACAGCTTATTCTTAAAAGTCACTTCCTGTACCGAGTCACCGTCTCTCTGAGACGTGTCGTCTCTCTGAGACGTGTTGTCTCTCTGTCTCTTTTCCTTGACACTGCACAGATGCTGTTTCCTCAGTTCTTGACAAATACAGTTCTCTCTCTTTCAACATTTCTCTTGCTCTCCTCTACGGCTGAATGCCAGGGTGTGCCTTGCAGGGGAGAGCTGGCCCATTTCTCTCTCTTTTCCTCTTCTTCTATCCCTCACTCTGGTCTCCGCCGTGGTTGACGCCTCTCTTGTTCCTTCTGTTGCCATGTCTTGTGTCTCTATCCTTCCCTCCTATTCTTTTGTTGTAACTCTCTGTATCCTTTGTGACTCCATTTTTCATCCGCTATCTTTGTGTTCTTTCTGTCTTTTCTTTTGTGCCCGCTCTCCCTGACTGCTCCTCCTCCTCCTCTCCCTTTCTCGCTCTCACTCTCTCATGTTCGCATTCACATGCACTTCCTCAGAGAATTCTTTCTCTTTATTTATTTACTCATTCATACATACAGCCTGAAACTGCACACTGAGCTTAAGTGAGAAAGAGAGAGAGAGAGAGAGAGAGAGAGAAAAGCAGTCAACAAAAAGATTCCACCTAGTCTGGCCTCAATTTAAACCTGGAGTCCATTTACAGACACAAAGCATAATAACAGTGTGCATGAATGAAAGAAATGAGAAAGAAAAAGACAAGTGCAGACACTGTTATAATGAAAAAGGTAACATTTCCCCATGCAGATAACACTACTTTTGAACAGGTAAAAGCAAAAGTTGCGAGGCTGATGCATAAAAAAGTCAATGGACATGTTAAGTATCAGCTACTTAACATTAACTATGCATCAAATATTTAAAGCTGCAGTTCGGCATTTTTCCTCTTTGTCGCCATCTCTGTTTGAAACCTGCAATTGCAGTCATATGCAGAATTGTTATTGTTACGTGCGTTGTGGGTCGGCACGACTCCTCAGCGGATGAATCTAATGTTTGCTGTCAATCACTACTGTACTTTAGAATCACAGATTCTACGTCTTGAAAGTATGACCAATATAAGAATTTTCACTGGAAAATATCATCTGAACAAGTAAGTAACATTTCTGCTGTTCTGACCAACTGAGGAAAAAAGCATTAGGCCTACAATAAATCGCGCTGCCAATGGTGATTTAAATCTAACGATCGCTTTGCTCGGATCACGCCCAACCGTGCAAATTATTATTACTGTTACACTTTGTTCTCAAATTGTTAATGTTAACAACATCGTGACTATGTGTATTTAGTGTGTATTAGTGTTTCCTGTAGATTTACATTTCTGTAGCCACTCCACAGTCCAAAGTCTTTTGCTTTTTGACTACGGGTAAATCTCCAGTTGTCACTGATGATTGTCATTTGGACCTTTCTGGATTACAATCCGCCATAAAAATGATAAGTTTAATTATTTCAGCTGCTGTGAGAACAGGCTAGAAATGATCCGCTACAAGAAGCATCCTCACATGATAAAGCCGACTAGCCTGGACTCCTTCCTTTCTGTTTACAGATGTGACGTAATGACGCAAAGACGAACTGCTGCATGCTCGAATTTCCCGCGGAAATCCATCAGGTCGCTCTTATTTTAAAACATTATTACAAGCTTACTGTTGTGAATCGAGCTAAGATAAGGAGATAGTTTTGAACACTGACTGGATATGTACTTGCTCAAAAATTGATTTTGGATCATTTTTAACCAAAAAAAGTTATGGACTGCAGCTTTAAAATGAAATTAAATGTAGATTTACGTAAAAAAAAAAAAATATATATATATATATATATTTTAATTAAAGGTTCATAATTTGATTTTGGAGGTCTTCTACAATAGGTTTACATGCATCCAAGGTCAAAAAACACTTTCGTTTTCTCATAATATGCATTGCACATCACCTCATTTCTTAAAGAGTCTGACAACGGTTTGTTTGAAGATTCAGCCTCTCTAAACCCCTCCTTTCCAAGAGCCTACTCTGCTTTGATTTGTCAGATGGCCCAGTCTGTTGTAATTGGTCTACCGATTACAGCACATGTTGCTATCGAAAAACTTATTAACATATCTGAATATCCGCTCCAGAGGCTTTCCTCAATGCTTGATACACAGGATTTGAACAGGAACGATAGCGTTGATTTTTCTGTTTCAATTCCAGCGCAAATCCTCATCCTGAAGTGAATGCAAAGTGGATTTTTTCATCACTGAAAACAGCGTCTTCTCAACACGTTGATAACACGAATCAAACTCTTCCAGTCTCAGCTACAACTACAGTGTTTGAGGACGCGTCAAAGTAGATGTTGTTTGTAGGCAGCCAGTGAAGACCATAGGCTGGAATTATGCAAATTTGGTACATTGTGACGTAGGTTTGTAACAAGAAGGGAGACTGGAATTGCTGACAACTCATTTTGGCAGTTCAGAATTGATTCTTTCTTTTAGGAGACAATAAGTTTATTTGTCATGCACTTTGATCTTTAAAACTTTGCAGACCTTTTACATTCACAAACAGCTATATTACACTACATGAAAGGTAATATTTGAAAAAGCATAATAGGGGCAGAATAATCTAATTTTTTCCAGTGTTTTTAAAGAAAAGAACACAAAAAATGCATAATCCATGATAAGGATTAAAGTGACATTAATAATATTGTTTCATTGGCCGATGACAGTGGTCTTTACAGTGGTCTTTATACTGCCACCTCGGGCAGTAGCAAGTTCAGATGCCATTGTTGAAATATTTGATTTGTCACAAATAATTTAATCCACAACTGTGTCCAAGTGGTCCTGCAATGTAACAAACAAAATTTTACAAATATTCCATGTAATACAGCTGCATGCATAATAATTATACAATAATTCACAAAATGCTGTATAAAATAGCTTTAAATAGAGTATAGCTGCCATGCTATAAAGTGCACAAAGTGAAGGAATCAGGTTCAAAACAGTCTTTAATAATATCCACAGAGAAATCCAAACAAAGGCTGGGAGGCAAACACAACCATGCATCGACCAGACCGTACAAATGTGAACTGAAAACACAGGAACTTACTGTAAATACACAGGCAAATGCGGGGATTAATGACGACACACCTGAACGTTTTGGCAAATCAAATTAGTAATCATAGTGACAAACACAGGCAGGGAAATGGTGCAAATGCAAAACAAAGTCCAGAGTCAGACTGAATGACACTGTGACAGTACGCCCCCTCCCGGAAAGAGTGAATGGAGGCAGAGTGAATGGAGGAGGAGGCTCAGGTGGAGGACGGGAATTCGGGAGAGGGATGGAACAAAAGACAATCTTGGGAGGTGCAGGTGGTGGTGTGATCCAGGGGATGGCCTTGAGCAGGAACGGCCAGATGGCGATCCAGGCCACAGCCAGGACGCTGTCCCACGGCGGCGTTGCTGGAGGGAGTTACCATGGTGATGAAGGTCTCAACGCCACCATGGGGACGAGCGGAGGTGATGGAGGCGATGGAGGTGAAGCTCTCTGCGCAGACAGAGAGCCGAAGGAGTGGAGTGACACTGAAGGTCCAGGAGGCTTCGACAAAGCTGCAGCGATGCCTCCCCAAGATGGAAGAAGGGCACCAGAGGGCTGAGGTGGAGCTGAAGTGACCGAGGGCTGAGGCAGAGCTGGAGGGAGGGCAGAGCCAAACGGAGCCGTAGGGGTGGAGTCCCTGGCAATGTAACGGCGATGTCCAACCCAGGTGGAGCTGACGGTCCGGGAGAGTCTGGCGGAGCTCAAAACCCAGTGGTCGCTGCTGGAATAGAGGGGGAAGGAGCGAAGGCGGGAGTCAGGGCGACAGGCCAAGGTGGAACGACATGATCTGAGGCCGGAGGCGGAGCCAATGGATCCCCACACCCAGGAGGAGCTGACTCACAGTGGTTTCGAAGGGGTTGACGTGCCACTGAGAGGAGGCTGAGGAGGAACTGAGGGGCTGATGGGAAAAATCGAGGACTGGGTAGCAGGAGTGGCTGAGGGCTGGAGAAGAGACTGAGGAGGAACAGAGGCACTGGCAAAAAACAAAAATGCTTGGGTAGATGCACAGTTTGAGATTTGGAAATGAGGCGGGAGAGGGAGGCTGAGTGGGACCAGCAAATCCAAAACAGAGCAGACAGGATCAGGTGGGATTATAGGTGGTAGGGGATCTTACTCTCCAAAAATCAAAATATTTGTTGGTGGTGGTGGTGGTGACCAGAAATTCACTCTCAGTGGCAGGAATGTGGACGGGGCTCCAATCTGCACCCTTTAACTCCATGGTAACGAATGATGCAGCCGCTTCTTGCCATCTGATGGTTTCTGGCTGGGCACTGAGTTGGGAATGGGACTGGTGTTGTTGTGTCTGACGATGAGTGGCGATCCACATGAAACCAGCACCTACTCCACAAATTCGACAAAGCTCCCTCAAGGGCCATCCCCAGACAACTGAACCTTTGTGGCGTTGTTAAGTCCAGTGATCAAAAATGAGCAGAGGCAGTCATGCAGGAAGGATGACTGATGGGCCAGGTCAAGGAATTCATCCACATGTACCTCGAGGGAGCATTTCCCTGCTCAAGGCACATGAGGTGAACTGAGGGAGAGTCCATAATGATGGGGAAAAAATAAAAAAGAACACACACCAAAACAAACAAAAAGTTTGCTGTGTTTTATCACTTTAGGTCTGGTCTTCTGTCATGTTTGGCTGCAGTAAAGCACACAAAGAGAAGCAATCAGGCTCAAAACAGTCTTTGATAATATCCACATAGAAATCCAAACAAAGGCAGGGAAGCAAACACAACCATACATCAACCAGACAAATGTGAACTGAAAATAAAATAAAATCAGTAACCATAGTGACAAACACAGGCAGGGAAATGGTGCAAATGCAAACCAAAGTCCAGAGTGAATGACACTGACAATAGCATATCATACCGCAGGATATGTCAACCATATAGGCTTCATTCACAAACATGTGATCCAAAGAATCATGGCTTAACAGTTCCAGTTAAATCATGAAACAAAAATCAAACAAATGTGGGATATAAATCCACTGACATAGTGTAAATTCTAAATTATTTAAATGATTCTAATTAAATTAGAAAGAAGACAATTGTTTCAATACATCACCTACTATTTACTACCAACCATTTAGTTATCAAAATGGTAAAAGATCATGTTAAATTATTTATGCATGACTTAATATTTATAAGACACGCCATCTTTTAAAACAAAGTGACACCCATGATGTCAAATTCTCAATATTATTTCATGTTAACTACGCCGCTCCTTCAAAAAAAGGGGCATGTTGCTGTGTTTAGCAAGACACAGGAGGGATGGAAAAGAACACCATATGATGCTTATTGGTGAGTAAATATGAGAAAGGCTCTCAGGATTCCCTGCGCACCTTTGGGACGTTAGTAATTCAACCCACTCCTAAATTAAATCAGCACAAAAAAGTGGAGGAGGAGGATGTAAGTCTGCAGTGCTCTGGGATTTGGACAGACACACACACACACTCCTCTGTCCGAGGACGCTTGTTTTTTACAACACAAACTGTCAGACCCATTCACCCTCAGAGGTGCAATTCCTCTAACACACACACTTTCCCAGGGCACTGTGGGAGAAACATCTCCAAATAAAACAGAGTCAAACTATACTTCATACAAAGCTACTTAAATAGTCCTAAAATATTTGTGCATATGAATTAATATACATATGTTGGTTTTCTACTCATTTCCAGTTTTATTTATGCCTTAGACAGAGATAAACATATGTTAACATACTGCTAACATATTAATGTTAGTGTTCCTAAACAGCCAAAGTGACAATCAAAATGGAAGCATTACTGCAGTATAAGGTACTGAAGAAAGAAACATGGAGAGGTTAAGGCTTCAGTGGCACAATTCAGATGTAGTGTGATACTCTTTTAACCTTATCCACGGTGCAGTGTTCCATGGCAGCGATCAGAGTGAGAAGAACAAATTATACCAGCCATCCTGATTCACAGCCTTCCTCTGCCAGCCAATCACTTACCCTCATTCCCCTGAGTCATACGCTGTCATTCTTTTCAGCCTGTCAATCAGAACTGCAGTCTGACACTGCATATACAGTCAGGACTTTGTTATTTTACAGAGGCAAATGTGAAACACGCAGAGATGTTTATGCCCTTTCAGAAACCCAACCGAATCAGGATGACATAGTGAAGGAATCCATCCTTCAGATCACATCGATTAAAAATTTGATGTGGGTTTTGCTAAACTGTATGAAAACTAAAGACATTTTGGTGCACAAATATAAAAGTAGTATTTAGGTGGGTATATATAGCTAATAGGTTTTTTTTTAAAATCCCTTCTAATAGTCATTACAAATAATGAAAATAAACTGCAAACAAATATGTCAACAAAAGTGATACATGTCTAAAAAAAGAAAAAAGAAGAGAAAAAAAGTCAGTCAAGCAAGATTCATACATGCCACATCATGCCACATAAACTCCTGATCAGGAAGGGGACTGAAAATATTCAGATAATAAAATAATGCAAATTATAATATTATAATATGCAATTGATATAAAATATGCAAATTCAATTAAAGGCTTTGTTTGATTCAATTTGTGCAGGCATCTGTGAAAAACCTTACTTCATAATAAGAAAAATTAATATTTTAGGATCATTTCAGTCATTAGATAAAAAAACAGCAGGTTATGTCTCACCCGTTTTTAACCGTGAATACCAGTGCGAGATTCATTTGCGCTTGTGTCACTAATTCAAATAAATCCATGATTTTCTATTTAAATCCTTGCTAATTACAGTCACAGTAATTAGCTCGGAATACAAACAGCACAAGGCTGCGATATTTACAAAGCCACAGAAAGGAGAACAAAGGGACGCATGGCATTTTTTTGACACTGGCACACAGCCACGCTGCTTTGCTCAGCTATCAGGATGAATTTCTGGCCTATTTCTGTCCAGTCTGCTAGTCTTCTATAAAGCATTTCGGAGACTGTATATATTTCTTTTCACATCTATCTCTGTGTTTCCTCTTGGCCTTGCCTCCCTCTATATTCTCTTTTCTCCTGTCATCTTTTCTCCTTCGGCACTCTCCCTCTCTTGTTTTCCATTTCTGCCTCTCAAGTTTAGATAAAGTGACAATCCATGTCAGCGCTCGCATCAACACTCTTATAAACTTAAACCATTCAATGGTTCTCAGTTGTTCTCTCTCTCAGAGAGAACAACTTAATGGCAGTGAAAACAGAGAGATCCAGGCCTGTCTCGCTCTGTGTGGATCATTAAGGTCCCATTGACACACACCATCCCAACCTACTGATGTACAGAGCCACACAGGCACTCAACGCAGTTGGTCGCACTTAGCTTGATTAGAACTGCCTGTTCTAATTAGCGCAGGAAGAGGGGCAGCGATACACCTCCTGCTTCAGTTTATCCAGCTCAAATTGTAAACTGTGATGCGTCACAATCAAGTGCCGGGGATTACACGACTGATCCAGATATTATTTAGCAGAAGTTGACTGTTACTACGCTGTGCCAACATTTACAGATATATATGGGCTGTGCATCATTCACAATTGGATTTTGATTGAGTAAGCAAACGACGCATAACAGCAGAAATAAAATGAAATGCAATTCCAGGAAATTCACATAACTGCTGTATATGTAATTTGTAACTAGAAAAGAGTTTGTTGAGACAGAATCAGTTGACGGAACAATCACTTGCCCGATCGGGCCAGTGCTGCATCTTCACGGAAAGTTGATAATTTGCGCATTTATAAGTCTTGCCAATTTAAATATTCAATTGCACGTAGATGCAAAAGTACCCACGTCTCTCATTGTGGTACTCCAAATACTCATGAATACTCTTTCATGTCTTCCTGAGCTCGCACGAACATAATTACACGAAATTATGTCAAATTGCCCATCTTGTTGAGTTATCATTATAAACAGTCGATTATGTCTTAAGTGAACGTAAACGTGAGATAAGATGCATGTGTAACAGTATACTGGATCCGTGCAGCTCTTAAAGTGACAGCAACCTAATATTCCTGCTGCTGTCTGTTTTTATCTTAATCAAACAAAAGACAGAGAAAAAAAAAATCGCTCACTGCTCTTGACTGAATAACTTTAATAAGGGTTAATCTATATTTATACAGTGAAGACTATGCAGTGATTTTACATTTGATTACTATATCTGTACCTGAAAATCTAGTTTAGACCTACATGAAAAACCTGAAAAGAACTTTATTTCATTTGCATATGTATGTTCTGTTGTATTTATTTGTGCTATTGCCTGTAATTGATTATTTTTTCTTATTTTATTACTGACTTTTAAACAATATTTAAAATTGATATAAGTCAGGCTAATAGTTTTTGGTGTCATAACCTTGGATCAAAAACAAATAAAATAATTTTTTCCTTTTTTGTGGTGGGGGCAGTGACAAATTTGGTAGGGCAAGTAAAAATTTGAACCACTAGCCCGACCGGGCCAGTAGAAAAAATCCTTAGAGTTGAGCCCTGCAGAATAATGTCAGAGTTTACAGATATTTACAGTAAAAAGTTTTTAAGTATATGCCTTGCACACAGACAGAATTGTGGACAGAACAATAGAGAGAATAACAGACAGAGAGACAGATAGATAGTTAGAACATTAGACAGAACAACAGAATCAAAGTAAGACTTATAGAATGATAGACAGAATTTTAGAATGATAGAACATTAGAATGACAGATAGAATGACAGATACAACCATATAATGATAGATAGAATGAAAGAATCAAAGAATGTTTGAAAGAACAATATAGAACAAAGAACATTAGATAGATAGAATGATATTTAGAACAATAGAACCAAATCAAATCACTCAGTAGGGGCTAGCTATAGTTAGATACCAAATGGTGGTTTGCAATTATTGATCAATTTGATTGGGATTCACATTGGATCTAAATATTGAGTCTAAATATTAATTTTTGGTGTCAAAATTTGATGTAATGGGAAATGCTAAATATGTATTTAGTTAAAAGAAGCTATATGTATATTGTATTAAATGTATATTTAAATATTAAAATAATAAAATAAATAAATTCTGATGTGGGGATAAAGAAGTCCTAATGTGTGGTGATGACCTGATGAAGCTAGTCATATTGGACTGAGCCTGTGAAGAACTGTGACCAACAGCCTGACACCAGCCCTCTGATACTGCACAGACATTAGTGCTACTGACTGAACATACTCCCACATCATTTGATCTCAGTCAGTGAGCGAACACTGAATGAAGCCTATTGACTGAGCATGGCCAATAATACATTGTACACAGACACACGAGAGAAAGAGAGAGCGAGAGAGCTGCATCCCTTGACAGCTCTCTTTCTGATTCATAGGAGCCTTTGTAGAACAATATGCACTGCTGCATTCACCAGATTACCACATTAGACAGAGGCATTGTTGAGGATGTTTTGAATATATTTAAAGCAGAAAACCCCTCTGTGTTTCGATAAAAAGCCCAACAGGCTCTAATCTGTAACATTTCCTCTTTCTGACTTGATGCCTGATTCAATGTCTGACTCCAATATGTTATGCTCTCTAAAATTGGTGAAGGAACAACAAAATGTTAAAGAAAGATATGGCAGTATCATGTTTGTTATTACATCAATGCGGTGGGAACTTCTCTCAGTCAGCACTGAGATAAAGGTTTGAGATGCCTTTGGTTGACAAGTTGCTGTTACAAGTACTTAAATGCTGTTAAATGACTAACCAGACGAGAGTGCATCATTTATGAGATCTATATTTCTTGCCCTGTCAACATAATATATACACTCACCAGCCTCTTTATTAGGTACATCTTGCTAGTACCAATTTGGACCTCCTTTTGCCTTCAGAACTGCCTTAATTCTTAGACCCTGTTTACACCTGGTATTAAAATGAGTTTTAGTCCATCGGATCACAAGTAGATGAGGCAGTAGACATACCAGTTTACACCTGGTATTTTAATTTGCCTCTTCTGTCCACTTTCAACCACTTCTATCCTGATTTTTTCGAAGGAGGGTCTATGGGCGGGTAAATGTATCGTTTTTTTTTTTTTTTTTAGATCTTTCAATCTAATGGACAAAATAAGCTCATGCTATTTACATGTGAACATGCACAAAGATGATGAAAAAACACACGAAGAGCTTTTGTTTCTGCTCTGATAGCTGCAAGACTAAGCTGAACGCTGTGAGTGCGTGTTAGAAATCAGGAATGGTGAGAGAACATTGTGCTTGGTACATTTTTCATCTTTAAATCAAACTTGGGGCTTCAGTCGACAGTCGAAGTTTCCATAATGTTTACACGTTAGGTCACGTCAGTAGATGGAGGGTAGGTGGTCTTTTGTGATCCAATCGAACAAAACACATCTTAAAACCAGATGTAAGCAGGGCCTTAGTGGCATAATTCAACAAGGTGCTGGAAACATTCCTGAGAGATTTTTGGTCCATATTTACATGATAGCATCACGCAGTTGCTGCAGACATCGCAGTCAGCTGCACATCCATGATGCGAATCTCCAATTCTACCACACCCCAAAGGTGCTCTATTGGATTGAGATCTGGTGACTGTGGAGGCCATTTGAGTAGAGTCAACTCATTGTCATGACCAAGAAACCAGTTTGAGATGATTTGAGCTTGGTGACATGGCAAGTTATCCTGCTGAATGAAGCCATCAGAATATGGGTGCACTGTGGTCATAAAGGCAAGGACATGGTCAGCAACAATACTCAGATAGGCTGTGGCATTTAAACAATGCTCAATTTGTACTAAGTGGCCCAGAGTGTGCCAAGAAAATATACCAGACAGTTTCACCACCAGCAGCCTGAACCATTGATACAAGGCAGGATGGATCCATGCTTTTGTGTTGTTACACGAAATTCTGAACCAACCACCTGAATGTCGCAGCAGAAATCGAAACTTGTCAGACCAGGCAACGTTTTTCCAATCTTCTATCTTCCAATTTTGGTGGGCCCATGCAAACTGTAGCCTCAGTTTTCTGTTCTTAGCTGACAGGAGTGGCACCCAGTGTGGTCTTGTGCTGCTGTAGACCATCTGCTTCAAGGTTCGACATGTTGTGCATTCGGAGATGTTCTTCTACATCTATCTATCTATCTATCTGGTAAACATTTGGTTTTCTGAGCTGGAAAAACTCATTCTTCAAAAGTCGCAATTTTGAGGAAAAAAATGTTACCCATTTATAACCCATTTATATGTATGTTAGAAATTTCAGCAAAAACATATAGCCAGCTAGACGATTTATCTTGACAACAAGTTTAAATCAGCAGAATTTGTAACAAAATTGTTTAAGGCATAAAAACATGTACAAGTTTAAAAAAAAATATCAACAGGGCAAGTGACCGTCAACTGGCCTAAAGTATTAGAGATGTATTGGACTCTATCAGTCCATATACTAAAATAAAAACCTCCTAAACACATGGATTTACACTCAAATAGTCGTTGCTCTGATTGTTCCTCTCATCATTCAGTTAAACACACTGCATGTGTATCTAATTAGCTACATGATCTCCACAGGATTTAATTATGTAGCAGCTCTGCAGGAGAAAACAGAGATATTTCGTTTGTCTGTGGCACCGCAGCATAACTAAAGTCAATGTGTGGCTCCTAGCTACTGGCAATCTGAGCTGAAGAATGAGAATAAATCAGGTGTGTCTGGAACACCAAATTAGGCCACTGCAATGACCCAATGAGAACAAAAACATTTTGTTTCTCTTTTTTTAGGGGGTCAAATTTTAAAACAAAAAGCTCTAATGGGCTTTTTTTCAGAGTAGTGTCTTCTGTATTTTAGTACTTGCTTATATGTGTGTATTGTGCACTGTGTAAATAATAGGCTGTGTAGTACGTGTGTGTGTGAGTCTGAGGATACGGCATTAATATGATTGATTCTACCACGCGCCAACAGGTTTGCCCCATGGGTGAATAACTGTGTGTGTTTCCTCCTGCTGATCTTGGCCCTGTGTGTAGTACATGTACAGGGGAAGGTGGGGAGCAGCAGCATCTCCTGGCAGTGTACACTGCTGATCACCTTTAAAAGAAGCGCTCGGGGCATTTCCTACATAAAACAAAGCATTTGCACAAACACGAATACGTCCCACTGCAAAATGCCTGAGAAGGAAATCGCAACTGGCTTGACGTTACATTTAATCCTGCAGATTTTATTTCAAGCATAATGAGAAAAAGCAATTTATCTTATGGAATCCAATAATATTAGCATAAGTGCAATACTGAATATAAAGAATAAATATGAAAAATGCAAAAGCTAGAGCAAAGTATATATCAGTCAAATAGAAATAGTCAGCTACAAAGCCATATTTACCATATTTACAATTGGTTGTTGAAATCAAAATTAAGAATGAATTAAGAATTAAGAATGTTCGACAGAAACTAAAAAGACACTGGGCTGGTTGGCGCTCTGAGAAGCTGTTCAGATACTTGCTATGGATTTCATGTGGACACACTGTTCCATCACATCTCTTTCTGTGTGTCACAGCTGAAGACTGAACCATGTGCAGGTTCTGTACAGAGCACTAGCTGAAAAGATTTCATGGTCAAGGACAGCTGTCTCAATCAAACAGACTGCGCTTAAGCACAATTCTCAGGAAACAGCACTCTTGGTGGACCACTACAACTCAGTGGTGTACATTTTCAATATTTCCAACGAATAGTGTATAAAAGCCTCTAATTAAAGGGACACTAATTTGTACCCTCTTCATGGAAAGTGCCATCAATAGCGTATGAGTTCGATTCCAGCGAAAGCAGCAGGGCACCCAGCATGTCTCAGCAAGCACTTCCTGTGTCCAGCAGTGGCAGTGCTGCACAGCACGGGCCCGAATACAGAGGGACTTCAATGAGTCACAGCCTCTATAAATCTTTATCAGGGCCAGACAGTGCGCCTGTGACCTCATTATGGACTGTAACGAGCATTATCGACACCGTTTGGGCCCGGAATTTATCTCTCTCTGTATCGCTGGCCTAAGCTCATAAACACACACAACACCAGGGCTTTACAAAGACCGAGGAGTGTAAGTCAGACTTTACTGGAACTCCACTGAGCCAGTAAAGCACTATGTCAACCCCTAACTGTGCGACGACCATTCACAGACCCAGCACAATAAGACTAGCCCTGCTGTTGCCTATTCTTCTATCTGTGACTAATGATAAAAAACCCATTTATCCGAATGGCCTTTTCTCTTTCGAAAACCAAGCGAGCTGGGCTAAAAATAAACATTGATTACATGAAGCATGGCGAGACTCCTGCTGCTCTGAAATGGAAGAAAGGGGAGGCTACACGCAGCATCTCCACTTCCCCTTAGTTTCGAGTCATGGTTTACAAACAACTGGTGTTCAAAGAAGACAAGAAAGAGTGAAAATAGCATTCATACAGAGATGCAATATCTAGGGATCCTCTTGCCCCCCTCCCAGGCTGGCGAGAGGTGACCGACTCAAACTATTAGCGTTCTCCTCCCTCTTTGGTTCTGACGGGATGACCCCATCACCATGGAAACACTCTTTACGGCTCTAAAAGAAGCGCTTTTTGTACCTGTAATTGCCCTGTGTGTATGCGCCCCACAGCACACACAAACACAGATTCACACTCGCACACTCACATCATTATTCACGTTCAGCTGCTCTCTCTCACACATACACATAACACTGTCTTAATATAGAAAAAACACTCTCCCTACCATGCGTTTTTCACCGCATTTTTGCTAAATGAGCTCTTACATGCATACCTAACAAGAAGGAACATATGTGAGGTTGAGTTTGGGCTGAGTTTGAATAAAAAAAAAATCAATAGATCTAATAAATCAAATAATATTTAAAGTGTAATTGTTTGGAATTATTTTTATATAATAAAAACTGTTGCTAAGAAATGCCATAAAAAACATAACATTGCGATCTGTCATAAAATGATATCATCTTCCCTTAAATTTGAAGGGATTGTTCCTTGCTGTGATCTGCGGGTCGACACTTACAAGCAGTAGAATGACTGAGTCATACAGTGATCTGACAGGGTCATTTGTCCCACAGGTCGAGTCTTTTTGTACAAATGTGTGTCAGGGAGGCTTTGATTGACAGCTCTTTTCTAAGGACCGAATACTGAAATAGAAAGAAGCCTGATTATGACCTCATTGTGTTCTGAGTAACCAAAAGTGTCATATCCATTCAAATTGAAGGATGTGAAACACATGCCCCAATAGATTTCTGAGACAAATACATTTCTAAAGCAAATTTATTAAAAAAAAAAAAAAAAAAATCTTTGATAGTAGTTTAAAATGTTGTGAGAGAAATCAAGTTCAAGTGTTTAAATTTGGCTAGTCCAATTGAGTTGTCCCAACTAGCAACCCTCTGATGGTCCAAAAATGTATAAACCAATACTAAATATATAATTTTTTAGTATCATTTTTAGAATTATTATTTTTGTATAAAATGAAATAATTGATACACTTGCTAAATTAAGGAGCCCCGGACATGACATGCAGGAAAAAAAATAGTAGGCTAAATCGTGTGCACGATTTAATTTTTTTTCTTGCATGTCATGTGGGGGGCTCCGTACTAAATAAAATGTTTATTTATAATATAATTTTATTTTTATATACAATACTATACAAAAGTTTGGGGTCAGTCCGATTTTAGTCCCCCTGAAATTAAAATTTAAGTTTTTTAGCTTTTAGTATGAATATGTTAGCCTTAATGTTATGAATAAGCTGGTATGTTCCAAAACAATGACAAAATTCGCATTTAGGAGATATAAGCATTAAAAACTTACAGTCTCTCACTTCCGCTAAAATGGATCACGGATTTTCGTGACATCACCGCGGACTTCAGCTTCTCATCAAATCTTCTGTCCAATCAAATGCTCTCTAGAATCTGAAGTCCCGCCCCCTCCTACACTATACACAGACGCTGAAGCTGCGGCTGAAATCGGTCATTTGTTCACACATTTACAAGTTTCTATATGGTAAATGGCACAGTGCATTGTATAGCAGATAGGGATCGATTCAAACAGTGTAAATATGTTTTCCATTGACGCAAATGAAGTCCGTCTTCACGTTAGTTTCACGTGAACCGCCGTAGCGCGAGCACAGTCTGCTCCGGTCCAGAGATGCGAGAGCACAGAGCAGATCATACGCGCGAGTCAGCACAAGCCACAAAATGTTCAGACACATTTGAATTCTACAAACAATACTATATTTTAAAGCAATATGGAGGAGAAACGGTTAGAGATTATGAGAAAAAAATTGGGATTTACCAGCTAAACGACTCTGGCCGAGCTGTGATCTAGGTGAAACGCTATTGGCTATTTTGAAAAAAAAGGGAGGGGCTTCTAGATATATTCCACCCTGTCTACCTGTTTCATTGGAAATTATGTCAACACAGTGAATAAAGCTGCACATTCCAAGGCACTTCAGTGGGCCTTCAATTAAATTAATACTTTTATTCAGCAAGAATGCATTAAATTGAACAAAAGTGACAACAAAGACATATATAAAGTAGTGTTGTCAAAAGTACCGACTTCGATACGTACATTTTTAAAAATGTGACGCTTAGAGTGCTGTTGAGCAGATTCAAAAACACCTCTGATTGGCCATTGTGTTCATGCTCTCAACATATATGTCTGTGATTGGCTACAATAGTCAACGCACGGGAGCGTTTGAAAGCATTTTGAAACCAGGAGAGGGAGCGTTTGAAAGCAGGCTTCTATCAGCGGACTGGCCCGTGTGTATCTGTGTAAGCGCTCGGTGAAGAGCGTCATTGATGTCTATTTACAATCTGTTTTTGAAGCGTTGATCATTGTAGCCAATCATATCTGATGAGGGCGTGAACACAATGGCCAATCAGAGGTGTTTATGAATCCACTCAACAGCGCACAAACCGTCACATTTTTTAAATTTCAGCATCGACTTGGTATCGAAGTCGGTACTTTTGACAACACTAATATAAAACTTTTAAACTGTGCTGTACTAATAAATAAATTTGAAAAAAATGAACTTTCTATACATCATAGAATCCTGAAAAAAAGGTATTATGGTTTCAACAAAAATATTAGTCAGCACAACTGTTTTCAGCATTGATAATAATAAGAAATTCATCAAATAAATGCAGCCTTGGTGAGCATAAGAGACTTTTTTTTTTAATTTTTTTAAAAAAATCTTACCATTCCCCTAACTTTTGAATAGTAGTGTATTTATAAAATATACTGTATAAAACATATATAAGGCCAGAAATTAAACCTGGTTCCCCTTACATGCAAAACAAAATACTGTATATAACAACAAATTAATGCAACAAAGCATTTCTGTACTTCGGTTATCATGTTTTATCTTACCTAGTGCACAAAAAACATAAAAGAAAAAGAAAAGGAAAAAAGTATGACGCCCCCATAAGTAACCTTTTAAATTCAGAAAGAATGAGTAACCTGTGCTAAGTCGACTTTTGAAATCCATTAAAACCATCGGATTAGATCTCCTGTCATTTTCTCCTTTCATAGGATGCAGGGAAGAAGAACCTTGTGTTAAACGAATCAATACTCACTCTATAAAGTTTCTCCCTAGACAGGCTAACAAACCTCAGTAGAGCATCATAACGGCTTTAAATTCTCAAACACAAACCATCATTTGACATGCGCTTCATTAGCTGAGAAAGTGATTTATTACACCGAGAGTCTTACAATGCTGAGAGTTATTCCTGATATTAAACATATCCCTATAAATCCAGTTGTGCGATGGGTCACGGCACCCTTGCATGCAAGCCTGCGTGTGGGCTAAAACGTAAGCGTGTCTGTGTATTCGGCCGCAGCTCATTCACTTTGCAGCCGAGCTCTGCCATGTAATTGGAAAGCACCCATCTCTACACAGCCTGGCGCCCTGCCCACGGCCCATATAATTGAAAGTGTGCTGTGTGTCGTAAGTCCAGCATGGATGTGGAAGACAGGCCTCTCACAGCAGCTGTTCATCTGCCTCCACCGTAATGACAAAGCACTGTGGACCTGGAGCACGTGGAGGCCGTTCCTCTTCCTTTTGATGTGCGGACTCATAAACTCAGCAGTCTAGAGTCATATATATAGTTCCACCATATGTACACACATTACATACTTAGGTATAAAGATAATAGGTCCTCATAACAATGTACCTATTAAGCAGATCATAGGATATACTTTACAAAGTGATGTAATTGATCAAAAGCCCTAATTGTCTGATTACAAGCATAGCTTAATTACATGACTTTTACAATTAAATATACATTTACAAAAAAGTACATTTAGTAGTAAAATATCATAAAATGTAAAAAAAAGTTGTACTTTCCAGTCAAGTTTGCAATATTTTTTAAATGTCAGCATCATATTTCATAAGTGCCATATTTTTAAGATGCTGTGTTATATTTTTTGTTTATTTTACCACATTTTAATATTTTTTTTATTACATTTTGCCCTGAAAAAAACCCTCACAATGATTAATAAGTTGTAATAAAAGGCCAAGTGTAGAAAATGTCTGCACAGGGACCGAGGTCAAAGTTCAGACCTCACACTCCACATTTACTACAGTGCCTCTATTTATTGGCAGGATTTAGTGAGAGAAGGACACTTGGGATCGCAGCAAGCCACTGAGGAAATCCCGTCAGTCATTCGGAATGTTATGAGATAAAACCATAGACTTTGGTCGTTTATCAATGTAGAGCGATGATTTAGAAGTGCAATTTGTGCGATCTTCAAAAGAACAAATTAATTCATCGCTCAATAAAAGGACACACCACAGAATGGATTAGGAAACATTGAGTTTTCCACTGCAGAAGTTGTAAGAGAAATCACAAATAAAAGAGACAGATGATACCTTAATATGCTTATATTTAGGATTGCCTACGCAGCATTATAACAGATGTGATTACCATGCAGAAGAGGCATCTGGTTTCTTTGTGTACAGGATGATGCAGCAAATCAACCATCTCCCCTGATAGCTTATCTAGCCAACTCTTGAGCATAGGCTATAAATGTCCATTCTCCTAAGGTCTATTTAAGCTAATCTAGAGTATTTTAAGTCATAATAGGCCAAGATGGTTAATTAGGAACCACACTGCCATTAAGACGCCAGAAGAATAACCCTGGCTGGCCTTATAATGTCTACAGGGTGTGTATACTGTTTTAATGCTTTTATCAATACAGCTAAAGATTGGATAAAAGAAAACTTTGGGGGATGGACTGAAATCACTATTTTATAATTTCATCAAACCCAAATCAATCAGCCACTTTTGGCTATTTTTAAGCAATATGATATTGCAGTGGATACAGAGCTGCATCATGCTAGGCAGACGAGTGAGTATAAAAAGTATAAAAAAACTGGCCTCACATTTTTGAGTGGCTTTCGGATTTTAGTGACTTTTGTTTTATGTATGTTTTTGTGGACTGTTTATATACATGATGTTATACCACATTTGTCTGCAAACAAGAAAATCAATAAAGTACAAATCATAAAAAAGCAATAAGATATTGCTTTTATATAACAGTTCAATAAACAAGAAGTTAATTCTGACTTAAGGCCTATTCTGCTAATACTCTACTACAGAAATTGAAAGTTATTCAGTCAATAGCAATAAGTGATTTTCTCTTGTTCTTTTGTTTTTATTTATTGACAGAGACTGCAGCAAGTATATTAGGTTGCTGTCACTTTAAGATCTAAAGTACACATCTAATAAACTGACACACATTCAATTTTCCTAAATGTTTATGTTCATGTAAATACTTGCCAAGTCATTTTGAGGGTTTTGTGTGTTTGTGTGTAATTGGTGCACAACCGAAGGTCAAAGTAGCCTATACTTTTCTTGTTGCTCTGCCTCAGACTGAACGCACAGAAAGCTGCCTGGGGAACAGCGTGAGATCTTTTTCTAGCTTAAAGGTGCTGTAAGCGATTTCTGAGAAATGCTGCTGAAATCAGACCGAGCACCACAACACACTTGTAGCCAATCAGCATTACTCATGGGTCATTCATGATGGGAGAGTAGAGAGAGAGAGCAAGAGAGAGATTTGAAGAAAGACTGTAGAAAGAGAGATGGTTGAGAGACATTACAAAAAAGAAAAGGTCAGAGGAATATCACTGGAAAAAGAAGGGTTATCATGCAATAGCTTTAGGACCCGTGTTAATATTAGAAAAGCTTTCTAGCATCGGAGAGACCTAAGCAGGAAGGCCTGAAAACGGATGAAGAGGTTGTTTCTGCTCCATATTTATCATTGGGTTTGCTATGCTTCACAGAACCAAGATATGCTGTTGTTGTAATGTTACTTACATAGTAACATTACAACAACAACAACAACAGTAACAGGACAGTTTTGAGTATCATTGTTTGTCTGGAGCTGGTATACTGCTGGTGACAAACAACCAACTCTTGCTTGTGTACACATTCAATTTTTGCTCTTTCTTGTCTTTCGTTCATTACTTTCACTTTATTTTTTTGCAAAAGCATTATTTGGCTTCTCAACAGCTATGATAAAGAGACATCCACTTTGCATTGCATGTTTGTGTATTTGGGGGCGGAGCAATGAAGGAAGGGGTGTGTTTGCTTTGGTTGATTTCAAATACCAAGTGTTCTCAGAAATCGCTTACTGTTCCTTAAATGTGCACGTCCCGCTCTAGACTTCATCTTTTAATAAGGGGCAAAAGTGTACAGTTTTTAAGGAAAAATAACATTTTTCATGATCATTGGAAGGTGAAATGGAAACTAAAATTAAACTATTTGCACAGCCCTATTATGTAAATCATATTCATTAATTTCAAAAACCTTGCACTTTCTTTTTAAACAATGTATTCAAAGCCACAATGTATTCAATGGTCCACAAGTCTGCGCACATGCTGTGGAATTGATGCAGTAGCAGCTGTACTGATATTCATATCGGCAAGGAGGATGTGACAATACATCGCCATATCAACAATTTGAAAACAACCCTAATAATAACATGTAGGAAGGAACGATACCATTTGAATCACTTTCAGGAATAATTCTTCCAGCTGATATGATAAATAGTCAGAGTCAGAATCCACCTAACTCAACCATTTAAATAGGCAGATGACATAACTGAAGTGTGCGCTTATAATAAACAGAACGCTACTGTGCGTTGGTGTGGAAGATAATATGGTTATTGTTATAGTTATCTTTATAGATTTCTTTTTGGAGTGAACGAGCCTTAACTCACCTTTAAGCACAGAAACATACTTAACACAAGTATAAGAATGCAGTATGTAATGTAATGTAACAAGTGGAGTGAAACATCCCATTGCTGTTGGATTGTTATATCAGATCTTTTGGAAAGTTTTCAGATTTGAGGACTGGAACTAACAGTTGTACAATGATTCTTTTTCAGTAGCAATTCAGAAAGGGCCATGGTAAATGATGCATAGAGAGCAGACAGGAACAGGAACTTCTGTTTAGCCTGATGTGTGAACACGAAAATTTGCTAACAGCATTGCTGATCAAATCCCAGCTTGCATCTATGCTCCTTTCAATTAAAAGCTCTAAATTATGTGTCAACCTCTTTGTATCCCCTTTTAGATTACTGTTTCATTGCATCTACCTGTCTAATTTTAGTAAAGAAACAATGCTGCCAAAGAAAAATGAAAAACGGCAATGAGAAAGACTGGGGCAGTACACAAGAGAGGCTTCTAGTCTAACTATCTAAGTAATTAACAGTAAGCAACAGAGTTCACACAAGTCCTCCTCTCGTCTACACCTCCCCCATTAAGAGTGTCAAGGGAAAGGGTAGTTACATAACCAACTCAACAAGGTGGAATAAAATACAGCATAAAAAAGCAATAAATTAAACACTTCTTCCCTAAAAAGACACGGATTGGATCTTATGCAATCAGGCTAATAGTTTACCATTTAACCAAAATACTTAAAAATGTGCAAGTCAAAATTGGAGTTAAAATGGTTAATAGAAGCAAAGAGAATTGCACAGGCAAAAGCAATCAATAAAATGGAAAAGAAACAGCTGAGACCTGGCAACTTTGAAAACTAGATAATAGTGGATAAAAATTAAAAAGTTTTTTAAAAAAATTAAAGAAAAAAAATATGATTTAATGTTAAAGGGTATAAAAATTTGAAATAAAAAATAAATTAATATATACAGTAGTAGCCAAATGTGATGTCCGGAGGGGATTGGTTTGGGGATTGTTTTTAATGATTAAATATTTTGTATTTTTAAATACTTTACATATGAGGGAGGAACAAAATTATTTGCCAAAAAAGGGGGTAAACTACAGCTACAGGTTTTATTTTACTATGCATACTATTGTTTTTGCATGTGTTCATAACTGGATGTACATTACCCCACTTATTACATGGCTACTTGCCACATAAGTAAATAATTAGAAACAAAATATTGATCTGAGTCGAAATATTTTATTAGCTCTTTAAACGCAAAGCTTCCGCGGAGAGAGCAGTTGCTAGAACGGCAAGTTCAAACTAGACGGTCATTTAAGGGATACGGTACACCACTTATTAAATGGCATTTCACCACATAAATAATTACGGGGATAAGATATATTGATCTGAGATGAAACTTTTAAAACCGCACCAGTTTGTTATCTTATAATCCAACAGTGTACAAAACAATAGTCGCAAAATGGCAGCAGCTGTGTTTGTATGATGAAACAAGAGAGAGCGAGTCCACAATAAAATTAAATAACTGTACACAAAATATTGATTTGATATTGATGTTTTAATATTTTATTAGCTCACCAAGCAAACTTTGATGAAGAAAAAACGTTTCTAGCAAACGTATAGCGCTGCTGACTTTAGTAACCCAGATGAGCCTGTGTTCAACATACTGGATGGTGCGACTGACCAATCAGAATCAAGTATTCCAGAGAACTGTGTAATAATAGTATATAAATAATACTAAAATAACATTGTAATCCTAGCACTTCTCCTATTCAGCTTTCTACATTTTCTCCTTCCATACTTTCACTCATAAGAAGTCAATATCATATCCTTGTTTGTTGTTACTCTTTGTTGGTCAAGTTCAAAGGGAAAATATTAAAATTCCAGTGTACACAACAAGGAAATCCAAACGATGCCTGGAATAATAAACCTGTCTGGTCTTGTACTCTGTGCCATTCCTCACCACCATTTCTTCATCTTTTCTCCTATGTCAGCTCTTTGTTGCATTATCCATCCTCCCATCCATAGCTTTTCATTTCGCTGTCTACACCTCTCCATCATTCTGACTCGCTCATTCGCAGAGGTGGCTGACTGACTCGTATCAAGATGGAGGTGTGTAATGCTGATACAGTCATTGCAGATGAGGTTGGGGCTACAGGCCATGACCGATCAAACATTTTGGCTGTGCCATATGGCAAATGATAGATCTAATAAACAAATAAAAGCGATCTTACTTCATAGCAAAAATGGCTGCATGTGTGTCAAGCTGTCATCTCATTATCCAAGAAATGTGATTTAGTGATAAAAAAATAATCAGATATGATACATATAGCTTACTTATCAATTGCTGCTATCAGAAGCACAGGGCAAATCGGGACAGCTAGGAATAGAAGATCATATTCTTTTCATAATCCTCTAAAGAAAAGTGACTCAAATGGAAAGTTAGCAGAGGCCATATTTTGTAGCAAAACTTTGTGACTCCATCTTGTTCAAAGTCATCTTTAGTCATGGAAAATGTATTCATAATCAGGATTCTTAATTGCATTAATAATGACAATCCAGAGACCTCATCAAACATGATTTTACCAGTCTCGTTGCACTGATTCTGCCAAACTTCCTGGTGTATAACATGCAAGGAAGGACACAGACTCATTAAGGAACTAATGACTAAGGAAGCATCACTTTAGCAACTTTTATCCAGCACCACTAAAACGACTTATGCTTATAAAGTTCTTATGCTTATAAAGACTGTTCACACTAAGGATGATAACTGTAACTATAAAGTTTTGATATTCATTATAATTGTATGAGTCCACACTACAGCTATCCACCTCCTTTTTAATGTACTGTAAGAGTGGGTACAAACATTTCTAAATTAAATGAGCAAGGCTTCCAGTGTCAGGCGCTTTCAGTTATTTTAGCTGAACAAAAAAACGGTCTGTTATGCTGCTTGATGTTGCAGACTAGTATTTATCATCATATTATTTTAATTTGTTATCATAATCATAAACACACTATGTAGTGCAAATAGTTTTAATACAAAGTTCTGGCATGAAACTCTAATGGGCAGGCTAATAGGTCCTTTAACTCAACTGCTCGTAATCACATCATTATCTATAGGACACAGATGATTGGTTCCTGCTGTATCAGTAGCCAATGAGCTTGCCTGCTCAATCTTCAAATACATGAGTAGCATTTGCCTTAGCAGTGTAGTGCGCTTCAGAAACCATATATTCCGCCAAGACCAAACATATCAACATTGTCATACCCATAATCATGCCAAACACTCCGAGAGTTGTCATGACAGAACTGTGTTTATTCTTCTAGAAAATTATAGCGGCTAATGAATCGGACGTCTCTCACATATACTGACATGTTGAAAAATTACATGGATGATGACAACAACACAGACGAAAGATATCTTTTGATTCACTTTCAGATAGATGCACCTCATCTGTAAGGGCAGGTGGGACAGAGTCCCACCAAAATATTCATCCAAAACACAGACCTATATAAACTGAATCAATAATAATTTGTAAATGTGTTCAGCATTCAGCAACAAATGTTTTTCAAATTGTCTAGACTATTTTAAGTCGTAAAGTGAGCAGGATATATTAAAATTTAACGTATGGTTTCTGCAGGCATGATACCAAGCAGGGCAGTGGGTGTCTGAGCCCTCCCCAGCTCTACAGCGCCCCACAGTTTTCCAATGTAAATCTGTGGTGAAAAATAGAACTGCAGCGGGCTCTAATATACCCCTTTTCCACCAGCACGAACCGGGTGCTTGTTCAGAGCTAGTGCTATTGCCAGTTCGGTTCGGAGTTGGTTCAACTGACGAGCCTTCTAAAAACCGGTTTGCCTTTCCACGGGTTAGAGAGCCAGCACAGAGTGAGGTCTTACGTCACTGTTACATCTCATCTTTCACAGCAACGCTAGTGGGGCAGCGCCAAACACAAACATACCAAGCTTGTTGGAGATGCACCAGCTTCTATTAGACAGATCGGCGCATGACATCAAAGCACAGTGAGAGTGATCCAAAAGCACAAGGAGTCCTATGCTCTACAAAAGCTCCCGCGGACCCGCGGCACTCCGATGTCACACACCGATCGGTCCGTGCAGCTCCGATGCATCTTGAACAAGCCTTCTCTCAACAATGGCGGATGTTGCGTTACTACTGATGCTCATGGCCTTGCGAACCTACATCGGCATCTAAATACGGCGAATCCAACATGTTCATGCAGCTCACCGTAATTTGTATAGACGGAGATTACAATCGAGCTGCTATTAGCTCAATTAGCTACTATTTCAAAAAAGCTGGTCACAAGTGTCTTGTTGGTCATGGTAAACCATGACCAACAAGCGGTTCTTACTTCTAGACCAGCAATGTTTTGGTGCTACTTATGAATTACATTTCCTGGTCCGGAGCTGGTGCTTTGGGTGTCGAAAGACAAAGAACTGATTTAAAACTAGGCTCTGGCTCCGAACCAGCACTCAAATACCCCTTTTCCACCAAGGCAGTTTGAGTGCTCCTTCGGAGCCAGAGCCTAGTTTCAGATCAGTTCTTTATTACCCCTTTTCCACCAAGGCAGAAAAGTGGTTCATAAGTAGCACCAAAACATTGCTGGGCTAGAAGTAAGAACCGCTTGCGTCAGGGGCTGGGGGCGGGGTTACCAACAAGACACTTGTGACCGCCATTTTTGAAATAGCAGCTAATCGAGCTAATAGCAGCTTGATTGTAATCTCCGTCTATATACAAATTACAGCAAACCGTGTTTGGATGCCGATATAGGTTCGCAAAGCCATGAGCATCAATAGTAGCGAAACGTCCACCATTGTTGATGGAAGGCTTGTTTGAGATGCATCAGACCAGCGCGGACCGACCAGCGGGTGACATCGGAGTGCCGCAGGTCTGCGGAACCGTTTGTAGAACATACGACTCCTTGTACTTTTGGATCGTTCTTGCGGTGCTTTGATGTCATGCGCTGATCGGTCTGCGAGAAGCCGATGCATCCCGAACAAGCTTGGTGTGTTTGTGTTTGGCCCTGCAGCGCTAGCTTTGCTGTGAAATATGAGACATGTACAGTGACGTAAAACCTGGCTCTGTGCTGGCTCTCTAACCCCTGGAAAGGCAAACCGGTTCTTAGAAGGCTCGTCAGTTGAACCAATTTTGAACTGGCACTAGCACTAGCTCTGAACTAGCACCCAGTTTGTGCTGGTGGAAAGGGGGTATATCTTTCGACACCCAAAGCACTAGCTCCGAACCAGGAAAAGTGGTTCGTAAGTAGCACCAAATCATTGCTGGTCTAGAAGTAAGAACCACTTGCGTCAGGGGCTGGGGGCGGGGTTACCGTGACCAACAAGACACCTGTGACCGCCATTTTTGAAATAGCAGCTAATCGAGCTAATAGCAGCTCGATTATAATCTTTGTCTATATACAAATTACAGTGAGCCGTGTTTAGATGCCGATGTAGGTTCACAAAGCCATGAGCATCAATAGTAGTGAAACGTCCGCCATTGTTGATGGAAGGCTTGTTCGAGATGCATTGGAGCAGCGCGGACCGATCGGCGGGTGACATCGGAGTGCCGCAGGTCTGCGGGAGCGTTTGTAGAACATACGACTCCTTGTACTTGTGGATCGTTCTCGCGGTGCTTTGATGTCATGCGCAGATCGGTCTGCGAAAAGCCGATGCATCTCGAACAAGCTTGGTGTTTGTGTTTGGCGCTGCCATGCTAGCTTTGCTGTGAAATATGGAGTGACGTAAGAGCTAGCTCTCTAACCCGCGGAAAGGCAAACTGGTTCTTAAAAGGCTTGTCAGTTGAACCAACTCCGAACTGGCACTAGCTCTAGCACTAGCTCTGAACTAGCACCCGGTTCGTGCTGGTGGAAAAGGGGAGAGCCATTGGGGCAGATTTCAGACTGCCCCGCTTATTTTCACGTTATATGTAAACCTCGCTCCAGACCAAGATTATATCATTCCGCTTCAGCTATGTGTATATTAGTCTGCATCAGGTCAGTAACTAGTTGGCATGTCTGTTCTTCTGATGTGGAGTAGCGTATCAAATTAATTTGAGTATAAACACTTTAATTTAAATGTGCTCATGTGAATAGCCTTTATATAGTTCTGTTGTGTTTGTTTTCTGTTTGTTCTGAGAATAGGCATGACTTTTTTTTCCTCACTGGAATTCCTACATAACTTATAATATTCTAAAACAACATTTGGAGGCAATAAATACTACATGAAGGTAAATCTAAGATAGCATTGTGTGTGTTGTGTGTACTTAAAGCCTGTAAATAAACATTAGAGCGCCACCCCTAGTCTGAACAACTTCTGCCAAAAGTGCGACTGCATGTGACCAGCGATTAGAATATAAAGCTTTCAAAATGTTATCATAAACTAGTGCCAAGATCTGTTGTTGAATATTATAATAGAATATTACAAGTTATTGAGGAATTCCAGTGATGAAAAAAAGTCATGTCTATTCTCAGAACAAACATAAAACACTTATGACCATAAATTTAAGTACGCCAGATTCTGGGTCGACCCTGAGTCTGCCCAACCTAAATTTACGGTCATGAGCCACTGCTGCTTTCAGAACGTTTTTTTTTCCAGATGATGACGCTAAACACATTGACAGCCAATCAGAATCCAACCAACTTTAAACATTTGGGGCATTTACAGTGGCAGAGACAAAAATGTTACTGCAGTGTGCGCTTATAACAAACAGAACGTTTCTGTGCATTTGGTGTGGAAGTATATTTCTCTTTATAGTTATTGTTTCTTGATGCGAACAGGCCTTCTTTAGTCTTTATTCACTAAAATTTGTCCCCTCTGAGGTAGTTCCATTTTTATCCATTTTACATTTACATTTATTCATTTGGCAGACTCTTTTATCCAAAGCGACTTACAAGTGAGGAATACAACAAGCGAGTCATCATGAAGAGGCAAATAGACACAAGAAGACACAAGAAGTGTGTGCAAATAGACACAAGAAGTGCTCACCATTATCCTCTGTGAAACACTGAAAAGTTGGTATATTAAAAGTTCACCCAATAATGAAAATTCTGTAATCATTTACTCACCCTCATGTCGTTCCAAACCTGTACAACTTACTTTCTTCTGTGGAACATAGAAGAAGATGTTTTGAGAAATGTGTCAGTTTTTTTTTGTCCTCCATACAATGGAAGTCAATGATAACCAAAACTGGCTGGTTACAACATTCGTCAAAATCAGTCATACAGGCTTTGAACGACATATAGGGTGATTACAGAATGTTTTTGGGGTTAACTATCCCTTTAAGATGCACTTCCATTGGCCCTTTACAAAAACATCTATACTAGCAAATCAGTAACATACATAAATATAATAAAATATAGAGCAATTTACATGCAAATTTTTGCATTCAAACACATGATTTTATCCAAGGATTGCCAAGGTTTTGACAGAATCCTCCTAACTGAATAGTGAATGCCACAAATGTGATGTTTTGGTGGTTTAAGATAAAATATTTCCCTCATGAGACTGCCCTGGCCCCTCCTAACATCCACAGCCACATCCAAGGGGACCATGCATCTGCGTTTCCTATGTAGCGGCGGTCTAAACCACTGGCAAAAAAAATTATGAAAGGAGGCTGACAAAGCACTGGACCTGCCAGAGGAGAGTTGAGGGACAGCCACCCTGTCCCCAGCATCAACCCATCCCTCCCTGCCTGTCGTCCTTGTGCGTAGGTCTAAGGTGATACATCATTCCAGCCCCGCCATGTTTCTGAAGCACAGCTTGAAGGACAGAGGAAGATGCCATAGGTAAGAATCCCAGAGGGAGAGAAAGGGACTTTGAAAGAGGTTCAGAGGGTTTCCAATCTATCGGCTCTACCTGGCCTCGACGGTGACAGTTGCTCAGTGAAGCGAACACTTTGAGGCAGATACAAAGGCTCTAATCTGTGGAGATACTGGCGCAGTGTTAAGATAGATGCAGTAGAGCCCACTGAAAAGAATCCATAGAAAATATCTGGCCTCAGCAAACACACTAGTCAAAGGAATTCTCGAGAATGCTTTGGGGGACAACCAAGCATTTTTTAATCATGGGGAAAATTGAATTTTGATAAAAACGACTGCTCTGTGAGATCCGAATACATGAAAAAAAGGACTAATAATAGAATAAATGGGAAGACATATGGGCCAATTCAATTTTTTGTACCAGTGCTGCTGAGTAGTACCATCTATCTAAAACAAAATCATCTCATACACTACCGTTCAAAAGTTTGGGGAGGGTAAGATTTTTAAAATACAGTAAAAGCAGTAATACTCTGAAAAATTATTACATTATAAAATAATTGTTTTCAATTTTAAAATATTTTAAAATGTCATTTATTGTTTTCGAGTGTAATACATTTAGAAAATAACCTTATTTAAAGCACAATATCTTCATAAAGAAATATATTGTGCTATTAAATAGCTTCAGTATAGTTAGCATTTTTGTTAGTAGTTAGTCATGTTTTGGACGTCCCTGTTTGTTCTCTGCACTGTCTGGCCATATTAATGTCTTGTCTGAGGAAACCCTACACCGCTACACACCCCTCCTTCCTCTCCGACATTCCCAATAGCCCAAACAGTCGCCCCCATCCCTTCATTATTTACAGATCCTCACCGGAACTCATTCAGATGTACGGCGGAGCCCACTGAAGCAGGAGGATCGAACCTAACCCAAAAATACTCCCCAAGATCCTCAGAGAGCCAGCCGCCCGAGACTTTCAATCACGAGGTGAATCCCAACCACTCAAAGGGTGTCCAGAGCCCTGCCTCCAGGGGAGAACAGAGGAAATGGCTCAGCAGAGTGCAAAAAGAGATTGTACCACACATTTACTAAAACATGTTGGCACACTGGAGACTTTTGATGAAGACAACAGCATACACCAAAGGTTTTCAGACTGGGGATCGGGACCCCCCCAGGGGGAAGCAAATAGGTACAAATTTGATACAAGTTTGCATTGTAAAAAATGCAAAATAAATCAAATTTGACATGTTTTCTGAATGGTTGGAAATCATGAGCTTTATAACAATTATTTTATTCTACTGACAGCAAAAATATTAGGTTTCTAGATTATCAGCTTTATACTTATACTGTAATGGTGGTTAGAAAACCATACAGTGTTATATTATTTTTTAGATAATAGTGTACAGATTTATAATATTAAACATTAAAATAACATTTTGACAGTATAAATGGGCCTTTATATTTTACATACAAATACATACGCCTTTATGTTTTAGGGAAGAGGTCCCTTGTAAGGAGATCATCATATTTGGGGATCCGTAGCAACAAAAAGCTGAAAACCCCTGATATAAACAAAAGGAGATTTTCTTATTTTGACACAGCTTCCAATTATTGACGAATCCTTGTCAATACAGATATCATTCTGTCAATAAAAGGAGAATTGGAGCTGCAAGCAGGAAGGAAGCATGACTCTCCATCAAACAACTTGACATCACTGGAGATTTTCACCCCCTTTTTCACTCTCACTGCAGATGGCTGCAGGAAACAACTATTGATTCAGGAATTTCAGCGAGACTTATGCAAACATCAGACCCACGCATTAATGAGCAAGTTGGAGGAAAGACAGACAGAAAGTTACCATGTTGAAAAATTCTATTCATGAGAGTGAGGCAGAGGGAGAAACAGCGATATGGGATGAATTCTGTTCACAGAGGGATCCAATCTGGTGAAACAGTCCCTACAAGCCCCTGGCTATTTTTGTCACCGCTTGGCTTGTGCGGTTTTCTCTCTATTTTTTCTTTTTTTTTCTTTTTGGATAGCCAAACCCCTTGGAAGAGAAAGCCTTCTGAGAGAATGATGGAAACAAAGGGACATTGTGGCTTTAAACACACATATGGACACAGCCCTATCTGTTTGCCACATAATCTTCTCTGTTGACAGACCAAACAAAGCTAAGAGACTCTTGCGGTGTTCATAGGGGCCTGATTGAAAGCTTCATATTTTTAAAAACCAGATGGAACAGAACAAAGGCACTGAAGACATTATTTTGCACACTGTTTCCATACAGCTTTACAGCTCCTCCCATAATTCTCTCTAACAATCTGTTCAGAGTATCCTGTCTCTGATCTGTGCTGATAAAAATGAAAGAGTACAATAAATGAAAGAGCATAAGCTTGAACACAGTATTTTAAAGGTGTATTTTAAAATACATTGTGCCACTAGTGGCACCAAACAGAACTGCAAATATAATAAGTATATGCTTGGCAAAAGGATGAATCAAGGGCACACAGAGGCTGTCAAGGGGGGTCTGAAAAATAGTGTCCCATAGTTCTCACCCTAAACTCATGCCATTGGATGAGCTGGAGTCAAGTAGCTTGTAGTGCTGCTAGTGGTGAAGAATTACAGGGTTCCAGATTCAAATAAAGAGAAGGGATCCACAGGCTTCTAAAATGAAAAATTGAAGAGTCAAATGACTTTCCTAGTTTCCAACAGTGATGCACTGAAACCGAAATGAGTTTTCATCTATCCAAACCCCCCAACAAAAATTGAAATGCATTCTGTCATTATTTATGCATCCTGATGTCATTCCAAACCCATAAGTCTTTGGTTAACTTCGAAACATAAATTAAGATATTTTCAGTGAAACCTGAGAGGTTTCTGTCCCTTCACGGAAAGTCCAGGTAACCAAAAATGAAAAGATCCAAAAATGTTATAAGTTTTGTAAAACACTTCCATAAGAATTGAGTGGTTTAATCCAAGTCTTGTGAAGAAATGTTATCACTTTATATAATGACCATATTTCATTTGGGATTTTATTTACATCTAAATAATTTTTTGGATCTTCTAAGTTTTAGTTATCTGGACATTACATTTGGGTAACTGAACTCAGTATGCTGTTCAGGTTGTCATGTTCAGAGGTGATAAACTAGTCATAGTAAAGTTCTTCAGTAACGAGCTTCCTGGCAATATTTCAGACCTTATATTTAATCAGGGCTGGGCGATTTTTCAGATTTTTTCGATTAATTCGAATTTAAATAGAGAAATGACGGTTTTGAAAATAATGTTACAATTAGACATGTTGACAATTCAGCAATGATGTTAAAACAAGAAAATGATCCAACCATATCCAGGCCTTTACTGAACAGCTTGAAAGAACTGGTGGCTACATAGCCTGTCACTACCACACTATACCAAAAGCACCTTCCCAGGCACCAATACATGCTATTCTTAATAGCCTGGAGGGTTCCGCTGCACGAGTGATGGTGCGCCTGATTAACCGCTCTAGAGTGACGCAGAACACATCGCTAGTCTTAAGCGGCTGTTCACTCAGAGATGCATTATTCCACTGAAAAAAAAAAACGAGACGCAGGCAGTGGAATGGGAAAAAAGCAGTTATTAGATAAGAGTTGAACTTTTTTATTTTTTAACTTGGGCTCCACATTTTTAAAATGCCGTTTCATGGCTGAAATGCTGCAAAAGACATGAGACAGGAGTGCAACACCCAAACATGTCCGCCAAACATAAAAACAATATAGGAAAAATAGCGGAATGGATGGAATGCAAAAACCTGAAACTACTATTGTATGTCTGATATTTCATGTTTGCATGATGGAGACAGGCTGAAAGGTGCTGTTATGTTCTGTTTTTACAAAGCATTCACTGTTAATAATAGGCTGTTACTGGTGTTATTTATTGCTATTACTTTTTTTTAATTTATATTATTACTAAGTATATGGGATATGTTTAAGATATGTTTGTACAATATTTGCCTTCATATTTCATGCATATTTTCTGGAAAAATATTTAACTAGTCATTTGTTTTACATTTACACCATGTTGATCACTTCAGGTGTGGTGCACTTGGAATAGAACTTTTTTTAACCAGATTGTTAATGAAGAGAATGTTACTTGAATCATATTGTAGTTACGTTTTTTAAGTTTTTAAACATTAAAAAAAAAATAAAAAAATTGAAAACGTGAATCAGTCAATCGTTCTGAAAAAATCGATATTTTATTTTGTCATATCGCCCAGCCCTAGACCCAATATTTCAGCCCTCCAAAACTATTTCAGCAGAAATCATAAATTCATTATTTGTGCCGTTGTTTTGGACGAAAATCTTCAGTTGCCATAATGTTGGTGCATCACTAGTTTACAAATTACAGAATCAGTCTAATTTTAAACCACTAAGTCAAAAGAAATTTAAAGCTGTTTCCTGAATTATTTTGACTCTTAGGAACCAGTTAATCAGAGTCATTTTTTCCACAACGACTGAACAACTAGATTATAAATTATTCTTGCTTTTGTTTTTGTCGCATGTGTGACCATTTTACTGGCACAATAAATTTTGAGATATATTAAAGGATTAGTTCACCCAAAAAATAAAATTTCTGTCATTTATTACTCACCCTCATGTCATTCCAAACCCGTAAGACCTTGGTTCATCTTCGGAACACAAATTAAGATATTTTTGATAATTAACCATTGACAGCAAGATAATTAACTCTTTCAATGCCCAGAAAGGTATTAAAGACATATTTAAAACAGTCCATGTGACTACAGTGGTTCAACCATAATGTTATGAAGCGACCAGAATAATTTTTGTACACCAAAAAAAACTAAATAACAACTTTATTCAACAATATCTAGTGATTGGCGATTTCAAAACACTGCTTCATGAAGCTTTACAAATCTTTTGTTTTTGAATCAGTGGTTTGGAGCATGTATCAAACTGTCAAAGTCACGTGAACCATTGAAATTTCGAAACGTTTCGAAACATTAATTATGTAACAAAGCTTTGTTTACTGAGATCACGTGACTTTGGTAGTTTGATACACACTCCGAACCACTGATTCAAAACAAAAGATTCATAAAGCTTCGAAGCTTCATGGAGCAATGTTTTGATAAAGTCGTTATTTTGTTTTTTTGGCACACAAAAAGTATTCTCGTCACTTCATAACATTAAGGTTGAACCACTTTAGTCACATGAACTGTTTTAAATATATATGAAAGGAGTAATAAATTTGCTGTCAATAGAGGCCTCCCTGAGCCATTGGATTTTATCAAAAATAATCTTAATTTGTGTTCCAAAGATGAACGAAGGTCTTATAGGTGTGGAACGACATGAGGGTGAGTAATTAATGACAGAATTTTCATTTTTGGGTGAAATAACCCTTTAAAGATATCTGATACAACAAAAGACTCTCTGGGGCTAAAATAACTGGTACATACTGCAGCAAATGTAAATATCTAAAATGTTTTACTTGCTGACCTCTTTATAAATGGTTTAAAAGCACCAATAACACTTCATCCAACTGCTGTTCTCATATTATAAAGCAGGGTTCACTCATGTGGCGCTGTGAGTAAATAGGTTGAGCGTAGCTCTGTGGAGAGGGGCATTTGCCCATGTGGCGATGCTATCATGCTCACTGATACGACAGTAGGAAACGAACTTGTCTCAGCTATGACTGAATTACACAAAAATAGGCTTCTATCAGCACTATGCTGCTGAGTTGACATACCCACTGCTGAGAAGCTGAAAACATGCCCAATTGCACGGCTGTCCTAGAGGTCACACAAATCCCTACTATGCAAAATTGCCCTTCACCCTCCCCAAAAACACGCATTTGTCATTCCCCGCTTAATTTAACCTATGACTGCGTAAAATAACACTGCAGAACTGAGAGGATGGAGGGAAAGAAACAGGCGGCTGAAGGCAGAAAGATCATTGGGAGCGAATAATCTGTCCTCTACTCATCCTCCCGTGGCAGCGATGGCTCCCCAGTGAGGAATAAAAGCCATCATGTGCAACACACTGCAAACAGAGCTGCAGACAGCCACAGAGGAAGCAAGGAAAGGATGAGATGCCGAGGATGTGGCACACCACATCAGATCGCTGGTAGTCTTACTGCTATACAAGCAGGGCTGCCACTCCTCTGCAGTGATTTACACTTGCACTCAAAATGGCGAGTGACGGACTGGGCGATTAATCTGTTTAACTGAACCGATTCTTCATACACAGTAATAGAACAGGAACTTATCAGGCTGGCTCAAATTATTACGACGACGCCGTGATAATCTGGTTAGAAGGTTAAACGGGCTATATAAATTTCAGACAAATTCCTCATTATCATTCAAGGGGCCCAACTCTATCATCAGGGACAGGTCTCAGAGTGTAGAGAACACAGCATGTTCTGATACCGGATGAGGAGTATAAGGGTACGTTTACACGACAATGATGTCCTAAAAAAGAAAAAATGTTTTTTCTTTGTGTTATTCACACACAGATGACAACATTGTCAAAACGATCCCCGTTCACACGGATCCATGAAAATGACTATAAATGCTGTATTATGCTGACAGGCCAGTAGTTGGCAATGTCACTTTGTAAAGAAAAACCATGCGGTAATAAAACGCGTAACACGCATGCGCATGACGTCACTGTTTTCACAAATTCTCGTTTTTGTAGTTTAAATGGAGGCGATAACGGTATTGCTTTCAAAAACTTGCACTTTGAACTCTGTTTTGTTTTCAGGCTCCTGAAATGCTGTAAATTAATGGCAAAAACGCATAAAAAGGGTTTTTTAGGGATGTAACGATACATCCTGAACGGGTTGAAAATCTATTAAAACGTGACGATTCAAGTCGGTTGAGATGCTAAATGAATCGCAATACATTTTGAGGCGGGAGTTTATATGAATGTATATCTAAGTGGGTTCAGAAAATTTTAGATGGTATTTTCTTTACATCTTACTTCCGTACAATGCATTTTAAAGTAGTTTTAGCACATAGTGCTGCTTTGTTTACAGCGGTAACCATGGAAGCAATGTATTGCCGCTGTTCCAGTGAATTTGCAGTCTCATGCAGCCCGTCTGCTGTTATGAAGTTTTATGTAGCATAATTTCACACAGCTAAAGTCTGAACATTTTTTTTCTTCAAATGTTAAAAAGTATACAATCTAATTTAGATTAAAAACTGCTCATGCTGCATGTATGTAGCATCTTTGTTGGGATCGTGATTAAAATGCAGTGGTTGCCTCTAATTTTAAATGGCTACAGATAGTTCAGCCTGTAATAGAGCAAATAAGCATCTTGTTCATCTGGCATATGAAGAGATTTCTTTTATTTGTATTATTTATTTATGTGATTTAGGATCTGTTTTAAAATTTCAATTTAGTTTTGTTATAAAGATATTTCAATTTCACAAAGAAATATGCATAATTTTGTCTGAGAAATAATTTAAAAAAAAAAAACACTTTCTCATTTAAATCTCATTTTGTTAAAAAAATCGTGAGAAAATCGATTCGTGAAACCAGTATCGTGAATCGTATCGAATCATGAGTTAAGTGAATCATTACATCCCTAGTGTTTTTAGTTGAAAATGGTGTCATGTAAATGGCCCCTAAGAATGTGTGCAGAGGCAAGGAATTGTTGACAGGAAGAACAGCACATCTGACAACATACATGACAAAATAAGGAAAACAAAGACTACATAAAATCGCTTAACGAATGGAGTTTTTCGTCTTGTGTTTTCTAAGGAAACAGAAAGTTTGGGCAGGACATATTGGAGGGATTGTCTCTTTTGATTAAAACAGCCAAAATGCTTTAGTCACATCACAGCTATAAAACATGATTTGCTACTTGCTAGTCTGTGACATGTCAGGGCTCAGTAGTAAGGATTTTTTCTTCTGGCTCAATTGGGTCAGTAGTTCAGATTTTCACTGGCATAAAAACAAAAAAATGTATATACATTTTTATATATAGCAATATATTTATATATTTTCTAGAAATAATATTTATATTTTTTATGAACTTATGAAAAAATGTATAGGAAATTTATTAGAAAATTTTTATTAAATTTATAAGAAAATGTACTAAAATTTACTACATTTTACAAAAAGAATGTTTGTTACACTGCAAAAACTAACTCCATAAATTCATATTTGTATCCAACTGAAAAACAGTGGCAAACAGTGTAAAACACTTATTGTTGAGCTCTGTAGGTGATATCAGAAGGAGGGTCATTCTCTCTAAGGACAATTTAATTGGACGAAAACTGTGCAGTGCAATAGGAGTCATCAAAATATTTTCCTGGAAGAGATTGTCAATTTTAAATGTGTGTATCTGCTTCAAACAGTTATACACTAGATGGCTTTAAAAGTAACAGGAAAGCTGCAATTCTCCAATTTTGATTTCATGGGGTTTATGATGCTGTCTCTGCAAGAAGTTAAAGAAAAACATTTCTTGTGTAGCATATTTTCAAACTTTTCACAAAGCACAACCACCTGGGAAGCACAGGTCATCATATCACAGCACAGTGGATAAACAACTAGAAAATAAGGAACACTCTAGTTAGATCCGAGCACTGAACATTATGTTAAGGAAATAGCAAGTGAAGAGAACCAGGCACAACCATGGCTGATCTGCACGATTACCATGGGTCAAAAAATACTGAGCATGATTGGAAATGACAAAAAAAAAAAATGTTCTGAAAGTATGGTCCACCATATTGTAACATCAACTTATTGTAACCGGCTTAAAGCACAACCACCATTCTGGCCCACAGTCCTAAACATGGGACCACACAGAAGAAATACCAGAAGGGGTTCATAAACAAACTATGGCAGACCTAGACTGTATTATTGCAAAATCCGAATACAAACAACATTTATGCAATGCCAGCACATATGTCAGCAGAATGCACGCAAATGCATCCAAACATTCACACACATGAACACACAGTGAGAATACCCGGCTCAGGGCATTGGGGGAAGGGTATACCGTACTCTCGCTACATGCACTTAGCCTGTATTTGTGCCAGTTGAGAGCCGGAGGACAGATTTCACAAAGACTCACCAGTGCTGACTGGATGGAAGGCCTTTAGTGCTTCTGTTCAGTTCATGTAGCTGGTATGATTCTTATTAGCCTAAATTGTTTACTATTCATATTGGAAGTGGGATCTGAACCATCATATTTCCATCAACATAAGCAATATCACCTACTATCCTATTTCTGTGGCTAATTGAACAGCATTAATGTAAATAACTAGTAAGCAGGTTGAACTCACAGGCATTGGTCACGGCAAAGCTGTTGGCTGTCTCAATGTTGTCCACGTGGGGTACCAGGTTAAAAGGGGCCTCAGATGCATTAGGGCTTGTGTTGTGAAGAAAAATGGCCAACCGAAAGGCAGTGTACTCCTGATCTGTGTTCCTGATGAACAGCCCGCCTGCAGGAAAGAGGGAGAACCGTAGTGAGAAAGAAAGAAGTGAGGAGGAGAAGTGAAAGGAGAAGAAAAATAACACATTGCACCAAAGACGTCAAAAAGGAAATCGGCTATTTGATTAAGAGCAAAAAGAGATATATGGGACAAAAATACACATGGTTCAAGGATATTGAAATTCAAGTAACACGCCACATCAGATGAGTCAAGTGCACACTCTACTGAGCTTTCACAGGCAAATAACCCCCTTATGCACATGTATGACATCTCTCTGGAATATTAAAATGTATGTTACGCACTATAAAAATTATTGTCATTTTAACAGCAAAAATTTAATAAAAATAGCAAAGTACATTTTTTTTAAATTGATTAACCTTGACCAATTGACCAATTTCATTGATTGGCATCTGCGAATAATGCATTTTTATACAAAAATGCATTTGAAAATATCAATGGCAGAAGCCACAGACCAAGTAAGCTGATGTGGGATTTGGGAAAGCACACAACCTGTTATCCAAAGCACTAGAGAACTTTATATTAATAAACAATTCAAAAGGCTCATAAACACAGGTTGATGTGGCAAGTACTTTGGCAGATGTGTGTGCTGTAACATGAGAGTTGTCTTCTCCAGCACATAACTTGCCTTTTGCAGCCTTCTGTAGATGTTAGAAAATAAAACGTGAATTTCCATTTTGCTTGTCCTGAGAGCAAGCGAGACGCCGTTGAAAACGTGCGCATGCGCATAAACCGGATGGCGTGGACTAATTGAAATCCTACATGTAACGCAAGTAATGATATTTTTATGAGAACAGTAACTTTAATGGGATTATAACATGTAATATGTAATGCAATCTAAAAAAAAAAAGTCCCTTTATTACATCTACAGGAATACAGTAAGACTACAGCATTATTACAAGGTTCAAACTGTGCGAGTTTCTGCAGAGTATTCTACCTTTTTTGGCAGTCCTTTATAAAAAATACCGGACTGTTAATATTTTAGTGTTCAATGTCCTGCTTTTGAACAAGCAGTAGTTGTTTTATAGTGTTTTGTTTATATTTTAAAGCTTGTTATAATATGCAAAGCCAACATTTAGCCTATTTAGCCTACAGTTTGAAGGAGAACATTGGGCAGGATGTGTGTTTCTACATGTTTCAGGATGGAAGGGCCAACTTTGATTTGTTTGACTTTCTGTTGACATGTATTGTTTCTGGTGGTTATCAGTATATAATAGGTATTCAACATTTGTGGGTTTCTCTCACTAGTGGGCGAGAAGCGTGAAATGTAAAACCCAAAGTGGAGCTCAGTGATTACAGAATGATTTGAGCAAGGAAATATCTACAATCAAACCAAAAATTAATCAGACATTTTCAGGACACTATAGTTCATTTATGTAAGTGAGAATAGCAAAATAAAGTAAACTGTGACATATTATACCCAAAAATTCTTCATACAGTGGACTACCAGTAAAACTGATAAAAAATTATTCAGACACTTTGACCTGACCATGTTTTGCTTAAGTGTTATCTGACATAATTAAGATTAATTTTTTCTGGCACAGTTTAACTCTGAGATCTTGTCATATTTTATTTTAAACTATAGTGAATAAACTGTATTAATGAATGAAATGTTCAAGGTGTCTGAATACATTTTGGTTTGACTGTATTGTTCCATTCTGGCTTTTAGTCTGTGTGTGCATTGCTTGGTGACCTGCAAGACTTAGGCTACTTTTGGAACTATTTTTGTTGGGTAAAAGAAATATATGTAGACAACTAACTGTCTATTTTCTGTCCAAGATACTCAATATTAAATAGTTTCAATAATAACTTAATAATAAAGCATATACAAAATGTAAAAGGCAACAAAACGCTCCCTTAATGCCTGAAACGTCACTCACCATATTGAATTTCGCAGAATCACAGCTGCTAGTTTTTTGTTTTTGTTTTTTACTGTAAAATTGATAGATTTTTTACAGTGTGATTAAGGCATTACATTCCTTAGACAACACTTTAGACCATTTCGTCAAAATAATAGGCTAAATGAGATCATGTATATATCTCGCAGGCACCAGGAGTCTCAGAGCTTATGACACAGGGCTTGATGCAGTATTGGAATAAATTAAGGCACTTTCTATCCACGAGGTGGTGAATTGATATTTAAGCCGCTTTGTGATCATTTATCCGTACTATTTTGATTTCACAAAGCATTCATTTATAAATAAATAAACTTTCATTGCGTTTGTGCCCTTGTTCAGAATGATTAATCTTCAGAACAACATCCCGTTTGAGCAACGGAGAGCACTGCAGTGGTACCATAACCAAAACGTGGCACACTGATCTGGTTGACAGCTAAAAACAAACAAACAATCAAAAAGTATCGAAAAAAACTATTTGCCCCTAAAAAATTCATTTGCTGTCATACAACAAATCTACTTCCAGCCGCATTATTTGCGCACTGACATTCGCAGTTGACCCTCACTGCAGACGGTCTTATTTTTGTCATTCATTTGACACTGTTTATGGCACTTAACGTGAAGCTCGTGTCTTTGAGAAGCATCGCTGTACTTACCGATTTGAACGCTGCTCGGAAAAGCACCCATAGTGAGTCCCCAAACGCAAGAGAATAGCAGTAAAAGCTGATTACAAGAAATCCTCATTTTGTTAGTTAAAATTTGTGAGAGACATTGAGGATGACGTCAGTTGGGTAAAGGACAGAAAGGAGAAACGTTGTTAGAAATCCATTCTTGCCGGGTTTTTCCCCTGCAGTGGCACGAACCCTGGTGCGACTCCGTCCGGCGGTAGACAGTCCACATGCAAGATGGGGGGAGCGCGACAGCGGTGGGCAGTGTCTGCATATACATAGGCTACACACTCATTACACATGCGCCTTCTCTACTCCATCACACACACTCATTCTGGCTGAGGTTCGTGTGTTCTTTCCCTTTCAATGTCGTATTCCAAGACAGCACACTTCTCCTCAGCCGAGGCGAAAGCTCGGTTATAACGCGACCACCCTTTCGATTGGACTATCCCACAGAAACAAAAGCTAAATTGGACTAGTTAAAACATCGACTAGTGTGAACGATACGTGCTGTTTTTGCTGTCAGATGTGCAGTCCAGAATGTTTTGTGCAGCGTATGTGCGTTCGAAATTTACAAATACGTGACATTTAACAGCTAATAATATTAAAAGGAGAAAAATACCATCAGTTAAACAAATTATACAAAAGGGGAAATCACTATCATACAACCTGTGAGTAGTAAACAACATGATTTATGGAACTAAAAACTATTCTGTGGTAAGAAAGTATGATTTCACATTGATTTAAGATTATGTTGATGGATGTTGTTAAATGTAAGAACTGGTATAATCTGAATTAAGAGGTTCTTTTTAATTTTGATATATAACAATACCCAACATCCACACAAGCTTTTTATTTACATGTTAGAAAAGACTACAACAATTATGGCTGACCATGAAGGAGGGTTGTGACACTTTCCAGTGTATTTCTAAACATTTGAGACACAAATTCTAAATTTAGACAGTTAAACATAATGTTACAGGGTAGAAAGCAAATTGCAGACATGAGTCTTTGAAAGAGACTAAAGACATTTAACACATTTTGTTGACATTTAATGAATGACCACTGAGTTTTCATTTTCTGGTCTTTAACTCCCTATTCTGTTCAGTCCCATGAATCATAAATCATACTGTTCATCACAATCTCAATTTCCTCCTTTTCTATATCACTCTTACTGCTTCATCTAGCCTTTATGTTTAAGGAACGCTGTCTGTGAAAAATGAGCAGTGGGTTAGTGACATTTAGTTTTGAACAAATGTATTTATTGTACTGCTGTCAACAAGCGACTCTTATAAAGATTACAATTATAACAAAAAGGGAGTTTAATGCAGTGTTGCCAAGTCTGCGGATTTCCTGCGAAATTGGGCTACTTTTACACTGTTGCCGCGGATTGTTTTTCATGTCCGCGGGTTAAAGTGACCCCAAATAACATGATATTTAGCCTCTGGAATGTGATTTTTTACCAGGGGAACCCCACCAAAAATGCAGATTTTACCTCCTGGAATGTGATTTTTACCGGGGGAGTGCGATTGGGCTACTTTTGAATAGCAATTGTGCGGGTTTTGTTGTGAAAACCTGGCAGCCCTGGTCTAATGCCACAACAAATGCCACAAGTTCTTTAAAAAACGATGTATTTATTGGTGCTTTAGAGAACCCAGAAGCCAGTTCTGAAAAAATAAGAACACTTTTTTACAGGTGAATGTTTTTGTATTTTATATAAAGACTTTCTTACTGTACTCTCTCAAATACTGTCTATGATGAGAGATGGCTTTAAATGAGTAAATACTTGCAAAAGTGACTTTTAAATGTCACTTTGTCGTTTGTCCTCCATCAGATTTGAATGGCTGAATCAATTACGCAGCTTTAACCAACCATGGCATTCACTGTGCGTGAACAGACATTCTGTAGAGTGGCATCAACCTCAGTGTCTCTGTCCAAGGTCCTGAATCGCAGCCCCATTGAAATTCAAAACAGAGCATGTGCAAAAACCTCAACCTCTGTTATCTCTATAAAGAAGTTTACGTGTTTTGACATGCTTTTATGTTTAAAACAAAAGTTGTGGTTTCATAATGTACACACTCCAAATGACATTTCACAACATTTAATTAACAATTATGGAGCGACTCTGTCAAAACTGACTTAACTGGAGCACAGCAAGCAACAGGGCATCTCATTAACACACACACATTTTCCTAAGCAGGAAATAATACACACACACACACACACACATATATGTATGGATTTATTGTGACTACATTCCCTGCAGGTCATCATAAAAAATTTTTCCCATGATATGTTATATTATACTAGTTAAAGATCATGGACACAAAATTCCTTCTTTATCAGACTGGTGGTAAATGAGTTGTCCAAAATCATTAGTCTCTCTGCCTTTTTCATATACCCAGATGCTGGTATCTCAGCAACTCTCAAGAAGTCAACTGCATCGCCTGTTTGGCTGAAGTACAAAATTAAATTGGCTCGACTGGGTCGTGAGATTGGGTCAATGCAACATCACAGAGACTGCTGAAGGTTCATATTATATTCCTCAGTTTTGTTGACTATTTGGAACCCCATTTGCTTCCTCGGACTGCTTTATTTTGGAGCTATTCATATTGATACGATGCATTATCTTTTTTATCATTGTCTATACACACTAAGACTTACTGGCTCTGTAATGGCATAGCATCACGATTCTGATTTATCCTGACTGATTCTTGTACGAAAGCTGCTCTGCAACATAGAGACAAGAATACAAACAATTGATGTATTATGAATCACTGTTTTTAAGGACTTACAACTTTGCTGAAAATCAAGGCATTTAGAGTGCAACGTCAAGAGAGATCAAGAGACAATGAGTCTTCCTATCTTGAACATCCTCATATTCATAATATTTAGCCTGCGGACAAACACAGAACTGAAATGAGATCAGTCAGTTTGCGCTGAGAAGGATGGATCAATGATTAATTGAATTTCCTTGCATTTTTGAGGAATGTCTTTAAAAATTCAGGGGTAATTCTATTGATGGCACCCTATCGTGAATGCATGATTGGTTGGGAGCTTGTTATGGGCGTATGTGCAATGTCAAGTGTGCTTTTGTCTGAAACAAGGACTTCTGGTGCTGAAGGGAGAATGGAAAATTCTGCCTGTTCGATGTCAAATAAATCCTTCTGCTGCAAAAAAGTATTGATGCAGAAATAGTTACCGCACAACAGAAGGCACAAGCCTTCTGGACTCGAGATGGATAATACAAATGGATTTTTACCAACCTGCAACTGATAGAAGCAAACAAACAAACAAAATGTAATGTTAGTGCGCTGATTTAAACTCATATCCGTCAACAGATTCATTGGAATTACAGTCACTAAAGTAGATCAATGATTGATGAGGGCTTCATGAGGCTTTTCTCAATGCAGATGGCTTGAATGAGAAATGCTGCGGTAGGTCCATGGCGCGGCCCCTGGGGGCCTGTGGGGGAGCGAGGGGCTTTGATCCACAATCGGTGCTCAGGGGTCTTCTCTTGGACATAGGGCAGATTAATATAGGGAAAAGGGCAAACGCTTTAATTTCATGCATTGATCCACTGTAGCTCACTGCTGATTCTCTCACACAGGGTCAAAAATGAACTTTTTGCCACAACTGCCAACGAGAAACATTTTCGTTTATCGGTTTTTTATGCCATAAGTTGTCTCGCAGTGAAACAGCAACTGATTTCTATGTCTATGAAAATGTGTGTATATGCATGTGGGTGTGTTCACATCTGCTCTCTATGCAAAAGTACACTCTCCCCTTTCATAAACAGTAACTCCATGTATCCCTTCTGGCCCAGCAGCATTTCAAACACATGACATTTTCCCTGAGAATGTGTAATTGTACCAGTGTCATCACTCGTCCATTTTCTCGCTCATTTTTGCTGGTTACTCCAAGGGACGAGCTGAGTCAGAGGGGTAAGGGGAGGGATTGGGGGTGGGGTATTTTTAGATGGCATTTACCATTTACCCACCCCCCTCAGGGATCAGTACCTGCATGGTGGGAAATACAAACAGTGATGTATATGAAGGGAGGAGCAGTAATCAGTCAAATAAACAAAGAAAAGAATAATGTGCAGGCAAGGGTAAAGAATAACACAATGAATAACTAAGTGGGATGGGAGGTGCAGAGGAAAATTAAAGGCCGTATTGAACAGCTAGGCAATTTATACATTGAGAACACTAATTTAATACATTATCTCTGAAAACGAGATGAGGACATTGGGGCAATCTGCTTATCTTATCAGAGACACAAGCGATCGTTACCTTATGAACCCATACACACAATTTCGTCTTGTACACTGTAAAAAATTATATGATCAATAAGTCATGGCAGCATGTTTTATCATTACCTCATCAAAATAATTTAACCAATTTCCAATTTTTGAAAGTTATACAAAATTAGACCAAATTAAATGGTTTAGAAAAAATTTGTTGAAAATGAGCCAATTTGATTATACTTAAAAATTTAAGTTTTTTTTTAGTTGAATTAAGTGGATTTTTTTTACAGTGTAGCAAAAATATTGTGAACTATATTTCTTAAAATGAAATAAAATCAATAAATGTATAAATTATATATAATCAATAAAGTTAATCATTCTTTTATTTAATCTCTTAAAAAAATAAAATGTATTTATTTTATATATCATAAATACAAAAACTTTTGTTTTATATTTTACATATATGTAATATTTTTTAAAAAACAAAATATTTTAAAATATTCAAAATATTACATACTGTATATAATTATATATATATGCAGTCAAACCAAAATGTATTCAGACACCTTGAACATTTCATTCATTAATACAGTTTATTCACTATAGTTTAAAAAAATGGTAATAAAATATGACAAGATTTCAGAGTTAAACTCTGTCAGAAAAAAATAATCTTAATTATGTCAGATAACACTTAAGCAAAACATGGTCAGGTCAAAGTGTCTGAATAATTTTTGGCTCCAAATTTTTTATCAGTTTTACTGGTAGTCCACTGTATGAAGAATTTTTGGGTATAATATGTCACAGTTTACTTTATTTTGCTATCATTAATGAACTATAGTGTCCTGCACCCACTAGTAAAAAAAAATAATATATTATTTTCATAATCTATGAAAATAATATATATATATATATATATATATATATATATATATATATATATATATATATATATATATATATATTATTTTACATAAAATAAATAATAAAAATAATGCATGAACTATGTTTCTGAAGAAACATAAAATATATTAAAGGTACAATATGTAAGATTTTTGGATTAAAATATCCAAAAACCACTAGAATAGGGTTATATATCCTGTTGACTTGTGTACTTAGATTATCCCAAATGTTTGCAAGAATGTTTAAATCTGGAGAAATAAGTCATTTTTACATAGGACACGGGCCGTGTCCGTGCATCACCTATCAATGACATTATACCTGCGTTACCCTCGATTTCCAGTTTTATTTTGTAGAAACCATGGAAACACCAAAGACTCTTTAATATATTATATGTTTTATTAGACAAGGGAGCAAATGTTTGGATACATTTATAGATAGAAAACTCATTAGCAAACGCTCCAGCTGCCTCATTGCGCTCCCACAACACTCGGCCCTGCACTGCTTCATACTACAGTAACGTTAATAATCTCATCCATGAACATCCCGATTCTTTTCCTCCTGCTGTGAGGAGAAGACGACATCTCCCAAGAATCCGCGCTCAATCTAGCTACGCCTTTTTTTCGAATAGGTGACCTCTAGTGGCGAAAAACTACATAGTGTGCCTTTAAAGCAGTCTTTTTTGCATCTAAATGATTCAGGCATTTTTTGCCTAAATGAATTTCTTCTCAGAAGAAACATCATAGAGCTAAACATTTTTTTTGTCAGTATGAAACATCTCATTCATCTTCATTGTACTGATGTCTAACCCCTTCTCATCTCTGGATCTCTGAGCGAGTGTATGAGGAGAGTTAACGTAGCACTTGCTTGGCACACTTAACGATTTATTGACTCACTGATTGATTGCTTCAGTCTCGCACCCACAGGCTAACACCTGCTATACAGGCAGTGTACTTCTGTGAAGCGTAACATTTTAATTGAAGTCTTAGTGTGTGTCTTTTAGACTCTTGCACTCTCTTTCTCACACTAACACACACGTAGCTACAGGAAGCCACTGCTGTCCGTCAGCTCTGCACTAAGCAACAGAGATCCTCATTCACATTTGCAGATTTCCATTTCCAAATGAATCCGTGGCCTTGTTTTTACAATGAAAGGAAATAAGGCCAATACCTTTACTGCCTGTCAGAGAAGCTTACTAGCTTTGTCGCCTCTGAAGACAGGAGATAATGTGCAAGAGAAAATGAGGCAGCCGTGTGTCAGAACGCAGCAGAGACGCATTAACCTCTGCAAGTCACAGGTGCAGCAAAGGCAAGCCTCCTTCTCTCTCCCTCTCCTTGTCACTTTTTCTCTTATTTCCTTTTTATCTCTCTTTTTTTTCTCTCTGATAACAGATCAGCACTTCTTGCAAGACTAAAAAGCATCCCCAATGGCACACTGCAGTCCTGTATAATTCCAAAATGACCTTCAAAGTGTGAGACAACATAATCAGCAAGCATGGGCAGGACGGTGTTTCACATGATGTGATTCTCACATGATGTGTTTCTTCAAACCTTTCTTTCTGTTTTCATATCTCTCAAGACTGCCAGACACAACGCAGGGTGGAGGAAGATGAGAATAATCGTGATATCTGCTGGCACTACTTCACTTCCATGTTTTTCTCTATGAGTTTTTCTTATCAGCGGACAGCTGGCTTGCCTGCGCTCTGCTGCCAGGTTAGTAGACAGTTCGGTGGGGGTTTCTGTTCACCTCAACCTTCTCTTCTATCTGTGCCTTCTATGTTTTTTGCGACAACTTATTTTGAAAACAGTGGCCGTTTGAACCAGTGACAGAATGGATAAGGTGGATAAAAAAAAAAAATACAATTTTAAAAGAAGGAAACTGATGGAAAATGGACAGAGAACCATCCTAGGTGTACTTTTGACTTTCTTCGTTCTGATGAACACAATTGCAGATATTTTAATAAATATCCTGACGCATGAGCTTTTTATAATGGCAGTGAACAGGGGTCACGAGTATGAGCGGAAGAAAGTGCATCCATCCACATCCATCCATCATAAACGTGTACTCCACACGGCTCCAGGGAGTTAATAAGGCCTTCTGAAGTGGAGCGATGTGTTTGTGTAAAAAAAAAGTTATGAAGTAAAATATCTAGCTTCCACCAGACCGCCTTCCGTATTCAAATTATGAAGAAAGTGTAAACTGGCATCGTGTCAGTTACACTTTTTTTGTAAGTTGAATAGGGAAGGCGTAGGAAGTAGCGCAAGCTTTTTGAACTGCAAGAGTTTTACATTTTCTTTGTATGTTGAATACAGAAGGCGGTCTGGCGGAAGCTAGATATTTTACTTTATAACTTGTTAAATATGGATTTTTTTTTTTTTTTTACACAAACGCATTGCTTCACTTCAGAAAGCCTTTATTAACCCCCTGGAGCCGTGTGGAGTACACATACACTACCGGTCAAAAGTTTGGAATCTGTAAGATTTTTAATATTTTTAAAATAAGTTTCGTCTGCTCACCAAGGCTGCATTTATTTAATTAAAAATACAGTAAAAACAGTAATGTTGTGAAATATTATTACAATTTAAAATAACTGTTTTCTGTTTGAATATATTTTATAAAGTAATTTATTCCTGTGATGGCAAAGCTGAATTTTCAGCATCATTACTCCAGTCTTCAGTGTCACATGATCCTTCAGAAATCATTCTAATATGCTGATCTGCTCCTCAAGAAACATTTATTGTGTACAATTGTACAAAATATTTGTGTACAATATTTTTTTCAGGATTCTTTGATGAATAGAAAGTTCAGAAGAACAGCATTTATTTGAAATATAATCTTTTGTAACATTATAAATGTCTTTACTGTCACTTTTGGTCAATTTAATGCATCCTTGCTGAATAAAAGTATTAATTTCTTTAATTTCTTTTCAAAAAAATAAAAATAAAAATTATTACTGACCTTAAACTTTTGAACGGTAGTGTATAATGTTACAAAAGCTTTGTATTTCAGATAAATGCTGTTCTTTTGAACTTTCTATTCATCAAGGAATCCTGAAAAAAAGTGTTTTCAACATTGATAATAATCATAAATGTTTCTTGAGCAGCAAATCAGCTATCTAGAATACGTGATTCTCATTGCTCAATCGTGTCATCCATCAGTCTAAAAATGCATTACTCACCGTAGTCCATGGCTACACTAGCATGTATATTCATTCATCCAAGCTTAAATTGTACAATTCATCCAAGCTTAAAATGTACAATTTTCTTTCAAATTGTACATTCCAATGTACATTCGAGGGAAATGGATTATCAAAAAAGAAAAAAATGTAGGGCAGGGACTTGGTTCTATCCACTCGTTAAGTCTGACGTCAGAAGCCAAAAGCAAATAAATGACACTAATATACCATCAAGTCCTCATGGCCGTTATAGTTCTCATGTTTCTGTTTTCCCCTGTGACCTAGTTTTCCCCATTCTGTTTGATTAGTTCATTTGATTCACCTGTGTCTAGTTAATCACCTCGTTTAGTTCCCTTTGTTTGCCTCATGTATATAAACCTTGTGTTCGCCTTCAGTCTCTGTCTGTTCTCGTTTGATTTATGTCGTTTGTAAGCTGATATTCTGAGTTTAGTTATTAAATTCTGCCTAAACATCTTTTCCTTCAGTTTTTTGTTTGTTATTTCCCTCATGAATCTACCCGCTGTCCAGCTTCTTTGCCTGGAGCAGGGAGACCGCTTGCTGAAACAACACACTAGTGACTTTCTCCAGCTTGCGTGCCAGACTAACTTCCCGGACCACTCGCTCTGTGTATTTTATCACAACGGCCTGAGCGAGCGGTCCAAGGCATTCATTTCAGCGGGCGGCCCAACAGAGGACTTCGCCGCATTCGTGGAGTGGGTGCTGGTGAACAATAACTCCCCGTTCACCATCGGCCCTGCTGAGGATGACACCAGCCCCACTCCACATCCAGAGACCAGCCACCCGCCACCGACTACATGCACGATGGAGAGACGAGAGCCCACCGCAGACCGTGGACTTCAACCTGCCGTGACGGACGAGACGAACCTGAAGAGAGGACGGAAGGAGTCGTCGCTCCGGGGTGTGAACCACAAGGTGTGTCTGACCAGGTGCGTGAGCCCATTACATCGTGTGCTGCCGAGGGAGTGTTAGTGGAGTTCGAGGGCTGGGAGGAAAGCTCCGCCCACAACCTCACCGCGGTGGATGGGGTCGCTATGGCCACTGGAACTCTTTTTGGATTATTGGATATGTTTGAGGAGGTTAATTCCCTGTGTCTCCTTTCCCCGCTGGTTCCGTCCAGCCCTGAACTGTCCGTCTCCCCGCTGGTTCCATCCAGCCCTGTGTTTTCTGTGTTCCCTCCCAGGCTCCCTCTCCCACCTCCTCTTACTGCCGTCTCATCATCTCTGCCTCCACTGGTACCCTTCAGCCCCTCTTCAGCTCCATCACCCAAGTGATTGGACCTGCTTCGAAGCTTCAGGCCACCAGCTCCACCTAGACCAGAGGATCCCCTGGCTCCGCCTCCAACCTCTGAACCCAACACTCCACCGGCCTGTCGACGCATCGCCTCCGCCGTGGCTCCTCCCTCCCTCGGCTCCACTGGAAACCTTCAGCCTCACGATTCCACCGGGCTCCCTCGTCCCACAGGCTCCGACTTGGTCAGACGTCGTCCAGCCTTCGGTTCCACCTGGAAAAAAACCATTCATTATCCAGACATTATCCACTACATATTCCAGTGACTGCTTAGCTTGCCAGCATCTATTAAAGTTCTGCTATTGTTTTCATTAGTGTGTTTTTCTTACATTCTCTTTCGTGCCTTGTATTTCTGACCTCAATACCCTCTAACATGCTTTCTCTTTTTTAATCACTCATTGCTATTCACTCACACTATTAACATTCTGCACTGAAATGTGCTTGCAAAGACATTTTTCTTTCATGTTCAAAACATGAACTACAGTCATGTGGAAATACACACAGAAAGAAATGCAGCAAAAATGAGGCGGATTTGTCATGTTCATTTTAAATTCAAAGGAATTTTGCTGATTCAATCAAATCCTTGCGAATGCGGCGAGCACAGTTTTAGCTCTGCGTGTCTTCCAGATCTGCAACGGCATAACGAAATGTTACAAAACATTATGGGAAAAAAAAAACATATAGGGCACTCATCCTCAAATATTAGATATTTATAGACAGAATTCACACTCAGCACTTAATTAAAATGCCATCTGCTGACTGTTAAAACTAATTTTGAAAAATTGCTCAGTTATGACCTAACAATTGGGACTAGATGAGGTCATTTAACTCAAGATGAAATACAGTAAGAAATAATTCAGAAGAGATGTCGAAACAAGCCCTTTATCCTACCAAATGAAACGAAAATGTTTTATTCTTCTTTATCCTCTGCATGCTCCCTGCACAGGAGGTGGTCCCGCTCAGAGGGAATTCAGCCCTGAACTCATTCTTCTTCCTCTTTTTCTTTCTTAGGCCATAGATAGGAAGTATGAGATCCAAATAGGTCAATAAAAGGACAGGTTTATGCTCAATGACACCACTACTACTACATTAATATTTAGACCATCTGCACAGCTAAAGACGCAAGCACTCAAATGCATATATACATCCAGTTTATTCACTACTTCTTGACTGAATCTCATGTAGTGGGTTGTTGGTTTTCCTGCAAAACTTTTCAATTCAATTTAAGGATGTAAGTGCCTCACCATGCTTTTTTGAATATTACCTTTCATGTAGTGTGTAATCTGTGATGGAGATATACTTGCAATGGAGACTCGGGTTAAACAGCTCGTTCCAATGTTTCATCATTGGACCCAGGCTTGAATTTATATGGTAAAATCGATGCCATTATTACAGCCCTTACAGTGTGTATAATCGCTGAATCGCTGATGATTGAGGAAGTCTGAAATTTCAACGCTATCTCACGACCAATTTATACGTATTTTACGAGATGGCTAATTCATACGAATTCGTACGACCTGACTTGTACAAATTCATACGACTTGTCTAAACCCCAGTGATGGGTAGGATTAGGGGTAGATCATTCATACGAATTCCTACGAATTTGGAAACTTATAAAATATGTACGATTTAGCAAAAAACGTACAAATTCATACGAATTAGCCATCTCATAAAATACATATGAATTGCCGTGAGATTGGGTTGGAAATTCAGATATGGTAATGGCCGTTTCATTTCCGACACATGCTGTAAGCGGTAGACCAAAAGACTGGGCCATCACAAAAGACTGGGCCATCTGACCAATCAGAGCAGAGTAGGCTCTCAGAAAGATGGGGTTTAGAGAGGCTGAATTTTCAAGCTAATTGTTTCAGACTCAGAAATTTCAGAAATTAGGTGATGTGCAGTGTATATTATGAGAAAGTGTTTTTTGACTTTGAGTGCTTGTAAACCTATTGTAGGAGACCTCAAAACAACATTAGGAACCTTTAAAATAACATAATAGGAGCACATTAAAGGGTTAGTTCACCCAAAAATGAAAATTCTGTCATTAATTACTCATGTCGTTCCACACCTGTAAGACCTTCGCTCATCTTCAGAACACAAATTAAGATATTTTTTAATAAAATCCGATGGCTCAGCGAGGCCTCCATTGACAGCAAGATAATTAACACTTTCAGATGTCCAAAAAGCTACTAAAGACATATTTAAAACAGTTCATGTGACTACAGTGGTTCAACCTTAATGTTATGAAGCGACGAGAATACTTTTTGTACTCCAAAAAAACTAAATAATGACTTTATTCAACAATATCTAGTGATGGGCGATTTCAAAACACTGCTTCATGAAGCTTTAAAGAATTTTCATTTTTGGGTGAACTAACCCTTTAAGGTTACATTTTTAGAGTGATACATTGATGTAGGCCATGTTGGGTCTCCTTGGCTACAAAATATGGGAGCTGTCAGATACTGCAGAGGTTTATTTGTGTGTCTATGTCTGGAACGACACTGAGGGGACAAAATTGAGTCTTGCTGATCTACAGTATAGTGAACTACTACTGCAAAAATGAAGAAGCCATCTATTTCAGATAACACTGGAGCCTCTTTTTCAGTTTGTTTGTGTTCCTCTCCTTTCTGGATTAAAATACCTATTTCAATTCGACAATAACACTGCTTTAAAATATGCAAACATCCCTAGACATTTGTTAGACGCAGTGTCGCTAAAGCACAGAGTGTCCATTTGTAATTTTCCATAAACCTCCTTTAAGAGGAGCTTCAATTTGCATTGAAATAGAATTGCTCACTCTCAATGCATTCTAAATGCAATACAGAAGATAAATATGTATGGCGTGGATTGTGTGGATTGACAGTCTTTGTAAGTCATAAATAGCATTTTCTTTAGGTTTTTTCTCCTAGGTATTTACGCATTATGTTCGCATAGGAAAATTCATACAACGTATCTGTCTAGTACACATTTCACATAAAAGGAAAGAGGCCTTTAGAGAAAATGGTGAGCCTGAATCTAAATACATAGCAATTAGTTATATGGCATTGTCACGAGTGGCTAAAAAAGCACAGGACGAAGGAGTATCCAAACAAACACAGCCACTATACCATAAACAATACCGAACAATGAACTGAACAGAACTATGGGTTTAAATAACAGGGAAATAATTGGAAGCACAGAGAAAGCTAAATCTAAACAGAACATACACATTACAGTCAATCATGGCACTCTTTTTTTTAATCACAATTCTGTGAATAACTGAAGGTAAAAGGAATAACATCTCAGACTTTTTCTTGTGTGCGAGAGAGAGAGCGACAGTATGAGAGAGTGTCTGGTCTGGCTGAATTGGACAAGGTCGGCAAAATTGACTACACTGAGTAAATGATGGATGGAACAAAGAGAGGAGAACCTATGAGCCAGACATATGGAGTTGGACAAACAGTGAAGGAAAAGCCAATAAAGAGAAGTATCTATTGGCCACGGCAGGAAATTTTATTGACCTGGATGACCTCTTTATAAAGTTCCCTGAACTTTTGCAACAAGAGAGATTAGTACATAGCAATAGAAGACGGTAAAATGCTTGTTGAATTTTTTTTTTTTACTTGGTAAACAACTTATGGTACAGAAATTTAAATTTTATTGATCATTCACAATATGTTTGTTTTTGAATTACACAGCTCTAACTTAATAAAACTTAAGCTATCTCTTGATAATATAAATCTTAAATCTGCTGACCTTAAAGCAGTGCACATTTCTCTGAGAATAAGAAATGAGAATATTGTTTACTTTCTCTGTGCTGATGTGAATTCCCAGCATGCAGGAAGGAGTTACGTTGTTCCACAGAATCATTTATTAGGGATTTAATGGAGCCTGTTTTTGCTTCGGGGATTTGTGGGAGTAGTTTGGACTGTTATTAAGTTTATTTTTCATTTTCAGGAATAGGTTTTAAGGGAAAAAATATGAAAACAGAGCACAGTTTGTCTCATTTCATTTCCATTATATTTTTACTGTTTAGGTTGCTGCAGTGTGCAAGTGCTTGAGTGGTTGACTGTTCATGGATGTCTATTTATTGCACTGACAAACTTTTAAAGTCCCACTGAAATCAAAATGTTAGTTTTTTAGCTTTTAGTATGAATATGTTAGCCTTAAGGTTATGAACAAGCTGGTGAGTTCCAAAACAATGACAAAATTCGCATTTAGGAGATATAAGCATTCAAAACTTACAGTCTCTCACTTAAAATGGATCACAGATTTTCATGACATCACAGCAGACTTCAGCTTCTCATCAAATGTTCTATCCAATCAAATGCTCTCTAGAATCTGAAGTCCCGCCCCCTGCTACACTATAACGCTGAAGCTGCGGCTGAAATCGTCATTTGTTCACACATTTACTAGTTTTTATGGTGAATGGCACATAGTGCACTATATAGAGGATAGTGAATGATTCAGACAGCGTAAATATGCTTTCCATTGATGCGAATGAAGTTCGTTTCCACAGCGTGAGCACAGTCTGCTCCGGTCCAGAGAAACGAGACGAGAGCACAGAGCGGATCCTATGCGTGAGTCTGCACAGACCACAAAACGTTTGGACACATTTGAATTCTACAAACAATGCAATATTTTAAAGCAATATGGAGGAGAAACAGTTAAAGATTATGAGGAAAATTGGGTTTTACAAGCTCAACGGCTCTAGCCGAGCTGTGATTCAGGCGAAACACTATTGGCTAACCCTATATCCCACCCTGTCTTCCTGTTTCACTGGAAATTACATCAACAAATTTTGTGGTTCTAAAACATTTCTACATCTACATCCAGTATCTTTCTCAGTGACACCCACTGTGTTATCGTGCTCAAGTAATGAGCTTAAATTTAACGCTTTTTGAAACGAGAATGTTTTCATTCTGACTTGCTGTACCAGCTGGCCCCTTTTACCAGGTCTTTTTAATGTGACTGGAGGTAATTAAGACTGTGCAGTTAAGAAGCCTGGGAACCCTCTTAATTAATAAGACAAAGTATTAAAGTGGGAAAGCTAAATGTGCATTGTTTAATATTTCATCGTCACTTAAATTGCTTTCTACCCACAAGATATTCCCTTCTTGCAGCTAAAATGCAAGACTTTACACCCCTTGTATCACATAATTTTTTGCCTTAAAATGGATAAAACCCTAAGTCATGTCCTTAGAGAGAATAACAACAGAGAGAAAAACCTCAGCTCTCTCCATTGAAGCCCTAGCAGAACAAACAGGGTCCAGATCTGCTGAGGTGTTATATCTAAAGGTGCTACATCTTCCTATAAATAGGAAGAAAATTTAAAATAATATGAAACTGTTGAAAACTAGAATGTGACATTATCTTTCCATGCCTTCTTGTATACTTCTGAAAGGGCCTTCAATCAAAAAGACTGTAGTTCAAGTTTTTCCTCTGTTGCTTTGGAGAAGCAAATGAGTAAATCCGCAGTGCACTGGGATTAGAGCTTGGCAAGAGTAGTCGAATAATTGTCTGTTGCTTAAGAACTCAGGGTACAAACATGCAGAAGTGCATCATTACTCAAAATCGATGTGCTATTAGAGCGGCGATAACATGATTTATTTTCCTGTTTTTGTCTCTGCTTTGTTGTTGTAATTGTTCTGGAGATCTGCTTTATAAAATTCTCTGGGGAAGGTGAAATGATGAGAGCGATGCCTCATTAAATGAACAAAACTGTTTTCTGTTGTCCCAAACAACTGTCCCCAAAGACCTTATTGATCGTAATAAGATTATAAAAACACTGCAGTAGTTTCATAAGCTGTGATATATTCTCACAAGTTACAGAAACAGGCAAATCTTGTTTGGTGGGAATATAGTTTTAGGTCTTTTGATGTCTTATTGCCAGTCCTTCTTACTCAAGCAGATCAGCTGAGAACAAAAAAGAAGGACAACCTAGATGATAACTAATAATACTAATACTAATAAATTTATTATTATTGTTGTTAAGCTGTGCAATGACAAAAGAAGTAAGGACCTTCTTTTTTAATCTGGGCAAAAACTATACTAATAATATAATATAAGACAATACAAGCATCACAAACACTTCAATCCATTTGATCCTAAACAGTTGACTGAAAAATGGCAACAACATCCAAGTTAAAATCAACTATTTCTATCAAAGCCATTTTGTGCACTTTTTGATGTCACGTGGCCAAGGTTTCTGGAGCAGCCAGTAATGACATTTTGCAATGGCCCAGATTGTGTGTTCTTTCAAATTTTGTATTTTTAAATCTGAATCATTGAGTCTGTGTTTTAAAAGCATTTCATGGGTTGAACCTTGAATTGTAGCTCATGCAGAAGGACTCATTATCCTTTATGAAAACTTATCTTACAGTTTCAGTACAATTGCTTCTTTTAATAATAAATCATGCTGTAACACAGTTCGTATATACGGGAAGAAGGAGGCGGGAACCGGCGAACGTTCAAAACAATTTTAATATTTAAAATAAACAAATACAAAACGAAAGTAATGCCGGCAGACCCTCACGGCCGTCTGCCGGCCACACAAACATAACAAAACCATAAAATAAAGTCCAGGCCTGGTCCCCTCTCGTCTTTCACTGTCGTCGCTCCCCTTTTATGCTTCCGGAGCTCCTCCGTGAGAGATTCGAGGCCGGTGCAACGCGCAGCTGACGCTCGTTATCACTCGCGTCACCGGCCTCGTGCCGTTCCCTCACGGCTCTCGCCCGCCCTGCTCGTCACACATGCACAGGGGTGTCATGCACCTATGTTTTTGAGAAGGTGCTAATGGTAGTCCTGACACACTTGCCCAAGGCGAGAAAAGACATAATTAACTTAGACAGCTTAGAGGTTCATAGTCAAGATGTATTAAAGGGTTAGTTCACCCCAAAATGAAATTTCTGTCATTAATTACTCACCCTCATATTGTTCATTTTTGATTTCATCAAAAATATCTTAATTTGTGTTCCGAAGATGAATGTAGGTCTTACGGGTGTGGAACGACATGAGGGTGAGTAATTAATGACAGAAATTTCATTTTTGGGTGAACTAATCCTTTAATAGTGATATAGTTTTTTAAAATACAACATATATATTTATTCAGACGTCACGGTTTGGTTCATGCAGTTAGTCGACGAATACAGTCAGTTACAGGCAATCCACACTTCAATCCAGAAGGGGGAGCATGTGATAATGCAACACTGTTTGCTAACTGCCACAATAGGAAAAAGAGCATAGAGAGAACAGCGCATGTGTGAATAGGCTTGTTCGACTTCATGCACACCTTCAATTCCACTAATGCTCACAAATCTGTATTTTTTATAACAGTTAAAGCTCTTTTCATGTAGTCGTGATCATGTTTATCAAAATAAAACTGATAAAAAATGTAGACACCACTACTTTGGTATTTAAATAGTATAGGCTTATGTTGAACTTTACTCTTGTACAAACAGACGCTGTAAGCAGTACATTCAGTACATAAAGTATTGAATGAAATTGTCTTTGAAACATTGGTGAAATATTGCATTAGTCAAATATTTAGTCAAATGGTGAAATATTGCATTAGTCAAATATTGCATTTATTTCACCTCAGCAGTGATTAAGTATGCAAACGCAGCGCGAGCATCACTACGGGAAGCAGAAAGTGTCTGACTTCACGTCTCCGTTTTCAGCTACTTTCCGACTGCAAGCGGCTACTCTCACCGATCGGTTGCATCCAGCCACAGCCGATGTCTAACACACCTAATGACTGCTTGAAAACAAGTCATCTAGAGTCTAGATGCATGCATGACACCCCTAATAGTTTTATTTTTCATTATTCTGTTTATTTTGTACTTTTATAACACAAGATGCTTTTCAGTTTTGTAGCCAATTGTGACCAAATACTTTTGTTTGTTTTTTATCAGCCCTGCAAAATAAAATAGACCTAGTATGTTCTGTTTACTGTTTAGTGCTTAAAGGGATTGTTCATCCAAAAATGAAAATTCTGTCATCATTTACTCCCCCTCATGTTATTCCAAACCTGTATGAATATCTTTGTTCTGCTGAACACAAAAGAAGATGTTTTGAAGAATATGGGTAACCAAACATTTGATGGACCCGACTGACTTCATTAGTATTTTTTTCCATACTGTGGAAGTCAATGGGGTCCATCAACTGTTTGGTTACAAATATTCTTCAAAATATCTTCCTTTGTTTTCAGCAGAACAAAGATATTCATACAGGTTTGGAACAACTTGAGGGTGAGTAAATGATTACAGAATTTTTATTTTTGGGTGAACTGTCCCTTTAATACACTAAAGGAGGCTGCACTATACCATCTACCTCAGGGGGACTAAATGCCGCTATGAATAAACTAAATAAAATATTTCTAAGATATTGGCTGTTTAGTAGTACTTATAAAGCACATATTAATGCCTTATTTTGCATGACCTTATTCTATATCCCTTAATTCATCCCAATACCTAAACTTAACCTTACTAACTAATAAGCAGTAATTAGGGGTTGATTTAGGCAGAAGTTAATAGTTAGTTAATAGTGAGAATTGGATCCTAAAATTAAAGTGTGACCATTTTTTCCTATTGTACTGAAATCGTACCAAACCATGACACCAAAACCGAGGTACGTACAGAACCTTGACTTCTGTGTACCGTTACACCCCTTATATATATCAAAAGTTTGGGGTCAGTAAGATTTTGTTTTTAAAGAAATTAATACTGTTATTCAGCAAGGATGCATTAAATTGATTGTTTATAATGTAGATATTTATAATGTTTAGATGTATATTTTAAATGAATGCTCTCCTTTTAAACTTTTTATTCATCAAAGAATCCTGAAAAAATATATCACAGTTTTCATAGAAATATTAAGCACCACAACTGTTTTCAACATTGATAAAAAGAAATGTTTCTTGTGCACCAAATTAGCATATTAGAATAAGATGCTTCTTTCAAAAAGATAAAAAAAACAACAACAAAAAAACTCCCTGACCCCAAATTTTTGAATGGTAGTGTATTTCATAAAAAACAAAAACAAAGACATATGCCTATTGTACTCTGATAAAAGACTGAGTTTCCATTAGCAGTGTGCTACATACTACATTAAAATACATAAACAAAAAACATAATACATGGTTATGCTGCGTTTCATAATGAAACACTTTTTTTTTTCACAGCACAAAAGGATATGTCTGTATCCTTTGTTGAACTCCTTCAGCTTCACAATGACTGTCTGAACATGTGCCATAAAAGGAACAAAGCCTGTTTATTGGTTACATCACACAATCTGTGACACAAATGACACATAAACTGCAGATTCTTCTCTCAAAACTAAAAAATGATAAGCATTTGCCAGGTAGAGCCTTACAACTTCAGTGACCTCAAGTCAAGTTGTGCCCACACCTGAAGTGTTTGAAACTGCCAGAGTGTAATGAAGAACAGCTAGCTTTCTAGGGTTAGACTATCTTCTAACAGAATCAAAAGCCTCTAATAATCTAAAGGCTCTGTGACCTCTGTCTGTCCATTCTGAGGACCGATTTCAGCTTATCAGGGGACTTCGGTGTCTTTGCTGTTGCCTTTTCTTCTGTTTATCCTACAAGATTTTGTACACTCCACCGAGAGGAGAAAAAGGATTTAAACAGAGACATATTGACAGCTATGAACAGTGCAGTTCCTAGAGCTCATAAAAACAGGCAGAGACAACATTTCATTTAAGAGTGTGTTTGTAACACTGTACAAGAGCCCTCTCTTCTTTTCACTTATGCATCATCCATGTCTCTATCATCGCCTGAGACAGTTACCATTTAAGCCATTCATTTTTACAGTTTAAGCCACAAGAACAGATTCTTCCCACGGATCTTAAGAGCCGCTGAGCCATTCTAAGCTTAGAAAGATTGATTATCACTGCCTCTGGATATTTTGGCATGATGCAAGGCTATACAAAGCTGTCCTAACATAAGGAAATGCTACGTGGTAGAAAAGGAAACACTGGAACTGACTTTATTTGAACATCCTTCATGTTGCATGAAACAAAAAATGCTGTTAGAATATATGGCTGAGTTTTAATGGCAGTCAATGCAAAATGCTTTTTCCTGTCAGACTTTGTAGTTACAATATTTACCAGCTGGGGCTTTCAGAGCCATGTTAACTAACCAAACCCTGACCAGGTGTGCTACAACATCATGTTTTCATTGCATGAAACTTGAGTGAAAGTTTCAATGTGTTGGTGAAACTTGAGAATGAATACTATAATAAACTCTGAGGGAATAGCGTCTTAACAGGTTAAGTCGCTGTCACACTAGACTTTGAGAATTTCTATGGATAGCACTGCAACAGTTGCAAAATTATGTCACATTCTGTGGCGTCTTTTTTAAAAACATAAAATACATCAAAAATGTAAAAGCATGCAATCTACTCCACTTGCTTGACGTGCGAGAACAAACCACATTGATTCTTGCTTAAGCTTAAAGGGTTATTTCACCCAAAAATTAAAATTCTGTTATTAATTACTCACTCTCATGTCATTCCACACCTGTAAGACCTTTGTTCATCTTCGGAACACAAATTATGATATTTTTGATGAAATCCAATAGCTCAGTAAGGCTTGCATTGACAGCAAGTTAATTTACACTTTCAGATGCCCAGAAAGCTAAAGACATATTTAAAACAGTTCATGTGACTACAGTGGTTCAACCTTAATGTTATGAAGCGACGAGAATACTTTTTGTATGCCAAAAAAACAAAAGTGATGTGCGATTTCAAAACATTGCTTCATGAAGCTTCGAAGCTTTACGAATCTTTTGTTTCGAATCAGTGGTTCGGAGCGTGTATCAAACTGCCAAAGTCACGTGAACCACTGAAATTTGAAACACTTACAACATAACAAAGCCTTGTTTACTTTGGCAGTTTGATACACGCTCCGAACCACTGATTCGAAACAAAAGATTTGTAAAGCTTCGAAGCTTCATGAAGCAGTGCTTTGAAATCGCCCATCACTAGATATTGTTGAATAAAGTCATTATTTTGTTTTTTTTTGGCACACAAAAAGTATTCTCGTCGCTTCATAACATTTAGGTTGAACCACTGTAGTCACATGAACTGTTTTAAATATGTCTTTAGTAACTTTCTGGGCATTGAAAGTGTTAATTATCTTGTTGTCAATGGAGGCCTAACTGAGTCATCGGATTTTATCAAAAATATCTTAATTTGTGTTCGGAAGATGAACAAAGGTCTTGAGGGTGAAAACGTGTTCGAGCATCAAGCAAGTACATTTGAGCTTCCGTTTACCATTTTTGCTGTCTGTTGAGCAATGTTTATATGCAAATAAAAGTCTGTTCATTACATAAAGTGATCATCTTGGTTAATTAAAGACAGAATTGGTCATTTTTGGCTTTAAGCATAGAAGGCTAGAAATACAGCACAGAAATCGACTGGTTTTTTGTATTTTTGAGCTTGACAGCTCGAAATTATATAAATAAAATCATACAGGTTTCAAATGACTCATTTTTGAGTACTTTATAAGTCATTTTATAAATTATTTGAAAGGAGCTGTTCATTTTGTGTGTTTAACCATTGTAACTTGATTTAGACAGGGATTCTTGATGATACTCTACTGCATTTTGTCACACAGAGCATGCTATCTTTTTAAAATTCCTTTTATTAAAATTGCACATTCACACGATGACTCATAACACTAATCCTGCTCACCTGTCACATGCAGTAATTCCTTGCAAGTGCACTGGTTTTCAAGGGCATAAATCAATAGTCACTGCCAGGGCACTGTGCCGCTCTTTAAATAGAGCTGTGACTGCAGTTGGCCCTGGGTAATTGTAACACAGCCGAGAAAGCATTTCAAACCAGACTCTCGAGAATCAGATAACAGAGGTGCTGACTTAATGCTAATGTAAACTTTCTATGTAGGCCTAATTTAATGTCTCTGGATTCAGGGCTCACATTTGATTAATCTAAGCATAACTGAAAGGTTATTTAACTTTCATCTTCCAATAAATCTCACTTTCAAGTGCTTTATCCAGAACATTACTGTGTGATTACAAAGAGATTAATTTAAATTGTTTAATCAAAAATAGCTAAAACTGCAGTCTCGGTCATGCAATATTGAATAGAGGCGAACTCATCTTAAAATGCGAAATGCATTAGGTCTACAGTAAGTAGGTCTACAGCAAGCCGACTTCAGTATGACCTATGAGATTTATTATGCCCGTAAAAACGCTTTGTAAAACAACTGTATAAAAAGCTAAATTAAACAAAAATGAAGTTGTTTTCCTTTTCCGCATACCGAGCCTTCATTCAATCCCAGCATGATTGGAACAACAGCAAGCAGATGTTGCGGTTTGATGAGCAGACACACAGCTCTGTGGAGGGGGTCCGAGCCCTGTGTTTGTGTAATCAGCAATGAACGAGCGGCTGACTGCTGGTATGATGCTCTCCCAGGCTCACATCTTGGAAAAAACCTGCGCTTAGAACAGATGGACGCTTCAGAGAGGCAACAGTGATAGGAAAGTAACGAAGATGCAAGATACTGTAGTCTACATTTCTTTCATCTGATATTTCATCTTTGCACTAAATGAAGGCTGCGACACCCAGTTATCAAAGCGTCATATTGCTTTCAAACATCACAATGCCTGTGGAGAAAATGTGACATTGACAGCAAAGATCTTTTATGAATGACAGTGTAACAAAACTGCCAGCATTTTATTATGGTGCAGCAACAGAGACCTTGGAAAACAGCAAAGACACAATCGATCTGTCTCCTACAGGTTCCTTCATTTTGCTGTGGTCAGGGATGGTTTATATTACCTAAATCACAGAGCCACATTGTATATACTTTATATAATTTTATTTATTCATTTATTTAGGCGAATATTAAATGCTGAGCTGGAGTAAATGCGACAGCTGGAGTAAAATAATAATGCGGTTACAATGTGTGTACAATTTAAACTGCCTTATTAATCAACTCCACTAACAGTAGCTGCTTTTCAGTTTGCATACTGCATACTCTCCTTCTACTCTCTTCTAAACAATAAAATGAGATTGAAAAATAATAATTCCTATGAGTTGTATTTAATATCAATCAATTGGGGCCACAGGTTCTCTTATATATAAGGAGGAGGGCTTCAGGGACAATAAATTAAATAAAATTTAGAATCAAATGTAAAATTAATTTATGCATTTATCGAATTGAAATTTGATTCAAAATCAATAATCGATTTTAGATCAAATTGTGAACCCAAGAATCAAATTAATTCCAAAAGATTCCCACACTTACTGTGTTTTTTTATCAAACAAATGCAGCCTTGCTGAGCATAAGAGACTTCTTTCAAAAACATTACAAAATATGATGGATGGATGGATGGATGGATGTATGGATGGATGGACGGATGATGGGATGAGATGGGAGGGATGGACAGATGGATGGACAGAGAGATGGATGGATGGATGGGATGGGATGGATAGATGGATGGATGGACGGACGGATGATGGGATGAGATGGATGGATGAATGGCTAGATGGATGGATGGATGGATGGATGGATGGATGGGATGGGATGGGATGGGATGGGATGGGATGGGATGAGATGAGATGAGATGGGATTGGATGGATGGATGGATGGATGAATGGATGGAGGGATGGATTGGAGGGATGGATGGGACTGGATTGGATGGAGGGATGGAAGGATGGATATTTTCCATTTCTAAACCATTAAGAACACAGTTATATAAGTGTATATATAAGTGCATAGAAATAAACTTCTATAGATTTAAAGTGGTTCTACATATTTTCTACCATCTCTAAATATAGGTAACTTTCAAACACAGTGTGATTACAGTCCTAATCTGTCCCAAAATGTTCCCATTACTGTCAGTCAAATAGGCCCAGCAGAGCATGGGGAAAAACTAACTTTGAGTCCCCTGCCAGGTGAGGCAATACCTCAAACACGTTGAGCAGATGGACCGATTACACACCAACAGTGCTCACAAAGGGGGAACCGACAGATCAGGTAAGCCATCACAACTTACAGCCCAGTATTAAATCTCTACAGGGAGGTGTGAACTGTCCCGCCATAAGATCAGTAATAGTTAAAAATGTCTGTCTCTCTCTGGGGGAGGCACCAGACCCACCGTGTAAGTCAGACCTTGATTATTCTGAGCTTAGTTGCACTTGCTGCTCTGCTCATGTTGTTGAGATAAAACAGCTGTGCCTCGGTGTCTCCCGAGACAACAGAACTGTTGGAAAGGTTTATACTGCCTCAAGGGGAAGTACACTTCTGAGAAAACGACAATCCCAACCTCGTTAAAACCGTGGCAGTATGGGTAATGATTGAGTAACTGTAGCCTGGAGAAATCATCACTTCCACGGTCTGCAGATACACGCAGATTGAGCTGAACTCGCTGCACAGCTGTGAAGTTCATTAGAAAATATGAACAACAATTTTAAGCAAAGTTGCTCTGAATGTTAATGTATGGGTGAAGAAAAAAGTGAATGTTTTTCAAAACCCCACACAAACGCATTATCAGGTCACTTTTTGAAAACTCCTGCCAGAGATTTTCAGAAACTCCGGGTTGCAGTGTTGTCCTGTAGCCGGTGAAATCAGAGATTTTGACTTGTGACATCAGAACCCGAGCCAGTAATAACCTTTTTTTCAGGCTTCTGATTGGCCAACATGGCTTTATGGTTAGGGTTATATCACCACCTGTTGGTTTGGCATGCTCTTGACAGCGCTTCATAGCGTGTATTTGCGTTTTCATGTGGATGAGATTTTTTTTTTTAAACAAAAGAAGGAAAAACGTAGTTTATACCCGTTTACTTGTGGACTAGGCCTTAGTAGTCCTCTGTAGTACTTCACTGATGTTTCAAGCTTAATACATGTTATTTGTTATATAATGTAATAATGTTACATTTAAAAGCATTTTAATAACATTTAAAAGGCAATACCTTTAGTATGAAACCACAGCTGTGAGTAAGACCTCAAAGAGTTTTGCCTTTATTTCTGAAGACATAGTTTCTTGAATATATAGACATGTTTATCTGCAAGTACCACAATCAATCATCTATTACTCTAATACTTTATCTACAGTAAAACCGTCATATCATCAGTTATTTAATGAAACAAAGCATGTGCCCGAACCTGTATACTTTATTCAAAAAGACAAAAAAATAATAATGACAAAACGAATAATGATTCTAATGAATAATAAATGTCTGACAAAGAATAGGAGCGAAGTCACCCGCAAAGAAAATCATATACTATTGTCATTAAGAAAGCTTTTTTTGTCAGATTTTGTTTTTCAGATTTTCTTCCTTTTTTAATAAAAGGCATATTTGCTATATGAAAATTATAAACAGATCAGAGTTACATTTAAAAATAGACTTTTCATTTTGTTTCAGCACACTTTCCATGTATGCTATCTGAATCAGAAACAAATAATTTTGTCATTACAACAGAGATAATGGCATCGTTGGACACTCCTAATTGAAACCATTCATTTTCATAACAAAAGACAATCTATTTCAGACCAGAGACTAATTGAGTTTTCAAAAATCTGCACTCACAATACATTAATCATATAGTCAAATAAAATGTATACTATCTATACAAATATAAAATATTTTTTAGAGATGTATTTTAAAATAATTCAAAATGTTTCCATGAATAATTCCATTAATTTTGCACATTTAATTTATGTATCATTGGCTTGTTTTCTACAATGCTGGTTGTGATGGCGGTGTGGTTTGCTGTTGGCACCACTGACTCTATTCAGCTAAAATGGATTGATTCTTGGTCTAACAGCCAGATGTTATAATGCCAAGTCAGATCCCTCAATAAGCCAGTGGCTGGAAGGATTAACTCATAATAAGAGAGCATGGAAATTATTTAGAGGGAACATATTGTGTGATTTGTTTAAAACAGACAACATGAATTTCAATGCACATTACCTCCTGGATTTAGTCAAACCACCTGGAAGGTTCCATTGTCACCTAATAATGTAGTGGGAATTATTCCTTTTATAAGTGTGACCAAAGCACACAATAATCTACTCTGAGTCATAGGACCAGTGAGATTCATGCGGAATGTGATATGTAACCTTTTGAAATGTTTTAAAATGTGAAATTGCAGTGGCATTTTATTCCAGCCAACAACACTGATTACTAACTGATTCGCTCGAAATTATTATCAGCTTTTTTGTGACCTTATCAGTTGCTTGCACCAGGTTCCAGCTGCTGTGGAACACTATGGCTGGCAGGGCACACCAAATCTGGCTGGATTTATGGTGGTTTTCTAAGCTTGTTCACCACCGCAACTGAACAGATTTCATGGTAGCACACATTTTAAATTAAACATGGCTACTTCTAATTTGCTGCAGGCTTGCTTCTTTATCTGTTCCTTTTCTACCCAGTCTCTTAGTACATTCGTAGATTCACTTAAGCATTCATCATGCCTGAACAGAGGCAATTCTGGCTGTCACTTAATTTGCGTGAGATAAGATCCATTATTTAGGATCTGATGTAATAATCATCTTAAGGTAAAGAGGGGAACCAGAATTTGTGGAAAACAATCCTCTTTTGTAGCAAGGTAATACGCTAATGTTTCTCCTTTGCTGTCTATCCTGGCAGGTTACAAACAGTATACTTAAAACAGAGGTTCCCAACCTTGGTCCTGGACCTGGAGTACCCTCAACAGTACACATTTTCTGACAAACCCATTTCAGGTCTGAAGCAGAGATGGTCTTATTATTGGGAGATATGAGGGTCCGTGGCTTTTCCATTGGAGAAAGCGTAACGGCTAACTTGGAACTCGTGTGCCTTGATAACCAATCACGTTACAGCCTTGACGTCATTGAATTTCATTCAGAGTTGTGCGACTGTCAATCACTGTTTGCGGATCCCATAAAAAATCCAGACGAAATCACATACTTCCCTAATAAATAGGAGGTGAAAAACAGTATGTGACAAAAAAAGTATGTCCGAAATTGTCTGAAATTTTATACTTTTATCCACTAAATGAGCTCATTTTAAATTTGATGCCTGCTACAGGTCTCAAAAAAGTTGGCATGGGGGCAAAAAATGGCGGAAAAAGCAAGAACTTTTGAAAAGATTCAGCTGGCAACTAATCTAGCAACTAATTAAGTTAATTGATATCAGGTCTGTAACATGATTAGCTATAAAAGGGATGTGTTAAAGAGGCAGAGTCTCTCAGAAGTAAAGATGGGCAGAGGCTCTCCAATCTGTGAAAAAGTGCGTAAAAAGACTGTGGAATACTTTAAAAACAATGTTCCTCAATGTCAAATTGCAAAGGCTTTGCAAATCTCATGATCTACAGTGCATAACATCATCAAAAGATTCAGAGAAACTGGAGAAATCTCTGTGCATAAGGGACAAGGCTGAAGACCTTTATTTGATACCTGTGGTCTTCGGGCCCTCAGACGACACTGCATCACTCATCGGCATGATTGTGTCAGTGACATTACTAAATGGGCCCAGGAATACTTCCAGAAACCACTGTCTGTAAACACAATCCGCTGTGCCATCTGCAGATGCCAACTAAAGCTCTATCAAGCAAAAAGGAAGCCATATGTGAACATGGTCCAGAAGCGCCGTCATGTCCAGTAGGCCAAGGCTAATTTAAAATGGACTGTTTCAAAGTGGAAAAGTGTTCTATGGTCAGACAAGTCCAAATTTGACATTCTTGTTGGAAATCACAGACGCTGTGTCCTCCGGGCTAAAGAGGAGGGAGACCTTCCAGCGTGTTATCAGCATTCAGTTCAAAAGCCAGCATCTCTGATGGAATGGGGTGCATAAGTGCACACGGTATGGGCAGCTTGCATGTTTTGGAAGGCACTATGAATGCTGAAAGGTATATAAAGGTTTTAGAGCAACATATGCTCCCCTCCAGATGACGTCTATTTCAGGGAAGGCTTTGTGTATTTCAGCAGGACAAAGCAAAACCACATACAACAGCTATTACAACAGCATGGCTTCGTTGTAGAAGAGTCCGGGTGCTGAATTGGCCTGCCTGCAGTCCAGATCTTTCACCTATAGAGAAAAATACGTCAAAGATGACCACAAACTCTTCAGCAGCTGGAAACCTATATCAGGCACGAATGGGACTAAATTCCAACACCAAAACTCCAGAAACTCATAACCTCGATGCCCAGATGTCTTCAAACTGTTTTGAAAAGAAGAGGAGATGCTACGCCATAGTAAACATGCCCCCGTCCCAACTAGTTTGAGACCTGTAGCAGTTTAAGAGCAAACATGTTGAAGATTAGCCAAAGGGTTATAAATGACAGGCTAAGCTGTTTTCCCGCAAAAGCAGTTTATTCAGTGTAGTGAAGCCTGTCCTCCATTGACATCCATTCAAAAAAACAAAACAAAAACGCCTCCTTCCCTGTGTACCACAGCATTAGCAGGCTTGCTAACTTTGCAGACTTGCCTTCAAGTAGCTTTGTCTCGCAGTCTCTACTAACAATGAGCTGATGAGTTGAATCAGGTGTGTTTGATTAGGTAGACATTCCAAATGTGCAGATTTTGGGTTACCCCAGGACCAGAGTTAGGAACCACTGTCCTAAAAGACTGTACTCCAGTGACTGATGAAAACATCAATTTAAAATGTTACGATATTAAACTAAATTATACATTTTCTGCAAACTCCCCATCAAGATTCTGAGTGTTCTGGAAGGTTGTCAGGACGTTGTTGATTGTGAGGTTTTAGCGTGTTTGCTACAGTGTCTGGGGTGGTTGATTTTGCTGCTGTCCAAGTCGAAATTGCCCAGTGATATCTTGAGCCTCTAAAACCTTGCATTCTTGTAACGTGGAAAACATGCATTCTTCCGACTGCCAATGCACAGTGGTGGACAGTAACAAAGTATGTTAAATCCTGTTAAATTGGTTAGCAAATCGCACCCAACGTTCATTCGAGAATTGGACTGATCCAAATGCAGCTGTTCTCGAGTCAACAATTCAAATGATTTTCTCAGTGTGTGTCTCCAGTTAACAATTCACTGAATACACAAATCTGACTCAAAATGCCAACGAGAGATTCTCAGAGCTTAAGTGTGCATGCGACTGATGGTGCAAAAAGTAAGTTACTAATGCCTAGTTACTAAAACAGAACTTTTTTTAGTCTGGCCTGAATTCAGTGTCCGGTCAGCAATTTTCTTGTTTATTTGCAGTGACTTTAGTCATTGTATGACAACATGTGGTTAAAATACGCATTAAGGCCTGGTTTCACAGACAGGGCTTAGGTTAACCCAGGATTAGGCCTTAGTTCAGTTAGGACATTTAAATAAAATGTACCTTAGAAAAAACATCACTGGTGTGCATCTTGAGACAAAATTAATGGAACTGACATATTATAAGATGTGACTGCAAGTTGCTAGTTAAAATGACTTAAACATGCATTTTGGTATGGGATTATGCTTAAGCCTTGTCTGTGAAACCAGGGGTATGAGTTTTGTTAGTAGTGTTTTACAAAAAACAAATAAAATTTCTATTAAATATATATTAAAGATATTTAAAGTGATATTACAGCTCAAACCTGGCTCCAAGACTGTAAACTTGTCTTTGAGAGCAAACATGATGCCCTCTCATTCCTTTCAGTGTTACCCTCCTTTCTCTGCTTTGTTTCCGTGCTCTCCTCTCATAATGATCCCCCATGAGGCAGAGTATAAAAAAGAATCAGAACTTGAAGGAAAGAAGAATCAGTATGCAAAAGAGACTGGTATTCTTGTCTGGTTGAGATTCAGCAAAGAGCTTGTCAAAAAAAGCCGGTTTGCTCCAGTAGAGGGAAATCAGAAGCCTGTGAGGAGGTGCAAATGTGTGCCAAAACAGGGGTTCAACATGACCGACAGTTCTGTTCTTATTCAACCTGTATATCATAAAGGAAATATTTCAGTAGTCGAGGATAATAAATTACACATTAGGCTTTTGGCATTGCACTTCAAGTGAAACATTAAATCATTGTTTATTACTGTCTTGCTTCCTCATATTTGCACGTATTATGTGATGCTACATCCAAAGTGGGGCTACGTTGTGTGACACTATATGCTGTGCACGATAGATGGAATTATAATAGACTCATAATTAATTTGTTATGAATAATATATATTAATATTCTGCATAAAATAACTATATACACATTGAATAATACTCATACCATGCATGGTGCAAGATTTAGTCATACACCCACTCCTATGAAGCTGAGATTTGATTTATCATTATGACCATGTCACTACACAAAAGCTCTTCATGGCCTAAAAGCAACCTCACAAGGTTCTTGTCATCCATTATTTTAATCCCCACTTTCCTAAAGGTGGTGTGGTGAAAAGGTAGCCCAATGATATTCAAATGAGGGACAAAGAGGCTTCTGTTATATTTGATGGGCCATCAAACAGCATCAGTATCTTACAGAAATGTCATGTAAGGCTTTGAAGGAGGAGGCCTGAGTGACGGTTTCACAGCATGGCCGGTGGAAATGCACAGTGGGCCCTTTTGAAGACGCTGACACAGTCCCTGAGCAGTCCGGAGCTGTTTCCACCAACCTGTCATGCTTCTTCTGGATGTTCTCCTGATTAAAGGAAGGGAGTAAATAAAAAAGACAGGGCATCAGCACATACAGTCATAAGCTGTTTTCTACAGCAGCCTAGATGGATCCCATAAGTCTCACATTCAGCTCCTTATTAATTTAATCACTGTACAACATCTAGGCCCATTTCACACCACGCACATAAGCACCCTCTAAGTGACACTTTTTCTGTCTTTTAAAGGGGTCATGACATGGATTCTTTTATAATATGTTCATTGAGGTTCACTTATAATGTTAGAATGTTTTGGCAAAAAACAAACAAATATTAATAAAACTAAAATTAGAATACTAAATACTGGAGTGTAGGCTATATTACTGAATATTATTAAACAACAAAAATATAGTTTTTACTTTGCCACGCAGTGTTACATTACTGTCAAAGAAAACTGAAGAAGACTTTGCACAGCCAATAGTTTAATTTAAACATTTTACATTTAAACAATACAAAGTAAGGTATCTGTAGATTCCACTTGAATGAAGATGTTTTTGTTGTGTTCTGGTTGCAATTACACTGCTTTAACCAGCGTGCAACATTTCGAACACTTCAAAAATGAATAATTTTGCAAATGAGTTGCATGAAGACAAATATGCAAATTAACAGGTAACTATAATGTACTGTATGAATATGTGCTCCCTTGCAAATAACTAAGCGCTACGTCAATGAAACTGCATCATTCTTTTAAGGAGGTTTCGAGCACTTTAGAAATGAATCATTTTGTGAATCATCTGGTTCAGTTGATTCAAATGAAGAAATGCAAATTAAAGGATTAGTTCACTTTCAAATGAAAATTACCCTAAGCTTTACTTACCCTCAAGCCATCCTAGGTGTTATCAAACAAGTATGAACTGAAGAAAGTGTCTCCATCCATCATAAACATATTCCACACAGCTCCGGGGTCTTCTGAAGTCTTCTGAAGCAATATGATGCGTTTGTGTAAAAAAATATATCCATATTTAACAAGTTATGAAGTAAAATATCTAGCTTCCGCCAGATCGCCTTCCATATTCAACTTACAGAAAAAGAGTAACTAAAGTTGAATACTGAAGGTGTAGGACGTAGCGCAAGCGTTTTGAACTGTGAGAGGCGTTACACTTTCTTCGTAACTTGAATGGCGGAAGCTAGTTATTTTACTGCATAACTTGTTAAATATGGATTTTTTTTTTTTACACAAACACATCGCTTCATTTCAGAAGGACTTTATTAACCCCCCGGAGCCATGTGGAATATGTTTATGATGGATGCATGTGGATGGAGACACTTTCTTCAACTTGGTAACGCTTATTGCCATTATAAAGCTCGGATGCGTCAGGAAATGTATTAATATTTCTCCAATTGTGTTAATCAGAAAAAAGAAAGTCATATACACCTAGAATGGCTTGAGGGTGAGTAAAGCTTGGGGTAATTTTCATTTGAAAGTGAACTAATCCTTTAACAGGTAACAGTGACTAAGTATTTATGTGCTCTCTTGCTAATAAATAAATAAATACAAAGTTCTGTCATGTAATTCTAGATGGCACAAGCTGATGGGTCCTTAACTAAATCCGCTTGCATATAGGGAACAGCTGTTTGGTTCCTGCTATATTAGTAGCCAGTGAGCTTGCTGCTCAGCTTTGAAGTACTTGGTCAATGTCTCTGTAGTAGTTTGCAGCATGCATTCTGAAACCCTCCACCTTCCCCAGCTCCACCTGTACAGATCTGCTACAGGTAACACATGTATACTTTGTACAGCAGCAGCATGTCTTAGCGTGTTGTGTATGTACTGGCAGTATCAAGTCCCAAATTTGCTCTGCAACAACAATAATCAACAACAGCAGCAGCAGCAAAGCAGATCTATTCCGCCAAGACCAAACATTATCATATCCATTACCATGCCAAACACTCTGAGAGTTGCCATGACAGTAATGCTATGTCAATAAAACTGCATCATTCTTTAAGGAAGTTTCGAGCTCTTGAAAATGAATCATTTTGTGAATCAATTGGTGACTTGCATAAAGAAAAATATGCAAATTATTCAGGTAACAATGAGTGAATATGTGCTTGCTTGCAAATAAATAAACGCTACGTCAATAAAACTGCAGCAACTTTTAAGGTATAATCTGCCGCCTTTATTTTGCTGAGACTTCCAGGGGACACATGCGGTTTAGCGCCTTACCTAAAGACTCAGATCCTGCTGAGCGCTCATCATTACAGCACATCAGTAAAAACTCATGTGCAGCTGAACCGCTCTGATTACTGAATGGGGAATGCCCAGTGTGACTGGCAGCTCACATGGAGGTTTGCTAAATAGGCGAGAATTACTTGAATAAAAAAGCATAGTGGGGGGTGTGGGGGATGTGTGGTTTGTAAGAGTCAAAAGTAACACATGTGAGAGAAAGAGAGAGAAGAGAGGGAGGGAGTAAGGACAGTAATAACCATGCAGGAAGCATGCAGGGCCCAAAGGATACAATTAGCAATCAGGACATAGTGCCGGAGGCCTGATTACAAATGCAAACCATGTCTTCCTACAAATCCGGGGGTTATCAAACACCAGGCAGCCTTTGGTGAAGCCAGAGATGAGCATTGGACACGCTACAAACCACATTCCATTTTACAAACACAGCTCTTATAATGCTGGGGAGACAATGAACATTTTCATTGGTTTGTTGTTTGGAGAGGATTCACCTCAAAAGAACAATCAAAGATGTGTTTTGTCAAATGGAGTGATGCTCGCATTTTTATTTATGAAGGTTAAGTAAGAAGCATGTGGGACTAGTGCCTAATGCTTGTGTATAGTGCATTATGTAGTGTATAGTGCATTATGTATATTATCAATTCAATGTGTTATTTTTGTGGTTAATTAAATATAATTAATTAATAAAAATGATAAAATGTAATTTATCATGCCCCTGAAACAATCTTTAAAGTTTGGTATGAAACGGTATGGAAATTCACACAATCTGTTTTCTAAATGTATCTTAATGATCATAATGTTTTAGTCCAAAGAGGAAAATATAACTAAAGAGCCCATGATAATGAAAATAATACAAAAATAACTGAATGTCCGTGACAATTGTGAACAAGTCATCCTTTCAAAAATAGACTCCATAATCTTTGATCAAAATACCTTCTTCCGGACTTTTCCAATCACATTTTATAAATTTTTTCTTTTTTGAAAATCTGTTTCAGATGTATGTCACAATATGGAAGAAATTATTTGTCGCTAGTGTCGATACTTCAGTTATGTCACCTTTAAAATGTAAAATTATTGTTTTGAAATTATGTTTGAAATTTCACATATAGAAACTTTGTAGTTTACATTTATATAGTTTTTAGTTGTTATATTTCATAATTTTTGATACATTTCATTTTTAGACCAAGGTGAAATAACATTTAATTTTTCTCATTACGTTTGTGGAATTCACTTCAACTTTCTGTGGCGTGTGGCCAATTTAATTCAATTCAATTCAAATCCATACTCATCAGTTTCTCTGATTTAGAATTTTGCACAACCCTGAAAACCTGTACAGGATTCCCCTTCATGTTTTTATTTAAAGAAAGACTCATTTCTGTATTAATTGGCACTATGATGAACCATAATTTGTCTAGTAAAATCAAGTCCTTAAATGATCCCCAGTACTCTGTTCTGACTTGAAAAAGGTTTTTTTTTTTTTTTTTTTTTTTTTTTTTTTTTTTTTTGCCTAATGGCAGATTCCCATAAGTACTGTACCTCTGAGCATATCTCTATTGGCCGAGTTTCTGAACCCAAGCACAGCTTAATTCCTTCAGTATCTCCCTCTCGAAGAGCCAGCATTCTTCTGACTAATGCCCCTTGACACCTTGAACTCCATATTGTGTGTTACAAATTCCCTCCTTAATTTGTGAGAGAGGGAAAAGAAAGACAGCTCACTAAGAAACATCAAAGCTCTCTTCTGCCCTCTGAGAACCCGAAACTAATTTCTCCATACTTAAATTGCTTAAAGCCTTAAAATGGTCTAAACGTTTATTTCAAATTAGCCATAAATTGAAGTTTGTTGAACATTCCTGAGACTTAACAGCACTGACCTAGACAGAGCAGTAGATTTGAAAGGTGAAAGTTGACCTGCAACCAGGGTGTCTTGCTAATAAACAGAGTGTCTTATAGCTTAAATGCAATGATAGATAGATAGATAGATAGATAGATATAGATAGATAGATAGATAGATAGATAGATGCCAAGGTTATTGAATTCCAGGAGATGCATGAACTGTTAATATGTAATCCTTTAATGTAATATGAAAGTGTCAAAATGCAATTATTTAGCAGGAGATTTAAAATGATAACAGTAGTGATGATGATGCTATCTTGGTAAGAAATTAGAATACTTTCCTGTTAATAGACATCTCTATGATGGGATGCAATTGTCAGATTATGTAAATCATGCACAAAAGCTCTTGGCTCCCTTGAAGACTTCAAAGTAGCAGTGTTAGAGAGGGAATTAGTTTGCTGGCTAATCTCAGCTGAAGGAATGGAAGTTTCACTTTGTTAATATACCCGCATTCTTAATGGGAGAGAGAGAGAAAGAGAGAGAGAGACATCAAAGTGGAGCAATATTAATTTTTTTTCAGAGACCTTCCCTTTGATTTGTGAATGAGTTTGCACACGGGCAATCCAGTTTTAGCTGAACACTTCTTATTCTATACCTTTATGCTGCTTTTGTTGAATCTAGAAATCTATATACAGTATTTAATGAAGGATTTTAGTCACAGCTAATCTAATTGGTAATCTTACAAATTACTTGTAAAAAAATGACTGGAGCCAAACTGATTTTTCCATTGTGTACTAAATATTCATGCTACAGATGTAACCAGTGTTTCCCAAAGTATGTGTGTCCTAGTGGGCCGTTTAATTTCTGTGCAATTTATAAAGAGCCCCTAACTGAAATTATAAGAAGGCCCTATATACCTGAAATTCTGGGAATCATAATTGCTGGAAGAATACAAAAATACAGACCTTTTAGAAACCGTTTTTAATGTTCCTGAACATAGTTTTAAGTCTGCAGTAGTGTGAAAGACACTTGACATTTTATTCTATGAAGAACATTTTCTGTACAGGTTTGAGGCAGTATGTTAGATAATCATGTGACCAGTTTTAATAAGTTTGACCCTTGAGTTCTAGTTCTCCAAATTAGTTTTATGGCAAGGACACCATATGGCACCTCTATGTGTCATTCCACTATTATGAAAGTCCAATCTGACTGGGCTTCAAAAATTAATATTGAAATTACATTTTAAAATTACATAACATAGCAGGGATGGATGCAACCCCATTCAAAATCCAAAAGTGGAATTTCAGCATTGCATGTTAGATGACCCAATTGAAGGAATAAGTTCTGTCTTGTTGATGCCTAGAGTGATATTGATACGAGTGATTTAAGATGATCATGTCTTCTCTGAATGCCTGGATTGATAAAATTTTCACTTCATGCAGTGAAAGTCCTTTGATTACTCCAGAGTCAACCCAGTCAATCTTGTAGTTCTGACACATAATTAAAGGGAACATATAATATTCTTTTAATCATTTTATTTTCCCCCTGAGGTACATACAGAATGCTAGTCAAATTTTTTTTCTGCATCAAAATAGATGTAATTTAATTTTACATGACTACTTTAAGATCTCTCTCTCACCCTTTGGAATTGAAGGCAAGACACTACAGGCAAAACCTTTTTTTTTTTCTTCTTTCTTGCACTGGTAAATTTTGAGATTTTGGGCCATTTTGCTTCCATACCATGTTTTTCTTTCAGACAAGTGGAAAGAAAACATCCAAAATATGCATTAAACCCTTCATTTTATTGCACTTCATCTATTTGCATCTGTAGATTTCAGTTGCAATGCATATCTTTAAAGGGTTAGTTCACCCAAAAATGAAAAGTAAATAAATAAATAAATCACTGATATATATACACACATACACACACACTCTTAAAAATAAAGGTTCTTTATTGGCATCAGTGGTTCCATGAGGAACCTTTAACATCCATGGAAACTTTCCCTTACACAAAAGATTCTTTATAGTGAAAAAAGGTTCTTTTAAGAACTGTTCACTGAAAGGTTCTTTGGTTCTTCTATGGCATCTCTGTGAAACCCCCCTTTTGGAACATTTGTAAGAGTGTAGATCAGTGAAAAATTGTCATCAAATTACTCACCTTCATGTCATTCCAAAACACGTAAGACTTTTGTTCATCTTCGGAACACAAATGAAGATATTTTAAATGAAATCTGAGAGATTTTTGTCCCTCCATTGACAGCTATGCAACTACCACTTTGTCGCTTTAAAAAGTTCATATAAAGCATTTACAAATGCTATATGATACACAGATTTAAAGGAATAGTTCACCCAAAAATTTAAATTATCCCATGATTTACTCACCCTCAAGCCATGTATATATATCTTCTCTCAGATGAACACAATCGGGGATATATTTTAAAATATCCTTAGTCCTCCAAGGTTTATAATGGTTGTGAATGGGGGGCCGCATTTTGAAGTAAAAAATAATGCATCCATCCATAAAAAAAGTGATCCATACGACTCCAGTGGGTTAATAAAGAACTTCTGAAGCGAAGCGATGCGTTTTTGTAAGAAAAATATACATATTTAAAACTTTATAAAGTTGTACGCAAAATGCGCAAGTCAATTTGCGGCAGAAGAGTATCCTTTGACCTGATGCACAACGTAATGATGAACACGGAGGTGCAGAGGTTAGAGCAAAACAAATCACCGGTCACTGATTACAAGTCTAAAATGATAATTTTTAAAGAGAAATTTCAGAGGATTTCGATATAAGAGAAGAGGAGCTTAAATTTGTTGCCAGATCTCTTTGAATAGGGAAACATCAAATTCTCTAGAGCTGTTTGCCAAGCTTTCGATTACATTTCATATTTGAAATCACCAATGAAATCTGACAACAACTGTCTCATAAATGTTGTTTCTAAACGCACGAATCATGACAAAAAATATTTTTCAGGCTGGATCAACTTAATGCGCATGCACAGTCCTAAATGTGCGTCTCTATTTCGGAGGCGCGTGTCTGACTGTTTCTATAGAAACCGGAGCTTCTAACAGCCGCTGCAGTGACGCGATGACTTTACCAATTGGTGATTGGCTCTTATTTAGGAGGCGGGACTTATTCTGCCATATTGTGCATTGCACTTTCTCCCATTCATAATAATATGAGTGACACGTCTTGTGTTATTCTATAGTCTTTGGTAAATCATAGGATAATTTTCATTTTTGGGGGAACTATCCCTTTAATTTCGGCTTTTATTCACATATAAATATTGAGCAGCGAACATAAACAGAAGCTTAACAGTATGCTACTTGCGTGTTGCATGAGAACAAACCTCATTGGTTCTTGCGGAAGCTCAAACGTGCTGCGTAACCCACGAGAATGAACCTCATTGGTTCTGATGTGCGCAATGATGAACGTTTATATTTGAATAAAAGCCTAAATTAAATCCGTTCATCATATAAAGCGATCGTGTCTCTTCAGAAAATTTGGACTAAACCACTCAATTCATATGAATCTTTATGAACATTTTGAAGGGTAAAAGTGGTAGCTGTGACTATCAGTGGAGGGACAGAAATCTCTCAGATTTCATTAAAATATCTTAATTTCTGTTTAGAAGATGAAGGAAAGTCTTACGTGTTTGGAACAACATGAGGGTGAGTAAATGATGTGACCAGAACTTGTCAACATAGTTGGCTTCGGGAAACGCACCCACAATGATCTAACGATCCAATCTATTCCTGATGGACAACATCAAGTCCCTCTCTACATTTTTTCTTGTTCAAGAAAAGCCGTATCACTTGCATATATATATATATGTATATATATATATATATATATATATATATATATATATATATATATATATATATATATATAAATATATATACATATATAACGATTCATATGCCATGATCTAGTCTGAAAAGATCAAGGAATATTTGATTATTTATTACATGAACCCAAATATGAAGAGATGTGGGAAGACTGAAAATGAGCAATAGAGACAGTCATCATGAGTGCTGCAGGAAAAAAGCTCTGGAGCCAAAACTACAATATACAACAAATAATTCTGTTACATCATTTCATACAGTCATATTTACAGCATGACTGACAGGAGGAATGTCCCTTTTCATTTGTGGATTTGTGTGTTTGTGTGAACAAACGGTCACGGTCTCCCCATGGATTCATCATCCAACATCATGCCAAAGCGCATAGTGGCGACAAACCTTTTCAAATCCATCCACATTTGCGCTATTTGCAGAAAATAGTCTTTCTTTATTTTGGTTTTTATGAATTGTCACTTAAATGTCCTCATGTCCTCATGCCGTCCTCAGCATCTACCTACAGATTTGAGGGGGACAAGTTTCAAAGCAAGGTCAGCTGTGCTCGCATTGTCACGACTCGAGGCACTTCAACCTTCACCACGGCATATTAGGAAGCCATTGGCTCCATTTGTTTTGTTTCTTTTATGCTGGGCAGTATGTGGGAGATCTAGTCGCCATGGTTTCTCCCTTCTGGAATAAAGGTAGACTAAAAACACAGGGAAATGTGACCATTTGCTGCAGACACAGACAGCTTAAAAGCCTGTCACATAGCATAATTATCTATATTATGTATAATTTTCCTCAGCAGTAAGGCAAAGTCAGAAACAAAGTGTCTGTAACCACATGCGTGTGCACCTTAGATAAGTTTTAAACCGGAATTTTTTTTTTTTCTAAACTGAATTTGTTTCAGTCCTTAGACCCAAAAACAACTAGATACAATGAGTTTAATTTCAAATCTCCTTTCTGTCCTTTCTGTCTCCAGGGGGAATGTTTTTGTATTTGGTCCCTCCATAATGGCCTTATGATGCATTAGATGACGCACATTAGAAAAAGGCTAATAATGCCATGACCCATTTTCACTCTTTTTAGCAACTTAACTCGCTTCGTACAGTACAATTCCCTATAAGCTGCACTCTGTCTTCTAAAGGATGTGGTTTTACCCTCATTCCACTGAACAATGTGAGAACCATGAATAATTTGCTTTAATAACGGATAAGACTGTTTGATTGCTATCATGAACATTTCAAGGAAGCTAACTAAAATGCAGAAAAAGAAATGGGAATTGTGCTAATATTTCACTTAAATATATCAATACAGCTTTATTAAGGAACATATTTTGTGCTCAAATAATTTGTATTCCCATAAATGAAAGGTTTTATGAAACATACTGAGATATAAAGTGAATTTAGAGAGAGAAAATGAATGTAGCCATAATCAATTTACTGACGTTCAAGGAAATTTGCTCCTTGGCTTTTAATGCTGCAGTGACATCTGCTGGTTCATTCATTAAAACTGATTTTCAGGCTAAACCGAGATCATACAAGAAAAGTTGACTGATATTTCAGTATGTAGGGGGATAGTTCACCCAAAAATGAAAATTCTATCATCATTTACTGTTCCAAACCTTTATGAATTTCTTTCTTCTGCTGAACTCAAAAGAAGATATTTTGAAGAATGTTTATAACCAAACAGATGATGGGCCCCATTGACTTCCATAGTATTTTTCCCACTAGGTATTCAAAATATTATTCAAAATATCTTCTTTTGTGCTCAGCAGAAGAAAATTCATACTGGTTTGAAACACTTTAAGGGTGAGTAAATGATGACAGAATTTTCATTTTTGGGTGAACTATCACTTTAACTCTTTCCCCGACATTGACGGAGTTTTCCGACTTCCTGCGTTTTCACTGTTACACGGTAGGGGGCGCTATTACGCATCTTCTGAAAGTAGCCTACCCTGACAGCAAAATAGTGTCGGCCCAGATCTGGCCCACATCTGGTCCGCGTGTAATCCAGAAGAGTTAAAATCAAACAATATATAGGCCTACAATAAATTATTCAATATAAACCTGTGTGTTTAGATAGGGTATATGAAGGACTTAAGATCCATCATATAAGAACAAGTTCTAGCAGCATGAATGCGGTCTCTAATTATTTAACACCAGAACATTTAGAATAGAAAAGACTATAAATCTGCCATTCCTTGGCAGAATGATTTTGATCCTGTACTTTGAATGACAATGCTTTTTAAATGCTATAGAACTCAGTGGCAGACTAAAATGACTCTGGTAAATCTTCAGGCCAGCAGTTTTCCAGGACAGAATCTATTTTCCTACTTTTAAGACACCTCTTCTAGAAAGTGTGTAGCTGAAATTTAGACTCCTCCCCTTTGCCTCAGTGTTGTATAAATGAAACACTGGCACTGCAATCAACACAGCCTAAGAGGCTGAGACTAAAGCTATGAAGAAACTTGGCATGATTCTGTTTGTTACGTTGCTTGCATTTTTCACAGGGAATGGTAGGATTTTTTTGGCTGGTGTGTTTGTGGGTGTTTGCATGTGTATTTTTGTTTGTGAATCAAAGTGAAGAATGAGATATATGAATACTGAGAATATTGATTTTAGACACTTATTATTATAATATTCTTTAGTGAAAGTGTTGCTTATTTGACACAAGTTTTTTTTTCTGGATAACTTTCAATTGGATTTCTAGTCATAACATTTGTTTGTTTTAACTAATAATATTAAAATGTGTGTGCACAGATGATACTAACTTTTCAGTTGAACATATACATGCACAAAAATACATTTTGGATATGATTTTGTCTCAGTGCATAATGCTGAAGTGCAGATTCAGAATTGGACTTGTGGCTATGGAGGACTCTGCCGTCGCTTCTGTTTTGACCAAGAATACATTGTTGGTCACCATGGTTGTCCACGCAAATACAGGTATGTTGATATAAAATGACAATAAATAACTCAAAATATATTTTATATATATTTATATAAAATAGCAAATATATATAAAATATATTTAAAAATGTTATATATAATATTCAAAAGTTTGGGGTTTAGGTTTTTTAAAATGTTTTTGAAAGAAGTCTCTTATGCTCACTAAGGCTGCATTTATTTGTTTAGCAATATTGTTAAATATTATTACGATTTAAAATAAAGTTAATATATTTTAAAATGAAATTTATTCCTGCAATGACAACGCTGAATTTTCAGCACCATTACTCCAGTCTTCAGTGTCACATGATCCTTTACTAATCATTCTAATATACTGATTTGCTGCTCAAAAAGATTTTTGCGGAAACCCTGATACATTTTTTAGATTCTTTGATGAATAGAAAGTTCAAACAGCATTAATTTGAAATAGAAATCTTTTGTAACCTTATTTACTGTCACTTTTGATCCTTGCTAAATAGAAGTATTAATTTTTTAATTAATTTCTCAGAAAAACCTTATTAACCCCAACCTTGTGAACAGTATTGTATATAATACTTTAGGATTCATTAAACAAAAATGTAAATTTCATAATTCCTAACATTGATTTATCCATTATTTTCAGATGCTGTGCAGTTTTAGCAAAAAGAACATAATCTTAGCAGACCTCAACTGATGATGGATTTAAAAACTACATCTTCAGAGGAATGACGTCATCACCAAAAACATCTTTATTTAGGTTTCAGTGCTGATATGTGGTGAAAGAAACAATTTCTTTTGACATTTAATAATGATTTTAAAGAGATTATGAAAATAATGATTGGAAAAATTGTTCTTGTTTGATAACAGTAAAAAAAACAAACAAAAAAAACAATTCATACAAAAGAATGAGAGACTAAAAATAAAAAACAGATGAAGTAATGAGGCATGAAACAGCTATTTGGGTATGGGGAATGGTATTAAAATGGTATTAAAACATAAACTGAGTAAAGCTGATGAGACAGCTAAAGCATGCCACCACTGTAAATCCTGGATTACAATTAATGGTTCTTTTTCAAGAGAGGCATGCCACACATTTCCAACATTAAACTCTATTCAGTCTGTGTTTATGAAAGTCAAAGAATGGCCTGGTTTAAGTGGAGCTGGCTTTGCTTTGAATTGTGCAGCCACTATAGAGACAATAACAAACCCAAAGAAGGGTCTGACCCAAATAGCTTTTGTGGAACGCAGCTTTTGTAAATGAAATGTTTGCCAACAGTTTTTACTCTTGTTTACTATCCTGAGCTTTTCTGTTTTGGTTATCTACTTTGTTTCTTTATAAGACACAATAAACCAGAATCTATGGTTTACGACAAGCTAGTAGTCATTCCTTGTGTGCTCAAATCAGCTTTTATTGTTTAATAAACTATATCTTTTTTCTTGGGGAATAGTAGTGTGGACATGTCCAATAGCTTAAGTGTAGGCAAAATATAGGCGCAATTCCCCCCCCCCTGTTCAAGACATTAAAGTTATTAAAAACTATAGTCTATTAAACAATTATTAATAAAGTATTGGTATTAAGGACATCTCTATCAAATCATATGATTTCCTGACAGGCTGAAGAAGCCCAAACCTATCATGAACTTATATAGGCCAATAAATGCTTATGAAATTACAATAAAATAGTAATTTTAAGCCAAAACAAAAGTAGAAAGAATAATTATTATTTTGAACTTTATGTTTCTTAAAAATCATGGACGGAAGGTCCTAAACTGTCCTAAACCAAATGTGCAACATAACCTCGTGCCGCCAGGTGGCGACAACGCAACTTGGACTTTTAAAAACACATCAGAAGTACAGAGGAACGTGTCCCGGAAATATCAACCGTTCTGAATATTTGCCGATGAATAAACTTACAGAGGACTGAGAGTTTTTTTTCTATTATTATTATTGCATTGTTTTGAAAGTGAACAATCATTCAGCATGGATATATCCTCTGATGAAGCTGAAGACTGGTTTATGGAGTCTCTAAACACGTCAGTCTGACAGCAGTAGAGTTGCATTTAATCGCCTGTATAGTGGTTGTGTCTCAACACTCATTGTGTTTCCTACCTAGACAGCATTTTTTTGTATCAGGGGCGCGTTTCAATTCTGCGTCTTCTTGATTTCAGATACAAAGACCTGCATCTATTTCAGCTGGAGCATCCGACAAAAGTAATCGAGTGGACGGGTGACAAAAGTAAATCATCTCTTAATGAATCCATGAAACATGACCGTTAAAAAAGAAAATCCATTAAAGGCAGTTTTCTCTTTTATGTTCCAGGTATTTGTGTTGCAGGATACACTGGAGCAAAAAGTGAAATCTTAGAGTTACTCCTGCCTCTTAAGTTATATGCAGGTGACAACCAGGTGAATTAAGAAATCAGAAATGCAATTCTGGTATGTATTTTGAATGTGAAATTCATTTAACTGCCTGTTGTTCACAACTTTAGGGTCTTTGTGCAGAAAGAGACTTCAAAGTACAGCATGGTGGCTTTTCAGAGGAACCTGTTGAGTGTTTGATACATATCCCTGGAACGAGGTAAGAATTAGATCTAGATCTGGTCAGAAGTGGACATTAATGTCATCTGCTAATGGGATTGTTGACAAATCTTATATAATGTAGCTATCTAGTTCAAACTATTTATTGAGGCAAAATACTGCAGTTTGATTTTACTGTTTACAACAGCAAGATATTGAGAAATGTTCAATTCCCAATTTTAAAAATGTAAAGGCCTATTTATTTTGCTATGTATGTGCATGATTATATGATTAGTTACATTTTACTATTTGCATTTAGCATTGTTTTTTTTTTTCCCCTTGCTGCCCGCAACTCACTAGTTCGAGTGCTGGTCGAGGCTTCTCTTTTTCTTTACGTAATATCAGCTGTTCTTTACAGGTGTTTGGTGACTAGTGGAAGTTCTAGTTCAACGTTGCAGATTTGGGATATTGGAGGCGATGATAGTGGTAAGATATACTACCAGTAAAAAGTTTGGAATCGGTAAGATTTTTAATGTTTTTAAAAGAAGTTTTGTCTGCTCACCAAGGCTGCATTTATTTAATTAAAAATACAGTAAAAACAGTAATATTGTGAAATATTATTATAATTTAAAATAACTGTTTTCTGTTTGAATATATTTTATAAAGTAATTTATTCCTGTGATCAAAGCTGAATTTTCAGCATCATTACTCCAGTCTTCAGTGTCACATGATTCTTCAGAAATCATTCTAATATGCTGATCTGCTGCTCAAGAAACATTTATTGTGTACAACTGTACAAAATATTTGTGTACAATATTTTTTTTCAGGATTCTTTGATGAATAGAAAGTTCAAAAGCACAGCATTTATTTGAAATATAATCTTTTGTAACATTATAAATGTCTTTACTGTCACTTTTGATCCATTTAATGCATCCTTGCTGAATAAAAGTATTAATTTCTTTCATTTCTTTTAAAAAAAATAAAAATTCTTACTGACCCCAAACTTTTGAACGGTAGTGTATAATGTTACAAAAGCTTTGTATTTCAGATAAATGCTGTTCTTTTGAACTTTCTATTCATCAAGGAATCCTGAAAAAAAAAAAAAAAAAAAACTGTTTTTAACATTGATAATATTCATAAATGTTTCTTGAGCAGCAGATCATCATATTAGAATGACTTCTGAAGGATCATGTGACACTGAAGACTGGAGTAATGATGCTGAAAATTCAGCTTTGATCACAGGAATAAATTACTTTATAAAATATATTCAAACAAAAAAACTGTTATTTTAAATTATAATAATATTTCACAATATTACAGTTTTCACTGTATTATTAATTAAATAAATGCAGCCTTGGTGAGCAGACGAAACTTCTTTTAAAAACATTAAAAATCTTACCGATTCCAAACTGTTGACTGGTAGTGTATATGTCCATGTAGTTAATTACAAATGGGATTAAGAAATAAGAAAATAATTATATTTTGAGTCCTGTGTAATTGTCTACAAAATACAATGTTTTTATTATTATTATTATTATTATTATAAAATAATCTTATATTTTTGTATTCATGGAACGATTCACGTAGTATCTTACCTCATTTTGCAATACAGATGTTATAAAAAGGACTGGAGTCATAAACCTCAAGAGCACATCAGCAAAAGGCATTAAAATAGCTCCTGGATTGACAGACGATCCAACAGTTCTTCATGGTTCTTGTATAAGTGATGTTCAGCTGACAGAGATAGCAACAGGACGGGTTCTGTATACAGTTGGTAATATAAAAACCTATTCCCTTTATCCTTTTTTACTGTTGTTTTTAATGAGTTTTTGTTGAAATATATATATATATATTTACACCTTTTGCTGTAGTGTGTCAGTAGGAAATATCAGTATACAAAAATCTCACTGGATTATTACAATTAATGGCAAAAGGAATGTTTGGAAATGTAAACTGATATTTCCCACTGACACACTACAGCAAAAGATATAAATAACTATCTTAAATCCATTTTTTTGAGGTGAAAATACTACCGTGCCTAAGACTTTTGCACAGTACTATATATATATATATATATATATATAAAAATAGCTCATTTCATATTATTTTTTTAATTCAATTAATTTATTAAAATTTTTTTTTTTTTTTTTTTAACAGGAAATGAGTCCTTAGATTCAGTGAGCGGCTTACAGTTTGTGAATGCTCGTGTTTTTCTCATTTGTGCGAGCAATGGCACTCTGCTAATGGGTGACACAAGAGACCCCTCAACTCCTCGTTATCCTCTGGAAGAGAGTAAGAGTGGTTTGCACTGGTCATTTGGGTTGAGGAGTGACAGCTCCCAGTCTGAACCTTCTACTGTAGCAAGACTCTCGTCCACCGGTCACATTCTGCTGTCAGATCTAAGAGATTTACAGAGTCCATTTTGTCAAACCCGACTGAACGTCCAACAAAGTCCACCAAATAATGACTTTCTGAACATTTCTTGGGCTCCTGCTCTTGACAGCTGTCTGTCTGTGTCTGGTAAGTATAGCTTATTGTTGAATTTATATTTCATAATGTGGACCTGTGTGAAGACTATTGATTACTCGCCGATGACCTGACAATTTTCTTTTTTGAAGGGTTTGATGGAACAGTACATATTTATGACACAACAGCTTGGAGCACAGAAGTTCAGAACCCTCAGCCAATTTTTTCACACAGAGGTCATGATATGTCACATGATGCAAAATACAGTGGTTCCCCAGCTGTTGTCACCACTCATTCTTGGCATCAGTCAAGACCAAAAACTCTTCTTTCTGCAGCTACTGATGGATCTCTACATGTATGGGACTGGGTGGACAAAATCACTGACAGATGATAATTAGAAAAAACTGTTCTGTGTTACATACATAAACTGTTCTGTGATACACTTCTGTATATCAAGATATCAAACAATTCAAAAACAATGTCTTTGAGTTTTACAATGACTATTAAGTCAATAAACTATATTATTACACGACTCTCTGGAACACTTTATTCTGTTTCATAAAAACACAGCTGCTGTCATCTTGCACCTCAGTTATCGATTAAAGTGAAAATGACCTCAGAGGATTTCAGTGTTCATATTATCTAATATTGTTTCAGTGTTTGTCCAGTCTGACTGTTTTGACGTTGTGGACTGTGTTTGTTGTTGTGTTGGCAATGTACTTCATTGTCAAGTATGCAAAACAGAAGAGAACCATTATGTGTGATACTTATTACCATTTATAAAGTTTAAAAATGAGGAAACACCATGTTCATGTACACATTTGAATGTTTATTCTAATATATCTGACACACTTGTATCAAAAGCAGTTGCATTTAGCTTTAATCAGAGATAAAACATGAAATATATGCTTTAAATTGTCCATTATATGAGTTCAGCGTGTAAAAGATCTGTTCAAGAATTATACACAATACAATACAATACAGTTGCTGACAGTGACTATTATGTTGGTTCCAAATAGATTCCAGTTTCCAGATCAGTATTAGCAGAAGCAGTTTGCAACAACAAACTTTTTTTTTTAAATGAAATTATGAATTATAGGAATTTTGTTTTAGACGTTTTCTGCTTACATAATGTTTTTTTTTTTTTTTTTTTTTTTTTTACATTTTTAATCAAATTGGTGGAGTTTAGGAGGATGTAAGTTTCCTACATATTCTTTCACTTCTGCTTCTTCTTCTTTTCTACCTCTCCTTTTTAAAGTTCATTATAAACTATTGAATAAGATAGATCTTATTTTTGTTTAAACCTATTTGCTATTACAATTTTCTTTATAATTTGTCTTTCTAATTTTACATTTTTATTTAATAAATTTGTTATTCTTTATTCAAATTTGATCTCTTACATAATCATTGCTTGTCTGCCTGGATGTCATTGCATCACAAATGAAAGAAATTAATCTTATAATAAAATACATATTTTGTAATAGCTCTATAAAGTATGTAATGTTATAAATGAAAAATGGAGAGAAAAAAAAAAGGTTACATTAGATCCATAATTTATTTGAAGGGACTTGACTCTTTACTGAGCATTCAACTAATACTAAATGTACACATTTACATTTTTTTCTCAGGGAGTTCGAACAGCAAAAAGGCTATTTCTTCATTCTCATGTTCCTTCCCGCACTCCAAGAGACAAGCAAAGTGTCCAGGCTCATACTCTACCAGATCTGAATATGCACAGGGACCTTGATGTAATATAAGTAAAGGTTCATCGGACCACCCTGAGGAATCCAATGGGGATTTATTCAAGTACAGACCAAGATTCACTCTCTTTTTTGGATCGGATGGATGAGAGTAGAGCAGCCATGTCTTTGGAGGACTACTCTGTTCAACAAAACTCAACACACTGCCTTGGCATCCTTTTCCAGTCTCTATTAGCTTATTTGGGGTTAAAACATTGTCAAAACCCTCTCCAGAGTTGTAGCTTAGCGCCTCCGTTCTATAGCCAAGGCGGGTTCGAGCATTGCAGTACAGAGTACTGGTACCTTTGTCATCGATGATCTCAGCCATCTGACACTCGCATGACTCAACATCCATTTGTTTTCCTGCTTTCCATGTGCTTCCTTTATCATCGCTGTAGAATGCTAAAGCATAAGGTGTGAAACAGCAAAATGATAAGCAGCAACATGATGTGCAATCAGGTTTGCCAGTGTATCGATATGCATAGGCCGGAATTATCAGTCTCCCGCTCTTCAGTTGAACACCATGTCCTGGTCCAACAGCAAGGGTGGCCCAGTCTTTCACCTGCTCACCGATCACATCTGCTGTCAAATCTGTAGTGTGGCTCCAGGTTTTGCCAGCATCCTTACTGGTCACATAACAAAGCCGTCCTTGGCTGTTATTTGTCCGTATTTGTTCGAATTCAGAGACTCCATTGGGAACACAGACAAAAAACAGAAAGAGGGTCTTGGAATCTCTCTCATAGACTGGACATGGATTCATGCTGCGGTGGTCTGGTAAACAAGCTGAAGTGAGCACCTGATGTCCACTGACCCACTGAAATAAAAAGTATCATGACTATGACTATGCCAGGTTGTGTAAAGCATCTATGAAATAATGAATTTGTTAAAAAATGTACCTCAACTTCTTTAATCTTCTTGCCATCATTCCATGTTCCTCTTCTCATTACAAGCACTTCTGCACTTGTGTCACTTAATGTTTTTCTCTTTTCGGCAAAGGCAAGGAAGGTTTGATCGTCACTGAGATACACAAGAGCTGGAATTCTGTATGACACTTGTTTTTTACAACAGCAACACCAGCTTTGAGGCTCTTCCTGTTTGTATATTGTTGTTGTGTTTATGTTTTTAAGACCATGTTTTGAATTGTTGCTTGATGGTGTCTTGTTACCCATTGTTTAATTTGAGCTCTAAAATAGAATAAACAGCATTAACATAAGTAACAAGACATAGTAAAGGGTTTCAAGACTTGTGCATTGTAATTATTATTATTATTTATTTTTTTTTGATTAGCAAATATGTCACGATTCTGGTTTTTGATTCGTCATTATGAGGTATGGAGTGTATCTTGATATGAAATTTTTTTTAAAGTATTTAAAAATTTAAAGTATTTTAGGTTGCAACATGACATGATCTGAATACTTTTGCTAGGTTGTGTGTGTGTGCGTGCTTGTGTATGTGTTCTTAAATGTATGGTTTATGAGGACACAAATGTGTGAAATGACATGGGTAGTAGGTTTAGGGATAGGAATAGAATATACAATTTGCACAGTATAAAAATCATTACACATATGGAGAGTCCCTGTAAACCACATATACAAAGTCATTTTTCTACCACAAATTAAGACTTCTACCTTCACTGAGACTTACTACATTCTGTCACTTGATGAGAATGGTAGGTCTATAATAAGGGATTATACAACCTCTCCCATTTTTACTGCCCTATAAAAACATAATAAATAATAATGATTTATTTTTGTTGCGCAACTTCTGCTGCCACACTTTCCTTGCTCCTTCCAAAATGCACAACACTCAATAATAAAAACAGTCAAGGGAGACTCAGTCCGAATGAAAGCATCATGCCCTTACAGGTAGGACAAAGTACAGGAATCGCACATTAAACACTGTGTCTGATGTCCAAAACAAAACAATAAATCTAATCACTGTATAGACAAAAGTTACATAAGTAGCCTTCACTGTAAAAAATTGTCCTGTGAATTTACAGGTAGTTACTGGCCAAAAAGTTGCCAATACTTTACTGTTAATTTTACAGTTCTTTACCGTAATCTACATTGCAGTATGTTGCTGTAAAAAATACCATGCACCCAATTAAAACTCAAGTAAACTAATTTCATTTGCAGAAATCGACTGCCTTAAATTGTCTGACTGCCATTTAAATTCATAAACTAATATTTATAACTTTATGAGCATGTTATTCACTTATTTCATTTGATTCCACTAAAAAAAGAAATAACGAAATTAAACAAAATCATTAAACTAGAAACATCAAATCAGCTTAAATGTCTTGCAGATAACTGCTAGCTAATAACAGCACGTGCAATTACAGTTAGCGAAGAAATTGTCACTACATCAGCAACTACACAGTTACTGCCTTTAAATAAAGCAACATGCAGCAAAACATCTGTGTTTCTCAGATCATCATTGACTGAAGCACAGGCTGTACTCTTCTGCACAATGGTGATTTACAGTTTATTACTGTAGAAAAGTGTTTCACTATGCATGTTTATTCATCTTACACCTTTAACCCTTTAAACGCCACAACAAAATCCCCAGTGTTTAATGAACACTTGAATGTGTCCACATACAGAGTGTTAGAGTAACACTGAAGCACTGTTAATGAGATAATTAAGTGATTAATTAAGTGATGATTGAGAATTAGTGACAAACATCTGCAAGAATCACTGAAGGAAAAGAAACAACAAGAACAGAAAAAAGAAAATCAGAAACACAATAACTACAACTGACTTCCAGCCACAGCCTTAGATGAAATCAACTGAAGATAAAAGACATTAAATCGCTCAGTATCTCAGCAGAGGAGGGTTAAACAATAAAAATAATATTACCAGCTTCACTTATTACTAACCAGATTAAACTTTATTTCTGTCAGACATCTACAGAAGCTCTTATTGAGAATTAACAGAGGTTTAGATGTTGTATTATTGTTTCGTTTGACGTTACCATGATGGAGGTCAGTGCTCGCTTTAGTTGTGCTCTTGACACTTGACTTATAACATTAGTTTCTCTTTAGCTGCTGTAAATTTTTTTTTTTAAGACACACTTTTTATGGTATTGAGAAGCTAAGAAAAAATATAATAATGTGTTGTTTGTTATGTTTTGATTATGATATGATCATTATGTAATGCTTAATTCACTGAACTTATCCAGTGTCTAATCCGTTATCAGAAATGTTTTTTTTTTTTGTTTTTTTTTAAATAAATGTACTTTTATATTACTGTGATACTACAGCAAAGGTTGAAGCAGTGCTGAGCAATCAGTTAAGGATTTTTAAACTCATCATTTACAAAAATTGTTTGATCTATGTCATCACATAGATTCACACAGACATCAAGAATCATCATATGAATCTCAACAACAGTGACAATCAACAAAAAAGATTAACAGATCAACTCTGAACATCATAAAACACACTACTAAAAGTCAACACAAAAACAACAGCAAAAATAAAGGCAAACAGTAAGAATTAAAGAAAATAATAATTATTCATGCCGCAATGCATGCTGGGAGTCATGGATGATTTTAGTACTATGCTGGTACCCAGTATGCATTGCGGCATGAAGCCTTTGATTTTCACCATTGTTGTGATTCATACGCCAATTCTTGATGTCTGTGTGACTGATGGGTCTTATTTGTAGAATCACAGGAATACCATAACAAAAGTATAAAACCTATATAATAATAGATTAGACTTTATTGAGATTTATATCAGGCTAGAAAATGATTGCAAGCATTAATATTTGGCTAACATCATCTGATCATATTTTCTTGTTTGCCTTAACAAATTGGTTTGGTTATTGCAGCCAAAGAAAAAATAATTTTAAACAATCAAGGGCCAAGAGCACAACTAAAGCAAATGCTGACCTCCATCATGATAACGTCAAACGAAACAATAAAACAACATCTAAACCTCTGTTAATTCTCAATAAGAACTTCTATAGACGTCTGACAGAAATAAAGTCAATCTGGTTAGTAATAAGTGAAGCTGGTAATGCTGTTTGTGGAGTTGTTTAATCAGATCTTGAGAGATTTAATGTCTTCTTTTTATCTTCAGTTGATTTAATCTTTTTCTTTTCTTGTTGTTTCTCTTTCCTTCATTGATTCTGCTTCTTAACAGCAGGTGTTCATCAGTGTCTGAATTCACATGTGTTTTCATTCACTCTCTCAAGTGGGAATAGTGAATGAGGGTATAGGGTGTGATTTTGAACACAACCTCTGAGTGTTGACTTTGAGCGCTGTTAATTCACAGTATATTCCTGTAGGCTACTTTCTCGAAAACGTCACATATTACCCAGAATGCATTGTTTTCTATGGTATATTACTGTTTTAATGGAAAACAGCATGTTACTGTCGAAATTTGGCCAATTTTTTACAGTGTAGGTTTTTGCACTTCACCTGCAAATCTGCAGATTCATTGATGCCACTTCATTTTATTTTATTTTAAATAAACTAATTTACATTTTTAAAATACAATAAATGACATGATTTTTGTTTAGCATAGTACAACCTATATGGGGAACCTCCATGGTTTCTATCCCCATTAGCAGGGGCGGATTAACGCATAGGCTAACCTAGGCTGTAGTCAGGAGCTCTCTGTTCAGCAGTTTTTGCAAATATTTTCTGATTACTCTTTCTACAGTACTACTAGTGTTACAGGCAATTGAAGAGTGCACAGCGTGCATGATGGATTGATGTTACTTCACCCCTCCCTATGTCGGTCTGATCCCATCTTCATAGGATCAGACCGCTGTCAATCACTGCCTTATTCGCTGCCCATTGTTGCCTATAAATTTGACTACAATGCTTAACACAATTGAGCCTGTCAATGCTTTGGCAATGTAAAGATTTTTTACCGTGCTAATAAAGCTAACGTTACTTGAATCTGAATTTCAGTTGCTGTTTGATTTGCGATGCTGGGTTTTTTCAAAATGGGGGAGAGACAATAATGCAAAACCAATACTTTAAATGAACTTAAATAATAAATAAATAAATAAATAATTCCTGAGCCTAGGGGCCTGTGTAGATCCACATCTGTCCATAAGACTATAAGAAGCAATACTCACAGAAATGATCTTTCCTGCAGCAGCAGCAAATGATTCTCAGCGGGTTTGTCAACACAGACACTACAGGAGCCTCTCATCAGGTCTAAACATGCTAAACATCCTGTATTTATAATAAACTATATCAACACAGTAAATCACAGAAGCTAGGTTAAACATTAAACAGCAGGATGATAAGTAGCAGTCAACATGTGGTCATATTATTTATTATGCTACCTTCACAATTAAAAATAAAGAAATCTAGCATTTACAGTTCCAAGAAGAACCATCCACAGAACCTTTCCATTGCACAAAATTATTTTTTTGCTTTTCATTGTTTTTTCTTTTTCTCTTTCTCTTTATATATTTTACCACACTGGGACAAGCCTGGATGATTCAGTCAACCACAAACATGAAAAAACTAGAAAAGTAAATTTTTGCTAAAGTACATTCTTATATTTTTCTTCTCAACTTATCTTTTGATTCATCTTTTTAACTTCCACTCAGTGTTTTCAAAGGAGTTTCTTCACCTTTCATTGCTGAGAAAGGTGAGAAGTTTCTTTCTCTCTCTTAAGGGTGTGATGTTATTGCTTTTTAACATAAGGGCATTTGTCTTTTGAGAAATACTTTGTTAAAATGTGATGTAAGAGTTGTTTTATTTCTGTAAATTGCAGGGAAAAGACAAATGCAAAAGAGAGATAGATTGCATTAGCTCTTTGACACAATCATAAAGGGATAAAATAAAGTTGGATAAAAAAATATTGTCTTATTTTTTTTTGTATTATATAACTTTATTACATTCTTTATTACATTTAATCATCACGTCATATTGCTATTGTCCGACAAAAATCTGGTGATCTTCCAAGTTATCGCCCATCCATGGTGATTTGAACTCTCACACGGATCCATCATGTTTACCGGATTGGGTGGGCAAAGCATTGACAGATGAGAATATCTTTTATCACTAAGTGCACAAAGAGTTGAGGACTTCAGTTTTTATTCTAATCTGTGTAATGAGCTGCTGACATTTGTAGCTAGAATAATAAGAGAAGAATTATTAAGTAAATTAAAAGTCTACACCTACAAATGCATGTTACATGCATGAACTAAACACTGGGCTAACTTAGGTCACTAATATTATCTCTCATGTCAAAAATGATCTATGGTCTCCACCCCTAATGTTGTCAGTCACACCTCTGCACAAACTGATCAACACACTAGGCCCTTATCTTTACTGCTTTACTGGCTGATCTCTGACACCAACATTGTAAAAATGTGATACCATTGTGCCTCAGTACGTTCACCAAACTTAAACTTTGGAGTGGAATGTGAAACCAGAGATTGTCTTATTATTGGGAGATATGAGGGTCCATGGCTCTACCATCGGAAAAAGCATAACGGCTAATCTTGGATCGTGTGTGCCTTGATAACCAATCACATTACAGCCTTGACATTATTGCATTTCATTCAGAGTTGTGCGACAGTCAGTAACTGTTTGCGGATACAATGTAAATGAATGAGAAGTGCCGTAAACTGAATCATAAGGTTGCAGTAAATCATAAGGTGCCGTAAACTGCTAAGGTTGCAGGCTTGCCTTCAAGTGGTTTTGGTGAAACTTTTCATATGAGTTTGCATTTGTGATCTGATGCATTTGCATGTCTATAAATGGAAATAAATGGAATGAACAGTGTAGTGTGACCGCCTCTTAATGGATTTGGAATGTTCCCTTTGACACGTCCAGTGTAGGTGTCACACTGGACACGGTGTAAGTCTGTACTGTTTAATTAGATTAAGTTTTCCATATAAAAAAACAACACTTTTAACATCATTCAAAGAATGTCTTTATTTTATGTTCATGTAATGTTATGAAATTACCAATAAAATATAGCTAAACTAATGAAAATATACTTATTGAATAATTCAGGTGAATGAAATATAGGATTTAAAAAGGTTATAATACAGTTATAATAATAAAAGCATATTGTTTGGTTGGTTATTTGAATTATTATATTGATGTATTTCCAACTTGATTTTAACATTCAGCGATTTTCATTAAGCAAATTAACTATAACAAACAAACAAACAAATATTACATTAAAAGACAACAATTTTTGCAACATGAACTTGAACGTTGCTGTGGAGAATCCACCTATTGAATATCGAAAGCGTCACTGATATTGAAAAGCTTGAAGGCTATCGTTTCAATTTCGCTTTCCTGTCCACATTCAAAGAGACAGGCAATGTACTTTCTATCTTCACACTCTGCCAGATCTGAGTATCCACTTGGACCTTCATTGATGCATTGTATGGTTTTCCATTGCATGGGATCCTTCGGTGATTTATTTACATAGATTCTGAAATCCTTTCTCTTCTCTTTATCAGATGGGTGAGAATAGAGCAGCCATGTACTCTGATCAGGGGACAGAATATTCAGAACACTTCCTTGGCAGCCACGTTCACCAGTCTCTATCAGCTCTTGAGCAGATGAAGGTTTGTCAAAATCTTCTCCACCACTCCTGCTTAGAGCCTCGACTCTGTAGCCAGATGTACTTCGAGCATTGTTACCTTCGTCATCTATGATCTCAGCCATCTGACACTCATTAGACTCACTTTCCATATGTATTCCTACATGCCAAGTGTTTCCTTTATTATCACTGTAGAACGCGAATGCATGTGATGTGGGCTTATCACATTTGTATTTAAAATAATACACAGCCATAATTTGGCTTGCGCGCATACATTATATGATCACACTCTAATTTTAAATCATCAAAGTGCAACAAGACAAACGAGAATGCACACGTCTGTGAATGTTGTGTCCGTGTGACACACATGACTCTTGTGCACAGAAAGACGTGCACCAGTATCGAGTTCTCTTTCGCGCTTCAACAAATAACAGCACACAGAATTATGCCAAAATGCTAATTTTGTTGAGTATCCTCAGAAGAGCAGTCTGAAATGTGTTAAATAACATCTTAAATGAACTTAAAGAGTTGTGAGAAAATGAGATGCGAATCATGTTCGGCAGCGGCAGGTCTTAAAGTCACAGCAGCCTAATAAACCAGTCGATGTGATGTCTGTAATTAATGTTAATCAAAGAAAAAAGGTAAGAGAGAAAATTGTAGCTTTAATAAGGATTAATCTATATTTAATTTATAATTTATGCAGTGAAGACTGTAAAGTGTTCGATAACTATTCAATTTCTGTATATTTCCTAACTGTTAGACAGGTAGGAAATGGGTAATGGGTTTATGTGAAGATTGTTTTAAGTTCACTTAAATTAAATGTTACTGTTTTTCAAAGCCTAATAAATGTTGAAATTGAGAGGTTTTAGGTACTGTAATGTTGAATGTCTATAATTAATGTTTTATTTTTCTTTCAATTTCATAGAGACATCAGTACCAGTATTAATATCAGTGATTCTGGCCTTCATTCATAAAAAGATGCCATTAAACAATTTTTTTCAACATACTGTCTTTAAGTTGTTTCTACATTAATTTGGAGAACTGTGAAATTATTGGTAACACTTTACAATAAGGTTCATTAGTTAAACATCAGTTAATGTATTAACTAACATGAACTAACCATGAGCAATACATTTGTTACTGTATTTACTAATGTTTGTTAATGTTAGTTAATGAAAATACAGTTGTTCATTGTTTGTTCATGTTAGTTCACAGTGCAGTAACTAATGTTAACAAGATTTTAATAATTATTAGTAAATGTTGAAATTAACATTAACAAAGATTAATAAATGCTGTATAAGTGCAGTTCATTATTAGTTCATGGTAAAGGTAACACTTTATAATAACGTTCAGTTATAAGTCACTTATAAATTATTAGTTAACGATCAACTAATCATTTACAAAACATTCAAACAATCGTTAGCATACCACTTATTAATCATTTATGGATGTTTAGTCATGTTTTGTAAATGTTTAGTTCATTAACTAATAATTTACAAGAGACGTTATTATAAAGTGTTACCTTTACATTTTTACTTAATAAATTTGTTATTCTTTATTCAAATTTGATCTACAGTATTACATAATCATTGCTTGTCTGCCTGGATGTCATTGCATCACAAATGAAAGAAATTAATCTTATAATAAAATACATATTTTGTAATAACTCTATAAAGTATTTAATGTTATAAATGAAAAAGAGATTACATTAGATCCATAATTCATTTGAAGGGACTTGACTCTTTACTGAGCATTCAACTAATAATAAATGTACATATTTACATTTTTTTGATGAGAGTAGAGCAGTCTTTTGAAGACTACTCTGTTTACCAAAACTCAACACACTGCTTTGGCATCCTTTGTTAGTTCGAACAGCAAAAAGGCTATTTCTTCATTCTCATGTTCCTTCCCACACTCAAAGAGACAAGCAAAGTGTCCAGGCTCATACTCTACCAGATCTGAATATGCACAGGGACCTTCATGTAATATAAGTAAAGGTTCATCGGACCACCCTGAGGAATCCAAAGGGGATTTATTCAAGTACAGACCAAGATTCACTCTCTTTTTTGGATCGGATGGATGAGAGTAGAGCAGCCATGTCTTTGGAGGACTACTCTGTTCAACAAAACTCAACACACTGCCTTGGCATCCTTTTCCAGTCTCTATTAGCTTATTTGGGGTTAAAACATTGTCAAAACCCTCTCCAGAAAAGCTTAGCGCCTCCGTTCTGTAGCCAAGGCTGGTTCGAGCATTGCAGTACAGAGTACCTTTGTCATCGATGATCTCAGCCATCTGACACTCGCATGACTCAACATCCATTTGTTTTCCTGCTTTCCATGTGCTTCCTTTATCATCACTGTAGAATGCAAAAGCATAAGATGTGACACAGCAACATGATAAACAGCAACATGATAAACAGCAACATGATAAGCAGCAACATGATGAGCAGCAACATGATGTGCAATATGCATAGGCCGGAATTATCAGTTTCCCACTCTCCATTTGAACACCATGTCCTGGTCCAACAGCAAAGGTGGCCCAGTTTTTCTCCTTTTCCCTGATCATATCTTCCAATTCAGTAATATCTTTCCATGTTTCGCCATTGTCCTTACTGGTTATGTAACAAAGCCGTGCCTGGTTCTTTTTTTGTCTTTTTTGGTCGGATTCAGAGACCCCATTGGGAACACAAATGAAAAACAGAAAGAGGGTCTTGGTTTCTCTCTCATAGACCGGACATGGATTCATGCTTCGGTGGTTTGGTAGATAAGCTGAAGTGAGCACCTGATGTCCACTGACCCACTGAAATAAAAAGCATGACTTCTTGACTGTTGATGCCTTTTATAAACTAATGAATGCTAGATTGTGTAAAAAATCAATGAAATAGTTGTTAAAGTCCCCCTGTGGTGAAAATCAAGTTTTTAATGTTGTTTATATATCTATGTGCTGTTTTTAATATGCTTTAAGACAAACCATGTGCAAATTCATCAGTCAACACTACTATTGAGTATTTATTTTCACTTTAAAACTGCAGTGATCTAAAGAGAGTTTCAAAAACATGGTTTGAAATGCTAGTGTTCACGTCAATATGCGGGCGGGCTTTATATAATTAACTATGACCGCTCTGAAACAGGGGAGTCTCAAGAGAAACCAGGTTATCCCTGTATTTTTTTCTGTTGAAATGAACAATCAGATAGATTTAGCAATAGCGGGTGTGTGATGATGTTATGATGAACTATATGCCTTTCTCCACTGACGATCTGAGTTGTTCAAAGCATTTCTAAGGATACTGATTGTAGAAGGCAGCTGTTTGACACTGAGATGGTGAACGGGAATGGTTTGGGTAACATTAGCAACACATTATTAGAAGCTGTTTGATGAAGTAGTCAAGCAAAAGGCTAATCTTACCGTTATGTGTCCAGTGTTGTAAAAAACGATACCATTGTGCAGCGTTTACCTCAGTAAGTTGACTGAGTGGATCTCTGAGCTTGTGCGATTGAGTGGAGGCGGGGCTAATTAGCATATTCATAGATTTGTGTTTATTAAATGAAGCATGGGTGTAAATGAGTTAAATTCAAGCTGTTTTAAGGCATGAGGATTTTTTTTCACAGGAAAAATCATTAAAATATGTAATTTTGGTGATCAAAGATTATTGACTACAGGGGGACTTTAAGAAAACTGTCAGTTATTAATAATATTTTACGATTTTGTTTAAACTTGTCTACCTCAACTTCCTTCTTGCCATCTTTCCACGATCCTCTTCTCATCACAAGAAGTTCTGCATCTGTGTCGTCCTCAGTTTTCCGCCTTTCAGCGAAGGCAAGAAAGGTTTCTTTGATATAGATGAGAGCTGGAATTCTGTATGTCACCTGTTTTGAAATAATTGCTTGCTCCTGTTTGAATAATGTTGTTGCTAATGTTGTTGCTGTTGTATTGAGAAGAATAACATTGCTTTCTGAAGATGTATTGTTATCCATTGTAAAATTCTAGCCCTGTAAATAGAAAGAATAAATAGTAGAAGTATCAGTAACAATATCACCATATATATTTCAGCTACATTTTAAAATGTAAATTTTAAAACACACATTGCTTGAGATACGAACTATCAACTCAAATGAAGTGGAATTTGCCAACAAATGATTTTAGACATTTTCTCAGAATTATGTTGGCTTGACAAAAGTCCCATAGACTTTCATTGAGGGGGTCAAAACCTTTATACAAAAACTCTAATAAAGTATTTAAGCTTCATTCACCAAGTATCTATCACTACCAAAGCCTAGCAACTGGCATATAGAACATGCATATGCAATGTGTAAAACATGCTAGCAAAATGCTAAATCATGTTAGCAATGTGTTAATTCATGGTAACAACATGCTAATTCATGTTAGCAATGTGATAAAACATGCTAATTCATGTTAGCAGTGTGTTAAAAGGGTCATTCTACAGAAACGTCCACTTTTCTGTCCCTAGCCTTTACAGAAATATTACACATGAAAAACACTTTAGGATTACAATTTTATATTTTAAAATGAAACAATATGTTATCTGAACAATTAAACCTTCTTGAGCCATCAATGTGGCAATATTTGTTTTTAAATTAATTATAAAAATTCCAAGCGCCACAGAAGGGCTCTCCCCACAGTCAAAGTGCTTTATTTTGAGGTCAGAAACAGTTTTTTTCTACCATTTAAAATAAAATAATGTATACATAACCATCAAACATATGATGTAATTGACATAAAACAACAAATGCTGAATAAATATTATAAAATATTTAATAAAAGTAGTGGTCCCCTGGAGTTGTGTCACTGGTGTTATCTTTAACAAAAATATCTTATTTTGAAAAAAAAAAAAAAAAAAAATGACACAGATGACATCACTTGACTTCCTTCTTCCTATTTCCTGAAGATCAATGAAGAAAGGCCATTGGAAAGTCCACTATCTCTTTTCAGTTATCAGACATTTTAATTAGAAAATCATAATTTCATATGAAGCTTTTAGTTAAAGTCACTGGTATGACTTACTTTATTGTTAGGGAATTTTAAAAAACTAGAATACAAATGGATTAAACTACTTAATTTAGTGAGTATACAATGACCATGACTCGCCAGCAGCCATATCACCCTGTAGCCCAAGACTGGTTGCCCACTGAAGCTAAGCAGGGCTGAGCCTGGTTAGTACCTGGATGGGAGACCTCCTGGGAAAACTAGGTTGCTGCTGGAAGAGGTGTTAGTGAGGCCAGTAGGGGGTGCTCACCCTGTGGTCTGTGTGGGTCCTAACGCCCCAGTATAGTGATGGGGACACTATACTGTCAAAAAGCACCGTCCTTCGGATGAGACGTTAAACTGAGGTCCTGACTCTCTGTGGTCGTTAAAAATCCCAGGATGTCCTTTGAAATGAGTAGGGGTGTAACCCTGACATCCTGGCCAAATTTGCCCATTGGCCTCTGACCATCATGGCCTTCTAATCATCCCCATACTGACTGGCTTCATCACTCTGTCTCCTCTCCACCAAGCTTGTGTGTGGTGGGCATTCTGGCGCAATATGGCTGCCGTCGCATCATCCAGGTGGATGCTGCACATTGGTGGTGGTTGGGGAAAATCCCCCTTCAATATGTAAAGCGCTTTGAGTGCCCAGAAAAGCACTATATAAATGTAAATTATTATTATTATTTTTATCATTATAATTATGATTGGCAATATGTGGGTTGATACCTTGCAGGAGCCATTTTGTAAAATGTATTTTTCAAAAAATTGTCACTGGTGTTACCTTTTTATGAAAATTGTCACTGGTGTTAGTGTCACTGGTGTCTCCCATTTTAGAGAAACTTCATTCAAAACAATTCATTTAGTTCTTTTGCATAAAATAGCACTAAGATTACGTGATTATAACTTTTCTTTCTCATTGTTAATCCTTCTTTGGGCAGGTATGGCTAAATTGAAGGTATATGGCTAAATGGAGTGCAGCTGAGAAGCAGCGACTTTACAGACAGCGTATTTTACAGACATTTCTAAAATGTTGTTTATGATCTTTTACTGACTGCTTTCACTAAGTGTCAATGATAAGTCTTTGATTGTATACCAAATATAAAAATTTAGTAGGGCTGGACGATTATGGCCTAAAATCAAAACCTCGATTAAGTGAACATTTTACCTCAATTACGATTAATTCACTGACAAGGTTTATACTGTAAATATTCTTGACTATTAAAGGTGGGATATTTTTTCCTATTGAAAGAGTGAACTGACATTACAGATTTCTGTTTGTTGTAAAATCAGATAAAGTGAGTGATTGCGTCTCTCTATTAATTGTGAAGCGGTGGGTTGTAAATAGTTCCTTCAAAAGTAGAAAAATATATGCTATAATAAGTTTTGAGTTTCTAAGCTACTGTTGTGATAAATCACAGGACAACGCTGACAACTAGTTTCTGCGTTCCTCTCTGTGATTGCGATCTTCACGTTTTGCGCAGCTACTGTTTGTATGAGTGTTCGTGCCACAATGCAGTGGTGCGAGCACGGTAGCTCAAAATAGTAGCTATACATCCTCTCGTCTAAAATCGCTTGAATATCCAAACTGGCAAACCTTAAAACAAATACAACTGACAAAGTTTAGTGAAGACGCAAGGCTCCCCGCTCGTGCGCCATCACTATGTGTTGAACCGGCATTCACCTCCGTGTTGCTTTTATGCCACTGACTGGACGGGGCAGAGTCATGTGGCTACACACGTGGTAGTATGTTTTTAAGGGGGAAGTATTAACAGGATTAAAAAACCGAAATAACCGACATGGGGAAAATACGTCGGTTAGAGTTTCTGAATTTCGGTTTCGATTACTTTTCGATTAATCGTCCAGCCTATTTAGTCCCATCTACTTAATTATAGTTGAAGAATAAGGATCTTTGGTTTTATGTATACGTCACTGGTGATTCATTGTGTCACTGGTGTTACTGTTTTTTGTCTGTCACATTAAATAAAATGTGTCATATGTGACATGATAATTTTACATCCATTGAATTCTGCTACACTCAAGAATTAAGAGGATTGCATCATTACTTGTTTATAACTGTTTTTCAAATATTTTCATTGTTATAGCAAATACATGGTTGTGCAAATTAACTAACATCATTCAATCACATTTTTAACTAACCTGATTAAAAAACACACACACACAATCTCATTTTTTGCATTATCATTTTTTTTCTGTAACTCTGACTGCATGTGCTGAAAGAAATTGAGAAATAATATTTCATAAAAACGTTTAAAATTGCCAGAGAAGTAAGGTAACACCAGTGACAATAAATAAATAAATACATAAATGTACAAAAAAAAAAAAAAATCATTAAGCTGTCATTAAAGCTGCAGTCTGGAACTTTTTTGATTAAAAATGATCCAAAATCAATTTTTGAGCAAGTACATAACCAGCCAGTGTTCAAAACTATCTTATTATCTTAGCTCGATTCACAACGGTAAGCTTGTAATAATGTTTTATAATCAGAGCAACCTGGTGGATTTCCGCGGGAAATTCGAGCATGCAGCAGTTCGTCTTTGTGTCATTACGTCACGTCTGTAAACAGAAAGAAGGAGTCCAGGCTAGTCGGCTTTATCATGTGAGGATGTTTGTTGTACCGGATCATTTATAGCCTGTTCTCACAGCAGCTGAAATAATTAAACATATCATTTTGATGGCGGATTGTAATCCAGAAAGGTTCAAATGACAATCATCAGTGACAACTGGAGATTCACCCGTAGTCAAAAGCAAAAGGCTTCAGACTGTGGAGTGCCTAAAGAAATTGAAATCTACAGGTAACAATAATACACACTAAATACACATAGTCATGCAATGCTGATGTTGTTAAGATTAACATTTTCAGAACAAAGTATAACAGTAATAATAATTTGCACGGTTTGGAGTGATCCGAGCTAAGCGATCATTAGATTTAATCATCATTGGCAGCACGATTTATCATAGGCCTAATGCTTTTTTCCTCAGTTGGTCAGAACAAAAGCGGCAGAAATGTTACTTACTTGTTCAGCTGATATTTTCCAGTGAAATTTCTTATATTGGTCATACTTTCAAGATTTAGAATCTGTGATTCTGAAGTACAGCATCCACACCGGTGTGGTGATTGACAGCAAACATTAGATTCATCCGCTGAGGAGTCGTGCCGAACCACAACGCACGCAACGATAACAATTCCGCATATGACTGCAATTGCAGGTTTCAAACAGAGATGGCGACAAAGAGGAAAAATGCTGCTTTAATGTGTATTCATAAAGTCAAAGGGTAATCTAATAAAGTGGTCTAAGTTTAAATGTTAGAAAAAGAAATATATTTTAAGACATCTTGCCAAAGTGGACGTTTCTGTAGAATGACCCAAAACATGTTAGCAATTTGTTAATTTATGCTAGCACCATGTTAAATCTAGTGCTGTTAAAACTAGTGCTGTCAAAATTAGCACATTAATGCATGCGATTAATTTTTTTTCAGATTAATGTGTTAAAAATATTTAACGCAATTAAAGCAGCATCTGTTTTTTCGTCATAATTTGGCTAGCGTTACATTATATGATCACACTCTTATTTAGATATGCAAATGCTTCTAAGGCATATTAAAGTGCTACAAGACTATGGAAGCCCAAAAGGGCCAAAAACACGTGAATTTTAACACGTCAACAACACGTTAAATACGTGTATTTCACACGTATTTAATGCATATTTCACGCGTTCAATACGTGTTGTTTGCGCGTGAAAAATCAGCGTGTTAAACACGTGTATTTCACACGTGAAATACGCGTTAAATACACATGAAATAAGTGTTGAAAATCTGTTTGAACGGGTCAGTGTCATTGGCTGCTGAAAACTTGGGTCAAACCATTTCTGTGAGCTTATAGGGGTGTACCATTCAACAAGTGATTGCGCCGGCACCTCCATGTCAGGATTAAATTGTCAGCTATATTTGCTATTTATATTTTATATTTTTATTTATTAAATCCAGGCAATTGGTTGATGAAACATTGATTAAAATTAAGATACATTTTTTACAAAACGAAATTCACTTTAAAGAAAGGCTTTCTACAAAACAAAACTTAATGAAGTGGTCAAAATCATGTCTGACCCACTCCATGTCTCCCGATATATTCAATGATTTGAAGCCAATGACACTGACCCGTTCAAACAGATTTTTAACGCGTATTTCACACGTATTTCATGCGTGAAATACACATATTTAACGTGTTGTTAACGTGTTAAAATTTACGTGATTTTGGCCCCTTTGGCCTTCCATAATATGCCACACACACGACTTGTGTGCGCAGAAAGACGCGCGCCAATATTGAGTTCTCTTTTGTGCTTGAACAAACAATAGCGCACAGAATTATGACAAAATGCTTGTTTTGTTGAATATTATGGGAGTTTATTAATGCCAAAAGTATTTGAAATAAAAAGCCTGTTGTATTGCATTAATTGAAAAAAATGTTCATTGCATTAACCATGTTTGCATTTTAATGCTTTGTATTTTTAGGGCTTGCATTTCTGTGGGCTGAAATTCAACATGGTCAAATATTGATACTTGAATATTTCAATTCAAAACATTTCACCCACATTTTCATAATTAAAAATTTGAAGATTAATATTCACCTCTCAGACTTCACTTCCAACATATTCAGTCTGTTTAAAATTACAACCTAAAATATTCAACAGGCACTTTTCGGTCCATTTTATTTCGCTTTACAAATTCATTTCCACAAATTCAGTGGTTCAAATTCAACATTGGACATCCAGGAACTGCAGGAATAGCAGTAGATTGCCAATGCACAATCTCCATCTGCTCACCACCAGGCGCTTTAAGCGACTGTTAACAAAGGCCAGAGCAACGGCTAGTTATAATTCATTCACAAAAATGGATTTACAGAAATACAGCAAGTGGTGATTATCAGGGCCAGAATATATGCGGACACAAAAGCTGTGTTTAAGTTTAATTCAGTGTCTTCACGATTACTTTCCCTGTGTATAGACTGCACGTCTCTACTGCGAATGAGATTACAGATTAATTACATCTGAGGAAGCCATTGTGACCTTGGAAAACAAAACCAGTCTTAAGGGTCAATTTTTTGAAATTGAGATTTATACAGCATCTGAAAGCTGAATAACTAAGCTTGCATCAACTAAGCATTGAGGTATGGTTTGTTAGGATAGGACAATATTTGCTCGAAATATTCGAATCTGAGGGTGCAAAAAAAAAAAAAAAAAAAAAAAAAAAAAAAAAAAAAAAAAATCCAAATATTGAGAAAATCGCCTTTAAAGACCTAAAGGCATTTTTAGAGTTGTATGTTTTTTTCTGAGTGACAAACACAAATAGACTCATAACTCCAAAACTGTAGCAAGGAGTGTCAAAAGGTAGGTATCGTTTGATAGAACACATTTTAAATTTTTAGAAAATATTAATTACATTACAATTGGACATTCGCAGTTGGACAAACTGCTGATAAAGACAAACAAATATATATTATTAATGTTTTCGTTGCTACGTGGCGCCGGCGGGCGGTACACTCCGGTTTATAGAGACTACTCAGCACTAAGAGTTGATCAAAATGGTTAGGTGCATTAAAAAGCTTTAAAATGATACCTATTTTGTGTTATTCTACGTTGGAAAATAAGCATTGACGGTTCCAGGAACATTGGATAACACATTGCATCCCGGAAAGACATATTTTTTGCCAAATATGTTTCATCATTCCGTGAGTAATATCTCGGGATCATTTACATTCCACCTGTATTATTGTCAATGGACAGGCGCCAGTTTTGAAAATTATACTTGTTTTGCTTACCTTAACAATAAACTTTAATATTTAAAACTATTTATTTAGACTTAGTACATGATATCCTACCATGTATGTCATCTTTCATTTGAATGTGTAACATTATCTGAGCAAGGCGATCAGCGCTGCTGGTGTAGCCTACTGATGGCATGAGATTAACGAGCAGCATGCAGCTCAAGTTACTGCCAGAGGAATCATCGGACTGATTTCATTTTATTTGTTATTTTTGCAATATATAACCACCCATTATTGTCTACAGCATAATGCTATCCAATATTGCACTCAAACATGGAGGATATGATTCGTTTATGATAATCAAACCTGTTATTTTTGAATAATCGTCTATGGCCTGGACATATTCCTTTATTTAAACAACTTCAATTTGATGCCAGCATAGTAAAGTAAGTCTATGACAAAAAAGTGAACATTTTTGTTTAATACAATACATTTCCCCCAAACCTTTAATTTAATCCACCCAAAATAGACTTTAGTTGTGTTAATATTTTAAGCTTTGTCTAATTAAAGCTCTTTAAAGTGATATGTTGTTTGTATTGTATTTTTGCAGTTCTGTAAGGTGATAAGACTCTGAAGTTTTGCGCATACACATACAGAATGGCTTCCGCGCTCCTTTTTAAATAACGAAATATGCGTCAATATTATGACGCCTTTTTTCTCTGTTTCACAAGACTCAATTAATGATTGTAAACAGAGGTTGGTGCCTTTAGAATAAGTATCTGTGCTAAATTTTACAAAAAATAAATCACAACATTCCCGTGCTATGGGCACAGCCAATACTGAAGGCTGCAGCAGAAGTTTTTTTACGCTCCTGATCGAAGCTTCCATTTTTCGAACGCGGAAGTGTGATAAAGGCCTATTGGCTCTTAAAGCGAGACATGTCCTTAGCAACACATATTACTTAAGTTACAAAAATACATTTTTGACATATTTATGGTAGAAAATTTACAAATTATCTTCATGATCTTTACTTAATATCCTAATGATTTTTGGCATAAAAGAAAAATCGATAATTTTGAACTTATATAGCAGCATTGTGATGCAGTACTAGAGTTTCCCTCATACATCATACTCCAGGATTCCCCTGCCATCCTGACATATAAAACACTTAACGTAGCTTAATGGACAAGAACAGTGATATAAAATATGAAATTTACACCTTATTGGTGATGTTGACTCTACTATTTAGGCTACACTCAATGGCTGGCTGTCTAAGTGGTGTCTGCAGAATAATATAGGGTTCATAGACAATTGGAAAAGTTTTTGGGGCAGACCTGACCTGTTGAAAAGAAATGGTATTCATCCCTCCGGGAATGGTGCCGCTCTTCTCTCTAGTAATATGGTACATAGTCTTAGAGCTGAAACATGACAAACTAGGGCTCAGTTCAGGAAGCAGACATACTGGCTAAACCGACCGTCTGCTAGCTGTCTCACATCACAGAAGTCAGAAAAAATCCCAACACATAGAAACTCTTTTACCTAGATTATCACATAGAGACTGTCTGTACCCCGAATTAGTAAATACAAAAAACTCCCAAACGCATTTAAGGGTAAAAATTGAATTGATGTTCAACAAATAAAAAACAAATATAATACTGATGAACAAATTATAAAGCTTGGGTTGCTGAATATTGGATCCCTTTCTTCAAAAGTACTTACTGTAAATTATATTATCACAGACAATAATCTAGATGTGCTATGTTTGACAGAAACCTGGCTAAAACCAGACGATTACATTACTTTAAATGAGTCTAGTCCTCATGGTTACTATTATCGACACAAACCGCATTGGAAAGGCAAAGGTACAACACCGTGGTACGACGAGCACACTCGGGCCCTTAAGAGAGCAGCCAGAAAAAAGGAGCTTAGCTGGAAGAAAACAAAAATAGATGTTTTTTTCGCATTTCATGGAGAGAGAGAATGTTTAGGTACAGAAAGACCTTAAAAACTGCTAGATCTGCTTATTTTTCAAAACTTTTAGAAGAAAATAAACACAACCCTAGGTATTTATTTGATACAGTGGCTAAATTAACGAGAAATAAAGCTTTGACTTCTGATATTTCCAAACAGCACAGCAGTAATGACTTTATGAACTTCTTTACTTGCAAGATTGACAATAGAAAAAAATATTAACCATGCAACCGTCTAATACAGTATCGCGTCAGACAGTGCATTGTAGTATCCCTGAGGAAAAACTCAATTTATCCACTGCTATAGGTGAGGAAGAATTGTCTAAACTTGTTAAATCATCAAAATCAACAACATGTATGTTAGACCCTATACCGACTAAGCTATTGAAAGAGATGCTTCCAGAGGTCATAGATCCTCTTCTTAATATTGTTAATTCATCTTTATCACTAGGATAAGTACCAAAAACTTTTAAACCTGGCTATTATTAAAGCTCTTATTAAAAAACCACAACTTTAACCTACAGAATTAGTCAATTACAGACCAATCTCAAATCTTCCTTTTCTGTCAAAAATACTAGAAAAGGCAGTATCATCGCAACAATGTTCCTTTTTAGAAAGAAATGGTATCTGTGAGGATTTTCAGTCAGGATTTAGACCATACCATAGTACTGAGACTGCTCTCATTAGAGTTACTAATGATTTGCTCTTATCATCAGATCGTGGTTGTATCTCTCAATTAGTGTTACTGGATCTTAGACGCTGCATTTGACACAATCGATCACAACATTCTTTTAAATAGACTCAAAAATTATGTTGGCATTAGTGGAATTGCATTGGCATGGTTCAATTCATACTTATCTGACCGTTATCAGTTTGTAGTACTAAATGAAGAGACGTCATAACGATCACAAGTTCAATATGGCGTACCGCAAGGCTCAGTACTAGGACCGTTGCTTTTCACTCTGTACATGCTACCCTTGGGAGATATTATTAGGAAGCATGGCGTTAGTTTTCACTGTTACGCTGATGATACTCAGCTCTATATTTCTTTGCGCCAATTCACAAAATTAATTCACAAATTCCAAATACCATTTCACAAAATTAACGGAATTCATAGCTGATATAAAAAATTGGATGACCAGTAATTTCCTACTATTAAATTCAGAAAAACCAGATTCTAATTATTGAACCAAAAACCTCTCCACGTAATAACCTAGAATACTGTCTAACACTTGATGGCTGCTCTGTTAAGTCTTCGTCATCAGTTAGGAACCTGGGTGTGCTCTTTGATACCAATCTTTCATTTGAAAGCCACATTTCTAACATTTGTAAAACCGCATTCTTCCATCTTAAAAATATATCTAAACTACGACATGCACCTGTTGGGCACCTAAACTCTGGAACAATCTTCCTAGTATTGTTAGGGAAGCAGACACACTCTCTCAGTTTAAATCTAGACTAAAAACACATCTCTTTACCCTGGCCTACACATAACACATTATCAATTGATGTTTTCAAATCCATTAAAGGATTGTTAGGCTGCATAAATTAGGTCAGCCGGAACCAAGAACACTTCCTATAACACCAGATGTACTCCTTACATCAGAAGAAGAATGGCATCTACGCTAATATTAGTCTCTGTTTATCCCGAGGTTTACCGTAGTCAGCCGGACTTAGAACAGTGATATAAAATATGAAATTTACACCTTATTGGTGATGTTGACTCTACTATTTAGGCTACACTCAATGGCTGGCTGTCTAAGTGGTGTCTGCAGAATAATATAGGGTTCATAGACAATTGGAAAAGTTTTTGGGGCAGACCTGACCTGTTGAAAAGAAATGGTATTCATCCCTCCGGGAATGGTGCCGCTCTTCTCTCTAGTAATATGGTACATAGTCTTAGAGCTGAAACATGACAAACTAGGGCTCAGTTCAGGAAGCAGACATACTGGCTAAACCGACCGTCTGCTAGCTGTCTCACATCACAGAAGTCAGAAAAAATCCCAACACATAGAAACTCTTTTACCTAGATTATCACATAGAGACTGTCTGTACCCCGAATTAGTAAATACAAAAAACTCCCAAACGCATTTAAGGGTAAAAATTGAATTGATGTTCAACAAATAAAAAACAAATATAATACTGATGAACAAATTATAAAGCTTGGGTTGCTGAATATTGGATCCCTTTCTTCAAAAGTACTTACTGTAAATTATATTATCACAGACAATAATCTAGATGTGCTATGTTTGACAGAAACCTGGCTAAAACCAGACGATTACATTACTTTAAATGAGTCTAGTCCTCATGGTTACTATTATCGACACAAACCGCATTGGAAAGGCAAAGGTACAACACCGTGGTACGACGAGCACACTCGGGCCCTTAAGAGAGCAGCCAGAAAAAAGGAGCTTAGCTGGAAGAAAACAAAAATAGATGTTTTTTTCGCATTTCATGGAGAGAGAGAATGTTTAGGTACAGAAAGACCTTAAAAACTGCTAGATCTGCTTATTTTTCAAAACTTTTAGAAGAAAATAAACACAACCCTAGGTATTTATTTGATACAGTGGCTAAATTAACGAGAAATAAAGCTTTGACTTCTGATATTTCCAAACAGCACAGCAGTAATGACTTTATGAACTTCTTTACTTGCAAGATTGACAATAGAAAAAAATATTAACCATGCAACCGTCTAATACAGTATCGCGTCAGACAGTGCATTGTAGTATCCCTGAGGAAAAACTCAATTTATCCACTGCTATAGGTGAGGAAGAATTGTCTAAACTTGTTAAATCATCAAAATCAACAACATGTATGTTAGACCCTATACCGACTAAGCTATTGAAAGAGATGCTTCCAGAGGTCATAGATCCTCTTCTTAATATTGTTAATTCATCTTTATCACTAGGATAAGTACCAAAAACTTTTAAACCTGGCTATTATTAAAGCTCTTATTAAAAAACCACAACTTTAACCTACAGAATTAGTCAATTACAGACCAATCTCAAATCTTCCTTTTCTGTCAAAAATACTAGAAAAGGCAGTATCATCGCAACAATGTTCCTTTTTAGAAAGAAATGGTATCTGTGAGGATTTTCAGTCAGGATTTAGACCATACCATAGTACTGAGACTGCTCTCATTAGAGTTACTAATGATTTGCTCTTATCATCAGATCGTGGTTGTATCTCTCAATTAGTGTTACTGGATCTTAGACGCTGCATTTGACACAATCGATCACAACATTCTTTTAAATAGACTCAAAAATTATGTTGGCATTAGTGGAATTGCATTGGCATGGTTCAATTCATACTTATCTGACCGTTATCAGTTTGTAGTACTAAACGAAGAGACGTCATAACGATCACAAGTTCAATATGGCGTACCGCAAGGCTCAGTACTAGGACCGTTGCTTTTCACTCTGTACATGCTACCCTTGGGAGATATTATTAGGAAGCATGGCGTTAGTTTTCACTGTTACGCTGATGATACTCAGCTCTATATTTCTTTGCGCCAATTCACAAAATTAATTCACAAATTCCAAATACCATTTCACAAAATTAACGGAATTCATAGCTGATATAAAAAATTGGATGACCAGTAATTTCCTACTATTAAATTCAGAAAAACCAGATTCTAATTATTGAACCAAAAACCTCTCCACGTAATAACCTAGAATACTGTCTAACACTTGATGGCTGCTCTGTTAAGTCTTCGTCATCAGTTAGGAACCTGGGTGTGCTCTTTGATACCAATCTTTCATTTGAAAGCCACATTTCTAACATTTGTAAAACCGCATTCTTCCATCTTAAAAATATATCTAAACTACGACATGCACCTGTTGGGCACCTAAACTCTGGAACAATCTTCCTAGTATTGTTAGGGAAGCAGACACACTCTCTCAGTTTAAATCTAGACTAAAAACACATCTCTTTACCCTGGCCTACACATAACACATTATCAATTGATGTTTTCAAATCCATTAAAGGATTGTTAGGCTGCATAAATTAGGTCAGCCGGAACCAAGAACACTTCCTATAACACCAGATGTACTCCTTACATCAGAAGAAGAATGGCATCTACGCTAATATTAGTCTCTGTTTATCCCGAGGTTTACCGTAGTCAGCCGGATCCGGGCCGTATGCAGGTGAGATCGAGGACGTGCGCCTAGACACGATGACAACGCAGCTCTGAAGTGTATTAATTTAGTGTATATATTGATACACTGTTTACTATTTGATGAAACTATCATAGTTAATGAAGCCAAAGTGCCACCTACAGGCCTATTATGTGAAGTGTAGGCTGGCGAAATGGTGACGTGAAAGGACTTTATTTTACCATTTTTGATAATTAGCTAAGCAGCATTATGAAATACGTTTCTTATGCTCATCAAGGCTGCATTTATTTAATCAAAAGCAGCAATATTTTTTAATATTATTACAATTTAAAATAATGTTTTTTTTATTTGAATATACTTTAAAATATAATGATAAATGATAAATGATAAATCAGCATATTAGAATGATTTCTGAAGGATCATGTGACACTGAAGACTGGAGTAATGATGCTGAAAATGCAGCTTTGCATCACAAAAATAAATTATACTTTGAAGTACTATATTAAAATAGAAAATCAGTATTTTAAACCGTAATAATATTTCACAATATTACTAATTTTGTTTCTGTATTTTTTATCAAATAAATGGAGGCTTGATGATGTTTTTTTTTTTTTTTTTTTTTTTTTTTAACATTGCCCTTTTTTACATTTGAGCCCCTGCCCCTGAGGAACTCTCTGCACGTCCCTGCACACACACACACAAACACACACACACACACACACACACATATATATATATATATATATAAATATGTGTGTGTGTGTGTGTGTGTGTGTATGTGTGTGTGTGTAACAAGAACACAATAAAACCCCACTAGCATTCATTTAGGGTCAACTATATAATGAAATGATTCCATTGTGACAACATGCCCCTATTATTATTATTTATTTTTTGTCAGGACTTGTCAACCACCTATTGACTATAAAAACTTTAAACATAATTTTGAATCTAGTTAAATAATGTATGTTTTTGACTGGATAACATGACAACATACATAGGCTAAAATAAGATAAATAAATACATACAAGTCTATATTCTATCAATAATTCCCCAGTAAACTACAAGAAGTAACACTCACAGAAATGATCTTTCCTGCAGCAGCAACAATCAAGTCTCTCAGAATGTTCGTTACCACAGACACTTCAGGAGCCTCTCGTAGTCTAACCCACCCCTGCTTGCGCTTCCCTTATTTATAGCCAGGTCTCGATTTGAGGGTGATGCGGGGGATCTCCCTTGCTGAAAAAAAATCACAAAAAGCATCACCTCTGTAAAGCCACCATCCCCTTTAGATTAACAGTGTTGTGTATTATGTAATAATGTAAATAAATGTATTTGAAATACGTATTTGAAATACAAAATACTATTTTGTATTTAAATACTTTTTGGAAAAAAATCTAATGCATTTTGTATTTAAATACATTTAAAGATGCACTATGTAATATTTTCTGTCCGCTAGAGGTCGCTAGAGCCCCATTCAAAACAAAGTCATAGCTTGATGACGCCAAGTTTGAGCGCGGAATCTTGGGATCTTGGTCTTCACCTCAGCGGCCGGTGGAAAAGAATTGGGATAGGACTCGGGAAGAAAACATGTTCATGGATGAGATTATTAACGTTACTGTAGTATAAAGCAGAGCAGGACCGAGTGTTGTGGGAGCTGAACGAGGCCGCTGGAGTGATTGCGCAACACTATAGAATAACACAAGACATGTCTATGGCGGCATTTTAATGCCATTAATAACCGAGCGCACAACTGATGCTTGCGCACGCAGTAAATCACTTCCGCAAGAGGATAACAGAGCTACACGCGAGGAAACGGAAGCCCGCGAGCTCATTTTAAACCCGCGCGCGCGCATGACATCTCCTCTGCGCGCAAATCAAGCCCTCGCGTGCTCAGACACGACTAGCAGCACGCGCGTCATCATTCCCCACACTCGCGCTCGATCTTCTATTTTGCTCGCGCGAACACTTTTTATCTTTGACAGTCATGGGGCGGGACTTTACTTATTTCATTGTAACCTCAAATGTCATTGGTCAATTCAGTTTTTCCTTAAGTCTATTGTGATTGGACGCCTGTTGTAAAATGATTAGGCATGGCTTCATCAATGGACCAGATGCAAGTGAGTTAAACTTTATTTATTGACTGATTGATTGCATTATTATTATAATATGTCCTTACCAGATACTATATTAACTTGATTTATTATTTTTATGGAGCTGTAGCTACTGGTGAAAATGAGAACACAGTTATATTTGCTGTAGTTCACCACTACATTACTACTATACTTCCACTAAACAGTATCTATGTTTACCCAGCCAAAATTATATCAGTTCTGAGAACTTCAGAAATGTGAAAAGTGTCCATTAAATAGTTGTAACTATGATTCTAAATCCAAAATTGCTTCATGTAGATGAAAGATAAATCACTTGTTCATATCAGTAAGCAGGAGTTGTTGTGTAAGCTTTTTGTTATCATTCTTTGTCAGTTTAATATATTGTCTTAATATATTTATTCTAAAAAGGCATCTTTTGGAGGACCTTCTCTGAATCCACCACTGCATGTGGAGCTGTGGAATATGGAGGTTGTTTAACAAGTTTAAACACTTCCTGCAGAGCCTAAATGATTTTGTGGGGTAATTCCATATGTCTTGACAGTGCTTGAAGGAGGTACAGTGGCTGGCGACACACAAACTCCATGTAATCCAGGTCAAGGGGAGATCTCAAAAGTGCTCTAGAAGGTACTCCAAAAGATGCCTTTTTAGAATTTGCTGCAGAATAGAGTAGCAAAATGTGCTTAAACTGATTAACATTAGATATTTACAAATTATAAAGTCATCTTAATCATCTAACTTTTTGTAATCATCAGTAACAATTAAGTTCAAAGTAAGTACAGTGCACAGTATAAATGAGTACAACTGACCACATCTGAACATAATGTTATTAAAAAAAACAACAAAATAAAGATTAATTTCTAAACTGGGTTTCAGAGGGGTATGATCATTCATACTGTGTACTGTATCTTAACTTTAACTGCAACCTTTCAATGGGGTAAAGTGCTGAAACACTTTTATACTGTATTTAATGGAAAATATATTAACCTGACAATATATTAAACTGACAAAGAATGATAACAAAAAGCTTACACAACAACTCCTGCTTACTGATATGAACAAGTGATTTATCTTTCATCCACATGAAGCAATTTTGGATTTAGAATCATAGTTACAACTATTTAATGGACTAAGAGTCGTGTCCGAGCACGCCAGGGCTTGATTTGCGCGCAGAGAAGATGTCGTGCGCGCGCGCGAGTTTAAAAATGAACTGTTGTGCGCTCGGTTATTAATGGCATTAAAATGCCGTCATACGTGTCACTCGTATTATTATGATTGGGAGAAAGTGCAACGCGCAGTATGGCGAAATAAGTACAGCCTTCTAAATAAGAGCCGATCGCTGATTGGTAAAGTCATCGCGTAACTGCAGCGGCCATTAGAAGCTCTGGTTTCTATAGAAACAGTCAGACGCGCGCCTCCGAAATGAGGCACAAGAAACACGCTTTTAGGACTGTGCATGCGCATTAGGTTGATCCAGCCTGAAAAATACAGTTTTTTGTAATGATTCGAGCATTTAGAAACAAAATTTATGTGACTGTTGTTGTCAGATTTCACTGGTGATTTCAAATATGAAACTGAATCGAAAGCTTGGCAAACAGCTATAGAGAATTTGATGTTTCCCCATTCAAAGAGATAGGAGCTGCAGTTTCAAAGATGGCTGGCGAGTGAAATGACTTGTCTTAAAGGGACTTTGGCCACAGTTGCCGGCACCGCTTCCGCTTTTCCGGTCATGAGTATGAGGTAACGCAGCTCTGTTTATTATATTAGATACATTTGAGTGTGTTGAAAATGATGTTATAATGTTACTCTGTGCGTTCGCTCGGCGGCTGCTACGAGACACTTGTTGCACACTGCAGTAAGATTGATTTTAGAATATAATTTTAATAATGCTGGATGGCTTCTGTTGATGAATGGCATGCAATTCATTTTAAAACATATTGTATGATAGAGAAAATGCTGTATTACTGTTACTAAAAATAAAGCTGCATCTGATGTTATGCTATGTTAGCTACTTCACAAAATAGTGTTTTTCTCTGAGGCATGGTAAAGCACCGTACTCGCAAAAAATCAAAACAAGACTAAACATGTTGAGCTATATAACAATAATTAGTTTTCTGTCTATAAATATATCAAAACAGTTGTTCCCTTGTCTATTAAAACATGTAAATATTAAAGCCTCTTTGGTGTTTCCATGGTTTCTACAAAATAAAACTGGAAAGCGAGGGTAATGCGGGTATGACAATTGAGAGGCGACTCGTCACACGTCCCGGAGCCTTGGTTAAAATTTCAATTTTCTCACGATTTACAAATAGTTGCAAACATTTGGGATGTTGTATGTAGGCTACTCAAGTGAACAAAATATATAACACGGGCCTAGTGGTTTTTGGATATTTTACTGCAAAATTCTTACATATTGCACCTTTAAGCTTAGAATTTTTGTATTTTCAAAATACATAAAATACTTTTTGCCAGTCAACCTCTTCATTAGGCAGCTGATTTCAACTAGTTCAGATGTTCCTTTTTCATACATGTGAGCTGCAGCATCTACAATGGACTAGGTGTTAGTGGTGGAAATTTCGATTCTTTCAAGAGATTTGTTCACCAAAATGATTCGTTCAGATTCGTTCATTTCTTCATATTACATAAATACGCCAGCAGGTGACGAAAAAGAGTGTCTTGTGTGTTATGTCTTAATTTAACGAACGTATTTACTTGTTACAATTTTGTGCCTAATCTAGACCCAACTCATTAAAGAAATCAAATAAGTGTAAATAAGTGGTTTAGATGACCAAAGCACAAGGTTTTCTTGCATAATTAACATTTTTATTGTTTGGTCAGACATTTACACATTCATAAATCTGGGATTATGTAAACGTGGAGTTCTGTATGTTAAATATGAATATATTAACAAGCGTCTGTGCAGTACCTATAACTGCGCTTTGCATCCGCTTGTTGCTACATCACAAACGAGATGTACCAGTTCGTTCACGAACGAGATCTCGCTCTCGTTCAGACTCAAAACAGCGACTCAGTCAGTGAGCGGCGTGTTCGTTCAGTAGATCACACCAATTACATGCCCCTTCAGCCTGAACTGGAATGCTATTTGCTGACTTGACGCAAATGAGATCTACCAATACTGTCACATTTCTTTGTTAGTTTCATAGTTCTTAGAGAAGTGCATGACTTGACTCATAATTAAAGTCATTTTATTTAAAAGAAGAAAACTGTTAAAACATAAAACAACTACGATAATAATAAAAATAAATAGCCTACAAAATGCACACAAAACCAGTGCTTATAGTACTCTGTACAGCAGTGGCATGCACAGACCTCCGCGAGGGCAGGGGCTTTGGGGAGTTTCTCCCTCAGTAGAAATCGCGTTCTGGGGGGAATGGGAACGTGGGAGCACCGTGATGCGACCGCAAAGGGCACTTTCACTTTCACGATCAAAGGGGCAAGGGCTCAACACCCTACTGAAAGTCTCTGGAGCAAAGCTAAATTTTAGACTACAAATGTCTAATTTAACAAGAATTCAACCACAGGCGAGTCTAATTATTCATTACACAGTTGTCCAGCAGACAGTTGACTATAAAAGGGTGTTAAAACCCCTTCCTATTTCATGCTGTCAGCAATGGCACTACATGGAAGAGAAATGTCACAAGACCTGGAAAGAAAATAATTTATTTACACCAGAAAGGTAAAGACTACAAGAAGATCAGCAAAGCTTTACTTATCAGTCAGAATACTGTAGCAAAAGTGGTACAAAAATTTAAAAAATATGGAACTGCAACCATCAGATGTCCAGGTTGTCCATGGAAGTTAACACCTCTACAGGAGCGTCTTCTGATGAGAAGGGTTGAAGAAAATCAGCATGCAAGTTCACTGCAGTTATCTAAAGAAGTACAAAGCCAAACTGGGGTGACAATTTCCTGTGACACAATACGGCGTACACTGCAGAGGAATGGCATGCTAGGGTGCCGTCCACGAAAGAAGCCTCTCCTAAAGCCCAGGCACAAAAAAGCCCGCCTAGAGTTTGCCAGGGCCCATGCTAACAAAGATGAAGACTACTGGGACTCTATACTCTGGAGTGATAAGACCAAGATAAATGTTTTTGGAACTGATGGCTTCAAAACTGTAAGGCGTCGCAAAGGTGAGGAATACAAAGAAAAATGCATGGTGCCTACAGTGAAACATGGTGGTGGCAATGTCCTTATGTGGGGCTGCATGAGTGCTGCTGGTGTCGGGGAGCTGCATTTCATTGATGGCATCATGAATTCACAGATGTACTGCTCTATACTGAAAGAGAAGATGCTACCATCACTCAGTGCCTTTGGTCCTCGTGCACTTTTCCAACATGACAATGATCCTAAACACACATCTAAGGCCACTGTTGGATTTCTGAAGAAGAACAGGGTGAAAGTGATTCGGTGGCCAAGCTAATGTGGCTAAGTGAATGTTCTTCCTTTGTTATCTTGAAACATTGTGCCAGTGTGTTTTTGAGAACATTGTATAATCTGTTACATTAACAACATTCCCAAAACATCTTTAAAATATTTTAGGTAAAATGTTCTAGCTTTATTAATACGTCACATTAGAAGAATGTTTTATAAAAACATTCCATCAACCACAGGCCTCAATGATGTTCTTGTAACATTTTCTTAATATGGCTGAGAGAATGTTCTTCCTTTGTTTTATTGAAACATTGTGCAAATGTTTTATTGACAACATTATATAATTTGTTACCTCAACAACATCCTCAAAACATACTCAAAATGTTGCAGGTACAATATTCTAGCTTTGTTTACACTTAACAATATAGGAACATTTTCTGAAATTTTAAACATTGAACATTACATTCAAATGTTTTCTTTAAAACATTAAAAACTTTTACGTAATGTTAGCCAAAGTTCTGAGAACATTCCCTGCTAGCTGGGATATAGGTGCAACTTTTTGCCTTGGAGACATTAAAGTTAAAGCTACAGATGGATCCATCATGTTTACTGGACGATGGGGAAAGCATTAGTTGAGGACTTCAGTTTTCATTCCAATCTGTGTAATATGTTTGTGATGGCGATATTTGGTATATCTGGAAAAATTAGAGAATAATTATTAAATTATTTATGAGCCTACACTTGTCAAATGCATGTTAGGTGCATGAACTATAAACACCGAGATAATTATTTTTCATGTGAAAAATGAATTATGGTCTCCACCTTGACAGTCACAGCCCTGCACAAACTTATCAAAACACCACAACAGCTTATCTTTACTGAGCACTCAAATAATACTGAAGAACTGAAAATGTGTGATACAGCAGAATGAGCAGAAGCAACAGATTGTGCAACACGTTACTGTTTCCCTCTAGTTATTTTTTCTAAAAGTGTTTAAGGATTTCAAGAGGTAACATAAAATTAGTAAAACTTGTAAAATCTGAATTAAAAACTGCTGCTTGCATATTTTACTGCTGCAAAGACAACAACAACAACAAACACTTTATCAATTGTTTGCATCCACTGGGACCCTTATGGATGATCAACTATAACAGATACCAACCAGAGGCATCTAAGGGTTGCGTTCACTTTTATGGTAACATTTTACAATAAGGTTCATTAGTTAACATTAGTTAACATGAACTAATAATGAACTGCACTTATGCAGCATTAATATTAATTAATGATTAATGATATTAATTTTTGTTAATGTTAATTTCAACATTTACTAATACATTATTAAAATCTTGTTAACATTAGTTAATTCACTGTGAACTAACATGAACAAACAACTTTATTCTCATTAACTAACATTAACGAAGATTAGTAAATGCAGTAATAACTGTATTGCTCATGGTTAGTTCATGTTAGTTAATACATTAATGTTTAAGTAATGAACCTTATTGTAAAGTGTTACCACTTTTATTTATTTCACAAGTTTGCAAACTGATTTGTCATGCTGTCCAAGATAGAGGGTTTGGACTCAACTCTAAACTCAGCACTAAAGGACTACTTAAAATAAGTTTGTAACAACTAAAAAGAAATAAAGCATAAGATGAGGCGACAGAGAGTTGGAGGAAGAACCGTCATGGTAGTGAGGAAGGCAGCTGGCTATGTAGTTTTGCAAAAGAAAAAAAAAACTGACATTAACAACAAAAATGGAATAATGACACAAAACTGCTTTGCATAATTATTTATGGATACTTTTGACTAGATGACAATACATCAGAAAGTATTTTGAAGACCTACACTACTGTTGAGGTTTGTAAGTCTCCTATGCTCACCAAACAGCATTTATTTGATAGAAAAATACAGTAAAAACAGTAATATTGTGAAACATTATAATATTTTAAAATAACTTTTTTTTATATAAAAATAAATAAATAAATAAAAATTATATATATATATATATTATTGTAGGGGAATTTTACAGTTAAAGACCCAAAAGACCAGATATGATGAATGAAGACCCGGAGTCAAAGTTTAAAAAAATAATAAATTGAAGAAAATTTTACTGAAGAATAGTTTGCAGTTTCATCAGCAGAAGCCAGCTTCAAGTCTCACAAGGAGTTTGTAGGCCGCTCTGCGTACATTCACATTTCCACAACAATTATACTCTAACAGAGTCAACTAACTATGTCATTACTTCAGGTTGAATGATTCTGATTGGCTAAGAAAAATAGACAAATTTCTACATTCGTCAAGATGCTGACGAGGGGACCCTGGATTTAGGTACTGGATGTCCTTTTGGGGTCATGATATGGCGTCTGCTGGTCTCGAGCAGAGTGCCAGTTGTCCACCAGTACAAAGGACCTGCACAGAACACTTAGCGCACATACACAGATACAGATGATTTACAGCTTCTTCAAGGTTGAAGTTGATCTGAGCTCTGCTCTGAGCAGGAAACTTTCCCAAAACATACTGATAACATGTTCTTTTCTCTCAGTGAGAGGTACAGACAATATTCGAAATAATTTTCTAGTGTTTGAAAAGGAAAAGAAATGCTTTAACATACATTGCAGAAGTCATTCAAATAATTTAACAGAAAGATAAATGTTGATTAATAACTTAAATGATATATATTGAAGCGGCAGTGGATTCCAGAATCCACCCCTTCAATATATATATATATATATATATATATATATATATATATATATTTATGAAAATAATATATATATATGATCATTTTACCATCAGTGGTGGGAAGAGTACTGAAAAATCATTCTCAAGTAAAAGTACTATTACTTCCCAAAAAAATGTAGTGTGAGTAGAGTAAAAGTACCTATCCTAAATACCACTCAAAGTACAAGTAAAAAGTAGCCCCTTTAAAAGTACTCAAGAGTAGTGAGTATTATGCTGTGACTGTTATTCCACCTTATACCCTGCGAATTAATGTAGCTTACATCAGTGTTGTTCTCTTTTATGGACGTTTCTCAGTTAAAAAATAAAAAACAGTTTCTCAAACTGTTTTATTTTCAACTGCTAGGACTGAAAATCCAGGCATGTAATATTTGAAAAAGCAACCAATAATCAAGTAACGCCCTGTCCCAGCCTGTAACAGGTTGCTGCATCTGCAGCTGATGTTGAGAAGAAACTTACTCTACCTGCAAGTCCTTGTCTCATTTTGCTGGGTTAGTGTCTTATTAGGATGTTAAGAAGAAACATTGACATACTCCAAGAAACATACGCCACCCTCATGTTGTTCCAAACCTGTATAAATTTCTTTGCTCCTGAATGCTCCACACTGTTGTATTTTTCCCCACTATGGAAGTTAATGTTGCCCCACAACTGTTGGGTTACAAACATTTTTCCTAATATATTCCTTTGTGTTCAGCAGTAAATTATGACAGAATTTAATTTTTGGGTGAACTATCCCTTTACAGTAAAGTCTTGTCAAAGGCAAATCTTGAAATGAGTAATGCCAATGTTTTCATTGTTGTTGTTATATATTTTTGGTTTATTCTATTTATTTTTTGCTGTTTTCATTTTAGGTAAGGCAGAGCAGACAAATGCTGTTACGATGGATAATAAGCCTAGAGGGTCGTGTTATTTGTGAGTGTGTCCAGTCATAAGTCTTCCTTGTTGCATTTTTTTTTTTACCTTTCAGAATCATCTTCATAAGAATTCTGACACATGATTCTTGCATACTATGGTAATTTGTTATATAACTGTCTTTAGAACGTTCCCTGCTAGCTCGGATATAGGTGCAACTTTTTGCCTTGGAGACATTAAAATATTTAAATATTTAAAACTATAGTCTATTAAACAATTATTAATAAATGGTTGAAAAGTCTGCAATGCAAAAGAGATTGCATTGGTTCTCCTGTTTGACACAATAAGGGCTGTGTTGGATAAAAAAAAAAAAAGCTCTACTTGATTTTTTGCTCTGTTGTGTTTTATGTAACTGTTACATTCCAATCAACTACATGTCATATGGCTATCATCCAGCAAATATCTGATGATCTTCCAAGTTACCGCCCATCGATAGTGATTTGAACTCTCTAAAGCTACAGATGGATCCATCATGTTTACTGGACGGTGGGGAAAGCATTAGTTGAGGACTTCAGTTTTCATTCCAATCTGTGTAATATGTTTGTGATGGCGATATTTGGCGTATCTGGAAAAAATTAGAGAATAATTATTAAATTATTTATGAGCCTACACTTGTCAAATGCATGTTAGGCGCATGAACTATGAACACCGAGATAATTATCTCTCCTGTGAAAAATGAATTATGGTCTCCACCTTGACAGTCACAGCCCTGCACAAACTTATCAAAACACCACAACAGCTTATCTTTACGGAGCACTCAAATAATACTGAAGAACTGAAAATGTGTGACACAGTAGAATGAGCAGAAGCAACAGATTGTGCAACACGTTACTGTTTCCCTCTAGTTATTTTTTCTAAAAGTGCTTTAGGATTTCAAGAGGTAGCATAAAATTAGTAAAACTTGTAAAATCTGAATTAAAAACTTGCATATTTTACTGCTGCAAAGACAACAACAACAACAACAACAAAAAAACACTTTATCAATTGTTTTCATCCACTGGGACCCTTATGGATGATCAACTATGACAGATACCAACCAGAGGCATCTAAGGGTTGCATTCACATTTATAGTAACATTTTACAACTGTCACAGACACGCCAGGTTCCAACATCACCCAATCACAGCGCACTCAATCCCCGGAGTACTAATCATCTGCACCTGCACCTCATCTACTCACTCATCACCACCAGTATATAACACACTTACACACATTCATTCACTGTCCGGTCTCGTACGCACATAGATCGCTATATGCTTACCTCTTGGACTCCATTGAAGCTACCTACCTGTCTCCTTTGTCTCCAAGTCTCCTCGTGTTGTTCCTGTATGTGTGTGAGTGTCTTCAGTCCTCCTCGTCAGCCATCTCTTCACCATATCATCGATCATCACTCCTGCAAGCCAACAAAGGACAGTATCACCATTTATCACTACTTCCACTATTTACTACATTCAACTTCACTCACCTGCACTACCGTCATCTCTGCTGTGTGTGAAAATAAAGATCTGTTAACCGTTACCTCTGCCTCTGCCAGTCTGTACTGTAACAGAAGACCGGACCAGAAACATCGTCTTCACACACAGCATGAGCCAACCGGATCCCATTCAAGAGCTCGTCGATGTCCTACGGCGAGCTCTTTCCACCACTCCAACACGATCACTTCCGCAAACACGCTACCTCTCCTTCACCACCTGTGCATGCCAGTCCCATGGCTAAACCGGCGCCCTACTCTGGTTCGGCGGAGGACTGCAGCGGATTCCTACTGCAGTGCTCGCTGGTCCTGGAGATGCAACCGCACAATTTCCCCACCGAAACATCTAAAGTGGCGTTCATCGTCTCCCAACTGCAAGGCAAAGCGCTCCAATGGGCTGACTCAATCTGGTCTCAAAATCATCCCATCACTCAATCATACTCCGGTTTTGTGGCCCACTTCCGCGAAGTATTCGGGAAACCCATCTCAGATTCTTCTGTTGGTGAGAAACTCTATAATTTAAAACAAGGAACTTTGTCTGTTAATGAATATGCCTTGCAGTTTCGGACTCTTGCAGCATCCAGCGGCTGGAATGAGCAGGCTTTAATAACAACATATCGTCAAGGACTGGATCCTCGCGTGCGGTTGCATCTCGCTGCATACGAGGATTCCATCGGCCTGGAACGGTTCATTCAACTCTCCATTTGTTTCGCCACTCGTATGCAGTCGTGTCTTGAAGAACACCAGGGTCAGCCGCTGTTCTCCATCTCAGCCCGCCGACCAGAATCCGTCAGCCCCCCAGAACCAGCCAACGAACGCATGTCTCTGGAAGGCACACGGCTCTCCCCGGCTGAGCGACAGAGACGGCTGACCCAGAATCTATGTTTATACTGCGGTTCTCCTGGGCATATCCTCTCCACATGCCCAATTCGTCCTCCTCGACCCATAGTGAGTGCCATCATACCATCTATTAGGAAGATGAAGCCACTCACCACTACTGTAACACTTACTGCTTCTGACATTTCCCTTCCAGTCGTTGCCCTCCTCGATTCTGGGTCAGCCGGCAACCACCTACCAGATACGATCAGTGACAGGAGAATCCTTAAGCCGTAAACACGTCCGCCATTGCACTGATGCCATCCAGATTCAAGTCGGTCTGTTACACGTCGAACACCTCCATCTGCTGGTTCTGGAGGGATCCACCGCTGACGTGATCCTAGGGCGCCCCTGGTTGGAGCAGCACAACCCAACACTCTCCTGGAAAACCGGCGAGGTCCTGAAGTGGGGCGAAACCTGTTTCCACGACTGCTTCCCTGGGCTTCCTCTTCCACGTTCTCTGCGCTCCGAAGCTCTTCCAGTCTGTGCCACGACCATCGAGAGCCCAGTGGACCAACGATCTATCGACATCCCAGAGTGTTACGCCCCCTTCAGCGATGTATTCTGCCCTCAACTAGCCTCCAAGCTGCCTCCACACCGGCCATGGGACTGTGCCATCGATCTGCTTCCGGGTGAACCAGTGCCTAGGGGAAGGATATACCCTCTATCCATCCCGGAGGAGAAGGCCATGGAGGAGTATATAAAGGAGGCTCTCGCACAAGGTTACATCCGACCATCCACTTCTCCTGCTGCTTCAAGCTTCTTCTTCGTGGCCAAGAAGGACGGAGGCTTGAGGCCCTGCATTGACTACCGCGCCCTAAACAACATAACCATTAAGTTCCGTTATCCCCTTCCTCTCGTCCCTTCAGCCCTAGAACATCTCCGTGGTGCCACTGTCTTCACCAAACTGGACCTCCGCAGCGCATACAACCTCATCCGGATACGCGAGAGGGACGAGTGGAAGACCGCCTTTGTGACACCTACCGGCCACTATGAGTACTTGGTTATGCCGTATGGCCTGGTCAACGCCCCCTCCGTATTCCAGGACTTCATACACGAGGTGCTCCGGGAGTATCTCCATCGGTTCGTCCTGGTCTACATAGACGACATCCTAATTTACTCCCGGAGCCTGGCCGAACATCGCCACCACGTTGCGGAGGTCCTCCAACAACTCCGCAAGTTCCATTTATTCCTCAAAGCAGAAAAGTGTTCATTTCATCAGTCTTCCGTACATTTCCTGGGTTACATCATCGACAGCAGTGGCATCCGGGTGGATGAGGGGAAGGTGGAAGCCATCAAGAACTGGCCAACTCCCTCATCCATCAAAGAACTGCAAAGATTTCTCGGATTCTCCAACTTCTACCATCGTTTCATCCACAATTACAGCTCTCTTGCCAGTCCACTCACCAACCTGCTCAGACACAAGCCCAAGTCTCTGTCCTGGACCCCTGAGGCCACGAAGGCATTCGACCAGCTCAAGGAAGCCTTTACCACCGCTCCTTTCCTCATCCATCCCAACCCAGAGCTGCCCTTCATTGTCAAGGTGGATGCCTCCACCTCCGGAGTAGGAGCGGTGTTATCCCAGCAGCAGGGGAATCCCAGCCGACTCCATCCATGTGCCTTCTTCTCCCGCAAGCTCAACCCGGCGGAGAGAAACTACGACATCGGCAACCGTGAACTCCTAGCTGTGAAGCTCGCCCTGGAGGAGTGGAGGCATTGGCTGGAGGGAGCCAAACACCCCTTTCAAGTTCTCACTGACCATAAGAACCTAGAATACTTACGATCTGCTAAGAGACTTAATCCCAGACAAGCCCGCTGGGCTCTGTTTTTCACTAGATTTAACTTTACCATCTCCTACCGTCCCGGCCCTAAGAATGTCAAAGCAGATGCTCTCTCCCGTCTCCATGCTCCTGAGGAAGTTCAAGAAAATCCAGAACCCATCATTCCCGAAGAACTCATCATCAGCCCCATCTCCTGGTCTGAGGAGTCCGTGCCCTCCTCCAATGCCTCCACCAACGCTCCGCCGGGATGCCCACCAGGCTTGTGCTACCTCACAAGATCACGACGCACTCCTCTCATCCACTCAGCCCACACGTCACTTGGCACTGGTCACCCGGGGGCCAATGAAACCCTCTCGTTGCTGAGGGAACGCTTCTGGTGGCCCAACATGGCAGCTGATGTCAGAAGGTACGTGCAGGGCTGTAAGGAATGCGCCATCTCGAAGAGCCCACGCCATTTACCATCCGGCAAGCTCCTACCTCTGCCCGTTCCCAACCGACCCTGGTCACACCTAGGAGTCGACTTTATCACCGACCTGCCTGCCTCCAACAATAACACCTGTGTCCTAGTAGTAGTGGACCGGTTCTCGAAGTCCTGCAGCCTAATACCCCTAAGAGGCCTACCCACTGCTATGGAAACGGCGGAGGCACTATTCAACCATGTTTTCCGATACTTCGGTATCCCAGAAGATATCGTCTCCGACAGGGGTCCGCAATTCATCTCAAAGGTATGGAGGGCCTTCTTCTCGCTCCTAGGTGTGACCGTCAGCCTAACATCCGGATACCATCCACAGTCGAACGGGCAGACGGAACGGAATATCCAGGAGATCGGTCGCTTCCTCCGTACCTTCTGTCATGACCACCAGGACTCTTGGAACCAGTACCTGGGTTGGGCCGAGTACGCCCAGAACTCTCTCCGTCAGCCTTCCACCGGCCTCACACCATTTCAATGCGTACTCGGCTACCAACCCCCACTGTTCCCCTGGTCTGGGGAACCCTCTGACGTACCATCTGTGGATTACTGGTTCCGAGAGAGCGAGAGGGTCTGGGACTCAGCACATCACCTGCTGAGTCCCAGGTTCATTGGCCCATTCACCATCAGCAAGCAGATCAATCCAGTCACGTACCAACTTCAACTTCCTCCTCACTACAGAATTCACCCCACATTCCATGTTTCACTTCTCAAGCCTCACCACCCTTCTGTTCCTCTCTCCACAGGACCTGGCGTGGCAGCCTCCGAACCCCCCCTTCCACTTATCCTGGATGACGGCGCCGCGTACGAGGTTCATGAGATCTTGGACTCCCGACGCCGTGGTGGTCTTCTTGAATATCTAGTTGACTGGGAAGGCTACGGCCCTGAAGAACGCTCATGGGTCCCCAGGGACAACATCTTGGATCCCAACCTCCTTCAAACCTTCCACACTAACCACCCTGACAGACCAGCCCCCCGTGGAAGAGGCCGACCACCACGACGTCGGGGTCCTCGGCCCTCAGGAGCGGGCCGTGGAGGGGGGGGTACTGTCACAGACACGCCAGGTTCCAACATCACCCAATCACAGCGCACTCAATCCCCGGAGTACTAATCATCTGCACCTGCACCTCATCTACTCACTCATCACCACCAGTATATAACACACTCACACACATTCATTCACTGTCCGGTCTCGTACGCACATAGATCGCTATATGCTTACCTCTTGGACTCCATTAAAGCTACCTACCTGTCTCCTTCGTCTCCAAGTCTCCTCGTGTTGTTCCTGTATGTGTGTGAGTGTCTTCAGTCCTCCTCGTCAGCCATCTCTTCACCATATCATCGATCATCACTCCTACAAGCCAACAAAGGACAGTATCACCATTTATCACTACTTCCACTATTTACTACATTCAACTTCACTCACCTGCACTACCGTCATCTCTGCTGTGTGTGAAAATAAAGATCTGTTAACCGTTACCTCTGCCTCTGCCAGTCTGTATTGTAACAACAACAACAAGGTTCATTATTTAACATTAGTTAACTACATTAGTTAACATGAACTAATAATGAACTGCACTTATGCAGCATTAATATTAATTAATGATTAATGATATTAATCTTTGTTAATGTTAATTTCAACTAATACATTATTAAAATCTTGTTAACATTAGTTAATTCACTGTGAACTAACATGAACAAACAACTTTATTCTCATTAACTAACATTAACGAAGATTAGTAAATGCAGTAATAAATGTATTGCTCATGGTTAGTTCATGTTAGTTAATACATTAATGTTTAAGTAATGAACCCTATTGTAAAGTGTTACCACGTTTATTTATTTCACAAGTTTGCAAACTGATTTGTCATGCTGTCCAATATAGAGGGTTTGGACTCAACTCTAAACTCAGCACTAAAGGACTACTTAAAATAAGTTTGTAACAACTAAAAAGAAATAAAGCATAAGATGAGGCGACAGAGAGTTGGAGGAAGAACCGTCATGGTAGTGAGGAAGGCAGCTGGCTATGTAGTTTTGCAAAAGAAAAAAAAAACTGACATTAACAACAAAAATGGAATAATGACACAAAACTGCTTTGCATAATTATTTATGGATACTTTTGACTAGATGACAATACATCAGAAAGTATTTTGAAGACCTACACTACTGTTGAGGTTTGTAAGTCTCCTATGCTCACCAAGCAGCATTTATTTGATAGAAAAATACAGTAAAAACAGTAATATTGTGAAACATTATAATATTTTAAAATAACTTTTTTTTAATATAAAAATAAATAAATAAATAAAAATTATATATATATATATATATATATATATATATATATATATATATATTATTGTAGGGGAATTTTACAGTTAAAGACCCAAAAGACCAGATATGATGAATGAAGACCCGGAGTCAAAGTTTAAAAAAATAATAAATTGAAGAAAATTTTACTGAAGAATAGTTTGCAGTTTCATCAGCAGAAGCCAGCTTCAAGTCTCACAAGGAGTTTGTAGGCCGCTCTGCGTACATTCACATTTCCACAACAATTATACTCTAACAGAGTCAACTAACTATGTCATTACTTCAGGTTGAATGATTCTGATTGGCTAAGAAAAATAGACAAATTTCTACATTCGTCAAGATGCTGACGAGGGGACCCTGGATTTAGGTACTGGATGTCCTTTTGGGGTCATGATATGGCGTCTGCTGGTCTCGAGCAGAGTGCCAGTTGTCCACCAGTACAAAGGACCTGCACAGAACACTTAGCGCACATACACAGATACAGATGATTTACAGCTTCTTCAAGGTTGAAGTTGATCTGAGCTCTGCTCTGAGCAGGAAACTTTCCCAAAACATACTGATAACATGTTCTTTTCTCTCAGTGAGAGGTACAGACAATATTCGAAATAATTTTCTAGTGTTTGAAAAGGAAAAGAAATGCTTTAACATACATTGCAGAAGTCATTCAAATAATTTAACAGAAAGATAAATGTTGATTAATAACTTAAATGATATATATTGAAGCGGCAGTGGATTCCAGAATCCACCCCTTCAATATATATATATATATATATATATATATATATATATATATATATATATTTATGAAAATAATATATATATATGAGATCATTTTACCATCAGTGGTGGGAAGAGTACTGAAAAATCATTCTCAAGTAAAAGTACTATTACTTCCCAAAAAAATGTAGTGTGAGTAGAGTAAAAGTACCTATCCTAAATATCACTCAAAGTACAAGTAAAAAGTAGCCCCTTTAAAAGTACTCAAGAGTAGTGAGTATTATGCTGTGACTGTTATTCCACCTTATACCCTGCGAATTAATGTAGCTTACATCAGTGTTGTTCTCTTTTATGGACGTTTCTCAGTTAAAAAATAAAAAACAGTTTCTCAAACTGTTTTATTTTCAACTGCTAGGACTGAAAATCCAGGCATGTAATATTTGAAAAAGCAACCAATAATCAAGTAACGCCCTGTCCCAGCCTGTAACAGGTTGCTGCATCTGCAGCTGATGTTGAGAAGAAACTTACTCTACCTGCAAGTCCTTGTCTCATTTTGCTGGGTTAGTGTCTTATTAGGATGTTAAGAAGAAACATTGACATACTCCAAGAAACATACGCCACCCTCATGTTGTTCCAAACCTGTATAAATTTCTTTGCTCCTGAATGCTCCACACTGTTGTATTTTTCCCCACTATGGAAGTTAATGTTGCCCCACAACTGTTGGGTTACAAACATTTTTCCTAATATATTCCTTTGTGTTCAGCAGTAAATTATGACAGAATTTAATTTTTGGGTGAACTATCCCTTTACAGTAAAGTCTTGTCAAAGGCAAATCTTGAAATGAGTAATGCCAATGTTTTCGTTGTTGTTGTTATATATTTTTGGTTTATTCTATTTATTTTTTGCTGTTTTCAATTTAGGTATGGCAGAGCAGACAAATGCTGTTACGATGGATAATAAGCCTAGAGGGTCGTGTTATTTGTGAGTGTGTCCAGTCATAAGTCTTCCTTGTTGCATTTTTTTTTTACCTTTCAGAATCATCTTCATAAGAATTCTGACACATGATTCTTGCATACTATGGTAATTTGTTATATAACTGTCTTTAGACACTTGGAATAAACCCAGAAGGTGGTCTCCAAGAAGACGGGCAAGGTGGTGAATACAAAGTCAAGTCAAGTCACCTTTATTTATATAGCGCTTTTTACAATGCAGATTGTGTCAAAGCAGCTTAACATTGATAACTGGTATATAATTTTGGCTGCACAGCAGCTCTTAAAGAATAGTGTCAATGTCGGCAGATCAAAGCACTGTTGAATATCAAATGTCAAGTGTCCCCAACTAAGCAAGCCAAAGGCGACAGCGGCAAGGAACCCAAACTCCAACAGGTGACATCAGATGGCAAATAGACTTCTGTGTTAAAATGGAGAAAAAAACCTTGGGAGAAACCAGGCTTAGTCGGGGGGCCAGTTCTCCTCTGGCGAACAGTGCTTTGTTACGATTCAGGTTGCTATCTTATGTCTGATAGGATCGCAACATTCAAAGTATTTATTCCAGTTCAGTCCAGTTGAGGATCGTATTCATCACACCGGTATGGACGGTTTGTTGAGGAGCTGTGCCACTGGCTGTTGTGTTGATGAGGCCTTCACAATGGATGATCTAGTTGACTCAATCTCTGCTGATACTTCAGGGCTACGTTGTGGTCGCGTCAAGGCGCCGGTCCTCGGTTTCACCTGGATACGGCCCGGATCTGGTTGACTACGGTAGACCTCGGGATAAACAGAAAGACTAATATTAGCGTAGATGCCATTCTTCTTCTGATGTAACGAGTACATCTGGTGTTATAGGAAGTGTTCCCGGTTCCGGCTGACCTAATTTATGCAGCCTAATAATCCTTTAACGGATTTGAAAATATAAATTGATAATGTGTTATGTGTATGCCAGGTTAAAGAGATGCGTTTTTAGTCTAGATTTAAACTGACAGAGTGTGTCTGCCTCCCGAACAATGCTTGGAAGATTGTTCCAGAGTTTAGGTGCCAGATAGGAGAAGGATCTACCACCTGCGGTTGATTTTGATATTCTAGGTATTATCAGCTGGCCTGAATCCTGAGATCGCAATAGACGTGAAGGACTATAATGCTTTAAGAGCTCGCTCAGGTACTGGGGAGCTAAACCATTTAGTGCTTTGTAAGTAATTAGCAAGATTTTAAAATCTATACGATGTTTAACAGGAAGCCAATGCAGTGTTGACAGAACTGGGCTAATATGGTCATACTTCCTAGTTCTAGTAAGAACTCTAGCTGCTGCATTTTGTACGAGCTGTAGTTTATTTATCAGGTGAGCGGAACAACCACCCAGTAGAGCGTTACAGTAATCTAGCCTTGAGGTCATGAACGCATGAACTAACTGTTCTGCATTTTTCATTGAGAGCATATGTCGTAGTTTAGATATATTTTTAAGATGGAAGAATGCGGTTTTACAGATGCTAGTAACATGGCCTTCAAATGAAAGATTGGTATCAAAGAGCACACCCAGGTTCCTAACGGACGACGAAGACTTAACAGAGCAGCCATCAAGTGTTAGACAGTATTCTAGGTTATTACGTGAAGAGGTTTTTGGTCCAAAAATTAGAATCTCTGTTTTTTCTGAATTTAGAAGTAGGAAATTACTGGTCATCCAATTTTTTATATCAGCTATGCATTCTGTTAATTTTGTGAGTTGGTAAGTTTCGTCAGGGCGCGAAGAAATATAGAGCTGAGTATCATCAGCGTAACAGTGAAAACTAACGCCATGCTTCCTAATGATATCTCCCAAGGGTAGCATGTACAGAGTGAAAAGCAACGGTCCTAGTACTGAGCCTTGCGGTACTCCATATTGAAGCTGTGATCGATATGACCTCTCTTCGTTTACTACTACAAACTGATAACGGTCAGATAAGTATGATTTGAACCATGACAATGCAGTTCCACTAATGCCAACATAATTTTCGAGTCTATTTAAAAGAATGTTGTGATCGATAGTGTCAAATGCAGCACTAAGATCCAGTAACACTAATAGAGAGATACAACCACGATCTGATGATAAGAGCAAATCATTAGTAACTCTAACGAGAGCAGTCTCAGTACTATGGTACGGTCTAAATCCTGACTGGAAATCCTCACAGATACTATTTCTGTCTAAAAAGGAACATAGTTGTGATGATACTGCCTTTTCTAGTATTTTTGACAGAAAAGTGAGATTTGAGATCGGCCTGTAATTGACTAATTCTCTAGGATCAAGTTGTGGTTTTTTAATAAGAGGTTTAATAATAGCCAGCTTAAAACTTTTTGGTACGTATCCTAGTGATAAAGATGAATTGATGATATTAAGAAGAGGATCTATGATCTCTGGAAGCATCTCTTTCAATAGTTTAGTCGGTATAGGGTCTAACATACATGTTGTTGATTTTGATGATTTAATAAGTTTAGACAATTCTTCCTTTCCTAAAGCAGTAAATGAATTAAATTTTTCCTCAGGGACACTACAATGCACTGTCTGACGCAATACTGTAGTAGACGGTTGCATGGTTATAATTTTTTCTCTAATATTATCAATTTTACAAGTAAAGAAGTTCATAAAGTCATTACTGCTGTGCTCTTTGGAAACATCAGAAGTTGAAGCTTTATTTCTTGTTAATTTAGCCACTGTATCAAATAAATACCTAGGGTTGTGCTTATTTTCTTCTAAAAGTTTTGAAAAATAGGCAGATCTAGCAGTTTTTAAGGCCTTTCTGTACTCAATCATTCTCTCTCTCCACAAGATGCGAAAAACTTCTAGTTTTGTTTTCTTCCAGCTGCGCTCCATTTTTCTGGCTGCTACCTTTAGGGCCCGAGTGTGCTCATCGTACCACGGCGTTGGATTAATTTCCTTAATCTTTTTTAAACGCAAAGGAGCAACCGAGTCTAATGTGCTGGAAAAGACAGAGGCAATAGTTTCTGTTTCAACATCGAGGTCTTCTAAGCTATCTGGTATGCTAAGGCGATGAAACTGATCAGCAAGATTATTTAGAAAGCGATCTTTAGTGGTAGAAGTGATGGTTCTACCATATTTATGGCAGGGAGGCAGTTTAGCTGCCTTGACTAAATGTAGTATACACAAGACTAAATAATGATCTGAGATGTCGTCACTCTGCTGCAGAATTTCAACGGCATCAATATCGATTCCATGTGACAATATTAGATCTAAAGTATGATTACGACAATGAGTGGGTCCTGACACATGTTGTCTAACACCAATAGAGTTTAGAATGTCTGTAAATGCCAATCCCAATGAGTCTTTTTTATTATCTACATGGATATTAAAATCACCAACAACAAGGACTTTATCTGCAGTTAGTACTAACTCTGAAAGAAAAGCAGCAAATTCTTTGATAAAATCAGTATGGTGTCCTGGTGGCCTGTATACAGTAGCCAGCACAAATGTCAACTTACATAATGTTACGTAAAGCACCATCACTTCAAAGGAATTATATTTGGAAGACTTTTGACTAATATTGTAAATATTACTATAAATTACAGCAACACCTCCCCCTTTGCCTTTCTGACGAGGATTGTGTCGATAATCATAACCTTGCGGGCTAGACTCATTTAAAGTAATGTAATCATCTGGTTTTAGCCAAGTTTCTGTCAAACACAGCACATCTAGATTATTGTCTGTGATAATATCATTTACAATAAGTGCTTTTGAAGAAAGGGATCTAATATTTAACAACCCAAGCTTTATCATTTGTTTATCATTTTTATCTCTATTTTTTATTTGTTGAACATCAATTAAATTTTTACCATTAAATGGGTTTGGAAGTTTTTTGTTTTTACTAATTCGGGGTACAGACACAGTCTCTATGTGATAATATCTAGGTGTAAGAGTTTCTATGTGTTGGGAATTATCTGACTTCTGTAACGTGAGGCAGCTAGCAGACGGTCGGTTTAGCCAGTCTGTCTGCTTCCTGACCTGGACCCCAGTTTGTCATGTTTTAGTTCTAAGACTATGTGCCATATTACTAGAGAGAAGAGCAGCACCATCCCGGGAGGGATGAATACCATCTCTTTTCAACAGGTCAGGTCTGCCCCAAAAACTTTTCCAATTGTCTATGAAACCTATATTATTCTGCGGACACCACTTAGACAGCCAGCCATTGAGTGATGATAATCTGCTAACTATCTCATCACTCCGACGAACAGGAAGAGGGCCAGAGCAAATTACTTCTTCTGACATTGTACTTGCGAGTTCACACACCCCTTTAATGTTAATTTTAGTGATCTCCGACTGCCGAAGTCGAACATCATTAGTGCCGACGTGAATAACAATTTTAGTGTATTTACGATTAGCATTAGCCAGCACTTTTAAATTTGCTTTGATGTCAGGTGCTCTGGCCCCCGGCAAACATGTGACTATGGTGGCTGGTGTCTCTATTTTCACGTTCCGTGTAATAGAATCGCCAATAACTAGGGCACTTTCAACAGGATTCTCAGTGGGTGCGTCACTGAGTGGGGAGAACCTGTTTGATGTTCTAATTGGAACGGAAGAGTGGTGTTTTCCGCGGCTAGGCCGCCTCACCGTTACCCAATTGCCCTGCTGCGCGGGCTCTACAGCCGGAACCGAACAATGTACAGAGTTCACTAAGCTAGGCGCATCCAAAACAGTATCTGAAGCCCTTGCATTCTTACTATCCTCGATTAAAGTTTGGATGCGTGTCTCTAATTCTGAGATTCTCTCTGTCAGCCTGACTATTTCCCTACATTTATGACATGTAAATCCCTCATCGCTGACAGAGAGAGCTATACTGAACATGTTGCATATGGAACACGACACGATACAGGGAAAGGATGACATGACTCACCGTGTTTGTAGCAAAGTCTGCAACAGTTAATCAAAAGGTTGCCACTCTACTGAAAAATCTTGTGGATTTCGAATGGGATTTCATCTAAGTAAGTAAATTTGCACATGAGAACGTTCCCTGCTAGCTCGGATATAGGTGCAACTTTTTGCCTTGGAGACATTAAAATATTTAAATATTTAAAACTATAGTCTATTAAACAATTATTAATAAATGGTTGAAAAGACTGCAATGCAAAAGAGATTGCATTGGTTCTCCTGTTTGACACAATAAGGGCTGTGTTGGATAAAAAAAAAAAAAGCTCTACTTGATTTTTTGCTCTGTTGTGTTTTATGTAACTGTTACATTCCAATCAACTACATGTCATATGGCTATCATCCAGCAAATATCTGATGATCTTCCAAGTTACCGCCCATCGATAGTGATTTGAACTCTCTAAAGCTACAGATGGATCCATCATGTTTACTGGACGGTGGGGAAAGCATTAGTTGAGGACTTCAGTTTTCATTCCAATCTGTGTAATATGTTTGTGATGGCGATATTTGGTGTATCTGGAAAAAATTAGAGAATAATTATTAAATTATTTATGAGCCTACACTTGTCAAATGCATGTTAGGCGCATGAACTATGAACACCGAGATAATTATCTCTCCTGTGAAAAATGAATTATGGTCTCCACCTTGACAGTCACAGCCCTGCACAAACTTATCAAAACACCACAACAGCTTATCTTTACGGAGCACTCAAATAATACTGAAGAACTGAAAATGTGTAACACAGTAGAATGAGCAGAAGCAACAGATTGTGCAACACGTTACTGTTTCCCTCTAGTTATTTTTTCTAAAAGTGCTTTAGGATTTCAAGAGGTAGCATAAAATTAGTAAAACTTGTAAAATCTGAATTAAAAACTGCTGCTTGCATATTTTACTGCTGCAAAGACAACAACAAAAAAAAAAAAAAAAACACTTTATCAATTGTTTGCATCCACTGGGACCCTTATGGATGATCAACTATGACAGATACCAACCAGAGGCATCTAAGGGTTGCATTCACATTTATAGTAACATTTTACAACTGTCACAGACACGCCAGGTTCCAACATCACCCAATCACAGCGCACTCAATCCCCGGAGTACTAATCATCTGCACCTGCACCTCATCTACTCACTCATCACCACCAGTATATAACACACTCACACACATTCATTCACTGTCCGGTCTTGTACGCACATAGATCGCTATATGCTTACCTCTTGGACTCCATTGAAGCTACCTACCTGTCTCCAAGTCTCCTCGTGTTGTTCCTGTATGTGTGTGAGTGTCTTCAGTCCTCCTCGTCAGCCATCTCTTCACCATATCATCGATCATCACTCCTGCAAGCCAACAAAGGACAGTATCACCATTTATCACTACTTCCACTATTTACTACATTCAACTTCACTCACCTGCACTACCGTCATCTCTGCTGTGTGTGAAAATAAAGATCTGTTAACCGTTACCTCTGCCTCTGCCAGTCTGTATTGTAACAACGACAAGGTTCATTATTTAACATTAGTTAACTACATTAGTTAACATGAACTAATAATGAACTGCACTTATGCAGCATTAATATTAATTAATGATTAATGATATTAATCTTTGTTAATGTTAATTTCAACTAATACATTATTAAAATCTTGTTAACATTAGTTAATTCACTGTGAACTAACATGAACAAACAACTTTATTCTCATTAACTCACATTAACGAAGATTAGTAAATGCAGTAATAAATGTATTGCTCATGGTTAGTTCATGTTAGTTAATACATTAATGTTTAAGTAATGAACCCTATTGTAAAGTGTTACCACGTTTATTTATTTCACAAGTTTGCAAACTGATTTGTCATGCTGTCCAATATAGAGGGTTTGGACTCAACTCTAAACTCAGCACTAAAGGACTACTTAAAATAAGTTTGTAACAACTAAAAAGAAATAAAGCATAAGATGAGGCGACAGAGAGTTGGAGGAAGAACCGTCATGGTAGTGAGGAAGGCAGCTGGCTATGTAGTTTTGCAAAAGAAAGAAAAAACTGACATTAACAACAAAAATGGAATAATGACACAAAACTGCTTTGCATAATTATTTATGGATACTTTTGACTAGATGACAATACATCAGAAAGTATTTTGAAGACCTACACTACTGTTGAGGTTTGTAAGTCTCCTATGCTCACCAAACAGCATTTATTTGATAGAAAAATACAGTAAAAACAGTAATATTGTGAAACATTATTATAATTTAAAATAACTTTTTTTTTTATATAAAAATAAATAAATAAATAAAAATTATATATATATTGTTGGGGAATTTTACAGTTAAAGACCCAAAAGACCAGATATGATGAATTAAGACCCGGAGACAAAGTTTAAAAAAATAATAAATTGAAGAAAATTTTACTGAAGAATAGTTTGCAGTTTCATCAGCAGAAGCCAGCTTCAAGTCTCACAAGGAGTTTGTAGGCCGCTCTGCATACATTCACATTTCCACAACAATTATACTCTAACAGAGTCAACTAACTATGTCATTACTTCAGGTTGAATGATTCTGATTGGCTAAGAAAAATAGACAAACTTCTACATTCGTCAAGATGCTGACGAGGGGACCCTGGATTTAGGTACTGGATGTCCTTTTGGGGTCATGATATGGCGTCTGCTGGTCTCGAGCAGAGTGCCAGTTGTCCACCAGTACAAAGGACCTGCACAGAACACTTAGCGCACATACACAGATACAGATGATTTACAGCTTCTTCAAGGTTGAAGTTGATCTGAGCTCTGCTCTGAGCAGGAAACTTTCCCAAAACATACTGATAACATGTTCTTTTCTCTCAGTGAGAGGTACAGACAATATTCGAAATAATTTTCTAGTGTTTGAAAAGGAAAAGAAATGCTTTAACATACATTGCAGAAGTCATTCAAATAATTTAACAGAAAGATAAATGTTGATTAATAACTTAAATGATATATATTGAAGCGGCAGTGGATTCCAGAATCCACCCCTTCAATATATATATATATATATATATATATATATATATTTATGAAAATAATATATATATATGATCATTTTACCATCAGTGGTGGGAAGAGTACTGAAAAATCATTCTCAAGTAAAAGTACTATTACTTCCCAAAAAAATGTAGTGTGAGTAGAGTAAAAGTACCTATCCTAAATACCACTCAAAGTACAAGTAAAAAGTAGCCCCTTTAAAAGTACTCAAGAGTAGTGAGTATTATGCTGTGACTGTTATTCCACCTTATACCCTGCGAATTAATGTAGCTTACATCAGTGTTGTTCTCTTTTATGGACGTTTCTCAGTTAAAAAATAAAAAACAGTTTCTCAAACTGTTTTATTTTCAACTGCTAGGACTGAAAATCCAGGCATGTAATATTTGAAAAAGCAACCAATAATCAAGTAACGCCCTGTCCCAGCCTGTAACAGGTTGCTGCATCTGCAGCTGATGTTGAGAAGAAACTTACTCTACCTGCAAGTCCTTGTCTCATTTTGCTGGGTTAGTGTCTTATTAGGATGTTAAGAAGAAACATTGACATACTCCAAGAAACATACGCCACCCTCATGTTGTTCCAAACCTGTATAAATTTCTTTGCTCCTGAATGCTCCACACTGTTGTATTTTTCCCCACTATGGAAGTTAATGTTGCCCCACAACTGTTGGGTTACAAACATTTTTCCTAATATATTCCTTTGTGTTCAGCAGTAAATTATGACAGAATTTAATTTTTGGGTGAACTATCCCTTTACAGTAAAGTCTTGTCAAAGGCAAATCTTGAAATGAGTAATGCCAATGTTTTCGTTGTTGTTGTTATATATTTTTGGTTTATTCTATTTATTTTTTGCTGTTTTCATTTTAGGTATGGCAGAGCAGACAAATGCTGTTACGATGGATAATAAGCCTAGAGGGTCGTGTTATTTGTGAGTGTGTCCAGTCATAAGTCTTCCTTGTTGCATTTTTTTTTTTTTACCTTTCAGAATCATCTTCATAAGAATTCTGACACATGATTCTTGCATACTATGGTAATTTGTTATATAACTGTCTTTAGACACTTGGAATAAACCCAGAAGGTGGTCTCCAAGAAGACGGGCAAGGTGGTGAATACAAAGTCTGCAACAGTTAATCAAAAGGTTGCCACTCTACTGAAAAATCTTGTGGATTTCGAATGGGATTTCATCTAAGTAAGTAAATTTGCACATGAGAACGTTCCCTGCTAGCTCGGATATAGGTGCAACTTTTTGCCTTGGAGACATTAAAATATTTAAATATTTAAAACTATAGTCTATTAAACAATTATTAATAAATGGTTGAAAAGACTGCAATGCAAAAGAGATTGCATTGGTTCTCCTGTTTGACACAATAAGGGCTGTGTTGGATAAAAAAAAAAAAAAGCTCTACTTGATTTTTTGCTCTGTTGTGTTTTATGTAACTGTTACATTCCAATCAACTACATGTCATATGGCTATCATCCAGCAAATATCTGATGATCTTCCAAGTTACCGCCCATCGATAGTGATTTGAACTCTCTAAAGCTACAGATGGATCCATCATGTTTACTGGACGGTGGGGAAAGCATTAGTTGAGGACTTCAGTTTTCATTCCAATCTGTGTAATATGTTTGTGATGGCGATATTTGGTGTATCTGGAAAAAATTAGAGAATAATTATTAAATTATTTATGAGCCTACACTTGTCAAATGCATGTTAGGCGCATGAACTATAAACACCGAGATAATTATCTCTCCTGTGAAAAATGAATTATGGTCTCCACCTTGACAGTCACAGCCCTGCACAAACTTATCAAAACACCACAACAGCTTATCTTTACTGAGCACTCAAATAATACTGAAGAACTGAAAATGTGTGACACAGTAGAATGAGCAGAAGCAACAAATTGTGCGACGTTACTGTTTCCCTATTTTTTTCTAAAAGTGCTTAAGGATTTCAAGAGGTAGCTTAACATTAGTAAAACTTATAAAATCTAAATTAAAAGTACTGCTTGCACATTTTACTGCTGCAAAGAACCAAAAAACCCACACTGGGACCCTTATGGACACTCAATGACAGATACCAACCAGAGGCATGGGTTGCATTCAAGGCACACTATGTAAGATTTTTTGATTAAAATATCCAAAAACCACTAGAACAGTGTTTATTTGGATAAAAAATACAGTAAAAACAGTAATATTGTGAATTATTATTACAATTTAAAATAACTGTTCTCCATTTTAATATATTTTAAAATGTAATTTATTCCTGTGAAGGCAAAGCTGATTTTTCATCAGCCATAGCAGTCTTCAGTGTCACATTTATTATTATTAGCAATGTTGAAAACAGTTGTGCTTCTTAGTATTCTTGTGGAAACCATAATACCTTTTTTTCAGGATTCTTTTATTAATTAGAATTAAAAGTATTCATTTCTTTTAAAAAAATCCTACTGAGCTTTTGAACTGCAGTGCATATGATCTTCATATTTTGAAATGTTTTGTGAGTACTTGTTCATTAATTTTAGCATTAATTTAATCATTTGCAAACTAAAAGAAAATGCCTTTTTTTTTTTCTTTTCCCTTTTTCTGCAGTCTCATTCAGAGCCCTTGGCCTAAATGACGTTGCGGAGTTTAAAAAGGACAAAGGCTATCCCTTCAACCTCACTTATCTCTCCACATTCCATGAGACAAGCAAAGTGTTTTCCATCCCCACAATGAGCCAGATCTGAGTATCCACTTGGACCATCATGGATGATTAATTTACGATCCTCCCATCCACAGGCATCCCACGGGGTTTTATTCAAGTAGACGCCAAGGCACGTTCTCTTGCTTGTATTGGTTGGATGGCAATAGAGTAGCCATGTTTTTTCAGACGCTTGATCAGGGGCAAAACTACAGACACTTCCTTGGCAGCCATGTCCGGTCTCTGTCAGCTTATGTGCAGATGAAGGCTTTTCAAAAGCTTCTCCGTTACTCTCACTTAGAGCCTCGACTCTGTAGCCAGATGTACTTCGAGCATTGCAGTACAGTGTACTGTTACCTTTGTCGTCTGTGATCTCAGCCATCTGACACTCACAAGACTCACCATCCATACGTTTTCCAGCATGCCAAGTGCTTCCTTTATCATCACTGTAGAATGCAAATGCACGTGATGTGGGCTTACAGTTGAGTGAGTGGCAAGGATACACATAGGCCGGGATAATCAGTCTCCCGCTCTTCAATTGAACACCATGTCCTGGTCCAACAGCAAAGGTGGCCCAGTCCTTCACCTGCTCACCGATCACATCTGCTGTCAAGTCTGTAATATGGCTCCAGGTTTTACCAGTGTCCTTACTGGTTATGTAACAAAGTCGTGCCTGATTCTTATTTTTATGTATTTGTTTGTGTTCAGAGACCCCAACAGGAACAGTGATGAAAAACAGAAAGAGGGTCTTGGAATCTCTCTCATAGACCGGACATGGATTCATGCTGCGGTGGTCTGGTTGACAAGCTGAAGTGAGCAACTCATGATCTCCATTCCACTGAAAAAAATCATTATAAAATAATAATTATAAACATTATAATGACAGTATTCAGTTCTTATTAAAAATGTATGCAAATCTTGTAATAAAATGCAAAGGTTATGCTCATTAAATGCTACTCACCAAATAAATGGACATGAAATATTGATTTGAGTTGAAATTATTTTATAATTATACCTGTATTTTATATTGAAACATCCACTAAGAAAAAAAGTGTACATTAAAATGTACAAAACATTTGGCGTAGCAACATTGCAAGATTATTACAGGCCTAATATTAATACTTAAGCTCAAGAGAACTATGTAATAATGTACAAGACTAAATAGTAATGTAAATATTAATATAAAGTCTCACCTCAACTCTTCCATCCTTCCATATTCCTTTTCTCATCACAAGGACATCTGCATCTGTGTCGTCTGCAGTTTTCCGCTTTTCAGCAAAAGCAAGGAAGGTTTGATTGTCACTATTATAGAAGAGGGCTGGAATTCTGTATGTCACCTGCTTTCTTTCAGAGTTTTGATGCTCCTGTTTGAATAATGTTGTTACTGGAAAGGGCCTTGATTTGCTTCCTGCTTGTGTTTTATCCATTATTATATTTAAGTCCTAGAAATAGAATAAGCAGTTTTATATTAGCACCTATGTGGTGAAGACTTATAGAGGGCTTGTTTAATGAAGGAGTGAATCGAATATTTTTGCTGTACCCTGTCCTTCCTTCATTTGGCTATTCTTTCCATATCCATAGAGAGACTGAGTTGTGCAACGTGTTTATTTCCCTTACATGGATCAAATTACAAGCAGTCATTGCTTAAATCACAAAGCTTACCCTACCACGAAGCACATGCACAACAAATAATTTAAGTAAATGATAACAACATGAAAGCAAAAGTGACAGTTTGATGCTTGCCGCCTTGAGACAAGAGTTACTTTTAGCAAAACTTTCTCCCGTTGTTTTTCGGGGACTAGCTGTAGCTGGCTTTTAAAGCGTACATCAGCCAGAACTAAATAGCAACGTAACGCAAGTTAATATGATACCGCATGAATGAACATCATACTCACAGAAATGCTCTTTTCTGCTACAAAAGTGAAAGTACGCTGCAGACTAAGCTACCCGTTCACTGCTACCCGAAAACAAACTTGATCTTACACACGCTGGGTCTTTTTTTTATTTTATTTTTTTATACTGCGACACTAAAACGAGTAATAGAACATTTAACCATCCCTATCCGTGTGCTTAAGTGTTTATTTATACAAATATCCAGTTTCCGCGTGCTTAAGTGTTTATTTATAAAAATATACAGTTTTTCATTTACTGTACAAAGTCATGGTAACAGGACTGACAACTTAAGATCGCCCCCTACTGACATATCTAACAAAATATAAGATGAATTGTTAAAATGAGACTTTCTTTAAGAGTTCAAATCCTGAAATGATACTGAATAATACACAAGCTGAGAGGGAGACAACTTAAAATCGTTTAAATATTATATATTAGTACAATATAATGTCCATCTTGATTAGAATCATAACCACACTAAAATTATCCATATTATTTCTTAGTGCTGTAGTCAAGACCACCTAAACCGAGACCAAGATGAGACCAAGACTTTGGGGGGTTGAGACCAAGGCAAGTCGAGACCGAGTCAAGACCAAGACAAGACTAGCACTCATCAAATTCATCTGAAAGATCCATATTTACTGCCTGAGATTTTTTTTTTTCAATAATTTTTATTTTTAATCAATAAATACAATTATAATAATAAGACACTATATAGAGCTGTTACCATTCAATTCATCACTAACAATAAAATTCATCTTTAAACTGCAGAGGTGGAACAAGTTGCATCTGAATTGGTACAATTACAAATGCATAAATGATGTTGAGATTAATGTTTTAAAAATAAAATTTTGTTTATTGAACATTTGTAAAAAAAAAAAAAAAAAAAAAACATGTTTGCAATTGTGTTTATATTTGTGAAAACAGCCCTCTTTCTTGCGATATTGCTTAAAGGGCTAGTTCACCCAAAAATGAAAATAATGTCATTAATTACTCACCCTCATGTCGTTCTACACCCGTAAGACCTTCAATCATCTTCGGAACACAAATTAAGATATTTTTGATGAAATCCGATGGCTCAGTGAGGCCTCTATTGAGAGCAAAGCCACCGAACAGACCCCTCCCACCGCCGCGCACGTGAAGATGAATGAATCAGCTGAGAGCGCAGTGAAGCGTGTTTAACATACATAAAAGCGTATAAAAGAATGAATTGCTACATTACTTATAAATAGATTTGATATTATACATATTATACATATTAGATAATGTTCTGCCTATGGCACTTTTATTATATTAGGTTTTACCGCAGATATGTTGTTTTTGACAAATTCGCTACATTAAACATGTAACGTTAGTTAATTGAGTGAACATAAGCCGAGTCATTGCCAGAAGTGGCCAGATCTCTATAGCCAGAGTTGGGCCAGTTACAGTGAACAGGAATCGGCCCAATGTTTTACAGCCATAACAAATATACATGTGCCAGAATGAGCTGCGGGCCACAATCGGCCCGGTTAACACACGCCAATGCCGAGTCTGAGCTGCAGGCACCGCGAGGCAGCCGAGCTCAGGCCGATTACTACATGCTATCTGGGTAGGCATATAATAGGCATATTTCTTATCTTACAAAAAATAAATACAATGTAAAGCATGTCTTACATGCACCAAGCCAGTACCAATAAAGGCATAATTCAATTATCATGATAACAGCTTAATTTATTATATAAGGACAGTTTCATGATTTCAAGAGCTGCTGGGATTAACCTATAGATTTATCTGAATTCAAAATACTGCTATTTTCTCACGTTTTTTGTAGCCTTGCAGAAAGATCTAAATCTAAACCAGAAGCAAATGTTAAAAGATTCCACAGGAAGTCCTAATAAAGTTAATTTACTCTTTCATCATTTCAAGTGCACAATACATCGCTGAGCTTGAATTCTACAAAGGCTATCTCTTCAATCTCACTTTTTTCTCCACACTCCATGAGGCAGGCAAAACGCTCATAACACTGCGTCAAGTCCGAGTATCCACTGGGACCCTTATGGATGATCCATGGTCGGCTCCAACCAGAAGAACTCAAGGGTGATTTATTCAAGTAAACTCCAAGATCCCTCCTTTTCTTTTTATTAGTTGGATGGGAGTAGAGTAACCAAGTTTTTGTGTCTGACTGTGTCAAGCAATCACCTGGTTTCTTCTCCTCTTCCTCTGACGGTTCGGGCACAGGGAAGCTCAACACGCTACCCTGGCAGCCGTGATGGGGCTCCACCAGTTTCTTTGCAACGTGAGGGTTGTCAAAAGCTGCTCCGCTGCTTTCACTTAAAGCCTCTACTCTATGGCCGCGTGTACTACGGGCATTGCAGTACAAATGACTCCGATCAGCATGATCTATGATCTCAGCCATTTCACATTCACAGGATTTCATTTGGATTTTCCCGCCCATCTGCCAGGTGACACCACAATCATCACTATAGAATGATAAAGCATGCGGCCTGACTATGAGTGGAAAATGAAAGGGAAAACACCTACAGTGTATGTAATAAGCATAAGCTGGAATGATTAGTCTTCCGCTTTTCATCTGAATCCCATGTCCTGGTCCAACTGCAAAAGTAGCCCAGTTGCAAATCTCATCTCCGATAACACTATCTGTTAAATCTGTTAACTTGCTCCAGTTCTGGCCATAGTCTGTACTAGTAATGTAACACAGCCGGGCATGGTTCCTACCCGTAGCAATCTGGTGATACTCTGTGGTTTCGCCCGATATGCAGACAAAGAACAGATAGATGGTTTTGGATTTCCTCTCATAGACTGGACAAGGATTCATAGTGCGATGATTTTTCAAACAGGCAGAAGATAGTGTCTGAACAGGAGACCACTGCAAACAATGACAATACATTAAATTGCGTATACTGAATGATAAACATACATTATTGTTCAAATGTTTGGGGTTGGTAAGATTTTTCTTAAAAAGAAGTCTCTTATGCTCACCTAGGCTGCAATTATTTGATCAAAAAATACAGTAAAACAGTAATATTTTGAAATATTATTACGATATAAAATAACTTCTATTTGAATATATTTTAAAATGTAATTTATTCCTGTGATGGCAAAGCTTAATTTTCAGCAGCCATGAATCCAGTCTTGCAGTGTCACATATTCTCATTCTAATATGCTGATTTATTGGTCAAGAAACATTTCTTCTTATTAATATCAGTATTGAACACAGTTTTTGATATACTTTTTTCAGGATTCTTTAATATATAAAAAAAAGGTCAAAAGAACAGCATTTATTTGAAATAAAATCTTTTAACAATGTAAAAATCTATTTGACCCCAAATTTTGTATATTATTAAATATGAATACATTTATAAATATTAATAATACATTGTATATGAAAATGTAATTACTTGAAGAGATCCATTTTGCAGTGAGCCTCTCCTCATGACCAACACTTTTGCATCGCTGTCACGTGGAGAGTTGCGCTTTTCAGCAAAGGCAAGGAAAGTCTGACCATCACTGATGTAGATAAGAGCAGGAATTCTGTATGTTTTACCATCCCTCTGTTGGAATAATGCTGTTCGTGCAGGGAGAGCTTGCTGGGGTTTTGGGTAGCTTTTTGACGCCATGCTGTCAATCATTCCTGGATAAACAAACATAGGTATATGACACGTTGTAATGCAGTAGACTTTCTGGCGTGTTCGTGCACAAATATCTAGAAACTTTTTGGTTTTGAGACGTCTTGAGAAAATACTGGTCCTGCTGGACGGGAAATATTTAGTCAAGGTTCAGTAGTTACTTACATACGCATAGTTAAATCAATACGACGTCAAACCCTATTATTAAAAATATTAAGGCGAAAACGGACAATACATACAATCTGTACAGTTCGCCTTCCATATATTGCATCTCATTAGCAATCCGTTGAAATTTACAGTATTGTGTAAGGAAGCTCCCTGTCTCCAGCTTCCTCCACTGCGGACAGCTGGGCAAGACGAAAGAGGAAACTAATGCACGCTGTGCATTGTGGGACATGTAGTTCCGAACCACCAAGCACGCTGTAACTTATTCCAGTCACTTGTATTCATTCAGTGGGGTCTTGAATAACTTTTTGCTCTATCAATTTACGATTTTCAACGTGTATCCATTGAGTTAAAATCTCAACAGAGTCAGTAAGAGCACTACATTTCCCATATCGCTTAATTACGGTTGCTAAGATACCATCCAAGACAGACTTCATGTATTGTTTATTCGGTATGGATCTCAGTGGCTCCGAGTTAATGTAAGTTACGTTTTTAGAGTTACGAAATAGTACTTAATCTTAACGTTTCTGGTTAACTGTTTGTTTGGTCTGTATTTTGTTGAGTAATTGTTCACAAATTGTTGTCTAGGACATAACAGCTCGCTGAAAGAGATGACAGGATTGGGGATTTACAAATTTGACAATGGAGAAAGTTACCCTTCAAATTGTTTCCCAATAAGATCATATTTTCATCCAAGAAACGAAGGTGATTATTATTCCTGTGATGGCAAAGCTGAATTTTCATCACTCATTACAGTCTTCAGTGTCACATGATCCTTTAGAAATCATTCTAATATTCTGATTTTGGAGCTCAAGAAACATTTCTTATTAGCTTTATTTTTTTAGGATTCTTTGATGAATAGAAAGTTCAAAAGAACAGCATTTATTTGAAATAGAAATTATTTTAACAATGTGAAAGTATTTACTGTCATTTTTTATTTTATCAATTTATTGCGCCCTTGCTGAGAAAAAGTATTAATTTATTTTAAAAACTCTTACTGACTATGGTGGCAAATATGCCTCTGAACTCTTAGCATTTAAAATAAATAGTTGTATTTATTAAACAGTGCACTGTGATATTTATTTTTAAAGGGGCAGGACACTGGCTCGTAGCACACAGAAATACATTGGAAGAGGGAATATCAAAAAGGAAAAATGTTTCAGGATCATGTTTTGAAGTGCACTCTGGGAAACATGAAAAGGGAAGACCATCGAGTGCAAGCAACACTTTAGATGCTCAACTTTTAGTAAGAATGCTTTAAGAATTAGTAACTGTTTGCTATTAATTCACTCTTTGTTTTCACTGTGACACTGATGTTCAATATCTCTTACTGAACACACACTTCCACTATACTTCAGATTAAACTGCATTGTGTGGATAAGCCCTCCGACCTCTGTTCTGTTAACGTCAGTGGCCAGCATTTGCAAATGGTAAGCCCTGTATAAAACACATTATTCAAAGTTCATTTGTTAGTTTAAGCCATCGGTTCTTAACCAGGGGGCCTCAGGAAACTTCCAACGGGCACCAAAATGACTTGAAATGTTTAAAGTAAGAAAAAAACAAGCTTTAAAATAAGCTAAAACAACTTAAATTTTAGATATTAACTTGGATATTGGATATTATTATCTATGGGTATTATTCTGGACAGTAGAGGGCCTTGAAGTCAAAAAGTTTGAGAACCAACGGTTTAAGACACATCTACCATTATATCACAGGACTTTTCTTTTCTTTTAAAACAGGTCAAACTTGAAGGTTTGGAACAATTTGATAACATTGCTTACATAAATGCCTCTGATAACCATTTAACTTTAGGTAATAAAATATTTTTATAAAATATATTTTTTTACTAAATATTTATATATATATATACACTGTATATAATTTGTTTATTTATACCCCCAGAATCTTTTGGCAGGTTTCCTGCACTGAGGGAATTGGACCTGTCACTGAACAGTCTCCATAACTTTGAGATTCATGCTGAAGAATTCCAGAGATTGGAGGTGAGTTTGCTTAAGGTTGTGATCATATTCTGCTCTTAAATGATTAAAGCAGATGTCACTGAGAATATTGTGATGATCAAAAAGCTTGACATTATTTTTTTTTTTTCTCCAGGTTTTGGATTTATCTTTCAATAACATAACAGGAGAAAGTATATTAAATCTAGGCCTGTTAGCACGTTTGAAGGTGCTCCATCTAACTGGAAACCAACTGCAGATGCTTCCACTTAATATGGCTGGACCTTGTACCTGCCCTGGAGAAAAGTAAATGTTTACTACTTTAGTTTCTTTAAAGACTTTATCTAAGCAGCATATGTTCTTATAAATGCTATGCTTAACCTTTATTTTAAAAGCATTAACCATTAAGTCACGACTCGCGAGTGACATTTAGCCTAAATTTATAAACACATAGAATCCATAGTTCCTGAGTTTTGTAAAAGAGCTACACGCAAAGATTCAGTGTAGTTTTGAATGTTTAAAATGACCTTATCATAACTTTTTTCCCCTTTCTTAGGAGCACACAACAGGGTTGCTTGCAATTTCAAAAACTAGAAGTATTGATGCTTGATGACAACAAATTATCATCTCCAGAAGTGTTTATGAGTCTTGCTAACTTACAAAGGTTAGTAAGCTGTTTCTAGAGTAATATGTGGCATAACTCTGGAGATTCTGAAGTGTTCAATTGAATTCATTTCATCCAACAAGACAGATCATTTAACTAGTCCTGCATTACATGTGGCAGGTGATTAGGGAATGTAGTGGAATCATATTTACCATATTCATTTATTTTCTAAAAACAATCTTCATGTATCTATGTAATAATAATTTGCCAAAATAGCAATATTATTTTGCACAAAATCATCATACCACACAGCATTTGATACTTTTATTCTCTTACAACATTAGGTAGTCTTTCAAATCAGTCTAGTTTATTTCATTTTTCTTGGTGGAGACTGACCCCTTGAGGCACAGCCACAAAAATGTTCTTTTAGAATTTTAAACGAAACAGTGCTGTAGCACAAGAAATTACCTGTGTTGTAAACATTAATGTGTTTAAGTGATTAGAGGGCTCTGTTTTGTTTTTAAATTTATAAATTATAAACTTATTAACTAATAAATAAGGAAAATGCAAAATGACAATGCTTACATTTGACATTTTATTGTTTAGGAACCATTTAAGTGATTCTCACTTTCTCTTTTAAATTAGTTTTTTCTTACTTTACTTTTTGTGCATTTAGGCTTCGTCATCTAAACCTACAAGGAAATTATATCTCAGGAGTACCATTCTTAGAACAAATGGCAACATTACAAGATGACCAGACAGGCATTATTCCACAGAGCATTGGACAGAGTCTAAGCCTGATGAATGACAAGAGGATAAAGTGTTAGTATATTTAATAATAAAAATACAAGCATTTTAGGTTTGAAAACAAATTGTTTATATGTACATTTTTTCCTTTCTTTGCAAAATAGTCCCTGAAATCACAATGAGCCAGCAAAAACCAGAAAAAACATTGGAAGTAGGATTGGAAGTCTCCTGTTTATATATATATATATATATATATATATTCAGTTTATTGTCGATATTCATCAGCATTTTATATTGTAACCTGTATATCCAATAGGAGGACCAAGCATATCATGAAATGCATTCTGGTCCCTTAAAATACTATGATGATCAGAGAAAGGAGGATAGATGCTCTTTGGATCTCTGTCTACCTTTTCCAGAACTTCGTCATCTGAATTTGGCCAACAATGAGGTCTGTGTATTTTCTACTGGTTAAAAAAGCATTTGATTTTCTACAAACATAGACAGACGAATGAAGTCATTGACAGCAGAGATATTTGCCACTTTTCCCCTTTAGATAGCTGAGGAAGAGGCATTGTTGCCTGTGGCATTGTTTCCAAAGCTCAATGAGCTTGTTATTCACTCAAACCCCTTGACAACACAGAGAAGTGGTAAGCTCACACATACTCGAGTAGGCTCATTGCTATGGTATTAAATGAACTAAATCTTACAAAATGCACATCTTCTTTCTGTGTTTTTCAATACAGGCGACCCACCAATGCTGACCTGTTTTCTTCAAGACAAGCTGGGTATTGAGATAACACGAAAAAAGACAACGGATCGCTTTAAGCGACATATTAAACTCCCTGTCAATCCTAAAAGAAAGGTGTCACAAATTTAGAAGTTTGTATTTTGTACTTAATGTTTTTGAAGTAAGCCTTTTCAGAAGCAGTTTACCTTCCACTTACTTTTTCAGGTGAGAACTACAAATGTACCAAAATTTCCTTCGATCATGGCAAATCAACATGCTACAGAACCACCCTGCCCAAAGAAATATACTGGAGAACATAGTCCTCTACCCTCAGAGTATGGGCTAACACATGTATTTGGCTTATTGTCTCAAATAAGCATTGAAGACGAGGAAGACATTGCCATGGGCCAGGAGCATTTAGACTTGACAAGTGCAGACACATCCTTTGAGACGAATCAAAATGCAGAGCCGTTCTTTGTGACAGAGGTATTTTTTGTACCTAAATCTACACATCAAGAATTGTGCATGTTAGAAAACTTTTTTATTTCATTTTCTAGATTAATGGCCTAAATGAATCTGAATACCAAGAAGAGCTGGATGATGCAAAGGAAACCAACCTGGAGATGAAAAAAGCCAGTAAAGCATGTCCAGAAAAACTGATTGGTTACGAAATCTTGCTTGATGACTCATCTGAGCCAGAAATGCCTGAGATTTCTGGTAAGAAGTCTTTGGTTGACCTGTTGCTTTGTTTGAATCAGTGCCGATTTGTTTGTTTGTGTTGTCATTTATTTCTCTTGACGCAGGAATTCAACATGCCGTTAGGGTTTTGGAGCACACGCTCAAGAACCTGCTTGTGTACAGAGATTCTAAAGCAAATCTGGACCTTCCTCAGAAGCCGTACACCGAAAGAGAGAAAAGGGTCAGTGGTCATTCACTGGCTCTATACTGTGCAGTCAGCATGTAAACCGAATTAGATATTAATGCCATTATTAAATCCTGGGTCATCTTTTATGAATAACACTGCAGAAACATTCTTTTCACAGATTAGAAATCTGCCACCTTTGGGACCAAAGAAGTCTAAGGGAGAAAAAGTTGAGGAACTTCTCAACCAAATAAAGGAGACGAAAACAATAAGCAAAGTTCCCTTAGGTAACAGATGCTTCCTTTGCCATTTTATAGCAGGCTTTAAAATGTCTTTAGTCACTTATTTATTAAAATGACAAAACCAAGATGGAACCCAGTGTAATTAAGCAAGTCAAGCCTAGAGATGCAGGACATATTTTCCAACTGAGCACGCAAATAAATGTCATCATCAACTAGCAGGACAACTAACAAGCTCACTGCAGAGATGTTATAGTGATTGTGCGGCACTGTTTACTTTGAAATGCTCTATTTGGCGCTGCAGCTGTTCCTCTATTATTTCAACACTTAACAGATTGCTACTGCGCTGCATAAATGAACTTCAGTGCAATGATTGTGGATATGGCATCTAGGAAACCTCCAAACTACTTTTAATATGAATAAATGTAAATTTAATGTAACATTGCTCAGTGAACAATATTAAATGCAACTTCATATATTTCCAGATAATGTACTTAAAGGAGGGAATGATATTTGTAAGAGAGAATATGAAGAAGCACTAACTTTGCTGAAGGACATGAAAAGGAAGTACAGGATGGCCCATTTGAAAAGAGTGGAACAAGCAGCACAGATTGAGACTGAAGACATGTAATCTAAACCAACAGGTGCTTTACTTTCTGCTTTTTCATGAATCAGTTTACTAGAGACTACAACAAATCACTATTAAGATATTGGAGAGATGGTGACAAATTGAGATTTTTGTATTGATTACAAATAAACAGTATATGTCACTGCTGTCAGATATATAGAGTTTGGGTTATTTATTCTCATTGTGTGCTGAAAACTTACTTTTTTAGAGGTATTTGTTTTACCTCATATTCTTTGACATGAACAGTATATTCCCTTAGGGATTGCCTCAAAGAAGCCTTTTACATATCAAGATTTGGTCACCCTTTTTAAATAAATATATATGATTGGTAATTTTTTTTAATTATCTCATATTTTTACCTGAAGTATTCTAGCTTTTGTCATTATGGAATGTTAATGTTTTGAAAGGTGAAGAAAAGAAAAGAAAAGAAATGAAAATGAAAATGAAAAGAATTTCAGAAAATTGACTGGAACTCTGAGTAATTTTTTTATACCACTGTTAATTTTACTGTTAATATATTTACAACAGGACTAACAATAACAATGTATAAGCTGCTCCAAAAAAATATTACACCCTTACATAATTTTTTCATGTTGTAATTATGCCGTGGTATCTATATTTTTATTACATATAAGCTTTTATTATTTATTACATAAAAATAGCATAAAATACATAAAAATATTAAATAAACATATCAGAATAACAGCATATTTATGTGATTAAATCCAAATGTGCAGTGTGCTGATATGCTATATATATATATATTTTTTTTTTAATTGAGTAGGAACTCAATGAGTAGTTTTTTTTAATATTAATGTCATTACACGTGTTTCATTTTAATATATTTAATATACTAACAATAACAACAGGTAAGCAGCTCCAGAAAATAATTACATAATTAATAAATTGTACCTATAAATGTGCAATGCTTGCTTTTATCTTTATTACATAAAAGCTTTTATTATTTAGTAAATTAAATATATTTTTTTTTAACATATCAGAATAATATTAGATTGCATGCGCTTATATCCAAGTGCTTGCTGATAATATCCAGAATTGATTGTTTGTAAAGATGTTTAAATAATGTTTGTACAAGACAGCGAACAAGTTGGTTTTCCTGTAGGAGGCGCTTTTGATAAAAACCTAGAGGCGCTGTAGAAACTCCCACAGACCATCGTAGTTATAAAGTGCGGAGAAGTTTGAGAAGACAAATCGTGCATGTCCAGAGTTTTCTGGAATATGAAGAAAAGAATGAACTACTTGAGACATCTTTTCATTTTGGTCATAATTCGATGCTTCGTTCAGGGTGAAACAGAGGCAATACGACCAGAAAAAAGTAAGTGATTCCATCAAAGAATATTTTATTAGTAAATGGGCATCACACTTCGATGCATCCTTCTACCAGCCATACGACTGTGAAAATGTTGTGATGAAGTTACATAATACAAGTTCCTTTTTAACGGCGCTTTCAGTATTTTTTAAAGTCATGAAAGTAGGGGTCATTCCGTTAAAAGGTGTTTATTGTATCCTTTATTAACATATGTGTAGACAATGAGATTATTATAGACATTTTTTAAAGGAAAACAACAAAAATCCAGTAACCTTATTTTATTTATTTTTTCGTTGTTTTGGTCTCCCCAGCCATGTTTGCTAATTATAATTCTCTCTCACTATATTTGTAGGTTTTAGTGAACATTACATTTTTTTTCTCTTTATTTGTCTTTTTAATAAATATCTTAGTATCATGTAAAATGGCTAAATAAACTGTAGAACTGTCAAAGTTGTTTTTGTATTTCTAGAAGTAAAACATTTAAAATGGATACCATTCTTGATGTAAATCCCAGCAATTAAATGATTATGTGTTTGTGTTGCATGCAGTGTCAGATGTTTTTTGCACTTTTAAAGAGAAGACATACAGGCCAGGTGATAGTTGGCATCCCTATTTGGAGCCCTTTGGATTCATGTTCTGCATGCGCTGTACATGCACAGAAGTATGTATCCACCTTTCAAGCCTAATTTACTGTTTTAAGTTTTAATGTACCATAGCTTTTTAGTTAAAGGATGCAGCTGATCATTCATGAATTGTGTGCATGCACTTGTCAAATGCACATACTATGTGTAATGTCTCAGTGTTTCTGTCTACTCTCATGTGGATGTATGTACAGTTAGGTCATGTGAAATGCAACAGCATCAAATGCCCTGTGCTACGATGTGAAAATCCAGTGACTAACTCACAGCAGTGTTGCCCTCACTGTGCAGGTATCACATCGCATTTTTAATGTGGTGGTTCAATAAATTAATATGCATGATTCTGGTACATTTTTATTTAAACCGTCTTACTTATGCATAATATGGCTATTCTCATAATCAGATGAGCACAGAACTCCTGCTGGTCTGCGGGCACCCATTAAAACCTGTAGGTATAATGGAAGCATTTACCAAACAGGGGAAACCTTTGCCAACCATGAGCTCTTCCCATCCCGTCAGTCGAACCAGTGCGTCATGTGCACTTGCTCTGTAAGTATGTTTTTGCATTCATTGTTGTTGCATACACCATAGTACATCTCTCAGGAATAACAGACCGGTACTTGCGAACATAGGGATATAACCTCAATAAGATTAGAAATCTTTTATAGTGTTCTGAAAGACAGAGTGAGAGAACAGGTGAAAATGCAGAATTTCAGTAGAGCGTAGAGCTAGCAATGCCAAGGTTATGGGTTCCATGTATACCTTGAATGCAATGTTAGTCATTATGGAGAAAAGCGTCTGCTTTAAAAATGAAATGTAAATATAATGCTCAGTAAACACAATGCTTTTACCATAGTCATAACTGCAGATGAGAATTCATTTTCTAGCTATTACCCGAATAACTACATGGTTTCAGGAACAGACACAGAAAAAATAAATTAAGCAATTTAAGTAATAATGTCTTCATTAAGAAATTTTGGGTCTATGTTTAAAATGTTATTACAATAAATGAAATCACGTACCATTTCAAAAGGTTATGTCTCCTTCATAAGTTGCATATGTTATTGAGATATTTTCTGGCCTCATTTGGCATCAATATAAAATGTTTTGTTTTCAGTGCTGTTTTTTTTTTTTTTTTTTTTTTTTTTTTTTTACATTTTATTCTTTTTCATTAAAGAATGGAAATATATTCTGTGCATTGAAAACCTGTCAGCCCATTACATGCTCCTCACCAGTGTCAGTCCCGGACACTTGCTGCTTTGTGTGCAAAGGTGACGATATATTTGCAATTTCCTTTTTCCAATGTAGAGAATTATAGCCTATTTCAGTTATATTATAGGTTGCAAATGCTGCTGAGATGTATTTATTTTAGGGTGAAATTGGATGTTAGTGGTTGTATTTAAATTTCAATTCCACCCCTTATTGTGATAAAAAAAATAATAACATTGTTTACTTTGAATAAACAGAAAGTGCAATTGATATCAATTCTGCATCATTTGAGGATGGAGGACAGCAACTGAACAGAGGAGTTGTATGTATCTTCTTTTTCAAGAGACTCACTGTACTGTTTAAAATGTTTTTTATTGTCTCATTGATGTTACTCTTTAATAGAATGATATTTAAACAAGTCCAGAGTTACAACGTTTGTTTTTATGTGTCCTGAAACACAAGAGGCATTCTGTGGATCAGTGTGCTGCGGAACAGGTCAGGGGTCGCTCAGTTAGGGCCACACCATCGACACTGCGGGGGTCTCCCAGAGGCCTCAACCTGCAGACACTACATCTCAAGGGAGCTGCCGAAACTACTGTTAAAATTCTTCTGCAGCGCAGACATCAGAGAGGTAAACAATAGGGCTTTTCACACTTGAACTAGTTAAACCTGGGTCATTCTAAACCCTGGGTGTACAGAATCCTGTGTTATCTTGCTTCATATTTCAGATTGCTTGAAATAGAGTGCTGCAGGGATGGCGTCAAAACCCGGAAGAATAATTTGTCAGTGGTTCCCTCAAGATTTTTTATAATGGGGTTTTTACATATATGACCAGTGTTGGGTGTAATGCATTACAAGTAATTTGAGTTACGTAATCAGATTACTTTTTTCAAGTAACGCATTACTTTTAAATTTACAACAAAATATCTGAGTTACTTTGTTTTCCCAAGTATTGACTGATAGCTCTCCTGTCCCTATGTTGAGAGAAATCGTAAGTGCAGAGGTGTTGTGTACACTATGTGAACTTGATGCTTATTGTAGATCTAGACTAAATGTGAGCATTTACTCATCTCACTTGCACAAAAACAGATTCAGTATTTCTCAAAATGAAAAACACTGAAAGGCAATCTCAGAATATTGAGATCAACACACAGTTTCTGCCAATCTCATGTTAATCTTGAGTACATCTAGAGTAACAATGCATCCTTCATATCTCCGAAAAGTCTTTAGTTTTATCATATGTATAAAAGATAGATATGCTAAACCGAGTCTTTCCGAAAAAAGCCGAGGTCCTGGAGGTGTTCCTGCCATCAGTGCCGTGGGCGGAGCTAAAGAGTCACAAGCATGCACAGCTTTTGCGTAGAGATCGTCTGCTAGCTTCGACATCATTATAAATACAAAGGGAACAAAAACGTTCATGTTGTTTACATTTTATGCACTTGCGCGCCGATTGCCAACAAAACACAGACATCTGATGCAGCTTTAATCACCACCCGCGATCTGCAAATCCAGCACCGAACTGGGACTTGTTTACAAAGTATTCATCACCGAAATCCCGGGAACAAACAAACATACATGCACAACTCCATTGCTGCCCCAGAAAAACAAACTTCATCCTTTGTTCCCTTAACGCTGCGTTCTCTGGGAAGCTGAAAAAGGTAATCTTTCCCTCACAACCAAAAACACACTCCTTTGGTGACAGGAGCTGCGTCGCATTTCGGAGGCTGCGTCCTTTGGAGATCGCATTTGAAGGCTAAATAATTAATCAAGGATGTCATATTTAAGAAAAGTAACCGTAATAAAATTGACTGATATTCACTGTGAGGTGTAAAATACTGTAATTTCTTTCTTAAGTTGCAATCTAACGCTCATATTTCTTAAATGAGACTGCCTCGATGATGTATGCAGCCTTCAAAGGGTGCAGCCCCTGAACTGGGACACAGCCATTGTTGAAAAATCTCTCGGCTTCCGTATCCCGATCGAAACATGCTGATGGATGTGCTCTTGCTCTGGGTGAGGTGTGTGTGCACGCTTATCAGGGAGAAGTGCCTATACAAGGAATTCCGCTCTCTTTTGACGTCATACAGGCCATACTCGAAAAAAACTCTCCGAAACCCGGTTCGAAACCGGAAGTAGTGTATTTGGCACAGAAATACTCCGTCATACGTCCAACTCGTGTTTTGAAACTTCGAAACTGGCCATGTTTAGCATGAGAATGCAATTCTTTAACAGTGTAAATAAGTCAGAATGCATGAAATAGCATTACACCCCCCCTTTAACATTTGTCAAAAATATAACTTTTCGTTGTTATTAAAAAACAAACAAACAAGCCCAGCCCCGGTGAGAAAAAGTAATGCAAAAGTAAAGTAACTTTTAGGGAGTAACGCAATATTGTAATGCATTACTTTTAAAAGTACCTTTCCCCAACACTGTTTATGAGTAAAATAAGATTTGTGCTAATCATAACTTGACGATACTTGGAAGTTTTGCTCTGCTGGGAGCAGATGTGGCCTAATATTTAGAGAGTCGGACTTGTAACCCAAAGGTTGTGGGTTCGAGTCTCAGTACTGGCAGGAAACGTAGGTGGGGGGCGTGAATGAACAGTGCTCCCTTCCACTCTCATTACCCACAACTGAGGTTTCGCTCTGTGTGTGTTTACATTGTGTATGTGTTCAATACTGTGTGTATGCACTTGGATGGGTGAAATGCAGAGCACAAATTCTGAGTATAGGACAGCATACTTGGCCACACGTCATGTCACTCTCACTTCACTTTACAACTTAAATTACACACACCCTTATCGAAGTCGCAAATTTTGAAGCTTTTATGTTAATTTTTTAAGGGAACCTCTGGCATATTAGTCTTCCAGGTTTAGACGTCATGCCTGCAGCACTCTATTTACCTGGGGTTTACCCAGCTAATCCTGGGTTTTCATAAGCTGCTGTTTCACATTGTACATTCATAAACCCTGGGTTAATGTTCTTATTTGCATATTTGCGGTGTCAGTGTCATTGGCTGGATGAGCACATCAACGACCTGTTTACATAAAGGCTCTAGCATTGTGCATCCTCATATTATATATTGCTGACTGTACTATCAAGTTTATACTGAACTGACTTTTTGGTCTATAAAGGTAAGAATAAAATTCTTCTTCTCTCTATGTCACAATTTGACATTTTTCCCCTCAAACTCTGAAACATAGCCTACTGTTTATTCATGTGAATATGAGGCACGTGATTGGCTGTTAAGCATTTCATCATCATTTTAAGTCAAGTCACCTTTATTTATATAGCGCTTTTTACATTGCAGATTGTGTCAAAGCAGCTTTACAGTGATAACTGGTAAATAATTTTGGCTTTACAGCAGCTCTTAAAGAAAATGGTGTCATTGTCCAGCTTAAGTAAATGCAGTATTGATTCATTCCGTTGTAAAAAAATAAATAGTTATTAATGTAGTTCGCATACAATGGTGTCAGTGCAGGCAGATCAAAAACATTGTTGAATATCAAGTGTCCCTAACTAAGCAAGCCAAAGGCAACAGTGGCAAGGAACCCAAACTCCAACAGGTGACATCAGGTTACAAACAGGTGATAAAAATGGAGAAAAGAAAACAAGCTCAGTCGGGGGGCCAGTTCTCCTCTGGCCAACAGCGAACAGTGCGTGATTATAATTCAGGTAGCTTTACAGGTCATAAGTCCGAATGGGATTGCAACAGTCAAAATGTTTAACCCAGTTCTATACGGATGATTTTACATGTTTGGCAGTGCAATGTGGGGTAATACTGCAAAAGTGATGCTAACTCTGCTCCTTAATGGGGTTTCATAACCCTGGGTAAAAAGCAGCACTAACCCTACAAGTGTGAAACGTTCCTTTAACCAGGGTTTAAAAGCAAGGTTTAGAACGATGATAATCCCGGGGTTAAGCGCAATATGAAAAGCCCTTTTAATGCACCACTGATTGGAAATGTCAGAAATTGCTTATCAAAATCCAATAAAGTCATATCCTGTCAAAGTAATGTAGGGTTTCTGACTTTGTCTAAGCTTGTGTGTACAGTGGCAAGACCTATTCTCATGGTGACGTGTGGCACCCGGCGCTCGGGAAGGTCTTGGAGTGCATTCTGTGCACCTGCAGGGACGGCTTTCAAGAATGCAGGCGCATCACGTGTCCCAACCAGTATCCATGCCAACATCCCATAAAGATAGAGGGGAAATGCTGTAAGATTTGTCCAGGTAGGCATATCAGTGATATCATATGTGCAATGATTTAAACTTTCATGTTTTATCAGTTTTTTTTTTTTTTTTTTAAACTTGTGCTTCCAGAGCTCAAAGCAGAGAACAACAGGACAGAGTGCTACCTTGCTCAGGACAATAACAGTCTCCTGGTGTATAAAGTTGAAACCTCATCAGCTGCTCAGTCGGAAGATAAAGTACGGATGATTGCCATCGAGAGACAAGGAGCCACAGAAGTGGAGGTGCAAGTCTGGAAAACTGTTAAAGGTGATGTTGATGATTTAAACAAGTTATAATATAGATAATGTTACATTTGTTTGGTAATTCCAGACTATTATAGTGTTAAACACATCATTTCTATCAGCCCTGGAACAACCTATTGTTGGAGAGGAAAAACAGAGAGAAAGATTCTTTCACTTTACTAGATTTTATCCAAATTCTTAGTCACTGACCTAGATATGCAATTTTATAATCTTTGCCAACTCTCAGCTGCAAAGTAAGGTTGCTTATTTTAGCTCTATGGCACTGGAATTAGGTGTCTGAGCACCGATGGTGCAAGGACTCTATTGGAATTGCTCTGTTTATTATGTTTTATTATTGTAGTGTTATTACTTTAAAACTTTAAAACTTGTCTTCTAATCTTTGCAGGTGTTTTGCAACTGATGGAGACAGGAGACGTTCAGAAGAAAGATCTCATCGAGCATCCGGAAAATTACATCTTGCTGACCACATTAGATGAGGGTTTGTTTAATTTTTTTTTTTCATTTCATTTCACCAAACTAGTTTTGAATTAGTTGTCAAAATGAGGCATTTAAACATTCAACTGTGTATTTTGATAGTTAAAATTGAGTTTGAATTGAACACACTGAACATTTTAGGTGAATAAAAGGTAAACGTATACCTCTGCTAATATATATGTTTTAAACAACCATGAAAAAAGACTTATTTTTGAGCTTAGAGTTTTTTTTTTCAGCTGCCAGGAAATATGATAAGGTAGAGGAGACTAAAGGAAATTGAATGTCTGACATGTAGATTTTTTATTTCCTCTTTAGAAATTTTCTGTCTAACTATTTCAGCAAGTCATTCTTGATGCATTGTATTGGCTGTTTCAGCTTAAACTTTGAAGTGCCAGACAGACAGGCCTGTTTCATACTGTACGCTAAAGCAATCCGTATTGAACTGTCCTTCTGTTTGCACAGACACTTGGAGAAAGTTCAGAGAAGAAGAGGACAAGCAGAAGGACTTCAGTAAGATTAGGAGCTGTGAAGACGGGATCAAGGAAGTGGTGAAGTACTTAAACCCTGAACAGCTGGACAGTCTTTGCACTTCTTAGTCTCCTCCCCGCTCTAACACTGTGCCATCCCAGTCTGACACTCATTTTATTACCAGAAGAACACACACACCCACACTCACACTCACACAATGTGCATGTAGTACAAAACCAGATGCTGGCAGCAGGTAGTCTAAAGATCTCGTTTATTACTATGAGTCAGTTTATCGCAAGTCTTTATGAGTTTGACGTCCCAGAATTCTTTCTTTTTTTTTTTCAGAAGCCTTTAGGTCAGCCATTTTTCTTGCATTGCAAAAAAATGCATGTTTGGTAAGAAAAGTAAGTGAATATATGCTATTTGGCTTGGAATTATGAGGAGAAGAAAAGGTTTAAAGCAATCCTCATCATTGAAAGAGGAAATGATGTATGTAATTTTAGCAGGCATCCAATGTATGTACATAAGAGAAAAAACAAAGGATGATGTGGACAGCTTATTGGCCGGAATGCTTTTATAAAGTTGATGTAGGCCACATTTTTTTTCCACTGTTATACGCTACTCATATATGTAGCATGGATAAACTAAAAATACACTATTTATTGTAAAGTCAAAGCAGCCAACATCGTCATTACTTCAATAGATTGTTTTTTCTTCTGTGCAGAAAATGTTTTGCATTGTAATGTGTGTAGCGTGTATATTATGTATAACTCGTATGCACTTAAAATGATGACAAATATATTGGGCTGATGTCCTGACTAAACAATATCAAATCTTATTTAGGAGCTTAATTTCTATTATTGTTTAAACTATGCTTATGTTCTTGCTTTCAAAAGTTATTATGGCCTAATGCATTAACTGTAAAGAAGATCATATGTTTTTATAATGTAGAGAATGTGTGGCTGTCAGTCACCACACCGGTGGATACTGTACTTCGGAATCACAGATTGTAGTCTTGGAAGTATGACCAAAATAAGAATTTTCACTGGAAAACGTCATCTGAACAAGTAACAAATCAGCCACTTTTGTTCTGACTATTAAGAAAAAAAAGCATAAACAACAGTAAATCATGCTACCAATGGTGATTAAATCTAACGATCGCTTAGCTCATATCACATCAAACCATGCAAATTATTATTATTGTTATACTTTGTTCTCAAATTGTTAATGTTAACAACATCAGCATTGCGTGACTATGTGTATTTAGTGTGTATTAGCGTTACATGTAGATTTCAATTTCTGTACAGTCTAATCTTTAATGTTTTCTTGTCATACCATACAATCCACCATCAAAACGATAAGTTTAATTATTCCAGCTGCTGTGAGAAAAGGCTATAAATGACCTGTCACCTGCAGCATCCTCACATGCAATATAGCCTTCTTCTTTATGTAAACAGATGTGAGGTAATGACGCAAAGACAAACGGTGGCATTCTCGAATTTCCCACGGATACCTACCAGTACCACTCGAATTAGAAAACATTATTACAAGCTTACTGTTGTGAATCAGGCTAAGGCAAGGAGAACACTGGCTGGTTTTGAACACTGGCTGGTTATGTACTTGCTCAAAAATTGATTTTGGATCATTTTTAACCAAAACAGGTTACTGACTGCAGCTTTAAGAATCAAGCATTCATGTACTAAAGCAGGTCATTAGTTCACATGATCATGGATACTGATGAGAATCTTTTCATAATGTTGTAAATGAGCAGCAGGCATGTTTACTTTGAGCTGAAACGAACAATCCGTTGCGGCAGAAATTAGTAGAAACCTGTTGCGGCTCGTCATCATGACGAGCTCCTGACATTGTTTGTTCTTCAGTCGTGCTAATCACAACGAACCGAGACGGGCCGCCGAACCCAGATTGGGGCAGTTCAGGGAGTTGTGACTAATATCCCTTCTCTCCAGACCCCAAAAGCCCACTTTCCTCTTCTGTCACAATGAGCCATTGTGCTGGCCGCACACAAAGTGCCAGACGGTGCTGCTCATCTCTCACTGTAGGCCTGACAAAATATTTTGAAACAGAAGCCCCTCAGTTGCAGACCTTAATAGTCACACAATGAAGCTGTGAATTATTTCCGCTGGCTGTTGGATCTAACAGTTTCTGGCAATTTGTTCTCTTTGAACGGCTTTGGAGGGAGACAAAGGGGATTTTACTGTGCACTCCTATTTCATTTTCTCTCTTTGTTTATGTTAGTTTAAGAGGATGGTCGGACATCCCGTTTGATCCATACACTGGCCACCGTTTCACAAAGAGAGCCTTTTGTTACGTCGAGAACCTTTAAATTTGTTATGTCCGTGTTGATTTGATGGAGTCTGAAATGGCTTCAGCTCCCTGGGCTTCAATGCTTGCAAATTTTATTTTAAACATAGTCCTATTGGCACCTTCGCTTTTGGCTAAAGGTTGTGAATTTGCAATAAACAGCATTCAGCTATGCATGCTTAGTCTTGGCTCTGGCAATCTGAACAGCTGGGGGCAGTCACTGGGTATAAATCAGGTGAATGGGTCAGTTCTCTGTGTGAGTTTTCCTGCTCAGCTTTGCTTCCCATTGTTGCACGTAAAAGTGTAAATGGAGTTACTTTTTATATCACTACAAGTTTCGGCAGCTATTTGAAAGCCAGCTAGTGCTATTTGTTGTATTACTCTTGGATTTTTACTCTTGTCTGAGTAATGCTATGTTGTAGCACATCCCGAGTGAAGGCAGGTTATAAAACTAAGTGCAGTGGTGGACGATGTACACTCGAGTAATAGTACAGATACCCTAATAAAATATTACTCCAGTAAAAGTGCAAGAACTCCTTTTAATTTTTACCTTTTAAATTTAATTGTGTTAAAAATAAAAAGTACTAATTGATAAACCATGTTTATATATTTTGCCCATTTATTCCATCCTACAAAAAGGAAAATTAGTGGATGAAGAAGAAACTGATTCATGTATTGAATGTGGTAATGACTCATATGTATTGATCTGCAAAAAAGCAAACATTTTATTTTCAAAACATACTCTATCAAAACATTAAACTTCAATATACTAAAATATTTAATTTAAAGTCCCCCTGTAGTGAAAAAAAAAAAAAAAAACAATTCTTAATGCCTTAAAGTAGCTTGAATGTAACTCTACACCCTTGCCTCATTTAATATACACAGATCTATGAATATGATAATTAGCTCTGCCTCCACTCACTCACGGTACGAGACTTGCTACTGCCAATACATACAGGACAGCTGCTGTGAGCAAGTAAGACATGCTGCTGCTGTACAATATAGCATACATGAATTACCCGTAGCAGATCTATACAGGTGGAGCTGGGGAAGGTGGACGGTTTCTGAAGCTAAGACAATGTATTTGAAGGTTGAGCACACAAGCTCATTAGCTACTGATACAGCAGGAACCAATCAGCTGTACCCTTTAGATAATGATGTGATTACGAGCAGGTTGAGTTAAAGGACCTATTAGCCTGTGCTATCTAGAGTTTCATAACAGAACTTTGTATTTTTTTTTCCTGTTCTTACACATTGTGGCTGTCCAAAATCGCCCCCTATACCCTTAAATAGGGCACTATTTGAGGGAACAGCCATTTGTAGTGGTGTCCGAAACCATAGTGGACGATGTTGAGTGCATTCATTCAATCCCACAATGCACTGCAATAACGAGGGTACAACCGATGCACGCTCAACGGCTAGAGAATACCCATAATGCACTGTGAGAGTCGCGCGCTGAATGAATTCCCGCGTCTCGCCAGGAGATGGCGCCCGCAGCTGAATCATCCATTAATTTTCCAAACTGCGCTAGTCCAGTATAATATCATACAGGTATAATTTCCTTTTTAATTGATCATTAAATCGTTTAATTAAGGTTTGTACATGCTAGTTTTCATGGCAGAGTTTAACATAAATATTCATTACTACTGGAGCTGCCAGTTTGCTACATTTCAAATGATTAAACAGCAAGCACAAACTATGCGAAATCGACAGCCCTTCCGGCGCACTCTGTGTCCGAATTCACTCACTCGTTTCATTCACTCCTTCAAGTGGACTATATTAGTGGAGTAATGTAGGGAATAGTGAATGAGGGTATAGGGGGTGATTTCAAACACAGAATTTGAGTCAGGAATGAACAATTAAGTGAATTGTTATGCACACTTGCGATTTCCTCAGACTGAAATAACGAGGAACTAAATGTTTTTATCAAATGTAGTGGAGTAAAAAGTATGATATAACGAAGTAAAAGTTTTCCAAAAAAAAAAAAAAAAAACACTAGATAAAGTATATAAAGTACAGATACTTAAAAAATGTAAACTCAAATTCAGTAAAGAAGTAAAAATACTTTGTTAATGTCCACCACTGCGAATATGTAATGCTTCTGCCTCTGAACTGCTGCTCTGCACGGCGCCTGCAGATTCACAGTCTCTAAGCAACTGAAACAAGTTTCAAAGGGAGCTAAACTGGGTTAAGATAATTAACTCTGATGGACTGGTTAGCTTTCGTAGCTGATTAAGGTGTTCATGTAAACTGTGAATTAATGTGCCATCCAAATACTTCAGAAATGTTTTTTTGAACACCCCCCTCCCTCTCTGCTTACTTGAGTTGGCCCTGATCATTTCAGCCAAAGATCTGAATCATGTTAAGCAAGCACTGAGTGGCCTGTCATGAACAATCCAGTCATGGATCTGCTTTTCCTGATGCCTACTGCTTTAAGTGCAAGAGGGAAAAACAATGGTAAGGAATCATTCCACAATATTAAAAGGGCAGTCCACTTAAAAACGATTGTCACTGTAATCATTTACTCACCCTTGTGTTGTTTCAAACCCGTATGATTTCTTTCTTCCGCAGATAAAGAAAATAAATATTTTGAAGAATGTCCACGCTGTGCAATAAAAGGGCTCTCAAGCTCCAAAAAGTCACCATAATGAAAGTGTACTAAACTTCAAATCTTCTAAAGGCCCGTTCACACCAACAATGATAAATATAACGATAACTATATTTGCATCCACACCACCGAACAATAACGGTCTGTTTATTCTAAGCTCGCGGCGGTTTCATAGTGTACATGTTTGTGTTGCATTTACACGGCTTTAACCAGCAGATGTCCTCAGCATGCTATGTTATTGTTAAGTCAATATAATGGAATTAAAACAACGCCTAGTCTTTTTCACTGCAACTTCAATGGAAGCAAGACAATGGATACCTGAGGTAATTTTTATGTTATGCTGTTTGCTAGCCGGGGATAATGATCTCATTAACACTTTTCACCATTTATTCCGAGGGTATGACCGATTGTTTTCCATATATCCATTTTCTTTAAAGTATCCTTGAAAAGGGGAGTTGACTTGTCAAAAAGTGGTGGCTTTTTCTGGACCTTGGTGATTTCTTCTCCACATTGTCATCTGCCATTTTAAATGCATGAGCCCTTAAAGGATTAATTCACTTCAGAATTAAAATTTCCTGATAATTTACTCATCCAAGATCCAAGATGTTTTTGTCTTTCTTTCTTCAGTCGAAAAGAAATTAAGGTTTTTGAGAAAAACATTCCAGGATTTTTCTCCATATAGGGGACTATAAGGTCATATAAGGTCCAAATTGCAGTTTCAATGCAGCTTCAAAGGACTTTACACGATTCCAGACAAGGAATAAGGGTCTTATCTAGCTAAACAATCGGTCATTTTCTAAAAATACACCACGTATTACGTAATCATGTTGGAAAGGTCACGCGTGACGTAGGCGGAAGTAGTAGAGCGGTAGAGCGAAAAACTTCATCTCATTTTCTCCTCCAACTTCAAAATTGTCCGACGTCACTGTTTTACCTTTTTTTTTCCTTTGTAAAGGCCGTTTGACCCTCGAATGGAAAGTGTTTGCACGTTCGCTTTGTAAACTCTTGCTCGGTACTTCCGCCTACGTCATCATGTGTGACCTTTCCACCATGATTATGTCGTTTCACTAGATAAGACCCTTATTCCTTGGCTGGGATCGTGTAGAGCCCTTTGAAGCTGCATTGAAACTGCAATTTGGACCTTCAACCTGTTGGTAGCTGTTGAAGTCCACTATATGGAGTTTAATCCTGGAATGTTTTCCACAAAAACCTTAATTTCTTTTCAACTGAAGAAAGAGACAGATAAACATCTTGGATGACATGCGGTTGAGTAAATTATCAGGAAATTTTAATTCTGAAGTGAACCAATCCTTTAAATTAAAAAAAAAAAAAAAATTCTGATTGGCTGTCAATGTTTTATCGTTCAACAGCTGGGAAAAAATCATTCTGAAAGTGATCCCAACAATATTGTTTCTCTATATCGTTATAGCAGTGGTGTGGACAGTGCTATTCTTTTACATTTAGAATGATTAGAATGATACACAGCGAATATGTAATGTTTCTGCCTCTGAACTGCTGAAAAACCCAGAAAATCTTGCTTGACAGCCATGGTCATCATTCACTTTCATTGTATGGAAAAGAGCAGCTTTGATCCCTCAATAAATAATTCCTATTTCTTTTTTTATGTTTCACAGAAGAAAGTAAGACATAAACATGAGTGAGTACATGATGACAGAATTTTCATTTTTGGGTGAACCATCTCTTTCGATTATCTCTTTACTGAACCTCTAAGAGGTGTATATGCTTAAAGTTCTCCTGGGTACTAAATTGAGTGAGAACAGACTGCATAGCCTTTTCATGGAAAACAGTAATTAAGCCAAATCAGGCCATGATGGATGGGTGTCATATGGCCGCTTAACTAATGTGACACAGTGATGAATGACGAGGTGAAGCATTTTAGAGATAATCAGGGCTAGTATTCATGCCAACTAAGCACATGGGTAGTGTTTTGATGTATTTAATGACATTTGCAAAGAGAGCACAGGTTCCTTTTGGTAATCAGCAAAATGCACATTTTTAGCTTGATTTCAACAAGACAAGTCCAGATGTGAGGCACCCCACACCCTAAAAATAACCCCAAAGACATCATATCCCAAAAAGGTGATGCAGGCTCTGCCTTTTCCAATCATGTTCTGCATATTTTTCCTGTTTTGACAAAGAACAGTGGTCCTTCAGCCAAATGCAGTTATATCATCAAGTCAGACGAGTGTGTGTAAAAATCTGCTTTCAATTAATACACAATGATTTATTCTTTAAGAGCTCTGCATGAGAACAGTGAGGGGGATTAGAAAAATAAATCACTGCTGAATGTTTGAGTTATTGCTGTTTGATGTACTTTGTTGGCATTGATCTACAAAGCAAGACTCTCTCATGCCCGCGAGGTCTGCCCGCACTTAAAAGGCATCTTCAGAGATGCAGATTCTCTGTATTAATTGTTTTACACTTAATAAACTTTTATGAGGGTCTGTAAAAAATTCAAAAGAACTGTAAAAATGACAAACATCTTGAGTGTAAGCTATTCAGATGAATACTTGAATGGATTATTGCAACAACAGTGTGCAAAAGGAAAGAGGGAGGGGTCACATGGGTAAATATGTAACTAATTAAGGGATGTGAATATTCGGTAATGAGCGGATAGTGTTTGTCAAATACCTGAGTTAGGATAGAAATACCATAAAACTCCAAAAGCACAGATTTTGTCAATGTGTATTTTTACATGAGCAGAAAAGACAGTGGAGCAAAATATGAAGCACTCAAACAGTATTTAATGGCTTTGCAGTGTGCCCAAGGCCATTTTGAATTTAATAATGTGGGTTCACTTGATATATTTTGAAAATGTCTATTGATTTATTCCACCTGGGCTGAAAAATGCATTCCACTTCTGAGCAGCTATGCAAGAGGAATCTAATTAAAATCGTACGGTGGCCAAGACCGTTAAATCACATGGATGGACAGAACAAGATAGGGAGAAGTGAAGAATTGCTAACACAAATGGATGTGGTAAGTAATGACTTATGCCACAAGGTTGTTATTTTATGGAAAATAAACCCTTTTTATATTTTTATAAAAGCACCTCACCAGATGATGGAGCCCTTGAATGGATAGTTCACCAAAAAAATAAAAATTGTCATTTGCTCATACAGGTTTAGAACATTTTTGGGTGAATTATCCCTTTAAACTGACAGGACCCAAAAAGGAAAATTCTGTCATGATTTACTCACCCTTATGTTGTTCCAAACCTGTATGACTTTCTTCTGTGGAACATAAAATATACTTTGCAAAATGTCTGTTGTCCATACTACTGACAAAAAATATAATTGTTGTTTTGGACCCCATTAAAATTAATTGTACAGACAAAAAGGTTTGAAATGACATGAGGCTGAGTAAATCATAGCAGAATGATCTAATAATGTAGCCTGTATTCTCACTGGCAATCAAGCTGCAAATTGCACTTTTTCAATTAAATGCAGTTTAATTTTCTCAAATGTTCCATTATTGGTGTGTATTAGTGGTTTATATGGAAACCAAACAGGTAGCTGAACAAGTGCACCTTTGAAAACTGAAGGTGAACCTGGAAACAGTTACCCGCACTCTCCTGAAGCATCAGCGAGCCAAAAGCATCGGTGCGTTTTTCCAACAACAGCTATGCAGTCGAGCAAAGGATTTTCTCAGACAACGAGGCACCTAACATTTTAAACGGCTGTTTGATAAGGTATCCAGAATGGGCGCCTTACCCCACTCTACATCAACGAGAGGCCTGCACGGGGGGAGCGAAGGGAATGAGCAAACACCTAACAGCACAAAACCAACAAAACCAAATTGTTTTCCATTAAAGAATGCAGCTAGACAAGGTAATTGCTGTTAAAACACTATATATATATATATATATATATTTTTTTTTTTTTTTTTTTTTACGCAAATCTCAATCTTTAATATACAGTATGAAACAGACAGAAATTCTCACTTTGTTGGACCTCATGTTCACAAGTACAATTACAAATGTTTTACAACAATATAAAGAACACTCTGTTCTTGCATTCGGTCACACACACTTGCTCAGGCTTAAGTTTAGGAGCCTTTCCTCAGGGAAAAAAGTGAGTTTATGGGGAATGATGTCTTGGCACAAAACGCTCAATTTCATGTCTGTGGCACTGGATCAGAAGAGCTTGGACTGATTTTGATGTGAATTTCCAGAGGCATGCCATTCCACACAGTAAGTTTAGTTTTGATAAATGGAAATGTCCAAGATCAACACGACCACAGTGCCAGAAACTGATGTCATTTAGAAATATGAAGCTCGGAGGAGAAAACAACTGGACTCACAGGAACCAAACAAGACAGCGAGGGAAAAACATTTTCTTGACCATTAAGAAGCTTTTTAATGGACTTAATAACTCATGAATGTCAGAGTAATTTCTTTTACAAGAATATTAATACAACCAAAAAGGAAAATTTTCCTTTGTCCATTCTAAAAATGGACAGACAATGACAAAATAACGTAACATGAATTTGCAAATAGATATTGTCAAGTAATGGTGGTTGGCCATATGCTTTCAGTACGGACATCCAGCATGTAAAGTTAATTTGTCCACTTAAATAGAGTTAATCCAAAAATGAAAATTCTGTCATCATTTACTCATTCTCAAGTTTTTCCAAACCTGTATGAATTTCTTTCACAAAACAAGAAATATCAGAACGCAAAAGATATGTTATACCCATATTGAATATGGATAACCAAACAAGCCCATGGCACCATTGACTTCCATAGTATTTTCCCCCCAATACTATGGAAGTAAATGGGGCCCATCAACTGTTTGGTTACCCATATTCTTCAAAATATCTTCTTTTGTGTTCAGCAGAAGAAAGAAATTCACACAGGTTTGGAACAGACAGAATTTCCATTTTTGGGTGAACTATTCCTTCAAGTGGATAGTCAGCACAAAAGCTTGTTCATGTAGAAGCAGAAATCTACTCCATTTCAATGTCTCTGAAGGGCCTTTCAGTGACAAACAAGATATATTTCCTACTTATAGCATATGTGGTTCATAGGAAAGTCAGTGATGAAAATTAAGTGCTTAAAAGGAATAGTTCACCCAAAAATGTTTTTCTCCACCCTTATGGGGTTTCTTTCTTGTGTGTGTGTGTGTGTGTGTGTGTGTGTGTGTGTGTGTGTGTGTGTGTGTGTGTGTGTGTGTGTGTGTGTGTGTGTTTTGGAACAACACGAAGGTGAGTAATTAACAACAATTTTCATTTACAGGTGAACTATTCCTTTAAAAGTCCATTAAAGGAAAAAAACAACAACAACAATCATTTCTTCTGGAAAAATCCCATAATGGATGGCTGCTTTGTAGATTTGTTAGCAGCAGAGGTCTTCTTCTGACTCTTTTCTTTTTTCTCTTCCTCCCTTTTTCCAAATGACTGCTTGAGTGAACTTGAGTCCTTGGCTTGACTGTTGGGTTCAGGCTCCTCTTCACTCTCAGAGTAAGACTCGCTCACATAACCCTTCTCGGTCACTAGAAAAACATACAATGGTTATTTGATGTCAGAGAGACACTGTCAAGATTTTTGTTTTTGGATTTACTTTTTTTACAGAGCTGTTGCCATATATTTTGGCCTAAAGAAAATTCCTTAGGTGGCATAATTAAGATTTACTGTACTTATGTCTTAAAATACTGCCTCTGTAGACTGCAGTGCACACTGTTTTAAAACGATACTTGACTGGTTACTCAAAACCTTCATCTGGTCAACCATGTATGCAACAGCAAATAAATAAAGAAAACAACATATGCAATGAGTTTTTAACCACCATACAATAAAAATATTCACTTCAAAGAGTTATTGTGCTGAACAGAAAACTGGCATTAAGGAATGTGTAATATTAGACACTGCTAAGAACAAAAATAATACCAGTGGCTCGAAGTTATAGGAATCAGACACAAACATTCCTGCTTTTGGTCTTCAAATACAAAGACTTCCATTGCACGAACTAAGTAAAAAAATATTCTGAAATAAACAGTTTTAGAACAAACAGTTTGCCAGCTCTCTGTATTTCTGTCATATATCTTATGATTTACTCAGTGATTCAAGAGTTTCTGTCAGCGCACATAAATGCTTGTAAAAAAGAGAGAGAGTTCAGTCACTGCTACATTCATGGCTATTTAAAGGAATTTCCTTGGTTAAATAGGAAAGAAAGGGTAAGCATAAGGTCAAATTACCACAGAAAATATACTTTTAAAACACCGCATTGTAATATTTACAGCCTGGGCATGTGTACTTCTATTGCAAGTCCCTTATTTTAACAAGGAAAAAAAATCATGAGGGATGAGTAGAAATTATAACTGGTAACTGGCAATATGCCACAAAAACTACATAATTTGTATTAAACCCATTACACTTGTTCAAAAAGAAGTTTACACTTTTAAAACCACCGTCCTTTATATTACAGATTTGATGGTTTATGTATATGTGGAGTTGATCAATTAATACACTGCCTAGGCTGGCATCGGCCAATAACTTTTTCCTGTTAAGCTGAATCTTTAAATTAGGGATGTTCATTTTGTTTTTCCCCCCTGACGATAACTGATGCTTGTTAACTGATCATTAACCGATAAGATATTTAAATTAATTCTAATTTAACAAAGAATGGAGTCTGTGACCCATTAAAAATACCAACATTTGATTTCCAGGGGTTTAGTTTTACATGTGCAAATAGCAGCATAAACAACAGAACACAAGGATTCACCACCACACAAATGTGAAAACAGAATAAAATTATAAAAAAAAAAAATTAATATATATAAATACACACACAATGTTTTTGAACGAAGTCTCTTATGCTCATTAAGGCTGCATTTATTTCATAATACAGAAAAAAAAATAACATTGTGAAAAATTATTACAATTTAAAATTATGGTTTTCTATTTTAATATACTTTAAAATATAATTTATTTCTGTGATGCAAAGCTGAATTGTCAGCATTATTACTCCAGTCTTCAGTGTCACATGATCCTTCAGAAATCATTGTAATATGCTGATTTATTATCAATGTCGGAAACAGTTGTGCTGCTTAATATTATTTTATAACCTGTGATACTTTTTCAGGATTCTTTGATGAATAAAAAGTTTTTTAAAAAATATCAGCATTTATTTAAAATAGAAATCTTTTGTAACAATATACACTACCGTTCAAAAGTTTGGGGTCAGTAATTTTTTTTCTTTCTTTTTTTTTTTTTTTGAAAGAAAAGAAATACTTTTATTCAGCACGGATGTGATAAATTGATAAAAAGTTATAGTAAAGATTTATATTGTTGAAAAGATTTATATTTTGAATAAATGCTGTTGTTTTTAACCTTTTATTCATCAATGAATCCTGAAAAAAAGTATATCAGGTTCCAAAAAAATATTAAGCAACACAACTGTTTTCAACATTGATAATAACAGAGTATCAAATCAGCATATTACAGTGATTTCTGAAGGATCATGTGACACTGAAGACTGGAGTAATGATGCTGACAATTCAGCTTTGCATCACAGAAATAAATTATATTTTAAAGTATATTAAAATAGAAAACCATCATTTTAAATCGTAAAAATATTTCGCAATATTATTGTTTTTTTCTGTAATTATTATGAAATAAATGCAGCCTTAATGAGCATAAGAGACTTCGTTCAAAAACATTAAAAATAGCAATGTTTCCAAACTTTTGACTGGTAGTGTGTGTGTGTGTGTGTGTGTGTGTGTGTGTGTGTGTGTATATATTATATATATATATATATATATATACACACACATATACACACACACACGCTCAGTTTTGAATGACATCTTATCTGTATGACCATAAATTATGGAATTTTTAAGTTGTTTCCGGTGTTATAAGGAAACAATTCAAATGATCGCACAGACGCCTCATGCGCGCTCACACACAAACATCAGTTTTAGCATTGCTAACTTGACATCGCAGCCTGTTTATTATCAAAATAAAATACGGTCAGCCAAATATATAAAAAGTTACACTGCTCAATTTAAATAGCCTGTTGTACAATCTGTGGCATTCAGTGTGCCTCACTATGCTGTTATTCCAAGCACATTTTTGCGCATGGGATGGATGATGATATTGGAAAGTGCATGAAGTACAAAGCCTAGTTTACATAATAATAGTTTAGCATCCAAATATGGAAACATTTGGATTCGTGCAGAATGAGAGAGGTAGGCTACATGAGCCCAGCGCAGTTTTCTGTTTCAGTTTCACTTTAAATGTTTTTTTTTTTGGCTTAATGTTTATATAGCTACTTACATTTTTCATTCTTGTTCTGTTCTGAATACTATTAAATCTAAAGGATTTGTTGTGGAGTGAGGAGAACTAAAATAGCCTATAGCTATGTTTATAGTGTTTATAACATTTTGCTTAATTTACAGGTATATTTCTGAATGTAATAAAATGTTTAATAAAATTTTTTTGTCTCAAAAGTGCAATTTTATGCATGTGGCACATTATTGACCAAGCAGCAAGTGTTTTTAAATATCTTGAAAATAATTTAATTACTTTTTAAACAATTTAACTGATAGTAATAATCAGTACTGTCAGTTAACGGTTAACCAGTTAATAACGAGCATCCCTACTTTAAATGCTTGATTTCAAACTATGTTGCACTATATCCAACACAAACTTACCAGTTTAGTGAATGCACTGTTGGTTACATTGTTTAAATACTTCTTCCTTTATTAATGTTTTTAACCATTTCTTTATTTTTGAAAAATACTATAATAGGATTACAGAACCAGAGTCATGATATATATCAGCCACTGGACAACATATATATTGGTATTGGCCATCAAAAAAAATCCATATAGGTCAACCACTAATCAAGATGTCAACTAAAATTATACTTACCAAAGGAACCTTCTTCATCAACAAATGTGTGAGACTTTAAAACACGCCTCCTTTTCCTCCTCTTCACTTCTGAGCTCTCCTGAACATAATTAAATGGCAATATTACTTTATGTAAAATACAAGTGAGATGTTTGTGTTGTAAATTATCGTGACATGTATATCAATATGAGTTAGTCACAAGGGAATAGCACACACTTGCAAAAAATACATTGTTTGATGGCTAACTCTGAATGGCCATCAATGAGTTTGGTTATCTATCAGCAGCAGATAAATACCCATGCTAACCTTCTTGGTTTGAGTGGCTTGGCATGTCTAGGTCAACAAATAGAATGAGTTTGTGGCAGGACTAACTTTAGTAGTGTTGTTACCAAAAAAGTGTTGGTGATGCTTACTTCTTGGTGTGAAACAGATTCACTCTTCACTTGTTTTTTGGGGCTGGGAGTCCGTATGTTAGGCACAGGTGGAGAATCTGGCACAACTGGAAGAGGGAAGAAAGAAGAGACATATCACATATATACATTTGCGTGTGATGTATGTACATTTACATGTGTATACACAGACAGAGGAAAATACAGAATGAGAGAAGAAACACAATGAATGTTAACAATTAGCTTTTGTTTGACAAAGAGCAATTTTGATATTTTATTCAACACTCTGCCTAAAGGGGGTACCTTTTTCTTTGTTTTTCTTCATTTTGGGTCAATGAGCGCCTCATCTGGATTGATTCAAATCTACCAAGCACAACATGAGCCTGTTTTTTTTTTTCTCTCCTTGTTTCCCCCCCCATCTCTTTCCTACCTTCATCATCACTGCTGTCTGGCTGGGGCTTCTTTATACGGCGTCTCTTCTTCTGCTGGCTCTCCATTTTCTCATCATCACTATCCACAACCTCAGGACGCTTTGATTTACTTAGAGAAAACAAACATATTTTAGTTCACATTTATGAGGGAAAATATAACATAATACAGATTATTTAAGGATATTTTAATTAAATCTTCTAATGTTGCATTATTTGCAAAATAATGGCCATGTATACACTACATTTATTTTGTATATATTTTATACAAACACACATAGCTCTGGAAAAAAAATACTGCAAAATAAGCAGTTTCTTTGGATTTACTATTTATATGTATGTGTTTGAGTAAAATTAACATTTGTTTTATTCTATAAAAAACAACTGGTCATAACAAAAAAGATGCCATGTTTTCATAACTCAAAGAATAAAACAAGATCATATTCATTTTTAAACAACACGATACTAATGTTTTAACAGAAGAGTAAAGAAATCAATATTTGGTGGAATAACCCTGATTTCCATTCACAGCTTTCATGCGTCTTGGCATGCTCTCTCCCAGGTGTCCACATTACTGTTGGGTGACTTTATGCCTCTCCCGGCACTCCAGGCATTCAAGCAGCTTGGCTTTGTTTGATGGCTTATGACCATCCATCTTCCTTTTTGATCACATTCCAGAGGTTTTCAGTGGGGTTCAGGTCTTGAAAATGGGCTGGCCATGACAGGGTCTTGATCTGGTGGGTCCTCCATCCACACCTTGATTGGCCTGGCTGTGTGGCATGGAGCATTGCCCTGCGGGAAAACCAATCCTTCGAGTTGGGGAACTCGAGCTGGGTTTACATGGATTCTGATAATTTGATTGTAATTGGGCTAGTAGAACAGTCAGAATAAAAAAAACGTGTAACCATGATCTGGGGGCTCTTCAGTAAGGCTGGAATTTGGCACATTTGTCTTTGTGAAAGACAAGGTTATCCGAAAACATGGCATCTTTTTTGTTATTTTGATAGTTGTCATTTTATGCAAATGTTATGTATATATATTTATACACACATTTTAATGGAGAAAAAAAAAACAAAAAACAAAAAAACTTTTAAACCTTACCTTCGAGTGTCTTTTGATTCAACTTTCAAAGCACTGGACACCTTGGATTGTTCCTCTTTAATGGCAAACTCTGATTTGGGAGACGGCTGTGACTGTTTCATACTTGCAGTACCTGATGTAGCCGAGTCGCCGTCTGTCTCTTCTTTGATGCTTTTGTTAGGTTTTTCATCTACCTTTTCTAAATTTTACAGGAAAATGTTTTGTTTATTACTGTAAGTTATGCTGCGTTTCAATTTTTTGAGAATTGAAGACAGAAAAACACTCACTTTGAGAAGGCTTTCCAAAGAAGTTACTCATAGGGTTCGCTTTGGAGGCCGGTTTGGTTTTTGATGTTTCAACCTACAACATATGAAACCATTATAAATTTCACACACAATCCAGTGTATCATCAACCTTAAACTATAGAGTTACACACTTACCAAGGTAGAATCGTCTTTCTGCTCTGTTTTCACTTCCTTGCTGGATTCTTGGCTCTTAGAAGCATTTTTGCTTGCAAACATTCCCATGATGCCCACAGGCTGCTTAGCACTAGGTTTGGAGGTAGCAGAAGTGCTTTCATTCAAGCGAGGTTTACTGATTTCCTTCTCCACTGGAGTGACCAAAGCCATCTCCTGAGCTCTCTGCAGCTCTACAGATGACATGGGGACTGCTGCGGCACAATGTATAGCACTGTACCTGATGAAAGAGGGGAAATATTGGACGTGACAGAACTTTAGTAGAGGGGTCGGCCATATGATGCATGCTCATGCCGCATTACAGGTTATATAACGATCACTTACTTGTTGCTGTTCTTTAGGTTCTCCTTAACAGCATCATAATCTGTACTGTAAAGTGGAGAACTATCCTTCAGCTCTGCTCTCTGCACACTGTACACATGCACACTGATTGTCACATCCATCTTTGCTTTAACAGCTGTATAAAAAAAAAAAAAAAAAAAAGGTCAATTGAAAAATTTCAATTGAAAATCACATTAAATGTTATTAGACTTACAGCCTGAAATTTCACTTGGGTTACCGCCAACACATATTTACATAATATTTCTTTCTTTTCTTGCTCCAGAAATTTATATATAAAAGGGAGAAATAAAGTAATAATTATCAATAGAAATATAAATTAAAATAATATGAATAACCCCCAAAACATCAGAATATAAAATAAATATTAAAATAAAATATTTTAAAATTAAAAATGTTATACATCACCCCCAAACAATTAAAATATACGTAAGCTACCACAAAACATAATTTTAAAAAAATCCCGATGTGTGATATTAGTGAAGACCAAAATTTCTGAGCCAAAAATGATTGAATTTATAAAATGCTATTTGTTGTAATTTACAGATACAAATATGGTAATCTTACCATCAAGCTTGTCCTCACGTACTACTGACACTTTATGGCACTAAAAGGACAGAAAGAGCTTTATTGCCAGAAAGAGCTAAAAGCACTAAAAGTTAAGGGAAATAAATGTTAATTAATGTTAACATTAATAAAATAATGTTAATTAGGGAAACATTAATTTGACAATGGTGAAGCAATGATCAGATCTCGATCCTTACCGTACTACCATTCTCAACACACTTGCCAGATACAAGGTAGGTGGCATGAAGGGGAGTCCCTGAACTCTCCCTGCGTTTCTGCTCCAAGTAATGATACAACATTCTGCAACAAAGTGACATGAACACTAGTGATTCCAACAGATTATCAGGGAAAAAATTATGCTTGAATACATTAAACGTGGCATCAATGGAAAGGAAAGGACAGGACTTACTGTTTTGCCGTGTTCACGTGGACTCCAAGAGTTAAACTGAGCCATTTGTAGGTGACCTGCAAAACACAAAATATAAATGCTGACTTGTAGATAATGTAGCTTGTAGATAAACGTATGCTTTACCAAAACGCTGGATGCCAACCGCCGTAAAACAAAAAGAAGAAGAAGAAGAACGTATGCTTTATTCTCATGCTAAGTGCTGCATAACATAGAACATGTTCTTGGCTCGATTAGAGTCGGATTTAATTCATTAACAGTCAATGTGGGACCGCGTTGTTATGTGGTTGATTTACTAAAAAGAATCGACTCATAAGTGTCATGGTTTCGGAAATCAGACTTCGCTGAAAAAAACCCGAAGGTCACGAAAATCAATCGGTTATTTGTATTGGTTCCCAACGCTGGACAGTCAAGTAAACAAGCACGCAGCCACATGTAAGCATTTAAGTATCTCAGCCAACATTTCACATTTACAAATGACAAGAACGATATAATTGTAAAGAATGACTTACGATCTTATTTTGATCATGCACATATTCGTCAATATTGTCTAAATACAGGTCATCCATATCCGGAATGACTGGCAGCTAGTCCAAGTTTACGCTTGTGATTGAAAGACCTGCCAAACGCGGGAACTGCTGCTGAACCGTATTTACTTCCGGTCATGTGGGCTAGAGCGTCGAATAGCAGTCAGAGGTACTGTAGTCTACAAAAAAAAAAAAAAAAAAAAAAATCGACACACTTTACAACAAAACATGTGTACTGGCTTTTTGTCATGCTTACGCCATCTATATTTTATCATAGTGTCTATAAGTACGTTTTCACCGATTTCATTTGCTTGCAGGTTCTTGTATGTTCGTACGACTTGAATTTTTTTTATAAAATATTTAATGAGCTTTTACTAAATGGCAACCATGTTATCTGTCCTAACTTGAAATAACTAGATCTATAACTTATTAACAACTTTGTTACTATTGTAAAACAATTGTTGTAAAACAAAAACACATTCGGAGTTCTATAAGTTTATTATTTTCTTTTCTTTTCTTTTATATGACATTGTTGCCTGTACAAGTTTCAAAATTTGATTGTAGAAACAATAACTTGTAACTATTATTTTATTAAATTTTATCATTTGAGACAATTATATTTTTATGTTATTAAATTATGTTATATTTATGTTAAGCTATAACTTTATAAATATATGTTTATTATTATTATTATTATGTTAGTTATTTAAAGTTATAGGTATTTTGGCAAAAACTGGTTACCATGGTATATTTTTCTATATGGCATTGTCTAAAATGGTTTAATTTGCTGTTTCGGCAAAAGTCTGCAAGAAACCTAAAATATTTTTCTCTAAATAGTTAAACTGAACTTATTAGCTTAGTTTCTCAAATGAATGCTTTTATTATAGCCCCTAGGTCACATACTTATTACAAACACATGTCTTGCTTTCAAGAACTGTATTACAAAGCAACAATTTCACAGAGAGGTAAACAATAGCCTATTAGTTTTATTATTCCAGCAGTGCTGTCAAATATTCAGACAAAATAACAGTTTATCATATAGGTTCCCCTTAACATGATGATTTGAAATCCTTGATCATCTGATGCTATTAGATGACAATCAGTGTTATATACACAACCATTAAACATATGTTAATCCTTAAGGCATCTCTGACACATCTGTCCATGTACATTATTCCAAATCAAAGGCATGTGATTAGTTAAAGTACAGAAAACTAGGTAAGACTAGGTAAGACTGGATTCAGATGGTGGACTTTTGAGGAACTTCATTTGAGAAACTTCACATCATTTTCAGTTCTCAAAAATGTGATACACAGCATCTGAAAAGAAGAAAAAATACAAGTGTTTTAAACTAGGTTATAACTGACATGACAGACACTCTTAAAAGAAAAGGTTCTATATAGAAACTTAAAGGCTTCTGTCAAATATAAGGGGTGCCCATCATGGGATCATTTTATAGATTTAGTTTTAATTCATTTTTTTTAAAATGCACATTATCACTAGAAAATTTGAAATAACCCATTCAACTTAAAAGTATACGCAATCCTTTAAGACACTTCTCCTTATATAGAACCTTTTTTTTTTCTAAGAGTGTATTATATTAGGCATGCATAAATGTAACACAACTTACAAAAATCCCTTGCCACAGCCTAAGGGTCCAAAGTAAAGCTCTGAAGGCAGACAAACTCCTTCTCTGCAAACTCCACTCAGACTTGGACAGCTCCAGGGAAATGATGCTGCCTCATTCTCTTTGCCTTAGACGGAAATGAAATGTTTTAGCACTGACAGATCTACCAAAATGATAAAAAGTGATTTGGACCCATGTATCCGTGAGTTTTAGCCATGAGTTTTGCTGTTCTGCCATTCAAAATTTCCCAGAAATGTAAAGTTTTAGATTTACACAAGCACATATGCCTTAAATAAAAAGTCAAAGTCAGTTTAAACACTTCAACCACTAAATGCGAACATACAAAACTTACAGTGCAATGCTAAGACAACAAGGACAAGCAAGACAAGTATATTCTGAGGTTTCATGTTGGTTTCTTCGGGTGATGGCACTCCTGGGACGTTTGACCAGTACTCTGGTCAGGCTGGGTCTTATTTTACAAGTGTCTCTAGAAGGAGGAGTAACTCAATTAAAGCCACTCCAATCAGACTTTTAGTTAAAAATTGAATTATGTAGCAGAATGAATGGACGCACTGTTCTTAATCTTATTTGGTGTAATCAGAAAATACCAAAACGCAAGAGGCATTCACACCATCACATGTTTGGGGCTGTAGCAAATTATCAACGTTAAGAAAAAACAAATCATCACCTGATCTGAAACACATGCTTATCCTGATGGCTATAATTTTAGGTGTCTTAATCTTGAGGATCCTCACATTGCTGAGTACCTCTACATTTGACTTTTGTATGTGGTTTTATTATGTTCACTTCTGTACACAACACTTGGAATTTTAGTTTGGAGGAAAGAATTCACAAGCAGATGTTTGAAACATACTGAATCACTTCTTTGTGATTTTTTTTCTCTCTCAAACCTTATAGTTATGGCCCTTGTATTCATTGCTTTCTTGCATGTCAACTAGCCTCATTTCCCCTTGTAAAGCAAATATTACAAGAAATAATAAACTAATGTTGGAAAGTTTAAAAGTTACTTGGCAAACGAAATAGCACAGTTTTGTTATGCAACTATGTAGAGGAAAGAGAAAATTCAGAACAGTGTGATCAAATTTAACTAAGGTGAAATAATGTAAACTTTAAATTAGAAATATATTTTATTGAAAAGTATATGTAGGCCTATGTATATATATATATATATATATATATATATATATATATATATATATATATATATATATATATATCTTTGCATCAAAAATATGTACATGGAATCTACCCCTATACTATTTATGGATTTGGAGCATCAGCATTTTTCAAATTCAGTTTAATTAGTGATAGGCGTCAGCAAACAACAATATAATAACGGAACAACTAGAATGATATTCAAACCTGGATTTTGGCTTGCTAGTAATCTTGCAAAAATCATATACATGTAGGTTTTTAACCAGAAGATGGCACCAACGTATTACTTTGATAGTTTCAGTGTTATTATTGTTCATGACATCCTATATTGTGCCACTATATTTATGAAAACTAACAACTGTTTTAATGCATGTGGTACGGGCCTGCTTTGTCCTTTATCGGCTTTAATACCACAAAAGATATGCAGTGTCAAATGCATAAATGTTTCTGGACCAGCAGATCAGCATATTAGAATGTTTTCTGAAGGATCATGTGACACCAACTGGAGTAATGATGCAGAAAATTCAGCTTTGATCACAGGAATAAATTACATTTTTAAATGTATTTAAATGAAAAACAATTATTTTAAATTGCAATAATATTTCTCAAAATTAATGTTTTACTGTATTTTAGATTAAATAAACGCAGCCTTGGTAAGCACATAGACTTCTTTCAAAAACGTTAAAAAATTGTAATGTTTCTTAAGTTTTGACAGGTACTGTAAATATAAATTTGAATGTTTGCACCACCTATCAGTTATTGTGAACTTTTATGCAGAAATCCCATCAGTCAAATATTTGCTGAACATTTTTTCAATTTTGCTTTGCTGAAATGCTTCAGAGATATTATATTATATAATACATTAACAAATGTGACCCTGGACCACAAAACCAGTCATAAGTCACATGGGTATATTTGTAGCAATAGCCAACAAAAAATCAAAATTATCGATTTTTCTTTTATGCCAAACATCATTAGGATATTAAGTAAAGATCATGTTCCATGAAGATATTTTGTAAATTTTCTACTGTAAATATATCAAAAATGTATTTTCGTGAGGATATGCATTGCTAAGAACTTTATTTGGACAACTTTAAAGGCGATTTTCTCAATATTTAGATTTTTTTTTGCACCGTCAGATTCCAGATTTTCAAAAAATTGACCCTTATGACTGGTTTTGTGGTCCAGGGTCACAAGTAAGAATAATGAATCAACTTAGAACTATATTCAAACTTTGAGTAAGTCACATTTGCTTTCTTAGTCTGATAAATTCTGCAAAAATTGTTTACTTCATAGGTTGCATTATCATCTTAACATTTGGCTGGATGTTTTTTGGTTGGAGGCAGTGAAGCAGAAGTAGTTAGACATGAAATCATGATGAAAGAATATGGCTTGCCAATAATCTTACAAATATCCTGTGTGGCATTTAGGTTTTTACCAGAAGATGGCATCAAAGTGTTACATTGATATCTGTTTTCTCGTCTGAGATTCATTGTTCATAGCATTCAATACAGATCCACTGTATAATGAGAACTAACCGCTGTGTTAATGCATGTGATACAAGCCTGATTAATTTTTTATTGACTTTAATAGCATTAAAGATGTGTTATATGCAGTGTCAAATGCTAAGGCATAAGCATTTGATATAAATATACATATATTTCTTAGCCATTAAATCATGTACATTTAATACAGCTCAAAATACATTATCCTGTTTAAATAACATTATATGAGCACATGCTTGCTTCTGCAGTTCAAAATAAACTTATCATTGTCACTTTTAATGAATCGTCACTGCGAGGCATAATGACACAAAAACCAGTCAGCACTAAATTATTCATAACAGTGAATGCTACATGGTGTTAATTCTTGAACTTCGGAAAATATACAATATTTTTGCCCTGATTGGAGCTAATTTTATACCATATATTAAAGGATTGACAAAAGGGGGAGCAGTCAGGAATATAACAGACAAAAAAGTATGAGACAATGTTTGTGTTCTTAATTCTGTCTGGGAAGAATCAAAAAAGGAACAGGCAATGTAGTTCAGAAATGAAATCAAGTGTGGCACACATGTGCTAAAGAACTTCTCTTGATTTACTTTAGATTTTCTACAAGCTAGAATTATTTTAAAATAGGAAATGAGAACCAAACCAATTAAGACAGACATGCTGATATACATCCATCCATTAAAAATCACATGTGAAATATCTTGTCTGCATCCAAGATTCACCAAGGACAGGTTTTCACAGAAAAGTTTATCTATGTCATATCTGCAAAAAGGGTTTTTAATAGCCAATAAAATGGCTAACAGACTTGCAAAACAAGGAAATGCCCAAAGAAAAGTCACCAGGCCCACAACAGTGAAAGGTGACATAATACTATGATAATGTAAAGGTCGACATATCGCTATGTATCTATCAACCGCCATGACACTTAAATTTGTGAATTCACCAACTGCATAGACGACGATGACAAGACCTTGTACAATGCATTCCTCGAGTGAAATCCTATTTGTTTCTGTGAGTAAATACACCAAGGCCCTGGGATAAAACCCCGTAGTTCCACACAGATCATTAACACAGAGATTACACACGAAAATGTACATCGGCTCATGCAGAGCTTTCTCAAAAGCAATAATCATAATCAAGGTGGCATTCAGAACAACAGTTAAAAGGTAACCTGGAAGTGCAATAGAAAAAACTATAATCCTGCTGGTCCAGTCCCACTCATTCAGAGCCGTGACAGTGAGAATGTGGGAAGAGGAGATGTTTTCCATTCCTTCTCAAAATCCGGCTCCAGATCAAACAAGGCTGACACAAATAACCTAGTATTTCTCTTGTGTTCAGTCTTGTGTATCTTGTATTACTGTTGGAAGAATTTAAAATAAATGTTGTATTAAACCATTAAAAATGACAATCAAAAGTCTTGGCTCAAAGTTCGAGAAGGCCTCTGAACTCCTCTTTAAGAGAGTTCACTCTGCTCACAGATGCATGAGAGAACTTTATATACAGTCAGATATGCAACATCATAATGATCTAACAGTCTGAAAGTGACGTGAAGCCAAGTGTGTTGTCCCATACTTTGTGATCTGCATTTCACCCATCCAAGTGCACACACACAGCAGTTAAACACACACATACACACACCGTGAACACACACTCGGAGCAGTGGGCAGACGTTTTTGTTGTTGTAGTCGTTTTTGTTTTTTTTGCTGCGGCACCCAGGGAGCGATTGGGGGTTAGGTGACTTGCTCAAGGGCACCTCAGTTGTGGGTAATGAGAGTGGAATTCATTCACTCATGCAAAGTTGATCTTGGGTTGACAGTTTCTATGACTTTATCCTTCTGTAATTCTGAAGCAACAAGGTCCATCAGAAACTCTTTAACTCAGCTAAAATTAAGTCTTATCATAAACACAGATGGCTTCATAGTAAAGCAAACAATTAAAGGGGTCAGGAAATGGATTTTTTATTATTTTATAATGTTTCCTGAGGTGCACTAATAATGTTAATATGATATGACATTATATTTAGATCTATTCCTATCACATGGAAGGTTGCAGTGATTAACATTGAGCAGATGACATTCTGTTGATCGCGTGAATGCAGCGATCTCGTCTTTGCAATGCAATTTCGCACTCTCACAAAATGCTTTCACCGTAACTAACAATGCAAAGTCGATTTAAATACAGTAAGAGATTCATTATGTGGTGTAAGGGCATCATTATAACAGGGTTTTGGCAAGACAGTGTCCAGATAAACTTGCGCTGCATGATTGACAGCTTCAGCCATTATAAAGACAGCATTCTTTGAAGTAAAATTATTAGGATTATTCATTAAAGGATTAGTTCACTTTCAAATAAAAAAAATTAGCCCAAGCTTTACTCAACCTCAAGCCATATAGGTGTATATGACTTTTTTCTTTCTGATGAACAGTGAACGAGGATCAACAAGTATGAGCTGAAGAAAGTGTTTCCATCCACATCCATCCATCATAAACATACTCCACTTGGCTCCGGGGGGTTAATAAAGGCCTTCTGAAGCGAAGCAATACGTTTGAGTAAAATAAAAAAATCCACATTTAACAAGTTATGAAGTAAAATATCTAGCTTACACCAGATCGCCTTCCGTATTCAGAAGGCCTTTATTAACCCCCTGGAGCCGTGTGAAGTACGTTTATGATGGATGGATGTGGATGGAAGCACTTTCTTCAGCTCATACACGTGACCCCTGTTCACTGCCATTATAAAGCTTGGATGCATCAGGATATTTATTAAAATATCTACGCTTGTGTTCATCAGAGCGAAGAAAGTCATATACACCTAGAATGGCTTGAGGGTGAGTAAAGCTTGGGCTTTTCATTTAAAAGTGAACTAATCCTTTAACTGTCATAACCGGTTTAGAAATGAAATACGTTACTCACAGTTTGCGGGGTCCTTGCTGATTCCAGAACAGTTTATTCCTGATCTTTGAGCAATAGTTTATGGGCAAAGCCAGTCTCCTATTGTGACTTGCTCTCAAAACAGTCACCGGTAAAACGTACAGTACAAACATGCAAGTCAGCGTGACTAGGACGTTCGTTAAAAATAAACTGAAACCATTTTTCTCTGACATCAGGATCCTTTGCCAGCTTTTGCAGAGATGATGTTTTTCCACAGCCAGGAATAGCACAACGTCTGTGTGGCATCCCAATCTTGTTATTATCACAATTTTACTGTAAACAACTAGGCCTAATTTAGATCCACTCCCTGCTCATCGACTGAACATCAGTGGGCGGGGACAACGATGAGATGATGTAAAGCACCAAGCCAACGGTCGGCCGTTGGGCAGTTTTCGGTTGGCTCATGTTGGCAGCGTCTGGGTCCAAAGTTGCCTTGACACACCAAACCGACGCTCGACAGCCGACAGCCAAGTAGCACGTCCGTTCTGCACCTGCGTAAGATGAAATGTCTTTCCGACAAGCTCCGATGCCGATTCAACATGTCAAATCGGCCGAAAAAAAGCCGACGAGGACCAACTTCAGCCGACGGTGTGGAACACACTGAGAAAACTTAGTCGACCGACGAACAAAAACTGCCTGACAGCCGACCGTCGGCTTGGTGTATTCCTGCCTTAAGTTTTCTTGAATTGGAGTTGGAGCTTGTCGGTCAGTCGGGCCATCTGATAATTCTGATTGGCTGTTCAGCTACTGCCACCAACTGGTACGGAAAGGCATTTCTCCTTACGCAGGCGCAGAACGGACGTGCTACTTGGCCGTCGGGTGTTGAGCATCGGTTTGGTGTGTCAGGGCAACTTTGGACCCAGACGCTGCCGACGTAAGCCAACCCCGCAGTCTGCTTTCATCAGCACGAGTTCGTCGGCATCGGCTTGGTGTGTTTCGGGCTTAAGAGTAGTTGTCTTGCTCCAGAGGCAGTCGTATGCAAATGACTGTGACGTCACATGCCACCTCTGTTCCAAACAAAGCTTTTTTACAGCTTGGTTATATAAATGCTTTTTATTGATGACAAGGACTTTTTAAAGCTACTGTCCATAACTTTTTTTGGTTAAAAATGATCCAAAATCGAATTTTGAGCAAGTACATAACCAGCCAGCGTTCAAAACTATCTCCTTACCTTAGCCCGTTTCACAACAGTAAGCTTGTAATAATGTTTTTATAATTTGGATGGTACTGGTGGGTTTTTCGCGACCATGTCGACATTTGTCTTTGCGTCACGTCTGTTTAAATAAAGAATGAGTCCCAGCTAGTAGGCTATATCACATGTGAGGCGGATCACTTATAGCCTCACAGCAGCTGCAATAATTAAACTTATCATTTGGATGGTGGATTGTATGGTATGACAAAATAATGTTATAGATTAGACTGTGCAGAAATTGAAATCTACAGGTAACGCTAATGCACACTAAATACACATAGTCACGCAATACTGATGTTGTTAACATTAACAATTTGAGAACAAAGTATAACAATAATAATAATTTGCACGGTTTGACGTGATCCGAGCTAAGCGATCGTTAGATTTAATCACCATTGGTAGCGTGATTTATTGTAATGCTTTTTTCCTCAGTTGGTCAGAACAAAAGTGGCAGATTTGTTACTTACTTTTTCCGGTGAAAATGCTTACTTTGGTCATACTTCAAGACTACAATCTGTGATTCCGAAGTACAGTATCCACACCGATGTGGTGACTGACAGCAAACATTGCACAATCCACATAAAGATGATAATTCCGCAAACAACTGCAATTGCAGGTTTCAAACAGAGATGGCGACAAAGAGGCAAAACTTATGGACTGCAGCTTTAAGTTATAGAACTTGCAGGATGTAATAATGATACAGAGACCTCTTATATGCCAAAATGTCTCATGTCATGACCACTTTAATTCTGAATGAATTGTAAGGCCAGCTGTTCCTTTTAAAGGCTCTACAGTTCTAGGTTCTCCACGTTTTTCCAAGAACAGTAGCCTTTATCATAACCTCTACAATTTAATGCTATTTTTAATTAATTATTTTTTTTTATAGTTCAACGCTATAATTTCTCCACTTAAATAATAACCATAGTCTGGCTGTCTCCTAAAATATTTACACAGATTAAAAAAGCAGTTATAATTACAACCCTATTCTTAATTTATTTCAAGCTAAGATCATGTTTTTATTGTTTTAGCCCTTATTTAGTCATTTACAAATTGATAAAGTAGTTAAACTTTGCCATGGTGCCAGACATAAATGCAAAAATCACTCTTATGTTTTGCTCTATATTAATATAGAATAAATATTCCATAAGCGAATACAGATAATTAATTTGATTAATTGTCTTTTCTAGAGAAGGACAAGTGGATCAGTGTTTTAATGATTAAATGAGTTGCATTGCAATCTTTTTTTTTAAACTGATATTTATTGTATATTTAATATCATACAGTTTTACCACAAGCTCATGGTTTTTATTTTGACATTTACCATAACAGTCATGAATCATCAGGGAGCACGCAGCCCACACTTGCAAGCCATGTTATTTTTCCAGGTCTGTTGTCTAATGATTCAGTAAGCAATGCTCAGTCAGTATGTTTTGATCTTAAGCTTTGGAAGACATACTTTGCTTTGGTCCTAATAGGAGTTAGTACAATTCCATATATTATAGGATTGAGCAGAGGTGGAACAATCACAAAGGAAACTGACAAAAAGTTTTTAAAACCCTGCGGCAGATTGCTAGTTCCAAACAGCTCATATAGGGTATTAAAAAGTGACCACACCACATAATTCAAAAAGGCTACCAAATGTGGTAGACATGTGGTTATGAACTTCTTGTGGTTTTGAACAGAGTGTTTACAAGAGATCAGTATTTTTATATATGATAAAAACACAAACCATACCAAAGCATTAACAGCACACGTTAAAATTCCATTGATCACAAACTGAGCAGTGTCCACCCTGCAGACAAGTCTCTCTAAGACCCAGGTTTCACAGTACAGTTTGTTTATCTGATTCATGCAAATCGGAAACCTGAGCGTCATCAGTATAATCAGTATTGCAGTGCAGCAGGGAAACATCCATATGAAAGTCAGCAGTCTCCAAACAGTCATAGTTGTCATGACAGTATGGTAGTATAGCGGTCTGCAGATTGCTAAATACCTATCAAACGCCATTACGCTCAAATTAGTAAACTCACCTACTGCATAGGTGAAAATGGCAAAACTTTGGATGGCACATTGTTCCAGAGAAATTACATTGTGTTCCTTAAGTAAATAATACAGTAGGGGTGGATAAAAGCCTGTGGCTCCGTATAATCCATTTATACATAAATTGCACAAAAAAATGTACATGGGCTGGTGGAGAACTTTCTCCAGAACAATTATGAAAATCAAGACTGCATTGACAAAAATGGTCAGAAAATAGCCTGGGAGGGCAAAAGAGAATATGGTGATCCTGCTGGACCTGCTGGTGTTGTTTAGAGCTGTGAGAGAGAATAAGGAGAAGGAGGAGACGTTGTCCATTCCACTTGACAAACTAATGCAGACCAGACAAAAATGCATAAACAAAAGCATCTTAGGAAAAGTACAATAATCAGTGCTTATTTTACACTTCCTCACATGCATTTTCTTTTTGTATACATACATTGTGGTCCTACACATAGCGTATTTACAGTCAAATACTTTATGTGGCAGAGAAAATCCTTCAATGAGAAAACTAATGAACTGAGTTGTGATGTTTGTACCTGAAAAAAAAGTGAATTAATCTTGAGGTTTTCTTGAAAGTTCTTACTATACCGTTCTGTGCTTTGAGGGAGATTTCCAAGCACTCATGGCTGAATCACTTGTAAAGTTTATATAACAGATGGGATGGGTTTATCAGCCCTTTGATAATTAGGGCGTTCATGCGTTTAGACTGCAAATAATATACAAAAGGTGATGTCATTCCTTTATTGTTGTCTTGCTATAGCTTTTTGTTGAATTGCTGATATTTCTTACATCTAAGTCCCTTTAGAAAAAAGCACCTGCTACAATTAAATATTTTTAATGCAGTATAGTGATTTTATTGACTGTTTAATAAGCAATCATGTCACCATGAATTAATTAAAAAATAAATATTCCATGGCAGAGACAAAAATAATGTGTCAAATATTATTATAAATATAGCATACAGTGGGGGTGGTTGATTGATTTAATTTGATTGATAAGCTTGTGATTCGATTTATACGGAGCCCCGCACATGACATGCAAGCAAAAAATTTAATAATTTCAAAATTCAATTTACTAAATTGTGCGCATGATTTACTAATTCCTTCCCTCTTTTTACTAAATTGTGCGCACAATTTACGAATTTGTTCCCTCGATTTACTAAATTGTGTGGATGATTTACGAATTCGTTCCCTCATTGTGCGCATGATTTACTAATTTGTTCCCTCGATTTACTAAAACACGCGGATGATGGTTTATTAAAACGTGCACATGATTTACTATTTCATTCCCTCGGTTTATAAATCATGCGCATGATTTATAAATTGAGGGAATGAAATGGTAAAACGTGCACACGTTTTAGTAAATCTAAGGAACGAATTAGTAAATCGTGCGCACGATTTAACCTACTAGTTTTTCCTGCTGTCATGTCCAGGGCTCCGTAGATTTAGATTCAATTCATTATTGATGCATTTGGATATACAAGGATATTGTCAGGATTATGTTTTGTTCATTGTGGTGTTCTGTTTCTGACCCAGGGCCCTATCATACACCCGGCGCAATGCGACGCCAGGTGTGACGCAAGTGTTTTTTGCTAGTTTTAGCCCGACGCAGTTATCATTTTCACGTCTAGCACCCACGTTGTTTAAATAGCAAATGCACTCGTGCCCATTTGTACGCCCATGGGGGTGCTGGTCTGAAAACGAGGTGTTCAGGCACATTGTTGGCGTGTTGCTATTTTGAGGCAACTGAAAACGACTGCGCCATTGACCAAAAAAAAAAAAAAACTGTTCTAAAGTGAATGATGCAGTATTTTTTGGCGTGTTAGTTCCACTATGTAAATAGCAATCCGCCATGGTGCAAGCGCACCTGGCTTTTGAAGGGAATGGGAGATGACAGTCTGATTGGTTTATTGCATGTTACGCCCAAAACACCCCCATGACTCATTATGAGAATAGGTACAACTCTTTTAGACATGCGCCAACCATCGTTGTTAAACTAGCAAAAGTGGATTTTGGACTAAGTGCACCTATGCCATGCGCTTCAAACTATGGGCTTAGATCGTTATAATAGGGCCTCTAGTTTCCAAGTGTGTTCCAGTTTGTTCCCTGAATCACTGATTTTGTTCACTTGTTGTTAACTGGTTAGTTCTTCTTGTTATTTAAGCCCTGTGTCTCATCAGTTCCTTTTTCCAGTATTATTTGTGTATTGTGGTTAAAAGTTATCTCGTAGTTATTCTTCTCTTCTCTTCTACATGTTAATTTTTCTGAAGGAAAAATCTTTCTCAAGTAATGTTGTAAACTAGGGAACCCTGTCAGCTGGAACATTATTATTAAAAGGTAAAACTAACACCGGATTTGTGTACAGTATAATACAGTGCTTTTTCTTTCTTTCTTTTTTTTTTTTTTTTTTTTTTTGCAAAATGCTCTTCTCTAGAGTACATTTTTCTTGCTAACTTCAGAGTTTATGGACACTATGGCTTTTCTGAGGTAAATTTGTGTCATATTGTTTACAAGCTGTTTTATTGAGGTCTTTCCGTATTTGAAACACTGATTAAGCAATTACATGAGGCATGATACATTTCAGTAATTTGTACTGGTTCTTCCAATGTTCATTCATGTTTATTTTGTGCTGTAACTAGTAGTAAAGAGATGATCAGTTCACATACGTCTCCACTTCACTTGAACTGAGGAGCAAGTAATCTGTCACTGCAACTGGGTTCAAAGAAAAAAATTAAGTTCCCTTTCTCGCCTGGCCCTCTTCTCGAGGGAAGGGGTGTCGGCATCTGTGCCCGGTGGGTCTGGCCCCGCTCGTGCTGAGGCAGAGGGGCGGCTGCATTCATGGGGCTCGCAGATGAAGCTCGCCGCAGAGTTTGAGAGGGGTGTTACTGTCTCTCAGCCTCCTGCGGCGGCTGGCGGGGATGAGCTCCTGGATGACGATGATGTCTTATCTTTGACATCAACGGATCCAGGAGCAAGTGTTCTTCTGGCAGCTAGCCCCCGAGACCAGGAGATGGCAGTGGAGGAAGAAGTGAGTGAGACAGCTTCTTTCTCCAGGCCTCCTTGCCCAGCGTATGCTGAGTTACTGGAGGTTATGGAGCGTGCTGCGGGCAGACTGCAGCTGCTGTGGGTGCATGAAAGGAAAGAGGTCGTTTGTGGTAGGTTGGCCGAACGGTTTCTTTCTGACCATAACCCCGTAACTCTGGTGAGCCTTCCGTTCCTTCCAGATCTCCATGTTGAGATCGAGAAGGCATGGAAGAACCCGTACTCAGCGAGAATACATTCACATCAGCGGGGAAATTTCGCTGATGTGGAGGGATTACGCCAGCACGGGTATGTGTCGATGCCGCCTATTGACGAGACGTTTGCGAACTATCTCGTCACTGGCAGTGCACCAACACTAAAAGCTCCAGTCCTGCCGTCTAGACCTCTTAAGATGACATCTTGTCTGAACGGCAGGGCATACGCTGCTGCAGGTCAGGCTGGTGCGGCTTTGCACTCCATGGCGGTGTTGCAAGCTTACCAGGCGGACCTGCTGAAGGATCTGGATCAGGGGCAGGGTTTGTCCCCTGATGCGGTAGCTGAGCTGCGCCGCACTACGGATCTCGCTGGCCACGGAGAGGCATCTGTGGTTGAACATGGCGGACATCGGGGAGAAAGAAAAGGGCTTTCTCCTCGATGCCCCACTCTCGCCTTCTGAGCTTTTCGGCGGCTCCGTTGAGACGTTGGAAAGTTCAGAGAGGCGAGGGCGCGCTCAGCAGCTTATAAAAATTGCATACCGCTCAGATCCGATTCTGGGCCCAGACAGCCGGGAGGCCCTGGCCCGTCTCGAGCCGAGGCTCAGAGACAGGGCCAGAGATCCAGTGTCGCCGCTCGAGCGCCTCCTCCAACTCGGAGTAAGTCGCAAAAGCGGCGGGATACGAGGAAGAGGAAGCAAGACTTAAGGGAGGTGATCGAGCACAGGTGCCAGCAGCGCCGGTGATCGGTCTCCTCTCTGGCAGAGGTAGATTAATTTCTACTCCCGCCCCTCTTCCCCGGCCTCCCGGGAATCTTTTTATTAACTGTGCATGTTCAGGAGACACCTTTGAACAGTCAGGCTGACGGCTGGGCCCATGATGAGTTTTTCTCTGACGGCCCGCCTTCTGGCTTGATAGTGAAAGGGTTCTTGGCTTAGAACCGGGATTCTATCCTTCCATCTATGTCAGAAGGGAAAGTCCTTGGTCTTTGAGCCACGGGAAATTAAGACAAGGTTCAATTTATTTCTTAATATTTGACCTTGTTTTGTGTATCTATATTTTCCTGAACATGTAACAGTAAAATATGTTTAGGGGTTTTTGGGCAAGGAAAACTGAAGTGGTTTTTAAGTTGACTGAGCAGGCCACAAAATGGCTGCCATTTAGTCTTCTTTAGCTTCTCAGCTATTTTCAGTATAGTTTGGGCTGGCACTTACTACTTCAGTTTACATGTATCGGTGGCCTCTTTCGGCCACCTGACATGGCTGCTTGTGAACTTCACTTTCTTTCTTCTTCTATGAGATTTGGAAGCGAATAACAGGCTTTATTAGGCTGTTTGGTGCCTGTTTTGTTCTAGGCCCATAGCTTAGCGTGCTGCAGCCTCGTGTTGTTGAAATGGTAGGCCCCTTTAGGCCTCCTTTTTAATTAACATGTTGGCACAGTTGTGTTTTTATCCTGTTTAAGGGCTGAACGCCACTTGTCACTGAGATTGTAGGCCCCTTAAGGCCTCTTTTTTAGTTTGGCTTGTTGGCAGGATGCTCGAGAAACCATACCACCATCGGCCACGCCCCATCGCTGACGGATAGGCCCTAAACAGGCCTGTTCATGATGTATGGTAGTGTTTTATGTATTCCCTCTTTGGAAAAATCTCTGAATACATGGCCCATTGGTTGGTATGGTTATGGTAGCCACTTGCTGATGCCACGTGTTTACTAAGGTAGGCCTACTTCGGCCTCCGGTGTAGCATGTGGAGCCATGTACTCCTCTCACTGTGAGAGTATTAGGGTGCTTTTACCAAGTACTTTTGAGTGGCTGGCCCCTCAGGGTGAATGTTGTGGTGAAACCTTACTGAGGTTTGGTTTAAACTACATCTGCCTCCTTGAGTCTGATTCCTACTCTAGTTGAGCTGAATAACCACCTAGCGCCTAGGGTGGATCTATCATGCTCCTAGAAATGGCCACTGGACTTACGCCCTATGTCTTAGAGGTTGCTAGGCCTTATGGGCCGCCCTTTTTGAACATACTGGTGTATGTTTGTGTATATTTCTCTTTGAGAATCATCTATATACACTTCCGGTTGGCCAGAGGCCCAGGTGATAAATCTAACCTCCTATGGTTCGGTTATTTATCGGTCTTGGTGCTTAAAAACACTACCACAAGCTGATGCCATGTGTCTGTTAAGGTTATAGGCCCATCCAGGCCTTCTTTAAATACGTGTTGGCGTATGTTGTACTCCTCTTGCTTTAAAGAGTAAAAAGGTGCTTTTACTGAGTACACTGCTCGTCGGATTGTGTTAGGTGGATTGTCATACATGCACATTTGCAGCCTCTTTCGCTGCCTTTGAAGTTGTCTGTCTGCCCCGGCAAGACAACTGTTCAGAGTGGCCCCTCCAGGCCACTTTCTGAATTTACTTCTGTTTCTTATATAGCTACTATCATGCTGTAGGCCCCTCTTCAGCCTCCATTATTATGTGCCCATTGCATGGTCTACCTGTTAGGTGAGCTTTGTACTTCCCTATTAGGGTTATGTTTGTAATAGTGCTTAGCTCCCTAAGCACTGAGTAGATCCTAGGATGAGCGGATTGTACTCCCCTCAATACGAGGGTTCATAGCACTCAGCTGAGTTCTGCTCTCCAGGATGCCTGTCTCTACGCGTGGGTCTGAGTTGCTCCTGCCTCTTTGCAGTCGCTCTTACCTGCTCTCTTCTATGAAGAATGCGTTATGGAGATTCTGTACTCAGACAGGGTTGGCCAAGACTAAGTTTGTCCTATAACAGACCAGGTCGGCCTCCCTGGTGGCATTGAGGGTGACTTCGTTCCCCTCTAGTGACTGGTCGGGGTTCCTTTCGGTTCCTTGACCACATTCCCTTAAAGAGACCACTTTATCTGCGGAAAAGTTGGTCTCAGATGCCTTTAGCGGTCTCGGTAGGCCTTTTTCCTCTGGAGGGCCTTCCGTAGGCTCAGCTTGGGCTGTTGGCCTTAGGGAATGCTGTCACTGACAGCCTGGTGTGACCTGAGGGGGAGTTGCTGCAGTTTCTCAGGAAACTGTTTTCTTGTCCCAGCCATTCTTTGGCATGCACTCTCCTCAAGCATGGCGGCGTGGGTATATCGTTCCCCATATGCGTCTCGAACGCAGAGTTGAGTTCCCTTTCGAAAGGGAACGTCTCAGGTTACGTATGTAACCATGGTTCCCTGAGAACAGGGAACAAGACTCTGCGTTTCCCTGCCATGCTTCGGGCTGCCTGCGGAACAGTCCCTCAAAGACGATTGATACTGACTGCTTCCCTAGGCGCTCTTTTATACTTCCGGGTCGCGCTATATGACGTCATAGGCTGTCGCCGGCCAATAGGATTGGAGTTTTTTGATAGTGGTTTTCGAACACCGGGTCATGAGTGACGTTCCACATATGCATCTCGAACGCAGAGTCTCGTTCCCTGTTCTCAGGGAACCATGGTTACATACGTAACCTGAGACGTTTTTGGCATTGAATTTTATGAAATTAGTCATTTAACTAAATTAAATGATTTTAGTGCCCCCTAATGGTTATTAGTGTACTGCAAACATTTGATATTTTCTCCTTGTGTGTGCCCCATAGTTCAGCAGGACAACAACAAAGGTCCACCACATACACCATGTTTGTTTTCTTCCATTTTTCTTTTCAAGACAAGCCATGATCAAAATTAATGCTAGAGATTGTTTTTGTTTGCTTGCTAGCTACTATTTCAATCCTGCATGTAATGCAGCTCACAGTCACCGAACATATCATGGATTGATGATGTAAAATTCTGGACAAGTCTTCTTGTATGTGTCCGTTTTTAATTCGTCTTGACTGCCGTACAGTCTGACGTGAATGACAACTGAGATCCTACAGTGTGACATGGCTTACAGCAAGAATCATGTTCGTACAGGCAACAGCCGTAAAGGACTGTTATAAATCGTACAGTGTGAACCCTGCTAAAAGGACAGTTTACCAAAAATTGAAAATTATCCCATAATTTACTCACCTCTATTTTCAGCTGAACACAATCAGAGTTATATTAAATAATTATTCCCAGTTTTGTAATGGCATTGAATAGTGCCCGAGTTTTTGAAGCTCCAAAAAGCATATCCATCCATCATACATGTAAAAGTAATCCATATGACTGCAGTGGGTTAATAAATGCAACGGCTGTATGCACATTCATAAAAGAGTCATGTTTTTTTATTTTTTATTACAGAATATAGTTCCAACTTCAGTAATATTTTATGATGTCCACTTGATGTCCAAACTGTTTTTTTACTAGCATGTCAGTTTGCATAGGAATTAAGTGTAAAACCTCTGCAAAAACCTCTAAGTCCATCTGACTTTTAAATTCTTTTAAATGAGCATTTTTATCCCCATGAGCATATTTATTCCCATGCACACTGAGTCGCCAACCTCTCTCCCTCATCCTGCACCTTTTTTTTTTTTAACAATAAATAAATTTAAATTTCAGAATGAGTGATTTGACATTTGCAGTACCTATGTTGTGGTGTCTTGTCTGACCATTGATCTGTTTGCTATAATGAAGACGAACAACTTGCTCACACTTTTTATAAGGAGGAAATTTCCCAATTTTAAATATTTAAATGTTTAGGACTTTTGCAATGTAAGAATGTACAGGGATACTCGTTCGGCAATAACTCATTAAAATAAGATGATTTCCTATTAATTCAATAGAATGTGTGGCAGCAATATGGCAGTGCTGTGACTTCACATATTACATATCCAAAGAAAGCAATAGAGCATCCTGCACATAAAAAAGTGACACCAAGAGGTCCTGACCAAGCGTCTATAATGTGATGAGTTGGGAGTGAGAACGTATTGCACAATCAGACAGAAAATGTACAGTGTTTAAATAAGGGAATTTATCTAAAACATAGATAAAACACAAATTTACCACTGAATTTAAGACGTTTTAGATGCTTTTAACAAAAGCTACTTACAGTGCAAGCCAAGAACTAAACCCATTATCATAGCAGCAGACATATGGAACCAATTTCCAGTGTAAATGATCATCTATGATTACATGATTTACCTTAAAACTGAGAGTCATGAAAGAATGCATACTGTTAAAAATGTAAATCAATACATTTAAAATTTTTCGCATAATGTAGCATCAACAGCGTTCTTTGCCAAGTGAGAAAATCTGAAACATAGCAAAATGTATGTAATTAAACCATTAGAAAGTTAGGTTTTAAACCTTTTTGAGCTTGTGAAACATTTACTCATAAACATTGTCATGACAACTATTTTAGCATGTCTTTCAGAAAAGTACAGAAAATAATTACATTTTACGTCTTTTTGGTGCACGTGAAACATTTTCTCTTGCTGCAAGACGTGAAATAAAAACTCTTTTGCGCACTGCTCTAATATTTAACCCATAGATTACAGGATTAAGAACAGGTGGGACTATAACTAATTCTAAAGCCAAAAAATGACGCAGACTCTCTGAAATGTCATTTGAACCATATCTGTTATACAGGAAATCAAACATCATAGCAAAAGTGAAATTAATCAGTGATAATATGTGTGGCAGACACGTTTGCCAGAATTTCCTTCTGTTTTCTAAAGATGCTTTACATGCAGAGATCAGTTTAATGTAGGATACAATGACAATAACTGCACAAATACAACATATGACACCAATGACATATCCATAGACATTATTAACAAAAGATGATTCACATGACAGTTTTACAACTGACCAGTTGTCACAATATAATTTATCAATGTGATTTTTACAAAATGGCCTCAAGTTTGATAACAGCACTGCTGTAACTGTGACGCAGTTGGGTACCATCCATGAAAACAGAATTAATTTCAAACAGGTGAATTTAGTTAATTTGGAATGATAGTCTAAAGGTTTGCATATGGCTACATATCTATCATAAGACATCACTGTTAATATTGTAAATTCACACAGTAAAGAGCTGTAAATAACAAAGGTCTGCAGAGCACACATGTGAGAGGAGATCACATATGAATCCAGTATTAAATCAGACAGAAATTTAGGGTAGAATCCTGAGGCTCCATAAACCCCATTAATACACAGATGACTTAAGAATATGTACATCGGTTCATGTAGAGATTTCTCTATTATAATTACAACGACAAGACAAATATTCATTGACAAAATAAGCAGATAGAGGTAAAGAAAACAAGTGAAATATAAGTGCCTATATGATTTTGAGTCTCTGGGCACCATAAGAGTCAGTTTCACAGCATAAGACATGTTATCCATCACGAAATGGGTGGTCTCAAATCACAGTCACAGTCAATGAATATCATAGTTCAGAAGAAGGCAAATAAACAGATCCACAGATGAAGAGCAGGGTGTTCCAACTGGAAAAGACAAGAGGTTGCTTGGCTTTATATTAAGTGATTTGTCACTTGGGAAATATGTAAAAGATGTACTAAAATGTCTTGAGATTAATTATTTACTCTTCAACAAAAAATTGCACTGAATTGCTGAAATGAACAAATAAATATGACCCTGGACCACAAAACCAGTCATAAGGGTCAATTTTTTCAATGAGATTTATACATCATCCGAAAGCTGAATAAATAAGCTTTCCATTGATTGTTGTTAGGATAGGACAATATTTGGCCGAGATATAACTACTTTAAAATCTGGAATCTGAGGGTGCAAAAAGAAAAAAAAAAAGAAAAAAAAATTGAAACATTGAGAAACGTCTCGGTTATGTATATAATCTTAGTTCCCTGAATAGGGAACGAGACGCTGCGTAATCGCTATGGGAACGCCTCTGCGTGATGTCGTCGTGAAGCACGTGTGAAATCTGTCCAATCGGGAGACAGTACGTTATAGGCGGGTGACGTCACTGACCAGGAACTATAAAACTAGCCCAAAAACACTCTCATTCAGCTTCTGAATACTGAAGCAAGATGCTTACGGGCATGCCGGGAGTATGGCAAGGCGACGCAGCGTCTCGTTCCCTATTCAGGGAACTAAGGTTATATACATAACCGAGACGTTCCCTTTCAAGGGAACTCGCGCTGCGTAATCGCTATGGGAACGAAATCCCAACGTCGCCATATGAGCAAGTGACCGTTCGTGTGAGGCCTCAGCGCTCAACTCACAGTAACACCTGCGCCCGATGGAGATACCGACAGGGCCTGAATGTCTCCAATTCTCTTGAGAGACGTAATAGCGAGCAGAAACACTGTCTTAAGTGTAAGAAACTTTTCTGGCACCTCTTCAATGGGCTCAAAGGGGGCCATAGAAAGGCCTTGTAATACAACGGCCAAATCCCAAGCCGGTACTCTCGTGCGGATCGCAGGTCTAAGCCTCAAAGTGCCACGGAGGAAACGAGAGATAAGTGGGTGTCTCCCCAAAGATACCCCACTTAAAGGAGCGTGGTAAGCAGCTAGGGCCGCCACGTACACCTTGAGTGTGGAGGGGGATAACCCTGAAGAAAATCTTTCCTGCAGGAACTCCAGTACTGCGCTAACCGGGCAGTTAACAGGATCCCACTGGTGATTTTCACACCAAGAAGTGAACAATGTCCACTTCAAGGAGTAGAGTTTCCTCGTGGAGGGAGCTCTGGATTGGAGAATGGCCTCAACAACCTCAGTTGAGAGACCAGAATCTGTGAGCTGTGCCCCCTCAGAGGCCATGCCCACAGTTTCCATAACTCCGGGCGGGGGTGCAGTATCAGACCGCCCGCCTGAGAGAGAAGGTCCCTGCTGATCGGAATCTCCATTGGAGACCCTCTCCAATGGGGAAAAGCGTACAGCGGTAGCCTCGGCCACGGCTGTACCATAGCATCCAGCCCAAGAGGTGCTGGGTTTTCCATCGAGAACCACAGTGGACAGTGAGTCGTCTCTCGAGACGCAAACAGATCCACCTGGGCTTCGCCGTAGTTCTCCCATAGAAGCTTCACTATCTCTGGGTGAAGTCTCCATTCCCCGGGCCTCGGCCCCTGCCTCGACAGGATGTCTGCTCCCACATTGAGGTACTCTGGGATGTATACTGCTCTGAGGGAGAGCAGTTTCCCTTGGGACCACAGGAGGATCTGATTTGCCAGTTTGTAAAGCGGGCGTGATCTCAGACCCCCCTGGTGATTTAAATAGGAGACCACCGATGTGTTGTCTGATCGAACTAACGCATGATGATTCCTGAGGTCTGGAAGGAAATATTTCAGAGCTAGAAATACCGCCAACATCTCCAGGCAATTTATGTGCCATGAACGATGATGGTCCTGCCAGAGACCTCGAGTTGAGCGACCACTCATGATCGCCCCCCAGCCCGTGAGGGATGCATCCGTCGTTAGCGTGACGCGACGACTGAGAGCCCCCAGCACAGGTCCCTGGGACAGAAACCAAGGTTGCTTCCATATGACTAGAGCACGTAAGCATCGCCGCGTGACTCTGATCAAACGAAAAAGATTCCCCCTCGGTGAGAACCCCTTGGTTTTGAGCCACCACTGCAGTGGTCTCATGTTCAGCAGGCCAAAGGGAATCACGTTGGACGCTGCTGCCATACGACCTAACAGTCTCTGGAACTGTTTGACAGTGAGTGACTGGCCTAGCTTTATGTCTGAAACTGTTGAGAGAATCGATGTTATGCGGGCCGGAGATAGACGGGCGCGCATAATCACCGAATCCCACACCATGCCTAGATAAGTGGTCCTCTGAGCTGGAGAAAGCACACTTTGCTTTGCGTTCATTCTCAACCCCAACCTTCTCATTTGAGTGAGAACAACATCTCGATGTTGAACCGCCATCTGCTCTGTATGAGCCAGAATCAACCAATCATCTATGTGTTTTAGAATGCGGATGCCCTGCATACGCAAGGGCGTCAGAGCCGCATCTACACATTTGGTGAAGGTGCGAGGTGACAATGCTAGACCGAAAGGAAGAACCCTGTATTGGAATGCTTCGCCCCCAAAAGCAAACCTTAGGAACTTCCTGTGTTGTGGGAGGATTGATACATGGAAGTATGCGTCCTTTAGATCTATCGTGACAAACCAGTCCTCGGATCTGATTTGTGACACGATATGTTTGACTGTCAGCATTTTGAACTTGAGCTTCGCTACTGTTTGATTTAACTGACGTAGGTCTAAAATCGGACGCAATCCCCCGTCTTTCTTTGGCACAATAAAATAGCGGCTGTAAAACCCTGACTCCCTGCTGGGAGGAGGAACCCTTTCTATAGCCTCCTTTCGCAAGAGAGTCTCTACTTCTTGTGCCATCACCAGAGCCTGCTCGGGGCCCACCACGGTGGGCAGGATCCCGTTGAATCGGGGTGGGCGTGTTCTGAACTGAATCGCATACCCCTTTTCTATCGTATGCAGGACCCATTGAGATACTTTTGACAGATTTTTCCACTCTGACAAAAAATCTACTAAGGGAACCAGTCTCTCGAGACTGGCCTCTGGTGGAATATGGGCAGCCAGCACAGTGCCCTGAAGTGGAGCCCCGGCAGGGAACAACTGGACTGGCTGCAGAGAGAACGCGCCACCCTCGGGTGATGCGCGAGGAACTACTGCGCCCCGGCATACCGGCGGGGTTGGCAGAGCTCCCCCCTGAGGGCACCGAAGACAAACAGGCATCACAGAGAGAGGTGAACGCTGTTTGCCTCCTGCTGGCGTCAGGATTTCTTTGCCGAAGCCCTCTTAGCTGCAATGACAGCCCTCAGATCTGTCTTGCTCTTAGAGGGCTTCGGCTGAGAGCGTTGCCCCGACTCCCAGCTCCTCGGAGGGGGAGTACGGGTAGCAACGCTCTGCTTCTGGTGTTGCCTGTATTGGTGCGAGGAGCTCGTACTCGGCTTCGGCTGCTCCCGCCCAGCAGCCGAAGGGATTTGGGCGCAACGAGGAAGAAACTGCTGCATAGCAGCAGCCTGCTTCCTCGTCTCTTGAAACCTCTCGGTGACAGTGGAAACAGCGTCACCAAAGAGGCCAGATGGATTCAGTGGGGCATCCAAGAGAAACGTCTTATCACGGTCCTTAATGTCAGACAGATTTAGCCAGAGATGGTGCTCCGTAGCCACCAGGGCTGCCATAGACTGGCCGATTGACTTGGCCGTCTCCTTGGTGGCACGGAGCGCTAAATCTGCTGACTGACGCAACTCCTGGATGAAGTCAGCCCCCACTTCCTCACTATCGCCCAAATCCTTCAGCAGGTCAGCTTGGTATGCTTGCAAGATGGCCATAGTATGCAAGCACGCCGCAGCTTGACCTGCTGCCGAGTACGCTTTGCCCACCAGCGCTGAAGTGGTCTTCAACGGCTTAGTGGGCAACGTCGGGGCTTTAAGGGACGATGCCGCCTGCGGAGAGAGATGGCTCGCAATAGACTCTTCCGCTCTTGGCATCGCCCCATAACCGTGTCTTCTCATACCAGCCACATTGCTGTAAGTGGAAGTATGAGGGTTGAAGACACGGTAGGAAACCGGTTTCTTCCACGATCTCGACACCTCAGTGTGGAGATCGGGAAAAAACGGCAGCGCCCGACGTGGAGGTTGAGCAGACCTAGATGGTAAAAAGCGTTCATCAAGTTTACTTCTAGTCTGCTGCTCTTGCTTCTCGGCTGGCCAGTCGATGTTGAGCCTGGCAACAGCGTGAGTAAGCACCTCCATGAGCTCCTCGCTCGCAGGAGAGAGAAGTGGCGAGTCTTCAGATTCTCCTGTTGTCACGCTAACAACATCCAGTTCCTCAGAACTGGAAGCCATTAACGTGACTATGTCGGCCGGAGCGGAAGAAACCGCAACGCGTGCTTCCTGCCTCCGAATCGACACGCTGGATGCAGCAGGTGAGGGCAGAGAAAGGGCTGGGCCCGTCTCCAACCCCGCTGCTACATCCATTTGCGAACCCCAGGACATAAGACGCCGCTCTGCCTCAGCAGAAGCGGGACCCGAGCCCTGGGGAGCGCGAACCGAGCCACTGTCCTCGAACACTGTCCTCGGCGGGAGCGCAGCGTTCTCAGCGGCAGCTGTTCACAATGCACACAGGCAGCCCCCTCGAGAGCTGCCTGGGCATGCTGCGCTCCCAAACAAACAACACAAAGATCGTGTGTATCCCCGCTCGTAATGAAACGAGGGCAGGGATGAACACACTTTCTAAAATGCTGCTGTTCGCTGTTCGAATGAAAGATCGTAGACAGACAACAATAAATAAGACAGACAAGGTACACGTAGCGCTTGCTGAAGACACAGAAGCTGAATGAGAGTGTTTTTGGGCTAGTTTTATAGTTCCTGGTCAGTGACGTCACCCGCCTATGACGTACTGTCTCCCGATTGGACAGATTTCACACGTGCTTCACGACGACATCACGCAGAGGCGTTCCCATAGCGATTACGCAGCGCGAGTTCCCTTGAAAGGGAACTCACCTTTAAAGTTGTCCAAATGAAGTCCTTACCAATGCATATCCACTCACAAAAATAAATTTACAAAATATCTTCATGTCAGGAATATGTGTGTTTTTGGATTTGTCTTCTGTGTTTTCAGTTTGACTAACCCCCAGTTTCACAGACAAGGTTGAGTTGTGACGTTTGTACCTGAAAAAAAAGTGTATTAATCTTGAAGTTTTTTTGTAAGTTCTTACCGTTCTGTGCTCTGAGGGAGATTTCCAAGCACTCATGGCTGAATCACTTGTAAAGTTTATATAACAGATGGGATGGGTTTATCAGCCCTTTGATAATTAGGGCGTTCATGCGTTTAGACTGCAAATAATATACAAAAGGTGATGTCACTCCTTTATTGTTGTCTTGCTATAGCTTTTTGTTAAATTGCTGATATTTCTTACATCTAAGTCCCTTTAGAAAAAAGCACCTGCTTCAATTAAATATTTTTAATGCAGTATAGTGATTTTATTGACTGTTTAATAAGCAATCATGTCACCATGAATTAATTAAAAAATAAATATTCCATGGCAGAGACAACTAGAGACAACTAATTTGTTCCCTAGATTTACTAAATTGTGCACGATTTATTAATTCGTTCCCTCGATTTACTAAATAGTGCGCATGATTTACTAATTCCTTCCCTCTTTTTACTAAATTGTGCGCACAATTTACGAATTTGTTCCCTCGATTTACTAAATTGTGTGCATGATTTACTAATTTGTTCCTTCTATTTACTAAATTGTGTGCATGATTTACTAATTTGTTCCCTCGATTTACTAAAACATGCGGATGATTTACTATTTGTTCCCTCGGTTTATAAATCATGCGCATGATTTATAAATTGAGGAAATGAAATGGTAAAACGAGCACACGTTTTAGTAAATCTAAGGAACTGCGCACGATTTAACCTACTATTTTTTCCTGCTGTCATGTCCAGGGCTCCGTAGATTTAGATTCAATTTGATTCATTATTGATGCATTTGGATATACAAGGATATTGTCAGGATTATGTTTTGTTTATTGTGGTGTTCTGTTTCTGACCCAGGGCCTTATCATACACCCGGCGCAATGCGACGCCAGGTGTGACGCAAGTGTTTTTTGCTAGTTTCAGCCCGACGCAGTTATCATTTTCACGTCCAGCGCCCATGTTGTTTAAATAGCAAATGCACTCGTGCCCATTTGTACGCCCATGGGGGTGCTGGTCTGAAAACGAGGTGTTCAGGCACATTGTTGGCGTGTTGCTATTTTGAGGCAACTGAAAACGACTGCGCCATTGACCAAAAAAAAAAAAAAAACTGTTCTAAAGTGAATGATGCAGTATTTTTGGCGCGTTAGTTCCACTATGTAAATAGCAATCCGCCATGGTGCAAGCGCGCCTGGCTTTTGAAGGGAATGGGAGATGACAGTCTGATTGGTTTATTGCATGTTACGCCCAAAACACACCCATGACTCATTATGAGAATAGGTACAACTCTTTTAGACATGCGCCAACCATCGTTGTTAAACTAGCAAAAGTGAATTTTGGACTAAGTGCACCTAAGCCATGCGCTTCAAACTATGGGCTTACATCGTTAAAATAGGGCCTCCAGTTTCCAAGTGTGTTCCAGTTTGTTCCCTGAATCACTGATTTTGTTCACCTGTTGTTAACTGGTTAGTTCTTCTTGTTATTTAAGCCCTGTGTCTCATCAGTTCCTTTTTCCAGTATTATTTGTGTATTGTAGTTGAAAGTTATCTTGTAGTTATTCTTCTCTTCTCTTCTACATGTTAATTTTTCTGAAGGAAAAATCTTTCTCAAGTAATGTTGTAAACTAGGGAACCCTGTCAGCTAGAACATTATTATTAAAGGGTAAAACTAACACCTGATTTGTGTACAGTATAATACAGTGCTTTTTCTTTCTTTCTTTTTTTTTTTTTTTGCAAAATGCTCTTCTCTAGAGCACATTTTTCTTGCTAACTTCAGAGTTTATGGACACTATGGCTTTTCTGAGGTAAATTTGTGTCATATTGTTTACAAGCTGTTTTATTGAGGTCTTTCCGTATTTGAAACACTGATTAAGCAATTACATGAGGCATGATACATTTCAGTAATTTGTACTGGTTCTTCCAATGTTCATTCATGTTTATTTTGTGCTGTAACTAGTAGTAAAGAGATGATCAGTTCACATACGTCTCCACTTCACTTGAACTGAGGAGCAAGCAATCTGTCACTGCAACTGGGTTCAAAGAAAAAAATTAAGTTTTTGGCATTGAATTCCATGAAATTAGTCATTTAACTAAATTAAATGATTTTAGTGCCCCCTAATGGTTATTAGTGTACTGCAAACATTTGATATTTTCTCCTTGTGTGCGCCCCATAGTTCAGCAGGACAACAACAAAGGTTCTCCACATACACCATGTTTGTTTTCTTCCATTTTTCTTTTCAAGACAAGCCATGATCAAAATTAATGCTAGAGATTTTGTTTGCTTGCTAGCTACTATTTCAATCCTGCATGTAATGCAGCTCACAGTCACCGAACATATCATGGATTGATGATGTAAAATTCTGGACAAGTGTTCTTGTATGTGTCCGTTTTTAATTCGTCTCGACTGCCGTACAGTCTGACGTGAATGACAACTGAGATCCTACAGTGTGACATGGCTTACAGCAGGGATTATGTTCGTACAGGCAACAGCCGTAAAGGACTGTTATAAATCGTACAGTGTGAACCCTGCTAAAAGGACAGTTTACCAAAAATTGAAAATTATCCCATAATTTACTCACCTCTATTTTCAGCCGAACACAATCAGAGTTATATTAAATAATTATTCCCAGTTTTGTAATGGCATTGAATACTGCCCGAGTTTTTGAAGCTCCAAAAAGCACATCCATCCATCATACATGTAAAAGTAATCCATATGAATGCAGTGGGTTAATAAATGCAACAGCTGTACGCACATTCATAGAAGAGTCATTTTTTTTTTTTTTTTTTTTTTTTACAGTGTATAGTTCCAACTTCAGTAATATTTTATGATGTCCACTTGATGTCCAAACTGTTTTTTTACTAGCATGTCAGTTTGCATAGGAATTAAGTGTAAAACCTCTGCAAAAACCTCTAAGTCCATCTGACTTTTAAATTCTTTTAAATGAGCATTTTTATCCCCATGAGCATATTTATTCCCATACATGCTGAGTTGCCAACCTCTCTCCCTCATCCTGCACCTTTTTTTTTTTTAAATTTTTTTAACAATAAATAAATCTGTATTCAGATTTCAGAATGAGCGATTTGACATTTGCAGTACCTATGTTGTGGTGTCTTGTCTGACCATTGATCTGTTTGCTATAATGAAGACGAACAACTTGCTCACACTTTTTATAAGGAGGAAATTTCCCAACTTTAAATATTTAAATGTTTAGGACTTTTGCAATGTAAGAATGTACAGGGATACTCGTTCGGCAATAACTCATTAAAATAAGATGATTTTCTATTAATTCAATAGAATGTGTGGCAGCAATATGGCAGTGCTGTGACTTCACATATTACATATCCAAAGAAAGCAATAGAGCATCCTGCACATAAAAAAGTGACACCAAGAGGTCCTGACCAAGCGTCTATAATGTGATGAGTTGGGAGTGAGAACGTATTGCACAATCAGACAGAAAATGTACAGTGTTTAAATAAGGGAATTTATCTAAAACATAGATAAAACACAAATTTACCATTGAATTTAAGACATTTTAGATGCTTTTAACAAAAGCTACTTACAGTGCAAGCCAAGAACTAAACCCATTATCATAGCAGCAGACATATGGAACCAATTTCCAGTGTAAATGATCATCTATGATCACATGATTTACCTTAAAACTGAGAGTCATGAAAGAATGCATACTGTTAAAAATGTAAATCAATACATTTAACATTTTCCGCATTATGTAGCATCAACAGCGTTCTTTGCCAAGTGAGAAAATCTGAAACACAGCAAAAATGTATGCATGTAATTAAACCATTAGAAAGTTAGGCTTTAAACCTTTTTGAGCTTGTGAAACATTTACTCATAAACATTGTCATGACAACTATTTTAGCATGTCTTTCAGAAAAGTACAGAAAATAATTACATTTTACGTCTTTTTGGTGCACGTGAAACATTTTCTCTTGCTGCAAGACGTGAAATAAAAACTCTTTTGCGCACTGCTCTAATATTTAACCCATAGATTACAGGATTAAATACAGGTGGGACTATAACTAATTCTAAAGCGAAAAAATGACGCAGACTCTCTGAAATGTCATTTGAACCATATCTGTTATACAGGAAATCAAACATCATAGCAAAAGTGAAATTAATCAGTGATAATATGTGTGGCAGACACGTTTGCCAGAATTTCCTTCTGTTTTCTAAAGATGCTTTACATGCAGAGATCAGTTTAATGTAGGATACAATGACAATAACTGCACAAATACAACATATGACACAAATGACATATCCATAGACATTATTAACAAAAGATGATTCACATGACAGTTTTACAACTGACCAGTTGTCACAATATAATTTATCAATGTGATTTTTACAAAATGGCCTCAAGTTTGATAACAGCACTGCTGTAACTGTGACGCAGTTGGGTACCATCCATGAAAACAGAATTAATTTCAAACAGGTGAATTTAGTTAATTTGGAATGATAGTCTAAAGGTTTGCATATGGCTACATATCTATCATAAGACATCACTGTTAATATTGTAAACTCACACAGTAAAGAGCTGTAAATAACAAAGGTCTGCAGAGCACACATGTGAGAGGAGATCACATATGAATCCAGTATTAAATCAGACAGAAATTTAGGGTAGAATCCTGAGGCTCCATAAACCCCATTAATACACAGATGACTTAAGAATATGTACATCGGTTCATGTAGAGATTTCTCTATTATAATTACAACGACAAGACAAATATTAATTGACAAAATAAGCAGATAGAGGTAAAGAAAACAAGTGAAATATAAGTGCCTATATGATTTTGAGTCTCTGGGCACCATAAGAGTCAGTTTCACAGCATAAGACATGTTATCCATCACGAAATGGGTGGTCTCAAATCACAGTCACAGTCAATGAATATCATAGTTCAGAAGAAGGCAAATAAACAGATCCACAGATGAAGAGCAGGGTGTTCCCAACTGGAAAAGACAAGAGGTTGCTTGGCTTTATATTAAGTGATTTGTAACTTGGGAAATATGTAAAAGATGTACTAAAATGTCTTGAGATTAAATATTTACTCTTCAACAAAAAATTGCACTGAATTGCTGAAATGAACAAATAAATATGACCCTGGACCACAAAACCAGTCATGAGGGTCAATTTTTTTTAAATTGAGATTTATACATCATCCGAAAGCTGAATAAATAAGCTTTCCATTGATTGTTGTTAGGATAGGACAATATTTGGCCAAGATACAACTACTTTAAAATCTGGAATCTGAGGGTGCAAAAAGAAAAAAAAAGAAAAAGAAAAAAGAAATATTGAGAAACTCGCCTTTAAAGTTGTCCAAATGAAGTCCTTACCAATGCATATCCACTCACAAAAATAAATGTACAAAATATCTTCATGTCAGGAATTTGTGTGTTTTTGGATTTGTCTTCTGTGTTTTCAGTTTGACTAACCCCCGGTTTCACAGACAAGGCTTAAGCTAGTCCCAGACTAAAATGCATGTTTGATCTGTTTTAACTGAAAGAAACTTTTAATGACTTATCTTAAAATATGTCACTGCCATTGTTTTGTCTCAAGATGGACACCAATAATGTTTTTTTGTAGTATACATTTAAAAAAGCTACTAAAATATATCCTAATTGAACTAAGGCCTAATCCTGGCTTAGGCCAAGCCCTGTCTGTGAAACCGGGCCCTAGTTTTTCTCATGTGTTTCACCTGTCCCTTGTCTATCACCTCATTAATCATCTCATTTGCTCATTAGTTGCCTGTGTATATAAGCCTTCAGTTTGAGTCTAGTCTTTGTCCTGTATTGATGTTGTTTAGGTCTAGGTTAGAGTGTGCTAGTATTTGCCTGTATGTTCCTGTCATGCTTTTTGAAGTAAATATTATTGGATTTGAATTCTTCTTCATCGTGTGCATCGCTTCAGCCACTTAACTTGTGACAGAATACAAGACCACAAAAAAAGAAACTAAGATGGGCATTCTCCTCACCCCAGCTAACCCTGCTGATCCCCAGCTAAGATGGCCGCCCTTCCAGAGCCTTGTCCCAAGATGGCTGCCATTCCAGAGCCTCGTCCGAAGATGGCTGCCATTCCAGAGCTTCGTCCTAAAATGGCCACCAGTCAAGAATTTCGCCTTAAGATGGCCGCTGCCACACCTGAACCCTCGGTCAAGATGGCCGCCGCCACGCCTGAGCCCTTGGTCAAGATGGCCGCCGCATCTGAGCCCTCAGCCAAAACAGCCCATCCTACTGCCTTCCTCTTCCCGAGTACAGAGGCGACTCCCTTCCTCACCCTGAGTCCAGAGTTGGCTCCAGTCCCAGAATCCATTCCAACCCCTGAGTCTTCAGAGAGCGCAGCGCTGGTCATTATGGCCAAATCACCTGTCCCTTGTCCATCACCTCATTAATCATCTCATTTGCTCATTAGTTGCCTGTGTATATAAGCCTTCAGTTTGAGTCTAGTCTTTGTCCTGTATTGATGTTGTTTAGGTCTAGGTTAGAGTGTGCTAGTATTTGCCTGTATGTTCCTGTCATGCTTTTTGAAGTAAATATTATTGGATTGAATTCTTCTTCGCTGTGTGCATCTCTTCAGCCACTTAACTTCCACTTCATGGAACATGATCTTTGCTTAATATCCTAATGATTTTTGGCATAAAAGAAAAATTTATAATTGACCCATACAATGTATTGTTGGCTACTGCTACAAATATACCCATGACTGGTTTTGTGGTCCTGGGTCACAAATGATTAAATTATTTTGTTCTTTAAGTCTTTCTTTTTTCTATAAAGGTTGCTATAGTAATATATACTTAACATTATTCATTTCAGTGATTTTTTTTTTTTTTTTTTTTTTCTAATTCTCTTTACTTACCTTCTAGTTTCAAAAACTACATAAAAGCACACAGTAACAAATTCAAAGATGATTATACTAAAATAAAAATTTAATTAAATTACTTGCATATTGAAATATTTAACACTGAATTGCTATGCCACTGCTTTAAGGTTCTTCTAAAATGTGTCGTTTGGTAATCAAAGTATTTATGTCAGGTGTTTCAATGGAGTTGAATCTTAATTCTCATCTATAGACTTACCTCCCTTGTCTTTAATTAGTGGGAGTCATTCCAAAGAAAAGTTGTCTTCATCAATTTGAAATAACTTGCTTGGTCACTTTGATCATGCAGGGTATTTTTTAACCAACAGCCAAACAGCCATTTAGGCAATAAGTGTTATTGTTGCAGGCATGGAGTTCAGTTGTAGCTAATGCAGCCTTGTAAAACCTTGCAATTAGTGTAGCTATCTACTGCTGGTTAATATAATAAGTGAAAGTGACATGTGAAGGCCAAGTATAGTAACCCATACTTGGAAATTATCCTCTGCATTTAACCCATCCAAGTTAGTGCACACACATTAGGAGCAGAGTAGTGAGTAGTGAACACACACACACACACACACACACTGCAAACCGTGACACACACCCAGAGCAGTGAGCAGCCATTCGGTGCCTTGGTCAAGGGCACCTCAGTCATTTCTTACCGGTACTGGAATCGAACCAGCAACCTTTGAGTTACCAGTCAGACTCGGTAACCATTAGGTCACGACTGCTCCCAAGTTGCATTCTTTATCCTGTCTAAGCAAAGACTAAATGGAATTTTGAGGCAACCATCCTACTGCTAAATTATTGCACATGTGCATTATTACTTTTGGGTTGGGATAGTTCACCAAAAAATGAAAAATCTGTCATCATTTACCTCATGTTACAAACCTATGCATTTTTTTTTCTTCTTTGGAATATAAAAGAAGATATTTTGAAGAATGTTGGTAACCAAACAATTTCTGTTGCCTTTGACTTCCATTGTATAGACAAAAAAATACAGTGTTGTAATATGATTGTACAACTTGAGGTATGTGAATCAATGCAATTGACGACATGCTTATGCTGGGTGTTCATTAGATTCAAAACGTTTCACAGTTTGTACATATATCACACCAGAAATATGCTTTTTAAAAAGTTTGTCACTATTCATTAATAAAGCCAAATTGTATGTATTTATTTATTTTGCATGTATCAGTTTTTACATAATTAAGTTGTGGACCTTTTGTGAAACATTTTCTCTTGCTGCAACACATGAAATAAAAACTCTTTTCCGCACTGCTCTAATATTTAATCCATAGATTAGAGGACTAAAAACAGGTGGGACTATAACTAATTCTAGGCCCAAAAAATTACGCAGACTCTCTGGAATATCATTTGCACCATATCGGTTATACATGAAATCAAAAAGGAAAGCAAAAGTGAAATTAATCAGTGTAAATAGGTGTGGCAGACATGTTTGCCAGAATTTCCTTCTGTTTTCTAAAGATGCTTTACACGCAGAGATCAGTTTTACGTAGGACACTATGATGAAAACTATAAAGCAAACAAATGTGACTGCAATGGCATATCCAAAGACATTATTTACAAAAGATGACACACAAGACAGTTTTACAATTGACCAGTTGTCACAATATAATTTGTCAATATGATATCTACAAATAGACCTCAAGTTTGCTAACAGGGCGGCTATAACACAAAAGAAATTGGGAACAATCCATGAAAACAGAATTAATTTCACACACGTGTTTTTAGTTAATTTGGAATGATAGTCTAAAGGTTTACATATGGCTACATATCTATCATAAGACATCACTGTTAATATTGTGATCTCAGAAAGTAAAGAGCTGTAGATAACATAGGTTTGCAGAGCACACATATGAAAGGAGATCACATATGAATCCAATATTAAATCAGACAGCATTTTAGGGTAGAATCCTGTGGCTCCATAAATCCCATTTATAAACAAATGACTTAAGAATATGTACATCGGTTCATGAAGTGCTTTCTCCATGAAAATGACCCCAACAAGAAGAATATTTATAGACAATATAAAGAGATATAAGGCAAGAAAACAAATAAAATATACATGCCTATATGATTTAGTTTCTTTTGGCACCATAAGGGTCAGTATCACAGGATAAGACATGTTCTCCATCATGGCAAGGTCATGGATAGTCCTTAACAAATATCATGTAGTACAACCTAACACAAGACAATATTAGTCAATGGTCAGTAAATGCATAACTAAAGCAGACATTTCAATTACTATTGTTGCCTAAGGAAATAAAGCAGTCTGGAAAAAAAGGAAAATGTACACACAATTTCCACAGATGTGTTTGCAACTGAAAGTGATGAGGTCTAGCTTGGTTTTATATTCAGTGATTTCTCATTAGGGAAATCTCTAAGAGATATTCTAAAATTTCCTGGGATTAATTATGCGCTCAAGGACAACACTTTGCAAATGACTTGATTTGTTAATAATAAAATAAAGGTTAAATTTAGTAACAATTCCTGCAAACAGCCCCACATTTAATATTTAAAGCATTTTTTTTTTTTTTGTAATTTTACTAAATGAAACCATGCTTCTCGCTTGTAGCTCTCAAAAATTATCATTTTATTTCATTTGATTTGATATAAGGGCCATAATTGGTGAAAACTGTTGTCCCACAACCAAAAAAAAAAAAATTAAAAAACATTTAAGTTTTTGCATTTTAGATGTTTACTAAGATCCTTAATATTTAAAATATCAGTAAACTTAATATATATATAATCATCATCATTTATTTGGTACTTCCTATACCAAACCCTAATCCCTAAATTTCAACTTGTGAAAATGAAACTTAAATAATTTTTGCAATTTTTTCCATTGTTGTTTTTAAAAATATATTTTTGATTTTGTTTTTTTAAAGTGAAGTTTAAAAAATATTTATTTTAGATTTTATTTTTAAATCATGAAACTTTATGAAAAAAAAAAAAAATGTGTCCTGCATTTTAATGTCACTATACCGAAACAGTGTGTTTTAGTGTGTTTCTGCAATTAAGCATGTGTTTAATCAGTGGGAGTCATTCCAAAGAAAAGAAGTTGTCTTCAACAATTTGAAATAACTTGCTTGTTCTTTGATTTTTTGGAGACGTCATTATGATCATGCAGGGTATTTTTAACCAACAGCCAAACAGCCATTTAGGCAATAGGCATTATTGTTGCAGGCATGGCGCTCAGTTGTAGCTAATGCAGCCTTGTAAAACCTTGCAATTAGTGTAGCTATCTACTGCTGGTTAATACAATACGTGAAAGTAAAAGTGAAAGTGACATGTGAAGGCCAAGTATAGTAACCCATACTCGGAAATTGTCCCTCTGTATTTAACCCATCCAAGTTACTGCACACACATTAGGAGCAGAGTAGTGAGTAGTGAACACACACACACACACACACACACACTGCAAACCGTGACACACACCCAGAGCAGTGGGCAGCCATTTTGCGGTGGTGCCCAGGGAGCGATTGGGGGTTAGGTCAAGGGCACCTCAGTCATTTCCTGCTGGTACTGGAATCGACCAGCAACCTTTGGGTTACCAGTCAGACTCGGTAACCATTAGGTCACGACTGCTCCCACAGAGCAGTAATAATGGCCTCAATAAACTGGCATTCTGAACTTGTCTTGTCTTGTTTTTTATATAGCACCATTTAAAACACAACTGAGGTTGAACCAAAGTGCTTTACATAAAAAGTAGAAGAATGGAAAACAAACATCGACAACATAAAACACCACATCTAATCATTGTATGCTACCAACATTAGATGCACTTTTAACAGTTTCTTGAAGATTGACAGTGATTTGGCAGACTTGATCGGAAGGGGCAACTCATTCCAAAGTCTTGGCCCTATCACAGCGAAGGCCCGATTGCCTTTATAAAGGCGGTTTGTTCTAGGCACTACAAGTAATTTTTGATTCTCTGATCGTAGTGTTCTGGGAGGATTACATGAACTTGCATTCTTTATCCTGTCTAAGCAAAGACTAAAAAGAATTTTGAGGCAACCATCCTACTGCTAAATTATTGCACATGTGCATTATTACTTTTGGGTTGCTTAAAGGGATAGTTCACCAAAAAATGAAAAATCTGTCATCATTTACCTCATGTTACAAACCTATGCATTTTTTTCTTCTGTGGAACATAAAATAAGATATTTTGAAGAATGTTGGTAACCAAACAATTTCTGTTCCCTTTGACTTCCATTGTATAGACAGAAAAATACAGTGTTGTAATATGATTGTACAACCTGACGTTTTTGAATCAAAGCAATTGACAACATGCTTAGGCTGGGTGTTCATTAGATTCAAAACTTTTTTTTTCTTCTTATTTTATTTTTTTACAGATTGTACATACATAAAACCAGAAATATGCTTGTTAAAAACATACTCTTAAAGTTTGACACTGTTCATTTATAAAGCCCAACTTTTTTTATTTTTTTTGCATTTATCAGTTTTTGTACATAATTAAGTTGTGGACCTTTTGTGAAGAATTAACTCTTGCTGCAACACATGAAATAAAAACTCTTTTCCGCACTGCCCTAATATTTAATCCATAGATTAGAGGACTAAAAACAGGTGGGACTACAACCAGTTCTAAGGCCAAAAAATTACGCAGACTCTCTGGAATATCATTTGCACCATATCGGTTATACATGAAATCAAAAAGGAAAGCAAAAGTGAAATTAATCAGTGTAAATAGGTGTGGCAGACATGTTTGCCAGAATTTCCTTCTGTTTTCTAAAGATGCTTTACACGCAGAGATCAGTTTTACATAGGACACTATGATGAAAACTATAAAGCTAACAAATGTGACTGCAATGGCATATCCAAAGACATTATTTACAAAAGATGATGCACAAGACAATTTTACAATTGACCAGTTGTCACAATATAATTTGTCAATGTGATATCTACAAATAGACCTCAAGCTTGCTAACAGGACGGCTATAACAGCAAAGAAGTTGGGAACAATCCATGAAAACAGAATTAATTTCACACAGGTGTTTTTAGTTAATTTGGAATGATAGTCTAAAGGTTTACATATGGCTACATATCTATCATAAGACATCACTGTTAATATTGTGATCTCAGAAAGTAAAGAGCTGTAGATAACATAGGTTTGCAGAGCACACATATGAAAGGAGATCACATATGAATCCAATATTAAATCAGACAGCATTTTAGGGTAGAATCCTGTGGCTCCATAAACCCCATTTATACACAAATGACTTAAGAATATGTACATCGGTTCATGAAGTGCTTTCTCCATGAAAATGACCCCAACAAGAAGAATATTTATAGACAATATAAAGAGATATAAGGCAAGAAAACAAATAAAATATACATGCCTATATGATTTAGTTTCTTTTGGCACCATAAGGGTCAGTATCACAGGATAAGACATGTTCTCCATCATGGCAAGGTCATGGATAGTCCTTAACAAATATCATGTAGTACAACCTAACACAAGACAATATTAGTCAATGGTCAGTAAATGCATAACTAAAGCAGACATTTCATTAGGCTTCAATTACTATTGTTGCCTAAGGAAATAAAGCAGTCTGAAAAAAAGGAAAATGTACACACAATTTCCACAGATGTGTTTGCAACTGAAAGTGATGAGGTCTAGATTGGTTTTATATTTAGTGATTTCTCATTAGGGAAATCTCTAAGAGATATTCTAAAATTTCTTGGGATTAATTATGCGCTCAAGGACAACACTTTGCAAATGACTTGATTTGTTAATAATAAAACAAAGGTCAAATTTAGTAACAATACCTGTGCCAACAACCCCACATTTAATAGGCTGGGTAGATATTTAAAGCATTTATTTATTTATTTTAATTTTACTAAATGAAACCATGCTTCTCGCTTGTAGCTCTCAAAAAATATAATTTTATTTCATTTGATTTGATATAAGGGCCATTCTACAGAATTGGAGAAAACTGCTGGCCCACAACCAAAAAACACATTTAAAAAGCATTTAAGTATTCAAATTTTAGATGTTTACTAAAATCCTTCTATTATCTATTGAATCCCACAATAATACTTAAAATATCAGTAAGCTTAATATATATAAAATCATAATTTATTGGGTACTTTCATTTGGGAGGTGGCTGTCCCAAACCCTAACCATTTCAACTTGTAAAAATGATACTTAGCCTAAATAATTTTAAAAATGATACTTACATTTTTTCCATTGTTGTTTTTAAAAATATATTTATGATTTTTTTTTTAAAGTGAAGTTTAAAAAAATATTTATTTTAGATTTTATTTTTAAATCATGAAACTTTATGTAAAAAAAAAAAAAGAAAAAAAAAAAGAAAAGAAAAAAAAAATGTGTCCTGCATTTTCATGTCACTACCGAAACTACCGTCACTACCGAAACCATTGGCTGAGACTGATTTTAACCACACCCCTACATTTTTAATCAGGAAACATTCCCGTGTCCCTCTCTCTCTAGCCTCTCTTTCATAGCAGATAGGTACCATAATTTTGAGTTAAATGCGTTCAAATGTCTGAAAATCTGTGAGTAACTTTATGGAACGTCACTACCAAACACCGTTTTTCTGCAATTAAAGCTGCTGTCCGTAAGTTTTGTCGCCATCTCTGTTTAAAACCTGCAATTGCAGTTTTATGCGGAATTATTATCTTTACGTGCGTTGTGCATCGGCACGACTCCTCAGCGCAGATGAATCTAATGTTTGCTGTCAGTCACCACACCGGTGTGGATACAGTACTTCGGAATCACAGATTGTAGTCTTTAAGTATGACCAAAGTAGGAATTTTCACCGGAAAACAAACAAGTAAGTAACATGTCTGCCACTTTTGTTCTGACCAACTAAGGGAAAAAGCATTAGGGCCTACAATACATCGCACTCCCAATGGTGATTAAATCTAACGATCGATTAGCTCATATTGCATCAATCCATGCAATTATTGTTGTTATACTTTGTTCTCAAATTGTTAATGTTAACAACATCAGTATTGCGTGACTATGTGTATTTAGTGTGTGTTAGCGTTACCTGATCTCAATGATGGTCTGTTTTGTTCATTTACAAGATTATAATGACAGTTGATTTTATTCCATTACGAGATTTCATTGATGGTTGATTTTTTGTTCCATTTCAAGATTTCAATGACAGGCAGTTTTGCTGGGTTCCGATATCTCAATGATGGTCAGTGTTGTTCCTCTACAAGATTTCAATGGGTTCTGATATCTCAATGACAATTTCAACGTCAGTCTGTTTTGTTCTGTTATGAGATTTCAAAGATGGTCAGTTTTATTTGGTTATGGCCACGTTCACACAGCAGCAGAATAAGGCTGTCAGTCCTGTATTTGAGTCCTTAATACGGTTATGTTCACACACAGTACCGTTATTTAAGGGTGTGACAACTGCATTTTATAACCGAACTCACACCCGTACATTTTCAGGACTCACAACCGCATTCTCGGAATATTCGGGCTGTGTGAACGGAACCGCACTGCACAACTAGTTGTCTGTCACGTCATACAGTGCGAGAGAGCCGGTGTTTTGTGTGTGGTTTCGCTCTCGGTAACTTACAGCGACAGAGATACGAGCTGTGCGTCATCTTAAGGTGTTAGGATCCAGTCACTGTTCTCCACTGGAGCGGCTCCCGTCAGCTTTGTGTTTCTTTTCAACACTTAAAGACTCCGGCCAGCGCGTGTATACATGCTGCTGTCGATAAATGAAGTCTCAATGAGTTAGTCTCAATTGTCATGTCAAAAGTGATAATACTTTTCAGTTTTATGGACGTCACCATCTTTAATATTACGTTGGTCACTGTCGTTATGGTTACTAGTAAGAGAATACAGGCTTGACTCTCTCTGCACGTTCATACAGACAGTGTTTGAGACGCTACTGTAAGTTGCTGTGTGAACGAGACATTTCAAGACTCACACCTGTAAGTAAACGCGGCTGTCAATCCCAAAAACTGACAGTGTGAACGTGGCCTTTGAGTCTTTAATACAGTTACGTTCACACACAGTAGCCTATGGTTATTGACGGGAGTGACAACCGCATTCTATAACCGAACTCACATCCGTAAATTTTCAGGACTCACAAACAAATTCTCGGAATATTCACAATGTGTGAACGGAACCATACCGGACAACTAGTTGTCTGTCATGTCATACAGTGCGAGAGAGCCGCTCTGCTAAGGTGTTTTGTGTGTGGTTTCGCTTTTGGTAACTTACTGCGACAGAGATATGAGCTGTGCGTCATCTTAAGGTGTTAGATCCAGTCACTGTTCTCCACCAGAGCGGCTCCCGTCAGTTTTGTGATTCTTTTCCAAATTCAAATGCCGTGTCATGCGCGAGACGTCTCAAAGTACGTGACACGCGTCAGTTAAAACTCCGGCTAGCGTGTGTTTACATGCTGCTGTTGGTTAATAAAGTTTTGATGGATGAACTCACGGTTCAATTAGTCTCTTGTCATGTCAAAAGTGATAATACTTTTCAGTTTTATGGACGTCGCCATCTTTAATATTATGTTGGTCACTGTCGTTATGGTTACTAGTAAGAGAATACAGGCTTGACTCTCTCTGCACGTTCATACAGACAGTGTTCCTGACGCTACTGTAAGTTGCTGTGTGAAAGAGACATTTCAAGACTCACACCTGTAAGTAAATGCGGTTGTTAATCCCAAAAATTTACAGTGTGAACGTGGCCTATGAGATTTCAATGACGTCTGTTTTATTTGGTTATGAGATTTTAGTGATGGCCGGTTTTGTTCAGTTACGAGATCTCAATGATGGTCAATTTTGTTCTTTTACAAGATTTTAATGACAGTTGATTTTAATTACGAGATTTCAGTGATGGTCTATTTTGTTCCATTACAAGATTTCATTGACAGTCGGTTTTATTCGGTTATGAGATTTTTAAAAGACAGTCGGTTTTGTTTCGTTACAAGATTTCAATGACGGTCAGTTTAATTTGGTTATCAGTTTTCAATGACGTTTTTTATTTGGTTATTCGGATTTCAGTGACAGCTGGTTTTGTTCGGTTACAAGATCTCAATGATGGTCAGTTTCCGTTACGAGATTTCTATAATGGTCGGTTTGGTTCAGTTACGAGATCTCAATGATGAATCAAAGATTCAGCTGTATATTTTGCCATTGGATTCTGTTCCCGTTAAATAGCTGCTGTCATATTTTTCTTACCCCATTGGCAGATAATTTGCAAAATAAAAAAACGCACTTAAATTATAATAATTATTATTATTATTATTATTATTAATTCATTAATTAATTTATTTATTTTTGCCCGTGGGATACCATGAAAATGAATAACTTACCGTTCTGCCAGTTTTCACCTCTGATATTATTACAGTTATAAGAATTAAACTTGTATTGACTCAGAAGTATGCAGACGTCTTTTTGTCGGGTGCTGTTGCCATGGTGAATCGTAATATCGGCGCTCCATTTATTATGGCTTTTCATAGTCAAGGTGCATGCACCTAACTCAGAATAAACCTATGAGTTGATTGAACTAAATCAGTTCAGCTGTTCTGAAACCAAAAACTCAGAGTTTCCCATCTCAGAGTAAATCAACTAAAAGTTTAAAATTTAACTCAGAGTTGGTTGTACCTCCTTATTGAAACGGGCCCCAGATGATGTTGGCTTCTTGTTGATGATACAGTTGTAATCATTAAATAGTGACCTTATTTGCTTAGCTCTTAACCCTTGACTTTTTATCATTAGTGTTTCTCTTGTTATGGCAAGAGCAGCAATGGAAAATGTGATCAGATGCTGTCAGCTGCTTGATGATAAGAACATAATCATCATGTAGTGGCTTAATTCACAGATATTCCACCGGTTTCACAGACAAGGCTTAAGATAGTCCTAGACTAAAATGCATGTTTGAGGTGTTTAAACTGAAAGCAACTGACATATCTTAAAATGTGTCAGTGTAATTGTTTTATCTCAAAAAGCACACCAGTAATGTTTTTTCTAGGGTACGTTTATAAAAGCTACTTAAATTCCCTAATTGAACCAAGGCCTAATCCTGGCTTAGTCTAAACCCTGTCTGTGAAACCAGGCCATTATGTTGGAGTTTTATAAGGTTATATGTTATTAAGTTCATTTTGTTGTTGTGTTGTGACTCTACAGCAAGAGATCCAGCAGTGAAAAACTAAACGATTTAAAAAGATGTTTTGAGCTCCTTTTTAAAAAACATTTTACACAAAACACTTTTAAACCCCTGCAAGTTTGACACACAGACATCAAGAATCAGCCTATGGATCTCAACAACGGTGACATGCTTTATGCCACAATGCATTCTGGGTGCATCATACAAAACCCATCCATGGCTCCAAGAATGCATTGTAGCATGAAGTATGTCACCGTTGAGATTCATACGCTGATTCTTCATGTCTGTGTGTGAGTAAAACTCGCAGGAGTTCAAAGTGTGTAAATTGTGTTTTAAAATTCATTCAAATTTTCTTATTTAACTGTGCTAAATCTCTTGCTGTAGAATCACAACACAACAATAAAATGAACTTAATAACACATCACCTTATAAAACTCTGACATAATATCTGTGAATTAAGCCACTACATGATGATTATGTTCTTGTCATCAAGCAACTAACAGCATCTGATCACATTTTCCATTGCTGTTCTTGCCATTACAAACACAGTTACAGCAACCAGAGAAACACTAATGATAATAAGTCAAGGGTCAAGAGCCCAGCTAAGGCAAACACTGATATCTATAATGGTGACTTCAAACAAAACTATTATTTTCAATAAAACATCAACATCAAAACTTCTCAATAAGAACTTTTGTAGATGTACGGCAGAAACAAAGTCAATATGGTTAGTAATAAGTGAAGCTGTTAATGCTGTTTGTGGAGTTGTTTAATCAGATCTCGAGAAATTTAATGTCTTCTTTTATCTTCAGTTGATTACATCTAAGGCTGTGCCTGGAAGCTGTAGTTTCTGTTCTTTTCTTCAGTGATTCTGCTTGTTATCATCAGCTATCTTCAATAATGCTCAGTCATCACTCAACTAATCACAGTGTTACATTTAACACCCTGTAGTGTGCACACTGAGCAGTGTTCATTTCATCTGGGCTAACCCATGTGGAGCCTACATGGAAACCGAGGACAAAACTGTCTGGGCTCCAGTTAGATAGCCCAGGTGACACTCATTTAGACCCCACAGGTGTGCTGGCTGGGAATATATTACATACACATTTCACACTTCATTAGAAATTTGCTTACCAAAAACGCATTTTGTGACAAATCATTGATAAATACCAAAGTGTCATGCTGTTTAAGCATTCAGAAAAGTACAGAATTAATTACGTTTTACATTTTTTGCTGCACATGAAACATTTACTCTTGATGCAACACATGAAGTAAAAACTCTTTTGCGCACTGCCCTAATATTTAACCCATAGATTAGAGGATTAAATACAGGTGGGACTATAACTAATTCTAAAGCCAAAAAGTGACGCAGACTTTCTGGAATGTCATCTGAACCATATCTGCTATACATGATATCAAATAACACAGCAAAAGTGAAATTTATCAGTAATAAAATGTGTGGCAGACATGTTTGCCAGAATTTCTTTCTGTTTTCTAAAGATGCTTTGCATGCAGCGATCAGTTTAAAATAGGATACTATGATGATAACTACAAAGCTTAAAAATATGACAGCGACAATATATCCATAGACATTATTTACAAAAGATGATGCACAAGACAGTTTTACAACTGACCAGTTGTCACAATATAATTTATCTACATGATAAGTGCAAAATGGCCTCAAATTTGATAACAGGGTGCCACCGAACACAGAAAAAGTGGGAACAAACCATGAAAACAGAATTAATTTCACACACGTGTTTTTAGTTAATTTGGAATGATAGTCTAAAGGTTTGCATATGGCTACATATCTATCATAAGACATCACTGTTAATATTGTAAATTCACACAGTAAAGAGCTGTAAATAACAAAGATCTGCAGAGCACACATGTGAGAGGAGATCACATATGAATCTAGTATTAAATCAGACAGAAATTTAGGGTAAAATCCTGAGGCTCCATAAACCGCATTTATACACAGATGAGACAAGAATATGTACATCGGTTCATGAAGTGCTTTCTCCATAATGATGACCATAAAAAGACGAATATTAATTGACAATATAAGCACATATAAGGCAAGAAAGCAAACAAAATATACATGTCTGTATGATTTGGATTCTCTGGGCACCATGAGAGTCAATATCACATAAGACGAGTTATCCATCATCCCTTAAATCACATGAAGCAAAATGAAAATTCAATACAAACTGTACACAAAACAATATTAACAAAGGTTCAGATAGACTTTTAAAACCATTTACATCTCATTATAGGCTTCAAAATCCACTGTTGACTGAAGGAATGACAGTGAGTCTCTCACAAATAAACAGAATGTTGTGAGGATTGGATGGTTTTTATTAGCATTTTATCACTAGGGATTTCTGTAAGAGATGTACTGAAATCTCTTGGGTTTAATTGTTAACTCATGGGGGAAAAAATTAGAAAACACCTTTATTTTGTTATAAGTGAAAGCACAAATAAGCCTTTGCTTTTTTCACTTTTTTATTAATTTAAAAAACTTAAAAAACAGTTGTTGTGTATAACATTATGTAGCATGACACATTTACAGTACTAAATAGATTAACAAAATACATATTCAAAGTATTTAAGTTATTTTCAGCTACAGGTATTAATGTTTTTGTGTACATTCTTTGCACCAGTTAGCATTGTTGTGTGTAGGGATGGATCCTGGCACATGCAAAGATATACTTCAGTTGTCCATATGCTGCTATGCCTCGTGCCACAGTGGCAGAAACTGATTTCACCAATATGTTCCTGGATCAACATCTTTGTTGATCCTGGAACAACATTCCAATCAACCAATCAGATTTGAGGGACAAGTTTAGAGTTTATGTCAAGTTTAGTCTTACAACTAGGGTTTGGTGCTTCTCCATCAGTGTTATTCACCCATCATTTCTCTCTGATTTTAGGGACTAAGTTATGGGTAGGGTTAGGTTTATGGGTAGGGAATATGGTTAAGATTAAATTTTCAGACAGCAATGTTGTTCCAGGATCAACACAATATGTTGAACCAGGAACGCTTCTAACTCGGCAAAATCAGGAAGTGCTACACAGTGCACATGACTACGGTGGCCGAGAAGTGCAAAAAAATCTGTGTGGATATTTGTCCCCTGTGATCTATTCTCTGTGGTTGTTTATGGTGATTATTTTTTGGATATTGTGATTTTAAAATATAAATATAGTCTATATATTTGTATAACATTATGTAGTATGACTCACAGTACTACAAATTCTTAAAAAGACAAAATAATTTGGATGTCTAAGGCCCTGTAAAGAACTCTGGGCTGAAAGCAAATTTGTATCACATCATACAGTTTAATATAAATAAAGGCACTTAAATACAAGGTATCTTTTTTTTTATACAAAAAGCTCTCATGCTGTATGTACTCATTGCCAAAAGTTTGATAACTTTCTAAAATTAACAAACTGATAGGAGAAAAGAAAGGTGCAATAACCTTGCCTAAAGGCAGAGGTAATTAATATAAGTTAAGTGAATATAATAATTTAATATATCACAATATCTTTAGGATATGATGGATGATAACCTAAAGTGCATTTCTTCATTCACTTCAGGTTTTATGCACAAGTTCAATGAATGACATGACACACAAGTGAGAAGCTTTGCTTTGTTTACATGATTATCAACTGATCGATGATGCTTAACAGAGAAAACATCATATCACTGAAAATGAACTGGACCAAGCATATTTCAGAGTAATGGAAATTGTAACTATGAACACTTTAGCATAAGTTTTTAGTGAAATGACGTAAGCATTCCTTCATTCATGCTTTAGTTGTTTACATTTAAGGGTTCATTATTATATAAAGACTATATTTTGTTGAGATAATACAATACAGTAAACACAGAGAACAGAACTTTATCTTGATTTTTTCAAGAAATTTATGCATGATTTCAAGACTCTGTTGCGGACTTCTTTAAGATTTAAGCCATAGATTACAGGATTAAAAAGAGGTGGCACAATAATTATTTCCAAAGCCAAAAAATTACGCAGGTCATCTGGGAAATTGGATGAGCCATATCTGTTGTACATTGTGTCAAAAAGTATTGCAACACTGAAATTTACTAATGAAAGTATATGAGGCACACATGTCTGCCAAAATTTTTTTCTGCACTCTAAAGATGCTTTACATGCAATGACAAGCTTTATATAGGATACAATAATTACAGCAAAAATGCAAAAATAAAATGAAATGCTTATTAGTCCATAAACATTATTGGTGACAGTTGATTCACACGAGAGCTTTACCATTGACCAGTTGTCACAGTACAATTTATCAATGTGATTTTTACATAATACCAAATTGTTTGTTAGGAGCAGGGCAATGAGTGTTGAAATGAATGATACAGTCCAACAGAAGAAAAGTAACATGACACAAGAAAATGTGTTCATCTTTGAGTGATAGTCTAAAGGTCGACATATAGCCACATGTCTGTCATATGCCATCACTGCTAATGTAGAATATTCACATTTAACTGAACTGTATATAACAAAAGATTGAAAAGCACACATGTAAGAAGGAATTACATATGAATCCAGTATTAAATCATGTAGGAATTTAGGATAAAATCCAGTGGCTCCATATATTCCATTTAAACACAGATTACACAGAAAAATGTACATTGGTTCATGAAGGGCCCTCTCCAAGACAATGACCACACAAAGGCAAATGTTCAAAAACAATATTAGACAATAAAGAAAGAACAAGCATGTGAAATATATATGTCTATATGATTTAGAGCCCTTTGGTTCCATCAGGGTGTAGGTTGCAAAATCGGTTATATTATCCATTATCTCTGTATGTAACCACAAAATATAAATTTGTCCCTATACAAAATGAATTGACATTTAATTATTTATAATCACCAATATGTTGCAATTAAAAATCTCAAGTAACTTTCATTAAGACTAAAAATATTACAAAAAACTGCCAATAGTCAACTATTACGATCCCAGAGTCATCATCTTGCATGTTCACAACCATTAGGAGGCTCTGAAGATAACTGACATGCTTATAAATGCCATTTTTTTCCCACAGCAAATTCTCTGAGAGACTCCAGCATATACACCTTGGGGATTAATTTATAAACTGTTTGTCATAAAGATGTGATTTTCAATTTAAATTAGTATTTTTTTTTTTTTCATTTCTTACTGTACACAGTATTAAATGTAGAAGTGAACAGTCTGAAAATGTACACTAAAGTCTTTGACAAAAGGAATAAACATTCAACAAACTGTTTGATAAAAATGCATGTCTGTCATTCAGTCCATTTATTAAAAATCTTTTCATTTAGTGATTTGATTATTAATATTATTATTATGATTAGTTAATTCAATAACTTACAATTTATAATATAATTTAATTCTATTATATATTTTTTGTGTTTGGGTATCTACAATTTTTAAAAACACAGTCAGTATTCTTAAAGAGATGGTACACAAAAAAGTAATCATTTACTCACCCTCATGTCATTCCAAACCCATAAATCCCAAATTAGACTTCAGTTTTGATGCAAATGCTTAGTGCATGCTTAAGGCCCTGATGTATTTTTTATGAGTACACACATACATTTAATCAGATAGAGTAAAGGTTATGTGATTTTTGCGTGTCCGAGGGGAGGGCTTCGAGCTCGGAGTTTGGCCCCACACCAAGAGGTGGAGGGATGCTGGAAAACATCTCGGGTTATGACTGTAACCCTTTTTACCTGAGACGGGAATGAGATGCTGCGTTGTATGACACTTTGGGGGAACACCCTTGGTGTGCAAGCGTCTGAACCAGGTGTAAAACTAATCTAATCCTGATTAGTGCTGCGTCATGACGTGGCATGTGACCGTGAATACGGAAGCTTCAAAGGGATGCTGGCACACAATAGAGTTCTGATAGGTCAAAGCAAGTCGCTTTCTGTCATACAGAGGTGAGGCAAAGAAATGCAGCATCTCACTCCCACTCATAGGGAACAAAGGTTAGAGTCATGACCCAAGACATTCCCTTTCGAGGGAACTTGTTCTGCATTGTATGACGATACTTTGGGGAATGGAATAACCACTGTGCCACACCGACTAATGCCTGCCCTAGTGTGAAACCAACGCTAGACAGCTGACGGCCAAGTAGCACGTCCGTTCTGCACCTGCGTAAGATGAAATGCCTTTCCGTACCAGCAGGTGGCAGTAGCTGAACAGCCAATCAGAATGATCAGATGGCCCGACAGACCGACGAGCTCCAACGCCGGAAAAAATCCAATGAGTACCAACTTAGCCGACTTTACCATAGTTGAAAACCAAAGAGCGTCTCTATGTTGTGTAATTGCACTTCTCCTTGCGAGAATGCTGACGTGATGAAGCCTTGGTTCCCGCTCTGCATTATTACAGCATTCATATATGGTCTCTCAACACACTGACAATAGCGCTGGGAGATCCAGAGATAGAGAGAGAGAGCATTTGAATTTGCCGCAGCATTAATATGAACGTAGTATATAATTTAACAGCGGGAATGACGGCTACATTCATATAGTGTCTGCGTGGGTCTTGACTTTACAAATAAAGCCACAATAAGCTCATGGAGCGAACTTGTTAATCATTATTATGATGGATGACGCAGAGAAAACTCTGACCAATAAGAAGACAGGTGTACTCGCATGTGACTTGCATAAACGCATTTTGGTACGCTTTGAAATGTTGCCATGTGAAAGCAAACCGAACCAAGAAGAAAATGCAACATTGTAACAAATTTAGTCCCTGCTTTGGGACAAAACAAATGATCCATAGGTGTGAAAACACCCTAAGTCAATGGAAATTGACTAAGTTATAGAAATTGTATTGGCCCATATTCGCAGCATGGTAAAATCACATAAGCATGTTTTCATTTATGTTTTACTTCTTTACAGTAAATGTTCAGTATTGCATGTTTCCATGAAGGGTCTTAATTCTAAAAGACATATCTTTTTATATACATATACAGCACAAACTCTGTACTTCATGCTTTTTTCATCATATTGCATGGTTTTAAGATTCTTTTGCGAACCTCTTTGAGTTTTAAACCATAGATTACAGAATTGAAAAGAGGTGGCACAATAATCATCTCTTAAGCCAAAAAATTACATAGATCCTCAGGAAAATCACTCGAACCATATCTGCTGTACATCATGTCAAAAAGTAATGCAATAGTGAAATTGATCAGTTAAGACATATGAGGTACACATGTCTGCCAAAATTTCCTTCTGCACTCTAATGATGCTTTACATGCAATGACAAGCCTAATGTAGGATACAATAATTACAACAAAAATGCAAAAATAAAATGAAATAAAAACAAGTCCATAAATGTTATTGGTGACAGTTGACTCACATGAGAGTTTTACTATTGACCAGTTGTCACAATACAGTTTATCAATGTGATATTTACACAATGTCAACCTGCTTGTTAATAGAAGACCACTGAACATAGTAATAAATGGTACAGTCCAACAGAAGCCAAGTAAAATGATACAAGAAAATTTGTTCATCTTTGAGTGATAGTCTAAAGGTCCACATATAGCCACATGTCTGTCATATGCCATCACTGCTAATGTACAATAATCACACTTAAGTGAACTATAGATGAAAAAAGCCTGAAAGAAACACATGTTAGATGGGATCACATATGAATCCAGTATTAAATCTCGCAGGAATTTAGGATAGAACCCAGTGGCTCCATATACCCCATTTACACACAGATTACACAGAAAAATGTACATTGGTTCATGAAGGGCCCTCTCCAAGATGATAACAACACTGAGCCATAAATTCAGAAACAATATCAGAACATAGAGAAACAAAAAGCATGTGAAATATATATGTCTGAATGATTTAGAGCCTTTTGGTTCCATCAGGGTGTAGGTTGCAAAAAAGGTCTTATTATCCATTGTATGCTACTCTAAAATGTGATTTTTCCTATACAAGATAATGTGACATTTGATTCTTTGAAATTCACAGATAAATAAATAATATAAATATAATTAAAAATAACAATTACATAACAAGTACCTGATAAGCACTGAAGTCATTAAGCTTGAAAAATAACATAAAAAATTGTTGTTTCAAAACAATCAGCACTGATCCACCATAACCATGCCAGAGTCGTCATGTCACATACTGACAACCATGAAGAGGATCTAAAGACAACTGACATGCTTATAAATACTCTTTTTTTTCCTCACAGCAATTTCTCTGTGACCCCCTGGCATATAAAACCTCTAAGATTATTCTTTAAACTGTGTTTTCAGTGTAAATATGCATGTATGCAATGTATAGAACAAGATACATGCATCCCTAATTCAATTAATATCCACTTTATATTAAAGTGATAATGAAAAAAACAACATATCTTTTCATTGGGTGAATTATATTGCACATGTGTGTGTGTGTGTAGAATTATGTTCAAATGTGGAAAAGTGATCTCCTCCTCATTAGAAAGAGATACATGTACCCTTTCAACAGAAACTCCTGGTTCTAAGTCTGTCCTGTATGGGGATAGACAAAAACAGATCAACAAAGTTCGGAGTCCCAGCCTACAAAGGTGAGACTGTAACAGATATAACCACGTTCTGGGCCTGTGGCCTGTTACAGTGAAGGCAGCAATAGATATAAGTTCTGAGTCTCCCATCGGGTGAGACATAACAGATACACTGTACCGCTCTGAGCCTCCGGTTCGTCCAGAGTGGCAACAACAGATTTCATGATCTAAGTCTACAGCTTGTGAGCCAGCAACAGATATAACCACGTTCTGAGCCTCCAATCGGTGAGGAAAGAGACATTAACAACCACTACGTTCAGAGTCTTTGTTCAACAAAACAGTAACAACTACAGCACATTCTGAGTCTCCATGCCAAAGAGACAAAAGCAGATTGACCAAGTCTAAGGGCCCTATCATACATCCAGCGCAATGTGACGGCAGGCACGATGCAAGTGTTTTTTGCTACTTTCAGCCCGACACAGTTATTGTTTTCATGCCAGCACCACGTTGTTTAAATAGCAAATACATTTGTGCCCATCTGTTCGCCCATGGGCATGCTGGTCTAAAAACAAGGTGTGTTCATGCGCATTGTTGGCATGTTGCTATTTTGAGGCAACTGAAAACGGCTGTACCACTAACCAACAAAAACCTGGTCTAAAGTCAATGGCGCAGTATTTTTTTGTTATTTAAAGATCGTGTTATTAATATGCGCCTATAGGTGGGTGCACAACGCGCGTACACTCTGCTTGTTACACACACATCACAGCATCACACAAACATGCCAAATATGACAAATAAAAGGATTACAATGTAATATATAACGACTTATATAGTGATGGCCGATTTCAAAAGCTTCGGAGAGTTATGAATCTTTTGTGTCGAATTATGATTCGGATCACGTGTCAAACCACCAAACTGCTGAAATCACATGACTTTGGTGCTCCGAACCGCTGATTCGCCACAAAAGATTCATAACGCTCCGAAGCTTCCTGAAGCAGTGTTTTGAAATCGGCCATCACTATATAAGTCGTTTTTTTTTGTTTTGTTTTTTGGTGCACAAAAAATATTCTTGTCGCTTTATAATATTAATATTGAACCACTGTACTCACATGAACTGATTTAAATATGTTTTTAGTACATTTATGGATCTTGAGAGAGGAAATGTCATTGCTGGCTATTTGCAGGCCTCACTGAGTCATCGGATTTCAACAAAAAGTATTAAAAAAATCTTAATTAGTGTTCCAAAGATTAACAAAGGTCTTACGGGTGTAAAACGGCATGAGGGTGAGTAGTAAATGACATTATTTTCATTTTTGGGTGAACTAACCCTTTAAACTGACACCTCAGGTTGAGGGTGTCTATATTCCGCCATGTAAATAGCAATCCGCAATGGTGCAAGCGTACCTAACTTTTAAAAAGAATAGGAGATGACACTCTGATTGGTTTATTGCATGTTACGCCCAAAACACACCCATGACTCATTTCACGAGTTCACACTTACATATAATTAAATAAAGGTTGTGCATAGTTTAACTATTTCAGTGCCAGAAAAACACTGAAATATTCCAGTTGAGGCCCATTAATTTGCTCTCAATAGTTTATTCATAAGATTCTATATTTGAATCTTATGGAAGAAGGGATTTTGTTCATTTTAACACACTGCCAAAAGAGGTTAATACTGTCATTTTGACCGCCCTCCACAAAATAGTGGATTATTCAGAAAATATTTATCCATGGCATTTAATATTTTGGCTTTCATCATTATTTTTGTTAGTCTTTCTTCAGACAAAAATATTAACAAAATTAAAAATTTGAACCTCTGGTTGAGTTGACATGGAATGACCCAATAGAGTTTTATTTATTTATTTATGTATTTTTTTTTATCATTATTAGCATCTTCGTATTCATGCTTTTGAGTCCTTTGGTGGTGGAATAAAATCCATAAACATGAAAATAAATAAAAATAAAATTAAGAATGTATAAAGACATAGCTCTTGACTGAGAACATATTATATATATATATATATATATATATATGAAGGCTTGATGATTAAAAACTACTACTCCTGGGTAATCATGCAGTTATTACTCTTTGAAAGCAGTGACACATGCCTGTGACCTGCCATCTTTTAGAAAAAGAACATGTTATCAACATCAGTATCATGATATTGGCATAAATTGACCATAATGTTTCACTCATTTACAATAAACTACAGTCTATCTGTAGTTTTTGCTAAAGCATGACTGTTTCTCAGCAATGTAAACAAATTTGCTTTAACATTGCACATCCATAGAACAATTAAACAAGAATAAAACAATAATATGCAGTGTATTGTTTATTGTTTTCTGATATTAACAAAAGATTTCAAGATTCTTTTGCGTACTTCTTGGAGTTTTAATCCGTAGATTACTGGATTGACAAGAGGTGGCACAATAAGCATCTCTAGAGCCAAAAAATTTTGCAGATTCTCTGAGACATCACCTGAGCCATATCTGCTATGCAAGGCATCAAAAAACACAGCAACAACATAATTCATCATTGTAATCATATGAGGGACACATGTCTGCCAGAATTTCTTTCTGCACTCTAGTGATGCTTTACATGCAATGATAAGTTTAATGTAGGACACAATAATAAAAACACACAGGCAAAAATAAAATGAAATTACAAAAAATCCATAAATATTATTGACGACAGTTGATTCACATGAAAGTTTTACTATAGACCAGTTGTCACAGTACAATTTATTAATGTGATATTTACACAATTTCATCCTGTTTGACAACACAACACAAATGATCATGTAAACTAAGGGTAGGATCCAGCAGAAGGCAAGTAAAACACTGCAAGAAAATTTGTTCATCTTCGAGTGATAGTCTAAAGGTCGACATATGGCCACATGTCTGTCATATGCCATCACTGTTACTGTAGTACAGTCACACATAACTGAACTGTAGATCACAAAAGCTTGAAATGCACACATGTAAGAAGGAATTACATATGAATCCAGTATTAAATCATGTAGGAATTTAGGATAAAATCCTGCAGCTCCATATATATCATTTAAACACAGATTACACAGAAAAATGTACATTGGTTCATGAAGGGCCCTCTCCAAGACAATAACAACACTGACCCAAGTGTTCACAAACAGTATCAGAATATAGAGCACCAAAAAGCATGTGAAATATATATGTCTGAATGATTTTGAGTCTTTTGGTTCCATCAGGGTGTAGGTTGCAAAAAAGGTAATATTATTCATGTTTTATTTATGTAACTACACAATTTTAAAATGTATTGTATTTTGATTCTTTACGTTCACCAAAAGACAATTAAAAACAACAGTTATATCTAAAATAAATGAGCATCATATAAGAAAAAAAATCTACATAAAAGACAAATAGCTTTTAAAGACAACGATTTCTAAAACCATTCAACGATTACCTTACATGCTAAATTTCAAATCTTGCAGTACATGGTCTCAGTCAAGATTTGGAGGCTGTAATAACCACTGACATGCCTATAAATAACGTGTTTGCTAATGGCAACGTCTAGCAAATAAACCCCAGGGGTTATTCGAAGAACTTGGTTGGTCTTTCATATGTTACTTTGAAATACAGCATTTTTGTCACTCAAATCACCAGATGTTTTGAAAATAAAGGACTTAACATATGTGAAGGCCATAAAAAATATTTATCCACCTTATTTTACACGTAAGAGCAGTTGCAGCCATTTGTAAATTTAATGTGTTTGGCTTTTGGTGACATTCACTTTCAGTTATTTTTAGCTGTACAACTCTTTATACTGCTTGATATTTGAAGATTTTTCTTACCATAATATTTTAATGTATTGTCGTAATTATAAACACACTGGTCTATAGTGCAAATTGTTTTACAGTTTACTGCACTTTGTTACTCTTTTCCCTGTAGCGGCTAATTGAGTCAGAAGTCATTTCAAGTCAAGTACATTCACAAAAAATAGCTTAGTTCTGTGTTGCAAAATAAAGTGTATAAAAGGTCACATTATGTTAAACTATTATATATGGTCCAACAGATTGAGAAGAAAGTCAGGATCTCATACTATGGATGCTTGTTTCAGTCATGGAATAAAAAATTCCTCACAATTCAAACTTTATAACACATAGTCGCAAGTTGTTTATATCTCACAATTTGGCCTTTTTTCCTCACAATTCCGAGTGTATTATTTATACTATGGGAGCTTGTTCCTGCCATGGAATAAAAAATAAAAAGGTAATTATAAACTCGCAATTTGAACTATATAACACAATTGCAAACTTATATCTCACAATTGTAAATACATACTCTCCCTATTGTGTTCAGTTCTTTGTCCGGTCTCGTTGATGCAGAGATGGGCACTCGAGTTAGTGACACTCGAATCACATTTTAGTAGACTTCAGACTTGACTCTACTCGACACAAAACACTTGTGAATATTTTAAAAACAACTCAAGTCTTTTACCCTTAACTACTGATGTAATAAATAAAGAATTAGTGTTTTATTTGAATGGTTTTATAATATCTGCGTCACATATCGTGGTAGATCGGACTATTGTCATAGAATTTATCTGTAAAAATGATGGAAATCACTTTGAAATAGTATCACGCAATGCTGAAGTTCATGAACATTTTTTATTAAGGCAACGTATAATACATAATACAGATATATATCACTATAGTTATTTTAACCCGTTCGTTATTGCTGTGGAAAGAATCACGCTTTTTCATGGCCTGTTGAAAGTACCTTGTTGATGCTTTTACACTTTTAAATGTCCTTTTAATGTTCGTTGGTTGAAGGGTGAGTAGAATAATGTCCTCTCATTGTACACAGTTTAAAAATAAAGCATATTATTGCATTCATCGAGCGAGCCTTTCACTGACTGTTTACAGCTTAATGGAAGTTGCACCCATAATTCGCGCAAAGCGTCATGGGGTGTAGGAATAAGGTGGATTGCGCGTAAAACTCCGAAATGTCTTCCTGATGGTTTAATATGTCTGATGAAAGCTTCCCTTACCCATGAGTCATGCTCAAAACAACGTTCACAGTTATGTTTGGGTGGTGTTTCGCTTTTAAGTAAAGAATGTAATAATACATTTATTCGTCAACTTTCTCAATCTCGAAACTCAATTTCTCCAAAAGGGAATTTTTTGGGGGTTCTAAAATAGATAACATTCAATGGAGGAAAACATGGTAAAGTGAAAGAAGTGCATTTTAAAATTTTGCATAATATATACCCTTGTAATGCTTTTGTGTCTAAATTTTGTGATGTAGCTGATATATGCACCTTCTGTAAAAAAGAAAGTGAAGATATTTCTTTCAAAATTTCTTTTTTGAAGCGATATGATGAGATCTTTCATGTACTGTGATTATTACTTGTTTTTTTTTTTATCCTCTTTTCTTTTTTTTGTTCTGTTTCTGCCTTTCCTTATGTTCTTAAAAAGTTAATTTCATTAATGTCATCTTTGAATTGTTTGCAATTAAAAAATTTAAAAAAAACTCAGAAATGTCATAAGAGTCCCACGAAAAATGACGGGAGCCACCATGCCATGTTCTTTCGTTTGGGTTTATTAACATGTCAGATCGGCTAGATGCACAGATTTTGGGAAAACAATTAAAGACACAGGAATGGCAACATCAAATTTTATGAGACATCGCATTCACAAAGGTTAGTCAAATTAACTCACACAGCTAGCTATTATACTGTGATGTAGCTGTATGACACTTTTGGATTGCCAGCCTGTTAAAATACGGCCAAAAATATATCTAACCTTTAAACCTAGCGCTACGTTTTATCAATCTTTTTGTAGTATATGCAGCTTTTCTCTTTCTTAATGTGTGTCCATAAGACAGAGATAGAAAGAGATGATAATCCATTTATTACTTAAAGCTAATATTTTAACGTATCGCAATTACACCAAAAGAATTAAAATGATTTATTGATTTGTGCAAAATAAACAAATTATTACTGAAAGCATGTCCCTCTCCTTGGTGGAGTCATTTATTCTAAATATATAGCTACTTGAAAATAGTAGTGTAGAAAACATGCACATTGTGGCATAGTGTCCTTTGCTGTTGCCTGCTCTTGTGATAAACCTAGTGAATACTGAAGAAGAAGACCATGGTTTCTGTGTGAACTGATTATTTTGTAGAAATCTGTGGAATATGAAACTATTCATTAAGTATGAGGGAATTAAAATAAATTGGAAAGGAAGTCAGAGTTGTGTTAATATATTTAACGTTTTGTTTATTATTTTTTAAAATAAATAATTATGAGAAGGGGGCCCCTGCCCCCCAAAATGTCTGTGCACGTCCCTGCTCCTGCCCCACACCACATTAACTCTCTTAACTAAAGCCACTTCCGTTACATTACCAAGACAGCACAGATGTCACATCTCAAGCAGCATATACTGTACACTACTGTACATCGCAAAGTGTCAATGAATTATTGTATTGTGACTGTTGGATCCCTAGCACGCTTTGCAGCCGGGGACAAATCAGAGTGATTCCTTACTGGGACTATAAAAGTGTGAGTATAGTTGCTCTCGAATATATTTTTGGTGAACTCCATGGTCACTTTATTTTTAACATTAACAAAACTGCAAAAGCTTTTTATAGGTTACATGTAAAAATAATGACTGCAACTATCCAGAGCCAAAACTATCTTGAACTAACTTTGAGACTCAAAGCACTGACTTGCATAAACACTCCACTTCTTGTTTTTCCTCACTGCATTATTCGCAAGAGATTCAGATATCTTGACAAGAGAATAAAGAGATGGTGCAATAATCTTTCTTAGAGCCAGAGGTCATTAACTATCATAAGTTATCATTACTATCATAATTATCCCACATGGGACATTATTTCTCTGTGTGGCCATTTTCCCCAGAAGACCAAAAACAGTGCTATTCTTGGTGGTGGCTTAGAAAACAGAATGAGACTGCTACAATAGCCAGTACAGAGATAATATACAAAAAAAAACTTATTTTGCTGTTTGATGGCATTCCTCTGTTGGGGTATGTTGTCAAAACATGGGCAATAATGTTGGAAATATTCAACAGCTTTTTTGTAGCCAAGAATTTAAGATGTACTATAGGCCTATTGCCACGGCTATGGTCATTCATCCTAAAGAAATTTTTAACCACAACATAGTCTTTGACCTGAAGCAATGATTTTTGTAACTATCAATGAAGATAGATCAACTTCAGCTTGGAGGGTGATTTTATATATATATATACATATATATATATATATAAACAGGTATACAGAGTTTACTGTTAATTATATATATATATTATTATGAGAATTCACACAAAATTTATTATTTTCATATACCTGATATAACTGAAATGTGTTTTCCCCTTTAATTGTGGTGATATCATCATGAGCCAACATAATTTCCTGTTCTGTCTCCTCCTCTTCCTCTTGGGAGAGGTGAGTTGTAATCTGGCTCCTGACAATCTTTTTAATCTTTATTTTAATTAATGCTTTTATGTCTTTATTTTCACTCCAATTTATGTGTATAATGTTATGTTACTTATCTTTGTGGTTATTTTTGTCATTTCACGCTTTTTGAGTTATATTTTTGTCTAATATATGGAAATGAGCACATGGTGATCACATGGTGACAAGTGTATATCATATGTTTTACAGAGCACGATAAGGGCGAGTCACTCATAGGCTGTTTATTTGTTTTATACATCAGATATTTTTTCTGTTATATTATTTCTTGTTTAATGTGATTTATTTCCTCTTTGCTTTTGGAAATAGATGGAAGAGAGCATGATAAGGACGAGTCACTCATAGAGACTGTTTATTTGTTTAATATCAGGAATAAAAGATCAGCGAAACTGCAGCTTGCTGTCCACTTTTTCATAACACAACGTAGACAAAACACAACGCAGAAAACAGATCAGTTACATACATACATACATACATACATATATATATATATATATATATATATATATATATATATATATATGTATATGTATGTATAGCAAACATGCCATAAAACACATCAAATTATGCAAATTGCTTTGTAACTTAATCACTTTCAACCAGCACATTTATCTCAAATGATGAAAATATAACAATAATATGACATGCATGCTACAAACACCCCATCTGCACCGTAAATGTTGGAAAATTTAAAGGCTTTAAGATAATATACAGTAAAGGGTCCCACTTTATATTAGATGGCTTTAAGTATTTGTATATATCATTTGAATTAATCATTTGATAAAATGCACTTATTATATACATGTTTTTACATTGTACATATATTATTATAATTACCTGCATGAAATTAAATCTGTAATTTCTGTAATTACATCAATAATTACATTGTTAACCCTTCTCTTCTGTTTTAACCCACCTTAAACCTTATTTCCTCATCCAGCACATCTGTTTTCATGGCGGCTTGGGCTCAGAGTCAGCGGTGGGCTCTGGCTTTTTACCCGCTGCAGGCATGGCTAAAGGCTGACTGGGCACTGGGACCAGAGTGGGGCTGGCATTGTTCTCATTTATGAGGCAGATGGTAAATGGCAAGTGGCACCAGCACCCACTCCACATACTCGGCCAAGCTCCCTTGAACTCCCTCCAGCAGGGATATTCATAAATTAATTCCCCTTTCTCTAACTGTGACAAATATTTAATGTTCAGGTATTTATTTATTTGGTGACAGTGGGATAATGTACAATCCAGGCAGTCATTATATCGCTCCGTGTTGGGGTCCTGATTACCTAACCGGCTGACTGTAAATTATATAAATGTGGATGGTAATGAGTTTGGGTCTGATATCAGAAATGAATTAATTTCAGATTCAGTAAGTGTGTCATAATATGACACTGTTGATATTTAAAAATTTTCTCTAATTTTGAATGAACTCTTAAGCTGTAATATGGTCAGCACATGGCAGAATGTGTCTTCTAAAAATGAGAAAAACAAGCAATAATATTGACTCAGTTTAGCAGTATTATGATCCTGTGTATTCCATATCCTTCTCTGTATCGGTCGGTAAAAATGTTAGTGATCTTTACTGCTGGCATGTTAGAGGAAACGTGTAATTGAAAATGGGTAGAAGAAACATTTCAGCGAAATACAAAATGTATTTGGGATTTTAGCATTTTGCATATAAAAACATTTTAACTGATCTTTACAATTAGTTTCAGTAATGTATGTTAGTGTTTACATAAATCTAGAATGTAATTTCATAAAAGTGTAGTCCTTTGTTTTTACAGAAAACACCGCAAATACCAAAAACCACTTTCAGAAAAAAAGGTACAAAGGTTGTCACTAGGGCAGTACCTTTTCAAAAGATATACCTTTATTATGCCTTATTTACCCCTAATCTTTACAAATAGTACATATTAGAACTTTTTGAAAGTGTACCATTTCAGTGACAACTTTTGTACCATTTTTTTTTAGCAGATACATAGATTCTTACCATTTTCTTTGTATACAATTGAAGCATAATTTTAAGATTCGTTTGCGAACCTCTTTGAGTTTTAAACCATACACTAAAGGATTAAAAAGTGGTGGCACAATAATAATCTCTAAAGCCAAAAAATTACGCAGATTCATTTGGACATCACTTGATCCATATCTGTTATAGGTGGCATCAAAAATGATTGAAACAGTGAAATTTATCAATGAAAGTACATGAGGTACACATGTCTGCAAAAATGTCCTTCTGCACTCTAATGATGCTTTACATGCAATAATAAGTTTTATATAAGACACAATAATTAAAATCACAAGGACTATATATAATGAAATAAAAACAGGCCCATAAATGTCATTGATTCACATGATAGTTTTACCATTGACCAGTTGTCACAGTATAATTTATCAATGTGATTTTTACATAAAGGCAACCTATTTGACAAGAAAACAGCAAAGAACATCGTAGTAAATGGTGCAATCCAACAGAATAGAAGTAATAGGCTACATGAAAATTTGTTCATCTTTGAATGATAGTCTAAAGGCCGACATATGGCCACATGTCTGTCATATGCCATCACTGCTAATGTACAATATTCACACATAGCTGAACTGTAGATCACAAAAGCTTGGAGGGCACACATAAAAGAAGGAATCACATAAGAATCCAGGATTAAATCATGTAGGAATTTAGGATAAAATCCTGCTGCTCCATAAAGGTCATTTACACACAGATTACACAGAAAAATGTACATTGGTTTATGAAGTTCTCTCTCCAAGACAATAACAACACTGACCCAAGTGTTCACAAACAGTATCAGAATATAGAGCACCAAAAAGCATGTGAAATATATATGTCTGAATGATTTTGAGTCTTTTGGTTCCATCAGGGTGTAGGTTGAAAAGTTCCTGTTATTCATTTGTTATTTATGTTATCCCACAAATTAAAATTAGTCCACATGCAAAACTAATGGAGATATGGTTCTATAAATTGCAAAAATATGGCAATTAAAAACAAGTGTATCACAAGTAACTGATAAGCACTTATACTTCTTTTGTCCAGATTGTACATATACTGCCAAAATATGACATTCATGTTTTTAAAACACAATAAGCACTGACACCAATCAAACATTACCATTGCCTTGGCAGAGCGATTGTTTTACACACTCACATCTAATAAAAGGATGCAATAATAACTGTTGGCATGCTTATAAAAGACGCTTGCTCAAAGCAAATTCTCAGGTGTTAGCAAATAAACTCCTGGGAATATGGCCAACTTTTGTTGTTCTTTGTGAAGCACATATTATGTAATAATATATTAATAATATATAATGTAAATTAAAATTTTCTTTTCATGCTCTCTTCATACAACATATAGAAAAGCATGATACAAAATTGTAAGCCTACATAGATTGTAAAAACCATTGTCACCACTGTATACCTGAGAAATGCAGTGGACCTGAAGTTAGGGCAGAGCTGATGATTGCCTAACCTGCCCCACCACTAACCTTAGAGGCCCCGATTTACTCAAAATCTTTTTCATTTTTAGAGTGGAGTACCCCCTGAGGTATTTACCATCCTTCTGCGTACCCCCTCTCTTCCACTTAGATTTCACCTTTTCCATTAAAGGACAACTTTTGCCCCCTAAATTGACTTTCCAGTGCATTCTTCATAAATACCTTTTCAACATTAATAATGTTTTAAATAATAAAAAAAAATGTTCAATAGATAAACATGCAATGATGATGATAACGTGAAAAGTGATTCTTTTAAATACTAAAACCGCCAGTAGGTGGCGGTAAGTTCCTGTCTTAATGCGTAAGTCATTGAGTCATTCATTCGGTAACAAAGCAAGTGGTTGTATTTATGAATGAATCATTGAATCAATGACTTTCACAAACGATTCGTTCAAAGCCAAAGATTCGTACCGCTGCGTGTGGTAGTTCTGCTGTGGCTTTCGCTGGAACTATTATTTTATTGCAAAATAGAGCAAATACTGACAATACTGTGAAGAACATCACTAATTTTATCCTTTTGTTTGATAAACTGTTGTATAAAATTAATGTCACATTTGCAATCGTGTGTATATTTGGATTTGCATTCTTGCTTGTTTCAATATTAAAAACAAGAACTCACTAAAGGTATGTTTTGTATCAAGAGGTTGAATCTGTCGATGGCCAATAACACTGTCGCATTTAAACACGTGCTTCAGACACCAGTCACACTGATGGCATTCCCCAAAATGTCCTCTAGAGAATGCAGTGTCTTGTTCCCCTTCTCAGGGAATGTCTCGGTTACAAAGGTAATCCTCGTTCCCTGAAGAAGAGAATGGAGACGTACGTCGGACAGACCGGCTAATAGGAATCTCGTTAAAAAGGCCAATCTACTTTGAGTGTAACTAAAACGAGCCCATGCACATTGGCATGCAATTATTTGCAGAAGCTGCTCTGCCCTGCTTTGCGCAGGTATATAATGAGCAGCAGGTGCATTGCATATTTAGGTTTTCGCTGAGGAGCCAAGCAGGTGAGCCGGCCGCGCAGCGGAGTACAGCGACCGTGGCGATGGGACGTACGTCTCCGTGCAAGCCTCCCGCACCCCCTTGCCTAAAGGATGGTGGAACAGGGCTAACACAGAGAGTGTCAATCACTGCTGTTCCACAAAACCCATTCAGTGAGACTATTGGATAACACTGGGAAAGCGTACCCTTTCACTAGGAAAGCGGAAGCCACATCCTTTCCAGAAGGAGTTATGTGGAGATGTACATATGGACTAACCCCATAGGGCTGTACTACATATGGAAGTACTGGGGTGACTCCAACCTGATAAGAGTGGGTTCTCCCAAAGGGAAAGACACAGGCTTCATTTAGGAGCAATCGTGGAATACACATATGGGATCCCCGTAGGGTCACACATATGGAACCCAGCCTAAATCTGGTTCTCAAGGATACAATGGAGTATAGGCCTGGCACCAGACGCTCCGCCATGTCCAGCTGCCTGCAGGGTTATCGGAGGACTCAATAGGGTCTGCCTTGTAGGGACTCTCTGGAGCAGTAAGCACATGAAGCGCAGCGAGCCGACACTAAGCCGGGGCCTCTCTGTGCCTCTGACTGGTTGAGGTGAGAACATGGGAGGAGACCAGCTCGACACAAAGGCTATAGAATCTAGCGAACGTGTTAGGTGTTGCCCAGCCCGCAGCTCTACAAATATCTGTCAGCGAAGCACCACAAGCCAGCGCCCAGGAGGATGCAACACCTCTCGTAGAGTGAGCATGCAACCTGAGTGGGCAGGGCATGCCTTGTGCTTGGTAAGCCAAGGCGATGGCGACCACTATCCAGTGGGCCATCCTCTGCTTAGAGACAGTCTTTCCCTTCAGCTGGCCTCCGTAACAGACACAGAGCTGGTCTGAGGTCCTTAGGCATTGAGTGCTGTCTATGTACCGTCGCAAAGCGCGGACTAGACAGTGCAAGCCAGGGCTGGGTCTGCCTCCTCCGGGGGCAGTGCTTGCAGGCTCACTACCTGGTCCCTGAAGGGAGTGGTAGGAACCTTGGGCACATAGCCAGGCCGAGGTCTCAGTACCATGTGGTCGTCGCCCCACCCAAACTCTAGGCATGATTCGTCGACCGAAAATGCCTGCAGGTCCCCTACCCTCTTGATGGAAGCCAATGCAACCAGCAGCAAAGCCTTCATAGACAGAATCTTTAAGTCTGCTGATTGCAAGGGCTTAAGGGGAGCATTCTGGAGTGCTCAAGGCACCAGAGCAAGGTCCCAAGAGGGTATGGAGGGAGGTCGAAGAGGATTTCACCGTCTCGCCCCCCTAAGGAACCTGTCGACCAGGTCGTGCTTACCAAGAGACTTGCTATCGATGTGGTCGTGTATGCGGATATTGCAGCAGCATGAACTTTGAGGGTGGAGGGAGATAGCCTACGCTCCAACCTTGCTGCAAGAAGGAAAGCTCGGGGGGGGGTGGGGGGGGGGTAAGTCACCTAGAACCTCCGCGTCCCGTCCAGGGACCAGACATGGAGTTTCCAGGGGTCTGGACACGGGTGCCAAGGGGTGCCCCCGTCTCTGAGTAAGAAGGTCCTTCCTCAGAGGAATGCGCCAGGAAGGGGCTGTCGTGAGGAGCGTGAGTTTCGTGGACCAGGTCCGGTTGGGCCAATAGGGCGCAACTAACAGGACCTGCTCCTCGTCCTCCCTGACTTTGCACAAGGTCTGTGCAAGTAGGCTTACTGGGGGAAATGCATATTTGCAAAGGCCCCGGGGCCAGCTGTGTGCCAGTGCATCTGTGCCGAGTGTTCCCTCAGACAGGGAGTAAAACAGCTGGCAGTGAGAGGTTTCTGGAGAGGCAAACAGGTCTACCTGAGACCACCTGGGGGTGGAGTCGCTACTCTCCCGGCAGCGCGGCTCGTGAGAGCTCGTCGGCCACACAGTTGAGCACACTGGGAACATGAATGGTGGGAAAGCGACCTCAGATGCCTCTGACTCTAAAGGAGTGCAACGGGAGCGTAGACCACCTTGGCGGCTGATGTACGCAATGGTCGCAGTGTTGTCCATACGGACCAGCACATGCTTGCCCCGTAACGGCCTCTTCAGGTGGCTCAGAGCAAGGCATACTGCTAGCAACTCAAGGCAGTTGATGTGCCAATGCAGTTGGGGGGCCGTCCACACCACTGACACTACATGCCCGTTGTATGTGGCACTCCAGCCGGTGTCAGAGGCATCTGTGAACACCACAGCATGCTGGGACACCTGCTCTAGGGGCACTCCTGCCCGAAGAAACAAGGGCTGAAGGGCTGAAGGCTTGGAGGCATTCCGGAGTGATTGCCACTCGGTACGTGCCGTGTTGTCACGCCCATCTCGGGACGTGATCATGAAGCCAGTGCTGAAGCGTTCTCATATGAAGCAAACCGAGCGGGGTTACTACCATTGCAGCTGCCATATGCCCCAGAAGCCTCTGAAAAAATTTCAGTGGGACCGCTGTCCTGCCTTTGAACGTATTCAAGCAGTTCAACACTGACTGAGCACGTTCCTCTGTGAGGCGTGCTTTCTGATCGACCGAATCCAACTCCATACTGAGAAAAGAGATCCTATGCACAGGGGAGAGTTTGCTCTTTTCCCAGTTGACCTGAACCGTCTGGCCGAGGTCCTGCGCCGTGACTTTGATCATGGTTAGTCAACAAGCACAGCTCAATCCCGGCTCAGAACTACCCTCGTGCATTAAGAGTGCCTTGCCCTTACATGCAGGGCGGGTGTGGTCTGTGCACAGCCACCTCACCATTGAGGTGCCCGACAGCTCGACGGCACACAACATGCAGAGGAGCGAGTGGTCTGCAAACGATAGGACTTGATCACTGGTGTTGCGCCGTCACGCAAACACCAATAAAGAGAAAGCTTCTTCCTTGAAGAACTGGCTCTTTTTTAGAAAACACTGCTTGTAGATTTAGCCTTGTTCAGACTCTCAGTCCAAATCCAATTATTTGTGTATCTGATTGGAATCTAATCTAAAAAAAAAAATTTAATGTCCACACTGTGTATCACAAGTGTTCAGATCCGATTTGTGTGTCCATGGCGCTTTTTCATTTTCCTGAATATCTGACTGACAGTCTGAACGAGGCTTTAGAGACAGGAACAAACAAACTGCTCGACTCTGAAGTGAAAAGCTAAAGATGCAATGCACCTGTTGCTCATTATATACCCACGCAAAGCAGGGCAGAGCAGTTGCTGCAAATAATTGCATGCCAATGTGCATTGGCTCATTTTAGTTACACTCGAAGTAGATTGGCCTCTCTAGCAAGATTCCTATTCATCGGTCTGTCCGACGTACGTCGAACATGACCGACTGAATGGGAACCATGATTACATGCGTAACCTGAGACAATTTCTTGTTGTTTTAATATACCAATGTACTATTGTTGATTTATTTTGTATTTTCCTTGTAATTTTACTTTGTAAAGTGCTTTAGAGAAGCTCCTTTAAAGGCGCTATAGAAAATAAAGTTATTATATTATTATATAATGTCATCTAACTAGAAAAAGTAACTCGAATTGCTGATTAATACAAAATTGTATATATAACTTAATATTTTAATATTGTTGCAGTGTTCATCTCGCTGATTTCTAAGTGGAACCTAATCTACAAGCAAGAATATTTTAAAAAAAATCAACATTTCATATCCATAATTTTGTGTGTGTGTATTTGATTAGTAGTTATAGTAAGACAGTCATTACTAAATAAACCCCAGGATGATACAAGTCCTGATCACCTTGTCAAAATGTATTTTTTGTGATTGTGAAACCTCAGTGTACATTAAATGCATTTGCAGCATAATGAGAGGATAGAAGCATCACTCATTTTACTTTTATTTTTTCTTAACTTTATTTTACATAAACAGGGGCAACAGTTAACAGTTTTCCTCTTTTTTTCCTGGCAGACACACTATAGTATATACACAACACGCTTCATACTGTCATTTTTTAGTACAATTCATACATAATTTTAGGATTCTTTTGCGAACTTCTGTTAGTTTTAAGCCATAAATTATTGGATTGAAAAGAGGTGGCACTATAATCATTTCTAAAGCCAAAAAATTGCGCAGGGCTACAGGGAAATCACTTGATCCATATCTGTTATAGATGTTATCAAAAAGTATTGCAACAGTGAGATTTATCAATGAAAGTACATGAGGCACACATGTCTGCCAGAATTTCCTTCTGCACTCTAATGATGCTTTACATGCAATGATAAGTTTCATATAGGACACAATAATTACAATCACAAGACCGAAATATAATGAAATAAAAATAAATCCATAAAGGTTATTGACAAAAGTTGATCCACATGAGAGTTTTACAATTGACCAGTTGTCACAATACAACTTGTCAATATGATTTTTACATAGTACCAACCTATTTGACAAGAAAACTGCAATGAACATAATAAGAAATGGTATGATCCAACAGAAGCCAAGTAATATGCAGCATGAAAATGTGTTCATCTTTGAGTGATAGTCTAAAGGTTGACATATGGCCACATGTCTGTCATATGCCATCACTGCTAATGTACAATATTCACACATGACATAAGTATAAACAATAAAGGCCTGGAAAGCACACATGTAAGATGGAATGACGTATGAATTCAATATTAAATCATGCAAGATTTTAGGATAAAATGCTGCTGTTCCATAAATGTCATTCACACAGAGATTGCACAGAAAAATGTACATTGGTTCATGAAGGGCTCTCTCCAAGACAATAACAACACTGAGCCAAATGTTCACAAACAGTATCATAACATAGAGGAACAAAAAGCATATGAAATAAATATACCTGTATGATTTAGAGTCTTGTGGTTCCATTAGAGTGTAAGTTGCAAAATATGTCATATTATCCATCATATATTGAAGTTTTTAAGCTTGCACTTGTCCGTATGCAAAAATGCCCTCAAAATGTTGCAATTAAAAACAACATCTGTATCTCAAGTAACTAACATGTTTGCTTTAATTTGAAAATATAAATGTAAAGATATGGCATACATGCTTTTAAAATACAATAAGAGTTAACACCAATCAACAATTACCACTGAATTGCCTTGATTTGTTATTTTGCATGCTCACATTCATGAAATGGAAGTGCTATGGACTACTCATCTGCTTATAAATAACTTGCTCAGTTTAAGTTCTCTGAGTTTCTACCAAATAAAACCTAGGGGAAATTCAATAAGCTCTGGAGGCCTTTTTTTCCTTTCTTTGAATGATATAGTTCACCCAAGATGAAAATCACAACAAATGTAAAAGTAAACTGAAGAAATATGAATGTTTGTTTTTCTTCTTATTATTGTTGGTCTACAGTTTAACATCAACTATCATATTTAAACCTGGAATTTGAGGCTTAGTTTTAGGCACAAATCTAACTGCTGAAGAAAACTGAGTTCATGTTGACAACTTTACATGAACATAATCCACTAGTTTCCGAAAAAAAAATAAGGGAGGCCAAAAACCAGGGAACTGCCAAAAAGGTTCATGTATGCTGGAAGGGCTTGAGGGCGGCATATTTTAAAAAACACAAATAAACACACACAACTAACCCAGTGGTTTAATCATTTATAATTACAGTAAAATAATGGATTAAAGGATTTCTTTGTGAGATTCAATTTAAAGGGTACATAACACACACAGTTTCTGCCAACCTCATGTCAATCTTGAGTACCTATAGAGTAGTATAGCATCCTTCATATCTCCGAAGAGTCTTTAGTTTTATCAGATTTATAAAAGACAGATACGCTGTACCGGGGCTTTCCAAAAACAGCCGAGCTCCTAGAGGCGTGCCGTGGGCGAAGCTAAAGAGTGACGAGCATGCGCAGCTTTTGTGTAGCGATCGCCTGCAAGCTATCGATGGTCAGCTAAACAAATGTATTTAAACTAGGGGTGGGACGGTTCAGATTTCTCAAGGTTTGGTTTGTATCATGGTTTTAGTGTCACGGTTTCGGTACAGTTCGGTACGTACTATGTTCAGTAAAAAATAGGACAACTGTCAAATAAAGATAAAGAAAATAAAAACAAAATAATCTAACTACAAGAATCAGCACAAATAAATACATGAGAGCTAAGATGCAAAAAAAAAAATAAACAATGCTTTACAGGTTTTTCAGGTATGAAATTTTACCTGAAATCTTTCAGGTACAGAAATTGATAGGATACTTGCTAAGATGGGCATGTTGACATAAATTTTGTGTTTGAAATTGTCCGTTTATGTGCAAGACTTGAAAGAGAATTTGCGCACTGTGACGCCGCTCTCCCTGTACGTGCTTCAGATGAGTACACACACACAAATCCCATATGTGGGACCGTACACCCAGGGGCACAGAAATAAAAATCCCATATGTGGGACCATACCGCTCAAAGGGTTAATACTCATGGTCGCACCGGTAGTGACGCCACAGACGGTCGATGGCCAATAACACTGTCTCGTTTAAACACGTGCTTCAGACACCAGTCACGCTGAAGGTGTTCCCCAAAGTGTCCTCTAGAGAATGCAGTGTCTTGTTCCCCTTCTCAGAGAACCATGATTACATGCGTAACCTGAGGCAATTTCTTGTTGTTTTAATATACAAATGTACTATTGTTGATTTATTTTGTATTTTCCTTGTATTTTTACCGTGCTTTAGAGAAGCTCATTTAACCCTTTCAAGCATGAGTTTAAAATATTCTAATTGGCCCCCCAGAGTGAGTTTTTTTAAGGCGACCGTTATTTTAGAACGTTTGCCCTCATTGTTTCCATGGCGACGCGTCTTGCGTGTCACGAGCGCTGAACGCAGCCACAATAACACTGTATGACAGATGGATCGCTATTATTTTGTTTTTCCTTTTTTATTTAAAATATTCGCAAACTTGCTTACCATGTCATCAACCATATGATATTCCGATTCTCAAATATGTGTAAGTGAGTGTGTTCTGTCGTTTAAAAACCTTTATAAACGATCTTTATCTTGATCTATAATGCGAGATGGGCGCCGCCATCTTAGTTTGCGCTGCAGTTCACAGAGTCCTGTCAGTCGGATTTACAGCATGTGAATCCATCAGTTTCTCCCGAAATATATGCAGGTAAGTGGCTGGTGAACTGGAAGAATAATAGAGTAAACTTTATAGTTACTTAGGCCCATTATGTGTGTCTGATATGAATAAATGTCGGCAAATTATATTTGAATGGATTGTTATTACTGCTTTCACTGATGTCTGACATCAGTGTGTATTTTATAAACTCTAAATGTATTGTTTTAATGGTGCTTATGCGTATTTAAATGTCTGAAACCTTAAAAGAAGCGTTATGTGGCTGAAAACACTGCATAGCTTTGGTATATGACAAGAGCTACGCACATCCGTCTCACAGCCAAAGCGCGAAAGCACAGTTTGAATCTGGCAGTTATTTCACGTCGCTGAACGTTCGAAATCCCATATGTGGGACCGTACGCCCAGGGGCACAGAAATAAAAATCCCACATGTGGGACCGTACCGCTCAAAGGGTTAAAGGCGCTATAGAAAATAAAGTTATCATTATTATTATATAATGTCATCTAACTAGAAAAAGTTACTTGGATTGCTGATTAATACAAAATTGTATATACAGGTGCTGGTCATATAATTAGAATATCATCAAAAAGTTGATTTATTTCACTAATTCCATTCAAAAAGTGAAACTTGTATATTATATTCATTCATTACACACAGACTGATATATTTCAAATGTTTATTTCTTTTAATTTTGATGATTATAACTGACAACTAAGGAAAATCCCAAAATCAGTATCTCAGAAAATTAGAATATTACTTGAGACCAATACAAAGAAAGGATTTTTAGAAATCTTGGCCAACTGAAAAGTATGAACATGAAAAGTATGAGCATGTACAGCACTCAATACTTAGTTGGGGCTCCTTTTGCCTGAATTACTGCAGCAATGCGGCGTGGCATGGAGTCGATCAGTCTGTGGCACTGCTCAGGTGTTATAAGGTATAACTTAATAATTTAATATTGTTGCAATGTTCATCTCGCTGATTTCTAAGTGGAACCTAATCTACAAGCAAGAACATTTTTTAAAAATTCAAATTCAAATCAAAATTTCATATCCATGATTTTGTGTGTGTGTATTTGATTAATAGTTATAGTCAGACAGTCATTACTAAATAAACCCCAGGATACAAGTCCTGATCACCTTGTCAAAATGTATTTTGTGATTGTGAAACCTCAGTGTACATTAAATTCATTTGCAGCATAATGAGAGGCATCACTCATTTTACTTTTATTTTTTCTTAACTTTATTTTACATAAACAGGGGCAACAGTTAACAGTTTTCCTTTTTTTCCTGATAGACACACTATAGTATATACACAACACGCTTCATACTGTCATTCTTTAGTACAATTCATGCATCATTTTAGGATTCTTTTGCGAACTTCTGTTAGTTTTAAGCCATAAATTATGGGATTGAAAAGAGGTGGCACTATAATCATTTCTAAAGCCAAAAAATTGCGCAGGGCTACAGGGAAATCACTTGATCCATATCTGTTATAGATGATATCAAAAAGTATTGCAACAGTGAGATTTATCAATGAAAGTACATGAGGCACACATGTCTGCCAGAATTTCCTTCTGCACTCTAATGATGCTTTACATGCAATGATAAGTTTAATATAGGACACCATAATTACAATCACAAGACCGAAATATAATGAAATAAAAATAAATCCATAAAGGTTATTGGCAAAAGTTGATCCACATGAGAGTTTTACAATTGACCAGTTGTCACAATACAACTTGTCAATATGATTTTTACATAGTACCAACCTATTTGACAAGAAAACTGCAATGAACATATTAAGAAATGGTATGATCCAACAGAAGCTAAGTAATATGCAGCATGAAAATGTGTTCATCTTTGAGTGATAGTCTAAAGGTTGACATATGGCCACATGTCTGTCATATGCCATCACTGCTAATGTAGAATATTCACACATGACATAAGTATAAACAATAAAGGCCTGGAAAGCACACATGTAAGATGGAATGACGTATGAATTCAATATTAAATCATGCAAGATTTTAGGATAAAATGCTGCTGTTCCATAAATGTCATTCACACAGAGATTGCACAGAAAAATGTACATTGGTTCATGAAGGGCTCTCTCCAAGACAATAACCACACTGAGCCAAATGTTCACAAACAGTATCATAACATAGAGGAACAAAAAGCATGTGAAATAAATATACCTGTATGATTTCGCATCTTGTGGTTCCATCAGAGTGTAAATTGCAAAATTTGTCATATTATCCATCATATATTGAAGTTTTTAAGCTTGCACTCCGTATGCAAAATGCCCTCAAAATGTTGCAATTAAAAACAACATCTATATCTCAAGTAACTTACATGTTTGCTTCAATTTAAAAATATAAATATAAAGATATTGTATACATTCTTTTAAAATACAATAAGAGTTAACACCAATCAACAATTACCACTGAATTGCCTTGATTTGTTATTTTGCATGCTCACATTCATGAAATGGAAGTGCTATGGACTACTCATCTGCTTATAAATAACTTGCTCAGTTTAAGTTCTCTGAGTTTCTACCAAATAAAACCTAGGGGAAATTCAATAAGCTCTGGAGGCCTTTTTTTTTCTTTCTTTGAATGATGGTTCACCCAAGATGAAAATCACAAGAAATGTTACATAATTAAACCTGGAATTTGATGATGCTTAGTTTTAGGCACAAATCTAACTTCTGAAGAAACCTTGTTCATGTTGACGAGTTCATGTTGACAACTTTGCGTGACACGAACATAATGCACTATAATGCAACATAATTCACACACTAAAATTGTGTGAAACACTGATAACACCTTTAAGTGCATTTCTGAAAAAAGGAGGGAGGCCAAATACCAGGAAACTGTTGAAAAGTTACATGTACGCAGGGCCATATTACGGAGCCCCGCACATGACATGCAAGCAAAAAAAATTAAATTGTGCACACGATTTACTAATTCGTTCCCTCGATTTACAAAATTGTGTGCACAATTTACTAAAACTTTTTTACTTTTTTGTTCGGTTCAGTGTCTGTTATTGCCGCGTATACGTCGTTGTTTTTGTCCTTGCCTCTTCCTTGAGTCTGTTTTGGAGCTGCTGCACTTAGATCCTGCATCCTCTCCTTTGTTTTCAATCACGTGTGTAAAATAGCAGTATAATTTAGGTAAAATATTTGGTCCCACTTTATATTAGGTGGCTTTAACTACTATGGATTTGCATCAAAAAATAAGTACAATGTACTTATTGTGTTCGTATTATATTGCAAAACACTTTTGCTGTTATTGAGGTGGGATACGGGTAAGGTTAGGGACAGCTTTAGTGGAATGGGTAGGTTTAAGGGTGGGTTAAGGGCTAAGGGTCAACAGTGTAATTATAAATATAAGTACAATGTAAAAACGTGTGTACAGTATACAATAAGTGCATTGTATCAAATGATTTATTTAAGTACATAGTAGTTAAGGCCACCTAATATAAAGTGGGACCAAATATTTAAACAATAAAAGTAAAATATATTTTCATTTAAAATATAAAAATTATTTTATATTTCTTTGGTCCTTTAGACAAACATCTTCAAATAAACTAACAGAGGAGGAAAACGAAACATTTCATAAGTGGATCTGGGAGCAGTGAAAAAAAAAGCCTTATTTTTCTGTAATGTTTTATGATACTATTCCCTATGATGTTTATAATATTGTACATGCTTGTCTTTCTTACATTTTCTTATAATTCATTTATAAAACAAATTATATCATTTTGCATTTCTACTTCAGTAAAGTAAATCAAATAATTGTCAAGGATTTAAACATTTTTTAGCTTCTTAAAACATTCACTTTTGCTGAAATACAGGAGGCAAAAACTCTGCGCACTGCCCTAATATTTAATCCATAGATTAGAGGATTAAATACAGGTGGGACTATAACTAATTCTAAAGCCAAAAAATGACGCAGACTCTCTGGAATGTCATTTGAACCATATCTGCTATACATGATATCAAAAAGCATAGCAAAAGTGAAATTTATCAGTGATAATATGTGTGGCAGACACGTTTGCCAGAATTTCTTTCTGTTATCTAAAGATGCTTTACAAGCAGAGATGAGCTTAACATAGGACACTATGATAATAACCGCACAGCTTAAAAATATAACAGCAACAACATATCCATAGACATTATTAACAAAAGATGATGCACATGACAGTTTTACAACTGACCAGTTGTCACAATATAATTTGTCAATGTGATATTTACAAAATGGCCTAAAGTTTGCTAACAGGGCTGCTATAAGACTAAAGCAGTTGGGAACAATCCATGAAAACAGAATTAATTTCAAACAGGTTAGTTTAGTTAATTTGGAATGATAGTCTAAAGGTTTGCATATGGCTACATATCTATCATAAGACATCACTGTTAATGTTGTAAATTCACACATTAAAGAGCTATAAATAACAAAGTACTGCAGAGCACACATGTGAGAGGAGATCACATATGAATCCAGTATTAAATCAGACAGAAATTTAGGGTAGAATCCTGAGGCTCCATAAACCCCATTAATACACATATGACTCAAAAATATGTACATCGGTTCATGAAGTGTTTTCGCCATGATAATGACCATAACAAGACGTATATTAATTGACAATATAAGCAGATAAAGGAAAAGAAAACAACTGAAATATAAATGCCTATATAATTTTGATTCTTTAGGCACCATGAGAGTCAGTATCACAGGATAAGACATGTTATCCATCAAAGATGCAATACAAAAAGCACACAAAACAATATTAATAAATATAAAACATTAAAATACATTAATACACAATATGTTTCTTAGGCATCAGTATCCATTATTCACTGAGGAAAAACAGATAGTCAAAGTTAGCACTTTAGTTGCAAAAAAAAAAAAGAAGCAAATTATCAGCAAAAAAGTACCTGGTTGTCTGGTTTGTAGAGCTGGAAGCCTTGATTTTATAAGACCTTTTTTCAGCTGGGAAATCTCTAGGACAAAAATATCTTGTTCATAATTTGATGAAGTTCACTAAGAAGGAGGGCTCAACAAGATCGTAGGCCAAATTCACACTTCCTGGTTTTTGGCTTCCTTATTGGCCCACACTGGGTAAACTTTTTTCCCGTAAAAGCGATGGCTGAGCGTAACAAGAACCAGTTCAGGAATCAAAGTCTTTGTATGCATTATATTTCATGAAAATGTTTGAACTGTTTTGGTGATTTATTGGTGAGACTACAAAGCTCTACATAAGAGTTAAATTTAAGAACTAATTCAAAATGATGGCGCTTAACTTAGTTATATCATTCCCTGTGTTTGTTTGGCACAGCTCTGCATTATCACACTCCATGTAAAAACAGTGTTTTTCGCAATGTGCTGGGGAAATTATCGGCTGGCAGCACCCTTCTCACACAGACCTTATCCGCTGGAATTCGAGAGAGGTATGGCTATTTCTCATTTTTCAGTAGCTGTCGAGGGCGAGCTGCTGGACGAGGATGTGTTATCGCTCACATCCACTGATCAGTGATGTGACTGTTGAGGATGATGTTGTTTCTGAATCCTCGCAGCCTACCTGCCCCATGTATGATGAGTTGCTGGAGGTTAAGTCTTGTGCCACAGACAGATTAGATCTGCCGTGGTGGCTTGAGAGATGTGAGCTCACTCACAGCCCATATTCATCCATTTCAGCATGCTAATTATGCTAGATTGGAGGGGATGCGTGAGCATGGATATGAGTTCATGCCACCAGTTGAAGAGACGCTGGCTAGCTATCTCTCACTGGGAGAGGCATTGAAGGCTCCCACTGCCAGTGTACACTGTAACAAACTGTAATGGTGGCCACAGAGAGGCATCTCTGGGTGAACCTGGCTGACATTGGGGATAAAGAGAGAAACTTTCTCAATGTGCCGGCTTTGCCATCTTAACTTTTTGCCACTTTTGTTGAAACAGTGGTCCGGAAGTTCAGAGAGGTGAAGGCACGGTTGGCGGCCTTTAAGACCTATATATCTCACCAGTCCAGGCTCACGCCCCAAGCCTCTAGGGGGCCTGGCTCGTCTTGGACTGGGGACCAAAGACAGGGCTATAGGGGGAGCATCGCCACTCACGGTCTTCCTCCTCCTGACACAAAAAAAAGAAAGCAGGATTTGAGGGAAGTCATCTAGAGAAAAAGCTCCCAGCGTTCTCAGGATGCAAAGGCCAAATAACATCTGCCTCCTTGCATCTTTTCCTTTCCACCTTTCACCTCCCTCACTCTGTCTGAGGTCAGGTGGGGTGTGTTAGAAGTTTCCTGCATGCACTTACATCAGGCCCGAGGCTGGACCTATGATGTTGTTTGGCAGTGTTTATTATTTATGTATATTCCTGCCCTTTGATGGTTCGGCACAGGATACTGATTGTGAGTGTGTTGTTGGGTTTCGGGGTGTTTTAATTTTGCATAGTCAGGCCTACTCTTTGAGCCTCCTCAGAATCGTCTGCTGAAGATTCCACTCCCTAGGGCTCCACCTCAATAGCTGTATCAAATCATTAGGCTCTCTTTGAGCCTCTTTGATAAGCGGTCTTGATGTTTTATTTTGCTAGGTCTCTCGTGTAGAAATGTTATTCTCAGACCTACATTATTAGAGCCCAGCTGGTGTTGTTGTGCCAGGATTGTAGGCTCTCTTGAGACTCCTTGGTGCAACCACCCTTTTAGGGATCGTTGCCAGGTTTCCTCTCAATTTAGAGAGTCGTCATGGTCCTCAGAGCACCACATTAGATAACCCATACAAGTTGTGTGGCTCTCTTTGAGCCTCCTTGGTGAGGTGGTCTTTTAGAGTAGAGCGTAGTTGGGTTTCCCCTCACTGTAGAGGGTTGTTATGCTGAAGCCACTGCTATGAGAGCTCCGTGAGGGCAGTAGATTGGGTGGTAGGCTCTCCTTTGGAGCCTCCTTGGTTTACTGTTTTCATGGTGGCGTTGCTAGGTTTCCTCTCGCTTTAGATTGTTTCTCTGAAGAACCCTCAGCCCCAGAGTTCCGCTTGCATAGCAGTATCGAGCGTTAGGCTTCTTATGGCCTCCTTGGTAAGGAGTCCTTAGCGTAGAATGAAGCTAAGTTTCCTCTTGCTTAGAGAGTCGCTTTTGCTGAGACCTCCATTCTTTGAGCTCAGCTGGGGTGGTTGTGAGCCTCCCTGGTCTAGCCATCCCTAGGGAAGCATTGTTAGGTTTCCTCTTGATTTAGAGAGTCATCATGCTGAGACCTCCACTCCCCGAGCTCCATTTTAGATAACCGGTCTAAGTAGCATGGCTCTCTGTGAGCTTCCTTGGTGAGTTGGTCTATTAGCATAGAGAGTAGTTAGGTTTCCCCTTCTTATAGAGGGTCATTATGCTGAAGCCTCTGCTCTGAGAGCTCCGTGGGGGCAGTAGATTAGGTGGTAGGCTCTCTTTTGGAGCCTCCCTCGTTGACTGTCCTCAAGGTGGCGCTGTTAGTCTTCCTCTCGCTTTAGAGAGTCTTCCTGCTGAAGCCTCTGCCCCAAGGGCCCTGCTTGGATGGCAGTATTGAGTGTAAGGCTTCTCTTAGTCTCTCTGGTAAGCAGACCTTAGTGTAGAGTGTAGCTAGGCCTCTTCTTCTTCAGAGTCTTTCTGTTGAGGCCTCTGTTCTTAGAGCACCCTTTGAGTGTTGCTAGGTATCCCTTCATGAGACCTCCACCCATCAGGAGTGTGTCCCTTGCAGTGACTGGCAGGATGTTTTTATCCTTGGCCATATTTCCTTGAAGGTATTTTATACCAGGCCCTGTGCTAAGCTCCCCTTTGCTTCTGGCCATAGGGAATAGAGTCTATGACTACAGCTGGTGCGTACCGCTAGGATGGAGAATTTGACTCCGGTTAATTGCATTGATGTCATTGACTTATGACACAGCACTAATTCCTTCAGCATGGTGGAGTGAACATTTGTTCCTCATTAGCATCCTGGGACGCAGTGCAAGTTCTCATTCGAAACGGAACGTCTGGGGTTACGAATGTAACCATGGTTCCCTGAGAAGGGGAATAAGACACTGTGTCCCATTGCCATGCTTCAGGCTTGCCTGCCCATGTCTCCTTCAGATAAGAAGTGGATGATGTGTACTACAGGCACCCTATTTATACTCTGGTCACACCGGTAGTGACTTCATGGGCTGTCGCCGGCCAATGTCATTGTCGTGTTTTGACGCGTACTTAAAACACCGGCCATGTCGGATGCATTCCCCATTAGCGTCCTATGACGCAGTGTCTCGTTCCCCTTTTCAGGGAACCATGGTTATATTCGTAATCAGAGACTTTAAGCTGGTTACATGTTTAATGTAAGTGCTTAAAGGGTTAGTTCACCCAAAATGAAATTTCTGTCATTAAGTACTCACCATTGTGTCGTTCCAAACCCGTAAGACCTTCATTCATCTTCGGAACACAAATTACGATATTTTTGATGAAATAATTTTTTTAATCCCCTATAGAAAGCAACATAATTACCATCATTCAAGGTCCAGAAAGTATTAAAGACATCATTAAAATAGTCCATGTGACTACAGTGGTTCAACCTTAATGTTATGAAGTGACGAGAGTGCTTTTTTAATAATAAGGACCTACAATGATTCAGCTCATTCCACACTGACATTTAAAGCACCCAGCAAATTTCTAACCATACTTTCAGTCTTCTACCATTGTAGCTTGTAGCGAATTAACTCAAAGGGGGAATATTAATAATTATTCATAACTCATTATGATTATTAATTATGATTAATTATGAATATGTGAATCAGTTAATCGGATTAACTTGATGTAGCTACATTAAATTAATATTACAGTCAATTAACCTGTTCGTCCAGTGAACACTCAGTGTTAATTGTTTATTAATTCTAAGAAATGTTCATTTCCAGGTTATGGAAAGCAACATTCTTATTGTACAGTACTACTCAGAGCATGTAGTCAAGATCTAAATCATTTAAGAGGCAATTTATTAGCAGACGGAGTCAGAACCAAACATGTATTGTGCACAATCTTTATTAACTAACTCACAAACACATAACTAAACTAACAAACACATAACATACACGCAGGTCACACACATACTTAGGTAAAAATGAGCAATGATAGAGTTGAACCAGAAGTGGGTCCGGAAGTGGAGCTATGGGAAAAAGTCAAAGACAATCTGGAAAAGAATCATCAGTTTTCCTCAGTAATAAAACACATTTGCTGACATAGGTGGTTTACAAATTAATACTAAATCGCTCTTTAGTGTTCAAAGGCACGATACTTGCAAGATGCCTTTAGGCTGAGGAGCATCAGATCTGCAGGCTGAGGAGAAATCTTGATGATTCGGTCCGAAGTTGTAGTCAGTATATTTTGCGTTGGATGAAGTAATATGAAACAACTTAAGCTGTTAATTTGACTCTTAGTGGGGAAAGATTTCTTTCTCTCTCTCATAGATGAGCACATGGCTGGGTTGCAGGCCTAGGCCTAGGCCTGAAGAGGCCTGGAGCAAAAAGGGGGTCTCTTCAGTCGTCCAAGAAGCAAGAAGGAGATAGAGGGAGGGGCGTTGTGCACTGGCTTTTAACCTCTGGTCAAAGTCACACCTCTTAGGGTTGACCTGACCAATGAAGATGTTATATTTCCTGGTGACAACACACCTCCTGTCAGCGCTTTTACGACCGAGCAAGATTAACTGGCTGAGTTTTTGAAGAAGACCTATTAAAGATTCTTGTAATACTGATGTGTTGCGCCGGTATCGACATATCGCATCCACAAGCATTTACATCTTCTCGATACGAACCCATAGACTCTAAACATGGCATAATTGAAGTTACCTTAAATGTTACATAAAACATGTGAATACAATATTGAGTTCAATACAACAAACAGTAATAATGGATATCATTTCCTGGGGATATGCATGTTAATTTATGGAACAGTCTGTCTATAAATTAATGCAGGTTTAATGCAGGTATAAATTAATGTTTTCTGTGGGAAAGATGCAGGAAAGATGCAGGTTTTCTGTGTGTCTCTCTGTCTTTGCTTTTCTCTGCTCTTCCATGTGGCAACCAACATTCCTTGGCGCAATAAAACTTGTAACTGAGAACTTCCCGGGGGATGGGGGACAGGCTCCAAAGTAAGCTTCAAACAATTATTGGTTAACTATAACAAATAACTGTGTCTGAGTCGTTACAACTGCATTGGTTAATTCAAATTCAGAATTTCGGTAACACTTTACATTAAGGTTCCCTTTGTAAAGGGTTTATAAAGGTGTTTGTTAATAAGTCATTTACAAATGCATTATAAATCATTAATAATGCAGTTATAACTGCATGAATAAAAAGGGCGACTTTAATGCAAAACCTGCCAAATAGTGAGCCGTTTTTAACTCACATGTTATAAATGCTTAATAAATGTATTTATTAACACTTATTTAACCCAAAACCAGATTCCTGGTTTATTTCATGATGCAACAAAAATTGACTTATCAGGACTTATCAGACTATCAGTTTTCTTATTAATATCTTATTAATATCTCATGACTGCCACTTTTCTTACTATGTTGCTTACCAGAAGTTTCTGTCTTACCCATGATACTCTCCAAAAAGGTCATGATGCCTATCCACAGCAGTGTATAAAAACTGATTTCTTGTTTTTTTTAGATGAAATTCCAACTTTATTTTGAAAATAAAACATAAGATAATAACCATAACTTGATGAGATATTAATAATGAAAAATTTAATTCCAGTATTAGTTATCTGTGAACCTTAATGTAGGGTGGACACTTGTGAACCATTTGTTCATGAGTTATAAACATTAATAACCTATGAAAGTGAACCTTAATGTAAAGTGGAAACCTGTGAACCATTTATTAATGAGTTATAAACATTAATGACTTGTGAAAGTGAACCTTAATGTAAAGTGAACACATGTGAACCATTTATTGATGAGTTATAAACATTAATAACCTGTGAAAGTGTGAACTTTAATGTAAAGTGAACACATGTGAATCATGTATTTATTAATTATTAATGTACACACAGAAAATTGTATTTTTTCTAATGAAATATTTTATTTTTGATGCATGTATCAGTAAACACAACTTTAAACTTGAAACAAAAAAAGTTTAAACTTTTCTTTTACAGCACAAAATTACAGAGCATGACTTCTCATGAAAAGTGGCTTATGCAAGTAAACTCACATTAAAAAAATTCAGAGAAACAATCAATTATTCCAAAAAAGATAATAAACATCACACCTATAAGCCAAACATATTTGATACAAGCTGAATAAAGGCACCTAAATATGTATTATTTTATTTAACAGTTGTGTAGATCATTAAATCAATGACCGAATGCACCGTTACAGAACATTAGCATATTAATATGCATTCAATAATTATTTTTGATATCACGATAAAGGCCACCATAACTTGAGTATTTGGCTTCGGCCATCCGCACTTGCAGTTCCTGTGCGGGAGTGCCAGAGCGGTTATTTGTTTAAGATAACTACAAACTAACACAGCGATTACTCATGTAATATAAACACTAGAAAAACAAAGTCTGCATTTCACCTCAGTTAGCTTACCCATCAAATCAGTAAACACAAATTTTCACTTCAAAGCATGTTGGAACAGAACTAACTGTGTGACTTCTTTTTGTGAAAAGTGGCAAGGCTTTATTGGATGCTCATTAGCGCCAACTCCTGTCACACGCCAGAACACGCTTGGTGATGTGAACCTGCGAGTATAATAAAGTATATAGCCTACTACTACTACTTATAATAATAATAAAAAGAATACATTGCTTATTATACATTATTGTCACATTTGGTTGTAAAGAGCAGTGAGGAATCAGATGCAGCATTTTTTTATCATGAACTCAAAAATGTATGAGAACAAACAATAGTAAGCTATAGTTATAGAAAACTAGACGTGACAATAATATATTAGGCTATACTTTATATACTCTTTCAGGTCACATCACTCTTTCAGGGTTACATCACTAAGCATGCGTGTTCTGGCGTGTGACAGGAGTTGGCGCTAGTGAGCATCTAATAAAGCCTTGCTACTTTCATGAGAAGTCACGCAGTAATCAGTACTGTTGGTACTGTTATGACATGCTCTGAAGTGAAATTTTGTGTTTAACGTTACTGATTTGATGGGTTAGCTAACTGAGGTGACATTGCAGACTATGTTTTTCAAGTGTTTATATTATAATCGCTGTGTTACTTTGTATATTATATGTGTAATGGCTGTGTTAGTTTGTAGTTATCTTAAACAAATAACCGCTCCGGTGCTCCCGCTTCTGTCGCGCGCAGGTACTGTGTGGATGGCACAATATTAAAGTTACAGTATCCTTTATCATGATATCAAGAATAATTATGAATTGCTTATGAATATTTCAACAATAAAATATGTCACCAGGAAAAAAAAAATATGATCTTCTGTGTGTGCTTTAATAAATATATGATTCACATGTATTCACTTTACATTAAGGATCACTTTCACAGGTTATCAATGTCTATAACTCATTAATAAATGGTTCACATGTGTTCACTTTACATTAAGGTTCACTTTCACATGTTATTAATGTCTATAACTCATTAATAAATGGTTCACATGTTTCCACTTTACATTAAGGTTCACTTTCACAGGTTATTAATGTCTATGACTCATTAATAAATGGTTCACATGTGTTCACTTTACATTAAGGTTCACTTTCACATGTTATTAATGTCTATAACTCATTAATAAATGGTTCACATTTTCCCACTTTACATTAAGGTTCACTTTCACAGGTTATTAATGTCTATGACTCATTAATAAATGGTTCACATGTGTTCACTTTACATTAAGGTTCACTTTCACATGTTATTAATGTCTATAACTCATTAATAAATGGTTCACATTTTTCCACTTTACATTAAGGTTCACTTTCACAGGTTATTAATGTTTATAACTCATGAATAAATGGTTCACAGGTTTCCACTTTACGTTAAGGTTCACTTTTGGGCAATGAATCGGTCCTCCAGTTTGATCAAAGGAAGATTTAACATTTTGTTAAGATGGCTCTGATAGCAGCAAAGAAATGTATAGCTATACATTGGAAATCAGAAGAACCGCCCAGTCATGCTGTATGGCTTAGAGAACTTTTGTCCTATGTGCCTGTGTGCCTGTGTTTTTATCTTACACATCAGCTCAAGGCCTTGTAATAATGTCCATGCAAGTGTTCTGTCTCTTAAGGAGTGGGACAGGGGTGAGAGGGTGTTTAGAAAAAATTGTTTACTGAACTGATTCTGTAAATTGTTCATGTAAAAAATAAATATTTTGATAAAAAAAAAAAAAAGGTTCAATTTCATCTTGATAAACAAGCTGTGGATAGGCATCATGACCTTTTTGGAGAGTATCATGGGTAAGACAGAAACTTCTGGTAAGCAACATAGTAAGAAAAGTGGCAGACATGAGATATTAATAAGAAAACCATAAATACAACACCCCTCAGTCTAATTTTTGCTGCATCATGAAATAAACCAGGAATCTGGTTTTGAGTTAAATAAGTGTTAATAAATACATTTATTAAGCATTTATAACATGTGAGTTAAAAACGGCTCACTATTTGGCAGGTTTTGCATTAAAGTCGCCCTTTTTATTCATGCAGTTATAACTATTATTAATGATTTATAATGCATTTGTAAATGACTTATTACTCATTAACAAACACCTTTATAAACCCTTTACAAAGGGAACCTTAATGTAAAGTGTTAACAGAATTTCACTACTCATTCAAAAATAATAAGATGGTTCATTGGGAAGCTCAACTTTCATTCAACTTTGAACAATAAGAAAAAAACGATGTAAAATGTATTTCTTACTCCCTCTTATAACAGAAAAGGCCTGGATTTCATTAGATACAATTTTTCACATTGATCATATGCTGAGTCCCAGAATATGTAGTACTAAATAAGACGTAATACTTAGTACACTTACTGATAAATTAGAGAAACAGCATAACAAACAGGACTCTATGTATATGCATATGTATGATCACTTTTATAAAATAGATACAGCAAATATTTGTTTACTAAATTTTACCCCTTTTTTCTAGCTCCTGAAACCTTAACTCTTGCTGCAACACATGAATTAAAAACATGTTTACGTACTGCAGTAATATTTAATCCATAGATTACAGGATTAAAAACAGGTGGGACTATAATTAATTCTAAAGCCAAAAAATGACGCAGACTCTCTGGAATGTCATTTGATCCATATCTGCTAAACATAACATCAAAAAACAAAGAAAGCGTGAAATTTATCAGTGATAATATATGTGGCAGACACGTTTGCCAGAATTTCTTTCTGCTTTCTAAAGATGCTTTACATGCAAAGATCAGCTTAACATAGGACACTACAATAATAACTGCACAGCTCAAAAATATAACAGCAACAATATATCCATAGACATTATTCACAAAAGATGATGCACAAGACAGTTTTACAATTGACCAGTTGTCACAATAGAACTTGTCAATGTGATATTTACAAAATGGTCTCAGGTTTGATAACAGGACTGCTGGAATTACAGAGAAGTTGGGTACCATCCATGAAAACAGAATTAATTTCAAACAGGTGAATTTAGTTAATTTGGAATGATAGTCTAAAGGTTTGCATATGGCTACATATCTATCATAAGACATCGCTGTTAATATTGTAAACTCACACAGTAAAGAGCTGTAAATAACAAAGGATTGCAGAGCACACATGTGAGAGGAGATCACATATGAATCCAGTATTAAATCAGACAGAAATTTAGGGTAGAATCCTGAGGCTCCATAAACCCCATTAATACACAGATGAGACAAGAATATGTACATCGGTTCATGAAGTGTTTTCGTCATAATAATGACCATAACAAGACGTATATTAATTGACAATATAAGCAGATAAAGGAAAAGAAAACAAGTGAAATATATATACCTATATGATTTAGATTCTTTGGGCACCATAAGAGTCAGTATCACAGGATAAGACATGTTATCCATCAAGTTATGGATATTGCTTCAAATCACACAAAACAATGATATTCTGAAATAAAATAAAAATGTACACAAGACAATATTAATATGTGCTAAAATGGCTACATTCATTTACAATCTACTCAATAGGCTTCAGTATCCATTGTTAGAAACCAGACAATCAAAGATGGAGCTTAGAAAAAAAGGCGAACAATCAGACCAACAATTCTGGAGCTGTGTATCTGCATGTGTAAAACTGGAAGTGTTATAACATCCTTTTTCAGCTGGGAAATCATTTAAAGATGTTACAAAGCATCTTGGGATTAATTATAATTATGGTCCTTGCAAACTTTGCAATCCTTATTTTTAACTTGGAAAAAAGGCAACAAAGCCAAATAACATGTTGAATTTGGTATATTATTTAGTTTGAATCATTTACTTTGAATCATTTAGTTTCACTCATCAGCATATTAAGTGGAGAAGGAACTACCAACGTCACCTGGTCATAGCAGCAAACCACTAGATAGCTGACCTCCACACTAGACCACATCAACCAAGAGATGTTTGGCCAAGTCAGGAGGATGTCAACTGCACTTCATTGCTGGATCATGGACAGAACATCCACCATTTAAGATGAACAACAAAATCTGATCTCAGGCTTCACGTTTCACATTGAAAAAGGTCTTCTCGTGAGCAAAACAGTTAGCTCTCAATTCAGTTATAAGCTCATATTTCAGAACTAGACTTTAGACTTTACCAGTGCCTGAATTCATGTACATGATATACTGATTTGTGAGCTATAGGGAGATGATTGTGACCCATACTTTACTAATGGTATCATCTTCGGTCACTATAGGGGGCTGCCAAAAAAAAAAGCAACCTCCGATTACTGATTTTTTTTATGATGTCTGTTTGGTATCAGGCTCAAGTCCTCGTGATAGACTTTTTGTGAAAAGTATTTTGCTCCCCTTTAAAAAAAATCCATTAGGCAGCTCTCCGACATTTATTTAAGAAATGTACATATAAATGGAAAGCTATTTTAACAAACATTACAAACAAAACAAACCTATACTAAATCGGAGATATTTGGTGTTAAATTATCAATGCTTCTGATACTGATGATGTATTGACATGATACATCATGATGACGATATTTATAGGCTAACAGATTTGTGTGTTGTAACCTAAGTAAAATTTAAAAATAAGTGAAATGTATTTAATAAATAAATTATTAATCATGTTGTGTAAACTTTGGTTCCGACCAAACATTAGTTCCCAAGCGAAATGGAAGAGAGGTGGATAATTGCCGTGACACGTTTCCCAATAATTTACAACGTCTGTCTCTGTTTGCATACAGGAGCATAAATAAGAAAAATGATGCGTGGACCAAGGTGTCTGACATTGTTTGCATGCTATGTCTGAGATTGCATAGCTGTATACCTCTATATTTACTATATAAATATATATTATTACTATATAAATATATAGCTGTATGCACTATATATTTAAGCCCAATGACATTTATCATTATTTTCCGGCAACGGTCTGAATGCAGAGTACAGCGTTGTTGGTAGGGCAGCCAGAGCAAATTTTGACGCTCTTGCCGGTCTGAACGCACAGTAAGCCCTTGATCACTTGGAATTCACTATAAAGCTGACTTATTATTTAAACCCCTTTTCTACTTATGAATTTGTTTTATGCACCATTCTATATGCTTATAAGTTGTTGGAGAAAATATATAAAGTCCTATAGGTATATGAGCTGTTGGAGAAAAATAAAATCACACAAATGAAACAAAATATCAATAGTATAAACTTTGACTGTGAACATAAGGTAGCTACAAATATTATGCAATTGAATCTCAATATAATTAATATATTATAGACTATTATGCGATTAATTCTCAAAATAATTAATATATCATAGACTTCAGTTAAGTGCGATCTGCTGTGACGTCACATTCAAGTTGAATTGTGAGATATAGAGCTGCTTGAAATGTACATCAGAATAGACTCACTCCCTTAGTCAAAATCGAGGGGACGAGGGTCTGTCCATATAAACTTCCCTCGTCCACTTCACAAAGTGGAACGCACTTAAAAATGGCGGCAGGGATTCCCCTGAGGGGAAGTGCTTAGGAAAGTTTGCAAGTGCGTGTCTAAAACTGTAGTGGAACAGAACCTAGGTCTTGGAGTCTCGACTAATGAGGTGATGATCTGAATCAGGTGTGTTTGATTAAGGAGACATGGAAAAAATGCAGTATTGGGGAGGCTCCAGGAATGTGTTTGGGAACCCCTGGTCTAAAGGAAAACATGTAGCCATGATTGAAGAATGGCAACATGGTGCAGCATCTAGCTTCTTTCTCAGGGTACCGATGTTTCCTTTCGAGGGAACGAGACGCTGTGTCAGGGACGTCGATACCAAATAGGCAATGCTGACATATGCCTGTCCTTGTGCTCCTTTTTTTTTTTTTTTAAAGGTCACCAAGCACAAACTAGGCCTAGACATTGAAAGGCTCCAAGGGCCTCAGCCCTGAGCCAATAAATGAATCAACAGCCAACCAGTACATATCCTAGCGACATAAGAAAATTGCTCCCAGCAAACCAGCAGAGCTACCAGGTGATATCATAAACATAGCCTCAGCTAGGTGCATGGCCTAAGTCTAACAGCCTTACCAGACTAAAGATTAGAATTTGCGGTTGTTGCAACTCAAGTCTGTTGTACACTAGGCTTGGGGATTAAGAACCCAGATACCAACTTTGTACCGGGCCTTATGTGGCGTGGAATGATGCCACTTGGTCAGACCACTCCTGTTTGCCAGATCTGAGCCACAAGCAGGCCATAGCACTGCCACATGTCAGCCAAGAGCAAAGAAATAAACCAGACCTTATCTGAGCCACAAAATCTTTATATATTATTTATAGAATCATCTTAGCATTAACAAGCCTGTTAACAAGCAGAATCACTGAAGGAAAGAAGAGAACAGAAAAAAAAAAAAAAACAGACAAACAGAAACCCAAGAGCTACAACTGACTTCAGCCACAGCCTTAGATGAAATCAACTGAAGCTGAAAAAAAGACATTAAATCTCTCCAGATCTCAGCAGAGATTTTGTAATGATTGATTTTATTTTTTGTCATTCATCTACAGAGGTACTTATTGAGAATTAACAGAAGTTTAACACTCATGTTTGTTTCATTTGAAGTCACCGTAATGGTGATTGGTGTTTCCATTAGTTGGGCTCTTTAACTCTTATAGTATGACATAACTCTTATAGTCTTTTCTGGCTGCTGTGACAGTGTGTTTATTAAACACGTTTGCAACAGCAACGAAAGCTGAAATGAGATCAGATGGTGATTTTATAATCATTGTGGAATAGCCTAAATCACTGATCATTCATTTGAACATGATAACTTTGTTTTGTCATTAGTTAATTTAAATTAAAAGCAAAGTTTTACTACAACATGAGATTACACTGTATTGCATTTTGAATATAAAAATCATAAGCAGACAACAACAAATTACAATGACAAACACATATATGAGCAATCAGTGTATGAATATCAACAATAGTGACAATAAAATATTCAGACAATCAAATCAACTCTGGACATCACAAAGCTACTAAACTACAGAACAAAAACCACAGCAAAAAATAAAAGCAAATAGTTAGAATTAAAGAAAATAATAGGACAATTCAGCTGCATAATTTCTTTATTAATGCATGCTGGGAACAATAGTACAAAACTCCCAGCATGCATCACAGCATGACACTTTGATTGTCACCATTGTTGAAATTCAGGTGCTGATTCTTGATGTCTTTGTGTGTCTGTTTAGAATTCTTCTTTTCTAACTGATTTCTTCAATATAGTGTGATCTCAAATTGCAGTAATACAGGGATTGTAATCTAAATGTATTACATAATATTGTTTTTGTTTGATTTCTTGTTTCTATTCCAAACAGAAACAAAATTATTTGGTAACACTTCAGAAAAATGGTTTGTCATTAGTATGTAACTATGCAGGAAGTAATGCAGGACTAATGAGTAGTACTACATTAATACTTCATCTACTACTATTAACTAATATGGAAACAAACTTAACTAATCAGTAAGTAATATCGTCTTTGAAGTCTCATAACAGAACAAAACCGACTGACACTGAAAACCGACCGTCATTAAAAACCCGTAACAGAACAAAACCAACTGTCATTCAAATCTCTTTAAGAAACAAAGCCGACAGTCATTGAAATCTTGTAAATGAGCAAAATCGACTGTCATTGAAATCTCGTAACTAAACAAAACTGACTGTCTTTGAAATCTCGTAAAAGAACAAAAGAACAAAACCGACCATCTTTGAAGTCTCATAATAGAACAAAACTGACTGACACTGAAAACCGACCGTCTTAGAGATCTCGTAACTGAACAAAACCGAGCATCATTGAAATCTCATAATGGAACAAAACCAACTGTCATTAAAATCTCTTAAAGAATCAAAGCCGACCTTCATTAAAATCTTGTTGGGGACAAAAGCAAGTGGCACTGAAATCTCATAATGGAAAAAACGGCCATTATTTAAATCTCGTAAAGGAACAAAATCGACTGTCATTGAAATCTCGTAAAAGAACAAAAGAACAAAACTTACCGTCATTGAGATCTCGTAATGGAACAAAACCAACTGTCATTAAAATCTCGCAAAAGAACAAAACATATTGTATTGAGATCTTGTAGTTGAACAAAACTGACTGACAATAAACACTGACTCTCATTGAAATCTTGTAAAGGAACAAAACTGACCGTCATTGAGATCTTGTAACTAAATTAAACCGACCGTCATTGAAATCTCGTAACGAAAGAGAGCTCATGAAAAAACAAAGAAACAAAACCTACCATCTTTAAAATTTCATATCAGAACAAAACCGACTATCATTAAAATCTTGTTAAGAAAAAAAGCTGACCGTCATTAAAGTCTTGTTAGACTGGCCACACACTTGAAGATTTTAAGCCCGATTTGCACCCCCGAATGATTGGGGCCCTTTTTTTTTTTTTAAAATCCTAGAGACGGAATGTCCTCGATCTCAAATTTTTTGTCTTAAAAACCGATTGCAACGGAACGTCCCCGATCTCAAATCATAAACATCAAATTTGTTTGATATTTACGACTCTTAATCGGGCTGCCTTTGACGTGATAACAATGATAGCGAGCAAGCTTCACCTACCGGATGTTGTATGCTTCTATAGCTGAAACTTGGCAGCCACAAACATGCCACAAAAGTGGAGTATTGAGAATGAAGATCAGCCATAAAATCCTTTTTTTTTTTTCTATTTTGTTTTTCACTGAAACAACCATTGTCGAGACCTCATAATGGAACAAAGCTGGCTGCCATTGAAATCTCATAAAGGAACACAACCGACTGTCATTAAAACCTCATACCTGAATAAAACCAACTGTCTGAGGTCAGGTGGGGTGTGTTAGAAGTTTTCTGCATGCACTTACATCAGGCCCGAGGCTGGACCTATGATGTTGTTTGGCAGTGTTTATTATTTATTTATATTCCTGCCCTTTGATGGTTCGGCACAGGATACTGATTGTGAGTGTGTTGTTGGGTTTCGGGGTGTTTTAATTTTGCATAGTGAGGCCTACTCTCGTTCAGAGTAGTTTTGTTGAGGCCTCCGCTCTTAAGACTCCACCCAGGTTGTCGCTGATGGGTCTTTGGCTCTCTTGAGCCTCCTCAATAGAACTGGTTGAGGCTCCTCTCATTTTTTCAAAGTTATTTTGTGAGGCCACCCTCTTTCAGAACTCAGCCTGGGCAGGGCCTCCTTCATGTACTGTATGGCTCTTTGAGCCTCCTCAGAGTCATCTGCTGAAGATTCCACTCCCTAGGGCTCCACCTCAATAGCTGTATCAAATCATTAGGCTCTCTTTGAGCCTCTTTGATAAGCGGTCTTGATGTTTTATGTTGCTAGGTCTCTCGTTTAGAAATGTTATTCTCAGACCTCCATTATTAGAGCCCAGCTGGTGTTGTTGTGCCAGGATTGTAGGCTCTCTTGAGACTCCTTGGTGCAACCACCCTTTTAGGGATCGTTGCCAGGTTTCCTCTCAATTTAGAGAGTCGTCATGGTCCTCAGAGCACCACATTAGATAACCCGTCCAAGTTGTGTGGCTCTCTTTGAGCCTCCTTGGTGAGGTGGTCTTTTAGAGTAGAGCGTAGTTAGGTTTTCCCTCACTTTAGAGGGTTGTTATGCTGAAGCCACTGCTTTGAGAGCTCCGTGAGGGCAGTAGATTGGGTGGTAGGCTCTCCTTTGGAGCCTCCTTGGTTTACTGTTTTCATGGTGGCATTGCTAGGAACCCCAGAGTTCCGCTTGCATAGCAGTATCGAGCGTTAGGCTTCTTATGGCCTCCTTGGTAAGGAGTCCTTAGCGTAGAATGAAGCTAAGTTTCCTCTTGCTTAGAGAGTCGCTTTTCTTTGAGCTCAGCTGGGGTGGTTGTGAGCCTTCCTGGTCTAGCCATCCCTAGGGAAGCATTGTTAGGTTTCCTCTTGATTTAGAGAGTCATCATGCTGAGACCTCCACTCCCCGAGCTCCATTTTAGATAACCGGTCTAAGTAGCATGGCTCTCTGTGAGCTTCCTTGGTGAGTTGGTCTATTAGCATAGAGAGTAGTTAGGTTTCCCCTCCTTATAGAGGGTCATTATGCTGAAGCCTCTGCTCTGAGAGCTCCGTGGGGGCAGTAGATTAGGTGGTAGGCTCTCTTTTGGAGCCTCCCTCGTTGACTGTCCTCAAGGTGGCGCTGTTAGTCTTCCTCTCGCTTTAGAGAGTCTTCCTGCTGAAGCCTCTGCCCCAAGGGCCCTGCTTGGATGGCAGTATTGAGTGTAAGGCTTCTCTTAGTCTCTCTGGTAAGCAGGCCTTAGCGTAGAGTGTAGTGTAGAGTCTATGACTACAGCTGGTGCGTACCACTAGGACGGAGAATTTGACTCCGGGTAATTGCATTGATGTCATTGACTTATGCCACAGCACTCATTCCTTCAGCATGGTGGAGTGAGCATTTGTTCCTCATTAGCATACTGGGATGCAGTGCAAGTTCTCATTCGAAACGGAATGTCTGGGGTTACGAATGTAACCATGGTTCCCTGAGAAGGGGAATAAGACACTGTGTCCCATTGCCATGCTTCAGGCTTGCCTGCCCATGTCTCCTTCAGATAAGAAGTGGATGATGTGTACTACAGGCACCCTATTTATACTCTGGTCACACCGGTAGTGACTTCATGGGCTGTCGCCGGCCAATGTCATTGTCGTGTTTTGACGCGTGCTTAAGACACCGGCCATGCCGGATGCATTCCCCATTAGCATCCTATGACACAGTGTCTCGTTCCCCTTTTCAGGGAACCATGGTTACATTCGTAACCCGAGACGTTAAGCTGGTTACATGTTTAATGTAAGTGCTTAAAGGGTTAGTTCACCCAAAATGAAATTTCTGTCATTAAGTACTCACCATTGTGTCGTTCCAAACCCGTAAGACCTTCGTTCATCTTCGGAACACAAATTAAGATATTTTTGATGAAATCAATTTTTTAAAATCCCCTATAGAAAGCAACATAATTACCATCATTCAAGGTCCAGAAAGTATTAAAGATATCATTAAAATAGTCCATGTGACTACAGTGGTTCAACCTTAATGTTATGAAGTGACAAGAGTACTTTTTGACGAATCAATAATAAGGACCTACAGTGATTCAGCTCATTCCACATTGCACATTTAAAGCACCCAGCAAATTTCTAACCATACTTTCGGTCTTCTACCATTGTAGCTTGTAGCGAATTAACTCAAAGGGGGAATATTAATAATTATTCATAACTCATGATTATTAATTATGATTAATTATGAATATGTGAATCAGTTAATCGGATTAACTTGATGTAGCTACATTAAATTAATATTACAGTCAATTAACCTGTTTGTCCAGTGAACACTCAGTGTTAATTGTTTATTAACTCTAAGAAATGTTCATTTCCACGTTATGGACAGCAACATTCTTATTGTACAGTACTACTCAGAGCATGTAGTCAAGATCTAAATCATTTAAGAGGCAATTTATTAGCAGACGGAGTCAGAACCAAACATGTATTGTGCATCTTTATTAACTAACTCACAAACACATAACTAAACTAACAAACACATAACATACACGCAGGTCACACACATACGTAGGTAAAAATGAGCAATGATAGAGTTGAACCGGAAGTGGGACCGGAAATGGAGCTATGGGAAAAAGTCAAAGACAATCTGGAAAAGAATCATCAGTTTTCCTCAGTAATAAAACACCTTTGCTGACATAGGTGGTTTACAAATTAATACTAAATTGCTGTTTAGTGTTCAAAGGTACGATACTTGCAAGATGCCTTTAGGCTGAGGAGCATCGGATCTGTAGGCTGAGGAGAAATCTTGATGATTCGGTCCGAAGTTGTAGTCAGTATCTTCTGCGTTGGATGAAGTAATATGAAACAACTTAAGCTGTTAATTTGACTCTTAGTGGGGAAAGATTTCTTTCTTGTTGTGCACTGGCTTTTAACCTCTGGTCAAAGTCACACCTCTTAGGGTTGACCTGACCAATGAAGATGTTGTATTTCCTGGTGACAACACACCTCCTGTCAGCGCTTTTACGACCGAGCAAGATTAACTGGCTGAATTTTTGAAGAAGACCTATTAAAGATTCTTGTAATACTGATGTGTTGCGCCGGTATCGACATATTGCATCCACAAGCATTTACATCTTCTCAATACGAACCCATAGACTCTAAACATGGCATAATTAAAGTTACCTTAAATGTAACATAAAACGTGAGTACAATATTGAGTTCAATACAGCAAACAGTAATAATGGATATCATTTCCTGGGGATATGCATGTTAATTTATGGAACAGTCTGTCTATGAATTAATGCAGGAAAGTCTATTTTCTGTGGGAAAGATGCAGGAAAGATGCAGGTTTTCTGTGTGTCTCTTTGTCTCTGCTCTTCTCTGCTCTTCCATGTGGCAACCAACATTCCTTGGCGCAATAAAACTTGTAACTGAGAACTTCCCGGGGGATGGGGGACAGGCCCCAAAGTAAGCTTCAAACAATTATTGGTTAACTATAGCAAATAACTGTGTCTGATTTGTCTCAGTCGTTACAAGCTGCATTGGTTAATTCAAATTCAGAATTTCACTACTCATTCAAAAATAATAAGATGGTACATTGGGAAGCACAACTTTCATTCAACTTTGAACAATAAGAAAAAAACGATGTAAAATGTATTTCTTACTCCCTCTTATAACAGAAAAGGCCTGGATTTCATTAGATACAATTTTTCACATTGATCATATGCTGAGTCCCAGAATATGTAGTACTAAATAAGACGTAATACTTAGTACACTTACTGATAAATTAGAGAAACAGCATAACAAACAGGACTCTATGTATATGCATATGTATGATCACTTTTATAAAATAGATACAGCAAATATTTGTTTACTAAATTTTACCCCTTTTTTCTAGCTCCTGAAACCTTAACTTCTTGCTGCAACACATGAAGTAAAAACATGTTTACGTACTGCAGTAATATTTAATCCATAGATTACAGGATTAAAAACAGGTGGGACTATAAATAATTCTAAAGCCAAAAAATGACGCAGACTCTCTGCAATGTCATTTGATCCATATCTGCTAAACATAACATCAAAAAGCAAAGCAAGCGTGAAATTTATCAGTGATAATATATGTGGCAGACACGTTTGCCAGAATTTCTTTCTGCTTTCTAAAGATGCTTTACATGCAAAGATCAGCTTACCATAGGACACTATAATAATAACTGCACAGCTCAAAAATATAACAGCAACAATATATCCATAGACATTATTCACAAAAGATGATGCACAAGACAGTTTTACAATTGACCAGTTGTCACAATAGAACTTGTCAATGTGATATTTACAAAATGGTCTCAGGTTTGATAACAGGGCTGCTGGAATCACAGAGAAGTTGGGAACAATCCACGAAAACAGAATTAATTTCAAACAGGTGAATTTAGTTAATTTGGAATGATAGTCTAAAGGTTTGCATATGGCTACATATCTATCATAAGACATCACTGTTAGTATTGTAAACTCACACAGTAAAGAGCTGTAAATAACAATGGATTGCAGAGCACACATGTGAGAGGAGATCACATATGAATCCAGTATTAAATCAGACAGAAATTTAGGGTAGAATCCTGAGGCTCCATAAACCCCATTAATACACAGATGAGACAAGAATATGTACATCGGTTCATGAAGTGTTTTTGTCATGATAATGACCATAACAAGACGTATATTAATTGACAATATAAGGAGATAAAGGAAAAGAAAACAAGTGAAATATATATACCTATATGATTTAGATTCTTTGGGCATCATAAGAGTCAGTATCACAGGATAAGACATGTTATCCATCAAGTTATGGATATTGCTTCAAATCACACAAAACAAAGATATAAAATGAAAATGAAATAAAATAAAAATGTACACAAGACAATATTAATATGTGCTAAATGGCTACATTCATTTACAATCTACTCATTAGGCTTCAGTATCCATTGTTGGCTGTATAGGAAACCAGACAATCAAAGATGGAGCTTAGAAAAAAAAAGGCAAACAATCAGACCACCAATTCTGGAGCTGTGTATCTGCATGTGTAAAACTGGAAGTCTTATAACATCCTTTTTCAGCTGGGAAATCATTTAAAGATGTTACAAAGCATCTTGGGATTAATTATAATTATGGTCCTTGCAAACTTTGCAATCCTTATTTTTAACTTGGAAAAAAGGCAACAAAGCCAAATAACATGTTGAATTTGGTATATTATTTAGTTTGAATCATTTACTTTGAATCATTTAGTTTCACTCATCAGCATATTAAGTGGAGAAGGAACTACCAACGTCACCTGGTCATAGCAGCAAACCACTAGATAGCTGACCTCCACACTAGACCACATCAACCAAGAGATGTTTGGCCAAGTCAGAAGGATGTCAACTGCACTTCATTGCTGGATCATGGACAGAACATCCACTATTTAAGATGAACAACAAAATCTGATCTCAGGCTTCACATGTTGCACATTGAAAAAGGTCTTCTCATGAGCAAAACAGTTAGCTCTCAATTCAGTTATAAGCTCATATTTCAGAACTAGACTTTAGACTTTACCAGTGCCTGAATTCGTGTACACGATATACTGATTTGTGAGCTATAGGGAGAGGATTGAGACCCATACTTTACTAATGGTATCATCTTCGGTCACTATAGGGGGCAGCCAAAAAAAAAAAGCAACCTGATTTTTTTTATGATGTCTGTTTGGTATCAGGCTCAAGTCCTCGTGATAGACTTTTTGTGAAAAGTATTTTGCTCCCCTTTAAAAAAAAATCCATAAGGCAGCTCTCCGACATTTATTTAAGAAATGTACATATAAATGGAAAGCTATTTTAACAAACGTTACAAACAAAACAAACCTATACTAAATCGGAGATATTTGGTGTTAAATTATCAATGCTTCTGATACTGATGATGTATTGAGAGGTGACATGATATTTATAGGCTAACAGATTTGTGTGCTGTAACCTAAGTAAAATTTTAAAATAAGTGAAATATATTTAATGAATAAATTATTAATCATGTCGTGTAAACTTTGGTTCCAACCAAACATTAGTTCCCAAGCAAAATGGAAGAGAGGTGGATAATTACAAAATTGTGACGAGTTTCCCAATAATATACAACATCTGTCTCTGTTTGCATACAGGAGCATAAATAAGAAAAATGATGCATGAACCAAGGTGTCTGACATTGTTTGCATGCTATGTCTGAGATTGCATAGCTGTATACCTCTATATTTACTATATAAATATATATTATTACTATATAAATATATAGCTGTATGCACTATATATTTAAGCCCAATGACATTCATCATTATTTTCCGGCAACGGTCTGAATGCAGAGTACAGCGTTGTTGGTAGGGCAGCCAGAGCGAATTTTGACGCTCTTGCCGGTCTGAACGCACAGTAAGCCCTTGATCACTTGGAATTCACTATAAAGCTGATTTATTATTTAAACCCCTTTTCTACTTATGAATTTGTTTTATGCACCATTCTATATGCTTATAAGTTGTTGGAGAAAATATATAAAATCCTATAGGTATATGAGCTGTTGGAGAAAAATAAAATCACACAAATGAAACAAAATATCAATAGTGTAAACTTTGACTGTGAACATAAGGTAGCTACAAATATTATGCAATTGAATCTCAATATAATTAATATATTATAGACTATTATGCGATTAATTCTCAAAATAATTAATATATCATACACTTCAGTTAAGTGCGATCTGCTGTGACGTCACGTTCAAGTTGAATTGTGAGATATAGAGCTGCTTGAAATGTACATCAGAATAGACTCACTCCCTTAGTCAAAATCGAGGGGACGAGGGTCTGTCCATATAAACTTCCCTCGTCCACTTCATAAAGTGGAACGCACTTAAAAATGGCAGCAGGGATTCCCCTGAGGGGAAGTGCTTAGGGAAGTTTGCAAGTGCGTGTCTAAAACTGTAGTGGAACGCAACCTAGGTCTTGGAGTCTCGACTAATGAGCTGATGATCTGAATCAAGTGTGTTTGATTAAGGAGACATGGAAAAAATGCAGTGTTGGGGAGGCTCCAGGAATGTGTTTGGGAACCCCTGGTCTAAAGGAAAACATGTAGCCATGCTCGAAGTATGGCAACATGGTGCAGCATCTAGCTTCTTTCTCAGGGTACCAGTGTTTCCTTTCGAGGGAACGAGATGCTGTGTCAGGGACGTTGATACCAAATAGGCAATGCTGACATATGCCTGTCCTTGTGCTCCTTTTTTTTTTTTTTAAAGGTCACCAAGCATAAACTAGGCCTAGACATTGAAAGGCTCCAAGGGCCTCAGCCCTGAGCCAATAAATGAATCAACAGCCAACCAGTACATATCCTAGCGACATAAGAAAATTGCTCCCAGCAAACCAGCAGAGCTACCAGGTGATATCATAAACATAGCCTTAGCTAGGTCCATGGCTTAAGTCTAACAGCCTTACCAGACTAAAGATTAGAATTTGCGGTTGTTGCAACTCAAGCCTGTTGTACACTAGGCTGGGGCATTAAGAACCCAGATACCAACTTTGTACCGGGCCTTATGTGGCGTGGAATGATGCCACTTGGTCAGACCACTCCTGTTTGCCAGATCTGAGCCACAAGCAGGCCATAGCACTGCCACATGTCAGCCAAGAGCAAAGAAATAAACCAGACTTTATCTGAGCCACAAAATCTTTATATATTATTTATAGAATCATCTTAGCATTAACAAGCCTGTTAACAAGCAGAATCACTGAAGGAAAGAAGAGGACAGAAAAAAAAAAAAAAACAGACAAACAGAAACCCAAGAGCTACAACTGACTTCAGCCACAGCCTTAGATGAAATCAACTGACAAATGACAAACACATATATGAGCAATCAGCGTATGAATCTCAACAATGGTGACAACAAAATATTTAGACAATCAAATCAACTCTGGACATCACAAAGCTACTAAACGACAGAACAAAAACCACAGCAAAAAATAAAAGCAAACAGTTAGAATTAAAGAAAATAATAGGACAATTCAGCTGCATAATTTCTTCATGCTGTGATGCATGCTGGGAGTTTTGTACTATTGTTCCCAGCATGCATTGCAGCATGACACTTTTGATTGTCACCATTGTTGAAATTCATGTGCTGATTCTTGATGTCTTTGTGTGTCTGTTTAGAATTCTTCTTTTCTAACTGATTTCTTCAATATAGTGTGATCTCAAATTGCAGTAATACAGGGATTGTAATGTAAATGTATTACATAATATTGTTTTCGTTTGATTTCTTGTTTCTATTCCAAACAGAAACAAAATTATTTGGTAACACTTCAGAAAAATGGTTTGTCATTAGTATGTAACTATGCAGGAAGTAATGCAGGACTAATGAGTAGTACTACATTAATACTTCATCTACTACTATTAACTAATATGGAAACAAGCTTAACTAATCAGTAAGTAATATCGTCTTTGAAGTCTCATAACAGAACTAAACCGACTGACACTGAAAACCAACCGTCATTGAAAACCCGTAACAGAACAAAACCAACTGTCATTAAAATCTCTTTAAGAAACAAAGCCGACAGTCATTGAAATCTTGTAAACGAACAAAATCGACTGTCATTGAAATCTCGTAACTAAACAAAAGTGACTGTCTTTGAAATCTCGTAAAAGAACAAAAGAACAAAACCAACCATCTTTGAAGTCTCATAATAGAACAAAACTGACTGACACTGAAAACCGACCGTCGTAGAGATCTCGTAACCAAACAAAACCGACCATCATTGAAATCTCGTAATGGAACAAAACCAACTGTCATTAAAATCTCTTAAAGAATCAAAGCCGACCTTCATTAAAATCTTGTTGGGGACAAAAGCAAGTGGCACTGAAATCTCGTAATGGAAAAAACGGCCATTATTTAAATCTCATAAAGAAACAAATCGACTGTCAGTGAAATCTCGTAAAAGAACAAAAGAACAAAACTTACCGTCATTGAGATCTCGTAATGGAACAAAACCAACTGTCATTAAAATCTCGCAAAAGAACAAAACATATTGTATTGAGATCTTGTAGTTGAACAAAACTGACTGACAATAAACACTGACTCTCATTGAAATCTTGTAAAGGAACAAAACTGACCGTCATTGAGATCTTGTAACTGAATAAAACCGACCATCATTGAAATCTCGTAACAAAAGAGAGCTCATAAAAAAACAAAGAAACAAAACCTACCATCTTTGAAATTTCATATCAGAACAAAACCGACTATCATTAAAATCTTGTTAAGAAAAAAAGCTGACCGTCATTAAAATCTTGTTAGACTGGCCACACACTTGAAGATTTTAAGCCCGATTTGCACCCCCGAATAATCGGGGCCCTTTTTTTTTTTTTAAATCCTAGAGACGGAATGTCCTCGATCTCAAATATTTTGTCTTAAAAACCGATTGCAACGGAACGTCCCCGATCTCAAATCATAAATATCAAATTTGTTTGATATTTACGACTCTTAATCGGGCTGCCTTTGACGTGATAACCATGATAGCGAGCAAGCTTCACCTACCGGATGTTGTATGCTTCTATAGCTGAAACTTGGCAGCCACAAACATGCCACAAAAGTGGAGTATTGAGAATAAGGATCAGCCATAAAATCCTTTTTTTTTTCTATTTTGTTTTTCACTGAAACAACCATTGTCGAGACCTCATAATGGAACAAAGTTGGCTGCCATTGAAATCTCATAAAGGAACACAACCGACTGTCATTAAAACCTCATACCTGAATAAAACCAACCGTCATTGAAAATTTTGTAACGGAAAAAACTTACCATCACTGAAATCTCGTAATGTAACAAAACCAGCTGTCACGTATGGCAGATGTGGGCCAGATCTAGGCCGGCAAAAAGTTGCTATTTGGGAAGGAGAATAACCATCTAAACTGGAGAAGGTGACAGAAAGAGATTAGAACAACCATAGGCGTAATTTGTGGGTGGGACATGTCCCCACCACTTTTTGCCAGGGTCGATACTGTCTCCACCACTTTTTGAAACATCTCACTGTACGGATGTACCTAATACAAATAAAACGTCTCCAGTTAACTAGCACAGCATTAATTCAGCAAGTTTGTTAAATAAGAGGCGATCTGGCACTGGAATGTGTTGTTTTTTAAATCGTGCTGAGTGTTCGTTGCTGCTGTTATCAGTGGCACAGCAGTGTTCTCTTGTTGCTGTCTTCACACAGACGAGTGCTTCAGTCTATTGCTAAATGCCATTGTGGAAACTATACAAGGGCAGATTAGAACCCAGAACCTCTTACATGCTTGACAAAAGTTCTACCACTAGACCATTAGGGTACAAAAACAAAATTTGTGGATCTATGCATTTATTTACGTGAAAAATCTTGGCACTAACAAAATATTGTATTATAGTATTATATATGTATTAGTCCACCTTGATCTATCTGCCCAGCTCTACTTCTAGAGCTGAGTACTTTTACTTTTTACATCAGTTCCTTTCAAAGCTGCTGATATGCTACAGAACATAGTCTACTTAAATCTGTCTGTGGCTTCCTCCCAGCATGGCGCCTCTGCCCCAAGTACTCGGAGGGGGGCACTGCTCCTCTCTCCAAGAACTCATTCCTGGCAAAGGAATGAGCAAAGAACTTAGAAGGAGCCCACAAGCCTAGATGTTGTCTGACACAGCTTAGAGGGCAAAATCTTCAGTGATGAGGATGTCCCTGGGAAGAGATAGTTAGCTAAATTCCCTTTCAACCCAAGGCATATTCCTATAACTCTTCTCACACAGCCCGTCCACATTTGAATAACTCGAAGCTGAATGAATCACACAAGCAGAGTATGGATGTCTCCACAAACCTAACACCTCAGTGTGCAGGTCCGGGGAGAAAAGGAAGGCTCAGCAGAGCTGGGCACTTGTGACCCTGCAAATATAGTACAGAAGAATGAGAATGCCTGTTTTCCCATTCATTTTTTGTAAAAATTGTACAGGGTCGCTAATGACCCCAGGTGTGTATCAGTGTACTTATATTTTTTACTGCACAACAGTAAATCTTTGATGGCGGAATAAGTGCAATTCACATTTATTCCACAAGGTGGCATGTCTGGCATGTCTGAATTCACAATGATGAAGTGACGTTTCATTCCGACAGAAAACAAAAGAATAGGAAGTATCATGATTCATCAGCAAACCTTTAAATGGCTCAGCGATTTACTGCAGAGCAAGTAGCTACTGAACGCAATCAAATATGAGTGCCACTGTCACTTGATGATGGATCTGGTAAGGCTGTCAGCAATCAAAATACTGATTTTGAAGACGGTGAAAATGATAGTTTTTAGTTTTAAGAATTTGTTTGAGATCGCGAATGGGCTCATATTCACGATCTCAAACATAGGCCTATTCTCAAAACTATCATTTGCTGAATGTAGGAAATAAGCTCTGAGGACAGTGATGATGACCTAAAACATCTGCTCAAAAGACTTCTTAAAGGGACTTTGCTATAAACTAGTTGCTTATTAGCATCCATATTACTAGAATATTGGCTGCTTATTAGTACTTATAAAGCATATATTAATGCCTTATTTTGCATGAACATCGTCCATATCCCTTAATTCCACCCAATTCCCGCCCAATACCAACAACTACCTTACTAATTATTAATAAGTAATAATTATGAGTTTATTGAGGCAAAAGTCATAGTTAATAGTTAGTTAATAGTGAGAATTGAACCCTAATCTAAAGTGTGACCTAATTTTCCATTAGCTGACATACTTTGTAAAGAGGGATTTTACAGACATTACAAGTTGTTTGTCTCACAGCATTAGACACTGTTTACCAGGTATTAAACTGGCCTGAGAGTTGAGAGAATAAAGAGATCCAGAGGTCATTAACTATTATGGCTTGGATAATTGTCCCCCTTGAGCCATTATTTTTCCAACTAATCCCAGATGTGAAAGCCATGTCACAGGACATACCATAGTCCTCTTCATAGTGATGACAGTCAAGTCACAATCTCTGACCATCCTCATTATAATTTTGCTAATATTTTGCTAATTTTGTATTTAAGGGCAATATGGTATTTTTCTTCACATTTGCTTTCAGAAACCGTATTTTCTTCTCTCATTTTCTCTCAAAAACCAATATACTGCAGAATCTGACATTAAAGGATTAGTTCACTTTCAAATGAAAATTGCCCCAAGCTTTACTCACCCTCGAGCCATCCTAGGTGTATATAACTTTCTTGTTTCTGAAGAAGACAATCAGAGAAATATTTATAAATATCCTGACGCATCCAAGCTTTATAATGGCAGTAATGCACTACCAAAAGAGTATGAGCTGAAGAAAGTGTCTCCATCCACATCCATCCATCATAAACATAGTCCACGTGGCTCCAAAGGGTTAATAAAGGCCTTCTGAAGTGAAGCGATACATTTGTGTGAAACATATATATCCATATTTAACAAGTTATGATGTAAAATATAGCTTCCGCCAGACTGCCTTCCGTATTCTTAAAAAAGTTTACGCTGTACATCCTACGCCTTCCCTATTCAACTTACAGAACTGACGCAACGCCAGTTCCATTCCGTAATTTGAATACGGAAGGCAGTCTGGCGGAAGCTACATATTTTACTTCATAACTTGTTAAATGTATATATTTTTTTACACAAATGCATCACTTTGCTTCAGAAGGCCTTTATTAACCCCCCGGAGTGTCCATGTGGAGTACGTTTATGATGGATGGATGTGGATGGAGACACTTTCTTCAGCTCATACTCGTTTGGTAGCGCATTACTGCTATTATAAAGCTTGGATGAGTCAGGATATTTATTAATATTTCTCAGATTGTCTTCATCAGAAACAAGAAAATCATATACACCTAGGATAGCTTGAGGGTGAGTAAAGCTTGGGCTAATTTTCATTTGAAGGTGAACTAATTCTTTAAGAGTTCTCTAAAACCATATGCAGCATTCATTAAAAAATAAAAATTCCTAATTTGATGAAGTAGCTATATGAAATGGAGAGCATATGGAGACTTCTGCTGCTTTGCAGATTTTTATCCTGACAAAAAAGTCCACTGTAATCTTGTGTCTCTGAGGTACGAATTCTGTAATCAAACTATCATTTCTAATTAAATTACTCTAAGGCCAAATTTTCGGAGCTGTTATCCACATTCATTTCATATATTCTTTTACTATAATGTCAATAGTCAAGTCACCTTTATTTATGTAACACCTTACACAATACAGATTGTTTCAAAGCAGCTTCAGTGATAAACAGGAAAATAATGATCAATGATGAAAACTTCATCAGATGAGACAATTTCAAATAAAGCAGCTCTATAGAAGACTATGTCATTATTCGACTCAAGTCAGTTCAATGTTGATTCAATTCAGTTCAATGACAGTGTCACTGTTGAAAATTAAGTCAATTATGAGATGAAGTTGAATCAGCTATAAAGCAGATCTGCAGAAAACAGTGGTGTCATCATCCATCTTAATTCAATTCAAGTTTTTGTTCTCATCCAATAGTGTCAGTGCAGTCAAATCAATAATATTACTTAATATTAAGTGTCTTTAAAACTTACTTTTTCTCATGTCATTTTATTTTTTTATTTATTTTTTATGACTGTCCTTATAGTTTAATGAGAACTCAGCAAAACTTTAAATCACTGTACATAGGCAAAAGTACTGAGCCTATCAGAACAAATCAATTTCATCACACATTTGCACTCACAGGCCTTGCTGATAAGAAGTGAGGTCAGCAGCTGAATGAGAACTGATGCTCTTCTGGCAGAGTGGCAGACTCAGTCAGGCAGAGCATGCAGCAGCATATGTTATGGCTCATGGAGTATAATTACGGTATAAAAAGATCATTGCTGTGATATTTTCTCAGACTTTTGTGAACAGAAGAAGCCACTAATTCTCACAATAAACAAAGCTTAAAAAAAAAAGAAAGAAAAAAAAAGTCTACCATAATAACAACAAGCTCATTGATGGAGTTGGGGAGTTCCTTTTGTCCAGTCAAGTTCTGATTAATTTAAGTAAATCAAGTCAATCATTTAAGTAACCTTAACATTTAATGTTTGGGATTGGGTTAATAATTTAATAAGCAGGACATATGATCTTCAATGAATATTCTTGGAATAGCTGAAAAAAATTGCAATATTACTAAATATTATTAAAGACATACAGCTGATATTACAAGGCTAAAGAGGATTCCAATATATTTGTTATACATAAATCTTGAATGTATGTAATACAGTAGAAAAAGTCTTGATGACTGATTAAAGACTTAAAATGGCCAACAACAGTTGCTCACAAACATCTGTGGCCATGTTTAATGCCTTTGAGAGAACAAAGATGATTTTGAAACTAGATAAACATGTTAATTAGGGGTCATTATTTCTCAAAACACATAAATTCCCAGGGAGGCAATTTAAAGAAACCACTGATGAGTCTGAAGTACAAGGTCAACAAACTGAGCCCAATGGACAGCGCAAGAGACAAAAATCACACTGTAAGACCATAATGACCTCCCTAAAGAGGGTCGGTTATTGTAAACTATATGCAAATAATGCATGCAAACACTGATGCAATCAAAACAACATTATTTTTAACATTTTAAATTGTTCACAATAAGATCCATAGCATGCATTTAGGAAATGGGTGAATTTTCATTTCATGCTTTCATTTCATGGGGTTTGCAAGGTTACCAGAATGTTATACATGAACCATGACATGTGGTGAGTGGACAAACATCCACTATAATCCACAATATAAATGTTGTAGTGTTTACTAAATAATACTAGATATAGGTTTACCTGACTAACTATACTATTTTTTTTTTTTTATTTTTTTTTTTTAGAAAATCTTGTTAAAATGTGAGTGTATATATATATATATATATATATATATATATATATATATATATATGTGTGTGTGTGTGTGTGTGTGTGTGTGTGTTATGCATTTTACGTAACTTATATACTGTTATAAAGATCTCACTGATTTACATTAGAAGCTATCAGAATTTCATCTTACTTTTGGCCATATATTTTTTTATATACTTGCATTTTTTTTTATCAGTTTGGGCCTCTGAATAAAATGCAGGTGTTTTTTCCTCTTTGAGTATGAGCTCCATTTTCTTCAATATATTTCTGATTATTATTTCATATGCCATGCAGGCTTTCCATTATCAATAAGCATTCTTTTCAAAATCAGAACATCATTTTTAATTTGTAATTTACATATTGTATTTAAAACGCACAAATGCATAACTTTGTTTTAAGTCAAAACAGACCTGTCATATTTCACTTAATCAATAAAGATGGATGAAATTTCTATTATTTGTAAGTAGTGTATGGAATCTTTTAAGACCATTAGTTGCTTTCTGTAATGCAGCACTGTACAGTATCTTACTTAGACAACAGACATGCTCTTCACAGGCCTGACCTTCAAAAAAACATTTGAACAATTCAGACCCCAGTTCAGAACACACAAATCCCTGGTTTAAGCCTTGTCCCAGACTAAAATGCATGTTACAGTGTGACAGCTACATTACAGTGTTAATTATAACCATTTGAGAAAACTAACAAGATCCCATTTTGTCTGTTATAAGATATCAATCACAAGTGCATTAATGTGCATTATATATTCTCTGCAGTAGCCTATTTTTCAGACTAAAAATGATGCCTATTTCAAAATATATAAATGATATTAGAAGGTATACGCATCAATTTTAATTAATTAAATCAAGTTTAATTCAACAAATAATTATTACAATGATTAATTATGCTAAATAATATTTATTTATTGTTAATATTCATTTACCTCCAAAATGTATTCAGTGTACAATATCTTGTGTTTTAAAGGGGGAAAAAGTTTCAATGTGTTTTCAAGTTGTGTTGACTGGATAAGTGTCACGATCACCTTCTGTACCTGTCAGTTCCCGGACTACAGTACCCATAATCCTCCCTGCCAGTCACATGCACATTCCTCACCAATCACCCGTTGCCACATACACTTGTAGCCTATTATCTGGACTATTTAAGACTCACTCACACACCACCTCTTTGTGAAGTCTTGTTAACTGTTGTTACATTTCTGAGCGTTATTATCCTGTCTGCCTGCCTGCCTGCCTGCCTGCCTGCCTGCCTGTCTGTTCCCGTTCCCGTTCCCGTTCCCGCCCCCGCCTGTTAACCGTTTTCGACCTGTTGCTGCCTGCCTTTGATCCTTGCCTGATATACTGTTCTGTGAGTGATATCTGCCTGTCCTGACCATTGCCTGTATCCTGACTACGATTCTGCCTGTCCCTTGCTGTTCCTGTTTGTTCCCGTTTGATCCTGCCTGTACGACCACGCTCACTTTTAATAAAGCTTTGCATATGGATCCCTGCCTGAGCCCAGCTTTGTTACAATAAGAATGTAGTGAACAGCTTAATCTATAGGGATTTCAGGGCCCAGTTTTATGGTGGGCTGACTGCAACAGTGAAAAAAGGTTTACTACATTTTTACTGGATCTTGGTGGACTAACAAACAAATGTACAACACAATATAAGACTGCTAGACAACTACACTATAACAGTATCTAAAATTTGCTTTTTGAGATGGCACTCACAAAGAGCAATTCCAACAAAGAACTGAGTATAACTCAAAAACTGTATAATGACTACAGAAACTGATGATTCTGTTACAACAACACTCCTTGTAAACAAATGACTCTATATAATTTAAATAATTATGCAGCCTTACATATTTCAGAAATGACCAGCACTTTGCAATATGGATGATTCTGCTACTGGTAGAAATTATAATTGACCCTACGGTAGGTCAGTGGAAGGGACAGTGTAAAGTTTAGACAACAAGCACATCATTAAGTTTCCATTATAAGTGCTCTAATGCTAAATCTACAGTTATGTGGAGCTCGATTTTCAACCAATAAGAATTCACAATGAGCAGGGCAATGCTGCAGAAGAGAGCAGAGCTGTACTTGGGTATGTAAAGGGAGATGTAAAGGTATAGTTCGTCCAAAAATGAAAATTCTGTCATCATTTATTCACCTTCAACAACCTGTATTCATTTCTTTGTTCTGCTGAACACAAAGGAAGATCTTTTTAAAAATGCTTGTAACCAAACAGTTCTAGGGTACCATTGACTTCCATATTATTGTTTTTTTTTCCATATATGGAAGTCAATGGTTAGAACAACAAGTCAACAAATCAGATTTTTTACCATTCCACAAATAGGTACAACACGATTCAACAAAATTCAGGGGGCAAGTGATGTGTCTGTACACTGAACACAAAAATGTTGCGCTGTGCAACATAATGGGCCCTATCACTCGGCACAATGTGACGCCAGGCACGAAGCAAGTCTTTTCTGCTAGTTTCAGCCCGACGCAGTTATCATTTTCATGTCCAACGCCCACGTTGTTTAAATAGCAAATGCACTCGCGCCCATGGGCGTGCTGGTCTGAAAACATGGCGTGTACAGGCACATTGTTGACGTGTTGCTATTTTGAGGCGACTGAAAACGGCTGTGCCACTGACTAACTAAAACCTAGTCTAAAGTCAATATGTAGTCTAAAATCAATAGTGCAGTATTTTTTGTTGTTGTTGTTGTTATTTAAAGTGCGCGTTAGTAATATACGCCTATAGGCAGGTATACAACGCGCGTACACTCTGCTTGTTACACACACAGGGATGCGCAGCAGCACGCAAACCTTTTTTAAATATTAAAAATAAAAGGATTCCTCTCTGGAGAACTGTTCAGTCTTTCCGCTTGAAATTCCACCATGTAAAGAGTGAATCCGCCATGGTGCAAGCGCAACTGGCTTTTAAAGGGAATGGGACTTGAGACTCTGATTGGTTTAATGCATGTTATGCATCCAAAACACACCCATGACTCACTAAGAGACTACGTACAACCCTTTTGGACCATGCGCCTGGCGCGACGACCATTTTTTCCATTCTCATCCATGTTTGATATGAGGAGTGGTACGGGGGTGCCAGATGTGGGCGGGGCTGTGACCAGTCGCAGATGGTTAGATTAAAAATTAATGTACCTACTAAAGAATAGGCTACTTTTTATTGTTTCATTGTTATTGTCTGATTTTTAATAGTGCTGCTGTGGTAGCCTAATTAAATGTACAACTGTCCAACTAATTTTACCTGCAATATATTAATAAAACAAATTCATTAGGCTGCTTTGTTTACACTTTGCATTAGCGCACGATCACCATGATCCGATCAAACGAGAGGATCATCAGCCAATCAGTACAGGATCAAGTGGATTCTGTATAGGTTGGATGACTGATAGGCCTACAGGTCACATCTAACAAATCTCATATTTGTAGCAACGGCATCCAGGAAGCAAAGAATTTTCTAATCAACATCTTATACTGCTATATATGTAATTTTACTTTATTATTCTAACATATTTAAACAGTTGTTTTGTCTATGGTGCTTTCCCTGATGAAATAATCAAGCAAGCTATTTGAATTTAAATGCCATTTAGCAGTTATACCAACAAATTCTAATCTGTATACACACATAATATTTTTACCATTGATTTATACGCTTAGTATTAATTCAAACATCCATAAGATTAGGCTATTTACATAATCACAATGAAAAGATCATGTGATCTGAATACACTGGGCAATTCGTATAGTACCCTTAATATAAACAGAGAAGGAGAGGAGGAGAGATTCAGTCCTTTATGGCTTTTCATTCACCTGTTATCCAGCTCACCTGAAAAATCTGGGATATTTGTTTTGAAATGAATTATGAATATTTTTCCTGTCTCTGATATTTACAGTAGCCACATAAAAGGAGGGCCTGTTTATCTGCTTAAAACTTGTTTCCATTTTATACAACTGATTTGAACTACTTGGCAAGAATGTAATTTACCATTTTTAGTGTGCTGAACAATTTAAAGAAGATGACAAACTCATCGACTGTGTCATCAGTCTTGCTGGAGGTCCTTTACAGAATGGATGATCTTAAATACCTTTACTTCATGATCTTTTTTGTCTTGTACATGTTTGTACTCTTTGCTAACACCACTCTGATTTTTATCATAATTACTGACAAGGCTCTTCATAAACCTATGTACGTCTTTCTATGTAACTTGGCTGTAAATGGCATCTATGGTGGCACAGCTTTGCTTCCATCCTTAATGGGTACTTTAATGTCTCCTTCTCACGAGGTATCTTTGGCATGCTGTAAGGCTCAAACATATTTCCTGCACACATATGCTATCATAGAATTCACCATTCTGTCAGTGATGAGCTATGATCGCTATGTGGCCATCTGCTATCCGCTACAGTATCACAGTATTATGACAATCACAAGGGTGTATAAACTAATTGCTTTCTCGTGGGGTTATCCTTTAGTGGCATTTGTTTTGTTTTTTATTCTGACTCTGCGCTTGACAATCTGTAGAAACATAATTGGGCGAGTGTACTGTTCCAACTATTCTCTTGTCAAACTGTCCTGTGATGACACAAATGTTGTGAGTGCTATTGGATTGTTTTCTGTTGTTGTATACACTTTTCCTCAGCTTGCGATGACCCTCTACTCATATGGACATATTCTAAAAATATGCTTTACTGCCACTAAAAAGTCTAAAATAAAAGCACTGAAGACCTGCACACCACACTTATTTGCAATACTGAACTACAGTGTGGGCTGTTTTTTTGAAATTGTACAAAGTCGCTTTGACACAAGTTATCTTCCCTTCGAAACACAAATAGTTATGTCACTTTATTTCTTGATATTTCCTCCTATTCTGAATCCAGCCATTTATGGGCTGAGTGTTCAGGCTCTGAGAGCCAATATTTTTAGACTTTTTAGCTCTAAGAATAAGTTATTGCCTTTGAAATAGGATCTTTGTTATTTTCTAGATGAAAAATTTGCATGTTTTCAAATATTTCATTATGTCAATAAACAGCTGATGTTCCCAACATTTGTGAACAATATCTGACTATAAGTCATATGCAAGACGATGTGTTGTCCTCTGAAATGCAGTCAGTTACTGTCACCATTCAAGATAACAAGCACATAGTTTTACTTTGTGTTTTGTTACTCACTTTACTGAGAAATGTGGGGAAAACAGGGGGAAGTTGGGTTTGGATTGATAGATTTTAATATTAAAACCAAAGCATCAACACACATTAGGTCTTAAACTTCTTTTTCTCAGGCACAAATTCCAAAAGAATTATTTTAAAGAATATTTCAAATGTAAGCCTACTGTATCATATTTGATTTCTAAGGTCTTTAAATTATCAAAATATGTTGTAGACAATCTACGTTTTCTGTCGCCTGATTGATAGTTTATACTTTTTAGTAAGTAAAAGGCTTTTCAGTATAATTTTAAAAATTTCAACCTTCAGTTTGGGCCTTTGAATAAAACTCGTGTGTATTTATTTATTTTTTTTCCCTGTGAAAAATTAATAAGCTTTATATTCTCGTATATCATACTATATGATCCATAAAATCCTGATGTAGCCTATCAAATATGATATTCAACAAAAAAACACATACGCAAACATTTATTTATTTATTTATTTAGCTATTTTTTTTGTATGTTTTGTCTAAGGGTTCAATAAACTCTTCCATTAAAAAAAGTCGCAGATGGTTAGAATAAAAATTAATGTACCTACTAAAAATAGGCTACTTTTTATTGTTTCATTGTTATTGTCTGATTTTTAATAGTGCTGCTGTGGTAGCCTAATTAAATGTACAACTGTCCAACTAATTTTACCTGCAATATATTAATAAAACAAATTCATTAGGCTGCATTGTTTACACTTGGCATTAGCATGTGATCACCATGATCCGATCAAACGAGAGGATCATCAGCCAATCAGTACAGGATCAAGTGGATTCTGTATAGCCTGTCTGGATGACTGATAGGCCTACAGGTCACATCTACAAATCTCATATTTGTAGTAACGGCATCCAGGAAGCAAACAATTTTCTAATCAACATTTTATACTGCTATATATGTAATTTTACTTTATTATTCTAACATATTTAAACAGTTTAAACATAGTTTTGTCTATGGTGCTTTCCCTGATGAAATAATCAAGCAAGCTATTTGAATTTTAATGCCATTTAGCAGTTATACCAACAAATTCTAATCTGTATACACACATAATATTTTTACCATTGACGCTTAGTATTAATTCAAACATCTATAGATTAGGCTATTTACATAATCACAATGAAAAGATCATGTGATCTGAATACACTGGGCAATTCGTATAGTACCCTTAATATAGAGAAGGAGAGGAGGAGAGATTCAGACCTTTATGGCTTTTCATTCACCTGTTATTCAGCTCACCTGAAAAATCTGGGATATTTGTTTTGAAATGTATTATGAATATTTTTCCTGTCTCTGATATTTACAGTAGCCACATAAAAGGAGGGCCTGTTTATCTGCTTAAAACTTGTTTCCATTTTATACAACTGATTTGAACTACTTGGCAAGAATGTAATTTACCATTTTTAGTGTGCTGAACAATTTAAAGAAGATGACAAACTCATCGACTGTGTCATCAGTCTTGCTGGAGGTCCTTTACAGAATGGATGATCTTAAATACCTTTACTTCATGATCTTTTTTGTCTTGTACATGTTTGTACTCTTTGCTAACACCACTCTGATTTTTATCATAATTACTGACAAGGCTCTTCATAAACCTATGTACGTCTTTCTATGTAACTTGGCTGTAAATGGCATCTATGGTGGCACAGCTTTGCTTCCATCCTTAATGGGTACTTTAATGTCTCCTTCTCACGAGGTATCTTTGGCATGCTGTAAGGCTCAAACATACTTCCTGCACACATATACTATCATAGAATTCACCATTCTGTCATTGATGAGCTATGATCGCTATGTGGCCATCTGCTATCCGCTACAGTATCACAGTATTATGACAATCACAAGGGTGTATAAACTAATTGCTTTCTCGTGGGGTTATCCTTTAGTGGCATTTGTTTTGTTTTTTATTCTGACTCTGCGCTTGACAATCTGTAGAAACATAATTGGGCGAGTGTATTGTTCCAACTATTCTCTTGTCAAACTGTCCTGTGATGACACAAATGTTGTGAGTGCTATTGGATTGTTTTCTGTTGTTGTATACAGTGTTCCTCAGCTTGCGATGACCCTCTACTCATATGGACATATTCTAAAAATATGCTTTACTGCCACTAAAAAGTCTAAAATAAAAGCACTGAAGACCTGCACACCACACTTATTTGCAATACTGAACTACAGTGTGGGCTGTTTTTTTGAAATTGTACAAAGTCGCTTTGACACAAGTTATTTTCCCTTCGAAACACAAATAGTTATGTCACTTTATTTCTTGATATTTCCTCCTATTCTGAATCCAGCCATTTATGGGCTGAGTGTTCAGGCTCTGAGAGCCAATATTTTTAGACTTTTTAACTCTAAGAATAAGTTATTGCCTTTGAAATAGGATCTTTGTTATTTTCTAGATGAAAAATTTGCATGTTTTCAAATATTTCATTATGTCAATAAACAGCTGACGTTCCCAACATTTGTGAACAATATCTGACTATAAGTCATATGCAAGATGATGTGTTGTCCTCTGAAATGCAGTCAGTTACTGTCACCATTCAAGATAACAAGCACATAGTTTTACTTTGTGTTTTGTTACTCACTTTACTGAGAAATGTGGGGAAAACAGGGGGAAGTTGGGTTTGGATTGATAGATTTTAATATTAAAACCAAAGCATCAACACACATTAGGTCTTAAACTTCTTTTTCTCAGGCACAAATTCCAAAAGAATTATTTTAAGGAATATTTCAAATGTAAGCCTACTGTATCATATTTGATTTCTAAGGTCTTTAAATTATCAAAATATGTTGTAGACAATCTGATTGATAGTTTATACTTTTTAGTAAGTAAAAGGCTTTTCAGTATAATTTTAAAAATTTCAACCTTCAGTTTGGGCCTTTGAATAAAACTCATGTGTGTATTTATTTATTTTTTTTCCCTGTGAAAAATTAATAAGCTTTATATTCTCGTATATCATACTATATGATCCATAAAATCCTGATGTAGCCTATCAAATATGATATTCAACAAAAAAACACATACGCAAACGTTTATTTATTTATTTAGCTTTTTTTTTTTTTTTTTTTTTTTTTTTTTTTGTATGTTTTGTCTAAAGGTTCAATAAACTCTTCCATTAAAAAAGTATATTTTTTCTGACTAATATTTCATGTGTCAGGCTTTATAGGGTTAAAATGACAACTGTTGATTTCTGGCTGATGAATTGTGTTTCATTGCATCACCCTGTAACTTATTACTTGTTACAGCCTAGTTTTATAGGATTTCTTGATAAGCTAAAAGCTGATGGAATATTTTATGTTCCAGAGCACTTTATCAACCACACATCAATGAACTTAAACAATCAGAAAATCCATATTTAATCTGGCAAGATCTGGTTTGTTTATTTATTTGTTTAATGTCCCCATGCATTTAAATTACATAACATGCAAATAAGCAACAAAGACAGACAACAGAAATAGAACAAAATGCAAATATCATAATATGACCATCCTTTGAGCTTTACCACGTTAAATAAATTACGAATTAGGCTAAATGCTTTTACAGCACCAGCTGTCCTGAGATGCCACGTGCAAAATAAATTGCTTTATTTAAACAGCAGATGGCAGCAAATGAACAAAAACCACAATGAACAAGACTTTCTCTAGCCTACGTGTCCTTTTGACCCACACTCACTGATACTATCAAGATTGTTCCATCTAGTCACTACTTACAATATGATACGACAAATTTGTATTGCCTTATTGCAATATATTCATTGCCAAACATTTATTTGAATGTTTGTTTCTTGGTTTAGCCTTAATCTAGTCACTACTTACAATATGATACGACAAAATTGTATTCCCTTATTGCAATATATTCATTGCCAAACATTTATTTGAATGTTTGTTTCTTGGTTTAGCCTTAATTTTACATAGGCTATAGGTACTTTGTGTAACTTTTGGCGCTCTAGCGGTTAATAAACAAAATTGCAAGCGTCTCGCGGAAGAACATTGTAGCCGAATCTACTTCTCTCTGTTGTTTATGTATGACGCTGGTTACGTTACTGGGTTACTCCGCAGCGGTTGGCGTCCCGCTCGGTCTAAAATAGTCCGTCGTACCGTAGTGATTCAGGATAAGACAAAAGCACGGTTTGGAAGACGGATTCATGATGTGTTTGCTCATTATATAAATTTTGTACATTTAAAAAAAAAGTTACATAGTGTTTTAATCAGTCTTCTGACAACTATAACATTTTATAGCATTTAATATAATTTAAATTACCTGTACATATTATATTTTATAACATGTTGTATTTAAGTTACCCGTGGGCAATAAAACATCGCAATCAATTAATGTTATAAACATGATATCAACATCAGCATGACTTGCACTTTCTTTTGTTCTTGACGTTTTTTTAGAGGAACTGCGCGCGCTTCATTTCTTCGCTTAACGGCAGACAACAGAAATCCAAAATGTCCAAAAAAGTGGCTGTAGTTACAGGGGCAAATAAGGGCATCGCTATCAATAAATGTCATAAACATAATAGCAACATCAGCATGACTTGCACGTTCTTTTGTTCTTGACGTTTTTTAAAGGAGGAGCTGCGCGCGCTGTGCATTTGCGGAACAAGTAACATTAAACAGAAGAGTGCAGATTCTATATTTTCGTGACTTCATTTCTTCGCTTAACGGCAGACAACAGAAATCTACAATGTCCAAAAAAGTGGCTGTAGTTACAGGGGCAAATAAGGGCATCGGACTGGCGATTGTTAAAGGGCTGTGCAAGGCAGGTTTCAAAGGAGATATTCTCCTCACTGCACGGAATGTGAAACTGGGACAAGACTCTACTGCTGGACTGCAGTCTGAGGGGTGCAAAAACGTAATCTTCCATCAACTTGATATTTGTGACCAGGGAAGCGCTCTAAAACTCAAGAAGTTTCTGGAAGAGAACTACGGTGGCCTGGATGTTCTTATCAACAACGCAGGAATTGCCTACAAACGTTAGTTTTGAATGTCCTATTTTTCAACGCAGACCTGCGTAAATCTTTCATCCTTAAATGCTGTGTCAAAGAACAATTAAAACATATTATATATTATTATATATTATATTATATTCAGTGTTGGGTAAGCTAATTAATACTCCTAATTACATCCTCAACAATGTAATTAGATCACGGTACTAACTAATTATTCTCTCTAAAAAATATTGCATTATTCATTAGGAAAAGTAATTCAATTACAGTAATTAATTACAGGTAATGCATTACACCCAGCACTGATTATTATATTATATTATGATTGGTCCATACAACGTTCTGTGCTAAAATCCTCACACTCACATTGTTCTTCTTTCTTTTTCTTTTCTTTTTTTTTTTTTTCTTGCATTCCAGTGTCGCTTTTCAATATATTTTCTATGTAAACATTGTAAAAATTGCATTTTTTTCATTTTCATTCCCATTTTTAAAAACAAAAAGACATTCTGTGTCCATTTACATCCATCTGAAATTCTCTTCTTTTTCTAGATTCAGCACCAGAGCCATTTGGAGAACAGGCTGAGGTGACCATGCGCACCAACTTCTGGGGAACGCTGTGGGTGTGTCATGCTCTTCTGCCGATACTTCGACCCAATGCTCGAGTGGTCAATGTGTCCAGCTTTGTTAGCAAGAAATCGCTTGAACAGTGCAATGCTGATCTACGGGCAAAGTGTGTGAATCAATTTTTATAATAAGCGATAAAGTAAAGTAAACAGCATTTCCAGTGATGTTTTTGTTTTATGTTTGCCTTTGGACAGATTCAGAAATAAAGATTTGTCAGAGGAGGAGTTGTGCCTGCTGATGGGAGAGTTTGTTCATGCTGCACAGACGGGGGATCATACGGCTCAGGGCTGGCCAAACACTGCCTATGGTACCACCAAGGTAACAAACATCCTTATTTGTCCTTGGCTGTGTCTGAAAGCTGAAAAAAATAAATAAAAAAACAAAAACGCTGCCTCCACAGGCAGCATACGGAGGTAGGAAGATAACAATGGCATGTCCGAATCCAATGATCTTGTCTCATCCTGTCTACTGAGATAGCTTTATCTGATTGGTTTTTGAAGGCAGCATAAACGTATCCTTTGCTGCCTTTGATATTCCACAATCCTGCATGTTCCACCATTCCATGACAGTTGAGTTAAAAAAATAAAAATGCCATCTAAAAGTACCCCCCCCCCCCCCCCCCCAGGTGCTGAATGCAGTATAGGTCATAAACCCCGCCCTCTCCATGTAATGTAATGGACGTGAGACAAACTAAACAGTCAAATTTCACTTCAATTTTTTTTTTTTTCCAAAGATGGTTTCGGTCATTTTAGGTGGTTTTTATCACGTTGATGTTAGTTAAAATGTTCATTCTTTAAATAAGTTTGTTTTTAGTTTTTAATTGCGTTGAAATTTGCGTTCCGTGTTGGAATTTCTGTTTTTGTTTCAGTCTGTGCAAGACCGCACGTTGCCAATTTACCCAATAGTATTTCGCCACCCCGAGTTGCCAGTTGGCGGAAAACACATGCAGCGAATTGCAGCCATGGAAGCCAGCGAACAAACTGAGTCAGAAATCGCAGATTCTATCCGACCTAAAAAGCCTCAGCATCCATCTAAAAATCTCTATGAACGGGAGCATATTAAAACGCGATATCAACTCATCATAAATCAATAAATCAACGAATTATCTTACAGTGTGTAAGTCTTCTCGCCTTTCAATGTCAACTGAGCTCGCTCTTGTTGCGTGTCTTCAAACTGGCAACCCGTGAGAGCTTTGAGTCTGATGAGGAGGGGGCGGGGCAAACAATATTTTGAATTTGCACTGCAGTACCCATTTCAACCACTAGCTGTCATTCTTACATAGAGCACCTTTAAACCGAGGTCCTGACTCTCTGTGGTCATTAAAAATCCCAGGATGTCCTTTGAAAAGAGTAGGGCTGTAAAGGGCTGTAAAACTTTTATAGATAATGATAAATACACTACCAGTCAAAAGTTTGGAATCGGTAAGATTTTTAATGTTTTTAAAAGAAGTTTCGACTGCTCACCAAGGCTGCATTTATTTCATTAAAAATACAGTAAAAACAGTAATATTGTGAAATATTATTACAATTTAAAATAACTGTTTTCTGTTTGAATATATTTTATAAAGTAATTTATTCCTGTGATAGCAAAACTGAATTTTCAGCATCATTACTCCAGTCTTCAGTGTCACATGATCCTTCAGAAATCATTCTAATATGCTGATATGATAATATGCTGATATTCTAATATGCTGACCTTCAAAGACCACATTGCAAAGACAGCTCGGTCATGCAGATTTGCACTATACAACATCAGGAAAATCAGGCCCTTTCTAACAGAACATGCAACACAACTCCTTGTCCAGGCCCTGGTCATTTCTAGGCTTGATTACTGCAATGCTCTTCTGGCTGGACTGCCATCATGCACAATCAAGCCTCTTCAAATGATTCAGAACGCTGCAGCACGTCTCGTCTTTAACGAGCCCAAAAGAGCCCACGTCACGCCTCTCTTCATCTCTCTGCACTGGCTACCACTTGCTGCTCGCATCAAATTCAAGGCGTTGACGCTTGCTTACAGATCTACCACAGGCTCAGCACCCTCCTACTTCCACTCACTCTTACGAGTCTACACTCCGACCAGAAGCCTACGCTCACTAAAGGAGCGAAGGCTCGTGGTACCATCACAGAGAGGCACGAAATCACTCTCCAGGACATTCTCGTTCACTGTCCCCCGCTGGTGGAATGATCTTCCTGCCTTCATCCGCAATGCAGAATCCCTGGCAATATTCAAAAGACAGCTGAAAACTCATCTCTTTCGTGAGCACTTATCCTCATCTTAAAAAAAAAAAAAAAAAAAAAATCTATACCTTTCTATCCTACCTTTCTTTGCTTCCTTCACTTCCTTTAATCTCTCTCTATTGTAGCTTATGATACTCTGAGCACTGCCTAAAACTTGTATTGTGAGCACTTCTTGTCCCTATTTGCCTCGTCATGATGACTCGCTTACTGTATTCCTCACTTGTAAGTCGCTTTGGATAAAAGCGTCTGCCAAATGAATAAATGTAAATGTAAATGTAAATGTGATATGCTGCTCAAGAAACATTTATGATTATTATCAATGTTGAAAACAGTTGTGTACTTTTTTTTCAGGATTCCTTGATGAATAGAAAGTTCAAAAGAACAGCATTTATCTGAAATACAAAGCTTTTGTAACATTATACACTACCGTTCAAAAGTTTGGGGTCAGTAAGAATTTTTTAATTTTTTTTAAAAGAAATTAATACTTTTATTCAGCAAGGATGCATTAAATCGATCAAAAGTGACAGTAAAGACATTTATAATGTTACAAAAGATTATATTTCAAATAAATGCTGTTCTTTTGAACTTTCTATTCATCAAAGAATCCTGAAAAAAATATTGTACACAAATATTTTGTACAATTGTACACAATAAATGTTTCTTGAGCAGCAAATCAGCATATTAGAATGATTTCTGAAGGATCATGTGACACTGAAGACTGGAGTAATGATGCTGAAAATTCAGCTTTGATCACAGAAATAAATTACTTTATAAAATATATTCAAACAGAAAACAGTTATTTTAAATTGTAATAATATTTCACAATATTACTGTTTTTACTATATTTTTTATTAAATAAATGCAGCTTTGGTGAGCAAATGAAACTTCTTTTAAAAACATTAAAAATCTTACCGATTCCAAACATTTGACCGGTAGTGTATATATTTCGAAAATCATTCTAAATATAAAAGAATAGCACTATCCACACCACAGCTATAATGATACCATATTGGGATCACTTTCAGAACGATTTTTCCCAGCCGTTGAACAAAAAAACACTGACAGCCAATCAGAATCCATTCTAATTTAAGGGCTCACGCATTTAAAATGGCAGACGACATTGCAGAGAAGGTCCAGAAAAAGCCACGTTTGGTTTACAAACCGATTGTTTTCCATATATCCATTTTCTTTAAAGTATTCTTGAAAAGATATTTGGAAAACAATCGGTCATACCCTTAGAATAAATGGTGAGAAGTATTAACAATGAGATCATTATGCCAGGCTAGCAAACAGTGTAACATAAAGGCCCGGTTTCACAGACAGGGCTTAGACTAAGCCAGGATTAGGCCTTAGTACAATTAGGGCATTTAAGCAGCACGTAAGTTTAGAATAAACAGACCATTGTCGTTCGTTGGTGTGGACGCAAATATAGTTATCATTATAGTTACCTTTTTAGTTTTCATTCTTGGTGTGAACGAGCCTTAACCCTGACATCCTGGCAAAATTTGCCCATTGCCCTCTGTCCATCATCATGGCCTCTTAATCATCCCCACATACTGATTGGCTTCATCACTCTGTCTCCTCTCCACCAATAAGCTTGTGTGTGGTGGGCGTTCTGGCACAATATGGCTGCCGTCGCATCATCCAGGTGGATGCTGCACATTGGTGGTTGAGGTGATTACCCCTTTCAATATGTAAAGTGCTTTGAGTGCCCAGAAAAGCTCTATATAAATGTAACAAATTATATTTGTTAAATATTAACTCAGTTATCAGCAAAGCTCCCTTTATTCTGTGGATCATTAAACCGTTATGCTGCACCAGAAGTCTGTCCAAAATCAATTTCGTGTGGTCCCTTCATGCTCAAATGTAGCCTGTAAAGTCATTGCCTGATAGGGCAGGGTCATCGAGGCAACTGCCTAAACTTTCAGACGCAGCCCCTCGCATATTTGCTAGGTTGTGTATTTTAGCAATAAGCAAGCCCAGACAAAAATCTGTCAGAAAAGGAATTGAACTGTATTTGTTTACTGTCTTCTTTTTTTTTTAGATTGGTGTGACTGTGCTATCAAAGATCCAGGCTCGAGTTCTCACCGAGACGAGGCCAGGTGATGGTATTCTCCTGAATGCTTGCTGTCCAGGATGGGTGCGGACTGACATGGCTGGATCAAATGCTACCAAGAGTCCAGAGGAAGGAGCAGAAACTCCTGTTTATCTGGCAATGCTGCCTGAAGGAGCCAAAGAGCCACATGGACAGCTAGTGTGGGACAAGACTGTACAGGAATGGTAGAGTGAAGAAAACAGGCGCCATCAGTTCATTTCATCTGAAAATAATGATATGATCTAAAAGTAAATGACTTTTCCAAAATGTATGAGACATTATAAGAGGCATACTGTAAAATTTCTACTACATAAAATTACATTTTAAAAAGCTCTGACGTGTACATGCCAGTTTTCTTGAAAGTAATTGTATCATCATTCTTCATATCAGATTTTCAGAGTTTCTAAGGTCATTTTGTTTATCTTACTAAAATAAACAGAATTTGACCTCAAATCCTTCCACAGAACAGATTTTACTATCTGCACAAACTGAAATATCTGTATACATTCCAGTTTTATGAAGCTAAATAAATATTTAGTTTGCCAAAATATTTGTGAACTTGTGATCTTGAATTGTAACCATTAAAATGATTGGTTGTAAGCTTGACTGCATTCACATTCTTCATGCTCAAAGGTTATTTCTGCTGACTTCGTGTGCTTATTTTAGGATACTCTGAGCATTAGTTAGAGAAATATTTACTGTATTATACAAGATGGACTTCTGTGCCCTGCAATTCAAACACAATCATACAACACTGATGCTATGCAAGCTTTTGTTGGTGCAGTATCTGCTCTTGAGAAATCAAAGCCATCGTAAAACCATCTGTAAAACAATCCATCCTATAAACTTGTAATATTTGGCGGTATCTTAATCTTATTAGCCAACAGAAAGCAGTTATCATTGCAGAGAATTAGTTGTTTCTCTGCCAGCTGATAGATGAAAGTTCGTTAGTGGTTTAAAAGTGATAAAATACTGTAATCAACTCCCCACCCTCAGTGTCACTAAACAGGAAACCACCTTGTTTGGATCATGATCACAATGTTACAACACGGAAGTCAAGCAAAAGCAAGAATATCTTATTTCACTCGCTACTTTTGTTTTAAATAAATAGATAAATGTTTCCTTAAGTATTTACTTTGTGACTTTAAGATAACACCCAATAACTGAACAAAAGGCTAAGGCAAGCATTATCAAAACGGCTCTTAATCGTAGGGAGAGTATGGTAGATGTGTAACCGCTAGAGGGCGCCACAGATTTACATTGTGTAAACGAATTAACATGAGGACCGGAAAAACCTGTAACACAAAAGTTGCCAGTGTAATAATTATTGAAGCTGAAATTTCATATTGAAAACTCACAATGTTAAATCACTTTAGAAACAGGTCGAAGTATCATTATTAATTGTTCATTCATTTGTGAAAAGCGCAAGTAATAGCCTATTAAGTTATCTTCACCCAAGTTGTTTCACTAGATGGCAGCATAGGACAGAAATCTAAAGAATATCTTCAAGCTCAACTCATTCATTACCTCTCCTCTCCTATATTAATTTTAATTTAAAATTAAGTATGCTGTTACCATGTTTAAAGTCTATAGATATATATATGATATATGAATTCTATATATATATATATATATATATATATATATATATATATATATATATACATGAATTTATCCATGCCTGTGTTGTTACTGTAATTAGGAATGGTTGTAGGCCAAGAAGCCCCATGGATAAATCATTACAATCATTGTGTATGTATATACAGAGTAGTGGCCAAAAGTGATGTCCAGCCTAGGAAAATTGACATCTTCACCCTTTATTCAAACATGATTGTAATCATATTGCTTAATTGTGCAATATTACAATAAATATATTACAGTACATGATATTTTGTAATCATATTGCATAGTTGTGCTTGAAGTCAATTGTTTTATTTGTGATGATGCAATGAAACATGCAAAAATAAGAGAGAACTTCCATTTTTCTCATATTTTGATGGTTTAATCAAACTTGTAGGGTCATTAAAAACAAAAATTACCTTCGCATATCCCTTTTGGCCACTGCTGTATATCATTTTCTCACCTAACAAACAGGTACATCAAGATAATTTATTGTACCTAACTGACTGTTATTCTATTATATTCTCAGTAAGATCATTAAATAAAATACAGTGTACAAACATGCAGTGTACATTCAGCATACAAACATACCACTTTTAATTCACTTCCTTTATAAAATCAAACAACAAAAGCCTTACTAGCTCTGAAGCCACAACAAAATAGCTGGCAGGAAATTGTCTTTCCTGAACACCTGTAACAAATGTGGAGACTGGGAAAACAGCACAAAACATTGATCACAATTATACAGAAATAAAATGACACCAACACCTCTGACTTTAAAAAACTTTAACTAATTTATATATTGTGCATAAAGCAGTGGATTCTGGGTTTTAAGAAGGATTAATTACAAAACAAAAATAAGTTTTAAAATAATTTTAAAAAGAATTCACAAGCACATATTTAAAAGCCAAGTTTTTTGTTTGTTTGTTTGTTTGTTTGTTTGTTTTTTGCTGCCAACAGCATAATTAAGCATAAATTAAGTTAAAGCAATGCTTATTGTTGACCTGGAAGTACAGACATCGACACACTTCAGGTTTTTTTCCTATTTAGTCTGTTCTGTAAACATGTCCAACAGTTTTCATTTGCAAAATGAAAAAGAGTAAGATAATGTTAAAATAAAAAATAAAAAAAACCTACACCTGAACTGTGGTGAAAATGTTCAGTCACAATATGATTTATCTGCTAAATAATATTAATAATATTAAACACTTTGGGCACCTTTATATCAAACAATGAATATGTCCACTTCTATGACAACATGCACAGCATATGTAGAGTATTATTCACAACATAAATGTACAGTACAAAACAAGCAATACTACAATATCTAAATGTGATACAGTGGAGTCAAGTAAAACAAAAAGGACAAGTTGACAAAAAAAAGGAATTAAATAGTTCCCCTCAGAAAATACTGGGCCTCAAGATGTTCCTTTCTTGATTGTGCTAATCAGGACCAAATGGAAATGCCACTTTCAGCAACACTTGCAGGTCTTCACAATCATATTTGACAGCTGTTCTACCTGAGAAAAGTTACATTGAGATTTATTTAGATTCAATTTCTGTTGAGCGCTGATGAAAGTGATAAAATCAATTCTGACCTTATGTCTTCGCCCCACATAGTAAATGATGGTCAGTGGCTCTAGATCCTGAGGTACGCAACAGGGTTGAGCAGATGCACCAGGATTATGATGCCTATACAATGCAAGAACCTGTAGGCAAACAAAATTGGACAATATCAGACACATCATTTCAAAGCGGTCCAGTTATGAAACATCTGTTAGTCCTGGTTGGTACCTGTGAGTACTTATTTTCTGAAGTCCAAACATAAGAGCAAGAGCCAGTGCAATAGTTGGCATTGTAACCAGAAGGTTCATGTATCCACTTCCAGCCCAGGTCTTTGCGGAAATCAATGTACAGGCTCCTCACACAGCAGCCCTCAGACTTTCTGCATTAAGCATGAAGTGACAGACTGTAAGGCTTTTGATATAGAACATAAACATTATATAAGGAATGTCAGTTTTTCTGTAAGCTGAATCATAAAAGGCTCACTCAGTACAAACTCCGTCAGTTTGTCGTTTTATGCGAGATTTTGATGGGCTGTGGCCATCAGCAGGAAGTGACATTACCAAAAGGTAGGGCTTTGGCTCTTGTTCTCCAAAGATGGCTTTATCGCCTCTTAATGTTACAGCTAAACCTGCATACACAAGTAGCAATTTTAACTTGTTCTATTAACCTCAAGACATACAGGATTTTAATTTGAATTCACAAACCTGCTATTCTGAATTGGAAATCATCTTTCTTACATCCACAGGGCACTTTCACCTGAAATCCTTGCTCCACATCTATGAATTAAATGGTAGAGAAAGTTTAATTTATTATGCATACATTTCATTAATGTAACTGTCACAATATGAGGGTTGCGGCAGATGAAATAAAGATATGGTTTGAGGCACAGCAGTTCACATTTAAATATAGCTGCAAGCAGCGATGACGGGCCCAATCCCCGGTACCACCGCCACCCTGGTGGCTTTAGGACAACTGTGCACGGTGGGCAATATGCATTTAAAGTGAGTAAATGTAAAATGCTCATGTGCATCTTCGTTGGGATTGTGATAAAATGGGATTGTGATAAAGACCTACACATATTTTTTGTTTAAGGCCAGTTTGGCCCGTGAAAAAATAAACAACAAATAAATTTGCTTTAAAAAAATTCTGCAACCAGTATCAGAATCGGCCAATTTGCTTCTAAAAAAATTGGAATTGCCCATGAAAAATCAAAATAGGTGCTAATAGAACATATTAAATAAAGTGTTATTACAGTGCTCAGCGTAAATGAGTACACCCCCTTTGAAAAGTAACATTTTAAAAAATGTCTCAATGAACAAAAAAACCGCATTGTATATACGCTGTAAAAACAAATGCAGTTTTAAGAGCAGTGTACTAGTTTTCTTGCAATATGGTTAATATTAATACAACTATCAGCACAATAAGGTTTTTTTAAAAAAAAAAAAAAAGGTAATTCGGCCCGCACATGGTTAATTTTTTTCCAATCCTGCCCTCAACCTAAAATGAGTTTGACACCCCTGATCTAGCCTAATGGAGGACCTCCACCTAGCACCTTCCAGCTGCCATTGACGAGCGGCAGTAACGTTTGTACTAGACTTTTTTAAAAGTTATATTCAACTGCCTAAAAACAAAACAGGTCTCAAAGCTGTCTAAATATGTTCACCATGGTCCATTTATGTACATAATAAAGAGTATAAACTATTTAAAATCGCATCTTGGTTAGTTAAGTCAACATTTTTTTTTTTTTTTTTTACATTTGATTATTTGAGTAAGTGGAACCCAATACTTAAATTTAAACGTGTAATCCGGCAATTTCTGTCATCACCAGTGCGCAATGAATTCTGGGCTAAGCAAGACCACGAAGGGTCCCCTAGGAGGAGTATTTCAAATTCCAGAGCATGCGTTTTTCAAACAACCCAAAATAGCTGACTTCCTGTTGAGCTGGCGTATGGCTATGAGCATGAAAGTTTTTTGGCCCAATGAGATCCATAAGTGTACGAAGTTTGGTTTAGGTGAAAAGAGGTGCGCAACAGAGCCCCTCAAACACAACTATATGAAAGGATGCACCACAGAGCCCCGGTTTTTGAGCATGTTAAGAGCCCCAAAAGTGCCCGAAAAACTGAAAAAAAAATGACCTAAGGAAAACAATAGGTCCCTTCGCCCCTTAGGGCTTGGGCCCTAATAACTGAATTCAAGATAACAAAATACTCAAGTTTTTAACGAATGACTTAAGAACAGGAACAGAACAACCATCAAAAACACAGACAAGAACTTAACAAAATACAGGGCTTAAGTACACAGACCAAACTAATCAAAGAAATGTGAAACACCTAAGACAACTTAAACAAACAACTGGTAACCTTGAAAACTAACAGAAACTCAATGAAACAACTGAAAAAGTAAAAATATATCACAAAACCCACCAGAACGGAAATACAGACAACCGTAACAGTAATAAACACTTCTTTAGAAACTGATGCACTACTTTTACAGTGTCAGTGTTTTCAGTTATATAAAAATAAACATCATGTCAACATCAAACTAAAATAAATAAAATCTATAAAATTAAAATGTAAATGCAAAAAGAACTACACCAGAAAGGGTGACACGTTTACAATGTGACAGGATTTCTATAGCTTTCATTTATTTTTATTTCAGTTATTTATTTCGGTTAGTTGCCATGGGCCATCATCTAATATTTCTATTTTTATATTTCAGCTTTATTTCAATTACTGGAAACAATTTTTAATACAATTTTTAGTTTTAGTTATCGATACCAATTAACTACTTTGTAGTTTTTAATAATCTTAATTCAAATAAATAAAAATGTGTTTGCATATATCTTAACTCATGCAGTCAATTCAATTTGTGTAAAAACTGGGGGGAGAATGGGATGTGACAATTTTAAAGATCGGGGGGGATCGTTAACTTCTAAATAGATATTATATTTAGTTAAGTAAAATTAGTTTTTTTAACAACATTTTGTTTAGTTTTAGATGTTTATGTTTGTGACTGCCAATACTGACATTGGGTATTTTAATAGATACAGTCAAGAGGGTCTTTTGATGTGTTTTGCTAAATGAGCTACTGTTCATGCTAGGTTAATTTTATGATGTTAGATAATAGTTTCTCACAAACACATAGGATTTATACCTCTATATACCTCTAATTTATACCTCTAAAATACAGCATGGTGTACAGCAGTACACTTTGCTGTATTTTAGAGAAATAAATCCTATGTGTTTGTGAGAAACTATTATCTAACATCATAAAATTAACCTAGCACGAACAGTAGCTCATTTAGCAAAACACATCAAAAGACCCTCTTGACTGTATCTATTAAAATACCCAATGTCAGTATTGGCAATCACAAACATAAACATCTAAAACTAAAAACATGTGGCAGGCAGCACTGATTCTCACCCGTCCTCTGCAGCCAGTCTTTTAGGGTTGACGTCACATCAAATGACATCCACTTGCCAACCATTTGATTGGTAATGAAGCGTGAATTCAGGTAGCGCGCCTTGTCCCCAGTGTCCTGGTACAGCTCCATTCTTTGCTCCGAGTTAGATATGTAGGAATCCTTGACGCGCATATAGAGCTCCGCCTGGGAGAGCATGGGGTTTGAACCCAATTTGTCTTTTATATCTGTGATGTTGAACAATATGACCATGTTTGGGTTTTCCACCACTGGTGATAAAATAGAGAGAAAACTGTTTGAAAATAGGTCTGGAAATAAGCATGTATGTGTTTTTATATTTTTCAATACAGTGTATGAATGGAGCACCAAAAGAATGAAGAAGTGTAGAACAAAGGGTGTGTTTTCTATGGATGAGAATAACAACAGGGCTCCGTATGTACCAATAATATAGTCATCCTGTACAAATGATATGTTGGTGCTTTATAAAAGTAATCAGTTTACAAAATACAGTCTAAAGGTAATACTTCAATGATGACTCAAATTAATTAGAATCATTTGAACAAACTCATATATACATTTTTAAGAGACAATAACAGATCAAGGGTTTTTGGAGTTGAGTGATACATAAACAAATGTAAAAAGGATCGCCTATATATACCAGTCAAAAGTTTGGAATCGGTAAGATTTTTAATGTTTTTAAAAGAAGTTTCGTCTGCTCACCAAGGCTGCATTTATTTAATTAAAAATACAGTAAAAACAGTATTATTGTGAAATATTATTACAATTTAAAATAACTGTTTTCTGTTTGAATATATTTTATAAAGTAATTTATTCCTGTGATGGCAAAGCTTCAGCATCATTACTCCAGTCTTCAGTGTCACATGATCCTTCAGAAATCATTCTAATATGCTGATTTGCTGCTCAAGGAATAAATTACTTTATAAAATATATTCAAACAGAAAACAGTTATTTTAAATTGTAATAATATTTCACAATATTACTGTTTTTACTGTATTTTTAATTAAATAAATGCAGCCTTGGTGAGCAGACGAAACTTCTTTTAAAAACATTAAAAACCTTACCGATTCCAAACTTTTGAATATATATATATATATATGTGTGTGTATGTGTGTATATATATGTATATAGGGGTGACTGTTATCATTGTCTGTTATCATCGAGTGACTGTTATCATTGTCTTTGCAACCAACACCAAAACATCGCTAAACCAGTGTTGTCATATATTAGTCCATATATGGATTTAAGAGACAATAATAAACCAAGGGATGTTTGGAGCTGAGTAATACTGTAGTTTACCAAGAAACTAATTTCAGGATCTGAGTCACTTCATTAGCATTCTCTTAGCAGCCTTCCTTCCTGTTTGTGGTCAGATAATTTGCACACACCCTCAGTTCTCTGAGGAAATTGCAGACACATGGCATCTTAGGCTCTAGCACTAAGAAAGGCACTGTAATATTTCAGCAATCAACAGGCAAGACAATAGAGAAAAGACAGACCCACTCACTTGGTTTCATTGTGAATTTGTGAACCTCTTTAGCATAGTAATCCTCCTCTGTAGAATCTTCTACATGCCGGTGTACAGGATCCGCCAACTGCTCCTGGTTTAGTTGTACAGTGCTGTTGTACAATGAGATCAGTTCTGCTGGGATGTTTTCTAACTCCTGTTCATCATCTACTTCTGGTTCCTTAGGCAGTCGTAGCTTGCTGAGGATCTGTCCTCGAATGGCTTCAATGCGTTTTCTCTTTATCAGTTCCAGGTCTAAAGGATTGCATGTTGACAATGCTTCGCTATAGAGCACAAATCCCAACAGGCATTGCAATACCAGAAATAGACTCTCTGCCCTCATGGTCAGCGTTGCTGGAACTTATCTTCAGTCTTTGAGTGTGGCAGGTTACAGGATGGTTAAAGGGTCTCGAGCACTTCTAGATACAATGCTGGCGTCACTTTAGCATTGCTACAGCATAAGCTGGTGTTGTCTTCTTCACTTCAAACCCAACGGCCTGAATCAGAAAGCAAACATCACTGATATATGGATGCTGGTACAACAGCCTCAATGAAACTGGAAAAAAAAAAAAAAAAAAAAAAAAAAAACACACAAGCAAAACTCACCAATGAAGTCAGAGGTCCATCGAACGTACACAATAGATGTCCTCACAAGCCACCATGCTTCATTTACAGTACACAGTTTCCACTCGATAACCTTGACGATTTCTTGCGTCTAGCTCAATAGTAAAAAACAAATACACACATTCAAGGTTCAAAGTAATATCAGTTATTTTCATGTGCCATCTTCTTGTTCTGAACAGTTTGCTCTCAACTTAAGGAATGACAAAAGAGGAAAAGGAAGCAGCACAGTTTAACCAAATGACACAACACTTCCTTTGCAGCACAGTAGTTTCCCCCTGAAGATTTAACCCGCACTGTGGACAATATGTGAGGCAAAGGTTTTAGTTCAACTCATGATGGCGTTCATATGCCTAGAGTCAGCTGGTTTTTGCTATCCACTCAACAAATAATTAAACATTTAGAATGAAACAAGATGTTATGAATTCTTTCCCTTATTAAACAAGAATTCATGAAAGAATCCTTAACAACCTTCTTATTCTACGTTAAAGCCTTCCTAGGCCTGTTCACACCAAGAACGATAACTATAAAGATACCTATAAATATATAAGCATCTGCACCAACACATGATAACCTTATATTTATTATGTGTGCAGTGCAGTTCTGATGTCTGCCACTTTAAATGCTCAAGCTCTTTAAAGTTGGGTGGATTCTGATTGGCTGTCAATGTTTGCATTGTTCATCAGCTGAAAAACAAAATTCTGAAAGTGATTCCAATGAAATCATTACTCTGTGTCATTATCGTTATAGCTGTGGTGAGGACTTCCCTATTCTCATAGAATTAGAATGATTAACACTCTATACTATATGTACTTCAAGGCCTATTCACACCAAGAGTGATAACTATAAAGATAAGTATATTAGCGTCCATACCAACTCACGATAACTTTCTTTATATATAGTGCATGCTGCAGTTATCACAGTTATCAGTCGTCTGCCATGTTAAATGCTCAAGTTCCTAAAAATCGTGTGGATTCTGATTGGTGGTCAATGTTTTTGCTGGAACATGCAACAGCTGGAAAAAAATAGTTCTGGAAATGTGATTCCATTTCAGCGATATTGTTCCTCTGTGTCATTATCATTATAGTTGTGGTGTGGACTTTCCTATTCTCATAGAATTAGAATGATTATTAATTTTATTCACATTTATATATTAGTCGGGTTGGACTACTGACACCTAGTACTATGAAGGTAGCATCACAGCCGCCATTTTGAGATCACCTGACCAGTTAAAAATGTACTCACTTTATCCTGGTTACACAGGTTAGTATTCAACATTTTTGCTCACATAAATAATGGCTGACTGTGATTTGCTTTTTTGTCGCCACATGAGGCGACCCCCTCCATGTAAAATAAAACATATAAAGGTCCCGAAATAATTTACAAAATCAAAGAACAAATGGGTATGAGGGTTGTGCCAGAAGTGACGCAAAATCTCACCATAAAATAACAATAAATTAAATTTGCTACTTATCAGATTGTGTTTTATTAACATCTACACCTACCCCAACCTTAAACCTACCCTTACAATAATGCAAATACAGTAATTGTTGTTCAGCGTGCCAGCAGTGCTGCCAATTTAGCGATTTTGTCGCTAGATTTAGCGACTTCCCTGCCCCTTTTGAAACTTTTTTCAAAAGCCTAGCAGCAATATCTTGGACAAAACTTTTCTAGATTCCGTGACTCGCCCACTGATCTATATTTATATTAATATAGATCAGTGGACTCCCCAGTATGACGTCATCTAGCGACCAGTTTTAGCTACTTTCAACTGAAAGCATTTGGCAACAACCGCAAACAAGCCTAATCTGGCCGTAGCTGTATCCCTTCTAGCCCAAACCGGGTATGAGGTCATTTTGAACACAATTTGGCCAAACAAAGGTGCTCGTCAGTGCAAATTTCCGGAAAACTTTACACTTTATGTTTACGTAAAAGGTGGGTGTGCTCTGGGGCTCCATGTAAATTCCGGTGTTGTGCTGAACTTTGATGTCAGTTATCATGACCTTTAGGCTACCGATATCTCATGTGTGAGTATACTTGTTTTTAAATACATTTTTTAAAAGTATTATTCATTTATTTGTATGTAAATCTTTTTTTAAAGAGAAGAAAAGAATGAGTGTACTTTTAAACAGGTCAGCTGGGTATGTTAAGGGAACAGTTAAAGCGCACAACACAGAAACTCCGCTAGCATAGCAGTTTATCTGTTGAAATATCTTCCACAGCTTGTGTTTACAGAATGCAGACGCAATTCCCACAGAGGGTAGTATATCCTACTTTCAAACTTGAGAACTTTTAGAAGAAATCAGACAGATCTTAACAGAGAATTAGCAGATCCACCAAATGCACACTTGTCAATGTAAAAAAACAACCCTCCCCCAGCTCTCTTTATGTCTAAATAAAGAAACAGATTTTAGAGAGGAACTGATGAACTTCAACGCAAGCAGGACGTGAAACAGTGCATTAAAATATTTCCAACGCCCAATGTTTCCATTTCTGAAACAGGTTGGTGTAAATTTTTTCATCAAGTTGAACCTTTGAAAATATTGAGTTGTAAACTTCCTCAATATTACATGAAACATACAGTATAAAAAATGAGCTTGATCTTACTTGCTCTTTTGTCTTTTTTAGTCTCACTAAAACAGTTAGAAACTCCACACAGGAAATGAGCAAAATGTGACAGTTGTTTCTCACTATCTACAAAACTCAGAGCCTACTACAAAAAGCCTATTACATAAAAATAAAAATCAAACAAAACAGAACTATGTACTCATACAACTGAACTGAACATCAGGCTTTTCTTTGAAAGGTCTTTCCCATCAAACATTAACGATGAATGATTTAACAATGTTTGATTCAGAAATGATTCACCTCTGAAAACTGCCAAATTTAATTGCATAAAAACAAAATACAATTCTATAAAACATACAAAGTGTACAAAAAATGTAGAAAAATCAAAGTATTGTTTGAGATCCAAAGCACAAAAACACATTATCAGTGCACATAAATCCATCACTCAATAACATACTTTACTATACACCTTTGCATTCACACTCACCTTATATGAGAACCTCCTATCCAATATAACAAAATATTTTACCTTCTTTTCACTCCACAAATCTCTGATCTGAAATGTGTGACAATCTGCAGTCCATTCTCAGCTCTCCACACCATATCTGTCAAAGTGGCGTAGAATAACGCACAGCTCTAGTTCAACTGTGCCCATGCCAACCGTGTGGAGTCTGTATCGGTCTGCGCCACTGTAAATGAGATCTGGCGAGCGCAGCTGTGGGCCTCCTCCGACAAAAATCTCGGCAAGTTGATCCTGCCAGGATCCCAGCGGTCGCCATGTCGCACATTGCAGACGATGCTGTCCTGGGCTCGATGGTATGTGGATATAACCATAACCATACAGCTGACATCGCCCAAAAGAGTCCTGATGCCACACTTGTAGGTGAAGCTTTGGCCACCCTAGAGGTAGAAAACACATCCTATATATTAAATCATGTTTAAGTGGTTAGAAACTCTTTTTACAACATTAAACCATAATACAAATACCTTGTAGGCCCTTAGTAGTGTAGTGCAAATCAATGGGATGGCTCCAATATGCCATGTCCCCTGTTTGAGGCATGTCCACTTGAGTTTGACCTTCCTTCAGACCAGAAAGAAGTCTCCATGCTCCTCCTGAGTGGCACAAAGTGAAAAAGTTTTTGAAGTTCATATTTATGCAAACTTTGGCACTTCAAATAAGCATTAAAACAATCTTTACACCGTTAAAATGTAAGGAAAACACAATAATTGTCTCTAAACAAAACAAAAAAAAAGACACCTGTGTGTACACCCCATTTGCAGAAGAGGCTGTTCTGTGGGAAGCCGGTGGCCCCAATGATCTGCCCAATTATATGCAATTCTGCCATAAGGGTCCTGAAATAACATTATGTAGTATGTTGTTATCACATGCATCTGTTCAAATGGTCATATAACCAATTTCATGCACTGTATTAGCTTATTCCACTATTATATTTTTTTTTAGATTCACGTATTTGCTGTTTAATTGTTCTTTTTTGCTCCAACAAATATTCACTATTTCTGTTGTGCTTATTTCATACTGTATCGTTGTTTTTTGCATTGATAAAACTTTGCTTCATAAACATATATAACAGTATCGCTTTAAATACACTTTCAGACTCGTTACAGGTTGTTTAGGTGCACTAAAACATATAACCGTTTTCGTTTTTAGCTAAGTCTTGCTACAGATACAGTACCTAACTTCATCTTGTAAATAGAGTACATTAAAACTACTAGCAGAATGCTAGCTAATTAGCGACCTGACTATCTACCGGTTTCACAACGCTGTAAACAAAGCAGAATGGTTACAATTAGTACGCGTACCACGTTTTACACAACCACCACAATCATTCATTGATCAGCAATGCTGGTAAAATTGTAAAGCGAGCAATAAAGTAAGCGTTTGTTCACTGTTTACAGCGTCTTCATGTCGTCAAGGCTGATTTCCTTAGCAACCCACTTCCTCGGGTTTTCTTTGTTTTGGTTTGACAAGTTTAGTTACTGCCATCTGGCGGTAGGAGCTTGCGTTACACTGCAAGCAAAGAGGAGGGAGGACTGTATAAGGTACCATTAGACTTCAGTGACAGAGCTGTTCTCATTTAACCACACCAACGTACGTATGTCCTAATAGATTAGGGTTGCCAGGTCTGCACAACAAAACTAGTTGTGTTGCTTAATATTTTTTTATAACCTGTGATACTTTTTTCAGGATTCTTTGATGAATAATAAGGGAAAAAAATAATAAAATAAAATAACAGCATTTATTTAAAGTAGAAATCTTTTTTAACAAAATATACTACCATTCTAAAGTTTGGTTTCAGTAAAAGTTTTTCTTTCTTTTTTTTTTTTTTTAAATCCTTTTTATGAGAGTGAATTTGAATAAAACAAAAGTTATGTTTTTTAGAAGAGGGGGCTCTTTAAATAAGAATGAAAAATGGTATTCTGAGGGTGAGCAGATTGATGTGGTTAATTGTTAAAAATATCTGGGTATGTGGTTTACACCAAAACTGCCATGGTGGAAAGCCTGACAACATTTAGCAAGCCAAGGTAAGAAAGCAAGGCTTTATGGTTTGTTCGTAAGCATAAAATTAGCCATAACCAAGCTATTTGTTCGACCACATGGTTGCACCATTATGGACCATTATAGATCCAACAAGATATGGGGCTTTGAGCCAGTGGAGTGTATTGAAAACATGCCTTTTCAATTAGATGATGTAGGTAGAAAAACATGGGTTTCCTGTATTAGAGTTCTGTTGTATTTTTTGGTTTTTCAAGTGTCTGAGATGCTCAAAGTGTAGGTGATTTAAGAACGTTCACATCTATTCTGAATCAGCGGTTGAGAAAAAAGCACAGAATGCATGGTGCACATCAGTCATAAAATAATAAGTTGAATATATATTCGCAATGCTAGTGCTGGATGGTACAAGAAGGCTACATTGCATCTATAACATACTGCTGGTACAATCGTTGTTGCTGTTCAGATGCTCAGGTCATCATTTATCTATAAAAAGGTAGATGAAGTAATACAACAGTTGCAGAGAGAATCTGTAACTATTGTGTTAGTTAAGTTGAAAAAATTTTTATGATTGTTCATAGTATGTGGATATGCGTAAGAAATATTTGGGTGATCTCACACTTGTTGGTGATGTTTGTATTGATGTGTAACATGTACAATGTGATTCAGTGTATGCATGGAGATTGGCACTGTACGCCATGGAATGAAGAAAAGAGCATCTGCCAAGCTATTGTGATTCTGTAAAACTATGGGCTGAGAGGCCATGTATTCCTGAAATAAATAAACTTGAAACTTGAAAACCTGAAATCAGCATACTAGAATGATTTCTGAAGGATCATGTGACACTGAAGAGTTATGATGCTGAAAATTCAGCTTTGCATCACAGAAATGAATTAGATTTTGAAGTATATAAAAATAGAAAACCATTATTTTAAATTGTAATAATATTTCACTATCTTTCACAAATGTTTTTTTTTTTTTTTGATCAAATAAATGCAGGCTTGATGAGCATAAGAGGCTTCTTCTCAAAAACATTAAAAATAGTAATGTGTCCAAACTGTACTGTATTTATTTATTTATTTAGCCTATTCATCTGTTTATTTTGTTTGTTATTTTGTTGCAATATGGAAGTCACATTAAAACAGTATTGAATTTTTTAGCCATGCCTTCATCAGTTGCTTTTGCTGCTTTTCAAATTGCTTTTACTTTTCGAATGTTATGATAATCAAAAAAAAAAAGGTAACCATTCTGAAAACATAAAGCATTTTATGAACTGTGTGAAAATGTGTGAAAATATTATTCAATTGTGTGTAATAGGATACATAAAATGTAATAATATATATGCCCTATATGACAGCTCCCCTGAAGTTTTATTCTTGTTTTTATAAGCATGATTTGCAACATCATAACTGTGTATTTGTCTAAATTAAAATAAACATGTTTTCCTTCTGTATGCTTAAGCAGTAACCCATTCCATATGTAGCTATATTCATAGCATGTTCATTGTTTATTTTATAATATTATATTTGTAAATTTTTTTTTTTTTTTTGTGAAGAAGAAGAGGGGATGATTTAAGTCTTTTAACCATGATAGATTATATTTATGTTTTTGGAAAATTTGTAATTAGCTCCTTACGGTATATGTTTCATGTCTGTCACTGCACGTCAACTTCTTAGAATGTCCCCTGAAGATGTCATGTTTATTTCATACTTTAATGTTTACACGGCACACTCAATAACAAGAGCACACATCTAGAGGACAGCATGTGCCAAACATAAGGTTTTCTTTTCCCTGTGGCCCAAATCAACCACCTCAGGTAGACATCAACACCACATTTCATACCCTCAGAGACCACATTATACAAACACAGAGACAAATACTAAATATTTAATGTGATTAATAATGGAAACACAAGGGACTGTGTTCAAGTAGATTCTGATGTAACCCTCAAGATTGAAATGATGTGGTTATGAGAGTTCAGATAAACACAGTAAGTGCATATCCTATTTTAATGCACAAAATAAATAAAATAAAAATAATAGACATTATTTTTTTCTCTTTTACACAGCAGACGGGAATTCACACTTTGCTTCTACTACTACTACTACTACTAGTAACTATAATAGTAGGATATTAATTAGAATTGTTTTCATATGAAAGTAGGGCCTAAAATTAACTCTGGCCAAGCGGCAAAAGCGAGTAAAAATTTGTGTTGGCGAGCATATGAAACTGTGTCAATCACAAGATGGCCGGTAATATTTTTAAGAATTCTAAAATGCAATGTTGTGAGAACATGAATGTGAACAATGTTGACAGTTGACAGTCAGTGCTGCATCATCACGAAAATTTAAGCCTTTCCTCTGCAAATATTCAAGCGCTAGAATATGCGGAAAGGGAATTCGTACTCACGAGTTATATGGGAAGTTCAACATCCGAAACTACTGTTAGACCTGCATGAAAAACACTGTTTATTTCATTTCTATCTTTGTTGCATTGTATTTATTTGTGCTATTGTTTGTAATTTGAAAATTTGATCTTATTTTATTACTGCCCTGTTTACTTGTCTTAAAAAATGTATAGACTATTAAAATTATATTAATTAGGCTAGTAGTTTTAGCTGTGGTATCGAAACTGGAATAGAGGATTGTGAATTTTCACTTATAGTCTATCTAAAATATTGGTGCCATAACTGCCAGTTTTTGTTTCATGGCTGGTAAAAAAAAAAATAGTTTTGGCCAGTACATTTTCTTAAGTCACCAGCCATTGGCAGGTGTGGCAAAAAGTTAGTTTTAGGCCCTCCATGAAAGTGAAGAAGTACCCAAAAACTATATTATTTTACCTGTATATTATCTTTTACCTGTATATACGCTATAAATATAAAAAAAAAAAAAAATGTACAAAACATTTGGCCAAGCAACACGACTTGCACTGCAACAATTTTACATAATATTAACAGTAGGCTACTTTGGTCCTCTGGGGTTATTTTCACTAGACAAGAGAAAAAAAATATATATATATATATATATATATAAATACATGCTGTTCACATCCTCGGATTTGGAATGCGGCAAGACTATCAATGCCAAAATATATCTGCAGCGGTCAGGTGGTACAGCAGTCACATGGTACAAGTTGGATCTCTCAGAAAATTCAAAGTTTACAAGTTGTAATTACGAGTTCTACAAGGAAGTGAATGCTTTTAAAATGTCATAATCTCGTAATTACGGTAATTCCAAAATGGAGTGAACGCTACACCATTGCATGGATCCTTTTCACAGACTGTGATGACGCAATTCACTCTTCGCCGGAAGTTTAACAGGCGATCTTACCAGTCACAATGCGGATATTATGTGCCTCTGTTGCTATCTGCCAATATTTTGTCCAAAAAAAACCAGACAGTAGATTTAGTAGATTAACTTCGGTGGACTTGAACTTGAAAAATGTCTTTCCACGGTTTAAACAAAATACTTTCTGATGTTCATTCATGTTTATTTTATGCTAGTAGTAAAGAGGAAGAGATGATCAGTTCACATGCTGCTTTTTACCTCACAATTCTGACTTTTTTCTCACAATTGTGAGTTAAAAAGTCCTTTTCTGAGGACAAAAAGTCAGCTCACAATTACGAAATTTTCTTATAATTGCGAATTGTGAGCTAGCCTATAAGCTCGTAATTATGAGAAAGAAGTCAGAATTGTGAGATAAAAAGCCGCAATTATCTTTTTTTATTCACTAGCGTAAACAAGCTCCCATAGTTTAGTGATTCGGAGTGGAGAGAACATTTCAGAATAATGTCATGGCATTCTTTTGCTATTCGAGCAAATGGGAATGCAAAAATTAGGCTATATCTGCTCAGGGGAGTGTTTCCCATACAACAACGTAACTCGCTGCTTAACTACCATAGTACAATGCATTGTTGAAGAAATCAACTAGTCACGACTGTTTCCCGAAACCACATTTGTCGTTCAACCACACTGGTTAATGAACGCAGGTGGTGGATAATAACTTCTTTTAATTAATTCCTTTGAGATCATATTTGTAATGCAGGGTGAAATCAAAAACAAAGGAGAGCTAGACCCAAATGCAGTGAGTGGCCTAATGGTTAAAGCAGTGGTTACCAACAGGCCCCCCAACACTGCATGTTTTCCAGGTCTCCTTAATCAAACACACCTGATTCAGATTATGAGCTCCTTAGTAGAGACTCCAAGACAGAGATTGTATATTATAGGGAGATGAGAGGGTCTGTATCTCTTACCATTGGAGAAAGCGTAACGGCTAACTTAATCACTTAATCCCCGGGCGCCACAGCAAAATGGCTGCCCACTGCTCTGGGTGCGCCAATGGTTTGCAATGTGTGTATGTTTACTACTCACTACTCCTAATGTGTGTGCACTAACTGGTTAAATGCAGAGGACAAATTCTGAGTATGGGCTACCATACTTGGCCTCCACATGTCACTTCCAAGCGTGCCACACGAGTCCTTAAAAGTGAAGCCAAAGCATCTCGATCACCCCCAGGTGGCTGGATGCAGTATAGGTCATAAACCTCACCCTCTAATGGACGTGAGACAAACTAAAGTCAAATTACACATCAATTTATTTATTCATTTATTTATTTTTTCAAAGATGGTTTCTGTCATTTTAGGCAGTTTTTATCACACTGATGTTAGTTAAAGTGTTCGTTCTTTAAATAACTTTGTTTTAGTTAGTTATTTGATGCTATAAAAATTGAGGTTTTGACGTCATGATTGACAGCTGAGATTGACAGCTTCTCTGAGTGAAATAGTCACTGTTCTTTGGGAGAAGACTGGAGCTTTAACTTTAATTTCTACATTTCCAGAACTGCTTATTTCACACCGACATGAGTTGTTCTGCAGTATTAATCGATTCTGCGGGAGTGTGGGCGGATATCGCGGCTCCACTTCGCGCTGACTACTGTGCAGACTCGAGACTCAAGATGTCAGAGCTATATTGGCACACTGGTGGTTTCATTTACTACAATGGAAGAGAGTGAAGGTGCGTCGTTCATCTTTTTTTATATTCTATGGTCACATCACTTTACTTCACTTCTAGAGTTTTACTGACAAAAAATAACAAAAACAAAACAAACAAGAAGACCAAAGAACCAGGAACAGAATGAGTGCACCAAACATAACATCCATGTAGGAACAAGACTCGGCAAAGAACACAAGAAGGTGTTCACAAAAGCACAAAAGGAAACAAGACATACCTGGGAATAATAACTGAACTAATCAACACAAAAAAAAACTACAAAACCTGGCGCAGAACAGGAAATAACACAAGTCCACACAAGACCAGTGGAACACAGACCGGGATCATGACAGATTTAATGCCTGTCATTCCAGCTACACAACTTTGCGATGCTGTTGCGAATGTTTGTTGGATCTATGGTTTTAGGAAACACGACTCGTTAAACTATAATGATAACAATGGAACTTGTGACCATAGTTGGCTAACTCTCCATTAAAAACTCTTTAAACTCTATTAATACACAAATTGAAGGAGATATTAAATATATTATTATTTCATTAACTGACCATCTATTCACACAATTAGCTTTTCCTAACTGTGAGATCAGAGAATGTTTTGCCTAACTAGTACAGAGTCTGAGGTAAATGCACATACTGTCTTATAACTTCACGAATTCAAGACATATTTCCACACAAATGCACAAGGAAACGTAAACCAATGGGATTTGCTATAGGATACTTGATGCTGTCAGTTAGGCACTTATTGATGAAATACACACCAAGGGTTACTGTAGTTTTTTTTTTTTTTTTTTTTTCACAGTCAGTTTGACACACACAAACCAGCCACTGGGATTCCATACATAGTTCATGACAGATGCTTTACTATTTAAAGTGTGATACTCTCTGATCATTCTCTGTACCTTCAACAACAGAGGTGACACAAGCCTGGAGATTTGCAGTTACAAAGACTTTATAGATCTCAGTATTATTCAGTGTTTTATAACAGCATTTTTTTGTCTTTTTTATTGAATATGTCTAATTTTAATGATTCTAAATCTAACATCACTCAGACTATATCAACGGTGGATCGAGATTTGAAAACATTTTTGTCTGTGTCCTCCTGTGTTATTTTCCTATATGTCAATGGAGTCATGATCTTCACTTTGAGGAAAAAGACTGTTTTTCAGGAGGCATCTCGCTACATTTTGTTTGGTCACATGCTTTGGATAGATACACTCAATCTTGTTATGAGTGTACTGTTGTTTGTGTTGGCTGTTTGTAGGCTTTTTGTTATGAAAATTGTCTGCCTTATCCTTCTTGTTGCTGCAACAGCTCTCTATCAGGTATCTACATTAAATCTGGCTTTAATGTCACTGGAGAGGTATGTGGCCATCTGCATCCCTCTCAGACATGCAGAAATCACCACCTACAGAAGAACTAACATGGTCATTGGTGTTGTTTGGATGTTAAGCTGGATTCAATCCCTGTCTGAGATTATTATCTTTTATTCCAATGATACAAACATAGCAATGCATTTGTTCTGCTCAAGAACTACTCTCTTTAGGCTGCAGGTCTATAAGAAAATTGAAATAGCTTTTACATGTATATTTTTTGTCTCAGTGTGTTTTGTTATTATCTTTTCTTATGCTTCTATAGCAGCTGTGGCTAAATCAGCCTCCTGTGATAAAATGTCAGCCACAAAAGCCAACAAGACTGTTCTGTTGCATCTAATACAGCTGGGTCTCTGTGCTGCATCTATTTTAGTTGGAGTTATCCAAGAAGTCATATATGTTTATACTGACTATATGACTTCAATGAATGTGATGTATTTTTGCTTTGTAGTGTTTATGATTTTTCCAAGATGTCTAAGTCCTCTTATTTATGGCATGAGAGACCAGGCCTTTAGCTCTTTATTCAAATACTACTTCACATTTGGTCTCAAAAGAAAAAACTGTTGTAATACAAAGATACATTTATCAGGAGGTGGCTGAAAAATACTAGATACTATAAAAGTCATGGTAAAACCTGTTGAAATATTATCTAAAAGGCTTTAATAGATAATGTTCTTTCGTTATTAATATACAAAAGAATATTTATACAATGAGATATTGGAGATCAACCACACAAAAATAACTGACCTTTGGCAAATCATGCAACCTTGTATCAATAAACAAACATTAAACCTTTATCACAATTTGGCAGTGCAGTAACAGATATGAGAAGGTGTTTTGTAAGGGTTGTTTTATTTGTCCATGTTTTGCACTCTTTCCAGCCATATGTCATACAGTTACAGTTACTGAGTTATGGAACATAAGTGACATCAAAATGTTTTGTAAGTAAAACAATGAGAAAAATAAAATAGTGTCAATTACTACTGACTACTTAATAAAACATTTCTTTGTTGCTAACATGATTACGTAGATAGGAATACATTTTTATATGCAATTCAGATTGCTGCAGAGGAGTGAATCACTTTTCACGGATAGATTTTACATTTTTTATCCATATATACTGACAAATGTTTCCATTACACTGCCAATCATTTTACATTAGCTTTACAAACTAGCTTTTGCTGGAATCCTGTAAAGTTAAACAAATGTGCACTTTGTGCAGCAATTTTATATAACATATACAACATATTATATATCATTTGATCATAAAAAAGAAATGTAAACTGGTGCATGTGTATGTGTGCATGATCTGGAGAGCAAACAACACTTCTTTTTTTACATTCAAAAATACATTCAAAGCCATGTCAAAGCACTTTCTGCGGAACACTCAATGGTCATCAACCTGTGAGTCACTACTTGACTTTTTTTTCTTGAACCAGTAAAGCACAAAAGCAGCGACAGCTGGTTCAAAAGATTGCATTGGTCAAGTCAACTTCAGTGCTGACGGTGCTCCTTAAAAGGGATAGTTCACCCAAAAATGAAACTTCTATCATCATTTACTCACACCCAATGAACGCTGTCATGTTATCTTGCGTTCACATGCCTGATGTTTGTGAACGCAATCGAGTGAGAGTTGTCACAGTTTTGGTTATTTATATTTAGAGACTCTTAGTTTGAAGTTTATTTATTTATTATTTGTTCCTGTTTCCTTGGTTATCATGTTTTTTTCTAATTATTCTCTCATTTGTTCCCTTGGTTACTTATTATGTTCACCACCTGTTTCTTGTTCAGTTCTCATTATCTTGTGTATTTATACCCTCAGTTTGGTTCTGTCTTTGTTTGGTGTTGTCTTTGTGTTTCAAAGCTGTCACGGTTCCTTCACTATGGATCACCTTCTTTGTTTTCATTGATTAAAGTTGCTGCAAATCAATCCACTACTCTTTGGGCCTGTCCACATGGAGACACGTTTAGGTGTATATGCAAACATTTTGTATCGTATAGGCGTTTCAGAACGTGAATCCAATATTTTTTTAAACCAGGTCCTAGAGTGGATAAATCTGAAAATGACGCCCTTGTGTTTTCGTGTGTACAGCCAATCCGTATATTTTGTGAAACGATGATGTCATCACCCCACGTGTCGACCCTAGTCAGACACCACTAACAGCACAAAACAGCAACAACAACAAAAATAGTGGACTACATGGTTGTGTTTGTGCCGCAGAAGCTACCGAGCCTATTAACTTTACTAAAATAAAGCTTTATTGCTAAGCTTTACTAAAGTTTGTATAAAGCACGCAAGGTTTATGCCCATGGTCCAAGTCTTATTCTCCATTTTTAGTGTATCTCTGTGGCAGAATTACAGTTTTGAGTTGGTTTCAGTGGTTTCATGTGTAGGCAGATATTTCTTGAGACGAGGAAAAAGAAAAGATTGGATAGGGGAAGATCTGGCTTCTTGTGGATGTAGTCTTTGTCTCGTCTTACTGGTTGTGACACATGGTTTATTGTATGTAAAGAATAACTAGGACAAAACAGTTTCTTACACTTTTATCATCAGCATTTTTCTTTTTTCTTTCTTTCTTTCTTTCCTCTTTTTTTAATATATATATCAGAAACCTGGCAGAAAGAAAGTGTTTATCTTCTCCATAGAAACCCAGTAAGGTGTGAAGTGGAAGTTGCAACTGACTTTAAGTATTTATCATATTTCCAAGTGAAATAAAATTTTAGCACACAACTTCACCATTTCTAGCTCACAGCAGACTGCCGTTTTGAGGGGAGTGGTTAAAGTTGGAATGAAACAGAAGTTGTGATAAGTCTTTTCTTTCCTGTTGTGATGTACACTGTCACTGTGTATGAAATCAAATACTTCCCTACTATATAGTATGAAAAAAACAGAATGCCAACAGAATAATATGTCCGAATTCATAGTATTCGCAAAAACAGTAGGTGAAAAGTACCTGGATGACCTACTACTTCGGCCGAGATACTGAAGTGCAGATTTGATGGACACTATACTATCCCATTAGGTCACGGGAGAGGATTTATGAATGGCAGTAAATTAACGCAACTGATGCTGGTTGGTCACATAACAGTAACAACATGGCAGATGTAGTACGTCTGAATTTAATTCATACTATATAGAACATACTTTTTTATCGGTCATGAAGTAAATTCAAATTCCACTTAGTATGTGATTTCAGGAGCACCGTGTATATCCGAGTGAAGCGTCTTCTCAAACAAGAAAAAAATGTAGGTTGGGGCTTGATTTTGTTGCTGTGATCTCATGTTAGTGACAGGTTGTCCCGCCCTCGCAACGAAAACATATCATTAGAGAAGATATCACATGTCATTGCAAGGGGGAAGGGAAGTTATTTTGATTAAAGATTACGAAGGCACATGAATAAAAAAAAAATGATGTGCATGGAAAAAACATTCATAATAAATACATATTTAAAAAAAAAAAAGAATTGTCAATTTTGATTTCATGGTGACTTTACGGTTGTTTTGCCCAAAGCCGTCAAACTGACATCATCAGAGAGGGAACACAATTTTAAAGGGAAAGTACATTTTGACTAAAGATTATGAAGACAGACTAATTTTTTTTCGGTGGATTACTTTACAAAGATTAACTGTTAACCACTTAGTAATGTGTGTTAACAATAGAAATATGGTCCATTTTGATTACACACAGACTTTAAAAGCTGAATTAGCAGCAATTTAGAGAGCTTAATGTACTATACAAGTGGCCTTGGAAGACCAAAATCACCAGAATCTGAACATAAAATGACAAGTATATGCAGAACTCATGTTTAATCACACTCCAGGTTAATACCTCGATTATCACAGGGTAAATACTTACTATTTTATTTATGAATAGTAATTCCAATTGAGGGTGTCCACAAAAATCCCCAAAGGGAGGTTTTACCAGATAACATGGTAAACAAAGTAAATACACACAGGCCTCCTCCCACACACACATACACAAAACTACCACTGGGATTCAACACGTACGTAAAATAATAATGAGTTCAACAATATTTAAAGTGTGATGCTCTGACAGAGCTCTGATTTTTCTCACTCTGTGCCTTCAACAACATCACGCAAGCCAGGAGATTTGTACGCAAGACAAGGACGTTGTAGATTGCAGTATTAGTCAGTGTGCTATACCAGCATCTGTGGTCAACATCTTCATGGTTTTTTTTTCTGAATATGTCTGCTTTTAATGGTTCTACATCTAACCTCACTCAGATTAAGTCCCTGGTAGATCGAGATGCACCGGTGAAAACATTCTTGTGTGTGACGACATGTGTTATTTTCCTGTATGTCAATGGGGTCATGATCTTCACCTTGAGGAAAAAGACTGTTTTTCAGGAGGCATCACGCTACATTCTGTTTGGTCACATGCTTTGGCTTGACACACTCCATCTTTTTATGAGTGTAGTGTTATTTGTGTGTGCTGTTAGCAGGATTGTTATTTTGAAAAATGTCTGTATCTTCCTTCTTGCGGCTGCACAATCCCTCTATCAGGCTGCCTTACTAAATCTGGCTTTGATGTCACTGGAGAGGTATGTGGCCATCTGCTTCCCTCTCAGACATACAGAAATCACCAGTTACAGAAGAACTAACATGGCCATTGGTGTTGTTTGGATGATGGGTTTGATTCAGTGCTTGTCTGAGATGATTATCTTCTATGCCATTGATACTACAAACACAGTGATGAATTTGTTCTGCTCAAGAACTACTCTCTTCAGACTGCAGATATATAAGAAACTTGAAATAGCTTTTACATGTATATTTTTTGTATCTGTGTGTTTTGTTATTATCTTTACGTATGCTTCTATAGCAGCTGTGGCTAAATCAGCCTCCTGTGATAAAATGTCAGCCAAAAAAGCCAACAAGACTGTTCTGTTGCATCTAATACAGCTGGGTCTCTGTGCTGCATCCATTTTAGTTGGAGTTATCCAAGAAGTCATATATGTTTATACTGACTATATGACATCATTACATGTAATGTATTTTTGCTTTGTAGTGTTTATGATTTTTCCCAAATGTCTAAGTCCTCTTATTTATGGTCTGAGAGACCAGGCCTTTAGCTCTTTATTTAAATACTACTTTACATTTGGTCTCAAAAAGCATTTAGGAGGAGCAAAAATAGATACTATATAAGTGATGATAAAACCTATTTAAATGTTATCTAAAAAGGCTTTAGCTGATAATGTTTTTTCATTATTAAGACACAAAAATATATTTCTCTAAAATTGTAAAATATGTGTTTGTGTCTGATGATGAGATATTGGAGATGAACTGACTGACTTGTGGAAAATCATTCAAGCATGTATTTAACAATCACACTAAACCTCACTTGTCACAATTTTTTCCAGTGTGGTAACCACAGATATGGGATGTAAAATGTTTGTTGTCCATTTAATCTTATACATTATGACAACTGCTTTTATCACACTGTCAATGAATTCACAATAGCTGAAATGAGACTTTAAGACTCCAATCTTTCTAGAAATCTATGAAATCAGACTAATAAATGTGCAACAGTTAAAGCATTTTGTGGCATTATGTCTATCATTTGTTCATAAACAAAAACTCATATGATCTTCCTTTTACTATCTTATAAAAATACTAGAGTTGATTATTGCTCAGTGGTCTGTAACAATACATGCACAGTTTTTGATTTCATCTTTTAACTCAGTTTTGATGTTTTTTTCTTGTCTACGTGTCTTAATAGTTTATCAATACTGTTTGACATGACTGCTCTGCTGTACCTCCTTTCCAATGCATCTGCACAACCTATTACATTATCAATCATTTTAAACTGGCCCTATGATGTTAATTCCTAAATAAACTCCTATTAACAATTTTCAAAGTGTGAGGCTCTGACAGATCTCTGGTCTTTCTCTCTCTGTATTTTTGTTTTTTAGTGTTTATGATTTTACCAAGATGTCTAAGTTCTCTCATATGTGGGCTGAGAGACCAGATGTTTAGCTCTTTATTTAAATACTACATCACATTTGGTCTTAAAAGGCAAAGCAGTTGTTAAACAGAGATTTAGTAGTAGGAGACATAAAATAGCATGTGCTGACTTGAAATCTATAACCTTTTACTTTCATTACTGAGATAATAAAAAGATTATTCTCTATAACTGAAAAATATAACTTGAGATGGCAAGTTATTGGAGTTAATGCAGACTTTACTGACCTGTCTTGCTTTGCTGTGTAAAGACATTAGACTTAATTGGTTTTAGAGAATATATCCAGAATTTAACTTATCTTAAAGTTAAATTCCGTTTACACATTTTTATTGGAAAAAAGTCAGATATGCTTATTGACAGATATGTGTTAATTAAGAAGTGTATACTAAGTGTAAATAGCAGCAACAAGAATTTTCTTAGCATTAGGTGTAAATAGTTAGATGCTATACTTAGTGCAAATAGTGGCATATACTATTTGCATCTATATTATAAACAAATGATCCAATCAAAGACAATGTGGATGAAAAACCATCAAGTCACGAATAGCTCCATCTATGTCGGTTTGAAAAGATCAATAGTTACGTCTGCCTGGGCCAAGAAATCAGTGACCCAACCCTGCGAGCCCATCTCTTCAATATACTAGCATTACTATACGGGAGTGAGACATGGTCTCTAACTACAACAGATGAACAGAAACTCACTGTAACTGAAAGAGCAATGGAGCAAAGAATGCTCAAAGTCACACGAAAAAGACAAGATCACAAATAAATGTTTGCGAGAGATGTCATGAGTAAAAGATACAATCACAGAGGCAGCAAAGAAAAAGCACAGATGGGCTGGGCATGTAGCTCAAATAGAGGATGATCGATGGATGCTGAAAGTGCAAGGTACTACCCCTATGAGATAAAGCGACCACTCGGACGCCTGCCAACTCCATGGTCAGATTCCCTAAAGAAGCGTTTTGCCAAAACCTGGATCTGCACAGCCAGAGACAGACGCAAATGGGGGGGGGGGGGGGGGGTGACCTTAATAATAATAAACTGCTCCGGGTGTATGTTCACGGTGTGTGTGTATTCACTGCTGTGTGTGTACACTTGGATGGGTTAAATGCAGAGCACAAATTCCTAGTATGGGTCACCATACTTGGCCACGTCACTTCACTTCACTTCACACTTCACTTCACAAAAAAAAAGGATTATGTATGCAATAACAACATATTCAGTTTATATTATTATATTTATTAAAATCATAAATGGATGCTACTTTATTGGGACATTTTTCAGGTTTCAGAGAGGGAGGACCCAGACACAAATGAGCAGACAAGAGGTTTTATTAACAAGTGAAAACTTGAAACAGCAGGGAGAGTAAGGCGTGAAACAATCTGAACAGTAGGGCTGACAATACGATGAGAGGCAGGAAGGATGACCACTGAGACCGTCAGTAAGTTGGCGATGATGTGAGTACAATAGAGGCAGCTCCAAAGGAAAGGACCAGGCAGGAACACAAGGAACTCAGATAGCTGTACCAGTCTTACTGCCAGGCAGTGGGAGTCAGTGACCAGGAACTCAGGATACAGGGCAGGGCAGGAACCAACACAAGACAAGACTCGAGACAAGACAATAAGAGATAAATAGAAACAAGAGCAAAATAAAAACTGGAAAAAACTATGACTAGGAAAAAATGCAAACCAACTCTATAATTTCAATAGAAAAGAAAAGAAATAAAAGAAATAGAAATTCAAAAAGTAAGTAGTAAACAAGCAAAATAAATAAATTTTAGGCCTAAAAACAGGTCTAAATCATTAGACCTAAAACAAAATAATATAAAAAATAGACTGCAACATTGCAGAAAACTAGAGAGAAAAATAGGAACTTAAGCTAGAGAAACAAAAGCAAAAACTAGAGAGAACCCAAAAAAATAAACCTGGGTAAATAATAAAACAAAAACCTGAAACTGGACTGGAGCAAAAACTATCAAGGGAATAAATTCAAGACTTGGCTTGGCAAAACACAAGGAACGCAAAGAACACACAACAAACCAGCAACAACATGAGGGAAAGGAGCACAATATAAAGGGAACAAAGCACATGAGGAACAGGTGAACACACTCAAGCAAACAAGGATTAGACAAGAACTAAATAAGGGCTAGCTCCACTCACCTTAAAAAAAGTAAGTCTAGCACGTGTTTACATGGAAAACAATCTACAACATAAAAGTAGGGCAGTGGAATGGAAAAGTGTCTTCTGTGTGAATGGGGCCTTACTCTCCACAACACTGATTCTGTTGTCAGGACAATTTCTTTTGTAATTTTTGGTGCTTCTTTATAGTCAATTGAATACTCAAATGGAAGTCAGCAGCTGTCAGGAGAAATAACCCTCTCCTTCCATTGGGGTCTCCGTTGGTGTTGGGAACCTCACTATACGGACCCTACATTATCAACCGTGGCCCCTCCTGAGGGAGGATCTGAATATAGCAACCAGTGTCGAATTTTAAGCATGTGGATAGAACAAAAAAAAAAAAAAAAACATACTGGAAACCGCTTTCTCTGTTTCTTTGTGCGCTGTGAGCACTGCTTGATGCCGGCGCATTCATGTATTCGGCAGGATACTTTCAGGTAAGCCATTGGAGGGCAGCCGTATTTCCAAGGACATCCAGCCCCCTTCACTTGCCTCTCCTAGATTTGGAGTAGCATTTGTCAGTGGGTCTGTGAGCAGAGCTAGATTGCCTTGGCATCTATCTCTTGCTGCATAGGTCAGTCACCCTGCTTGGATCTTTTTCTAGGGTTACAGCTAACAAATAAGAGTTAGGATGGTAGGTCACGAGAGCATCCGATTCTCTCATTTTCTTATACTCCCCCTTGGTATAGTAGAATTGTACGCTCCCCTGTGGGTGGTTTGCTTGGTAGATGAGAGTTGTTATGGGCAGAAAATGCTAAATGCTTTCCCCTAGATAGGTACCTCCTTAGGGTTGATGCAGGGTAAACAAAATGATCATGGTCAAGCATCTGTAAGCATCTCTCTACTTCATTTACCTCCCTCCCCAACTATTTGTTGGGTTTCAAAGTAGGGATATACACTCCCCTTTTGATGGGTACTCTAATAGGCCTCTTTTAGTATGATCCGTGTTAGAAGTGCTGACAGTAGAGGTAGATTGCCTGTGGGCATCCCTCCTTATTTATTTGTCACCTACTACGGTGTAGCTGGAGCAGGGTAGAGATTGACTGCATCATAGAGAAATGAGTAGCTGTCCACTCCTTGTCCGTGGTCTTTCTCAGTACTCTCAGGTGGAAATATTGAGTACTGAGATTTTTAGTACTCGCATGCTCCCTTTGCTTGGCTGCTCCCTAAGAGCCTTTCAGGTAATATTGCAGAGACACTAGCGATGCATACCGGAGCATAGCCGAGGCTGTGTTGTGTATCCCCCTTACAGCTCTGCTCTTGGGGTTCTAGGCTGAGGCCTGTCCCACAGAGACAGGAAGTAAGGTTTTACCCTAGCGCATGTACATACTGGTACATACATAAGTACTACTATGCAACTTTTTGCAGAAGTCACACAGGATGCACCCTTGGGGTTGACATACTCTTGACTCTGGCCTAAACTCATAGAGTCAATTAGTGATATGCCCACTTTGTTTGTGTATATTCACAGCTTAGTGAAGCAGGCATTCCTTCAGCATGGCACAGTGAATATTGAGTTCCCCATAGCACCAACACCAAGATGCAGCGTTGAAGTTACACTTTGAAAGCGAACGTCTCAGGTTGCAAATGCAACCCAGTTCCCTGAGAAGGGGAACAAGATGCTGTGTCTCGTTGCCATGCCTCAGGCTTGCCTGCGCTTCTCCTTCAAACAAAAGAGTTGATGACGTGTAAATCAGGCACCCTTTTTTATACTCATGGGCGCTCCGCGTGTGATATCATGAACTGCCATCTGCCAATGAATATTGGCGTGTTTACTTGTGCGCCAGACACCAGTCACGCTGATGCCATTCTCCATAGCATCAACACCAAGACGCAGCGTCTCCTACCCCTTCTCAGGTAACCAGGTTGCATACAGGTAGCAATAATCATTGAACTAATCCGCACAAAAAACTAGAAAGGACTACAAAACATGGCACAGAACAGGAAATAACATAAGCCCACACAAGACCAGGGGAACACAGGCCGGGATCATGACAGAATAATTATTTACTGATTCAATCACTCGTTCTTACGTACTAGAGCATGTACGCATATGCACTCTTAAATCTCTAAAGCTGCACTTTAAATCTCTTGACAAACTAAAAGATGTAAATGAAACTTGTATGCGTTAGAAATTAACTGACCATCTGTCATTAACTGACCATCCACACAATCAGCTTTTCCCAGCTGCGAGATCAGAGAAATGTTTTGCCTTACTGTGTGTTTAAAAATAGGTAGTACAAAGTCTGAGGTAAATGCACAGACTGTCTTATAAATTCAAGAATTAAAGACATTTTCCAAAAACTCACAAGGAAACATAAACCACTGGGATTTGCTATACTTGATACTGTTAGTCAGGCACTTATTGCGGAAACACCCACCAAGGGTTACTTTTTTTCCACAATCATTTTGACACACACAAACCAGCCACTGGGATTCCATACGTAGATCATGACAGATGCTTTACATCGATATTTAAAGTGTGATGCTCTCTGATCATTCTTTATACCTTCAACAACAGAGGTGACACAAGCCTGGAGATTTGCAGTTACAAAGACTTTATAGATCGCAGTATTATTTAGTGTTTTATAACAGCATTTTTTATATTTTTTTTATGCTTCTTAATATGTCTAATTTTAATGTTTCTAAATCTAACATCACTCAGACTTTATCACCGGTGGATCGAGATTTGAAAACATTTATGTCTGTGTCCTCATGTGTTATTTTCCTGTATGTCAATGGAGTCATGATCTTCACTTTGAGGAAAAAGACTGTTTTTCAGGAGGCATCTCGCTACATTTTGTTTGGTCACATGCTTTGGGTCGATACGCTCAATCTTGTTATGAGTGTACTGTTGTTTGTGTTGGCTGTTTGTAGGCTTTTTGTTATGAAAATTTTCTGCCTTATCCTTCTTGTTGCTGCAACAGCTCTCTATCAGGTCTCTATATTAAATTTGGCTTTGATGTCACTGGAGAGGTATGTGGCCATCTGCATCCCTCTCAGACATGCAGAAATCACCACCTACAGAAGAACTAACATGGCCATTGGTGTTGTTTGGATGTTAAGCTGGATTAAATCCCTGTCTGAGATTATTATATTTTGTTCCATTGATACAAACACAGCAATGTATTTGTTCTGCTCAAAAACTACTCTCTTCAGGCTACAGGCCTATAAGCAACTTGATGTAGGTTTCACCTGTGTATTTTTTGTATCTGTATGTTTTGTTATTATCTTTTCTTATGCTTCTATAGCAACTGTGGCTAAAACAGCTGCCTGTGATAAGGCATCAGCCAAAAAAGCCAACAAGACTGTTCTTTTGCATCTAATACAGCTGGGTCTTGGGGCATCATCCATTTTAGTTGGAGTTATTCAAGAAGTCATTTATGTTTATACTGACTATATGACATCAATACATGTAATGTATTTTTGCTTTGTTGTGTTTATGATTTTCCCCAAATGTCTAAGTCCTCTTATATATGGTCTGAGAGACCAGGCCTTTAGCTCTTTATTTAAATACTACTTTACATTTGGTCTCAAAAAGCAAAATAGTTGTAATACAGAGATGCATTTAGCGAGAGAAAAAATAGATACTATATAACTGATGGTAAAACCTATTTAAATGTTATCTAAAAGTTGATACTGTTCTTTATTAAAATACAAAAATATATTTCTCTACAATTTTAAAAATATGAACTTGTGTCTGACGATGAGATATTGGAGATGAACCACACAAAAATGACTGACTTGTGGAAAATCATTCAAGCATGTATTTAACAATCACACTAAACCTCACTTGTCACAATTTTGTCACAACTCCAATCTTTCTAGAAATCTATGAAATCAGACTAATAAATGTGCAACAGTTAAAACATTTTATAGCATTAGGTCTGTCATTTGTTCATAAACAAAAACTCATATGATGTGTTTATGCAATCTTTTACAGCTTATCGTTTTACTGTCTTTCACAAATACTGGTTGATTATTGCAGTGGTCTGTAACAATACATGCACAGTTTTTGATTTCATCTTTTAACTCAGTTTTGCTTTTTTTTTTTCTTGTCTACGTGTCTTAATAGAGTTTATCCATATACTGTTTGGCATGACTGCTCTGCTGTACCACCTTTTCGATGCAATCTGCATAATCTATTCATTTATCAATTATTTTTAATTGGCCCTATGATTTGTTTTGATTAAATATGTAGAGGTGGACATACTGTAGCTACTGTGAATTCATCAAGACCCTGCATATACGCACACATGCATACATACTGATAAATGTATTCAAATCATATTTAACCTCAGTGAATGTAATGTGTATGAGAAAAGATGTTTCTTCCAAAAAATAAAAAGTAAATGTGACTTTTTATCTCACAATTCTGACTTTATTTTAATTTTCAAGTCTTGGGAATAAAGTCAGAATTGTAAAATAAAAAGTCACAGTCAATTACTTTTTTATTTATTTTTTTATTCCATTGTGGAAACAAGCTTCCATAATAAGGACATCATGTTTTTTTATTTACATCATTCTGATTTTGTGGCAACATTTAATATATAGATACAGTTTACATTATATTAATGAACATGTTGTGTGTGTCGCTGCAAATAAATAAAATAGTAATAAATATTACATAAAGCACCGTTATTGATGTCAGCTTAACATCATGTCTAGCACAATACATCAGCTTAACCAGTATGAATCATATTATAATATTAATTTGTACAGAACAAATAATAATATATCTGTTTCAATAATACAAAAGCAACACTTAAATCTCTTACAAACAACGTGCATAAGCATTCTACAATGACGTTCATCCTTTGCTAACGACATGGCATGACTCATTATTTCTATCGAGTGGATTTATGACCCAAATACTCGATTATTTCAAGACATTCGCATATGTAATCAATCTTAAACAAGTAATTGAAGAATATGAGACTCACTTTTCTCAAATGGACGCACACAGTTATTAATAATCAACCCAAACACTGCATCGCGACTTCTGAAACAGTCTTCCCGTTGCCAGCTCAGCTGTTTTTGTCATGCGTATTTCTCGTGTGCAATCTCTTCCGCCACATCTACCGATCTACAAATATTGTAGTATATTTTTTTACCTCTTCAGACTCGATTTATGCGTTTCTCTGGCAACACTATCAATGGCAAATTGAATCTGCAGCAGTCAGGTGGTACAAGTCCGAGCTCTATAAGTTGTTTGCGTTTATTATTATTGTAATGTTATGTGCTTTGAAACATGAGGTAATTTAATACAGTCTCTCGCTTTGCAGACTCTGCTCTGGCTGTGTGCGTTCATGTGTTTTGGAGGAGACGTGGCTTTGGAGAGCACAAGAGGGAGGCAGACTGCACAATTTTAGCCCCGATTTTCACTGGTCGGCAGGTTTAGCGAAAATGCCATCAAATGCCTGAAATTGGAGACAAATCGGTGCGCTTTCACGCAAGTGTAAATTATCAATTATCGGTAATCAATTACATAGTGTAAATTTTCAAAGATGCCATCTGAGAAAATCAATGATGCGTCACCGATGTTCGTGAGATATTTGGAATGCTAAATATCTGGACCTGTCTGTGATTCATAAACCTGCTGTGTGAAATGTGTTCTGACTGAAAATGACATTGGCGATGACCTACAGCCAATGAGAGAGCAAGATACAGGGCAGCGGTAAGTTCAGGGAGGAGTTATAGACCCGCCTCTCCCCAGACATTTCATGTCATGTGATGTGTAACCCCTTGTCGCCGATCCATTGTGCAATGTGCACACAGCAGATATGCTGCCCCAGATAGTCATGCAGTGTGAAAAAAAACTGTGATATGACGACTTTGGAAATCGTGCAGTGTAAACTCGGCATTACGTGAACTGATCATCTCTTCTGCTTTATAGTTACAGCGTGAAATAAACATGAACATCAGAAGGTATGTTGAAAGATACAGTATAACTTACCGAAATCTGTGTAATCACTCAATCAGTTTCATTTGTGGAAAGACATAAATAAAAAAAGCTTGTAAACAATGTCACATAATGTTACATTTACTTCAGAAAAACTATTCAATGTCCAAAAACTAGGCTGTCAAAATTAGCGTGTTAGCGCATGCGATTCATTTTTTTCAGTTTAATGCGTTACAAAAAAATTTTTACGCAATTAATGCAGCATCCATTTTTTCTGTCATAATTTAGCTAGTGCCACAAGTCAAACGAGAACGCGCTCTCTGTGGATGTTGTGTCTGTGTGACACTCACACCACTCCTGTGCACAAAAAGACGCCAGTATCAAGTTCTCTTTCACCTTTGAACAAACAATAACACACAGAAATATGCCAAAATTATAAAAACTAGTTGTGATCGAGTGATTTGTAGTTTGTAAACGAGAGGTGTGTGTTGAATTGAAACGCTTCTCACTAGATGTTGCAACTCAGTTTAATAATGGTGACCGGGAATAAACACAGCTCCTTTAAGCTTTGATCGTTCCGTTATCCACTGGGCCGTGCTGCGTATAGTTCAAAGTTCAAACAACTACAGATGATTCAGTGACAGAGCCGTCTGAACGAATCCAAATCGTTTCAGATTGTTATGCAAGCACGTTTGCCCAATTCACGGAAAAGAAAGAATTGAGACAAAAGAATGATTAATTCACAAATGATATGTATCGCTGGTTCAATCGACAGAAATATGTAATCGTAAATTATCAAAGACACCACCTGAAGCTAGATATTTTACTTCATAACATAATTTTTTTGCACAAATTCATTACTTCGCTTTAGAAGGCCTTTATTTACCTCCCGGAGCCATGTGGAGTACGTTTATGATGGATGGATTTGGATGGATCCACTTTCTTCAGCTCATACTTGTTGATCCCGCTCACTGCCAGAGACATCAGTACCAGTAGTTTCAGTGATTCTGGCCTTCATTCATAAAAAGATACCATTAAACAAATATTTCAAATATAATATCTTTAAGTTGTTCCTACATTAATTTGGAGAGTAACTGTAAAATTATTACAATATAAAAATATTAAAAACTTGTGTTTTTAATCGTGATTAATCGCAATTAATTACAGAAAAAATTGTGTGATTAATTAGTTAATTATTTAATCGATTGACAGCACTACCAAAAACTCGTTAGCCAGCTAGAAAAATTAATTAAGAGGAGAATTTTGTTCAATGCACTACATTGCATATTCATTGTATTTCTGCTTAACCTGTTCTTTAGTGTTTTAATGTAAGTTTGAATAAATCTGTCATGTTTTGTGACAGCCACCATTTAAATGTTTATATTAAAGGGTTAATTAGTTCACCCAAAAATGAAAATAATGTCATTTATTACTCACCTTCATGTCGTTCTACAGCAGTGAAACCTACGTTCATCTTCGGAACACAAATTAAGATATTGTTGATGAAATCCGATGGCTTAGTGAGGCCTCTATTGAGAGCAAAGCCATTCAACCTCTCAGGGTCCATAAAGGTACTAAAAACATATTTGAAACAGTTCATGTGAGTTCAGTGGTTCTATCTTAATATTATAAAGTGACAAGAATACTTCCGATTTCATCAAGAATATCTTAATTTGTGTTCCGTAGATGAACGAGGTCTTACGGGTGTAGAATGACATGAGGGTGAGTAATTAATGACATTATTTTCATTTTTGGGTGAACTAACCCTAAAAATTAAATAGCCCTATTGCCCATTACAACACAACAAAGTTTGTGCTATGCTATATTTATAGTCAGGCAGTTATTATGAAATGCACAATCTAAATTATTGCGTGCTTTTGTGGTGTGCTTTGTGACGCACACACAACATGCATCCACTGGGATTCTGTTTGATGGTATTTAAAATGTGATGCTCTGACATCTGTGCCTTCAACAACACCTGTGAGGGAAGCGTGTACTGTAGATTTGCAGTTTACAAGGACTTTGCAGTATTACTCTATTCAGTGTTCAATAGCAGCATCTGCGGTTAATTTGATCTTCATGTTTGAAAATGTCTAATCAGTTTAATGCCTCTAAATCGAACCTCACTCAGACTCTGTTTATTTTGGATCAAGATGCACCAATGAAGGCATTTTTGTTTGTGACCCCATGTGTTATTTTTCTTTATGTCAATGGGGTAATGCTCTTCACTTTGAGGAAAAAGACTGTTTTTCAGGAGGCATCCCGCTACATTCTCTTTGGTCACATGCTTTGGGTCGATACACTCAACCTCTTTATGAGTGGACTGTTGTATATATTTGGTATCAGTAGGATTTTAATTATGAAAAATGTCTGTCTTGCTCTTCTCAATGCTGCAACAGCTCTCTTTCAGGTCTCTACCTTAAATCTGGCTTTGATGTCACTGGAGAGGTATGTGGCCATCTGCATCCCTCTCAGACATGCAGAAATCACCAATTTTGAAAGAACTCACTTAGCTTTCGGTGTTGTTTGGATCATGGGTTTGTTTCAGTCCCTGTCTGAAGTGATTATTTTCTATTCCATTGATACTACAAACACAGCAATGCCTTCGTTCTGCTCAAGAACTACTCTTTTTAGACTGCAGATATATAAGAAACTTGATATAGCTTTCACATGTATATTTTTTGTGTCCGTATGTTTTGTTATAATCTTTACTTATGCTTCAATAGCAGCTGTGGCTAAAACAGCTGCCTGTGATAAGGCATCAGCCAAAAAAGCCAACAAGACTGTTCTGTTGCATCTAATACAGCTGGGTCTTGGGGCATCATCCATTTTAGTTGGAGTTATTCAAGAACCTATTTATGTTTATACTGACCCTACGACTGCAATAAATGTAATGTATTTTTGCTTTTTAGTGTTTATAATTTCCCCTAAATGTCTGAGTCCTCTTATATATGGCCTGAGAGACCAGGCCTTCAACTGTTTGTTTAAATACTACTTTACATTCGGTAAAGGTAAAGTCAAACCAGTTATAATAGATCAAAACGTTTAGTAGCCATGGTTAAAAAACTAGCACTTCATATAGTACCATATTTAAATATATTGGATGTGTTCCTGGACATGGAGATAATAATATGAGGTAAAATGTTGTATAATTTGTTGTAAAGATACACTGAAGTTGAATCAGACCTGTTGTGAAATATGCAAATATTTAGACATGCTAAACTTTTTTGACAATCTGTTTGGCAAAAATGTTTTGTAATTGCAAATTTTTGTAAAGGACAACATTTTTGCACTCTTTCTGGCCATGTGACATGAACATTATTAAAGTTGTCATTTAGATTATAGTCATTTCTTCTGTTTTGGACAGAATTAACATCTAAATGATCTCTGAAGTGAGTAATGGCCTATTCATTCACTGATTCACTTGAAAATAAAACCATGCAAGGAACAAAATAAAGTGTTTATGTGGAATGAAATACTTATCTTTCTGTCTTTTTGTTATTTGTCCTTTGCCAGAAAGATTTAGTAAGATCTAGTATTACAAAATAGATCATGATGACATTTAAGAGATGTCATTGCACCATATTCAAATAAAATCATTATATTTCCCTTCTGGAAATGCATCACAGGCAGCTGCATTTGCACAAATGCATTACTTCGCTTCAGAAGGCCTTTATTAAACCCCCCAGAGTCATGTGGAGTACGTTTATGATGGATGGATTTGGATGGATCCACTTTCTTCAGCTCATACTTGTTGATCCCGCTCACTGCCAGAGACATCAGTACCAGTAGTTTCAGTGATTCTGGCCTTCATTCATAAAAAGATACCATTAAACAAATATTTCAAATATAATATCTTTAAGTTGTTCCTACATTAATTTGGAGAGTAACTGTAAAATTATTACAATATAAAAATATTAAAAACTCCAATGTTTTTAATCGTGATTAAGTGCAATTAATTACAGAAAAAATTGCGTGATTAATTAGTTAATTATTTAATCGATTGACAGCACTACCAAAAACTCATTAGCCAGCTAGAAAAATTAATTTAGAGGAGAATTTTGATCAATGCACTACATTGCATATTCATTGTATTTCTACTTAACCTGTTCTTTAGTGTTTTAATGTAAGTTTGAATAAATCTGTCATGTTTTGTGACAGCCACCATTTAAATGTTTATATTAAAGGATTAATTAGTTCACCCAAAAATGAAAATAATGTCATTTATTACTCACCTTCATGTCGTTCTACAGCAGTGAAACCTACGTTCATCTTCAGAACACAAATTAAGATATTGTTGATGAAATCCGATGGCTTAGTGAGGCCTCTATTGAGAGCAAAGCCATTCAACCTCTCAGGGTCCATAAAGGTACTAAAAACATATTTGAAACAGTTCATGTGAGTTCAGTGGTTCCATTTCATCAAGAATATCTTAATTTGTGTTCCGTAGATGAACGAGGTCTTACGGGTGTAGAACGACATGAGGGTGAGTAATTAATGACATTATTTTCATTTTTGGGTGAACTAACCCTAAAAATTAAATAGCCCTATTGCTCATTACAACACAACAAAGTTTGTGCTATGATATATTTATAGTCAGGCAGTTATTATGAAATGCACAATCTAAATTATTGCATGCTTTTGTGGTGTGCTTTGTGACGCACACACAACATGCATCCACTGGGATTCTGTTTGATGGTATTTAAAATGTGATGCTCTGACATCTGTGCCTTCAACAACACCTGTGAGGGAAGCGTGTACTGTAGATTTGCAGTTTACAAGGACTTTGCAGTATTACTCTATTCAGTGTTCAATAGCAGCATCTGCGGTTAATTTGATCTTTATGTTTGAAAATGTCTAATCAGTTTAATGCCTCTAAATCGAACCTCACTCAGACTCTGTTTATTTTGGATCAAGATGCACCAATGAAGGCATTTTTGTTTGTGACCCCATGTGTTATTTTTCTTTATGTCAATGGGGTAATGCTCTTCACTTTGAGGAAAAAGACTGTTTTTCAGGAGGCATCCCGCTACATTCTCTTTGGTCACATGCTTTGGGTCGATACGCTCAACCTCTTTATGAGTGGACTGTTGTATATATTTGGTATCAGTAGGATTTTAATTATGAAAAATGTCTGTCTTGCTCTTGTCAATGCTGCAACAGCTCTCTTTCAGGTCTCTACCTTAAATCTGGCTTTGATGTCACTGGAGAGGTATGTGGCCATCTGCATCCCTCTCAGACATGCAGAAATCACCAATTTTGAAAGAACTCACTTAGCTTTCGGTGTTGTTTGGATCATGGGTTTGTTTCAGTCCCTGTCTGAAGTGATTATTTTCTATTCCATTGATACTACAAACACAGCAATGCCTTTGTTCTGCTCAAGAACTACTCTTTTTAGACTGCAGATATATAAGAAACTCGATATAGCTTTCACATGTATATTTTTTGTGTCCGTATGTTTTGTTATAATCTTTACTTATGCTTCAATAGCAGCTGTGGCTAAAACAGCTGCCTGTGATAAGGCATCAGCCAAAAAAGCCAACAAGACTGTTCTGTTGCATCTAATACAGCTGGGTCTTGGGGCATCATCCATTTTAGTTGGAGTTATTCAAGAACCTATTTATGTTTATACTAACCCTACGACTGCAATAAATGTAATGTATTTTTGCTTTTTAGTGTTTATAATTTTCCCTAAATGTCTGAGTCCTCTTATATATGGCCTGAGAGACCAGGCCTTCAACTGTTTGTTTAAATACTACTTTACATTCGGTAAAGGCAAAGTCAAACCAGTTATAATAGATCAAAACGTTTAGTAGCCATGGTTAAAAAACTAGCACTTCATATAGTACCATATTTAAATATATTGGATGTGGAGATAATAATATGAGGTAAAATGTTGTATAATTTGTTGTAAAGATACACTGAAGTTGAATCAGACCTGTTGTGAAATATGCAAGCATTTAGACATGCTATTTTTTTTTCACAGTCTGTTTGGCAAATATGTTTTGTAATTGCTATTTTTTGTAAAGGACTACATTTTTGCACTCTTTCTGGTCATGTGACATGAACATTATTAAAGTTGTAATTTAGATTATAGTCATTTCTTCTGTTTTGGACAGAATTAACATCTAAATGATCTCTGAAGTGAGTAATGGCCTATTCATTCACTGATTCACTAGAAAATAAAACCATGCAAGGAACAAAATAAACTGTTTATGTGGAATGAAATTCTTATCTTTCTGTCTTTTTGTTATTCGTCCTTTGCCAGAAAGATTTGGTAAGATCTAGTATTACAAAATGGACCATGATGACATTTAAAAGATGTCATTACCTGATCAAATAACATCATTATATTTCCCTTCTGTGAGTTTTTAGAAAAGGAAGTGCGTCTTTCGTGACTTTAAAGCTCTCGAGTATCATGACAAATACCCCCATTGGAACTCCCCCACACTTCAAAGTTCGTGATCGCATTAATTATTTATACTTTTTTAGACTGACAAACATGTTTTTTTTTTCGTTATATGACTGTTTGGGAATAGGTATTTCCATAAAGAATAACAGAGACAACTACATTTCAACAGAGGTTCACTAATAGTCTTAAGGGTCTGAATCCTTCACAAACACAAACACTTTTCTTCATGACAGGTTAATCTTAGAGGACTCTTGAATCTTCACCTCTTATTATGATCAATAGAAATGACATCTGGGCATGACTCACTCATATTCAGACTTGGGTTGAATGTGGCTGCAGCCGGGGACGTCCAAATTCTAATCTATGAGTCATCAAATAAATCATCAGAAAAAAACACATGCACTTTTTCTGAAGGCTTGTAACTTTCTGAAATTCTGGAACTAAAAACATCTGTGTTTCCCTTCAGGGTTATTATCACTAACTAAAACGGAAAAAATTATTATCTTTATTTTGTATTTATAGCCTAAATCGTAAAATAGCATGTAAACTATTTTAGGCTGAAAGAGAAAGAACATATTGTAATGTCGATGTTATTCAGGTCATATGAAAGGGCTGATAAGGTTACAATGAACAAACCAGAAAACACAAACAGTACCTGAAAAACAGGATCAAGCTTATATAGAAATGTCACGACATTCTGCTTGACCTTGATGAAAGAAGTGTGCTTGCAGACCTGGTTGTGGCAGTTATGACTGTCAAAGAGACAAAAAAAAAAGAGGCTTCTAGATCACTATCAAAATTCAATAGAATATTGGTTCTTGTAATGTGCACTATTAGGTTAACAAATATTTGACTAAACATTTAATAACCAGGCTGTCAGAAAATCTGTGTAAAAATTAGCATGCCTCTATAGCCTTAACATAGTATCATTTGCAGTATAATAATAATAATAATAATCATTATTATTATTAAAAAGTGTATAAAGTGCGTCATTCGCTTCAGTCATCTTCAGGGTGCACTTCTCTGTCAACACCGACAGGGGGAGACTGTCATCACTTCATCTCAACAAGTATGGCGGCGTACAGAAGGAAAGTGTTCGCTGCTGGACTGAGGTTGTATTATGTTTTTAGCTGTCTCGTTCTTGAAGATTGTTTAATTTCATTAAACGTAGCTGTAGTGTATTTGTGGTTTCTGTACGTTCATAAATAATGGAACAGTAGTTGCCGTTACATAAACATATGTTGTGTAAATTCGATCAGATGTTGTGGCAAGTGTAGTAGATAGCTGCCTATATTTCTTATTTGAACTTTCTAAAATCTTTTATGTAATAACCTACTTTCCGTTTCGTTTTAGCCTCATGTGTTCAAACTGTCTTGTATAGTGTTGTCCTTGAACTGAGTGCCTGAATTATGCATCTTCAATTGTTCCTGGCATGAACTTTGTTTGTCATTATGTTTTGTGTAGCTGTGCTGCTTCCTTGATGAACAGAAGCTCCTGTCAGAGCAGTCGCAGACTGGCTGTGCTGCCCACACTCATCAGGAAGAACTGGAAGACGCTGAGTGTCACAGGTGCTCTGTGTGCTGTTCCTTTCATCCAGGTCTGCATCGTCACAATGTGATTGGAATATGGACTGTTTGATTGTTATAGCTGCTAAAATTTAATAAACAAGTACAGAATTCAAAAGATAGCATAATTTCTGATTCTGGCTATTATTCACTATTGAATTATTAATAGTGGCCTACCAAGGCGAAGGCTTATCTCATGTATATTAATTAGATGGCATGACTGAACGGCTAGGAAGGTGACCTAGTATTGTGAACACATTTAATTAAGCTGTCTTCACTATATAGTTACAATACAGTCTGCCATTAAACCTCTTTAGTGTTATTTTCTACTGAACTGGTATCTGAAAAACCTTTTTAACGACTCTGTTCTCTTTGTCTTGTTTAGAAACCAGAAAATCTGTCTCATAAAGATCTGGTACGGAGAGCATCGTCTCTGGTCACTGACAGTACTAATACTTTTGTCTCACAAACTACTTTAGCGCTGCTCGACTCCCTCAAAGGCTATGTTGCGGTAATCCCAACTATTTGAACAAAGGAATATATGCTTTCATTTTCATGATTAAAAAAAGTTTGCAAAAACAGCACCCAAAATTCTTGTCTTCTCTAGGCTATAAACAGTCTCGTGATATTACACAAGCGTTATGTGGCTTCTATCAGCAAACTTTCTCCTGGGGAGGAGAGTGCTATCTGGCAGCTCATCCTTAGCCATCGTCAGCAGGTAATGATTTGGAAAAACACAGGGAGCTTCACAAGCTTTCAAATTAGAGTTATCCTTTACAGTATTTAAAGGGTTAGTTCACCCAAAAATGAAAATTATATCATTAATTACTCACCCTCATGTCGTTCCACACCCGTAAGACCACGGTTGATCTTCGGAACACAAATTAAGATATTTTTGATAAAATCCGATGGCTCAGTGAGGCCTGCATCGCCAGCAGTAACACTCCCTTTTTCAATGCCCAGAAAGCTACTAAACACATTTTTAAAACCATTCATGTGACAATAGTTGTTCAACCTTAATATTATAAAGTGACGAGAATACTTTTTGTGCGCCAAAAATAACAAAATAGCGACTTTATTCCACAATATCTAGTGATGGGTGATTTCAAAACACTGCTTCATGAAGCTTCGAATCATTTGTTTCGGATCAGAGGTTCAGAGCACCAAAATCACATGATTTCAGTAAACGAGGCTTTGTTACGTCACGTGGAATGACATGAGGGTGAGTGATTAATAACAGCATTTTTTTTGGGTGAACTAACCCTTTAACTGTAGTTGTGCTTTTCTGACATTATGGTATAATAAATTATTAATATTTATTAAACTTATTTTTAATGAAATTAATTGCATTTTTCAACAAGGTAATTGACAAGAGAAAGCACTACAAACAATTTGAATCCTGCTGGATGACTGCCATCAATCTCTCAAAGCTGGCAGCAGATGCAGCCTTCAATGCAGGTAGGGCTCATTTTCTTTAGTAGGTGTTTAAAGGGTTAGCTCTCCAAAAAAATGAGAATTCTGTCATGAATTACTCACCCTCATGTCATTCCAAACCTGCAAGACTTTCATCCATCCTCGGAGCACATATAAAGATCTTTTTTAATGAAATCTGAGAGCATTATGTCCCTCCATTGACAGCCTATGCAACTACCACTTTCAAGCCCCAGAAAGTAGCAAAAACATCATAAAAGTAATCCACGTGACTCCAGTGGTTTAACCTTAATTTTATGAAGCTCCGCAAAAGCTTTGTTTGCGCAAATAAACATAATTTACCACTTTATTTACAAAATAATGATCTTCAACAAGAGCACCACGACGCAGACGTTGTTGCTTGAACACGCGTTGGAAATTTTCATTTGTGTTCCAAAGATTAACGAATGTCTAACGGTTTGGAACGACATGATGGTGAATAATTAATGACAGAATTTTTGTTTTGGGGTGAACTAACTCTCTAAGAATATTAAGTTAACACTGTTTAACACAACATTTTTATTTCATTTAACAATTCTTTATGAACATCAGGATGTTTGGTTAATATTTAAATGAATAAAAATATACATATACATACAAACATATTATATTATATTATATTATATTGTATTATATTATATACACTACTTTTCAAAATTTAGGGGTCAGTAAGATTTTTATGTTTTTGAAAGAAGTCTCACATGCTTGTTGTATTCAAGTAAAAAAAAATTATGTAATATTGCTGAATCAACCTAAATGCATAAATTTGTACCAACAAAATTAATTTAAATCAAGTAAAAAAACTGTTCTTTAAGGTAACAATTGCATGTTACCACTTTTTACAGTGTTAGACTGCACTTATTTCATTAAAATATACAGTAAAAACAGTAATATTATGAAATATTATTACAATGATAACTTTAAATACAAATAAACTGTTTACTACTTTGAAATAAGTATGATTTAGTCCTGGGGACCATTGCAAATTTTGGATGTCTCCCTCATCAGACACATCCAATTCAAGTCTTGTGGTACATCTGAAATTGCACACTGTCTGTGCAAGTACTACATTTCAATTTGAACTTACTTTGCGACCGTTAATAAGTATGTTCTATATAGTATGAACAATGTACGACATCCGCCATGTTGTTACTGTCACATGACCTACCAGCGTCAGTTGCGTCGGTTCACTGCCATTCATAAATCCTCTCCTGTGGCCTCATGAGATAGTAAAGTGTTTGTCAAATGCACACTTCAGAATCTCAGCAGAAGTAGTAGGTCATCGTGGGACTTTTCACCTACTGTTTTTCGAATACTATGTATTCGGACATACTGCTCTGTTGGCGTACTGTTTTTTTGCATTGGAAAGTATTTGATTTCGGACAGTGATGCAGTCTCTGCTGATGAGTTGAATCAGGTGTGTTAGATGAGGGAGACAAACAAAATGTCCAGTGATGCGGGTCCCCAGGACAGGTTTGAGAAGCATTGACCTACACTCCAAATACCTACACTTGCGGTCTTTACACTTGACCACTTGTCTACTTATATGACGTATTTCCTGTATTTGCCCCAAGTGTTCAAGTAGGTGTGAAGAGCCTTAAAAAAATTCAATTTTACAAAGCTTTATTATTTTCAATACTTTGCATTTTAAAATAAAAGTATAAATGTCTGTTCAGTAGTCGCTATGTAACTAACATAAGACAATTTTAAAATTGTGGTGCTCCTAATTAAGTGATAAAACCAGTTGCAAATGTTGTAGGCTACACATATTTGCACCAAAAAAATGTGCAACACTTTGTTTTACTACCAAATTATATGTAATATCTAATTAATTTAACTTACAGTGGAATGTTTTCCTCGACATCTCGCGATTTCGGGGCACGTGAACTCCAGAAGATAATGCATGATGGGATACGCTTAGCCTCTGAAGTGGTATTCAAGATAGTGTGGGTTTAGTGTGCATTAAGGGCACTACACTTTGGCATTTTTAAGACATGGGACAGTCTTGCACACTTACTTCCTATCCCGTGCACTCGCTCTCAAGTGGCCAAGACCGCAAGTGTGGGTATTTAGACAGGACATTAGTATAGGGACTCATTTACATTTGGTACTTACTGCCACTTGGTGGTCATTTGTTGGATTGCGCTTTTAGCCACACATTGTAATAGCCTAACCCTCTTTGTCCTCTACAGGGGCTGACCAAGCTTCTGTGACAGCACAGAGCAGTCTACAGGTCGCACAGTCCCAGGTGGAACATTTTCAACAGCTGATGCAGGAGGCTGAGAGAGAACTCAAAGACTCTAAAGCTGAGAACAGTGAGAGGCTTCAAAACCACAGCACTGGAGTGGAGGATGAGGACATCCCAGATGCATATCTACGAGAGGACTAGTCAAATCAAGACCTTTAGCACAGCTTTAAAGTATCTTGATACAAAGACCTTTACCACTACTGAAGCACAGAATTGAATTTAAATTTGATTAATAATCCCACCTGCAAGTTATTTATTTGTGTGTGGCTCAGGACAAATGCTGTGAAATGAGCTCAAATCTGTGATGCAGCCAGGTCAATTTATATAAATGAATATAAGGGTGAAATGCAAAACTACAAGGGTAAGAAATGGGACTTGATAGATAAAGACTTACTTTCCAGGTCAGGTGCTTTACATTTGTTAGTAATTGATAAGTGCAATTACAGTTTAATTACATGGATTTAAATTTAAACTACTTTTAAATTTTAAAACAGTTGTTTCATGATTTTCTTTTTATTGTATGCACAATATGTCTGATCTATAATTACTGTCAGATGCTACCCTTGTAAATTCTTAATAATTCTTAAAATAAACAATGGAAATTATTTGTTTTGATGATAATTTCTGTCTGTATGTTTCTTCTGTGATTTTTTTTTTTTTTTTCTGTTGTAATTAATTTATTATGAAACTATAATATTATTTAAAAATCAGCTGTTTTATTTCAAACCATTTCCTCTTCGTTTTATGTCATTCTGTGTTCCTCTCAGTCATCCCGATAAAGAATCTATTTCACTATATTATGCACTAATACTTTTTTAACCATCTATTAAAAAGTCATTTGTAAATTCCTCCCTTCTAGACCTAAATTTGTAATATCACTAAAATATATTAACTTGTCTCGTTTGTCCCGTTAATTTTCTCTTGCCATTCTCAACAACAATCTATCATCTGTCTATGTCTGTCTCGCATTTATCTCCACCTGTTGTTTCCAGTGCTGTGGGCTGAAGGGCTCATTACCAGCACATCCATCATGGCAGTAGAGATGTTGTCTGCCTTTGTGCCGTTTAGAGTTTTCTCTTTTCACTTATCACTTTTTCAGTCAGCTCTCCAGAACCAAAGTCATATGTCATTCCTTTGTCCTTTCAGATCTTAATCCAAACAGATTTATTTATTGTTTGAACCATGGCATATAACTTCATAATGGTGTAAAAAAAAAAAAAAAAAAAAAAAAATCTATTTAAGGAAAGGCTATTTAATGTTACTCAAATGGCTCGGGTCTTTTAAGAAGCATTGATGAGATGATGTTCATGCACCATTTTAGATTCATTGTTGTCCTTGTATGTTTTCATGATGGACAAATAGAGTGACAGAATGTGTTGACACATAGGTCATGTATCAAATATCTAAATGTAGGAATGAGGACACACGTGTGCTTCGTGGACACAAATATAAGTCGGATTTTTTTTTTTTTTTTTTTTTTTTTGCTATTTGATTTGGTTTCAACATTTAGATTTACGGTCTGACTAAAAAAGTTTTTTTTGTGTGTGTGGTATGTCTGGTTTTAGCAGACATTGCTTGGATAAAAAAAAATGTCTCTTTTTGATCAAAGTATCTTCCTGAGAGTAACCAGAAGGAGGCAGTATAGGACAATTTATAGTTGACATGGTCTTCTCGTCTTAATGGAAGTAACACTGTGGCATGTAGTCATATTTGTTCCAGGTCGATTGATTGATTGATTGATATTGAAGAACTTTGGGAAACAACTTTTCATTTTCAATATCTCATGTATATTAAGACAATTCCTTCTGCTATTAATTTATGAACACTGTACTTCTTAGAGCTACAATTTTAGTTCATGCTTAGAAAATTAGTAGTTAGTACATTGATAGATTACAAACATGCTGAAAGGCCAAAAGAGAAAGGTCAAGACTCATTCATGATAAAAAAAAAAAAAAATCTAAATCAGTATTTAAATACTAATACTTTTTAACCATCTATTTAATTTGTGATTTGTGAAGTCTGACCTAAATTTGCAATATTACTAAAGCATATTAAAAATTGTAGAAAATGTACTAAATTTGTAGATATGAGTAATATATTACAAACATACTGAAAGGTCAAAAGTGAAAGTGACATGTGAAGTCCAAGTATGATAACCCATTCTCAGAACTTGTTCTCTGCATTTAACCCATCCAAGTTAGTGCACACACATTAGGAGTAGTGAGTGGTAAACACACACACACACACACACACACATACTTGTATATGTGGTTTATGGGGTCTCTCCATAGACGTAATAGTTTTTATACTGTACAAACTGTATATTCTATTCCCCTACACTACCCCTACCTCTAAACCTACCCATGACAGAAGACTGTCTGCATTTTTTGAATTTCAAAAAAAAAAACAAAAAAAAACACTTTAGTATGTTATTTAAGCCATTTGGTTTACAAGGACACAGGAAGTGTCCTCAAAACCCATGTTTATGTTGTAATACCCATGTCATTACACACATTTGTGTCCTTATAAACCATGTATACAAGAACATACACACCCGGAGCAGCGGGCAGACATTTTTGCTGTGGCGCCCAGGGGTTGTGCCTTGCTCAACAACACATCAGTCATTTCCTGCCAGTATTGAAAATCAAACCCACAACCTTCCGGTAACCAATCTGACTCTCTAACCATTAGGCCATGACTACCCCAAAGTGAAAAGTCATAACTAGTTTTACAGAGCAAATATGATGACCCATAAAGACCACAGCTGGAACACTTTCTGAAGTATTTTTTTATAAAAGCAATTTAAACAACAACAACAGCAAAAAATGAACCAAACTAAAAATGAGCATTTATTATGTTTTGTTTAGCTATTCTGGACAATGTGGCAATGCCTGGTTCCAGCATCAAAAACAATGTGGTATTTATAGTGTATTCTTTACCAAACATTGGTCAAAGTGACATGAAGACAATAGAAGAGTCAAAAACACTGTTCCTTCCAAGTCGTCATTCCAAAGACTCCAACATCTTCATGGGAAACAGTTTGCTAAATGGTCAAAGTAAACTCTGCCACGGTTTATATAACTTTTGGTTTGGTTTTATCCTATCAATGTCTGCCCTCTGTGACCATTGAAATGGAAATTCATCTAGTTTCATCTAGACTGAAGTAATTTGGGGTTTGCTTACTAATCAAAGAAAAACCCATAGTCGGCCGAAACGTTTAGTTTTTTATCTTGCGCTCTGTATTTATAAAATAAAAGACTTGTTTATTGAATCCAAAATAAAAGAAAGAGAATAAAAAGAATACTTCACATTGAGTGATGGGGTTGAACACAAATATGAGACTGAGAGCATGAATGAAAACAAATGGATAAACAGCTCCTCGGTCCTTCCAGCCGGCATTAGACACCCTCCATTCCCTGCAACTCTTCTGTGCATAAGTGCTGGTTACTGGCATGCTTTATGATGAAATTAGGCGCATGATTTATTTTCAGAGGGGTGCTGTTCTATGTTACTTGTCTAGGAAATGTTTAAAACTGCAGCTTATGAAATACTGTAGTGTATTTACTTGAATAAACTATAGTGTGCTCTGCAATGAGGGAGTTAAGTCAGGATGTGTTGGTACAAAAGAGAGTGCACCAAGCCTCCTCTTTTAAGGGTCCTTGAGGACTCATGCAACATTCCTGGGGCAGGCAACACCCTCGATGTGCTTCCCGGTTTTAAGAACACAAGAGTGAAAAATATATTTTTCAAGGGGTAAAATATACTAAACATTGAAGTGTTTAGAAAAATCTTTCAGGCACGTAATACTTGATAAATGGCAAAACACTTTACAGAGTTTGAAACGACAGGTTTGAGCAATTACATCTCAAGTGTTTTAAAGTATGCCCATTTGTTATGGTTCAAGGACAACCTCTGGAGCAAGATGAAGACTAGATCAACTACATTATCACTTGAGTTCAGGATACATTACCATTTGAATGTTACCATGGCATCACACCATTAGAGACACAAAAAGCCTCTTTGAGGGAAGCTTGCCTAGTAACAGGTTTAAAGGCTTTTGTTGCTATTTAACGAAAATATCTGTAAATTAGACACTTTTTTTTTTCTTAATTAGGCTATTTTTTCCCATGACACTGTTTTTTTGCTTACATTTTATTCATAGAATGGCCGAGTCAAAGGTCATAAGTAGTGCTGCAAATACAAATATCTCTAAATTAGATACAATGATAGCTATTCTTGTGGTTCTATGATGTTTATATCCATCTTATAATTAAGACATAAAAATATAGATAATATGTATATACAGTACATACATACATACACACACATTGATTCATTCACTAGTTCACACTTATAGCCACTTACATAGGCTCCGAGCTCAGAATTTGGCCCAAACCTAGAATACTCCCCCCATCCCTTGCTGGGATAGGAATAATCGAAAGTGAGGAGCTGGGGTGGAGGTGGGATGCTGGAAAACTGTCATTGAACCCAGGTAAGTCGTCTCCATATATGTCACCTCTCTCACTGATTGGTTAGATTATCTGAACGTGCGCCACCCAAACTTTGTTAATATCTTTGTTTAAAATCTTTCTAAATAAGGCTATTTATCATTACTCTCTGATGTTTATATTCATCTTAATGCCATAAAAATATAAAAATACAGATCTGGCATACACATCTGATGATCCAAAACATTATGACCACTCAGGTGAAGCAAAAAAAATGTTAATTTTCAAGTTCTGAGTAGATTAGATGATTAGTGAACAATCAGTTTTTGTAGTCACTGTGTTGGATGCAGTAGAAATGGGCAAGAGTAAAGACCTGAGAGACTTTGGCAAGGGCCAAACTGATATGGTCAGACAACTGGGTCAGAGCTCTGAAAGGTCAGCGGGTGTAAGAACCTGTAGACAGTGGTCCAAGGTGCGACAAACCCTTAAATCAGTGACGGGGTTGGGCATCCAAGACCCATTGATGCACAAGGGCAACAGTCTGGTCCGGACCGACCACAGAAAGTCTCAGAAAATTTTAATAATGATTATGGGAGGAATGTGTCAACACTCAGCACATCTCACTCTGTTTTATATGGGGCTGCATAGCCGCAGACCAATCACAGTGCCTGTGATGACCCCTGTCCAATGGGCGTGAAAGTGGAAGAAGATCGACTGGTCTGATGAGACTCATTTTCTTTTATATCATGTGTACATATGCGCCATTTACCTGTGGAAGTGATGGCACCAGGATGCACTGTGGGATGACGACAGCTGGCAGAGGGAGTGCGATGCGGATGTAAACTTGACATGTGCCACATACCTAAACTTTGCAAACTAGGTACACCCCTTCAATGCAATGGTATTCACTGGTGGAAGTGGCCTATTTCAGCAGGATGTTGCACCCTGCACAAATTGTTCAGGAATGGTTTGAGGAACATGATGAAGAGTTCAAGGTGTTGATCTGGCCTAAAAATTCCCCAGATCTCAATCTGATTGAGTATCTGTGGGATATACTGGGCCGACAGTTTTGATCCATGGTGGCTCCACCTCGCAACCTACAGGACTTGAAGGATCTGCTGCTAATGTCTTGGCGGAAGATACCACAGGAAACCTTTAGGAGTCTTGCATAGTCCATGTCTTGACGGGTCGGAGCTGTTCGGTGACACGCGGATGACCAACCAAGTATTAGGCCAGTGGTCATAATGTTTTGGCTCATCGGTGCACACACACACACACACACACACACACACACACACACACACACACACATTAATACATTCTTACTTAGAACTTTTTCTAAGTAAGGCTATTTATTGCTCTAAACAAGGCTATGTTTATATCTTCATCTAAATGCCATAAACTACAGATAAATCTACAACACAAGACTTTAATTTGATCAAAAAACTCTAAAAGGATCTTTATACTGTAGTCAGACCCTGCCTTGCTCATCCTACATTTTTACTTTAATACAGAGACAAACATCCAGCCAGAGAGAAAAAAATGAAACTTTATCGATCCCCTGTCACACATTAGAAAGAACTGTGGGATATACATCAGAATTAAGTTATTCATCATCATAAAGTTGTCAGTCAACCGATGAGTAAGTCCTTCTTATATTTTTTAATCACTTGGAGTACCTCATAAATAGTCCCTCTCTCACTGCCAGGTGAGACCGTGTGCCCAGTTTTCCTTCAATGTTTTTCTCCTTTTCCAAATTAACAAATGGTGAAAGAATGAGTTAGCAGGAAAATTTGCTTTCAGAATAATTCTAGTCCAAACAGTAAGGTGAAACACTGGCACACATTACAGCAGATGAAGAAAACATTCAATAAAGATGTTCATAAATTTCCGGAGTCTCCACTGAACATTATTTTCCAGTAGCAATCCCTCACATTGAAAAACTAAACTCACCTGCGTCTAACAATAGAGAGGATTCATTGCTTCATTCATGGATTGTCTTTGAAAATAAACAAAGTCAACAAACAACAAAAAAAGGCATTTAGGGTTTAGCAGGAGGAACGATAATGATGGGCCAGAATCTTTGTAAACCAAACCTTCTGGGTGCAGATGGACAAAACCTCTGCTGAATGGATGGAGTTTCTCAGTGACACTGTTGACGAGGAGATGTTTGGTTCATTTAGGCTGTTGAAAGACACAGATCCTCAAGGAACGAGGCTCACTGCTCAGAGGGGTTGTGGGAGAGTCTGGGGATCTCTGTCTTTGATGTACTGTTTTCATTGAGGAGATATCAGTCAGAGTGAGCTGACTTTGTTGATGGGGCATTGCAACTCCTGGGAAATCGTTTAGACACCTTTATAAAGGGCAAATCTACTGTAAAGACACTCTCTTTTATTTTTTGAGCAATTTTCTTGCATGCTGTGATCAACAATGCCCTGGAGAAAAGAAAATAATTTCTCTGTCCAATAAATCAAAGTAACAGTAGGGGGAAAGGGTTGGCATAACTTCACTTCTTTCTTTGCTCTCTAGCTTCTACCATTCAAATAAATGGCTGAGCTAAAGCTTATTCTGGTTGGATTGAGACAAGACAGAAAGTCAACAAACTGCTGATCTGGCATAAATGGGGTGGAGCTAATAGCCGCCCAGTGCATTTTTTGTTTGGTAGGATTAGCTCGTTAATTTCTATATGTCCCAATTAGACTCAGACCAAGAGTTAACAGCAATGGGGTGAGGGGTTTTCTTGTGGCTTTGAGGCAAGAAAAGCACAGATTGGAGATGAAAACTTAAAAAGGGGGGTCTGAATGGATTAGCAGGGGGTACAGGGGATTAAGTCTGAAGCTAACAGAAAATTAACACGTATTTGTGGGACTGCACCAACAAGTGGGAAAATATCTGATGACAATCTTTCCACTAAGTAACAGAAGTGTAAAGTAGAAATCCAACTTGTCATTTGATTTTCTATTTTAAAGCCAAAATACACAAGATTTAAATTAGGATTAAATTAGTCCAAATTCCTTTAGATTTGTGTAACAGAAAAGTTAAGAAACTTTACAAATTTGATGGAGCGCAGACAGTTAGTGGTGTGATAAAAAAAAAAAAAAAATACACTTTAAAAATGGCTTTATGTGATCATTGTTAGGTCTATGACAGGATTGGTTTTTCGTATGCATTGAATACATTTGACACGGGCTGAATTCAGAATAGCATAGCCTACTAGAATACTCATGTAGAGTAGTAGAGTGGTACACAATTCTGAATTCAGGCTTTTGGCAATATATGAGGAAAATAAATGTCGGTATTAAATCAAAATTAACCCTATTTACTTTGTTAGCACACATTACTACTACTGTTAGCACATTACTAATCTGTGCAAGTTAATCCACACACAAAAAGTATTGTCTTTGTAATCTTTACTCAAAATCTGAAAATGTACTTCCCCTCTGGAATGGCCTTCCTTCTCTCATGACATCATTTTGACAGCTTAGGTAGAATATCCCCTCCAACTGTTAGTCTGCTGCGAGCTTTGACAATGAGCTGAATGGAGAAGAAAAAAAATGTTCATTAACTGGAACATTGAGAAATAATATTTCAAAGTGATTTCCATCATTTTGACAGACAATAAATATTGTAATTACCCGCTTTAGAAACATTCTAGTAAACACTGCTAATAGGGATAAGAAGTGAAAAGGGGAGACAATTACATTTTAAAGCATCTATGTGAAAACAAACCTGGACAGAGAAATGAGGATTTGAGAGATTCTTGGTGCATTCCAGTGAATTATTCATAGGATATTGTAAATTAAATCAGGAGAACAGACCACAAATGCAGTATATGTCTTTTTCATACTGTTACAGCGGAATAAAAGTGGAAAAAAAGTTAAGCAACTGAAAAGAGCGTGTGCCATAGATATTCTTCTTATAGGCTCCCATGTCACATTAAAATACCAAATGTTACGTAACTCTCCTGACGTCTGGAAATAGAATGTGAAGGGAATTTACAGCTCATTCAGTCAAACTGACAGAGAAGGATTATTTGTAGTGCAACATTATGTTTTGAAATGATTTGTTTCAGTCTTTTTGAGTGGAACTTACCCAAACCAGAAGTGCCTCACTACTGGTACTTATGAACAACAGCAGAACTGATATCTTTCTGACATTATTTTTTAATGTTAATTAAAGTACATTATGATAAATACTTAAAGGTGCACTATGTAATATTTTCTGTCTGCTAGAGGTCGCTAGAGGCCTATTCAAAACAAAGACGTAGCTTGATGACGCCAAGTTTAAGCGTGGAATCTTGGGACATGTGGTCTTCATCTCAACGGTCGGTGGAAAAGAATTGGGATAGGACTCGGGAACAAATCATGTTCATGGATGCGATTATTAACGGTACTGTAGTATGAAGCAGAGCAGGACAGAGTGTTGTGGGAGCTGAATGAGGCCACTGGAGCGATTGCGCAACACACGCCTCACGAGCAGCGGAACTTTTATTACGCCACAGTCGCCGACGCCGCTTCCGCTTTTCCGGTCATGAGTATGAGGTAACGCAGCTCTGTTTATCATATAAGATACATTTACATGATTTACAAATAGTTGGAAACATTTGGGATATTGTAAGTACTCAAGTGAACAAAATATATAACACTGGCCTAGTGGTTTTTGTATATTTTACTGCAAAATTCTTACATATTGGAACTTTTAACTAAACATTTAAATTTAAACATTAGTTAAATAAACAATTCAGCCATAAATAGGCTAAATTATAAATGTTAGCTAGATTATGCTCATTACCTGTCTAGTGATATGGCATATAGGCGCACCCGAGGATATTCAGTTTTACTTGTAAAATATGTCACAATACTGAAGTAAAGTAGTAACTTCCGGTTCATGCAGACTTTAAGCATATTAAAAATATGACCACTATCAGCCGATCAGTAGCCGAATGTCGCTAAACTCAAAGTATTGATAAAAACGTAAGTAATAACAGATTTTTTTTCTTCTTTATTGTGATGTACATCTGAATGTAACAGTTTACTGAAAAAGAAAAAATGTTGCCAAGGACTTGGTTTTATTCACCGGCATTTGATTGGATGTTGAGATATGGGCGTTACAATTAAAAATGGAGGCAAAATAATGCAAACTTGCAAATTAGCTATTGGACTGGCAAAGGTCACCAGAAAGAGGTCTGTCATTTCACCGCCAGAAGATCAAGTTGATATTTTGTTTACAAATTACGAGGTCAAGCTAAAATTAAACAAAGAAACATGGATACATCAAGATTAAAAACATGTAAAAAATAGGATGAATTTTCATTTCATACTAACTTTATCTACGGGCTTGCATACATTTTAAATCCCAACTGGACAGAAAATGGTGCTATAGGCCTAACAGTGACAACATGGAAATGCATATGTTACACACAGCTTAGTTACACAGCAAATATAATCAGTGTGCAAGAATTTGTGTTAATCTTGGTAAAATAAAACAGTTACTGTTTTAAAATATTAAAAGGATAGTTCACCGAAAAAATGAAAATTCTGTCATCATTTACTCCCCCTCAAGTTGTTCCAAACCAGTATAAATTTCTTTGTTCTGCTGAACACAAAGGAAGATATTTGGAAGAATGTTTGTATCCAAGCAGATCTTGCGAGTTTATATCTTGCAATTCTGAGAAAAGAAGTCAGAATTGCTGAATGTAAACTCGCAATTGTGAAAAAAGTCAGAGTTGTGAGATTATATATATATATATATATATATATATATATATATATATATATATATATATACATATATATATATATATACATATATATACATATATATATATATATATATATAGATATATATATATATATATATATGTATATATATATGTATGTATAGGTAAATAAACTTGATGACCATCCACTTTTGACAACTTGTTTTGCAAATAATGCTTTGCATAGACTGTGGTTCAGGTGAGACACACACCCCCATAACGGAGAGGCAGAGTGGTACGGTCCAGACTCAGCCTTTTCCCTATGGAGTTGTTGCTGAGGAGCTTTCAGAGTTTCGGGGAGAACGAGAGAAGCGAGAGCACGGGCGGCGATATGGCGCTGACAATGACTGCCCATTATCTCAGGAATAACCCGATTCACCCGGGACTGCATTTTAGAGTCCTGATAATGCTGTTATTTGTGTCAGGTAGGTTTAATCATGCCTCATTTGCTGTGTCGTGAGAGCGCATGCCCTTGGCAAAGTTTGGGGGAATCCAGCGGTCCGTGGAAAGTATTGAGCGCGTGAACATGATGCCTTCCAGGCTCGCGGACAGTCCTTCAAAACGTCACTATGCAACGGCGTTTGTGCCACGAAAAGTTTCTAAAACTTCACTGTAGACAGTTTTATTTTGGATACCTTTAAAATATTTCCCCTGGAGCCCAATCTTGCCGCCGTAATTATCCAACACCGTTATTTTTTCCCTCAAACTACGCTGATTCTGTGAACGCAGGAATCTCGCACGAGGACTGAGATTTAGCTGCCATGGAAACATCCGAGCAGAAACTGAGAAACAAACATTCGCTGTGTTTTTTATATATAAATAAACATTTCTTTCCAGCCTTAAATCTTTAAAGAATTCTCGGATACTCGAAGTAACCCCTTGACATTTATGTCGGCAGTGGAATGCTAGTTATTGTTTGCCAGCTGGTAATCCACGCCAAATGTTGCGCTCTTTGTTTGTTTTTTTTTCTTAGCTTGCAATTGTGGCCGTGGCAGAAAACAGAGCTCACTGTTATTTGCTTCGTTTGTTGACTGAAAATCAATCTGTAAAATGGACTGAGCCATGAGTTTGCGACCCAAATCAGACAAGCAATTCCCAGTTTCTAGTAACTTGTTCGGAAGTATTTTATGTAATCTAAAGTGACATTTCCATAGTTTGGCGCTTATTTGCTTTCGCACTTTGCTGTCTAATGACAATAAGAATGACACATCTGCTGGAAATTCCCATTTAAGCATGATACCCGGTTTTTAGCTGGTCTAAGGTGGTGTTTAGCTGGTCATACCTGGTACCATGTTATAAAACGGCAATTTTAAGATGAATTTTGCTACAGGCACAATGCTCGTTCACAGTTAAACTTATTCTGTCTCTGTCCGGGTGTCTACGAGCACACCTGTCGCGACCGCAGTTGCCTTCTTTTAGCAACGGGCTTCAGCTGTGTTGTATCATTTTGCAGCTGTAGGGGACACATGCAGGCAGAGGTCAGACCATATCACAGCACTCCGGCTCGTGCACTGTGGGGCGGTATCCATAGTGACCGGTTTGTCTGCAAGAGACAGCGTCCTCGTGCCCGATCGATCACTTACTAACTCACTTACTCACTTACTCAAAGCGAATTTAATCGTTTGTCAGGCCTTGGGAAGAACAACAATTGTCGTCTTTGTCTGTGACATGTATTTAAATGTTAAAGTCACCATGAAATCAAAACAATTCTTGTTTTAATGGAATATTGCAGTATTTATTAGCTATAAATGATTTACCCGTGCGCATCATTTTTTAATTCACTTCTCCGATGATGTGTTTACTACCGTGAGGGCGGGACAACTTGCCACTCACATCACATGACATCTCAGCAATAGTAAACCACAACTATCAATCCCTTTTTTCTTCTTCAGGAATCCGTTTAACTTTGATTTTCATCACAATAGTGTAGAAAAGATCATTACAACTTTGTTTCATGCTGACTTTAAAGTAAATATTTGGTCTGAGGTAGGATTTTAAAGCTTTACTTGTCTGCTTTTATGTACTAATGTAGTCATTTGCACTTTTATTGGTCTAAAAGCAAAGGTTGTGACTTAGTGTTTTGTGATTTCTAAACATTTTAAATATCCTGTTCATCGTAAGGAGACAAATGTCAGGCCAGATGTCTTGCTGACGCTAAGACCCTGTGTCCAGCGGGGTCGGCCACTACGTCTCCTGTCCTCAGGTTTGTCCAGACATGGTGTGGTCGTTAGCTGCACTGCAGTGAGTGATGGCGGCAGGGGAACGAGGAGAAAGAGGAGGAAAGAATAACAGTTAAAATACCACACAGGAGCTGGGGATTAGCCCTGGAATTCCACTCTGTATATCCCTCGCTCCCTCCCTCGCTCCCGGTCTTTCTCTACCTCTTTCTCGAACTGCTCTTCGCTCCATCTTATTCATGTCGTCTTAATTGCTTTTCTTTCTCTGTCTCTGTCACCGTGTTCCATTTTTATCCCTGAATTAAATTGGTTAATAACTTAGACTTTAAATTTTCCCTTTAGGCCTTTTTCTTTGTTAAAGGCAGATTTTCTCCACGTGTCTTGATATTTCAGCTGGGTGATATCAGTATCTAGACTTTTTGTATAGATATCATGGTACTTTCTATGAATGTGAATAGGATATACTTTGGTGTCCATTACTGAACATGAGGTTCAAAATCCATGTTTTTGTAAAGTACTATTCAATTTCCTGAAGTATTAGCCTATCTAACATAAGATCAACAAGTTTGTAAAGTAAGTTTCAAATACATCAGATGGCATTAATAACAAAATGTTTGTGTCCCACATCAGGGGTCTTGACCTTCCCCAACATATGATATATGAATTGATATTTAGGCCTAACTGATTGCAGTAAAAACTATTTTTGATGAAAATTTACATCTTACTGAAACCCCTGAGGTTGCCCAGGTTAAAGTTGTTGTAATGGAAGTAGCAACAGATATTTCCTTCCATAATGTGACATACATCCGAGTGAAACGGGGGGAAAAGTAGGCTGAGGACCTGTTTCAGTTCATCGGTTGTTGATTGGATGGAGGCAGATGTAGAAAAGTGAATGGATGAATTGTTCACAAGGAGATTAATTAACATGCATTTTGAAAATAGGGTTATTTTCCTTTTTTTTTTTTTTTTTTTTTTTAATAAAAAAACACTCCTATTTTGTACCTCATTTGAGGAAAGTACCATAAATTCTGCATAAATTTCCACCGCTGGATTAGAGTGATGTTTTGTGTTGTTATAATGTTATCATTGTATCATTGTAGGCTGTATCATCACACTACTTGCTAGACTTGAACAACTAAAAATACTGACGACATGGAAAAATATAATTTTCTGTTTTACCCTATTGTGACAGCCAAACCTGTTTTACACCAATAGGGTTCTGTTGCCATTTCCACTGCAGAAAAATCAGCACAGTCCTTGGTCCAAAATTCATATTGGTCCTGGATCAGGAACCACCAACATCAGAGGCTAATTATATTTGCAGAGTAAATTATAGAAATATATATATTTTTCTTTCACTCTTCTCTTGACTCTCTTCTATATGATCGATAAAAGCACTAAAAGGTAATGTGGGAATTGAAGCATTAGAGCTGTTAAACACAATCCTTTCAACACTCTCAATCTCTGTGTATTTCTCTAGAGCTTAAATCACTATACCCAGCCCCCTGAGTGCTCTCTCTTATCAAGACAGAATTGATAAGGCTGGCAATGTGTCGTCTGGAGCATGATATTATTGATCTTGTAATGTTTGTGACATGGAATATGTGAGGTAAAACAAAGTGTACGTCCACGAGACAATTGAAGTATCAATACATTGTACACATTGAGAAGACTTAGCCAGGTTCTTTATTCATTGTGTATTCATGAATAACCTATGAGAAACATGCATGTTCTGTGGTATAGTTGGAGTACAGATTTCTCCACTTTGGCACTACGGGTCACACTGCTTTGGAGCAGGGTTGAATAATGAATGACCTCTTTATTTAGACCCTTTCATCTGTGCTTGTGAGAGCCTGTTGGTGCAGGGGCGTACGGTGGAGAGTGAGCTCACCTTCTGTACCGGTTGTGATTCTAATGTCGCCCTTTACTCTCACCCAGAGCTTAATGACCAGATTATTTTACCATTTGGGGTCAGTAATATTTATTTATTTATTTTATATTTTTACTTCTATTCAGCAAGGACACATTAAACCAGGACCACACTAGGGTTGGGTATCGTTTGAATTGTAACGATTCTGATTCTGCTTATCGATTCTGATTCTTATCAATTCCTAATTTGGATTCCGATAAGACAGTTTAAACAAAAACCTTGGATATCATTCACATTTATAAGTGTTATTGCAAAACATTTCCTTGTAGCTGAATACTTTGAACAAAAATCATCAGTTTGTGAAGTTTGAATATTGTTTTTACTTGTAGCAAGTACTTGAGTAGCCCACATATGCATGTTGCATCTCTTTACAAAAAGTTTTCTCTTATTGTGCCCTCCCGGATAGGGCATTAGAGCATAAGTGTAATTTTTTTCCACCATAAACTGTAATATTGTAAACCGACAATGAACATGGTCTTTAGTCTGGTTGACTCTTTTTATAGCTTGTGATGTTTTGGGCTAAAGATGAGCTTCACCGTCAGAGAACAGAGCACTGCCAGCGAATTGTCCCAAATTGAGGTATGAAAATGTGCTTTGTGCAGAAGAACAAAAATAGACAGGTTTTTCTGAAATTAAGGATCACAGGGAGATTTAATAGCCAACACAGATCGATTTAAAATTGTGACATTTAAAGAGGGGGTCGATGTGATGTCAGTGCTGTAGAGAATTGCGATTCATTCATCTGTCCCTCTGTTGCAAAAGAGGATTAAGCCCAAGCAATAATGGAGAGGCCAGCTTAGGATGCTATCTGAGTGTGTGTGTGTTGCGATGGTGCTTTTGTTAACATGAGAGAGAAACAAACAGACAGTCAGTGATCTCTGTGTGCACTTCTCCCCAGTATTAATCTCTGAGATGACCAGCCCAGCTTTTTTCCGGAGCCTGAAGGGCAGACGAGTTCCAGTGACCTCCTCATCAAGCAGCTGTCTCTCTGTGGGTGGGGAGATGAGCTGTGTGTCTTCTATGAGACTGTGGTCTTTGGTTAACACTGACATTTTCACCCCTTATGTAGTTTCTAACTTGATTACTTTCTGCAGTTGTCAGTGGAGGTTGGCGGTCATAGATATTGATATTTGCTGTGATATTTATGACTTGGAGTGTGTTATAATTCCAAAAGGATTTTCATTTTCTGCACTGATTTTGGGAGAAAATCAAAGCTTAAATAGTCAAATATGGATTTAAACATGATGAAATTTGATGACCAGCTCACCTTTAAAGACTACATTGTTAATACTGCATGATCATGCAGGTTTGCACTGTAGAACATCAGGAAGATCAGGCCCTTCCTAACTGAGCATGCAACACAGCTTCTCATTCAGGCCTTTGTCATTTCTAGGCTGGGCTACTGCAGTGCTCTTCTGGCTGGACTTCTAACATGTGTAATCAAGCCCCTTAAAAATGATCAAGAATGCAGCGGCTTAACTGGTCTTCAATTAAACCAAGAGTGGCCGCTGTTTATCTCTCTGAACTGGCTTCTGGTTGCGGCTCACATCAAGTTCAAGACATTGATGTTTGCCTACAGGACAGCCACTGGCTTTGCACCTTCCTACCTCCACTCTCTGAGTCTTCATGCTCTCAAGGAGCCTCCAGTCTGTAAGTGAGAGGCGCCTTGTGATACCATCACAGAAAGGCACAAAATCAGTCTCGAGTCTGTTCCAGCTGAAAACTCATCTCTTCTGTGAGGACTTAAATAATTAGTTCACTTTAAAATGAAAATTACCCCAAGCTTTACTCACCCTCAAGGCATCCTAGGCATATATGACTGTCTTCTTTCTGATGAACACAGTCAGAGTTATATTAATAAATATCCTGACGCATCCAAGCTTTATAATGGCAGTGAAAAGGGACCAACGAGTATGAAGCTCAAGAAAGTCCTTCCAACCATCATAAACATACTCCACACAGCTCCGGGGGGTTAACGCAGGCCTTCTGAAGCAAAGCGATGCATTTGTATAAGAAAAATATCCATATTTAACAAGTTATAAAGTAAAATATCTAACTTCTGCCATTTTAAAGTGAACTAATCCTTTAACTGCAGCCTGCTGAATTAAAAAAAAATTTATTTCACTAATCTTTTACTTATGATCATCTTAGTATTCTTTAATCTTCCCAATTCTAGCTTATACTATCCTGAACAATGACCGAAACTTTGTATTAATAGCACTTATGTTTATTGCCTGTTGAATTGCCTGTTGTATTTCTCAATTGTAAGTCACTTCAGATAAAAGTGTCTGCTGAATGAATAAACGTGAATGAAATGTACTTTTTTTTTTTTTCAACCTAGACTCACTGAAAAAACATACCTGTGGTGCCATTTCTGCGAAATATTACATTGCTTCTTGTACGTTTCGTAACCCTTTCAAAGTGAAATGTGCAGTGAGTGGCACTAAGGCCGTGTGTCCACCAAAGCATTTTTTCCGGCTGCTAGCGTACTTTTTCAGTTGTGTTCAATGGGAACGCCACGTTTTTTTAAACGCCAGGCGCGTAACGAGGCGCTGAGCGTCTTTTTCACGCTCAAGCGCTGAGAGCTCTGCGTTTTTTTTTACCGGTCGTTCAACTTTGAGTAAAACGCTGCGCTTATCACTGTCACTTTTTAGCCAGCCGTCCAATCAGAGTGGAGGAGGGGCGGGACAAATACAACACCGACCAACTGTCACAACATTCTTGCTGTACAATGACATCAACAAGCAGAGAATGGAACAAAATGAATGAGAAATTAATATTGCTGGTCTCCGAACATACATAGCAAGTACTCTACATCGTGTCGACATTTTAAGTCTGAAACAAATTACTTTAATTAAACAATAATTACAATAATTAAATTAATTAAACAATATACTACATTTTAACCTAGTAATGGTTTGCTTAGAGTTACCTCTGTACAATATACTTTCCCAGGAGTGACCATTTTAAACATAGCAAAACACCTGTAAGTCATTTTGTTGCATAATGTTATGACATAGAGAAGGGAAAGCGTGTAGATTTCATATAAAATGTAATCCATCCTGACTTGTTTCTTTGCTTAAGTGCTGTTTTGTTGCCATGGTGTCTTTCTCTCCCACTGTACCCCACCTCTCTTTTCCTCTAAAAGCTGTTTGATTCTGTGTCTTTTATCTCATATTCCATAGTGTTTTCAGAATGATGTATTCTGGCCCAGTTTATGTGCATTTGCTGCATTGTGTGGAGGTTTCCGATATTTTTCAGATCGTCCCGGGACACATGGAAATCCCTGGGGTCTCTCAGAGGGCCCACAGCGCTCCTTACAAAAGGCTGTTTGTATGTGGTGTTTTGTCGCTTCAACCCTCTCTTTGTGTGTGCCTGCAGCCCTGGAAGGTTTTAATGAGAGGCCTGTTAAGTTTATGTATGTGTGTTTGACAGTTTACTCACAGTTTAGACTTCACTTAGTAATGGTGCAGGTTATCATATGGCCACTGGATTACATTAAAACACCCACATTGTCTGTGGGGCAACCTTGATGTTGTCATTAATATAACCAAAAGGCATCCTGATAGTGACCCTGGAATAAGCTGAATACTTAATGAATACTTAATTATCCAGTAAGGGACTCACAAGTCTCACAAAAGCATATATTCGCTGACATATTCATAATTCTGCTGCTTTTCAAGGCAGTGCAGTGTTTGGTCGAGGTACATTTAAAGCTTTTTAAGCCTGTTTTAAAATGCCTGGAATGCAGCGGATTAGACTCTGATCTAAGAACTTTCTCCACACTAACCAGAGTCCCACTGTAGATTTGACCTGATGCTGAGGTCATTGTCACCCTTTCTGTTCATAAGATTTTGGTGTTGATTATTTTAGGTGGTTCCTTTTTTGTTACTTTTGGCTCAATAAAAACCAGAGCTTTGTTACGATCTTCTGTTCTGTTTCACTTTTGAATGCAGTGCCTTTTACTTATCAGTGAACTCCAGTCCTTCCTTGTTTTCAGCAAGCCCTCACAGGCACCCTGGGATCGTGAAATGGTCACTCGTTTCCCATACAAATGTGTCTAATATCCAGCCTTTCTTATCAGCATTTTTGGGTGTGAACTATGTTTGGCTGACTTGTTCTCTGAAACAGCCCTCTTCTCTTCATTACTTCATGTCATAGTGTTTTCTGTTGATGTGAAAAATCGGGTAGATTTAGCAATATGGCAGGTGTATGATGTATATTACAATGTTATGATGAACTATATGCCTTTCTTGTTGTTCAAAGCTTTTGTAAGGATACTGATTTTTAGAAGGCAGCTGTCTGACTTGGCGAACAGGAAAATGGTTTGTGTAGCATTAGCAACACATTATTAGTTGTTCGATAATGTAGTCAAGCAAAAGGCTAAGTCATAATTACCTCAGTAAGTTGACCTCTGAGTGGGTCTCTGAGCTTGTGCGAGTGAGTGAAGGTGGGGCTAATTAGTATTCATATATCCACGTATACTAAATGAAGCAAGAGTGTCGAGTTACATTCAAGCTATTAAGACATGAAGACATTTTTTTTCACAGGAAAAAAACCTTTTAAATATGTCACTTTGGTGATCAAAGATGAGTTTTAAGGGACCAAATTATTGACTACAGGGGGACTTTAAGGGTGTATTCACACTTGGCATGTTTAGTTCGATTAAAACGAACTCCGTTAATACGGTTCAACAAGCTGACCGAGACAGCTGAAAAGATGGGTCTCGGCCCACTTCCAAACTAACTCTGGTGCAGTTTGAATGAAATATGAACGCAACACGCACCCAAGACATGTAAACGAACCAAAAACAGGATATGATGTCACAAGATGCGACCCTAAAAAGGACCGAATGCTCAAGCATACCTGTTTTTTCTCGTCAGTTGCGATGTTGCCCATTACAGTTTGGTACAGGCATCAGAACCGTGTCTCCTCGCAGCATATCTTCCCTCCTTTACATATTTTATAAGCTTTTTTACGAGTTCTCAGCTGGTCAAAATCCCACCATATGTAGCCTACGCACATACAATGAGCATGTTTAGCCCAGCACACAGCATTGGATGTTTGGTAAGTTCCGTCACAAAATATACGTGAAAGTATCCCTATGCTTTTAGATTCAGTATTAAAAGTGCCAATATGAATGCTAAGTGGACCAGGACTAAATCTTGTTTTTTGGGGGTTTTTTTGTTTGTTTGTTTTGTTTTTGTGGTTCGGACCAAGTGAACCAAACTACAAGTGTGAACACACCCTAAATCAGTTATTGGCCATTGCAAAACAAATCGCATTACAAGTCATTTTTCACAATTGATTGGCAGGACTCTTGGGTGCATTGATACACCTGTGATCTATTTCCAAATAAATGTATACATTGCCATTTACAGGGCATAAAAGGCACTATGTCTTGTGCATTTTTCCCTTACTCACTTAAACTTGTCAGCATGGCTACTTTACGCAAATGCATTAGCAGGTAGTTGCTGAATCGTTTCATATATGAAATGAGAACATGACTGCAGCCAGTGATGATGAGGGCGAAACCAACAATTACTAACATTTGAGCCAACATTCAGTACGAGTAAAAAACTTAAGTTCTCTTCAAATCAAATACTCAAGTCATATTGGAATTGGTGACTTGTAACCTGTAATGGAGTTATTTTCGCTGTAAGGTATTGGTACTTTTGCTCAAGTATAGGTTTTTAGGTACTCTTTACACCCCTGTAGAAATGTACATAAAATTGCAGAAATGAAATAAAATTGCTTATGAAAAAGTTAATAAAATAAAATAATGAACCAAGTAAATCTTATTTAAAAACTGTAAATATATCGTTCTATCACTATTTTTCTACTGGTGTGATTGAATGACGTGTCCCAGTTCAACCACAGGATAAAAGTCTAGCCACCTTTTTTTGGAAATGATTCACTTAAAATCCTTCCACTGTGGATGAACACGTGCTTTAATCATTCATGGAAATATCTAGATTGCAGCCCAGATCCTGATCTCTGCTCGGCTCGGTTGGAGCACTCAAACTCCTCTGTATCTTAGTGTGCTGACGTCTCTTTTTTTTTTTTATAATGTTCCAGTGATGGAGTCCTTCATGGTTTTCTCATTTTGTCACTCTGGAATGCATGCACTCTGAAATGCAATTCTGACAGCCACGCCAGATGAGTATTGCTGTAATTGTGTTCCCTTTCTTTCAAATGAACCAAAACATAATACAGCGACTGTAATTATAAATACTGCAGAGCTTCTCGCTGCTGACGTCACTGAATAGCTTCGGTCTGATGTTGCAAAACGTTTTCTGTCATGATTGCAGGCAAATGTGAAGCTCTGCGTGTGATTTCACATACTGTTGTCATCATCCTCATCGTTGCATACCATTGTTGTCATATTTTACACATGAGTGACTTTGAAGTTCTTGGAACTCATGGTTTAACATTCTTCTTCTGATTCCTTGATGTGAATGCATTGCCATTGACGCCTCCAGGAGACAACCTTTTAACTTCTGGGGCTGTTGCACCGGAAGTCTTTTGTTTTTGTGAAGGGTTTGTGATTGAAAGACTGTCAGTATTAACTTGAATTGAAGTACTCATCTATTTTATTTTCATGTGTTTTTCATCCGTAACCATGTGCAGAGAATCTGACTGCTGCATCCCACCCAAGTGCATCTGTCTCCTCTCACTCTTTAATTAGACAGTCCCTCAGTGCTGTTAAATTGGAGCTTATGAAAGAAAGTCTTTTGGGCTTCAGTACGGACGTGTGTGGTGTGTTCAATTCAGACAGCAAGCTCATAACTTGTTTTATTTATTTATTATTGTGAGCATGCTGTCTGAATTGAATGAGGGAAAAAAAGATTGGTTTATAATTAGAGATGCACAATATATCAGTAACATATTGCATACAAGACAATATTACTGATTAGTTAAATTATGCATGCTCATTTCCACCTATTTTTAACTTTGCTGTCATCTAGCACTCACTTCAAGGAAAAACTATATAGCCAGGTTAGCTGACATGGCATTAAACTACAAACAAACTTGAAGGTATAATGCTAATAATTATAATTAAGGAGATATGTGTGTATGTGTGTATGTGTGTATGCGTGTGTGTGTGTGTGTATATGTGTGTGTATATGTGTGTGTATATGTGTGTGTATATGTGTGTGTATATGTGTGTGTATATAAAATATATATATATATATATATATATATATATATATATAATATGCATGCTTAAATTCACATGCTTGACAGAGGTGAAAAAACAGCAGTTAAAAAGCATCGGATCATAACAATGTGGATATTTTTGTATGAGCTGACGGCATCATGTCAACAGATGAGGTAATTAAAATTACACTGTTAAGATAGTTTGATTATATTATATTAAAGTACATTTGAGACTATATAGATCTCTGGCTATGTGAGACTGTAGTTTGAATAAATCCTTTTTCTTTGCATGACACATTGACAATACAGTACAGAATGGCTCTTTTGGCATTATCCCAAACATTGTACAAGCATTCATTTCATGAGTCATAGAAGGGAAGAGAGGCTCTCGAGAGCATTTAAGTCACATCCTTTTGAATCTTTCCATAATCCTGAAAATTCTGACACATAGCCCCGTTAAATTGATTGTTTTCATTTCTAGTGTTTTTTCTTTAGACAACATAGTATAGATTGTATAGTTGTAGTTATAGACCAGTTATAGTATATATTTTTATAACATGACATTTATACTAATGGGGGCTTTCGCACCGGAGGAACCTTTTCATAGTTCCTAGAGCTATTGGCTAAAGTACATGGATTTTTCTGTGTTTGCACCGCAGGAACTAGGAACGATTTTAGTTCTAGGAACTCCTTTTGAGGGAACTAAATTAGCTCCTACTTCAGAGTAGGGTCTAAAGGTGCGTTCACACCATATCGTAATTAGCCTACTGTAACTACGACATTCTGGCTCGTAAAAAGCGTTCACGTCCTCGTAGAGCTCGTAATTACAGGTTGTAAGCTGAGAGTTTTCTGAAAGCTCCCACGTATTCCATGTGGCATCTGTACCACCTGACGGCTGTAGATTCATTTAGGCGTTGATAGTGGTGCCATAGAAACGCATAATTCCAGTCTGAGGGTGTGAACAGCTCCGAATATAACGTCACGTGTTGTCATCTCAAGATTACGGTAAATACGAGGTGGCGTGAACTCGGCATAAACCAGCACTATAGGAATTATCAGTGATGTTGATTGGTCAAACGCATGTAAAACACCGGCACCCGGCATTTTTAAAAAGCCGTGTAAACATATTTACCTCACAAACATGGAAAAGGTGATAACGGCATTTACCTGTTGTCTGCCGAGTTGTGTTCTTTTCTACGCCTCGATACTGAAAGTTGTTATAGGAGATTTCATCTCTTGGCCCCACTTTTTGCTCTTTCAGTCGCGTAAATTATGTGTTTACATTCCATTTTCCGTTATCACGAAACCCACGACACACAACAAACAGCTCCGATCACGGCATCCTCCATTCACAGGTTTTTAGTGTTTGTAAATGACGCGCTTAAAGACACCGCTGACTGCCGCTTCACAGTTTCTATTCCCAGTGTGAATGCAACCAGGAAAATGGCCCGGGGGAGAAATGAGTTCTCGGGTAACTATCTTAGTGGCTAGATCCTATAACTATTCGGTGTGAAGCCCCTAATAATTCTGTATAGGCAAGAAGTTCATTATTATCGATGCCATCCTTGAATCTGTTTGATTTGGCACTTTCTCAAATTTGTCAGCAACTATTTTGTGTTCTAAGGTTTGTGAAAATGAAGCATCTGATTCTTTCATATGACAGCATAAGAAGAAACACATTTACTATGGTATTTTAATTGTATTTATTTATTTTGCCATTTCCATTAGCATGTTTTCAGTTGATAGAAATATGCCCTATACCTCTGAGTCATTGTTTTTCTTTCAGGGAGTCTTCAACAGAGAGACTCAGTGAGATCAAACTGGCTCGTTCTCTCTCTTCATCATTCAAGTAAACTTATTGTATTCCAACATCCTCCGCACTGGCAAAGCTGAGTTGAATTTGTCTGTGCGCACATGTACCCACCCTCTCTCTTGTTTTCCTGGGATGTAGACTCTGAAAAGGGATTTTTTAGGATGATACGCTGGGCAAATGTCCTAGACGTCAGAAAATCTCCCATAGGTTTAAACCTCTGTTTGTTTAGGAGGCCTTATTTGGAGCTCTGCTGCACCTACCACAGCGAGGAACTTGCATCTCCCACGCTCAAACATGGAATCGGCCCCCAAACCACTCATTTCTCAGTCCCTCCCTGTCACAGCACAAACTTGATGGGCCGACCTAAAAGCAGACTGTTTTGAAGCAAGAGTCCATCTGTCCCTTCAGAGACTTGTGGTCAGACAGATCCTTGAGACCCGCTTGTGTATTTGAATCTGTCTTCACCATGTTAATGCATCACAGAGTGGGATTTGAGCTTGAGATTGGAACCAGTCCTTTATATCAGATCTGGATGAACTATGTAGAAACAAATTACCTAACTAGTCTGATCATAATATTGTACGAAATCACAGCTCTCTCATTTGGCATTTCGGCACTTCCTTGTTTAGACAACTGTTTTATTTCAAGACCTTGTGAGCTGTCAACGTAGGCAGCGTTTTAAGGCATCGTAGGCATGCTCCAGTCTCACAGGCTTAGAAGCTATAGGCAACTAAACTTTTGCCTTATAAGGTTTCTTGTTTTGTCCAAATTCTAAGGCAGCATTCTACTGTTCAAAAGTTTGATGTCCTTTAAATTTTTACATTTTTTAGAAAAAAGTCTACTACGCTCACAAAGACTGCATTTATTTAATAAAAAATACAGTGAAACAGTAATATTGTGGAATATTATTACAATTTTCAACAGCTATTACTCGTCTTCATCATTCAGAAATCATTCTGATATGCTGATTTGATGCTTAAGAAACATTTATTATTATCAATGTTAAAAACAGTTGTGCTGCTTTTCATATTTTTGTGGAAACGGAGATGGATTCTTTAGATTTTCAGGATTCTTTGAGTAGAAAACTGCTTTTGATTGATTTAATGCATCCTTGCTGAATAAAAGAATTCATTTATTTCAAAGAAAACCTTAGTGACACTGAACTGTTGAACGGTAGTCTTTATCCTTTTGCAGAGAAAGCAATCCCAGAATTCATTGTGGTGAGCTCAGTGTAAATAAAATCCTGAGGGGGGGAAAAATGCACCATCTTTGATTTAAGAAATAACAAGTTTAGTCTAATTAAAATAGTTGGTCACACTTTAGTTTGGGCTACACAAATTCAATATTAACTGACTTTTGCCTCAAACTAATTTACTGCTTATTAAACGTTATTAAGATAGTTGTTGTTGTAGTGGTTAAGTTTAGGCATGGGGGTAGGATTAACAGTGCATTCACACGGGGTGTCGGCGTTAACGCTTCTCATTTACTTCGAATGGGTGACGTCATGCGTTGCCAAACTGAACTGTGGGTTCTGGCGTTGCTTGCGGCAGAAATTGAAAAATGTTAAACTTTTCAAGCACCAATGCAGGCATCAGCCAATAAGATTGCCTTTTCATCCGTACACTGATTTTTATTTATTTGTTTATTTTTTTTTCAGTTGAGAAGCTTTGTTTATGATACGGAATATCCGCGGAAGTGTTAATAGTATCTCATTTCACAGATAGTTTGTTTCTGTATTGTTTCTATATAAAATGTCAATACAGTGTAAAGTATTTGCTCTGGCTCTTGTTTTAAATAATGTTGTTCCGTTATTATGCTTGTTGTCATCTGTTGACATTGTACAGCAGAATGTGGCGGTTGGTCAGTGTTGTATTTGTCCCGCCCCTCCACGCCCCATGTGAATGCAGCATCAGGGATGTAGAATATGGTCATGCAGAATAAGGCATTAATATGTGCTTTATAAGTACTAATAAACAGCCAAAATGCTAGTAATATGCAAACTAACTAATAATGAGAATTGATCCCTAAACTAAAGTGTTACTGTATAGTTCTTAACTCTTTAGTGCCCTTTTTTTTTTTTTTTTTTTTTTTAAATCTCACCATTAGTGTAGCAACATGCTAACATTAAACTCGATTGAAATCAATTGTGATTTGAGCCTCCCATGTGGAACTTTATTTGTGTGCTGCGCAGAGATGCTGCCAGGGTTGAACTTTCCAAACTGGTCCCTTATGAGGTTTTGTGTATGTTAGGGTGCTTCCTATACATGCAGTGAGGCAACTCAGTGAGGTTTTGGAACGAAATGTATGTATCATTGCCCAGTGTGTGTAGCCTCTGTGAGAAGTTGCAGGGAATGAGGAAACAACTTGGCTGGACAGCGGAAACAACCGGGACTTTCCCATACGAAAAGCATTTCTCCCGCTATTAGCAGCACACATTAAAGCTATGTTTCATTAATCTTCTTGTTGCTGCTGTTTGTTGAATGGCGTGCCGAGAGCCCAGGGAACAGCATTAAATTGGGATAGTTGATGGTGTGATTAGCAGTGTTTTGAAGTAGAAAAGGAAGGAAATCACTGTTCAGAGACCTCAAATGTTATCATGTGGAAAAAGGGGGTCTCACAGGGAGTGTTGGGGTTGAGTGCACATAGGGTGCTCTGTAATTTGGCCCAGGAGAAATGAAGGGCTGGGCTGGTTTTTATTCAGATAGCCTCAGCTTTCATGTGAGTCACATCTAAATGTTGTACAGTAAAAGGAATTGTTATTGATTTACTCACCTTCAGGTCTTTCCAAACCCTTATGCTGGTTTTTTCTTCAGTGGAATGCAAAAGATATATTTTTTTTTTTAGCATATTCTTTATGTAACTTTTCCATACAACAACAGTTTTACTGATTTATATTATTATTAGGGGCCAAGCACCGAAGGTGCGTAGGCACCTATTGTATCCGTTGGCGTTCTTTTTTTTTTTATTATTCTTCTTCTTCTTCCGCTCTGGAAGTCTATGGCAGCCTATAGAACCGCTTGCGGGAAAGTTGTGAAATTTGGCACACAGTTAGAGGACAGTCTGACCTTTGTCCATAGCAAATTTGGAGTCTCTAACTCAATCCCTCTAGCGCCACCAGCTGTCCAAAGTTGCACTTACGTTTATGTTAATAACTTTTGAACCGTAAGGGTTAGAAACAAAATTCTTTTTTCCTCTGATTCCTTGGGTCAAGACAAATCGATTGCACCCTATGACGTCATTTTCCGTCATGAAAATTTTTCCGCCATTTTGAATTTTCTGAAAAACCTACTTTTTCGAACTCCTCCTAGGCCGTTACTCCGATTTTCATGAAAATTGAACCAGATCATCTTCAGACCTTGCTGACAAAAAGTTATGGAATTCAAGTCGGTTTCTCAAACCGTTTTCGAAAAAGAAGCGAATGAATTTTACGAAGCCTTGCGAAAATAGAAATTATGCTGTATCTCCGCAACGGTTTATCGTATTCAGACCAAACTTGGTATATGTCATCACAAGCATGACCTGAGGCAACATGCAGCGTTTCGGCTCAGCGCCACCTACTGGTCCGGAGATATGAAAAATGGATATTTTTGCTTATAACTTCTGATTGTTTTGTCCAAAAATCATAAATTTGGTCTTGTTGGATTCGGGGCATCATGCTGAGTCGAATGATATCCAGTTTTCCCATATCTGCCATTTTGGCTGTCGGCCATGTTGAATTTTGTGCTAAAATGCTGTATTTTACGAACGCATGAGCGCATCGTTACGAAACTTGGTATGGGTCATCAGCACAATGCCCTGAAGGAGCCTGAGAAGTTTCGGACCAGCGCCACCTAGTGGAGAATTAGTTTTTTCATATGCTTATAACTTTTGATCTGATTAGCTTATTTTCATGGTAATCACATTCTTAGACTCCTGAATCCTTGCCGAGTCCAACGATACCAAACATGCTAGGTTTTGACTTACGGTTTGTGCGGTGTGATGATTTAGCGCTTAAAAAACAATTGCGAATATCTTTGAAACCGTTAGTCCGATCGAGACGAAACCAGCATAGGAAACACGGAACCTAAGCTGGTTAACTAAAAGTCACGGACCAAATGTCAAAATTTTGATAGGAAGTGGCAAAAAAATCAAAACAAAGTCGTCCAGGGGTCATTTTTTATGATCTCTTACATGTAAATGTCTATAACTCCAAAACGAAATGAGATATTTGCACCAAATTTGATACACACATGTATGGGGTCACCCTGAGGACACACAAAAAATTAGGTAGGATTGTGCCTCTTGGTGGCGCTATAATTGAACAAAACATGAAATTTCCATTGACTACAATACAGTATTATGATAAGAAATGCTATATTATCGGAATGCATTGATGTACCATTACGAAACTCAGGGTGTGCCATTGGTACAATGCTATGAAGGTATACAATAGGTTTTGAGAAAGCGCCTCCTTGTGGTCAGATTTTATAACAATATATTTAAAAAATGCTAATAGCTTTATAAAAATGGGGCCTATTGTAATGGGACTGGTCTTATTAGATTCCGTGGGTCATGCTGAGAACATTGATGCCAATTTTGCCACAGTCAGCCAAACTTCCTATCAGTCATTTTGATTTTCTTTAAAAACATACTTTTTCGAACTACTCCTAGACCGTTGGTCCAATTTTCACCAAAATCGAATCATATCATCTTCAGACCATGCTGGTAAAAAGTTATGGATTTCGTGTTGATAGACATAACCTTTTTCCCATACTGCAGCAACGAATCAGAGGCATGATGTCAAAATCACTGTTGAGTCTGTATCTCTGCAATGCTTTGAAATATTGACACCAAACTTTGCAAGTGTCATTGTCACCTCACTCTGATCACACCACATTAATTTGGTCACAGCGCCACCTATTGGTCGAAAGTGATGAACCAGTAAATCCTCATTTTTGATCATTTTTCAGCTCTTTTGCCTAAAATGATCTTAGTAAAATGTTATTGATTTCATGTTGATAGACATAACCTTTTTCCCATACTGCAGCAACGAATTAGAGGCATGATCAGAACCAGTAAATCCTCATTTTTGATCATTTTAAAGCTCTTTTGCCTAAAATGATCTTAATAGGTCTTTAATTGCTCACTGTTGCAGTTGGTCTGATGCTCACAGCCGTGTTGGCTGGCTTCTTGTGCTGCTTTTGTGCTTGGCCCCGTAATTGCTGCTTGCAGCTATATTTATTATTATTATTATTATTATTTAATTATTTTTATTTTATTTTATTTAAATATAGTATTGTATTAATTTATTTTATTTGTTTGTTTGAACTTACTGGACATGGTAAAAATGAATTGCTGTTTTAAGGTAAAGTGCTGCTTAAAGATTCTTTAAAAAAAGATGTATGTTCCATGGAAAAAATAAAAATTACGCAAGTGTAAATGATTAGTTTCATTTTTGTAAGAACTGTTTTTTTTTTGTTGTTTTTTTTGTTGTTTTTTCCACCAATATTATTACAGTCAGAAAGACATCTGATTTTGGGACACATGATAAAGTTCATGTTGAATACATTTGCCAGAATGTATTGATCTAGTCAAAAGCATTTAAAAACCTATCTATCTTTTTCTTCTCCAAGGGTGCTTTCCTTTTTTTCCATCCCTTATATTCCTTTCACTCTGGTCTCATTTTAACCAGGCACATGGAATGATATTAGCCTCAGAGGGATGGAAAAGACAACCAAAGTAAAATGAAAACATTGGTTTGTTCTGCTGGAGCAAAACGAGAGTGTTAAGGTTTTGACGTAGGAGATGAGAAACGGCTATTTTTCCATTGCTGTTTTGACCATTAGAAAACAGTGGCTTGTGAATTGCGGCTCTGTGAGGTTGACTGATTAGAAGCCTGAGGAACAGAGACACTGTGACTCAGCATTAGAATATGACCTGGGCTGCTGCGCTAGCCATTGTGCTGTTGCAGCTTTTCAGTCACGTGTCACAATCAGGGATTTTTACAGCAAAAAGGGCTGATTTTTGTGCCGTCACATCACAGTGACGATTTAGTGAAGCTTTGCTTTCATATTCTCACCTGGTTTTTGCAATGTCACCAATAAAATCTTCATGTAACTATCAGACTTTCTTCTAACATCACTCACAACATGGAGAAAAATTTGCTTTTTAGCAAGTTTGCTATTCTGACACTTTTTTTTTTTTTCTGACTTGTCCAATATGACAAGCTTCCTTTTAATTATAATTGAAACCAATTACTTCTGAAAATAATACCATTAGCCATAGAAAATTATGCCCAACAAATGTATTTTAGGGTGCATGTGTAAGAATTTGTGGGGGTTCCTCATGCTATATTTGGCTTCCATCACACTTTTTTTTTTTTTTTTTTTTTTTTTTTTTTTTTTTTTTTTTCTCTCAGTCCCAGAAATTTTTGGTGCAACCACCTCCCCCTCACACTGGCTGTTTGTGCTCATATCTGGTATATTCTGGCAGTCTCCTGGCCTCTCTGTGGTCTAGACTGGAGCTAGTGTGCTGCTTTCTGAAGGAGCTCTATGAGTCACTCTTCCCAAAACCACCATCTCTGTGTGAGGGCATCAGCCTCACTGCTGCCCTGAAGACATCACTGCTCGGACTGTCACAACACAGGCTTTCACACACGTTTTCAGTCTCTTAACACGCATTCCCGCTGGCATCTCGCTGCACCAGGATGCTGTGAGGTGGCTCTGTTTTCTGTCATCAATTGTTAGCCATTCTTTGAGAAACCAGCCTGCTGACAGCCAGTGAATTGCTGATTGTGTTAGTAATGCTCCCAAAGGGAAACTATAAAAGTGCAATATTTGTGTTCAATATTACAAGTAACTTCTAAAGCCATAGGTTTGTGTGAGAATTAAATCATTCAAATCATTAATTTATATATACAGTCAAACCGAAATTTAATTCATTATTACAGTTTATTCACTATAATTAAAAAAAATGGTTATAAAATATGACAAGATCTCAGAGTTAAACTGTGTCAGAAAATTGTAATTATGTCAGATAACACTTGAGCAAAAACATGGTCAGAAGTGTCTGAATAATTTTTGGTCCCAAATTTTTCAGTTTTACTGGTAGTCCACTGTATAAAGAGTTTTTGGGTATAATATGTCACAGTTTACTTTATTTTGCTATCCTCACTTACATAAATTAACTATAGTGTCCTGCACCCACTAGTTTAAAAAAAAAAAAAAAATATATATATAATATATATATATATATATATATATATATATATATATATATATATATTATTATATATCTAGTGTCTGAATAATTTTTTGTTTGACTGTGTGTGTGTGTGTATTAGGGATGCAACGATTATAGATTTTGTTGATACGATTATAGTCTGAGGAATAATCACGGTTTCACGATTATTATGCATTCATTAATTTCACAAAACACCTAATGTATAAAATCACATAAACACTCTTTAAAGTTTATTTATTGCCGCCTTCTGCAACAGAAATTACACAGTAACCTAATAATACAGCACAAAAATAATTATTAAGACAAAAAGTCAATCTCTCCCTTTGGAATTAAAGGTGACCATAAACATCCATGTCAGTATTTCTCTTTATTGAAAATAACAAATGGAAGTAATCACAAAATTATTTAGTGTGTTCAGTTTGTGCATTATTTTTACATTTCTTTTGGACCTGAGGACTTTTTTTTTTTTTTTTTTTTATTAACATAAACTTAAACATAAATAATACTATATCAGGGATGATAAATCACAATGAAAATAAAAATAAACAAAGTCTTTGTCTCTTTGGAATTAAATATAAGCTGCAAATTAGCTATGGATTTTGCTTTTATTTTTTACCCTGCTATTGAGTTATCGTCTTTTATGAGACTAGTTTTTCCGGCTTTCCGTGTTTTCACTGTTATACAGTAGTACGAATCTCCTGAACGAGTGCAGTATCTCCATGCGAAAACACAGGTGAAGAAGAAGCAGAAAAGAGCGATCTCACAAATAAGCAGATGCATATGAAAAATAATGCAATCATCAGCATTAAACAGCATATAAATCAAAACTGTCTTGTGAGATTGCTTGGCATATAAATCCAAAATGTTTGTGAAAATTTACAAAACTGTTAAAAACGGTGGTGGGGTTCTTTGGTGAAAATAAAGCTTCACTGTTTGGTCCCTCTGCCATAGTTAATCTAGTGTGTGGAGTAGTAACCTCCGTGTCTCTGATAAGCACGACACTTTAAGCTGGAGCACCGCTATTGTAACTTTGTTTTCATTTTGTGCAAGTTGCAACAGTTCTATACAACAGAAACATTCAGTGTAGCAAAGCCTTTACATCGGTAAAATCAGTTAATCGCTGCATCTCGTGTGTGTATGTGTATGTATATGTGTGTGTGTGTGTGTGTGTGTGTGTGTGTGTGTGTGTGTATATATATATATATATATATATATATATATATATATATATATATATATATATATATATATATATATATATATATATATATATATATATATATAATTTGAATAATTTAATGTATATAAATAATATATAAATTATAAAAATGTTGATCGGAGACAAACATTTTGCTGTGACTCTGTTAGGAACTATTTTGGAGCAAAACTCATTATTGTCAGTATTGTCTAAAATGTTCGTCACTTAATATTAGCTTAAATTTAGCTGTTTTTGATTTATTAACTATTTATTTTATTAATATCAGAGTTGTCAAAAGTACCGACTTCGGTACCAATCAGTACTAAAATGTTAAAATTGTGATACTTTGAGCGCTGTTGAGTGGATTCGTAAACACCTCTGATTGGCCATTGTGTTCACATGCTCATCAGATATGTCTGTGATTGGCTTCTATGATCAACGCGCGGGAGTGTTTGAAAGAACACGGAAGAGTTTGAAAGCGGGAGCGTTTGAAAGCAGGCGTCTTATCAGCGGACTGGTCCGTGATGGTCCTGCTTTCAAACACGCCCGCGTGTATCTGTGTAAGCACTCGGTGAAGAGCGCCATTGATGACTATTTACAAAGTTTTTGAAGTGTTGATCATTGTAGCCAATCACAGACATATCCGATGAGCGCGTGAACACAGTTGCCAATCAGAGGTGTTTACGAATCCGTTCAACAGCGCTCAAAGCTTCACATTTTTAAAATTTCAGTACCGACTTGCTATCGAAGTCGGTGCTTTTGACAACTCTATATAGAGTTGATTCGTAGGACCACTGGAATAGAGCTTCACCTTCAAAAAAGGTTTTAGAAAACTTTAAGTACGCAAAATATATAGGGATATGCCTGTATATTGTGCTTTTATGAAGAGCTTGGTCCAGCTATTTATCTTTTTCAGGGAAGCGGACACTTATTTGAGGTCCCTGGTGCATTCCTGCTGAGTGCTCAGGCCGCTGGAGATGCAGTGACCACATTTATGTGAAACCTGAAGCCACTTCTGTTGTTGCTGCTGCTACATACAAAAATGGTGTAACCCTTAAAGTCAGTGCCTGTCATTGTCTTTTTATGTACAGATTCACACAAACAATTGTCATACGAAGTTTAGCCCCATCCTGCACGCCTACTGTTTCCTTTACATGACCTTGAGGTCTTCAGTCACCCAGGTCTATTTTCATTCAGCATCTCCGGCCCTGTTTCAAGTGTCTGACGTGTGCGGATGCAGTCTTTTTTAAACTACTGTCTCTGTCCAGAACAACTTGACAACTGTCCCCTGTACAACTTCACAGGCTCCTCCTCTACAGTCCCCGTAAGGTCATTTATCATTGTTGTGTCATATTTTGAAAGTAGGTTCTCCAAAAAGGTCAGAAGGTGGTTAAGTATTTTGTCACATACATGTAATTGAAAAGGCAGTAAAATGCATTTTACGCAGGGCAGGTCTGATCTGATATTTTTAGTGAGAGTTGATCTTGTCCTGGTTGGAATTATTTATGAAGATTAAGTTTTGGATCATTGTAACCTGACTTGAGGAGAGAATGTTTACAAAGGGGATGTAGCTTGTTTAATGACAAACTAATGACTTTCTTCATATTTCTCTCTGCTTCCGCCTTCTCTTCCACCTCATGCATGGATATTAAGTTCGGTGAAGGAGATGTGGCAAAGTTAATCCCATCTGCTGAGTCATGGCAGAGGTGATAGCTCCATTGTGACCTGCCATGTGCAATGAATACAAACTGTCTTTGAGAGGGAAAATTGAACCCCGTCACCTCAAAGTACACAGACGTGCAGCTTCTCCCGCAGACACCCTCACATGCACCAACACACCTTGCAGGTAGATAGCGCGTGTAGGGGGAATAGCTGACTGTGGCAGAATAGAGAGCGAACCCTTCTGGGAGCTTGGTGTCCTTGCTGTCAGGACAGTTAACTTCCTGTACCGCTCTGACCTCTCAGGCTGTATGGATTTGTGTGTGTGTGGTGCAGTGACTGTGCTGTGGAGCATTCATGAGTTTATATAATTCATGTTTATTACACCATTCATAAATTTGTTCGGTGCACAGCTTTGTCTCTACTGAATTTCATTCTCAGTCTCTGAAGCAATTTTGTTAATAAAACACATTAGTCATTTGTGCATTAGGGAACGTTTTGTTTGGCACATGTCACATTTTGGTGAAATTGTCTCCTGAGTATGTAGTTAGGCATGCTGAAACTAGTCTTGAACATGCACATTACCAGAAAATCTTATTTTTAGCTTAAAGGGTTAGTTCACCCAAAAATGAAAATTCTGTCGTTAATTACTCACCTTCATGTCGTTCTACACTTGTGAGACCTTCGTTCATCTTCAGAACACAAATTAAGATATTTTTTATAAAATCCGGTGGATCATTGAGGCCTGCATTGACAGAAAGTTAATTTACTCTTTCAGATGCCCAGACATATTTAAAACAGTTCATGTGACTACAGTATTTCAACCTTAATGTCATGAAGCGACAAGAATACTTTTTGTGCTCCAAAAAAAACAAAATAACGACTTTATTCAACAATATCTAGTGATGGGCGATTTCAAAACACTGCTTCATGAAGCTTCGAAGCTTTACGAATCTTTTGTTTCAGATCAGTGGTTCGGAGCATGAAAGTCACGTGATTTCAGTAAACGAGGCTTCATTACGTCATAAATGTTTCGAAATTTCAATGGTTCGCGTAACTTTGGCAGTTTGATTCACGCTCCAAACCACTGATTCGAAACTAAAGATTCGTAAAGCTTCAAAGTTTCATGAAGCAGTGTTTTGAAATCGCCCTTCGTTTTTTTTTTTTTTTTTTTTTTTTGGCACACAAAAAGTATTCTTTATAACATTAAGGTTGAACCACTGTAGTCATGTGAACGGTTTTAAATATGTCTTCAGTAACTTTCTGGGCATTTGAAAGTGTAAATTAACTTGCTGTCAATAGAGACCTCACTGAGCCATCAAATTTTTATCAAAAATATCTTAATTTGTGTTCTGAAGATGAACGAAGGTCGTTCCACACCTGTAAGACATGAGGGTGAGTAATTAATGACAGAATTTCATTTTTGGGTGAACTAACCCATTAAACTTCTTAAAAATCAAATAAGAGAGGGACAGAATAATTTCTTTTGGGAATTTTAAATGGGGGAAAAATGTTATATTAAATATTAAAAATATAATATTACAAATTAAAGATCCCCTGTGGTGAAAAATCAAGTTTTTAATGTTGTTTATATGTCTATGTAGTGTTTTTAATATACTTTAAGACAAACCATGTGCAAATTCATAAGTCAGCACCATTGCTGAGTATTTTATGTTTGAAACTTCAGTAAACGAAAGACAGTCTAAAACCCGCGGTTTGAAATCGTTGGTGTTTGTGACGTCACAGACTACCTTGTAACTAATCACAACAACGTGCCGGTAGCATATCATTAACTATGACTGCTCTGAAGCAGGAAAGTCTCGAGAGAAGCCAGGTTATCCCGGTATATTTTCTGTTGATATGAAAAATTGTGTAGATTTAGCAATATAGTGAGTCTTTTACGATGTTATGATGAACTATATGCCTTTTTCCACTTACGTTCTGAGTTGTTCAAAGGGTTTGTAGCGTTCAAAGTGTTATACTGATTGTTAGAAGGCAGCTGTCTGACTCTGAGATGAAGAACAGGAATGGTGTGTGTAACATTAGCAACACATTATTAGCTGTTTGATAACGTAGTCAAGCAAAAGGCTAATTATATTAATTCCTATTAATTAACAACAGAACCGTCGCAAGGGCTGTGCCAAGTGTGCGAGCGCATAGGGGCTCGCGTCAAAGTAAAGTGACAGCTGACTTGAAGTAAAGCCAATAAAGTTCATGTTTTTGTCCTTCGAAATATTTTAATACTATAAAACATAGCTAAAACAATATTGCTCTGAGCGTGTGACCGTGATTCGTGTGCATATTCAGTCAGTGTGTCCTCGCAAGCCAAGTTCTGAGAGAGCTATTCTGTCCGTTATAAATTCTGATTTTGGCCGCTTCTGGAATGGACCAAACCATAGATATTAGCCTATATGATAAGTTCAAGTAAATACGCTGGAAATCCGCGCTCATTCAAGGATGTGCATTTATTGCATGTACGGAGAAGGCGCATGCAGTATTTCATCTGAATGTTTTTTAAATCTGAAAACTCCAAAAAGCAACAAAATTGTCAAACATCCATTTAGCGCATGTTTACAGAGGAAAACGGCTGCTTGTTCTCTCGATACTGTCTGTTTTACTGAGAAATCGCTTCAGGTGATTCAGTGAGAGAGCAGTCCAAACAAATGCAAGTGGATTCAGACGTTTTGCAAAGGCGTTTTACCAATTCATAATTTAAAACACAACTTAAGCGTCAGAAAATATGAGCAGTTCAGTTGCACAGCTGTTAAACTGAATATACGAAGCGAAGCAAGCTTTTTTCTTAAATATCCACAACACAAACAACAAATTGCTCTACAGCAACAGTAGACACTCTGAGCTGGCGTGAGCGAGTGGAGGCGGGGCTAATTTGCATATTCATTGACCCGTGTATATTAAATGAGGCAAGGGTATAGAGTTACATTCAAGCTATTTTAAGGCATGAAGACTTTTTTTTTTTTTTTTTTTACTTGAATTTTTTTTTTTTTTTTTTTTTTTTTTTAATATGTCATTTTGATGATCAAAGATGAGTTTTAAGGGATAAAATAATTGACTACAGGGGGACTTTAAGATAATTATTAAATATTACATATTAGCATTTAATGGTTTAATTTATAATATTGAGGATAAATTTAATATGAGGATATTTTATTTAATAATAACAATTAATACATAATTTATATAATCCTCAGCAACTTTAGAAAAGTGAATCTTACAAAAACCGTCAAGAAATGTTTGGGTCATATTTCACAATGTAAAATAAAATATAATTGCTTAATTTTTCTTTTGTTTTTGTGGTAAAATATGAGCCAGACAATGCTTTCTCAGGTCCCTCTGTATATTGCTTATTATTTCATCACAGACAGGCAAAGTGTTGTACCCAAAAGTGTGTACTTTTGCTCCACTAGTGGCACCAAACAGAATTGTAATTGGAAATATGGTTTGCAAGGCTGCAAAAGTATCATCTTTAAGTTTAGGTTTTAGGCATAAATGTTAAAACAAAGCTCAAATGGAGTCTACATGTAAAGTGGTTCAGGCTGAATTAATACTAAGAATGTAATTCATAGCTTAGCATAATGTTTAAAGACACATCAGACATCAGTACAGTGCTTTGTGTTGACTGCTTTTGCATTGACTATCTATATTGCTTTGATCTTTAGGTGATGTGTATCCCATCAGCCAATGAGTGACTGTATTTGATCTAAGCAGGAACCTTGTGGCTTGTTTGTTATGAACCCAGTGATTTAGAAACGGAGAGGTCTGCATTTTGTCATTCCCGGTGACTCAGTGGCCTAAAATGCCTTGGTTTAAATGCTGACGGCATAAAGTTAGTCAACATTTACAGCCTGAAATCCTCCAGATCATTTCCTCGCTTGCTTATCCATTCCTGTGAGGTCATCTTTTGGCTTTGCTAACCTACTGGCTCTGATAGAGATGTAACTTCTTCCAAACTTCCTTTATGAATCTTATTTGCCACGTTTATTGTCACTTTCATTTTTACTCTTATTCCTTATTCCTCTTCCAGCCACAATGAGGATGTGCCGTTGAGACAAAAGAGGGAGTGTCGTTGCTGGCAAGACAAACGCTCCGGCGGAATGTTTAGAGTCTGTTGCCAAGCAATACGGCGGGTTTTGATTTACGATTACATCTTCCGACCGGCAGCTTGTTGCAATTAGCGATGTCGTTTGAGAGGCTGAGTGAGTGAGCGGGTGGGTGTGTGCGTACAGTATTTCTGTTTATTTGACTGAAAATGCTCCAGCATTCTCTTCACAGGATCTTCACTGATCCTTCACACCGCCGGTTGCGTTTAACATTTATCTGTTCCCTCTGTTTTTAAACTTTTCTTTTCCTTTCTATCTATTACAGATTCCATGTTTTCCTCTGAGCTGGTCACTATATAACAAGGATGGTTTTTAAGGGAATGGTGAAGATTGAAGAATGCAGATTAAATCCAGATATTTAGTTTTGTTTGAAGTGTTGCTCTGACTGGACCAAAGCGACGCGGTTGCATGAGGGGCTGGTTTTAATTCTCAGATTCAGGTCAGCAATCGGCCAGCCATTATACATGAATAAGTTTGTGTGGAGAAGATGGCTTTCTGAGATGGCTTTCTTTAAGGGTCTTCTTCAGCTTAAACTTGGGGTTCCTTTGACGAAGAGCATCTCTGACAGATCATAATGCGTTTATGGTGTTAAAGCTTTGTTCACTAGGCAACAACCCTACAGAACGGAGTCAACAGACCGTTCGGTTTGATTTGAACCTGAGATGAAACTTATTGTGTATATTATTCATTTGAAAACTTTAAATTTATTAACAATATTTGATATCTTGTATCAATACTAAATCTGATAGATACTAACAGAATTTTCATTTTTGGTTGAACGAACCCTTTAAATACAAAACTAGTTGATTTAATCGTCAATTTTTATGCATTCAGTTTCTTTTTAACGAAAGAGAACAAAATAATGTAAATGTTGGTTTGCAGATTAACAGCACGTTGTACTGAAATGTGCAAAATGATATTGTACTGTAGTAAATTGTTGGTACTGTGGTACTGCTGCACACTCCAGCAGATGATTGGTATGCTGTTGATGTGGGAATCCAGAGAAGATCCTCCCAGATGATTTTAATTCCATCATCTCCCCAAAGAACACAATGATTTGCCTCAGTCACCACATGTTAGAGAACACATGTGACTTTGCTGTATGTTCGCGTGTGTTTGTGTACGTGGATTTAGATGCTGCGGGCTGTCTGGGTGTAATAAGACACACAGGTTGTCCTCATGTGGCCTTTGTTGTTTCTTTGGCATCTTTTAGCTTGTCTCTCCCTCTGTCTCGTCTCTCAGTTTCGTCCGCACGCTCCCCTTTTGCACTCATTTCACACACACGCAAACCCTATTTCAAACATAATTAAGCTTTTGTTCAGCAAATGGAAAGAGGAAAAAATGATGACGGGCTGAGCGATGGAAGGTAGGCAAACGGAAAGGAAGAGAAGGAGGTAGGGAGGAGAACAGTCAGAGTTTTTGTGGTGAATGCCCATGTTGTTCCTATTTTAAAGCCCTATGGGCCTAATAGCTGCGCAGACCAGTGTTTTTGCCGGTCAGCCATTGTTCTGTGCACCATCAAATCAGCCTGATTTTAGTTGTTGTTGTTGTTGTTGTTTTTTCTCTAGTCTGCTTCAACTCCATTGTTCCTGACCCACTTTTAGATTTTTATTTCAGAATCAGGAGTTTGACGTAAAATTTTTTGCTCTTTCCTCTGAGCTTAAGGTGACGGTTACACCGTGAACAAGAGACATCCAAAAGAGTCAGAGCACAAACACGGACCAATTGGATATAAACTTGAGGTTAGAGTTCAGGAACAGTGAAATGAAAATTAAAATAAAACAAATTTATTGGTATAAAAAAAATATCCCTGTATGGGTTATTTTAAAATTATTTAAAGGCACAATATGTAATATTTTCGCAGTAAAATATCCAAAAACCACTAGGCCAGTGTTATACATTTTGTTCAGTTGAGTACTTGGAATATCCCAAATGTTTCCAACTATTTGTAAATCGTGAGGAAAATTGCGATTTTAACCAAGGATACAGGACGTGTCCGGAAGTCGCTTGTCAATCTGCGTTACCCTCGGTTTCCAGTTTTATTCTGTAGAAACCATGGAAACACCAAAGACGCTTTAATAGGTTACATGTTTCATTAGACAAGGGAACAACTGTTTGGATACATTTATAGACTGAAAACTAATTATTGTTATATAGCTCAACACGTTTAGTCTTATTGTTTAAATCTAGTTTTCTTGATTTTTTTTTTTTTTTTTTTTTTTTTTTTTTTTTTTTTTTTTTTCCTTCTCTTGAGAGTACCAATCCTCAGAGAAAAACACCGGAAGAAGTGGAAGTGGCGACTGCGGCATAATAAAAGTTCTGCTGCTGTCGAGCCGTGTGTCGCGTTCGTCTCTCGTTATCAATTGCTCCAGTGGGCTCTTTCAGCTCCCACAACACTCGGCCCTGCACTGCTTCATACTACAGTAACGTTAATAGTCTCACCCATGAACATGAGTCCCATCCCGATTCTTTTGCACCGGCTATGAAGACGACATCTCCCAAAAAATCCGTGCTCAAACTCGGCGTCATCAAGCTACGCCTTTTGTTTTGAATAGGCGACCTCTAGCAGGGAAAAATCCACATATTGTAGCTTTAATAGTTGCACAATTACACATTTTGCCACAGTTACAGATATATAATATGCAGTTATAAAATATGTAGTTTTATTAATGTGTTTTATTATTTTTCTACATTATGTCGTAGTTTAGTTAAATACAATTAATTGTAATTTATTGTATAAAGGAATTTGCCTTTCAAAGAAAAAGATTGTTCCAGTTGAATGAAATCCAGTTTAATAGAATGTTCTCTCTCTCTCTCTCTCTCTCTCTCTCTCTCTCTCTCTCTCTCTCTCTCTCTCTCTCTCTCTCTCTCTCTCTCTCTCTCTCTCTCTCTCTCTCTCTCTCTCTCTCTCTCTCTCTCTCTCTCTCTCTCTCTCTCATGTACTCTGACTCCATTGTTCCTGACCCATTTTTAAGCTTTTATTTTAGAAATCAGAGTTTTAGCACTAAATCAAATGTTAGGGATAATTTTAGTCTCCCTCCAGCACAATAAAATGTATTTTATTTGCATCTTTTACAGTACAGCAAATTACACCAGCTAACCGGTGTGGTATCCGTCTCCTTCTCAGATGTCTCAGCATTAGGGATTTTTTTTTTTTTTTTTTTTTTTTTCTCATTTGGAATTAGGAGCTGTACTAAGAGACCTTGGCGTCTGATTGATTGGAGCTTGGACGGGATAAAAACAGATTTGTCGGTTGAAATGGTGGACAAGTGCTCAAGAGCTCTTTTCTGCAGCTGCTCAGTTGTCCTGACTAACAATGTCTTCATTTCTTTCCCCTAGGGGTAGTGTATGGCAGTCAGGTGGTCGTCCCCCCTAAGGTGAATGCTGTATTGGGAAAGAACGTCACTCTCAGCTGCAGGGTGCAGGTGGACACGAACCTCAGCCTGACCCAGAGCTCCTGGGAGAGGAAGCTGCCCAATGGATGGGTGACTCTGGCCGTGTACAACCCCATGTTCGGTATCTCCATCCCGCCTGAATATGAGCGACGCCTGTCCTTCCGCTCGCCCTCTATGCATGACGCCACCATCGTGCTGGAAGATGTGGGTTTCGCTGACATCGGCTTGTACACCTGCAAGGTTGCCACCTTTCCGCTGGGTAACACACAGGCCTCCACCACCGTCAGCGTGCTAGGTAACAAGAGATCGCGTTTGTGTGTGTGTGTGTGTGTGTTTTTGCAGTCTGATTAGGTTAGATTATGCACTCGTACCGTGGTGTATTAATTCTAATGTGCCGTGACGAACCTTTTGCATGTGTGCGGTCGACAAACAAAGAAAGGCGTGCAAGTGGATGCGCATCACAGCTGCTGATTTGTGTAAGTGGGCAAGTATGCAGTGTGTGTGCGAAAGTGTGGAAAAACATTAAGAGCAACTCCAGGGCAGGAATGAAAGCTGTGTTTTGGGAGACCGTCCAGCTCTTTCAGAGAACATGGTGATGTTTAACTCTCTTCCTCCACCAAACCCCCAAAGCCATCTGCTCTACTAAACACAGATACAACTGAATGAAGCAGTGTGCTTTTGTTATCTGGGTGTACAAGAGACGACAAGAGAAAACTTACAAGCACAGTGCTTTATGTTAGGTATATCAATTATGTATTGCATTATGGAGGCATGAGGAGAGTCACTGTTTTCTCTGTGAGCTGAAGATAAAGGTTACACAGTGAACATCATCAGCCCCTTCAGGAATAGACTTCAGCAACAATGAAACAAAAATAAAACGCATAATTTTTTTTTTTTTTAACAGAAACCCATTGAAGAAAGACCCATCAAGGTATCCTGAAAAATGTATTTCCACATAAATGTAAGGCAGCAAAACATTCAACATTGATGATAATAAAAATAGCAATCATAAATGTTTCTTGAGCAGCAATTAATCATATTAGAATGATTTCTGATGGATCATTTGACTGAAGACTGGAATAATGATGCTGAAAATTCAGCTTTGTCATCACAGGAATAAATTACATTTTTTAATCGATTAAAACAGAAAACAATTATTTTAAATTGTAATAATAATTCACAATATTACTGTTTTTACTGTATTTTTGAATAAATAAATTCAGCCGTGGTGAGCATAAGACTTCTTTCATAAACATTACAAATTTGTATTGTTTCAAAACTTTACTTTTATTTATTTATTTATAATTATTTATTTTTATTTATCAAAAGTTTTGAAACAGTACAAATTTTTAGATCGAAAGAAAGAAAGACCAAATAGTACTCTTATTCTTTGAATGTCGCTCGACCAATCAAATTCAAGGAGAAGAACTAACTGCTGTATAAAACTGTTATTGCTGTGAACCGTTATTTTAGTGAAAATGAAGGGGCTGGAGTAGCCCAACAGAAACAGGGCACCCTTAAGATGAAGCAATCTAGTACTGACGTATGCCACACACATCCAGTGTAGACGTAGTGTTAGAGTAATAAATGTCAAGCAGACTGACAAGTTGAGTGAAGGTTCGTAAAGCACAGAAAAAGATAAATTGAAAAAGATGATGTCATAGATAAAATGAACAGTGCAATTGGAGGAAAATCAGAACGTAAATGAGAGCAGAGACGAACGGGGACTGAGTGCTTTAATAAAAGGAGAGATGGGGGGGGGGGTGCAGGAGGATGGAAAGTGGTGAAGTGAGAGAGTAGGAACGGGAACACGTGCCGGAGCTATAATTAGATCAGGAGGAATTTTGTGTGTGTGTGTGTATGTGTGTGTGCACGCTGAGACAGGAGTGTATGAGTGTGGGAAAGATGCCTGCTGCTTTTGGGATCCACTGCACTTTAGGGTCAGGGATGTCATTACGAGGTCCTGTTGAATTCGTTGTTTAAAGTGACATGAGATTTGCCGCACACAGTCACAAGCACTTATGACGTGTCACTCACCACCACACACCAGTGAATCGTTGAAGGTGCGACGACCACAGCTGCTACTGTTGTCTCTGAAGGTCAGCTGCCAATGTTAATACTTCACAAGATGAGAAGAGAAAGAAACTCATGGCAGAGGAAGAGAGAGGGAGAAACAAAGGCTAGTCAATGAGTATTGATGCATTCGGTACACATCCCTTGACTTCTGCAAAATAATATTTATCAAATAGGGCAGAGTATCGACAACTACCTCATAATATGATGCATACTGTGATGCTAAATGATGGTATAAGTCCAAACTAACTTTTTCATTACTTTTGAGGGGGGGGGAAGCTGTTCCCTGGTGAAAAGAAATTAATACTTTTATTCAGCAGTGTTACATTAAATTGATCAAAAGTGACCGTAAAGGCCTTTACAGTATTACAAAACATTTATATTTCAAATAAATGCTGTTCTTTTGAGCTTTCTATTTAAAGAATCCTAAAAAAAATGTATCACGGTTTCCACAAAAAATATTTATCAACACAATGGTTTTCAACATTGATAATAAGAAAAAATGTTTCTTGAGCACCAAATCGGCATCATGTGACACTGAAGACTGGAGTATTGATGCTGAAAATTCAGCTGTGTCAAGGAATAAATTACATTTTAAGATATACTAAAATAGAACCGTTATTTTAATTTGTAATATAATTTCACAGTATTACTGTAGTTTTGACTAAACAAATTCACCTTTGGTGAGCATAAGAAACTTCTTTAAGAATCTTACTGACCCCAAACTTTTAAACAGCAGTGTGTCAATATGATTTGTATTAGCACAGCCCTTCTTGACTTAGTGGGCCTGCTTTGTCACAGAGCCCAGGACAACGTTCCATTCGTCTCCCACCGTTGATGACACTGAGTGGAGGAACGGAAGGGGAGAGCGGCCCACACATGTTAAGTTTCTGTCAGCCGCTGCAGAGGCAAAGCTCAGTTTTCCAGCCCTGAACACTGCTGGATTCATAATGGCTCGCACACACCCGAGCCCCGCCCCTTCTGCCATGTAAACTGGATAAGCCATTAAAACAAATAATTTCATCTTCTCTGGAAAAGCACTTAGTGCTCTCTGATGAGAAACCGAGGCTGCCCTCAGCCGGTAGTTACCATAGAGGATTTTTTTTTTTTTTTTTTTCAGTCCGATAAGTCTTTTATTTCTTCTCAAAGAAAATCAAATTATTCTCTGTCATGCTTATCAGTTTATGAATTTATTGGCTGTGGTACCAGAGCGATTCTTGATGCTGAGGGAATTAGACTTTATTTAACTTTGTACTCTTGTCTGAATGGATTTCTTTTTAGCTCAGTTCATTATTTTGATACATCTTTCAAGTAATCGCGTGAGCATGTCTCCTCACATTAAAGCGCACAATTAAACACAAGCAGTGTGGTACATTTAACTCCAATATGTCTCTGTCTGTCTTAGTGGAGCCGAAGGTGTATGTCTCGGCCGGATCTTCTGCTCTGATCGACGGTGGCAATGAAACCACGGTGGCCACCTGCATCGCTGAGAGGGCGCGGCCCCCTGCTGAAGTCTCCTGGGAGACGAATCTGTACGGCACGTCTGAGGCCCACATGCAGGACGATGCCAACGGCACCACTACGACCCAAGTGCACTACACCTGGCAGCCCTCCCGTCACTCCCAAGGACACACGCTAACATGTGTCGTGAAACATCCCGCTCTGCAGAGTGACTTTAGGATACCCTATATTGTCAACGTACAGTGTGAGTATTCGATAAACCATTTATTTAGAGTGTGACGTGATTCTAATTTACTTTTTTTATTCTAATTTTTTGATTCTAATAATTATTTGATTCTAATTTAACTATATATTTAATTATGATTCTAATTTAATTTTTATTGATTTGAGCAAATTTACCAGACATAAATATTCCTTACTGGCAGCTTCGTTTTTTTATTATTATTTATTTCTTTTAAATAGAATAGAATAGAATAGAATATTTTCTATTAGAGAACATTATTATATTACTGTCACTATTTTAAAAGAACCTCATGGAAAAGTTTTTTTTTTTTTTTTAATTTATGCTTTAAATGTTTTGATTTATATTTTGTTGTAGTTTCTGTAATTTAACTGAAATTTATCATTTTTTTTTAATACTTTTGCAATTTTTTAAAAGTGATTTTACACAATAAATGCAATTTAAAGATAACTACTTCATTTGGTATCCCCACAGCAGTTTTTTTTTGTGTGTGTGTGTGTTAATTTATAATATTTGTTAAATAAATAGCAGTTAACTGCATATTTTGGTCATTTTTGGTAAATATTATAGATGAACCTTTTTCATATTTCATGTGTAAGCATTAATTGAGAAAGATTCTGTTTTAAAGAAAGTGTATATCCAAATTAAATGGAAACTGGCTGATTCACAAATGATATTGAGAAATTGTGAATCAGAGTGAGGTGAAATCTGGACATCTGTATGGACACTCTGCCTTAGAGCATGTCTTTTTTTCATTTGCCAACATCACTTGCATCAGGTTAAAAAACCTGTTTAACCTGTGAAACCATATATCCTTAAACTTATTTACTCCCAAAGCCAAATTTTACACTTATACTCGTTCCTGTGTACGCGCAAGCCTTTACCTAGCACAACAAACCCAAAGTAGCTTCTCCATGAAGACTTCACAGTAACTGATGTTTTTTTTCTATACCAAGTCAAAGCAGTCAGATTTATGTCCAGAGTCCACATCTGTTTTCCATATCACCCCAATGCGGTAACTATCCACATGACATGTCCTGATGCTGTCTTGTGCGTGATGGAGCTAAAAGCCCTTTCACTAGGACACAGTCCTTAAGGTTTCATGGACTTATAATGAATAAGGGGTATTGATGCTTCAGACAAAAGATTTATCAGTGTCATTTAACGATTTCTGCACACAGACCTCCAAGCACCATTGAGCAGTGAAGGAGGCGTGTAAGTGTGTATCTGCAGTGGTAGCGAGTGCGTAAGCACAGATGTCTCTTAAATGAAATATAGATGTAGCGGTGAGGGGCAGTTACAGGAAGCAGCCGGTGAAGGGAGTATGGGAAGGGAGAGGTCACATCAGTCATGGGACGACGCTCCAGCGCTCAAAGGGGGCTATAGTCACGAAAGCTCCTTTCATTCATTTTCCATTAATCTTTTTCTTCTCATTTGGTCTACATGACATCTTAATTCAGCACGCTCACTTAAAGAACTTTAAAGAGCTTTTCTAAAGGCACAAATCAATACAGTGTCCATTGTCTTTGTAAGTGGTCTTGTACATTTCTGGTCAGTCCTAATGGTAAATTATGTTGCTTTACTGTGTGTGTGTATGTATGTATGTGTGTATGTGTGTATATATGTGTATATATATATATATATATATATATATATATATATATATATATATATATATATATATGTGTATATATATATATATATATATATATATATATATATATATATATATATATATATATATATATATATATGTATATATATATATATATATATATATATATATATATATATATATATATATACATATATACATATACATATACTGTATAAGTGTGTGTGTATGTGTGTGTGTGGGAGATAAATTTGTTACTTTTTTTTTTTATCCAAATCATATGCTTTCTAGCATGAGGATGCCCTGCCCCCAATGGTGCCCCCTAACACCTACAGTAGCAGGTAGCAAATCATGATTTATGGCTGTGATGTAATTAAAGCCTACTGGGTATTTAAAAACAAAAAGGGACCTTTTGATATGTTCTGCCAAATCTTCCTGTTTCAATGGGAGATGCGTTGACACAGGACCAGAGAACTGGACTCGTTATGTCAATTCATAGGGCCTTTAACAAGGGATAGCCTTACCTTACCTTTCTTGCACTACTCTGAATGATCCCTTTGTGCTTTGTGTGTGTGTGCAGTTGCTCCAGACATCCTGGTGCTGGGCTATGACGGCGACTGGTATGTGGGCAGGGAGAATGTACAACTGAAGTGTCGAGCCAAGGCCAACCCGCCTGCCCAGCACTTCAGATGGATCAGGTGTGTAAGCACTACACTCACAATAGCCACAGAGCACCATGTCTGGAATGGGTTCAAGAGTGTTAATGCCTGTTTCCTGAACTCATCTCAATCAGCAGATGATCTCTATGATTCACATCACTAATAGTTGCTTTCAAACTGTCAGATTTCAATGCAAATGAACCAGTTTCTTAAGTGGATGCCCAAACATTGTACACATTCAAAGTAAATCAGTTCTCTGCCGCAAATCCATTAATGTCAGTTTTGTTTGCTCAATTGAAAGATTGAAAGTCAATCATGTGAGCCTAAACATTAATTAATTGTGATTTTAATCCATCTCAAGCAGTCATACATGTTAAAATTTTGGACACACCAACTCATTCCTTGTCGAAAATATCTGTAATGAAGTCATTTAAAGGGGAACTATTATGCCCCTTTTTTATAAGATGTAATAAATCTCAGGTGTCCCCAGAATGTGTCTCTGAAGTTTCAGCTCAAAATACCTCTCAGATCATTTGTTATACCTTGTTATAAATGCTCATCTTTGCTCATTTTTTTTGTACATGTATCTTTAAATGCAAAAGAGCTGCTGCTCCCCGAACCCTATCCAGAATAATGCTGTGCCTTTACAGCTCGTGCTTTGGATACTCTGCCAAAAACATCAAAAACAAAACATCTGTTTGGTTTTAATTATCATCTTTATCGTGGTCACACACGCATGACATTGCAGTTTTTCATCATCATGAAAGTTTATTATTTGCATGCGTTTTAAAGTCATATCAGTTTAAACTTCTAATATGCGAGTATTAAACCAAGTTCTCTTTCACGTCTTATTGTGCTTAAACTGTCAAATACAAAAAAAGGTTATGTCAAAAACACACAAAGTTCACATAAACACAGTCAGTTATGTCTGTAAACGTAAACTGCGGGGAAAGAAATCGCATATGTATATTAGATCTTTGTATTAAAGTAACAGCAGCGTAATATACAGTATCTACTGCTGTATATGCTGTTAATATGAATCAAACAAAAGAAAACAGAAAATCTCTCACTGCCCTTGTTTGAAAAACTTTTTAGTATCTTTAATAAGAATACATCACTTGAATGCTGCTGTTAAATGCTCTGGCAAGGAGATCAACATGGCGGACTGTGTTCAGCTCACATTCCATAGCCAGTCGTGGACGGGGCCTGTTCCAATGTGATGTCACACTACATGACTTATTTACATTCCTACATGACTTATTTTGAGACACTGTTTCAGATTTATGAGGAAAACAACAAATGGATTGGACAGATTTTTACCACAATAGGGTGGTTGTGTACACTGCAGACATAAATATGTTCAAAAAGAATATAACATTTTGCACAATAGGTCCCCTTTAAATCTGGGAATTGACATATGGGAATTATAATTATGATGATTTTAACAAATCATCTTTTGTATGTTGACTTCCTCAACTATGCATCTTGAAGGAGTTCCCATTTATGCTGGGTACTTGTTGACTGTGTTTGCTTATCTTGTCTGACTCATTCATTTCACAAAAAGCTTAAATTAGACTTAAAGATCTAGCTATTTGGAAGCAATTTTATGTGTTTTGTATGTTTTAGGTTGGATGGCGAGATGCCAGATGGAGCAGAGGTGGTGAATAACTCTTTGGTGTTTATGCGGCCCCTGCAGAAGAACGACTCTGGCGTTTACAGGTGTGAGGTGGCAAACGACATTGGACTGCGCAGTCGAGACATTAGAATACGCATTCAGGGTGAGTGAGAGACTTAAAATGTGACACCCATCTTACCAATGTTTGCCAGTGTATTTCCCATGTGAAGCTGAAGAAACAATGGTAAAATATAACAACACAAATTAACCAATTAAATTTATTGAAATGTTGGCATAAATCCAAAACAAATGCCATTTCTAGTCTCCTTAAAGGGGTCATGAACTGTGTTGTTTTATTGTTTTATGATGTTTCCTGGGGTGCACTTATAATGTTAGTATGCTTTTTACTTAAAAAAAATTTATAAATAAAAAGCATTTTTCCAACACTGATTTTTCCTACCCTTTCCTACCCTGAGCCCTCTTATTTGAACGCTCTGTTTTAAGGGGCGTGTCTGCTGTGAGACTACAGTGTAAACGCCCACTGCTGTGATTGGCTAACATCTTTGCATATGAAATAGCTAAGTATTACACTCTCAAGAACTTTTAGCACATTTTTACTATTACAGCTCTCAAGGTTAACTAATCGTGAAAAGTGTTGATTACATTACATTTAGATCTGTGCTATTAGATTTAGATTGTGCAGTGATGAGCATTGTAGCCGATCACAGACATGTTGTTGAGCACATGAAAGCAGTGATCTCGTCATCGCAACTCAATTTCTGAACACGAATGTTTCCATCATAACTAAGTGCAAACGTGATGTAACTAAGAGATTTGTTGAATAAAATGGGAGTTTTGGCACAAGCCCATAACTCAGTCACTGATAAACTCACGCTGTTTGATTGACAGCTCCAGTGATTGTAAAGGGAGCATTCTTTGATAGCTTTCTATATATAATTAAATCACCATTTAAATAACAGATTTTCATCTACTAAGAGTAACAATGTGAAGTTGACTGTTTAGTCACTGGTTTGATTTACTGACACATAGACAAGGAACATCTGACTGTACATGAGTCATTACATATCAGATCAGGCATTAGAATTAACACAGTTACTTACATGTTGTTACATGAGTCCATATCGTAAAAGTCTGAGCGAAAGCCTGCACCAAAATGTGATTGATTTACCAAAGAATACACAGTGAAATCGCGATAACAAATAAATAAAGCTCAACTGAGACATTCACATTGTTGAAAATAAATAACCATATTCCTAGCATTAGGATCCTTTGAAAGGTAATGTCATTTTTAGTCCTGTATTGCTCTTCTATCCTGAGTCTCCTCCTCATCTCACTAACACGCCAGTGGGCAGGGTTAACGTTGCAATGATGAAGTAGGCGTTGATTTCTTCTGCGGAGGCTGCATTTCACCTATAGGCACATTCCAGGACGAGTTGTTCGCTGGGCCTGGTGTCTATAAAAGCTTTTATTGAACTAACAGGGAAGTTTTCAGTTCTGAAACTTGCAGGATATTCTTATAGTACGATGACCTCTTATATATCAAAAGCTCTAGCAAAAGTTAATTTCTCAATTCATGCCCCCTTTAAAGGAAAGGTTCACCTGAAGATGTTAATTCTATCATTATTTCCTCATTTCAGACCTGTCTTGTTTTGATTTTCTTTATACAAACAGCACAAGGCTGAGTAAATTTAATTTTTGGATGAACTGTTTCTTCAAGCCCCACAGATGTTTCCTAATGTTTTCTTCTCTTGAATCCACCTATCTCACATCACTCAGAGTTGCAAAGATCCAGATTATGAGCACACAAGCTCCAGAGCATGAGGCTTTTGCCTGAAAGGCATTGGCCCTTTATTAAGTTCAGCTTTGGCTCTTTAAAAAAAAAAAACCTTTTGATTGGTTTTTGAGTTTCATGAGTCATTATCTGCTGTCACACTCCATGGTGTTTATCTCCCATCATTTTTGTGTGAACATTAAACATTGAATCCAGCTGTTTAATTAGTTTTTGTGATAGAGATGCAGAGTACCCACCCCCCCACCTCCCACCCCCTGCTCTTTCTCCCTCCCTCGTGAACACTTATGTCTCTGAGACTGTCACGCAGTTATACAAGGGGAGAATAGAGCGGAAGCAACCTTGACTGAGAGATGTCCTAGATTCATGAAACATTCACCAGCTCTTTTCAACCACCATTAATTATGCATTTTCTTTTCTTTATTTATTTATTTATTTATTTTACTTTTTTTATGCTCTCCCCTTGAGAAAGATTCAACATCTGCGTGCATGAAGCTATGTGTTTCTGTGTGTTGTTTGCGAGTGGTTATTTAGTTGTCTGCCTATATCTTCTAAGAGTCCCTTTGCGTCAGTTGAGTCGTGATGTTCCTACTAGAATGCCTACTGCTACTGTTTGCGTATTGACTGGGTGACTGTGGGTGTAAAGTGTGTGTGTCTGCTGTTAGTCACTGATCTTTGTGCATGAGTATGGGTGGGCAGAACCTGCATGTTAAACACCCTGCCACTACCTGTGTGGTCACCCCCCAAATAAACACCCACACACTCCCTCCAAACGGACAAATTACATTTAGGTTTGAATGATCTGTGCAGTGTACGGACAGGCATGGGTTACCACATACTGTACATAATTTGTGATAAATCTGGATTTTATCGATTCACAGAGAAGAGAAGCATGAAAGAGGGAGCGATTTCTGACCTTTCTGTGACTTGTCCTTTCTTTATGTCCTGTTCTCTTCCCTTCTGGACATTGATGTGCTGAGGCGAGAAGCTCTACTGTTTATTGATTTGAAACAAATTATTCGTTAACTCGCTGGGCAAAACTGAATAAATTAAAATAAATTGACATTATCCATGTCCTTGTGTTTTAAGGGGATAGTTCACACAAAAATTAAATTTGTCAATATTTACTCATCGTCATGTTGCTGCATACTTGTATGACCATTCATTGACAATTCAATGACAATCATTCAGACCTAGTTCATTCAAAAAACAAACCAAAAAAAACATCTCAAAAAAGCAATTTGAAAACTAATATAGTCCTTGAGTTTAACTCACTGTCTCTTGAGTGGTCTCTATGAACTGGAAAAGAGCTGTGTGAATTTTCTTCAAAAATTCTCTTTTTCTATTGCACTCAAATAACCACATATGGGTTTGGAACAAGGGTGAGTAAATAATGACAACCAGGGTGCACCAGGCCCTGTGTCTTCTAATTTGCACTGGCTCTGTCCTTTGTTAGGGGAGGCCTTGGCGACAGCTTTGATTTTTGGGTGGACTATCCCTGTGGTTTAATATATGCAACAAATGTTTGCGCTGGGAATACTGTGGGAGTGCGAGGATATTTCTGAATTTTTTGTATCAAAAATGTTTCCAAAAGAATGAATGGGACATTTCAGTCCCAAACTATATAGCTGCTCTTTCCTACATATACATTCACCAGACCCACAGATGCATCCAAATTACCTTTGACCTTGCGGGAACAATACAGTCCAGGAATGCTTTATGTATGCTACGTTTATTATTCATTCCAATGAGGATAAGCAAATTATTCCCCACTTTAGCTGGAGCATTTGAACCGCGTAACCCTGAAGAGCTTGCAGCCCTGACTCCTGCGCCTTGCACGTTCTGCACTCAATGCATTCACACACTTCACAGCCAGCCAAATAGCTCTCATTGCGTCGGGAACAGGACACTCCGTAATGGGATAGTTTGACTTTCAGCTCTCAGCCTCAGAGAACGCTGCTTGCATAGTACAGATGCATGCCCCAGAATGCGATGAAACGCTACACGCTGCTCCCTAATACAATCAAGCGATCAATGCATGGTAATGGCGTTAACCCAATCTCCTATCCTTGCACCAGTCAAGTCATGTTAGCAGTTAGGCGTAGCAGCCGCCCAATCCTTGGGCATTCTCGATGTCTGTTCCTTCCCCTCCCCCAGTAGCACGTACCCTTTCCCTGACCCTTCCTTCCATTTTGTTTTTTCTCATCACTCAGCTATGTGGTCATCCATACTCCCTCTCTCAGCTAACACAAATTTTGCTCATTAGGTTTCATTGTTGCAGATGACTGTACTTCGTTGTTAGCTGGAGATGTTAGTATGTAGCTCCCCATGAATCCCTTATCATGAAGATCTCAACACTTCTTTCTCTTCCATGTTTGTTTGTTTTTTTAGTCGTCTTTGCTCTGGACAACAGTTTCAGGTTTTAAAGCTGTTGGGAGGATTGCTATCGCTTCCTTTCAATAATAAGATCCGCCAAAACCTGGAACTGTCACGTCCATGGCAACAAGAGAGTCCTGTTGGTCATGCTAGATGTTACGATATTACAATCTTGGAAGCAGATTCATATGACTGTTAATGATATACTGATGTAGTTGGCATTGACATTATCTACTTTTCTTTGTCTGTCCATCCCTTCCTCCTACCCCCCTCCTTCTTGCCTTTCCTTCCTTCCCTTCATTAGATCCTCCCTCAACCACCACCATGCCCCCCACCACCCCTGTGCGCCTCCTAACCGCCGACATCTCTGCCACCGCACCTGGCAATAAACAGCGAGCCCTCATCACCTCTCCGACCCTGGCGCCTCTGCCGGAGGGAAGCCTAGGCACAATTGTGGGTGGGGCAGTGGGCGGAGCCCTCTTCCTGCTGTTGCTGCTCATTCTAGCCGGAGTTTATTACCAGCGTCAACGGCGGACATTCCGCGGCGACTACTACACGAAGCAGTATCACGGCCCCTCGGACATGCAGAAGGCTCCCCAGCCCCATGAGTTGCAGCAAGTCTACAGCAAAGGAAGCCCTGACACCAAGCTCAAATCCAACCAGGATAACGGCTCCATCTACCCGGATAAGGATCGAGAAGAGTGGGGTGATTTCGACCGAGAGCGATCACCCAACGGTCGCAGCAGAGCTCTGAGGGAAGCAGGCGGTCAACTCAACCACCATAACCATCACAACCATGAGCACAGCTACCACAACAACCATCACCCCGGCCATCCGCAGACCTTTAGTCCAGCCCATCACATCCAGAGGAGCTCGCTGCAGCCAGAGCCCCGCAGGTACGCCGCTCCGCAAGTCATGAGCAACGGCTCGCCCTACATGCCAGAGAACTGCTACGACAATGACTACGTGTCGCACACTGATGGCTCAATGATCTCCCGGAGGGAGTGGTATGTCTGAGAAGGAAGAGCAGGAAGAGACTGCATAGACACTTGAAATGCTTCAGACTGCAAAACGAGACAAGGATGAACAGAGTTATGTAAAGAAAATTAGTAGGAAATGCACCTTTTTTAGAAGTTCAATTTGTTTTGTACATTAGCCTAATCATTAGATAGCTGGTTTAAAGGATGTTTTGGGACCAAGAGGGTATAATTCTTGTCTTTGTTTAAGACGGTCAGGCAACAAGACATCTGCTTTACGTTTCAACAATAAGCCAGTTCAAGGTTGATTTCAGGGGTGATTTAAGTTGGGTTGTCTTGCCAAATCAATAGCCAGTCTCCTTTTCTTTGCACAGTAAGGTGTACTGTGTGATTTATTTAAAAGAAAGTCATTACAAAAAAAAAGCCGTTCAAACAAATGCAATTTGTATTCCGATAAACTGTCGATAAGTGTTTCAGATCAGCGCCAATGTGAGCGATGAGTTTCGATGAGTCACGTCAACTTTCAATGCTGTCACTCTGATGGAGGCAGAAATTAGCTCCTGTCAACAGCCTGGAGGTTTCCATGGCAACATTTATTTCCTCTCTACTGGCATTCAGAGTTGGAGTGCTGTAGGGAGGAGCTAGACAGGGAGGACCGTAATGGATTTGATAAAGCCCAATGGGAGAAAGCCAGACAGGATGATTGCTGAAATGGGGTGCTGTAATTGTATCAATTCAGCTTCTATTTGCATACCACAGCATCACTATTAGCTCTGGATTTCTTTTGTTTGTGCCATCAGAAATGTTTGCCGCTGTGTGAGTCTGTCTGCAAAAGGAGATAGTTGGACAGTGTCTTGTACATTGAAACCTACTGCCATTGTTCAACATGAAAGCTCGTCCAATATTAATGTAGCTGTCTGGCTTGTCTTCGTCAGACCATCACTGCCCAGTGTTAACAACCTCCGACTGCATTCAGCGTCTGTGCATTACGTCACAAATCAAGTCCTGTGCCTGTCTGTTGTGTGATTTGTGTGTATGTGTCTGTAATATGTAAATCCAGTCAGCTAGTGTTAACCGACAGTGTTTTGATGAATCAACTCATTGTGTGTGCAGTAGTGTTCAGATTTCTGGCCTCAGATCTCACACATTCATGCACATAATTTAATGCAGAAGACGATAGCCTAACACACGTGATTGGTCATTCATTTTTAGTGTTGGCTGGATCTTGATAAGCTAGCAAATGCATATGAGTTGGGTTTTGAGATATTGGAGATAAAATTGTAGTGCCTTAAACTGAAGACGTGCCCTGTAAGCATTATAATGTGCATGCAGAAGTTACGAACGAGTGAGTTTCATTTTCAGAAGAAGTATGTGAGTAGTTTTGAAGCGTGTAATGGTCAGGATGGGTCCTGAGAACATCATTTTGTACTGTCCTTTGTTTTGTGTGCCATTTGTATGATTTGCTTTTTGCAGATTTTCAGACAATAACTAATTGTTTTGCTCGCATTAAATGACATGTGACACTTGAGTTACAGTGCACATCAAAGAGTTATGATAAAGTAAATCAAAATATCTATGTGTACAGGTTTGGGCAATGCAGAGGGGAAGAATTCAGTGTAAACAAGGTTGTTATGTGTATATATACTGGCAGTTGGGAGAACCTTGTTTTGTTTGTTTGAATTTAACGTTCTTATAGGAAGCCTGAGATTCGACGGTGGAACGCACTAGAAAACCCACCATTACACCGATTGTGATGAGAGGATCACATGTACATTTCTCCAGTACATCTTTTTCACTTTTTTTTGGTTTACAAAAGATCTACTGTACAAAAAATAATAATACAGTAATAATAAAAAAAAATAGCAAAGAAGAAATGTATTTGCAATGTATAGATAATACTGAGCATTATTTTGTAAAATCAACCTTTGGGATACATTTGTTTTGAAATAAAGCACCTTTTTTTTTCTGTGACATGTTTCTTTGTTTTATAAGTTGGCCTCAGATCCATTTCATGTTGGTTGGAGGGGTGACTGTTGAGGTCTTGGGCGTGACTGGTTGCTTCAGCTGCAGAAATGTTCCCTGTGGGGGTCTCCTCTACTCTCCTGGAGGCCCCCAGGGATGTATTCCTCACGCCCTCTTTTCCTTTGCTGTGGTTAACCTACTTCATCTCTGAATATCTCCTCTTGCTCTGAGCCTCATGCATATTTTGTGGGAAAGCCTGTGGCTAAAAGCTTCCTGTGGATGGGGGCTGAACTTCCTCTCAGACTTACCAAGGATAGCCTTAAAGTGTGGGGGGATTATGGACTTGTTGATTCTTGTGTTTGCACTGCTGTTCTGTCGATCTGTGTGAGAGGAGATGGGGAACTGGTAGACGAAGGGAAGATCAAGCACAGCAGTGGGGATAAATGGTGTTTGAGTGGTTTTTGTTTTATAGCCGAGTCTATCATCCTGTCCAATCAGCTGGTGGTGGAACAAGCTAGTAATTAGTTGTCAAAAGTTCCACGATGAGTCAATGTCCGAAGTCAGCACGTACAATGTGCCTCTTTAATCCAAGATCAGGGCTAAAATGGGTAGAGTAAAGTAGTGGTTCTCAAACTTTTTCATGCCTTAGACCACCCTGCACCCCAAATCTGGGGCAAACAGATTTGTGGTGTCAAAGTAATTACCTGTTGTTTTAAGTGTGTACAAATTATCCTTGATTTATAACTTTTATAAGGTGTGGTAGAAATGGTAGAATTTTCTAGGTGGTAGAATATAACCTGATATAAAATCAATGGAAGTCTATGCAATGTCCTCACTAATGAATTAAGTGCCTGCGTGCGTTTTTGTGACACGTCAGGACACAAATGTGTATAATGACATGGGTATGACATAGGTATTACAAGGAGAGGGTGACTTATGAGAACATTACCCCATGTCCCCATTTTTCAAAAGGCTTATAAATCATACAGAATTAGTTTTTGTGAGAAAGTAAAAATGTGCACAGTTTCCTGGGATGGGTAGGTTTAGGGGTAGGGTTGGTGTAGGGCGATAGAAAATACGGTTTGTACAGTATAAAAACCATTACGCCTATGGAATGTCCCCAAAATTCACAAAAACAAAAGTGTGTTTGTGTGTTGAACTTTCTGCTTATCAAAGAATACTGAAAAATATTTCAGGATTTCCAAAAAATATTTAGCAGCACAGCTGTTTCCAACATTATTGATGATAATAGTAAATGTTTCTTGAGCACAAAATCGGCAAATTAGAATCATTTCTGAAGGATCATGTGACACTGAAAACTGTAATGAGAAATGATGCTGAAAATTAAGCTTTGCCATCACAGGAATAAATTACATTTTAAATTGTTTTAAGATTATCTTAAGAGAGAGTGGTTGTTTTGTATTGTAATAATATTTCACAATATTTCTGTTTTACTGTATTTTTGATCAAATAAATGCAGCTTTGCTGATCATAAGAGAGTTCCTTCAAAAACATTAATAAATCTTACTGACCCCAAACTTTTGAACGGTAGAGTACAGTGTTAAAGGCACAATATGTATGATTTTAGGATTAAAATATCCAAAAACCACTTGTGTACTTACATTATCCTAAATGTTTCCAAGAATGTTTAAATCCAGAGAAATAAGCTTTTTTAACCAGGACACGAACCTTGTCCGTGCGTCGCCTATCAGTGACATCATACCCACATTACCCTCGATTTCCGGTTTTATTTTGTAGAAACTATGGAAACACCAAAGACGCTTATATTATGTTTTATTAGACAGGTGATCAACTGTTTGGATGGATACATTCATCATCAGAAAACTATATATATTATTGTATAGCTCAACACAATAAGTCTTATTATTTAAATCTTGTTTTCTTGATTTACCGCGAGTACCATGTTTTACCATGACAAATATCGATCTAGAATATTGCAGTGTGCGACAAGTGCCTCACAGCAGCCGCCGAGCAAACACAGAGTAGCACTATAACAACTTTCAACACACAAATGTTTCTAATATGATAAAACAGTGCTGCTTTACCCCACGTTTGAATGACCGGAAGAAGCGGAAGCGGTGACTGCGGCATAATAAAAGTTCAGCTGCTCTCGAGGCGTGTCGCGCTTGTCTCTCATTAGCAATCGCTCCAGCGGCTGCTCGCACAGCACCCGGCCCTGCTCTGCTTCATACTACAGTAACATTAATAATCTCATCCATGAACATGATTTCTGAGTCCCATCCCGATTCTTTTCCACCAGCTGTAGACGTGAAGACATCACCTCCCATGATTCCACGAAATCAAGGCATCATCAAGCTACGCCTTTGTTTTGCATAAGCGACCTCTAGTGGTGAAAATGTACATATTGTGACTTTAAAATCATTTAATTCAGTGATTAGTTCAAAGTTTGTGCAATTTTTATCTGCCAGTCAACTACCACTCTGCATCATTCACAGGCCATCAGGACTAAAGTAAGCACTAAAGTCTGCTCTTCTGAACAATGCCCTTAATTGTTTACCTTAGTGATGGAAAATGACACAAACATACTCTTTATTCCTCAGGGAATTAACAGAATAGAGACACTTTCATTCCCTCAGGTATTTTAAGTCCAGGTTACTGTACAATTCCTTGGAAAGTGAGGTAGCCCACTGAAAATAACAATGTCATTCATTATACGAGCATTCACCTTATTACGGGTGAGGAGGTCACGGTCTCTCACTGCACTGTTTGAATAGATTCTCTAAGGAGCAGTATTACCACCACATCCCCCCCTCCCTGCTCCATGAGTGCTGCTGATTGGTTCAATTAGACCGGTAGAATGGTTTTGTTTGCCACAGCCCCCTTCCAGGCCATTGACACCGTCCCCATGGCAACAGACTCTTCCCGGGCTCATGACAGAGAGCTTGTTCTCTTCAGGGATACCTGTGCCTCCCGTCTCGCTCTCCATCATGGAGAAAAAAGAGGGGTTAGAGAGTGGATAAAAGAGGGCAATTCTGTGGAAAAAATAGCGAGAGATTTTGAGAAATGGGGGGAGCTTGAGACCGGAAGAAGGGAGGAGCCAAAGATGGACCAAGGTTAAAAAGGAGAACTGGGGGATGAAGATGAAAATGCACATGTGAAGGTGAAATATGTCAATATAAATTCCTTCTATAAAAGATAGTCTGTTTAAAAGGCTGTGATCTGTCATTGTGACTAAGTCATTTCCCCCCCCTTCCGGAGAGAATATTTCCTTTGGAAAATTTGTCATTTGTGACTCCTTCTCCCTCTCAGATATCCATCTTTTATGACATATTTTTCCAGTAATACATCACAGTGGTCATGAAATCATTCCCTCAGTGGTAGGCTGTTATTAAATGTTCAGTGCTCCATTTTAGAGAGTCTCACATTTATCAGAAGTAGAACCCTGGAAAGCGTTACTGCACTTTATTATTTCACAGTCACAGATATACTAGGTGGGGTGTACAATTATGTAACCAAATATAGTGATGATATTTGGCCTCCAGTTCTCAAGATGTCATGTTGACTCAAAAGACAAATAAGAAATCAAAAGAACGGAGTGTGAGGGGGGGAGAGTTGCTGATAGAGATAGGAGATATTCTTTAGTTCTTGCAGTGAGCACTTCAGATAGCATTTGAGGTCTTTGTCAAACACTTACTGATTTGAGAGACCACCCAGAATCAGTTGCTCTTCCCTATAGTCGTGCACACTAAAGCACCTTCATAAAAATCTGGCAGTTTAAACAATGGCAGCCACAACAGAAGATGACCTCTGACACTTGACCTACCTATCTCCTTTCGTTCGCCAGAACAACCCTCTCGACGTTACTTAAGCAGTGGGATTGTCTTGTCTAGTGACCTCTATTAGGAGAGACGTGTTATATTGAACAGTCATTGAGCCCTTTTGGTCAGCTGCATCATAAACATTTGCCCTTTTCAAGGACGTTTCTCTGGTTCTTTCCATAGCCCCACAGTTTCACAGTAATTAAGACTCATGGGTCGCAAGCACACAACTGAAACCTTTTCCGGTCCAACACAGACAAACTCCCCACCTGCACTCCAATATGGCTATCAGGTGTCAGGCAGCAGGGAGAGCCAGCTTTCCCCATGTAACATTTACCAGAATGCATTGTGGTGCTTCTCCCTCACCCAGCTCCTGTTATCAAATACACGCCGAGAGCGTTGAATGAGTTACGGGGTGTCTGTGTCTGATACGACAATCTGAGACCAATAACAGTCAGCCTAAGAGAAACACCTGATCCCTTTAATCGGGTTTAAAGATGCCTGCCACCCCTGAACTGGCTCTAAGCGAGTGTGAACTCATTTAATCCTCCTTTGCTCTGCATCACCTCTGCTCTGAGCCGTGAATTTCTCTGTCAGTCTCCAGAAACCTTAAATCTGCTTGGTAAACATCTCTTAGAAGGAATTAGAGCACCTTCAAAGGATACGGTTCAAGTCTGGGCTCACCTGTGAAAGATCTTAAGTCCAGTGGGGTTAAAGTGAACTGCCAAAAAGGCACCTGAATTATAGTCAGGGCACTTTAGCAGGGCAAAAATATTGAAGAGGGACTAACAGATTGCAGAAGATGTTTGTTGAGGATCTTAGAGAAAAATGGCTCAAGAAAAAAGCTTAAAAGATGTTATGCAGTTGTATTGACTGACACCCCTAAAAAAAAAAACATCAAAATGTTTGTTCACACTTTGCTAGAGTATCCAATAACCCTTATGAAAACTAATAATAAAAGGCCACAAAAGTGCAAGAGATTATACTTTCATGACTGTTTCCTAACACACTTAAATAGTTTTTAAAAAGTACACTTTGTGATAATGTCAAATTAAAATTTTAAAAAACATTTTAAATCATTGTTTTAATAATATTTTTTCAGGCTTTAAAGAAGTACAGTTATTTGGGTTGACTAACATGCTAAAACACATGTAAAGTACTTGAGTAAAATGTGCTAAAAGTGCCAAAAGTCAATGTATTTTAACATTAAAGTATATTTTAGATTCACATAAATTCTTGCATCCGGCAGTACGCTTTAACCATAATTCAAAGTAATTATGAAATTCCATATAAAGAAAAAAAAAACACTCCTAACTTGATTAATTATACACTGTAAACCTAAATAAGTTGGAAAAACTCAAAAAATGTGAGGCAATTAGTTAAGAAATTAAGAAATTCAAAGTTTAAGTAAGCAGAACTGGCAGATTTTTATTTTTTACTCTTATATTTTAATTGTTCTTAACTTAAAATTTGAGTACACTAATAACTTAACATTTTTATGTAACCTCAATATGAACATTTTTATTAGTGTAAACAAGCTAATTCTCAAATTGCTAACTTGCTTATTTGCTAACATGTTACTAATAGCATGGTATAGCATTTACTTAATGAGTGCAGCAACATAAAACATTTAACATTCCTCTTCTTAAACCAAGCTGCATGCACCACTTGTCACCATGATAACTCTCCAAAAACCCACATTAACAGAAACTCTTCTATTAGCATAACAAAACATCACTACTAAATGTCCCACTTAAGATTAATCTTGCCAAAAAAAAAAAAAAAAAAAAAACATTATAATGCTGGGAAATAGAAAGCCCAATTTCAGTTAAACTTAAGTTTGTCTAAATTAAAAGAAATAAGTTCATAAAACTCAAAACAATGAAACAGTTCAATTTACTTAAAATATATCAGTTTTGTGAACTTGAAAGAAAAAGAAAGTGATAAATATTCATAAAAGTTAATTTGATTGAACTAATTTGTTTAATTTAAGTTTGTCCTACTCAAACCAATTATTACTTTGAGTGTTAGGGTTTACAGTGTATTTAAAGTAAAGTTAAACTATAACACATTTTCATTTAATTTCATTTAACGTGCAGTTAAGTCCAACAACATTCAGTTTGCACCATATATTATTTTAAAGTTTTATTTTAATTTAAAGTATATTCGTAATAATCACTCTTTTTAAAAATGTACTTTTTTCATACGATTTCTGTATGGATTTGGAGTAAATAAACCCAATTGTCTGTGGCTTTATTACTTGTATAATGTGAGGTGAATGTTGTACAGCAGACAGACAGCTTTAACCCTTGTTGAACGGAACTGTAAAGAGGTCTTGTGACTCACTGTGGGGGGCCCATCTGTGGTATTACACGCCAGACGGTAGAATGATCGCCTCTCTCCTGCCCCCTCTGAGTCCTGTCACCATCCCTGAACATTGTTCCCGTACACTGAACCACATATAATCCCAACTGAAGTTAAACCTTCAGAAAACATAAACATCTATGGAGAGATAAATAGAGACATGCTAGACTGGATGCTAAGCTATGTGCTAATTAGTAATAGAAGAGTATGGAAGGTAGCGGGGGAATTTTAGTCAAGAAACATTGCGATTTAATGGTAGGAACATTTTCAGTTACCAACATCCTCTCTTATCCTTAATCCCCCAATCACTTGTATATTGTACAAAAAAAAAAATGATTGGCTATAGCCATTTCTTGTTATTACTCTTAGGAGGCTAAATGACTGGATTTCACCCATGTAATTAGTAACAGAGTTCTTCTGTTTCTAGTGTTTTTTTTATTTAATGGTAAAAATGGCTTCCCCTATATCCTAGTTCAATGTGTAAAGACAAAATGTAGACAAAAGCTGTGGGTTTGGGACCAGTAGTTTTCGACAAACTACCAAAATAAAAGTTTGGTTTAACTTAAAGAAAATATAACAGAAATAAAATGTGGTTCTCAAAGTCTTATTATTATTATTACTATCATTATTACATTATTACATTTCAAGGAATATAATACAACCATGATGTATATTTCATCTATGTTTTAGTTTTTAGTATACAAGTTCTGTTGTGCTGCATTCACCTTATTTTTTTCATTTTAACACATTTTAAATATTGATTAAATGGTTCATTTTTTAAAATTCATTTCATTAGATGCCATTTTTGAAGATTAACTGTGAATTTGTGAAAAATAAAAAAATAAAAAGCATAGAATTTGAGAACAAATAAAACTTTATGAGGCCCTAAATGGAAAGTTAGTTTACTCTGTGTTTATTCTTGAGGTCTAACAAACATGTGGAAAGCATTTCCTTTCCTTTTAATGGTATGAATTGATATTGTGATAATATTTTTGGCCATATCACCCAGCCCTAGTGATGTTAGTGGTACAGAAATGATATGCTTCACTTTTAACTCTTCACAAGCTGCAGAAGTCATATTTTTATTACACTGCCTTCTGATGTTGCCATATGGACTTGCTGTGCAAAGATCTGTCACAAGCCTGGTTGAATCATGACTGTGCCAAACCTCTAATTCAGTGCCAAACTTTTTACCAATGTTATCTCATTGGCGCTTGTTTTTACACAATCCTCTCTTCTCATTTTCCCTCCCTGATCTCCTGACACCTTACACCCTTGACCTCCTGCTCTCACTGTCTTTATTCCTCCAGTGCCAACTTCTCTCAGCCCCCTCATGGGCCGGACGTGTGCTCAGCAGGGTAAATATTTACCACTTGCTACACTTAAACGATCACTATTGAATGACTTGTGACTGAACATCCTGTTCTGTTCTCCTGTGAGAGCAGAGGTGAGCTAACAGTAACAGCACTGTAGTAATTATTGGGTTCTCAGCCATAAAACCTTAGGGGAAAACGCTCGATAATACGTTTAATTGATTTGTGTTAGGGGAAAAAAGACAAAAAAAAAACATTTTGTGATTATTTATCAGCGTTTTTTTTTATTTTTTTTATTGAATACAGCATGCCCAACAGCTTCAAACTGTGGAGTTTCGTGCCATGGGTCAGGTGGCAAAGTTGGGTATGGTGTCGTTGTTCCACACTCTTGGCTAAGAAGTCTGGTGATCATCCAAAGGGGCACTCTTTGAGTTTAATTAATCTTAATTAATGGATGTAATCCTTTTACTGGAGTCCTGTTGTGGGGATAACGAGCTTGTGATCGCACCATCCTCATTGATACTGGTGAACTTGCTAAATGAAGTTGCGCAAGAGCGTGAAACTCACCGTAAAAGCGAGCGAGAGAGGAGGTACTGTAGTAATGACAGAGAAAGAGAGTGGAAGGGAAAGCTGGAGGAAGGAGTGCAGCAAAGCATAAGAGCACTGCGGGGTGGGAGAGACAGTAACAGCAGGCTTTAAAGGAGGGCAGCATGAGGTCCTAATTACTGAGCCTTAGAGCTGGCTGACTACAGCTTGCCCCTGCCAACCTCTGCACAACCCACCCATCCACCTGACTCGCCGTAACAACAAACAGCTATTTCTCATTTCTCATATACTCTTACTCTTGATTAACATTTAAATCCACCAGGACAGAGGATATGCACTGTAAAATACCAATTTAATCACTGACATCATTTTCTGAATCTTTTTTCTGTCTTACTTTGCAGTGACATTTTTTAAACATACCTAAAGTGTTTGTGAATTGCTGTTTTTAACCTATTTTGTCCCGTTTTTGACATTTCAGAGTAAAAATAAGAAAATAATTGGGTTATAATTGATTTTATCCACTAGGAACTAAGATCTTGATAAGTGGATGTTACATTCAAGAATGGAGCTGAAAAGCTTGCTAAAAAAAAAAAAAAAAAATTCTTTGTAATTTTCATTGAAAATAATGGGAAAAGGTTACAACCCAAAAAAGCAATTGGTTAGCATCAAATATTTTTTTCCCATCTGGTAATCTGGTAACACTTTATTTTACATTGTCCTTGTTACATGTAGTTACTATAGTAATAACTAAATTATGCATAATTACATGCAACTGTCTATAACCCTAAACCAATCATAACCCTAACCCTATACTAAGTACAAGTAGTTAATTAATATTACTCAGTACTTAAATGTATAGTTACCCTGTAACAAAGGCACCTTAAAATAAAGTGTAACCAAAAATCTTAATAAGAGGGTTGGAGGGAAAAAGCTTAATTCTACATATTTTCTCAAATTCAAGTCATGGGCTGCATCCAAAACGCATATTCTGAGTAGGCACTTCTTTTGAATAAGTATACTTTGCAGCTGTTAAAGGGGTCATATAATGCCACATTTACAAGATGTAAAATAAGTCTCTGATGTCTCCCGAGTGTGTATGTGAAGTATACCCCACAGATCATTTTTTATAGCATGTTAAATTTGTCACTTTTTGAGGGTTAGCAAAAACGCTCTGTTTTTTGTGTGTCCCTTTAAATCCAAATGAGCTACTGCTCTTAAACAGAGGGCGGGGTTTCAAGAGCTTTAGCTGCGACGATTACCTCAGACTGACCGAAAATGTCAGAAACTTCAGCATTTTATGTTCAAAACGAAGTTGGACAATAATGGAGAGACTCAAGAAGAAGTGACAACATGTAGAATGCAACAGGACGTTTCTGAATGGTTAGTTGATGAATTTTATGTAGCTAATGTGGAGTTAACTATCTTAAAATTATTCAATAGCATATTCTGCCATGATAATCTATAAATCGCTTGTGTGGGAACTGTTGTAAGATGCCTACAGAGCCAGAAAATATATGCTGCATGAAGATAGAACAGGTATAGTTTAGTTTAATTACGGTTATAACTTATGTTGTCATCTTGCTTTTATGACATGCTATTGCATTTGTGTTACGTATTGTATTGCAATAACATTGTCTTACCACTTTGTTGCATGTTCTCAGGGGCAGGGTTTATGTAAATTTTAGGGTTAGTGATGACACTAACCCGGAAAGAAGCTCCTTGTAGTCCTTAAACAGAGAATTCTTTAAAAGAAAATATCTCCCTTTGCATTGAACTTTGAACGTCATAACTTTGCAGATGTTGTTTGTGCTCAAACAGCAACATTACACACTGACTAAAGTTAAAATCATAATCAACCACCCCTTTAAAAAATCATATTCGGTCACACTTTAGATTGGGTCCAGTTCTGACTAACTATTAACTTTAACTTAAAGGGTTAGTTCACCCAAAAATGAAAATAATGTAATTTATTACTCACCCTCATGTCGTTCTACACCCATAAGACCTTCATTCATCTTCAGAACACAAATTAAGATATTGTTGATGAAATCCGATGGCTCAGTGAGGCCTCCATTGAGAGCAAAGCCATTCAAACTCTCAAGGTCCATAAAGGTACTAAAAACATATTTGAAACAGTCCATGTGAGTTCAGTGGTTCTATCCTAATATTAAAAGCGACAAGAATACTTTTTGTGCGCCAAAAAAACTAAATAACGACATCTATCTGGGTCGTTTTCACGCTTCTGAGCTTTATGAATCTTTTGTTTCGAATTAGTGATTCGGATCTCCTATCAAATGGCTAAACTGCTGAAATCATGTGACTTTAGCGCTCCGATTCACTGATTCGATTCGTAAAGCTCTAAAGCAGTGTTTTGAACTCGGCCCATATAGATATTGTTGAAAAGTCGTTATTTTTTTTTTTTTTTTGGTGCACAAAAAGAATTCTTGTCACTTTATAATATTAAGACTGAACTCACATGAACTGTTTCAAATATGTTTTTAGTACCTTTATGGACCCTGAGAGTTTGAATGGGTTTACTCTCAATAGAGGCCTCACTGAGCCATCGAATTTCATCAACAATATCTTAATTTGTGTTCTGAAGATGAACAAAGGTCTTACTGCTGTAGAACAACATGAGGGTGAGTAATTAATGACATTATTTTCATTTTTGGGTGAACTAACCCTTTAATTACTGCTTATTAATAGTAAGGTAGTTGTTAAGTTTAGGTATTGTGTAGGATTTAGGAAAGTAGAATATGTTAATGCAGAATAAGGCATTAATATGTGCTTTATAACTAAAAACAGCCAATAGCCTAGTAATATGCAAGCTAATAAGCAACAAGTTAATAGTGAGAATTGGACCCTAAACTAAAGTGTTACCTTTTATTCTATGTAGGATGAATGTGTGTAGTATAATTGTAATCTGGACATACTACATTCGTCATGTTGTCATTGTCATGTGATCTACCAGTGTCAGTTGCGTCACTTCACTGTCATTCACAAATCCTTTCCTATGGCCTGATGGGATAGTAAAGTGTCCATTGGATGCTCACTTCAGAATCTCACTGCAAGTCACCCATGGGTACTTTTTTCTTACTCTTTTATGAATGTAACATTTAACACTGATTTTTGCATACTTTATAGTGGGGAAATTGGATATGCATATTCAGATGCAGCATTTCACAATTAAAAAAAAGTAAAGTTATCTAGTTTTAATGATAATTGTTCATTTGTTTATTTATGTGCTAAACTGTTCTGGCTGTATGAGCTTAATATTTTGCTGACTCTGTCCTCACTGTTGCTGTTGTCACATTTTTATTCATATCTTCATTTAACTGAGCTGTCTTATCTCTTGCTGTTCTGTTGGTTGTCTTTTGCAATCTACATCAACACATGCTGAGCTTAAGCGTGTCACATACAGTTGTTAGTTGCTTTCACAGGCTGTGCTTTGCTGTTTTGTGCTTTTTGTTATAATTTGTGGCATTTAGCCATTCTGTGCCAAGATCTTCAGTGTTTTTGTCTTGTATTGTAACACACTGATGATAATTTTAATGGAACTTGATGTACCTCCAATAACGTGGGCTGTGTTTATTTATTAATGAGCTTTTCTTTTTGCTCACTGTGTTGTGGCGCCTTTCAGACATGTCTCAGAAGCAGATGACATCTTCCATGGCTATTGCTGGGGCCGTGATGGGAGCTGTGCTGGCACTCTTCCTCATCACTGTCTTCACCATCGTCCTCCTCACAGCACGCAAGGCTCCCCCATCCACATACACAGATAAAGTGTGAGTACATGCAATATCTTCCCCTACTGATGATCTGACTTTTAACTTTTACAACATGCAGGATGAGAACTGCAGGAATGCCATCTTTAATTTTAAATACATTTCAGGCACAATGTTTCACAGTAAGCAACAGAAAGCACTCTCAGAATGTTTTGTAAAGGTTCTCTCAACATTACAAATGTTTTTAGGCTTGCTAAACATATTCAGGCCTAAAACATTATTCCTACTGAACGCTTTTACCATTGTTGTTTTGAATAACTAAAATATAAAAAATAGAGATATAAACTCACAATTGCGAGTTATAAAGTCAGAATTGCGGGTTATAAAGTCAGAATTGCGTAATATAAAATCAGAATTGCGAGTTATAACCTCTATGTTGTTTTGTAATTCATAAATGACGCAGAGAAAATCACATTTGAAGTACAATAATAATAATCAACCAAAAAAAATTACATTTTAGTATTATCATATGACATCCCTTCAGCCAAAAAATTAAAATCTTTGTGCTATGTGCTTGACATTTTTGGTAACAAGGACCTGAAAGAGACATGAGCACATGTTTGGTCACATGCTGTCAAGGCTGCATTGTCAGTTCATTTTAGACTAGGAAATATATATAAATTCAATTTAAAATAAATTTCATTGTACATCAAAATGTGTTTTCTAAAGTTTTTGGCCATTTGTAATGCACATTTAGTAAATTCAATAACTCAAATACCAAAAAATCTGTGTGTTATGCATAAATGACAAAGTCCTTTTAGGGGATAGATTTTTTCTGTATAGCTGCACTATTGTTCATTACTGGCAGGCAGAATAATAGCCTTTTTGCCTGAGTTTTAGGTTTATGTTAGTAAGATTTATAGAAGACAGAGAGGAAAAGCTACCTTATCCAGAAAGTATTGATGATAGTGATGACAGTGCATCAGAAAATACAGTCATAGTAAGAAAGGAAGAAGATGAAGATCAAGGAGAATAGAAGCAGTCTGGGTCGTCCTTAGGGCAGTGCAACTGGTACGATCGCACCGGGCCCCATGCTTGAGGGTGCTCCGCAGTGAACGAACTGATGGGGGATCCCCCTCCGGAATGCGATTGCGAATGTACTGCGGTGGGCCCCACTTCCGCTACCTCTCACTGGGCCCCGCCCCATACTTGGGACAGCCTTGAAAGCAATGGTAGTGATGGCAGAGATGAAGAATATAAGTCATAGATTGTGGAAGTCAGGTATTATCCTATGCAAGATGTGATCCATACTTCAACCAGAGGTCAGGAAAGATGGCACTGCCTGTTGGCTTCACTACACTGACAATCCAAAAATGATGACTAAACAGGTCAAGAACGAATTATGTTTGGAAGGTGTGGGCTACACTGAAAAAGAAGAGTCTTGTTGCTTTTCACTCATGCTACAATCATTGATTTGGAATTCCAAGAAAGAAACAATGTTAAAGATTGTTTTAATGTTGTTGTTTTTTAAACACTAAGACATGGTTTCACTATTTTCATCTGAGTTGCATCTGAATTTGAGTTGAGTTTTTGACAGTTTCACATGTGAGTTCCATATGAAATATAGTAGCACAAGCTGAAATGGAATGTTAATAAAGCTTTTTATGTTTTTTTGAAACACTAAGACCTTTTCACTACTTTTCAGATAGTGAAAATGCATTTGAATGTGTGTGCAGTATTGCCAAATTTTCCAAAAAATTATTTACCCTAATAGGACAAAGTCAGTTATAAATGACGAAACCCTAAAAAAAAAAGGTCAAAGATGTAGAAAATTAATTTTGGAAAATGATTTATCCTTAAATTTGTCAAATATCATAATAGTCATTATTTTTTTTCTAACTGTGATTTCATAATTCGTCCCATGGGGTTGTAAAGTCAGAATTGCGAGTTATAGTCACAATTCTAAAAAAAAAAACATTCATAATTGCAAGATATAAACTCACAATTCTGACTTTATTATTAAGGCCCTGTTTACACTAGTGCGTTTTTGTTTTAAAACGGCATTTTAAAATGAAAACGATCTCCTACACTACACGGCCAAAAACGCATGTCACATGACTGTTCATGCATACTGGGCATGTGCATACAAGTGTAAACAGTTGCCTCTTGCGCATATAGGCAGCTGCAGTATTAAAAAAAAAAATTAGAGTTTAGAGCAGAGTTTAACTGCACAATGGCTGCTAAAAATTACAACAAAGCCAGCAAAGATTGCAGTTCAGTGTTATTGTTTACACGGTCGTCAAAGATACGCAGAGCGAACGTGGGCAGCCACGATTTCTTTTTTCAAAAGTCTCTGTTTTGGTCTGTTTATACTGAAACGTAAAAAATAAAAAATGAAATTGTGCACGCAATTTACTAATTCGTTCCCTCGATTTACTAAAACGTGCGCACAATTTACTATTTCGTTCCCTCGATTTATAAATCATGTGCATATAAACCATAGCAAAACTTATGCGTTTCAAAACATAAAAGCACTAGTGTAAACGGGGCCTAAATCTCACAATTTTGAGAAAAAAAGTCAGAATTATGAGATGCAAACTCGCAATTGGGAGGGGAAAAAAATGAATGTTATGTTTTAAGAATGTTTTCCTAATGTTCCCTTTAAGTTATTAAAATGCAATTTTCAAATGTTCTGGGAAAGTTCTGGGAAAAAAATCCATCCAAAAAAAAAAAAAGTTTTAGGGACAATTTTTTTTCTTTCAATTCTTTTTATTTCACAATTCTGATAATTGTGAAATAAAAAGAATTGAAAGAAAAAAAATTGTCCCTAAAACTTTTTTTTTTTTTTTGATGGATTTTTTTCCCAGAACTTTCCCAGAACATTTGAAAATTGCATTTTAATAACTTAAAGGGAACATTAGGAAAACATTCTTAAAACATAACATTGTTTGCATTGGTACAGACCTCTGGGTTTATTGTGAGTGTCAGACATTTGAGATATTTTGACTCTGAGTCACCTGCGTTGCCACACGTAGACCTTCAGTTGGGGCAGTACATGGGCACTTAGCTAGTGAATTATTTAATCATTACCATCCTTCCTCGACAATTTCCTGACTGTCCTTTGAACTTGGACTGACAGAATAAAACTTTAACTATTACCACCCTTCGTTCAGTGACCTTACAGACTTGCACCAGATCTTCTTGTGCTCATCGATGTGCTCATGTGTTACAGTTTTGGTCTAACATGCCAAACCAATTTACTCACAGTCACATATGTTTAAAATGAGTTTACTGAAGTCAATAGTTTATTGAAGAGTTTGGTTGTCCAGTCAGGCTATCATTAAATACATTACACTCCGCTTCGGCTCTGTCTGGCTCACCTGTTGGCCTGTCAGAACGAGGCATTTCATGCTACAGCACCTCTTTATGGCTTAACCTTTGATTAGCCGCCTTAACTGTAATAGATTTTGTCTGGTCAATTATTACTGAGCCCAGAAACCCAGTCAAGACTGTAAATGTTCTATTCTAGTGGGAGCAACATCAGATGGTTTGCTTTTGTTTCCTGGAAAGGCAACTGCATGTCATCACAAAGAGAGACTATAGCCACAATAGACTACAGTTGTGTATTTGCTTTTGCAGTATACAGAGACTACCACACGATACATCATTTCAGAACTTGTGTGGACAAAACAGCTTCAGATAGCTCCTTTTTGACAAAGCATGTTGATTTTCAGTTGTTTTCTTTTGGTTCTTGCAAAAAGAGACGCTTTATTGTTCTGTCACTAAGAGTGTCTCTAGATGTGAGCCCACAGACGTCTCATTTCAGCCAGCCCGGAGGTCTCCCTTTTCCCACAGCCTCCAAAAAGCAACTCCCCTTATAGAGCTTCACAGGGCTTTTCACGCTGCACTTAACTCTGGGTTATCGTCTTTTTAATCTTGGTTTGAGGCCACTAATTAATCCCTGGTAAAGTAGCATTTCACAATTGTTGTTTTTAAAGTGTTAGCATTGCTTTTTAACCCTGGGTAAGCAACACTTTTATGGTGCCAAAAGTATAATGTGAAATGATTCTTTGCTAGCATCTTACAGAGAGACGTTTAGCGATAGATAACCAATATTATTTAGTATAGAGCCCCTAAAGGGACATTGTGATGGTAAGAAAATTAAGGTGGGAGGAGAAAATTATATCTCTTGAATGTATTTCTTGCAAAATGTGTCCTCTCAAGAAACTTTGCGCTCATTCGCAAAACATTTGTGATGGAAATATTATGAGATGATGGGGGGGGACTAAATTTCAGTGCTTTTGTGAGCGAATGCAATGTTAAATTTGGTGAACACATTAGTTTTGCGAGAGGACGCAAATATTTTGCGAGCAAGCGCGAAGTTTCTCCATGGAACGTAGTACTTTTGTGAGACAACTCAAAACGCTTTGTACGTTTGCTAAAACTTTCACACGCTGTTTAGTTTCAGTATCGGGTAGAAAAATGACTGTTGACTGTTGTAGGTTGAAGTGGCTTACAACAGCTAGAACATCTTTCTTGTCAAGATTGTCACAGATGGGTCAAGCAGTTAAATAAAACAAACGGAGATGTGTTCATCCAATTCATTTTATTCACCATATAAATATGCAAATTAAAATGTTAACCCAGGTTTATAAATGCATTGTGCCCACATAAGACCACATAGATTTGTTGTAGATGTTTTTATTCTGTCAAGGACCCACCATTGTTAGTTTGCCACAGGTTGTTAGTGTTTGTGTCAGCAGAAATAACACTGAATATGGGACGTTCTTCTCGTTTTCTTTAAAAGAAGGAGCTAGTGTAAATACATGAATATAAATAGTTAAGCAAACATAGCAAAAATCATGTTTTCTAGAGCCATAGTGATGGATGCAGTTCTCATGAGGATGAGGTCACTGCGGAGTCTCGCGTGATACAGCTGTTCACAGGGAAAATTGTACCGGGAACAGGGGAAATGCAGCAGGCAGACAATTCTCAGCGCTCAATCGTCTGGCTTCCATATGATTTGTGGACCTTGAAATTTCTTTCAGAATTGTCTCTTTTTCTCAAGCCTTCCATTGTAGTTTCTGCTGTAATATGACCTGAACTTGTTATCCAAACATGACAGCTAAGGGGACGTTCACACTGGATACATTCTGGAGTTCATGGCTTTTAGTTGTCTGTTAGGTTGGTGTAGTCTTGAACATGCACAAAATTAACTTTTAGCAGATGTACACCACTATTCAAAAGGAAATTAATACTGTTATTCAGCAAGGATGCATTAAAGGGTTAGTTGACCCAAAAATGAAAATTCTGTCATTAATTACTCACCCTCATGTCATCTACAGCAGTAAGACCTTCGTTCATCTTCAGAACACAAATTAAGATATTTTTGATGAAATCCAATGACATTGACAGCAAGATAATTAACTCTTTCAGATGACCAGAAAGCTACTAAAAACATATTTAAAACAGTTCATTTAACTACAGTGGTTCAACCTTAATGTTATGAAGCGACGAGAATACTTTTTGTGCACCAAAAAAACAAAATAACAACTTTATTCAACAATATCTAGTGAGATGGGTGATTTCAAAACACTGCTTCATGAAGCTTCGAAGCTTTACGAATCTTTTGTTTCGAATCAGTGGTTCAGAGTGTGTATCAAACTGCCAGAGTCACGTGATATCAGTAAACGAGGCTTCGTTACATTGTAAGTGTTTTGAAATTTCAATGGTTCACCGCTGGGGTGCGTGACTTTGGCAGTTTGATACACACTCCGAACCACTGATTCGAAACAAAAGATTCGTAAAGCTTCAAAGCTTCATGAAGCAATGTTTTGAAACCGCGCATCACTAGACATTGTTGAATAAAGTCATTATTTTGTTTTTTTGGCACACAAAAAATATTCTCGTCGCTTCATAACATTAAGGTTGAACCACTGTAGTCACATGAACTGTTTTAAATATGTATTTAGTAGCTGTCTGGGAATCTGAAAGTGTTAATTGTCTTGCCGGCAATGGAGGTCTCACTGAGCCATCATATTTTATCAAAAATATCTTAATTTGTGTTCTGAAGATGAACGAAGGTCTTATGGGTGTGGAACGACATGAGGGTGAGTAATTAATGACAGAATTTTTATTTTTTGGGTGAACTAACCCTTTAAATTGATCGAAAATGACTTTTACATTGTTTTCAAAAACTTCTCTTCTTGTTTTTTTAACTTTCTATTCATGAAAGAATAAAGTAAAAAACAGTATCACGGTTTACTTCAAAATATTAAGCTGATACTATTAGAATGATTTCTGAAGGGTCATGTGACACTCAAGAATGGAATAATGGCTGCTGACAATTCAGCTTTAGCATCACAGGAACAAAAAACATTATTTTAAATTGTAATAATACTGTATTTCATTATATTACTGTTTTTTTACTGTATTTTTGATCAAATAAATGGTGACTTAGTGAGCAAGAGACGTCTTTCAAAAACGTTAATAAATCTTACCAACCCCAAAGTTTTGGACGGTAGCGTACACACTTCAAATTTTAATTTTCTCTCTTCTAGGAAAATGTACTAAAATATTGCTAATATTACTCAAATATAATACCGTCTACATCTATAACACGTAGAAATGAAGGTTTACAGCTGACATTAATTGGCTATTTAAATAAAAATGCATCCTGTGTATACGTCCCCTAAGGTTTTTAAATTTGCTGAATTGTTGACTGTTAGCACAGCAGAAAACAAGTAATAAAAAAATACTATCTTTATCCGCATCATCTATCTTAAAGTGAGCCCTCTCTGAAACTTCTCAGTGGTGCTATCAGAAGCATCACTCTCAGAAGAGGTGGAAGAGACACTCTTATCTGTTTCGGCTGATCCCTGTTCAGCCTCTGGGAGTCTTGGCTTAGCTTTACTTTAGCTGCAGGCTGCATGCAGATCAGTGTGGTGGGACAGCTGGGTTTGGTCTGATGGATGATGCTGCCGCTGCTCTGGAGACAGCAGGGAATCTGCGAGAGATAAGCAGTGTTGGGATGCTGACACATGGTCCTTATGCAGGAATGAAAGCAAAAAATGTCCGTATAACTCTTGACATTTAAATCTGATTGTACCCAGTAGTCCAGGATGAGAAAATGTGCTTCCTTGAAAGGCCTTTTTTTTTAAAAAGATTTTTCCATTTTTATCAGGTTTGTGTGAGCTTTTCACTTTTATTTCCGAGTCGTGATGATTTTGTGGTTTGATTTTGTTTGATTCATCTGTGACCTTGAATTTATCCTTCACTAGATGATGTGGCAGCATTTAAAATATTAAAGTAGTTTATATGTCAAGGTCTTGGCTTAAAATCAAGACAATTGGAAAATGTTCCAGGCTGTCTGAAAAGGAAAACAAATTAATCTGACCTTCAACTGTGCATTCAGTACATGAGAAGAGATGAAAGCGAGAAAACTACATGAGGACAATGCAATCTCATTCCCTCCCTCAAGTCCAAAATTTTGGCCCTTGTTTGGTCTCTTTGGACATCCAGGTGGAACTAGTGAGAGTATCCAGGCCTGTCTGCATCTCTTCCTGCTCACGCTACACAAATGCACTCACCATATCGTCTCTCAAGTCCATGGATGACATCTCCTGCTTTTAATTCTCTATTTCGGTCATAGATTTTCATGGGAAATGCTAATGTGAGTCCATATAGACTTAATGAGTCATAAAACACTGTTGTACGCTTTTCCATCTCCGTCCGATTTAGAATTTATGTGGGGAGGGAAGGGGACACATTAGACAGACTGATAGTCCATTGAAAGTCAATTACACAAAACAATGTACTACTAATGGTTGGAAATTAATGTTCACAGGAAGTGGAAAAACAAAGGCAAAGTTGATCCCTTGAGGAATGAGGAGCTTATGGATGCACACTGGAAAAATATATGAGGTCACAGTTCATATGTTTTCCCTAAAGGCTTTTTAACCAAGAGGTGCGAACAAATTCTGTATTTTAAGAGCTTGTTCTCATTGGTTGGCAGTGCAGAACTTTTAAAACTAGCAGTGAAGGTTTAAGATTCCTTATTTGTCCGCTAATGACTCTAGGCTATCTTTATGACATTCAGTAGATGACCTTTACACAGCAGTATCTAAATCCAGGGAGCAAGAAAAGGTATCTCTCCATATATTAGGCATTCTGGGAATTCAAGGTCAGGGCAGGGCGACACTCGGGACCTCCCAATGCCTAGGGCTACAATGCAGAAGCTCTATAGACATTAGTCCGTCAGAGCCCAAGCTATTAGGGATGTGAGACCACTCCTCTTAATTGCTAGATTAGTCCCAGACAGCAACATAGTCTGGCTCAGATCTGGTACATGTGGATTATACACGGACCAGATGTGGGCCGGATCTGTGCCGACACTATGTTGCTGTCGGGTTTTGGTTAATATCAGATCAGAAGTAATTTTAATAAGCTTGTTTTAACGTTGTTATATGCATTGGAGACAGCACTACAGTATGTATCAAATATAGTATCCTGTAGAAGTTTAGGACATCAAACCATGATGAATTGTTTAAAGGAAATGTAAATGGCACGATTGTTTGTTCCCTTACTGTATGTTCTTAGAGGGTCATTGCAGTGATTGACGAGTCAAACAAGAAGACAAAGTCATTTGTTTCCATTTCTCTCAGTTTTGTTTGGAGTTTTAAAATGGGCTCCAGTTGTATTTATGTATGTCACTAATATACACCTCCACCCACATGTGTACCCACATAAAGTTACTCTAGACGGGGTCTATTGTGGCCTGCTGGTGTTTGGTTTAGAGGTCCAGAGAGCATGAGAAAGTATGTCTCAGTGTGACTGTAGGGACTTGAAGACATGTAGGCCATTTTGAGTTGCTGGTGATTGAATCAAAAGTGACACCTTGCATGGGTGTGGAGCTGAGACAGATTATTTTGTGTTCAGCTTGAGAAATTGTCAGTCTTGCAATGGAAGTAAAACAGAACAAAAGTTTCATTCTGTTCCCAGAACTAAAAGAAGGTGTGGTTGTTATTGTTCCTCAGACTAAACACATTTTGTCTTAACCAGCATTTCCTCCATCTACTGACAAGAAGACAAACAGTGACTCCAAAAAGTAATATATATATTGTTTTTATCATCGAACAAACTTCTGTGAAATGTTTAGCCTGAAAATAGTGCCTAAACAATACATTTCTATTGATTTGATAGGTGATTTATTGGTTTGATATTTTATGTAATACAATGACATACATACATTTTCAATTGTGACTTATGTGTCCAGATACTGTATATACACTTGCGAATCATGCAACATGTGTAGTCAGTGGTATACCTATTCTAACTGTTGTTGGTTTTTGTTCTTCTACAGAATTGACCTCCCTCCAACTCACAAGCCTCCTCCTCCATATACAGAGAGACCTCCTGCCATCCCATTGGCCTCTCAGGCCCCTCAGGTGGCCTCATTCTCTCAGGTAAACCTCACACTGCTCTGTTTACACTGTGGGGGTCCCGGCTCTATTTTCTGATTTATTCTCCTACTGTGGTACTTTATAATAGAGCTGCATTCGAAATATGACTACTGGCATGTTTCTTATTATTTAAGGAGTGAATATATGCTCTCTTTCAGCTCACTTTTTCCAGATTTTTTTCTCTTTTTTGTCTTTCCTGGCGTTTTTAGCCATCCAACACATAACACTGCTGAAAAATACATCAGCCTCAGGTGGTTTGCTGGTCTTAGCTGGTTTAAACTGGTCTCCAGACAAATTATATTCTTCTTCTTCTTCCCGAGAGGGAGTCTATGGCAGCCCTATGATCGGAACATGAAAAAAATGATGAAATTTGGCACAATTGTAGAGATGGTCATGAATAGTAATTGGACCAACTTTGGAGTCTCTAGGACCAACTCTATAGCGCCACCACCAGTTCAAAAATTCACTTTTCTAAAGCTTATAACTTTTGAAACCTTTTTTCGAGAAAAATGAAATGTAGTACACCTGATTCCTCTCTTCATGCTGATCACATTCAACATCTTACATTAAGACTCCGCCCATTACAGTAATGGCCATTTTTGAAAAGTATAGTATTCAGGTTTTGTCCAAAACTTGTTTTTACATTTTTGCTTTTATTGATAGGACAATGAAGGGTGGTTGGGGGCTTTTATTTCATATCGTGCAATTCATTTAAAATATTTAATTTTTCCTAAATTCGATTGACAGCCCTAAAAAAAACACTGCATTTTTTCCCATCTAAGCACATTAAGCATTACATTTCATTGTCTTAACAGCATCAGCACCCAGGGGAGCTGCTAATAATACTTTGGATATAATATGAATTATATCTGTTGTATCACTATATAGGATCGTCGGATGGAGAGGCGCCACGAATTGGCCGAACGGGTGCCCGGCAGGATGGCTCGAAGAGACCTCCAGAGCCCCACTCACCATTCACTGTCCTATCAGGAATGGATATGTCATCAGAACGGAGCAGACCGAGTTTACATCAACCATAGAGAACACTACGTGTGATGGCGTCCTCATGTCAACTTCAGCGCACTGCCAGCCCCAAAGTGAAAACTGTTTACGAGAATACTGGGAGCAAAACACAATCACTGCTATACAGTAATTAGAACATTGAACTATTACTGGTGTATATACAAGGTCTATATAATGCGCAATGAAAACCCTGGCAGCATATATATATATATATTATTAGTCTGGCTTGTTTAACACTTACAGTATATAGTGCAATATAAAATTACCTAGGCTGTCTATATGAGTCTCATTGTTCACTCATATTACAAATCTAGTGGTCAAACTGAGGGTGATGGTTGACGTTTCTAAGACTGTACAAAGCTATTTTTCTGTAGGGATCATTGCCCTTTGTTTGATTGTTTTACGCAAGGACTTTTTCTCAGTAAAATGTGATTTTTATTCAATGTAGACTGGTTGTCATTTTAGGTGTGATTTTGACAAACTGAGATTTGTTTACTTATGACAGATAGTGACTGCTAGAGTTCATTTGCCATATGTTTTCTTGTTTACACTGTGATGTACAGTAGATGTGAATTTGCATCACATGCTTATGTTCTTTGTCATTCCGTACAGTATGTGTGTAGATACTGTATTATGTATCATGTAAATATCCAAGCTCATAATATCAGTGTACTTCACAATTAAGTGGCTTTTTGTTTGTTTAAGCTCAATTAGATCATTTTTGTTAATTTTTTTCCTGTCGGCTTAGTTAAACATGAGCTTTGAATCTCATAACCAAAGCAATCTTTGCATTACATCATACCAATAATCAAATAAAGTGATGTAACCTGTACTTATGAGACTTGTTTTATTGTGCAACACACTTAATATGACGTTATTTTCCATATTGGTTTGCAAAAAACACATCTAAAATAACTAACCAGCTTTGTAGGCCTAATATAAAGAGTAGACACCGCTGCTTCTCAAATCTGCACACAATCTTATTAGACCGGGGTTTGAGAGTCAAATATAGGTTGTAAAACCTGATGAATGCCTAAAATGCTGCTCTATGGTCATCAAGACTGCTATACAAACTTTCCCCAGTCGATGATGGAAAATTTTAGACCGCAAAATGCTCTCTGGGAAGGCGCGAGAGACAGTGAATGGGGGCGGCGGGAGTGCTAGTAAGAGCCTTTCGGCACAGACTTCTGTCTGCATGTCAACTTATGACTTGTGTTGTAGGTAAACAAACTGGTTATCTGCTGGGCAACTGGATAGGCAAGGCCATTAAACAGCAGGCTTTTAATGAGGTGGCGGCCACCAGGGAGCAATCTATACTATTCTGGCCTCACCATTCAGGGAATGTCAGCCAGTGGACCCCCAAACACTCAATGAGAGCATTGTTTATTGCGTCGTTGAGTTACCTCTCTGGAATGCATCCACCATAGCTATATAAAAAAGTGTCATTCCCACAATAAAATATAAGTTTGGACTCATCCAGGATAAATCCATTTAGACTAATAAAGGTGCGCTTCTCATTCCAAATCTATTACAGAGCATGCAATAACATAACTGCCCTCTCATCACCTAATACAAACCAGAGACGAGCCATGCTTTGATATATGCACTCTTCTACCATTTCTTGACAGAGCTTGTATATTCTTTCATGTTTTGTCTCCTGATCTCTCATTTGTGTGTCTGACCTGTGGTGGATCTGATATTTCACCGCATTAAGAAGCCATCTGAGGGATTTGAGGTGCTGAGGTCTATAATTTTCACCTGAGAGATTTCGTATTTGCTCTGGATGAGCAAACGTTCTGTCGTTCCAGCAAAGGTCTCAGTTTTGCGAGACTCTAGACACAATGTGGAATGTTGCATAAATATTTTTGCAAAAGTATCTTCGGAGAACGAAACCTTTGGGAGCTTTATAATATGTAGACATTGAGCTCCTCTGGTCTGAATTATTTGTTCAGGAATTGTTGAGCTTAAATTTTCAGTCTGAATGCTAACATAAAGCTTCAAGGACTTAGTATATACAGCAGTGAAAGAGCTATATAGACTTCTATTACACCTTTAAGGCAGTGCGTCATCATGTTTTTTATGGAATATTGCAGTATTATGAATTATTTATCTGTGCACATCATTATTTTTTTTATTATTCATGTGCCCTCATAATCTTTAATCAAAATAACTTCCCCTCTTTCTTGCGATGACATCTCTTCTCTGATGACGTGTTTACTGGAGCAAGGGCGGGATGACCTGTCACTAACATGAGATCACAGCAATAGCAAACCACAACAATCCAATCAATGGACGAAATCAAGTCCCGTCCTACATTTATTCTTGTCCGAGAAGCCGTTTCACTCGGATATACAACACAATAGGGAAGAAAAGACAATCGCAACTTCCATTTCATGCTTACTTTAACCTTTTTGACTCTAAGGGCCCCATTGTCCAACGCAATTTTCCAGGGCCCCACATATAAGGTAAGTTATTTCTTTCAGTATTTCTGCTATAATTATGAAAAAGCTGCTTGTTTTTATTATATATTTTTTTTATAAACAGAAATTGGGTAACAAACATAAACAATAGGTATGAAGGGGTGGAGGGAATAAAAAAGTTCTCTTAATGTGATGTATCTTTAACATTTTAATTAAGATCACTTTATCTAAATTGATTAATAATAATACTAATTTTCATTTTAATTATACTAATGATAATATATTAATCTTAAAGGGTAAGTTCACCCAAAAATGAAAATTATACCATGATTTACTCACCCTCAAGCCATCCTAGGTGTATATGACTATCTTCTTTCAGACGAACACAATCAGAGATATATTTAAAAATATCCTTAGTCCTCCAAGGTTTATAATGGTTGTGAATGGCAGCCCAAATTTTGAAGAGGAAAAAATGCAATCCATAAAAAAGAAAAAAATGAATCCATACAAGCTTGTGGCGGGACAGTCATATGCATTTAACATATGTCCAAAAAGCATTAACTTCCGCGACGTAGTACACAATGACGTCGTACTTGCGTAGTAGGTCATGGCGTAGTGTAGAACGTCATGTCATTGTGTACTACATCGCGGAAGTTCACTTTTTGGACGAATGACGAATGCGTATGGTTTTAAATAAGGATATTTGTCTTAAACAAACGCATCGATTCACTTCAGAAGGCCTTTATTAACCCCCTGGAGTCGTATGGATTCATTCTTTTATGGATGGATGCATTTTTTTTGTCTTCAAAATCTGGGCTGCCATTCACAACCATTATAAACTTTGGAGGACAAAGGACATTTTTAAATATATCTCTGATTGTGTTCGTCTGAAAGAATATAGTCATATACACTTAGGATGGCTTGAGGGTGAGTAAATCATGGGATAATTTTCATTTTTGGGTGAACTATCCCTTTAATAACTTTAAGTCATCCTGTGGCCACCTTGGAGGCTTGCTGAGGCCCCTTAGTTGAGAACCACTGTTTTAAGATGCTTTCCTGTCCTTTTTGAATCTTTAATGCTTTAACCCTTTAACTATACAGACCACTTTCAGTGTATAGGCCTTCTGCTTTACATTAGCCTACTAATCCTGAATATTTCTGTGAATTCCAAAAACCAGCAGGGATTGCTGGAAAATTCTTCTAGTTGCTTGTGAAAAGTAATTTGTCACTGTAGATTAACGTGGACCATCATTGGCGCAGTGCTGGAGTATGAAGTAGGACCATAAAGTGTCTCTTAACACAGCAAAGTGCATCCAAAAATCCTGTCCTGCAATTGTTATCAGGAGACTGGTTTACTTTATTATAGGTGGAACAATTTGCAATGCTGTCTGTTCTGTCTGCATCTTTCCTTCTCTTGCATTCTGAACCCACCTTCAACGCTGACACGTAATGGAGATGCAGTCAACGGCAGCCATATTGGACACCTGCCATGCTGTACAGCCATTAAACTATTAAGTCAGCTGGCCCCAGAGTGACCGTCCGGCGCAGATTTACAGCCCTACAGGAGACAAGAGAGAATAGGAGAGGGGGACAGTGGGGGATGGTTAGCATAGTCCAACATTACAGATTTATGACGATGGAGCAGAAGGTGCTACGGGCCTCCTCCTTTTTTCTCTTCTCTCCTTCAGAGCTAAAAGTCACCCTGTTGTCTTTAAGAGACAAAACTGACGTAAGGAGCAGGAATATCTGATGTAACTCTGAGCAGAGGTTAGGACTGAGATGCAATGTTCCTGACAAATTGTAAGATAAAGGAACATCAAATGTGTCTTTATTGGCGCTAAAATGCTGTGGTAAATCTTTCTTCATGTGCTCCTTGGAAAAAACGCCTAAGTCAGTATGGGATGAAGGATTGGCTGGTTTGCTTCAGAATTTAATATCTACTGCAGATGCATTAAAGGCACCATTATTCTGGCAAAAAAACATGTTTCTCTGCTGATGCTAATTCAAAAATACTAAAATTAAATAACACTTTTAATATTAAACATTTCATTTTATCATTATTTTTTTTATGTGTAAAAAAACTCTTTTCATGTAGTCTTATTATTATAATATGTCATGTTTATCAAAATAAACATAATATAGGCATATGTTGAACTTTATTCTTGTAGCAGAAAGTGTCCGTTTTCAACTCGTCCTCCCCCGACTGAAAACTAACACACCTAAACTCCCATTATCTTGCACGACACCAGAACTGACAGCTCTTGAAGCGAAGATGACAGCATCTGGGTCGGGCCGAGAAACTTCTAAGAAATTAATGCGAATGCTAATGGCTTTCTCCAGGTACATTATACTTCCTTGATTCAGTATGGTAAAGACTTCATCAATCACATCTACATTGGGCCCATTTTGGTGGACAGTGAAATAACATTCCTCATACTTGCTGAGTCATGTTTTCTGTTGTCTAATGAGATATCAAATGAAGATAGATGGAAAGTTATGTGTCATTCATTCATTCCCCCATCGATTTGTGTCAGTAAATGGGACACTGTGGTTCATCATAACTTCCTAAAGAGATTATAAACAGGAGCCAGAGAGCTGAATTATAACTTAAAATCAGCCACATTTATCTCACATCTAGATGAAAACCATCTGTTTATAAAGCCTGTCACCAGTAAGTGCCTGTTGTCTTTTAACAGGATAAATTGTCTTTTAGCAATAAATACGCAATAATGGAGAGACACAATAATTCTGCTTATGGCAGTGAGTGAGTTATTAATAAAGCACAGTATAGTATCTAGGCTCAAGAGTTATATAGCCTATGTCATGAGTCAAATGATGAGGCAAATGAGTCTTATGAACCGGTTCTTTTAATGAGTCAATCAAAACGATACACTAACAACCTCAGTTTTGATATAGTGAGTCAGTTGTTTGAATCCGGGGCCCTGTCACTTGATCGCTTACATGACTATTGTATTTGGTTCAAGTGTTCAAGTGGGTGTGAAAAACGGCAGTGTCTGTATTTTAAATAAATTTTGATTTTTAATACTTTGCACTTGCATAAATGTATAAATGTCTGTTCAATAGTCCCTATGTTACAGATAACTTCTAATTAAGTGACAAAAAGCAGATGTTAACAAAATACACACTCATCTCTGGACCAATAAAATATACAACACTTTACTCTTTACTACCAAATTAAATATAATAGCCTATCTAATTAATTAACTTACATTTGTGACGTTTTTCTCGACATCTTGAAATTTCGGGCACATTATGATGAATAATGGGATAAACACTGCTCTGATATTAGATACTGTAGCGTGGATGTAATCAAAGGGCACTGAGCTTTGGCATTTTTCAAACGTCAGGCAGTCTTGCAAACTTCCTGTTGGGTTCACATGCTGTTAACTGACCAAGATTACTAACATCCTGTTGACAATGTGTAATTAAAGATACTGATTTGTAACATAACACAATGGTTATATATAGTAATATGGTAATATATAGTAAAAACAGTATTCATAAAGTTATTGTTTAACACTGTGTGCACTGTAAAAAAATATTTTCATGATGTTACCACAACATTTTTTCTTTTGTCAAATCAACTTAAATAATTAATGTGGTTCAGATAAACTAATGTTTTGAGTTTCTGTTGATTGATCACTTTCATTGTATTAACTCAAATTTTTAATTTCAATGAACTCAAAATTTTAAGGCAAACAGGTAACTTACTTTTTTAAGTTAAACCAACAATTCTCTTTTTGCAGTGTAAGTTTGAAACAAATAGATATATATGTGGTACAAATACAGCTCACAAGAGTGACAGCATAAAACTATATATACATACATATATATATATATATATATATTATACAAATAGAAAAGCAAAAGCAATATAACATCTGAGGAAAATGCAATGACTTGAATCAATACAAAATGTTGCACTTTAAAGTATAACACTGCGCTATGTCTTCCTTTCCCAGACACCCTTGTGATTTCCCTGCTGTTGTTCTTAGGCACTACCCTTATTGGATTGAAACTGTGAGACTGTTTCACCCAACTTCTCTTCCTTTCTAATCATTATTTATGAGTTTTTTCTTGGTTCCGTTCTGGCTGTTGGAAGAGAAAGGCTTTCTTTATTCTTTTCTTTTCTTTTTTTTAATTTTTTTTATAGGAGCCCAAAAATAGCATACATTTTTCTTTGTTAGTGAATGTCTAGGCAATTCAGGCTCGGACGCAGAAATTGTGGCGGATACATCTGGTGTAATAAGGGAGAATATGTGTATGCAATTGTTTTGTTAACACCAGGGGGATCAAGGTGCCCTACAGTGGGGGATGGTCACGTGAACAATTGATTCTGCTCAATGTCTCAGTACGTCACTCTCTCTCTCTCTCTCTCGCTCAATTTTCCTGCTATTTCTCCATTTGTCCATCCATTCCCTGAAGGTTGCCACTGCACAGGCCTCTCTAGCTGTTTTTCACTAACTATTTTCACAGCTTCCTCAATAATCTTGATTGCTTATCTGAGTGCTTCATTTGACCTTCACTGCAAAGAAAATAATATCAAACCCAAAGAAAATGATATAGTCCCAATAAAATACCAACAAAATCTGACACTCTGAATGAAAAATGACAGAGCAGAGATGCAATACGAAAAACAGCTGCAGTATGATTGAGACATTAGTGAACCTACTATATCCCTGTTTATGGCTACATAATCTCAATAATATTCAGCCTGTAGCGTTTCGGATCGTCAGGATGAGGGATGTATTTTTGAGGACAGCTGGGATAGTCTGAGACATTCGAGGATTGCAGTGCTTCCCTCCTCCCGACCTCTTCCTCTTGTCCAGATACCCAACCGTAGCCACTCGCAGAACTTTCCTTGAATAATTTCCCTCTCTCAGGAACAAAGAGATTCTCTCTCAGTCTGTCCCAGTGATTATCTGGGGCCATTGTGGCATTTCGGCTCAGTGAATGAGATCATTCAAGCGGTTTTCACAAAGGCAAAAGGACTGAGAGAAAGAGTTTAACTCTTAATTGAAATTCCTCGCTATAAAATTAAAAGTCAAAAGGGTCAGTAGTTTGCGAACTATGAAAACCTCTATTTGTGTTTCACATCTGTGTATTAGTGAGGTGGGTACTGCAAATGTACAAGAGCTCTCAGCAAAGAGTGCACATCAATACAGAGAGAAAAAAACACTGGAGTGTATGATCAATGAGCAGACATTTGTAGCAAGGATCCATTTAGACAATCAATAATATTAAACCAGCAATGAGTGATTGTTCTTTTTACGAAATGAATTAGTAAATTTATGTCATTCACTTCAATCCAGCCTCTATGGTAAAAACGTGTCCAATTCGGACTTTTCTAACCTATAAAGAGAGATTTCTGTGACTCACCTTGCAATGATCTCTCCATGACGCAATTCTTGCTGTGAAAGCACTTTCTCTAAAACTCAATTACCACGTCTTTGCCAGACAGCCTCGTGTACGTTGACTAGTGAGAATGACCTGCACTCAACTGTAGAGCACTACTTCTGCTTCTTTCCCATAATGCTGTTGGGCAAATCCTAGTGAGATCATGTTCTATCAGTTGAGAAAACACAACTTAGTGTTCTTTAATTGGCTCAAGGTGCACTTATCCGTGTCTGATTCAGCTGGAATCTTGTGTTATTTGTATCTGATGGCTGCTAATGAATTGCATGACCAATCGATTCTTCATTTGATGTCACATTAAGGCATTTTGAGTTATTTTCTCTTTAGTTATTTATTTCGTTTCTTTGCAGATGTTTCTGGTCAAGTGAGAGAAGTAGAGCTCATTTGTGCTGACGTACTTAAGATAGTATTTCCCTCTGCCGCTTCTATACAACCACAATCCCAAAACATGTTGGCAGAATCATCTGTGAGGATGTCATCATGGACAAAATTACAGCTTATTATCCTTATTATTTCTTTGCTTTATGATCAGAGGGTTTAGACCCCTGTTAGTGAAGAATGGAAATTTAAATTCTGGGGGGCATTTAACGTACAAGATTGTGTATGAACTTTGCTTGTCAAATGTTATGTTAAATTACAAACTTCAGATTTTGTGTTTTCCCTACTGATTCATTTACTATATATCACTTATTTAAGCCAAAAGTTTAGTAAAAAAAAAAAAAAAAAAAAAAACTGACACATGGCTCAACAATAAGAACGACTTGATGATGTGAAAAAGTTTTAAGAGAGTTTTGTGTTTTCTCTACATCGTATGTTTGTTGACTATATTCATGTGCTCTTATTCCTTGAACAATGATATGGCAAAAATATGTTGCTAAAAATAGAATATATCTCTATTATGGCACCGGTAAATATCATCAGGGCAAGTACAAATCTTCAAAAAACTTCAAAGCCTGTAGAAAAATACTGCTGAAAAAAAAGTCCTGCTAAAATTGAGTCAGTAGATTCAGACAATTCAGCAATCATTAAGTCAGACAGGGCATTTAATTACATACAGCTATTTAGAAACGCTTAATAAAGTGAAATTTCTAAATGTCAATTTTCTTCATATCCTCATTAAGAGATTTCCCACTACTACCATATAACAAACAAAGACACACAAGGGCAATTTAAAGCTAAAGTCAGTCTGAATAGGTTATTTAAAACGGCAATGAATACAAAATGTTCCTTTGAGTGCAGTTGTTCTTGTCAGTGGAGTATTGGTGTTCTTCTCTGTATTCCTGAGTGTTCCTACTGTGTCTTCTCATAGTGTGCAAAATGTTCTTCTCGTGCTTTCTAAACAGTTACCTCCATAAATTGTCATTTTATGGATGGTAAAGATACTTTCTTAAAAGCCTGTGAAGACAATAACCAGATTTTGTTTATTACCATCCTAGTATGGAAGTATTTGAACATCAAAAGACATCCTATATTTGTTTCTGTTCAGCATTAGAATGTCATCTGCAATCAGTATATAACTGAATTGTTTTGAAATCACTGTTCCTTTGGACTCTCTGAAGTCTTCTCGAATCAGCTGCATCCTCAGCAGCTGCTTATTTCTGTGCAAGTTCGAAAATATATGATGAGATGCTTTGTATGTTGTCAGATGCAAAAAAAAAGAAAAGAAAATAACATTGAAAACACATGTTTACTGGGGGTTGTGTTGCACAAAAGACGTACAAAGACAGAGAAGCAAAACATATAACTCGTTTTAAAGTGACTTATAAATTAGTTTTGAATTGCCCTGTAACATGAAACATTTAGTATTAAATATTAAAATCCAAATTATGAGAACAATCCCAGTGGGAATCGTTAGCTCCAAAAATGTTAAACAAATTTACATGACAGAATTTCTGTAACTGTTCTGACAGAGAACTGCTGTGATTGTGTGGTCGCATTGTACCCTCTAGTGGAGAAAAACATACTAGCAACTAGGTTCAACTTTTTCTATGAAAATCAGTAGAAAAGCCTTGTCAGGCAAAATGAACCATCAATTATAAATATTGCACAGCTTTATAGTTATAAAAGACAGTGTGAGTGAAAATAAATGAATAGGTGTACATCTAGACTTCTCTTGACTTAAGTGTGACTGTTGCTTTATTCTTTTGAGAAGACCTAGTGAAGAATCTCCTCACTCCTTAAAGGATTAGTTCGCTTCAGAATTAAAATTTCCTGATCATTTACTCACCCCCATGTCATCCAAACGTTTATGTCTTTCTTTCTTCAGTTGAAAAGAAATTAAGGTTTTTGAGGAAAACATTTTGGATTTTTCTCCATATAGGCTAGTGGACTTCAACAGGGTTCAACAGGTTGAAGGTCCAAATTGCAGTTTCAATGCAGCTTCAAAGCGCTCTACATGATCCCAGCCGAGGAATAAGGGTCTTACTTAGCGAAATGATCAGTCATTTTTTTAAAAAACTAAAAATTTATATACTTTTTAACCACAAATGCTCGTCTGGCTCGATGTGCCACACATTACTTAGCCTAATCATATTGGAAAGGTCACGTAGGTGGAAGTACTGCGGTGGGGCGAAAAAATTCATCTCATTTTCTCCTCCAACTTCAAAATCGTCCTACATCATTGTTTTACCTTTTTTTGTAAAGGGTGTTTGACTTGGTCTTTGCACATTAGCTTTGTAGACACTTGGTCCGTACTTCCGCCTACGTCACACGCAGAGGTCACGTTAACCGAAAATTTTCCGTCATTGACTGAATTTTTTTAGCACTGACGGAAAAATCTGAAAGCCGTCCGTCATTTTGATATGCTGAGGGTCTATTAACTTGTAACTGTAATTCTCACCCCTGTCCACTTGGAGTGCTGACTATCAAGTTCTGACTATCAATGAACGGCTTTTCTGAGTTACATGACATTGTTTACTGCTGTTTTAGTGACGTCTTTTCGTGGTTGAAACACTGATTGAGCGATTACTTGAGAGACATGATACAGATTCCGGTAAGTTGTATTGTATCTTTCAACATATTTCTGATGTTCATTCATTTTTATTTCGTACTGAAACGTAGTACAGAGGAAGGGATGCTCGTGTTCACTTTGGCTCTGCTAGTTTGAACTGAGGCACTACAGTGATCTCTCGTCCACATAAAGAGCCCCAAAACAAAAGGGTATTTAGTGTTTGAATTTTGTGATAAAATTGACAGAATTTTAAATCTGAGACTTAAGCACATTAAGCTTATTGCAATGTATTGGACAAATATTAATGATGAAACCTGAAAAGTGACCCACAGTCTGAGTCTATTCAACTTTTTCTTCATAAATATGCATAATCTAGCTTAAATGCTTGTCCTGTAAAATCCGTGAATAAAAATGAAAATGTGAACAAAAACAGAGCCAATTAAATAGCTTATTATCATTAAAATATGAAAAATAAGATGGATAATAATAGATTATGACAGAATCTTTATGACCCTTTTGACAGACAATGTGGAAGTCTCACGCGACCACACGTGACCTTTTCAACATGATTAAGTAATGGTAAATATTATATATTATATGTGTGGCGCAGTGCAATTTTTGGTTAAAAAGTATATAGAATTTTATTTTATTTAGAAAATGGCAGATCGTTTCGCTAGGTAAGAACCTTATTCCTCTGCTTGGATCGTGTAGAGCCCGTTGAAGTTGCATTGAAATTTGCAATTTGGTCCTTCAACCCATTGAACCCTGCTGAAAAATCCTGGAATGATTTCCTCAAAACCTTAATTTCTTCTTGACTGAAGAAAGAAAGACATAAACATCTTGGATGACATGGGGATGAGGAAATTATCAGAAAATTTTAATTCTGAAGTGAATTAATCCTTTAAGAAACATACTGTAAAACATAACGCTCATTCATAACCCCCAATCCTCGACCCTGCCTAACATGAGGGGGCTGCAGCTGCACCGTAAGACTTTGTTTGTTCAGTGTACTCCACATTTCTGCTCCTCACCCCCATTTCTCTCTCCCTTCTCTTCATTTAGTCTTCTGTTTAAGTTTTGGTGTGGGGGCAGGGGAAGGTGCTGGGGCTGGGGGAGGTTTGGCCAGTGAAACCACGAGATCAACTCTAGAAAAGAAAAATGTAAAAGAAGTGGCACAGAGAACATGATAAATTCAAGAAAATAAACAGTGGTGGTTTTAGTTTATTAAAGTCATAATGAATGTGTGGTTTGAGTTTTTTTTCTTTGCCAGGAGAATTTAAATATTTGGAATAATTTAAATTTAAGCTGCTTGATAATGTTTTCTGGCTCACTTCGAGGTGAAGACTTACATTTCGGTGATTTTTTCCACAAGTTTTTTTATTGCTTTAACAATCTTGTCGATCCTCTCCTGTCAAAAATGAAAATAAAACATAAGTGTCAAGTTTGATATAGCCTATGGTGTGAAACTATGTGCATAAATTATCGAGATCTAATAATAAGTGCATTTCTGGTTAGGAAAATGAGAGGAATCACACATCCAGTTTCTAAACACTTCAACCTAAACTCCAAAAAGGTGTTTTTGCGGTAATGCCATAGAAGAACCCTTTGGGTTCTCTGAAGAACCTTTTAGTAAACAGTTCTTACAGTTTTTTTTTTTTTTTTTTTTTCTTAGTGCAAAGAACATTTAAAAAATCCAAAGAACCTTTTTTCCTCTATAAAGAACCTTTTGTGGAATGGAAAGGTTACATGGATGTTAAAGGTTCTTCATGGAACCATAGATGCCACAAAGAACACTTTAAGGCTTTTTTTTTCAAGCCTTTGAATATAGGTTTATGTGTAAGATCCAACTGACGGACTTACCTGTTGAAGTCTGTATAACAGTGGCAGAGAGAAGGCACATATCACACCTGTTCAGAAGTGAAAGGATTCCATTAACGCCATGTAACATCAACACAATTGCTTAGAATTCAATTGTTTAGTGACTGATTAGGTCAAAAAATAGTTTCAGCCATGATTTGCTTTACAAATTTCAGCAGGATATCCTTACCGGTCATCACCAGCGTGAGACCATTAGCTTGGACCCCCACATAGGTCAACAAATACAGGAACACAACAAACTACACAAACAAATAAAATACAGTCGTTCAGATAAAAGCATTATATTTCATTTTGAATAGTTATACTTTAGATTTACATTTATTCATCTGCAAGATGCTTTTATCTGAAGAGATTAACAGTGCATTGAAGGTAGCCTATATATATATTTTTTTTTTATCAGTATTCCCTGAATTGAAATCATTGCTAGTGCCTTGCTGGACCAGACGAGTTACAGGAACTTTATGTTTTTATAATAATAAAGGTCAGGTTTTTTTTCAAATATGAATTTCTTTACTTTCACATAGGCTTATTCTCCCAGCATCTTTGCTTTTGGGAAAGAAAGCACATGGTAATAGTTAGTATCATGACTAATTATGTAAGTCAGCAGTGTCCCATGATGTAGTGAAAGTAGGTCATTAATTGCAGTAAAAGCGTAAAAACTGCTCAGTGTAGCTGAGGTGAGATATTTAAGATGCGTGAGAGACCTTCACTGAGTCTATGATGCTATCGATGAAGAACAGCCTCTTCAGCTCGGTGACAGCCGTAGCAATCAGCAGAACGATTTGTTCCGCCATGCGAACTGTGTCCTCATCTGTCAGTGTGCGGTCCTCATCCAAATATGACCTTTTTAATAAAGAAAAGTGGACCAGCTGAGAAAGATTATATGTATTAATCCCAACTTATTTGAGTTGCTTTTCCCTCCGTCAAGCTCCTGCCAAATAAAAAAATCCTGCCGTTCAGTATTTGTTTTAAATCTGCTCATCTGTTATACATCTCAAAAATTAATATTTTAAACAACTTGATTTGGACTATATCAGAGTGAACTCATCAATTCAAAACAGCTTGCAAATTGCGTCATACCCGCGTTATCCTTGGTTTCTGGTTTTATTTTGTAGAAACCATGGAAACACTTTAATATTTACATGTTTTAATAGACAAGGGAACAACTTTTTGGTTACTTTTATAGACAGAAGAGTCCTATCCCAATTGTTTTCCACCGGCTGTGAGGTGAAGACGACATGTCCCAAGATTCTGCGCTCAAACTTTTACGTCATCAAGCTACGCCTTTGTTTTAAATAGGCCTCTAGCGACCTCTAGCGGATGAAAAACTACATATTGCATCTTTAATCAATCAATGCTCAATACTCAACTCAGTCGCGCAAACACAGACATGGAGTGACATGAGAGAGGACTTTGCTATATTCCAGTTATGCTACAGTAAACAGCAGTGTCAGATGCGCCTTTGGGGTTATGGCTGTGTAGAAACTGTTGTTGTTTTACAGCATACTCACTGGAAGGGATGCGATCCATCACCGAGACGGACAAGTGCCATAGCTTTATAAAGAAAGCGTACAGGGAGGGTGAAGGCCATAACGCCCAATCCGAGGTTGGACAGGATTGTGATGGCACTGAGCTGGAACAAACAAGCCAAACCTACAACCAAACCTGTAAACACCAGCCCGGTGGTCCCCACATCTCGCCAGTATAACAGATCCAACACTAGAGAGGGCAAGAAAAATGAATGTGTGAAACATCAGGAAAATAAACATATAAAGAGGCATAGCCAGGCAAAAAGATGGAAAGACAGAGAAAAAGCGACTGAGAGAGAAATGCAAAGACCATGCAGCACTGCTTTGAAGTCGGCCTCAAAAAGGGATGCGGGGGGGGATGTGTGGTGGAGTATTTGGGTGGTCAGATGTACATGTTTGCACAGAGCGTCTGGTAATTTGTGTGGTAAAACAGACTATCAAATTACAGATTTTCATCCATTCTTTGAGTCATTCCACAAACTTTCAACTTAGTTGAATGAATTCACTTTAGAATAAATAACTTATAAAAATTGAAATAAATTCTCTATTTTCAGAACTGTGTCTTTTCTCTTTTAAATTTAAACCAAATTATTAGTATTATTTGGAGAATTATGACATTTTTGCAGTGAAGAGAGAAAGCAAATTGGGCTATAGTTCACTCTGGGCTTTTAAATTTAGTAGTAAGTTTAAAAGCACAATATGTAAGATTTTTAGATTAAAAAGTCCAAAAACCACTAAAACAATGTTAAATATTTTGTTTAAATCCAGAGAAAATCAGCAATTTTAACCAGGACACGGACCGTATCATTTTGTCGCTTGTCAATTACGTCATATCCGCGTTACCGCAAAGTGCAACAAGTCTCTTATACCAGCCACAGAGTGAACGCACAGAGCAACGTTATAACAGAACTTTTAAAACAATCAAACATATTTAGTATGATTGTACCATTTTAACCATGTAAAATAGCGTTGTGTTACCCCACATACGCAACGAAAAGAGTGGAAGCGGCTGACTGCAGCATAAATGTAATAAAAGCTCAGCTGGATTCCCACGACTCTCGGCCCACCCTGCTTCATACCACAGTAACATTAATAAAACTTTAATACGTTAGCTCATACATAAACATGATTTCTGCCCAGGTCCATTGGATTGCTTTCCATCAGCTGTAGAGTTGAAGATGACAACTCCCATAATTCCACGCTCATTCACTCAAGCTCATTGTTTTGAATAAGCAACCTCTAGCAGTGAAAATTACATATTGTGCCTTTAATTTAAAAGACAAAAATGTATGTCAGCCTATGTCAAATAATGGAAATGGCATCATACATAGGAAGCTGAATCATCTCTCTCTGTCAAGAAGTTTCTCTCTCCCTTATTTCCCCCTAATGCGTAATAAAAATACAAGGGGAGAAAATATAATATGCTAAAACTGACACCATATGTGAATACATAGGCTAATCATCTGTAACTTTTTTTTTTTTAATTAGCTAGCAGGAAGCTTTAGCAGTGAATGGTCATCTGTATAACTGTCAACAACATTTGTTGAGAGTGAAATAGTTGTGATTTGGATGTATTTAATATAATGAAATTGCAACGTGATCATTACCAGTATTATCATTGTAGTGTCATTCAGCCACTAAAGTACTTTATTTGTGTAAATGACAGATCAACCATTAATGGGATGGGTAGAGAACGTATTGAGTATACGAAAACAAAATATTAAAAATATACTCTGTCAGGCTAAACATTATCAGTCCTTTAATGTTGTTGTTATGAATTTCAGGCAATGTGAAGCAGTGTAAAAGCTCTCAAACAGCACAATATAAGAATAAACAAGGCTCAGTGGAATATGAAAACAACACTACAAAAGGACAGAGAAATAAAGGTGGAATTAAACTGTTCACAGAACCACAGGAGTGCCTTAATGTTGTCAAGGACTTGACAGAATTTTTTTTTGTTTTTAAAGGCTGTCAGAGATTTTCATTTAGCATTGATTATTATGACAAACAGACATGTGATAAAGGCCAACTCAGCCAGAAGCACTTGAAGAAACCACGTCATTGTCCAAAAAGGCTTGATCGTGTTATACACCCCAGGCTGTGCCAAACATGTCAAGTCTGTAAACACATTCAGTTTTTTCTGCATGTGAACAGACTAATTTGAAGCCAAAGCAAAGAATTGTCCACTGTCCAGTTGTCCATGAGCTCATCTATCACTTATTTGTACGTTATTTTGTACAATTGCAGTAAATTACTGCAAATTCTAATCTCTGAGACAAACATATGACATTAATGGACAAAAAGCCTTTGTGTCAGAGAGAGCATGGACACAAACAGAGTGGAACAGCTAATGGCAGTGTGCGTTTACACGCCCTTTCCTCTGTGAAGCCAACAGACCCCAACAGCTGTTGATTCTGATGATCCTTCAAATGCAGGTGCAAATCTGTGCTGTGGCACACAGTGGTGCGAAGCTGAATGAGCCTTTATAAGATCAATCCAAACCCTCTGAAATCTTCTCTTAAAAAAAAAAAAAAAAAAAATCTTCCACGAGGCATTCACTACTGCTAATGCACTTTATTGCAGCCTAACATGGCCGGGTCAGATTGAATCTCTCCGGGGAGACGTATGCCAGCACTGCCAAAATAAGACCGAGAGGTCTCACCTCCTTCATTCAGACATCAATGTCTCCTTTTCTCCCTCTGCCTCAAAATCCTAGAGTCATGCATCAGTCCGGTCCTGAAGGCAGTCCATCCATCAGATTCCCATCAGCCTGCCAAGCTCCCATTGAGAAGTCTTGTGTGATGTGCTGACTAGTCAACAGTATTACCTCTAGTGTAAACCACTCAACTGATCCAAACATCCCCCCACCTTACACCCCACATCCCACACACACACCCCTTAGTTACAACCTGCTATTCACATGCCAGCACATTACACATTAAATAATATCACTCAGGAGACCTCGATCCTAGTGCTGTTCAGTTTTGCGGAAGACTCTCACCTTTGCTGGCCATTTCTCTTGCTTCCACACCAAACCCCCTCTCCTCCCAGCACTCCACGAACCCTCTGGGCTTTTTTTGGCCATCCTAGCGTTGTCAGCAGAAAGGGGTTGGTCTGACCTAATAATATCTCAACCACTTGGACACTCCATCTTTACAAACACACACATGCACAGCTATGCTCCCTCATGGGCTGTCCGGAGCTTAAGGAACCTGAGACGTCAGCAAATGTCTGTGTGTAGACAAGACTTCATCTCATGGGAAATGGATAACATTAGATACGGACAAATTACTCAGGCATTGCTCAAGGAGTGCTGCGCTTTATCTTCTCACATGCTGACAAAAGTCCTGGCCTTTAACACCCAACTGAAGATGTTGTGTGAAGATGAGGATTATGATTTTGTCTGTGTGTGTGTGTGTGTACGCATTTTTGTGACATATCAGGACACAAATTTGTATAATGACATGGATATGACATAGGTATTACAAGGAGAGGGTGACTTATGAGAACATTACCCCATGTCCCCATTTTTCAAAAGGCTTATAAATCATACAGAATGAGTTTTTGTAAGAAAGTAAAAATGTGCACAGTTTCCTGTGATGGGTAGGTTTAGGGGTAGGGGTAGTGTAGGGGGATAGAAAATACGGTTTGTACAGTATAAAAACCATTACGCCTATGGAATGTCCCCACAATTCACAAAAACAAACGTGTGTGTGTGTGTGTACGCATCAGGTGTACCCTACGTTATGGGGATAAAGATGGCAGTATCCAAATTCCTTGTCCTTGTGGGGCCATTTTTGGTCCCCATGAGGAAAACAGCTTATAAATCAAGTGATATTTTTTTGAAAATCTAAAATGATTGGTAGGTTTAGGGGTAGATTTAGGGAATAGAATATACAGTTTGTACAGTATAAAAATCATTATGACTATGGAATGTCCCCATATGAAATACAATTTTATGTATTAATATTATAATATATAAATATTATTAAATATAGAAAACATATTATATTTTATATTAAATATATATTAATTTATTTGAAATTATATTTAATTTTTATAATACCAATTATAATATGAAAATTGTGATAATGATCATATATAATAATAATATAAAAATAATGTGTATAAAGTGTGTGTGTGTATATATACACACACACACATATATATAACATTTTGATTATTAAATTTATTTTATAATCACTACTACTTCTGTTATTATTATTATTATTACAGTATTATTATTACTATTTCTTCATTGTATGTCATAACTGCTTTTTGTTTTAAAATATTAAAAATCCTAAAAAAGACCCTTTTTTTCAGGTCGCTGGACCCAGCAGATGCAATGATTGTTCCGCTGTCAAACACTGTTATTCATGAGACGTTTTTGTTTGCGTCATTCCACGGACACACAAGAAGAGTTACAAAGACAAAAATAGCCTGTTATGTAATATTGTGTATGAATTTGTTTTTGATTTACATAATCCACTAATCTGTCCAAATCAACCCTTATTAGAGTCTCCCCAGTTCTTATTTGAATGTGCCATTCATGAACTCTGCTCAAGGCGAACCACGTTCTTTAATATGAATCACTGAATCTACCCCACATAACATTTTTGATAACAGTTTACTGTGCTCTCTCGCTCTCTCTCTCTCTCTCTCTCTCTCTCTCTCTTTCTTACTGGGCTACTGTGAATTTGTTATGCACATTAATCTGTGCATGTTAGGTAATCCAAAATTATGAAATGTTCAGCACAGATGATTAACAGAGGGAGTTCAAGAGGAGAAGCCAAGGGAGGGAGGGAGAGAAGCACTGAACATGTGAAAGAGAGAGCCACTCTGAAAAGGATTGCATGTTGATGTGTAGAACAAGAGGGAGGACACTCTGAGATGATTGGTGCACAGAAATAGCTCAGCCAATCAGAGTGATGACAGGAAAATAACGGGCTCAGACAGAGAGAAAGCTTAGAGAGAGAGAATATCACTGACATACAGAGGAGGAAGGCAACAAAAGTGGATCAAATTGGAAAAAGCAACTATGACTACAGAAAGATTAATTCATACTGAGATGTCTAGCAATGGGTAGAGTGACAGAAGGGAAAATCAACCATTCTGCAGTGGATCATTCAAGGATGCTTGAAGGTGCAGAATCAGCCTCTTGGGAGATAATGCTGTGAAGGCCCTGATCAGCAAGGCTGCACACAGCCAAACCAAAGCCAGCGAGCTACAGCACTGGGTGGAGGCCGTGAACTGATTCAAACGAGTGTGGAAAAAAAGACACCATGAGGACATCCAAGAAAGGAAGCGTGGAAATGCCTGCTTTTGTAAGGCAGCTAGTGAAAGAAACCGAGAAAAGGGTCACCTCCTTTTTTAAAGGTGGGCGAGGGGGAGGTGCAGGGGAGCTGTCCGAAGGCGAAGAGGGAGGAGAGGAGGAAGGGGTCATCCCTAGCCCCTACTTAGATCGACCGGTTCTGGACAAGCACATGCAAGAGGGCTGTGCCTCCTGGGGACTTACCTACGCCCTGGCCAGCATGCAGGGTTGGAGGGCCCACATGGAGGATTTCCACAACTGCTTCCCTCAGCTAGGAGGGGAACTGTCCCATTGGGGCTTCTTCGCAGTGTTTGATGGACACGCAGGAAGTGCGGTGGCTCAACACTGCTCCCGAAACCTGCTGGACCACATCCTAGGCACAGGTAAGTGATAATCTGTCCAACAAAAAAGGAAGGACTTCTTGTATCTCTTTGACTTATACTGATAGGTACTGATGGAAGTGCATCATCGGTTATTTGAGAGCACAACAAACATAACGAATTTCCATTTGGGTGATACTGTTGATCTCTTTAGAATATATCTAAGAAGATCTCCTCAGTTTAGATTAATTTGTAAACCTACTGTACATCCAAAGCCATATCAACATTATTACTTAATTAAGCTATGATCTGACTAGTTAATAGTAGTGTACAACATGTTCCTAATGTAGAAAAAGCAATTAGAAGTCACAAAGGCCCTGTGTACACCTATTATTAAAATATGTTTTGGCTAATTGGATCACAAGTAGACAAGGGGGACACATACCCGTTTACACCTGGTATTTTAATCTGTCTTTTTTTGTCCACTTTCAACCACTTCTGTCCTGATTTCTTCGATGGGAGGGTCTATGGATGCTGTGAGTGTGTGTTAGAAATCAGGAATACTGAACATTGTGCTTGGTACATTTTCCGTCCTCAAACCAAACTTGGGTCTTCAGTCGACAAAGTTTAAATTCCGTCAGGCTAGCGCGCTTCCCATAATGTTTACGTGTTAGGTCAGTAGGCAGAGAATAGGCGGTCTTTTGTGGCTGTTCTAACACATTCAACCACATTGAGCGTCTACAGTACGAAAGCAATCAGGTCAAATGCGTTTTCAACTACCTTTGGAAGTAGTCGAAAGTGGACAAGCTCAAAACGTTTTAGACCCCATTTATACCTTTTATTTAGCGTCGTCCACTTGTGATCTGATTGACCAAAACGCATTTTAAGGATGTTTTATTAAAAACGTTTGGGAGGAACACATTCAAATGATCTATCCAATCATCACGTCATTCCCACCAGCAATCAGCAATCAACATGTCTACCCAATCAGTGGAGGTATATATATATATATATATATATATATATATATATATATATATACGCAGTCGACTCATCTATGTTCCTAGACAGTTTTCAGCATCCCTCCAACACCCCATCTCCTCACACTCGCCTGGTTACTTTCCTAGCCAGAAATATGGGGGGAGTACTCTGGGTTCAGGCCAAAATACTGCTCTGAGCCCTCTCCTTGGACAGCACAGTAAATACGCATAGTACTTTACTCTATATGATTATTTGTAAGTGTGAACTCGTGAAATACCATGTGTAAACAGGGCCAAAATGGCTGCTCATTGCAATCTTCACTAATGAAGCCTTTAGATTCGTCTTTGTGAACATCCTAGCATGACCTATTTTAAGTCACCAAAAGTTCTTTCACAGTTAATGGTGGACTAGATTGTGTTGTTTATTTAGTTTTTTCTTCTCAGGCAAGATCCGAGCAGATGCGGATGTTGAAAGGGTCACTGAAGGCATCAAGGAGGGCTTTTTTCTCATGGACAAGCACCTTCATGCCATGGCTTGCCGTGAGGGTTGGGAACGTGGAGGGACCACTGTCGTTTCCACTGCTATCACCCCGCACCACATCTATTTTGTGAACTGCGGGGATTCTCGGGCCGTCTTGTGCCGTGCGGGGCGGGTGGCCTTCTCGACAGAGGACCATAAGCCCTTCAGCCCTGGCGAGAGGGAGAGGATAGAGAGCGCTGGAGGATCTGTGACTTTACAGCGCGTGAATGGCTCGCTGGCAGTCTCTCGGGCGTTGGGGGACTTCAGTTACAAGACAGCCGAGTGGCGGCCGGTCACAGAACAGATGGTCTCGCCCGAGCCGGAAGTGTCTGCTGTGGAGCGCTCGCCAGCAGATGAGTTTCTGGTTTTGGCCTGCGATGGTGTGTGGGACACTGTCAGTAATGAAGAGCTCTGTGCCTTCATACACAGCCGACTGCGTGTCTGCACAGATTTGAGAGAGGTCTGCTCCCAGGTCATCGACCTCTGCCTCTATAAGGTTAGTATAAATGGAAGATTTTTAGGCTACACTGATTTTCCAGACAGCAACATAGCGTGGCCCAGATCCGGCCCACATCTGGTACATGTGGATTACATGCGGACCAGATGTGAGCTGGATCTGGGCTGACACTATGTTGCTGTCAGGGTTTAATTGTGTAGTCCAACCCAAGTTCGATTTCTCCTCACACCCCTGCAGGAGTACTAGTGATGTTTACCACTGTTGGTCACATCTTAGGAATGAGAAAATAGCAGCTTCACTGCTTTATTCATGTTTTGTCACATCATAGGATTTACCACCAAAACTTTGCATACATAGACCAACTCTTGCATTTGACTGCCAAATATGTATTGCAAAAGATGCAATTTCATATGCAAACTGTTCTCCAAAGGTTCAGGAACAAGCCGCTTTCATAAATATTCAGATAAATTTTATACAAATTATTATTTATATATATATATATATATACACACAAGTTATTTCTATGCAATCTATACACGTTTTAGTTGCTTATATTTCCTCATATGTTTGTCCATTTTTAATATATATAGCCAACTGTATTTATATTTTCCAAAATCTGTTTGCATTTTGCATTTACCCAAAGTGTATTTTAGGATTGGAAACATGAAGTATATTTTATAACATGAAGTCTGGAGTCTGTTGGCTATGGCATGTCCAGCTGACTTCAGCCAGGCTGTTATATTATGTAAGAGAAACACAGAATGGCCTTTAGGCTGCAGAAAAGGATGTGTGCCGACCTGAAAATGTCAACATCTTTCTCTCCACAGTAAGCCAGATCTCTGCTTTGTCAGGACTGCACTTTCATCCACCATCTAAAAGTGAGGCTGTGTTCAGCTGCTAAGCTGCAATGGGATAAACTACTTTTAGCCTTGGTGTTAGGAGATTACAGCATTCTGCCTAGCATTGTGCCATGTAGGGATAGACAACCAACAGCATCCCTAAGAAATGAAGGTTAAGGTCTACGTTAGCGTCACCAATTCCAGTCTACTTAATCATCAACATGAGGTAGTTATCCTTAGAACAAAAGCCTCAAGACTGGCTGATAGTGTCATGCTACTGCCTGCCATATCTAAAGAATCATTAGAGGAAAACAATGCTGCTCAGTTTAGTGAAGAAATCGCATAGTGGACACATAGTTTGCACATCTAACATTTATGTTTCATTTTTTGAATGTCTCTTCATGTATTTGCTAACAGGGGAGTCTTGATAACATCAGCATCATTCTAGTCTGTTTCCCTGGCGCCCCCCAGCTGTCACCTGAAGCACTGCACCAGGAGGCTGAGCTGGAGGACTTTCTGGAGTCCAAAGTAGCTGGTAAAACATCTTGATTAAATCTGGCTTCTTTTGATATTGCTCTTAAGATTTATATACTTATGTCACAGATGATAATCCTTATAAATCTTGGATTTATTAAATGTTCTGAATCCTCTAGTGTTTGCTTGAGGAATTACTGTAAATCACTGTCATGCATGTTTCTCTGGCAGAGATATTTGAAGAGCTGAGTGCAAGAGGTGATGAGCCTGATTTGCTGTCAGTTCTGACAGTACTGGCTTCAACAGTGATACCTGGACTACCACCAGGGGGCGGCCTACAGAGCAAGTAAGTGTGTAATTGTGTCCCAAATGACGCACTATACACTATGAACTTATTCTATGCACTATGCACTCAAGCATCTAGTGCGAGGGTTCTCAACCCTGGTTCTAGAGGGCCACTTTCCTGCAGAGTTTAGCTCCAACCTTGAACAAACTCACCTGCCTGTAGCTTTCTAGTAATCCTGAAGAGCTTAATTAGCTGGTTCAGGTGTGTTTGATTAGGGTTGGAGCTAAACTCTGCAGGACAGTGGCCTCGAGGACCAGGGTTGAGAACGCCTGATCTAGTGTATCTCTGCATCCCAATGTGCATACTATCCACCCTATCCGCCCTAAATAGCATTGAATATTACTAATGTCACTTACTATTTAGGATGGATAGTATGCATATTGAGATGCAGGCTATGACTTTTGTAAGGTTATTTTGTCATTCAGCATCAGAGTCTGTTAGTCCCTCCCTCTCTTCTATATAAGGAAAGCTGTGACAGTTGAGTGCACGAAGAGTCCAACATTCCACACTTCGTGTTTTCGGTTAATTAAGCGCATCATCTAGTTATTTAAAGTGCACCTTTTCTTTTTGAAATTTTCAGTGTGAACATGCTACTCGCACTATTTATACTACAAAACAACATAGAATAGTGCATAAGTATGCGAACTGGGTTGCATGTGGGATGGTGTGAGAGAAGTGTGAAAACCTATTTCACAGACTGTAACATGCACATCTCTAGGCAGATAAATTATTTCGAAACAGATAAATCACAGTTCTAGGCTTCCAGCAATTTTACATGGTTTCTAAATGAGATCTATAATACCTTTGAGAAAGCTTTAGAATTCTCTCTCATCTTTCTTCCATTTTTATTTTGTTATTATTGTTGTCTTTATTAAAGCTGCAGTCCATAACTTTTTTTGGTTAAAAATTATCCAAAATCAATTTTTGAGCAAGTACATAACCAGCCAGTGTTCAAAGCTATCTCGCTTCACAACGGTAAGCTTGTAATAATATTTTAAAATAAAATCGGTACTGGTGGGTTTCTGCAGAAAATTCAAGCATGCAGCAGTTCATCTTTGCGTCATTACGTCACATCTGAAAAACGGAAAGGAAGGAGTCTCTGCTCGGTTGAAATTGCCCTGCTAGGCTATATGGCATGTGACGGATCATTTATAGCCTTTTCTTACAGCATCTGCAATAATTAAACGTATCATTTTGATGGTGGATTGTAATCAAGAAAGGTCCAAATGATGATCATCAGTGACAACTGGAGATTTACCCGTAGTCAAAAGCAAAAGACTTCGGACTGCAGAGTGGATACAGAAATTGAAATATACAGGTAACGCTAATACACATACACATAGTCACACAATGCCGATGTTGTTAACATTAACAATTTGAGAACAAAGTATAACAATAATAATAATTAGCACGGTTTGACATGAACCGAGATAAGCGATAGTTAGCTTTTAATGACCATTGGCAGCGCGATTGTAATGTTTTTTTCCTCAGTTGGTCAGAATAAAAGTGGCAGACATGTTACTTACTTGTTCAGATGACATTTTCCGATGAAAATTCTTATTTTGGTCATACTTCCAAGATGTAGAATCTGTGATTCTGAAGTACAGTATCCACACCGGTGCGGTGACTGACAGCAAACATTAGATTCATCCGCGCTGAGGAGTCGTGCTGTTGCACAACTCAAGTAAAAATAATAATTCTGCAAATAACTGCAATTGCAGGTTTCAAACAGAGATGGCGACAAAGAGGCAAAACTTACGGACTGCAGCTTTAAAGAGGAATGATTATACTAATTGTAATTTATTTATTATGATTATATTTAATATAATAATTTTATCATTTATTATTATTATTAGTAGTAGTATTAATAATAAGGAAAAAACATTTCATACATTTTTAAAAAAAATATTTTAAATAACATTTCTATGACTGGCTATACAGTATATAAATACATATACTCCTTTAATATATATATATATATATATATATATATATATATATATATATATATATATATATAAATACACAATCATCAATAAAATAATAGTTTTTTTTATTATTATTAATTTTGATCTATTTTTCCAAAGTTTTAGTGAGAAAACTATTTGTTTTATACCTCTTGTACTATTTCACAGTGACTCACATGGTATAGTAACAGATTCGAAAATCATGAGATTATGAGATTAAAGCTGCAAGGATGACATATCCACCCTTGTGCTGCAGAGCAATGTCCAGGTACCCCGTGTACACAGCAGCTGTTCTCAGATTCAAGTGTCTACTCAGTGCAGGCACCTTCACTAGAGCACCATTCAACTCCACAAGTACAGCTCAAACGATATGTAGGTGTGATGACTGACAAAAGAACAGAGGACTGAACTTTGAAATATCATAATGTTTTGGACATTTGCAGGCGGAACTGTATAATTTCTGCCTACTATCAGCAGAAAGAGGCACGGCGATCAAGATTATCCCAGGTAAGCTTCTGTGGGGATACAAAACTATCCATTTTATATGTTACGCTATATTACATATATAATAACATGTTAAAATGACTAATGTATGTATGCTAAAGTTTATATTTAATCATTTTTAATCTGAATTCCTGTCATTTGTATCTTTTCAGGAACTCAGTCCTACAGGTGCCAATTAGAGTCCATCTTTTATAAATGCTTAATGGATGTGATAGATTGAGGAAGAAGTAAAGGTTATCAGTTGTTTGTCTTTTAAACTCTTAAGAAATGGAAAGGATCTTCTTTTTGGACAGCAACAAAAATTTTACTTCCTTGTTTTTGTATGTTTCCTAAATGACGAAACTTACAAAAAGCAATGCTGTGCCACAATGCAGGACAATAATGACTGTATATAACTTTGACTCTTTAGATTGTGATACGTTCAGTATTTTCCTTACCAAATGTATTCGAGTCTTACAATCGACAATACTCAGGTAATGTGTTCAAGCAGTGATGACAAATTTTTGAGATTCTCTACAGTCTTTGCAGGTCGATTTTTAAACCTATATTAACAGAATATTAAATTAGCAACAAGCGCATCAGTGATGTATTAAAGGAATAATTCACCCAAAAATGATTTACTTGCCTTTAGTGCTTACTCCTTTTAGAAGCTTAACAGCATGTGGTCACAATAATTTCCTTGAGTGTGTTTGTGTGTGTGTGTGTGTGTGTTGGATGAAAGGGGAAAAACAACCACATACAGGTTAGGATCTTGTAATGACAGGATTTTCATTTTTATGTAAACTATTCCTTTAAGAATTCAAGGCAAATTTAAAAATGATGAGATCTCTAAGAAACAAATTCTATTAAATAGAATTAGAACATGCACTTTTAAATTTTGGATTATGTACAGGCCCATAATATGGTCAGAGTGAAATTTTTCTGCTCTTGAATAGTTGTTTCCTGTAAAACTCTCTGCTCTGTTTGCATGATCTGTACTGTGTTGCCTTACTGACCTCTTTGAAATTATGCCAATATATAATGTTACTGAGATATTTCCTAATGGCTAGCAAATGAACTGATGCAGTGCTGTATCATGTTGTGTAATGATTTTTGTGCACATTTTACAGATCTTGTGCAATATTTGTGCTAACATAAAGGTTGAGTAATAAAGATAACAAACAGATCAAGTCATTCATGATATTTCTGTTTATTAATGTCTGTCCTACATAACCAGATGGCTTTATGGTAATTATAGTAATACATTTTGTGAGTGTGTGTGGTTGATCTCAGATTTCAGCTCGGGAGTAACAACATCAGTAAGCAGTCTTGGAAGAAAAGACTCTATATAGAAACTTAAAGGGTTCTGTCAGCTGCTTAACATATATAGAACCTTTTAGGGGCTTCCCAACATGGGATCATTCTTTGTTTTAATTCATTTTTAATTTTAATTAAATTTAACGAATTAAGCAGCTTGTAAACATTCTTTATCACTAAATGAATTACCCTGTTAAACATGAAAGTATTGCGCAATCATTGATTTAAGACATTTCTCGAACCATAAAGGGCATAAAAGGTTCTTTAAAATTGAGTTAAGAACCTTAGAGTTCTATGTAAAACCCCATTGAACCTTTTTTCTAAGAGTCTTCCTGTCATCCTCAGGGGGGCAGTAGAGATTCGCTCCTCATTTAACACACTCTGTAAGACCGCAACACAGACTGTCACTTAGAAACCGATTTTAAATAGCTTTATGAATGACAAGAGGCTGCCGTAATAGATGTAAAAGGCTTAAGTAGCTATTTCATTTGAAACACAAATGTTGATACCAAAATAAACAAAGCAGTAAAATTTGTTTACAATATACAATATCTACAGAATCAATACAGTCTATCTACAATAAATAATTGAGACACCTTGCTTTGTCTTTTAAAGGATTAGTTCACTTCAGAATTAAAATTTTTACCCCCATGTCATCCAAGATGTTTATGTCTTTCTCTCTTCAGTCAAAAAGAAATTAAGGTTTGTGAGGAAAACATTCCAGGATTTTTCTCCACATAGTGGACTTCAATGGGGTTTAACAGGTTGAAGGTCCAAATGTCAGTTTCAGTGCAGCTTCAAAGGGCTCTACACGATCCCAGCCGAGGAATAAGGGTCTTAGCTAGAGAAACGATCGATCATTTTCTGAAAAAATAAATTTAAAAAAAATATATACTTTTAAACAACAAATACCCATCTTGCACTAGCTCTGCGATGCGTAATCACGTTCATTATTATGTTTATTACGTAATCACTTTGGAAAGGTCATGCATGACGTATAGGCGGAAGTACCGAGCAAGTGTTTACAAAGTGAACGTGCAAACACTACGTCAAACGGCCTTTACAAAAAAGGTAAAATGGCAATTTCGGATGATTTTGAAGTTGGAGGAGAAAATGAGATGGAGTTTTTTCGTCCTACTTCGTAGTACTTCCACCTACGTCACACGTGACCTTTCCAATCTAATTACGTAATGCGTGGCGCATCGCAGAGCTAGTGCAAGATGAGCATTTGTGGCTAAAAAGTATACATTTTTATTTTTTTTTAGAAAATGACTGATCGTTTCGCTAGATAAGAGCCTTATTCCTCACCTGGGATCATGTAGAGCGCTTTGAAGCTGCACTGAAACTGCAATTTGGACCTTCAACCCATTGTACCCTGATGAAGTCTACTATATGAAGAAAAATCCTGGAATGTTTTCCTGAAAAACCATAATTTCTTTTCGACTGATAAAAGAAAGACATAAACATCTTGGATGACATGGGGGTGAGTAAATTATCAGGAAATTTTAATTCTGAAGTGAACTAATCCTTTAAAGGAAAGATCACATTACATCCATCTTGCTTAAAGGTACACTATGTAACTTTGGTCCTCGGTTAAAAAACAAAACAGTGAGGATGATTGTGATTGTGAGGATGAATATGGATATCCTGCTGCTCATAAAACATTCACTTCAAGGCTTAGAGATATAACCAGTTTGATGGAAAGGATCTCAAGCTGACTAGCAGAAGACGTTACTGTAGTTATACCCATTAATAGAGATTTACATATTGCAATTCATCTGTTCAATAAAATACGTACTGACCAGTTAAGTAACAAAAACGCCATCTACGTGTCGCTTTTACAAAATATCAAATCCCTCAGTTCTCGCCATCTTCGAAAAGCAAATCCAATGTTGATTCTTGTTTTATTACAAGCTCTTTCATGTTCTCTATTTGCCAGCAGACTCCCCTCTGTTCAGCTTTTTTTTTTAAATAGATGATTCCCCGGAGGTTCGAAATTTAGCATGCTCCATGCCACTCCCACACCATACAGGTCAAAGAAGCCGGAGCAACTTTTCTCTATTTACGGATATGTAGAGACACACACAGGCGAGTGATGTCTGTAAGCAATTTCCTTCGAAAACCATCCTGCCAGGTCTAAAATATAAACACTTGGCTTACCATAATGAATCAGGGTAAGACAAAAACACATTTTGGAAGATGGATTGATGATGTACTTACTTATTATTTACATTTTGTTAATTTAAATGTTAACAAAAAAAAGTTACATCATCTACTTGCACATATTTGTACAGTGTTGGGGAAAGTTACTTTTAAAAGTAATGCATTACAATATTGCGTTACTCCCTAAAATGTAACTTATTGTGTTAGTTACTTTTTATGGAAAGTAATGCTTTACATTACTTTTGCGTTACTTTTTCTCACCTGGGCTTGTTATATTTTTGCCAAATGTAAAAGCCTTTTCACACCAAAAGTGAAATGAATAAGCATCAGGCTGAAAGAAATGCAAATTCACGCCTGTACAGTAGAGGGTGCCGTAAAAAAAACAAAACAAAAAAAACATTTCAGCTATTGAAGAATAGGATGCAGGAGAAGAAAGTTCAACATGCTCACTTTTTAAAAAATTAAACACAAATGTGATGTTTATCTTAAGTCATTTTTGCTTATTAGCATGGTTGAAATGGATCATCGAAGGTCAGCAAGTGAATTTAAGTACATAAAGTATGTTTGTGTAATTTAATATATTTAATTATTGCAGGTTTGCGTAATATTCTGAGATTGCGTTTCACTTTTTTTATTACTTTTGAGTAGGCCTAATACTGAATCGTTTTTTGTTGTTGTTTTTGTTTTTGCAAGTGAGTTGAGTAAATGCCTGCTCACATTTATTCTAAAACAAAGTCTCTGCACCTACTCCTGATTTCTCTCAACATGGGGACAGGAGAGCTGTCAGTCAAAAAATGAGAAGGTAACTTGCGTTACTTGTTTGAAAAAGTAACTCAGATATTTTGTTGTAAATTTAAATGTGTTACTTTACTAGTAACTTGAAAAAAGTAATCTGATTACATAACTCAAGTTACTTGTAATGCGATACCCCCAACACTGTTTTTGTATTCATTTTAAATCCTTTTTGGCCATCACTGTTGATTGTCCCAAGAAACAAATGATCTTTCAACACTGATGGCCGCGAGATAAAAACGATTAAACAATGAATACTGACCATCTCCCTTTGATTTGACACTTGTATTTCTTCCTCCGGGGACTGTCTCTCTGTAAGTGCCGTGGCTTCATCTGCCTGGCTCTTGAAAATCAGTCTGTTTTCGTGAAGAGCAGTTAAAGTATCTCTCCAGAAGCACAGTGTGATTGCTCACCACACCGGCCAATCACTTCAGCATCAAAGTGACACTGAGAAGTGATGTTACCATTAAAATCACATGGTTTGTTTATAATGATTTAAAAAATATTGAAAGCCGTCTCCTCTTAAGAATGAAGCCATTCATAAATGCTAATATTTACCATCCTTGTGATCTACAGACGTAATTGGCTATTTTAATTTAATGTAATTTGCTGTTTGTCTGTACTGTATATTACAAGAGTAAATGTACAATTTACATCTTTAATTGCATGCAACAAATACTTAAACCTCTGAAAACTTAATCCCCAGTAAACAGTATGGAATCAGGGTTGGGAATAATTCAGAACTGAAAAATTGTCTGTCCTTTACTCAGTGTGAATTATAATTGGAGTTAAAATTGGAGTTCAAAACAAATTCAACACAGCAAATGAATTTTGGGAAATTAAGTGTTTCTCAATTGCTCCTCAATAGTATTCAGTAGTTTACTAAATATGCTGAAATATATCAATTAAATACCATTTAGCTTACAATTTCTATAGGTGGCATTTCAAACATAACTATCTCTCTCTCTATCTATCTATCTATCTATCTATCTAGTCAATGTTTGTCTTAAAGAGACAAAAAAGAAAATTCTGTCATTACTCACTCTTGTGTCGTTCCAAACCTAAAAGACTTTTTGTTCATTATATATTATATATGAAGATTTGTTCAATGAAACCTGAGAGATTTCTGTTCCTCCGCTGAAAGTCACCAAAAATTTGATGAATTAAAAAATTAATTAAAACACTGTAAATGTAATCCTTATGAATTGAGTGGTTTAACCCAAGTCTTCGGAAGAGACACAATCACTTTATATGATGAACTGATTGAATTTAGGCTTTTATTCACATAAGAAAATTATTCATAAAAAATATTTTTATTTGTGTTTCAAAGATGAACGAAAGTCTTATGTGGTTGAAACGACATTAGATTAGATTAATCCTCTTCAACCCGTGTGTGACATAAGGTCATTGCAATGACATGGTGGTGAGTAAATAACAGAATTTTCATTTTTGGGTGTACTAACTCTTTAAGAAACCTAAACTATGCTTTTGTAGTTAAAACTAAGTCATATAAATTAGCATTATCAATTTCAAATCATTTTAATTATACTTAAATTCAAATTTGAATTACAATTTTGAATTTTAAAGCCATTCTCAATTCAGTTCTGAATGGTACTCAACCCTGAACTGAAAGTCTTGATTAAATCCTGTATATCTTTATATACAATTAATGTGCAATATTCAACATCATCTTTGTATAACCGAGCTACCTGTCAACACTTGTCTCCTGAAGGCGGTTATTCATGATAGCAAATGCGCCCACTCCACCGGAGAAGCCGTTCTGGCGAACGTGGCTCTGTCTTGGATTACCGTGAGCGGTCTCTGAGAGTTGCTTCTGTAGAATGGCCAAAGAAACCTTGTTGGCCATAAAGTCATTGACTGAGATCATTTCTCCAGACAGTCTGCGCCCTGTCAGATAACCTCCATCTGGTCCTAAGCCAGCATCAGTCTCACTATCACAAACTGTTTCCACTGATGCATTAGTGAAGCGCTTTCCCGACGCTTCGTTAGCTGGTGCAGGATGCACGGCATTGCGTTTTTGAGCCCTATGCCGCGAATTTCCCGGTGGAGGGTGGTGGTTGTGCCGCTGGTTGGGAAGACGTGGGAAGCAGCAGCAACAGCAGGCCCGACCTCGCCGCCTATACGGACGGCCACGGCAGGGACACTGAGCCTTGTTGCAGTCCAGTTTGCCGAGGATCCAGTTGAGCGTCTGCTTGATGATGATGGAAATGACATTAAACAGGGAATAAATGCAACACACACCCATGAGAATGAAGAGGCAGTTGCCGAGACGGTAGGCTTCTTGAGCTTTATAACTTTCCCGTTGGCTGCTCACTACATCCCCGAAGCCAATGGTGCTGAAGGCCACAAAGCAAAAGTACAAGGACTCAAAGTAGTCCCAGTCCTCCATGGCAGAGTACAATGCAGACGCACAGCATGCAATCAGCAGGGCTGCGATGCCCAGAATGAGCATTACGTAGTAGACCGATGGTTTCCAGCCCTCCAGACTGTCATCCTCGCTCCTGGCCTCCTCTCCTCCCACGCCGGAGCGGCGCAGTTGCCGCTCATGACACCAGCGCATGATGTAGGCCAACATCGTGATGATGCGCTCCAGGAAGAGGTTGAAGAAGAGGATTGTTGCTGCACAGCCAAGGAGTCCATAGAATATTAAAAAGATCTTACCCGCAACGGTGACGGGTGTGGTCATGCCAAAGCCTGGAGGGAAATAGGAAACAGAAAGTATTTTGCTGATGTATTTTTTATAAATTTATTTGGATTTGTGTAAAAAAAATTAAATAGTTCATCATTAAATAGTTCACCCAAAACTGAAAATTCTGTCATTAATTACTCACTCTCATGTCGTTCCACACCCGTAAGACCTCCGTTCATCTTCATAACACAAATTTAGATATTTTTGATGAAATCCAATGGCTCAGTGAGGCCTCCATTGACAACAAGATAATTAACACTTTCAGATGCTCAGAAAGCTACTAAAGACATATTTAAAATATTTCATGTGACTACTGTGGTTCAAACATAATGTTATGAAGTGACGAGAATAAGCAAAATAACGACTTTATTCAACAATATCTAGTGATGGTTGATTTCAAAACACTGCCTCATAAATTTTCGAAGCTTTACAAATCTTTTGTTTCAAATCAGTGGTTCGGAGCGTGTATCAAACTGCCAAAGTTACGCCCCCCAGTGGTGAACCATTGAAATTTTGAAACACTTAGGACGTAACAAAGCCTTGTTTACTGAAATCACGTGACTTTCACGCTCCAAACCACTGATTAGAAACAAAAGATTCATAAAGCTTCGAAGCTTCATGAAGCAGTGTTTTGAAATCGCCCATCACTAGATATTGTTGAATAAAGTCGTTATTTTGTTTTTTTGGCACAAAAAAAGTGATCTTGTCGCTTAATAATGTTAAGGTTGAACCACTGTAGTCACATGAACTGTTTTAAATATGTCTTTAGTAGCTTTCTGGTCATCTGAAAGTGTTAATTATCTTGCTGGCAATACAGGCCTCACTGAGCCATCGGATTTTAGTAAAAATATCTTAATTTGTGTTCCAAAGATGAACGAAGCTCTTACGGGTGTAGAACGACATGAGGGTGAGCAACTAATGACAGAATTTTCATTTTTGGGTGAACTAACCCTTTAAGTCCTCCTTGTGTCACTCCAATCCACTATCGTTTTATGTATTCTGAGGGACACAGTGTAAAAAACATGTTTTTGTTTTGTTTTGTTTTGTTTTTCATACATTGAAAGCAGACAGTCACTAGAGGCTGTCAAGCTCCAAAACTGACCCAAAAAAACACACCATATGGCACTATATCTCAAGTCTAATTTATGCTTGCAGACATTCAATTTGAGTATCACAAGAACAGCAGCAGCCATTAACATTTGACATCAATCACATCAAACCAGACAGGACACATCTTGAGGTGGCAAGTTTGAAAGATTTCAAAGTTACGGCAAAGGGGAATGCCAAGTTAGTAATGCAAATGTGGTTATGTATTGCTTTTTTACTTTTGTTTTATGTAAAGAAGCAGCTTGGATGTTTTGTAAAAAATGAAAATGACATGGGTTCAGAGCTGCGAGGGCGAGTGATGACAGACTTTGCTTTTTATTATTATACCTTCAATGATAAGCATGGTAAAAATATATTGAAAACCTTATTAAATAAGTAAACAAAGTTGATTTGGTCAGTGGAACTATTTATAATATAAATGTTTGTATTCCAGTAGCCAGTGTTAAGTAGGTTTTAGTAATTTTGCTGTCAAAAAAAATGTATTTCATTAGTAATTAGTAATTTTATTAGTTTTTGTTTTCATTTATTTGGCTTTAGTTATTTTAGTACTTCAACATGAAACAAAAATTGTTGCCTTGGCAGCTAGTTGAAATAAAATAAGTTTAGTTTTTAATATTTTAATTTATTTCAGCTTTTAGTTCCATGCCTGTAGCTCAAACATTAGACATGGTGCTAACAATGCTGTGGTTATGGGTTCGATTCCCAGGGTATGCAGGAACTAATAAAAAAAAAAGTAAATAATAATTTGAACGTAATTCGCTTTAGATAAAAGTGTCTGCCAAATGCATAAATATAAATTATGATATCTGTAAATTAATTCTCTTTTTGGGAAACCGATTTGCTGATATGAAAATCTGAACGCAAAGATGACACATATGAACTCACCAATAGTGGAGATCACTGTACCAACAAAGTAGAAGGCCCCTGAGAAATCCCAGCGGGGCCTAAGTTTGTCCACACGGATCCCAGCCACAAAGGCTTCCTCATATTGCCTTAGCAGGACCTGCAATGATTTGAGGTTTATGCTGTTTTGCTCTGTGAAGTTGGCCAACTGTTCCTCCCAGCGCTTGTGAGCCTGCAGCTCAGAGGGATGCTCGAGAGCGGAGAACACCACCGCCCCACACAGCAGGTAGAGGAGGATGAGGGCTGCCAACAAGCCAAAACGAGCATTGTCTTCATTCAGGTGCAGTGGGAGGCAACAGCTGTTGCTGACATCTCTTCCACGTGGCATGACTTGATCACCAGCAGGAAATGACAAGAACAGGCAAACATGCACAGCCACTAACACAGACACAAGAAAAATCTTTCTCACACACTCACTTTCAAAACACACACATAAATGTCACCACAGTGGGCTTTAGAAGAGGAGTAAAGTCGCATGAAAATCATATGTTGCTCTTGTTTGCAGATACAGTTCAAAAATGAAGGACAAGCGTGTACTGGACAAAGTTCTTCATGTCCATTAACATTCTGCTGGATTCATAACCGCATCACTTTCTCCAGTGGCACTGAGACCGAGACCATCGTAAAAAGCAGGGTTATCAGGTAAAATGACACATGGTTCAGGAAATAAGACCTCAAGATACACCTTTTGGGTTAGCAGGTAACAGTAGGCAGGCAAGCGCAAGATTGTTATCTTTCCCCATCTCGCTATCCAAGTATAGCTGGTGCCGCACCAGTCAGTAATAATGTTGTGGTCTTGATGTGAAATCATTCTTGAGCCAGCTGGAAAAAACACACACATTGCTACTTTAGTGAAAGGTATAATAAGGAAATTCATTTAAGCTGCAAGTGTAGGCTGTAAGATTACTCCTGACTATTTAAAAAATTAAAAAAAAAAAAAAAAAAAAAACACTACAGAATAGAACATTATACAGATATTCTAAATGTTTTAGAACATAAAGGCCTCTATTAAGACTAAAATTATTCAAATTAATTAAATGAATCATTATCAGCAACAATTATTAAGAAATTTCAGTCAGAAGTGATCATGAATAACTTTTAAAGTAGTATTAAAGGTTACCTACCTTATGTTATAGATATTTGATGAAGAGCACCGTTGGTGTCACCACAGTCCTTCAAACAATCTCAGTGTTATTGGAGCGAGTAAAAAAGAATAGAAAGTGGTGGAAACAGTAAGCTAAACTTGAAAGACGCCGTTTATTCGTGGCTAGTGTGAGTCCTTGGCAGTGCGTGATTGAGTGATGCAGCTGAGGAGTAGTGACAAAAAAGGGAGGAAGGGAGAGAGAGAGAGAGAGAGAGATGGAGAGAGAGAGAGATGTCAAAAGGTAATGAGCTGAGCAGCCTATCTAGGTATCAGCTGTGGGGATTTTTATTCACTCCACTGAGAATCCTTTAAATCCTAAAAAGATTCTTTGACTGATTCCTTCGGCGGTCTTTTCTTCATCATTACGCCAGTAGGAGGCAGTCTTTTGGTGTATTATGAATCACTAAATCACTCACTCAACCGATTCTTGACTGAATCAAGTTTTATCTTTTATTCACGTCTACTAAAAGAGACTACTGAGGTTAAGCAATAGGCATATAAGCGTTTTTATAACTGCTTTTTACACATTTTCCCTATTTTTTTTTTTTTTAAGTTTTTTCAAGCTATAGGAAAAAGACAACAACAGAAGCCTACTTAAATATTTCTAAACAGGCTACTGCTCGTTCAGTAGGTCGAACCAATGAATCATCCTTCCCAGAACTGAGGCATTCTACAAAACGGGTCATTTGGGTCCGCAACGTTTTATCAGATCCATAAGGAACAAAAAATGTCCCAAAGTGTGTTTCCAAAGCTTAAAGTTATTAATTCAAGTATTCTTTTTAACTTGATATATGATAAAATGCTTTTCTTTTTTTTTCTTTTTTTTTTTTTTTGAAGATAAACATACTATTTTTAATAATTTTTCATTATTACATAGCCAATTTCACATCAGTGTTAACCAACATGACATTTGCATCTAAAATATCACCAAGTAAGTTATATATTTTTTTCAAACATATACTATTTTCAGGATTAAATGTGTGTCCCTGTTTACATAAGATATATTTATTCACAATAAACCTTATTTTTTTTTTTAAATTTTTTACGATTTGTGTGTGTCCCTCAGTTTGACTGACCATCCCGTCAACTTGTTTTATCTATAAATAATGCACTGTTCCTTTAAATGGCATCACAAAGCCAAAGTGACAGCATTTGAGCCTTATAGGCACCAAGAACAAAAGCAGGCAACCATGTAATTTTTTTTATTGTTTATTGGTTGCTTTTTCATGTTAGGCAGGGCCCGTCAAGTTCAAACCAATCACCCTGTCACACAAAATAGATAGGAAAAAATGTTTTTTATTTATTTTTTTACATTATTAATACAAAGAAAAATATATTTCAGATTGAATGCATGTATGCTAGGTGAGAAACTTGACCATATGGGAGATTTGCAGACATTTTGGGATGAAATTTACCACCCCGTCATGTTTTATTGTGACGGGGTGGTAAATTTAATCCCAAAATGTCCCCTGATAAAAATAACATTTTGGGGGGTAAATTTTTTTTTTTTTTTGGCAGGGTTCCCTTGGTAAAATGTGCATTCCGAGGGCTAAATATCATGTTATTTGGGCTTGCTTCAACCCGCAGACATGAAAAACAACCACAGTGTAAAAGTAGCCCAATTCCGGGGGGAAACCGCAGACTTGGCAACACTGTTTGGTTCACTCACTCACTCACTTTTTACTCAATTTGAATGTCTCCCCTCCCCAGCTTTTTAAAGTTTAAAACCAGCAGATCATATAGAGAAACACTTTGTCCATACCACCCTGTCACAGTGAACCACCCCGTCACATCAGTTACCACCCCGTCACAGGGTAATTTTGTTAAAAGTTTATGGAAAGAAAATGAAATACATAAATTAATGTTGAATGATGTTCTTGTTGTGTGGACTAATCAGATAAATGTAACTTTATTTGTATTTTTTAAGTGAATTCATTTTTTCAGTACAAACAATGAGGCCATTGAAATGTCAAATTCATATTTCAAGATTAAAAATCTAAGAATAAAAAAAATATATATTAAATTACAGACTTTCTATTGATGGTTACCAAAAAAGGGACATTTTACTATTAGGAAAACATTAGATTTTAAAAATCTATTTCTTGTTTTACTCCAATGGCAACTGTTTTTTGGAGGATTAATATATCTTTCAAGTTGTAGGTTTGTTTAAATAAAATGAAAATTCTTAATGAAATTTTGAAAAATGCAAAGTGCAAATGGCACCCGTTTCGTAGAATGACTCAACTATGCACTCGTGCTATAGTCGGTCATGAAATTGTAACGAGATTCAAATGGGAGAAACTTTAGTGAACGAAAAATATGAATATGGAAGTAAACGAGAATTAATGATTTGTTTATTTAAAAGATTTGTTAATTCACAAAAGAAACACAGGATCGGAACGCGCTTGGTGATAAGTCTATATACTGGCAGGTCACTAGGTTTTGAGACACAAAACGTTTACTAAGATTTCAGGCATTGAGCCCTCAATCATATGATCTTCAGAGAGGCGACATTGGAAGGCGGACTCAATTTACATTTATTTCCATTGTAAACAGAAAATGATCTTATAGCAATCAACAGTTGCTGTCGAAGAGGTTCATTGTAAATCTTCAAAATGTAGGCCTACATATATATTTTTTTAATCACCTTGACATCACATTGCATTTTAACTGTTATTGCTGTTATTCATGTAGAAGGCCATAACTAATATTACTGCAATAACATTTTGGTAACATAAACGCCATTAAAAAAGAGAAAAAAACAGTAGTAATGGCATTTTGGTGCAAATTATGCTTACCATGGTAATTTGTTCTTCAAGGACTGTCATGATAAATACCTAAACACTCACAAATCACCCCTACCCCATTACAGTCTCTCTGAAAATGCAGCTTGAAGGACATCCAACAAGTACAATTTAAAAGCTTTAAACAACTGACAGACCACCATTTGCTTGTTGCTTTACTGACATTAAAATATTGCTTTGTTTGATGTTGACAGACAAAAATATAGCCGTGGTACTCTCTTTCTATTGTGAGATGTGCTTAGATGGCTGAGACATTGCTTTGTTCTCTCTGACCAGCCCACCCTTGCCTTTCATCTTGGTTGCCAGCTCATAAGACTGTATTCCCCATCATTAGAGTACTGGTCATTGCTTGTAAGTGCCCAGGTGCAGTGGAGACAGACAAGCGCTATATCAAAAGAGTGTGCAGTATTTTATTCATAAACTTTGTCCTCATTGGAAGACAAGTGCATTGGCTACTGTGGTCGCAAAACCAAAAAGACAGCGAAAGCCATGTCTTGCGTTTGTATTATTCCAAAAGCAGCAGCGCTAATCATCGGTTTGGGCTCTGAGTGCTACACTGTCTTTAAAGTCATCAAGAGATCTGAGAAGTGTGATCAGCATAATGTAATTCATCACAGGTGCTGTGTGATGAATATAGTGATGGCTCATTACGGAGTCGGTCTCTGTCCTCTTATTTTTTCTCTTTTGTCGCTTCATCCACCTGACAGTTCTCTTTGTCGTCTATGTGTTAAAATCAATGCTCTCAAAACTGGCCTTCACACTGCTGTAAATTAATTAGTCATTGTTCAACATTATGTAAAATGCACTTTCGTGACACACATGACATCAAATATGAGCACCTTTATTTCAGATTTGAAATATAAGATTAAAATATCATCTTTTAAATATAAAAACTCAAGTTGTAAGTGATAAGTCTTGTTATGTATAGTCTAACTGTAGGTGAATATTACAGACACAGTACATTTGGAATCATGTAAAAAAAGGTAAAATTCAGCATTACCATAAAGACTCACTCAAAAAAAAATTATTCGAGATTATGAAAAACAAGCATATTCAACATATGACAGTTTAGATAAAGACAAAATACATAGGCAGAAAGAAAAAAAGGAGATATTTTGGTCAGTAAGAACAGTGAAGGTCACGGCTGCAGTGGCCAATATCTACAGAGCCTGTACTCTAGAGGCAAACAGCAGCACGTTCTTCTCAACCTCGGCATTGAGCTCTCGTTGGGAAGCTCTGGGGTTCTTCTTCACAAAGTCAGCTACACTCTGGATGCATTCCCTCTGAGGAAGTACAACATCATGTCACAAACATTTGTCTGCTTTATAATGGATGTGTTCTGTACTACATTCTGTTATAAATGAACAGAATGTATTATAATTTATTATAAAGTAATGTTAGACTTTAATGGATTAGATCAGTTAGATTGTGCTAGTATTCACTAGGAATAAAGTACAAAACAACACAAACACAATTTGAAGTCCCTAGGCCTAAAATCATTAACAAAAAGATTCCAGGTTCTACGTCCGAATGCCGGCTCAGTATTGGCCGGCTCCTGACTTTGCAGCTCACTAGGGATGCACCGATCCGCCTTTTTCGCTTCCGATACTGCTTCCTGGGATTTAGTATCGGCCGATACCGATCCGATATTCAAGTAATAATAAAAAAAGTGCTAAATTACCTAATAAACTGTATGCCTCACTGTGTGGAAGAAACTGGGATCATTCTTTTGTGCAAGGTATCAAGCTTGACTTAAACATGACTTTGTAAAACAAAACAAACAGACACAAATGTAGTGAATTATTTATTAAATAATTGTGCATCAGTGCAACAACTGTAAATAAACCAATAGCTTCACTAGCTTGGTAGACATTCAAAATAAACAGGAGTCCAGCTGATTCCTTCATCCATGACTTATGGCTTGTTTTTCATGAAAGTTTGAGTCATACATGACATTGAAACGTTCAAAGCACAAAGTGAAGATATATTGATGCGTATTGTATTACCGGTATCGTTGTCTACAGATGAAGTATATAGAAACATTGATTCATCTTGGAGAGAGTTTCATTGTGTTGACTGTCGTAACTGAACACGACAGGCAGTTTGAATGCTGAATGAGAATGACTGACAGCCGCAGCGGAGGGAGGCATTTACGTGAACTTTAATTTAACAACTTAAATATTTATCTGTACCTCAAATTAAACTAAGGAATGGCTTCAGAACACTTGGAATATAGTGCACAGAAACTTTATGCTGCATTTTAATGTTTTTGTGCCTTTTGTGGAGCTTAACAATAACACAGAATAGTACACGCACAATATCGGATTTGGATCGGTCCCATCCGGCAAAAATGGCACTATCGGAGCCGATACCCGATCTTAGTATCGGATCGGTGCATCCCTACTGCTCACGTGACCAGAGCCAGCCATTACTGAGCCGGCGTTCCGACATAAACATGGAAGCTCTGCAACGTAAATAACGTATGAGAATGATTGAAAGTTTTGTTTTTGTGCACAAAAAAAGTATTCTCGTCACTTCATAACATTAAGGTTGAACCACTGTAGTCACGTTGACTGTTTTTAAGATGTTTTTACTTCTTTTTCTGGACCTTGAATGACGGTAATTTCGTTGCATACAATGGAGGATAAAAAAAAAAACTCTGATTTCATCAAAAATATCTTAATTTGTGTTCTGAAAATGAACAAAGGTATTACGGGTGTGGAACGACATGAGGGTATGTGATTAATGACAGAAATTTAATTTTTGGATGAACTAACCCTTTAACTTAACTTTTTAGCCAAAACTGGTACATATCAGTGACAGTGTTAGCATACAGAGGTTGGACAATGAAACTGAAGCACTGACCACTACAGTGTCGGAGGTTTCATGGCTATATATGCGTGGCTAATCTTCACTGATTTTACATTCCATCAGTAAGAGTGTAAAGGTTGAATTAGCAGAGCAATAGCACAGCTGTAGCAATCCACACAACAAAATGGGAGACAGAATTCAAAAGAAGATGAATTGTTGGCTCATCTGTGAACAGGACAGAAAGTCTTTGTGGTGTATTGAGAGCTATGGTATCCAGGGTAATGTCAGCATCTCACCACGTAGGACGAACCACATCCAACAGAAGTAACTGTCAATGGAAAGGAAGCTGTGGGATATCCCAGAACTAACCCGAAATTGGATCCAAAAAGCTGCCCAACTCACTGCAGAATTAAAAGCTCACCTCAACCCTCCTGTTTGTACCAAAACTGTTCATCCACAGAGTTGATATTCATGGTCACTCATGCCAGTGCCAAATGTCGGTTCATTGGTGCCAACAGTGGAAATCTTTGGCTGTGGACAATGTGAAACATGTATTGTTCTCTGATGAATCTATTGTCACTCTCTTTCCCACATTGTGTGGAGTTGCGGTTGTGAAGAAGCCCCAAAAAGGACTGTGGCATGTCCAGAGTGAAGCACAGGGGTGGATCAGTATTTTGGAGGAGCAAGTCAGAAAACATTTTCCTGCACGTTCTGAAAGAGGAATTGCTCAAATTCCTCTGGCTACTGTGCAGGACTTGTATCTGTCATTCCCAAGACAAACAAAAGCTACACCATACTAATAAATTATTGTGGTCTAATATATGGTGTTTCCGTTTCATTGTCCAACCCCTGGATATCATTCATGTTAACTTTTAACCAGCAAACTAAAAGCATTAACACTAGACAGCAGAAGAAAAACACTGAGCATTTAAAAAATAGGCCTATATTTCTCAAAGTGTTTTGTTTTCTTTTTTCTCACTAAAGTCCAAAACGGTCACACTACTTTTTCTCAAGCAAAGAGAAAACTACTGGGCATGGGTACAAAGACTGAAAAAGGTGTCATAATTCTGGCAGGTTTGTGATTGAAGAAATTTTTGTGTTACAATTGCCCTAGGCCTATATATAGTACAAATACAATACTTTTTTGTAAAGACGCCAAAAAACAAATGAATCTTACCCTGTAAGCATCTATTTGGCTTTGCCCAGAGAGTCTGTCCAGAACCTCACGGGCCACCTGCATCCCAGTGACAGCAGTGTACAGCTCTTTACACTGCACACTGTCGGTCTTCAGCCAGCCCAGCAAAGCCAGCTGCAACCGGTACACAATGAAAATGATGCTGGTTATAATGTAGCCTATTATTTGAGTTAACTTATAACCAAAGTAAAACCAAAGTTAGTTTTAAGTATTAATATTTGGCAGAACATTTTTTAAATAAAGAAAATAAAACTGGAGATGAATAATAGGATTTTAAGCTGCATGTGACAGAATTGACGTTTGACACCAACCTGCTGAATCAACTGGACATCTGTCATCCCGTTTGACTCCGCCATACTTGTTTTTATTATTGTATCCGATTAATATTAATCAGTAAACTATGAACTACAGCTAAAATTTCGTTGTTTGCTTTTGTGACACAGCTTACATGATCTTCCTGTTTACACACCAGCTTGTTCTACTTCCTCCAATGAAATCAGCTTTCCGCAATTGCGCCAACTTATGGACGGGCAAGTCATTACATTACATTGCTTGCTCAGGAACTCTTTACAAGGATAAATGTCATTAAAAAAATTTAAACTGTACCTCTTTATTCTTCGAAAGATGAGGGGGAAAAAATCTTATCTGTCATATCTTTAAGATAAAAGAAGTTTGTGTTGTTCATTGTTTAAAGAGATTCATCAATCTTTCATATATGCTTAACCTCTGGTTGTACAGTTCATCCAAAAATTAAAATTCTTTCTTCATTTACCCATCCTCATATCCTTCCAGACTTGTCTGAGAAAAAAATATTGAAGAATGTTATGGACCGACAGCCTCAGTATCCATTCACTTTCATTGCAATTATTTCCCTACAATATAAGTGAATGGTGACTGTGGCTGCAATTCTACCCAACATCTTCCTTTCTGGTCCTCCTCATTTTCCTTAGTTTGGAAAAAAAGTATGTAGATGAGCAAATCTTTTGAGTGAATGTATCACTTTTACTATAGTCTTTTAATTCAGATCGAAAAACATTATTTTCTAATTTGTTTACATTTTTATTAATGTAACGCAACCACATGAAGGGATAGTTTACCCAAAAATAATTCATCATTTACTCACCCTCAAGCTGTTCCAAACCTGTATAAAATTATTTCTTCTGCTGAACATAAAAGAAGATATTTTGAGGAACGTCAGTAACCAAACATTTGGGCCCCATTGACTTCCATGTTATTTTCCATACTATGGAAGTCAATGGGGCCTATCAACTGTTTGGTTACTGAAATTCTTCAAAATATCTTCTTTTACGTTCAGCAGAAGAAATAATTTCACACAGGTTTGAAACAACCTGAGGGTGAGTAAATGATGACAGAATTTTAATTTTTGTGGAAAATATCCCTAAAGCTCTAGGATAAGTCTCAAGTTTAAGAGTACATTTTCTACCTTTATAATGTGCACTAATGTAACTGCTAGCATATCTATTACTATTTCAACAGGACAAAGGATTTATAGCAGCATTTAGCAATGTGAGCAGTAAGCAAAAAAAAAAAAAAAAAAACGAAATAAGCATATTTACATAGAATCATTTAAGAATTGGATATGATACTCCATTACACTGACTCTATACATAATACATCCAGTAGACACTTCAACATCTACAAAATGTGGTAGGCCCATTCATGCAGAAGTAACTATAGGAAATTGAAGTCAGAGGAAGTAATGGAACAAACTTGATAACAATATGGGTTTAATCTGCAAATTAGATACATAAATAACACTGTAAAAATAAAACCGTTATGGGTTAATCTTGTCCAGTCTGAGAAAAGTGAAAATCATTTGGTCTTTCTATTTAAATAACTGAGCCAGGGCGTTATATATGTACTGCATGAGGTAATTTTCCAAAGTACTGAAACAAAGATTTCAGTACTGATATTTGAATACAGGTGTTGGTTGGTATGTGAGTGGTCAGCTGCTATCTTTAGACTTGCTGAATGATCCAAGTTGTTTAGTGTTGACATCTTTAAGCAGTTCAAGTTGGCGTTGGCCCCGCCGATAAAGATATTCAATGTGCATGACGTCAGTCTTCTTGATCGCAGCGTTGGTACGGAATTCATCGCGTATTCTCGGTATGAAGCCCGGCTTGTCCTGTGCCGCGCGCAGAAATTGCCGATACAGGGATAAAACCTGTTTCTGTAGCTTGCTGTGGCGCACCATAGTGGGCTGGATAATGATCGACAGTGGTGACTTCAACCTGGGAAGGGTAGTAATGTAGTCAATGCATTTCATTATGTTTCAAAAGATCAGATGTGTGTGGCTGCTCGTGTTGTTTGTTCTGTACACACCACCAACAACCAAACTTTCTTCAGCAAATGTTTAGTTGACGAGACATTTCAAGCAGTAATAGCAGTACTGTCAGTAGCTTTTCTAAAGATTGTTGTTCAAGTTTTTAAACATGCTGTATTATGATCTCATATTAATTGAGATACTACATGGAATTTGTATTACAATATGTATTAAAAAAAACTTTGTATTATAACACAATTGGAAAATGTAATGTTTTACATAGTTGTTTTAGATTTATTGCATGCCACTACTGGACTTTGCTAAAACTGCTTGAAATCTGAAATACCCTTCAACACGACTCTAACAACACATTTATACGTAACAAACAGGAAAACAATAACAGCAGTACTCTACCTTATCAGTTACAGCGCAAGATCTCATTGGTAATTGGTATAACGCCCACTCATCATAGCTTTAAGTTATAAAACGTGTACACAATGACATTCTTATAAATTGCAACTGAAGTTGCCGAAATGACCTGTTTCCTAACTGATGCTGTGACGCCATGAAACCATAGCATGAAACGCTGTAAATGTCCGTTACACTGCCACCTAGCGGCCAGGCTGTATAGCAACACACTGCACAAATACACGGACGATGAGACTCACTTCCTCCTTTATTTAGACATTTACTATACTATCATATCAAGTTATACAAGTCCATGTTGAAACTGTGCAACTGTAAAATACATATATTTATTCGTTATTATAAAACAGACATATTCACATATTCAAGTCATTAATGCAAGTCAAGTCTTTTCTCACAAGTCCAAGTCAAGTCTTTCAAGGTCAATAAGTCTGTCTCAAGTCTTAAATTAATTTTTTAAATAGTTTATAGAGAGAGAGAGAGAGAGAGAACAATTCATTTAATATATTTTTTCAAATGTATTTTTGGGGGGATTTTCTTTCTTTTTTCATTAAATAATGTTTATCTAAAATAAAGTATGTTTGGTTTACTTGAATCAAAAAGTCGTATTTTATACCATATTATAAGAGATACAGTATGAAATGTTTTTTTCCTTACTGTAAATGCCCACTCAGTAAAACTTAGTCTTAATTTTCATGGGAATGTATTAAATATTCCCTTTTATTAAAAAAAGGTGCATTCTTCTAAGGAATAAAGTCCTTGTAGATCTGAAGAGTCTCTAATTTAGAGTACAAGTCAAGTCTCAAGTCAATTGCTTGTCATGTCAAGTCTCAAGTCAATATTTTTTGCCACTTAAGTGTTTCCATCTCTGTTAAAAAATTAAATAATCTAGACTAGCATGTGATTGAACATGAACATTAGAGATTACAGACTGCTCATCTGAGAAAATTATTACAAGACTAAATATAGAAGTATATCAGAATTGTTGTAGCATTACCAAGCTTCATTGTAGTGCAGTGTATTAATTTCTTATATAGCATCAGGTTCACATCCATTCCTGAGTTTGAAGTATCTAATTTGCATTCTATTGATTTTTATTGCACAGTTATTGAATATATGAATAAAATTTTGTAAACCTCTTTTTTGGCACAAATAATAATATAATTTTGTCAATACGGTGCATTACTAGATAGCAAAACTATCTGAAGGCACAATACCGATTGTGTAACAATGGCAGAAATTTCAAAGGTAAGCATATGTCAGGATATAGGATGGCAGCCTGAGAATATACAGTATGTTATTCATCTCTGAGTACAGTCACTGATATCAGATATCATAAAGCAACGCAGCTGAGGTATAGACTGATCCACGACGGATGTGGTTGGATGTAACATTATCGCATTCTAGAGCCGCAAATATTCAGCCAGAAAGACCACAAGGACTTTGGTGAGATTCTCCACGGTGTGACCGTGAACCTTCTCTGCTGTGTCCTCCATCGTGTGCAGGAAAGAAGGGAACGGCGTGGCGATCATGTGCAGCACTGGAACTCCTGCAGTCAAAAAAGCCAGATCCATACAGTATAGCCAATCTTTATGCTATATATTTTTTGCTTGTCAATCTGATGGGGGCTTTGTCTTACCTCTCTGAAGGAAAGGAAGATGATCATCTTCAACTGGCCCCATGTTCACATCCTTTATGAAATAGCTCTGCTCTTTGGCATGGGAAGTAAGGAGCCCCAAATTATGAAGTCTTTTCTCTTAGAAAATGCAGAAATATAATTAGTTGGATCAAAGGTCAAGGCCATATAGATGGTGTAAATAAACTCACAGGATAACAATCAAGACATGATTATTGTATTATCTTGTTCAATATTGTACATTCATCACTTGAACTTTTTTTTTATTTTATTTTTATATAAATAATCTAGACATTTCCTTTTGAAGTAAGTGGCTGGTAGTTTTTACTTTGAGCCACTGCAGATCAAACATTAGTTTTAAGACTCTTTAATGATTAACCAGGATTACTTTAGTATAAATGGAAAGTCAAATCAGTCTTACCAGCAGCGATAAGGCGGTCAAACCAGCGAGCTGTGTTCTCAAAGTGATTCACAAACATGGGATCAGGGGCACCAATAAGGTCCAAAAGAACAAGAAGATCCTGCAAATATCAGTTGTAACTCAGTATATTCATATACTTCAAATACAATATAGTCATAGACACTCAAAGAGACAAAAAATTGAAATTTTGTAATTATTTACTCACCTTCATGTTGTTCCAAACCTGTATGATTTTTTTTCTTCTGCAGAACATAATAGAAGATATTTTGAAGAAAGTCTTAGTTTATACAATGAAAGTTAATTTTGGACCCCCATTGACTTGTTTTAAAACATTCTTTTGTGTTCCACAAACAGAAAGTCATACAGGTTTGGAAAGACATGAGGTTAGTAAATGAAGAAATGTTTATACCCTTTAAAAACAAATGCACACACACATACAGCATCACGTCTCACCACAGCGTTCAGCAGTGTGGTTTGTTCGGAACCCGGCGGGTGAGGTGTGCGAGACATGTAGTCTGCGAGGTGCCGTGAACCGTACAGCGAGTCTGTCTGAGACCACTGCTCGAAAGCCTCTCCTCCATCAAAGAAGACCAACTGCAGTGTTACCCTGGACATCTTCACACACAAAAAAAAGAATCTGTAAAAGTGTACAGCCAAACAAATGTCCCAAAGATTCAATCATGGTTTCAATCCTGCTGTGGGATTCTGTTTACTAAGCATTTAGATTCATTTAAAATCATTTCTTCCACCTGGCCTGTGAAGGAAAATGCTTCATTATTATACTAAGCTGTGACATTTTTTTTTTAAAAATGCGGGTCTCCATGTACAAGTAACCATGTATTCTACAGCTGCTATGTAGGTTCCCTTACGCAAAGAAAATATTTCCTTATATATATGAATGCTCGATATAAATTTATATTGATATAAATAGAAATTTATATTCTGTATATATTGAAAATACACAGAACATATTGTGCTATACATAATGATAATAATACATAACGAATTGCCGCTTTTCATACACTGAAAAATATGTGACAATATATTTACTATATCTATCTACTGTATTGTTTCAATAAAGCTATTACATGTAAAACTACAGTGCAGTTTTTGTCTCTTGTTTCTATATATATTTTTTGTATTAATATATTGCCATACATGATACATGCATATACTGCAGTATATTGAAAAATAAAAGCACTAGTTTCCCATTTATGGAAATGTATTAAATAATATATTGCATTATATTTTCATATATTTGTGTTTCATGAGGGTTTTTGAGAATCTTCTCTACTTATCAAAATCCTTTCCAGTCATGCAGTGTTTTGTAGCTCTTAGCTCTGTTACAAGTTAAACAACAAAACTGACTCTGAATTCTACAGCACCCCGGCAAGTCTGGAAAAAGCTTAAGTGACCTCCTCAGAAACATGCATCTCAATTTACCTCCAAATTTAGTTTTTTAATGAATGACCTCTGAAAGCGGTTTTCTTGAAGATGAGATTGTAACACTTTGCCTCACCAGCTGCTTGTGCTTTTTGAGGTGTGGGTCCAAAGCTGTGACCAGTTCCAGCATCATAGCACAGGGCACAGCTGAATCACTAGCACCCACAAACACCTTCTGTGGGTCACTTGGATCTGTAGGTATAAATTTGGAGTCATAGTGACAAGCCAAAAGCAATCGTCGAGGAGCCCTTGGGTCTAAAACAGCCAGGATATTAGAGAAGCTAACAGGGCCACGAGGGGTTTCAGAGATGAAGGAGTCCACATCTACAGACCAGCCCGCCGAAAGAGAATCCAGTTGAGAAAAGATGTGCTAGGATCACAGAAAATGGGAGACATCAGATTATATTTTATTAGTTCTGAGATTTAATCGAACTAAAAACCAAGCAGATATTACTTAATCAATCGTGTCTTACTTTTCGAACAGCCCGACTCCCACGACTTCCTGGCTGTCTTTCAGTGAGAATGGGTCGCAGATGGGAATACCAAAGTCTACTCCAACTCACCTGCGAGACGAGCCGCTTCACCTGGGCAACTGTGGGCTTTCCTGGCTGGTGATTCAGCTATGAAAGGTTAAAGATGGTAAACATGTGAAAGGTGATCAGATGGACAGAATGATGAGCAAAATAGTCATTATAGTGTTATAATATTTCATGCATGGATAAATAATTTATAATAAATTCTGCAATATTTCTATAAAAACAAGAATTGTACATTTTGATTTCGTGGTGACTTTAAAGGTTCTTCATTTAAACATAGATGCCAATAAAGAACCTTTATTTTTAAAGGCACAATATGTACATTTTCACCACTAGAGGTCGCTTATTCAAAACAAAGGCGTAGCTTGATGATGCCTTGATTTCATGGAATCATGGGAGGTGTTGTCTTCACGTCTACAGCTGGTGGAAAAGAATAGGGACGGGACACGACCATGAGATTATTAACGTTACTGTAGTATGAAGCAGAGAAGGGCCGAGTGCTGTGCGAGCAGAAACGAGGCCGCTGGTGCGATTGCTATTGAGAGACAAGCGCGACACACGCCTCGAGAGCAGTGGAACTTTTATTTACCGCAGTCGCTGCTTCCCCTTCTTCCGTCCAAGCATATTTGTGGTAAAGCAGCACTTTTTTTTAATCATATTAGATACATTTGTGTGTTGAAAGTTGTTATAGTGCTACTCTGTGTTTGCTCGGCGGCTGCTATGAGACACTTGTCGCACACTACAGTAAGCTAGATCGATATTAGGCATGGTAAAACATTGTACTTGCGGTAAATCAAGAAAACGAGATTTATATCATGATTAGTTTTCTGTCGATGAATGGATGCATCCAAACAGTTGCTCACCTGTCTAATAAAACACATAATATATTAAAGCGTTTTTGGTGTTTCCATGGTTTCTATAAAATAAAACCGAGGGTAACGCATGTCATTGACAGGCAACGCACAGACACGGTCCGTATCCTGGTTAAAATTGCTTATTTCTCTGGATTTAAACATTCTTGGAAACATTTGGGATAATCTAAGTACACAAGTACATAACTTTTCTAGTGTTTTTTTTTGTTTTTTTTTTTTGTATATTTTAATCCAAAAATCTTGCATATTGTGCCTTTAAGAGAGTAAGATCATTATTAGATAGTCCAACCTTGGACCAGCAACATCATGGTTGCTGGTCAAACAGCTAAGGACCAGCTTTAAAAAAAAAAATTAAAAACAGATGTCCCAAAACATAGCTACAAGTTAAAAGATAGATTTCCCAACAGGGTTGTATTCCACATAAATTATAAATTACAAGAAAAGAAATTACAAAATGCCTGTATTTCTCTTACCTTGTCTTTGAACAGGTCGGGAGGTCTGGGAGGTAAGTCAAACTCTATCGTGTGTTGGTTAGATAGTGATATTGCCAGTGTTAATGTCATTGCCACCAGCACGCACAAGCACAGCAGCAGCAGCCGCACGTGGCACATGCGTGGCTGGTCACAGCGCGCGACAGAACAGTTCCATCTGACAGTCGCTACTTTGTACCGTAAGCGGCTCATCTTGTGTTTACGAAAGATGCCAAAATAGGGATTAAATCTGCGTGGAAGGGGAAAATAGAAAAAGTAGTTAAAATCCCGAATCGTACCACGAAACTGACCTATTTAGATCGAAACAAACTATGATTCCCAACTGCTCAGAGTCATTTTTATAATGTGGCGCACACTTAAATATAAAATATAATAAGTAAAAAAAATAATTATATTAATAACACAAGCGTAATTCATGCAAACAACATAATTAAATGACTTAAATGACAAAGCACATCTTAAGTTGTTAGTGCCCATAAAAGATGTTGTCCACGAAGAGCAGATTTTGCAGGGCAGACACACTTACTGTACCACTAGTCCTGGACTGGCATACCACTGCTCTATCAAATCCACTGCAGTCGCTGGAAATGAATAGCACATAGTGCTGAATGACGAGAGCATTTAGTCTGAAGAACATTTCATTACCAACGCCGAGTTGATTCCCCTTTGATATCTTGACAATGAATGCAGGCTGTAAATGATCGTATTCTCAGTTCTCCATTCGGTGTTGCTGAGGAAAAACAGAAAGCTATCTGCGCAGCTCCTCATCCCACTCTCCTCGCTCTCCTCACTGTTACTTTTGGCAGTGATGTAGGATCATAAATTTAACGTGTATTTCATATTCATGCATTCGAGCATAACAATAGGAAATTATAAGTTTTATATATTTAATAATAGACTAAAATATTTATATCTCTCATTAAAGCGTAAAATGGAAATAAAAAGGAATTTAAGCCTTTTTTATATATTTTAATTTATTTTGCACATATTTGCGCGTGTTAGCTGATATGTGTAATTTATGTACGCCTTGTGTGCCACCAAAAAAATTAAAAAAAATCAATCAATCAAAGTTTCTTTAAAATTACCCCGTTTTTGCACATACAGATAGCCACGCCCCATAGTCGCGTCATTGCTAAAGTTTGAAGCAATGTTGCTAACTGGTCTTCTTGAAGCTCAAACACTGCTAATAGTGCCACTAAGCCAGTGTTTTCAAATTTTTTTAGGGAAATCAGCATGGCTTAATTTGAATATTTTTTTTAAATTAAAAGATACACTCAGGCTTTAAAGTTTATGACTAAGCAGCCCAGTAACCAACTGTCACGAGGTCTGTGTAATGGACCTACTGGAGAAAGTCTGAGGCTTCTCGTTAGCCAATCCGCGTAAGCGCTGAATCTCATTGGCTCTTTTCTTTTCCAATGTCATTTTAAGAAACTATGTTGATGGAGATTTAATTTACAATAAATCCACAGTATACTTTCATTTTTAGACTCCGAAGAGAATAAATCAGGTAAGGCAACTACATCTACACAAGAAAATACGCATCCATTTAAAAAGAATAAAACATGTAAATAAAAGAGACGTATCAGTGATCAAATAATTATGCGAACTTATTTACACGCCAACATTTAGGTTCCATTCCAAAGAATTTTAAAATAATATAGTTTTGAATATAGCGCGAAATTAACACGTTGATACTCAGTCAGCTGTGGTAAAATGCCACAGATAATTTTAAATCTTGTTTTAAAACTGTATTATTATTATTATTGTTGGATATTGTTATTATTATTAATTATTATTAATATTATTATGTAGAATTAAGAATAAGATATGGTGCTTATTGTCGAATTGGGTAAGTTACTCTAAAAAGTAATTCATTAGCTACTAAGTAAGTGTAATTAAATTACAGAAAAATTAAGAGTAATAATTATGAAACTTTTTTTCACAGGAAAGGTAATTAAAAGACAGTAACTAATTACTTAGTAATGCATTACACCCAACACTGATTGTAAGACACTATATCCGGGGCATAATACTTTCTCTAGGCGTAAACATCATAAAGTCAGTCAAATAAAATTTAATTTGTTACATGGCATGAATGACTTTAATACATATAGATGAAATTAATGATAAAACAATGTGTTATTGGCTCTGTTTTGTGTCCACAGGAGACCCTAATAAACATGCTGCAGTGCTTTGACTTTCACCAGCATCACATTCATAGTCTGAAGAGTCATGTTCCCCCACATTGTCTACCCAAAAACAATGAGAAAAGTAAGTTGCTTTATTTTTTATGCTCAATTCCAGGTTTTTATGCATTTGTTTTGAAAGATGGAAGGGATGTGATACAGACTAACGTCCATGGCCTGTGTGTGTCCGCAGAATCAGAGTCAGAGAACGAGGACGCTCCATTATCTAGCACACCACCACAATTCCTAAAAGCCAAGAAAATGTACACCTACAGTGGTTTAAACAAGTATACAGGTAAAGTATATGTTTTTAAAGAATAAGATATTAAAGAAAGGAAAAAAATAGCATATTTTATATTATTCAAAATGGTATTTATTTTCACTTACACTATATATACTTTTATAAACAGTACGATTGAGTGACAAAAAGAGGGATCCTCAGAGCAAAGACTCAGAGAGTTTCATCATAAATGCTGTTGAGGAGCAAGAACACCAGCTGGTGAGCGATGGACAAAGCAATTCATCAGAAGTAGAAACTTTAGAGGACAAAGAGTGGTGGTCTGTTGATGATAGCCAGCCCTCACAAAGCTCCACAGACTCCAACTCCACAACTTCCTCTTACAATACAGGTGACAAAAAAAAAAAAAAAAATCTTGTCTTTTTTGGTGTTAGACATCAGTTAAATCCACATACTTAAACATAAATGATACCTAAGGATATTGTCTGTTATCAGGGAGCACTGAGACTGAATGTACCTGTAGTATCTGTGAAGACCAAACAGGAAGTGAAGATGGAAGCCCAGGGAGAAAGGTGTTGGATACACCTCCATCAGGGTTTGTATATTGGTTATTTAATTTATATTTGTGAATAGCAGAGAAATGACATCTTAAAGAGATAGTTCACCCAAAAATGAAAATTCTATCATTTACTCACCCTCAAGTTGTTCCAAACCTGTATGAATTTCTCTCTTTTGCTGAACACAAAAGAAGATATTTTGAAGAATATGGGTAACCAAACAGTTGCTGGTCCCCATTGACTTCTATATTATGAAAAAATATATATATATACTATGGCAATGGGGCCCATCAACTGTTTGGTTACCGACGTTCTTCAAAATATGATGAAAGAATTTTCATTTTTGGGTGAACTATCCCTTTAAGATGTACCTGTGTGCAAGCTTGTAATTCGTTTTTATGTTTTACTAAATCTTCAGATCAGGAATTCTTCTTAAAGACCCCATGCTTGGAGCTTTTCCAGCTGCATGGAAAAAGCATTTTCCTTTCAGACATACGCTGCCAAAAACACCAATACTGCCTGTGCGTTCCCCACCCCTGCGGGAAACGGATAGCCTTATCCTCAACCCTTCTCTGCTTACGTCTCCTTCTCAAGGTCTGAGCCGTTCTCTCCATCCCGAAGGACGAGAAGCGCTACAAAGTAAAGATGATACATACAGGCTTTCACACATGTTATTAGATATACATTATATACTATACTACTGTAGATTAGCGTGTATACTATTTACTTTTTTATGAATGAAGTACTTTCTACAATTTATAATATAATAGAATAAAAACAGTTGGACAAAATAGGCTTAGAACCAAATGTGCTCATTACTGGTAGTGTGAAATTACAAACAAAACTGGAATGCTGACTGAACAATATTTTTTACCATAACAGCATTATTCGAGGACGTGTGGGTCACCCCAGAATCTACCATCTTAAAAAATCCCAGTCTGCAAAGCAGTTTTGGAAATGACTCAGTAAGGCCAAACTTGTGAACTTTTGTTGCCTTTGGGGTCTAAAAGTCTGAGACCACAATAAAAATCTGGGACAAGTGACCCTTGGAGACCTAGCTTAGCAGATTTGCATAAGCAAATGTAAAGCATTTAAAAAATACATAACTTTATATGGGTAAAACTACACATATCAGTGTGCAAAAAAGGCTTACATGCCCTAAAATTTTTAACATACATAAATTTGAGACCATTTTAAGTGTAGCAAAAATGCAACACTATGCATTAGGGGTAACTCTTTTTATATTGTTCTCACATAATGTGAACGAGCTTGGGTCTCTGTGGGTTAAACAGTTTCACACAGAAAACAGGATTTTCGAAAGTGTAAAAATCTGGATGTTATGCATGATGAAAAAATGAATAGATTAAAAGATTGTGCACTTTGTGACAATGATCATTTGTCTATATACAAAATTTTTACTAGTGGAATTTTGGACCCCATTGTATGTTAATTTAATGAGATATTTTTTTACAGTGAGCCCTTTATTTATGTTATCTTCTCTTGCAAATACTTTAAATTAGGAGACTATCATGAGTCCTGGAAATGGCAGCTGTCTGTACTTGAAGAGTGAGGAAGGGAACAAAAGTTCTGAAGATGAAATGCCAGAACAACTCATTCCTCTGAAAAGAGCAAGAAAAGGATATACACACAGGCGCACTTCAAGAGCAGGACGTGTTACAACGCAGCCAAACCCAAAGAAGAAATGTGTGAATGGCTTCATTATGTTCTGCCGAATGAACAGAAAATTATATATCAGGTGTGTATACTACTCTTAGACCAATCTAAATATATTTAAAAATATAATCCTTTAAATGACAGACACTGTTGATATTATTTGGGAACAGATCCTATCCTGGCATCCCGTCCACTACAGTCACCAAAGAGTTAGCGAATCTATGGCACATCTTACCCAAGAGGGAGAGACGTTTGTACTGGTAGGCTCTCTGAATTCTCTAAACTTCATACTGGCTTATCTGTTGCATTGCAATTTCATTTAAACCTCTATCTGTTTTTAGCCTGAAAGCCTGGAGCTTCAGTTGCCAGCAGAACCGCAATGTGCGCGCTCAAGCACACGAGGCAGAAATCAAGGCAGAACGGTCTGTGCCCAGTCCACTGCACATGTTACTGGCCTATAGAGAAGTGTATGAAGCTGTCAAATGAATGTCTTCACACTTCAGCTACCTACCGTACTGAGAATATATGCTGGAAAGGTCTCAGAAAGGCAAGCCAAACTGACTACTGGTCTTCAAACAACAGCGTTTTATAGTTCAATACCGCTTTATTAAGGTTAATCACTGTTGTGATTAAACACAATTGCATCTCAGGCATTTTAAAATAACTTATTTATTGTGTTAAGTATATTTTTATTGTTCTAATGTTTCTAACCATCACAGAGCATATTTACATTTTCAGTGTTTTTATATACTGTTTTCAGCATTTTTCATTGTGACTCTACATTGTTTGATAAAACATTACTTATTTATAATAGATGGCAATTGTTAAGTATCTATCTTTGTATATATATTTATATATTTATTATAATGTTTTATATTAAGCTGTTTTATAGCTTTTTTTACAGCCTTAACCTAATTATTCACTAAGAAGCCTTAGGGGAGCTGTACTGTTTCCCAAGAGAGTTAGCAACCTTATGAAAGTTGTTCTGGTTTGTACATACTGTACTGTGCTGTTATTAAACCTTGACTGAGTTCAGTTTGTTTGGCTTTTCTGTGGTTTTCAAACTTGCATAAAACCTGCACCAGAAGAACTGAAACGTTGTCACTTAAAAGTTCATTTCTACATATCCTCTGCCCCTTAATGTGTTTGTTCATTAAAGATTCTGGCTAACAGTGTTGGGGAAAGTAACATTTAAGAGTAATGCATTACAATATTGCATTATTTCCTAAAAAAGTAACTAATTGCGTTACATAGTTACTTTTTATGGAAAGTAATGCGTTACATTAATTTTGCTTTATTTTTTCTCATCTTGGCTGGGCTGTTTTTTTGTATTTATAACAACAAAACATTCTATTTTTGGCAAATGTAAAGGCCCTTTTACACCAAAAGTGAAATGAATAAGCCTCAGGCTGAAGATAATGCAAAAAAAAAACAAAAAAAAAAACAAGCCTTTCAGCTGTGCTGTTATTCTGGATTACAGAAGAATAGGATGCAGAAGAAGAAGTAAATGAGCAAATGTATGCTCACATTTAGTCTAGTACTACAATAACCATTATGTTTACCCATGATGCCTCTGCACTTACTCTCAATTTCTCTCAACATGGCGACAGGAGAGCTGTCAGTCAATACATGGGGAAACAAAGTAACTTGCGTTACTTATTTGAAAAAGTAACTCAGATATTTTGTAAATTTAAAAGTAATGCATTACTTTACTAGTTACTTGAAAAAGTAATCTGATTACGTAACTCAAGTAACTTGCAATGCGTTACTCCCAACACTGCTGGCTAATTTGATTAAGCTTTCAGTTACAGGATTTCTGCAGGTCTCAAAAAGGTCTTATAAAAACTTAATTCACCCTTACACAAATTAAGGCCTTAAAAAGGTTTTGAATCAGAGAAGAAAGTCTTAAATTAGTTATGGCATTAAATGTTGCATCCATTGCAAAAAAAAATCTATATATTTTCCTCAGTACTTTTGTACTGTTTTCCGTTACAAATACTGAAACATCTTTGATACATTTACTTGAGATGCAAATGTAGCATGAAGTCTCAAAAAATGTAATAAAAAAAAAAAATGAAGCTTAAAACAAGAACAAATATCTGTCAATGAGTTTCTCTTTGAATTAAGTTGATTTTTCTGAGCCCATTGGTAGATATTTGTTCTTGTTTTAAGCAAAAATCACAGAAAATAATACTTCATATTCTGTCGTTTTGTATCTTTAGTAAATGCATCTTGATTTAAGAATTTCAGACAATTGCACTGGAAAAAAAGACAAAGATCCTGAGGAACATCACTTTCTTGCAGTGTGATCAGAAGATACAGTAAAAGTATGTCCATATTCTAGTGGTTGAAAGCAGACGTATTCAAGCTACTGAATTAAAAAGTAATGGATATCTGTTGGAAGTTGTATTTTCAAAGTGTTGCTAATACAACTAATTGTTTTTTTCTCCCTTGACATTTCGAGAACATATTGATGTGTTGTGTTCCCTTCAATTTATTGCTTACATTTTCTTTGCTTGGTCTTAAAAAGGTCTTGAAAAAGTCTAACATTTACATTCATAAAACCTTCAGTTAACAGTGGTTCCATTTAATACATTTTAACATTTTAAATTCATTCTGCAGATTTTACCTCCTAAATCAGGAAGAAAAAAAAGTCTGCCTCTATGCAGATTTGTAGTCTTTGCTTCCAACCCTGCATTACTCGTCCCCTCCAGGTGTTGCGTTTAAAATGTTGCTGATTTTGTGTAGTTGTGCAACTGCACAGAAAGACTCTTCTCTCAGATGCTGGTTGCTAATACGAAGCTTCAGCACTTCTGCCAGAAGAGCCACCTTATCTCTCTTCTCCTACATCAAAGGACAGAGAAACAAATTGTGCTCATGAGCGAGTTTGTCCTCTATGAGGGCACGTAGTTCACCTTTCTCATTTATTAACCGCTAATGAGTCTCACCTTTAGAAGATCACTACTCAGTCGCCTAAGCATCCCTTCCAGGTGAGAGAGTTGGTCGGGAAAGTCAATGAATACGTCACTGCTAAAAAATAACCGTGCAAGTCATTTAATAGTCATGCAGTGTATTATTCAAAGAAAGAATTACACATCAGCAGCTGTTTTAAAATTAAGATTAGAAAAGATCCACTTACTCCATATCTTCTCCACTGCAATAAGCACTGGAATCGTGGATCTTGCAGCTTCCATGGGATGGTGTGTCTGGCCTGCTTGGTACAGGACTCACTTCTGACAAAACGGTTGCCATCCTTTGTGCTGTAAAAATATGTTATTATAATATATTAATAATAACAACATGTCATTGTATCACACAAATTATGAAGCATATCTATGTAAAGTAATATGTTTGCAATTACAAGTGACTCTATTTGAGTGAGTCACAATGAAATTAAAATGAACAATTCTTATTTTTTATGGAATGGTGCAGTATTTATTATAAATGATTTATCTATTCACATCATTATTATTTTTGTAAATTCATGTGCCCTTGTAATCTTTAATCAAACTAACTTCCCCTCCATCTTGCAATAACATATCATCACTTCTCTGATGACATATTTACTGGCACAGGACAACCTGTCACTCACATGAGATCACAGTAATAAGGTGCAACAGTTGGGTTTCAGAAGTAAAAAAAAAACTCCATTCATTTTCTCCTTAAGGAAATTGATTTTGAACAATAACTTATAAACCTTTAAAGACAGAGCTACTGTGAGCTACAAGGTTGTTAATCCATGGTATCTGCTGAAGCCGTCAGCGCACATTGTTTCAGCTTATTTTTAAAATAATGGTGCTTAACAGTAGAATTTCTGGTGAAAAACTACATTACCCATGATGCAACACTAAAAAGCAACACTAGCTCTGTCCACTCCCATGAAGTACTGCGAATGACATAATAGATCTCTCTACATTCTCAAAATGCTTAAAATGTTTCAGTACATTTATATATATGCATATTTTGCAATAAACTTAAAATGTATTGATTTTATACATATAATCAATATTTGTAAATGAGTTTCACCATCATTTTTAATTCGATTATGCTGTTCGCAATGCTTCAAAGGATTGTAGTTCTTTCCCTCACTAAAAAGTGTTAATGTACAGTCTTGTACTTTTGTTTTTTGTCCGATATTCATAAACTTTTTTGCTTCAAATCAAAGTTTATAGTGTTGTGATTCACCTCTTAGCTGATTGGCTTGGTTCAACTCTTTAATGAAGACTATTTTAAAATCCCTATGGGAAAAATGAATGAAAAAATAGTTCCAGAACCAGTGCCGCTGAAAAAGGGGGCAGGCACTGTTGCACTCTATTGCAAACCACAATGTTCGAGGAGCCGTTTTACTCTGTTACACGTCACAATAGGGAAGACTATTGCAACTTTCGTTTCATGATGACTATAAATGATTAATTTAACAGATTTGTTCAAAAACACAAATTCGTTTAGGAACAAAACAACTAAACTGTTTTTTATGAGTGAATCATTGAATCATTGTTAAAAAATTCTGATTCATTCGGGAACAAAAACCACCATTTACTGCTTGGAGAAGTTTTATTCTGCTTCATTTGGAACCATTTTCGTGGACCAAGTTAAAATAACATCTTAATATAAATATCACTTGAAGGAAATTTACTTCATACATCCACTAATGGAACTGGGTTGAGTCAAAAAAGTGAGAAAAGCTCTAGCATTATTTGTTTGCACATGACACATGATTTGTTATTTTATATCTAATGCAATGGCATTTATACATTTGTAAGTGACAAAACTCAAAAATGTTTGGGGCCACTGTATGTTACTGTATTCATTTATTCTTTGATACTTACTCTCATACTCATGAGCTGCTTGAACTAGACTATTCCAGTCAAGATCATAGGCCATGCTTGGCAGGGGCATGAGTTCAGGATCATCCCATACGTCAGATTCAGCCTGCTCAGGTAATTCCCCACATTCTAGGAAAAGTCAACCAGTGAGTGCTATTGTATACCATAAAAATCCTCCAAAAATCTCTTCAAGACAAGGTAATACTAATTGAAGAGCAAATGATAAAACCATCAATATATATGTAAACCGGAACAGTAAAATAAATATTATTTTCATATTATTATTATGAAGTTATGCCTCATAGAAGGAATAACTCTTGCCTGTTTGACGTGTTTGTAGGTGGAGATGGACGGGTGTGGGAGTTTCTGGGTATGATCGCTGAGCAGGACTAAATAACGTCAGACCTGACATTTGCAAACTGCTGCAAAGCCCCACCTCTTTTTGTTGAGGTGATGACTAGAAAGAGACAGTAAACACATTGCAACATGACAACACTGCTCAACATACCAATACTCAGCAGAACAATACCTGCTTTTTCCACATTATTGTCCTAGGCTGTCAGGTTGTTTAGGTCATACTGCTGAATGTGAGCCCAATACATCACGTACTGAATCACCCTGAGCGCCGCCCTCTGTGTCATCCATCACAATGAGTTTTTTCAAGTCCTCCACCATTGTGCTCTTGCGAACGGGCTGCGGGGAACATGCTGCTCGCAGTGATGCGATCACTCGAGGCTGACCAAACACATTCTTTGAGTTCACATCCACCTGACTGAAAAACATATGTTAAGCCACAGCAAAATGAACTACTAACAAAATTCAGATACTGTAATTACTTTTTTTTTTTAATAAAACTTCACAATAATGTTTATTATTAGTCGATGAATAAGGTTCAATAAACATTTTTACAGCATTTATTATTTTGTAATTTTACCTGTAATATTAAATCTTCTGTATAACATCTAAAAAAAAACCTGATAACATCTAAAAAAAAGACATGAACATTAAGAAATATCTGATCACTGAATGCTGCAATTGACCAATCAAAATCAAGAACTTATTGTAAAGCATTACTGCTTATAGTAGCAACAATTTAAAGTACATTTTTAATAATTGCAACACTACTATACAGTACTATTAGCTATTGTTATGATAATGGTATATTAAAAATAATAAGTATATCCCATAAATATATCTTCTTACCTTTTTATATGGTTGTGGTCGCCGTTTCTGACACCACCGGTTTCTCTATGAAGTGTGTACTGTATTTTCTTCTGTTTTGGGCTGCAGTCTGGTTGGGTCTGGCTGACTTGTAGTTGACAGGACCGGTCAGGGTCACCTTGAGATGGTTTAATGCCAGTGTCAACACCCTCATGACTTGCCTTTTCCAGTTTTGGACAAAACGTTGCAGGCCGGTCTGCTCTAGACTGTCGTTCAGGGAAGAGATGTAGTGTGTTAACAGAAATATAATCCAGGGTAGAAGTATCCTCAGTGAATGAATTCTGTCTCTGCCTCCATGGAAGTTGATCATTTCTGGGAGGTTTTATATTGGGTTCCTGCAGACTGAACAAACTGTAGTCCTGGTTCTTGATGAGATGGTCCTCTCTTAGCTGGAGTTGGCTGAAGTGCTCCTTGCCATGTTGATTGGAGGTTGGTGAAGATTGAGAAACCACAGCTCTCATCAAAGGAGGCTTTTTCACCACAGAAGTTTTAACCTCTTGCGGTTTGGAACACAAAGGGCTGGCAGAAATAAAACACAAAGACCACAGACACAAACATATTGTAGACACATAAAAGCAAAGAATGAGGTAAGCGGTGCATGCATTGCAAAAGGACTGCAAGCATAAAGAAAGAGCCATTTTAAAAAATATAAAAGTCATTTCATTCCATTTCGAATGTCCCTTTTTTGCTCTGACATTGTTAATTTACAGCAATACAGCAAATCAGAACTCCAGTGACAGATGGTGACTGGAAGATGTAGATTGAATTGAGGGTCGGGGAACAACTCTATACAATGTGGTGGGAATGTCCCACTTTTTACTGACTGTCCCACCCCTCCCCGTGGGATCTCATGGGTGGGAGGTGAAGGAGGGGTCTGGAGGTGCAAGAATATTACAAGTATTGAATCGCATAGTTGTTTCCTGGATGAAAACCCATTGTGAGCTATGATAGAAATTCATACTGGTGTAATCTCACCTTTTCAACAGAAATTGCATAAAAACATTATATAATCATTAATTTTGACATGATTCATGCATCTCACCTGGGTTTGAGAACAGCAGTTTTAGAGCATGGAAGAGGCAATGTGAGAGAGCGGAATTCCTTTAAGTTGTTTGTGGAAGAAGACTTTTTTGTGGACTGTGCAGCTTCCCAGTGCTTTGATCGTTGGATTTTTGGACTGTAGAAGCCCGGCTGTGTCAGCGGGTGCTGCTTACGACTGTTCCTGGGGGACTCAGCAATGTTCTTGGCATCTTTACCATTCAACCAGAAGTCATTAGCGTAGGGTGAGAAAGCACTTGATTCTCTTTTTGGCTGGAGAAAATGTGCCTACAAAACAAAAAGAAGATTTGTTTACGATATATTTCCATTAAAACAATGGGCCAAATGAACTGATTTGTTACTTATCTTTCAAATGCTGTATCCTTTGATTGTCAAGAGTCAAAAAGCAATGGTAAACAGTAACACAGTAATTTCACTCACCCATTTTTCAAGTAATTTAACTTTACTTTATAACATTTTAATTTTTTTGGATTTTAATTTCAAAACATATTAGACTTACTGCTACACTGCATTTCAGAGATTTCCGTACCTTTGTTTATTTTGAAATTCAACACCCAACCAATCCACAAATTGCATGATTTATTTGTGAATTTGACTGATCCAATTGCAGCACTCAACAACTCAGTTCTAACCATTAGTAGACTACAGTAGACATTAAAACCTTATTCCTTTAAATAGATAATATGAGAAGAGGCTGGAGTACAAAATGAAATGAAATTAAATGGAAATGAAACTCACTCTTGGCAAGCTGTTGTAAGGCACTTTCTGCTGGTCTTGCAGACCCTCCCTCTGGCCTCTTCTTTCCCTGCCAAGCAATGAGCGAGTGGCTGTTACCATATGCCATTCTCCTTCTGAAATATATGATAAAAAATTGCAGAGGCAAATTGCACTAAGTGAAATGAAATACTGACTGAATGTTATCACTAATAAAAGCACACAGAACCTGTTATCAGACCTGTATTGTTTTTAGATCTGGAGGGGTTTAATCTTGTGAACTCCACTTGCTCATTTGAAGGCCGATCTAAGCTGTCTTGGATGGGTGAACAATCATAGGAACTGAAAAAGATGAAGTGATTTTCACCAGGTCAAAGTATAATGATTATCAAATATTGTAAAAGATTACATCTCACCTCACGAGGCTGGTATGCCTGAACTCAGAACTGAAGTGTAGAGGTGGTGTTTGTGGAGGAGTTGTAGCACAATCCAAGTCCCAAAACAATGCAGCCATCTTCCTGGATTCCAAGTTATTATCCAAGATATATGCAGCATCCAATATGATTTCCAAACATAATAATTTTCATTTAAGACACCCTTCCTGAAGTCATCAGAAATGTGTTATAGATCGGGAGGACCAAATGATGGTACAGACTGCTCCAATTCAACTGAGCTAGCGGGGAAAGCAGGGAAAGAACTGTGTGGGCTCTTCAGCAGCTGAATGGAACAGAGGATGGGATTGTGTTGCCTGGTCTGTTGACTGTTAGGACTGTGCTTGTTTGCTCCAGGCAACATGATGCTGCTGTGTACACTGCAATAAATTAAGAATAGAAGTTTAACATTCAGTATGTAGCTTCTAGCATATTAGCTACAAATCCTACTGAAAACATGTATGTAAATGAATGAATGTTTTTGTCCAGAAACTCAAGTTTATGCTCTAATTGCAGCAAAATGTCAACAAACAAAATACTAACAAATTTTGAAATCCATCCATTCTTAAAACCACTTATCCTATGTGGGGTCACAGGGATGCTGGAGGCTTTGAAATTCATATTAATAATAATAAATATTTAAAATAGTTATGTCTAAAAAACAAAAACTACAATTTAAAAATGTTATATAGCAGTGTTTCACTCCTGGTTTCTAGACTTTTGAACCTCACTGTATTTTTTTCTTGTACATGTATGTATAATTACTGCTGCAGACCCAGAAAGCATGAAGATAATCCCAATACAAGCAGTGTTGGGGTAACGCATTACAAGTAACGCAAGTAATCAGATTACTTTTTTCAAGTAACTGGTAAAGTATGCATTACTTTTAGATTTACAACAAAATATCGGAGTTACTTTTTCAAAAAGTAACACAAGTTACTTAGTTTTCCCATTTAGAAACTAACACCTCTTCTGTACCCATGTTGAGAGAAATCAGGAGTAAAGTTGCTCTTCCTTAAGCCTGAAGCTTATTCATTTCACTTTGGTGTGAAACAGTCTTTACATTTGCCAAAAATAGAACTTTTTTTGTTGTTGTTAAAAATCAAACAAGCAAGCCCAGCCCAGGTAAGAAAAAGTAAGGCAAAAGTAACGCATTACTTTACATAAAAAGTAACAAACACAGTTACTTTTTTAGGGAGTAACACAATACTGTAACACATTACTTTTAAAAGCATCTTTCCCCAGCACTGAAAAAGAGTGTGCTGCATCTCTAGAATAATTCACCTGCATCTATGGTTTCTGCTCCAAGATTGCCAAAACTCATGGTAAACATTAATATGAAAGGATGGTACATGACATTCTTAGCATAGGAACAGAGCAGACCTCTAAAACAAAGCATAAACTTATGTATTTGTTGGGGGTTGAAAGTTCATTGGCTCATTTCACAGACGAGTCAAAATTTAATAGATAAAAGTACCAGAAGAGCAACATTAATAAAAAAAATAAATAAAATAAAAAAAATAATTATATATATATATATATATATATATATATATATATATATATATATATATATATATATATATATATATATATATATATACATAAAATTAAATACAGAATATTTAATGTGAAAAAACCCTAATATATTCATTTTTTTTAATATACGTTTATATTTTTTTTAATGAAATCTTATACGCACCAATTTAAGTCATCAGATGAAAGCTTTTGTAAAGTTTTGAAAGATGAGGGGGGAAAAAAACATTACATCATGTTTATGTTTATTGTGCTGACATTCAAACACTTTACAAAATTACCCAGAATGAAGAAAAAAAAAAAAAAAAAAAAAAAAAAAAAAAAATCTGTAATTATTAATCACAACAACCCAGAAACCAGAAGTGCAAAACCAACACAGCCAAAATAACAAAGCTCCCAATATCACAAGTCATGTAATTATTATGTACTTATTATACAGTACAAAACCTCAATAATGTGAGATCAAATTAACAGTGCAAACAGTGAATTTGTGCATAAGGAGTACTGGCTCAAATATTCCAGCCACCATTCTCATGTCGAATTGGCAGTCATCTATTTGATATTAACAGAGACTGTTTAGCTGCTTACAGAGTGACATAATGTATTCCTCTTTTGCAGCTCATGCGTGCATGCAAAAAACAAAAACAAAACATAGGAATGTAAAGCATAACATTAGTTTAACTTGCTGTGCTTAATGTGAATTAAAATAGTGCTTTATCAAGACAGAATGCAAAACACCTTTCCCACATGTTTACATTACTTTGGGAGCTATGCAATGTTATTAAAACAGTACTGAGAACAATGCATAAGAGGTCTTTGTTGTTTTGTGATTCGATTTAGCTTCAGTTTATCGGACTGTTAGTAGTGTGCACTTCGATTCAGTTCATCCCCATCCAAATTAGAGCCATTTGGTCACATATGTAAAAATAAAACAAAGGAAAAATATCCAGCAACTATAACAGACAGACTATGGTGGTTGATTAGTATTTAAAAGCACTTCACACCTGTCAAAACAACATGAGTGTAATGATTTTCATCTGCAGGGTTAATGTTCCTAAAACTAAGCTAATCTTTTACTCACCAACCCGTAAGAGCAAACTGCTTAAATAAAAAAAATCTATTTACAGTGTAAAAATACATACAGTGGTTCCAAAGTAGTGAAAATGACTAAATAGCGAGGGGCTTACAACATCAGCAGGTAAATTCACAGGCTTAGATGTTCATCAGTAGGACTTGTATTAAATGTTGAGGCCAGTTCCATTGTTTCATTCTCTCCAACCTTCACCTATTCACCACGTAGAAAAAAAACAGGGCAATTAGACAGTCTGTGCAGAAAATGACAATTCCGAAGATCCACAATGCCCTTCATTTCTCTGGAAGCATGTTGGTCAGAATGTCAATAAAATTGTCCAGGCCCCAGAGGTACCCATCCTCTCTGTTGCCCTCCACCCACGGGCTGCGATGGTCCAGGGTGAGAGGGGGCGGCATGGGCACAGTCTTTCCAAAGTCTATCATCCAGATTCCAGCCTTGCCAGTGAGGTCATGGACAAATAACAAGGAGCTGCCCACCACCTACAGGAAAACACAGCAAGACCGTCCTTATTAGAGCCTTTATTTTACATCAGCTGTGTAGAATGAAGAAGAACAAAATGAAGATGCATCTCACCTCATGGGCTTTGAAGAAATCAGATTTTTCCAGCACAGCTCGTAGTTCCTTCAACCGTTGTTGGTAGCTTCTCTGTGAACAGAGAAGCCTAACAATTAACTTGTTTACATAAGTTTACAAATGGATTAATGGTTAAAAGGCAGTTCTTCCAGGTAGAGGAACCATTATTTCAACCAAACAGCAATTATTAATAAAAACTAGATTCAAAATGTTTAAAAGCAAGAAGTAAATAGGATAAAATACTACAATATTTTTATTTTTATTTATATGCACAAATATAATAAAATTACATTTACCTGCTTATATTTTACCAAAATAGTTTCAACAAAAAAAAAAATCTGTGCATTTTATTCAAAAGAAACAACTAGTTTGCCTTCATAATTATAATTATTAACAAATAATTTATACATGTGTACTTCATTTACTGACATCTGAGTCGCTAAACGCAGTGGATTAGTTTTATTTTTGAAGGGAATGCGCCACAGATCTAATATACACATACCATTTCTGTAACGTTGCTTGCTATTTACGTTCACAGACATAACTGACTGTGTTTACTGTGTGTTTTTGACAGAACCTTGTGTGTATTTGACAGTTTAAACAAAACAAAAAAATTTGAAAGAAGTTACTCACGAGACTTGACGTCTGACAGCTGTCTATGTGTGTGTACTTCAGATAAGTGCGCTCAAAAAACGATCCATTAGAAGTTTAAACGGATATAACTTCAAAATGTGTGGAAATAAACTTTAATGATGAAAGAAAAACTATGCTATCTGTGAGTGTTCGCGATATAGATCATAATCAAAACCAAGGAACTGTGTTCGGAGAGAGGGGGCGGGGCACAGCAGCTCATTTGCATTTAAAGGCACATGCATGAAAACAGCCTGTTTTTGACTGTAGTCAGAAATGGGTATTTACAACATGGATTTATAAATGATCTGTGAGGTATTTTAAGCTGAAACTTCACAGACACATTCTAGAGACAACTTAAATTACATCTTAAAAAAATGGGACCTTTAATGTACAAACTACGCATTCTGACATTCCTGATTTAAGTATTTTTTTTTAATAATTTTCCATTCTTGACTGATCTTTTTTCTCATAAAGATGAACTGTTAAACAAGTGATCTTGAGAGGAGTCCCTGCAATTTGACTCATATGCTGATGTAATAATATATTATAAACTAGACAGGTGATTTTTTTTAAAAACATAGTTTGATTACAAAGATGATACTTTTCTAAATGATTTGTTCCATTTAATAACCCTTTCAATTACAAATTTTGACTCCTATATATTTGATATACTGCCCAGACCTAACACAAAATTGTGCTGATATTTAAATTCTGTTTGATTTAATAAGTTGCTAATTATTTTCATGTTGTGGCCATAAAAGGTAATAAATTGGTTTAAAAAGAAAGTTAATTTAGGCATCACAACAATGTACAGTATGATAAAAAAAAAATATCTTAATGACAGTGCTAAAATTTAAGTATTCTTACAAATTAACTTTAAACGATCATTAGATTATTGCAAATGTAAATGTAAAAACGAGTACGAACAATTAAATATACAATACTGACAGATACAGATAAATTAATTCATAATATTGAAAAAACTGTAAATATTTGACATACTGCACACAAATGAACAAATTCATACCAAGATTAGCATGTTGTTATCCACAAAGTCCTCCAGGGTTTGGATCACCTCATCTTTGTACTTTGTTCTCTTGAAGTTAGTGTTACAAGTGCCATCTGATTTCTGAAGATAGATCAAATTGGTCAAGACATTATACTCAAGGCCATTATACTTTTCTTAGCCATCATAAGAAAAACTAAGCATTTTCAATTTGGTTTGAATTGTTTATTGACCTCTGTATAAATTCAGAGGGGTCCTCCTGATTCATATCTACCTTGATGCCCTCGATACGAAAGCCCAGCGTGGCCGTTGAGCTGAGGGTTTCTCTCCACTGCATGTATCTGGTTTTGAGTACTGCCTGCCTGGCCCGCTCCTCCGCATTGGGGGCGTCCGGGTCCACTGCGACCATTTTTTCATACATGTCTTTGCGTGGCTGAGGACACTCCCGGGCCTTCTTCAACTCTTCCTCCAGGTAAGTCCTAAAAGCATGTATACCAGTCAACATTACCACAGGAATAATTATTTAGTATGGAAACATTGTCATTTGTATTTGAGAACTGGCCTAACAGGACGGGTCCATTATGCGAGTTCTCAAAGATGCTGACCAACAGTGATCATATTTCCTCTTCTATTGTTTGGATACCACGGTCTACTGTATTGTAGTCTTAGCTTCAGATGGCACACCCATGGACAACCCAAAGTCCCTACATATAAGTAAGCAATAAGGTACCAGAGGCTGTGCTGTATTGTGAATAAGTCACGAAGTGGTGACCAAATATGGAAGATTTCCTTTGGATGAAATATAAAAAAATAAAATAAAATAAATAATAATAGTAATTTATCACCTAAGAACACACCCACATGAAGAGCATAAAGTGTTTTATTGCTTATTTACCCAAACTTCATTTCTGGATTCAGTTTTCGGCTTAATGAAAACGTTAATTTTGATTTCGATTTAAAAAAAAAAAATTATAATTTCAGGGCATCACTATTAATTTCCTAATATGGTTTTCATGTAGTCATTCTATCCATAAATCCTCCATTTAAAAAAAAAATATGTTGACTTTGGTTGGTCACTTCGCATGCTTGTCAGATTGTCTCTTCCAGTTTAAGTGAAGGTTATTTCTTAGAATATGCTGCAATCTGTACCAAATTTACCAGTTCTGCAAGGAATACTTTTATATGTGCTGAAAAAGCACAACCTCACCGGCTTCCCATTTTGCAGTCCATGATGCAGGGAGAGTCGAAGTCAGCAAGCAGGTCGTCCATGAGGTTGTAATCCTGCTCGTCACACTGAGTCACGCCATAGTATCCAGGAACGAAGGGCCGCAGCGAGTCGCTCATGAGCTGCAGAAAACACTGCTGCTCGCACTCGCAGTACTTCTTCAGCAGCCTTCCATCACTGCCCATCTGAAAGTTTCCTGGAGAATCAAACATAAAAAAAAAAAAACATGCAGATGTCAAATAAAAAGGGAATCTCCCGACACAGCAATAAAAAAAATCATTAGCTTTACAGTATATGCAAATCCACATGATCCTAACACAATAATAAAAATCAAGGCTCAAACATGAAAGTTCTATACATGCTATCAGGTGATCCAAGTGCAATTTTAGGAAATTAATCATTTAAATTCAAATCAAGAGCCTTTAGCCATTAACAATAGCCAATAACATTGGCAAAAACATCATAAAGAAGAACAAGCAAACCTGCATGGCCGACCACCTGCACCCAAGGAGAGCGCTTTTTCACCGCCACTGGAGGGGAAGACCAGTTCACCATATTCTTTGACTTCTTCCACAGATCAGTCTTTGAATGAAGAGATATGATAGAAACAAACAAACACATAAATGAGACCGACTCGTCAGCTAACACCCTACAACTTCGGCTACACAGTACGCAATGGTTTTGTACAAGTTGGAAGTGACTTTATTTGTCTTTTCTTTTGTTCTCTTTTTCTTACATAGTGAGCCACACTGGGGCACTGAGTGCATTCACTCGACCTCAGACTCCAACGTGCAACTCACTCTCCACCATTAACCATAGGTCGAGTTTTTCCCCATGTGGCAAATCATTGACGACAATCTCGGACTAAACAAAGTCATCAAGCAATACCAAGAGGCTGTGATTAAGAAATAGCTAATCTTAGAAGGATGGTAATGAAACATTTACAGACGGCACTTGTTTTGCTGCCAGATAAAATGGAGGAGCCAGTGTGGCCAGTGCCAACAAGAATACCATATTTTCTTTACAACTTAAATACATGCGAGTTCATGCCAATGATTCATTTCAAAAAAGGTTTTGAGGTAAAAAGCATCTTTTTTTTTTTTTTTTTAAATATTAATAATTAATATTTCAAAGATGCCATTAAGTTCTTGTGAAGTCACTGCACATGACATTTTAAAACCTAAGTTACATTGCATGTCACAAAAATAAAATCATCTGATACTTTAAGACGGTGGTTTTTAATCTGTTAGATGCCATGGATGACCAAATATGATCATTCACGGACTGTATAAATTTTCATGTGTAAATACCCAATTATGTATTATTTATTAAATCTTTATTATAATATATATATATATATATATATATATATATATATATATATATATATATATATATATATATATATATATATATATATATTTATTAATTTTTTTTTTTCAGTTTTTATTTATTTTTACACTATTTTTCTTTTTTTGAAAACCTTTGCTTTAAGAAACTTATTGACCTTGACACAGTTTTGAGGGTCTGTAGGGGTTCTCTCTCTCTCATTATATATATATATATATATATATATATATATATATATATATATATATATATATATATATATATATATATATATATATATATATATATATATATATATATATATATATATTTATTAAATACTAGAAATAAAAATATAAGATTATGGCAAAGTAAAAAGGATTAGTTCACTTTCAAATAAAATTTTCCTTATAATTTACTCACCCCCATGTCATCCAAGATGTTCATGTCCTTCTTTCTTCAGTCGAAAAGAAATTAAGGTTTTTGATGAAAACATTCCAGGATTATTCTCCTTATAATGGACTTCAGTGGCCTCCAAACGGTTGAAGGTCAAAATTACAGTTTCAGTGCAGCTTCAAAGGGCTTTAAACGATACCAGAAGAGGAATAAGGGTCTTATCTAGCGAAACGATCGGTCATTTTCGGAAAAAATGTATATGCTTTATATAAACAAATGATTGCCTTCCAAGTGCTTCCGCCAAAACCGCACTTTCGTATTCTTCAAAAAGCTTACGCTGAATGTCCTACGCCTTCCCTATTCAACTTATGAAAAAAAAAAAATTGAACTGCCGCTGCATTCGTTCCGTAAGTTGAATAGGGAAGGCGTAGGACATACAGCGTACATTTTTTTTTTTTTTTTTTTTTAGAAAATGAGCGATCGTTTCTCTAGCTAAGACCCTTATTCCTCGTCTGGTATCGTTTAAAGCCCTTTGAAGCTGCACTGAAACTGTAATTTTGACCTTCAACCGTTTGGAGGCCACTGAAGTCTACTATAAGGAGAATAATCCTGGAATGTTTTCATCAGAAACCTTAATTTCTTTTCGACTGAAGAAAGAAAGACATGAACATTTTAGATGACATGGGGGTGAGTAAATTATCAAGAAAATTTTATTTGAAAGTGAACTAATCCTTTAAGTCTTTCTTTTCAATAATTTGATTATTTTAATTAGTTTTTTTATTATGATTCCAGGGCAGCTGTTTAGACATCATGTCCCACTAAAAATATATGAATGAATACAAAATAAATTTTAAAGCAGACATTAAAAACATACAAGAGGTGTATTTAAGTCAATGCATGTGTGAAATGCATTTTTGATGTATTTTTAATAAATATAACATCTGGGCACAATAAAAAGGAATTTCACATCATTGACCCTTAAGTATTTAGTTCTGCTGCTCACCCACACCTCTTCCCGACCAACTTGATGTGTTGATTTCTTCCTCTGTGCCATTTTGACGCTGTCAGAAAAGCGTCTACAAGATCCCTTGTGTACCTTTGAGCTGACGTGCCATAAACCTTTCAATCCTACTATAAACAAGACCCTATGCCCCTGTAACGCATTACTGTATGCAATGACAAAATATTTCTATCGTGCTTAACTATCCTCCAAGCGTCAGCCTTCAGAATGAAGCCAATTAACCTGTACAGTTCTTTCTGCTCTCCAAGCTCAGACACTCACTCATTCTTGGCTAGCGGAAAACCAGTCAGACAAGAATGACATTCTCCAGAACAAAGTGAGAGAGGCCCACCACACAGAGCTGGAGGTGCATCATTTGTTGACCTTATAAGTTCAGTTTCAATAGAGCCCTGACTCACTATTATGAGTTTCTGAATGGGCCTCTTTCCTCCTCATAATCCATAAAAACAAATCCCATTCAATAACATAATCAAAAGGATCAGCAGTACAAATCCTACAACAAAACAATACAGATTATATTCAAACACCTATATGGTTGCGATGATGAATATTCCTTGTTGACTTTGTGACTCACTGTATTGTTATCATAATAATGATGGCTGCTTTATCTGAACTTGAATACCTTCTTAAGAAACATCTGTACTACTCAAATGCACTTCTTTACAATGCTCTGACTTGAATATAATCACAACATTAAAAAAAAAAAAAAACGTAATACGTGTGGAATTTTTCCCTCCATTTACAACCATGATCTCATGACCCGAAGCCCATAACGTTAATCAGTTATCATGAGGATTACTCAACAACTGTATATTTTGATCTGCAGCATACACCTGTGTGCACTTCTATTCAATGCGTCTGCAATTAAAAAACTACCATGGCAACTATAGTTTAATAAAATATCACTTAATACATTTATTTCTTCAAAAACACATCACAATAACATTAAATTTGTTAACATTAGCTTACTTCATTTAACATAACAGCAAAAAACACTTCTAAAGCATTTATTAATCTAAATGTTTGTTTCAACATTTGCTAATACATTATTTAAATTAAAAGTTGTATCTGTTAATAGTATTTAATGAACATGAACTAACAAAAAACTGTTTTTTAGTAATTAACGTTAAAAAGGAGATTAATTACTGTGACAAAATTTATCATAAAAAGTACCATGGTACTACCATGGTTTGCAGTTGTATCATGATAGCAGAAAAGTAAAGTACACTATCTAGTTTCAAGTATTCCAGTGTTCCTTCTAGCATGTTACTAGTTTCAATGAACTATGAAGTAGCCATTCAGACTTAACAGTAACTAGTTAGATAAAAATATTAGTAATAGCAATATACACACTAGTGTCATGTAAATAGGTACAAGCATCTAATAAAATTTTACTCGCAAGTCTAAGTACCTAGCAAATTAGTAATAAAAAAAAAAAAACTTGAGTGAAAGTAAAAATTTAATTGTACAAAGGTAAACACTTTTCTTAGATTTTATTAAATTGACTTGACAAGAGACAGATAAGATTTTCTCATATTAGTATTTTTAATACAAAAACTTTATTAGGAAAAAAAAAATTCTCACTGACAGTGGGAAAATTATGACGTTTATTTTTTGGTGAACTATTCTAAATGCTGGATTATCAATATTTACACTCAAATAAATCTAAGTGGCTGTTTGTAAAAGGAAAGTTACCAAAGTTAATGTAAACATGAGTGATTGGCTTGTTAGTCACATTAGGATAAAGAAAATTACTATTTTTATTTTTAAAGTCAATAAGTTCTTATCTATTTTTATTCTTATCAATAAGTCCTGATGACATAATGTACTTTGTACTTTAAAGTTTACATGAAATTCTAATTAAGTCTTATTTTTTTCTTGTAAATGTGAGTAAAAGCAGCCTAAAACAAGTAACGTTAGGCCTATTCGGTTTTAACAGAACTCTAGTGAAGTACTTGCAAAAATAATACACAAGTAGTTATTAAGTACTCAAAGACTTTACACCTCTGCCAGTAACAAATGAATATTTTGTTTATTAGGATAGTACTGACTATATACAAGGAATAAGTACTAACATATATAAAATGAATAGTGTTAAAACGGATTCTTACCGTGAGCGGTTCACCTGGAGACTGATTATAGTCACCGTAACCCATTAAATCCTCTTCGCATTCCTCAAAAGACGAAGCTGGCGAGAGGCCGGTTGAGGACGAGTTGGATAGCTTTCTCAGCGCCAGGGACGAGGCGGGGGAGCCGCTGAGCCCGCTGTCCGAGCAGATGGACTCCTCGTCGGGGTGATGAGAGCCTGAGCAGGGTCCGTGGGGGCTCTGGTCACACTCGGTGACACACGGCGCGCAGGTTACAACCAACTCTGGAACAGCAACACGAGCGTGTCTGGAGAGCTGATCCATGGGCTCCTCTGGGTGGCTGTGGTGGACGTCACCCATACCCGCGCATGGTGCCGGGGCATCGGGCGTTTTAGTCATCACGCTGCTTCTGATCTACAAGATCATTGAGGTTGTTGATGGGTTTATCCAGATTAGGGCCAAACCCAACGCGTAACCGGCTCGCGCTGGGCACTGCCGCACCTTGCGTGTGACGCGTCGCGCAGCTGCAGAATAAAAGCAATATTGGGCCACTATCAACGTTAAGTAGCCGTGATCACATCCTTTTAGACTATGGAAATTAAAATAATAATAACCTGAAAGATTTAAAGAACCCACAAGTGTTAACGTACAACAACGTTGAAGCGTATTTCAACGATAGTGTCAAATATAGTATTTGCTCAATGCTCTGCCATCAAAGCGTCGCGTTAACAGACTGCAGCTTTGCCCCGCCCTCTTTTCTTTAAAGCAACAGAGCCAAAAATGAACAGGTCCATTACATCAGATTTATAGCGCCACCTAACCTGTGTTTGATAACGTCTTTTAATACTTGCTTATAACATGAGTACAGAATTAAACAGTTTGTTTCTGGTCAAATTAAAACTAACAAATGTTTTTTAATAGGCCTTTAACATATTTTAACAATATGTTTTTAAAGAAGACATATTTGCAGTGGAATAAAGTACTTAAAGGCACAGTTCACTCAAACTTTTTAGGATGTTAAGCCTAAAAAAGGATGCAAAATTCATCAAAGTTGTCCAATGTTCTGGAGACAAATGTAAGCTGATATTCAATGAAAACCTTGACATACTGTACACTAGTTCTTGCTGCATTCATGTGAATGCAAGTTTGATTCCTGAACAATTAATTTGAGTCAGACTGATGTACAATGCCCCTAAATACTTAGTTTAGCTGTGCCTATATTCAGGAATTCAGCTTTTATACCTGCTTAAATTTACTGTACATAATAGATGTTAAAACTATAGACAACCATGCCATTTTTTTATATCAAGAAAGGTTTCAAAATTCTGGCCTCATGACCACATCTAAAGACAAATTTAATGCTTGTTATTCTACATACAAGATTCAGATGGGATCACATTAAAAATAAGACAGACTTCAGGAGAAATGGCATAAATGTCAGAGGCCAAAAGACAAAATATCTGCAGCATGCACAACTTTACATTTATGCATTTGGCAGATGCTAAATCAATGCTTATCTAAATCAACGCACAACAAGACATGTTTTATCATTATCTGTATTTCCTGGGAATCAAACCTATTATCTTGGTGTTGCTAACACCATGCGGGAACAAGAACTTGTATAATTATTCTGTTGTGACTCTCTATGATATGATATAATTCCAGAGTGTCAAGAATAGACACAAGCTGCAAAATCATTTTATATATAAAAAGCTTTGTTTTTCAGAATCTCACAAAAACAAAATGTGAAAGCATCTAAAACAGACATAAAACATACACACTAATCATATAAAAACAACAATGGTCAACAAACACTAATTCATAAAATGTACACAGGAATGTGTTTTAAAGAAAAACTGTACATCCTGAGGTCATACTTTTGGACAAGTCTGATATGGCAACAGTCTCAAGAACCCCCTTCACAAAGCCAGCATAACTGCATTTTGAGTCAAGCCCAAAAGCTACATTGGGGGTTAAGAAAACAAACGGTATTTGAGTGTCATTAGTATAAATGACTACATGTTATAGACACCTCTGTACACAGTGTTTAAAAGAAATGATTGTCCAATTTTTTCAGTCTTTGTGCAAAATGCCTAGATTGACATCTGAAACCACTGGGATTAGTTAGTGTCCTGTGTCGAGGTCTCGCATGTAGTCCTGCAGGGCTTGGAGTCGAGCGTCAATCTCTGACAGGTCTGCACCCGTGTCAATAGATGTGTCTGAGTAGGAAAAATATACATGGCTTACATGTATATACTATTGGTTATAGACGCATATACAGAATTAAACAAAAAAAATAGTTAAAAGGGGAAATGATGTGGTACCTGCCACTCTCATCCTTTGTGCCGGGGTGCTACACATTGGTTTTTTGTTTATGTGTTTTCCTCTGGACTAGATGGAGCAAAAAACAGTTATTTAAAAAAAAAAAAATTACAATGAATTACAATTATTTGAGGCCTTATCCTTACAACATCTTATACAAACAATCTAGCATTGCACATTGTTACTCACCACAGCTGGACCATTATACACCAGTTTCCTTCCTCTGCAAAAAAAATAAATAAATAAGAAATACATGTAATAATAATAATAATAATAATAATAATAATAATAATATCAGACAACATTATTAATTAACAGTACATTATGGTTTTTGAAAGGAGTCTTGCGCTCACCAAGGCTGAATTTATTTGATTAATAAAACAATTTACATTATTTTTTTCTATTTTAATATAATTCAAAACTGTCACTTAAAATTGTATTTTGAAGATAATATTATACAAGAAATCTTGACTAATATTATAGGCCAACTGGAAAAAAATGCAATGAAAGTGTAGGCCTCTCTGCACCTTGTTTGAACTGATCACTGATGTCGCATTTAACCTGGCCAGTATGTACTTGGATAAGCAACATGTTTTGTTTATTGACTTGCCTGCTATTTAGAGGCTTAGCAAGCTCTTCAAACTCAGCTACTGATCCTTCAGAAGAGCACCGACTCCTCCTGCTCTCCACAGACACACTCCTCCCCCTGCCAGCACTTCCTGCTCGCATCAGCTGAGGAACGGGCTCTCTGGAGCGTGAACGCCCTCTTTCCATCAGAGACGGTGAAGCCAACATGTCCCTTCTAATCTTCCTCTGACTGTTGAAAACAAAAGCAGACCTCATGTATATCTTTAAAAGGTAGGAAATGGGTCCAGTTGCCTACAAATAAATTCTACCAGATAACTTTTATTCTCTTATCAGTCTGATCTCAAAAATACTACAAACTTTTTTCTTGCATTGATGTGCCAGATTCATAACTGAGGATCAACAATTTGAGAAAATGGATTCATGCAAGGGACAAATAGAGTTTATGGTTCACACCTTTTAAAGTAAACCATATTCCTGCTCACAGACAGGGCAATGCTTGTAGGAAAAAAGACAACAAATAAAACAACACAAAACAGCAGAAACACAACAAAAAAAGATTACTTAAAAAAAAACAAACAAAAAAAAAAAAACTTTAAACTGAAAAGGTGAAATGGTCTTACTTCTTCTGTTCAGCCTCTTTTTGACGCCGTTGTCGATCTTGGATGTAGGCTGTAGGGTCAAACCGAGGAACCCGTGACCCTGTCATGAGAGAAAACAAGACTTGAATCAAATTGGGCCTAAAAAGGGCCTCTACATTTGTTTCTAGACTTCGACTATTAAGATATTGTGTTCATCTTCACACATTTACCTGTTGGAGATGGTGAGGGTCTTGCGATACAATTCCGAGGCCCTGAAGAGTCTGCTCTCCTAACTCTCTCCTCTGACCTCCGACCCCTGTCCTCCATCCTCTCCCTCGACCCCGAGCGCGCTCTTACCCCTACGCGGGTCAAACTGCGCTCTCTGGATAAAGACCGATGAACCTCCCCATCGCACCTGAGCCCACTTCGGCCAGACATGACTGGAGTTGCCCGACTGTCAAAAGAGGAAGAATGAGATGATTAACATGAGCAAAAAAATTAAATAATAAAATATATGCAATAAAAAGGACACAGATGGCAATTCATTAAAGCTTACCCACGTCGTAACAAGGCCAGCTCAGTGGTCAAACTTTTAACCCGTATCCGAAGAGCCCGTTCTGAAGCCCTGAGTTCCTCCAACTACCAACGATAATGATTTTGAATATTTAATTGGGAGCTAATGACTGCATGATATTGTCAGCTTATCATGCCACACAATCTCTCTCATTATCATACAATAATAATCTTATTAGACACACCTGTTCCAGTAGGAGGCGCTGTTCCTGGCCCCTCTTGCTTGCAGACCGTTGGCTTTTTGCCCTTTCCTTCAGCAGCTGTTCCTCCAGACTGCGCACTGCCTCTCTGAGCCCATGAGCCCCAGGAGTCGAACCGGCCCCTACCATCTGTAGACGATCCAGAGCCTTGGCCAAGGCCTCCTTTTCATCTCTCACCAAAGCCAACCTGATAAGACATAAACCAAGATTTTATTCCCAGCATTTAACTGAATTGAACGCTTTTAAATGTAGTTTTTTTCTTTAGATATTTTGTTATTTGTGACATACTAATTTAAAAGCAATAAATAAAAAAAAATCTTCTAACCCTTATATTAATAGCAACATTTTAAAATGATTTAAAAAGCATAGTTCACCCAAAAAAGAAAAATCATCTACTCACTCTCACGTTGATTCTGTATGATTTTATTTCTTCTGTGGGCAACAAAGTTTTTTTTTCTTCCATTCAAGTCAATGGTAACCAAAATATTTTGGTAACCAACATTCTTTACAGGATTAGTTCACCCACAAAAGAAATTTCTGTGATTAATTACTCATCTTCGGAACACAAATTAAGATTTTTGATGAAATCCAAGGTTTTCTGAACCACACATGGGCAGCAATGTCGTTGCACCTTTTGAGGTCCAGAAAGGCAGTAAAGACATTAATAAAATAGTTCACGTGACTACAGTGGTTCAGCCTTAATGTTATGAAGCAGAGAATACTTTTTGTGCGCAAAAACAAAACAAAAATAATGACTTTATTTAACAATTTCTTCTCTCCCCTGTCAGTCTCATACGAAGTTGACATAGTGAACACAGTGCAGCGCTTTCATGTTTACATTTGAACGCCAACTCATTATTGGAAGAAATTGTTGAACAAAGTTGTTATTTTCGTTTTGTTTTTGCACACAAAAAGTATTCTTGTTGCTTCATAACATTAAGATTGAACCACTGTAGTCACACGGACTATTTTAACAACGTCTTTAATACCTTTCTGGGCCTCAAAAGCAATGGCGTTGCTGCCTATGTGTGGTTCAGAAACCCTTTGCTTTCATAAAAAATATCTTAATTTTTGTTCCGAAGATGAACGAAGGTCTTACTGGTTTGGAACGACATAAGGGCGAGTAATTAATGACAGAAATTTCATTTTTGGGTGAACTAACCCTTTAAAATATTTTCTTTCCACAGAACAAAAAACATTCTACAGTTTTGACATGATGATGCTGACCTTGTCCTGTGCACCTGCCCACAACTATGCTTGTGTGCAAGGGTTTTTATTTACATATTGCATAAAAAAATAACTGACTCTGCACGGAGCCTTCGTGTTTCCTGGTCTGATACTTTGTGATCTCCTCTCATTCCTAGTGTTTTCAGCTCGGCCCTCAAAGCTCTGATCTCTTTCTGAAGCTCTGCAGGATCAGGTTTGCCAAGATATGGAAGTGGAAGAGGATAGTGTATCCTAAACAAAAATAAATGCATTAAAAACTGCTCTGTTTTAAGAGTGATTAAAGCAGACTGAGTGATAAAACTACACAGACCTGTCAAACTCCACAGTGTAGATGAGGATGAGGTATCGTTTAGCACTGAGAGCAGGAGATTGCGGCTGAGCACGAGGTCGGCCAACTACACCAGCCTTTCTGTTCCGCAAAAGCTCAAGGTCGGAATAGGTCAAGAGGTCAAGGGTCACTGATTCACTGGACTGCAAAAGATAAAGCAAATTGGATTTATTCTTATGTGATTATTATCAGAGAAGACTGGTTAGTCATTTCGCAGCCATTTTTTTCTGTTGCCAATAATTCAGTAAGTGCACAGTAGCACAGCTAACTGAAATCTAAACGAAACTGTGGCATGACTGCGATATCAAAAGGCAAAGGTGTTTTCAGCATCTCAGAGCGGATCGGCTCACAGTAAATGCTACTCCACACAAACCCATCTCTGCATCTGCTCTACTTATAACATACATTTAGAAACGGAACAGGCACCAACCATCTTCCCAAACTTGTAAAGAGAACTTGATAAGCGCTTATAAACCAACTGTTTAAAAGAGAAGCTTTAAGGACTCACTGCGGTTTTATGGCAAAACAAAAGCTTAAAGGGCCATTTACACAGAACAAGTTTTTCCATTCCATTGCGCTACTTTTTTAGTTGTTTTTCAATGTAAACATGCTAAATGGACGTGTTTAACCGTTGCGCTCTCGTCTTTTGCAGTGCCTCATGCATGATGCAAAGTTACAAAAAATATGGCGCTCAAGTTAAAATAAGTTCAACTTTTAAAAAACACGTCCCCAGACCTTGCGTTTTTTCCCCTCGCTCCACTGACCTGCGTCTCATGTTTTTAACCTCAAAAACGTATTTATGTGAATGCAGTGGCATACCGCACATCTGTGAGGCCCCCCCGCAAAGCAGGAGATGGGGCCCCTCCCACCAGCAGTGATGTCATGTATGAAAATTTGTAATTGATTTAACAGTATAAACATGCAGTTATCATTGTATTGATGCTTCCGATGTTATTATTAATAACATTATATAATGTAATTTTGATATGTAGGCATATAGGCTATGTAACCTAGTTTTTTTTTAGTTGGACTAAAATCCCGGCAGGAACAATCTTTTATGAACTTGCAGCCAAACATGCCTTTGCTCCAATTTAATTGTAAAAATAGCAGGAGGTTTCTTCAAGGTTCCTTTAGAAGAAAATCGTTTTAATATTTCGTCTTAATTAGTTCAATGAATTTTAGTGTTGCACCGATTTTTTTATTTTTTTTACCAAAACATAAATTAAAATAGCCTATTAGTTTAGTCAAAAACCTAAATGGAAAACGAAAATAAATTTGGTCAATCAATTAATTAAATAAAATGCATTTAATAATCAACAATCAAATAAAAGTTTGAAAATAAAACATTTAGCTATATAAGGAAATTGTATATAAACATTTTAATATAATTGTTTCTACTCCAATTTGTTGGTTAAATATAAACATTTAAATGATGGCTGTATACTTAACATACATTGATGAAGACAACAACAGGTTAAGTCAAAATATAATGAATATACAGTGCTGTATATTAAATGCTATTTTAGGGTTATTTCTAGCTAACTATCCAGTTTATGGTCATTGAATGGCTTTTCTGAGGTAAATGTGGCGTTACATGACATTGTTCTCAAGCTGTTTTACTTACGTCTTTCAGCTGTTGAAATTGATCGATTACGTTTAAGACGCAATAGTTTGATACGCGATACATTTTGGGAAGTTGCTCTGTATCTTTCAACATTCTTTCTGCTGTTCATTCATGTTTACTTGCTGCTGTAATAGTAGTAAAGAGGAAGAGATGATTAGTTCACGCTTGATCCGCGCTATGTCAGAGCTGAGCCTGAGGCGCTATGGAAGCAATTGTTTTCTGTCACTGAACATTAAAAAAGTTAACTGCAAATTTACTACTATTTCACACACACACACACACACACACATATTATATATTATATATATATATAAAATCAATTTGTGGTCAAACTCTGCAGCCCTACAAACAAGCACATCAAACAATAAGCTAAAAGATTTTTTTTTTTTTTTTAATAATTCTTTATTAAGAGAGGGGGAAAAAATCCCTAATTGTGCAGCCCTAGTGCATTTATTGTCTTGACAAGCATTAAGAACCTTATTTACAATCTTGATTGCATTAAATATTATTTTTTATGGCTTTTTTATGGACCCACCTTGTTGACGGCAGACTCAAGCATGCTACAGAATACTGGAAACTGTTTAAAATTCCCAGTTTTCCGGGTCAAGTCCTCAATATCTAAAAAGAAAGAAATGTATAATGACATAGAATAACATTTCAAGCAAGCAAACACCGAATATCAGTTTAAAAGCTCAACTTACAGGCAGGATCAAACTCTCCTCTCCACTGGTCCGCTGTAACAACATCTGAAATCTCTACAATTAATAACCGCTCTGCCAACTCGACCTTGACAGCAAATTCAGCCCCCCGAAATTTCATTTCGTCCTGCACAACTGTGCCAACCTCCATTGCTTGCCAGTGACAGCCTAACAGAATCATTGCACATGATCAATGCAGTTCATTGTAATGCTCTGATTAGTATTTCTTGATTACAGCCATGTTACAGATAGATAGATACATAGACAAATGGTCTAATTTAGCGAAAACATTAATTTTAACCATACAGTTTTTATCGAGATGTCCTGTATTCTTTATTTCAGTGCTGTTCATGTCAAATACACCCAGACCTGTCCATTACAAATGTCAACTTCTTCACTGCCATGACACAGGCAGGATTTAGGTCATGAAACATTTCAATGAATGACACTCTTATATCTTTACACTTCACTGAATTTCTTTGTATCATAGGTAAACAGACGTAGTAACCTAATTTAATCATGAATGAATTTGCAACATAAGTTGCAAACTATTAAACAACTCAGCATGTCAGCTAAAAATGATGGAGGACTTGCTAACCCTAAAGATTTGTCATAAGACTGCCAACGCAGGGCTAGTCGCACAATAACTATAAATTCAATCGCAAGGATAAAAAAGACATACGTCATGGTCTGGAGGCTACAGAAGAACATGCGACTGCAGAGGATGATAAATGTGGATAAGTTCATGTTACGATAGATGCATCTTTGTCTACACACAACTAGCACATTAGCAACATACCCGTTATCGGTGCAAATGCTTTAGGCAGGGACGAGCTGTACGATTAAAAACCTACATTTATAACGTCGATGAAATTAATGTAAAAAACAGGAAGCAGATTAATATCTTTTCTATGCTAATTTAGCGAGCGCATGTTCAGTAAACTGGTCGTTACTGAGCTCGAACAACTGAAAACAGCGGCTCAATGACCGGGAATTTAAAACTCCCGCCCACAACTGTTTACATTGGTCAACTTGTATAAATGTTGAGATTCTATTGGATGTTCTGCTTGTCAGTCAAAAGGAAAACGTTTCATTGTGGCTACGCCTTCGAATAACTCTTCACGCCCATAAAATAAATTTTAAACACAGATTATACATTTTTTTTCTTAGATTTTACCCTGTCAAGCCTTTAAAAAGGATAAATAAATAAAAAAAAATATATATATATATAATTGACATCCTGTTCTTTTTGTGAAGCTTTGTAAGAAACTATGAATCATTTATTTTGGGATTGTCCTTTTTTTCATCTGATTTTTCTTTATGTAATGGACATGTTCTTTTTGGTTTTTACATTAATGACAAAAATAGGGACAAAACAAGTTTCTGCACTAACTTACTTTTGTTAAGTGGGAAGTTTAACATTCATAACATGCCTGGTTTTACAAACAATGATGCATGTTTGAGCTGTCTTCACTGAAAGCAACTTCAACTGAAGTTGCATTACTTTTATTATGCATTACTTTTGCATTATTATGTTGCATTACTTTTATTACTTTTATTTTTATGGAAAAAACTAAAATATTTTTCATGAAATCGATAGTCTTCAGTCCACAAGAGGGAACTATTGCTCTATTGGAGCATAATGATAACAACACCAAGGTTACTTTGACACATATACATTGAAAGAGTGTGTAATACAAATAAACATAAATAAATACTATAGTGAAATACAATGCCAATTTACACAGGCAGTTTAAAGAAAGGTCACAGCTTTATTTTACCACAGTACTTAAAAGAACTGCATTTTCACTTGTAACGGTGGTACCCAACAACAAAAATCAAATCCGGGGGCCTGTACCATGAAGCTGGATTAGCTGGCTAGCCAGATAAGTTTAAGATTAGTTTGCGCCAATCCTGGGTTTTAGGTACCATGAAAGTGACTTGGCTTTTAGCGGTGTTCATCACCATAGTAACTTACACTCCACGGCTAACCGGGGCAGGTTATGTTCTGGTTTAGACATCTCAAACCGAAATTGGGCCAATCAAATGTGAGCAAACTGACACTGACACATCCAATGCAATGCAATAAAGTCACTCCCCTTCTCTTCCTCCAAATTAAAGGCCACTATATAGCAAAAAAAAAAAAAAAAAAAAAGAAAGAAAAAAATTGTCTGGCTTTAATGATAATTACTTAGAATTATTTTAAGATTTATATATGATTTATATAATTGTTATATGATATATATTATTATTAATTTATTACACACAAGCGATTTTAGTTTAGCAGTTATTATTAAGCATTTAGTTTTAATGAATATTAATATATACAGATCATATGTAAGATAAATAACCTGTAAATAAACTTTAAATCTGATGTGACCTTATACATATATATACATCATATTCATATATACATCATATATACATCGCACTGATAGAGCAAGAAAATTTCTTTTATCTGTCCTCTTTCATGGACGAGTATTTTCATCAGTGTAAATGAGTTTAAATACTTCATTTTCTTTAAACTCTTAACCTTCAGCAAAAGAGTTTTGAATCGCGCTGGCTCTCTCTGTTGATTGGCTGTTCACCACTGATGTCACTCATTCATGTGCACGCACTCCACAAACTCAGGATCAAAGCCTGAGTTGACAAAGAAAGTTGATGATAAGCATCATGGTACCAACAAAGCCGGATTGGAGTGGTTTGGTTTTGTCAACTCGAAACTTATCCTATAACCCTGAGTTTGTCTAACTACCATCATGGTATAGGCCCCGGGGTCTTCAGTGTCGTAACGCTAAGTGCTAACCGCGAGAGCACATTACTACTGATATTTATGGCCGCTCACAGTCCTAAGTTGACTCTCAGTCCCCAAACTTGACACCTGTTTAGCGACAGGCTAAACAGGTAGCACCCCACCTCCTCGCCACGATTCCCGGGAACGTACACTCGTCGTAAAAGCCACCCGCAAGGACTGCCTCCAAAGGGAACGTAACGTCTCTGGTCAGTTAAACTTCCCTCCAGTCTCTAAACCTCACCCCTATATACATTCACTCTTCCCCTTAATTAATCCTCTCCACCAATCCTGATGCATTTAATTTAGGAGGCGGTGACAAAGAACATGAAATAAACAGAGGCAGTACAGAAAATATCTATACTGCCACACACTACTTATTTTACAACGTACAGTGTTGAGAAAACAGTACAATACCTTTTAAATAACATTAATTCACTGGCATAATTCATATATACATCGTGTGCATTACATAGCACTACACTGAGGTCTATCTAGCTATACATTTGTAGGTTATGCTGATTGAGGCTTGTAGCATGTGGAGTCTTTAACAACAAAGTCTTTCTGAACAAATTTAGGAGCTGGGAGGTAACCATCCTGTATTTCCAGAGTAAACTCGGATATCTGGGCAACATCGTCTTGTTCAGGAACAAAATCTTTCTGAACAAAGTTAGGAGCTGGGAAGTAACTATTCTGCATTTCCAGAGTAAGCTTGGATATCTGGGCAACATCGTCTTGTTCAGGAACAAAATCTTTCTGAACAAAGTTAGGAGCTGGGAGGTAACTATTCTGCATTTCTAGAGCAAGCTCAGATATCTGGGCAACATCGTCTAGTTCAGGAATGGTCATATTATAAGAAGGGTTTTCAATAATTGAGGTAAGCTTCCGAACACAGAGCAATGGAGGAGGATAGTATGAGACATCAGCTAGAGATTTAGATATGTTCTGGTAGAAATATTGTGCAGGAAACACTTTGGAGTTAGAGCTGATGAGATCAAGGCCATGTGTACTTTCTGCTGTTGCAGGACACTCGGAACTGTGGACCTCTTGGATCTCACACCTCACATATCCCTCAGTCATCTGGGTACAATAAATGCCCTGCAAACAGCAAACATTTGTTTTAGTCTTAGGTCAATTATTTCTGAATTATAACTGGTATGCCATAGACTATACTTTAAAGTGGCCACACAACATAGTAGTGAAACTGTTTATCATATAAAAGTAAACAAAAATTACATTCCATTTTTTTTTTATTATTTAGCCAGTTTATTAAGCCAATAATTTACCACACAAAACAAGTGCTTATATTGCAAGTAAACCCATATGTGGTTTGGGTCATAATTAATTTGACCTTGCATAGTTTTTGAGCATAAGGTCATGTCATGCAACCTGTCCATGTTCAAATCTGTCTAATTTTATTATTTTTTACCAAGTGACAGATTCATTTGCACACAACCTCTGATGTCATCAACAAAAAGAAACATATTTACATCTATGATGACTATGCACTTTTGCACAAGTATATGGTTTGTTGCATTTTTTTTATTGGGATATAAAGTTTATTCCAACCCATTTTTGACTTGTGACTCACATAATGCTACATGCAGATCATACTAATAAATATAGCTGCAAGCAGCAATTAACGGGGTTCAAGCATTTTAAGGCCTTTAAGCACATGCGTAAAAAGATTTTTTGTTTTATTTAGCACGCCTGTAACCACCTCAATCATACATTGAAAAGGGCATTTACAGCCAATACAGGTAATTTACCATAGGAAATATATGTTTTTTAAAGCTTTTTAACAGTTATCAAGGTTTAGCAAAAAACATAGGACTAGATCGACTAGAAGTTGGTTTTGGAAATAATCTCCAATATTTAATGAACGATTCAATGGACAGCGGCGGTCCTAGAGGCAAAGTTGCTCAGAATGAGGAATTCTACCATGTGGTACGAATGTCGTGGGTGTATGTGAAAAATCGTGCGATACACGATACATGGTGACTGATTTCTTTCGAATTTCTCACAGGCCTCTAGGACCATGAGTAAAACAGGCCCAGCAAGTTTCGTTCCGATCGGCCTCCGTTAACCTTGTCTGATAGCAGCTCAAACTTCATTGGCCGACGGCGGACATGTTTTTCGAGATGCATCAATGTCCTCATAGACAGTCGTGGCCCCTTGGATGAAGACACTGCACGAGTCGATCAGACTAACGGTGAAGTAATTATAGCTGTGCTCATGTTTTTTCCTGTTATAGCGCCACCAAGTGGCCAGTCACCACATTTTCCCCCTTAGGGACCATGAATTGGAATTTCAACTTTTTTTTTGGTAACTATTGACAATCAGTCTCCAGAGAATATCGCTGCACTGGTTTGGTTCCAATCGGGCCAAAAACCTAGGACTTGTTCTCAAAAGTAGGTTTTTTTAAAAATCCAAAATTCCCGAAAATTTGATGAGCATGTATCTTGTCTGTACGGAGCCCCGGACATGACATGCAGGAAAAAAATAGTAGGCTAAATCATGCGCTCGATTTATTAATTCGTTCCCTCGGTCTGCCTGATCACTTTTAGGGGAGAATGCTGATCCTTGAAAAGTTTAACAATTACAATAAGCACTACACGCTTCAACCTCTAATTAAGAAAAAATATTATAAATTATAATCAGAACTAATGGCTCACCTTTGTATTCCATTTCCCTGCAAGTTTTGGTTCAGGAATATCTGGATACAATAATTTCTTCAACCTGGAGGATTTTTAAGAGTGACATTTTAATTGCAGCTGAAAAACGAAAAATCTATAGAAAATACTGGGTTTTTGAAAAACATGTATGAAGTAATCCTGGAGAATCTTCTATACCATTTTCTCTTTCTGTAGCACAGGACTGTGATGATAATGAAGACAAGAGTTGCTGCACTACAACCAACAACAGTGGTCGCAATCATCTGGCCAACTATGAAGAATTTGTTATGAAGAATACACTATGTTATCACATTTGTATGATGTATACTCATCACTTCTCTTTAGATTTGCTTATTAAATATAATAAATATTTCAATCATCAATGGTTTTAATTATATATAATTAAAGATCTTCACACTTACTGATTTCTATGTCCAAAAGTAACGTAGCATTACCACCATATCCTCCAGATGTAAAGGCACTAACATTGAAGATGTAGGAGCCTGGATTTAAGATCAAATTAACTCTAAGCTCTAAAATTAAAAACACAAAGTATGCTCAGTTGTAATGTGAATTCATCTTTTAAGGGGTTAAAAAGTTGATGCTTATCAGGGAGTGAACCCACCCTTTGTCACTGTTGTGTTAACAGGTGTTTTGGAACCAAAATGAAACGTTATGACCTTGTAGCCCTGTATGAAGCCTTTTTGCAGTTTTAAGGGCACTTCGTTCCAGTAAAGTTCAAGGTTTCTGCCATTCTGTTTACCTTTCAGATCCATAACTGTCCCTGATGGTTCTGAAGTATCAGAATGGACAATAAGAAAGACAATGTGAGGTAAACATGAAACAGATGTTAGCAAAATAGTAAAAACTACATTAAAGTGTTTGAGATTATTACAGGGATAGTTCACCCAAAAAATGACAATTCTGTCATAATTTACTCACCCTCAAGATGTTCCAAACCTGTATAAATTTCTTTGTTCTGCTGAACACAAACGAAGATATTTTGAAGAAAGTTTGTAACCAAATAGTTGTGGGGCACCATTGACTTTTTTTTTTTTTTTTTTTTTTTTTTTTTGAAAAACTAATTTTTTTCAAACAACTTGAGGGTGAGTAAATGAATTTTCATTTGTGGGTATACTATCCCTTTAAGATTTCCCGCATTTTAAAACTACACTCTTAAAAATATAGGTTCTTTATTGGCATCTATGGGTGAAGAAACTTTAACATACATGGAACCTTTCCATTCCACAGAAGGTTCTTTAGATTTTTAAAATGTTCTTCTCACTAACACCGTGTCTACACCAGACGCGACTTTTATCGCGTCGCGCCACGCCGCAACAGCTAAAAGCTGTCTACACTGAACGCGACAAGACGACCGTTGGAAAGCACTCGGACTACGTCAGAAATAGAACGGGGAATCCGTTTTACTGTCGGGAATTTGTCGCGTCGAATCCAGTGTAGACAATATCACGGATTATAATGGGTTCTATTGTCTTTTGACGCGTCCCGCCGCTCGTGTCCGGTGTAGACACGGTGTAAGAAAAAAGAGGGTTCTTTTAAGAACAGAAAGGTTCTTAGTGGAACCAATGGCATCGCTGCAAAAACCCACTTTTGGAACCTTTCAAGAGTGTAGAGTTTTAAAATGGTCAAAGACACTAGCCTAAAATAACATTAAAAATAATGAAATAATTAAAGTCTAACAATCCATCACAAGTTATTAAATAGCTACAGAATCTTGACTGCTTACTTTGCTCTACAGCATACCCCTCACCCCTCTGCAGAAGCACTGGTTTATTTTCAATGCAGGCATAGACCGATACAGTATATTTTTCTCCTGCATTAAAACTACCTGTGAGAGACAGAATGACTTAAATATTTTGTTCACCAACAGTCATGCAAACAATCTCATTTTAGCGTTTTTTTTTTAACATAACCACTCTTTATCATAGATGAACAATTACAAATATGCACAAATTCTGTATCAAAACAACAACAGATCAGTAGTGAGTCAAAAGACTCCTCTTTATGCTCCCAACTCACCATTTTTCCAGGTGAAATAAGTGGCATGTTTCCATTCTGGGATCTTTGTCCATTGTACAGTACATTGTTCCTCAGTGTAGGTTGGAAACCATTCAACAACATAGCCACAAGTGGAACTGAAGTATTTGTCCCCAACAATTTCAAAGCCACCATTACCACTACTGATTCGGCTTATATGGACTTCATTGTCTGTGAAGAGAATGTTAAAAACTTCATTCGTTTAAGCACAGCCTTTTCAACCCATTTAAAATTCTTTTGAATATACTTTGAATGCTCACCAGGATAACCCGGGGACTATGATTGTAGAAGGAGGAGAAAGACCAGCAGAGTTTTTTTGCTGAGACTGTGATGTTTTGATCACCTGTTTCATTCCCAGTGGTGATATTGTAGCACAGCGTGTTTAGACCTATGTCAATGATTTCTCTCCTCTTGCCTTTGGTAAGTTCATATTGCGTAATTATTCCATGGCTTTGTTGTGGAGTTAGAGGCTTTAAAACATTAAAAATATTATTTTTATTTGTTTGTAGCCACAAAATGCAGAGCTAAAGCTAAAGACAACAGTTTCAAATCCTATAAAATGCACGTACCTTCCACAGAACATATGTTTTTTGTTTAAAATACTCAAACCAAACATCAACTGCATCTGGAACTGAAGAGAGATTATTAGTGCGATTTCTCAAATTTGATTGGCCGAGTGGCATTCATTGAATCACTCATCCGACTAGTTCAAAAACACTAATTCATCCAGAAATTTAACTGCGTGTTGCTCAGAAATGGCAAATGCTCGGTTGTTTCAATCCATGGGTCAAATATGGACAAACCCAACTGTTTTTAGAGTATGTAATTTGCTGTGGCTTTATAATGAACTATTTAAGTTGGAGGAGAAAAAAAAAAAAGAGTAAAATGTAAGTTGGGTCTACATTGTAAGTTACTCAATATGAAAACTTGCATATTGAGGTGTTGTATAAAAGCAATATCACACTCACAAAATTATGTAGAACTATAAAAACAAAATCATATACAGTACATATATTAATGACACTCTATTTTCTAATAATTCTCTGTCTAATTATACTTACTGTCCTCTTCAGTGGTGAAAGTAATATTACTCCACTCACTCCATTTGTAGAAGTGCTCATCAGACCCACAACTCACATTAACTGTGTATTTAGCAACGGGCTGCAGATGGTCAAGGACAACTAATGACAGTCCCTTTCCTCTGAAGGTTTTCTTTGTAAAAGATGAAAATGTGTGAGAATGCAAGGCCTTGCAAGTTAAACAGAAGAGTTTAACTTGACAAATCATCGGAAAGGAAGTATAATTTTCCACGTCCCAATTCCACTGAAGAGTGACACTTCTTGCATAAGTAGTATGGGCTAATTTACTGGGGTGCTCTCAACCATACTGTGCAAGAAGAAACAGAAGATTAAATTCACAAATAAATGCTGTGGCCATGCAGTATTCTAAGAGGACTCATCAATATTAAAATAAATAATCTGTTTTACCCCGGTGTGTGGGGGTCAGCTGTATCAGTGAGAGTCTTCACACCAAGGTCATTTTTGGCAATCAGAGTCCAGTTTGTCACCTGATTTGGCACCGCAGGCAGGACACATTCATTGAAATCACAAACTCTGACAAATACAAAACACTTTGAGTGAAGACTACATTCAGTATGAATCATATGATAAGAGTAACCATGCATAATTCACACTGTACATTAAGATGGATAATGTATTGTAGACTGTGTGGTTACCTTCCATTAAGTGTGTAAATCGTATTTTTACCACCAACCAGGCCGGTTTCTCTGCCCTTTTCCCAGCGACACTCCACAGAGATGAAATTCCGTGTCACACATGTAAGATTCTGGTCATCTGGGGGATCTGTTGCAGCCAGTGAAATTAAACAGGTGCAGTATGTAAGAATTCTGTCCGCTAGAGGTCGCTAGAAGCCTATTTAAAACAAAAGCGTAGCTTGTGACGCCAAGTTTGAGCGCGGAATCTTGGGACATGTGGTCTCCACCTCAACGAACGGTGCAAAAGAATAGGGATAGGACTCGGGAAGAAATCATGTTCATGGATGAGATTATTAACGTTACTGTAGTATGAAGCAGAGCAGGACCGAGTGGTTGTGGGAGCTGAACGAGGTCGCTGGAGCGATTGCGCAACACACGCCTCTCCAGCAGCGGAACTTTTATTATGCAACAGTCCGCCGACGCCGCTTCTGCTATTCCGGTCATGATGTTATAACATTACTCTGTGCGTTCGCTCGGCGGCTGCTGTGAGACACTTGTTTAAGACACACTGCAGTAAGCTAGATCGATTTTGAATATTAAATACTGGGTGGCTTGTGTTGATAAATGGCATGCAATTCATTTTAAAACGTATTGTATGATGGAGAAAATTCTGTATTACTATTACTAAAAATAAAGCTGCTGCTTATCTAATTATGCTATGTTAGCTACTTCACAAAATAGTGTTTTTCTCTTAGGCATGGTAAAGCATGGTGCTCGCAAAAAATCAAGAAAATTAGATTTAAACAATAAGACTAAACGTGTTGAGCTATATAACAACAATTAGTTTTCTTTATAAATATATCAAAACAGTTGTTCCCTTGTCTATTAAAACGTGTAATATATTAAAGCGTCTTTGGTGTTTCCATGGTTTCTACAAAATAAAACCGGAAACCGAGGCAGACCGAGGGTAACGCGGGTATGACGCAATTGACAGGCGACTCCTCACACGTCCCGGAGCCTTGGTTAAAATTGCAATTTTCTCACGATTTACAAGTAGTTGGAAACATTTAGGATATTGTAAGTACTCAAGTGAACAAAATATATAACACTGGCCTAGTGGTTTTTGTATATTTTACTGCAAAATATTACATATTGCACCTTTAAGGCCAAGACTCTTAACTTAAAAGCCAATTAACACATTTGGTATACACTACAATTCAAAAGTTTGGGGCCAGTACGTTTTCTATCTTGCTTTTTTAAAGAAATTGATACTTTTATTGAGCAAAATACTTTTATTCAATTAAATTGATCAAAGGTGACAGTAAAAACATTTTCAGCATAATGCTTTAAAATATTTCTATTTCAAATAAATGCTGTTTTTTTAACTTTCTATTCATAAAACAATTATGAATATTACAGTTTCCACAAAAATATTAAACGGATAGTTCACCCAAAAATGAAAATGTTGTCATCATTTACTCACCCTCAGGTTCTTCCAAACCTGTACAAGTTTCTTTCTTCTGTTGAACACAAAAGAAGATATTTTAATGCTGGTAATCAGACTGACTTGCAGGTTGCCACTGACTTCCATAGTATTTTTTTTTCCTACTATGCAAGTCAGTGGCTACCGTCAAATGTTTGATTACCAACATTCTTCAAAATATCTTCTTTTGTGTTCAACAGAACTCATACAGGTTTGGAACAACTTGAGTAAATGATGACAAAGTCCACCCAAAAATGAAAATTATCCCTTTAAACAGCACAACTGTTTTCAATATTGATAATAATAATAAATGTTTTTTGAGCACCAAATCAGCATATTAGAATGATTTCTGAAGGATCATATGACACTGAAAATTCAGCTTTGCCATCACAGGAATAAATAACATTTTAAAATATATTAAACTAGAAAAATTTTATACTGTATTTTTGATCAAATAAATGCAGCCTTGGTGAGCATAAGAGACTTTTATAATTATATGAATATTAGTTTATGTTTACGAACGCTAACTAATGATTTTGTGAGCAATATAATGATATAATTTTGTTCATAATGCAATGAATGCAAGTTATACAGTAAGTATTACTGGGGGTTAAAAAAAAAAAAAACACTTTTGCAGACTTATCCATATGGCTTCATCAGCTAAAATGTTGGGAATATCCCACATGTGGCCAGATTGTGACTATAATCCCATTTGTGGGCAAAAATATCCAAATAAGCTCTGACTAATCCTCACCTAATGTCTAAGTCTAGCTGCCTAGCTGTCTGTAAAACAATTCACAATTGATTTAAATTAAACAATTCATATTGAAAAGGATGTGTTTACTTACAGCCAATAAATACTATAGAGCCTCCTGAAGAGCTTCTATCAACATCACAGTGTATTTCTGAAAATGATTTAGAAGAGCTTTTAAAGTGAAGTGGTTTTGTGATGTACGTCCTGTTGCTGATGCGGATTACAAATTCAGAATTCGATGATGGAACATTCTCTTTCTCCAAGATGCAACAAAATGTGATGTTACTCCCAACCATGAAAACTTGATCGTGAGGAAAGACCATTGTTCTTGTGGCACTAAGATCTTGTCCTGTTATTTTATAGGCAAAAAAGAGTTCAGTTTGTTGTTTAGTTGTTATTCTCTTTTGCATAACATGTGCATACAGTACGAGATAAAACCTGTGGCTACAAACCTTTGTAGGTGTATAATGGTGTCCATTCACCAATGTGATGCTGATCTCGATGCCTAAGTCTAACCGAATGGGAAGTGCACTGCAATGGTATAGGTGAAGTCCATTTCCAGTGATGAAGAGCTGTATTGCCTTGCGTCACATGTATGGTTTCCTAAAACAGTTATTTCATGTTAAAAAAATAACCTCAGACATATATTCCATTGCTCCAACAAAGAATCTCAAAGAATCAACTTACAGAGTGAACAATCTTCATCTGTTCAGTACGAAGAACCTCCATGTCATAGCTTACTTTCCTGGATTCATTATTTCCAGCTTTCAACTCATCTCTCCATTCAACGTGCAGCACCCATGCACCGAAATCAGATGTGTCCGTTTTTTCTGTATACACTTCCACCTCTTTTATAAAAAGTGAGTGCCCTGTTAAAATATAATTAGAACATAATTTAATTGAATTATTATTTTAAAGGTCTCAAATAACAATTGAAATGGTGTTTTATTATATATAAGAGTTTAGTGATAGTAGTTTAATTTATTCAATACTCACCATCCTGTTCCGTTAGGCAAATCAGAGAAGAAAGCAAAGCACACAAAAGCCAGACTGACATGACTGAACTCAGAAGATTCTGGAAAAGTAATGGCTCACCAGTGTCTCCATTAGCAAACAGATCTGCTAAGGAAACAAAATGGCTCTAATCAATTAACCATGACTGAATAACATCTTCCAATAATGGATAAAATGACAATAAACAAACAAACAAAAATTCTCTAATGGGGTTTAATCTACAGGGCATTTACAAGATTAAAGTGGGGGAAGAAAGAGATAATGGAGTCATCAGGACATGATTCAGCACAGACTCAGATTTGCATTCCCATGAGTATGTGCAGTACTCACTGCACCACAGATCAAACCGGTTTCTTTTTGTAAAAAAAAAAAAAAAAAAAAAAAAAAAAAATTATATATATATATTATATATAGTTATTTGGACATTAACCCTCCAAATCATTTGTGTGGTACAAATAGTATTTCCATATAACCTACTGTACATTCTGATAAACAAACTCTGGACGCTCTATTCACGTTGACATAAAGCATGAAAATTAAATGTTTTCCTTTTATGACCAGAAAGAGATTATGAGCAATGAATAAATAACCTATTTGAACATCTTACTCATCAGGCCATTAAGAGACGCAATATTGATTATTGTTAAATTATTACTGTAAAGCTAGATGCTCTTGTCTGTTGTAGATGAGACTATCATCAGTTATGATCTGCGGCTATGAAAATTAGTAAACCGTAAACACACTATAGATGGTGAGTGAACAGGCCTCTACACAAATGTATGTCTACGTCATGTTTACCTTAACCATGAGTTAAACGTTAGAAAATTATTGACAAATCTATGCTCAAGACACTAGAAACATATTAATTTTCAAGCACTTTGGAAAGAATTGTCACTTACCTGTAATATGACTGATTCAATTAATGCACACAAATCAGGCAAAGGGAATGAATAGATCACAGCAAGATCACTCAATAATGTTAATTTAAAAGTTAAAGCTTTTTTTGATAAATTGTATAATTTTCTTTTTTGCTTTCTCATTTGGAGGACACCATATCTAAACATAACAAAATATCTAAACATTTTTTTTTGCACTCTGGTAAGAGTTCAAATGTTTAGAACGTCTTCTCAGTTGCTAAATTGCTCACAAGATGTTGTGTAAAGATCCATTACTCATAGGACTTGTAAATTAATCATTCTTTAAAGATGAGGTCAGGACCATGTGTCTGCCTTTTATTTAAACAGGAAGATTGTACACATTTTATTTTACTAATAATTAATTTTAGCGATATATATATATATATATATATATATATATATATATATATATATATATATATTTTTTTTTTTTTTTTTTTTTTTTTTTTTTTTTTTTTTCAATAACCGTTTACGGTACAGATTTAATGGAAGAAAATACAAACAAAAATACAACTAATAGCGTAAGACAACTGCGCATGCGCAATGCTAATCTCGTCTGAACCGATTCAGTAATAATCAGGCACGCCATAAAACTCAACTAGTTAACATGTTAAACTTGCACATATTATAGGATCATAGATTCGTGTTACTAAGAACAGTAAGCCTCTCCATAAGCAGTTAAAAGAATAACGAGAATAAACACCCACCTGTAGGCAGAATCAGCTGCAGTATTCCTTACATTTTAATCAGAAAGTAAAAACTTAAAGCTCAGTTTTAGAGCAAAAAAGTTCACACCGGAGTACGTTACACGAGCAGAAGTGTGAGAACTACTCGTGGGAGGATCTGTGGAAGAGTGAGGGAAGTTACGAGTCATGTCATGTGAAAGGGAATCAAGAATAACTCGTTTTTATTAACCCTTAATAGCACGTTAAAACGATTCCCTAGTGTTATCCCGAAGATTTTATACTCCAAATCTATATTTTCCAGCGTACAGTACTTCCACTGAGAGTATCTACCACTAGACAAAAGCTTTGTAGCAATGTGAATTAAACTACATATTTTCACATTGTAAGCAGAGCTTTACCAAAGGTAAACGGTTAAAAGAGGTTTAAAGATATTCAAATACTACAGTCGTATTAGTAAATTAAAGTATTTTAAAATGTGAAACGAAAGAGAAAGGGGAGGGGAGGGGAAGGGGAGGGTTTTCAACAACAACAGGCTGTTCTGTGGAAAGCTGCAGAATCGTTTCTGTGGAATTCTTATAACACAATTGACGAGCGCTTAATGTTTTGGATTGGAAAAAAAAAACTTTTTCCAAGGAACATAAAGCAACATGAATGAAACACTGTCAGGAAACAATCTGTCAGGAAAATTTAGGTTTATTTTATCACGGATGCATCCCTTCCATTAGATTTCCAAGGCCCATAGCTAATGCCCCCCAAAACACATTAAATTATAGCTCATAATTATGGAAATATTGTAAGTATGTACAACAGTTTTAGATGTTTTCCCTTCAGGAAAAATATAAATAACACTTCTTGCATCAGTCTTTGCAATTTCATTATTAAATGGTGTTTAAATTTCATACAGTGCTCTGCAAAATCAGGAGTCCACTTAAAAGAAAAAAAAAAAAAGAAAAGAAAGAAAGGTGCAATTAGTTTTAGTTGTACAATGAACAAATGTACATTAAAAATATATACATTTCCTTTACTGTCTTAGCATTAATAGTGATGGAGAAACAACCCCTTTAAAATACTTGGAACTTGTTTGACAAATACAATTATGTTTGCAATAACTGGCACTTTTTTATTATTTCAAAGATTTTTGTAGACCAGTACAACCAATTCAAAATTCTTTTGAAAACAATTTAACACTGGCTTCCGGTCACATAACACCCCAAGTGAAGAAAAAAAACAAGCAAGAAAATAACAAAACACGATTTAACACAGTGGAAAAAAGACCCACAAAGAATCAACATTCTGGGATATTTTAACACACATTCTGATACTAATGACTAATATTCTGAGAACAGTTCAGAATACATTAGGCGCAGATTCCGGGTGTATTTTGATCAAAAAGCGTATTTTAAGGGTGCCTTAATCATTGTCCGATATCCAGTTAGTATAAAACCTATTATTGTTATTATTTAAACAGCATCATATACATGTACCACTCAATAGTTAATCTGTTGCTCACTGACAGCTCTCATAATTCTATTATTTCGATCCATTACACTGCAGATAGGGATTAGAATGTTCATGCATTTAAAAGTGTTCTCCAGAATCTTAAAAGGAAATACTGTAACAACTACTAGTATTGCTGGCCATATCAGAATGATTAGTTTTCACAATACAAAAAAAATAATGGATGTTGAAACCTGAAGCTTAATTCAAAAGCCAAGGCTGGCAAAGGCAGATTTATTAGTTTCTATAATAAATATAACAAGAAAAAAGGGCAAATTCATTAATTATAATAGAGTTAAAGCTAATACAATTAAGGCAAAAATAATTAAAGCTGCCTAAAAAACAAATGGTCCAGCCAAGAGAATGAGTTGATCGTCCTATCTTCAATAAGTCAATTGTGCATATAGAATTAACAGGCACATTAAATAGAAATAATTTAAATATGAACCTCAAATTTTTGGGGATCTAACCATTTTTGGTCATGTTTTTTTATGCAATGATAAACCAGATTCATCCAAACCCTAAAGACATTTTGTTACCTCATTAAACCAAAACTGCTATCCACAAAACTGAGAATAGCTCTAATAAATATTGATAATGAAAAAGCATAGTACTTTATGTGCTGACCATTTGAATTTGAGCAGAACATGTCATATCCTTTTGCTCAGTGTATTGAGGATCAATATCAATCATTTCTTGTCTGTTTAACCTCAAATTTCGACCCAATATGACTGAAATGTTTTTTACCTGTTCAAAATCTCCTGATCACATTCAGGTTAAAAAGCATTAATAGCAATCCCAATGAGAGAATCAAGTACAAAAGTATTTCTCATAACAAATTCTGTGAAATATGTTTGGCAAGTTCTAGTTTTATTAATGCTTCAATAACTAATGCCTTTCTCTGCAGAAAGAGGAAACTTTCTGTGAGCAATTTTTCTATGGATTACTTGTAATCACTAATAACTTAGAGAAGAGTAAAAACTGAAAACAGCAATGGTGAAATGCACTTTAACTTCCTCTTTTGAGCCCATTTTCTACAGAATTAATATACAGAGAGTTTTATCCTGGCTAATCAGCTAAAATGATGTGAAAAGGACAGAAACTGCTTGGACCAAACAATAAATAAGTAAATAAATAAATAAATATCTTAATGGTTCAAATGTCAGATTTTTTTGGATGATGTTTCAGAGGTCAGTTAACAAAGTTACACAATAAAACAGTCTCTACTGCATGATTGTGTAACAACACCATCAAATACATGTTACATACATTTACTCAGGGATTGCTATGTCAAGATAAAAATTGGTTCAAATTAGCAGAAACGACCCTTTCATGAGTCGGGTACAAAAGGGAAATAAAAACTGGCAGTTGCTCATTATTATTACTTAATGATGATTGTCTTACATAGCAAATCACAGCAGGACTAAAGCAGAGTGTTTGCTTAGCCTGGTTGTGAAAGCCATTTCTTCATATTCTTTAAATAACCAGAATTAGTAACAGAGAATTCCAAAGCCGGAATGTTGTAGTGTTGAGGGATCCGCTCAAAAATGCTTTTGTTACGTGCAATCAGACGCATACGCCCTTAAAAAAGGACAATATTGACTGAACGGAATAGATGGAAGCTGATAAACTTCCTAGAGAGTCTTGAATGATTTTGCTCGCTTGTGTTTGAATTACAATTTGCATCGACTCAGTTCAAATATTTGCACTTTTTGCACCGCTCAATGCTATACAGTTCATAACTGTCAGTCACAAGGATTTTTTGGTTACAACATCCAATGTAGATGTCTACAGAGCATCCGTGTAGAGTGTATTTGTTCAGATAAAAAGAGTTTGTTCTCCTAACGTACCACACTTTCTCTCTGTGGAAACATCCCAGGTGACTCTCTCGGTCCACCCAAGTCTGTCCCATAGCCCTAGTCTCTTATTGCGTATTATTCTTAAGCGCATGGTCAGGCCAAGGAAATGGATTGACAGCTTGCTGCTCAGGGAAGAGAATTGTCTGAAAAATGGATCACGGAAAAAAGAGGATCACAGCTCTGATGGAAGATCTACTGTGGTAGACTTCTTGGGCATTGACAGAATGCTCTCGGCCTCCTCGTACATCTACAAATAAAAAAAATAAAAAAAGGTCACAACATGTAAGTCCAGAACTGAAAGACAATTTGGATGGAACTTAGCAATAAAATAATACTTGTGCAATCTGGATTGTAAAAACACAGTTTAGTTTCAGAAAAACAATACTGTTTGGACTTTTTTGGGCTAAAAAACAAAATGTTTCATTAATATTACCGGAATGAACTGAACATCTTGGAAGAGCTCCTGAATGAAGCGTCGTGAAGCCAGTCTGAACATGCAGTGAGCCAGCAAGTAAGAAACTTCAGAATACAGGCAGATGTCATCAAATGCATAAGGAAACTTTTCTTTGATTCTGCAAGGTAAACAATTTCATTTGAGAGAGAACGGAGAAGAACAAGAAAAAAAAAAACTCTACTCTAGGATCAAATCAAATCATGTTTAGCCACACAGTTACACCAATAATTAGTGAAAACTTTGTTGGGAATAGTGTTGTCAAAAATATCGATATTTTGATACGTATCAATACTGAAATATAAAATGATTCCAATATTCCTTTCTGCAGTATTGATACACTGATACCAACTGCGCCTCCACAATAGTGTTGGTGTGACTGGGTCTGAATTTTGGCACGGGATTGTGCATAATTCGAGAAGGTGCTGGCTGCAGAGCAAATGGGTGGAGCTTACGTTAGCTCCCCCTCGCTAGGTATCCAGTGAGGAGGAGCGAATGTCAACCACATCCTAATCCTAATCTCCACCCCATTCAACGTCCAGAGAGGCGGAGATGGCCCTCATAGACTCTGCAGTGAGTACCACTTGCATAATTCTACTCATAACTTCAGATTCCGCACTGACATCTGAAGCGCACACTGACATAGTGCCAAACTCTGACGAGTGCCAAATAGAGCTCTTTTTCACGGCTTATTAACAGTCAAATACACACAAAAATAATGTCACAATGCCCATCTTAGTGAGTATTAATGTAAACGCAGTCGGTTATGTCCTAAGTGAACGTGCATGTGTCAGGTCTTAAAGGGACAGAAGCTTAATAAACGTGCCGCTCTCTATGTTGTTAATGTTAATCAAACAACAAAAGACAGAGAAAAATCACTTACTGCTTTTGACTGATTAACTTGTGCAACTGATTAATCTGTATTAATTTTTTACAAATGAAGATTAACCAATGTTATTTTAAATTTGATTACTTTCAGATTCTTTAGTCAGTTTCTTACCTGAATACTACAGTTAGACCTACCTAAAAAATAAAGCAGTTTATATAATTTGTATCTTTATCAGTAATTGGTTTATGTGTTCTTATTTTATTACTGTTTACTTGTCTTTTTTAATTCAATGTACAGTTTGAAGTCAAGCTTCCTCATGCTGTGTGTAAGCTATTGCAACAAAATGACCCAATTGTAAAACACACAAATACAGTGAGTGAGCAAATATTTACGTGAGATAACTGTAATGGTATTTGATCAACATTGAATAAAAGCTTAAATTAAAATCTGTCATCATATAAAGTGACCTCTTTAGAAGAAATTACTGATTGCTTAGACCTTCAATGGATGGACAAAAGAGAAATAATATTAAAAATGTCTATATCTAATATATATGATTGTATATGCAGTGTTTTTTTCCCTGTGGTATCGAAAATGTTATGGAATATCAATAGTTAGAAAAATTTAAAAATTCCAGTATCGTGACATCACTAGTTGGGAAATTTATTAGGAAAGCATTTATTAAACTGAAATCCTTGTAGATTAATTGTCTCCTTACGTGAGGAGTCCAGTTTCATTCCCTTTAGTCCCCACTGAGGAGCTCAGGTTAATGACCAGCCGAAGCACCTCCTTCCTCAGAAGAACACGGCAGGCTGGGGCATCTTCTGGAATGTTTTTCACCCCTGGCGAAAATACAACATGCACAGGCATAAAATGAAACTTAATCTGTACAATACAAAATGCTTGAGATTGAATTTCTGATCTGACTTTTGCAAGAATTCCTCACCAAGAACAAGCTCTGTGCTGCGTGTGCTTCCACCAGAGCCCTGAGAGACAGCGTCGCTGCAGCCAGACACTCCTGAGTACTTAGACTGAGGCATGACTTCCAGGTTGTGTATGGACTGGTTGCACCATTCCGAGAATGGAGCATCGGGATAGTCTAAAACGGAGTTGAGGGTGTATAAGAACATGAGGAAACCATCTAAATAAACAATGACCAGACAACCATGATCTCATAAAATCAAGACTGTCCTGACTGGTTTTTGGGTACATCTGGTCACCCTATATCACTAATATGTGGTTAGTGAGGTACCAAAGTAAAGTTGCCTTATATTTCCTATATTCATTTGGATGGACTATAGGAACAGGAAAATAACAAAACCTGCAGCTTACCAGTGCGGCTTTGTGTGGGAGTGTTTGAATTGCAGCCAAGAACACATAGCCCTGCACAGTAAAGGCAGTTCTCCTCATTGTGCTCCTGCAGGCCAGTCTCCTCTGCACCCAGCAGCTGCTGCTGGTCCGTACGGCTCACTGCAAGCAGCTCTGTGATACTAAGTTGAGACCGCAGAACAGAGTGCCTGGATCCTTCGCTGGAACCTGAGAAAAGAACAGCATTCAGTCACTGAAAGAGCACTAATGCTATGGGACTAGTATGCAGACTAATAAGGAGCTGATCAAACAACATAACCATTCTTGTCTTTACCATCTGCATCTCCCGAGAAGAACTTTGCTGATCGGTCCTCTGACGGTGGACTCGTCCTTTTCTGGAAGTATGGTATGTCTTTAATCTAGGTAGCAACCAAAAACAGGAAAAGCAAGTTTCAGAAACTTCTTGGGTGATCCTATTCCAAGTGGAAACCTGCCACGGTAGAACCTGATAGTACAGATGTAAACAGGATCATAGTAACCTGGAACATGCTGTTGATGTCCATTGGCAGTGCAAGGCCAATGTAGTCATCGGAGTTGCCATATGTGGCACTGGATACCATGGAACGCACTGAGGAGGAGCGCTGCAAGGAGGTCTGACTGATGGGGCTCAGAAGATCCTCTTTATCCAGGGATGCAAAACTTAGAGCCTTGAGAAACCTGTACTCATACAAAAGAAAAGAGATCAGAGAAAAGCATTTGGAAGAAGCACAACATTGGAACTGTAAGAAAGGAGGTTTGGACATTTTGGAAACTACTTGTGCTGATGCTGTAATAATGCAGTCTTGCTAGAAGATGATTTGTAGGATTGTCAATGTGGGAACAGGTTGGTGAAGTGTATTCACATTTCAGAAAGTGAGCAGCTGTTTGTCATTAGCTGCATCATGCAAGTACTGTTGGTAAAAACCTATACATGCTTCTTGGAACAAATGCGGGAATGCGGCTAGTGTGGGAATCGGTTTTTAGTTGGTTCATATCAGCAAACTACTTGAGGAAATTCTGCAACAATGGAAACAGGGCATAGGTTAGAAGTCTTTTTAGAACTACAATCAATGAGGAAGGAAGAGACTTTACTTTGTCCTATTGTGGGAAGGTCATTTCAAGGACTGAGGAGTCACGGTTGAAGAGAATCGGGTTAAGGTATGGGCTGTGGGAGTGCTAATGTGAAATGGAAAAAAGGGGGCAAAGTACGACGAAAAACAAGCCAAGAAGGCCAGGGTTTTTGTACTGTAAAGCCTTGTTTATACTATTGCCTTACACCACACCGCACCCGTCCACTGACTGCATGCGCACTTCCAAAGTCCCTTTAAGACAAGTCATTTCACTCGGCGGCCATCTCTGAAACGCCTCTTGGGCATGCAAGTGCAGCTCCTATCTCTTTGAATGGGGAAACATCAAATTCTCCAAAGCGCAATCCTAAATGCGCGTCTCTTGTATCTCATTTCGGAGGTGCGCATCTGATTGTTTCTATAGAAACCGGAGCTTCTAACGGCCGCTGCAGTGACGCGATGACTTTACCAATTGGCGATTGGCTCTTATTTAGAAGGCGGGACTTATTCCGCCATATTGCGCGTTACACTTTCTCCCATTCAAAACAATATGAGTGACGCGTCCTGTGTTATTCTACAGTCTTTGGCACTTCAGAGGCATTTATAGTCAACATGCTCACCGTTGTACTATTTTCTGAAATGACAGGGAGCATATTGAAGAAAAAAATCCTCTAAGCCAGGGGTTCCCAACCACATTCCTGAAGGCCCCCCAACACTGCATGTTTTCCATGTCTCCTTAATCAAACATGCCTGATTCTGATCATCAGCTCATTAGTAGAGACTCCAAGACCTGAAATAGGTGTGTCAGACAAAGGAGAGATACAAAATATGCAGTGTTGGGGGGCCTCCAGGAACGTGGTTGGGAGCCACTGCTCTAAACCATCAGAAAGTAGCGTTGTAGTGGTAGTTTGGCTGAACAACTTCAGATAATATAGTCAAACTATAGGTTTTGTTTTTATGTCAAACATTTCCTCGAAAGATTTAAAGATTGTTTTAGAAGGATGTGGATTGAGGATTTTTAATAAAAATATTTTTTTTATTTTAAAGATATAAATGAAAACAAAATTCAAACAATATATAACCTTCCTTTAAGTACCAATTTTTGTATATTAATCACAAAAATTAAGGTACATTTATATTTGATTAAATGACCATATGTAAACATTTGTTGGAGAAAAAGCTTTAAAACATGGTAAGGAACACATAATAGTTTTGTAGTTTGCATAAGTTTAAAGGGTTAGTTCACCCAAAAATGAAATTTCTGTCATTAATTAGTCACCCTCATGTCGTTCCAAACCCGTAAGACCTTCATTCATTTGCGGAACACAAATATATAGATATTTTTGATGAAATCCAAGGGTTTCTGAACCACACATGGACAGCAACGTCATTGCACCTTTCAAGCCCCAGAAAGGTAGTAAAGACTTCGTTAAAATAGTCCATGTGACTACAGTGGTTCAACCTTAATGTTATGAAGCAACAAGAATACTTTTTGAAATTTCATTTTTGGGTGAACTAACCATTAAAGTTAATCTTTTGTGTAAGTTTTTTTTATCTCTTGCAAAACCAGTTATGTTCTAATGGGACTGAATAATAAAAACATTTAAAAAATGTTTTGGTTATCTCCACTCTTTTGGTCGTCTCCACTCAAAACAAAATACTTGAAATGAAAAGCAAAGCTACATTTGAGGTAGTGAAGGGAATCCACGTAAATGCATATACAATATTCTTTGAAATACTTGCGTACTTCCATTTATCCTCTTTTAGGAACATGTATATATTAGCATATGAAAAAATGGCATGCACAAAGCTATGCGGAACGGGGTCTAGCGAAGTCAACACCAACTTTGGCAAACTCCATAATGACGTAATTTTTGTCGTGCGCAAAGCAAACTCATGGATGCGGCAAGTATAAACCAGGCTTAAAAGTGGACTGAAGTGGACGCTCAAACTGAAAGAGGGGAACGTTAGCCCTGGGGATGGTCCACGCACCGTGGCAGCAGAGATCTGCGATGGGGCCTGCTTGAACCTTGGCCCAGACATCTGAAGCGCTTTTTAGTATACCTGAGAGGGACCATCAGAAACAGACCACATTATTTCCAGAGGGGAACAGTGATTAAAGGGGCTTTTGGGGTGCCATTTCCCTATTACTTGGATGGTAACATGACAACATTAATGGGGATTTCTAGTGCTCATTTCTTATCTGATCTTATCTGATATTTCTAGAATTGATAACATTATGATCTTATCAGGCTCATATCCTTCACAGAAAGGAACAACATAAAAAAAGTCTAAAAAATGACTTCTGCTGTAGTGTCTTTAGTCCTACTGATTCCTCTGAGAAATTTTCAAGTCATCACACCTGGATGTCTTTGGAGCAGGACGATAATGTCTGTGGATGCATTCTGTAAATCTTGTGTGACATAATTGGTGTAAAATTTGATACGAAAGAAACAGTAAAAGAAAAGTGATGTAGTGACAGAAAAGGGAAAAAGTATCGCAACATCTCTAGGTCCATCTGCTTTACCTGCGTGGCGTGAGTCTGGAGTCCAGGCTGCCAGTTTTCATGGTGATGGCATCGGTGAAAAGCACGTCTTTGGCAGGCGAGGCGAGCGCCTCGCTATGGGAAAGGGAGGGGTGGATGCGCTGTTGCTGCAGTCGTTTGAGGGTAGCGTAGCCTAGTGCATCCCGAGGGCTGGTGTACATGAAGCTACAGTCAGTCAGGCTTGAGATGGTTGTGACAGAGGGCGATTTCAGAGACTGAGCCCTTCGGGGTAAAGTATGAGAAGAACCCGGGGGCATCAGCAGTACTGAGTTAGATTTGGATAGGGGCAGGTGGTTGGACTGGGGCGTAAGAGAGTTAAGTGTTTTGATAGTTTGAGTGCTAATGACCGTATTGAGGCTAACACAGTCCGTGTCAATGGTGGAAGAGTCTACACCACCCACCGTCTCTCGGGATGGGCTGGAACTCATGGAGCTGATGCCGCTGGTGGTTGTGTCCGTGTTGAAACTCTGGCTACGGCTTTTAAACTGAGCCCCGCCCCCAGAGGTTGGGCCATCACCAGCCAGCCTTTCCCGACTGGTCTGCTCTCGGTGGGCATCTCCAACCCCTGAGCTCCGTTCTGCAATTCTGTTCTGACGCACCTCCGGCTCCCCAATACTAGATGTACTGCCCTGAGTGTCTGAAGTTTTGCTGCCCACAAAAGAGGTCTCCAGACTAATGCTTGGGCTTTTCGGGAGATGCCCGTCAGTAAATACAGGACTGAAGACATCTCCCTGACCTTGAGAGAATATAGAGGGCTCTGTGACTGTGCGTATCCTCCTGAGGCCTCCTAGAGTGGCCTCGCCATGGAGTTTACTGCTGCTGCCAGTGCCTTTGGGGTCACTGGTACTGCGGAGTTTCTTTCCAGAAAGGGAGATGAGGAAACGGTTTCGGACAAGTCGGCTAGAGGCCAATATGGTGAAGGGGCTACGGTCCTTTAGGAGCTTGGGCCTGAAGTACAGTGGCTGGTCCTCTGACAGCTCAGAGCTTTCCAACTTATCGTCATCCAGGATGTACATGCCTGAAAAGGAAGTCATTTTGGCAATTTTACTTTTAGATGTTTTTAAAAGGAACCACTAAATAAAATTTTCAGTGTGTGCACAAATACAGTGTGTGGTTTGTTTTAAAGTACGGGCCAAAGAAAGCCTAACTTCTCCCCTACCAAGTTTTTATGTGAGTCAGAATTACTGACTGTTCTTAGTCATCTAAAAATAATCTGGGGGTAGATAATGATTTGTGATTTTCCAAGCCTTACTAAGATGTGTCTGGAGCATTTCTGTGTATAAATGTAGGCCCAACCATTCCTTTAAGAAGGAAAGATACCTTTCATAGCTCAATCTGGCATATTAGAGTGCTAATTTGCTGACGCCTACAAGTCTGGGAGTGGCTTTCAATATATTTCTAACTATTTGAAGTGAATCACTCCAACATTCAAAATATCATTTATTTCAAAAAAAAAAAAAAAAATTAATTTCGCAGGCAGTCAATCTGGATCAGGTTGCTCAAATAAATTCAGCGAAGAGTGGACAAAGTGTCAGTAAGTCACAGTCAGTGTCAAATGAAATAATGCATGTGAAAGAAATGACAAAACCTTGCCCTTAAAGTCTTAGTTCACCCAAAAATAAAAATTCTGTCATCATTTACTCACCCTCATGTTGTTCCAAACCTGTAAGATGTTCGTTCACCTTAGGAACAAAAATGAAGATCTTTATAAAGAAATCTGAGCAATTTCTGTCCCTCCATTGACAACTACAGTACGCAACTACCACTTTGACGCTTCAAAAAGTTAATAAAGAGAATTCATATGATTTGATTGGTTTAGTCCAAATTTTCTGAAGAGATCGCTTTATATGCTGAACAGATTTAATTTAGGCTTTTATTCACATAAACTTTAATCAACTCACACATCAGTTCTGGTATTGGAAGTGCATGTTTACTTGACATGCGAGAACCAGTGATGTTCATTCTCATCTGTTACACAACACATCTGAGCTTCCGCAAGAGGTTTGTTGTTGTGCATCAAGTGGGTTTGAGCTTTTGTTTATGTTCGCTAATCAGTGTTTATGTGAATAAAGCCTAAATTCAATCTGTTCATCATATAAAGTGATCATGCTCTTAAGAAAATTTGGACTAAACCGCTCAATTCATATGGATTCGTTTTACCATCTCTTTATGAACTTTTTGAAGCATCAAACTGGTAGTTGTGTAGTTGACAACAGAGAGACCGAAAGCTCTCAGATTTCATTGAAAATATCTTCATTTGTGTTCCAAAGGTGAACAGAAGTCGTACAGACACCTCATGACTAGTCACCCAGCTGAGTTAGCAGTGCAATAGCTTAATTTTATTGCATAACCACAAGTGGGCAACCACTGAATGTTTCAATGCCAGTGTCTTATTTTGTAATTTCATTTGAGATTTCTACTCCAGTATAACACTTTGTAAAAAAGAAAAAAAGAAATAAATTTTTATGTTCACTGATCAGTGTTTATATGAATAAAAGCCTGAATTCAATACATTCATCATATAAAGCGAGAAAATTTGGACTAAACCACTCAATTCATATGGATTAGTTTTATGATCTCTTTATGAACTTTTTGAAGCATCAAATTGGTAGTTGCGTGGACTGTCAATGGAGGAACAGAAATCGCTCAGATTTAATTGAAAATATCTTCATTTGTGTTCCGAAGATGAAGTCTTACAGGTTTGGAACAACATGAGGGTGAGTAAATGATGATATGATTTTCATTTTTGGGTGTACTAACCCTTTAAGGCAAGAACAGGAAAGAAGAAGCATCTCTAAATATTGTACAACAAATGATTGCAAAGCATTAGTGGTGCTAGGTATGCACCCTGTGTGCTATGTTCTATACTGTTTTGCTACATTAAAACTAACTTAATCTATATCAATATAGATGAAATAAAGACAAATCTAAATCTAATACAAATCTAAAAATGAAAAAAATGAAATGTAAAGAACAACAACATAATGCAGATGGATTCTAAGCTAATACTAATGTTCAATATGAGATAAACATGTTTGAAATAAGCAGATATGGAGCCCATCTAAAAAGGTGGTAAGAAAGACCTCCACCCTAAACCACAGTTTTGCACTAAGGACTATTACTCATGTATGAGTGGATGGGAACAGCACTCACTAGGCTGAGTGGAGTCACTCTCGCTGTTATGCCTAGAGCTGGTGGACTCAGAGTTCAGGCTAAGGGTGCTGGGCGCTGAGGACAGGTGGATAAGGGGTTGCTGCTGTTGTTGCTGCTGCTGTATGTTCTGGTGCTGCTCCACCTCATCTGGCACCACAGGCCAAAGTTCTCTGCGATTGTGCCTGACTGCATCCCAACCGTGCAGTTTGAGCAGCTCACAGCCCTGCTTAGTTTTAGACATGAGTCCCAGAACATAAAGACACGTCCTGAGAGAAAAAAGGCAAAGATTGTGAGAGTAAGGCAAAAAAGAAACAAAAATACTAAGCAAAGATTAGACAGTTTATAAAAGAATATGAGATTGCTAAATAGTAGAGGGAGGAAAACAAAAAAATTCTGAGAAAGTCATTTTGAAAATACAGAAGTGTCTGCAAGGGTTCACTGTTAACTTTCAGTCACCACATGTCTAGTCACCCAGCTGGGTTAGTTGTGCAATAGCTTCCCTTTATTGCATAATCACAACTTGGCAACCATCGAATGTTGCAAACCCAGTGTCTTATTTTGTAATTTCATTTGTGATAACTGGAACTACTCATCCATTGAGAAATGCATAATTTCTACTCCAGTATAACACTTTGTAAAAAAGAAAAAAGAAGCACTGGTTATTTTATATATTTTAAACTTGGAGCTAAACTGAATGCCATTTGTTTTGAGCCATTTTGAGCTTTATGGAAGCCACTGTGCAATTTCAGATCACATGCACTACTAGGGATGTAACAATATTCAAAACGAACCAAAAAAATGCAATACACCACCCACGGTATGTACAGAGGTGCTCTCATGGCGTACCGAACTCCCCCAGCTGCCCCGGCCCAGTCCTGGCCCATTGTTGAGGTTGACCTCACTTTACCTTATGTCACAAAACGATTTTTTCTTCCTTGACATTTGATTAAATAGTAATTAGGGGTGTAACAGTACACGTATTCGTCCGTTGAATTTTCAGCATGTCTTATAATTGGTACGCATGTGCACACGGCGAATACAGCGTTGTAGCCAAACCACCATTAACCACCAATAATCACAATGAGCTCTGCATTTTGTTACTTTCGGTAAGAAACATCTTTTAAATTCTCTCCATTTTGTCACAAAATTCAAATGAAAATGCCATTTTGACTGTATCTTTATTAACATTAACAAAGATAAACAAATACATTAACAAATGTATTGCTCATGGTTAGTTCATAAATGAACTTTATTGTAAAGTGTTACCACAAATTAGATAAGATGCTTGAACACACATGTAAGATCCAGACAATATTTGTGTAAGTTGGATTCATAAAGACTTGTTTCTGAAAGAATGATTCAGTGATAGACACATTTTTAACAGTAATTTGTTGCCACCTAGTGGCGTAACAATGCAATCGATACAGTCGTTATTTGAAGTCCAGTTACTTTCAGAAGGTAATTTATTATATTTTGATCGATAACATCAGCGTTTCTATCTGAATAATAAACTTTTGTATACTTCTGTTATAATTGGAATATTTGTCAGAAATAATGATACTGTGCGTTTTAAAAGATTGTTTGTGAAGCTGTTTATATCTACACATGACAACTCTCTTCAGCTCAATGGCAGCGCGAACACAGATTTGAATGTCGCGACTTTATTTTTGTCAAAGGTTTAATATACATGGGTGAATCGTTGTCATTTAGGAATTAAAGAACGCGATCTTTTAAAGATTAATCGTGCAGCTTTGTGCATCGCTCTCTCGCTCTCTCTCTGCATTGATATCTGACGTATAGGAGTAGCACAAGGGCTTTTCAGTGCATTCATTGCCATTAGGGCTGTCATGATATCAGATTTTTCACACCACGGTTATCATGGCCAAAAGAATTCACGATATCTATATATCGCGATATCTATAGAAACCTTGAAAAAAAAAAAAAAACGAATGTTATCAAGTCAAATTCATCTCTTCTTTATTTTGTCTTTTTCATTCTTTTTTTTAATCCAATGAATCACACCACTGCATACAACTACACTTAAGGGTAATCATATACTGATAAACAAACAACTGATAAACACAAGGCACAAATATTTTTACTTTTTGCATTCTCTGTCTTTAGCAAATTAGTTTATCTGATTTCAAGCTGGAGTAAAAAAACACTGCTTGAATGTATCTCGAACTGAAAAGACTTTCTGATGCACATTTTAAAGACCATGCTATGTGATTTTATTTAGAGGCAGAAATATTATTTTATAGTATTCTATGAAGTGATAAAGGCTATGTAGATTAGCATAGCATTTTAAATATACATTATCCTTACGAAAATAACCAAGATGGCTTGAACACAGACAAACCATAATATACTGTCAAAATTGTGTGTTAATTCTCCATATGTAAATCATTCAAAACTTCTTTTAAACGTTTTGTTTAAAAGTAGACATTTCAAGCTTTCTATAGATATATTTCTCATGTTTGTGAAGCAAGCAGCGTATACGCTGAGTTTCGGTTCATTTATGAGTCAAGAAGTGCTCCAGTTCCCTTGCAATGAAAGTGATCGCGCCGGCGCCTCCATTTTATTGTCTGCTAGATTTGCTTCTTATTTATAAAATCCAGGCAATTGGTTGATGAAACACTGATTAAAATTAAGATACAATTTTTACAAAACAAAAATGACTTTAACGAAAGGCTTTTTACAAAACAAAACTTAATGAAGTAGTCAAAATCACAAGTGGTACTCGCTGCAGAGTCTATGATGGCCAGCTCCTCCTCTCTGGACGTGCAGTGGGGTGGAGAGATTATGATGTAGCTATCCTATCTTACTCGTGCAGTTCACTTTTCATAATCAACATAGATGAAATTAAAAAATAACATTATAATATTTAAAGAGCGTTTTCGCTGACATGCTCTGCTGTGTAGAGAATCTCCTCTGTCTTATCAGACGACATGATTTTGCATGGCTTTAGCAGCTGCGTGTGCTGCATCCTGTTTTGTTTTATCTTAGATGGCAGTGTTAAGGTGCAATACCGCCACATATTATACTTTGGGATGTCAACCAGGTACTGGCGCTGGATTATTTACTTGTCATATTATTATCATCATGTGTATTATTCATTTTAAATATATTACGGTTATCACGATATATTGTCACACCCTTAATTAACACAATATAGATTTTTCACGTTTTGAATATCATGGTTATCGTCAATATCGGTACATCGCGGTTCCCAACCCTAATTTTGACACTCTTTAATGTGGTGTGACAGATCACTGTATAGGCGCCTCAGTTCAAGTGGCAGCGTGTGGTGAACGCAATCATCTCTTCCTCTTCACTACTAGTTACAGAATAAACATGAATGAACATCTGAAGGTATGCTGAAAGATACAGTACAGTACAACTTATTGAAACATATCTCATGTGATCGCTCAATCAGTTTAAACGCAGAAAGACATCAAAAAAACAGCTTGTAAACAATATGTCACGTACCATTACACCCCTATGCACCATCCACCTGAATCCTAATTTGTGCGCCTGACTTGAATGCCATTCTTAATTTTGCCATTATTGGCCACATGCAGCCAGACAGATCCTATAATCAAGAATACATACCCCCTAATAGACAGAACCTCACAGTTATGCGCAAGAGTGACGATATCTGGAATCACATTCTCTTCCTGTAAGAGGTTCAGTCCCCAGTTAGATGTGCCAATGTTTCCCTTCAAATAAACAGAGTGAGTTTACACTTTAAATAAAATTACTAATGCAAGTGACAATTATTACCACAAAGACAGTAGTGAAAACAATCTTAAACATGTTGTATTCTCACAAGACAAATACCAAAACCTCATGTCACACCTATACACACACACACGCACACACACACATGTTGGGTTTCCATGTTTTATGGGGACTTTCCATAGAACGATTTTTGATATACTGATTATGATGATATATGATGATTTTTATATATTGTATACATTTATTTTTTTACATTTGGTCCCTGCAAAGTAGGGTTTACCAGGACCACACACACAAAAACAGCAGCTCACCAGGGCCCAAAGAGCAGCTTTAAGTTGTTTGATGCCCTCCCATTTGTCCAGCACTGGGCAGCGCACTGTGTAGCTCAGATCTGAAACTACATTCTGTCAGAGACAAGAAAGAGGCAATATATGAAGAAATGTGTCAGTCACCATCAGGACCTGCCATAAACCACTTAAAAAAAAAAAAAGCCACACACCTGAGCTTCCAGCAAATGACAGCCTGTCTTATCATGTACAAGTTGCCCATACAAATGCACAGGAAGAAAAACATTTGGTCTTTGTAACCTGTAAGAAAATATTTTAGAGGCTGAATAAGTTATGGATGACTTCCTTCCAAATCATGATATAATCAACTGAAATTAAAAAAGTTAAAGTTCCCAGGAAAACCTTTGGTTGCTCCGTCGCACATAGTTATCCCCATCCACTGGTTTACGGTAAGTAGTGAGTGCTTCATTTAGCTGTTCCTCTATGAGGTCCACATACTTGAGGTTGTATTCCTACAGGGGAACAAAGGTAATTGGATATTGGACCAGGTACAGTAAACTTGAGTTTGAATACTTTGTTCTAATTCAAGAACACTACAAATCTATGGACAAACAATAAATAACACATGTAGAATTTAATTTTTTGGTGTATCTAAAACAACCCAAACTTAATACTGCAGATGGTACAGTACCTTCTGCCACTTTTCCAGCTGTTTAGTGACATATCCCCTCTCATTTAGATAGGAGAACCCCTTTGGAATGGACAAGAACCTGGACATGGATGTCACATCATCAGATGAAAAAAAGCAGTTGGTTTGTTATGCTTTTATGTATGCAAATTAAACATTCATATTTATACATAACGTGTCTCAAAAGATAAAAGTGGAACAAAATCTAAAATGCATTGACCATTGCTGTTTACAGGAATTTCTTTAAAATTTCTTTGGGTGTTTGGTCAAAGAAATGATATGTTAATTAACTTGAATTTATGATCTCAAAATGGCTGGCACTATATGGTAGGTAAGTTTTTTTTTTTTTTTCAACAAGAATGCTTTAAATTGATCAAAAGCAACAGTCTTGGCATTTATGTTACAAAAATCTTCCATTTTAAATAAATATTTCTTGAGTACCAAATCAGCATATTATAATGATTTCTGAAGGATCATGTTTTTTCTAGAACACCAAGACTCTTGTCTTCATCTGAGCGTCCATCATTTAACGTACTTTTCTAAAAAAAAATGCTACTAATTTAGGTGTAGATCTTTTATGTGGAACCAATATGTAGTGCACCTTTAAAGTCAAATCTCTCGGTTATATGGAGCAGTTACAGGGAATATCATGAGCTTTACCGTAGCAGTAACAGGACACCCTTGTCTCCCAGGTGAGTTAGTGCTGGCTTCATCTGAATCAGAGCGTGTAGGTTTGCCTAAGATGACATGATCATAAGAAAACAGCGGCCATGAAAATAAGCATGTATTCACAAGCCATGATAGAACTGTAAATCAATATTCTGGCACAGAATTTGATTTATATCAAAATTTGACTGTTTACAGATCTTTATGACAGATTTCTGGAGCAAAGTTACACTGGAACAGTCTCCAACATCAGCACACATTTTATAATTTTACCTAGATCAGCCTCAGCTAAACACAACTTTCTGCCAAGTTAAACTTCTCAATGTCAATGTAACATCCTCCCTTATGCCCTTATGTGTTAATTGACTTCACCTTGTCCTCACAGGCCTCATCCAGTATGTCCAAAGCCTCCACTGAGATGGCCTTGTTGCGGTCATGTAGCTGAGTCACCAGCAGTTCAATACCCCAGTTGCTGAAGAACTCTACGTTAGCTCGGAGTAACACCCGCAGATGCTTGGTGGCATACAGCCTGCAGTTCTGTGCCAAAACATTCAAGAATTATATTGCTGATTCATAGGGGAATGCTTTTACCAGCATGCTTTGCTAAGGGTTGAAATGTATGGCACGAAGACAAACACGCTCAAAAGGTAGTAGGTCTGTTTCTTACATCAGTGGCAGCAGTGAGGATCTTTGAGAGGATGACTCGTGCTAAACCATCCCGGCCGTAGTCCAGTGTGGAAATGATCAGCTTCAGAAGATGGTCCTGGTTCTTCAAGGAGCACAAGTTCAGCAGGCTGTCGAAACAAAGAAGAAAGAAGAACGTTATTTCAAAATATACTGTGCATCCCTCGTTTACTCTCAATCATTTCTGCAAAGTCCTAGACTAACCATTGGAAGACACTGCACTTCTCAAGCATCTTAACACCCTGTGGGTGGGCTGAGAGGGTGCCGAGGAAGAGGAAGTAGTGCTGGCTGACGGTGGTGAGGAGGCCGTTGCTCTGCAGACTACGGTCTGGTTTCAGCCCAGAGGATGAGGACAGCCACTGCACAATGTCCTTCACCAGATCTTCAAGATACAACTGGCCATCCTGGGAAGACATCAATGTGGAAAATGAACGTTAAGTTAAAGGAATAGCTCAAAATTCTGTCATCTATCATTAGGGGTGTAACAGTTCGAAAAAATCAAATCTTTATCTTAAGTTTGTTGATAAAACAATGCGTAAAACAAACAGAGTTTAGCTAGTGTATGTTTCTGTCAAATGGATACGCATTCTGGTTTTACAATATAAAAATACTATTCTTGCATTACAACAGTGATATTCTGGCATTACAACAGCGATGATCATAAAACATGGACAAACCAGTCACTCTTGGTAAACTTTGCTCAATAGGAGTGCCGTATGCTCTAATATGACCAGTCATTCACGCCGTCATCACCGGGTTGTTGATTGCGCACAAGCACAGGTGAGACCTGAACAGCACACGTTGCTATTAGGGATGTGATGATGAGAAAATTTTCCCACGGGTTAATCGTCATGTGACAACACCGGTAATACTGGTGTCACCGGGGGGCGGGGCCTCCACCTCTTTCTTTTTTATTTTAAAAAATCAGTTATGAATGCCGGTGCAACCATGTGCATTTTACTTTCACTTTCAAATTAGCAGCAATTGCTTTAATGGTTATTATTCTTTCTCACCTCGTCTGACTCCAGCAGGAACTCAATGAACTGACAGCCCACCACCGTTAATTGTCTGGCCTTGCTGTGGTCCAGCTCCAGGCTAGCATACAGCTTGCTGCTAGGCTTGTAGAAGAACAGCAGCCTTCGCACAAACCTGGGTAAGAAAGTGCAGGATTTACAGCAATGAATAGTGGACAACAAAAATATTATGAATAAGAATAGTAAACCAAACTCTGCTTACTTGTGCATCTGTTCATCTTTGTTGTTTCGAAGGTTGACATTTGGCCACTGCAGCATGATTAGAAACAAATTAGAAGAGATACCACACTGCACAACTAGATTGTTACAATTCAGAAAATGTGAGATGCTTTTTGCCAAGTTGACAAAATATAATACACTACCATTCAAAGGTTTGAGGTCAGTAAGATTTCTTTTGTTGAAAGTTTTTATTCAAAAAGGATGCATTAAATGACCAAATGTGACAGTAAAACTTTTACGTTGTTACAAAAATAAGTCACGGCTGAAGGGCGTTGTTAGGCATGGCGCGAAGCGGAAATATGTATCAATGCAACTTTCATGAAGTAAAAATCACTAAAAGCCTTCCTTCTGCCGGAAAAAATAGTCCCTGACCGTGAACAACAATAGAAGTTACATTATTACGGCATTAGATGGTGGCAAAGACTGTCTTTATGAGTGAATCACTCATTAGCAAAGACTTTTATAATGAAAAGACTAAATTGTTGTGAACACGGAACAAGACGAAACTGACGCTGTCAGTCACGGGAAAACCCCTTAACTGTTAAAAGGACAAGATATTGCAGCGGACATTTAAACATATTTTTTATTATGAACATAGGACTGACCTGAAGGAAAATGCTAAATCTGAATGTAGGTAATACTTTCTCACAATACTTTCTCACTTTCTACATAATAAAAATACCAGTCATTCAAGCCGTGAATATCGTGAATAAAACACAGCTATTGACCAATCAGAATCAAGGACAGGAACTAACCGTTTTATAATATATTAAAATAGAAAACAGTTATTTTAAATTGTAATAATATTTTACAATATTACTGTTCTATTGTATTTTTCATCAAATAAATGTAGCCTTGGAGACTTCTTTAAAAAAAAATTACAAAATCTTATCAACCCCAAACTTTTGATTGATAATGTACACATTTTAAATTGCAAATTGTGGTTCATGGCTGTGACATAATCAAAGCCTATTGTTTTTTTTTTTTTGTTGTTTTGTTTTTTTAAATCTGAGGATGAGAACTTTGATATGCCCCACCCATTCCATCAATGGCTCTAGTCAATTCAAAAACAACAATTTAATCCAAAATTTCATACCTTGAGTATGGTACTTATCAGGACCCAGTTCCAGTCCAAATTCTGTTTATGATTGAGAATCTGACTGTCTCTGAGGATCATCATCAGGGCCTCTTCAGTGTCCTAAAGAACACAGCAAATATGCAGATCACATCCAAGCTGAAATATCCAAGGAATGCTTTCTTCCAGTCACCAGCATGTACCTTTATGACAAAAATGTCCCTTTGGGGCCTGAGGTGCTGGTCCCGACAGTAATGAGCAGCCAGCGATTTGCGAATAATGTGGTCCAAGTAAAGACTATTGGGTTTGGGGCCTCGTTTCTTCTTCTCATGAAATCGCTTCAAGTAATTGACTGCAGCACTGGCCCGCCTAATAAACAACCAAACACAACTCCATCAAATCACAGAAATAATTATCACACTTTGACACTGTGCTATTTGTGCTGTCGGCTAAGTAGGACAAGACAGCCAACTCACAGTCTTTTCTCCTGAGGAATGTCAAAAGAAGCAGCCATGTTCATAAGTGTGGGCAGGCAGTGCAGGTGGTGACTATGGGAGTGAGGGAGAATGGTGTTTGCCTGAAAATAAAATGAAGACAACTCAAGGTTATTTTGAGGTACAGTACAAGGTTAAGCTGTATTTGCTGCTGCATTCATTCATTTCAGTATTATACCATATGCAAGAGTTCTCCTAAGAGGATGGTTGCACGCACTGAAATGCTATCATCACTGCTAGTGATCACTTCAACCAGGCCCTGAAAACAAACAACATTATGGATTCAGAAGTCTTGCAAAATAGTGCCACATGGACTACTGTCAGGGTTTTTGTTTCATCTATTTTGGAACTTGACTGTCTCTGGTCACTTTCATTGTGTGGAAAAGAGCAGCATGAACATTGTTCAAAATAACTCCTTTTGGGTTACATGTCAGAAATTAAGTCTTATGGGTTTGAAACAACATTAGGGTGAATAGATAATGAACTTAAATAAACTGCTGCTTCAAAAGCCTCTTTTCTTCAAGATGTTCACAAAGATGATGCCATTTTAAATGGAATATTACCTCTAAAAGTCCACAGTGGATGAAAGCAGAAAGTAGCAAGGCAAGATAGTTATCCATCAAATCAGGTCTGGGTGGACACAAAGAACACATGTCAAGACTTTGAAGCAGCATGCACACAAGGCTGATCTGCTGAGGCTTCATTAACTAGCTCAGTTTCAGGGTTAGTTAAGCCCAGCAACTGCTCTTACCTGGAGCGTGCCCTATGTGGAAGTATTATTTTTGCTTCTGATGCTACAAAGCCATCTGACAGTCTCCAGCTGTCTTGAAACCTACTTGGGTCTGGAAAGGGGACACAGGAGATTGTTTCTGTCAATGCGAGTTGACTTCAGATGTGATAGATGTCTGGAAATGAATTTGTTAATCAGTGCAAGCAGACAATGGTAGCACTCACCCACACTGAGAAGAGCTTCTATAAAATCTTGTGTCACCACGGGAACAGGGAGTCTGAATATATCATACATCACTTCCAACAGACCTCGCTGAGAAGACCGTGATAGAGTGTGATAAAGTAATGAGTATTAGTATTAATAATGAGTCTCAGGCACTGACTCACTAATCACTGTGGCAAATTTGTACATCTCATTGTATGACATATAGGGTTTATTATTATTATTTTTATTATAATAAATACCAGTAATAATTAGATATTTTAACTATAATTTTTAATTACTATAAAAAATATTGGGCATCAAAATATTTAATTGTGATTAATCTTGTTTTTAATCTCATTATTTTTTATACATTAATTTCTTAGAACATTAAATAACCCTTTGTGTAACCAATTAGGTTTATCAAAATGTGTAAATCTCACTCACTGTAAATTTCTACCAACAATGGTCTTTACTTGTGCTTACACAAAAAAATAAAAATAAATTAAAAAATAAAAAGATTTTGTATTTCTGAAACTGTTTCACAGAACATACAGGAAATGCAAAGACATATCTGAATGCAAATCTGCTCAATTAAAAAAAAAATACTTTTTATTTTTTACGTAAATTTGATTTTGCTATTAAATACATAAACTGTAAACAATTAATTGCAGAACTAATAATATTTTAAAAACAAATTATGCGGCATACTTAGTGTTGCAGCTTTTGAAATAAAGGGAACTGGTTTGTTTTGCATGCCATGTGTACTGCAAGCTTTATAATTATATCCTTTGTCATACCCTCACTTCCATATTTGGTATACACAGCAGACCAATGAGAGACTGGATTCCAGAGTTGCCTGACTTGCAGAGATTAATGATGCCTGGAGGTACAGTGGGACAAAACAGGTTTCGGTCTGAGCAGCAATAAACAAACTCCTACTGCAATGAGGTGCACTCATGAGGAAATTCCATAAAAAAAAAAGATGCATGATGTATTACAATATTCATGTACACATAAGCCAGCTTCTTTGATAATCTTTTTAGATGTGTCATCTTAAGATACACAAACAACCTTAATAAAGTATTGATCGAAAACTGGGCCCATGAGAATTCCAGAGAAAGCCTCACAATTTTCCTCCTTGAATGTTAATTTATTTTCAATAGTTTTAAATTAAACTAACGGCAGCATAGACAATGGGAAAAATGTAGCCCTGGCAATAATTAATTGATTGTCTGACATATTCTATGAAAGATATTGAGATATGTTTACCTGACCAAGACCGAAGCGAAGCAACAATTGACATCTTACTGGCCAGAAATCGAGCCTCCCTGTCTTCTCTGTAGAGAGAAATACCACACATCTAAACATGCAGCCAATGAAAGTTGCATGCTTGTTTCTCCAATGGGAAATTCTACTATGAAAGACCTTAAAACGGCACACTCACTTTAGTTGACCCTCTGCTGTGTCAGGATTGTGTCTGTAGTGAAAGTCTGTGTAAGGTGCCAGGATTTGCTGAAAAAAAGTACGTAAAGCTTTACTGGACACCTTTTAAGTGGTTTTCACAAAGTTTACAAAAAACATAAATGTCATATATTCATATAAACTGTAAAGATAAATTAAAGACAAAGAACAGAACTAAAGCAATAAGCAGCCTTAAATGAGTTAAATAGCATCTTGAACAAAGAGTTGTGAGAAAATAAGATGCGAGTCAGATCCACATCAAGTTCAGCAGTGGCAGCTCTTAAAGTGACGGCAGCCTAATAAACCAGTTGCTGTGATGTCTGTCAATAATGTTAATCAAAAAGCAAAGGTAAAACATTGTAGCTTTAATAAGGATTAATCTATATTTAATTTATCATTTATGCAGTGAAGACTAACTTTATTCAATTTCTGTATATTTCCTACCTGTTAGACAGTTTATTATAATGGGTTTATGTGAAGATTGTTGTAAGTTCAATTAAATTAAAAGTAAATCAATTGCCAGCACTAACAATAATAATATGATTATTGTTTAATTAATAGTAATAAATAAATAATAAATAAAATTTCTGATGGGTTCATTGTTGAAGACAGTTCCATACCTCTAGCTCCACGTCAGAGCGAACGTATTGCCGTGTATGTGGGTGATTGAGCAGGTGCAGGATGGTGGTGATCAGAGCCTCATTGATTCGACTGAGCTGACAGTCGATTACATTCTTTAGGATGGTGCTGAGACCACCCCTCTTGGCCACAATCTCAGGGTTCTCCAGTGCTGTACGCACAAACATGAACATGCATGAGGTCAACATCTACGTTCACAGACCGATACATTACAGAGTGCTCTCTAATCAGTGTGCGAACCCACCAAGTTCACAGATAATGGCGATGCAGGCACGAACCATACGGTCCCGCTCCTGCGGTCCATCGTTGCCCACGGCAATGAGGGAGTTTGCGACTGAGCTTGGGAAGAGCAGGGCGTTCACAGTGATCATCTGGAAAATCATTGTAAAACACTTAAATCCATCCATGACAAAAAACAACACACTGGACATCGTTAAACAAACTGGCCAGTGGACATGGTGAGAACATAATTTAACTGTTTGAGTGGAACTTAATGCATATATTCTGATTCAGAAGGTTTTGACTGAAATAGGTTCAATTCAGAAGATTCAGATGAAGATTGCAAATCAAATATCAACTCAGTATAAAAAAAAGAAAGAAATGGGGGCAGCTTTCCTTTTTTCATTATGGAATGAACACAACTAAACATCAGATCTCACCTTTCTCACCAATCTGAGAGCTTGAGTGCGTTCCACCTCATTACTCTGCTGGATGTCAATGCACCTGCAGGTCAAAAGGTTATACTAGTCAACATTATCCAAACCAAATGCACCTCAAACCCTACACACACCCTTTTCCTACTCAAGATCTGACTTGCTGGATGTTCAGACAGGAGAGAGAGAGAGAGAAAAAGTGAGACAAACTAAAAGGAGGAAACAGCACATCCTTAAAGTAACAATGCTTCAAAATGACCTTAACCGGATTTGACTAGCTCTTCACATGAAGACTACTCCTCTCTCTCACACACAAACACACACAGAATGAGATGCTAACAAGAAATGATCCACAACTCACCATACATTAGCATCAAGTCTTGTTTTTGATGGAAACGGCCCTTATCCCACAATCCCTAGCTCAGACTTGAACTAAACTGCTCAAATGACTGGCCTGCTCACAGTGCTATGAAAACATGTTATACAGACCTGGCAATCAAGTAATCCACCTGGAGACGCAGTACTTTCTGAAGGATATTACTGTCTCTGATGAGGTAGCGGAGAGAACGCAAGCCAGCTGCCCGTACCTCCTTAGCCTCATTGAGCAGAGCCAACCTGAGGCTGTCAAAGAAAGAGAAAAGACAATGTTGAGACTGCATTTAAATTTTGAGTAGTGTCACATATTTCAGAGTAAAAATAATGTTTTATATATTTATTCTGCTCAGGCAGACTTGGTGATTCACATGTGTCATTTCATTTAAATGAAAAATTATGAAAACAAATCTAGCATCCCCCAATTAATCATGCACAGGAATGTTTATTAAGAAAAATTATAGGCTTGATTTTATACACTACCATTCAAAAGTTGAGATTAAAAGATTTTTTAATGTTTTTCTTAAAAAAAAAAAAAAGTCTCATGTACATCAAGCTTGCATTTATTAAAGTTTAAACAGTAATACTCTGAAATATGACTACAATCAGAGCTTGATATTAACACCCGCCAACCCGACAAATGCGGGTAACTTTCAGCAGTGGCGTGTAACGCAGTCTCTCTTACTAGCCACTTTGGTGGATGGAATTTTATATATAATATATACATTTTTCAATTGTAGCCTTTTAAAAAGGCATCTGAATTCTGGAATAATAAACTAAGTGCAATGTAGTGTTGTCAAAAATATTTGTTTTTCGAAACATATCGATACTGAAATATCTGAAACGCTCCCAATACTCATTTTCCACAGAATAGATACATGATACCAGCTGCACTTTCTCGCTCTCTTATCTCTCTGACAGTGAGTTGACACACAAACCCACCTCCCCTCACTCACTTGTTTTATTTGCTCCAGATTAACATTGTTGGTGTTACAGCCGGGCGTGAATTTCGGCGTGGGGTTGCACGTTTTGCGCATAATTTTACTCATTCCCGCAGATTTTGTGCTCACAAGTGTGCACATATAAAGCTGCCTCTCAGTACAATATTCAGTTCTTTTTCGCTACTTATTGCGCTTAAACAGTTTCTTTAAAAAAAGAAATGAATACTTTTAAACAATATTTTTTTATTATTATAATTTAAATAAAATAACTTAAACAAACACTCAGATCAGATAAACACAACGCCTTTGATCCCAACTTTAATGTAATGTTTTTTTTTTTTTGCTCTATGACTCACCATATGATAATTTCGTCGTAGGTAAAGCCAAACTTTTCCTCGGAGTGCCCGACATTGCAGAGCAGCTGTATTGGAGACATAAACAAGCACTTATTTATTTTGCTTGGCATCAAACAGAGACATTGATGACTCTATTTGTACTCAAGTATTGCTGGAACACTGCAAGGTATTTCACAAAGAGCAAAAACAAGCTCATGCTGGAAAGTTGGAGGGCATGTTTTTTTTTTTTTTTTTTTTCATCCGCAGGTGATTTATACAACTGATAGCATGGTTGACTTGATAAAACCTGTCAGACTGAATGAGCTTATGATCGCTTGCTGAAATATGACAGTGTTGTCAACTAACTGATAATTCATCAGCCGAATCAGTAAATATGAACAGAGAATTCTAGTAAAGTTATCAAATATGTGGGAAAAAAAGATTGTTTGACCTTTTCTGCAGTCAGTGCCACCTGTGACAGGTCAACTGGAAACAAAATAATAGATTCCACACCCATGGGATGGCAAAAACCATATAAAGTAATAGTAATAGTAATGCCAAAAAGCCATCTAAAGTGTTACTGTCTCTTCTTAAGCCCATTATTTTGCTGGCAAGCGAATGTGCAACTTGTTTTGGCTGCAAACCACGCACAGGTCCTCAGCCTCACACCTTCAGTCTTGAACTGGTTCTCTGGCAGTTGGCAGGCATCAGAATATTGCAACTTGCAAGATCAGGAAAAGATCATGTTTGTACTGCTGCCCTTACTGTGTACATGTTCAAATGCAAAACTGATCCAGATACAGCATTTCAGCAGTATAAGGCTTTGAGAGTATCTAAAATTTGGTTAATTGCTCACGTCTGCTCAGATCCTTTTATTTTAGGCAGGATCCCGTAAGTGTGGGGCAGAAAAGCCCTCAGGACTCGACTGACGGAAGCCATAAATTACTCTGTTTACTCCATTTCACCAAACACCGGTAAGTATTCACATGCAGGACTTCTGTGTTGTAATACTTAACAGATGTACCAGAATGGACTGGATGCTATGCATCAGAGATCAAATAGTTTTCCAAAAACCACCTAGTTAATTAGAGGTCAATTACTTTATCTACATTATATATATATATATATATATATATATATATATATATATATATCATCAAAAGATGATATATCATCAAAAGATGATAATTGATATTATCATCAAAAGATGATAAGATATATTATATATATATATATATATATATATATATATATATATATATATATATATATATATAGATAGATAGATATAGATATATATAAAAATTGTGTTGATCACAGAACTTATTTTTTTGCAATAATCCAAAAGCCCATGGGAAAATCCTATAGGGTTTTTGTCAAGGGAACGAGCATGCTAACTGCCGAATGGCCTATAACAAACACTAACTTTAACAACATTTATCCCAGCATTCCCTGTTCCACTGAAACTACTGATCCACTTTTGACATTACAAACCTTGATAAAGTTGTTCAGGTGGCCAAGTTTGCGCATGTTCGAGACTCCCTGTTGTTTGGCCACATTCTGGAGGATCTCTCGCATGTTCTCAGAAGGGTCTGGAAGAAAAGATGATAAGAGCTGTGAGTTGTAAGGTCATCAGGGAGACAGGGATGGGAACACACAGAACATTATGCTCCGCCTGGAACAGCAAGATAAAAGTAATCCGCACCATTTCTATTATTGGTATGCTACAACCACAGAAAGCAGAGAAGTGCTTTCTGGGATGGAATCAAATGCTGTATGGTAACATTAGAAACTAAAGCACACAAAAACAAATAATATTCAAACAATCACCAGACAAGCATGTTACAATGGGTCCTGGTGTGTCTGCTAAACATAGTGGGACTTCCTATCATCTCCCAAATGAACAGCTTTCCATAAATAACACCCTCTAATCAGTTTAGCAAGGAAGTCTTGTGGCATGCATCAAATGCCCACAAAACTACACCAAACCAGATTTTTAAAAAAGCAACTTATTTAAAAAGAAGACTGACCAGTGACTACCATTCATAGCGATTCAAATATTTCACTCTCACTCTTAATATTTCTTTTCAGCCAAAATCCAAAATCCCAAAAAAGTGATTGATTTTTCTCTTACATTAGTTTAGTAGTACAATAAATTGAAGATTATTCTTTTCTATAGAGTAAAACCATCTAAAAGACACAGTACTCTTTAGGACTTATTTCCCCAGCAGTCACTTAGGAGGATACATGTTCAGTCATCTGTACCAAAACAAAACAATATCACCAATCACAGAGAGACTCCCTGACTGTTGCCAAAAACAGTGAAGATCAGGTGTGTCTAAATACAGGTACACTGCCATTCAAAAGTTTGGGGTCAGTAAGATTTTTTAAAAGAAATTAACCTTTTAATTCAGCAAGGATGCTTTAAATTAATCAAAAGTGACAGTAAAGACATAAATAAAGATTACGATTTCAAATAAATTTTAACTCTGCTTTGCACTTTATATTCATCAAAGAACCCTGAAAAAAACATTTTCACAAAAATATTAAGCAGCACTGAAACACAAACCCATATAATAAAAAGAAATGTTTCCTGAGCACCAAATCAGCATATTGGAAAGACTGGAGTAATGGCTGCTGAAAATTCAGCTTTTCCATCAATGGAATAAACTACATTTTGTCATATTAAAGTCCCCCTGCAGTCAATAATTTTATCTCTTAAAACTCATTTTTGATCACCAAAATTACATATTTAAACGTTTTTTTCCTGTGAAAAAAATTCGTAATGCCTTAAAATAATAAAATGTGATTCTACACCCTTGCCTCATTTAATATCCACGGATCTATGAATATGATAATTATCCCCGCCTCCACTCAATCGCACAAGCTCAGACGAGATCCACTCGGTCAACGGTGCACAATGGTGGCTTTTTTACAACGTCGGACACATAACGGTAATTAACATGATTAGCGTTTTGCTTGACTATGTTATCAAACAGCTAATAATGTGTTGCTAATGTTACACAAATACGTTCACATTCAAGAGTCAGACAGCTGCCCTCTAACAATCAGTATCCTTAGAAACGCTTTGAACAACTCAGAACGTCAGTGGACAAAGCATATAGTTCATCATAACATTGTAATATACATCATACACCCGCCATATTGCTAAATCTACCGGATTTTTCATATCAACAGAAAAATATACCGGGATAACCTTCTTTTGAGACTCCTTTGCACGGTCAGTTAATGATATACTAAAGCCCGCCGGCACGTTGACGTGATTGGTTACAAGGTAGTTTGTGACATCAGAAACACCAGCGATTTCAAACGAAGACTGTCTTTGGTTTACAGCAGTTTTAAAGAGAAAATACTCAGCAATGGTGTTGACTTATGAATTTGCACATGGTTTGTCTTAAAGCATATTAAAAACACCAGACAGACATATGAACAACATTAAAAACTTGATTTTCACCACAGGGGGACTTTAAAATAGAAAAGTTATTTAAAATGTTGAATAATACTTCATAATATTAATGTTTTTACTGCATTTTTTATCAAACAAATGCAGACTTGAAGAGCATAAGAGACTACTTTCAAAAAACCACTAAACACAGTGCAGTGTTGCTGGAATACAACAACTGGATTTTTACTTAGATTCAGCTCAGAAACTGAGGCAAACTTTTTTTGGGGCAAGTTAAAAAATCTAGCCAGTTTAGCACTAACAACTTATCCCCCGGAAGTGGGGCTTCATCCAGAAAAGGCCTTCCACACAGAGGTCATATGGGAAAAACAGCCTTAGGGTTAATCTATCCGCAAAGAGAGCACACAATCATGAGCCAGCAATAGACAATTAGCTGCTTTTCCCTACAAAAAACACTAAAATCACAAGCAATACCAAAGTAAGTTTGGTATATTTATTTAGTATTACTTTTTACAATATATATATATATATATATATATATATATATATATATATATATATATATATATATATATATAAATATATATATAATTCCATTATCATCATAATATTTCATTTTATAAATTAAAATATGAACTGAAACAATGGTGCTTTGAAAGAGGCATACTGTATAAAACAGATCCATATCAATCTTATTACTAAATAAAAACCCTGATATTGCGTGCACAATAAATAAATCAAAAAACAATATATGTACTGAGCTGTGACATTTCAAACTAAGATTTTGATTTGTCCGTTGAGCTGTACGGTGAGAAACCAGAAGCAGCATGATCTAAAAAGTGTCAATCACAGGGATGATTGACAGCTCAACTTTGAATCGACAGACTAACAACTTGATAGGTTGATAAATCTCGTTGCTGACAATGCTTTACTACAGCAGAAGATAAAACAATAACAATGCAGATTTATTTCTAGAATAAAATAAAAAGGTAACACTTTACAATAAGGCCCTTTTAGTTCAAATTAGTTCATGCATAAACTCAAATCAAATATAATAATAATGCAGAATTATTTCTGAATTAATCCACCAGAATTAATACTATAAAAGGTAACAATTTACAACAAGGTCCTTTTAACAATAGTTATGCATTACCTAACAGCAATACATTTGTTCACTGTTCAGCACATTATCTCAGGTTCATTAAATAATACTGACAGACACAACTTTTGATTTTAACAATGCATTAACAAATGTTGAAATTAACATTAACTTAGAGTAATAAATGGTTTAGAAGCATTCCCATTGTTAGTTCATATTAATGTTAATAAATGTTAACTACATAAATTGTTACCCAATAAAATATATAATTAATTCAGCAGAATTATTGCAATAAATGACTTCAGCTTACGCATAATATAAAAGTGAGTTTTGCATGCTTTCTGAAGCACACCGTGTTTTGCTCTCTACACCCTTTGGACCCTACAGTCCTGCAATGCTGGACATGAATAAGGGATATATAACATATCATACAACCTTTATATAATAATAAAAATATTAGAAACCTCTAACACCATCTGTTTTTCTCTATATTTAAGTATTTTATACAGTATATTTGTACTGTATATGGTTGAATGTGGGGTTTGTTTTCTTGGTTTAAGGCTGTGCCTCAAAACATAGCGCAGCAAGCATTTTCTGGGCATCAGAGGCGGGTTTGGGACGCACGAGGCTGACATTCCAAACAAGCCTATGATGCCCAAAAATGCTGTCTAGGTGAGGAGTTCACTAGGTTCATCTGACTTACCTCTTGTGAGATCGAGCGGTACATTTTCCTCCCCACTGTCATTTCGACCTGTTTATGTAAGACAAAATGAGACACTGAGAAAAGGAAGCTTGGGGCAAGTGTAGCTGAAGAAGACTGCATCATATTATCCTGAAGCATCTGTCAAGCGGCCGAGCAGAGTCAGTTTAATCTCACCTCGCATCCGTATACTTCGGATAGGACGGCCTCGGATGCTGACCGCCATCTTTACCAGACACATTCACAACACCGGAAACCTCGAGGAATATCGCGATAACCGACCTTGAGCAGACCGTTGTGTCCATCCGCCATATTGGAAGGGTCAAAGCTGGTCTGTGAACACTCGAGAGGGAGTTGACTGTGCGCGTCTACAACTGACGCATGTATGAATATTTATATTTGCAATAGACTTCAGCAGATGATTTTGCTAAACTATAACACAACAAAATGAAGGCATCAGCTAACACTACATTAAAAACCTGTAATATTGAGCTACTGCATAACAAAACAAAAACCAACACATTCTCACCTTTGAATCCCATTTCTTCGGGAATTTAAATCTCGGCGGTTTCAGAACAAGAAGCTACCCACGCATTACAATTTTGTGGCAACATTGAATATTCCCGTAAGTGAGGACATGCTGACTGACCGTTCCAAGATGGCGGACGCTCCGACGTGTCTGGAGCGGTCGAATGTGGAATCCATGTAAACATATCTACGGTTGTGTCTGCCCCAAGCTGTCTGACTGGATCATAAATAAAATCAAAATGATAGTTTAATTAATTTAACATCATAAAAATGTATAATTTCATTAAAAAAAGTACCAACCAATCATATTGGCTAAAACAGGTGTGATATGAATCCGATTTGATGTTTTTGAATCTTTTGTTGGAATAAAGTGTGTTTTTCATTAAACTCAAAAAATAATAATAGAGCTATTTGAACACTTTTTTCTCAAAGAGAAATTGTTTCTATACCATACGTTATATCTTATTTTAACTCTTTATTACATGGAAATGTGATTTACTAGGAAGAAGACTGGTTACAGCAGATCATGAAACAATGTTGAAGAAATCTAATATTAACTCATATATGCAGCAAATCATTCTTTACAGAAATGTTATAAAAAGGTATAAATATAAACTGTATTTTTCTAATTATCCTGAAACTAGATTTCATTTATTTTGGCATTGTACTTATTCTGTTATAGGCTATTATGGTGTGAAATACAGAAATTAATTATTGAAAATTTTGTAGTCTTCAAGACCTCTCTCAATCTTTGTATTTTTGGCTTAAATTATTCTAAACAAGATGAAAATTTTATTTTATTTATATTTTTGACCAAGCTTCACATTTACTGTGAGTTTGCATATAAGAAAAATTAGCTTCATGGTTTTGCTGACTAAATTAGGTTGTACCTAGATTAGAGACTCTTTCAATAAGTAAGCTTTTTTATTGTTTTTGTATTATTATTGAATGCATAATTGTACAATGTTCGGTATTTGTAATTGAAACTTCTGAGTACCACAGTATTTTGTAAAGAAAAAAAAAGAAAAATAGTTTATCTTTTTTTTTCTTTCTTTCTTTGTTTCTCTCTGATCATTGGTCACAATATTCACCAAAATTATTGTGACTGTTAAACTGACATTTTCACAGATTTTTCTCTCCTTCTTTGTTCAGTGCTTAAATTTGACCAAGTTATTTTATCAACAATAACTGTAGGCTAGGCTATATCAGATAGTCTTTTGGTAGAAATTACCATGGAAATGTTTACACTCCGTTTGTCACATACGATATGGTTATAATTCTGATCGTAATGCTTGTAGTGTGTTTATGGACATTAAAAGTGTAATAGCCATAAACAAACTACAAGTACCACGATGAATGTAAACATTACCATCATGTGTAATAGTGCCTCATCTCCAGTGGGTGTCGATGTTGTTCTCTCCTGTTTATCTGACTCCAACAATGTGAGAAGGAGAAGAAGAAGAATCGTCACGTTGATTGCGGCGAAAACAGGCAAGCTTTTGTAGGTACATTTTATGGAATTACAGTTTCTTAATTTTATGATATACAAATTTGTTCATGGACATTATTGTTTTGTGTATAACCGCTAGTATTAATATTCGTTACCTACTATAAAAATGCTGTTGAGGAAGAAGAGAATGATTTAGGTCACGTTAATTTAGGTTAAAGTGGTAAAAAGAAAAAAAATAATAATAAGAAGAATGTGTTCGTGGTTGCATTCAGTGTCTTTTCTACTGTGAGTTGTGAATATTGTATGTATGTAAATATTTGTATAGGCAGATATTCATTATTGCCTGGTTTAGTAAAAATTCTCATTATTTGTCTACAGAATAAGTGAGTAAAGGTAAAATGGGGCGTTCCTCCAAAGACAAACGAGATATATACTACAGGCTGGCGAAGGAGGAGGGATGGAGAGCGAGAAGTGCCTTCAAACTCCTGCAACTGGATGAGGAGTTCAACCTTTTTAAAGGCAATATCTTTTGCTCCAATCTGCATTATACAGTGGATGAATCATAGGCTATGTCTCAAAAGCTTTTGAACTGCCTACATAGACAACATCGAAGCAGGCTTTTATATTCATATGACTCTGGATGTCCTGCCTGCAGGTGTTAGTCGTGCCGTGGACCTGTGTGCCGCACCTGGGAGCTGGAGTCAAGTCCTGAGCCGCAAACTCCGGTCAGTTACATGAAAATGCACTTGATCTTTAGTACACCATAAAGTGTAAACAACACATATAGATACTATTAAGTGAAATTTTGTTGATTTAATTGCCACTTTAACTCTTTTCCGTTCTATTTCAGTGGAAAAGACAAGAGTGAAGAGGTCAAGATTGTGGCAGTTGATCTGCAAGCCATGGCCCCTTTGCCAGGTGTCACACAGATTCAAGGAGACATCACCAAGGTGCAGTAGCAGGACAGTTAAACTTCAATTCAGTGTAAAAACAACAGCATTCTGGTCTTGGTATGGGCAAGACTAAATTATCCAGGCAGCATGCTGGAGAGATAACATAATGGATCCTTTTCACATTTCTGAAAAAAAGGGGTTGTGTTAGTTGTGTGCTGAAGCTCGCTGTCATGGCGAGTGATGTGCCATTTCCGAAACGCACTCAAAGTGGTTGACCAATTACTACATGCCGATCCAGCCGACCAATCAGGAACTAAACAGTGGTGTGTTTCCTGAAGCCAGCTATGGTCGCAAGTTCCGTTGTTATCAACAAAACTTGCAACCATAGTTGGCTAATGATACTTTTGGGAAATGCACCTCAGAGCATTACTGGCAGACTGGGAAGAGAGGTGCTGTAGCAATGTAAAATATGTGGAAATAAGTTTTTGTTTGTTTATTTCTATAATTTAATGGCAAGGTACAAATGTATGTTAAATTTAGGAAAATTGAAAATATAAAATAATTTCAGTCTGTGAAAAGGGTCCATATTATTTTTACCATTAGCTTTTTTTAAGCAAGTCATTATAGCATTTTATTTTTTTTAATCTGTGAAAATTTAGATTGCTTTTAGTAGTTCTTTTTGAGTCAAGGAAAGTAGATATTCCACGAGACCAATTAAATGATTGTGCCATAGATCTCTACAGCACAGGAGATTATTCGACATTTTGAAGGACAATCTGCGGACTTGGTTGTGTGTGATGGCGCCCCTGATGGTGAGAAAAAAAACGTTGGTTTTATTGAACATTTTGGCCCGGTTTCACAGACAGGGCTTAGCCTAAGCCAGGATTAGGTCTTTGTTCAATTAGGGCATTTAAGTAACTTTTATAAACATTCACTCGAAAAAAACATTACTGGTGTGTGTCTTAAGACAAACTATGGCAGTGACATATTTTAAGTTCTGTCAGTACAAGTTGCTTTCAGTTAAAGCAGCTCAAACATGCATTTTAGTCTAGGACTAGCTTAAGCCTTGTCTGTGAAACCGGGGGATGATGTTCTTTTTTTAGCTGGTCTAGACTATTTGCGATTTAGCTTAAATTGAAGGTTTTTCATCTGTTTCTCTTTACAGTTACAGGGCTTCATGATGTAGATGAGTACATTCAGGCACAGCTCCTGTTGGCAGTATGTATTGCTATGCTTTACCTTTTTATTATTATTTTGGTAACACTTTTCAATAAGGACCCATTAGTTAGCATTAGTTAATGCATTAACTCACAATAACTAACAATGAACAATACATTTGTTACAGTTATTATTAATCTTTGTTAATATTGGTTAATATAAATACAACTTTCCTTGTTCATGTTAGCTCAGGTCCATTAAACAATGTTTAACAGATACAACTTTTTTTCATATATATATATATATATATATATATATATATATATATATATATATATATATATATATATATAATTTATTAATAAATGTTGAAATTGTAATTTAGCTAAGATTAATAAATGCTTTAGAAGTATTTTTATTGTACATGGTAACTAATGATAACAAATGGGTCCTTACTATAAAGTGTTTCCATTATTTTTTTATTATTTTTTTTATGGTAAACAGTGTTGTCAAAAGTGTCAGTACTTTGCTCTGTGAAGAGCATCAAATGTTTCTATTTACAACTTGTTTTTTGAAATTTTGAGCATTGTTGAGTGTGTGAACACAAAATTGCTAATATTTGTATGTATTATTTGCTTAATAGCAATAATAATAATGGCATTAACTCCTTTAAATTTATTTTCAAATAGATAAATAGTTCTAATAGTTTTTGTTTTGCTATGGTAAGCTACCAACATTGGTACAGAAAACCATGAAATTTTATTGTTATTGGAACTGATTACTGAAATTTTGGTATCGTGAAAACAATAGTAAATATAATTATGTTTGTTTTTTTTTATTTACCATATGACTGCTAGACTGATCTTGCATTTTGTTTTCTTTGACAGGCTCTCAATATCACCACACATGTTCTCAAACCAGGTGGCAACTTTGTTGCAAAAGTAAGCTGTCCCATTGTCATTCATACTTTTATTTACATTGTCAGTGAAAGATTATGAGATCTATAAAATGTTTTATTTCAGTCTCACATGAACTTCAATGTCTTGCTTCTGCATAGATCTTCAGGGGAAAAGATGTGACCCTGCTGTACTCCCAGCTCAAGATATTCTTCAGCTCTGTAACCTGTGCCAAACCACGCAGCAGCCGCAACTCAAGCATAGGTGAGAGTAGAATTTCACGACGAGAGGGAATGTAAAGCTGTTTTGGGAATAGTATACCTTTTTAGACATGAACCAGTGTTGTTTTGTGTTTTTGCCTTTCAGAGGCATTTGTGGTGTGTCAGAATTACTCTCCACCTGAGGGTTATGTGCCCAACATGTCCAACCCTTTACTGGATCACTCTTATGGTAACTTGCTCCAATACTCTATAAAAAATAATGCTTTCAAAGTATCTTGTGCTCACTTATACATGGCATTTGTAGTGTTGGGGAAAGTTACTTTTAAAAGTAATGCATTACAATATTGCTTTACTTCCTAAGAAAGTAACTTATTCTGTTACTTAGTTACTTTTTATGGAAAGTAAAAAAAAATTGAGTTACTTTTTCTCTCCTGGGCTGGGCTTGTTTGTTCCTTTTTTTTAATAACAACAAAAAATTCTATTTTTGGCAAATGTAAAGGCCCTTTCACACCAAAAGTGAAATGAATAAGCCTCAGGCTGATCACAAATGTGATGTTTATCTTAAGTAATTTTTGCTTTATTAGTATGGTTGAAGTGGATCATCAAACGTCAGCAGCAAAGACACTGGTTAATAAAGTGAGATTAAATACATAAAGTATATTTGTTTAATTGAATAAATTTAATTATTGCAGGTTTGTGCTAGAGTACTGACTTCGGTACCAAGTCGGCACTGAAATTTTAAAAATGTGACGCTTTGAGCGCTGTTGAGAGGATTCATAAACACCTCTGATTAGCCATTGTGTTGACGCGCTCATCGGATATGTCTGTGATTGGCCAATCAGAGGTGTTTACTAATCCGGTCAACAGCGCTCAAAGGATCACATTTTTAAAATTTCAGTACTGACTTGGTACCGAAGTCAGTACTTTTAACAACTCTAGTTTGTGCAATATTCTGAGATTACATTTCATTGTTTTTATTCATTTTGACAAATACTGACTCTGTTTTTGTGCAAGTGAGATGAGTAAATGTTTTCTCACATTGAGTCTAGAACTACAAAAACCGTCATGTTTACACACAATGCCACTGCACTTACTCACGATTTCTCTCACATGGGGACAGGAGAGCTGTCAGTCAATACATGGGAAAACAAAGTAATTTGCATTATTGATTTTGAAAAAGTAACTCAGATATTTTGTTGTAAATTTAAAAGTAATGCGTTACTTTACTGGTTACTTGAAAAAAGTAATCTGATTACATAACTCAAGTTACTTATAATGCGATACCCCAGCACTGGGCATTTATATTGTAAATGTCTATGTATTTGTCTTCCTCACAATTTAAATGCACATTTTTTCCATCCAGATGTTGACTTTAACCAGTTAGAAGGACCAAACCGAATAATAGTTCCTTTCCTTGCTTGTGGAGATCTAAGTGCCTTTGATTCAGACAGAACTTATCCACTTCAGGTGCTGATCAGCTTCTTTTAAATTCACACATATGTGTCCATTACTTAAGAGTAGTCTGATGACATGCATGATTTGCTTTATTCTCAAACAGCTTGATTCTAGTAAAGAGTATCAGTATTTACCACCTACCCAGCCTCCAATTCGACCTCCCTACCAGCAAGCCTGTCAGCTCCGCAAGAATAACCTGTTAGCCAAAGAGGACTCCCCCTCTGGCCCACTTGACGATGCCCTGTCTACTTTAGATCTCAACACAAGTCCGGACACGAACATGGCCACATCAGGAACCTCCGATTAATGGACATTACTGATATGTACAGCTTCTGTTTAAATCTTTTTATTGTTTTAACATGATTGACCAACATTTATTTTTAGAGTTTTAACACTCTAAATGTGCAAAACAACAGCTTGTCACTGGGACATCTTTGCATATGACACGCGGACAAAAATATATTGTGCCCACAAATTAATAATTCGTTCTCTCATTTTAGTAAATTGTGGCCAAGATTTACTAATTTTCCCCCTTGTTTTAGTTAAATTGTGGCCACGAATTAAGAATTTGTATATTTACCTTTTAAGGGGTAGATTAGGGGTACCGTCCCAGTGACAAGCTGTTGGACCCTTAAAGGTACATGTACCATTTTTACTTTTTTTTTTTTATGATGTAATTTACCTTTTATGCATTTAATTGTTTCTGTGACTTTTATTACACTCAAAATTCAGAAAGATTCTCCCTTGTGAATGTTTCTTTGTATGAGTTGCAGAAACTGCCTGATTGAATTTGAACTTTTAACTATAGTTCTACATGTTAATAAAACACACACAACTAAATCTACCATGACGCAGAGTTAGTTTTTTATTTGTAGATGCAGTGTTTCAAAGTAAGTTTAAATCCATTCATTCCATTTTTAGGATTGTTTTGGCCCTAAAAGCAGTTTCAGATTATTAAATTGGCCTGTATATAAATAAAGAATTTATACAGATCTTTTTTTAAAGTCTGAGATTGACTAAAGGAACCCATATCTTCCATCTGTTTCCTTTTTATTCACTTGCTCAATGGTCCATGGCATAATACTGGACAGTTTCTTGTCTGTAGTATTTGTCTCCATATATAGCATAACCATTTTTTTTTTTTTTTTTTTTTTTTTTTTTTTAAACCTGCATTCTGCTGAGCCCAATATGGTCTGTTCTATATTATGCTTTAATATAGTCATAGTTAAGTAATTTAAATATAAGTGGAATTGCTAGTGGTCATGGATGATATGCTATGGGAAATCAGTCATGCAGAGAACCTTCACAGTAAGCTGTATGCAAAACTAGCAATCGTACATCCTGTTCATCTGCTTTTATTTTTAAATGATGACATTGACGTGTTAGATGTTATATGAAGATCTGATAGTCTTAACCGATTTTGCTATATCAGCTTGAACACATGAAATTATGATCCAGCTGTTAAACCTGTGTATGTTTTGTAAGTACATTTAAATTGTAAATGTATTATTTGTTTGAGTGACATGTGTGTTGCCTCACTCTTAACACTCAGTGCTTATTTTTCAGTGAGTCAAATTATCAAATGCAGGCATGTGGGTATTCTTGTGTTAATGAATTATACATTTTTTATTTAATAGTTTCCATATTGAACTTATGCAGTTTTTATTAGATAAGGATGATTCAAATTACATCAACTTTTTCAGAAACTGACTGTAGCAAAATTACAATGCTTGTTAAAAACTATTAATTTTCCCTAAAACTGTTGAAACTACATATAACAGCATCACACTCTGAAATGTATAATATAGTGAAGTTTTGGCACTGAAATATTTTTAATTCGATTCTTCCAGCATGCCAAAGTCATAATATGGTCACTGCACACTATTTATTTTTACATATTTGTGTAATATTTATCATTCAACCCCTATATACAGATAACTTTGTTAGTCTTGGAGCGATGAATCTCTGCTGTGGCCGGGACCAGAATATATCACAGTGCTTTTTCTATGCTGGATTAAGAACCATTGGCCATCAGAATTCCTCTGACCTTTGCTGTAAGCTCACCGTCCGTAGAGAAGAACTGTTACAGGGGAAAGCTTTTTATACAACAAATGTATATAGATGGGGGACAGTTTTAATTTAAACTGCATTTTTTTTTTTTTTTTTCACCTTTAGCTGTTTTTCGCTTTGTTTTTCTGGTTATACTGGGGACACTGACTCTCCTCTCTTTGCTGATGTTCATCGTATTCATGTGCATTATCTACAAGACCAAAAATCAAGGTAGGAAACCACAAACATCATGTTCTGTTGTTTACTTCTGGTTATGTGTAGGCTATCTAAAAATGATTTTTACACCAAATATTGTAGATGTATAGGTGTTTTTTTTTTTTTTTTTTTTTTATAGCCAGACAGTAGGCCAATCAAAACACCATTTTATAGAGCTACTGCCCAGAGTCTTCTGTAAGTTCTTTCTTTCTTTCTTTAGGGAATAAACAAACCCAAAGTGCAAATTCTGCTACAGCTGAAGTGCAGGAAGAGGAAAAAGAGGTATGTAATTAATTTCATTATTACTTTTGAAATGAGCATCAAAGCAACACTGCAGGAAGTTTGCATTCACTTTGAATGATTTTTCAAAATCTGCATTTCTCATCAGTTATAATTTTTATGGGCATAATTTAGCAAAAATATAAATTTGTTATGCTGCATTTCAACAGGTAAACCTTTAAACTTTTTTCACAGATAGTAGAGGAAGAGCTATTGTATGCCACAGTGAATCATTCAGCTGCTGGTGAAAATTCTACTCCTACAGTGAAGTATGAATCAGGAACTGACTATGCCACAGTGGTCATGCACTGAATAACCTGCAACACTGGATGGAAAAGACTTTTCATGGATTTAAATCACCAAACATGAAATAAAAACTGCATGTGCTGTGTTTTGAGCAAATTTACCATTACATAATTTTTAGATAGGCCTATAAGATGTAAAATAAACTTGCATTAAAGAATATTTTAGGATACAATAAAGCCATTACAGCTGCACTTTTTCCAGCAACCATGGAAGTGTATTTTACTCTAAACTCTTCTATAACCATTTTAAACTAGACTGAATCCCCACAAAAATCATACTGTAAGTTATAGGTAAGTTAGCATAGCATACCTAAACATATAGTACATAGCATTTAAATATAGGCTAGTAGGCTACAAATGCATTTCAAGAAAATTTCACTTCATTTCATATGTAAATGTTAAAAAGAAAAGGAGAGCAGGCACGCATGCACATTAACACAGGAATGTTGTTGCTCTATTAGTTCATTAAAGCCTAAACAATAAAATGTGTGTGGAAATGTCCCCTTATGTCTTCATCGATCGATTACTGAAATCGTGCAGTGCTGTCCACTAGATGGCGATATCTAGCGTTGGAAAACCAAGATTGTGCTTCACTGACGAAATACAAAGTATTAAATGTTTCTGTTAAAATCCTGTTGTGGAAAAACGGCAGGCTGTGCAGTGGATACTGTGTTATGTGAGTATTACTATTAAAACTAAAGCATAGGCTAAGTTTGTTGTCCGGTTGGCCTGTTATTAATTTTTAAACGTCAAAATGTGACATGGGTGTAAAGCAGGGGTGTCCAAACTCGGTCCTGGAGGGCCACTGTCCTGCAGAGTTTAGCCCCAACCCCAGTTAAACACCCCTGAAACAGCTAATCAAGGTCTAACTAGGCATACTAGAAACTTTCAGACAGGTGTCTTGAGGCAAGTTGGAGCTAAACTCCTCAGGACAGTGGCCCTCCAGGACCGAGTTTGGACACTCCTGGTGTAAAGAGATAAATTTCTGCCACTTTCTTTGTACATTAGCACACCATAATTTATCTTAGAATAGATTTATATTTTAAATCGTTACATGTACACTGTAATAGGCGTCTAATTGTGAATTTTACTTCAGACTGGACCCTAGTTACCCTAGTCATCACTGGCCTCGAAAATAATAGGCCTGCAGTAGGTGACCTCATGACAGCCATGTTAGCTACTCACTTTACTCCGTAACATGTTATTTGACACTTTAGTGGAATACACCTAATTATAGATGACTGCAAATAGGACTTTTGCTTTTGTGTGAAATGACATTTTCACTATTAGGTGTCTGTGTAAGTCAAAATGCAACTTCCATATTGACCAGGGCAACAGAAACCCATGAGGTGTATAGCACCTGAAGAAAGCTATGTTATCTTTCCAATTCATCAGTGCGAGCTTTGTTATAAAATATGCCAAGTTTACTAATGCACACTTTTCTGGATGTAGTTGTTTATGAGCCAATTATCTGATCTGTAAATATGAATCTAGAGGAAAATATGACAATAAATAAATAAAAATAAAAAACTGGCAAAACATATATCTATTAAACTATATATATATATATATATATATATACAGTCAAACCAAAAATTATTCAGACACTGCATATAAGTGAGGATAGCAAAATATAGTAAACTGTGACATATTATACCCAAAAATTCTTCATACAGTGGACTACCAGTAAAATTGATAAAAATTTGGAACCAAAAATTATTCAGACACTTTGACCTGACCATGTTTTGCTTAAGTGTTATCTGACATAATTAAGATAATTTTTTTCTGACCGAGTTTAACTCTGAGATCTTGTCATATTTTATTAAATTTTTTTTAAACTATAGTGAATAAGCTGTAATTGTATATATATATATATATTTTTTTTTGATTTATGTTATTTTAACTCAAAAGTGTCTTAAAGCATCCAAAACTAACCTAGTTATGAGATTTTCAAATACGTGATACCATTTGTATAGTTGTTTTTACCATATATAGTATAACATATAAACAAATCATAGACTGTCACTGTAATCAAAGTTTCCCCCCCTCCCGAAGGAAATCAATGTATCATTTTGATTAGAGGAAGGGAAATCAAGCAGATGAAGGATAATGTACAGCCTAGTGTCATGACAAGCATAAATAAATATGACTGATCCATTTGAGGTCACATGACCCAGCCATCATTCTCAGAGGCAAATGCTTGCGCCTGCATTTCTCTTCAGATGGGCTCTGAATTCTAATGCACTGGCTCCTTTTTATATAACTGTTATTCCGCAATCCCAAATTTTGCAGTATTGTAACATAAACAGAAATAAATAGCACACTGTATATATCCCACTTGTTCACTAGTAACGTGATCATTTGTCATGAATCACAAAATACAAGAGAAGAACAACATGTGAGCTCTATTGTTCCATTAGGATTTCCCTGACATAAAGCGACTGGTATGTATCTCAGTGCAATAAACGTGTGACAGTACAGCCTATCTCTCTCTTTCTCTCTTTGTCATATATGCACCCTCACATTGTCTTTCTATGCAGGTCTAAATGGACTGAATTACTGCATAAACAACAATGCATGAACCCTTTCTCATGGAAAACCAGTCTGGTGAGAGAGAGAGACCGTACATGCAGTTTTTATGAGGTAAGCTGTTATAGCTCAAAGCCCTTTTCACTCTTAGCAATCAGAGGGGAACCTGCCTTCAATTACAAACAGAAAATGAATCCAACTGAATTCATCACACACTAAAGTAAACTAGAAACCTGCTGCAGAAGGTGGTACGAGAGGCAAATATACAGTAAATGATCAAACAAAGATGGGTTTCTCTGAAAAATCCTGCTTCTTTCAGTCTGTGTGGAAAGAAATAATACATCTGTGAATTCATGCACTGATTTTTCCTCTACATACTGCAGATCTGCACAAAGAAGACAATACCAACAGATGTGCGGTAAACAGTTGGCAGTATCATGGCTGAGAAAAATGGGAGACTGTAAGTGAGAAAGAGAGACGGAGAGAGAAAAATCAAGCTGCTGCAGTATCCCTACACTGTTGAGCCTTGGACTGCGTGACTGACTGGTGTGTGGCGAGAGAGAGAGAGAAGAAGGGAGGGGGGATGGGAAGGATCTCGCTTGGATGAGGAGCAAGCAGTCAGGCAGGCAGCAGCATCATCTCTTTTGTGGCGAGCTGCTGAGGGAACTGGCCGCCTAGAGCCGTGTAGGGCGCTTACTCCTCGCAGGCGCGCACAGCGCCACCGCCTCTCCCGCACTGGCCGCCGCAGGGACAGCCTCCTTCACAGGCGTAGCACCGCTTGTTGCAGCGGCACCATGGCGCAAGCCGCTAAGCAGATCCGCAAGAACAAGGACCTACAGGAGCTCGCAGCCCAAGAGCTGCGAGAGAAGGAGGAGGAGAAGATCAAGAAGAGGAACCGATCGAGAGACCGCAGACGCAAGGTAACAAAAAAAAGCATCCTGCTTGCTCCTTCCTCTTTTTTCCGTAGTGAAGGGAATACGCACACACCTTCACACATATCACTGACTCATTGTGTTAACCAGTCGGCTAGAGCTGGTCGTTCACAGATTATATTTAAGGAAGATGCTCGTCTGGTGGAGTGGAGGAGGGGGGGTCATGACTGAGATGACTGGTTAAGTAGCCCCTCAGTCCTCAGGGAACATCCTGGTTGATCGATTTAGAATGTCGTTTTTGACTTATGCTGCATCAAAGCAAACACGATTGTTTTATGTATTCAGATACCACCTGACACAGGCTCCATTGTTTGTTGCGTTCCCTCCGTCTGTCATCGGCGTATTACATTACCTAGTGAATGCACATATCGATGCTGTAAGCGTGAACTTTGGCAGAACGTGAGTGTGATGTCTGCACCTGCCTCTGCCGCCCATTCTCATTACAGTTTGTATGATGGAGCTGAAGTGCATTATGGGAGCTCTGCTGCTCTGAGCCCTCTGGCTGCCTATTTACGTACCTTACCTTCCACAAATGTGCATTCGATGATGTATGGTCGCATGCATGCAGATTTTGGGTTTACACAAGAGCAGAGGTACACGTGACTCAGGTTAGCGCCGAAGATCAGCAGAGACCGGGGTGATGACTCCACTCCCGTCTGCTCACCAAGGCTCATAAAACCTGTCAGCTTAGCATTTATCAGCGTGCTCGTGTAACTACGCGATCGGGCAGAGATATGTGGCCGGCGGTGGTAGAATGTCAGCGTAGCGCCAATTAACAGACCCGAGATGCTGAGACACAAGCATTGACACTGAGAGCGAAAAAAAGATACTGGAGTCTAAAGATCGCTCTGAGCGCTGTCCTTGAGGGTTGGCTGTTTAATCTTCGGTGGGACGTCTGATGAAGCATTTGTCAAGGCTGTCAGTGACCTCTTGAGATTACACGGGGTCTGGGAAATTGAAGTCGGGACATGTTTGATGATACTGTTGCTTTTTTGATTTGATTAAAATAGCGTTGTGTTTAATAAGCAGTTTAGAACTCACTCTGAGTATTTTTTTCATATGCAAGCCTTGAACTTCTTTCATAAGCATGTATTTACAGATAATTGTGTTTTGTAGGGATGATTTCATTCAAAAACTCAAAATGCAAATGTTAATATTTGTTTACTAGGGTCTGATATCATTTGACGTTACAGTACAGCTAATGCATGATTCAGATGTTTGTATGAGCTTTACTGAAAATTGTGCAGCTGCAGGTATAAACCAGTGCACATGTGTGCAACCATGGGCATGCAGAAGGGTAAACAACTGGCACACAAGCAAAAACAGAGAGAGAGGAGTATTATTTGATTAGACTTTTGCTGTTTATTTTAGAAATGTTTATAATTCCATTATTAAAAATCGACAAGAGGAAATCAACATATTAAAGCATTAAGCAAGAGGAAATCAAACATTACAAGATTTAAGTGAAGCTTTACGAATAGGATTATACTTGCTATTCGAAATTGTGTTGTTAATTTGATTTTGAGATGTTGGAGTTGCACTAACAAAATAATGTTAGCTTTAGGGCAGGGTTTAAGTGAACTAAATGATTGGAGACGTGCAGCAAATGTCACCAGAGAAGTTTGTAGTTTTCACTGAAAGTTCAACTTAAGACATTTTGATTAAACATTACAAGATTAAATGTAAGAAAAAAAAGTAAAAAGAAAGAAGCGTATACATGGGTGAATTCATTCACACTAAGATTTATAACATGCATTTACAAATCAATCTAGATTTGCTTGTTCTCCCTCTAGAAGTCAATGTGGTGCAGTGATTGCTATTAAAAATGGCACCTTGTGTCAACAAGGATTGCCGACCCCTGCTCTATTTGGTGTCATGGTGCTCCAGAAAACATGTCAGTTTTGCTGAGGCCTAAAAGTGTTTTGGACGGTTCGTGGCCTTGTGAGATTTCAGCTGTTGGTAGACAAACAGTTGTGTTGTGATTTTTACACCTCCCTGAGGTGGAGGGCCAGAGAAAAATGATGTCAAGTGCCCACAGTGTGAGACGCAGAGAAAATGGCTGTGTTTCAATTGGAGTATCAGCACTTTACAGCATACTGCACAGTACACTGCATACTGTATAATTAAAAAAAGAAAACAACTGTATTCTGCAACATTAAACACACTCTAAAAAATGTGTTGGCTCAACAAAAAAAAAATTAACGCAACAGTTTGTATCAATTGTTTTTAGTTATGAAAACTTTGAGTGAATTTACATTCAACCAACAAGCTACACTGAGTTAGAGTAACTTAATAATTTGTAGCATAAACACAATTTTTTAAGTTGATAACTCAAAAAATTTAAGTCGCTCCAACTACCAGAGTTGTAGCCCTTGAACCAGTTAATCTTATCTATTTCAGTTCTGATCAACAGCTATCATAGCACATGCTAACATAATTTATTTAACATGTATATTTAATGAACAAGTAAGATATTACTTGTCATTGGCATTAGCGCAGTCATTGCTCAGTCGAGTCATTGTAGTGTTTACCTTCATGTATCTACTCTTCAGCACATTGGTAAACACAAAAACCTCAGCATTACAGAAACTCTTTTAAATGTCAAACATAACAGCATTAATCACTAACAGGTCTTTCCCTTCACTAAAGACAAATAAATTAACACTTAGGGCCCTATCATACACCCGGCACAATGCGGCGCCAGGCGCAAGTATTTTTTGCTAGTTTCAGCCCGATGCAGTTATCATTTACATGTCCTGTGCCAAGTTATTTAAATAGCAAATGCATTTGCACCCATTTGTGCACCCATGGGGGTGCTTGTCTGAAAACGAAGTGTGTTCAGGTGCATTGTTGGAGCGTTGCTATTTTGAGGCTAGTGAAAATTACTGCACCATTGACCAACTGAAACCTGGGACCTGTACCATGATGGTAGTTGAACAAACTCAGGTTTATAGGATTAGTTTCAAGTTGACAAAACCAAACCACTCCAATCCGGCTTTGTTGGTACCATGATGCTGATCATCAACTTTCTCTGTCAACTCAGGCTTTGATCCTGAGTTTGTGGAGTGCATGCACATGAATGCTTGACATCAGTGGCAAACAGCCAATCACATGCCTTGCAACAGAGAGAAACTGTGATTCACTTCTTGCAAGAGAGCCAGCGTGATTCAAAACTCTTTTGCTGAAGGTTAAGAGATTGAAGAAAATTAAGAATTTAAATGCATTTACACTAAAGAAAATACTTGCCTATGAAAAAGGACAAATAAAAGAAATTATCTTGCTCTATCAGCGCACGTGAAACGTGAAGTTAGTTTATATAGTTGATTCTACAGCCTATTTATATTACATATGATCAATATATTTATATTCATTTAAACTAAATGATACATAGATATATATATGTATATATAATATAGATCATATAATAATTATATAAATCATATATAAATCATAAAATAATTCTAATTATCATTAAAGCCAGACAATTTCATTGTTAAATATTTGTTTATACTATATAGTGACCTTTAATTTGAAGGAAGAGAAACTGGGGGAGTGACTTTATTGCATTGGATGTGTCAGTGTCACTTTGCTCACATCTGATTGGTCCAATTTTGGTTTGAGATCTCTTATTCAGAACAGAACCTGCCCCGGAGCATAAGTAGCCATGGAGCATAAGTTACCATGGTGATGAACACCGCTAAAAGCCAAGTCACTTTCATGGTACCTAAAACCCAGGATTGGTGCAAACTAATATGAAACTTATCTGGCTAGCCAGCTAATCCAGCTTCATGGTACAGGCCCCTGGTCTAAAGTCAATGGCGCAATATTTTTTTGTTATTTAAACAGCGCGTTAGTGATATGTGCCTATAGGCGCACATACACTCTGCTTATTACACACACAGGGACACATAGCAGCATACAAACATGCCAAATATTAAAATAAAAGGATTACTATCTAAAAGATTATTATTGTGTGTATAAAGATAAAAATGCTTTGGTGGAATCCGGCTTGTCCTGTAAATGGTCCGTCCGCGCACTTTAACCTCGCGCACAAGCACATCCGTTTTACTCGCTAGAGAAGCCTTCAGTTTTTCCTCTTGCAGATTCCACCATCTAAATGGCGCGATCGCAACTGGCTTTTAAAGGGAATGGGAGATGAGACTCTGATTGGATTATTGCATGTTATGCCCAAAACACACCCATTACTCATTAAGAGAATAAGGACAACCCTTTTAGACCATGCACCAGGCACGCCAACTATTTTTCCCGTTGTTAAACTAGCAAAAGTGGATTTGGACACACCCTAAGTACACTTGCGCCATGCGCTTTAGACCATGCGCTTAGATCGTTAAAATAGGGCCCATAATTTCAACATTTATTCTCCTTATCCAGTCCTATACTAAGCATGCTGGGAACTAGAAATACACTGCCTAATTTCCAGAGTTACTAAGACAATTTCATTAAGTTACTACAACCTAATTTTTTTAAAAAGCCAATTAATGCATTTAAGAAATTTGAGTTTAAATTACAAACAATTATTAATCGAACAAACATTATTATGTCAACAGAACGCTACAAAATAATGTTTGCAACTTAAAAGGTTTAATTAAAACAATAAATTAGAATTTTTAACTTGCAACCATGCATTCATTTAAGTTGTGGTAACAGGTACCCTGAATTACTTTTGAGAGTGCCTATCATATAGTAGTACGATATATTGTTGTCACAACCTTATTATGTGCATGTTTAATTTGGCGAGCGGGGTCCATTTATCCTTATATTTAGATTTTATGTTTAAATTTTAATTTTGTGCAGAAATGTCTTATTAAGTCTGATTAAAGATTATTAAGTCTTATTAAGTCTGATTAAAGATTAAAGATTAGTCTGATTAAAGAGGTTGGAAAAATATGTTAAGTTGTGATGCACAAACTTACTGTTGATTTATCACATTGGAAATGTATGGTCAAGTTAAATGCATTTCATTGTGGGATATAGTATCTAGCTTAGTATCTGTATACTACACATTTTAGCATATGCAATAGGTCATGTTGGTATACCATGCATACATTTTGTTTTCTGTGCCCAGTATACATACTGTAGAAAAAGTAACAGTAGTATGCTACTATACATAGCCTTTGATAAATGCAGAAACAGATGGGTCAAAAGCCTTAACTCTTAGAAATGGCCTATAGTGCATCATTTAGTAGCTGCATTGGTGCTTTGTATCCTTTTCACTTATAAATATGGTAGAGCTGCTGTGTACAACATAGTATTAATTACCCCCGCAGTACATTTATGTCTCTAAGCTGGTCTTGCTGTGTGTGTAAGATCTTATGCATCACATCCATATGACTTACACACGGCCTGGCCCAGATTCCCACACAGCAGAGAGCATGCATTTCTCTTGTTACCTAATTGGAAAAGGCAAGAGAAGGTGAAGTCACACATATCAGTAAGTACCTTCAGTCACAGGCTATATTTATTCCGTGCCTGAGTCCCTACCAATCTGTCCGTGATCCTGCCAACTTGAAGGGATGCGTTGCCCAGGATTCTGGAAGGTTCAGTTGTGATCTATGGGGAGATGCATTTGTAATGCCATGTTTACACCACTAGAGGCAGCAGACTGGGAGAGAGAGGTCCACTGAGAGTGGGAGTGACAGGTGAAATATAGCAGCATAATGTCAGAGATCAGGGTTAGCCCAAGTGCATGATAATTAAGCACCTTCTGTGGTCGTAATAGGATATGACCACATTTACTATTAAAGCCGCACTACTTAACTTTAAAATCTCTTTCGCTGATAAAGACATGAAATGTCTCTGGATGCCTGCCTAGACAACAAAATGTGAAATACCATGACAAACACCTGTGTGTAATTGAATATTACTGGCCGTCTTCCTTTTTTAGAATTCAGGGCAGAAAAATCCAATTGATTTGGACTTCAGAAGTCTAATTTCTTTGTCCTTGCAACATTTTCATTTTAGCTGTATTAGAAATTAGGAAAATTTCACACAAAATATTAGAATGATTTCTATTACTATAGACAAATAATATTTCACAAATATGTCACTGTTCATTGATTTAAAACCTGGAAAAATAACATTTGTGCATAATGTGTACTGTTAACATCACGGAAAACATGTAGTGTTTCATGATTTCTTAAAAGTTAGAATACACAGGAAATTCAGTAGTTATTTAAAAGACATATGATGCTCTATAGAGAAGATGTTCATTTGTATTCTCATATGATTAGTTACAGTCAAGGCGCACAAATGGTTTATGGTCCTTGAAGCTTTTAGAATATTTTTTGCTCCAGGCATAATTGCTATGAAAAAGATCACCTCAAAAATTAAATATTAAAGCTAGAGCTGAATCATTTTTGTCCTGACTTAATATGGTTGTATTTCACATTTTTCCTTGTGACATCTAAAGTGCAAAATTGTTCAGTAATTAGGACTGCTAGATTTTTTTCATTTTTGCTCTTTGAGTAATGAACTTTGAGACAAGGTTTTGTCTCAAAACTACAATACCAGTGTCTCCGGTCGCAAGTGCATAAATGTAAATACACAAAGTTTAGATTGACTTTAAATCTCAGATTTTGTCAGCTTCATTTGCATATAGTTTTTGATTGAATCTACTGTATATTAAATCTTGTAAAGACTGTAGTTCATTTCTTGGCTTTACAGGTTTTGTGGAAGTAGGTGTAGTATTTAACAGTTAAAATGAATCAAGCGAAAAGACTATGCCATTTTTCATTCTTTGGATGCTTGAATGCACAGGGATATAATAGTGAGAAGTGTTGTGATACAGTAATGGTTTTGTTATGTTAATCTGACACTGCTTTGTATAATTAGATGAAGGAACATCTTTTGCCTTTGATATTTGAACATTTCCGGTTGATAACGATTGGATTAATGTGCTCATTACTGTCTCTTTTTACACCGTGAGTATGAAGCAAGATATATAATTACATATATGGGGGTGGGGGTACCTCTCAGTATTCTTTGTCCCATCCACTTCCTTTTGTAATTCTTTACATGAAGCTAGTGCATACTTAAGGCCTCTTGCACTCAGTTATATTTATTTCTGTGGGAAACGTTACCTCTGAACTATTTACTGGTTTATTTACCATTAACTGTACTATTTTTACTTTACTATTCATTTAGTGTACATATATAGTATATATAATTTTTCTAGGTTTTTTAGTTTACAATACATGCATACAGTACATATTTAGAATGCATACTACATTGATCAAGGATGACAACTACACACATTTACAATGCATACTACTTAGAGTATGCGCCCTACGTTAATTTAGATGCATAATGAAAGGATTTAGTTGCATACAACATTTACTTGGTATTCATACTATACAGATTTTCATTTGATTACAAAAGCAGGAAAAGCCTAAATGATGTGTGAATAATATGCATACAAAAATCTATGATGAATCAGTGGTCAGTGTTGTAAGCACACTCAATGTACTGTGCATACTAAATAAAAAAATCATATGCAAAAATTATGTTTGCACACATAGAATTAGAACATTGAGTATGCATGTTGCACAGTGTGCAACTGAACTCAGTATGCAAAATTACTGCGCCTTGGATATATAACATTTATCACAATTCTGTTTAGTGTGCATCTTATGTCCTTTGCAGATTCCTGACGAATAAAATAAATACTAAACAAATAAAGAAAAGATTATTTTTTTCCTTTTCTTATGGTCCATGTAATCCAAGTGTCTTATGTCTTGACACACAGATATCTCATTTCCAGTTACCTCTGTCTCACTGTGTGCTATAGCATGTGTACTTTTCTCTGAGTATAGAATATACCGTATTGTGATTCTTGCTCCATTAATCTTACTGATTCAACACAACTCAAAGACAGCTGTTGATACTAGAGGTTACCGATACCGATAACTAAGTTGGGCAGTACCTGCCGATGATCGATTACTTAAAGGGATAGTTCACCCAAAAATGAAAATTTGATGTTTATCTGGTTACCCCCAGGGCATCCAAGATGTAGGTGACTTTGTTTCTTCAGTAAAACACAAATGATGATTTTTAACTCCAACCGTTGCCGTCTGTCAGTCGTATAATGCATGTCAATGGGAACACAATCTATAAGAGTCAAAAAAAACATACACAGACAAATCCAAATTAAACCCTGCGGCTCGTGACGACACAGTGATGTCCTAAGACACAAAACGATCGGTTTGTGCGAGAAACCGAACTGCCTTGCACATCCGGTTGGTGAGGTCTGTAAACGCGTTCTGATGACGAAAGTGATGTCTCGCGCTTATACTTCAATGAGTGCGAGAGATCACTTCCGTTGTCAGAGCGTGTTCAGACCTCACCAACCGGATGCGCAAGGCAGTTGGACATAGTGGTGTTTTAGAGGTAAAAATAAATTACATAAATACTGTTTGGTTTCTCGCACAAACCGATTGTTTCGTGTCTTAGGACATCACTGTGTCCTCACGAGCCGCAGGGTTTAATTTGGATTTGTCTGTGCATGTTTTTTTTACTCTAATAGATTGTGTTCCCATTGACATGCATTATATGAGTGACAGACAGCAATGGTTGGAGTTAAAAATCATCATTTGTGTTCTACTGAAGAAACAAAGTCACCTACATCTTGGATGCCCTGGGGTTAAGCAGATAAACATCAAATTTTCATTTTTGGGTGAACTATCCCTTTAACCGTTTTATATCATTTTTAAAACTGATTAATAAATATTAAAGTAAATAAAACTGAAACAAAAAGTAACACTCCAAAGAACAAATGAAAAAATAGAAACATCCAAAATGTATCAAAACACTTCATATAACACAACAAAATTTTAACTTGTGTGAAACATGTGACATTTAACATGTCCTGTTATGCAGTACATCAAAAGGATATAACATAAGCTCCACCATAATGAGAATAGCAATGTACAGTGAGACATTTACAAGATTATTTATTTGTCATAACTTTTACAATTAATTGGAACAACTTTTTAAAAATAGTTTGATGTGGAAATTAGAATATTTTTCTATTAATCTATTAGTCTGCAAAGAGCGCTCCCTTTATAATCTTTATAATCACTAAAAAGCTCAGCACTGAAAAAAAACTTCAGCGTTTTGAGCGGCGAGTAACCTTAAAGGATTAGTTCACTTTCAAATGAAAATTACCCCAAGCTTTACTCACCCTCAAGCCATCCTAGGTGTATAAGACTTTCTTCTTTCTGATGAACACAATCGGGAGTTATATTAATAAATATCCTGACACATCCGAGCTTTATAATGGCAGTGAGCGATACCAACGAGTATGAGCTGAAGAAAGTGCTTCCATCCACATCCATCCATCATAAATGTACTTCACGCAGCTCCGGGGAGTTAATAAAGGCCTTCTGAAGGGAAGCGATGCGTTTGTGTAAAAAAAAATATCCATATTTAACAAGTTATGAAGTAAAATATCTAGCTTTCGCCAGACCGCCTTCCGTTTCAACTGACGAAGAAAGTGTAAACTGGCATCGCATCAGTTAAGCTTTTTCCGTAAGTCGAATATGGAAGGTGTACCGTACCGTAAGATTTTAGAACTGCGAGAGTTTTATACTTTCTTCGTAAGTTAAATACGGAAAGCGGTCTGGCGGTCTTATGATGGATGGATGTGGATGGAAGCACTTTCTTCAGCTCATACTCGTTGGTAACGCTCACTGCCATTATAAAGCTCGGATGCGTCAGGATATTTATTAATATTTCTCTGATTGTGTTCATCAGAAAGAAGAAAGTCACACCTAGGATGGCTTGAGGGGGAGTAAAGCTTGGGGTAATTTTCATTTGAAAGTGAAGTAATCCTTTAAACACCTGATTGGCCATTGCTTTCAAAAGATCAATAGACATGTCTGTGATTGGAGACATTGCTCAATGCTGCAAAAACACACTGTAAATAGAAACCTTTGATGCTCTCCAGAGCGCAAACACAAATAAGCACTGGAGCGTTTGCCAAATTTGTTTTGCCAATATGATATTATTATAGTATCAAATGAGGATGCTCTTGCTGTCATTTGAGGGTGCTTAGCACCCTCTATCACCCCGTTCAAAAATAACAATGTACATATTACAGCGAGGATCAATTTTATTTTTAAATGAAGTCAACCTCTAGTTTATACTACATCATGCTGACACTCACATATAAACTGGGGGCAGCTTGTTTTTTTGGAGCACTGTCTCTTACACAGACATTGCAGATTCAGTTTTCTGAGATGTATGAGTAAGTTTTTTTTTTTAACTTTCGACAGTTTGGAAGGATTGTTTCTATAAATCTGTGTTTGACGTTTTTTCTGACCCAGGGTCAACTGGTAGGCACATGTCGAACGAATACAAATTACATGACTACCATTCCAGCTGTAAAACACAAGAACCAATTATATTTCCTCAGTGATTTTATATTCACTTCACTGCTTGAAATCTTATTCAGTTCAAACTCCTTCCTTGCCTTTTTTTCTGATGTATGCTCTTAATTCTTGAGCTTGCTGGTCCCAGTTCCAGTCATAACGCGCAGAAATATTGACATTCCTTGCACATGACAGAGCAGCATCCATTAGACTCAAAGTGCTTTGTCTCACCCATTATAGGCAAGGAGCCCATAAGCTACGATTACACAACCCTGATTAAATTGACACGGGTTCTGGAAATATGCGATGGTCGCTGGTCGCTATATAATGCTATATAATGCTCCTCACATATGGTCCCTTATGGATGACATGGATAAAATATCTTACCAATAATGTTGCAGGGATGACGGAGAGGAAGAGAGCATGAGATGTGTTCCCTACACGTGCTGCTTGCTTGCATGCATGCATGCATACTCAGCATCTCAGCTTTGTAGCAGTGTTATTGACAGATGTGGGTGGAGCAATTCTCATCTGTCTTGCGCTTGAAGATGAAACAACCTAAGCAGCTCCGTTACTCTGATCCTAACCTATTTATCATGCTCAGAGTCTCCCCAGCTGCGATGTCCTTCTTGCCCTTTATGCATGCATGTTATTGTTTATTAGATGATTCTGTCATCTAAATGCTGCAAACTTGTATTCTGTGATGCAACAGATGATCCTTGAGGTTTCAAGAGAATCGTGTTAATGATGCTCACGATACGCATCTTGGTATTGAAAGGTTAATGTTGAGAGTGATTCACTGTGCAGTGTCTTAGCACTCCCAGTTGTCCCAGCAATAATTTTATGAGGAGTAATGAATAAAAATGAATTTCAGTAAAAGCAGCACTTTCTTTATTAGTTTAACTGAGTAATTTGCATTATTGACGCTTCTGCTCGCATTATGAGACAAATTAATTTTGTTATTGTTTCAGTAACTTTCTGTATCTGTAACAACTGTAATACTGCTTTAACATTTTCAAAGTGTTCAGTTTAGATAAAACCACCAATCATAGGCTTTTCTTGCATTTGTAATCAAACAATGTATGCAGTATGAGTTGTATGTAAATGTAGTATTCAACTAAATTCTTTTAAAACTTGTAGTATCCATGTTAACTTCAAGAGTTAGTTCACCCAAAAATGAAAATTCTGTTATTAGTTACTCACCCTCATGTCGTTCCACACCTGAAAGATGTTCGTTCATCTTTAGAACACAAATTAAGATATTTTTGATAAAATCCGATGACTCAGTGAGGCCTGCATTAAAAGCAAGTTAATTTACACTTTCAAATGCCCAGAAAGCTACTAAAGACATATTTAAAACAGTTCATGTGACAACAGTGGTTCAACCTTGTTATGAAGCGACGAGAATACTTTTTGTGCGGCAAAAAAACAAAATAAGGTCTTTATTCAACAATATCTAGTGATGGGCGATTTCAAAACACTGCTTCATGAAGCTTCGAAGCTTTACGAATCTTTTGTTTTGAATCAGTGGTTCAGAGCGCCAAAGTCATGTGATTTCAGTAAACGAGGCTTCGTTACATCATAAGTGTTTTGAAATTTTAAATGTTCACGTGACTTTGGCAGTTTGATACGCGCTCCGAACCACTGATTCAAAACAAAAGATTCTTGAAGCTTCATGAAGCATTGTTTTATACATTGACTTAATATGCATGTTGCACAGATTTATACAACTTTTCTAAGTTTTCTTGCAGGGTTAGGGTTCATAACACAAGTTAAATTGTTATCATTTTTAGTTACTTTGAATTTGCTTTTAGTGCTTTGTAATTTACACTTCATCGTTCAAAAGTATAAGGTCAGTTTCTTTTTTTTTTTATAAAATATATTCTATTTCAAATAATGCGGTTCTTTTGAATGTTCTATTCATCAAAGAATCCTGAAAAAAAAAAGCACCAATACATTATATTAGAATGGTTTTCTAATAAACATTAAAAATAGATTAATATTGAAAACAGCTCTTTTAAATTCTAATAATATTTCACAATATTAGGGTTTTACTATATTTTTGGATCAAGTAAATGCAGACCTGATGAGCATAAGACAATTAATTCAAAAACATTTTAAAAATCTTACCGACCTCAAACTTATGAATAGTGGTGTATCTATACTTAAAGTATGTTAAAAGTATTTTAACATGAAGCAAATACATACATCAGCTTGAACCTTTTTAAAGTGTGCCGTTTATACACACAGTCACCAATCATTTAGGCTTGTTTTGCATTTATAGTCAACTGCAAATCTGTCAAGTTAGAATACTAAGTAGGTGTAGTATGCAACTAAATTCTTGTATGCATCTAAGTCATTGCAGGGTGCATACTTCTAGTATGCAGTGTAAATACATGTAGTTGTCATACTTGATGAACGTATTATGCATTTTTGATCAGTGTAGTCTAATGTGTTTATAATCAATAATATGCACTACTAAACTCATACACATTTATTCATTATATATAATATTCATACTACAGAGTCTTATCTTGAATTCAGTGTGCAGAAATAACAAGCTGAGCCTTGGATGTGTAATATTTACCCCAGCTTCCTATAATGCTATCCTCAGATTGTGGCATCCTCAGAGGCCTGGTCCTAATCCAAACAAGTTAACAGTTTCTTTCTCATATTCCCAGATTAATGTCATATGTCTTGCAGAATTATACTAATCCTTGTAGGCCTGTCTTGATATGTTAGATACTACTTGACCTTCCCTTTCTTTGCAGCTCAAATCTTGTCATAAACCGAGTGACCTTCCTCTTCGTTGTGACACATTCTCATTCTCAAAACAGCCCATTTCAGCAAAATTACAAGCTGTGGGTGTTCAAATGATGTATGCAATCTTGTCACTGAGCTTAGACAGAAAGTAAACATAATATTTCCGCTGGCTATTTATGATCTCAGTGATATACAATGGCTTCGTCCTCTCTCTGTTCCATTATCAAAGTCTGGAAATGTCTTGAGTGCGTGTGTATATGTCGATATCTGGTGTGTATGTGTAAGTGTTTGTGTACCTCCATTACCAAACGCAGCAGTCGTGCATGAGTGTGTACATATGAGAGAGGGAGATGCAGAGTAAAAAAAAAAAAGGGAAGAAGGCAATCACTAATGGAGGGAAAGTGAAGTTCAAGGAGCAATCTTTTTTTCTTTCTTTCCATCCACGGTTTAAAATTGAATCAGCGATGAAGTATTTATACGAGCATGGTGTGGCTTTTCCAGTCCAGTGCCTCAGTGGAGTGTGGAGGGAGAGAGAGAAAAGATCTGTAATATTGCCAGTGCGAGTGCTGTTGTTCCTGATATGCCTGTGTGTTTATAGGCCGCAGATACAATAACAAGAGCACAACCTGACAGTAGTAGTTGATTACGAGCAATAAGCAGGTCTGGTGGGAGAGATGGAGGGCGGCGTCATGTGTGTCTTGGGCTCTGAATGATGAATTCACCTTCACTGCCTGTAATGATGTCCTCTCTGTGCAGCTTGTGTTCGCTTGTGGTGTGATGTAAGGCCTTTCTTGGATATTGAATCCTCTTTTTGTATGTTTTACTGTGTTATTAAATATACTGTGAATTCCTTAGTAGGATGACCGTGATGTCGCCAAGTAGGAAATGCTTCTAGATATCTTTTGGTTCTGGAACAACATTCTTGTCAGGTAAACCTCATTCTCAACCCTCATGTACCTCTAAAATTTAATTACACCTTAAATTGGAGGGAAATGATAGTTTCACAAAAATCTTGTTCAGTCCTGACAGTCCAGGACCAACAAGGATTTTGCCATAAAAATAGTTAGTGTGGCAATGTATTCTGACTCGTCGCTGTTGATAAGACCAGTTTAGATAAGTATGAATCCCATACTGGTCCAGACTGATGTATGCTGGTTAGTGATGGTTTAATATAACCAGCAAAACTTGAATGACAGTGGTAAAGTTTTTCTAGTGGAGTTGGTTGACCATGTAAGACTTGCCTGTTCATCTTGTTGAAATACCAGCACCCCATGCTGAAGATCAGCAACCAAAAACCACAACCAAAAAGAAAGAGATGTCAGCAATGCATTGAGAGACAATTTCATGTCTCATGTTTTGTTTTTGATTGTTTTTTATGGGAGAAAGACAGAAAGAGAGAGAAACACATAGATAGAGAATGGGATTATAAGAGGAAGTTATGATTTAAAATACAGTGTAACTACATTAGAGTGTAGCTAGCAGGTTCTGAAAGTAAAAATCCCATTTGTGTTTTCTTCATAATGGATTTTTAACCATAACTCTTCTAGACAGACCTAACATGAGCTCTGAGGTTGTTAAGCAGTGTTATATGCTTCTATAAAAGCCACTAGTTTCACCTTCATTCTTTTTTTTTTAAAAAAAAACAACAACCTTTATTTCAGAATTCCTATAGGGGAACTACCATAGTTCTTGGATCTACCAATCAGAGAAATCACCATTAACATGAAAGCAATAACTGCACCAAAAGAACTCAGTAGTAAACGCCCACTTTGTGAGTGATGCATGATGCAATTATCAGTATTTTATATATATATATATATATTTGTAATTTTTTTTTTCAACAAGCAGGATGCATTAAATGATCAAAAGTGAGTGTAGAGACACTGATAATGTGATAAAATATTTCTATTCTAAATAGGGGTGTGACGACACCCTCATATCACGATTCAATACATATCACGATACTGAACTCACGATACGATATTATTGTGATACCTCAAGTCATATGGTAAAAGGTTAACAAAAAATTAACTGTTGATTAAAGTGCTAAATGAATAGGATTAGACTTGGTGCTGCTAACCCAATGCACAGGACAATGGTGACACCAGAATAAAAATATTCATGATTCTGAAGCTGAAAATATAGAAAAATATGAATATGCTTACACTCTGACATTGACTAGATATATTTAAAATAATGTAGGCCACTTTTTACTGGTAACACAAGACATTTGACATTATCAGGACCCATAAATATTCCCCAATTATATTCAACGTTATAAATAGTACTGTAATGTAGAGTAGAACTGACACTAAAACTCTGTAAACTTTAAACTTTTTTCTCACAAAGTAATTTTCATTTTGGGTGAACTATACACAATACATATTGTCACTATCCATGATACATATTGTTGCATTTTTGAATTGTGATATATTGTGACACAATATATTGACTAATTATAAATAAATGTTAATATATAAAGTATAAAATATTAAGCAGCACAACTGTTTTCAGCATTGATAATAATAAGAAATGTTGCTTGAGCAGCAAATCAGGGAGGATTTCTGAAGGATCAGTAATGACTGCTAAAAATTCAGCTTTGCCATCACAGCAATAAATTACATTTAAAATATATTAAAATTGAATACCGTTATTTTAAATAATAATAATTTAGTTATTTTAAATAATAATAATACAACTTTTACTGTTTTTACTGTATTGTTGCTCAAATAAATGCAGCCTTGGTTAGCATCCTATCAACCTCATACTTTTGAACGGTGGTGTATATTTGTATATAACTGACTTTTGGAGGAAAAAAAAAAATATATATATATATATATAGTACATTTACAAACAATGACTGTAAGTCAATAATTTTATATTGTACCATAATTATTTATTCAATTATGTCTTTCACAATGATTCATGAGAGTGGGAGTTTGATACTGAGCTCTTTACAACTTAACAGTATAAAAGTAATGTAAACAGTCTTGACCTTTGTCTTTTTCTCACATTTTCAAATACCTTTAGCTTTAAATCAAAGTTTGTATGTTGTTGTTGTTGTGATTCATCTCAAATCAAATTTGATGCGCATTGGAGGTGGTAATGTGGTTTGATCCGAAATGAATAAAAATCCAGTGGTCCATCAATTATTTCTTAGCTAAAAGAATCTTGCAGTTACATAATGAACATCAGAAACATAACCTGGTATATTTTTATCTGTGTTGTTAAGCATTTTTTTGTTCAGTTCCTGCTCTCAGGTTTAGTAGATCTTCTTCTAAATGACCTTCTGTTACATCTGCATGTTCCTTTAGTTCTCTTGTTCCCTCACTCCCACTGGCCTTCTAACCTCCCATCAATCTCATGACATTGCATCTACTAGAGATTATTGATGCTCCCAGCTGACAGAATTACGCAGTGCGACGTACAGAGCTCTTACTTTATGGACCGTCTCATTTGCCCCAGCATTGGTGTCATCTGGCCGAGAGCTTCAGGCACAAGGATTTAGTGCAGAGCTGCAGGCAATTGCACCAGCACCAGACTACCCCTGTAGTAATTCCTATATGGTGTTAAGGCAAAAACATACACGCACACCCAAACACACTTTTATGCACACATGGATGCACGCACATGCTTACACAATCCATCTTCGCCTCTCTGACTCAGCTGTTTTTGGCAGTGAGGGCAGTACAGTGGGTACAGTGGGCCCTTGAGAAAAAGAGGAAGGTGAAAGTGACAAACATGACCCTCAGGTGTTCCAACACTTCAGCAGCCCCCTCACTACAGTGCTACACATTCTCAGGTTAAAGAAGGAAACACACTTGGTGCATGAAATGAATAAGGGAAAATCCAGAATCTAAAAATGGACTTAGGAACTAGAAGTGTACTTTCAAGATGATGCCTTTTATCATTGGTTTCTGTGTCTATATTTGCACTGAGCTGGTTTGTGTTTTTCTAGCAGCTAGGGCGTCTGGTCCGTATGGAAACACATTTTCGCCCTTGTAAAAAAAAGTAATTGTGACTTTTTTTCTCATAATTGCAACTTTATATCTTACAATTGCAAATTTATATCTCAAGATTTTATCTTTTTTTCATCATTGTGGCTTCATATTTCATGCAAATCTTGCTGGAGCAGGCGGTTTTAACTTTGCTGCTGGTGGGATTGAAAAATATATATATATTCAAAAAATATAGAGCAGGTCCCGGGATTTGGCTCGTAACAAGAATGGAGTCAACAAATGAAGTTGAGAAGAAAATAATAGCAGCAGCTTGAACTGTGGAAGTTCAACAGAGAGCAATTTCCTGTGCTCTCAAAACTTGGACGTTTCATTTTGACTATCCCTGCATCCATAGTTTTCGTAACATTTCTTACAGATTTCTGCTCATTGTAAATCAGGTAAAGAAAATTAGTACAGTACCAGTACAAGTGATTGCATGTGTGAATTAGTCATACCATCTCTCTATTAATTGTGAAGCTGTGGGTTGTAAATAGTTCCTTCAAAAGTAGAAAAATATATGCTATAATAAGTTTTGAGTTTCTAAGCTACTTTAGTGATAAATCACAGGACAACGCTGACAACTAGTTTCTGCGTTCCTCTCTGTGCGTGCGATCTTCACGTTTTGCGCAGCTACTGTTTGTATGAGTGTTCGTGCCACATTGCAGTGGCGCGAGCATGGTATCCAATCGTCTAAAATCGCTTGAATGTCCAAACTGGCAAACCTTAAAACAAATACAACTGACAAAGTTTAGTGAAGACGCAAGGCTCCCTGCTCGCGCGCCATCACTATGTGTTGAACCGACGTTCACCTCCGTGTTGCTTTTATGCCACTGACTGGACGGGGCAGAGTCATGTGGCTACACACGTGGTAGTATGTTTTTAAGGGGGAAGTATTAACAGGATTAAAAAAACGAAATAACCGACATGGGAAAATTAGATCGGTTAGAGGTTCTGAATTTCGGTTTCGATTACTTTTCAATTAATCGTCCAGCCATACTGTATACTCTTAAATGCATGCTTCATGATTGAACCCACTAGTTACCATAACCTCATCTATTTCATGCTTGATATCAAAATTTTCCTTTTTTTAGTATCATGAAAATGGGGCTTTATAACTTCAATGAGACTCTTGCTACTCTAATCAGAATTTAATGGCACACAATTCTGCAAGCCCACTCTGATCATGCAAATGAGCCAGTTTCCAAACAAAGGAGATACTCTCGCTTTAAATTACACCCTTTTCATTGGTCAAACCAAACTCGAGGTATGACCTCCACAGAAGTTAAAAGGACCTCTACCACAGCAACCCCTCGCTTCTTGTTGCTGTTTGTGTGGAAAAGATTGGAGACATCCGGTCCAACCACGGGACCTCCCTGCACTGGCGGGGCCTCAAATTTAAAGCCATGCTGCAACTTTCCACCTGGAAGAGAAAACGCTCCCAATTACAACCAAGTCAGATTGAAGTTCTGCCTCTTGGTGCTGGCCCTGAGTGTACACCTGCTATTATTGCCAATTGTTATTCAGATATTTTTCCAGCATTCATGACATTCATGTGGTATTCATGTCCCCCCTTAGTAAATCATTTCAGCTTAGTGTCTCACTAAACTCTTATCTGTCAGAGCTCTCATTCCCATGCATGACTGTGGCTGGCAAAGTAGGCCTGGGGTGTTTGGCAGTTGTTGTGAGTCCTGTTGTAGGATAATGATTGTGTATCTGGCTCAGGTCTCACTCAGCATTCCTCTCGTACTCTGACTCAACCAGACCTTCTCCGTGGCTCTGATGGCCTTTTCAGTGAGCTCCCTGCCTTCAGCGAGCCACTAATTCCCTCAAATTTTCTTTCATATTAAACTTATGCTTTTATCTAATTTAGCCCTTGACCATGGTAGCCTGGGAGGAAGTCTCCTCATGAGAAGAGAGTGTAATGAAGGAAAATAGAGTAACCAGAGGGGGTGACTCATTCCAGCGCTGGGGTCTGAAGGAGTGAGATATTGCAGAGGACTGAAGATGAGACATTTATATGGTGCTAATAGTGTGTGTCTTGCTCAAATTATGACCATGTGACCTAATGTGACATGCCTTGATGACTCTAAATATTGTATAACTACTTATATAGTTATGTCCAGAAGTCTGAGATCACAAGTAAAATGCTTCCATTTTTAAATTTTTTAAATGGTTTTATTTTTTTTTTCCCATCACAAATTATATTATCAACATATTTAACTGAGTGAAAAGTTTGCATTTAACATATGTGCAAAACTTAAAATCTACTCTTATGTAAAACCTGATTATCATGTGAGCTTCAGTGGAAGAAATTCTGACCTTTTGTTCAAGTGGTCACATGATCAATGTCACAAATTTGCTTCTGATTAGTGACCTAAAAAGTGCAGAATGTTACATATTATGCTAGAATGTTTCTTTTGTTTTAAAATTTTCAAAATCCCATATTTTTTTAGTTAATATACAGGACCCCAAATGAACCCCACATTTTTAAATGTGTTAAATAACACAATATATAATATTTACACTAAAATATCATACCTGCAAGCTAGTCATTTTGAATCAAAATATGTCATTTATGTGAATCGTGCAGATCCGAAGAGGTTTTTTTTCGGGGGTGGGCTACTTTTCCATAGACTGGAGTGAGATCATAAACGTCTCTCAGCCAGGCTGTCGTGATCTTTTTTGGCGCTCTGTGGTGTGACTGACACATAGCTGAAGTGCTTCAGTTCAAACAGAGGCAGAGCGCACGTGAACCGATCATCTCTTCCGCTTTACAACACGAAATAAACATGAATGGATGTAGGATGAATGAATACCGAAGGTATGTTGAAAGATCCAGTACAACTTACTGAAATCCGTATCATGTCATATGTAATGTTAATCGATCAATCATTTCAACCGCGGAAAAGCGCCAATAAAATAGCTTGTAAAAATGTCACATTTACCGTAACATTTACCTCAGAAAAGCCGTTCAGTGTCAAAAAACTTTTTAGTCAGCTACAAAAATGAACTCAGAGAGGAGCATTTTGATATATATCCACTGTGACTACAGGCCATTGCATATTCATGTACTTAAAATGTGCTTCAATACTGAATGTATAAAACCGTTTTATGACGGCCATCATTTAAATGTTTAGGCCGATATTAAAAACGAGTAGAAACAGTATTAAAAACGAGTAGAAACAGAATTATGTCATTAAAAATGTATTATAACGTTATTATAAAAACTTACAAATCAATTAATTTTAACCTTTAATATTATAATGATACCAACTGTGGTTCCCTGTATATTTAACAGCATTAGGTGAGAGATATTTTTTCTTTGAGGAAATTTGCCATGTGATAGGCCCCAAATTAATCATTATTGAATTGGTAATCAAATCGAAATCAAATCGCAATCTTCTGAATCAAAATCGAATCCAATTGTGAAATTTGTCAGTGCCCAGCCCTAGCGTCAATAAATGTTTTTTTTTTTATTTTTATTTTTACTTGAAGCAAATGTTGTTTTTTCCATTTATTTTCTTGTGTGAGTGCACCAGAATACTTAGTTTATATGTTAAAATAACAAAAAATTTCTGAAAATTGAAATATACTCTGTATGTATGGTTACTTAATTATGTTTTAAATTATCTCTACATTCATATTTACGATCTGTTGCTTATTTCTTGCATTTTGGGGTTTTTAAATCATCTGAACTAACCAATTCACCGAAAATGAATCAATTCTCAACGTTGTTATGCATCTGAGCCACTGTTTTTAATGTGTAAAATATGTCATTCAAACATGCACAAGCCTGATTCAGCGTGTGAATGTGACATTTGTGTGACCTGTGTAAGTGTGACCCCTGTCTGGTGTGACACGATCCCCTGCAAGCAGCATCAGAACCCCACCGAGGTTTTAGTGGTAACCCGCTGCCATTACCTCATATACAGACGGTGGGTGATCCTGTTTTTCTACACTAATCCTGTCCTTTCATCTCTCACATAGTACTGTGTCACCGATCACTTGACAACTGCAATCAAACTGAATCAGATCACTGATCTGTATTTGAGTTTTTGACTTCTGGACATGGGCAATTGTGTTACTTATACGAAAGGTGAAATGTATGTTGTTAATATACTAGGAAACTATAGATAAGCCACATACACACTCTGTCCCCAATGTGACCCATCCATCAGGCCGAGCTGCACCTTCATCTAGTGCTGCTAGCTCATTTCTGAAGGCACCAACAAGGCTATCATTCTTCACGCAGAGGCAGAGGGCCATGCAATAAAAACACGTGGACAGACTTGTCTGCATGCTTCTGCTGCTGAAAATTCCAGCACTGCTGATCACATAGATTATGCTAGTCTTTTTAGCAGGTCTTCTCACACTTCTGATCTCTGTAAGTGTGTAGGTGGTGTGGCGTCTTTGTAGCTGACTGAAATGATCCAGTCTAAACTCACTTCTCTTTGTATGTGTGGGAATGTGCGAGTGTAAAGTCTACATTTCTATATTCTGTTGGGAAAACAGTCATGCCGTGTGAGACATATGTCATACACTCACTCTGCATGCTGACTGAGGGACTAGGAAGTGATGTAAGCATGTTTCTGTGTGTGTGTTTTGCGAGCCTCTGCTCTTGATAATAACGCATGGTTGCATTATGGTTGCTTTGACAGTTTATCGGAAACAATTAACTGGACTATTTGTGCTTTCCAATTGTGTGTGTAGTTCAATTATACCATGTGTTACGGTGACAAAATGTCCCCACAAACATTGCTATATCCGAAATCCTTATCATGTGGGGACATTTTTGCTCCCCATGAGGAAAATAGCTAAAGTGATGATTACTATGGTAACTGCATGTTTACTGTTTTTAGAAAATCTAAAAATGCAGAAAGTTTTCTGTAATGGGTAGGTTTAGGGGATAGAATATACAGTTTGTACAGTATAAAAATCATTGTCTATGGAATGTCCCCATAAAACATGAAAACCCAATGTGTGTGTGTCTCTGTGTGTGTGTGTGTGGTAGAGCAATTGCTTACGTCTGTGACAGTTTAATAGCTCCTACAGTCCTGATTCATGACAGGGCACATTTGGGAGTCAGTCATTCAATGTCAAGACAGAGCAGGACAGTGTCCACAAATTTCATTTCTCTCTAACACCTATTCTGCCTCATACTCTCACTGCACTAGAAATGGATCCTGCAGTTTCTTGCACATTCTTGCTGGTTTAACTAGTATTCTTTCTATAGACACCCTATGCATTGAAACATCATTAGTGTTGTAAATATATCATCATATCTCTTAGGTAAGCTAGTGCACTGTGGTTGCAGGTTTATGTATTAGCAGGGAAACAAGATCAAGACATTCAGTGATCATTTACACTAATATTCTGTGTAAATTATCATTAACATTAATATTCTGTACTTTTATAGCAATTGTGTTTTCCTGAAGAGCACTTGTAATGCTAGTAAAGATTTCTTTTTCATGGCCATTTTGCCCTTGTCTCCTACTCTTAGAATTTAACAGCCTAGTTTTACTACCTTTAAAACTTTGTATGTAATATTTAAATGACCTCTTTTATGACTAGTGCACATGTATGAATCATTAGGGCAGTCTGACACATAGTAAATACTAGTAGGAGATCTCTAGCTGTACAAATTGGTACACAAGTTTTTAAGCAAAATTATATGGGACTTATTTTCAGAGAATGTGTATTGAATTACGATTATTACATGTTAAATAGTTAACATAAATTTGACAGTTTTGTGAGGTATTTTATTGATTAATCATAAATATAATTTTTATTTATTTAAAAAAAATCATATTTTTAATAAATGCTTTATTAAATAAATATTTAATTTATTTAATGAAACCAAACAAAAATACTGATTAACAATTTTTTTTTTTTTTTTATCTCTAAGAAGATTGATTTTTTTATGCTATTATTCAAGTATGTCATCTAGACTGAATGTCCCAGTATCCAGTAAAAGAGGATCATAGATAGTCACCTGTAAAAGAAAACGGAAGCCAGTAAAATTGTAAAACGACGCCATACATGACAGTATGGTAGATTTTTGTAATGGCACAGATGCTTCACTCGTTCCTTCATTATTTATGTGCACATCCCAAACCTCTCTACATTCACACGCTCATCCTTTCCCCCCCACCATAAACGTGAAACAAGGCCGCAGAAATGACTTGCACAAAAGAAAGATAAAATTGACATTGCCTTGAGATGTTGCTGCCATTAGACTCTTAGAATGGCTCATATGCCCTCTGGATGTTTGTATTTTCATGAATTTGTGCCACTCAGAGACTCTCTGTGGTGAAATGGCCTTTCAGGGCTAAAATGGAGCTCCAAAGAGAGTAACAAAAAGGCAAATACTTCATGCTTTGAAATGGAGAAACTGTTTGCAACTGAGCCTATTTGTGCTTTGAATAGAATGTGATACAAATGTCTACAGATCTAAAAAACTGAATTTTTGGTCTAAAATAATTTAGATGAATTTTCATGAATCATTTATTCATATTTGAAAGTGTTTTTTGGGAAGACCTTGAGCTGTGTTGTGTATTTTGTGCTATGTAGACTAGTGCAGCAGCCCTGAGAGAGTGATTATTCATCTAGTTACATATTTAACAGGATTTATATTTATTTAGATATTTTTCAGCATATTTATCGGATAGAGTTTTACATATAGGGGAGAGCAGGACAAGCTGTCACATGGGAAGTTGACACAAGATCTGTATCTCAGCGACTATAAGCTTTTGAGACAACTATAATATTACACAAGTGTGTGGTTGCTCTAGCAGTGTATGTCGGTTTCAAATAACGTTTGAATTGTGAATTGTAACAAGAATTACAATATCAAATTTTTGTGAAATCTGTAGAACTACACTGTTCACAACTTTGAACAGTCTCTTATGCTCATTTATTTAATCAAAAACAGTAAACTAAAAAGAGTAATATTGTAAAATATTATTGCAATTTAGAATAACTATTTTCAATTTTATTTTGAAATGTAATTTATTCCTGTGATGTAAAGTAATTACTCCAGTCTTCAGTGTCACATGATCCTTCAGAAATCATTCTAATATGCTGATTTGGTGTTCTAGAAACATTTATTATCAATGTTGAAAACAGCTATGCTGCTTAATATTTTTGTGGAAACCGTGATACTTTTTTCAGGATTCTTTGATGAATAGAAAGTATAAAAGTTCAGCAAAAACTTTTGATCATTAGTGTGCTTTCTTTTATCTTTATATATTGGAAATGTGTCATCCATTTGTATAGTAGTTCATGATGATTTTAAACAATAAACCAGAATCAGGTTTATATGAGCATCATCTCTATTATCTCCATTCTGCACACTATTGTCTAGTATGCTTTTATTGTCTGCTTCAGTTTGTGCAGGTGTGTGTGTTGTGCCATCTGACAGTAGCTTGCAGACTGCCACCCCCTGTCACTGCTTTCCTGTTCCTGTGGAGAGGGATTGGCCTCGGGGGAGGGGGCGGAGTCAGTGGCCATGTGCTGGCGAGAGCTTAGCAGGCGTCTTGCATGCGACTCTCTGACTCGCTCACACTCTATCGTTCTATCTTTCTCACTCAATCTTGTTTCAGCTCTATATTTTCCTTTCTACCATATTCTCTTTTAATCACTCATTTTCTCTCCTGCATCAATGTGCATGAGAAACAAAACACACACACACACAAAGAGATGACAAGATTGTAATGAGAATGCTGCATGGGAAATTGGGCATTAATAGTGTGATTACGTGCATAAGGATTTTGTGTGAGTGATGAGATGTGTGTTTATACCCAGCACTAATATTCAGGGATGAAACAGAGGTAGATGTCAGCACATAAAGGTGATGTAATTAGGAGACTCTGAGGGGCTCTGCCCAGGGTGCTTTGCAGTCAGGCCTTCTGCAGTCCTCATGAATATTGAAGAGGAAGTGCTGGGCGCAGCAATGTGTTGTGACTGAGAAGATCTGCAGCTCCTGTAAGAGGACAGAGAGAATGAGAGAATGAAATGGAGATGCTCGACAGAAGAGGGAGTGCGCCTAAAGTAGAGGAAGATAGAAATAAAAAGGAGGGAGAAGGGGTGATCTGTTGAATGGAAGGATGGGATCTGAATTGGTTGATTTTATTATTGTGTTATTAAACAGATACTAACAACTCTCAATTCTGATTGAAATTGGTTGGCAAAAAAAATATTAAGAATAAACATCCAATTGTCAGCAAGCTAATGGTCATTGCATTAATTTGCGTACATTATTTTAATTCAGGTATTCATAATTTGAATTAAATCCCTAATATTTCCTGTGTTTACTAAAGTAAAAATAGTTGTGAATAGATGGTTTGTGTGGATGGAAACAGGATAATGGCCAGATGCCTAACCAGGTGCCGCCCCATGGCGGTGTTGCCGGAGGGAGGAGCCATGGTGTAGAGAGTCCTGACGCTACCATGGGGACAAACGGAGGTGACGGCAATGCTGGAGGAGGAGCCCACGGTGCAGATGGGGAGTGATGCAGAAGACCTGGGCGGCCTTGATGGACCTGCAACGATGACCCCTTGAGATCTAGAGGGCTGAGGTGGAGCTGGAATGACCGAGGGTGGAGGCAGAGCCTGAGAGAGGGCGGAGCTAGCAAGAGCCATAGAGGTGGAGGGCCAGAGAGCAGAGGACAGCCCTGGTCACTGCTGACTTCGAGGGAGGGAGGCACGCAGGTGGAGGAGTCAGAGCGACGGATCAAGGTGGAACGGCGTGATCTGAGGCTGGAGGCAGAGCCACAGAATCCCCATGCTCTAGGGGAGGTGGCTCACAGCAGGTCCGCGGTGTAACTACGCCACTGAAAGGAGGTGGGAGCTGTGGGAGACAACCTGAGCTGTGGGAGACAACCTGAGCAGGGTAGTAGACGTGGCTGGGGTCTGGGAAGAAGGCTGAGACGAAGAATTGGCAAGACAACTATCCACAGGAACATTTAGAAGAGGAGTTGGAGGGAGGCTGGGTGGGACCAGCGAGTCCAAAACAGAATAATAGAGGCTCCTATCCAAACCCTCAACTTCCACTCATACTTCCTCTGCGATGGATGGGACAGCGGCTTGCACACCTGGTCAGACTGGTTCCATTCAGGCTCCAGTATAATGTCAGGCTCAATCGCTGCGGGCTCCAACATCGCGGTGGAGTAGTTTTCTCCATCTGCATTGGGCATGTGTTGCCGCTCCTCGTAGTCGGTGGGTTTCTGGCCTGGCACTGGGTCCGCAGGTAGACATCTCCAGACATTTCCAGACATCGAACATTGGCCTCCCTCCAGTCAAGTCCTTTCATGTCTGGGAGGTCTATTTGAAGGTAGTAGTTCACCCCGATCCAATACAATGATTTGAGCATCTCGACAAGCAGGCAGAATTCCAGCGTGTAATCCAGCATGGTGAGGCGTCTCCTGGGCAAAGCAACAAACTGAGTTTGTTGCTTTGCCCAGGAGACGCCTCACCATGCTGGATTACACGCTGGAATTCTGCCTGCTTGCCGAGATGCTCAAATCAAGCTAATTCCATTTTTAGGTCGGTTATTCTGTCACAGTTTAAAGAATCCAAAGACGAAGATGAGTCAAAAGTTCCAATCCAAAGGTATTTAATAAAAGAATAAACACCAGGGTAATCCAACACAACGTAACAGTGTGCTCAATACACAAAAAAAAGCTGACCATTAACTGAGGAAGCAAAGTATATAATAATAATGAACTAAAAGACTAACAGGTGTGATGATTAAATTAAATGCCATGGTAACTGATGGGAGCGTGAAAAGTGAACAAAGACAACAGGAAATAATGAAAGCAAACTAAAAGTCCATGAAAATGAAACTAAACGAACAAATGACTAAATTACATATGTTATTATGGTCATTATTAATATTTATGGCAATAATGATACCAACAATATTATTGTTATTGTTATAAATGTAATCATTTATTGAATATTGGTGTCATGTCATATTGCTTTTGCCACCTTTTTATATATAAAAAGCAATAAGCAATTATTACTTTACTAAACAGAGCATATTGGGGATTTTAAAATTAAAACCTGGATAACTGACACTGTATTAAAATAATGTAGCGCTGTGGTCTGACTGTTAGCTTACCGAAATTTGGATGTGCATTTGCTTTCACCAAATTTAGAAATGGACATCCAGATCATCTTTCAGTGTGAGCAATAGTGTAGTCATTACCTGGAATTGAGATGTGTCCAAGTTTCTTTGTATTTTTTTTTTTTTGTCATTTTTTTGTTTTAGTAATTTAAGTAGAGCCCAAGACTGGGGATAAATCTAAGATAAAGTCTGTTTTGTTTATAATGGATTGCAGACACGGCAGCCTGACATACACATCAATATTTCAGTGGTTCCGTTTTAGCAGGGTAAAAGAAATCGGGAAGTTGCTTATACTGATGCAGATTATCTTTACTTCCTAAAGGGTTTAATTACTTTACACCTTGAATGAGAGTATGAGATTATACATTCTGTATGTACATCTTAATTTCAAAAGCTGAATCTTTTTTTTAAATATATGCTTCAAACATTGTAATTCTTAAATAATTCAAAAATTAGTCCACAAATGATTGTTTTGTTTTAGAGACTTGAATGCAGCTCTTGATGCAGAAATTTATACAAGATGCTGAGGCTACACAAGAGTACGTTTCTATCAATATTTGATCAACTCCTACTTAAGCGTAGCATTTGGGCTGTTTATTGATTTTGCATTCTCTAGGTCACGACCGGATCTGTTCAACTGCCAGTTTGTTCAGGGAAATTGCTGTGTATGAAAAACAAGAAACACAGCCATGTTATGCAAAGAGCAAGCAAGCAAGACTGTACACTGTTAATGTGTACAGTCTATTATGCAAAATAAGATTGTCACAATGCCAAAATGCCAAAAAAGAAATAATACTTCTTAATACCATAGCAAAAACTAATATGCTATTGTATACTTTTATTTAAACAACTAATAAAAACTTAAATTTCAGTTTGTGCATCATGCAAAGCTATCAGAAGACTTGTGCAAGTTACATGGTGTTTCAAGGAACATTTGTATCATTTCTGAGCTTGATAGCCTCAATCCACTTCCATTTTATTGAAAAGAGCAGCCAAAAAGAATATTCTTTAAAAATTCTTCATTTTTATTTTTATTTTTATTTTATTTTACTTTTAATAGCATCAATTACTATTTAAAGTATAATATTATATATTTATATATATTTTAACAATCTAGTATTTTTTATAGATACATAGTTTTATAGTTATATATGTATATATATATATATATATATATATATATATATATATATATATATATATATTATATAAAACTATAAAACTATATATATATAGTTTATTTATTTTATTTTTCACCTTTTCTGTTCCACAGAAGAGTGAAAGTCACATTTGAACAGCCTGAGGGTGAGTAAATGATGACAGAATTTTATTTCTGGGTGAACTGCCACTTTAAGAGATGAACAGCTTTAAAAACTGTAAAATACTGTAATTCCAACTATTTATTTAGAATATGCTCTACTTGGCCTGTTATGGATTTTAGCGCTGTCATAGTCATTTTAGCCGATAATTATAGTGTGCAGTAATTATAGATCTTTATTTATAGATCTGCAGAACACTGTGACCTTCTAGGATGTTTTACTAGGCTTTGTATTTCTGCTTCCTGTCGTTGCATGTATCCAGTGGCTGCTGCACTGGCACCGCCTGACCATTTAATCAAATTGAAGATATTATGCAGAACATTTTGTGTGTGTTCATTTAAGTGTGCATGAAAGGCACAGTTCCATGTGTGAATGTGTGTAATAAATGGCGACCCTAGCACCACTATGTAGGTTTCTCTTTCTCTAGAAGTGGGTCTCAAAGCAAACCCTGGAGGGTTCATTACTGCGATTCATCATTCTCAGCCTACTGGTGTCGAGCTCCAAATGACGTCTTTCTCACTATTTTTAGTGAGTGTGTGAGAATGTAAAGGTGTGTGAGAAGCCAGACAGGTTGTAGAATGTGGCCGTGACCCTTTTCTATTCACTGGTTATATATCTCTTGTAATTACACTGGCAGATGATGTCATCACTTAACATTCCGAACTGCATGTTAATCTGCATCTGCTCTCATGATACATGAGGGATTATGCAAAATTAATTAATTGACTGATCTTGTACTTCACGTAGATGAGAAATGTGACGTTACACTGACAGTTGCCGAGAGGAGCTCCATTTCCTTGGTGTGCTGTATATAGTTGTGTCTGGGTTTGGCTCCCCTCTCCTTCACAATAGAGTCATAAACAGTCTGGATTTCCTTCTCTGAGGCTTTAACTATGCCTAGTGCTTAATTGCTTTGTCATAAGTGAATACCAATATCTGACAACTTGACTTTAGTACATTTCAGGCAGTTCCACAATGTGTGTCATCTAAAGGCCCTGATATAATTCAAGCAAAAACAAACTGGCGTGAAGTCAGTTTGTACAAAATCAGGCCAAAACAAGTGAATTTTTCGAAAAAGTTAATTTTGGGTGGTACATTCTAAAAAATGCTGGGTTGTTTCAACCCATGTTTGGGTCAAATATGGAGAAAAAAAAGTGTATTTTTTAGAATGTAAACACCTTCAAACTACCATTGGTCCATGGCGATTACATAATAGGTAGGTGTGCTTTGAGGCTCCACCTTCTTTGACATGGATTCGAACTCTTTTTACCTCTAAGCGAAGAATGAAGCGAGCAGTGTTGGGCAGTAACAAGTTACTAGTAACTAGTTACAGTAATAATATTACCTTGTGCAGTAACTAGTAGTGTAACTAATTATTAATAAGATTTCAGTAATAATATTACAGTTACCATCCATAAAACAGCTCGTTACTTTTGATGATTCAACCCCTACTGATTTGAAATCCAACAATCTAATCATTCCTAGATTTATTTTCATAATTTTAATGACTCGCACAGTCAAATGAAGTCACCAGTTTGGAAGCTTGGAATAAAGCTTACATTCAGCAGATGGAAATATTGCCATTACATTGATTTTGTCAGGAGAAAAGATGATCTGAACACCGTTGTGTAAGTTGTGGCATTACTTTACTCTGGCATTACATGGCTTGCCCATCCACATCCCTCTGATCCCGATAAAAAATGTTATTACTATAATTAACAATCTTTTTAGAAAACAAAACATTTTCTTACAAACTTATGTGATTTCTTTTGATAAAATACATCATGAAATATAATCGTAACTACAATTATCTTCAAGCTACACATGACAATGAGATTAATACAGCACTTTTACTTAAAAGTCACCATTAAATGTTTGTAATAACTTCTGACTGTGATCCAATGTGGATGATGAGGCAGAAATATGTTGTTAGTAACATTTTAGAACAATTTTATGGGGAAGATACACAATTAATGCTTCTTATGGGGGCGTGAAGGAAAAGTAATATAACTACTGTAGTAGTGTAACTAATTACTGTTACCAGGAAGTAATAAGTAAAGTAATAATACTTTTGTAAGGAGTAACTAGTAATGAGTAATAAATTACATTTCTGTCAGACCACCATCGTCAAAGATTATTTATGATAAAGAACGTTAGCAATAAAACAACGATAGTAATATGCAATAGTGATAGCAATTAAAGGTTGGCGGTATGGAACTGTTCTGGGCAAAACTCCCCGCTCATTCAAGCAGCCATGCCTGGATAGAGCAGGGAGCGCAGTGATACATTTCCCCATAACCAGAACAGTTTAGCAAAATAATAGAACAGAGACATCTCAGAGAAAAATACATGTGAACATCACCTGAAAGAGAAATAAACAGACATGAGGAATTAATAACGACAATAATAATAACCTGGATTACATGAGTAGAGATGCGGTACTGAGCCACGGGTGCAGTCATATATTGGAGGAGCAGGGGATGGAGGCGGGTATAGCGAGCCAAAAAGTTAAATTGTCTGTTGTTAATATTGTAGTGATGTATGAAGCACTCCTCATGCGGAAGTCACTTTCAAACCAAGCAGCTTTATGTTGGTCAACTCTGCAAATTAACATGACCAACTTGAACTGCCTGTTATGAAATCTGCATGGCAAAATCTTTCACTCTCATGCAAAATTCTCATGGATTCCTATTGAAATGACTGGATTTCATCCACTGGTTTTTAGTAGCCGCTCATACTCTGCAACGCAACGGTATCTGACTCTATCAGGCGGCAAATCACTGCACTTTCATTGGTTGTTGCAGCATTGTGTTGCAGCTTTTTTTATTATTTTGTTGACCGGGTGTTTAGAGCTAATGAATGATACTGTCTGACTGACTCACAGATTAAATGATGAATGGTGCTGAAGCTCAAGTAATCAACCCACTCTTCTATAATTTAAGAAAATAAAACAGACACTTGTGCTGAATTAGCTTAATAGAACACCCTTGGGATTTTGAAACCTTTTCTTGTATGGAAATAAACATAAAGCTACATATTTGATGTCAGAGCAATGGTAAGGCAGTGGTGGCTTGAGTACTAATGACTTAAAGGGCCAGTTTGAATCCAGACTGTGTAAGTTTTTATTCCTGTACCCTCATTCTCTTTTTCCTTGTTTCTATTTTCATATGGAGTTAAAAAAAAAAAAAAAAAAAAACATATATTTCATTTTTATGTTTTTGACAGAAGTTTCTAATGCTCATCAAGGCTCCATTTATCTACTTTTTGGTATGTTTATGAAGTATTCCAGTGTGTTGCACTAAAATACTGCTTATTTTTTGTTTTACATATATATATATATATATATACATCATATATTTGCTTTTTACTGAATGTTTGCGAAATCCAGAAATACAGAACGATTTAGGTCACAGAATTTGTTTTGCTCTCTGCGTCTTCATATGCTCAGAGACAACGTGGTCCCTGCATCAATAGATGCCACACTCGTAGGCTTTTGTGAATGTTGAAAATGATGTCATCGCTCTCCTAGCAACTGCTAAGCAACCAGTCTTGGAGTGCGCCCAGAGCTGGAATCCCTTTAATGCGACTGGGTTTCTGCATTCCCCCTCTCAAGACTGAAATGAAAATATGGCGTTGTTGTTTAATTCTCCCTCTTGTATTCCTGGGCCTTTGCAAAGGTCAATAGCCCAGTTTCTTGTTAGCGCAATTTTGTGTTGCATTCAAAAAGATTGAAAGCCTTTAAGAAGATCAGGTGCTCATACTTGTACTTGAAGTTTAACATTACTCACTTAATGGAGCACCGTTTCATGACCTATTTGTGTAACCACAGCTTCCACAGTTTCAGTGTTTTCACCTGCCCATATGTGTTCATGTGTCTCCATGTGTGTTTCTGCGTGTATTAACATGCTCTGTCTTTGTGGTATTGGTGTCTTCTAGGCTCATGTGGTTCAGCGCTGGCTTGTGCATCAGGACAGTAGTTTGAGTGGAGAGGGTTCGTCGGAGGCTCAAGGTGGAAAATGGCACTTTGATGGAAGAGTAAATATCTTAGTACTGCCTCTCAATACTTCCCTCTTTCTGGAAAATCTTGTGTGTTGGTGTGGCTTCTTTAACATTTCTGTCTGTGGTTTCTCTTGTGGTTGTGTAGCTGGTAGAAGTTCTTGTGTTTGAATGTTGTGATGTGGCTAATAACTTCAGTTAGCTCCTCTGGTGTTCCTGTAGTGTTTCTTCTTCTTCCTCTCATTTTAAATGGCTCTTATTATGTTTTTTATTGTGTTGTATGACTATTTATTTTTCTAATGTGAGAATTTGTCCGTGTGATTAAGTGCGTGGTTGTTTGTGTAGGTGTGTGTTTTTTTTCTGTTTATCAGATGTTTTGGTGGTAAAAGCTTGCTCAGAGATCGTCCCCCTGCTGTTTCTTCTGATTGCTGATATCTGTCAGAATGTCACTTACTCTATCAACAGATTTACTATAGAGATTATAAAGGGATAATGTAGACTAATGTTGACTTTTCAATAAAAATGGGCCATTATACACAAATACATGAAAACATGAAAACTGATATATACGTTTTTATTAATACATATTAAGTAAATTCGCTGTGTGAGTGCTGACCTTCAGCTACTGTGTAAAAAAATCAACCTGCTAAAATGGAAAACTTGAGTTTAATTGCTGCTTTAATTTTTTTTTTTTAAAGTAAAGATATTTAGAATGTAGAGTCAATGATCAACGCTTCAAAAACATGTTGTAAATAGTCATCAATGAAGCTCTTCACCGAGCGCTTATACAGAAACACACAGGAGTGTTTGAAGGCAGGCGTCTATCGCGGACCAGTCCACTGATAGATGCCTGCTTTCAAACGCTCCCGCTTTCAAATTCAAACACTTCCGTGTGCTTTCAAGTGCTCCCATGCGTTGATCATTGTAGCCAATCACAGATATCCGATGAGTGCATGAACGCAATGGCCAATCAGAGGCGTTTATGAATCCGCTCATCAGTGACTTGGTACCAAAGTCGGTACTTTTGACAATTCTTACAAAAGATTTCTATTTCAAATGAATGCTGTTCTTTTGAACTTTTTATTCATCAAAGTTTTCCAGCATCCCCCTACCACCCCATCTCCTCACTTCTAACTATTCCTATCCCCACCTGGGATGGGGGGATTTCTCTGGGTTAGGGCAATATTCTGAGCTCAGAGCCCTCCCTTGGACAGCACGCCAAATACGCATAACCTTTACTCTGTTTAATTATATGTAAGTGTGAACTTCTGAAATGCATTACGGTTTCCAAAAAGGAAAAAAAAATGAAAAAATAATAATAATTATGCAACACAGCTGTGTTTAACATAAGAATTGAGCATCAAATCAGCACAGAATGATTTCTGAAGGACAATGAAGTAATGATACTGAACATTCAGCTTTTCCATCACAAGAATAAATAGCATTTTAAAATATATTAAAATGTATTATTTTGCAGTTTTTACTGTATTTCAAATAAATGCAGCCTTGGTGAGCATAAGAGACTTATTTTAAAAAAGATTTTTTTTTAAATCTAACCGACCCCAAACTTTTGAACAGTAGTGTGTGTGTGTGTGTGTGTGTGTGTGTGTGTGTGTGTGTGTTTAGTACATAACATAAAAACACTGGCCATTTTCAAAGTAATTGCTTTGTTAACTCATTTATCAGGTACTAAAAATAGATTCACATTGTCAAACTTCAAGAAAGCTGTGTCATGATCAGGGGGCCGGGCCACTTTCGTGCTAATGACAAGTCCATGGCAAGATCAACCAGCATGTCCTTTTTAGTATATTTCAGAGACAAGTCAATCCATCAAAATTATGTTTGAGGTGAACATTCATTTTTCAGGAAGAAAATGACCCAAAAGTTATTCAAGAACTATCTTAAGGTGAATAACAACTCTGTATACAGAGTGTCAACGCAATACCATAAAACACCACAGAATGTATTAGTGGCCCACTTAAAATAGCCACTTATCCACGTTCGGGCCAAACGGTTTTAAGGAACGGTTCAAGTTATATTTCCACTTGAGCTTGGTTTGGCAAGGCCAAAGAGTTCTGTTATCAGCCCCACATTGGAAAATGAAACCATATCTGTACAGGCTTGGCTGCATCGCCACAGAATGGAACGTTTAAGCAATGAGAATGGTTTGGCCCGATGGTGGACAAGTGGCTAATGTGTGAGCAAGTGCTCTGGGAATTGCTACAGGATCAAAAAGGCTATAGAGACAGTTTCAAGGACAGATATGTTAACTGAAAGTTGTTGAAAATTATTAACCAAAAAACTTATGTTGGTTTGTATTTGTGTGAAACAGAAGAAAACAGGTTAAAGAATATATGAATCACATGTGAAAAAATTCTGCAGGCTGATTGTGGATAATGATTGCTGAAGAATGGCTTTTCAAGAAGAGGGAAATAAATTTCAGTCCCTAAATGGAATACAGTTAGATTGTGAATTTATTCAGCAGTTGTTTTCAGTAAGATATGATGGCGCACACTCACACTATTACTGCTTAGTCATGTTGACGGATATATTTTGCTATGCTGTCACCTGAAGACTTAGAAAACAAGGGTTCAAAATGATGTCTTCTGCCTCACACAGTATTCCATCCACAGTTTTGATTGGGGTGGGGTGGGGGGGCTGGCCTGTCAATCATCCCTACTGAAAAACAGAGCAGAGACAATCTGAAATATCTAGACTGCAGAGTATCTGTCAAATCAATTCAAGGACTCAATATAACTGTGACCACATCAGAGCAAATTGTATTAGTCATCACATGGAAAACCACAAAATATCGCTCATGGATTTTTATACAGAGCAGCAGGAAAGAAGAATTCTGGGTAGGGAGTTGAAGGCTCAAAACGAACAGGGCGAATTAGAGTCGTGTTTTTGAAATATTGCAGTGCAGATGGGAATCTGAAAAGCTCAATGTTCTGGACCCGTTAGCATGAACACTGCAGGAGGGAGAGAGAAAGAAAAAAGTTAGGTTTGGGAACAAGTATAGAGGCTGTTAGCTATTCCACTGAGAAAAAACAGCCAAGATCAAGAGGATCGCTCCATAGACAGACAGAAATAAAAATGATAAAGAACTTAGACTAACAGAGAAAATTAATACAGATGTATGTGAAGAAATTAGGTCTGGGTTTTGCACCTTGCGTGACTTGAACAATTAGGTATTATACATTTTGTACTTGCTTTTTTATGCACTTTTTATGTCCTAAATCATATTTTAATATGTGACAATTAATTAAATTATTTTAAATATAATAATTATTTAATAATTATTAATAATTATTATAAATATTATTTTTTATTAAATAATTTATTATTATTATTTAGTGATATTTAAAGCTGAAGTATTTCATTTTTGGGCCATCACCAAATGTAATTACAAAAATAATGACTTTTCAAAGGTTTCTTTGGTTGGGCAACCAGATAGTTCTGTCCCCAAACTTACACCATTGGTTGATTTAATGTTACTATGATGGGATGGTCGAGATGTTGAAATGTTTTGATAGCTCACTGCACATTTTGCCTGGGAAAAACACAGATTGCTTTATTTTCTCTACAAAATAAGCTGGGATACAAGAACGCACTTCAGCTTTAAAGCAACACCAGGCATTAATAGAACATAACTTTGGAAACAAAAGTCTGTAACTTTGGAAAATCAGATTTTACATAGAGAAAAATGAATTCAGTAACTCATGGGTTACTGTTATGTGGCTCATGAGCCGATTGAAACCAGATACTCATCTCCCCTGTGGACATGCGCAACTCAGAATTAATTCCAATCAGTGCTGAAAGTCAGACTGTATCACTGATGTTTTGTGCTAAACATCCAGAATACCTTGTGCAAAAAACTGTTGTAATTTAACAGTCCCTTTCCCTATTCAGATTGGCATTTATTTTTCCTTTCTTCTCTCTCTTATCTTCTCTCTCTCTCCCTCAGGCGGATACAACAACCAGTTTTCTCCGTGCTGCACGCTCAGGTAATCTGGAAAAAGCTCTGGACCATATCAAAAATGGAATAAACATCAATATAGCGAATCAGGTGAGAAAAAAAAATCCATCCTGCAATGTCAAGCATCAAGCATGTGCGTGAGTGTGTATGTATAAGTATTACCCTTAAGGTTTAATTTGTTTAAAATGATTGGTAACACTGTACAGTATTTGAGTTTCATTTGGTAACTAACAGTGAGCAACATATGCTTAAATGTTCGTGTTCATGTTAGTTTACAGTGCATTAACTAATGTTAACAGATACATTTTTTTGTTAAAAAGTTGTAGTAAATGTTGAGATTAATATTAACTAAGATTAATGAATGCAGTAGTATTGTTCGTTCTTGTTTACTAATGTTAAAGTCCCCCTGCAGTCAATAATTTTATTTCTTAAAACTCATCTTTGATCATCACAATGACATATATATTTTTTTTTAAATTCCTTTGAAAATAATGCCATGAAATAGTTTAAATGTAACTCTTCACCCTTGCTTCATTTAGTATTCATAGATCCATGAATATGCAAATTAGTTCCCACCTCCACTCAATCACACAATCTCAGAATACCTGATCCACTTGGTAAACTGTAGTAAATACAATGGCAAGTGGAAACATTGGTTTAATTCCGCCATATATGTTTTGAACCAGAAACTGATTCAGAAAAAGAGTGAATTATCAGGCCCGGTTCGGGGTACTAGAGGGTGCTAATCACCCTCAAATGACAGCAACAGCACCCTCAGTTGATACTGTCATAATATCATATTGATGAAACAGATTTGGTAAACATTCCAGTGCATATTTGTGTTTGCATTCCGGAGAGCGTCAAATGTTTCTATTTACAACGTGTTCTTGCAGCGGTGACCAATGTAGCCAATCACAGACATGTTTGTTGATCTCTTAAACATAGTGGCCAATCAGAGGTGTTTAATTTAGTCAGAATCCTCTCACTGGTCAAAACTGTAATGGTGCTGACATGGAAGCAGACGAAGATGATGATGAAGAGAACCCAAGTGTAGTTTATTTACAGTGTCCAAAGATCCAAAAACATGAAACACAAAGTATAAACAAAATCCAAAACGTGAAACAAACCATGAACAAACTTGACTATGAACATACCTGGCACATGAAACTATGGAACAGCATACATACTTCAATACATAACATCTAGATAAGGCAATCATGAGGGCTTAAATACGTGATACAGGGGAGCACATGACTAACATAACCAATGAAAAAACAAAACCACAAAACAGACGTGACAAAACGCTGGAGTTTTTGTTCAGTGGTGAGTTCTGCATATTGACGCATCCTCTCATTAACAAAGCGTAGACATGATGTAAAGAATAGATTCATTGTGCAGTGCAGACAACTTTGTTGATTATAATAGAACTTTGTCAGATCTCAAACTGAGATGAGTGACAGCTTTTTTTATTGTAAAGGGAGCCGTCTTTATGTGTTTTCTAGGCTATATATAATCCATTCAGAATTTGAATAAAAGTCAACAAATAATGGTAATGGATATGATTAGCCTTTGGCTAATTTGACTATGTTATCGAACAGATAATAATTTGTTGCTAATTTTACACAAACCATTTTCCCGTTAACCATCTCGGAGTCAGACAGCTGTCTTCTAAAAATCAGCATCACTAGAAATAATGATAGGAAAAGCCCCGCCCCACTCGTTGATGGGATTGGTTACAAGTTTGTGACCTAGAAATTAGGGGCGGTTGCAAACCGTGTTTTTGAGACTGCCTTTGGTACACTGCAGATTTAAGCAATTATGTTGACTGATGAATTTGCACATGGTTTGTCTTAAAGGATTAGTTCTTTTAAATGAAAATTATCCCAAGCTCACCCTCAAGCCATCCTAGGTGTATATGACTTTCTTCTTTCTGATGAACACAATTGGAGATATATTAATAAATATCCTGACACATCCGAGCTTTATAATGGCAGTGTACAGGGGTCACGAGTATGAGCTGAAGAAAGTGCTTCCATTCACATGGAAGAGACATGGAAGAAACAGCAATGCAATTGTGTAAAAAAAAAAAAAAAAAAAAATCCATATTTAACCAGTTATGAAGTAAAATATCTAGCTTCCGCCAGACCGCCTTCCGTATTCAAGTTACGAAAAATTGTAAACTGGCAGCGTCAGTACCACTTTTTCCGTAAGTTGAATAGGGAAGGTGTTGGACGTAGCATAAGCTTTTTGAACTGCAAGAGTTTTACACTTAATTCGTACATTGAATACGGCTCCGGGGGTTGAATATTAACCCCCTCCCCCAGTACGTTTATGATGGATGGATGTGGATGGAAGCATTTTCTTCAGCTCATACTCGTGACCCCTGTTCACTGCCATTATAAAGCTCGGATACGTCAGGATATTTATTAAAATATCTCCGATTGTGTTAATCAGAAAGAAGAAAGTCATTTACACCTAGGATGGCTTGAGGGTGAGTAAAGCTTGGGGTAATTTTCATTTGAAAGTGAACTAATCCTTTAAAGCATATTAAAAACACCCCATAGGCAGATATTTAAACAACATTAAAAACTTTTCAAAAGACTTTTTTTACCACTTTAACAAAGACTTTATTGTAAAGTGTTAAATTATTATTATTACAGTTATGAATGATACCTCAAATCATGGAAATTGTTGAGGAGATTTTTCAATTTTAATTTCTGTGATTGATATAACACCTAAAAGAATCCTTTAGATTTATTTTAGAGGACAAAACATCTAACAACCACCCAAACAACCTGGCAACTCCATAGCGTCATGCTTGAAATCTCTCAGAACACCTTAGCAACTGCATGACAACATCAGTCTCACATCCACTCCTTGAAAGCCCAAAGTAACTTTGAAGCCCATTAATAGTACTGGCTAAATTCAGAAATTGCTATTTAGAGCTATAAATTCATCATATTGTAGATTACGATCTACATCTCTCTCTCTCTCTCTCTCTCTCTGTGTATGTGTGTGTGTGTTTGTTTGCGCCAGTTTGTGTGTTTTCGCATCTGTATTAACCCCCCAATGCTCGTGTGGTCGGACAGTACAGCTGTGTTTACAGTGTCAATGCAGAGCTGTGTTCAATGCCCTAATCAGTAAATTGCCATAATTAATCATGCCAGCATGCCTTCCTCCTCTAACCCCACACCAGTCATGCTTTTGCAACCACTTGCATCATAACACTTGCTTACTTGCTTTAAATAGCATATTGTGATATTTGCAGGAGAGCTATGTTTGGTTCTCAGAGATGGGCTAGTGAATGGACCTGAGCAGTTGGCTGGCTTCCCGCATTGAAAAGCTCTGAAAATGAACGCCCACTCTGTATGCTGAACTCTCTCTCTCTCTCTCTCTCACACACACACACACACACACAAACAAACACACACACATAGACTACTACACCACCTTTTAACATCATTCGACAGACAGGATTCCATCAGGAACCTGTCACGGCCTCCGATATGCAACCTAGACTAAATTTCAGTGCGTCTTGGAGGTTTTTATAGTTACGTGTTTGGATAAACTGAAGGTATACTTCCTCTGTGTGATGCTGATATCACAGCGTGAATGTCTCTGTGCTGTCGCAACACATTCTGTGAGGAGCTTAGACTGGTTTTGACAGTGAGATGGATTAAGCCCTCAGCACGGATGCTTTGGGACTAGAGAAAATTCAAGAATCAGCAAAACCGTATATTAAAGCTCAGAGTGTTTGCTTAATTTCCACCTCAGCTCAAAGTAAGTAATAATTGTTAAAGAGATTTTTAGACAATTGATGATCTTGTTGTAGAGTGTCATTTGTCTTTATTTTACAGGTGATAAACTAACCGTGGTAAATAGCTGTAATGTTATTAGCCTTTTTATTTATTAACATCTGATGATTAAATAGCCAAAAATAAGAATCAGAAAAATTGTTCATATGGACCAAAGGTTTAGATTTATTTTAATTGAATTGAATTATTTTTTTATTTTTATTTTTGAAAAGCCATTTGTATTCTAGCTGCATAGCCAGACAGGATGTTCAAGAACTGAAGCACAATGCATTTCCTTATACAGTAGTTTATATGAAAAACAGAGTGAAAATTAAGTCTTTATTCACTTAAAATCTATTCTTGTGCACTAATCTTGTGGACCAATTTATGAATCTTGTGGAGCCATTATGATAAAAGTGTCTACCAAATGCATAAATGTAAATTGTAATGCTTTTTTTGTCTTTTTAGAAGCTTGAAAGCTTCAGTCCCATTCAAAATTTCATGACCAGAAATTCTCCTTCTGTGTTTAATGATGGCAACAAACTCATTCAAACAATTGTGACCCTATTTAGGAATTTGGCATAATTTGTCTGAAATATTTATACGCTCATTTAAAAGATTGAGGTCAGTTAGATTTTGTCTATTATGCTCACCAATACTGCATTTATTTGACCAAAAATACAGTAATATTGTGAAATATTATTACAGTGTAAAATAATTAATTACAGTGTTGGCGATCTGTGCACATATAACAATACTGTTGATATCACACAATACTGTGTGATATTCCCTAAAACACCATTAAGCACGTTCAGAAAATATAAATGCCAAGTGGGCATGTGTGGCTGTTATCATCAGGGCTCCTCCCCACTGTCTGCAAGCACCCCTCCATCTCCATTCTGTCTTACTCTCCTCTGCGCATGCACTGTGCAACTGCAGTAGGAGCTCATTAGAGATGAGTGACACTGCAGTATGAAGGGGATTCCAGTCAGACTAGCAGAGCAGAGCCCCCCTATGGCCGAACCAGGCTACACACCTAGCATCCCTACAAAAGCACACACTGTACCATGTGCCGTTCTCCAATCAGCCTTTACCTCTCCCAGCCTTTTTGTCGGTTTCCTCCGCTGCTCTATTTACGCACCCTGTTTAATGAGAGCTCCACAGATCTGTAGATGTCTCAGTGCTTCACTGTGATATTTTTAGGCTGCCCTCCTCTCAGTGAGTCATTTGACAGGTAGACGGAGAGAGATAAAGAGATAGATTTGAGATGTGTCAGGGTGTTTTTTTTTTTTTTTGACTGACTTTTTCAGCACCTCATGTTTTCTCTTGTATTCGCAGAATGGGCTTAACGGGTTGCATTTGGCCTCCAAAGAAGGCCATGTTAAGATGGTGCTGGAGCTGCTGCACAATGGCATTGCCTTGGAGACTACCACAAAGGTAAATCTACTTTCTTCAGTCACTCAGGCTCCCTCCGGCAAGCCAAAAACAGGTTTATAAATGAGAAAGTTCAGACTCTGTCCCAAATGACACACTATACACAATGTACTTATGCATTATGTACTAAACCGTGTAGCGTTTACATTTTATAAGGTTTTTTTGTCATTCAGCATCAAAGTCTCATAGCCCCTCCCCCTCCGTTACGTAATAAAGCTGCGACAGCTGAGTGCAAGTGTCCAACATTCCACACTTTGTTTTTTGGTTAAGTACAATTTCAAGTGTACTTTTTTTATTTGGAATTTTCAGTGTGAACACACTACTCGCACTATTTATACTACAAAACGACATAGAATTGTGCATAAGTATGCAAATTGGGACACACATTAAATTCTGATTGGCTGAGTTGCTACAGTACATGCTTGGCAACCGAGAACAGTCATTGGCCTACAAATAAGCTACTAAACTCTTGCCTGGTGGAATAAATATTTACTCTGAATATCTCTATTAATAAATAAGTATTTATTGAACATTGCCATTTATCATATTGGATATTTAATAAAGTCAAGTACTGCTAAAAGTTGACAAAATTACCATTTTACAAAGCTGTGCATTTAAAATATGCAGTTTCTCTCATCAGTCAATAAATGGGAAAACAAAGTAACTTGCAAAAAATCAGACAGATAAAAACAATAACAAGCAACATGAGCAAAAATAAAAGCAAAATAAAATTCTTCAATTTATTCTATAAAAGTCTTTATTTGTCAGATTTTTCTCTTTATTGTATTTACATGACTATTCTTTTTATAGAAAGGGAATACTGCCCTTCATATTGCTGCTCTGGCCGGTCAAGAAAAAGTGGTTGCAGAACTGATAAATTATGGTGCCAACGTCAATGCCCAGTCTCAGGTTGGTCTGAGCCTCATGACATGAATCAACAAACACAGAAACATGTTGATGAAAAGCTTAATTCATTTGTTCTTTGTTGTTATTTTGTATTTTGCAGAAAGGTTTCAGTCCCCTGTACATGGCAGCACAGGAGAACCACTTGGAAGTGGTGAAATATCTACTTGAACATGGAGCCAATCAGAGCCTTCCAACAGAGGTGAGTGACACTTTGAAATCAAACTCAGCAGAAATAAAACCCAAATGAACCTACAACTCTCGATTTCATCCCCCAGGATGGCTTTACTCCTTTGGCGGTAGCTCTTCAGCAGGGTCATGAGAACGTGGTGGCCCTCCTGATAAACTATGGCACCAAAGGCAAAGTGCGTCTTCCGGCCCTGCACATCGCGGCACGCAATGACGACACACGCACTGCTGCCGTACTGCTGCAGAACGACCCAAACCCAGATGTCCTCAGCAAAGTATGTCTGTTTGTACACATTTGAAAGGTTTTATCTCACTACACATTATGACTCACTAAGCTCAGTGTAGCCGCTCTTGGCTTGTAATTGCAGAGATGACTATGTGACAAGATAAACAGAACTGACTTTGTTTAAAGATCCATCAGCGTAGGTTTTCCTGTTTTGTACATATACTGAATCAATTAAATGTTACACTTTTTTCCTGTAGACCGGCTTTACTCCCCTCCACATCGCAGCCCATTATGAGAATCTCAGTGTAGCACAGCTTTTGTTAAACAGAGGAGCCAACGTGAACTTCACGCCAAAGGTCAGTTCAAGTCTTACGTTAAATGCCTCTTCCTGCTACATAAATGTTTACATGAATTCTCACTTACTCCTTTTCTCTTGAAGAATGGCATCACTCCATTACATATCGCTTCCAGGAGGGGGAATGTGATTATGGTGCGGCTTCTGTTGGACAGAGGAGCTCAGATAGATGCCAAGACTAAGGTACAGTATCCATTAGGGACATTGAATAGTAAAATATTAATTACTTATAGGTCTTTACTTACTTATAGGATTTTACTTACTTACTTATAGGTCTTTATTACTTATATTAATTACTTATATATATATATATATATATATATATATATATATATATATATATATATATATATATATATATATATATATAGGACAGAGCATGAATAAAACAGAGCAGAAGCATCTCAAAATGTGAACGTAATAATAATAATGCACCTTTTATTCATAAAAATCCAGCAAAGTGCTTAACAGGTCAGAATATAGATCTGAAAAAAATTGTGACAAAAAAAAATGAGATGGATTAAACATTACAAAGTTAGATTTAGTATGATCTAAATAGACTAGTCGGTTGGTTTGATGACTAACTGACTAGTCGATCCATCCAACCGTAATCACATCTCACAGTGACATTATTTACTGGCTGAGATGAAAAATCACACTGCTGAGACTGCTGAATCTGACTTATTTAAGTCTAGCTCGTGGAGAATGACCTATTTTACTTCCTCATGGGAAAAACAGGTATTTTCTCTTTGTGACAACTTGCTGTTTTAATGGTATACTTTAAAAGGACAGGAAATGCAGATAATGTAGGACGCATTAAAACATGGCTGATAAATTTCCAGAATTGCTTATTCTTTCCATTATCTGCAGGATGAGCTGACGCCGCTGCATTGTGCAGCCAGGAATGGTCATGTACGTGTGGTTGAGATCCTGCTAGACCAGGGCGCTCCTATTCAGGCCAAGACCAAGGTGGCTAAACTATATTACTAAGATGCAGTGTTGGGGTAACGCATTACATGTAACTTGAGTTGTGTAATCAGATTACTTTTTTTCAAGTAACTAGTAAAGTAACGCATTACTTTTGAATTTACAACAAAATATCTACTTTTTCAAATAAGTAATGCAAGTTACTTTGTTTTCCCATGTATTGACTGACAGCTCTCCTGTCCCCATGTTGAGAGATATCGTGAGTAAGTGGAGGGGTGTTGTGTGAGCTGTGTAAATATGATGGTTATTCTAGACTAGTTCTAGACTAAATGTGAGCATACATTTACTAATTAAATTCTTCTCCTGCATCCTATTCTTCAGTATCCCAAAATGGCAGCACAGCTGAAAGACTAGTTTGTTTGAACTGTGCCCTCCACTGAACAGGCGTGAATTTGCATTTTCTTCAGAGGCTTTATTTCACTTTTGGTGTAAAGGGCCTTAACATTTGCCAAAAATATAACTTTTTTGTTGTTATAAAAATAAACAAACAGTCCAGCCCAGATGAGAAAAAGTAACGCATAAAGTAAAGTAACGCATTACTTTACATAAAAAGTAACTAAGTAAATTAGTTACTTTTTTAGGTAATAACGCAATGTTGTAATGCATTACTTTTAAAAGTAACTTTCCCCAACACTGCTAAGATGGGCCATACTGTAAGAGATTTTTAGCTTTATTGCTGGTGTAATCATGCTGTTCAGTTATAATAATGTCTTCCCCTTGCAGAACGGTCTATCTCCCATCCACATGGCAGCACAGGGCGATCACATGGACTGCGTGAGGCAGCTGCTGCAATACAACGCAGAGATCGATGACATCACCCTCGACCACCTGACCCCGCTGCATGTTGCAGCACACTGTGGGCACCACCGCATGGTCAAGGTGCTGTTGGATAAGGGGGCAAAAGCTAATGCCCGCGCTCTGGTTAGTGCATCTGCAGTTTTCTCTTCTCTCTGCTTTTTTCCACCCTATCTTTTACTCTTTTAATTAATATTGCCAGTTAATGTGACGATGGCCATCCGTGAAACAAATAGCTGAATTTTATACCTATATAATACATATAGTGCAGTATTAATTGTACATCATAGTCTCAACTTGGTCCTCCATACCTCCCATTTAATAGTGTACAACTGTACACCGTGTATATATTAGTTGATTTTTTTGGTGGATTTTTCAGAATGGATTCACTCCATTGCACATTGCCTGCAAGAAGAACCACATGCGGTCCATGGACCTTTTGCTGAAGCACTCAGCATCTCTGGAGGCTGTGACTGAGGTCAGATTACTCTCCGGCTGTCACTTTGATGGATAACCTCTATTCACTTTGCACCATCTTGACCCTTGTAGAAAATAGAAAGACTATGAAGGAATGAGCAGTGACATATTCACGATTACTTTGGGACAAGAATATATTAACATTACGATTCAAACATTTGAGGTCATTATGTTTTTTTTTTTTGCTTTTTTTTAATATAAATGTATTCAGCAAGGGCACATCAAATTGATCAAGTGACAGTGAAAACATTTATAATGGTACAAAAGATTTGTATTTCAAATAAATGCTGTTCTTTTGAACTTTCTATTCATCAAACAATCCTGAAAAGAAATGGATCACATTTTCCACAAAAATATTAAGCAGCTGTTTTTAACATTGATAATAATAAAATAATGTTTCTTGAGCACCAAATCAGCATATTAGAATAATTTCTGAAGGATCATGTGAAGGAAAATTTAGCTTTTTCAGCTTTGCCATCACAGGAATCAAATACATTTTGAAATATATTAAAATAAGAAACAGTTATTTTAAATTGTAAAAAAAAACATTCAACTGAAGGACAGAACCCTTTAACATATGCATGTTCTTTTCTCTTAGTCGGGTCTGACCCCACTTCATGTGGCTGCGTTCATGGGGCATCTCAACATAGTGAAGAGTCTTCTTCAGAGAGGAGCTTCACCCAACGCTTCTAATGTGGTAAGAACGGTGTATCTGTTTATCGCCTCAGATATGCTGAACAATCGAATCCCCAAGGCACTGCTCTTCTGCTTTACAAACTGGCTAACGTCTTTAGCAGCAATTATGGCAGTAGTCACAGTTTTCTTTTCAGAACTAAACATTTGTGACTGTATTAAAATGTGCCATTGTAGAAAGTGGAGACCCCTTTGCACATGGCTGCCAGAGCGGGGCACTGTGAAGTGGCTCAGTTCCTGCTACAGAACAATGCGCAGGTGGATGCCAAAGCGAAGGTATGCCAATCATACAAGCTGTTTTATCTTCATTTATCTTCTTTTGTTTTTAAAATCTCATGTTTCCTCTATTTCTCTCTTCCCTTTCACAGGATGATCAAACCCCCTTGCACTGTGCTGCTCGAATGGGACATAAGGAGTTGGTGAAGCTGCTTTTGGAACATAAGGCCAATCCAGACTCGGCCACCACGGCAGGCCACACTCCTTTGCACATCGCTGCCCGCGAGGGACACGCCCAAACCACACGCATCCTGCTCGACGGGAATGCCCAACAAACCAAAATGACCAAGGTTCTCTTCTCTCAATTAACTCTTTGCTAAACCCCACCTTAAAGTCAGCATGAAACTGTAGGACGGGACTTCATTTTGGCCGTTGATTGGATTGTTGGATAGTTGTGGTTTCCTATTGGTGGATCTCATGTGAGTGACAGGTTGTCCCGCCATCGTTCCAGTAAACACGTCATCAGAGAAGAGATTTCGTTGTAAGGGGGAGGGGAAGTTATTTCGAGAGTACAAGGGTACATAAAACTGTATTCTCAGTATGTATATCTGCTTTTTCTTACAGAAAGGATTTACCCCTCTACATGTAGCATGTAAATATGGGAAAGTGGATGTGGCGGAGCTTCTTTTGGAAAGAGGGGCCAATCCAAATGCAGCCGGAAAGGTAATTCATCAAGACGAACATCTGATATCTCAGTACTATCAGATGACGGTCAGCAGTAGCTGACTGAGGCCATGTGTCTCCTCTCTTCCATCTCAGAATGGCTTGACCCCTCTGCACGTGGCCGTCCATCACAACAACCTTGATGTAGTCAAGCTGCTGGTCAGCAAGGGCGGCTCTCCGCACAGCACGGCGAGAGTAAGATACGCACATACACCTATTCTGAGCTGTGACGTTAGGGGTAGCAGTCTATTTCACTCTTTTAAAAACAGTTCAAGAAAAACAGTCACTTTTACTTTTCTTCCATTTGACAGAACGGCTACACAGCCCTGCATATCGCAGCCAAACAGAACCAACTAGAGGTGGCGAGCAGTCTTCTGCAGTATGGAGCTAATGCCAATGCAGAGTCACTACAGGGCATCACCCCGCTTCACCTGGCATCACAGGAGGGGCAACCTGACATGGTGGCACTGCTCATTTCCAAGCAGGCCAATGTGAACCTGGGCAATAAGGTGAAACAGTGTTAAGCTTTGATTGATAAGTATTTGGTTTAGGTCAGGGGTGTCAAACTCATTTTAGGTTGAGGGCCAGATGGGAAAAAATGTAACCATGTGCAGGTAGAATTACCTTTTTTAAATCTTAGCGTGCTAACATTTAGCCTACATTAATATTAAGCATACAAAATACAAATTAATTGGCAAGAAAACTACAAAAACACTGTTTTTTTACAGTAATTATGATTTTTCATGGCTGATTCCGATTTTTTCGACCAATTCCGATACCAGTTGCTGATTTTTTTTCTTTGTTTAAGCAAATTTATTTGTTGTTTATTTGCTCTATAACAGACAAACTGGCCTTAAACAAAAATATATATATGTAGCCATTTGAAATTAGAGGCAAGCACTACATTTTAATCATGATGTAAACAAAGATGCTACACACATGTAGCATCAGTTTTTTTTTTTTCTCAATTAGATTTAAAGATTTAAAGCAAAAACAGAATGGTCTGACTTTTGTTTTGTGAAATTATGCTATAATTATACTGTAAGACACCTGCACAAAACAAAAACAGCAGACAGACTGAATGAAAATGCAAATTCACTCTCTGACTGTAGGGGGCGCTTATGGCTGTATACAAAGCAGTGCTGAGCTAATAAACACTGCTTTATACGGAGGTAAGATGACAAGAAAATGCTGTCGAAACTCATCTGAAGACAGTTCCCTTCATACATACATTCATATTAACCCCATACCCCAATTTCAATATTATATTTTTCTTCCTATATTTCACGAACAGTGAGCTTTCTGTGCGTGGTACAGTTTTTGCTCTGCTGGTGCGTCTGTGTCCTTCTCTTTGCGTCCATCTTCAGTGTGCCCCGTCTGGTCTGTGTTAATGTCTTGTTTGCAGACTTAGTAATTGTAATATTCCCACACAGATGACATTTTGGAAAATGATTGCACAGCAGTTTGTGTGCAGGCACGGTATAGAGATCGCCCAAAATAAAACTTAAAACGTTCTGATTTATGGCCTATTTTCTATTATTGTTCAAATCATCCCCCGGGCCATATTGGACACCCCTGGTTTAGATCATAGAGAGTAAATAAATAAAAACCTACAAAAAAAAAAAAAAGATTGATATTGGAAGAATGTAACTAGTGGAATAGGAAAGGATGCATTTAATATCTATCTGATATCCTTTGTGTGTATGTGTGTGTGTTTGTACAGAATGGGCTGACACCTCTGCACCTGGTTGCTCAGGAAGGGCACGTGGGCATTGCAGACATGCTGGTGAAGCAGGGTGCTTCAGTCTATGCAGCCTCAAGGGTAAGACACTTCAATGCACACACAAACACAGCAATGCCATCTGTAGAATGTCCTAGAATTTAGACCCCAAAGCCATGTGTTCTGTAGTCTATGCTACTGCTAAATCGACAGAATTAAATCTTTACGTTATCTGAAGAAAATATGAGTGGGTTTGTCCAGTACAAACCTTGTCACCCCTATGCTATGATATGGGTAATCTTTAGGTCATTGATATGTGGAGTCTAAGATCAGAGGTGTAAAGAGTACCTGAAAACAGTACTTGAGTAAAAGTACAGATAACATCGAAAATGACTCCATTACAAGTAACTAATTCCAATACGACTTGAGTAAAAGTCTTAAAGTATCTGATTTTAACAGTACTAAAGTATTTTACTCATACTAAATGTAGGCTCAAAGATGCACTAGTCCTCAACACCTGAGAGACATGCTAGTGAAGATAAGAAGCAATTGATTTGTAAGATGAGAAATCATGTTTATTTTGAACACCTCAATATTGCAATAAATCAAGGTCGACACAACAACCTTTTAAACATCTACAAACTCTCAAGTCTCAGTTAAGCTTAAGTGCACAAAAAGGCCATACGTAAACCAATATCCGTCAAAAAGGTCTTGTCAATATAGCAGATCAATAAAATAATGTTAAGTAAAATTAAATAGTCAATGTCTACTTGCACTAGATGTGCTGGTTTCGGCCTCATCACCGGCTGCAATCATGACCTCTTATCCTAAATCAAAAACACCTGTGATTCAGAAACCACCTGCTAATGCACTCTAATTCACTTAAAGTAGCCTTGCTGGCAAGTTTGGGTGAGTTAAAGCAAAACGCACAAGATATAGTACCTTCACTGCCCTTAGATGCCGATATTGCTTCTTTATATCAGAAACAAACTACTGCAGAAAAAGTTAGGTGCCATGCAAAATGTAATGTGTAATTGCATTACTCATCACAAATGTATTGGAGTAAAAAGTACATTTACTTTCTCAAAAATGTAGCCAAGTAGAGAGTAAAAGTTGCTAATATCTTTGATACTCAGTACAACTACAAAGTAGCCAAAAAGATACTTATGTACAGTAACTAATTGCATTTACTCAAATACTTTACACCTCTGTCTAAGATGTTCTAAGTGTTTTAGGGTTGTTTTGAGACAGTTTCTAAGGTGTTAACAGTGGTGGTGTTGTCTGAAAAAAAAAAAAATGCAGCAAAAATGGCTGCCCACTGCTCCAGGTGTGTGTTCACGGTGTGTGTGTGTGTGTGTTCACTACTGTGTTTGTACTGCGCTTGGATGGGTGAAATTCTGAGTATGGGACTGGGACACCATACTTGGCCACACATCACTTCACCTACTCATTTAACTGTTCACTTCTTTCTTTTTTCTTTCTCCCCCTTTTTAATCTCTATCTCTTTCTTAGATGGGCTACACACCATTACATGTGGCGTGCCACTATGGGAACATAAAGATGGTGAAGTTCTTACTTCAGCAGCAAGCACATGTTAACAGCAAGACCAGGGTAAGCGCTACACATCTGGATGTACTGTGCACAAGCCTCTTTTTTTTACACTTTTCGGTATATTCTCTCTCATCTTTTTTTTCCCAGTTGGGATACACTCCTTTACATCAAGCAGCCCAGCAGGGTCATACAGACATCGTCACCCTGCTGCTGAAACATGGAGCCCTGCCCAATGAGATAACCACTGTGAGCAGACCCCCTTCCCCCATACTTGAAACACGACCATTTTTCTTGCCAAAAAATAGTATACACTGCTTAAATGTCTGATGAAGAGCATTTGGTGTGGGTAATTCATGCTGTCATGCTGCCAGTCCTCTGCAGTAAACATAAGCTGTTATTTAGTAATTGTCCTCCTGAATAGAGCAGCATGGCTAGAATACAGTGGCCCTAAAAATGTATTCGTACACTTCAGTTGATATATTATATTATATTTTATTTGCTATAATGATAATTTTTATTATATAAATTATATTTTATACACTGTATATTACATAAATTATTATTATTATTGCAAATTATCTCTCCCACCACACCAGACAGATATATTATAAGATACAGATGTGAGATTCGGTGACCTGACTGTGTGTTATCTGTGGCAGAATGGGACGTCACCCCTGGGTATCGCTAAGCGGCTAGGCTACATCTCTGTCATTGATGTGCTCAAACTGGTGACTGAGGAATCTGTATCTGTGGTGAGAGTCGATTGCATTCTCTTCAAAGCTTGATTTGTGGCTTTTATTCCGTCATCTTTCATCTCTTGATAATCTGGTTGTCGTCTTTGAATTGTACGACATTTGCCATCTTGACTTGTTCATATATTCCCTCTCTATCCCTCAGATCACCACTGAGAAGCATCGCATGAGTTTCCCTGAGACGGTGGATGAAATACTGGATGTGTCGGAAGATGAAGGTGCGTACGTGTGGCACATATTGGTTTTAGCCTGAAGGATCATACTGTAGTAAATGCCACATTAAAGCGTTGATTCTCAGTTGCAGTGACAAGGTCTCAGTACCATAAGGTTGGTGCTAGACTCTCAATTAAAAACATAAGCCAGTTGGCAGATGGGTTGGTGGGTCGTATCCCAAAAGTTACAGTCTGAAGTGAACTAGAGATTAGAGATGTTATCATACTTAAAGACTACATACTTGACTGCACAGTGTGATTTACACATGTAGGATCAGTTGTGTAAATTAAATTAAATATCATTTACACACCCCCATGACCTGTATGGCTTATTTACGGTTATTTAGCAGGATCCAAGCTGCTCTTTTTTATACAATGAAAGTGAATGGTAACCAGGGTTATTATTATGAACTAAAACTAAATTCATTACTTTAAAAAAATCATTACTTTAAATAAAACAAACATTAATTGAAATAAAATAAACTTGAAGTAAAATGAACTTATTTTAAGCTAGTAGCATTTCTGATTTTTGTTTAAAACTAAATAAACTAAAACTAAAACATAATACTATATAGACCTAATTTAAAAAAAAAAAATAATAATCAAAATGACAAAAACACAACAAAATCTAAAACTTAAAATTAAAAATTAAAAACAACATATAAAAATAAATAATCAAATTATTAACAAAAAAAAAAGAAAAACAATTGTATATCAAGTATATCAGTGTTACTAAAATAACACTGATGGTGACCATGGTTGTGAAACATTTTAGATGTAATTTTACTCTGTTTTTCACACAAAGTTATCATAATGGCTTCAGAAGACTTGGAATATAGTGTTTGATTCGAATCAGAGCATGTGAGCGAATTGGAGTGGTGTGACGCTCCGCTCAATATTCCACTCTGTCTATGATCACTGTGATCAGATGATTTATTAACTGCTGTTTTCTCACCACTGTTATTTTTGTTGTATGTCTGTTTTGTTATTGAGAGGAAAGTGCGCAGCACATATTTACATATTCCTTTAAACAGCACTGTAATCAGTTAACAGTACAGTGCTGTGAAGGTATTTCAAACTTTTTTCTATCCATAAGCAAAAGAACTTCACGGTTAGTATATCAGAAAATAAATCTTTGCTCACTCAGTTTCTCCACACTCCCTTTTAATTTCTTCTCTTTTTTCGTTCTTAACTTTGATGTTTACTTTGCATTAGTATGTATATGTATAAGGTGCGCAACTTCATTAAAACAATATTTAAACTCCATAACCTTAAACTTATTGCTTATTTGACATATTCTCAAACCAGCTTATCACAAAGAGCATTCTCGGTTGAGCGAGCGGCCCTGAGCGGACTCAGGAAGCGGAGCGGAATATTCAGAAAGGCGTGCTCTGCTCCGGAGGAAATACTGCTTCGCTCACATGCTCTGATTCGAATGGAATACTTTTATGATACTTTTGTGGTGCTTTTATGCCTATTTTGATACTTGACAGCCATTGGTCTTTATCCAGTTTCAATGTAAGGAAAAGAACAGCTTGGACATTCTGTTGAACATTTCCTTAAGGATACAGAACAAAGAAAGTTTAAAAAGAATGAATAAAAGATGACAGAACTTCCATTTTTCTTTGGTCTATCCCCTTAAGCTTCATTGGCTCTAATCATTCTATGTGTTTGTTTCTTCTGAGAGATGATTGATAAATTTCCATTTATTTAGGACTTTAATGGATTGAAAAAGCAAAAGCAAGTATGTCATGATATTCTAAACCTACTGTAAATCTACGTTAGCATCGCCAGCCTGAAATGTTCCTTCTTCCTTCCTGCTGTAGGAGTTGCTCAGCTAACATTAGGTAGGAGTGTCTCCCACTCTCTGGCTTGGTTGTCCGGTACTGAGTGCTTCGTGAAATATGTGCCTCCATTTCAAGCACTCTCATCTTGTCTCTGACTCTCAAGTCTCTCTAACTGCTCTCTATTCTAACATGTCGCTTTGTGTTACTACGGCGCCGGCCCCTCATTATCGTGTGGTCATGATGTTTCTTTTCCTTTACTGACAGTAACGTGTTTGTGGATTCATCATTAACAGGACTGCATTTGAAAATACTTTGTCTCAAAACTCTGTTTGTGCCAGGGTTTTTCTTCAACTATGGGTACTTTTGGCCTTGTGCAATAAATAAACACACTTAAAACATATACTTTTCACACTCTCACTACTTTATTTATATCCAAAAGTGGATATACAGGCATCACAGGAGAATTCAGACTTTTTTTCCAATTGCTATTATATTGTATCATATTATATTATATTACATTATAAAATTAGATTAAATTAGATTATTTAATGTGTTTGGTTTATATTGTCTTATTTTGACACAGATCTCATATTGATCTCATATTATACAAAAAATTACTTTATATTACTTTATTTTATTAATGTTATTTGATTAATATTATATTATTTATATTAAATTATTATTAACATTTTTATGTTGTTTATACATATGTATATAGTATAGTATATACAGTATATACATATGTATATAGATGAATTTTCATATATTTTCATATATATATATATGGATTTTCATATTTTGAGACATGGGTAAAACTATGAAAGTTATACATAAAAGGTATATCAAAAATAAATATTGAACACATTGAAAAAGAAAAACATTGAAATGTGTTTGTTTCAATTAAAATCAACAACTGGGCCCCGTAGTGCCCTTAGTTGAGGAAACACCCATAGATGAGGTTCTTTTTATCTAAACACTATGGGAGTCACACTGGGAGTGGATAATTTTACTAATTGATGATGATTATTTGACTCAGCAGAGGGCTCCAAAATGAACTGACACAGTGGCTGTTTTACACGTCTGATTGTTTTACACGTGTGATTAAGCCCCTACAATAACATCAAACAATCTCTCCCATGCAGATTAAGTGTGATCTTCTCTGCACTACCGGGCATGCCCACTTCAGTAACCAATACCATGCAATCTTATCGAGTTTCTTGATTTCTTCATGTTTTCCATTGGCTCTGTTTGTGTCTGACTTCATTGCTTGGACTTGGTGAATGAGTGAAGGTTCTTGTTTGTGCTTGACTGGGAATGATGGTGGACTGTGAATGCTGAAATGACATCTGAGCTTTCCTTCCTTCCTCTTAATCATCCTTTTTCCTGCAAACCTCCTACATCAGTGTCTGTGACATATTTTGTGCTGTATGTAGGTGATGAACTTCTCGGGATGGATGGGGCTCGCTATTTGAAGCTGGATGACCTAAAAGACCAGGATGATGATTTTCTGTCCCCCAAGAAAACCCTGAGAGATTTTGAGAGCGGGATGGGCACGACGTAGGTCTTGAGCACAATGCAACAATTTTGTTCTTTGACTAAGATGCTAGAACAAGAATAAACAATTCAATTTTTTTACTTTTTTTACTTTAAAATGAAGTAGATTACAACTATCTCCTTCATTCTCTCCAGACCTTACTCACCCGCAATTCCCAGAATTCCATGCGTGTCACCTGAAACTGTCATGTTGGACCAGGTATTGTTCTTTTCTGCTTCATGTGCTGAAATAAGAAATGTTCCTTGCTGAAAAATCCAGGTCTGGTGTTATCTAACTGGTCAAAGATTTTCATTAGATGGTCTAAGCCAGCAGTTCTCAACCTTTTTGACACCACTGTCCACAACAAAATTTTAAGGCCCCCTTAGCCCTCAATTTAGTTTTGAAAACTTATTTTAATCTATTTGTACTCCTATTTTCTGTAAATTAAAACAAAAACTAAAATAATTGCAGTTAAAATAATTACATTTTTTGAATTCCAGAGGTTTTAAGAACTGACTGTTCTGCAGGGTTCCGGAGTTTTAACCAATTAATTTACATGACTTTTCCACTCATTTATTTCAGAGCTTACTGGATAAGGATTAAGGATAAGAATTTTTTAAAACACTTTTAAAAAATGCACAATTTCTTCCCAATACAATATTTTAGAGCTTTGCATAACTAGAAAAAAATATATTTTTATTTTATTTTTTATCAACCTTCATTTTGACCCTCTGTCTGAAACAATCCAATTTTAAAGAGTAAGTTCACCCAAAAATGTAAATAATGTAATTTATTACTTTCACTTTCAGTGCCCAGAAGGGGAATAAAAACATATTTAAAACAGTTGATGTGACTACAGTGGTTCAACCTTAATATTATAAAGCGACGAGAATACTTTTTGTGTGCCAAAAAAAAAAAAAAATAACGACTTTTCAACAATATTAATATTAATATTAAGGTTGAACCACTGTACTCACAAGAACTGTTTTATGTTTTTAGTACCTTTCTGGGCATTGAAAAGGGTAAATTAACTTGCTGGCAATGGAGGCCTCACTGAGCCATGGGATTTCATCAAAAATATCTTAATTTGTGTTCCGAAGATGAATGAAGGTCTTACGGGTGTAGAACGACATGAGGGTGAGTAATTAATGACAGAATTTTCGTTTTTGGGTGAACTAACCCTTTAAGGGTGGCTCCTTTAAGGCTTGTCAGTAAATGGTCACTGTTATGATTGGCTAATTATGATTGGCTAATTATGATTGGCTAACCTCATTGCATAGGAAACATTATCAAGGCCCCTTCACTGTTGCACATGAGTAAGTGTTTTGAAAACAGTATCCATATAAAATCGTCATTTACAGAGAAAATGTTATGAAATAATGTAGTTAGTTTGTGATGCAGCTGCTGTCAGATCCAATACAGTTATGCCTCGTTGACAAAACAAAATGCTTAGAACAAACATATAATCCTCCGACGAGAACTGGGACGCCATTAAAATAAACCATCCACTTGTTTCCCACTCTGGGATCCTTCTAAAGTCTGCATCAGAGCAAACGTTTTTTCACTCTTCCATTTGTCCTGTTGTCAACAGTGGAGTATGTCAGAAACTGAATGCGCATTTGTATCCAGTGTAGACAGTGTCAGTGATTATAATGGGTTCTACTTGCTTTTGACGCAACGTCACGCTCACAACCAGTGTAGGCCAATGTCAGCCATTAAGCGACTGAATGCCAGTGGGCGGGGCCTATGGTGCGATGATGTATAACTTACTCTGGAGTAAGTAATATGCAAATGTATTTAGCCATGTGATGTCACAAATCCCACAATAGCCAAACGAGCCATTTTTCGAGCTTGGTTAAATATATTTTTTGTTCATAATGAGGAGGACGTTTTAAGCTATATAACTGTTTTAATGGTACAAAGACCTCTTATATGTCAAAAGATTAAAGCAAATTTGATTTCTCATATCATGACCCCTTTAAGTTATTTTGAAGCCCCCTTGAAAGTTTGCAGAGGCCCTGGCTGAGAACCACTGGTCTAGACTGGTAGACCTCTTTTTTTAAAGCTGGTTAGGACTGGTAGACCAGCTTGGCAAAGCTGGAAGAAGCTTGAGTTAATTTTCCCTGTTTCTAAACAGCTTGACCAGCTTCAATGACCTGGTTTTCCGAGCAGAATTGACCCTTTCTCTCTTTTACACTCATAAAGCTGTCATTGTACCTCTGTTTGTGTGTGTCTTTGTGTCCGTGTGATCTGTGCTACTCCTGTGTGTCTGCAGCACACACCTGTCCCTTTGCCAAAGGAGTATGACGAGGACTCTCTAATCCCCAGTAGTCCAGCCACAGAGACCTCAGACAACGTTAGCCCAGTGGCCAGCCCCATCCACACTGGGTCAGTGCACGTACTTCACATTCAGCCTAAACAAATCCAGTAACCGGACGTTACGAACACTTCTCACCGCTTTTATCTCCGTATTTATCTGTTGGTCATAAATGCTTATTTTTATACCTGTCTTCACTGTCATCTTGTGTCTAGGAGTAGGTTCTTTTGAAGAGGTTTTAGCTTTATACTGGGCTTCCGGCTGTTTTGAAAGTTCATTGCGCCTGATTTGCTCACCGGCTGCTTGTTTGACAGGTTTCTGGTCAGCTTCATGGTGGATGCGAGAGGCGGGTCCATGCGGGGCAGCAGGCATAATGGTCTGCGTGTGATCATCCCGCCACGGACCTGCGCCGCCCCCACACGCATCACCTGCCGTCTGGTCAAACCGCAGAAACTCACCACCCCGCCTCCTCTAGTGGAGGGAGAGGGACTCGCATCTCGTATTATCTCTCTAGGGCCTTCCAGTATGCAGTTTCTGGGGTAAGGGTCTGTGTGTGTGTGTGTGCGCACACGTGTGCAAAAAGGATGGCAATTGCTTGCAATTCTAGTTGTGCTATTTCAGTTCCTTGAAGGTGCATTGTGTAAAATTTGTGAGGCTCTATCGACAGAAATGCAATATAATATACACATAACTATGTTTTCATAAAGAACATACATAAAAGTACATAAAGACCTTACATAATGAACCGTTATGTTTTTATTACCTTAGAATGAGCCATTTCTATCACATACACCATGGGTCCCCCCTCTATGTCAAGTCTCCATTATGCGCCGGCATGTTTCTTCAGCAGCCCTAAATGGACAAACACTCTACAGAGCACATTTCATCGCTATGTTGTTGTTCTTCTAAATCGTGTGTGTTTTTAGAGGCAGCTTGAATTGTCACTGCGTTGAATATGCACGAAGTAGTAGTAGTAGTAGTCGTCTGGATTATTAGAAGCAGAGATCGTTCTCTGTTAGAAGTAAGAAAAAACCTCATTGCTCACACAAGCTACTCTCTACTCTCTCAGACGACGACATGTCGGCCAGACAGCCACCGTAGCTTCTCCGAAAGGGAAGGGTGTGAGGGCTGTGCACCGTTAGTTGCAGTTCGCAACCTCACCGCTAGATGCCGCTAAAATTTACACACTGCACCTTTAATGATTCCATTAATGACACTTTTAGTAGGACTGAGGCTATGCCTACATTAGTCCGGGTGCATTTGAAAACCTTTTAAGCATTTTTGTCTACGAAAACAGCTTTTTGAAGATGCTCTCCCAAGTGGATACATTTGAAAATTTGCATTGTAGTGTGGACTGTGAAAACTGAGGTATTCGAAAACAATTAGGCATTGTTTAGTCATTTGACATATTTTACCCATAGATATCTATGGTTAAATTCACAGTGTTGCTAAAGATAAATGTTACTTTGTACAATCTTCATATTACAGGGGGCAGTCATGGCCTAATTGTTAGAGAGCCAGACTGGTAACTCTAAGGTTGCAAGTTTGATTCTCAATACCGGGAGGAAATTGGTGTGTTCACTACTGTGTTCACTGTTCACTGTGTTCACTAATGTGTGTGCACTAACTTGGATGGGTTACATGCAGAGGACAAATTCCGAGTATGGGTTACCATACTTGGCCTTCACATGTCACTTTCACTTTTCATTTTCATTTACACTCCAGCAAAGATGACAGAAAATGTACTTGCAATTGCTGTCCTGCGACAAAACTTGAGAGCAATTGCACTTTAGACCATACATGGAATAGATATTTTGAGTGCAACCTGGATGCACTAATAAGTTGTGGGATGTTTTGCTAATAAAATAATCATGCCAGTAGAATAACATGAGAACTTTATTATGTCTTTTATCATCTCAATAAGCTTTTATTACATTTTACATGTGCATTAAGATGATTTAAGCAGTTTCTGATTTAAACATGATTTAGTGTGGACAAGAAACTTTTGTGTGAAGAAAACTAAAATGCCATATTCAGATGTATCCGGATTAATGTAAATGTAACCTGAGGAAGACGGAATGGAGAAAGTCCATTCTTCATTCTGAATTAATCATTCTTAATGTATTCACTCAGAATCTTGTTGTCAAATAAAAACATTTTCTTCTAATGGTGTTGCAACTTCCCATTATTCCCTTCAGGCCAGTGATAGTGGAGATCCCTCATTTTGCATCATTGAGCCGAGGTGATCGGGAACTAGTGGTTCTGCGAAGTGAGAACGGCTCCGTATGGAAAGAACATCGGAATCGCTATGGCGATGATGTTCTGGAGACCATCCTCAATGGAATGGATGAAGGTATGTCTTATGTTTTACTGAGAGGAATTCCCATAAGCCCAAAGAGAAAAGAGTTTTATTTTCTGTTTGTGTGGCAGGAGGTACTAGCAGACAAATTACATATCACTTTACATTGCCCTCACAATTATTTTTGTAAGACTGACCTTATGACCTTGTTTTCTCTGGGTTCCTTCATCAGATCTGGAAAGTCAGGAGGAGCTGGAGAAGAAAAGAATCCGACGCATAATCTCCACAGACTTTCCTCTTTACTTTGCCGTGGTGTCACGTGTCCAACAGGAGAGTGATCTTATTGGCCCAGAGGGAGGTCAGCTGATAAGTAAGCTGGTGCCCCAGGTCCAGGCCATTTTCCCCGATACGGCGGTCACTAAGAGGGTCCGACTTGGCCTACAGGTGAGTTTTCAGGATGTGGAGAGTGAATGACAGTGAAGCAATATCATCACACATTACATTTCATACAAAATATATGATTAGAACCAAAAGCATCATGCCCATTCAAACTGAACTTGTTTATTATTATTATTATTATTATAAATATATAAATTTAAAATGTAGTTTAAAGGTTGGTGCATAAATTCAGAGGAGGATGACTGAAAATGATCTCAGCAATAACTGATTTATGAATCTTTGTGTTTTTGTTTCTTCTCCTCTTGTCTCCACCCAGGCCCAGCCAATCCCTGATGAGCTGCTGACTCGGCAATTAGGAAACCAGGCCACATTCAGTCCCGTTGTGACAGTAGAGCCTCGTCGGCGCAAATTCCACCGACCAATTGGGCTGCGTATCCCTTTACCTCCATCTTGGAGGGAGAGTGTACGCGATGCTGGCGAAGGAGACACCACTAGCCTCCGCCTCCTCTGCAGTGTTATTGGTACGGTCCGCTTCTGATCTATTTCAAAGAAAACATTGTCTGAAATTGATATCTGTGTTTTGGAGAAAGGAAGATTGTCTTGAACGGCAGACTTTTTCAGCCTCAGCCAGATTTAATGTAGCTGTCCTGCCAAGCTGCTTGGAAAAGGCTGAAACAGACTGGTGTCCTGCCTGGAAAGGGACACTGAGATAAAGATAGACTCAGCAAGTTCATTCCAGATGGTGTTGGTTGAAAAAAAAAAAAAAAGGATTTTATAAAAAGCTGTAAACCTTCTGCAGGTGGCACCGCTCCCGCTCAGTGGGAAGACATCACTGGCACTACCAAGCTCATGTATTCCCACAACTGTGCCAACTTCACCACCAATGTATCAGCAAGGTGAGACACAAAAGCACACAAGAATAGGGGTGAATTTACTAAACAGCTGCACTACATTGTGCGTTGTATTTCATCTTATTTATTAAAGGCCACCTATAATCTGTTTTAAGCTGTCACTAAATTTGCTAAAATATCACTGTACCATAAATATTATATGGTCATTGCCATTCTTTTCATTGCTAACATGCCTTAATTTACTGTAAATTAGGCTCATTATAAATTGTGCTTTATTCATAAACCTCAGCACTATTTTCCTGGCACAATTAACATTGAAGATTTTAGTAGTTTTTATTTTATTGTTTTGTTTTGTGTTGTGTTTTTGATGTTTGTATGCACTTTCTAGTGATAATTGCAGCATTAATTCATTAAATGATGACGTGTTTGCTTCAGCACAGACAGTGTTGTATTTATACACATTTACAAGTAAACATGGGACTTTATTTTTTTCCCTCTATTCTGTATTTCTGTCCTTTTATTTGCTGCAGGTTCTGGCTGGCGGATTGTCCCCGAACGGCAGAGGCCGTGACCTTCGCCAACCTGCTGTACCGTGAGCTGATGTCAGTTCCATACATGGCCAAATTTGTTGTATTTGCTAAGATGAACGATGCCAGAGAGGGCCGCCTGCGCTGTTACTGCATGACTGATGACAAAATAGACAAAACCCTTGAGTTGCACGAGAACTTCTCCGAGGTGGCCCGCAGCAGGGACATTGAGGTTAGCTGACATAAAAGCATATGCATATGTCGTATATATATTTTTCTGATGTACACTAAAGAAAATCAGAAAAGTAAATATGATCAATATTATTTTCATATATTCTTTTAGCATTGTTTTTAACACCAGTGTTTTTTCTGTATGTGTTTGATGTGCATTTTGTAACGCATGATGTCTTGCCTCATTTGCATCATAGTTTCAAAGTTTTAGTATCTCATTTTTTACTAATTTTTCAGCGTTTTCAAAGGGTAAAAAGTAATGAAATGCAAGTTTATGATGCAGCTGTGTACACGTGCATATGTGTGTGTACACAAATTAGTCGACTCATTACATCAATTCTAAGTCTCTGACTCATTCTGACGCACTGCTCTCCTTGTGTTTCTCCTTCCTTTTCCTCCCACAGGTGATGGAGGGGATGCCGCTGCACTTAGAATGTTCTGGTAACCTGGTGCCCGTGAGGAAAGCCACCCAGCAGCCTCGTAGCTTCAGTTTCCAGGCCTTCAGAGACAACCGGCTACCTGTCTCTGTAAAGGTCTGTACATCTGTTTTTCCCTGTCTATCTATTTCTGTCTATTCGTGAGTGTGTCTTAGGAAATATAGGCTGAGAAGTTCATGTCGACTTCCCTTGTTTCAGTTTTTTTTTTTTCAGTCAAACTACACATATGTGTCATTGAGTGTGTCATCTTGTGTGTGAGTATTTGTGTGTGTGTGTTAGCATTGTTAATCACTTTGTCTGTTCATCTTGTGAATTTTAAGTACACCCTAATGTGTTCAGTAGGGCTGCACATGAATTCAAAATCAAAATTGTAATATGACCTAGTGTGACGTCAGAGCTTTAAATTTAAGTTTGCACTGCACTTTCCTTATAGTGTCCGTTGTGAACACAAAATGCTTCTTGTACATTAATGCAATTTCAAACATTTTTGCCACTATATAAGTTATTAAAATCTAATGACAATGTAATAATGTCACTGGGTCACAGAAAGAAATTATAACAGAAATATTACAGATTTAATGCTATTTTATAATATATTATTTTAATATTCTATACAATATTAATAAATAATATTCTAATTTAAAATTACTAATATTATTTTATAATAATTTGTTATTCTATATTCTAGATAATATTAATAAATAACATTCTAATGTTAAATTATTATTATTTCAAGTTATCATTTTATAAACATTTCTGTTGTTCAAATATTCTAGGTAATATTAATATATAATATGCTACTATTATTATTAATATTAATATTATTATTAGAATAATTCTAATATTGAAGTGCTGGGGTTTTTTTTAATTGACGCGTGAGTGAAAAGTGGATAAAAGAGATAAAGTGGTCAAAAGACTGGACAACAGATATAAAAATATGTGTGTCCTCTTTCAAGTCCACTTCCAGTGTGAATGCAAAGAGAACTGGGTACTTTTTTTTTTTCGGTTTACTTTTGGATCACTTCCCAGCAAACATTAGATGGTCGCAAAAATAGTCACAGTAAAATAGTCACGGTAGGACGGCATAAATCTATAATATGTAACACAGAACATTTCCTAAAAATGCATTTAGATACGTTTGTACTTCTACAGTTCTCTGGGGTTGCATGTATAATTTTTACTTTGACCTTTAGCTACATGTAGTTCAATATAAAATACTTAATTAATTTATACAATAACGTCTAAGATGTCCGTTCAAATTTCATTTTGGAACTGTTTTTCAACCATGACGGGACATGTCGGAGGGACGTCTTTTCAACGGTCATTAAATGTCCAAATTTTTGCTGGGTTTTGTTTTTAAGAGGACTCACAAAACCCTTAAATAGTAACACTTTTTTTTACTGGCAATAGAGCGTGGATAAAACATGACTGGATTTTGAGCCAAGAAGCATTGCTTGCCTAGTTTTTGAGAGCTGAGAGCTGCTGTTTCCATGTAATGTTCAATGTTTTTGGTTCAAGTGAGCAATATGAGATGTTAAATCGTTATCGTATCACAGCTGGAATCACAAAATTCTTGGTCAAATCGTGCAGTCCTTTTCTTCAGTCTCTCTGATTTTCCCCAGTGCTGTCTTTCTCTCTCCACTTGTCTCCCTCCCTTCATTTTGGTGTCTGTCATTGTGGCTTACACTCTGCACCTCTTTCTGTGATTGGTCAGCCACAGACGAGCTGCTCTGTGACGTAGTGTTTCACCTCGTAACTGTTTTAGTCTCGTGAGCATGCCCTTAACACTTTCACCTTCTAGCCTGCCTTCCAGTCTATCTGCCTGCCTGTCTGTATGTCTGTCTCACTGTCTCTCTCTCTCTCTCTCACGGTCACTCTCTTATTGTCTGATCTCACAGACGGCCAGGTAAAAGTAAAGGTAAATCTCTCTCTGTCTATCGCCTGCCTATGGACTGCCTCCATCCCCTTCCCCAGCTCCCGTCAACCTGTATGAGTCACAGCCAGGCAGCTGCTCTGTCTAACACTCTTTAATCTCCCTCTTTTTCTACCTCTCTCTCTTTCCTCTTTCACTCTCTTTATTCATCTTCCCTCTCTCTTTTGTTCTTATTTGACCCTCGCCTCATTTTCACCCCTCTCTTTTATCCTATTCTCCTCTCTCCATCTGTTCCTCCCTCCCTCTCAATTTCCCCTGGCTCATCAGGTGAGAGACGGCAATAAGGAAGCCACCGGGTTCCTGTCCTTCCTGCGCAAGTCAACCAAGTACGAGGACACGCAGCACGTGCTGTGCAACCTCAACATCACCATGCCTCCCTGTGCCAAGGTGCTGTCGCTGTTCATTTCCTCTGTGATCACTTACACCTGCACATGTTCTCGTGAACTCTAATCTGACGAGACGTTTTTGTTTCACAGAAACAAATTGATCACAGCTGTGTTTTTGTCACTCAAGCTCAGTAAAAATTTTAAAACAAATTACCAACTGATTTTTGGACTAACTGGGGTCTGTGATTGCTGATATTGCACTATTCAATATGAATTTAAACCTACTTTCTTGGTAAATAGCAGTTGGTGGTTCAAGGTCAACCTGCTGGAATCACATCCAACATTAAAGCAAGATTAAAATAAAATATTGCAATTCAGCACAATAACTAACCAAATAAATGTAAAACATATAAATACATATTATTTTAAAAATATATATTATTCATAAATAAATGTTGTTTAAGAATCTGTCAATTATGTTTAAACTAATCAAGTTTTTAATGTTGTTTATGTGACTGTGCTACTTTGAATATGCTTTTAGACAAACCATGTGCAAATTCATAAGTCAACACCATTGCTGAGTATTTTCTCTTTAAAACTGCAGTGATCTAAACATCTAAACAGTGGGCTTTAGCATATCATTAACTGACCGCTCTGAAGCAGGAGAGTCTCAAGAGAAACCAGGTTATCCCGGTAAATTTTTCTGTTGATATGAAAAATCGGGTGGATTTAGCAATATAGCGGGTGTATGATGTATATTACAATGTTATGATGAACTATATGCCTTTCTCCACTGACGTTCTGAGTTGTTCAAAGCATTTGTAAGGATACTGATTGTTAGAAAGCAGCTGTTTGACTCTGACATGGTGAACGGGAACATGGTTTGTGTAACATTAGCAACACATTATTAGCTGTTTGATAATGTAGTCAAGCAAAAGGCTAATCATATTAATTACTGTTATGTGTCCGACGTTGTAAAAAGTGATACCATTGTGCAGCGCTTACCTCAGTAAGTTGACCGAGTCGATCTCTGAGCTTGTACGAGTGGAGGCGGGGCTAATTAGCATATTCATAGATCTGCGTATACTAAATCAAGCAAGGGTGTCGAGTTACATTCAAGCTATTTAAATTTTTACAGGGAAAAATGTATAAACATAATTTTATTGATCAAAGATGAGTTTTTAAAATTATTGACTACTGGGGGACATAAAAAAAAAAAAAAATTTTTAAAAATGTTTGGAAAACTAATCCTGTCTAAATAGTAATTTTTCTGACCTTCCAAACTCAAATGACACTCAAAATTATTTGTTTTAACTAATCACTAGCTCATAATGGAGTTGTCACTATATGAGTTGTCTAGACCATTTAACTCTAGGGTTCAGTTAAAGTACATGATTAAAGAAATTGTCATTCTTCTTTGTGAGAACATTTAGGATATGTCTAGACTATTTCAAGATATTTCTTAAAGGCATAAAGATCAGGCTACATAATAGTCTGATTAAAATCTACTTAAATGGATCAAAGCAGTCAGCGCATGTGCTACTTTGAGACTCGGGGCTCATATGGGTGATGAAGGTTTGAATTTGGCTTATTCTCATTTCCTCTGTTCTTAATGTGTTTCTGTGACTACACTATATTAATGAAAAATGCAGGAAAGAACTAAGAGACAAAAATAAAATGGAAAAAAGAATGCCCCCCCCCCCAAAAAAAAACTAAAAAATTAAATAGTGTATTGCACAGTTATATCTTGATTTCATCTTATTTTCATATCAAATGTGAATATAAAAAGTTTGAAAACTGGAGAAAAAAAAAAGGGAAATAAAAGGAGCAGTTGCAGTTGGTGTTTCAGATGTCTTCAGATTCTCTTCCTGTGTATTACAACACCTTCAGGCTATTTTTATACATGAGCACTTTGCCTTGTACATGCTCCGATAAATACTGTATGAAAGACAAAACTGTTGTAGCACTGTATATACTACATTTTTTCTTGTAGGTGGTGGGTAGCGATGAGCGGCGGAGAACTTTGACCCCTCTTGCCCTGAGAGAGAGGTACAGCGCCCTGAACGAGCCTGGCCTGGGTAAGACATAGCGGCACCATGCTGCCGTCCCCTCAGCTGTGGAGGAGGGGGGCTTCTGAATGCTGTGCCCATATCCTTGCTTCTATACCTGCCCAATCTCTCATGCATGGCTGTGACTGGGCATTGGATGCTGAGCACTGCCCTCCTTTATGAGGGTGATGCTGGGATTGCACTTATAGGGGCCACGACTAACACAAATATTTCAGAGAAACGGGCGGCCCTTAAATTTACTGAGTGAATGAGCAGTAATGTAGCGCATGGTGCTGGTTTGATTCCAGAGTAAATACTCTTAGCATGGCAAACTCCAGCTTTGAGAATGAGCTTTAAAGGGAAAGGACTGCCCGTTTAGAGGTGTTTAAGGTGGGGGAGTGATTATAGAGAGGTCAAGGAGGTTCAAGGCGGCTTTGCCGTCCAAAACACATCACATCTTCATTGTTCTCGAAGTGGATGAAGCCAACTAATGTATGTAGTGTGCAGATTTTGACCAGTTCTTGGTAAGTAACAATTAACATTATAGTTTCAGTCATCAGTTCTAACTAATATTGGTCATTTTACTGGATCTAACAAATTTTACAGGATGTTTTACCATATAGTGGCTGTTATATGTCTATTACGCTGATTTCATATATAGTTCTCAATAAAAACTATAGATGCATTTCAAGAAAAGGCTGTTTTCATTACATTCCTGCTTTTTTAGGTCTTTATTGACAAGATCTTTACTGAACATGTTCATTATTTACATATATACCAGTCCCAAGTATACACTACTGTTCAAAAGTTTGAGATCTGTAAGATTATTTTTTTTTTTTCAAATAAATGCTTTCCTTTTGAACTTTCTATTCTTCAAAAGAATCCTGAAAAAAAACGTATCATTGTTTCAACAAAACTAAGCAGCACAACTCTTTTCAACACTGATAATAAGAAATGTTTCTTGAGCACCAAATCAGCATATTAGATTGATTTCTGAAGGATCATGTGACACTGAAGACTGGAGTAATGATGCTTAAAATATTTCTTTACCATCACAGGGATAAATTACATTTTAAAATATATTAAAATAGAAACTGTTAATAAATTATACATTTCACAACCTTGCTTATTTTTTACTGTATTTGAGTAAAAAAATAAGAGAACATTATCAGAAACACTTCTATCAGAAACATTAAAAAATCTTACTATCACCAAACTTTTGAACAGTTTTTTATTTATATGACAAATAAGACCATTTATCAACCAACCCAAGGATATGGTCATATTGTTATTGTGATCTATAGTGTTTATTGTATTGAGTCTCTTGGGTTTTCCAGTGAAAGCCACAATGAAATAAATTATCCACTAGCATAAAGTACCAACCTTGGTTTGTTATTAAAGTGTTTTATCATCGGACCTTCTGTGGAAACTGTGGTATATTTTGTCTTTTATTCAGCCACTGTAAATGCCATGGAGAGAACCGAGCTAAAGATCGCAGTAATAGCAGAACAGCTGGGACTGAGCTGGACTGGTAAGAGCTTTGCCTCTTGTTTCTCTTTTCATTACCTCTCAGGCTTTTTCCCCCTTAACTCACATTCTATAAGTGCTTTCCTCTGTTTTCTTTGTAGAGCTGGCAAGGGAACTGCAGTTCAGTGTGGATGACATTAACCGGATCAGAGTGGAGAATCCCAACTCTCTCTTGGACCAGAGTTCAGCTCTGCTCAACCTGTGGGTTAGCCGAGAGGGCAAGAAGGCCAAGAGTGAGGATCCATAATTAACGCTCTACCACTTTGTGGATTTATCCACCTTATTTTGCATCATATCAGTAAGCTATTTTCTGTGAATGTGCGAGACTTCTGATTCATTCGCTCTTTTAGGGAGATAACTAGAAGAATTACAAAGTATAAAACTGTAAAACTATTTGCGCTATTAACCAGTATGTTTATGATTACAATAATAAATGAAAATAATATAATACCAAATAACAGTTTGCAGTATCAAGCAGCATAATGGACTGTTTTTGTGGGTGAGACCGGAAGCCTTACACATTCAAGTTACAAATGGCCTTTAAAAATAAGGTGGATACATCAGTATTATTATTATAAACTAAGCAAAAACTATTGCCATAAAAGAGTTTTCATAGCCAGAAATAGAATATTGAACTATGAAAATTTCTGAAACAAACTAAAACTAAACTGAAATGTTAAAGGTGCAATAGGTGATTCTCTACAGAAACATTTTTTGTTATACTGGTTGAAAGTCTCCTTATATCCAGATAGCAATCACTATGTTAAACGGTCTAAATGTTTTTTTTATAAATATATATCGTCTGAGGAAGGTGTAGGACCATAAAATGTTCATCCAATCATTATATTTGGCCCTGAATGAAATAATACAATGTCCTGCCTGCCTGTTAACATATGTTTTAACATACCCTCACGCACCCTGTTCGCGCAGATGTCATACGCCATCAGCGCATTTCATGCTATGCGAACAAATAGTGGCCACCTTTTACAGTTCCTACCGAATCAAAACAATGAGCTTATGCTTCGTTCATGCCATAACTACAGTAATTAAGAGATGGCAACCGGTGACGTTCTAACCAGAGCTGTTCAGTCAGACTCGGAATTATGCGTATCCATGTCAACATTATCAACACCAAAATGAATCTGCAACAGTCAGGTACAAGCTAAGTTGTTTACGTTCATTATTGTAATGTTATGTGCTTTGAGGCATGAGGTAGTTTAACGCTGTCTCTTGTGACACTTTGCTGAGACCAGCTGTGTGTGCGCGTTTATGTGTTTTGGAGGAGGCGTGGCTTTGGACGGTGATTTGCAGGGAGGGTGGGATTTTGTATGCTTTCAATGCTAGCAGGCTAACATTAGCATTTCCCAGATCACCTACTGCACCTTTAAATTAAAAATTAAATTAAAAGGACAAAACTATAACGGACATAGAAGTACTTCATTTACAGAAACTAATTTAACTCTTTATAACTGTTTCCTTGTCTCTGCATGCTACTATAACACTTCCTCCATCATCATATCAAGTGGAGAACCTTTATGGAGCTTTGAAGAACATTGACCGCTCAGATATTGTGAAGTCTCTGGAGGCTCAGGCTCCACAGGTGCTTCCCGAGGCTGTGGAGGAAGGAGCCTGCAGACTAGCTGACTCCACTCTCCTTTCCCCTAGTGTCCTCAATGGTAAGAACAGACTGTAGCTTGCACTGAACTTCTAATCCTCTGTACTTTTATCATTGAACTGACATTAGACACCAACTAAACCAAGGCTTAGATGTTTGAAGCTGCATGGGTTGGCCACTAATTGCATACTAGCTCTAGTCTCCCAAAATCTAGAGCATGAAATTTGGGATGAAAGATCGTATGAGACAGTATTTAATGAGATTTTTTTTTTTCACTGATAAATCAGGCAATGCCACCATTTTCAGTCTTTTCCATTCATTATTACTAAACAAACCTCTCAGTAGGGATAAACTGTCATTAATGCAATGGGTACATATAACAAATGCAAATACAAATGTGTATAGCAATATATCTTATAAATATTACAAAAAAATACGAGTAATTATGGAAATAGGAACATTTTCTGTAAAAGGATATATATATTCTCATATTTTCTCATCCGATTTAAAAAATAAATAAAATTGTATATAAAAAAAATGACTAATTAAATTGGGAAAAAAATATATTTATATTTAAAGCATGCAATAAGGACGTAGGATGGAGCAGTGGTGTGAGTAAATAGCGAGCTATGCTCCAGAAAACAAATTAAATGTGTTTTGGGGTGTGTTTTTTTTTTAAATATGCCAGTGAGGAACAGATAAGAGTATGTAGGCTCGTATGAATGATTACTTAAAGAAAAGACAACAGGCCTCCATACTTGTGTCTGCACCTCTCCTTCTCTCTTTTCCTCCTCCTCTCTTTCTCCAAACATGTCATCTGCAGCCCAGCCGCCCTACTCTTCCTCCTCACAGCTCTCCTCTTCGACCTCCGACCTCATAATGACCTCCTCTGGGCCTCCTCTTTTCCTGTCATTCTAGTTTTTGTTTTATTTTCTAGTTCCCATTTTGTGTGGGAGCTGTGCTGTGTCTGTATGCATGTGCATGCTGCTTGACATGCTCTTTTTTGTCTTTTCTGGGAAAAAAAAGTATTTGTGAAGCCTACAATTAAAACGAGGCCTTCGTTTATGTTGCTCTATAACAAACTTGTGTATGCATGGCATGCTTTTAATGTGTGGGTTTCTTCCTGTGTATTTTTTCACTGAGTGGTGCTTGAACTCCTAAATTTCAGTAACTTCAGTAACTCTTCTTCTCATCTTTGGTCAATATATTGATGTTGTTGTTTTAGGCCCTGCTGTTCTGTTGTCAACAGTTTACATAATGCTCTGGAAAATGAATCTGTGACCATATCATGTTGCAGAAGCATTTTTGGAATGTTATGTGTTAACTGATATATTGCTGTTGGTGTTTTTCCAGTGTGTTTATGTGTCACGCATTGATTGTGTGACGCAAGGCTCTGTGATGTTGCTGATGTCATGGACTGTATTCACAAAAAGGAAAATTGTGTAACCATTAGGGCCCTCTAGTGGCTAAAAACCGAATCTATCACTTGTAACATTTCGCTTCTATAACCTTTATTCAACCGGATTATTCCTTTAGGATTAATATCTCTTTTCCAAGAGAGATCCGACCAAAATTGTTGCATAGAACAATTAAACTATAGAAACAACATTTGCATAAAATGATCACATGCAAAATATTATCAAAATATATAGATGTGAACGCAGTCCTAATCTGTGTGTGTGTGTGTGTGTGTGTAGAAGTATCTAACCTCCCTGTCAGGCCATTTAAGATAATCAGATCACTCAGAATGATGTTGTGTGTGATATCAAGATGTTTCAGAGCCATAATTTAGTGTTGTGCATTATGTTGTGCTGTAACGTGATGTGCGTTTGACTGTTTGAGTGTGTTTACATTTATTTGCACGCGTACCTGTGTGGGTGTGTGTGTGTTTTAGATGTATGTCTTCATATGTGGCTTTTGTACATAACAATCAAGAAAGCTTTTACACATTTGCCACATGTTGTGTTGCTTTGTTGTATTTGAGTGACAGTAGATTAATTGTGTCTCACGGTGTGCACTGTGTGTGTCTGAATCACGTGTGTGTATTCTCATTACTGGGGGCACAGTGAAGGTCTAAGTCATCACTGTAAATCATCCCCATTCTCTTTTTCAATATTTCTTCATTTCTTCTCATTTAATTACAACAGTAATATAACATCCATCCAATCATGAAACCATCCATGCATCCATCCACCATCTACATAGCTACAACATTTGATCATATGGCGCTAGTTGTTTGATAAATTAATAGTTTACTGCTACAAGAAAACTCTTTACAAGCTTCATGTTTTTTTTTTCTTTTATGTTTCTCTGACTGTTAGCTCTTGTTTTGTGTCATTAGGTCAGTGTCAAAAATCGAGTATATTATTATAGTCCAAATTATTAAGTATTGAAGTACACAGTCATACTATACATTTTAATTTTGCTTAATACATTTTAATTTGAGAGCTACAGTCAGCTTCTTAACATTAGCTAAGCTTTGGTTGCTTTAAGCATATTAAATTAATTTAATATTGTATTTCTTGTCAATGCATATTCTCATTGATTCACAACAATTTGAGATCAAACAATAATTGGTGGACACCATTCAGAATCAGAACAGACTTCCAGACTCCTGTAATAAAATATGAGTTTCAAAAGCACAAAATAGCCATGATCTATAATTATATTTCACTTTATTTTTTAAATCCTGAATTTTCTGAATATGTATTATATATATGTATTATTTGTATTGCGCTGGTTTAAGTAGGTCAAAATCTGTAACGCTTGAATTAAAGGGATAGTTCACCCAAAAATGATCCCATGATTTACTCACCCTTAAGCCATTCTAGGTGTATAGGTGTATCTTCTTTCAGACAAACACAATCTGAGATATATTTAAAAATATCCTGGCTCTCCTACGCTTTATAATGGTAGTGAATGGAGGGGCGTGTTTTATAGCCCCAAAAATGCATTCATCCATCATAAAAAATAATCAATACGGCTTCAGGGGCTTAATAAATTCCTTCTGAAGCAAAGAGATGGGTTTTTGTAAGAAAAATATCCATATTTAAAACTTAAAAGTAAAATAACTATCTTCCGCCAGACGGCCGTACGCATTGATTTGTGGCAGAAGACTAACCTTTATTAACCCCCTGGAGCCATATGGATTATAAATAATGATGGGTGGATGCATTTATTTTGGGCTTCAAAACACGCCCCCTGTTCACTAATGCTTAGGAGAGCCAGGATATTTTTAAATATATCTCCGATAATGGTCGTCTGAAAGAAGATAGTCATATATACCTAGGATGGCTTGAGAGTGAGTAAATCATAGTTTTCATTTTTGAGTGAACTATCCTTTTAAGTCCCTGTTAACCCTTAAGATGCAGAATATCTCTTTAAAACTATTGTGTGTTCTTATTCATCATGCATACTATTGCACACATCATTCAAATACAAATCAGTTATATATATATATATATATATATATTGCAATTCCATGTTCATTTGAACAATCCCAGGAATGTGTATCCTACATTATGACCATACATGCAAGAGAAAAGCCATTGCTGCATACTCATTAAGCTGGATGTACTTCGTGGTCACGTACACAACTTTCATACATATTTAAAAAAGAAAGATTTGACATGAGCCATTTCTGAATCCGAGCATATTAGTGTGTATGTGGGAGGGGGATGGTATATCAAAGGAATATTCTGGGTTTTCAACGTATTGAATATATTGATATATTTTAAATGTTCATTCATGTATTTCATTTTTTGGGGCTTTTTGGCTTTATTTAGATAGGACAATAGGAAGAGAGACAGGAAATCATGGGAGATGAGAGAGATGGGAATTGGAGCAGGAATGGACCTTGAATCGGGACTCGAACTTGGGTCGCCCGAAGTGCAACCGCACCATATGTCAGAGCACTTGCCCACACGGCTATGGCTCTTACTTTTAATTTTCATTTATTTTGACCTTGTAATCTTTAGTCAACATGTCATAACTCAATCTTCCAGTGAAACAACCAACTTCTCCAATAATTTCATCAACATAAGCTCCGCCCCTTCTTACAGTCGACCGCAAGCTCGCATTCTGAATCTGCCTCGATCCAATCAACAATCGATGGCTTGAAGCAAGACCCAGACCCTGGCTTTCTAAACCTTGCATTTAACCCTGCTTTTTACGTGTGTTATTAAACCCTGCTCTGGAGTGCCAAACTTGTGCAGTTTGAAACAATGTTACGGCTTGATGGTTTGCAACATGCACCAAATTGTGTGCCTCATATTCACCTGCGTTGGTCAATCACGGAAACAGCGCATTGTTTCATTGTTTGATGGGGAAAAATGTCAAATGGTGATGGTAAACAGGTGAATTTGAGTGAAGAAAAGACTTATTCTTACCTTTTATTCTTACCTTTATAGCCCAAAAAGTCCATTCAGGAAAAACAGGGCAATATATAATATAAGGATGTGCAATGCTAAAGCCTTTTCCAAATGCCCCCAGGTTGAAAAAACCCAGAATATTCCTTTAAAGGTTACTTTGAAAGTGGTTTGCTTGTTGTGAGTGAACAAGAATGACCTGTAGAATGATTTTATGTGGCCTTGTTATAATGCTAATGCTAAAATCACAACTCCTTGCATTTAAGCACTTCCGTTCACGTATATTTACAGACTTTGAGTGCACCCTGAGCACTGTGTTCTGCATGACCTTTCAGAAGGGTCAGGACTTCCCACATACCCCCACTGTGTCTGTGTGGTGTTAGCGTTGCCTTTCTTGTCTGGCCATCCCTCAGGTTACGGGCTGGTGCAGGAGGAGCTGCTCTCTCCCGCTTCTATGCAGTACAGCCTTCCCTCCCCGCTGGGCGCTGAGCCCTACTGGCAGGAGGTGTCAAGCCTGGAGTGCGCGCCCATCGCCACCACTGAGGAGGACACCATGATGGAGATGTCGGACGTCCAGGTGTGGCCGGCGGGGGTCAGTCCGTCCCTAGTGACTGTCGAGGACTCTTCCCTGGATGGCAGCAGCCGCGCAGACGACTCGGAGGCCAACACGTTGAGCCTGCCCTGCAGCAGTTTGGGGAGGCCCAGCAGCGGAGCCAGCGGGGCCAGTGGCTCCATCATGGAGCTGGAGGAAGAAGAGGAGGAAGAGGAGCTTGAGGAAGACGACATACAGCATGAGCCAGTGTCCGCAAGTGCGGAAAAGGCATGGGCTAGCGGTGCCGTCCCAAAGGCCAACTACAACGGGCAGGCTGGAGGTCAGAGGTCGGAGGGCAAGAGGACAGAGTTGGCGGCAGCGGGCGGCAGTGTGAAGGGTGTAACTAGAGGAGGAGGAAAGGGTGGAAAAGGGGCAAGTTCAGAGGAAAAGTTTTCTGTTCTTACAGGGCAACAGCTCTACGCTCAGTTATGCGAGAGAACTGGACTGACCCGAGCTCTAGAACACAACGGGGACAGGTACGGATTACTTCAGTATACCATGTTACGCCACAAGAATTAAGGTCTGTTTACACCAAGAACGATAACTGTGTTAGCATCCACAAAAACACACAATAACATTTAAAATGCTTACGTTCTTTAAACTCTGGATTCTGATTGGCTGTCAATGTTTTTATCTTTCATCAGCAGGAAAAAACATTCTGAAAGTGATTCCAATAATATCGTTCCGTTGTGTCATTATCGTTATAGTTGATGTGGACTTCCTTATTCTCATAGATTTAGAACGATACAGCCATGTATCTTGGGGGGAAAAAATCTGCTGATTTGTAAAGGCCTAATATTCGATTCGATGATGCAGAGTTAGTGTCTTCCTATATGGTTGTTTAAGAAATGGAAAACTCTATCTTTTAGGGTTAAAAGAACCATTGCCAAATATAAAACATGCTAGAAACATAATAATCACTGTAATAATGATCCATTCATAGATTCATAAGTATTTGCCTATTAAAATCCAAAGTGTTGTTCTTGGTGTGAATGGCCTTTTAGACAGATATCATTTACACTATCTTTTTTCGACCCTCCTTCACAGGCTTGGTGGCGGCGCCTTCCAGCCTTACTCACAGGAGAAAGACTCCCTCCACAGCTGGTCTCAACCCAAAGCCAGGCCGACCATGGAGGCCATGATGTCATCGTCCCAGGACCACAATCAGTCGCGTGTAGCACAGGAGGCACTGCTTACACCGGTATGTGATACAGGCCATTCGGAGGTCCTGCGGGGGCGTCTGCTGGGCACTCAGCCCTTTGATAAAGGGCTGGGCTTCTCCCATCAGGAGGGGGAATTACGGGCATGGGACCAGGACAGACGGAAGGCACAGGTGTGTCTCCTGGGCCTGTCCAGTCTGAGCAAAGAGCATGTGTTTGGGCACAGTCTTGACTTCAATTATTCAGTAATGATAATTGAACTATTATTCCCTTCTTACAGAAGGATGATCCGATAGATCTCACCAGCGATCACCTACATGAAGAGCAGTTCACTGATGAGCATGGGAGTGTCGTGACCAAGGTGGGTCCTCAGTTTTCTTTCAGGTTTATAATAGTATTAAACCAAAATGTTGATCTGGCTGATGATATTTCACCTTTTTGAGATTATCATTTTGATGAGTAATTTAGTTTCTGTTATCTAATATTTCATAAATATTATTTTAATAATGGTTTAACTTGTTCCTAATTCCTTTTTTTTTTTTTTTTGTCTATTTGTTATTGTTAAACTACACTTATTCTATATACAATACCATTCAAAAGTTTGGGATGGTAATATTTTGTAATGTTTTTAAAATAAGTTTTTTATTCTTACCAACGCTGTATTTATTTGATCAAAAATACAGTAAAATCAGTAATATTGTGGAATATTATTACAGTTTAAAATAACTGAGATATGAATAGAATTTGTTCAAATGTAGATTATTCTTGTGATGGCAAAGCTGAATTTTCAGCATCATTACTTCTGTCTACAGTGTCACATGATCCTTCAGAAATCGTTCTAATATGCTGATTTGCTGCTCAAGAAACATTTCTTATTATTATCAGTGTTGAAAACATTGATGTTGTTGCTGCTTAATATTTTTGATGTGGTACATTTTATCAGGATTCTTTGATAAATATGAAGTTTAAAAAATGTATCAGCATTTATTTGAAATATAATTTTTTAAAACATAAATGTTTTTACTTTCACTTTTGATTGTTATATATAGGCAGTTTGGAGAAATATGGATGGATATATATTTATTTACAACCAGTAAATTTTAATACCACGCAATGTAAATTTTTAGGTTATTTAACAAGACATTTCTTACAGTATGCCTATATTTTTTTATTGGCTATTGGCTGACCTGTAGTGGTGGCGATTTTGAATCAGATTGTTCAGATTCATTCACTGTTTTGTTCAGTTGTCCCTTGTGTAGGTTACATTGTTATGCCACTAGCTGCATGATGTGTATGCATAGCCTTTCTTAATATTTTCTTGTCTACAAATCTTTTAACAGAGGTGTAAAGAGTACCTGAAAACCGTACTTTAAGGGTTAGTTCACCCAAAAATGAAATTTCTGTCATTAATTACTCACCCTCATGTATTTTTTATGAAATCCATGAGCTATCTGGCCTCCGATAGACTGCAACGTTATTACCACCAGAAAGGTAGTAAAGACATCAGCTCAGTATTGGCCGATGCTTTACACGTGAGCAGCACGACACATACGTGTGATGCTGACGCAGGAGCAGGCCATTAATGAGCCACCTTTCTGACGTAGAACACGGAAGCACTGCACTGTGTTTATAACATGAACAGCATAGGAGACTGACACGGAAGAGAATAAATTGTTGAATAAAGTCGTTATTTTTGTTTTTAGCACACAAAAAGTATTCTCGTCGCTTCATAACATTAAGTTTGATCCACTGTAGTCACATGGACTATTTTAACAATGTCTTTGCTACCTGTCTGGTATTTGAACGTGGTAATAACGTTGCAGTCTATCTGAGGTCAGAAAGCTCTCAGATTTCATCAAAAATATCTTAATTTGTGTTCCGAAGATGAGCGAAGATCTTACGGGTGTGGAACGACATGAGGGTGAGTACATAATGAGAGAAATTTCATTTTTGGGTGAACTAACCCTTTAAGTAAAAGTAGAGATACCTTACAATGAAAATGAATCCATTACAAGTTACAAGTCAGCAATTCCAATAACACATTTTACTTGTACTAAATATAGGTTCAAAGATGCACTAGTCCTCTCAAAACACATGCCAGTGAAAAATAAGAAACAGCTGTTTTGTGAGGAAATCTCTATTTGTTCAGACTCAATTTGGTCATCTTTTTTTGTCTCTGTCTTCCCTCCTCCTTTTCTCCAGTTGGGTGTGGATGTGAAGCGGGATGTCCAGACTGCGAAGCACTCCAGTCTGCGGAGAGTAAAGCACTAAAATAAACACAAACTGTCCTGAAGGTACGGGACAGGAAAAATAATTGGTGCATAAGGAACAACTTAAAACACATGGAGCGAGCTAGCTTTGCTAAACTTGAATGATACAGCCATCAGTTTTATGTTTTAGCTAGAGTGACTTTGCTTCAGGGGCTATTTGTTCATGAAGGATTGCTCTTCCAGGGTCGAACATCCACTGCCAAACCATCCTTCACCTACGCACGACTGGACTGAATGAAACATGGAGCGATGGGGGGAAAAAAACAAAAACACGCAGCGAAAGAACAACACATCGCACCCAAATCCTACAGTCAAGCAACCATGGAGTGTCACAAGAAAACAAGGACGAGGACTTCTCTACCTGTAGTTTTGTAACATTTTTAACAAAGAAGATAAAAACATACAACTAGCATAGGGCATGAACTTTTTATACAAAACTTGAAGAAAACCACCAAAAAAAGCAACAAAAAGTGCTTCCTGTCAACTGTAAACGCATGACTGACTGCTGGTGCATGACCTATGAGCTGTCATTATCTAAAAAACTGAAGGGGTACAAGGTAAAGGGCCGTTCCAGGACTGGCAGTGGGGAGGGGAAACCTTTGGACCTTTGATCTTGAAAATGAGAGACTCTTGAAACAGGGGTCTTGGGAACACAACAGCCCAAAAAAAAGCAACAGTTCTTTATTTTGTCAAACAGATTGTCATTACACAGCAGCATAGTAGATGCTAAGCCCGTCACGTCATTTCCCACAGGCCCTTTATCCTGTTATTCAATGTGATATATGCACTCTAATGCTATGTGAATGTGCGTCGGTGTGTGTGCGTGTGTCGGTATCTAACGCATGTGTACTCGCTTCTGGCTTGGTACTGAGCTTTTTTTTCCTGGATCGGTCGAGCTCATTTGGTGTTTGCCATGGGATTGACAACAAGCCACTGTGCTCTCCTGCTCGTGAGCGTCCGCGTGCGTTTATTTCCACTTTGTTAAGCGTATCCGTGTTGCTTTGAACTGTCAGCCACCTTTTGCTTTTATATCTCTTGTTTTGAATTTAAAGGCCCCCTCCTTTCAAATCCGAACCGATTCGTTTGCTGGAGGTTGCGTAGCTTTGTACGTACAACACCCAAATGGCAACCTATGGAGGGTACGTGCTTTCTCTGTCTGACAGTTCACAAACTTAAAGGGTTAGTTCACCCAAAAATGAAAATTCTGTCATTTATTACTCAACCTCATGTTGTTCCACACCTGTAAGACCTTCATTCATCTTCGGAACATTAAGATATTAAGATATTTTTGACAAAATCCAATGGCTTAGTGAGGCCTCCATTGACAGCAAGATAATTAACACTTTCAAATGCCCAGAAAGCTACTAAAGACATATTTAAAACAGTTCATTTGACTACAGTGGTTCAACCTTAATGTTATGAAGTGACGAGAATACTTTTTGTGTGCCAAAAAAACAAAATAACGACTTTTTTCAACAATATCTAGTGGGTGATTTCAAAACACTGCTTCATGAAGCTTTGAAGCTTTACGAATCTTTTCGTAATCAGTGGTTCGGAGCGTGTATCAAACTGCCAAAGTCATGTGATTCCAGTAAACAAGGCTTCGTTACGTCATAAGTGATTCAAAACGTTTTGAAATTTCAGTGGTTCACGTGACTTTGGCAGTTTGATATGCGCTTCGAACCACTGATTCAAAACAAAAGATTCGTAAAGCTTTGAAGCTTCATCAAGCAACGTTTTTGAAATCGCCAATCACTAGATATTGTTGAATAAAGTTATTTTGTTTTTTGGCGCACAAAAAGTATTCTCATCGCTTCATAACATTAAGGTTGTAGTCACCTGAACTGTTTTAAACATGTCTTTAGTAGCTTTCTGGTCATCTGAAAGTGTTTATTATCTTGCTGTCAATGGAGGCCTCATTGAACCATCGGATTTTATCAAAAAAATCTTAATTCGTGTTCTGAAGATGAACGAAGGTCTTACGAGTGTGGAACGACATGAGGGTAAGTGATTAATGCCAGAAATTTCATTTTTGGGTGAACTAACCCTTTAACCTCCGACCTTCTGAACATCCATTCACCCACATTTGTAGCTCAGCTGTTCGACTAAAACCGTCACGTCGGACCATTTCCAGAGACTAATGTAGCATTGCATGCTGGTTAACACCACTTTTCATGCTGTTCTCTTGGGCCTGCACTCGGCCCGGACATTTTTATTGATTTTATATTATTAATCAAGCTGTGCTGGTGAAAAAAAAAAAAATGAAAAAAAAAAAAAAAACGATTGTAGCTGTGACGTGTGGGGCTTGGGGACTATCTCTGAGTAACTGCCTTTGTAATGTTTGGGATTTCAGATGGAGTTATGTGTCAAGGAAGCGTTTTAAACTTTGATGATGCTCTTCGATTATTCTTTTTGTTTGTTCTTTGTTTTGTTTTTTTCATTTAGATGTACAGTTAAAAATAGACCGATAAATATACAGACAGCACTGTGAAAGTCCACCTTAAAATTGACCCCTGAACTGTGAACTCACAACTGTCTGTCTCACTTTTACCTGTAACAACTCATACCAACAAGGTTTTATGGTAACTATGGGAAGCTTAAAGTACTTTTATCGCAACTTCGTGTGACCGAATCCCTATTAACGTCATTCGCATGTGTATTTTCAGCGTTATTCTTTTTTGTTTTACTACGAAAGAGCCCAAACATACACAAAAACTCTTGAAGTATAGTCTACCAAAGCAATAATATCAAACGTGCTGCAACAGTTGGAATACTGCGTTGTTGTTGGTGTGCGTGCGTGTGTTTTTCAGTCTACGAACGCTTGTGTGTTCAGTGTATACTGTATTAACCCGACATTTTAGTAGCATTTGTAAGATGTATACGATTTAAGAGATATAATAGCATGCAGAGTATCTCACACCGTATGCAATTACGTGATCTACATGCCAACTCGAGTTCACTGAACGGTAGCTGTGTTTCACTTTAAATGGACAAGGTTTCTTTGAACGGCTAGCAAGCATAATGAAATCAGGTACGGTGCTCAGCATTTAATCACAGCACAGTAGCTTACATAGTCACGAGCACACCGTGATAAACTGACTCGCGCGTTCATGTAGTTTAATTTGATGGATGTCAGTGAGTGAGTGAGTTCATGAATGAATGAATTTATCCTCCAAACTAAAGTACATATTTATGGAATGCATGGACAATTGGACGAATGACAATGATTGTACTTTCATATTTAAGAAAAGTGTTTAATCAGATCCTAGTGTTTTTGTTTAGTCAATGAAATGAGTGTGCTTTGTGAGACTGCACACGTCCCTTCTCACCAACGCATTAAAACACTTATGAGTTCTGCCTCACTGTATATTGTTTTCTACAGTTCACTCAGGTTTGTGTTGACAGATGATTTCTCTTCAATGATTCTAGTTAATACATACTTAACGGCATATCTTATGTCCACTCAAAGGAGTATAAGGATTGTCATGGGTGTTGGGAAGTGTGTGATGGAAGTGATGAAGGACATAGATACATACGTGTTCAATATCTTATCGCTGCTGTAATTGTTGATCGAGACAAAATTCCTGAAAACAAAAGGGGGGAACGGAGAAAAAAAAATGTTTTATTTATTTATTTATTTTTGGTTTAAGGAACCAAACGATTTAACATTGCAATCATTATGTATTAAAAAAGAGTTTATGTACAATGTTTAACTGTTGCAAAAATCTAGACTTCACCTATACTCCTTTAGAATGGATTAATGACAATATAAACGCAATATCATATTACTCTGTACTAAGGAATGCAACTGCGCACATGCACAGAAAAAGATGTTTTTAATAAAGAATATATGTATAAATATATGACAAACTATATTTAATTAGAATGCTATGCACCCTTATTAGAGTTGTTATGGCTGTACTTTAAGTATATTAGTTAGAATCCAGTAATACGAACATGCCCATGTCATGGGGAATGTAGAGGCTTTGTAGCTATTTGAACATGTTTTCATTTCCTTTTTTTATTATTATTGTAACGGAGAGAGGAAATACGAACATTGAATATGTATACAAGCCTTTTATTCAGATTCATTCTGATATGAAGAAATGTATAGACCATTTACCCTGCACACCAGCTCAGATCATTTACAAAAGTTAATAAAGAAAGATGTGACATATTGTGACACTGTGTGCGTGTGTAAGAGAATGTGCCAAATATGCATTTATAAATCTAGATTTAACTTCAGAGGATGAATGAAAGGAGGATGGGTTCAAACTAATTTACAGCTACATCTATTGAACTGTTAGGAGTCACACAGAAAATCTTATGGTGTCCACAAAATAGTCATATTTAGCATAACACATATATTAAATACGGTATCTGCAGGGTTTTTAAAATCAAATTTAAGACTTTTTAAGACCTGCACAAATAAAATGAATGCCATATGAGCGAGGTAGGACCCCCACACCATAAAATGACTGTAAAAACTAATATTTAAACAACTTTATAGGCCTAGTTCAAATATAAGTTCTGGCAAAAAACAAAACGTTTTATAAACTACTAAAGTTTTCTGCTAAATTCAAATTTATATATGGAGTAGATCAAAGCAATCACTTGGCATAAATGTGTAGTATTCATTGATTGTGAACTACACACTCTCTCTCTCTCTCTCTCTCTATATATTTATGGGTCATTGACGAATAAGGCTTTTAAAAGTGTCAGAAAATATAATGGAGATATATTTAATTTTGAAGTTTTATTAAGTGTTAACAATGAGATTGTGGTTTTCATAATCAATTAACACTGCTTTTGTCATTTATGACAAGATGAACAAAGTTTGTCACCAAAATAGTCATTTGGTTTAAACAAAATTCCTTTTGGTTTTACCGAATGACACTCTTGGTTATACCGAATAACAATATTTTCAAACAAAGGCTGATATCTAGCTAGCAAAACGACAATCAAACATTTTTATATTTAGTACAAGGTTTTAAAATATTACAACATTTTCCATGTTTTATAGCGGTTGTACCGAATGACCTGATATTTCGGGACATGTGTACGAGCAAGTGAAGCAACATACATTTTTCAAATAGTTAAGAGAGAGTTAGTTACTTTGCTTCATGACTGTGTGGTCCTTTGCAGGTGTCTGAATGATGTCACATCCTGTCACATGATATTGACCGCATGACTTGATCCAAAATGGTCCCTTTATATTGGTTACTCCGAATGACATCAATGAAATTCGTTTTTTTTTTTCATACTTTGTTTCTCATAACAAAGCAACGACTTCTACACATAAATTTAATACAATTTTGCACTATGGTTATATATGATGTTATAAAATCATGCCAGAGTAAAAACATTTTAAGATATTTTAATCTCAAATTAAATGGCTGTATTGGCCTTTGGACGGTTAAACCGAATGAGCTTTTGACATTTCAAAATCTTTAAAATACCTTTATATGTAGCAAAATATAATTAAAACCTTTTGGATTCAATAAAAGAGCTCTAGTTGTACTACCTTATATACTTTGGATGTCATATCTATATGTTTTTATTATTATTAAGGCCTTTGGACAAAAAAAAAAATGACCTGTCATGTCATTGACCCATATACAGGTGCTGGTCATATAATTAGAATATCATCAAAAAGTTGATTAATTTCACTAATTCCATTCAAAAAGTGAAACTTGTATATTATATTCATTCATTACACACAGACTGATATATTTCAAATGTTTATTTCTTTTAATTTTGATGATTATAACTGACAACTAAGGAAAATCCCAAATTCAGTATCTCAGAAAATTAGAATATTACTTAAGACCAATACAAAGAAAGGATTTTTAGAAATCTTGGCCAACTGAAAAGTATGAACATGAAAAGTATGAGCATGTACAGCACTCAATACTTAGTTGGGGCTCCTTTTGCCTGAATTACTGCAGCAATGCGGCGTGGCATGGAGTCGATCAGTCTGTGGCACTGCTCAGGTGTTATAAGAGCCCAGGTTGCTCTGATAGTGGCCTTCAGCTCTTCTGCATTGTTGGGTCTGGCATATCGCATCTTCCTCTTCACAATACCCCATAGATTTTCTATGGGGTTAAGGTCAGGTGAGTTTGCTGGCCAATTAAGATCAGGGATACCATGGTCCTTAAACCAGGTACTGGTAGCTTTGGCACTGTGTGCAGGTGCCAAGTCCTGTTGGAAAATGAAATCTGCATCTCCATAAAGTTGGTCAGCAGCAGGAAGCATGAAGTGCTCTAAAACTTCCTGGTATACGGCTGCGTTGACCTTGGACCTCAGAAAACACAGTGGACCAACACCAGCAGATGACATGGCACCCCAAACCATCACTGACTGTGGAAACTTTACACTGGACCTCAAGCAACGTGGATTGTGTGTCTCTCCTCTCTTCCTCCAGACTCTGGGACCCTGATTTCCAAAGGAAATGCAAAATCTACTTTCATCAGAGAACATAACTTTGGACCACTCAGCAGCAGTCCAGTCCTTTTTTATCTTTAACGCTTCTGACGCTGTCTGTTGTTCAAGAGTGGCTTGACACAAGGAATGCGACAGCTGAAACCTATTTCTTGCATACGTCTGTGCGTGGTGGTTCTTGAAGCACTGACTCCAGCTGCAGTCCACTCTTTGTGAATCTCCCCCACATTTTTGAATGGGTTTTGTTTCACAATCCTCTCCAGGGTGCGGTTATCCCTATTGCTTGTACACTTTTTTCTACCACATCGTTTCCTTCCCTTCGCCTCTCTATTAATGTGCTTGGACACAGAGCTCTGTGAACAGCCAGCCTCTTTTGCAATGACCTTTTGTGTCTTGCCCTCCTTGTGCAAGGTGTCAATGGTCGTCTTTTGGACAACTGTCAAGTCAGCAGTCTTCCCCATGATTGTGTAGCCTACAGAACTAGACTGAGAGACCATTTAAAGGCCTTTGCAGGTGTTTTGAGTTAATTAGCTGATTAGAGTGTAGCACCAGGTGTCTTCAATATTGAACCTTTTCACAATATTCTAATTTTCTGAGATACTGAATTTGGGATTTTCCTTAGTTGTCAGTTATAATCATCAAAATTAAAAGAAATAAACATTTGAAATATATCGGTCTGTGTGTAATGAATGAATATAATATACAAGTTTCACTTTTTGAATGGAATTAGTGAAATAAATCTTTAATCTTTAAACTTTTTGATGATATTCTAATTATATGACCAGCACCTGTATATATATATACACAATTGAGCTCAAAAGTTTACATACCCCTTGCAGAATCTAGAAAAATGTGAATCATTTTGATGAAAATTGCATGTTATTTTTTATTTAGTACTGTCCTGAATAAACTATTTCACATAACAGATGTTTACATGAAGTCCACAAGACAAAAAAATAGCTGAATTTATAAAAATGACCCCATTCAAAAGTTTACATCCCCTTGATTCTTAATACTGTGTGTGGTTACCTGGATGATCCATGACTTTTTCATATCCATGATCCATGATTTTTTTGTTTTGTGATGGTTGTTCATGAGTCCCTTGTTTGTTCTGAGCAGTTAATCTGATCTCTGTTCTTCAGAAAAATCCTCCAGGTCCTGCAGATTCTTTGGTTTTCCAGCATCTTTTGCATATTTGAACCCTTTCCAGCAGTGACTGTATGATCTTGAGATCCATCTTTTCACACTGAGGACAACTGAGGGACTCAAACACAACTATTAAAAACGGTTCAAACATTCACTGATGCTCCAGAAGGAAACATGACGCATTAAGAGTCGGGGATGTAAACTTTTTGAATTGGATGAACAAAATAAATTGTACTTTTTTGTCTTCTGGGAAACATGTAAGTATCTTTTGTAGCTTACAAAGGGCAGAACTAAATGAAAAAATATGTTCTTTAAGCAAAATAAAAAAAAACTTGCACATCAACTTCTTGTTCAAAAGTTTTCACCCCGACTCTTAACGCATCGTGTTTCCTTCTGGAGCATCAGTGAATGTTTGAACCGTTTTTAATAGTTGTGTTTGAGTCCCTCAGTTGTCCTCAGTGTGAAAAGATGGATCTCAAGATCATACAGTCACTGCTGGAAAGGGTTCAAATATGCAAAAGATGCTGGAAAACTGCAGGACCTGGAGGATTTTTCTGAAGAACAGAGCTCAGTTTAACTGCTCAGAACAAACAAGGAACTCATGAACAACCATCACAAAACAAAACAAACAAACAAACAAACAAAAAAAACAGTCGTGGATCATCTAGGTAACCACACAGTATTAAGAATCAAGGGTATGTAAACTTTTGAATGGGGTCATTTTTATAAATTCTGCTATTTTTTTCACTTGTGGACTTTATGTAAACAACTGTTATGTGAAATGGTTTATTAAGGACAGTACTAAATAAAAAATAACATGCAATTTTCATGATCCTTCTTATTTTGTTAAAATGATTAACATTTTTGCAGATTCTGCAAGGGGTATGTAAACTTTTGAGCTCAACTGTATATAAAAAAAATTTCACCCTCTGACATTAGGTGGCGCTACATATGATATAAAAGAAAAAATACCATAATTCATCATCAGTAGATCAAAGCAGTCGCTTGGCATAAATGTGCAGTATTCATTGATTGTGAGCTATTCTGAAACCGTGAACACGTCGTGTTTTTACTTTGAATCATACAGCGCTCTCAATTAAATCATCACCTTTTGAAGTTAAATCATCACATTATCACGATTTCTGTTTTTCTGTTTCCAAAAAGACTTTTTATGGTCTTAAATTTGACACACATGAATTGAAGACGTAGTCTGCGTTACCCCATTTTGTTATTCTGATGCTGTCTTTTTAAAATAAAGAAATTTCTTAAACTATATAATTTGATAAAGAGAAAATAAATCAAATGTCTTGCGAATGTTTTGACAGTCAGTCACATTCTAGTGATCATCTCTGATTAATGTCAATGGAAACGTTGCAATTAAAGGAAAAATAAACGACTGGCAAGTAGTTTTTTGTCCATAAATCAGTGTAACGAAAACAACTCCTGTAAACATCGGAAAAACTACATTTCCCATCGCCCTCTTGCAGTATTAACGCATACCAGTGGGGGCGCCATTGCATCAACTCTCCGTTTTAAATAGCCCTTTCCTGCTCATGTTTTGTTGAGTGCGTGGTGTGTACATGAGGGAGTGAGAGAGAAAACGTGGTCGCGGAGAAGCCTAGCATTTAGCTAGTTTGCGTGTGAGTGTGTGAATGAAGTGTTATACAGGCTCAGATATTTAGTATTATTTATTTTTGTATGTAGTCAAGTTTGCCACAAACGGACAAGGTAAATAATTGGAGAAAATAACTTGATATTGAACTGCTGCTAACATATACATTTTTTCCAGTTGTGCTAAATTGTTTTATTATTTTGCTTCAAGGTGCAAAGACACTATTTGATTAAGGCAGCTGGCTGAGTTTGTGGTTGCAACAGTGTTGAAAAATGTCCATGGGCAGTCAGAAGACCACCAGTCAGGCAATTCCGACCACCAGACGAATCACAATCAACGATGCGGCCCATATGCCTCATGATTACTCTACAACGCCCGGAGGGACCCTTTTTAGCACGACTCCTGGAGGTAAATGTCACGAACTTGCAGATGAATAGTTTGGAAGCGTTCGCAGCTGTCGCAGTGCAGGCTTTGTTTTTGTTTTGACCGCGACATAGCGATGCATCCCAGAGCTCGTGCACCGCTCGCATTGTCTTTGTGCTTGACAGACTGCGGTGCGCGTGCTCATAATGCTTACGCCTGTTTTTCTTGTATTGTTTGCCTCTTAAATGTACCTGTGAACGGGTAATAAATGCAGGAATGTTATCTTCACGATGAGAAGTATATTGTTTTATTGACCGGACGGCAGCCCTTGAAAATCTTGCATGTGTCTTGCTAAACAATGTTTTGCAGGTCTTCTTAGACATTACAATTGCAGAAATATTGTTATAAAATATTTAAAATATAAAATTAGGAACGTAGAAACGGGGATTGGCTTATTTAAAATATTAATTTAATTACTATAAATTCTAAATTGTCGAATGAAAAGAATTGTAAAATGAAACTTTCATTTATGACATCAACAAAGATCACATCATGGCCTTGAACGACCTTCAAGTGCATTTTGGACAGGCTGGCATGTTGTTTAGGCTCTTGAACAATTGTGGAAAACTAAAACTTTAAACACATATTCTCTGTTTTTTTCTTCCTGGAATTATAGTTTAATATGTACAGTAGTTTGTGGATTTTTCAGATAACAGAGATTGTAAACAGTCCACAGAAGAGGATGTGACAGCACTCGAGGCATGTGACTTTGTTGGTTTCCAATGTACACAACACTTCTTCTTTTCTAGCTCATAAGGGCAGCTGCTTTTATCATTGTAACAGTGTATCAATCACTGTTTTTGTCCATATCATCATTTGAGCCATGATGTAACACTTGATACGTGATGGGACGATTTAGGTGTGTGATATATTGCCCTGGGGAATTTTTGTCATGTGACTTTTTATTGGTTAAAAGTGTGTCATGTTTATCACTTGTGTTTTCACTGGTGTACAAGCTTGATTTCTATGCATAAACCTATGTGTTATGTTTGCAGGTGTTTCTGGCTGCAGCTATAATGCACTCTTTAGCTTTACCTAACTGAGTGAATGTAGTTCAAGGATGTTTGTGTGTTAAGGTTCACATTAGGTTCAACAGGGCTGATACGAGGAGAACTGATAGTGTTCTCACTGCTCCATTTCAGCTGGTTGGCTTGTGCTTTTCTTGTAACACTATTCTGATAAGGATAAAATGTCATGAAAAATAGTTTGTCAAACATTGACGCTTTAAGATTCTCAGCCTTTAGTAATGCAACTGTTGAATGTTGTAAAATGCACCATCATGGGGACATGTTTAAACATGCAGCTCACAACACTAACATGGCAGAGCCCAAACTCACCTGGCTGGTCTCCATGTTTTCACAGGCTTGTTGGTTAACTCTGCTCTTGTACCCTGATATAAGACCGTCATTTCCTTAACACAACTTAACCTCGGCTGTATTTGATGTGATTACTAAATTATATATAGGCACCCGGATCATCTATGACCGAAAGTTCCTGCTGGACTGTCGCAGCTCCCCGTTGGCACGCACACCACCCTGCTGCCTCCCTGACATTCCGGGGGTGACCAGTCCTCCTTCGGTCACCATGAATAATGACAAGGCCCACCCCAAACAGACTGTCAATAATAACAGCATCAGCCCCCTAGCCGACAAAAGCGCAGGTAACAACTTTCAGATCTGCACTGAAAAGTTAAAAGTTATTAACCATGTAAAGACTGGCATATAATAATCAGGAAATGAAGCATTTTATTGAATTTTTAGACGCAATCTTTTAAAAAAAAATCTGTTTTTTTGTTGATGCATCAGGCCTTTATGGAAAATAATATAGGAAAATATGGAGCTCATACTCAAGGAGGGAATAAAACACCTCAGTTTCTTTCAAAAACACAAACTGAGCAAAATTTGGTGCAGTTGCTGATATTTGTATGCTTAAAAATAAGATACAATTTTGATAGCTTGTAACTTAAATATATGAGATCTTTATAACTGTATTGCAGACTGCTTACATAAAGTGCATATAACTATTAGTTGACACTCTATCTCCCAATAATATGTTTTTGTAATATATTTAAATGCTTAGCTTTATGATCAAAGCTGTAGTTTGTATTTTTGGGGGGCAAAACATATAATGCCAAGCTATACAATGAAGATAGAGAAATTGTTCAATTAAACATTCCTCAAAAGGCTGATGTATCATACACGCAAGTTGCTTTAGTCCAGTAAGTGTTCATTTTTAAATATAACTAATAATAGTTATTCTTGCATTTACTTGCGTCTAGCAAAAAGATGTGTACCACAGCCTGAAGGTGGAGATTTTTTTATAATTATAATAAGCGTCCTTTTGCTTGCTTAAAAAGTATAAACTATCAGACAACTGAAGGCATGTAGTAGATCGTGTACAGCAGGTTTTTCTGCAATATTTTGATTGTGTTGATAATTTAGAGGACTTTTGTGCATCAAATATGAGACAGTAGGCTTTATAGGGTTAAATATATATTCAAAAAACATTAATTTTGTTTTGTGATTTCAAGGGGAGGATGCCCAGTTTGAAATGGATATCTAACTACAATGGAGGACCTGCCACACGAAGGAGGCGAATATTACTGTGATGATAACTGTTCCCTGAGAGGATAAATGCACAGAAGACTTCTCCTTCCTCGTCATCTGTCTTTATTTTTTTCATTTATCTACTGTTCAAATGATATTTTTCTTTTCCTGTACCGATGCTGTCGCTCAAGACGCGCACAAAGCCATTACTTTAGATTCTCAACATCAGCTAACACTGTTGTGCCTGAAAGAGCCACTATCTAAGATGTCAGATAGTGCATCCCAAGCACTCTTCTTCTGCCTAACACATGGGAGACATCTCACAGGCCACCATGTGACATTATGTTTGGTACAGATTTGTTTGTGTAGTTTTGCAGAATGGTCAGTAGGGGGAGCAACAGTTCTCTTCTTGGTGGTTTTCAAAGAGTCAATCAAGATGCCAATTCCTATAAATTTATCATACCATGATACCTGAGTTTGACCACTTTCCATCTGGCATTGATACTTTTTGTAATGGTAAAATCAAATTTTTGTTTATCCTGAGGAGTATTTTCACCTGAAGTGTCATTCAACAGAATGTAAAATGCCTTCCTTTTTTTTTTTTTTTCTTTTTTGCTGTAAAGTTCTCTTAAATGCCCTGATATTCCTGAAGAGACATTTAAGCATAAAAAAATCAATAAACATCAGAGAATTGACAATTGTTTGGCTTATTCATTTTCTGCTGATGATTTTCAGACTCAAAAAACACAAAATACATTGATAACCATTATGAAAACATTTTATTACATTTGGTAATTTACATACTCTACTATTTACAAATTAGATCAACATGCAAAGCTTTCAAAAATAGCATCAAGTAATCCAGGTGCCTCAGTGCAGGATACTTCAATTATTCCAAGAGAAAATACTGTACAATTGAAAACAATTTATATTCATTCGAGCTTAAATATATTTTTCTGGGTTTGAGGAGCATATGCAAAGTGCTAGTGTTGAGTTCATTTGGGGTTTGGAGATTCAGTGGCAGCCACATTCTCCTACAACCATCCCTTCATGGTGTCTCATGACCATCTTCCCATTCTCATAGTAGAGCATGGAGAGAGGAGCCAGACGGGTGGGTACGCAGGACAAGCATGGGACGCGGTCTGGGTGGTGCAGCTTCAAAAGACTCTGCAAATGAGAAGACGACAAACATTAGAGTCAGTCTAGTTAACAGAAAATGCTTTAAAGTAATAATTACAACTATATCAAAAGTTTAAAAAGATTCTTACTTGCATGTAGGCATGGTTGGTTGGAGTAAAGGTCTCATCTACAGGTGTAGGGCAGCTACCTTCACATCGATAGGCATTGTAGCGCTTCGGATAAACAATCCAATCGCTCCAGCCTATCTGATCGAAGTCCACCCACATATCTACCTTCCTGCAGAGAGGTTTCTTCTCGCCGCCTTCTTGTGCAACACCTGGAATCATGCTAGCTGCTGCATCTCGCACTCTGTCGTCGGTTCTGTGGTTCCTCCTGTGACGCCGAGGCACAGGTTCACCTCCACCACCGGCCCGGTCCAGAGCGACATACTTCGAGTGCTCGGCAGTCTGGATGAGGGTGGACGTCTTTGTCTGGTTCTGCTTGGAGTAAACCACCATCATGACCCTGTTGGCTGTAGGATGCTGGACGCTCTCGTGCCCCTCTTTCACAGCACTTGAAGACATCTGGATGGGTTCCTCTGAGGAAACGCTCTCACCCTGGTGCAACCAGTACTTGAGCAGCGCTGTGATGTTAAAGATCCTCCAAGAGGAATGGGAGCCTGGGTCACTTGGGTTGGCTTTCACACTCCCCAGATGAAGCCGTACTTCGTCACAGGGGCTTCGGTCGCACTCTTGTTTGGATGCATGATAGATATCCACTGCTATCTCAGAGGTGAATTCTGGAAGGCGAATGCGAAGTTCAGACCGCTGGACGTCGTCGCTTGCTGATATGGAGGACATGTCAAATGTCACGGCTAATTTGTCACCAACCTGATGGCAACCTGAAAAATATTTGGACAAGAAATTAGTTCAAGGGACAGACACAGTTAAACAGTCTAGAACGTGTGGTGCTTAATTATCTTAAAGGATGTTTTCACACATGGGTAGGCTACATTCGGGACAAGCAATTAATAAAGTAGAATGTTCTTATTGTTGAGATGTGTATTGCTGCCCAAGCACTGTAAAACAGACGTCTTGCAGCTAATACACACGCTAACTAATAAGCATAATACATGACTTGGCTAATAGCCTAGAACCAGGTAAACTACCTATCTAATTTTTCTTGTATCAACCTGAAGAGATTTGTTTTGCGATAATGACTGGCGGTTGACTTTACATATTGTCGCGTATCACACGGCTGCTTTCGAAATGAATAAACAAATATCCATGAAGTATTGTTTTAAATTTTAATTATTTCATTATTTTACTCGTGGAGGTAGATAAAACACGAGTTCTGTAGGAAGCATACAAAGATTTTCCTTTTGCGTTATATAAATGTTTCACCGCTGAATGAAAAATATCGGCAAGCTATTTTAAAACGTGCAATGTTCATGTATAATATACAAATAATATGTTTAAAATTAGTTTTAAGAAAAAAAAAAGTAATAATTATACTCACTTTTGGCGACGAGACTCAAGACCGAATCGGACTCGTAAAGAGATGGATTTTCATGGCTGATATGTTTGTCGTCTCCGGTCAGAAAGGTCCGGTAGAGGTGCATCATGTAGAGCGGATATCTGTTAGTGTGTCTGCTATGACCCGCCTGACCTCCGCCGCTCTTGCCAGGTGCTCGCATCCTATTCCTGAGCGCCTCGTGGAATCCTGGAAACGACGCCGTGGAGTTCACCAGACTGACCCACAGCGCGAGAACTGCGCTCAGGACCCCGCAGATAAACCGCCTCATGTCAAATCTAGGTTTTAATCCACCACGCAGAGGAGCCTACTGTCTCTGAGATCCTTCTCCTACACCGTCCTCTGGAAAGTGAATGTCATGAATGCTGCCAGGCCATCTAAGTTCACTTATAGAAACTTGAAGTCTTTTGATGGTCTGTGAGGTCTTTTGAGTCTTTGAAGTGTGCTTGTGATCCATAAAGGGATACATGTCCCTGGGTCGTCGTGTATCGAAACCAACAGTCTTTTGTGCGTCAAAAGGTGTGAAAACATTAATTCTTCTCCTCGAGCACTGTGTATTGAAGGTCCTTTTGAAAGTGTACTTAAACAATAATATTAGTGGACTACATTTGTTCATCAATGTCACTTTGATTAAAAGGAGAAAAACACCCCGACTGCTGGATTATTTCTTAGTTTGAATGAAAATAGGGGAAGTAGCCTAATTTTGTTTCTATGTCTTTTCATTCTATCAGAAGAACGTAATTATGTCATTGGAAATCTCCACATTATTGTAACAGCAACATTTTTGAGATGTTACCCCATCATTTGGATGCTTGACTTTACAAATTAGCCTACAACATTATGACAATTCTTGTAGATGTTTACCGACTCCAGGTTAGCAAGGGGACCACATAGGAGTGTAGCCGGTAATGCCTGTAGGCTGTGATCTAAACTGCATACAATACAATCATTTTGTAAGATATGAAAATTAATATTTTTGTATTCATAGACATCATCAGCAATTCGTGACCTTATGGTAGCCTACCATATGACAAATGAAATGTTCAATGTATTACCTTCAGACCGAAAATAAGTAGGCCTAACTTAATCTGATTCTGAACACGTCCGAATATTTCCATTCGTGTTTTGGTAAGGTTTTCATTTTGGAATCATTTATGCAAATTTTAATTGAGAAATTAGCCTACAATGTGTAGCTAATAAGAATTATATAGGCCTATTTCAGTAGCTTACTTAATAATATTTAGGCCAGGTCTACTCATACCTCAGGCGTCGTGGACATGGTTGACGTCAATGTAAAGTCACTTTAGAAGAAATGCGGATCAGATAGATCAGATTTCAAATGTTGTTTGATCTGACAATTGCGCATCATGATTTTTACCTATAGATTTGAGAAGCATCTGAACGCCACAATTTCTTTCTTTCTTTCTTTCTTTCTTTCTTTCTTTCTTTCTTTCTCTTCCACATGTATTGAAGCAGTTAATACAACAGGGGGCGCTGCCTTCAAAGCTTCACCCTTTCTTCTTCAACGCTACCTTGACTCTCGAGTGATTTGCCAAATCGTAATCCAAGTGATAAAGCTCAAAAATTCTCTCTGTAGGAAACTAAAATATCGACTGTTCATCCTTGCATCACTCATTTCTCCTGACAGTGCTCGTGTGATGTGTTGACAAGCTTTGTGCTGATTCTGAGGGCTCAGGTGAGATTCATATGACGGATGGCATCATATGCCGCCGAGACACACACACACACACAGGTTTGTTTTACTATCAAAGTGAGGACATTCCATAGGCGTAATGGGTTTTATACTGTACAAACTGTACATTCTATCCCCTACACTACCCCTACCCCTAAACCTACCCATCACAGAAAACATTCTGCATTTTTACATTTTTAATAAAACACAAATTAGTATGTTTTTAAAGCTATTTTAAATATAAGGACTCAAATTTCATGTTTATGTCGTAAAACCAGCGTAATTCCCATGTCATTATACAAATTTGTGTCCTCATAAACCACAAAAACGCGCGCGCGCACACACACACACACACACACACACACACACACACACACATTATTTCTCGTCACAGAATTGAAGCAGACCAGCTGTGAATGTCAGTGGCAATCTCACACATAGTAACACTGATAAACAAGACAGAAATTGGCACTGAGCCTTCCTCCCACATACACAGCCATTTGATGCCAAGTGTCAGATCTTATACATTCATTGTCCATTTCATTGTAAAGTTTGTGAATTGTGGCCTAAAATAATTGTTTTTTAATTTTTGTGTATGGGTCACTGAAAAACACAGTTATTTAAAGTGTAAAAAAAAAACATAATGGAGATATAATTAATTTTGAAGTTTTTTAAGTGTTAACAATGAGATTATGTGGTTTTTATTATCAGACTGAAAACACTGTTTTTGTCATTTTTTACAAGATGGACAAAATTTGTCACCAAACAAGTCATTCGGCTTAATCGAAATTTCAGTTTTACCGAATGACACTTTTGGTTATACCAAATGATGATATTTTCAAACAATGCTAACAGGCTGATATCTAGCTAGCTAGCAAAAGTACAATCAAACATTTTATATTTAGTACAAGGTTTTAAAATATTACATTTTCCATGTTTTATAGCGGTTGTACCGAATTACCTGATGTTTTGGGACATGCGTATGAGCAAGTAAAAACATGAAATTTTCAAATAGTTAAGAGAGAGTTATTTTTCAAATAGCTAAGAGTCAACATGATATTGATATCATGATATCATACGACTTGATCCAAAATGGTCCCTTTATAAATGACATAAATGAAATTCAGATTTCTCATAACAAAGCAACGACTTCTACACATAATTTTAATACCATTTAAAGGAAATATCTTTTTAAAAAAATCAGTGCGGAGCATGCCCCCGCCCCACACAATGTTCTCACCTTTTTTCCCCCTTACCTGTTTGCATCCCTGCATATATCAAGAGATCAGTGTGGTTGTTTTTGACTGATTGTGTACGTGTGGTATGATATCTATGCTTCAGAACAAGGTGATACTGACCTGCTGTGACAGGCACGCCTTGCTTTGGGCAGACAGCCTAATTAATCGCCAGGGACCCTGATTGCTGTGAATCGGTTTGCAAAACAGAGACCTTAGGCCTCTCCGGTAGGGGAAAAAAAGGGAGCATGGAGAAGGAAAACAGAATCAAGCCTTTTGTGTGGCGCTGTAAGAAAAGTGCACACTTGCGTTAGGGACGGCAACAAAACAAAAAGGCCATGAAATATGAAAGGGCCGCCTTTGTGTCATTTGAATAATGGGGATAATTACCCTCTGTCCAGCGAAGCACCTGCATTTGAAATAAGCCTTTGATACCAACTTAAATCCAGTGAGATGGTGCTATTTGATTAAGATTCAGGCAGACGTTGTCTCTGCCTTTACAGCAGCTGGAGAGATCACTCTGTCAACAGACTGACTGCACACCTTTGAATGAATATGCGATGATAAATAGATATGCATCACAAAAACATAGTGTAACTTATGCTTTGCTGCAAACAATATTGTTTTGGTTTAATAAACATCTCATTATCAAAGAGCAGATAATGTGAGTCTTTATTATTATTATTTGGTAATTCTAGCCAGACCTGACACTTTCAGAGCTGGCTGGATGTCATGTGTCTACAGATATCTCAGTATACGAGATAAACAGATAGACTTTAAGCACCTACAAAGCTATCTCTTTTTAATTTGGTTGCACTGCCAGGAATCCATAGATGAATCAGCGTCTCTCATTAAACCACAGTCCTGACATTGTTCGCTAGGAATGGCTTTTTTTCTGTGAGTCTGATAGCAGAAATTGCAGGGACACGAAGGCAATGAAATTGCTCAGAAAGTAGGAAAGGGTTTTTTTCCTCAGCATTGGAGGCAGGACTGTATGCTGACAAAGATCATTGTTGTTAGGGGCTTGAATCCCACACCACAATGTGCTCCGGACACTTTGATTTCATTTTGACCATGGACAGGTCAATGTGGCTTTGGGTTCAGAATCCAGAATTATAATGTTACATGGATCCATGTAACAAACCTTTAACTCTTGCTGAGAAAGCACAATAGATATGTAAGATTTCTTTTATAATTATTATATTAGCTAAATGCTAGCTGGTTTCCAGCCAGTTATTGAATCCACTTTCATGCATCTTTAATGTTGGTGTGGGTCTTTAATGCTTTTATTAGATAGCTGACTAAATACATTTAATCTTTACTTTAGTCTGCTCTATTATGGACGGTAATATTGTCCTTTTCTCTCTTCTACAGCCAGCCATGTGCCACTCTGAATCTGCCACGGTAAACATCAAGATTTTCAGGGCAGCTGGAATTGACAGAAATGGAGCATTTGCCTCCAGGACAGGATAATGAGTATTTATTTATTTTTTATTTTATTTTATAAATGTGGCCAAAATGCTCACTTCAAAATACTGCTGCTCCATTTCTGTGCTGTTCCTTGATTCAGAGACTCAAAAGATGTATCATAGATGATAATGCCACAATTTGGCTGTGTTTCACTGTTTTTGGAAAAATAGCCATGGTTGTTAGGATCAGAAATAAATCCTGTTGAAATTCTGCAGAGGTTTTCAAATGAGGGGATGTCTGTGGAAAGGTTCAGGGAAAATAATGTAAAAATGTAATTTAATAAAGTTGCCATGAGATGAATCAAATTTAATTTATTAATTATAAATATTTATAATATTGACAGCCATAGTTTTGTTAGTTTTCTCCTCAGGTTTATACATCTAACAGTACTCACATGGTGGGCAAAGAAAGATTCAGTGCCAACTTTATATAAGTAAACATTTTACAGATATTATTTTAAGCATATTTATAATATTTTCTCTTTTTTGTATACTGTATTCACTACTGTTCAAAAATGTTGGGGTGCAGTAGGATGTTTTAATGTTTTCTAAAAAAAGTCTCTTATCCTCACCAAGGCTTGATTAATACAGTAAAAACAATAATATTGTGAAATATTATTACAATTTAAAATAACTGTTATATTTAAAAATTTAAATTATTCCTGTAATGGCAAAGCTGAATTTCCAGCATCATTACTCCAGTCTTCAGTCACATGATCCTTCAGTAATCCTTCTAATATGCTGATTTGCTGCTCAAACATTAGTATTATCAATATTGAAAACATGCTTAATATTTTAGCGAAAACAGTGATAGTCTTTTTCAGGATTCTTTGATGAACAGAAAGTTCAAAAGAACAACATTTATTTGAAATAGAAAATTTGTATTAGTGTAAAAGACTTTATCATCCTACAAGGGCAGGGTTGGTGGCATTAAAAGGTTTGAAACCCCCTGATCTAGAATTGTCAGCTTTCTCAAAAGATCCCGCAATCTAAAGCCGATTGGCAATTTCATAACATTTAACTTTGAGCTACAGAAATGGGTGACACATGTAAACAAAAGTTATGGATTTCAACCACATCCCATAGATGAAAGTGTTTGGCTTATTTTTAAGATCAAAGGCAGTTCCTTTTTATTTAAAAGCTGTACTTCTCCACAAATTGGAACTCTTCTCTCACCAACCTTCCTATGATGTTTTAAATCAAAGATTTCAAGAACCCTTATGTCACGTCCAAACAAATATCTTTAGGCCCAGTGCGTAAATTGAGGTTACTTTTCTGTACTCAAAAGTGGCATGAATGTTCGACAGATAACAGGGTATACTTTCTTTATCCTTATCTCTTATTTTGCACCACCATACCGTAGCTTTGGATCCAAATAGTTCTACTGTTGAATGTGGGAATAAATAAAGAAATAAACACTTTTGAGTGGAAGAGGCTTATGAGAGATGAATTAGGCTTTCTTGGATAAACTGTCAGTCTGGTTTTCATGCTACAGAGCTGTATCTATTTCTGCTTGTCAACAAATTTCACTGTGATTGCCAGTGACAGTCTTAAATTTAGAGTTAAATCCAACAAAGCCTCTTGTCCTCAAGTTATGGGGCAATGCTTACGTCAAACACTGAAAATACAACATGTTTGAAAACCCTGCTGAGAAATGACACAGAAATCACATTTAAGTAAGTTGCCTTATTGTTTCCCAAAGGTATCCTCTGTCTGTTTTACTCCTATAATTTGTGGAACAGCAATTTCAGAAGTCTCTTTGAACTTTTAGGTTTAAAAAAGTTACTGTGACTTTTTTTTCTTGCAGGGAAAATTATCCTTTTGTCTGGGAATTTTTAGCTTATTTTAATATTATGGCTGACATTTGAAAGTTTTTGACTTTAAAAAGGTCCTTTTGACTACATGATTATATATTGCAATTGAGAAAAGCATCTTGTCGATATTGGCAATGGAAAAGTATCATATTCATATTCCTGTCTATTTTCTTCCGATACAAAACACATTGCTGGAGCCGATAATGGATAATATGAATTTTCAGAGCTTGTCTGAAGTTATTTAGTTGGCATTCATTATCATCGTCTGTGATGACATCAATCAGTCGAGGGGCAAGGTAAGAGCACCCTCAGCAGTCGGAAATGACAGGCCTTCTCTCGGTTTGATTGCAGTCATCACATACCGCCACAATAACAGCTGTGTGCGGTATGTCTGGCATTGAGAAAATGATCTCTGTTATCTGTCATGTCATAACTCTGGAGTCCGTTCTCCACAATGCAATTTGCACAGCATATTGTAATTATCGAAGCATCGGTGTGGCAAACAGAAGTTGCAAGCATGTAGCATATAGGTAACGCATGTAGATTTTCCAAGAGTGTCCTTTTGAATAATGTGGGGGTTTGTGTCCCCTTTAGCACAGAAAATGACACAATAGTGATTCAAGCCTTTTATCTTGGCGGTCTGTGTGGACTTCCTTTCAGAAATGAAATAAAATTGATAAATGAATAAAACAGGCCTCCTGATTGAATGATTACGGCTGTGTTTAAGTCCAAGTTTTATGCCCTTCCCTCGCAAACTTCTCTCCGTCTCATTTACTCTGACGTAGAACCCGGAAGCGCTGCACTGTGTTTACTATGTCAACTGCGTAGGAGACTGACAGGGAAGAGAAGAGATTGTTGAATAAAGTCGTTATTTTTGTTTTGTTTTTGCGCACAAAAAGTATTCTCGTCACTTCATAACATTAAAGTTAAACCACTGTAGTCATGTTGACTATTTTACCGATGTCTTTACTACTTTTCTGGGCCTTGAAATTTGGAATGACATTGCTGTGTATAAGGAGATCAGAAACCTCATGGATTTCATCAAAAATATCTTAATTTGTGTTCCGAAGATGAACGAAGTTCTTACAAGTTTAGACAACATGAGGGTGAGTAATTAATGACAGCAGAAATTTCATTTTTGGGTGAACTAACCCTTTAATTCGAATCTGCTATTTATTTGTCTGTCCAAATAAACTTCCCTCGTCCACTTGACAAAGTTGAATGCACTGCAAAATGGCGGTGGGGATTCCCTTGCAGGGAAGTTTGCAAGTGCCAACATCTATCGCAGCCAACATCTGTCACTTGTGGGAAGGTCGTCCCACCAAATCTATTGAACGAAGGCCAGGCTAAGGCGCAGGGGAAGGGTTATATTATTTTTTAACCTCAGTTCTCATATAAATCCATATACATTACATCTCTTGGGCATTGTAAATATCTATTTTTCTACCTAATATTAGGCTGTGGCTGTGTTTATTGGCTGAGAGTGATTTGTAGTCAGTGTTTTTTTTGTTTTTTTTTCTTAGATGTGTGTGGTCCATTGGAGAAATGATTAAGGATCTGTCTAATTTGGGCATCTGTATCTCAGGTACATGAATGCCGCTGACCACATCACTCAGTGAAGCGATGAGTGGATGTGACGTGCATCAGAGAGAAAGAAGACCAAATCAATATTCACTCATGTGAGTGCAGTAGTGGTATGTATGTTTCAGAATGTTTATTTGTTAATTTAGGTAATTATTAAAGTAATGTTGATAATATTCATAGTTAATCATTATAGCTGTGCTCTTTTTTTATCATTTTTATTATATAATTTTTTATAATTTATATAATTGTTCTTTATAAAAACTACTGTTTAAAAGTTTGGGGTCATTAAAAAATCATTTTTTTATTCAGCAAGGATGGATTAAATTGATAAAAAATGTCAGTTAAGACATAATGTAACAAAAGATTTCTATTTCAAATAAATACTGTTCTTTTGGACTTTCTATTCATCAAAGAATCCTGTATTTTCAACATAATAATAATAATAACTCGTTACCTTGGAATTATAAGGTTCTGTCTGGCATTTTTGTCAAAACTGAGTTATTCACATATTCTGTGATAACTTAATTACATTATGTGAAGTTGTGTACAATTTGGGACTTTTTTTTTTTAGAAAACAAAAAGGGTCTGTCCACAAAGGAGTATCTCAAAACACAAAACGACCAGGAGTGACTAAGGGTACATTTACATGACAACGATGTACTAAAAACGTAAACGTTTTCCTTTGCATTTTTTGCACACAGATGACAGTGTTTTCGAAAGTTTGCATTTTGAGGTCCTCAAAACACCGATGTCATGTTAATGAACAGCCAAAACACAAAAAGTGTTCTGTTTTTATTTGAAAATGTTGTCATGTAAACAGCCCCTGAAACATAGGACTTATACACAGGGCTAACAAAAGAAGCTAGATGAGACTCAGGTGAAAGGAATCAATAACAAGGGAGACCAAATCAGTAATTATGACAACAAATTAGAAGCAGGAACATAGGGAACAAAGGAAACAGGAACAGAAACACAAGAAAACAGTAACACAAATTAAGTCCATAGAATAGAATAAGGCTGCATCCGAAATCACATACTTCCCTACTATATAGTAGGTGAAAAACAGTATGTGACAAAAAAAAAGCATGTCCAAATTCACAGTACTCATAAAAGAGTAGGCAAAAAGTACCCAGATGACTTACTACTTCCGATGGACACTTTATTATCCCACGGGAGAGGATTTGTGAATGGCAGTAAAGTGACGCAACTGACAATGTGACCTACCATTGTCAGTTGCGTCACTTTACTGCCATTCACAAATGACATTGATAATGACAACATGGCAAATTACATTCATACTATTTAGAGCATACTTTTTAGCGGTCATTAAGAAATTACTTGATCAAAATAGGGCACCAGCACCCACCATTTTTAAAAAGCCATATACAGGCTCTGGCGTTCTCACCACTGTCAAAATAAAAGTCCACCCCTTAATGCTGTAGAAAAGCATTAAAAAAAATTCAGGAAGAGTGTTTTCAGCTTGTTTTTTTTTTATTTTTGTATACAAATATGGCATGCAGTTGCTTCAAACAATGGTATAATGCTATTAAAAATATTCAATGTAAATTGTGATAATCGTAATTAATAATCGCAATTAAAATTTCAAGGGAATAATCGACAATTATGATTTTTTACTTATTGAGATTTCGGACACAGCCTTTATCTGACAGTGACACTGAAGACTGGAGTAATGGTTGCTAAAAATTCAGCTTTGCCATCACAAGAATAAATTACATTTTCAGATAGGTTACCATTTTTTTATTTTATATTATAATTATACTTTATAATATTACTGTTCTTAATCTTACTGTTACTCAAGTAAATGCATAAATAAATCAAATTTAAATAAATAATGTTTTTCTTTTGTTTTTTTACCAAAAAAACAACAACTAATTAATGTTTATATATATCAAATGGGTTTTACTAACTAGTTTAAGCTGTTTCTGTGCAATATATCTGGTCAACACAATGAACTTAGTGCATCACATCTGAGAGACACACTTTGACTCAAAAGACAGCAACTGAATCCTGTCTCCTTTCAACCTCATGGGGCTTTCTGGGTTTACGCTTGATCTGGCAAGACACTGATGATGCTGGTCAATCTCAGCGTATCAAGCTGTGTGAGCTAGTTTATGGTCCCCTGATCACAAATGCTCCGCAAGCCCACTGACTGTAACACCTTAAAAATAGTCCAATCCCCAGAGGAAAAGAACAATTACATGGTTTGTGAGTATGTTCATCCCAGTGACTTTAGCAGTTTGTTGGGATTTGTTGGTACAAACACCTACACAATAGCTCTTCATATTGTGAGTATATTCAAAACATTTCGAGAATCGGGTTACTCAAGCTTGACTTTAAGTGATATTGAAAGTATGGTTTGGTAAAGAAAACTTTGACAAAATCCTCCGGTGATGTGTGAACTTCTTTCATTGAAGCTGGCAGTGTTGAATTGGTTTTGTTAGAGATAGGGCTACCTGCTTTCTCTCATGTGTTTTGGGCTCTTATTTACATCATTTTGAGAATTCATGTAAATAAATTCTCTATTCCTCTCTTGACCCTTTAAAGCACCAAATATCAAAAAGAGTATAAAGCATGTGCAGGAAAAGTAAATGCATTTTTTTGACAACTGTTTAAGGACAAGTGAGAACTGTTTGTTCTGTTTGTGATTTCTACAATGCAGACCTAAGATAAATACTAAATATAATACTACTAATACTAAACATAAATTCCCTTGATAGACTCCAACACGTTCTAAATTATTTCTAATTTTGTCAATTTATATAAAGCAATTAGCTGTGTATTACGGTGATTTTTACCACAGATTTATATTTATTATTAAAGAATTGTTCACTTTGTATCCCTAAAATTGGCCCAAAAATAGAATTTTGGAATTTCTAATGTGGTTGTAGAATGTGTTTTAGATTTGTAAGTAAACATTACTTGAAAATACTTTAACATTTTGTTCTACAACATAAATGATCACAGTCAAATCGTGAATTTTGCAGCTGTGTTTTTAAAAATGTAAGTTGCTAACATACATGAAGACTACAGCTTCCACAAAAATATGAGTTTGTGCTTGATTAAAAAAATGTGTGGTCTAGCAACTTGTTAGAAACTTGCAGCTGCTTTAAAATTCACATTTGATGTAATTTATGCTGTAGAACAAAACATGAAAGTAAATAAAAACCCATAGGACATTCCTGATGGGAATTAGCCTTCCAGATTAACTTCCAGATTGAAGTTTGTAGAGCTCAATGGTAAATAAACTATTCTACTGCCAAGCCTAATCATTATCCTAACTGTGGGAGTTTATGGTTACCAAGCAATGGTTCATCTTGGTGCATTACTATATAAGAACGTATGGTCATAGGTGTGAATGTTTCTGCATTTTACTATGGCTTTGAATATGGCTCAGAATTTATCCATTTTATAACTATTTTGGTTTAAATATATTGTAACTGTCCTTTTAATATTTTGAAGAAGAAGAAGAGTTCAGTGTAAGTGAAATGTGTGTTGGACTGGATCATCTCTTCTGTGAGTGGATATCAGATTTAACTACACTTTCTTCAGGGCCAATGAACAGGCTGATAGAAGTGTCCTAATTATCTTGAAAGTGATTTCGTGATGAGCAGTTACCCTGTTAGTCATTCCATTACATTTATCAGTGTTTCTTTGGGCAGCCAATTAGGAGAGTTGCAAATTAGGTGCATAATATGCAGCCAATCAAGAAGAATTGTCATTTGCTTAATGGGAAGCAGGATTTTAGTTTTGCAGGTCTTTCACCTTGACGTATAATTGCTGATCACAAATATGCCAAACATCATAGTTTTCAATATGTTCTTGGGCCAAAGAGCACACTGAAAAAAACATCTGTGAACTTTTATTTTCAAATACGCTTAGACAGATTGGCCTATATGTGGCTCTGTTAGTATCTTCAGGCTGTGAAATAATTTCATAATTGTTTTCCACTTGCTAATAATTACAGTGTTTGTGCTAAAGCGAAGCAGGGGGTTGTGTGTGTTGGGCAGGCTAAATGTCAAACAGTCATGCTGATTAACAAAATACAGGAACTGATTTGTATTCTCATGGATCCGTTGGTGTGAGTAATTGGCGTATGCGTTTTAACAGGTCAAATATTCTTATTATCTCCAACAAAAGTGCATTATAAATATGATTTAATTGACTGTTTTGCCCTTTATAGTTTTGAAATGCTCTTTTCTAAAAAAAAAAAAAAATAGTTGCAGTCGATGTATTCATATTTTAAAGGTATCCTCTCTTTTATTACTGCTGGATGAAATTTCATTGTGTGAACTCTTGCCTCAGGCCACAGGACATCTCCAGAGAGGTTTATAGCATGACCTTGGGGCATAAGTTCTGAATATGGAAATTGCTTTCCTTTTTAGGCCTTGATTAAGTGGCCTTGCACACAGCATTCTATGCCTATTAAGTATTTAATGTCCATTTAATGAATGCTCTTATTAAATACCTCTGATGAGTTCTGAAACCTCATAATGAATTTGACACGGTGGCAATGAGATTCTGTGAAAATTAGCCATTTACTCCATTACATGTCCAGCTGTGGTTAGAGGAACTGACCTGTGAATCAGTTACGCAATACAGTGGATTTTGGACCTTGTAAGAAGGATTGAAATGCAGTTGTGCATTACATGTCGGGGTGTTTCCATGTTATTGGTGTCAAATCATATTAAAAGAACCAAACATATAATAAAATATATATATTCAATTGGGAAAATTGATCCCACTCCATATGGTCCCCACTGTAATTGTAATTAATTATTAGCATTATAATATACTTGTTATAATAAGTTGCATGCATACATTTTGATGCCATTTACGACTAGTTTGGAGGTCAGAAATCGCTTCTCTGTTCAATTCTAAATGGCAAAAGTTGAGAACTGCTCTCTTTTTGCCTCTCTCTTTCTCACACACCACTTCTATTTGACTTACAAAGGACATAATGATAGTGAGCAAGTCCTTTTGTCACTGATGAGATAAATATTTATGAGCGGGTGTGGAGGCGATTGAACCGGCTTTCTTTGGACCGAGGGGCTTCATTAAACGCCAGGGCAAATCACTGAGGTCATGCGACTGGGTGAGATCCACGTCTGCGGTTCACGGCGTGGGCTCTCTGAAGTGCCCATCAGTGGGCTGCTATGTAGACATGTGAAAAAAATCTCCACATGCTGGTATCTTCATATCAAAGAGAGCTGATTACCACCAAATATTTCAAATTGCACTTCCCTCTTTCCCTCTTCAGCATCAAGAGTCCCTTCAATCCCATTGCGGCCTCTTTTCTCTTATTCTTCACTGACAAGTCCGTGTACGGGGGCCTCAAGAACGGATGATGAATTGCATGAAATGAACACATCTGTTGTTTCGTTGCAGTGTTGGTAAAATGGCGTTTGGTGGACTGAAAATAATGCTGAAAAAAATTTGAGGGAAAAAACTTTGGGAATGTAATAGGTTACAAGTTACCCTATTTAAAATGTAATAAGTAGTGTAACTATTTTAATTACTTTATTAAAGTAATGTAACTGTGAACATTACTTTTTGAATACTTTTCTAAATTTCTAACAAATGTTTTCAACTGTTAATCATTTTCAAACATTTAAACCAGGCAGGGTTAACCTTACAGTACTCAACACTGATTACTGTCAGACTTTCAAAATCCTTCATCACTTTAATTAAGATTATAATAATTTAATTTTAAAGAACAGCCACCACAAAATCAGACTCTAGCACCTCTTTTTACTTTGAGATCATTCTGATGTTAAATACAAATTTCTGGATTGACTGATTTTTAAATTTCCGGCACTGGAACGTGTTTTTATCACTCGCCATGGTGGAAACTCTCAGACAGGTTGTAGTCTAAAGCTTTCAGCAGATTGATGTAATTGGCAGATGTGGTGCGCTGCAAATTCAAACAAGAGAATCAATCAAAAGCATCAGAAAAGCATCGCTTTGCTAAATGACCTCAATCAAAAACAGGCAAAGCAACAAAATAATATTATTCAACTAAAAAATAACTATATTAATCACACATTTTTTCTGTAATTAATCACACCCAACATTAAAATTTTTATATTGTAATTATTTCACATTTAATCTCCAAATTGATGTAGAAACAACATAAAGACAGTATATTTTAAATATTTTATCTAAGGTAGGAAATATACGGAAATTGAATACTTTATCAAACACTTCACAGTCTTCACTGCATAAATTATAAATTAAATATGGATTAATCCTTATTAAAGCTACAAAAGTTCAGAGCAGAGAGATTTTCTCTTTGTCTTTTGTACTTTGATTAACATTAATGACAGACATCATAGCAGAGGGTTTATTAGGCTGCTGTCACTTTAAGACCGGCTGCACATGACGCGGATCTGACATACTCTGATGTCCTCACAACTCTTTATGGTCATTTAAGACTTTATTTAACTCATTTAATGGGATAGTTCACCCAAAAATTAAAATTTGATGTTTATCTGCTTACCCCCAGGGCATCCAAGATGTAGGTGACTTTGTTTCTTCAGTAGAACACAAATGATGATTTTTTGCAGACCCTCAACATGGCCGCTGTATGTGCACGAGTGCGTGTGTGTCACACACTTATCCCGTCTTATCGCACTTGAATGGTTTAATAGCCATGAATGAATGAATAGCGTGATACTGTAACATATTCTAGGTTTTTATAGAAAATATTCAGATTCACATTTTCATAAGTAACTAATTTAATTACACATTTTTTCTCAGTAACTGTAACGAATTTTGTAATTAAATTACGTAACGCTGTTACATGTAACTAGTTACTCTCCAACACTGCTGAATATATAGCTGCCCAAGTGGTGTTTCAAAGATGAGAGAGCTCATAGGAACACTTCTATTTGTGATGACATGAGACATGAGAAGCACATAGGCTACTATTGAACCATTTAAAATGAATACATAGGGAACAATTAACATGGAGCTTTTTTAATGTTGCTACAATTTAAGCATTTTTCATATACACAGGTTTCAAAATAAAGCCATTGCAGCCAGTTATTTAAAGAATTTAAGCCCAGTAACCAATATTCCTATTAAAATAGCTCTTAGGGTGGAAAAAAAATGTAAAAATTAAAGGCAGATTTTAAGTTATGGCAATATGCCATTTTAAAGTAAAATATATGATAAAAATTCTAAATCTAAAAGTTGTGCAAACTGTTGCCTTTTTAAAGTTTTACAAACACCCCTTTTTTCTTTTCTTTTTTTTTTTTTTTTTACAGTGTGTGCTGACTTAACAGTATCACTGTTTTCCAGTCTTTTCCCTCAGTTGTGAGTGAGTTCCTCTCTGTATTACTTAGTGAAGGTTCTTAATGTGGTTTGAGTTGGTGGGAAAAGGCAGGCATTCTTTCAGACAGCCTGTGCCGACGGGTTAGCCTGTGTCTAGAGGTGATAGCTGGATGATCTTGTCCTGTCCATCTCTGTGTGATAAGATGATCTGACAGATAACTCCCATGAGCCCCTGGACATATGCTGCTTCATAGCACTCCAACCCTGACAACAGCATGTTGTTCTGAGTATATCCATCTTCTCCTTGGGATGCCATCTTGCCCAGTTGAACTATTAAAAATGCATGAGGAGAGTTGTTTGTGTATGAAGTGACATCTCAATACCGCAAACACCACTGCTGATCAGAACTTTATTATTTACACACACACACTTGCAGTGATTGTAATGGATTCATGATGTCCAACAACTTTTAAAAACTTTTTCTTTTTTTTTCTTTTTTTTGCTGACACTGTCAACACTTTTTTAACATTCCCATAGCTCAGAAATGAAAAGTTTACTACACTACCTGTAATGATCAAAGTGTAATGTTCCTCATAGGGTTTGTGATAGACTGGTCACAATTGTCTGAAGAAGGATGGAGAGCTTCAAAACAGCGCCGGTCGGTTAGACATGATGTGCGTCAATCAGCGCGAGAGCCAGCCATCAGCTCAAGCACCAATCATGACCTGCCATTCACAGCATCCCTAAATCTTCAATGTTCAGGCATCACATGCTTCACTATAAGGTACAGTGGGGACCAAAGGTCTGATACCACTAGTGAAAATGCTTATATTTAGGATTTTTCTGAATATTTTCTGATTACTTTCATTATAACATATTACACTTTTAAAAGGTTCCAAAGCGGGCTTTCACAGCGATGCCATAGAAGAACCATTTTTGGTTCTTAAAGAACCTTTCAGTGAACAGTTCTTAAGAACTATGTTTTTCTTAGTGTGAAGAACATTTTAATAATCTGAAGAATATTAAAGAACCTTTTGTATGATGGAAAGGTTCCATGGATGTTAAAGTTTCTTCATGGAACCATCAATGGCAATAAAGAACCTTTATTTTTTTAAAAATGTAAATAAATTTCATTGTCTTAGGCCCCGATTACACTAGTGCGTTTTTGTTTTAAAACAGCGTTTTAAAATGAACACGATCCTTGTCTACACTGACGTTTCCACAGCGTTTCAGAAACGATCTCCGTCTACACTACACGGCCGAAAACGTGTGTCACATGACCGTGCATGCACACTGGGCATGTGCTTACAAGTGCAAACAGTTGCCTCTTGTGCATGTAGGTAGCTGCAGTATTAAAAAAAATGCAGAGTTTAACTGCACAATGGCTGCTAAAAATGACAACAAAGCCAGCAAAGATTGCAGTTCAGTCTCCATGTTATTGTTTACACGGTCGTCAAGGATACGCAGAGCGAACTTGGGCAGCCACGCCATCGTTTTCAAAAGTCTCCGTTTTGGTCCATCCTGAAACGCAACCCCGGCATTTTCAAACTAAAACGGGCTCTGCAGCATTTTCGAAAGTCTCAGTTTTCGAGGTTCGAAAATGCCGCCGTAGTGTAAACGACAGGCGTAACCGTAGCAAAACGTATGCATTTTAAAACGAAAATGAACTAGTGTAAACGGGGCCTTAGTATTTGGTATGTTCTACCAAATAGTACCTTTAAGACAAGTCATTTCACTCGGCGGCCATCTTTGAAATGCCTCTCGGGCATTCAAGTGCGACTCCTATCTCTTTGAATGGGGAAACGTCAAATTCTCCAAAGCTGTTTGCCAAGCTTTCGATTAAAATTCATATTTGAAATCACCAATGAAATCTTACAACAACTGTCTCATAAATTTTGTTTCTAAACGCTCGAATCATGACAAAAAACGGTATTATTCAGGCTGGATCAAGCCAATGCTCATGCGCACTCCTAAATGCTCGTCTCTTGTGCCTCATTTCGGAGGCGCGCGTCCACGGAGCTTCTAACGGCTGCTGCAGTGACGCGATGACTTTACCAATCGGCGATTGGCTCTTATTTAGAAGGCGGGACTTATTCCACCATATTGCTCGTTGCACTTTCTCCCATTCAAAACAGTATGAGTGACGCTTCTTTTGTTATTCTATAGTCTTTGGTTCAACTTTTCAGGGGTCCAGCAAGATCAAACAATAAAAATCTGTGATAATTTAAAAAAAGCTTTGTGCGGTTTTAATCAAATATCATCTCTTTAGACCAAGTACCAGTGTTATCTGTAGGCAACAACAAACAGCTTGAGTGATAATGTACAATTCGCAAAAAAAAATTGACTTTTGTGAACAGGTTCCTTTTCATGTCAGCCGAAAACATTCACAAAATGGCCCTGCAGTTGTTTGTGAGTTGGCAGTTTCATTCAGTCTCACTTGGTCAATGAGTGAATCAACTCAAATCTGAACTCCCTCACTGATTTTCCAGTTATGTCCATTTCAAAATGAATGTTAATTGTTACTGTGATCTATACTAGACTTACATCAGTCTATTACTTGACTGATTGTTTATATGACATGTTAAATGTACACAGTTTTGAAGTATAAAGTAATAATAGTATTGTATAATAAATGTACGTATGTCAGCAGGATCATTTAAAAGTGGTCATTGTGACAAATTTGCTTATTACTGAGCAAGAAATAGATCTGAATCATCAATATTTTTTATTCATTTTATGTCATAATGTTTCTTTGTTCTAAATGTTTTCAAATTCTAAAACTTTTATTTACAGGTTTTTTTTTTTCTCTCCGCTTACAAACTATGAAACACAAGTGACCATTCAATTTTCCTCTTTCTGTTCATCCATTATAAGCTTTATTTATTTGAAAGATTGGATTCTGTGTCAAGAGCTACTAGCATCTTCTCCACAGCAATTTAGACAAACAACTCAATCTTGCTTCACTTTCATAACAGGAAAAACAATTATTCTTCTGGGCAACATCTAAATGGTTTCACACAAGGACCTGTTTTTGTCACCTAAACCCTTTTGTGGCTAAATGAAAATTTTTAGGTTATATAATGTGAAGAGACAAGGATAGAATGAGCACACTGTCATAAATATATTGAAATAAAACAAATTATGACTTTATTTCTCACAAATTTCACTGTAGTTTTCATAATTTCTTTATATCTCCAAATGTGACTTTATTTCTCCCGATTGCAAGTTTTTAGACTCTGCTTACAAGACAACTCAGTGTGATACTGTAATGCGCTTACTGAGTCCCTCAGCACCTAACTCTGGTAACCTGCAGTGGCCTCTGAGAGCTTTTTTTTTCATTATTGTTGGGTTCATACTGACCCACCTGTCCATTGGGGAACACACATGAGTGATTGTGAGCTGGCTTTAATCTGTCTTGCAGTGCTGTGCCTGGGGAGGGCTGCAGGTGGCTGAGACCACAGCGGAGCCAATGCCAACAGCACAGGGCTTCCTAATACACAAAGCCTTTAGAGCTGCACCACTCCAGCAGTGACAGATCCTCAAGTGAACTGTGCATTTTTCAAAAGCTGCAGATTTAAGAAATAATTGCATAAGAGTCCTTCGATTAACTTTGATTTTCTGTATGGTCTGTGCTTCCACAGTACTGTACACAAACAAATATTGATTTTCATCAGAGATGTCGCTCAAAAGACTTTTCAACCACACATGAAAAGAAAAGCGGTTAAAGCATTATTGATTAATCTATCTTTTTGAATAGGAGTTTTTCATTTATGATTTCTTGTATTATAATGTTGCCTGCGAGTTGAATCTTAGTGTGAAAAAAAAGGCTTTGAGAAAGAAGTTTCTTATGCACGCCTGCATTTATTTAATCAAAATACAGTAAAAAACAATATTGTGAAATATTATTACAATTTAAAATAACTTCTCTATTTTATCTTCTTTTAAAATCTAATTAATTCCTGAAAGCTGGATTTTCAACATCATTAGGCTACTCCAGTCTTCAGTGTCACATGATCCTTCAATAATTATTATAATATGCTGATTTGCTGCCCAAGAAACATTTCTCATTATTATCAATGCTCCAAGTTCACCCTCATGTCATTACAAATCTATAAGACTTTTGTTCATCTTCGAAACACAAATGAAGATATTTTACATTAAATCTGGAAGATTTCTGTCCCTCCATTGACAGTCCACGCAACTACCACTTTGATATAAATGGATGGGTGTCCAGATATAAAACATTTCACTTTATATGATGAACAGATGCTTGATTGACGTGTGAGAACCAATGAGGTTCATTCTCATGTGTTACGCATTACATATGAGCTTCAGCAAAAACCATCGAGGTTTGTTTTCACATGTCAAGCAAGTACGGTTGAGTTTTTTTTTTCTTCAAGATTTTCTGATGAATAGAAAGTTCAAAACAACGTTTATTTGAAATTGCATTTTTTTGTAACATAAAAGTCTTTACTGACACTTTTGATCAATTTATTGTGTCACTGCTGAATAAAAGTAGGCTATTCATTTCTTTAAAAAATACAATAGTATATGTGACATTGATCACGTGATCTTCATACTGACGGTTGTATGTACTTTTACACAAACTGTGTTCAAACTGTGGTCTTGTTTAAAGCTGAATCCGCAGTAAAATGACACAATCTGAAAAAAAGTTAATCCACTTTCTTAATGTTAGGATCACAAGGAAGGGCTGTGTTTTTCCACAACTCAGCACTGCAAAACGTCTTGTAATCCTCTATCATTTTGTTGCTGGAGTAATCCTGTGTTTGAATCTCTCGTATTTACTATTACATGACATGCGCAAATCGGTGGGCGGGGCTAAAGAGGCAATGATGTAGATGTAGGCGTTGATTTTCTTCTGCAGAGGTGGTCTTTCTTCCCAATTTTTATGTCATAATGTAACAAAATCCAAAACGAATTGTTTGGGCAGCTTGGTTTAAATAAAAGTCATTTTTTGACTAGCGAAGAAGGTTCTGAAACTTACAGGATATTTTTTATAGTACATTGACCATATGTTAAAATATCAAAGAAAATTTGATTTCTCAATTCATGACACCTTTAACTTTTGGATCTGAGACATTTGAACCTCATTGTATTTATTTGACCCGTAAGACCACCGATTCAGTATTGGCTGGCTCCTGCGTCAGCATCACATGCATGTGTTGTGCTGCTCATGAGCAGTGTCGGCCAATACTGAGTCAGCGTTTTGACGTAGAACCCGGAAGCACACACCGTCTATACGATGTAAACAGCATATAAGAATGACAGGGTAGAGAAGAAATTGTTGAATAAAGTTGTTATTTTTGTTTTGTTTTTGCACACAAAAAGTATTCTCGTCGCTTCATAACATTAAGGTTGAACCCATGTAGTCATGTTGACTATTTTAATGATGTATTTACTACTTTTTTGGACCTTGAATGTGGTAATTTCGTTGCTTTCTATGGGAGATTAAAAAAACTCTCGTATTTTATCAAAAACATCTTAATTTATGTTCCGAAGATGAACGAAGGTCTTATGGGTTTAGAACGACATGAGGGTGAGTACTTAATGACAGAAATTTCATTTTTTGGGTGAACTAACCCTTTAAGATTATACTCAAGTTGAAGTTACAAAAAGTGAACAGCACTGTACAAACATGTCAACAACCTTTAAAGGGTTAGTTCACCCAAAAAAGAAAATTCTGTCATCATTTACTCACCCTCAAGTAGTTCCAAACCTGTATAAATTTATTTGTTCTGCTGAACGCAAAATAAAATATTTGGAAGAATTTTAGTAACCAAACAGATCTCGCCCCCCATTTATTCCATAGTAGGAAAAATAAATACTATGGTAGTCAATGAGGGGCGAGATCTGTTTGGCTACTGACATTCTTCCAAATATCTTCCTTTGTGTTCAGCAGAACAAAGAAATTCATACAGGTTTGGAACAACATGAGGGGGAGTAAATGATGACAGAATTTTCATTTTTGAGTGAACTATCCCTTTAATGTGTTTTACATGTTTATGTGACTCAGTTTTGTTTTAGAGTCATTTTACACTGGCAAGGGCAAACTTTTTTTTTGTAAAAAGTCTATTCTTTCCTCTCACACGAGAATTCCTCTGCTATACAGACCAACATCCTTTGCCTGTTTCCTGTAACCATAGAGATAATAAATTCAGCCAATCCCCTGGCAGGACTGCGTGGAATGTTTTCCTGAACTCTCTTTGAATTTCCTTCCACGACAAACTCTCTCTCTAGCAATTTCAGAGCTCAACTCTCAGTCATTATACTTGTCAGGAAAACTTCTATGGAATGCTGTAAAAAAGTAAGTTTTTAATTCTTTTAAATTCTCATTTCTGCACAAATATTTAATTTCCAGTGTTATAAGTTATGCAAACCTCATAAGACTGAATAATTACATTGTGCTGCAAAGTCTGTAGATATAACAACAGCTCAACTGCCTCACAAATGGCTTCAATATTGGCTCAGCCTCAGCAGCTCTCTGGTGTGCAAGGCTCACCGAAGCCTTTGATTAAATTCTATATTAGACCTGAGATCTCCACAGGATGGCCAGCTCACTAGACTGATCTCAGCAGGTTAACCACTTACATATTTCAGTCAGTCACACAAAGGTTCATTCTATTCCATTGCTGTTTTAATTGAGCACCAGGAGTCGCCGCCAGGCCCTGATCCAATTCCTGGGATTGCAAACGGCGTTCTCCAGAGCAGATGTTCAGCGCTGGTCGACTGCATTTGCCACTGCCCAGACACTTCTCACAGGTGTGGTTGAGAAACGTATGTGTCTGGAGTGACTGGAGCTATGCCCACTGAAAGTACCGACAGAAACTCGACTGATTTGGCTGATGTCCCTCTCAGGAAGCCACCTTCTGTGAATCAATCAGCTGTCGGCTGTGGGATCTCAATTCCGCCCCATGTTTGCTGGGACTTTGAGCTCGGTTTAGCTGTGCTGTTGATGGCCTTGGCTGGGCTTTTGATCTTGGTATTACTGTATTGGGTGCTCCTGCTGCGCCACAGGCTCCGCGTCGCTCAGGCCGGGAATGCTCTGGAATATTTCAGTTTCTACCACATGGCTCAGTATGATCTAAAAGAGCCCAACCTGCCTGTAGTGACCCCTTCTCTTCCCTCCCCACCTCCACCTGTTCTCCACCTCACTCCTCCACCTCCACCGCCGATGTTGTATGTGCCTCCCCCCTTCATCCACACCACCCCACCCAGCCCTCACCCATCATGTGGAGCCGGCTCGGATGCGGAGGTGTACTCACGGATCGGAGTCCTGCGACCCTCGAGACCCTCCAGTGTGAGTCAGACCCAGGTGATCCTGTTTGAACACTCTGCTCTTTGACAACCTGATGCTTTCAAGTATACAAGCACAGCTGATTTCACTTTATGTGCTTATTTTTGGACTGTTTTGCAATATTTAAAGTATTCGGCAGATCAGACAATCACCCACTTTCTAAGTACATTCCTGTTTGAATTTGTTATTATTTTCTGTATCATTTTTAAAAATGTTTTACATTTAAAAGCTTTCAAATGTTTCCTATGTTAGGAAAAGTAACAGGAAAAGCGATTTGTTTTGAAACAAACATATTTTTCTTTTTCCTGCATCTGCCTTTGTGATTTCCTTTAAAGGGTGGGATTTCCTGAGGAGACATTCCATTTCTTTGTTCCTCTCTGCCTTTCCGTTTTTCAGTGTTCCTTCTCTCTCCCTTTCTAAGTAAATATCAAATAAATAAGTATGAAAATAATTAAGTATTATAAAAAAAAAATAATAATGTCAAAATGTGACCCTGGAGCACAAAACCAGTAATAAGTCGCATGGGTATATTTGTAGCAATAGCCAACAATATATTGTATGGGTCAAAATTATCGATTTTTCTTTTATGCCAAAAATCATTAGGATATTAAGTAAATATCATGTTCAATGAAGATATTTTGTAAATTTCTTACTGTAAATACATATAAAAATGTATTTTTGTGGGTGGATATGCATTGCTAAGGACTTCATTTGGACAACTTTAAAGTCGATTTTCTCAATATTTTGATTTTTTTTGCACCCTCAGATTCCAGATTTTCAAATAGTTGTATCTCGGCCAAATATTATCCTATCCTAACAAACATAAGAAAGCTTATTTATTCAGCTTTCAGATGATTTTTGGAAGGATTTTGTGGTCCAGGGTCACATATGAATAAATGCACTACTATTCAAAAGTTTAGTGTCGGTAAAAAGTCTCTTATGCTCAATAAGGCTCCGTTCATAATAGCTCCGTTTTACTGTATTTCAGCTTATATATATATATATATATATATATATATATATATATATATATATATATATATATATATATAAAGCTGAATTTTGAGCATCATTACTCCAGTGTCACATGATCATTCAGAAATCATTCTAATATGTTGATTTGGAGCTCAAGAAAAATATCTTTTTATCATCAGTGTTGAAAACAGCTGCTTAATATTTATGTGGATACCATGATACTTTTTTTTTTCTTTTTTTCAAAAAACTTTGATGAATACAAAGTTCAAAAGAAATAAAAATGTTTTGTAATATTATAAATGTCTTTACTGTCACTTTACTGTCATATATATATAAAATCGAAATAAATGTATTATATTAATTGCATTTTATTTTTACATTTTATATTAGGCCTATATAATTATTTATAGATATCGTGTAAAACTATAAAGTGAATACTTGCTTTTGAGTTGCAGTTGTGTGAATTACAGCACACTGTATCTGTGTCTTTGTCCTCTCTGAAATGCATATGTCATTCATGTACAAACATTCTAAGGCCACAAAGTGTATCTGAATAATTGATGACTCTCTACCACTTCCCTTTCTGATAATGTATAATTTAGCATTGTAAAATAGCTGCAGGAGGAATATGATAATGTGGAGCAAAAGTTCATGACCTTTTTATGAACTGAAAACTTGCCATGGATTTTATATTTCACTCAGTAGATGAAATCATTAAAGTGAAATCAAACTTGAATATAACTGGTCTAAATCACATTTTCCATGACATTAAATGTATTCAGATCAATGACTGTGAATAAAATGTGGCTGAATTATTGAGTCACAGTTAATGTATTGATGCTCAAAGCACTTGCTGGTCAGATGTTTGAAATATTCTTCCTGTTTAATTGCTGCAGGTCTGCCTGTGTATATAGCATTTCCGATGACTGACATCACAGAATTTACTGGAATTTTGCTGCTTATGTGTGAATGATCTCTTATTGGTAAAAAGCCAGAATGCCGTTGCTTGTGTGAACAGCATATTTGTGTATTTACCTGTAAAGTCATTCTGGTAATTTTACGGTAATTTACCGGGATTGCTGTGTGAAAGGGCTTATGATGAAAGAAAGCTGTCCTTTTTGTTTATAAGATGCCTTTGAATGATACTATATCACTGCTGAAATCTTTTTGCTTTTAAACTGCAAAGCATCACAGATCAGAATATATTCCTCTAAAATGGCATTTAATGTTTTTTAAATCTCATTAAGCAAAAGAAATTTGTCACTTGAAGAGTGAGTTTGGATGTTTGTCGAAAAAAAGCAATATATTTTTCAACACTGAGACTTTTTTATGGATATCACATCAACTAAGAGTCAAATAAAACATGCCAAATTGATAACAGAAGACAAATGAACAATATATTTTTTTAGCAGTGAAAATGTAGTGCATTATCAGAGCCGTGGCCATTAAGTTAAAGGGTTAGTTCACCCAAAAATGAAAATAATGTCATTTATTACTCGCCCTCATGGCGTTCTACACCCGTTAGACCTCGTTCATCTTCGGAACACAAATTAAGATATTTCAGTGAGGCCTCTATTGAGAGCAAAGCCACTGAACCTCTCAAGATCCCTAAAGCTACTAAAGACATATTTGAAAGAGTTCATGTGAGTTTAGTGGTTCTACCTTAATATTATAAAGCGACAAGAATACTTTTAGTGTTTTGAAATCAGACATCACTATATATTGTTGCAAAGGGATTATTTAGTTTTTTTGGCACATAAAAAGTATTCTCGTCGCTTTATAATATTAAGGTAGAACCACTGTACTCACATGAACTGTTTTAAATAGCCTATGTTTTTAGAGAGGTTCAGTGACATTGCTGGCAATAGAGGCCTCACTGAGCCATCGGATTTCATCAACAATATCTTAATTTGTGTTCTGAAGATGAATGAAGGACTTACGGGTTTGGAATGACATGAGGGTGAGTAATAAATGACAGAATTTTCATTTTTGGGTGAACTAACCCTTTAATGCTCCAGAAAACAGTGGCTCCATAAGCAGGAGACATGACATCATCCCACTTTCCCTCGCCTTAATTTCCTGTCTTCTCTCAACTGTCTCTTTCATTAAAAATGGCAAAAAGCCCAAAACTAAAATGAAAAAGAACAAATTGCAATTTTGTGGAATACTGACTGTCAGAAAAGGTATTCTTTTCCATATATAGTCACTGTAAAAAGTAATATGCTATATCTACTCTGCAAAATTTTGGCAACAGATTACAAGCAATATTATTCATTAAATTCAACAAATAGAATTGAGTTAGAATTAATCAAATTAATTCCTTAAATGTCAACCATTTAAAACAAGTAAAATGTATGTAAAATTTAAACAAAATTTCTGAATAACAGACAGACATCAAAGATGAATTAAGAACTCTTTATTTTTAATTGCCAACATTGAAGACACTTGATGATAACAAGCAGAATCACTGAAGGAAAGAGAAACACATGAATTAACAGAGGTTTAGATATTGATGTTGATTTTATTGAAAATGTTTGGTCACTATTATGGTGATCAGTGTTTCATTTGGTTGGGCAGTTTGACTCTTTGCCTTTTATGTCAGTTTGTGGCTTTTGTAATGGTGTTTGCTAATTTTACACATTTTAAATGGTTGACTTTTAAGGAATTAATTTGACTAATTCTAACTCAATTCTTAAATGTTGAATTTAATTAATCAGTTTTATTGAGTAGATAGAGCATATTACTTTTTACAGTGTACTTTTTCTTCTGTGCTGATTTTGAATGAAGTGGTTTGGAAATATTACCTTTTATATGTCCTTCGACTGAAGTTGAACACTAGCACCTGCCACCTCTGGGAAAGCTTTCATTGACATACACTCAAGCTACTTGTGAACCACAGAACATTGTATTTTTTGTTGTTTTATTTTTGGTTTGTTTGACAATTGCTGCTAGTGTGCACAACACTCGAGAAGGATGTTTTTTTTTTGTTTTTTTTTGTATGTATGTACCAGTTCTCCAGGGAATTACGTACGGTTGAGCTGTGTTCTTGAGTTTAAATCTTTGTATCTTGCCCACTGTGAAGAACGGCCACTCGAGAATCAGCGTTCAGCTGGCTGGATTACATTGGACTTTCCAGAATCTCTTCTTTTGACGGTGCATCTGCCTCTGATTATTATTGGTTGAAAGACTGAGAAATGGAATTAATGTTTCTCAGACAGAGCTCATTGAAAGCCTGATTTTTTTTTCAAACCTGAATTACTGTTTTCATTTATTTAATTAACACCTACAGTTGCTGACATTATATTTTCAACTATATTATCTTGGTTGAACCCAGGTAAAAACAGAAATATCCAGTATTCACTGATTACCCCTCAACATATTCATTGGATACTGACACAAAACCAGTGGATGGATTTACAGTATTTTGGAATATCGCATTGTGGACAAATGGATTTTTGGTATAACCCTTTCAGAGCTTGACAGACATAATAATAGCTTAAAAAGTGTATTTGTTATCCAATTTTAAACTATTTGTACTGTAGTGAGCTCTCGAGCTATTCTGCCAGAGCTCTAACTCAAAATAGACAATCATGGACCTCAACAATGTTTGTTGAACGATCAGCAATGTTTCTCTGCAGGGTTCTAGAGGTTTCTCATTGGTAATAAATAGCTGTGGATCCTCAGGTCGCTAAATCATGCCAGCTGTGGGTGTGCACGTGGGCTCTGTGTATTGTCCTAGGCCTTTGATCAGATAATTGCACCTCAGACCCAGAGTTTGAAACATCTGAGTGTCGCTATGGTGACCAGCATCACTGTGTCTGCTCTGTTGAGTGGCTTTTAGTGATTCAAACTGGATGGCAGGGCTGTTGAGCAACTTTTGAGACTTTGATCCTACTGCAATCCTCCAAAAAAAAAAATTGCCCAGTAGATTGGTTGCTTTAATGGGACACAAATGATTTTAGTAAATGAATGCACAAATCACATTTTCAGCACTGATTAAAAAAACTGATATTTTGTTTAAACAAGAATTCATTTGTTGACAAACAGCAGCTGGGGACCTCTTAATATAATTCGTTGGCATAATTTGCACTGGCACATTCCTGATCATGTAAAAGCCTTGAGATTTCTGTCATCAAAAGAGAAATGTGCAGTGGAGCATCTTGTTGTGAAAACATTCTTTTATGAAGGGATTTGTTAAGAGGATCTTTTGGCCACTCTATCGCTCCTTTGTATCCATTGTTTCACACAAGGTTTACACTCTGTTCCAAAGGTGATGAAGGCGCAAGTCAGGATTAATGGGTTTTAAAGTGTCTGCATGGCAAAGAGGAAAAGTATAAACACGCATGTAAATGATGGACTGAGAGTGACACATCAATATACCTGTCTCTAGAGAGAGTGAAAAAACAGCAGTCAAAGTAGCAAATATTAATAATGCACTTTGAGTAAGTGTCAGCATAGGACACCTCCTGCGATTAGCTTGTTGAAATCCTTGATCTGTGAAATGCTGCCATGTGCCATCAGACACAATGGAAAAAAAACATGTAGGTTTATATTCATTCTTATATATATATATATATATATATATATATATATATATATATATATATATATATATATATATATATATATATATACATATGCCTCTCTCCATCCAAATCATCGAACATGTTAATATGTCCATTCATATCAAACATTAAAAGTGAGGGTTTTTAGTTTTTTTTTTTTTTTGCTATTTCTGATTTAATTTGTTAGCCATTGTTAAAATATTCATCAATACAAATATTTATTTTTTAAATTATTTAATTCAGTCATTTTGAGCATTGCACAGCATATTATCATGTGATCTCATTCACAGACACATTAGTAGCCTATTTATGATTTTTTTGGTTTCTGCATATATTATTTACATTCAAAAAACAAGGACAAAAACACATAAGACTTCTTTATTTTCACATCATGGGCATGATCTGTGTTTGTCATTGACATGAAATAAACATTTTCAGTACACATTATGTAACCCGATATCATAATTATAGAATATACATCTGATATATAAAATCAATCAGAGTAAATAATTTATATGTATACTGGTACTAAAAAGGAAGTTTTCAGTGCTGTTAAAATACACCATTCTTTTTCTGAGCAATCAATACTGGTTAAACGCGTTTTCTAACTGAAAATGCAGGATGCTTATGGTCTGCAGAAATGGCATTTGATGATTTTCTTGAACGCGCTCTGAAAGTCTTTATTGAAGTATGCGTAAATTATGGGATTCAAAAGGGAGTTGGAATACCCGAGCCAATTAATAACGTCTATGAGCCACAAAGGCATATCACAAGATGGACAAAAAGGCATCACGAGCGCTTTGATGAAGAATGGCAGCCAACACAGAATGAAAGTGCCCATTATAATGCCCAGAGTTTTCACTGTCTTGCGCTCGCGCGCCAAGGCGAGCTTCCTCTTCGCCTCGGTGTTCTTTTCGTGTTTGTTTTCGAACAGAGGGACAGAGTTTGGCGTGTTGGGCAGAGGCAGGTTGTTTTTGGAATTGCTGTGAACTTCGATGATCTCCAAAGACTCGCCGTCCTCCGCGTGCTTAATCGCGCCGTTTACGCACGCGGCGGGCTTGGGTTCGACTGCGCTTTTCCAGTTTTTGCCCAACTCTCCGTTCGCGCGCTTAAAAAGCGCAGGCGACACAGTTAAACATTTCACCCTCTTTTTCTCAGGTTTTCGAACGGTTTTGCGAATGCGAAATCTTGCCGCTTTGAATATGCGTCCATACAAGACCAGCATGAGAATCAGAGGGATGTAAAAAGCGCAAAAGGTGGAGTAAATAGTGTACCAAGGGTCGTGGCTGATCATACAAGCTTCAGGATTGGCCATGTCTTCTGCTTTACTCTTGGGCTGAGATTTCATGATCAACATGGGTGGAATTGAAATCGAAAAGCCGACAAACCAGGTAACGGTGATTAAAAGAGCGGCACGTTTTAATGTCCTTTTCTTCATGTAGTCTATAGGGTCGGTGATCGCCCAGTATCTATCCAAAGCTATAGCGCACAGGTGCAGAATGGAAGATGTGCAACATAAAATGTCTAAAGAAATAAAAATATCACAAGTTACCTGTCCAAGTGTCCACTTGTCTAAAACTTGATAAAGAGCCGCCATGGGCAACACAAGCACCGACACCATGAGGTCCGTCACGGCAAGTGATCCGATCAGGTAGTTTGCAACATTTTGCAGGGATCTTTCCAAAGCAATAGCCGCCACAACACATGCGTTTCCAAATATGGAACATAGAATGAGCGCGCCGATCAGCAAAGACGTGGAGATCTGATAACTTAGAGGAACCTTCACAGGTAAAGTCACATTGTCGATTTGTTGATCTAAACCACTGTCGTTCTGAAATGAAAAGGACGTGGCGTTGTTTTCTTCCATGTCGTGTAGAGCATATAATTCGCAGAAGCTTCAGTAAACAGCACTACTCCATGCAGAGGAGCTCACACACTTGAAGGCGATGCCAACCATCAACATTATTACTGACGACTTGTGACGACGCGGCTCCATTTATATCAGCTGTGGTCCAGACGTCAGTTACCTACGCAGGTGTATCGGGTGGGCTCGACATTCAATATGTGTTTTTCCAGAATTTCTTCCAGTGAGATCCGTCCATCCTCACCATACCTGATATGTGAAAACAAACTACTGAAGCAGTTCCAAGAGGTGATGGCTTTAAACGTGTTAGAAAGGGGTTAATCTCCCTGAAATTTTAAAGGACTTAACTTGTTCTTCAGAAATGAACTTTTTTCATGAGATACTGACTGTAACTCGTGTTTTGAACTGCAGTCCTCGACACCCGTCGAGATGAAAAATGCTGCTGCTGCTGCCACCTGCTGTAGCGCGTCTGCTGCTGAGCGTTATGGCCCAAATACTTCTCATTCCTTCAGCCCCCCACATGGGTTGACCCCATGATTCAGACTTGAACACCCGCTAAGAAAGTCAAAACTAAATTTAGTGTCTTGAAAGTATATATTCTTTGAAAACACGTGTTGAGCAGCGTGGCGCTACAGACCTGAATAAATCGCGCTCACTAATTTTCTGTGTTGGTAAAAGTTTACTCTGCATTTTATGTGTCCATTCGTGTGGTTTAGGTTGGGGTATCTTGAATATTTGAATAAATAAGTGAATGACTATGAATGAGATGTGTATGTCTGTTCCGGGACGATTTGTCCCTCCGCGGCTTCCGTAGTGAAGGGAGTTGTACTCGGAACAGTACAGCGCTAGTCTGTTGTTTTTAGCTTTTTAGCCAAACAACTTGAGGTAGTCTTCAAAAATCCCTTCGAAGAAAATGGCTACCTCTCTTGTGGTACGGCATGTTTTTGTACGTTTGTGAACCAAATGTTTAACTTAGGCAAACAGAAAGTATTTGCATAATAATGATTAGAAAACACCGGCCAATACAGGAACTATCGCCGTTGATTCTTTATTGAGAAAACTACACTGTTTACATTCTGTATACAAACTGCACGTGAATTTTTTTGGCAGGTTAGATACTAAATACAGCAAATATAATTTCGCTGTACTAATTTTGGTGTTGTTTGTGGCAACGAGATTGTATTGGCCTATTTTATGGTCAAGCAAAAGTTTTCTAATGTGCAAAAAAGGCATGTTATACACTGATGACAACCAAGGATATTACAGAACAGCAATCAACTTTTTTTGCATGCATTGTGTTGATTGTGGTACTCATCTACCTAAGGATTTGTATAGGGATAAAAGATGGTTTTCTACTTCACATTTCAAACAGAATGAAGAACAGGATAAATCAGAAGATTCAACAAACCTCCGCTGCAGAAAGTGCCGCAGATGTCTAATAGACTCAACCAGCCTCCTTAAGGTGGGTCAGTTGTGATTTAAAACTGTTTTTAAAAAGAGGTAAATGCTTTATATCACAACTTATAGTTGTTCCAAAGCACTTATGGAATGGTTAAAGATCTTCATTTATGCAAAAAGAATATATATAAAGAATAATGATCATTGATAACATATATTTGTAAGTGACATTGATATATATTGTTTTTACAGGTGGTAACATCAAGTGAAGCTGCAGCTGAATGCAGTGTGTGGCATTTAAATGTTGAATCTTTGCCAGATTGGATTTTGTCAAGTGTTGGTCAGGTACATTTACATGTATTTGTTTTTAATTTATGCAACAATGATCATCTTTAAAAGGAATGATCTATTCTGATAAAATGTACCCTTCTCACAGGTCAATTGGACTGTTGGGAAATTAAACTGCCCGTATTGTGGAGCTCGCTTAGGAGGCTTTAATTTTGTAAATTGCTCCAAATGCACCTGTGGACATGATACAACTGTACATCTCAGTAAAAGTCGTGTTGATGAGGATCTAAAACCTCTAGTTCTTTTGACAAGAACAGGAAGGACTAGAGAACATACTAGAAGAAGGAAAAATGAGGTGGAGTCTCTCCCTCAGGCAATAAGCTCAGCTCTCTCTCCTTCCTCATCCCTCAACTTCTCCTGTCCTGTATCTCATGTAGTCTCTGCTGAAACTGAATTTGAGGTTGAGTCAAGTGAAGAACCACAGATTCTTGAGAATGTTGAGAGAGTCACAGATGTTTCTTTAACTTCTGAATTGCCACTACAGCTGTATGATTATCAGGAGAGCTTAGAGGAACGGCATGTGGGTTCTGCTTCCCAAAGTAGAACTTCTCCGGACAGAGCAGTAGATCCCGAGGACATCAGACTGATGGAGGAGCCACCCAGAAACATCTTACCCATTGTAGAGCCAAAGCTCTCCAAGAGAGAGAAAAACCGCCTGAAAAGCCTAAGAAGGAAGCAGAGGAAGAAGGAACGCTGGATTCAGAGACAGCAGGAGGCAAAAGATATGGTGAGATGTTTTAAAATCATGGGGAGTGCCAAAATCTAACTTGATTTGTTTTGCAAGGCTGGGCAATATTCAGAATTTAAGAATTGGAATTTATTAAATTGCATTCAAAGAAATTCAATACAGTCTGTCATACAAATATTTCATCATCCCAAACAAGTTTTGTGACAACATAAATAATTGATTTTGAAAAATATTTCTTTACAGGGTTTCTGCGGGTTTTAGAAAGTCTTTATTTGACCTTTCACAATTTAAGGCCTTAAAATGTTTTAAATTGGAGCAGAAAGTCTTAAATTCAATATCATGGCATAAAATTAGGGCCCTATGATTTCTGCTAAGTGGAAAACGTGGACTGAATTGCAGAATGGAATGGAATGTCATGGAATTTGTCAAATTTTGGATAAATAAATCAAAAGTAGGTCAGTACACTTAAAGGGATAGTTCACCCAAAAATGAAAATTGTCATCATTTACTCAACCTCATGTCGTTCCAAACCTGTAAGACTTTCGTTCATCATATAAAGCAATTAAGTCTCTTCAGAAAATATGGACTGCTCTGCTTGATTCATATGGATTAGTTTTATGATTTCTTTATGAACTTTTTGAAACGACAAAGTGGTAGTTGCATGGACTGTCAATGGAGGGACAGATATCTCCCAGACTTCATAAAAATATCTTCATTTGTGTTCCGAAGATGAACAAAAGTCTTACGGGTTTGGAATGACATTAGGGCGAGTAAATGATGACAGAATTTTTATTTTTGAGTGAACTAACCCTTTAAATATGAATCCTGCATGTCTCTGTGTGTGTGAATGAATGGCGTAGATGCGCAGTTTTCTACACACATACTCTGCTCTGAGTCACATCATTTTACTGTTTAATTTAAGAAAAACTATCATCATATCATATACACACAGAAACGTAAAGGTCTTTATGACAACTCGTCAAAATAAAAATTCAGTTTAACTTGAAGATTGTGACCGAAATATATGACTGTTGTACAATAGAATGTAACAATAACCTCTAATAGTAAACCTCTGTTGTGCAGCACTTTATTTGACAACATAAATGAAAGCGTTTATTTAATTCTCATTTAATTAAAAGATAAATTAAATTAATGTTTTATGCCTTCATTTGATAACCAGAAAAATACACAAAACAAGAAACAGAATTTCTGGGGGAAAAATTCATAGGGCCCTATTATTGTAAACAAATTAATAAATTAAGTTGTTTTTATTAAATTAATTAGACATGCTTTTGATTATTAATATTTAATTAAACCATGAAAATGAAGTCCAGAAAAATTAAAATGGAAAACAGAATTTGGTAATAAATAAATAAAATAAAACGGAATTTGAGGAAAAATAAAAAATTCTTTTTTTGTTAAACTTTTAATAAATTGCTGTTAAATTGTATGTTTTATGATTTCTATAAATTAGACATGCTTTTTGATTCATAAAATTTAATTTAGAGTCCAGAAAAAAGTAAAACAATAAACTATAAAACATAAAATAAATGAAACTGATTTCATAAGGCCCTAAATTAAACTGCAAATTAAATCGCATGCACTGCAAAAATGAATATCTTCCTCAGTATTTTTGTTTTCCAGTACAAATATCTAAACATCCTTAAATCAAGAAACATTTACTTGTGATGCAAAATGAAGAAATTAAGTCTTGTTTTCTGAGAAATTGAACAAAATTAAGTGAATTTATGCTTAAAACAAGAACAAATATCTGTCAATGGGTTTAAAAATGACTTTTTCATTTGAATTAAGTTGATTTTCCTGAAACAATTGGCAGATATTTGTTCTTGTTTTAATCATAAAATCACTTTCACAAGATGTAATTTTGCTTCTCAAGTAAATGTCTCTTGATTTAAGAATCTTGTAGATATTTGCAGTGGAAAACAAGACAAAACTATTGAAAAAGAGCATCAGTCTTTTGCAGTGGGATCAGAAGGTACAGTAAAAGTTATCTCCATATTCTAGTGCTTGGGAACAGAGCTATTCACACTTTAAGCTTTTTTTTGTAAAATGAATTAAAAAGTAATGGAGATCTGTTGGAAATTGTATTTTCAAATTTTTAAGTGTTGCTAATACACACAACTAACTCATTGTGTGCTTCCTAGACATTTACATTTAGAGAACATATTGACATGTTGTTTCCTTCAACTTATTCCTTAAATTTTCTTTAATTTATCTTAAAAAGGTCTTAAATTTACATTCATAAAACCTGCAGAAACACTGCATTTTGAATAATGCTCAAGATCTGTAAAGTCACATGGATTCTGATTGGCTGAAAGGGAGAGAAAAAAACACATTTTGAAAGTGTTTTCAATTAAATTCATCTGGCGTTCTCATTATAATTGTGATGTGGACTTCCCTATTCTCATTATAACTATATAAATATATTTACATGTATGCATTTGTCAGACACGTTTATCCAAAATGATTCACATTGCATTTAATGTATACATTTCATCAGTTTCACCCATAACCTTGGCATTGCTAGCAGCATGCTCTACTGTTTGAGCTACAATAACATCATAGTTATAATCCTTGGTGTGAGGATTATAACTATGACGTTTCTTTTCTTTTTTTTCTTGTGACATCTAAATTACAGTTCTGCATCCTGTTTGCTTCATCTTTCCTGAATGGTACACAGCTCTAGTTTGTTTAATGTATGAGGTGTCCGATAAGCAAGAAATTAATGCTATTGAGTGAGGAGCTGTGTTGTACTGACAAGAGTTCTGGCAAAATGTCAATAATTCATCCGTGGATTAAGGCATAAATCCACATAATAGGCTGCTGCAAGAATCCTGAGGATCTTAAAAAGCCATTCACAGCTGCACATGGCTCTTGCAGCAGGTGTCATTTTATTGGAGATTTTGTTTCTTTTTTTATAGTTTTGATAACCAGTAGGCCACATCTTTTTAATAGAGAATGAATTTAATATTTTTTTAAACAATTTACCAGTTCTTCAGTGATTTATTTTTATTTTAATGTTTTGTGTTACTTTACCTATCAGGCTATGAAGTGGGACCTAACAGGCAGCGATGATGAGGAAAGAGAAGGATATACATGTGCCGTGTGTTTAGACGTATATTACAGCCCCTACAAGTGCCATCCTTGCAGTCATGTGTTCTGTGAGCCCTGTTTGAGAACTCTGGCCAAGAATCGACCAAGCAATACACCATGTCCTCTCTGTAGGACACTCATATCCCATGTGCTCTTTCAGGAAGGTGAGTGGAACAGATAAAGTCCCGTTTCTCTCTCAGTGCATCTCAACTTTATCTAACTTTTTTTTTTTCCTTCAGAGCTCAATCAAACTACAAAGACATGTTTCCCAAAAGTATATCGGTCAAGACATGAGACTTTTCAGAAGACCAACTATTCAAAATGGCCCCTGCCCAACTGTCCAAAGCGTTTTCGCATCTTTTGGGGTTGGTCATATGTCATTTGCATAAGAATGTCTTAAAGCCCCAATGTTTTTTAATTACAAGTTGGCCACTTATTTCCCTTTTCTTTGTTATTTCAGGGTTTCAGAGACACGGAGGCCCTGCCAGTCGCTGGCAGTTTCCCCACAGAGCATTTGGCCTGGATGCTTTGGATTTGGGGGACATGTGGGGTTGGCCATTTGACATTGACTTTGTGATCATCTCTATTTACTCTCTGCACTGGGTGATGGCGTTCATCATCTTCTGTGGCCTCTGCTACTTCCTCCTCATCTAATGAATGGAGGATTAAATCTCACATTGCTGTTGCTGGACAAAAGAATGTTGTTGATAGTGGACATCTCATCAAGTGCCTCATACTTTTATTTCAATGTAGCTTAAAATATGGCAATATTATTAAGGTGTTTTTCTTCCTGTGTTTATTTGTGTTTTAGGTCTTACAGGGTTTGTGCAATTCATAGATATCACGTTTAGCTGTTGCCTAATCTCATCAGCCTACTTGACCTGTAAACAGTATTATAATGCATTAGACATAAACAAAAAAAGCAATAATTCAGGACATAATGCTTAGTCTCTTTGTACAGTTGCCTTTATTTCTGTTGCTATTGGTTGGAGTCATTTAGAAGATGCTTGTCTAATGCTAAAACCCAGGTTTCTTCCACTAAAAATTAGTTGTACAATAGGTTTAATCACTTCTTTTATACAGTAAAAGGTTTCAGAGCATTTGTTGTTGTGTCAATTCAATCTATGGGAATGAGATTGTAATTTAATTTGGCCTAGAATAACGTGTTTTCTCCTTTTTTGCAATCAACTCCTAACATTGTAGAAACATTCTCGTTCCCAGAATCTTGGAGGATAGTTTTTGTGTGACAACACGTATTATTTTCCATACATCAACATTTCAAGACGGTTTATGCATCAACATAAGAACTTGAGTACAGAATGTTTTCTGATGTCTTTAAAGTTTTTTAACCAAATATTAACATTTCCAGAACGTTTCAGAGAGGATTTTGATAGACAGCAAATCTTTTGATATCAATAAATATATAAGCAGAGATTCCGTGTGTTTGAGACGGCGCTTACAATTAAAGTCGTGTCCCTTTCCTCATACTAAGAAATTGTGTTTCATTGACGAATTCGTCTGTCCACGATAGAAGCCCGCAGCTGTGGAGTTACAGCGGCGCTCGGCCCTCGACAGGGGTGAAGGTGACTCGCCTGTTGGTGCGGGAGATGCAGAGGAAGCGTCGCGGACGCTCGCTCGGCTCCGTCACATCACTCTAATCATCGACGGCAGAGAAACAACAACCCTCATCCAAGGATCGACCTCACCTTCGAATCGAGGACAGACGGATTAAAGACATTTTCTCAGTGAGGTGGTTTTATTCGTGGATGCGTATGCATGTGTTCTGCACCGAACGGGCGAAAGAACCGCCCCAGATCCGCAGCCAACATTTTTCAAATCGGCAAGTCTTCGATGAGGGATCCGGAGCGCCGGGAGAGCACCGAGAGCACGCGGAGAGCTCAGCGGGCGATGGATGACTGTAGAACGGTGAGCGTACTGTAGAGCAACCGCTGTCACTCTTCTGCGGGTGCTATTTTTGGATAGGCTTTATTGGTGTCTACACATTAAAATGATTATCAATTATATTCAAGTGAACAGGTTTAGAATGTGCGGATAATTGCTTTAAGTCTGTATAGCCCATACTGCACTTTACCAAAAGCCTATACGGGATGTGATGTATTGAAACATGAATAATTATTGGGTCTCTGTTTGTGAATTGATTACAAGATAAATTATTGGTTTTGTTATGGTTATTACTCACCGTTTGTGTTTTCATATTGCACCATTGTTTAGAAATTACATTCCTCTCCACAATCCCATGTGTTGCTATGTGGCATAATGGCAGCTAAACTCGTGTTTACCCTGCTGGAAAATCCAGTTAAAGCTGATAGCTGTATTTTGGAACATGGCTGGTTTCTCGCTAGTCAAAAATGATAAACCAGCTACCATGATGCCAGCTTGACAGGCTGATAACTGGTTTGGTGCTGGTCCAAGATGGTCTACCAACCAAACCAGCTACCAGGTTCCAAAACACTGCCAGCAGCTTAATCAGGGTTTTCCATTAGGAATATACACATTCACTTAATAAAAATAGACTGAGCAGGATTTGTCTACATTTTTAGACCGTTCAGGAGTTCAACACTCTAGTGGCCCTCCATCGTGAGCAGGTCATCTCCATAGGGGAGAATACAATTGACTGTCCTTCTTTAAGGGCACAGATGCACAAGACTCGCATCAAAGGATGTGCCGTAGCCCAGGCCGCCTATCAAAACCTTGATGCAATCTCTGGGTAAGCCATGTATTTTTTGAAGATTGTGGCTGTAGGATGTCATGAAGCTCAACTGATATGGATTCTGTTTTTCTCTCTATGCTTGTCTTAGGCCAGAGGATGGTGAAATCCACCCAGAAATATGCAGGTTGTTCATCCAGCTTCAGTGCTGCCTGGAGATGTACATTACAGAAATGCTGAAGTCTATGTGTCTGTTGGGTGTTCTGCAGCTCCATAGGAAAGGTGTTGTGTCATTGACAGCCAGCAGAGGACAGCAGATTCTTTACATAAGCAGACATGAGTACATAAAGCTAATATACTGCATGGCGAAATACTACAGTCAGGCTGAAGGTGGCGGGGATGGCACAATAAATACATACAACAGCTTATTTGAGAAGTCATTTGGTTTTTCTATATGAAAAACAATGTATAACTATCTTGCACTGTTTTGTTTCACTCAATTCAGGAAATGATGCGTGTCCTGAACCAAATATGGACTGCAGAGTAGACGAAAGCTCTGATGTGCCCATGCTGGAAGATCGTTCATCATCACCTGTAGATTTTCCACAGGAATCTTGGGTCGTGTGCGCAGACATTGAGAACATTGAGAGGTACGAAAAACAGAATGAATGGATTAGGAATAACAGCTTCTCTTTTAGCAGCGTTGGTTTAGGAATTTTTCCTATTTATTTTCTCCATTGGGATTTCAACCAGTTTTGCAGTAAGGAGTTTTAAGCAACCCAACTAATCAGCTCCGAGATGAATCACAACATGACAGACTTATATTTTAAGCAAAAAGTATTTGAAAAGCTGACTATAATCCTTTGAAGAGAATTAACTATAATCACAATATGCAATAAAAGAACCCTGAAAAAAAAAAGATCACAGATTTCACCTAAATATTGAAGTTAGTTGGGTTAGTTCACCCAAAAATGAAAATAATGTCATTAATTACTCACCCTCATGTCATTCTACACCCGTAAGACCTTCATTCATCTTCGGAACACAAATAAAGATATTTTTGATGAAATCTGATAGCTCAGTGAGGCCTCCATTGCCAGCAATGTCACTGAACATCTCAAGATCCAGAAAGGTGCTAAAGACATATTTAAAACAGTTCTTGTGAGTACAGTGGTTCTACCTTAATATTATAAAGCGACGAGAATACTTTTTGTGCACCAAAAAAAAAAAGAAGACTTTTCAACAATATCTTGTGACGGCCGATTTCAAAACACTGCTTCAAAGCTTTACGAATCTTTTGTTTCAAATCAGTGGTCCAGAGTGCCAAAGTCACATGATTTCAGTAAACGAGGCTTTGTTTACGCGAACCGAACCACTGATTCGAAACAAAAGATTCGTAAAGCTTCGAAGCAGTGTTTTGAAATCCATCACTAGATATTGTTGAAAAGTCGTTATTTTGCTTTTTTGGTGCACAAAAAGTATTCCCGTCACTTTATAATATTAAGGTAGAACCACTGTAGTCACATGAACTGTTTTAAATATGTCTTTAGGACCTTTCTTGATCTTGAGAGGTTCAGTGACATTGCTGGCAATGAGGCCTCACTGAGCCATCGGATTTCATCAAAAATATCTTTTATAATTTATATAATATAATAATATATATATTATTTATATAATATTATAGTATATAATTTGTGTTTCGAAGATGAACAAAGGTCTTACGGGTGTGGAACGACATAAGTGAGTAATTAATGACAGAATTTTCATTTTTGGATGAACTAACCCTTTAAGCAGCATATTGTTTCAATATTGATAATAATAAGAAGAAATGTTTCTTGTGCAGCACCAAGTCAGCATATTCAGCTTCATCGCAACCTTTAAATAGTAGTGTATATAAAATGCTTGTGGACAATTTGGAGTATTAATGGGGTAAAATGGGGTTAAAGCCAAAATGAGGTCTTTAAATACTGTACTAAATATCCATTTGACTGTGATCTCAGATAGTTCATGTTCTGTGTTGTGAATTTTTTTCCAGTGATATGCGAGAAATGAGAAATCTTCTAAGCAAACTCAGGGAGACCATGCCTTTGCCACTGAAAAATCAAGGTGAGTCTCAAACATTTATCAGTAATTTATTCCAGTACTGTAATGGATTCTTTAAACCTTCTAATCTCAAATAGTTAGAAATGTATTTATTTATTTAATGCTCCACTTTCATGCATGTAGATGACAGCAGTCTGCTAAATCTGACTCCTTATCCACTGGTGAGGCAGAGGAAGAGGCGATTCTCCGGGCTTTGTTGCCTTGTGTCTGGCTGAACCTTCAATACTCTCAAGTCTTCTTTTCTGGTCATTGATCAATTAGCACTTCACTTGTCTCCTTTGTGTCTTTGGAACTGTTTCGCTAATGTAACGTGTGTCCCTGGACAGTGTCAAAACTACTTAATCACTTGTTGGAGGACAGAATTCCCTTGACTCAAAACCCTGCCTGTTGAGTTCTTAAGCAAGATCAATTGTCTATTTTTAGTTACCGAGAGGTTCATTCTTTGTCATGTGCTGTGAAACCATATGATTGTATAAAAAAGCAAGTGAATGAAGTGAATTATAACATCTGTCTCTGATGTTCTTTTATCATAGTCATAGAGTTTGTTTTCAGTAAAAGGGCACATTTAGTTATAGTATTGCTGTCTTTCATCTGCTTGCTTCTTCTTTTTTTGTTCTTTTATATAAATTTAGCCACTGTGCAATGCTTTTAATTTAGTCTTCCATAAAGGGTAAATGTTGTAAAAAATTATATCAGTCATTGTAAGGGCACAAGAGTGCTCTGCACTAAAGCCATTGCTATTTCATTCTAAGCTTGAAACAAATATAACACACTACAATTCACAGTGTACATAATACAAATAATTGTAAATAAAACATTGTATTTATTATAATTGATTTTAATGTTTTTTTTTTTTTCATTTATCCAATCAAGACATCAGGTTTGTGTGAATGTATATCCCAGTTTTATGAGAGTTTGCAGCATGATTTTTGCTCCTCATGTCAGGTGTATATAAAGTATGCATAGTTACAGCTCATATAAGCTATATATCATTTTATAATGATAATAAAGTTTTTTTTTTTTTTACTGTAATTGTTTGTTTCATTGTAGCCTACAGTAATTCACATCCAGGTTTGTTGGCTTTAAGATGAAACCTTTTAAGTAATTCTCAGAGAATTAAATGATGTATAAAAAAAAGATGTTTATTCTTAAAAGCAAATAAATTATGAAATAAGATTAAGTACAAAAGCAACCTCCATTTTGGCATGGAGAAAGGCAATAACATTCTTTTATAATAACATGTTATCCATGTACTCCCTGTCTACATTCCCATGCTCTAAAGCAGAAGCCAAAAGGTCAAAGTGAAGACTTGCAGCTGCTGGGGTTTACTGGAAGCAAAGGGGATGGACCAATTCTGAAAGAAGAGTTGAGAGGGAACGCTGAAAGACAATTCATTCAGGTTATAAGAGTCACTTTTCAAGAGCAGTGGATTGTACCTCTGTCTTGCTGATCTTGATATTGCGGACAGACACAGAGAATAAAATTAGATGTGATAGTGTGCTTACATGCTTTTTGGAGGAGTCTGAAAAATTTATGTGAGTATTACTCAACAAGCACAGGTACTATTAAGTTTCTGTAACTCTTCTCAAGAAAGTGTCTGATTTGAGGTCTTGATTTAATTAAAGGATGTAAATCAGTTTTTAATATCCATATTTGTCAGGTAACTCAGGTTAGTTTTAGGTTTGGTACCACTGTAGATATTTAATATTATTTTTTTAATATTTATGGGTCATTGATGAATAAGGTTTTTAAAAGTGTAAAAAACAAATAATAATGGAGATATAATTAATTCTGAAGTTTTATTAAGTGTTAACAATGGGATTATGTGGTTTTTATAATCAATTAACACTGCTTTTGTCATTTTTTACAAGATGGACAAAATTTGTCACTATAAAAGTCATTCGGTTTAACTAAAATTTTGATTTTACCGAATTACACTTTTGGTTATACCGAATGATATTTTCAAACAATGCTAACAGGCTGATATCTAGCTAGCTAGCAAAAGTACAATCAAGCATTTTATATTTAGTACAAGTTTTTAAAATATTACAACATTTTCCATGTTTTATAGCGGTTGTTCCAAATGACCTGATATTTCGGGACATGCATATGAGCAAGGGAAAACAAGAATTTTTTCAAATAGTTAAAAGAGAGTTAGTTACTTAGATGTATGATCATGTGACATCAGACACTTGCAAAGACACCTTTGCAGGTGTCTGAATGATCACGTCCTGTCACATGATACTGACCGCATGACTTGATCCAAAATGGTCCCTTTATATTGGTTACTCTGAATGACATCAATGAAATTCATTTTTCTGGACATTCTTTCTCATGTCAAAGCAACAACTTCTAAACAATTTTAATACCATTTTGCACTATGTTATTATATGATGTTATAAAATCATGCTAGAATAAAAAAAATATATACATTTATTACATTTTTAGATATTTTAATTACAAATTAAATGGCTGTATTGGCCTTTGGACGGTTAAACTGAATGACCTTTTGACATTTCAAAATCTTTAAAATACATTTATATGCAGCAAAATTTAAATAAAACCTTTTAGATTCGATAAAAGAGCTCTAGTTGTACTACCTTACGTACTTTGGATGTCATATCTTTGTTTTTTATTATTATTAAGGCCTTTGGACAAAAAAAATGACCCGTCACGTCATTGACCCATATTTAATCAGTATTTCTTTTTACATAATAGCTTTCTTTGTTTGATTAAATAATAAACGATTATAAACCATTTTTACTTCATACTTCAAACCCTCTGATATCTGCTTACATAAACTAAAGATAATGTTCTTTCAAAATACTTCATTTGCATTCATTAACTAAAAGATGCATTTATGTGCATAATATACACCGTGTGCAAATGAAAAATCATTAGGTATACGGAAATAAACAAAGCTACATCAGTTGTGCTTGTGTAATGTCATTGGCTGTATAACTTACTAGCCTTTATACCTTTTTTTAAGCTATCAAGTTCTGACAGGCCTTCTTCTCTATGGATCGTACTTCCATTCTCCTCGTCCTACTCTGCAGCCTGGCTTTATTTACCCCTATTACGGGATGCTTCTGTGACCACTACCCATGGAGTTCTTGGTCCTTTTGCACCAAAACCTGTGACTCTGGAACCCAAACACGTACAAGGTAACCTAACATGATATTTATGATAAAGTTTATTAAAGTTAATGCTAATATGTGGACTGTACATTTGTTGCTGCAGGGCTGTGCGCTATGATGAGCACTGGAACAAAAACAATTGTTTCCAGCTGTGTCAGACACAGGAGACTAGGGCGTGTAATACTGAGGCCTGTACTATACACTGCCAGCTGACTGAGTTTGGACCCTGGTCAGAGTGCTCGCCATGTGCCAAAAAATCTGTAAGTAAGACACACACGAATACAAGTTATGATATTTATGCAAAAATTAGTTAGGGCCCTTGAATCTGATTGGTCTAGCAGCATTTCAAGTGATAAATTATCAGATGTAGCACAACAGCATTGGGGCTTTTCACTGTTTGTACTTGTTTTTCCCATAGACTGTAAAAAAAATTGATTTGTTAAAAATGTGTTTGATTAAATGTTCAAAATTAAATAGCAATATTATATCTAAAATGCATGTTACTCAATATTAATTAAATGAAAGCAATATCACGTGCACAACCATGTAGTTTTTCCGAATATCAGCATAGCTAGGACTACCTGCATCCTTGTTCTACAGTCGAGAACAACAACATTCTTGCTATTCTGAAATTGCTCAAATATAGTCTACTGCTGTAGTAAGTGTGTGTATATTGTGTGTGATTTAGTTCAGAATCAGTTCTGTTTTGAGGCCGGCTCAGTTCGGGGGGGAAGAGTGTAGTCAATTGCTTACAGAGGAAAGACCCTGTCATCCTTCCAAGGAATGTAGGATTGAGCCTGTCAACTGTAAAGAGAAGTTCACCTGTGACAGTGGTAGCTATCTTCATCAACTTTTTCATAACAACACATCATATTATGTTTAATGATGTATGTCTATTGATTTTATAATCTAGCAAATATGTACAGTCTTTAAATGCTTGCTCTAGAAAACAAATGTATGATCACCAACTTGCTTTATTGCCGCCAAAGGAAGATGTATAAATGCAACTCTGCAGTGCAACAGTCAGAACGACTGTGGGGACAACTCTGACGAGAAAGACTGTGGGCAAACCAAAAAAGTGTGTGCAAGTGAACGGAGATTTGCTTTCATTCCTGGAGCAGATACGATTGGTTCTGGGTGAGTTACAGATAAATCATTTGCTTTCTGAGATTGCAAAACAACTTCATGAACATGGTAAGCTTTCATGATATTATCATGTTGTCAGTTAAACAAATCTGCAAATTTGAGATTGAGCTTGTCTTAAAACTGATATTGAGTTATTTTTACAATTAGATTTGATGCTGCTGCACAGCAGATGAGAGGCACTGTTCTGGACAACTCATTCATGGGGGGTGAATGCACTCTAAAAAGACTAAAGAGGAACTACTACAGAATCCCTGCCAACATTGAGAGATATGAAATCAAGGTGGGTCTGTTACTGCTTGTAATACTTTACTTGTTAGATGGAATAAAAAAATCTATATCCAAATACTATCCAAAGAACATAGGGATGCACAATATATTGGCAACACAAACGCGAAATGTTATTGTCTATTATTGGGCAAAACAATTATTATTGGCTTATCAGTATTGGCCAGAATTTCAATGTATCTCTAAAATATCAGATTACTCATAATATGAGGAGCAATTTATTAATTTATCTTAAAACCAATCACATGAAATGGATTAATGATTGGATTTTCACATTTGATATTTTTTTATTTCATTCCAGGTAGAAAATCTTGAAGATTTTCAAGTGAAAGAAGTCAAATCCCAAAAATTCAACCTGGCCAAAGAATCAAATCTAATTTTTAAAGAGGCAATGAAAATATCTCAACAAAAGGTAATGGATCTCAAACTCTTTATTCATTTTTTCTATCCCTAACAGTGAACAGTGCTGTCTTTATATCCAAATAGAACACATAGTTCACAAAGATCTCTTTTTTTTTATTTTTATGCAGGACTCTGAGTTTTTCAGGGTGCATCAGGTTGTTGCCACATCAACATTCAGAACGAAATCCTCTGACCTCTACTTATCAGACCCTTTCCTTCAGTTTCTAAACAGTCTACCACTGGAATATAACTATGCCCTTTACAGACAGATCTTCCAGCTGTTTGGGACACATTATTTCAGCTCTGGGACATTAGGGGGAAAGTATGACCTCCTCTTCCAATATGATCGAGAAGAACTGAAAACCTATGGTAAGCAGACATTACCATCTGATTGTAAGAACATTGGCACAACAACATTAGAGACTTTGGTCATGTGGAGCTCACCTAACTTTATCTCTCATTTCCAAAATACATTGTAACTGAGCTCTCAAATCAGCTGTGTCTCCTTACAATTCCCAGGTTTGACAGAAGCAGAAATGAACAGTTGTTTTAGTCAGGATTCCACCATCATCGCTATATTCTATAATAGAATATCACATAGTTCCACCTGTGGGAAAAATACATTAAAAACTGAATATGAAGGTAATACATACACAAACTTACTATTAAATCACAAATGGCTTATGTTTCAAGTTATATAAACTCAATTTGAAATGTTCTTGTCCACTTCAGGGTCAATTGTAAAAGCATCAGAGAAGTGTATCACATCTGTGCAAGGAGGTAGAGCTGAATTCACAGCAGCCCTGGCCTGGGAGAAGAGGGGCGTATCGCCAGACAGCACTACATACCAGAACTGGATCAAATCAACAATAGACAATCCAACTGTTATAGGTTTTGAGGTTAGTAGGACAAACAAACATTTGAAAATGGTCATAGATTTAACTGTCAACTATTCTGGGGTATATATAAAAAACTTTTATTAAAAAAAATTGCAAATCAACTGAAAACCAGAGCACGAGATTAATATGGATTTGTCAATGTCCTATCTAGCTTTTGCCTTTAGTAAATTTGGTGCGGGGCTTCCCTTGTGCTGTGACAAAGAGACGACATTTTCATAAGGCGCTGATGGAGTACCAGACTGAATTTGACTCCTGCAAATGTGCCCCCTGCCCAAACAATGCCCGGCCAGCTCTTTCTGGAACAGAGTGCATTTGTATTTGCCAGACCGGGACCTATGGACCAAACTGCGAGAAACGAGCACCAGACTATACTGCAGGTTTACATGCATTCCTACAAATATCTGCATGTACTCATGAAAAAAAAAAAAAAGATGATTTTAAAAGAAGTCTCTTCTGCTCACCAAGGCCTCATTTATTTGATTCAAAATACAGCAAAAACAGTAAAATTGTGAAATATTTGTACAATTTAAAATAACTGTTTTCTATTTGAATATATTTTAAAATGCAATTTATTTCTGTGTTAGCAAAGCTGAATTTTCAGCATTATTACTCCAGTCTTCAGTGTCACATGATCCTTCAGAAATCATTCTAATATGATGATTTGCTGCTCATGAAACAATTTTTTTTTTCAGGATTATTTGATGAATAGAAAGTTCAAAAGAACATCATTATATATATATATATATATATATATATATAATGATGATGTATATATACATATATATATATATAGCATACATATATATGTATATATATATATATACAGTTGCAAGAAAAAGTATGTGAACCACTTGCAGAATCTGTGAAAATGTGAAATATTTTAACAAATAAGAGAGATCATACGAATGTTTTATTTAGTGCTGTCCTGAGTAAGATATTTTACATAAAATATGTTTACATATAGTCCACAAGGCAAAAAAACAAAAACAAAAAAAAAACAAAAAAAACCTGAATTTATTAAAATAACCCCGTTCAAAAGTGAACCCTTGATTCTTAATACTGTGTGTGGTTACCTGGATGATCTACGACTGTTTTTTTGTTTTGTGATGGTTGTTCATGAGTCCCTTGTTTGTTCTGAGCAGTTAATCTGATCTCTGTTCTTCATAAAAATCCTCCAGGTCCTGCAGATTCTTCAGTTTTCAAGGATTTTTTGCATATTTGAACCCTTTCCAGCAGTGACTGTATGATTTTGAGATCCATCTTCTCACAATGAGGACAACTGAGGGACTCAAACACAACTATTAAAAAAGGTTCAAACATTCACTGATGCTCCAGAAGGAAACACGATGCATTAAGAGTTGGGGGGTGAAAACTTTTGAACAGGATAATGATGTCCCAATTTTTCTTATTTTGTTTAAATATCATTGTTTTTCATTTAATACTGCCCTTCAGAAACAACAGAAGATACTTGCATGTTTCCCGGAAGAAAAATTAAGTACAATTTACCTTGATATTCGAATTCAAAAGTTTTCACCCCCCGACTCTTAATGCATCGTATTTCCTTCTGGAGCATCAGTGAATGTTTGAACCTTTTTTAATAGTTGTGTTTGAGTCCCTCTATTGTCCTCAGTGTGATAAAATTGATCTCAAAATCATACAGTCAGTGCTGGAGAGGGTTCACATATGCAAAAGATGCTGAAAACCAAAGAATCTGCAGGACCTGGAGGATTTTTCTGAAGAACAGAGCTCAGTTTAACTGCTCAGAACAAACAAGGGACTCATGAACAACCATCACAAAACAAATAAACAGTTGTAGATCATCCAGGTAACCACACACAATATTAAGAAATCAATGGTTCAAATACTTTTGAATAGGGCCATTTTAATATATTCAGCTATTTTTTTGTCTTGTGGACCATATGTAAACATCTTTTATGTAAAATATCTTACTCAGGACAGTACTAAATAAAAATAACATGCATTTTGTATGATCTCTCTTATTTAGTTAAAATTATTCACAGAATATAAATCCAATAAAATTATTTTCACAGATTTTGCAAGTGGTTCACATACTTTTTCTTGCAACTGTGTATATATATAATGATAATAATAGTATTAATTATATAAAAAATGTCACAGATGAAGTTGATGGGCGCTGGAGCTGCTGGAGCTCTTGGAGTACTTGTGACGCCACCTTGAAGAAGCATCGCTCTCGTACCTGCAACAACCCTGCACCCCAGCGGGGCGGCAGACCCTGCCAGGGCCCTGAGAAGCAGGAGGAGGATTGTACCATCTCTGTTTTCCAGGAGTAAGTGCCCTCTTTTATCTATAGATTACAGAAGACATATCTGTGGAGTCAGAATGCTGTCATTGGCATGCATTCACTAAACATTTCATACAATTTGGGTATTTATGTGTGCAGGAAAAGTTCTCATACAACATTTCCACTGAATTCACAACATGTGCATATGCACATAAATTTGTTCTTACCTTTGTTTCAATGTTGATGAATCTGTATTGTTTTAAATTAAGGAGTGTATGCCTGCAGCTAGCAATTTGCATACAGTCAATCCATACAGTCTCGCCGTTCTCTTTTACTCACTTGCGCTCTCTTGCGCACGCTCTCTCCTGCAGAGCATATGCTTCAAAAAGTAATATGTGTAATTTCCAAAACCAGTTAAAACATGTCAAAGTGTTTTTATATAGACCAAGACAACATGTGATCATGTTTCAAACCTTTGCTAGCTGTGCCTATACAGGTTTTGTTTAATATTTTATTTGATTTTTTTCTCATACATAATAATTTTGTCATTTTGTTTGGTTATTCAATTTCTAATAATGTATATTTTCAAAAATGGCTCAAAAGGATTGTCCACCCCAACATTAAAATGCTGTCATTATTTACTCACCAAACCTATATGACTATATATTTTTCTAGGAATGTCGGTAACCAAACAGTTTTGGTTCCCATTGACTATTAAATTTTTAGAAAGTGAAAGTGAAGTGACGTGTAGCCAAGTATGGTGTCTCGGAAATTGTGCTCTGCATTTCACCCATCCAAGTGCACACAAACACAGCAGTGAGTATTGAACACACACATACACACCCGGAGCAGTGTGTGGCCATTTTTGTTGCGGTGCCTGGGGAGTGATTGGGGGGTTAGGTGCTGTTCATTTTCTCCCTCCATCTACATTTCCTGCCAGTACTGAGACTCGAACCCACAACCTTTGGGTTACAAGTCCGAATCTCAGTCTAACCAATAGGCCACAGCATATTTATGACCATAAAATGGAAGTCAATGGGACCCAAATCTGTTTGGTTACCAACATTCTAAAGAGAAAGAAGAAAAAGTCATACAGGGTTGAAACAACTTGGGGGTGAGTAAATTATGACAGAATTTTCCCTTTTGGGTGAACTATCCCTGTGAAATTGCTATTAATTAATTTATGACTTAACCATGTTTTCTGCGCATATGTAGTTTCAGCTGGTTCAAAATTTTATTGTGAATGTATAAATTTGAATACATTTTAACTTACCAATGAAACACAATTTCTGCATGAATAAATATTAATATATGCATGGTTAATAAATGTGACATGTGAGACATTGTTCTTGTTTGTCTCTTTCACAGGCAAAATGTGTGCATTAATGATGATGACTTTGTGACTGAAGGATCCCTTGAGAGCCAGCTGCCCCCCGGAGCTTCTGGCTGTCCAAAACCCCGTCCACCTGCCAACAGCCACCTGAGAGTGAAGAGCTGAAAGTTTTACATTGCATCTTCTCCAACTGCTGTTTATTCCTGCTTCTTTCCACTAACGTCCAACACTTTCCCTCTAATTCCAGATCAACAAACGCCAATACGATTATGGAGATCATGAGGAGTTTGTTTGCTTTACTGGTTTTGAGCTGGATGGATACCAGCTCATTCATTGTTTGCAGGATGGTACTTGGGAGAAGCCCAAAGGACGGTGCATTAGTAAGCCACAGAGATGCTGATATAATATTAAAACAACTCAATTTATGATCTGAAATCTCATTTTGTCCCTTGCTGTTTTTACTCCATACTTTTTCCTGTCATTCTAGAAAATGTTTGCTCCAAACCCACAGTGCCTGACGGCATGATGATATACCCAGACAAAATGGAGTATAAAGTAGGAAGTGGCATCATGCTGGCCTGCTCAGAAAGTGGCATGAGTCCCTCAGGGCGTCAGTCTTACTCGTGTGGGAAGAGTCTTGTCTGGGAGCCAAGCATTCCTCAGGACATACACTGCAAGATTGGTACTTTCACAGAATAAAAATTCATACGATTCACAAAATCTGGTTACATTCATTTATGTAAACAACTTTAGCTCCTTTATTGTAAACGTGATTAAATCAATAAAACATATTTTTCCACAGATAAACCCTTCGTACCAGACAGCAACTGTAAACTTGGAGAGATGCATGATGGGACTAAATGCATCTGCATGTCCAAAGAGAGATGCAGGTATGTGATGGTTTCATTTTGTTAAGTGTTTCAATGCTGCGTTCCATTTACCTCAGAGGAGGGATGTCAATGCTGGGAAGTTGCCCGCATTCCAGTACACAGGTCAGAAACATAAGATGGACATAAAAACATATAAAAAAGCGGTATTTTGCACAGATAATGCTGAAGTATCAAGTCCACAAATAGAGGTTGGATAGGACTATGTGCACCACTGAGTTTACTGAGACACAGACAAACAGAAATATTAATAAACAATATATTACTGTTTCACTACGGTTGATGCGCTGCCATATTGGATTCTGAAGTTGGGGTTGTTGCGCTCCCCACATTCTAGGTAAAAGTTCCTACTTTTCCACTTCTAAGGACAAATGGAACGGATGAAGTTTTGTGGATGAACAAAAATAATTTGTATATATTTATGCTGTAGTCTGTTGGGAAATTTAACCATTAAGCACCATGTATTTGTGTATCCTGCAGAAATTATAGAACAGACTTGTGCGTTTTTGACGCAGACAAAGAGACTGCCATTATGACGTCCCTCTGTGCTTTTCATGCTGACCGTTGTCATGGAGACAGATTATACTTTATGAATAATGGGCCGTGCAAAACTGACGCAGGCAGTCTGGACTGGGCCAAATTCAGGGCCAGTGTATCCAAGCAGAGCTCAGTGCAGGAGCCCTGCGGTTCAGACACCTGTTATGAGTGGGAGACCTGCTCAGGTACAGATTTTATCACGAACCCTTATGTAATATATCCTTTCAGCAGCGAAGCATCTTTGATTTGTATTCAATTGAATTAATTCAACACTTTTTCAATGTTTTTTCTTCTTAGTGTCAAATACATGTGAGTGCAAAATCCCCAAAGACTGTTCAAAGGATGGGAAGCAAATGTACTGCCTGAAAATTGTGAGAACACAAAGCACACGGAGCATGAATCTCTGCTTCATGGCTGCCATGAAGTGCAGCAAGATAGAGTTTGAGATTCTGAATGAAGGTCCTTGTGCAAGTTCTTAAGTGTGCACTGATCTTGCTGTAGAAATTTTCACAGCTGAAATGCTCACAGATTTGCACCTATTATTGATTTGTACAGAAACGCATTGATGTTTTATAGTCACTCACAGCATGCTATGCAGTAATATTTTGTGCATTAGAGTAATCTGGATATTAATGTGGAACAGCACAATAAAATTTTATCACACGCTCAGATGTTCTTGAATTTAAATGCTCTTTCATCTGAAGTGTTTTTTCAACTGTTGTTCAGCATGTGCAGAAACAACTATAAGTAAGCCATTTGTATGTTGATTACCTTAACCTGTAACTGTGGTGGCTTCGCTGTTTGTCACATTGCCCACAATTTAAGAACATTTTAGTAATGAATGTGCACTTATTTACAATATTTATTTGCATACTAAAAACATGACTTTCATATATTACATATTACTACACATTACAGTAAAAACATCATACAGTTGGAAAAAACAACTGAAAAAAAAGTTATTTATGTCTGACAGTCTCCAATGCTGAGTACTGTGATCTCTTTCTCTTGGCATCTCCAAGCCCCCGCCTCACACTCTGAAAACATCTGAGGAGCCCCGCCCTTTAGAGAGACACACAGGTGGGCGGAGTCATCTGAGCAGTCATCAGGATCTATGCATTCACATTTAAAACCTGGGGATACATTTACACAGTTTTACATATACATTTATGCATTTGGCAGACAATTTATCCAAAGCATCCATCCATCCATCCATCCATCCATCCATCAATCCATCAATCAATCAATCAATCAATCAATCAATTTTGTTGCAAGATCAAAATCTTGGAAATTAATAGTATATAATAGTAAAGAAATTCATTTATTTTCATAGAACATGCATATTAGAACTGCACAGCAAATGAGTCTCATGTCATTGACCCTTATAAAAAAGGTTTTGATTTTTATAAAGAGCATACCATCACATGTCTCCCACTGATGGCAGTCCTGACAGGATGTGAATTTGGTTTCTGGCCAACTGCATGCACTATCCTGTAGCAAAGAAAACGTTTGCCCCAGACACTGGAAGGCCCCAAGCTGGCAGATGCTCATTCTGTTCACCCGGCCAGGACGCACAGAGGCACACACGTGGAGTGACGCCCTGGTCAACGAGATATATATATAGATTTCACATTAATGCAAGCTGCTTTGATGTATGGTCATTGATACTTTTTTGTATTCAATACCACACCTAATAAACTTACTTGCATTCGTATGGCATTTTGCAAACACACTGACCCTTTGCCTGTTTTTCCCACGGTTTGCAGAATAGGCTTTGTTGGGTGGGCACTGCTTCCACTATTCAGAAATATAATGTAAGCAATAATTGAAGCCAAGTACCTGATTGGTATTTAATAGGAACCTACAGCATACCTGGGTTGCATCGGACAGTCTCAGGTGATGGATACCAGCTGAGGCCAAGACGGCACATGATTTCTGCTTCGCCTTCTTTCTGCATCCCACTTGGGCATGACAAGGTCACACTCTCTCCGATCAGATAAGCTTGTTTTGAGGGTGTGGCAATGACATTACTCAGAACAGCTGGGGGATCACATGCTGTTTCTGGTGAATATACAATGATAAGAAAAATGCATTATTGTAATTGTCTAATTTAATGCTAAAACAGATGAAAAAATAACCCAGATGTACAATAAAAGAAGATACTCAAGCTATTTAGATGGCAAGTAATCTCCAATCACTGCATTGCAATGTTATAGCACCAACCAAAACACTTTATAATCACTATAATTTTACACATTTTCTTTGTTGTATAGTTTAATTAATTACTTTTGCACTCCATGGGCGACATCTTCCAGGTCAGGTTCTCTGTACATTCAGCAACTGGATTGCCAATGTGATCATGTCCATCTGTACAGGTGTACTCAATCTTTCTGCCCACTGGATAGATGTCTTTTGGGTCCTGAATACATAATGGATAAGATTTATGCCTGTTGCAAGTTTTGTGTATTGAAAGAGTTTTCATTATTGTACGCCCCTCAATTCCCCCTTATTAGGGAGACACTTACCAAAACAAATCCATTTGTCAAAGGCGGTGGAGTTTTACATGTCTTAACTGGTGTCAATGTGGGATCAAAGCATTGGGGTTCCATCATTCTAGAGTATGAAAAAATGGCATGAGTTCTGGTGTGCACAAAATAAAAATGAAAAAAGGGATAAATCCACAAATTCTCATTCTCACTTGAGGTGTTCAAAATCAGGGTCCTCGCAGTTTTTCCGCTCTATGGTCTCTCCTATGCAATTCCTGCCTCCATTTCTTGGAGCAGGATTATTACATGAACGAGTCCTTGACTTCTGACCTCGAGAGCAGCTACTCCAGGCAGACCAACAGCTCCAGCGTCCTTCAATCACTCCTATAAAGCATGACCAGTTTGACATATTTGAGACAAAATTATCAAATTAACTTTAAGGTGTACTAACTTATTTACAGAAAATGTGCTGTCTTGGTGAATAAGCCTTACGAAACAGTTTTTTTTAGTAAACATGCAAACAGTGTAGTCTGATACCTGAACAAATTACTTTTGGTCTGGTTCTTTTAAGTGAATCAAAATCACACAGTATGACTAGCATAGTCTGATTCAGGTAAAGGAATGATGCTTATGAGCCGGTTCTTTTTAGTGAATCAGAAACATACACACAGAGCAGTGGGTGTGTCTCAATCAGCTCCCTAGCTTCCAGTGTCGTGAATACTTATATCATGTTCTGTACATGAATTCGGGCACTTCAGGATTGTAAGGACCCTGGGGCCTGGGACACTGATGACTCTATTTCCAGCGACATGACAACATCCTCACTGTACAACATCACTACTGGTATTTAGCTATATTATGTTTATTACCTGTCTAGCGATGTATGTTTATGCTGAAATATAATTAATGGTTTGTATTAAAAAAAAAACATGTCATTATGCGTGAGTTGGCTCTTATGTTTCACGGTTCAGAACTTCTGTTAAGGGAACAATGGCTGTGTTTGAAATAGCCCTACCCTCATTCCCTATTCTCTACATTACTCCACTAATATAGTCCACTTGAAGGAGTGAATGAAAACAACTGAGTGAATTCGTACACTGAGTGTGCTGGAAGGACTGCCGCTTTAGCATATAGTTTGTGCTTGCTGTTTAATAATCATTTGAAACTTGGCAAACTGGCAGCTCCAGTAGTAATGAAAAGATTTATCTTGAACTCTGTCATGGAATCTACCATGTATAAACCTTTATTAAACTATTTAATAATCAATTAAAAGGGAATTTATTCCGGTATGACTTTATACACATAGGACCAGAGGTTTAGAAAGTGGATGGATGGATGATTTAGCTGCGGGCGCCATATTTTGGTCAGACCTGGGAATTCATTCGACGCACGACACTCACAGTGCATTGTGGGTATTCTCTAGCCTTGTACATTGGTTGCACACTCGTTATTGCTGTGCATTGTGGGATCGAATGAGTGGCCATGATAACGTCCACTATGGTTTTGGACACCACTACAAATGGCTGTCCCCTCAAATAGTGCCCTATTTAAGGGTATAGGGGGCGATTTCAGACACAGCCAATGTGAGCATCGATGCTCCCTGGTTTTCACGGTGCATTGTGGAACTTGGAACCAACTTGTCACTGCCCTAGTAGGATTTTGCGATTGAGATAGCCCTTAAAATGGCCGACTCCCTGATCAGTGCCCTGATTACTGAACTGTGGAGCTGACTGAGACACGCCCAGTGATTCCCAAATAAATGACTCTCATGAGCTGGTTCTTTCTTATTGAATCAACAAACATACAACACACCCAGTGTAGCCTGATACCTGAACAAATGACTTTTTTTTAGTGAATTAAAAACAAAAAATGAGTCTGATACTTGAATGAATGAGTCTTATCAGCATGTTATTTTAATGAATAGTTAAAAAAGACAAGCCACCGGTTTGAATCAGTCCAACGAGAGCGATTAGAGAGCAGACGACTCTGTATGTTTCTGAATTGTTCTCACGGTACTTTGATGTCATACACCGATCGGCAGGGCCGCTTCAAGTCAAACACACCTGAATACTTCACTGAACTGGATCAATCAGAGTGGTTTCTGAATCAACATCTGACTCACCTCCTGAACTGCAAGTTTGAATCTTATTTTCAGAGATGTCCGTACCGAAATTGATTTGATTGATTTACAACGATATACATTTGAATGTTTGTTTGTAATAATAAATTAACAAATTCCTACCTGGTTGTTCTCCGAGAACATGGCCGTTCTGGCAGGCATTACCACTGGTGCCTGGCCTGCAAACACAGGTGCACACACCTTCAGTGAGCACAGCCATACCATTGTTCTGACACGGACTGCAGTGACAGGGGCTCTGCTCCTCCAGATAGGCCTCCAGTGCCCTCTTTAGGTGGAGTTTCTTCAGCCCGGCACATGGCACCTCTTTGACCAGTTCGTACAGTGGCCGCAACTAGGAATATGACACCAAGCTGTAAATGCTTCTCTATACTTATTCTATACTTTTAAGTACACCTCTGTTTCTACGCATATATTTTTGATGTCTTAATTCTGACATACCTTGTGTTTTATTACTTTAGGGAACTCCTTCACTGATCCAGCCCATTTGGAATACATCTGTTTGTTATTGTCAGGGTTTTCCAAGTCTAGGAGACTAAGGCCAGCAATATAAGCGGTATGTCCTCCGATAATGTCTGTTTTTACTGGCATCTTTTGATTTTTGTTCTCTGGAAAACATTTAAAAGGGTGTGCAGCTAAATCTATCAGGTCATAACAATCAAATCTGGTATTTAAATATACATTTAGTGACAAAGACTTAATCAAAGAATCAGTCATTTGGACTAACCACTGAAACTCTCAATTGTCTTCATCAGTTTTACACACTTGGTTGTTTTCTTTTTATAGAAGAGACGTCGCTTCACACGTGTAATACACTGGTGGAAATCAATGTCTGTTCTACCTGCATTAAAAGAAAATATATTAAACTAAACGAAACAATTAAACATACACAAATGCCCCATACACAAGGGTTAACCCTATAAAGGCCTTTGACTTGCTAAAAAGTATAAACTATCGATTAAACGATAGAATTAAATGATAGTATATTGTGTGCAACAGGTATTTCAGCAAAGTTTTAGACATTAAAAATCTGCATATCAAATATTGATACCATTCAATTTTAAAGTTCCCAGACTACCAAAGTCCTTATTAACCCTATAAAGCCTACTGTGTCACTTTATAGGGTTGATAAGGACTTTGGTAGTCTGGGAACTTTAAAATTGAATGGTGATTCTGGCATCCATCAAACAAAACCTGGGCTGAAGCATGCAAGAAATGGATTGGACTGACAAAGAAACTTGTTTGGATTGAAGACTGTTAAAGATTCTGGAACAATTTAACCCCTGCCCAAATAGTTTATATTCCCTTATAGAATATCACAATTAAATATTAACAGAGAAAAATGGAGGTTAACACATACTCATCTCCATCATATAATTTGCATCCAGCTCCAGCAAGGCCCGATACTGGCCACCCAGAGAGCCCTCTTCCATGTAGTGGGTACCGTAATGCTGTATGAAGAATCGATAGGCTGATGGGTCATATGTGCTGGGCAGGGCCAACAAATCCTTCCAGAAGCCTTCAGAAAGAGGAAGGTACTCAGGAGCATTGTTCTGGAACTGGGCCACCTCTACCTCATTTTTTATTATCAGCAGGTGATAGGTCTTTGAGACAGAAAGAACAGCATTTAAAATATAATATAATAAAATATTTTTAGCAGACACCTTATAATGTACTAAATCTCTCGTTACCTTGTCTTGTTTCAGTTTGTTATGAAAGGTTTTATGATCGTGACCTCCCCTAATTGTCTTTCTTTCCTCTTCATGCCTCATGTAGGACCAGGAACTGTCATAGTACTCGTCACTGAAATCATTTTCTACCCTGACCTGAAAGGAAATGATAGACACTGTTAGTTATTAAAACGGCCAATATATCATTATAACATTAGATATTGGGCCAAAAATGAATTTTTTACTTGAAAACTATATCTGAGTAGACTTTGTGGAAGTCTGTAGAAATCTCTATGGTCTCCACTGAAGATTTTCCTGCACTGCCCACCAAAGCTACGAGTGTTAATAACACCGGCTCTCAGCTCACCCGTCAACACATCAAACCTATTGGATGCCAAATATCATATAAGGAAATATTAGGTTGCTGTACTGCATTATTCCATTAATATTAGAATTGTACAATAGAGTGCTTCTCAATTGGAAGGCTGCATATTTCGGCAGCCACGCCATCAAACTCCTTCAAAGGATGTCTTTGAAGACAGTCTTCATTTTGCGTCCTTCATTCAGCCTGTTTGCTAAATTTTCTATATATTGTAATCATTATATTGACAATTTGTAATAATTACTTTAATGAGCTCATTGTTTCTGCCTAAAATTAATACATGTTAGCTAACTTAGTGATTTGTATTATCTTAAAACTGTACTTTTCGGAAATATGGACATTATTGGACACAGTCACCTCTGATTTCACTTTAACTGTAATGTAGACACATGCATTTTCTATAAAGCTGCTTTGAAATGATATGTATTGTGAAAAGCGCTATACAAATAAATGTGAATTGAACTGAATTGAATTGAAGGATCCTTCGCGTCCTCCAATCACTAAACTGTGTGTAATGTAATCCACTGGAAGACCAGATGTCTGGACTAGGAAGGATGCAGCCTTCCGTTTGAGAAGCACCCTAAATTATATTAAACATAAAATGTGTATTTTACCCTCTTCCTGTGAGGTCAGAGTTAGGCGGTGGCTTTTTCTCATTACACACTATAGTGCCACTGCCACTACAGCGCTGCTCATCTAAACCATCTTCACAGTCATGATCCCCATTGCACAACAGAGATGGATTGATGCACTGACCTATAAACAAACCAGCAATGAAAACTGTAAACTGACTGGACTTTTGTCTAAACAAATTCAATATCACAATCAGAAGTGACTTACCAGATGTGCAGCGAAACCTGTTTCCACATCCTGTTTGAAGAGGGCAGCTTTTCTTTGGAAAACAGGATTGTTTCTGTATGGCCTCGCCTGTACAAGTGCTGCCACCAAACTGAGGGAATGTCTCTACATGACGCAATCGAACCTGAGGGAAAACCCCATTAAGAGGTCAGTCATTCAGTAGCAATGGCCAGTAGCAATATTCTTTAAAACTGCTTTAAACACAGCTCTGTTACCTGTGTCTTGGTACAGCCATCACACTCTGACCAGTCCCCATACGGTCCCCACCTGCAGTTTACCGGCTGCTCACACCTTGCATAACAAATGTATGACAAGTTAATAGATGCAAAATGTCCAGCATTACTTCTTAACAACCGCAAAAAAAGTTTGCATGCAACACTCACCAAATATAAGGCAGAAACGTGACCAGAACTAATAAAACAGCTGGGCACATCTGAAAACATCAGTGTTATTAATATTTTGAAATAGCTTTTATTTTTATATTCTCAGTTTTTAATTTTAGTTAAAGTTTTAGTACTTTTGATGGGTTTTGTCATTTCAATTAATTTTTTATATATATATTTCTATTTAGATTTCATTTATCTTTATCAAAGTCCCTTTAAGACAAGTCATTTCACTCGGCGGCCACCTTTGAAACGCCTCTCGGGCATTTAAGTGCAGCTCCTATCTCTTTGAATGGGGAAACATCAAATTCTCCAAAGCTGTTCGCCAACGCCAAGCTTTCGATTAAATTTCATATTTGAAATCACCAATGAAATCTGACAACAACTGTCTCGTAAATTTTGTTTCTCGAGCATTTTTGTTAATCTCGAATGTCGCCTGATGACAAAAAAAAATTTCAGGCTGGATCAAGCTAACGCGCATGCGCAGTCCTAAGCGCGCGTCTGACTGTTTCTATAGGAACCGGAGCTTCTAACGCAGCTGCAGTGACACGATTACTTTACCAATCAGCGATTGGCTCTTATTTAGAAGGCAGGACTTTTCCGCCAAATTGCACGTTGCACTTTCTCCTATTTTTTCCCTTGAAAGGGACTTTGGTAATAATACGAGTGCACCGTCTTTCTATATATAATGTCTTTGTCTTTTTTAGTACTTCAACTTAAGATGATTTCAGTTAGTTGCAACATTTTTATCTAATATTTATAGTTTTTTTTTTCAGCTTTTTAAATACTTGCCAAAAACATTTTTACTTTTTACAAGTTTTAGTAAATAATATCATCAATGGAATACATAATCCAGCTATGACTACAGTGCCATACTAACTATTTACATCTGCGATTCATTTCTATTCCTTTTTGTGTGAACAACTCCTTACCTTAATGCTGTGGATGCTGTAGACTAGAAAGATTGTGCGCTTTGGCAGATGCAGTGATGAGCCCTGCTCATATACAGTGGCTCTCACAGGGATTATGACATCATTCTGCCTTGGTCAGGAATTCCCAGGATGACTCAACATGCCGGACACTCAGTGCTGGCTTGTTTTCCCTCACGCTGACTTTGCCAGCCTGTTTCATCCCTGGGATTACTGTCACAATTTCACAATCTAGTCTTTAAATCTGCAAATTCCAGTAAACAGTGTGTGCATGTTGTTTTTGTGGCTGTAATTTGAAAAAAAAAAATAATAATAATAAAAATGGATGGATGGATGGGGTTCATTTTGCATTTTAAGGAGGGTTTTGAAATAGTGTTTTGTTCCACACCCTGTGGAACACACAGATCTCTGTCTTCAGAGAGTTGTGCAATGTTTGTTGTTCAGGTCGATGACACTAGGGTCAAAACTTCCACTGAGCTGAGGTCCACTCAGTGGTCTGTTATGTCTCATAATACAGCTTTGTTCATTAATTTGGTCAATTTACAGAATGCCTGTTTACAGTATATTGAGTTACATCTTACAGTAATGAAATTACTGTGCTGACAAAGCAAAAAAACATTATGCCAACATTATTTATTTCAAATTGTGGCAAGAATAAGTGATTCAGTATAAAGTGGCATTGGTACAGATTAATTATCTAGTGCTGATTAGCTTTTGTTTTGTACAGTTAGCAAAAACTGACATTTAGAAATATAGTTACCACCCACAAACATTAAAATACACAATTAAAATAAGTTTCAGTGCATATTAATATTTAACAATATTAATACTAAAATATTTAATGTTAAATCTATTCAGATTCCATTGCTTTTCATCACTTCTGTTAAAATGACAATGTAATTTCAGAAACATTATAGTTCGGCAATGTCTTAAACCTTACCTTAAAAGATGATGTTTTTTATTCTTGGACAGTTACTGTGTTCTAGTATTCTATATTTTTAACAGCAAATCTTAACTAACTAATGGCGGGGAGAGTTATGCATATATTTAACACTGAAATCTGTATTTATTCCACATTCAATAAAAGCAAATAAATGTTGAAATGAAGGCAGCTCTGGTCCTGTCTCAGCATACTGTCAGAAGGCCGTCATCACTATAAATCCTTGGTATTACCTCATATCTGCTGCATTGGTCGTAAGTGTTGAGACACCTGAAAAATACAAAAATGACTTAAATCTTTCCACCAAATATTAAATCTAAATGAACGTGTGGATTATGTTCATCTAATCCTGTCAGTCAAGAACGGTTGATTTCTAAACTTGTGAAAAATATGTCTTTTTGACACAAGATAGTTGCAGACACATTTCAAAATACACAGTTTTTTACAAAAAGACCATACATTTTTGTAATCCTGCCGATGTGAGAAGGTTACAAAGCATGACGTTTCAACAGCACAATCTTGTTTGCTGGATGAAATATGACTAACACATTCCCAATCATGAAGACATTCCCAGAATAATGACAATGGATGTTATTTTAGTTTTTTTTTACACCCCATCAGTTCATTCAATGCATTGTGGTTTGGTGTCTGTCAGTCTTACCTCAAACTTCGTCCCAGTGCATGCTCTGATGTCATCTGGTGTCAGTCCTTCCCAAATCTCAATGAGAGTTAAACCCTTGTTCTTATCTACATCAAAGACTGCCTAAAACAAGTGACAACACATCACACTGTCCTTGAAAGGATACAAGATATGATAAAACAATATTATTTCTCTTTAATTTTTCACTGACCTTTTCAGTGATTATACGGTCAACACACTGTTTTCCAGTCAGAGGAAGTGTGCACTTGTCTAAGATTTTATGCTTCCCACCCTTTAAATTAAAGGTAAGAATATTACAAAGAGTGACAATAAATGTTAAAAGGATAGTTCACCCAAAAATGAAAATTCTATCATTAATTACTCACCCTCATGTCGTTCCAAACCCGGCGTAAGACTTTGGTTCATCTTTGGAACACAAATGCCAATCTGTGTTACGCAGCATGTTTGAGCTTTGGCAAGAGGTTTGTTCTCGCACGTCATTCATGTTCGGTTGAGCTTCTGTTTATGTTTGCTGATCAATGTTTATATGTGAATAAAAGCCTAAATTCAATCTATTCATCAAAAAAGCGATCGAGTCTCTTCAGAAAATGGGACAGAAAGCTCTCAGATTTCATCAAAAAGATCTTAATTTGTGTTCCGAAGATAAACGAAGGTTTTGCGGGTTTCGAATGATATGATGGTGAGTAATGAATGACAGAATTTTCATTTTTGGGTGAACTAACCCTTTAAAGCATAGACTGTAAATGAGAGAGTAAGGATTCAAGGTATTGTACCTTGGCAGAATGTTCCATAGTGATTACTACTTTTGTGGCATCACTAGACACCAGGTCCATCGCTCCGCCCATGCCCTTCACCATTTTACCCTGAGATAAACACATGGTACATGTCAAACCAAGCAAGTAAAAACATACTGCGTGTCTATCAGTGATGATACAATAAAATATAGCATGAGACTCGTACTGGAATCATCCAGTTGGCCAGATCTCCATACTTGGAAACCTGCATTGCTCCCAGCATTGTTAGATCAATGTGACCACTAAACAAAAATGATATAAAAGGTGGAGAAGTTAAAGTGAAAGAGAAATATGGGGAACAACATAAAATATGCTCTATTTCTCAATTGTCATACTCTAGAAATGCTCATTTCAAGTGCAGTTATGTGCATTTTAGCTTAATCTTATATGACTGATGTATTCAGACATTCACCCTCTGATCATGGCAAAGGATTCATCGCTGGAGAAGTAGGCAGCTCCTGGATAAACTGTTACTGTCTCCTTACCTGAACATACACAAAAAGGCCATGATCTGAATAAAGAAGGACTTCATTTTGATATAATATTATATTACAATCTCTCTCAAGCACACACTTTTGGCTGCTCCTGTAACTTGCCACCACGGTGGATCATCTGCATATTTATTTGCCATAGGTTTTATGTCAGATATATTGTTATCTTATGATTTTCTCTCACTGTTACACTTGTTCATATGGTGTAGTGACAATAAAGGGCTGTTATATGATTTAACAGACCATAAAATATGTAAAAGTAGAAGCAAAAAAATATGTAAAAGTATGTCAAGTAAAAATTAGAGAGGTCACTGCACCAGCATTGATTAAATCAGGATCCACTTCACTCTCTGTTGGATAGGGACCCTAAAAGGACAAAAATAAAACAGTGGATTGGAAGTGAAAAACAGCCTGAAAATTACTCGCTCAGGCTATTTAATAATTAAAACTCACCAGTCCCAAAATTCCATTCTCACTCTGCAAGTGCACAGTGATTTCAGGACTTATGTAATTGCTGGCCAGCATAGGGATTCCAATGCCAAGATTTGCTGGGAAGGTTGTCAAGGAATTTGGGAATATAGGACTGTTAACAATTGTAGCCTTTGTTATCTGTCATGTTGGCTGTGATATCTGTGGTCAGGCTATGAAAGGATACCATACATTCCGTCCTCAAACTCAAGTGCAGCTCGCCGGATGATTCTCTCCCGGGTTATATCTGAGTCCTGTTTGATTTTAGGTTTCTCTTCCTTACTAGACTGAACCATCCTTTTCTATAATTAAAAGCAGTCATGAACATGACTTACACAATCTAGTAAAGTTAAATGTGTACAAAAATTAACAATATGGTCGGAATAATGAAATAGTGATAGAGAGGTTTATCTGTCTCTCTCACCTCGATTCGTTTTTCATAGCTGTCTCCTTTCACTACCCGGTCTACGTAGATGCCGGGGATGTGAATGTCTTCTGCTGCAAAACTTCCAATATCAACAATCTCCTCAACCTGTGGACCAAAGTATGACATTTTCAACATATAGGACCTCAACACGATACTCTAGCAAATATCAAAGCCACGAAAATCATCACAAATTAAAAGGTCACAAACCTCCACGATGGTAACTTTGGCAGCTTTACACATAGGCTGGTTGAAATTACGGGTTGTTTTCCTGTTTAAAAATAAAGTTTAGTAAAAATGTGAATTCTAGAAACAAAAAGGTTCTTTAGATTGATACACAGATGAACCCTGACACCTAGTGGACAATCTAGGGTAAGTATTTTAGGACCTCTGTTCACAAAGAAAAAAAACTGGGATATCATATTGAAAATAGAAAGATACTAGAACTAAAACACTAAAAAGACAAATTGTATAAACATATCATAAATTAAATCATTTAATGCATGAATCTCTTAACCTGAAAATAAGATTTCCTGCTTTGTCACATTTCCAGGCCTTTATCAAAGCGAAGTCACCAGTGATGGCTTTCTCCATGACATAATGTCTGCCATTAATCTCTCGAACCTGGACCAAGCAATCAAAGGACAAGAACTTGATGCACGTAAGTAAGATGAAAAAATTGCAACAATCACTCAATCAGCAACCATTTTTGACAGTTATATGCCTCAACGGACCTCTCTGCTTTCGCTTGCAATGGCAACGCTGCCATCTTTGTTGTATTTTATGGGTGAGCCGCCCTCCTGGATGAGAGTGCCGTATCCTGTGGGAGTAAAAAACGCTGGGATGCCTGCACCACCGGCCCGTATCCTCTCTGCTAATGTGCCCTGGGATAGAATCAAATAGTATTTAAAGTCTTCGCAACCTATTTTACTTCCATATGATGTATTTCTAAGTAAAAAAGGATATTCAATGAGGGGAAATTTTGAAAATTGAGAGTTAAATGATCTACCTGAGGGGTAAGCTCTAATTCCAGCTCGCCTGATAGATATTGCCTCTCAAACTCTGCATTTTCCCCAACGTATGAAGATATCATGCGCTTTATCTGTTTGGTTTTCAGAAGCAATCCCAGGCCAAAGTTATCAACCCTGTCATCAGAAACAATCACTTAGTTATTTAGTCACACATGAAATCACATTAGTGTTCCTTAAAGCCTTTATTCCTGAGGGCCCACTTCCACTTTTTCCCTCTTTCCTGTCCCTTGACCCGATCAGATTATTTCCCAGTCTTTTTTTGTGTTTAAGAGTACATGACAGGAACCCCATGTAAACATCCCAGTGAGTTCAGTCACGTTTGGGAATTCTCTGGAAACTCATTGTCCCTTCACTGAAATGTTAATTAGAAATCTCTCTCACCCAGCATTGTTGCTCACGGCCGTGATGCCTTTTACTCCTGTTTTCAACAGGCCATTGATTAAATTCTCCGGGATCCCACACAAGCCAAAGCCTGGGACAGAAAAGGGGGAAATTAAGCACAAACAATGATAACGCTTGGGGACGCATTATGTTCTATCTACAGCAAAGGATATCAGTAGTGGAGGAAATACCACTTAGCTGTACAAACAACTTCAGATACAGTAGGACTGCATCCTAACTGTGCAGAAATACATGTATAGAGGCCACATTCAGCACGCACATGTATGGATGTGGCATAAACATTAGGTTCCTCCTTTTACCTCCAACAAGAAGCTTGGAGTCATTTGGAATGTCTTTGACAATCTCTGTGGGGTCCGAATAAAAACATGCACTCCATGACTGGGAGGTTGAGAAATGGGAGATGTTGAATTCCTGTGGGGTAATATGACAGGGAAAGCATGGCACACTTTTAGGCAAAATTAAAGTGAAAATGCATGTTATTCTCTTCTTTACTTAAAGTATTTTTGCAATTTAATGTTACTAAAATTATAAAACACTGAGTGTGTTGTCGCTTTGAACCTTTGTTGAAGCCCACAGTACTGTATCTGTATATTGTACATTTTCTCCTTTAGTTATTATAAATATTAACACATTTTGTGATTTTATTTTTAAAAAATGAAATGTGCAGAGTTCCAATCTTCATGCGTCAACTACCTGACAGTGCAACGTGGACATGCTGATATTGTGCAAACACCATTGCTGTTCAAACAATAAATCAATACAGTGGAATAAGTTTATTTTAAGCTTTATTTGAATCTGTACCTCTGTATATGCAGAATATATAACTTTACAATTAACTACTACATTTTTGAATGTTTGATTTGCATCATTATATCAAAACTGATTAAAGGGGGGAAAAGATGCTATTTAGAAACAAAGATTATTCAGGGATTGCCATATACTTCTGTCCTTTAAAACATTACAATAAATACATAAACATCAATGAAAACTAATGACTGAAGCATGCATTAATGTGATTATATTAACAAATATAATTTACGCTTTAAATATTAGTTTTCTCAGCAATTCAACTTCTGTTACTTACCGTACCATGACGAATATAAATATGTCCCTGAGCTCTTAATGATATTAGTCTTCCTCTGAGAAGATAATTTGACCTAGATAGTAATCTCTGAAATGACATTTTCGGAACAACTTAACTTAAACTTTTCACAGGAAAGTAATCACTGTCTGCTACAGGACCTGGATCAATCCTGCACAGTTTTAAAATAGGGCAAAGGGCGGATTTTCAGGGGATTTAGTGACAGTTTGAGCTTTTGTACTGTGTCATTGTAGATCAATGAACCCCCACCACCGCCACCTCCTCCACCACCACCACCCCTGTTGCAGGATTCCATACATCAACAGAAACTATTATAAATGATACAAAATTATAAACTGCAGTTGCCATTAACTTATTATTTCTTAAAATGAAATCCACATCCAAAATACAGTAAAGCTCTTCTTTTTTGGGCAGTGTCCACGTTGTCAGTTCGTGTAACGTGAGGTCTCTCTATGTAGAGTTCACCACTACTCATGGGGAGGAAGCTATAACAGCACACTTAATCACATTTACACACCATCCAAAACCACTGAAGACCAGGGTTAAAGGTCATTCCCTTTTAAGAAGTTTGACAGCTGTTGAGAAATTTCCAGACTGCCACAATAACAGCACACAGGAACAACTGACACTGGACACCACAGAGTTAATTACCTCAGTGCTGATCAGATATATGCTGTGTGTCTGTCATTCTGAGATTTACAAGAGACTTTCCTTTAAATGTATAGAGTTATTGATTGTGAAAATTACCCTGTTTTGTGATATACACTACCAGTCAAAAGTTTGGAAACATTACTATTTTTAATGTTTTTGAACGAAGTCTCTTATGCTCATTAAGGCTGCATTTATTTCATAATAAATACAGCAAAAACAATAATATTGTGAAATATTATTACAATTTAAAATTATGGTTTTCTATTTTAATATACTTTAAAATATAATTTATTTCTGTGATGCAAAGCTGAATTGTCAGCATCATTACTCCAGTCTTCAGTGTCACATGATCCTTCAGAAATCATTGTGATATGCTGATTTATTATCAATGTTGGAAACAGTTGTGCTGCTTAATATTATTTTATAACCTGTGATACTTTTTCAGGATTCTTTTTCTTTGGTCAGTAATTTATTTTCTTTCTTTTTTTTTTGAAAGAAATTAATACTTTTATTCAGCACGGATGTGTTAAATTGATAAAAAGTGATAGTAAAGATTTATATTGTTAGAAAAGATTTATATTTTGAATAAATGCTGTTCTTTTTAACCTTTTATTCATCAATGAATCCCGAAAAAAGTATCACAGGTTCCAAAAAAATATTAAGCAACACAACTGTTTTCAACATTGATAATAACTGAGTATCAAATCAGCATATTATAATGATTGCTGAAGGATCATGTGACACTGAAGACTGGAGTAATGATGCTGACAATTCAGCTTTGCATCACAGAAATAAATTATATTTTAAAGTACATTAAAATAGAAAACCTTAATTTTAAATTGTAATAATATTTCACAATATTATTGTTTTTTCTGTATTTATTATGAAATAAATGCAGCCTTAATGAGCATAAGAGACTTCGTTCAAAAACATTAAACATAGTAATGTTTCCAAACTTTTGACCGGTAGTATAATTAATAGTAAGCTTGAATTTCTCCAGGAAGCCAAACGTTCAACAACAGACATGAAGAATGGGTTTGTGTTATGGTAAACTTGAGATAAGCCAGAATGAGATTTATAATACCTTTTATATGTTTTCTTTGCTTCTTTCTTCTTTGCTAAATACACAAACATGGATGTAATATGAACATCGAGCACTTAGTTTCGTATGTTGGTTTCAGACACCAAATTAGAAACCTTAAATTACCATATTTTTATTCATTTTGTCCTCTAAATCTAAAATTCCAATTCTGTAATTATTTTTGTAATAGCTGTTGGATAAACAAGTGAACATAAGGGTCAGCTATATTATAAACGTATAGAAGCTAAAAAGCTTAGAGATTTGGGCATTTTCATAAATTCCAAGTTAGGCAAGTCACATGTTTTATATGTCATTTCATCATTATATGATGTCATTTAAAAATGTTTCATAATTATTTTGCTGTTAAAATGTTGCTAAAATAGCTTTAAAAAAATAATAAATGGAGAAATAAATATAAATGAATCTTAGGCATAAATGAATCGTGAGTATTAGCTTTTTTGTGGTCAGAACAAAGTGTCTATACAGAAATTGATTTTGAGAAATATTCACTGTTGTAAAAGTGACAACTAAAAGCCCCTTGACAGAAAAACTAACTTTTAAATCCTCCACTTTGCCACACAAACTTTTCTACTAGCTACAGGCATTTGTTCTCGTTGAGTCTCAACGGTAATGCTGCAAGACCCCTTAAACACGTGTCCCACTCCAGTCACGTGTACCCATTCGGCTCTGCATTGTTTATCATATGTGTAAGCGTCTATATATGGAGAGCGCAACACCCCAAAACCTGCCAATAGCCATTAGGAATGGGAATGAATTCGAAGCTTATGTGAAAACCCAATTACACAGCTGTGATTCTGAAAATGATTGTCAATATTTGCAGCTTTAGAGAGAAAGGAAATTAATCTCAGCTCTAACCGCAAGCCTGATGCATTCCGCTGTTTTCTTATAATAGCGCGTGTTTATAAAAATCGACAGTGAGAAATAAATAACGCGCGTGCCATTTTTTTCTTTCAGACCAGTTGTGGGAAAACACTGTGACGCTTGTTAGGGCGGAGTCCCGTGTACATTTATTTTTCGCATACGAAAATCTACACGCAGTAAAACGATTAAGAGTACCTTGCTGTATAAGGTTTACTTTACAAGCTCCCTACGTAGGGTGCTTCTAGGAAAAGTGGCGCCTTTCTTCGAATGTGCCCTAGAGAAAAACTGGTAAGCTACGGATGCTGGAGCCAGATATCCAGAGTGTAGCAGGGGTCCTGTCAGAACCACAGGACACGTTTTAGTCAAAGCTGCAGAAGAGAAAATAGGGCTAATTTCTGATGCCTTTCTCAAAAAACAAAAACTGATAGACATTTAACAGGTGGTCATACGAAGAAATCAAGCTTCCCCGAGGAATACTTTCATAGAAGTTCAGGATATACAAATCTAAATCGCACTCTTGGAAAAGGTGAGTTCAATGTAATGAGACAAACGTGGGATTCATTCTTTATCGTTGCAGTTGCTGATGTGGAAGATTAACTTTATGAAATTTAACATTTTAAGGCAAAACAAAAGCATACAGATTTGTCATGTAAAGTTGTTTGTAAATGCATGTTCTGAATTTATTTGGGAACACTTGTTTAGGCAATGTGTATCATGATGTTTATGTGTATATGGTGATTAAAAGGATTAGGTTTTCGTCATAGCACGTCATATTATGTCCAGATGTGGATGATGATTAAGCAACATTTTTAATTAAGCAGCATAACATGGAGTAATACTATCGAAATATTGAAATATCTGCATGGCTTAAATTGTCTCTTTTGCATGATTGTTTGTGTGATTTGCATGATTATTTCTTTTTCTTTTTTCTTTTTTTACAGTTCCATGAAAAGTAATTAATATCGAATATTTTTAACTAGTAATTTGTATATTTCTTCTCAATCAAAGAAAATAGTTCCATAAGAAGCCAAAGGTACGCAAGGCTAGCAACTCGCAAACTAAAATCCGGACTGGAGCACTTGTGTGAATGGAGCGGAGAGAAAGATTTTCAATCTTTTGGTGAAGCTTTGAATTGTAAAAGCTCACTCCTGGCTGGAGTGAGTTACATATCCTCACTTTATTTGTGTGAGGAAACACAAACCCTTAACGTGCACGTTTGTCACTCTGGGTTAACTACACTCTTCACTCACAAACTCTGGTCTTGAATGCCGTGAACATGCACAAGTGTGGCTACAGATGGATAAAAGTCTCAGTGGACAGAATGCTTAGTGCCACTTCATTTATTTTTCATGTACTACTAAAAATCTTAGTATAAAGATGATAGTTGCTTTGATTGGAACACATATTTTGTTTACACTACTTTTTTACATTGTCAGTAGCTCATTGTTTGTTTTGATGGATAGTCCCTTGTGGTATTGTATAGTTGAACTGCCTTTCAGGAAGCTCCATATCAAATACACAGCACTTCTGTTATCAGCTTCCTAATTATGCACTTTGGCATTGCAGAACAGACTGTACCCATTTTATCAAGGACCAAGCCCTTCACCCTCAGTGAGAGTTTGTTATCTCTGTACTGCGGCACCGAGTGTGAAGGCCATTTAAATCTAATAGAGAAGGGCTGAGATCCACATGCAGCTGAAGCACTGTCAATACATGGATTTCTGAGAAGATGTTTTCCAGAAGCAGATTGGAGAGAAGCCATGTTGCAGTGAGGATATATTTCACAACTGCTGGCTAAAGCCTTTGCTTAAAAATGGATGTCAGAGGACTGTTTACTGTTATTTCGTAATCCTATCAGTATCATAGATTGATTGGTTTCCACAATGAAATAAATGAATAAACGGTGATTGAACTTAAGTAAAGATGAAAAAGGACTACTAGCTGGTGCTTGCTTCCATTACTCTCAATGTATATTTAATATTTGACTTTATTTTGGTTTTCACAGGGACTATACCATGGAGACCACCCTTTTCATCTGTATCTTGTTCACTGGTGCTGTGGCAGCACAAAATGTGCCTCCTACAAAACAAGGTTTGCAGTTTTTAGATATTTGGACTAGCCCAACATGACATGTCTTGCTCAAGGGGTTTGAATTTTGGACATTTAGAGAAAACAACACATACAATTGCCACTTTCAGCAACCTTTTTTTCCTTAAATAGCCTGTTGTACAACAGTGTAGCCAAACAACAAGAAAACAGGATGTTTTCTTGAGAGCCCACCCATTGCTCCACCCTATTAGTTGGGCGCCATTGTGAAACACTTAAAGAGGACCTATTATGCAAAATACACTTTTACATGGTGTTTGAACATAAATGTGTGTTGGCAGTGTGTGTACACAACCACCCTATAATGATAAAAATCCACCCACTCCTTTTTTTTAAAAAATCCCCATTAAACTTCAACAGTCTCATAGAACAAGCCATTTTAATTTTCTGTACAATGTGACATTATATTGTACAGGCCCCGCCTACGACTGCTGACGGACTCTGTTGTATTAGCATAGTTTCCGCTCTGAGCAAGTTGTACACGGTCCGCCATTGTCTAAACCCCAGAGCAGCTGTAGTGACAAGAATGTCTGGTAACCGATTGAGGTGTTTTGTTGTAAGAGTGAACATAACAGTCTTCATTTACTCCCGACATCTGAGCTGCTGAAGACGCAGTGGATTAGTTTTGTTTTTGAAGGGAATGCGCCACAGATCTAATATACACATACGATTTCTGTCCCTGCTGTTTACATTCACAGACATAACCGACTGTGTTTGTGAACTTAGTGTGTTTTGGACATAACATTGTTTGTTTTTGACAGTTTAAACACAATAAAACATGAAAGAGAAGTTAGTTTTATACTCACAAGACGTGTGAGCTTTCTGTGTGTGTGCTTTAGATGTATGCGCTCAGAAAACGATAAATTAGAAGTTTAAACTGATAAAGCTTTAAAATGCATGCACATAATAAACTTTTATGATGAAGAAGAACTGCAATGTCTGTGAGCGTGATAGTCAAAACCAAGCAGATGTTTTGTTAGTATTTGGCAGAGTACCCAATGCAGGCAGGAGCTGGAAGCGCTTTCCTGGAAAGGGGGTGGGAGCAGCAGCTCATTTGCATTAAAAAAGACACATGCACAAAAACAGCATCTTTTTGCATGTACTCAAAAATGGGTATTTACAACATGGTATAATAAATGATCTGTGAGGTATTTTAAGGTGAAACTTTATAGACACATTCTGAGACTTAAATTACATCTTGAAAAAGGGCCATAATAGGTCCTTTTTAAGGACTTCTGAATATTGATTAGATTTTACATAAGAAATAAAATAAATCCAAAAGTAAATCAGATTTTAGGACTCCAAATGCAGGCTACAGTAAGTCAATTAAGGAATGTCATCAATCAAAAACAGACAGATAAAATATCAGAATGCCAGAATTTGAGCCAGAATCAAGATTCTTCCATGGCTCTAAGGATGAAATTAATGAACTACACTGTGCAATTTTCTTTCGGCTGTTACCGCCACACTCCCTTTCTTCACAAGCCCATTTCTAAATGCTTTCACTTTTAAATAAGAGCTGTGCTTTGAACAGGTCTGACCATTATGAATCCAATCAAATATAATGTTTTCTGAGTGAAAGTGGCTGTGGTAAGTGGGAGGGAGTGCATGTTGCTATATTGAATAGATGGTTAGCTTCACAACATTACTCTGCAGGTGCTATTTGTGCTATAGATTCGTTTCTATGGAAACATATTCCACTGAAATGACAGCTCTGATTCATTCTTATCCTTTTTTGATATACCAATAACCCCAAACTAGAGTTGGGTGGTATGAAGATATATATCGTGGCGATATATCATTCGAGATTTTGCTATATCGTGTAAATCGAAGTATGTAAATATATATGCGTAGCATAGCACTATTGACACTTTAGAGTGACGAAACGCATGAATGAGACAATAAAGAGCGAGACGTGCTTGATGTTAAGAGTTATTAAGCACAATAAGCTGTGAAAGAACTAAATGCTGTGCTCGCACTGACTGACACACAGCTGACACGTGCACACAGAAAGCCGCAGCTCTCAGCATGTGATCGTGAATTCAGTTCTCTTTCATGTCCTGTTGTGCTTGAATGTTCAAATACACACTCAATTATGTCAATTGTGTGGCGCATTCATGTAAACACAGGCGGTTATTGTATGTCTCAAGTGAAAATGAACAGCTGGGTGTAAACTGGATGTATATCAGTATATTGGATCCGTACATTCTGTCATAAAGTGACAGCAGCCTAATAAACCTGCTGCTCTTTGTGTCATTAAGGTTTATCAAACAAAAGAGAAAATAACTTACTGCTCTTGACTGAATAACTTTAGCAGCTTTAATAAGAATATATTTATATTTAAATCATACAGTGAAGACTATGCATTTTCTGCTAAATGATTAAATGTAATGTAAATTAATTACCTGAAAAAACACTGGAAGTGTAAATAACCAGACCATACAGAAGATGTTGTGGCTTAAAAATAAAACCTCAGTCATTCTTCCATTACACGCTACTTTGAGATGAATTGTACCATTGGGAACTGCTTAAATTTAGCTGTTAGTTCAAATCATCAATTAAAGTTTTATCAGCACCGCTGTCTAAATGTTGTCAGCTGAGCAGCTCGGGGAGAGCCTTTCAAAGAGCTTGCAGGCAATGACTGCCGCTCTGCCACTTAAATGCTTCTACATGCGAAAAATGCCAGCACACATTTCCAGGAAAACACAGCTGACAGTTATAGCTCAACTGGGATTTATGTTACATCCTGTTAGTCCTAAACTGGTTTAAACAGAAGGACATTCACAGAATCTTTGCCCTTTTTCAGAATATTATTTTAGCTGTAAAACATTTGATCATTCTCAGCTGTGCTTGAATAGCTTGCACATTTTAAACTTTGGGATAAAAAAAAAATAAAATAAATAATAACCTTATTCCTTATAATTTATGAATTGCCAAAAAATTATAGAACTTAGCTATTGAAGCCATGTTCATATATCCTTTAAAGTTATTTCTTTTGCTGTGTAGGCAGCAGATGCAGTGAAACATGTCATAATTAAGACTAATTAAATACTTGACATTCCTGTTATTTTTTTCTGGTCCATCAGACTTCTTGGAAACATGCCTTAAAGCAAATATGTTCAATTCCAGCAAGGGAATAAGTATTCCTCCCTCCCCCTTTTTTTTTGCAGGTCAAACTTCAACTTTGCCCCATCTGACTGGATGTTTTTCTCGAGAGCTGTTGACTTTCCGTTGTCAGTGGGAGACTCGATCTTTACAGAACACCACGGAACTTGAGGATCTGAGACTATTCTACATGTTAGAAAAGTAATTAGTAACACATAACATCATAGAATAAAATGCAGTATTAAAGGGTTAGTTCACCCCAAAATAAATTAATTAATTCTGCCGGAAAAAATAGCCCCTGACCGTGAACAGCAACAGAAGTCACATTATTACGCCATTAGATGGCGGCAAGGACTGTCTTTATGAGTGTGTCAGTCAGTAGAACAAGAAGCAACTGACAAATGCTTTGACTAGCGATGTCAGTCATGGGAAAACCCCTTAACTGTTAAAAGGACAAGATAATACATCGGACATTCATTAATTACTCACCCTCATGTCGTTCCACACCCGTAAGACTTTCGTTCATCTTCAGAACACAGATTAAGATACTTTTGGTGACAGAATGCTGTCAGATTTCCTTCCATTGACTGCCTTTGTAACTACCACTTGGACGCTTCAAAAACTTCATAAAGTGATCGGAAAACGAATCCATATGAATCGAGCGGTTTAGTCCAGATTTTCTGAAGAGAATCGATCGCTTGTTATGATGAACAGATTTAATTTAGGCTTTTACTCGCATGTAAACATTGATCAGCGAACATAAGCAAAATAACACACAAGAACAAACCTCTTCCGGAAGCTCAAACGTCCTGTGTAACACGACACGAGAATGAACCTCATTGTTTACGCATCACATTGTTCTGCTTATGTTCGCTGATCAATGTTTATATGCGAGTAAAAGCCTAAATTAAATCTGTTTGTCATAACAAGCGATTGATTTTCTTCAGAAAATTTGGACTAAACCACTTGATTCATATGGATTCGTTTTCTGATTTCCGAAGTTTTTGAAGCATCAAAGTGGTAGTTACAAAGACAGTCAATGGAAGGAAATCTGACAGCATTCTGTCATCAAAAATATCTTTATTTTTGTTCCGAAGATGAATGAAGGTCTTGCGGGTGTGGAACGACACAAGGGTGAGTAATTAATGAGAGAATTTTCATTTTGGGGTGAACTAACCCTTTAATATATTAAAAATTGCATAATAATTAGTATTATTTGGTAACTTAATTCTCTTGCACTTGCAAGTAAAGATAATTACTTGAGAGTTAATTGTAAAGCAGTTCAGTTGTTAAACAAATGACTGTTTGTCTATTAATATTCACCAATTTTCCACATGTCTGCAGGGATTCTAAGAAAAGTGAGGGAAAATGGAGTGAATGTCCAAGTTACAGCTCCTTGAGGAATGAATGCTACTTTGATTCCAGTAATACTATAATATGGTACCCTTATGCGATCCAGCTGCGTTCACACTCTCTTGGCGTTGTTTATGATGAAATGTCTTTCAGCGTGGAGGACATTGGTAAGCTTTTCAAGTACACAATCCCTTGTGGCAAAAATATTTTCAAAATATTCCAAAAATATATTGAAATAATATAGGTTTTGATAAATATATTTCAAATACATTTTAGTTACTTATAATTACAATAAAATATATATTTAGTTTGAAAACATATTTTAAAAATATGAGCAAATATTTTTGAACATTTTTAAAATGTTTTTAAAATAAATATATTTATATTGTCCAAAATGTATTATCAATAATACATTTTGCATGAATCCAAAATGTATTTTAAGATGTAGATTTTGTAATATATTTTGGCATTTGAAGGTTTATACAAAATACATACATTATTCATAGATGTTCTTTATTTTCTTAGTGTTTCCAGACCCGCCTGTAGGACTGAACTGGACTCTTTTGAGTATGGGTTCAACTAGTTTAATCTGTGATGTGGTTGTAAGCTGGGATCCACCTCCGTCTGCTGCAGAGAGTGTGAAGATAGGATGGATGCTGCTGGTATTCGAGACACAGTACAGAGAAAAGGGTTCAGACCAGTGGAACTCAGTGAGTCTCGCGCAACGTTGTGCAATCATCACATCCAGATTTCTAATATGCTTTCTAATGAGAAACAGACTTGAAGTCAAATGTGTTTCTTGAGGAGTTCCTCTGAAGCTTTATTAAAAGTAATAAAGATTATGAGTCAATACATTTGATTCACCATGCTGAAGACTATGACCTAGATTTTGCAGACATAATTAGACTGTGTTTGGAGTTCAATATCTTCAAGGTTGTAGTGTTATTATGTGTCTTCATAGCTTCGTTTGTCTCTCTACAGCTGGATAATGGCAAAGACACGCAGGCGTATGTCTATGGTCTCCGCAGCAACACTGAATATGAAGTCAGAGTCAGGTCAAAAATGAGAGGCTACAACTTTGGTGTCTTCAGTGACTCCATCTTCATACTCATTCCTAACAAAGGTCTGATTTAAGATCTACCGGTTTGTAGTTTTTGAAAAGAAGGAAGGAAGGAAGGAAGGAAGGAAGTTTTTTTCAGTGTTCTGATTGTCCTGTTTCATTTTCAGAAACAAGAATTCCTATTACAGCTGTGCTTGTCTTCGCCACTGTTGGTATCGCAATTATCTTGATGCTGATTGTAGTTTCACGTCAACAAAAGTAAGTATATATAACAGTTATATAACAGTGTGAAGGAAATCTGTCATCATTATGTATGAATACAATGATTTCCTGTGGTATTCCTGTCTAAACACTTATTAGTTTCCTCTGTACTTTCCTTTTCCTGCTGTACCTTTTTATGTTCTACTGCATTTATTAGTTCATTTTTTTTATTGCATTACACCTAATTCACACAATAAATTACAACTGAATTCCACTGTACTAAATTTAAGACCTGAATTTAGGCAAATTCAAAGTCAGGGAAGACAGATTCTCATTTATAACTGTTATAACTGGTAAAAATGAGTCTTTCTCACTAAATATTTTTACAAAACAATCTTACTGACCCCAACCCAAATTTTTGAATGGTAGTTGTTTATCTATCTATCTATCTATCTATCTATCTATCTATATAGCAGCCCATTTAGCCTTGAATTATTCACTATACAGCACTAGCCTCGAGTACCTTATTGATTTTATAAAATGGTTACCACACAATACAAATATTAAAGCCAAAATTACGTATCAGTGCAACTTTCATGAAGTAAACTGTCACTAAAAGCCTTCCTTCTGACAGAAAAAATAGTCCCTGACCGTGAACAGCAACAGAAGTTACATTATTACGCCATTAGATGGCGGCAAGGACTGTCTTTATGAGTGTGTCAGTCAGTAGCGAAGACTTTTACATTGAAAAGACTGAATTGTTTTAAAAACGTAACAAGACGAAACTGACAAATGCTTTGACTAGCGCTGTCAGTCATGGGAAAACCCCTTAACTGTTAAAAGGACAAGATAATACATCGGACATTTAAACAGATTTTTTATTATGAACATAGGACTGACCTGAAGGAAAATGCTAAATCTGAATGCAGGTAATAAACTCGCTCACTCAATCTCTTTCTCACAACACTCTTCTACATAATACTATGTTTCAATGAACAATATAAATTGAGAACAAACAGTTTACGTTGCTAAGAGTGGTTGCTAAGGGTGTTGTGTAGTGATACACAGAACCGTTGGGTGAAGCGGTCATAGCCGTGTTTTATCATGAATAAAACACAGCTACTGACCAATCAGAATCAAGGACAGGAACTCGTTATATATATATATATATATATATATATATATATATATATATATATATATATATATTGTATTTTCTGATTATTTGAAACTGCATGGTTGGCTATTCAATATTCAAACCATTTGGCTACTATAAAAGCAAAGCTTTAACTTAAATGTGGCCTGATTTCTGTTGTAGGCTAATGGTGATTTTCCTGCCGCCAGTCCCCGGACCAAAAATCAAAGGGATTGACCCTGTGCTTTTACAGGTGTGTGACTTCCCATTCATTTTGTAGAACATTTAGGAGCTGCAAATTAAAGCTTTTTCTGTTTTGTTCGTTTCTTCACAGAAGGGCCAGCTGTGTGAATTCACATCAATCTTAGGCACCCACCCAGGCTTGCGGCCAGAACTGTACAGCAATGACCCATGGGTAGAGTTCATAGAGGTGGACATTGACGAACCACACGAGAGCCAAGAGGAGCTCCTTATTGCCGACTCTCCAGTCTCTGAATCGCCTCAAATGTCCAGTAGTTTCAGGGATGATGACTCAGGTCGGGCTAGCTGCTGTGATCCGGACCTGTCAGACCACGATCAGACTGACCTACATCACCCTTCAACCAGTAGCCATGACGGTTTCCACCCGTTGTCACGTACACACTCTGGGCCACCGCAACCTGCGGCTGTCTGTCCACAAGACACAACCTGGTCTAACAGCCTTTACTCACAAGTGAGTGATGTCACCCAGCGTGGGGAAGTTGTGCTTTCTCCGGAAGAGCAGGAAAGAATGAAAACCTGTCATAATGAGACTCAGAAGGATAAAGACAACAATAAGAGAAAAGAAATACAACAGTTGGTGGTGATCCCTGATGAAAGAGGCTACACCTCCGAGCTTGTTGCCAGTGCAATCAGTGGCCACCACAATAAACCAAACCTACCTACGACAGACCAATCACAGAGTCAAGAACAACACAGTGCATTCAGAGAGATTGCATTTCTTGAAAAGCCTACAAGTCCAGAGTACACTATGGTAGATGGGGTGGACTGGAAAAACAGTCTCTTCCTGAAACCAAATACACCAACCACCCAACAGAAGGCAGCAGTAAAGACTTTGCCCACTCCTGAAGGATACTTGACTCCTGACTTACTCGACAACATTACTCCTAACTAAAAGTGGAGTATGTTTGCTCTTTCTGAGATATCCGACTTGGTTAGCCAACACCAAACAAGACGTGTGATCCATGAGGAAGACTCTTGAAATAAAGCCAGTTCTCGAGCCTTCTCCAGTGGAATGGATGTCATAAAAACAAATCTTTTGGCAAGCTAATAGTTGGCTGTTTAAGGCCTGGAGTCTTGGTTGTTTACTGCCATTAAAAGATAACAACTGATACATTATGCTCTTTCATGCAGTTGTATAACAGCTATATTGCTGTACTACTTCTCTATATTTTGTGTGCTTTTGTAGTTTGTTTTCAGAGAACTAACCGCCACTATGTGTCTGCGTAAACTGCAAAATGCCTACTTTAGATTATATTTCAACATCAGTGTTAAAAAAAATAATGTTGCACATTTAAATCAAGAGGGATCCCTTATGTTTATGTGAACTGTTACAGGCTTTTGTCCTCGGTACCATTTTTTTCTTCCATAAAGACTGGCTTTTGTGCCTCAATGATGTAAATATGATCAGTTTTGTTTTCATGACAAGCCAACTTTGCTGAAAAAAACACCAAGTCTAAAAATGTAAGTCTATCAGTTTGGTCTTAAGAGTGGTTTTGGGCACTTTTCAAGTGAGACCAGGTTTCTGACCAGCTAAACACCAGCTTGGCCAGGCTGAAAGACTATTAAATCAGCTAAAACTAGTGGGTTTAAGATGTGGGGTTTTTTGATAGCAAGTTTGTTTACTCATTGCTATGTTTGGGCCTTCTTTCAGTATTGTTTATCAGTTCAAAAAGGATGTTTTTAAGTTTGTAATATACGAAGTATCTCTGAATAAAATGGCAGCAATGAACTCATAAAAACTGTTTTTGCACTCTGTGACCTAACCACTCCCGTTATATTTCTCCCAGGAATCACGTGATTGATATTTCTAAGAAATGAGCTGCAAGGATTAACCTGGTTTCCCACATATTTCTTTGCATGTGCTGATACTGGAAACAAACATAACCTGAATATACGTTGAGAAAGTCGTTTACCATCCATCATTTACTATAATTTGTCTTCAAAATGATGACATATATTTATCAAAGTTGCCTATAGTTGAACGCTGGCCAAGATGAAAAGGCTCACTGCCGTCGACTTGACTAAACTTGTGAAAGATTTCATCCAACTGGAGCATGTAAGACCTTTAAATGTATATTTACTAGTTTACTATATAATAAAATGACCTTTGTGAAGAACGTAGTGTTGTTATAAAAGCTCCGTGAATGTGCGAATGTTCTGAGGTAAATGTGTGTGGTTAAGAAAATTACAGAGATGAAAGGGGAAAATAATACTCTTGAAATACAACTGGACGAGACTAGCAGATTTCTAAAACTCGCACAGAACAAGGAGAAACAGTTAACTGAAGGTAACGAAATAAATATGAGGTAAAAAATAAAGTATTCACCACATAATCGTGTCAAATGATCTCTGCTGCCATCTAGCGGTGTAATTCTAAAACTTGCCGCTTTACAGTTGTTTATTTTAGGGTTTATATTTCTACATAAAGTTATTGCGTTAATTGTTACAACATAGTATAATAACACTTGTTTTTGGACACGGTTTTCTTTCTTCCACAGAGAGAGATGGACTTTTGGAAACTGTCAAAGGTCTACAACACACCTTACAACAACAGTGCGACCTCAGAGGTAGAGACAACCCATAGGCTACTGTTCTCTTAATATAACACACTACATTTCATTGTATTGTAATCCAAATAAATATATGCATGAATGATCACAACACTTTCTAGTTGAAAATGAAAGGCTGAAACATGAAGCTCTTCAGATGAAGAAAGAAAATGAAGCTCAAATAGAGGTAAGATGGGATTGTATTCAATTACTATAAAATTATAAGACGTTTTTGTGTGTTGTTTGTGCTCGATTCTGCCCCCGTGTGGTTGTAGGAAAGCAAGACTCAGCTTCAAAGACTTGCAGTTGAGATGAAAGTGCAGCAAGATCAACACCAGAGGGAGTTGGAAGACCGTGATAAAGAAACACAAAGGAAACGTGAGTGAAAATCACAACACTTTTATCTACCATCTTTACAGTATCAACAAGAATAAAACAGATGAGCCAGCCAGTATAGCTACTGTTAAAAATGGTGCAGGATTACATATTCAAAAAGAAAACATTTATATCTTGTTTTCAAAGTGGATGCTAAAGATACTGAACTGAAAGTGGCTCATGAGAGAAATGAATGCTCTTTGGAGGAGATGAGAAGGCAGATGAGGGAGAAAGAGAAAGAAAAGCAAAGCCAAATCATTAAACTTCAAATGGAGGTAGACTATAATTCCGTAACATAATTGTTTTTGTAAATAAATTACACTTTAATTGTCTTAATAGGTTTCGTTGTTTGCTATAATACTGTTCATTTTATATTTATTTATTCTTTGCAGTTTGGTGCTAAGCTTGCAAGGGCCCAGAGCATGTCTGCAAGGAGTCAGCCGCAGACACAAGCCTCTGCTCCTCATCCTCAGAACTTCTTTAAAAGAGTGAGTCACACTGCAGCGTTCGTCAAAACACCTCAAGGCAAGATTTCTGATTACACCTTTATTTCCACCACTTTTTTATATCGTTATTCTTGTGTCTTCAGAAGCTCCAGTTCATTCAGGATGAGAAAAACAAAGAGATTGAGGCTCTGCGTCAGAGGGTGAAAGAACTGGAACAGCAGAGCCTTTACGGATTGATGGACCCTCGCCTGAAGAGGAGGAAAAACTGAGACTTAATAAGATCTGTCTGTTGTAATGTGAGGGCCAATTTCATGCACCTGTTTCCATTTGACAGTTATATTTATGTATAAAAAAAGTTATAAATATGTATTTCCCCCAGAATATATTCTAAATCTTTTTCAGTTATGTTCTGTGTTATGTTGTTAATTTAATAAATGAGCATTTATGAACATATAGCTGTGTAGGCTGTAATATGAGAGGTCATTCAGAAAGGGAGCAATGGCAGGTGACATGGACTTCCAAGAGATTACGGCCGAGTGCTCTTGCATGTTGTCTGCACACCTGTAAACACAACCGCCATGTTCCGGTTAAAGCTTGTAATCTCATCAATAGAGACGTCTGGTAATTCAGCGCACACAGACATGCACATGTTCGCAAATACACAAAAGAAATGCCTCATGACATCGAATACCAGGAAAATGCTGGTTCATTCAAAGAATCAGACTGTTGAAATAAATGACTTTTTAAGTACAGCTTAAATCACTCAGCAGCTCAACTGTTATGAAAATTTAAATCTAATATATTTAAAATAATTTATTCCATGCAGACATCCAACATTATCAGTATAATTGTAGTAATAATAGTAATTTCATTTAAAAGTAACTTGAAATATTTTAAAGTTAGTAGTTTAATTAATAGTAATAAGTTTGTTTAATTTTGTAATTAATATTTCTTTTGTATGTTTCTTAATAATTTTAGCCTAGTTTTAGTTTTAAGTTAATAATTTTAGCTATTTCATGACAACTCGGAGTGTGAATGGAAATGACAGTGTTGATGTGTTTGGTCTTGGTGGAAAAGATCTGCTATGCTGCTGCTGCAGAGCAAGTACTGGAGTTGCTACTGCCAATACATACACGACACACTGCTGTTAAGAAGTTAAGAAATTCAAAGTTTAAGTAAGCAGAACTGGCAGATTTTTATTTTGTTTTCAAACATTTTAATTGTTCTTAAATTGAAATATTTGAGTAAATTCTTTTTACATTTTTAAATGAATACATTTTACAATAATTAATTAATACATTTAACTTAAAATTATCATGTAATCTCAACGATCAAAACCTCATTTTATTAGTGTAAACTTAGCTTGCTATAACTGGCTAATACAGAAAATGCTAACTTGCTAACATGTTAACAATAAAAAAATAAAAGTTTTTTAGCTTTTAGTATGAATATGTTAGCCCTAAGGTTATGAATAAGCTGGTGAGTTCCAAAACAGTGACAAAATTCGCATTTAGGAGATATAAGCATTCAAATTTTACAATCTCTCACTTCCGCTAAAATGGATCACGGATTTTCATGACATCACATCACACTTCAGTTTCTTGTCAAATCTTCGGTCCAATCAAATGCTCTCTAGAATCTGAAGTCCCGCCTCCTCCTGCACTCTTGCAGATGCTGGAGCCTCGGCTGAAATCGGTCATTTATTCACACATTTACTAGTTTCTACATGGTGAATGGCACATAGTGCACTATATAGAGAATAGGGAACGATTCAGACAGTGTAAATATGCTTTCCATTGACTTGAATGAAGTCCGTTTTCGTGTTAGTGTCACATGAACTGCCGCAAAGCGAGCAGTCTGCTCTGGTCCAGAGACACGAGAGCACAGAGTGTATCATATCTGCGAGTCGGCACAGACCACAAAAGGTATCGGACCCATTTGAATTCTGCACAGAATGCTGTATATTAAAGCGATATATAAAGGACATTCGGAGGAGAAACGGTTAGAGATTAGAAGGAAACTGAGGTTTTACAGAGTCTAAAGGCTCTGGCCAAGCTGTAACATAAACAAAACGCTATTGGCGTCCCTTAATTGGACTAACGTTTTAGTCCCTTGGGGTCAGATTGACCCCGAACTTTTACAGAGCGATTGCATAAGGAAATATACATTTTTTTATATGATAAACTATATATAATTTTTTTTTTTTTTACTTCTCAACTATGCATTTATGCTGTGTTTTTGTGGATATTTTGTAGTTTTTTACCTATTTATTGCACAATTACTTAACCATGCCATAAATTGACTTATGAAAAATTGATTTTTAATGAAAAAAATCACTTTAATGATGAACTTAATTAAATCTGAATTGTATTTGACCATTATGTGCTCTATGTGTTAGGGATAGAATACTACCATCTACAGGTTTGTGGAAAAACTTTAGGAATTATAGTTAAAGAAAGAAAGTGCAATGACCACATATATCCAATAGAGGTCAATAGGGACTCATTTCATTTTCACTTCATTTTTCTTGATGCTTCAACTTCTCACAACTTTATGATATATTTTGTGAACATGCTTGTTCCATGTTGCCTTTGTGCTCTAGTATTAGTCCTTCATTTATGTATGGAAATGTTTCAGATTTATGCCAGTTTTGATGATTTTATTTTATTTTAATTTCTATAAAAATGTTCTCTGTTGCAGTCACATACATGTATGTGTTTGTGTGTTCGTTTGTGTGTGTGTATGAGATACAAAGTTCGTTCCACTTTGTGTTTATGGTCTAGGACCAGACCTTTATTTACATGTAAAAATTTTCAGATTTATGCCAGTTTTGTTGATTTTATTTGCCAATTTCTATAAAAATGCTCTCTGTTGCAGTCACACATGTGTGTGTTTGTGTGTGTGTATGTGTGTGTGTGTGTGTGTATGAGATAGAAAGTTCGTTCCACTTTGTGTTTATGGTCTAGGACCAGACCTTTATTTAAATGTAGACATTTTCTGATTTATACTGGATTTATTTATTTATTTATTTTTTTGACAAATGCAATGGAAAAAAAATAAATAACATTTTTTAATTTTCCCATTCATTTTCAACGTGGGGTCAATCTGACCCGAGGACCTTTAACGGTGATTTTGTTTTTTTTACACACCTTTAGAACAACCAAATCAAGCCCAGATTTTTGTGCATGTTTAGATAGATTATTTAGGAAAAGTCACAGAGTCTCATGCCCCTGAGATGAAGTGAACACTTTTTAAAAACAAAGGAAACTGTCAGCGGGGTCAGATTGACCCCAAGGACCCATTAAGGGTTAAAAAGGGGCGGGGCTGTTCAATATATTGCCCTGTCTTCCTGTTTCAGTTGAAATTACGTCAACACACTGAATAATGCTGCTCGTTCCAACACTCTTCAGTGGGCCTTTAACATACCTCCTCTTAAACCAAGCTGCATGCACCACTTGTAAACCATGATGATAACTCTCTAAAAACCCACATTAACAGAAACTCTTCTAAATTAGCATGACAAAACATTAATCACTACTAAATCTCCTATTTAACATTAATCTTGCACAATAAAACATTATATAACGCTTAATTTTAGCATTTACTTTCTCTTTTGAGTTCCATGGGCAAAGCATGCTGGAAAACAAAAATCCCAGCCCAGTTTCAGTTAAACTTAAGTTTGCCTAATTTAAAAGAAATGAGTTCATAAAACTTAAAGCAATGAAACAGTTCAGTTTACTTAAAAAATATCAGTTCTGGGAACTCAAAAGAAAAAGAAAGTGCTAAATATTCAAAAAAGTTAATTTGACTGAACTAATTTGTTTAATTATGTTTGTCCTACTCAAGACAATGAATTATTTTGAGCGTTAGGGTTTACAGTGAGCAGATCTATACAGGTGAAGCTGGGGAAGGTGGAGGGTTTCTGAAGCGCGCTGCAACTGCTACAGAAAATGCTGAACAGTATTTGAAGTTTGAGCAGCGAGCTCATTGGCTACTGATAGAGCAGGAACCAATCAGCCGTGGCCTATAGAGAATGATGTTTTGCAAGTAGATTGAGTTAATGAGCCTGCGCCATCTAGAGTTTCATGAGAGAACTTTTAGTACTTTAACTTATTTCAGTAAATTTTCAAATTTTTATTTAGATGAAGTTTTTTAATCTAATATATAACTTTTTTCGTTTTAGTCAATGAGAACAATACATGGTATTTTATGAACATATGAACATTATTCTGAATTTTGAACTTTGGAAGAGAATAAATGCACAGATATTATACACCTAAGAAAACACCACACCCCGCAGATGCTTTCTTCCCATCACGAGCGGCACACATGCTCTCCAGAATGAGAATGTGAGGCCACATCATTCACACTGAGAGGCTGGCGGACTAGTAATAATCATATTATCGGCCAGAACCCTTGATGTGTCAAGGAAGGCCTGCTGTAATCTCATTAGTAATGCTGTTACATAATGTCTGATCCTACACCGTACAGTCAGAGATCAGCCTCATTAAGATCACATCTCTAGGGTCTCCTGACCTTCTGTATGATTGTATCCCACCAGCACAAACATGACAATATCAATGAGTGCTTCAAAAGAATCAGTAATGCATGTGTTTTCTGGTTATTCACCCTCCTTTCTCTGTGGTTCTTGCCTTTTGTTTATCACAGGCATCGTCTTGGACAGTGGGGAGGATTAAGGTAGCTCTAAATAAAGCCGGCAGATTAGGAAACATGATACCAGCATGTTCTGTTTCACTTTGACAACGTGATGGACAGAGAGAGCTGAAGACTTCCCTGAAGACAGGAAGACTATTGAGGGGAACCACATAAATTGTTTTTATTCATGCAGTTACAGAACAGGGCAGTTAAAATGAATATCTGCATGTTGGTCTTACTTGACCTTAACAATAACTTAATGTGACTGTGTTTTTTAACCTGTAAAAGAAGTTAAATATTATTTCTCAGACTTATTTAGAGCAGTATAAACATGTGGAGATACTCACTGACTTCTAATCCTATAAAAATGAAAAGCAGTCATGTATTAGTCTACTGCGAGAGCACAGCGGTAAGATACATTATTTTACACTTCCTAATTTTATGTGTAGATTTAGTCAACAAAGCTTGTCAACTTTTAAAATGTTGTCAAAGTGTATTCAATGCATACAGGACTGAAAAAGATAACATAAAATTATTAATAAGGTGAAGTAAATCTATTTATGTGATTAGTGTTACTGTGGGCTGCAGTTATATGTTCATGTCAGCTATACATTTTGATTCTGTTTGTTAAAGAACAATTTTACAAAATTCACTGCTGTACCGCTTTTGGAGGTATTTCTTACTCTAGAACAAGAAGATTAGATGTTTTTACTGTTATCCATATGCATTGCACATGCACACATACACATATATTCATATGCAATCATTGTGAGCTGTAACTAATTTGCCTCTTGGTTACTGTTTTCCAGCCTTAAGCAGCTGCAAAATGCCTGCAAGTCAGGTGTCGCCACAGGTGCATCGGCACAACCTTTACACTCTGACGGACAGCTCAGAATGTGGGTCAGACAAGGAAGAGGAGGAAGACCCTTCCAAGCGCCTGACACCCCTGGAAAAATTAACTCTGGAAATGTGCAATGATGAAAACACCATAAAGGAGCTGACGGTGGGCAGAAGGGTGGGCTTCTACAAAGTCCATGGTCAGATCGGCTGTGGGAACTTTTCGAAGGTCAAACTGGCCGTCCATGCCCTCACCAAAGGTATGGGCCTTAAAGAGATTTTTCATTATCAAACTGGTTGTGAATAAACACTTGACTTTTTGGATCGAGGTTAGGAAATTGTAAAAGTAGGTCAGAATTAAGAAAGTAACAAGATTAATGTGTAAAGACGTCATTCTGATTTTACTCCGCATGCATTTCCTGTAGACAAGGTTGCCATTAAGATCATGGATAAGATGAGGCTCGATCTGCAGACACAGAGGATGCTGTCTAGAGAGATCTCCAACATGGAGAGCTTGTATCACCCAAACTTATTGCAGCTCTATGAAGTACTGGAGACGCCAAGTCGGTTGTACCTGGTTCTTGAGTTCGCTGGAGGAGGAGACCTCTACACCAGAATCAGCTCTGGAGGAAAACTCTGTGACCGAGAAAGCAAGATTGTATTCGCCCAAATCCTGTCAGCTGTCAAATACATGGTCAGACCCAAATACACTGTACTCTAGATTTTAGAAAACACATCAATAGTAAGTCATACTAAGTAGTAAAACTGTTAAATGGGTCAATGACGCTCAATGATGCTCATTTTGGTCCAGCTTAAAATGCAGTCCATACATACAATGATATAAATACACCTCTTCTATGAAGAGCATGTTTTACATTTCTGCATTAAAATTAATTTTGATATTTTAAAGTCAAAACAATCATAAGGAAACAAACTCAATTCTGAAAAAGTAGTCTTAAGTAGTTTAGCATGATCATAAAAAGATGATTCTTTTTATGTCTCAGTTTTTTTTAACAAAAGATTAATATTTAGCATATTTAAATGTCTGTGTTTGTGTGTATATATATATATATATATATAAATTTATTAATTTTTTATTTATATATTATTAATTATTATTATATATAATAATTCATGATGTGTGTGTGTATATATATATATATATATATATATATATATATTATTCATGAATGTATATGTGTAAAACCTTGTATATATATAACCTTAAAAATATATTTAAAACTAATTTATTACTTTTATATATATATATATATTGTTCATCAATGTGTATATATATATATATATATAAAAACCTTAAAAAATATATTTAAAAACTAATTTATTCATTTTTTATTTATATATTATTAATTTATATATATATATATAATTTATATATTATTATAAATTATTAATATATATAATAATTCATGAAACTAAACTAAAAATATAAAAATATTTTAGAGTCATTGAAAATAATATAATAAACAAAATAATATAAAACCAATATGAATACAAAAACTATTTCTAAAATATTTTTTCCATTTCTTTATTGTGTCATTGAACAATTTTAATCACTGCATGAGAATGTTGAATTGAAGCCAATTTCTTGAATTTCTATATCTGCATGTGTGTTCATTTCAGCATGAAAACAACATCATCCATCGAGATCTGAAGGCTGAAAATGTTCTTTATACAACCAACTCCTGCATAAAAGTGGCTGACTTTGGCTTCAGCAAGAAGGTCAAGAATCGAAACCAAGCCCTAGACACCTTTTGCGGCTCTCCTCCTTATGCAGCTCCGGAGCTCTTCAAAGATGAGTCTTACATCGGGCCACCTGTGGATGTGTGGGCAATGGGTGTCCTCCTCTTTTTCATGGTGACTGGCACCTTGCCTTTCCGTGCTGACACTGTGGCCAAGTTGCGTCAAAGTGTGCTAGAGGGGGCTTATATCCTGCCAACCTGGGTATCAGCTCCATGTCAGCGGCTGATCCGGGGGATACTGAAGCCAGAACCGTTAGAGCGATGCGCACTGGACCAGATGTTGGGCTGCGAGTGGCTGTTGCCAGTGGAACTCTTCCGCCCTATTCCTCCCTTATACCAGCTCAACCCCATTCATCTGCTTGAGGCCGGTCCAGGGGAGTTAGACAGAGACCAGGAGGAGGTAAAAGGTATGTTGGAGAAACTGGGAGTCACTCAGGAACATATTGTCAATAACCAAGGAAAGCGCATGCGCAGTCCCATTACAGGAGTTTACCGCATACTCCTGCACAGGGTTAAGAGAAACAGGGGAGTTGAGTCTGCACCTACAATCAGTGGAGTCGTCAAAGATCCTAAAAGAGACAGTCTACGTGCCTACAGGAATCTACGGCACTCCTCAAAACTGTGTGTTCTTTCTTAAAGGGATAGTTCATCCCTTTTATTTAGTGTTGTTTTTTTCATAGTACAATGAAAGTCAATCGGGTCCAAAACAATACTGGACCCCACTGACTTTCATTGTATGGATAAAATAACACTATTTTTCAAAATATCTTCTTTTGTGTTTCACAGAATAAAGAAAGTCACTACAGATGTGGAACAACTTGAGGGTGAATAAATAAAAGAATTTTCATTTTTAGGTGAAAAATCTTCAGCCTAAAACTGTGGGAGTTGTGTCATGGCTTGTAGCACAAATAATTTATAGACCAAATCATTGAGAAAATACATGCTTATTTTTATTGTTTAATGTTCAAAGTACTTTCCTTTCTGTAATTACATAGGAAATTTGTCTTAATGCGTTGGTTCACCCAAAAATGAAGATTCTGTAATTAATTACTCACCCTCATGTTGCTCCAAACCTGTAAGACTTTCGTTCACCTTCTGAACACAAATTAAGATATTTTTGATAAAATCCATGAGCTATCTGGCCAAAGGACTGCAACACAATTACCACTTTCAAGGCCCAGAAAGGTAGTAAAAACATTGTTAAAATAGTCCATTTGACTACAGTAGTTCAACCTTAATGTTATGCGACCAGAATACTCTTTGTGTGCAAAAACAAAACAAAAATAACGACTTTATTCACAGAATGACAGGGTAGAGAAGAAATTGTTGAATAAAGTCATTATTTCTGTTTTGTGTTTGGGCACAAAAGGTATTTTCGTCACTTCATAACATTAAGGTCGAACCACTGTAGTCACATTGACTATTTTAACGATGTCTTTACTACTTCTCTGGGCCTTGAAAGTGGTTGTTGTGTTGCTGCAGTCTATCAGAGGCCAGATAGCTCACAGATTTCATCAAAAATATCTAAATTTGTGTTCCGAAGATGAACAAAGGTCTTACGGGTTTGGAGCAACGTGAGGGTGAGTAATTAATGACAGAATTTTTATTTTTGGGTGAACTAACCCTTTAAATATCAGTGGCTTAAATAGGCCTATGTAATATTGTTTCAGTTTTGTCAGCTAGCTGTTTTATATGTTTGCAAATAAAAATGTATGATAATGTTTGTCTGCCCTTACTGCTTTTCTCCATTTTTGTGTACAAACTTTCACTAAATAGCCCTGCATAATCAGTTTACAGCCTCTCTGTGCTTTCATTGAAGCTTTTCTTTCAACGCTGAGAGCTGCAGCAATCCGTGCAGAAGCCATGGGCGGTTAGTAAACAATACAGCAACTGACAGGGAGCCATACGATTGGCAGCCCAACACTCACCCCCGCGACACCGCCTTCACCTCCCATCTGCGCTGCTTGGCAGATGGAGTAGCGTCGTGGCTCAGACATCTGCCGAGGTAACAATGAGTTCCTTGTGCTGGGGCCCCCAATTTAACGGGACAGCGCGCTACTATTGTGCTGTTTCTATACACATGCAGATCACCAGCGGCTGCAGATGGCAGCTGACACTATATGCTGCCCCAAATCCAGAGTTACTTCAGAAAGAAAACTTTAGGAATGGACATTAGGCTATAGAAGCCATTGTTTTTCGCGAATGAAAACGAGCCTGTGGGATACGCGTGCAGTGAGTTCAATATTTGCTTATACTATTATTTTAACAGTATTTTGTCATTAGGAAACATTTTTCAGTACCGTCTTAGCTGAACAAGACCAGATATTTCCTGTAGGCCTACAACAAATGAACGGACTGACCGTCAAACCCTTCACAGCCTCGTTTTCATTCACGAAATATTAATATGAGTTTTGCCCGTGATCTAGGACATACCAATGGTGTGTGAGTGTGTTAAGAATGCTGAAGAGTGAACACATGACACAACGGTTCATTTTAACACATTTATTGTTTTTATGCAACATTTATTTCTACAATGCACTCTGAGAAAGAGCATATTTAAATATTTTTCTTCATTTTTATATCAAATATTTATAAACATTTAGTGATTTTTAAGTTATTTTTTTTTTTTTCTTATTTTATGTCATATTAATATTTCTAAAGTGAAACCTTTAGAGAATAAGACAATTCTGGAAAGTGGAAAGCACATTGCCGACAATAAGGTACGTTATATTGTGCAGCAATTTCATTTTTAAAAACGTCCGAGATGTTAAAGTCCATTTTTAAAAACGTTGCTTCGACGCACCGCCGCGTCCTCTGCGTGTCCAACGCATGCGATATTTGCTCTGTGGAACAGAAACAAAACTCGCTTCTCCTTTCTCTCCAAACCTCATCCGCACAAAGAATGAGGGCCATTGTGTCGCTCTCGTGGCATACCTGACCTCATTCACATAAAGAATGAGGATCATCTTGGCATGGACGGGACGAGGAACGACGTAGAACCGCGAGGGCCACTCGGGCCTGCCTCGCGCTGCCTGGACGGTTCAGCCTCCTCAGGAGCATCCAGGGATGTGGAAACATCATCATCCTTGCTTCAAAGGATGAGCAGAGTATTCCTCAAGGTTTACAGCATCTCGACAGAGAAGAGTGTAGGCCCAGATCAACGCTCGGGGAGAGTGATCTCAGGAACCCACTCGTTATAGCTGCGACTTTCTTCACAGAACAGGTGAAGCTTCTCCAGAGCTGGATCCTCCCAGGAGTCCTCAGCTGGGTTCTGTTGTGATAATAAAACGCAGTTTAACATGACATCAAAAACGTTGTGAATGCTTACAGTTTTTCCTTTTGTCAATGAGAGTTATATAGTTTATTCTACGCATACATACCGTTATAAGCACGCAGTGAGCATCCTCAAATTGTTCAGCCTTGTCACCAACAATCTCAGAAAGACGCTGCATGTCATTCACTCTGACGATGCTGATGTCGTTGTCGAAACAGAAGGCTTGGATGAGAGTGAAGTGGATTTGGAGAGCGATGTCACACTCAAATTCCTCATCCATCGCCAGGACGCAGAAAGACACGCTGTCTGGGTCACTGAAATACAAGAAAAGGCAAATTATAAGCATCACTTGCACTACTAAACCAGTCGAAGCGCTTGATTAAAGAAGGAATGATGTGAAAAGTAATGGACAGCATACTCACACATTCATAACTTTGGCAGATTCGTAAACGCCAGTGGTAAGGCAGTCGTTCGCTTTAGCAGAAACCAAAACTTCTTCCAGTGCTTTCCCAGTGCACTGAGCTCTCTCGCTTGGCTTCTGGATGAGAACTTCCTCAAGAGTCATGATGATGATGCTGGTTGTAATTCCACAAGGAGCAGATAGAACTGAAGCTGGGTGTAATCCGAAAGGATTGGTGCTCTAACGGAGTGTGCTCGCTGCTTTTATACTCCTCGGCTCGTGGTGGCTGTGAAAAAAGCGTCTTCTGATTGGTTCTCCTGAAAGGTGCATTGGTATGCTAATGTTATTGTCACACTCCGGCTCGTGGCAGATTGATGAAAGCTATAATGTCACTTTTAAGGCATGCTGCAGACTTCAACTAATTCTTTTATTTCAGCATTTTATAAAACCAGATGCATGAATGCGTTTAAGCAGTAGCTTATATAAACTTTATTTTTGTTTATTATTATTTATTATTATTAATAAAATCATATTAGACTTGTTCATTTTGTGTGTTTTTGTGTCTTATATGTATTAAAATGTGTTCTATTATCTCCGCGAGTATACTTAAAACTGTTCACACAAACAAAAAAGTAATATCTCACCTCACTCTCTCCAACAGATAACGTTGTTATACTTTGGATACATTTCTCTTTAAGAGCTATTTTATTTGATTATATACGAATTTAATAGGTATTTAGCAAAGAGTTTTGTAATGTGAAATAAAATATTACAGAGGATCAAATCTACAAACAATTTGTTGAATGTTATGTGAACTTTAGTAGACTATATTTTAGCAGAGAATTTAATGGTGAAAGTGAGCAAATGTGGATAAGGGATCGCATCCCCCCCACCCTCAGCGCAAAAGACAGGTGGAGTGTGGCCATCTGTGGACACACTGAAACGGCACTATTGTGCGTTCAGAAACTTCTATTATTAGACGCCTTTACAAATGCAAATACGATGCGCGTGCCATGACGCCCCGCTGCCCAATCTGGCCAGCTACAACCACAGACCACGTGATAAGATGCAGCTTTCCAAATGTAGGCCACCCTGAAAATTCAGCAATGTTTATATTCGTATATTCTCTATTTGCAGAAAATGTAACGCATTTAATGATGTGCGAATAAACGACTTGTTTCATATGCGTTGATATTTTTGGTCATTTTGCTCACAGGTGGTTTTAAATCTAAATCATTAGAAAATATTGCATTATGTCAATTTCAAGAAAAACATCTGAAGCAGTTTCATTACTGAATGCAAGCGTATATGGAAAGAACTAAAGAAGGTTTTTTGGTTATTTGAGAGGCTCAAGATAACAGGTTGACGATGACTGATGCAAGCCTATTGTTACCCTGCAGAACAGGAGCAGATGGAGAGGCCTCACTTTAGGATGCCCCCACTGGCCCCTCGCATCCCAGCAACACATATGACTATTGTGTGCAAGTTTTTGTCTACTTCAAAATGGAGCATAAACAGATTCTGCTGAACTTTTCGTAAGCTGCAACAGGAAAAATATCAGGACAGAATGTAAAATATTGTTTTACTGATAATTTGCAAGTTGAGTTATATACTTGCAAACGATATAAATGATAGCTTAAAATCTTAAAAAAATAAATAAAATAAAAACCTCAAACAATTGCAAAAATACAATCAGACTTTTTCTTATTTACAAAGTACAAATAAGTAAAAAGAAAATAGCTCGTTTCAGACTTGCAACGATGCATTGTTCTAGTATCACATCTGCAGTCCGGGCATCCCGTCCCTACCCCCCTTAGTGCGCGAGAGTGACAGGTGTTCCAAGACAAACCTGCTCGAGCGCAAAGCAGACTAATCGAACAATTGCTTTTACTTAGTCCCTCCTGCAGCTGCAGTCAGATTAGGACAGTCATCTGTTACAAAGCCATTTCATTTTCTATAAATGACTTAGCTGTCATTAAATGAATAAAAGTCAGGCAAAAGTTTGTTCAGATGTGTTCAAGACGATTTTAAATAAAAGTTCCAAACATGCAAATTAAACATATAAGCCTATAGCTCACACACATTAAACAAGTGCATGGTTTTAAATGCAGTTAAGAATATTTATTATTTAAAGGCAGCATAAAAAGTGTGTCTGCAGGCATAAATAGGTATAAGTCTCAAATGCTAAATACAGCTGAACTTTGCTCAGCTGATCCTTTATCTTCCCCCATCAGCAGATGGGGAGTGTTTCCATAGCAAAAGAGAAGCACGTCCAGATGCCACGCGCCGTAAGTCAAGCTATGCAAATTAGCCACGCGTATGTGAGGAGATCAGCAATAGGTAATAAATAACCTTCAACACATCAAATCATCACCAAAAGTTTGATAAAATCACCAATTTGTGATAAGTTAACATAATTCACATTTATAACTTTTAACAAAAATGCTTGATCGAGCAATATCGACCCCAAAAACTAAAACATATGCCTAACTATTCGCAGATTAGGTAATGATGGAATATGTAGGCAGCATGCTGGTTAATTCACTCATGTTTTGAACAACGCCAATATTTTATGTTGTTATTTTACATGCATTACTTTTTCCACTATTTTATTTTAATTAGATTTTGTTTTGCATTCATTAGTTCGTTTTAAACAATAAAATATTCCATGAACAGTAATTATAAAAATAGTAAAAGGCTGTTTAGTGTTTAAAATGATTTCTGATGGAATATGTCACACCGCAGGACATGCAAACTTTTTAGTCCCTTATGTCAACAATCCATGCAACAATACTTTTCAGCTGTTGAATTTATGCCATATCTTTTGAGTTGAAAAAGTCGGTCTGTTTAATTAAGGACAAAAGTGAAAGAATCAGTTTGATCCTTTCTTACAGTTCTATAGATGTCATGCATGTCTAAAGGCACGCGCCTTGGATATGTCCGTTTCTTTATTGTTCTGAACAGCCAATCAGAACGCGGGGTGCAAACGCGTGCCACTGTCCTACTATAAGTACGGGTCGCGTGTCAGGTAGAAACTCATTCCCAACTTACTTCGCTCAGCTCAAGCCTCTACTGTACTTAAAGCAGCTACTGCATACTTTAATCCCAAACCAAGATGGTAAATGAAGGAAAATCTCTGTCAGAAGCCCTGCTGTCTGCCAAGGCGGAGGGTCGCCTCACTGTTGGTGTCTACGAGTGCGCAAAAATAATGAACGAGTAAGTTTGGTGGAACCTCTTCCATATAGTCCATGTTTTGTATATTTATCCATATTATGCTACTGTGCTGATTAACTCATTTCAAACCTACTTTTGTTTTCACAGGGACCCTGACAGTGTGTCTTTCTGCCTTTTGGCCACTGATGACTTTGAGTGTGACGTCGCTCTCCAGATTCACTTCACTCTGATCCAAGCGTTTTGCTTTGACAACGACATCAGCATCGTCAGAGTAAACGACCTGAAACGTCTCAACGCTCTTGTTGGAGGCAAGGGTCAACTGGAGGACGCTCATTGTGTCCTTATAACGGTGAGAATATGTTCAAAACTAACATTTAAGGGAAAGAGCAAGTTAATTTGTCCCAAGACTTGGTTTTTAAAACCTTTCCGCCCTGTTTTAACAGAACCCAGCTGAGGACTCCTGGGAGGATCCAGCTCTGGAGAAGCTTCACCTGTTCTGTGAAGAAAGTCGCAGCTATAACGAGTGGGTTCCTGAGATCACTCTCCCCGAGCGTTGATCTGGGCCTACACTCTTCTCTGTCGAGATGCTGTTAACCTTGAGGAATACTTTGCTCATCCTTTGAAGCAAGGATGATGATGTTTCCACATCCCTGGATGCTCCTGAGGAGGCTGAACCGTCCAGGCAGCGCGAGGCAGGCCCGAGTGGCCCTCGCGGTTCTACGTCGTTCCTCGTCCCGTCCATGCCAAGATGATCCTCATTCTTTATGTGAATGAGGTCAGGTATGCCACGAGAGCGACACAATGGCCCTCATTCTTTGTGCGGATGAGGTTTGGAGAGAAAGGAGAAGCGAGTTTTGTTTCTGTTCCACAGAGCAAATATCGCATGCGTTGGACACGCAGAGGACGCGGCGGTGCGTCGAAGCAACGTTTTTAAAAATGGACTTTAACATCTCGGACGTTTTTAAAAATGAAATTGCTGCACAATATAACGTACCTTATTGTCGGCAATGTGCTTTCCACTTTCCAGAATTGTCTTATTCTCTAAAGGTTTCACTTTAGAAATATTAATATGACATAAAAGGGGGAAAAAATAACTTAAAAAAACTCTAAAGGTTTAACTTTAGAAACATTTGATTTGAAAAAAAAAGAAAAAAAAAATGTTTAAATATGCTCTTAATTTTTTTGTAAACAAAGGAAAATGAAAAGAAAATGTGAACATGATTAAATTTATCTAAAGTTTCACTTTAGATAGGCTGTTTTGTATGAGACAAAAATGAAAAAAAATAAAAGATAGTGTGAATTTAACTTGTTTGTGCAGCAGCTTATTTATGAAAACTCATAGTATCAACAGGAAACTGTCAGTGACTTTATAGCCTTCATTTTTACTTGCAGTCCTTGGAAAACCTGAATAAGCAGAATATTTTATTAATGTCATAACACAAACATTAGAAGCAGAAAGCTGAATGCATTATGTGTGTTTTCAATTTTTGTGAGTTGAGTTCAATACTAAAACTTCAGAGTCGACTTCCTACAAAGGCCTGAAAACTGGTAACTTCCTATATAGGCCGATAGGCTACATTTATCTCTGAATCAGGCTGATTGGCATGTGAGTTTATAATGAGTGAAAATGACATCTCTTATAAAGTTATGACCTGAACCACTCACATTTAGATCTTAAAATGAAAGTATCTTCGATACTTTTATATTAGAAATTTGCTCAACAGAAGCACTCGCCAAAATCATGAGGCTTAACCAATTTAATGTGTAATGGAGGACAAACCTTATTTCACCTATAACGATGTAATTGTATAGTCCTAATTAATTCATTAAAACATTCAGATTATAGAATTAGAATGAATGCAATAAAGAAAAAATATTTAGTTTATTTAGCAAATTACTGGCCAATCGTGGACATACTGTTAAAAATAATGCCATGTAAGTAATAAAACAATCAAATTAACTAAATTAGGATTTCATGACTTCACTCAAAATTACCACTTAATATCTCTCTCTCCCAGACTGCTTACGTATGGATGGCCAAAACATGGAAAGAAAATTGCATTAAGAGTAAAACAAGATTTTGCTGCATTAGACCTGTAAAGAAAAAGTAGATGTTAGATCATAGTTTCTCTTTTGCTGCAATATAATTTTTCATTAGGCTATTTTTAGCCAATTCAGTTTAGATTACTAAATAAAAATAACAAACTTTTATGCAATTCAGAGTTGGCTATTTGCAAGTCACTCACTGAAGACTGCAAGTGTTGTGAATGGTTTTTACTTAATTGCTTTGAAACGTACTATTTTTTAACACATTCAACATAGGGTTTAAATTGTGTTGTCTATTTACAATAAAATGTAATAGATTAATAGATTACAATTTTATTATACAGGATATTACACAATAGTCTCATTTGTACATTGTTATAGAAAATGTTCTCAAGAAGTCATCCCAGTATATTTTTCTGTTGATATAAAAAAATCGGGTATAGATTTAGCAATATAGCGGGTGTATGATGTATATAACAATGTTATGATGAACTATATGCCTTTCTCCACTGACGTTCTGAGTTGTTCAAACTTCAAAGCATTTGTAAGGATACTGATTTTTAGGAACATAGTTTGTGTAACATTAGCAACGCATTATTAGCAGCTGTTTTATAATGTAGTCAAGCAAAAGGCTAAGCATATTAATTACCGTCATCTGTCCGACGTTGTAAAAAGCGATACCGTTGTGCAGCATTTACCTCAGTAAGTTGACCGAGTGGATCTCTGAGCTGGTGTGAGCAAATGGAGGCGGGGCTAATTAGCATATTCATAGATACACATATAATAAATGAAGCAAGGGTGTAGAGTTACATTCAAGCTATTTGTAATCAAAGATGAGTTTTAAGGGATACAATTATTGACTACAGGGGGACTATAAAATAAATGTTAGCATAAATTAGTGTTATGATTCAATAAAATCTCTAATACTGACTGTACTTGATCCTGCTTATATTCGTGAATGGTGATTTCCTCTGCTTGGCTCAGATGACAGAACCTTCCTAACAACAGCATCTGATTGGTTAAGAAAGTGCCATCTGTTCACCCTCCCACACTTCCCCATACAATCTCAAACTTTTGATTATGTTGTGAAACAGAAGGAAACAATTCAGTATTTGATATTGTTTTTAGTGCACAGCTAAAAATAACCTTATAGGTAAATGATACATAACATGTCCATAGACTTTAATAAAAAAAACCCAATATATACATATATATATATATATATATATATATATATATATATATTTATATATATTTTAAAAATATAAAATATGAACGTAAATGAAAAATCCTATTAGTCCCCCCCCCCCCACCATTTCTTATCAATTTTTCACTTTCATTTTTACTTTTTACCTTTAAATTTTTAAAAGTAAAAAGAAATAATTCCATGAAGTCTCTCAATGTGAAGCAAAAAAAGCTGCAGCATGTATAATAATTGTGAAAATGTAGCTAAATACTGTTTGAAATAGTTTTAGATGGAGCATAGCATGGCTATTAAAAATATTTAAAGTCATCTACTCCTATTTAAACATTAAAATACTGTGCATGATTGCAGAAGTTATATAAGATAAAGCATTTATTATATTTATTATATTATTATTTTGTTGCCATGGTCAGAAACACGTTATGACCTAGCCACAAAGTGCAGCTGAACTTACCCTGCAACTTGCTCTCTGTTGTTTTAAACTACCAAAAGCATAAAGAAGCAATCAAATAAGCCCCTGCAGAACAATACGTCAGCATGCAGGCGAGCTCCATTGTGCTCTTTCAGACAGCCAGCCCCTGTAGAATACAAATAAAGCCAAGCCCTAAAACCTAAAACCTACCCAGAGACTAGGCCACAAAAACGGGCTCCATCTGCTCTGGTGCATAATGAGCTGGAGTTAAGGTGCCTAGCAGGGGGAGGAGAGGAAGAGGGACAGGGCGGCCCTGTGCCTGGCACAAGCCAGTCCCTATACAACCATTCCCCCCTGGGATATCTGCCTCTCACCCCCCACTACTGAGTGGCCCTCACAAAGACCCCCCCAACGAGGGCGTGTTCTACTGGTGGACAACTTTCGAGGACTGAGGGAGGGCCTACACATGTCTCTGAGTTGAGGTCTGCTGTCACGTCCAGACACTGATTGATATAAGAGCATGCTGTCTGTGTGGACTGCTCTGAGTGCTGCTCTGCATACACCCCCCCAGCTGTCTTGGTCCATAAGGGGCTTTAACTGCCTTATTATAATATTACATTATCCCGGTGGTCCTATCACATGGCTTCGAGTGGCCTTTTCAGCCAGCCCTCATCCCCTCCTCCTGAAGACGCCCCAGGAACAGCAGCAGATGGTGGTGAAGGGTGAATTGGGACGGGCTCTCCTGTTGCCGGGGATACGCCATTGGTATTTCTGTTGTCCCAACAAACACCTTATCAAGAACCAGCCCTGGGGTGTTACAAAACGATGAGGGAACAAGAAAAATGAAGGAATGTTTTAACTGTGATGTCAACAAAATCAACAAGGTTTTTATGGGCTACACAGCTAAATGTATTTGTAAACACTACAACGCACTTCTAGTACACTAAAAAAGTGTCTAACAATTTTCACTTAGAAATTGCTAGTAAATTTACTGAATTAAACATGAAATTTTGAAGTATACACTGTACAAGTTATTTTCATGATTTATTACATTTTTTCTTTTGTCAAATCAACTTTGATAATTAATGTGGTTCAGATAACATAATATCTTGAGTTTCTGTTGATTAAATCAATCGACCTTCATTGTGTTAACTCAAATTTTTAATTTCAATGAACTCAAAATTTTAAAGCAACCAGGTAACTTACTTAGTTAAACCAGCAATTATTTTTTACAGTGATAGACTGAAATAGTATTTTCTTGTAAAACGTCCTCCAGTTTATTTCATTTACAACTTTTGAGTATTATAAAAAGAGATTGAAGTAGAAGTAAATGTAGGAGAAGTAGAAGTAAATGTAACAAAAGTTCGACCACAATATAGAGATTTTCATAGTTCATTCTGGTCGTGTGTTGCCCCATTGCCCTGGCAGGCTGGAAAGCAGGCCTGCAGATTGTAGTGTGTGGTAAGAGAGGCTCCAGTCTGCAGTGTATGGTAATCACTCATTATGTGAGCCAGCTGTCTTTATGAACAGGGTCAGAGGGTCAGCCCTCCTGCCTAATGCTGACAGTCCTGCACGAGCGCCAGGGCCTCCACATCACCTGCTCAAACATTCAACTACACGTGGACCTTTGTCTCAATAAAGCTCATTTTGATTTAGCAGCAGCTCAAAGTCTTAGCTTGGCGAAAGATGATGCAAATATTAAAGTTTAGCATTTCATTTTCAGTATTTGAAAACTAATTTTGATGGGAGTGGATGGCTATTCACACTAAAGGTGCTGATACATTGGTTTTGAGTGACCAATTTGAACACAAGCTAATTCTGTATGGGAAATTCCTGGTGGATTCCTATTAAAATGACCAAATTTGATGTAGATGTTATTAGACTGAGTGTAAATAGTTTAGATACTGTTTGCACCAAGTATAATTGCAAAAATGCACTACATCTTGTTGACATTAAAAGGATATTTCATCCAAAAATGAAAATCATTTACTCACCCTCAATGTGTTCCAAGCCTGTATGAATTTCTTTCTTCTGCTGAACACAAAAGAAGATATTTCGAAGAATATGGGTAACCAAACAGTTGATGGGCTCCATTGACTTCCAGAGTAATTTTTTTTTTTACTATCAACTGTTTGGTTACACATATTCTTCCAAGAAAGAAATTCATACAGGTTTGGAACAACTTGAGGGTGAGTAAATGATGACAGAATTTTCATTTTTGGGTGAACTATCTCTTTAAGTGCTGCAATATGCTATTTGTAGTAAAGATAAAGTATTTGAGCAACAGTGTGTGGAGTTAATAAAAAAAAAAAACTAGGTTGGTTTTGTCCTTACAATGAATGTCAATGTGGTTCAGTGTGGTTTTGATTTCCAGTGACTTTCATTGTACAGGCAAACACAGTTAAAACATCCTTCCTTTTCATCTTTTTTTTTTTCTGCAGAAGAAAGAAAGTCTGTGGAATGACATGAGGGTAAGTAAATTATCACATTTCTAGGTGAACTGTCCCTTTAACAGGTGTTGTTGATCACTAATTGAATATTGTGTAGTTCTGTCTCTGTCTACACTTGCATTGATAAGAAAGCATGTTTGTATGTGTACGCAATCTATTGTCTCGTTACAGACATATCAGCACCAGATCAAGGGCGTGCAGAGCTGATCTATGCTGACAACTGTTGACAAAATGCAGCTCTATCTGCCAGACATTGTTATGGCTCTTGAAGTTTGCTGGAGGCTTACCACCCTTTGCAGTCTCTCTTGATGGTGCTGGACTAGGCCGGACTGTTTTTTTTGTGTGTGATAGGGGGTTTGGGTCAGGGAGTTTGTCTGTAGTGGCCAGCTGTGCCGTGGCTCTGTTGTCGGCTCAGCTTGGGCCCTGAGGGTTGCAGAGGAGCCGTATCAGATGGTTGAAAGGAGGAGCTGGAGAGTGGCTCCCCCCGTCCATGAGCAGACAAAAGCTGCAGCCTCCTCTCCAGCTCCTAAACTCAAAGACTCAAAGTGTGGGGAGGGAGGAGGGAGTCAGGGGTGGTGTTAAAACACAAAAGTACACAGAGCCCCCTGTCAAAAGGAAAAAGGGGAGAAAAAACGCCCCTCCTTTGTTGAACTTCTGAAAGAATGGCATGGTCGCGGTGGCAGCTGCTGCGCCTGCACAGGACATTTGAGATGCCCCCTTTTTCATAAATACAAAGTCTGGAACCGGTGGGGGTATGTAGGGGACAAGGGGCATTGAGGATTTGTGTTCAAAACGAAAGGCACACTTTGGAGATACGACCATCTCGTGGTAGTAAAGGGAGGCGGGGAGGAAAGGGGGAAGGTGTGGTGGTCTGATCTGCTGAAAAAACTTTTAAAGATGACAGCCTTTAACGTGAGTATATCCATCACGACACAAAGGAGTCGCACAGGGCAGCCATATGGGCAGAGGATCCTCGTCTTTTGTCTGGAAATCACCGGTACCTTTTATCACAGCTTAAACAACCACTAAGAATTCAGTAAACATAAGTCTTTGGGGGCATTTATGAGTTTATTTCCCTTCAAATCAAGTCATGCGCAATATAAAAATGGGTGCAACTGTGAAGACGTTAGTTTTGATGTTCTTAGAAGCGGAACTTCTTTAGCTTTAAGTGTCTTCTTTATAACATAAGCAGAATTTCAAGAATTTCCTTTCATGAAATGTCTGCAGTATTCATTATGCATGTAGTTTACTTTGTTTTGGAGAGTGCATGTGAGAAGGATCTAAATAATAATAATAAATAAATAAAAACGCTATTTTAAGGGAAAAGTTCCAAGAGGCCCAAGATAATTAATCTGCTTTGAAGAAGCACGTCAGATCTGGTGTGCTTAGAAATGCAACTAATTAAAGTATAACGGCGCCCTCTGGTGGTACTTTTGTAAAATGTAGGTTTGTTTATTTAGATCAGCAACGGTCTCACAAAGTTTCCTTCAAGGTTTTTTTTTTGTTTTGTTGTTGTTGTACTGCTGCGTATATAAATACCCAATATAAAATGTATACATGAGTCTTTTAATTCAGATTTGATGATTTATTAGCCGAAATGTTTTATACTACAAAATCTCTAAATCTAAAATCACTAAAAGGTTAAGAATAACAATTTTGGACACATTATATCGTGGTTTTCCTTTGTACCTTCCTTTGTTTTTAAATCAGTGTTTCATATAATAATAATAATAATAATAATAATAATAATAGCAGATATACCCCATTTATTAATTTGTATATTCCTACAGTGCTGTTCTTTGTTTATGCAATAAGAATCTGATAAAATTATATATCTGACATCATTATTCTGACATAAATTTAATAAAAGACTAATAATGCAATAACAAAAAATGTTTACTTTTTATTTCTTGCTTTAGATGTTTGATGATGACAGCATGCCGTATGTGTTGATGTCTCCACCTAGCGGTTAAGTAGGCCACGTACAGATGAACTACGTCAAGTAACCAACAGGCTGTGTGGTCGAGCTAGCTTGAATGACTGCATGCATGGTATTCAAATTTAACTAGTCTTTATTATAGGCCAATATATATATATATATATATATATATATATATATATATATATATATATATATATATATATATATATATATAAACATTTCAGCTAACCACAGAGTTGCCTTGGACTGTGTCATATAAGAAACAACATTTGTGAATAGATTATATCATACAGTCAAACAAAAAATTATTCAGACATTTTTTATATTTTTGATATATTTTTACCAGTGGGTGCAGGACACTATAGTTCATTTATGTAAGTGAGGATAGCTAAATAAACTGTGACATATTATACCCAAAAATTCTTCATACAGTGGACTACCAGTAAAATTGATAAAAATTTGGAACCAAAAATTTTGACTACACTTTGACCTGATCATGTTTTGGTTAAGTGTTATCTGACATAATTAAGATTATTTTTTTCTGACACAGTTTAACTTTGAGATCTTGTCATATTTTATTACCATTTTTTTTTAAACTATAGTGAATAAACTGAATTAATGAATGAAATATTCAAGGTGTCTGAATAAATTTTGGTTGACTGTAGCTGTACCCTGTTGTTTAATGAAGAATTTGATATAAAATCTCTCATGTTAATGCCATCCCGTTCATTTGATCCTTAAAAAAAAGAAGGAAAAAATCACAGCTTTTAAAGTCCCCCTGAAATCAAAATTTAAAGGATTAGTTCACTTTCAAATAAAAATTTCCTGATAATTTACTCACCCCCATGTCATCCAAGATGTTCATGTCTTTCTTTCTTCAGTCAAAAAGAAATTAAGGTTTTTGATGAAAACATTCCAGGATTATTTTCCTTATAATGGACTTCAATGGCCTCCAAACGGTTGAAGGTCAAAATTACAGTTTCAGTGCAGCTTCCAAAAAAAACTAAAACTTGAAAGTGAACTGATCCTTTAAGTTTTTTAGCTTTTAGTATGAATATGTTAACCTTAAGGTTATGAATAAGCTGGTGAGTTCCAAAACAATGACAAAATTCGCATTTAAGAGATATAAGCATTAAAAACGTACAGTCTCTCACTTCCACTAAAATGGATCACGGATTTTCATGACATCACCACCATGCACTTCAGCTTCTCATAAGATCTTCAGTCCAATCAAATGCTCTCTAGAATCTAACTAAAGCATACCTACATTATACCTACATGCCCCCTACATTATAAATAGACGCTGAAGCTGTGGCTGAAATCGGTCACTTGTTCACACATTTACTATTTTCTACATGGCGAATGGCACATAGTACACTATATAGGGTATAGAGAACGATTAAGACAGTGTAAATATGCTTTCCATTGAGGCGAATGAAGTCTGTTTTCATGTTAGCGATATGGAGGAGATTAGGAGGAGAAACAGTTAGAGATTAGAAGGAAACTGAGGTTTTACCGAGCTCAACGGCTCTGAGCTGTGAATGGTGGATGAGCTGTTCGACATGTCCTGCTGTCTTCCTGTTTCAGTTGAAATTACTGTTGAAATCACTGTTTGCAGGTACCAGCAGGTTGCAGCCTCTCTTCCATTGACACCAATTAAAAAAAAAAAAAAACGGCCTCTTGTCTCTTTCCCTGCATACCACAGCGTTAGGCATTACATTTTTTTTTCTCGGCTAAGGTTGCAGGCTTGCCTTCAAGTGGCTTTGATTGTATTCTCTAGCCGTTGAGTGTACATTAGATGTACACTCGTTATTGCGGTGCATTATGGGATTGAATGAGTGCACTCGATAACATCCGCTATGGTTTCGGACAGCATGGCTGACCCTCAAATAGTGCCCTATTAAAGGGTATAGGCCTGGGATGATTTCGGACACAGCCTGAAAGTTTGAAGGCTGAAAAAGGTTCTCAAACAAGAAAAAAATTAAGGGCGGGACTTGATTTTGTTCCAACAGGAGTTGACTGGATCACTGTGGTTTGCTGCTGTGATCTCATGTAGACACATCATCCTGCCACAGCAAGAGGGAGGGGAAGTTATTTTGATTAAAGATTATGAGGACACATTCATTTAAAAAGATGTCCCCAGATAAATCATTTATAATAAATACTGCAATATTCCACAAAAAATAAGAACTGGCAATTTTGATTTCATGGTTTAACAGTCTTGACAACAGCTATCAAAACTGAAGTTCAGTCTTTGGGAGATTATACTGAAGTTATAAATGAGACCTTAGCTATTGTGATTAAACTCTTGCATTTGCGATTTGTGGTATCATCCGCACGGTGGTGGAGGGAGAATATAGTTGATTCGCTAAGATTTTTGTTAATGACTGTTGTTCTTTTTAACCAACTAACTCAAGAATCCTGTCAGAACTGGGCCTGATCCAACCCAAAATCCCTTACCAGCACAGAGAGCTGTGATCAGACTCCCTCTGAGAAGCAGGAGATCAAATGAATTCTTGTGGCGTGCTCTATTGAAGTTCAGTGTGGGAGTACACATGGACCACAGCTATCATACCACTGCAGCCTGGTGAAAATTATCATTTTTCATTTCTGGATGATGTAGTCTATCTAAAAAGCAAATTTAGCGGTAAAGCTATGTTTGCAGGGCAGTGGATCAGATTGTAGAAGGAAACCATGATGCGTGTCCAGGTATGTATGACATCATAAATGAAGGTCTTGGCATTTCATGCATATTGCATGTGTAAATATTTTTTTCATGCATTTCCTGCATTGATTTGATTTTTGCTTTCATCTATGCATGTTATTAAAAATACAGTTTCCCCCTGCATGTTGTCTTGTCTCATGACATTTACTTGTGAACAAAAGCTTAAGGCTGAAAGTACCACCTACATCAATGAGACATTGGGCCTCTGTTGCATCACTGAAGGTTATTTTTCTCAAATATAACAAAAGCAGTCTTAAATAAATAAAGGCTTAAAGGAACATTCCAGCTTCAATACAAGTTCAACTCAACAGCACTTGTGGCATAAAGTAGATTACAAACAAACAAACAAACAAACAATTAAGAAATCCACTCACCCTTTGTTTTCTATAAAACAAAAAGCAATTGTTTCACACTAAAACCATGTCATGTTTGAAAACAGTGAGATTTAAAGGATTAGTTTAATTTAAAATGAATATTTAAGCTTTACTCACCCTCAAGCCATCCTTGGTGTATATGACTTTCTTCTTTCTGATGAACACAATCTGAGTTATATTAATAAATATCCTGACGCATCCGAGCTTTGTAATGGCAATGAACGGGACCAATGAGTATGAGCTGAAGAAAGTGCATCCATCCATCATAAACGTATTCCACACGGCTCCGGGCAGCTTCTAAAGCAAAGCGATGCGTTTGTGTAAGAAAAATATCCATACTTAACAAGTTATAAAGTAAAATATCTAGCTTCCTCCAGACCGCCTAACTGACGTCGTGCCAGTTTATTAATCCCCCTGGAGTACATTTATGATGGATGGATGCACTTTCTTCAGCTTCATACTCATTGGTCCCATTCACTGCCATTATAAAGCTTGGATGCATCAGGATATTTATTATTATAAAACGGTTAGTTCATGTCCTTGATTCTGATTGGTCAATAGCTTATTCACGATAAAACACGGCTATGACCGCTTCACCCAACGGTTCTGTGTATCACTACACAACACCCTTAGCAACAATTCTTAGCAACGTAAACTGTATGTTCTTAATTGATATTGTTCATTGAAGCTTACTGTATTATGTAGAAGAGTGTTGTGAGAAAAAGATTGAGTGAGCGAGTTTATTACCTGCATTCAGATTTAGCATTTTCCTTCATGTCAGTCCTATGTTCACAATAAAAAAATATGTTTAAATGTCCAATGTATTATCTTGTCCTTTTAACATTTAAGGGGTTGTCCCGTGACTGACAGCACTATTCAAAGCATTTGTCAGTTTCGTCTTGTTACGTTTTTAAAACAATTCAGTCTTTTCAATGTAAAAGTCTTCGCTTCTGACTGACACACTTATAAAGACAGTCTTTGCTGCCATCTAATGGCGTAATAATGTAACTCCTGTTGCAGTTCAAGGTCAGGTACTATTTTTTCTGGCGGAAGGAAGGTTTTTAGAAAAAGTTTACTTCATGAAAGTTGCATTGATACATATTGCTGGCTTTAATATATGTATTGTGTGGTAACCGTTTTATAAAAACAATAAGGTAAGATGCTATCTGTTTCATGAATAAGTCACGGCTTCACATCGTGCCTAACAACGCCCTTCAGCCGTGACTTATTCATGATACAGCACAGCCTCAAGTACCTTATTGCTTACATATAACCCAGATTGTGTTCATCAGAAGGAAGAAAGTCAAATACACCTAGGATGGCTTGAGGGTTAGTAAAGCTTGGGGTAATTTTCGTTTGAAAATGAACTAATCCTTTAAGATCGGTTTGGCTCCATTCACTTTAATTGTAAGTGCCCCACTGTAACCCAGATTTCTTATTTTTTAAAGGAGGGACAAGTTGAAATGTGGTAATCAACATTATGCCACAAGTGCTGTCAATTGTAACTTGTATTAAACACAGAGTATATTTGCCTTTAGCAAAGCAGGTCAACAAACTCACATCGCCTTCTGTGACAAAACACCTGAGACTGCTGTTGTTTAAATGATAAATTTGATCTGAAATCATCAAATCCTGTGATCTACATCCATATTCGTACATGTTAGGCATAATTAAACAAATTAGCCCACAAGCAAACCTCTTTGAATGTCACGGCCATTGTTTCATGGCCAGAGAATGATTATGCACATAATGTGAGCTAATAATGTTAGCAAATTATGCAAAGAGAGGGCTGGAAAGCATCCATTTCCTAAATGATGAAATAAATAAACCCTGATGAGTTCTTTCTGTCCTGAAGCGAGCGTCTGACATCACAGGGGTCAGGTTGTCTAATGAGGCAGCCAAAACGGCAGTGTTTATAAGCTTGATTAGAGACATTTAAGAGTCAATGGTTCTGAACTGCAAGGAAAACTTTGATGAATGTTAATTTGATTTTCACAAGAGGCTTTTAGAAGAGACGTTTGAAGTGCAAACACAGAAAAAAGAAAAAGAAAAAGCTTTGACCTGTACAATCTACAAATATTTTATGCAGCTTTAAAATTCAGCATTTGGAGGAAACTAATAAAGAGAAACTTAATAGCCTCATTTGTTTTTATGTGCTTGGTAAAATGATTCTCTATCAAACTTATTCTATTGCCAGCTGAACTGTAACAATTCTGTTTTATCATCTTGTTTCTCCTAATTCATCAGTGTGCGCTCAATACTCAGTTTGCCTGAGGAGTCAAGCATAAAGAACGCATTGCCATTATTCCCAACATTTTGCTTTGTTAATATATTCAAGAGCTCCAAGCGACACAATTTGTCGTCAGTGATAAATGGAAGCAAAACAAATGCAAACTTGTTGCATATTTCATATTCCGATAAATGATATGCTGATGGTCCATTATTACCATGCTGAAATGCAGCCGTTCATTTACAGTGAGGAATGTTTTTAAACCCTGGGCATCATAAATTACACACACGTTCACACGCACACGATGCATGCAAGACGGCTGTAATAAAAAATCCAAATAAGAGTTTTTAGTCTTAAATTACATCATAATTCTTTAGAGAGCCTTTAGGCAATAAAGCTTTGAGTGTGAAATTTATTACAGCTCAAATTAAGTACATGTGAACATCTGTAAAATGGAGAATGTGAAGCAATTAGATATTTTTGACAGGCTAATGATACAAAAGGTGAAATTACATGGGCAAAGCTGTACAGAACTACAATTATACAAGATGGATAATGTATAAATGATAATGTAGGGATTTTTAAAAAGTCTTTGTTGAAGAATTATAAGTTTGTTAAAAAGTATTCGAAAATTGACAAAAAGACAAAGGTACAAGACTGCTTACTTAACAGAGGGAAATAACTACAATCCCATGAAACATTGCAAATGACAAGCAAATTAAAAACTTAATGTGTATAAAGAAACAACATTTCATGTTTACTGCAAAATATATATATATATATATATATATATATATATATATATATATATATATATATATATATACATATATATACTCAAATATTTAAGTAGTTTGAGAGCATATAGAGAGACTTTGCAGTGCTTCATAAGAGTGGGCTTCTTTTGGTGCATTACTCCTCAGTACTTAAATGTATAATTACACTATAACAGTGACATCTTAAAATAAAGTGTAACCTAGTTTTTTTAACCAAGAAATCTGCCGTTATCATTAAAAATCAATTTCCCTTTGGAGAAAAAAATGCATGGGGTTTTTACCTCCAGAACCCAACTGGTGAACTCCACTAGAAAATGGCTGATCGCTGAATGCCGAATTAACCAACCAGAATCCGATTCAATTCAATTCACATTTATTTGTATAGCGCTTTTCACAATACATATAATTTCAAAGCAGCTTTACAGAGAATGCATGTCAACATTACAATTTAGACAATCTGATATTGGAGGTGACTGTCCAATTGTCACGGTCACCATCATGTTCTGTTTGTTTTGGTTTTCATTCAGTCTCGTGCTCCTTTGTTCTGTTTTCCCGCCACAATCAGTCACCATGGACACTGCACTAATTATCACAGCTGTCTGTCATTTGAGTTAATCGTCTGTGTATATAAGTTCCTGTCTTTCCTTAGTTCAGTCTCAGGTCTTGTATGTTACTAGTGTTGTGTTCCTGCCTTCATCTGTGTTTGCCTGTTGGATTATCTAGTAAAGACTATTTGAGAGTTATTGTCTTCTTTATGTGAGTTCCTGCACAGCCAATGCGTTACAGAAGACCCAACCTAGAAAAGATAAGCGACGTGATTGAAAAATTTTCTTTTTCGTGTTCAGTGTTTTTGTTCTGTTTTTCACCCCTGCTTGCACCATGGATTTTCCACCCGCAAAACGAATGTGCCTTGAGCAGGGAGAAAGCTCCCTCAAGAAACATTTAGAAGAGTTTCTGGATCTCGCCCATCAGACCACCTTCCCGGACTACTGCCTGTGCTCGTTCCTGTATGTCGGACTCAACGCTGCCACACGTGTACAGCTGTCTGGGGAGGGTCCTCGAGGGAGCTTTGTGTCTTATGTGGAGTGGGTGCTGGCATCCTGCAGATCAGCATTCAGCGTTGAGGTTGCCGCCAGCCCCACTCCCCATCCAGTGCCCAGCCAGAACCATCCAGACGGCGAGGATGAACGACCTGAGCCCACCGCAGGTAGTGCGACGGTGACCGCTGCGATTGATGAGCCCGCGCCCACAAGAGAGGTTACATCGCCACAAAGCCCGAGCAGCGTGCGCCTGACCAGGTGTGTAAGCTGGCCGAGCCATCCATTGCCAAGGGAGTGTTGCTGGATTTCGAGGGTTCTGAAGTGAGCCCCACCCACCCCCCCACTACTGAGAGTACGTTTTTTGCAGAGTCACTGCTGGACTCTAGGTGTGGAGAGGACTTTTTTCTAGCCCCAGTACTGTTGCCTGAACCAATCTGTCTTCTGTGTGCCCCGCTGGTCCCACCCAGCGTGCCTCTCCCACCATCTCTCCAATCGGTTTTTGACACTATTTTTTTTGGGGGGGTTTTTTGCATGGGACTCCAGTCTGTTCCCCAGTCTTCAGCCATCTGTGCCACCCAGTCACCTTTTTCTCCCTTCAATCCCTCGGTACCACCTCCTCTCAGTAGCGTGGCACCATCTCGCGTCTGCTGGGAACTGTCTCCTCCTGGGCACGAGGAGCCTGAAGCTCCGCCTCCAGCCTTGGAGCGTTACAAGCTGCCTCGATCCGTCGCCCAGGCTCCTGCTCCTGTGCTCCTTCGCCCTCAACCTCAGAGTGGACCATCGGCCATTAGGCCTCGCCGGACTCCCTCGGCACGTCGGTTTCACCTGGGTCAGACATCGCTTCGCCTCCGTTGCGGACTTGCGGACCGTCCGCTGCTCTCTGGTCCTCCACCCCTTCAACTATGGCTTGCTCCGCCCTACCTCAGGCTCCGCCTCCGCCCTCAGTCGCTCCAACTCGTCCTCAGACCTCTGGATCCCCTCCTCGATCTTGGGAGGTCGTCGCTGCGGCCAGGATCTTCGCCATCTCTCCACCACCTCAGCTCATCGGCTGCGGGGTGGGCTCCATCCTCGCCGTCATTGTCTACGGTCATCCCCATGGAGGCCCTCATCAGTGTTCCACCATGGCTCCTCCCTCCATCAACGCCACCGTGGGGCACTACCCTGGCTGTGGCCTGGATGAACATCCAGCAGCCCCTGCTCAAGGCCATCACTTGGCCTTCACCACCATCTGCTCCACCCTGGACTCCTGTGTTCCGCCTCCTCCCAGTCAGCCGTCCACCTCCTGAACCAACTCCTGCATCATCTACCCATTTCACCATCACATCGTCCACCTCCAGAACCCCCTCCAGCCCTCCCTTTTGATGTTTCTTTACGGTGCGAGGACACACCTCGCCGGAGGGGGATATACTGTCACAGTCACCATGTTCTGTTTGTTTTGGTTTTCATTCAGTCTCGTGCTCCTTTTGTTCGTTTTTCCCACCACAATTAGTCACCATGGACACTGCACTAATCATCACAGCTGTCTGTCATTTGAGTTAATCGTCTGTGTATATAAGTTCCTGTCTTTCCTTAGTTCAGTGTCGGGTCTCGTATGTTACTAGTGTTGTGTTCCTGCCTTCATCTGTGTTTGCCTGTTGGATTATCTAGTAAAGACTATTTGAGAGTTATCTTCTTCTTCGTGTGAGTTCCTGCACAGCCAACGCGTTGTACAACGCACAATGTATGTGGTTTCAGAAATGTACATATAATCATGCAGTTAGCTAACAATGTAATAATTTAGGCAATTTAATTTACAATCACTGTTAGCAGTTTAATTGAAAGTACAAGCAATGAGCTCCTGGAAATAATGAATTGCATATTAACAATAATTAGGATATATGGAAATTTGGGAATGTGCATGTTGATCCAGATGTTGCATCATCTGAAGTCCTCGCAGGAGTTGGCGCCGTCTCAAGTATTCCAGAAAGCTGTTTAATAAGTGACAATAGGAACTATCAGTGTCGTAAGTCAAGTCACCTTTATTTATTTAGCACTTTATACAATACAGATGGTTTCAAAGCAGCTTTACAGTGATAATAGAAAAATTATTAAATGATGCAAACAGAGTTAATTTCAACTGCTCAGCAGCTGTAAAAGAAAATGTCATTGTTCAGCTGAAAGGATTATTTCACTTCTGAATTAATTTCCTGATCATTTACTCACCCCCATGTCATCCAAGATTTTCGTGTCTTTCTTTCTTCAGTCAAAAAGAAATTAAGGTTTTTGAGGAAAACATTTCAGGTTTTTTTTTATATAATGGACTTAAGTGGGGTTCACCGGGTTGAAGGTCCAAAATGCAGTTTCAGTGCAGCTTCAAAGGGCTCTACACGATTCCAGCTGAGGAAAAAGGGTCTTATGTAGTGACACAATTGGTCTTGCACTGCTCTGCGATGCGCCACGCATTACGTTGAAAGGTTGCACGTGACGTAGGCAGAAGTACTGCGGTAGGGCGAAAAACAAATTTTCTCTTCCACCTTCAAAATCGTCTGATATTGTTGTTTTACCTTTTTTTTTTTTTTTGTAAAGGGCGTTTAGCTTAATCTTTGCATGTTCGCTTTGTAGTCACTGGATCAGTACTTCCGCCTACATCACGCATGACCTTTCCAACGTGATTACATGTGTGCGGATAGCAGAGCTGGTGCAAGATGAGCATTTGTGGTTAAAAAGTATATAAATTAATTTTTTTTTAGAAAATGACTGATCGTTTTACTAGATAAGACCCTCATTCCTCGTCTGGGATCGTGTAGAGCCCTTTGAAGCTGCATTGAAACTGCAATTTGGACCTTCAACCCGGTGAACCCCACTGAAATCCTCTATATGGAGAAAAATCCTGGAATGTTTTCCTCAAAAACCCTAATTTCTTTATGACTGAAGAAAGAAAGACACGCACATCTTGGATGACATGGGGGTGAGTAAATTATCAGGATATTTTCATTCAGAAGTGAACAAATCCTTGAAGTCCACCAGTTGTTGATGTTGTTGAATACCACGCCTAAATGACGTTGCTGTTTTCCAGCTTACGACACTTCAGAGTTCATACTGGCGGTGCTAATGTAACCAGGAAAATGGGGAAATTTAGTTCCCGAGGGACCGCAATGGTGGCTAGTTCTTATAACTACCCAGTGTGAAACCCCCTATTACCGCAGTCCCAGCAGCCACAGGACATGAAGCTTTTTGACTTAAATGTTGAGGCCTGAACTGATTCTCTGCATGCTTCCTTTTTATATTCCCTGAATTGGTAAGAACTGAAAGAGAAAAGAGCGAGAGATGAAAGAGCGATGTATTGACTGAAATAAAAACAATGTCAATCTCATCGCTGCACATATGGCTTTTGCGAAGGCTGAAATAACAACACGGATTTGTGTATACTAATAGATGAGGTGAGTCAGGCTCTCCCTTCAGGCAGCTTTTATTGGTTTGGCCTCTTTTTTGGCCTCCCTTGGCTTTGTAAGGCTTAGAACTGGAGGTAGAGAATTGATGGACTGAGTGAAATAATTTATGGAAAGAGGAATGACATCTGAGAAACATTCCACTATAAATAAAGATGGAATTCTGGCATGTGTGGGTGAGTGGGATAGTACAAGGTACACGCATTAAAAGACCTAATCCAGGAGAGACGTGGGGTGTTTAGCTAACTGACAGTGTTTGGCAGCTCCTAAAGCCGGCTAATCAGACGGCTTCACTCATTACTACCTTACTGCAGGAGAAGTGCATTCCCTGCCAAATGCACGAGAGCGAAAATCCCGAGTGCACATTCCACGGGTCAGCACTGAGAACCACATGCCTCGAATTGGGCTTAAACAGCAGGACCACATGGTATGCGGCCAGGTCTAAAATCCATCTATGTGTTTGGATAGAGTCTGATTCTGTTACATGTCAGTCAGTTATGAGGGCAATAATACCTTCAAACTGTCCAAGAACACTTCCAGAGCCGTAATGCTGTCTGGGGTTCAGATCTGTGACATTCTCTACTGGGCTTTTTTATTTCTTCTGGACATTTTCTTATTCATCCATTTGGTCATTTTATTGAATGTGTACACATACTGAATGTTATTTTATGCTATGGTACAAAACAAAACAATGAGGTCTACGCCAGGGTAAGCACATAAGGCAGGAGTACAGTTTACCTTGTTAAAAAGACATTGCAGGTTCACTGAAAAAAAAGTGTGTTGAATTTACATGATTTAATAATGTACATCGGTCCCATGTGAATCAATTAAGTCAGACAAATATCATTTGTTCATGTAACTTCAACATGATGAAATTAAGCAATTTTTAAGTGACCCAATTAAGTAGTCTGAAAGTGAATATTGTGAGATTCCTTGACACGATTAATTCATTCAAATCATTCATTCATCCATCCATCCATCCAATATGTTATTTTATACAAATCAACTTCATATATGTGTTATGTGACTGAATCATTAGACTCGTAGTCAGTAACCTATTAGCTAACAATAGGACACACACTAGCATGTTAAATACTAACTTTCAGCTCAAAGCAGCAATTGAATGTGAAGTGCCAGTCCACAGCCAAAGCCCAGTGAAATTTAAAACATTCTAATATTTCCAATATAAGTGAACACTGAATACTATTAAACAATATCAAACATCCCTCTGTTTTCATCTTACTGCAAAACACATAAAATAACATCTAATTTCAACATTTTCTCTCTTGATCCAGCCATATGCAATGCATGCTGAGAACTAACAAGCACTGCCCAGTTTCAGTTAATGCAACAAGATTCATTCATATAATCCCAACACAAACAGATTAAGTAAACTTCAATACTAGATATATTTAAGTGGACTGAACACAATGAAATTAAGTTAGGACAAAATGTGTAGGAATTGTGTTGCTTTACCTGATTTTATTTAAGTAATTTGAACAAGCAGCAATTTTTTTTTTCTTTTCAAAATACCTGTAATATCATGGGAAAAACATTACTTTTTTGTTGTTGTTGTTTAGCAAACCATGAAGTACATTGTATTTCCAGGTAAAATCATTATAGTGGCATTAAAAGCCCCACAATATTTACTTCTATTAACACAAATCAAGATTATGCCCGGTACACATTGTATGATTTTTTTCAGATTCGATATTGCTCAAAATGAAAATAATTAAATATGTTAATATTTAATATTTAATACTGGAATAATTAAATATGTTAAATAATACATATATACTTTATGTATTTAATCTCACTTTATTAACCAGTGTCTTTGCTGCTGACCTTTGATGATCCAATTCAACCACACTAATAAGCAAAAATTACTTAATGATGATAAACATCACATTTGTTTTTAATTTTTTAAAGGACCTTAACATTTGTCAAAAATAGAACTTTTTTTGTATTAAAAAGCAAACAATCAAGCCCAGCCCAGGTGAGAAAAAGTAACATAAAAGTTACTAAAAGTTACCTATTACGTTCCATAAAACATAACTAAGTAATGCAATTAGTAACTTTTTAGGGAGTAAAATGCATGCATTACTTTTAAAAGTAACTTTCCCCAACACTGATCAAAATAAATTTATTTTCAAAATACATAAAAAAGAAAAAATAAAGAAAAATACTTTTTACAATAACTTTTTTCAGTGTACAATAACAAACGTCCTATTTATTTACTTTTCTATCTATCTATCTATCTATCTATCTATCTATCTATCGAGCATGAGCTATGCCAATACAAATGTTGTTGCAAGTTTCTGTCTCAAATGAATCAGAAAATGCTGTCATCTTTTCTGAAGATGAAATTTAAAACAACATTTTAAAATGCAGGTAGGTAAGTGCATTTCTGTTGAAAGTTTATTTGGAACATTATATTTTATCCATTTGTACTGATGAAAATGTATCTTTATTGGTGAAACTCACTGGAAAATATAGATGCCAGGGCAACAAAATGTTTAGCAAAAATGTATGCATGGTCACATTTTTTCTCATGATCAGGTTAGCATCAAGCATGATCCTGCAGCTTGACCAGTGTTTAGAAGAGAGCTGATAGGATTTATGGGTAGGCTGATTTTGTTTTTACAAACTAACACTATTATATATAGCTGTGTCAAAACGAGTTGATTCAGACCTCTGATCTCCCGCACTGGTAGACATAACAGCAGATGTTAATGAAAGATGAGCTACATGGGCTAAATGTTATGGTTTCCAAAGAGATGGTGTTTATTTTATATTACTATCATCTGCAGATCTTGTATTTTTGTCATAACATAAAAATAAAATTACGAAGGAAAACCTGGGAGGCTTGCGAAAACAAAGCAAGTTCATTCTTGCAAGAGTCTGAAACATTTCTGGAACAATCCACGGCTTTTACCTACACAATAGGTCCCTCAGTACAGCGAAAACTGTTACAGCATTAAAAAGAGACATTCCTCCATGTTGCAGCTTTTGAATGTTTGTATTATTCAGGTTCATATGAGGTCAGGTATAAATGTCCGAAACTGAATCAAACACAAACTTGATGCTTTTCTGGCCTTTCACTTCACACTCATTCATACCTCAACCTTTTAAACTTCACAGTTCAAATAATACATTCACTAATTAAATACCAAATGCAAAATATTTCAAAGAATGTGCTGCAATTAAATAGATAAAATCTCATGCTGAACAAAGTAACATGTCTAAGCAACTGCGCACAACATAATGACTAAGGAATGGTATGTTAAAACTTCACATAGATAAGATCCTGTCAAAGAACAACATCAGATGTGTCAAATGAGCCGAAATGATTCACATACGAACTATGTATTATTGTTAACAGCATATGCTAACAGAAGACAAAGACACTATTCCCTTTGCTGCCACACCAACGCTGATTCTGTCTTTTCTTTGTACTCCTCTACTGTGTTTAGACAAAACTGGGCTTCATTAGTGTCTAAGTGGACATCATTTGGAGCCATTTTGTGGACAGCATTTCTTCCTTACTGTGAAAAGGGTAGGCAGATCAAAGACAGAAGAGAATTATTCTGAACTCATACATACAGAAAGTCAGAGTGGGAAATATTTATTTTTTTAGTGGCGCCATGCAAATCATTTTTAGTTAACAAGGCAGAACACCAGGAACAGAATGTTACCTGTCATATTCATGGCACCAGTGTTTAAAAAAACAGTCACAGTGAAGCATGACAAGTCAGTGCAAGCAGTCGCTGAAATGCTGAGAGTCACCTTTTAAAAGCGTCATCATAGTGGACTGTGAAACTCAAAACTTTTCTGAATTCAGTTAATAAACACAAGAAGGCCAATCCTCACTTAACTGCGATGTTTAAGGGCCACTCATAAACCCTCACGCTCCGGTGCTCAGGGGTCCAATTTAGATCCATTCTCTGAGTAGCTCTCAACCAACTGTGAATGTACACAACCTTCAATTCACAGTGAAAATCTCCCATCAACAGCCCTTAACTGCGCTTTGAGTTTCATTGTTCACAATATGTGGTAAAAAGAACCTCGTTCTATCTGCATCTACATGCATCCTGAGGAGTCAGCACCCTAGAGTGTACCAGACGTTCACATATCACATTTCGTTCATTTTCCTCTTTACTAGCTTCTGCTGGGCTGTTTATAAGCACAATATAAGTCTTAACTCTAAATGGGTCTTTGAGGCAGCAGCTGTGTCGAACAAAATGCATTGCAGACAGCATTATTATTCTATTTCACGCTTTTCCATTCTGTACCTGGAGTTTTTCAGATCGGCTGTGGCAAAAGGGAAGCGTTATTTGATCCATCTCCATACGGGCCATTATCTCTCTGGCAAAGAGAAAAATAGTACCTTATTGAAATCCCACAGCCAGATCCGCTCCGTGCCATCACACAAAACATGTTTTGGGTTAATCCCCCTGTAGGAAGCCGGGTTACAGACGCCTGCAAGAGGGACATGATAAGGGCGGTGAAAGTGTTTTGGAGGCTAGCTTTCTTAAAGGGTCCTGTGCCCAGCTGAGAAGAAATTATTCATATCAAAACATTTCTAAACAAGCAATGGTGGGAGAGAAGTTATTATGAGGAGTGTTGGGGGTAACACATTACAAGTAACTTGAGTTACGTAATCGGATTACTCTTTCAAGTAACTAGTAAAGTAACGCATTACTTTTTCAATTTACAAGTTACTTTTTCACATTTATTGACTGATAGCTCTCCTGTCCCCATGTTGAGAGAAATAAAGTGTGTGTGCTGTGTAAACATGATGTTTATTGTAGTTCTAGACTAAATGTGGACGTGCATTTACTCATCTCATTTGCATGAAAACATCCAGTATTCCTCAAAATTAATAAAAACAGTAAAATGCAATCTTGTAGACTTTTATGCAAACCTGTAATAATTAATTATATTAAATGACTTTATGTATTTAATCTCACTTTATTAACCATTGTAAACATTAACCATAAGCAAAAAATACTTTTGATTAGATTTAGAAATAAGAGTGTTGAACTTCCTTCTCCTGCATCCTATTCTTCTTTAATCCAGAATGGCAGCACAGCTGAAAGGTTTGTTTGAGCTGCGCCTTCTACTGTACAGGCGTAAATATGCATTTCCTTCAGCCTGATGCTTATTCATTTGACTTTTGGTGTGAAAGGGTCTTTACATTTGCCAAAAATGTAAGGCATTACTTTTCATAAAAAGTAACTAAGTAACTCAATTAGTTACTTTTTTTTTGGGGGGGGGGGGGGGGGTAACGGAATATTGTAACACATTACTTTTCAAAGTAATTTTCCCAAACACTGATCATGTGTAGACATATTGAGCTTTTGGCAGGAAGGGAACTTATGGAAGCACATTTCTGCCACATTAGAAAAAAAAAATCTTGCTTTGGTAAATCAAAAATATTTTATGAGATAAGTAAAAATTGTCACAAAGTTGAAATTATGAGACACTAACTCATGATTATTAGATTAGATAAAAATGAAATATCTGACTTTTTTTCAATCAGAATAGAGTATTTCAGAGAGCTGTTCAATAACAGTATAGATTATAATAATAAACTGCCAGCAAAGCAGGGCCTACTTTCTGAATACAAGTTTATATTAGGGCCGATGCAAAATCCATACAGAGAGCCAGTGTTGGGGAAAGTTACTTTTAAAAGTAACGCATTACAATGTTGCGTTACTCCCTAAAAAAGTAACTAATTGCATTACTTAGTTACTTTTTATGAAAAGTAATGAGTTACATTACTTTTGCATTACTGGCTGGGCTTGCTTGTTTGTTTTTTAATAACAACAAAAAAAGTTCTATTTTTGGCAAATGTTAAGGCCCTTTCACACCAAAAGTCAAATGAATAAGCCTCGGGTTGAAGAAAATGCATATTTACGCTTGTACAGTAGAGGGCGCAGCTCAAACAAACCTTTCAGCTGTGCTGCCATTCTTTAAAGAAGAATAGGATACAGGAGAAGAAGTTCAACACTCTTATTTCTAAATCTAATCTAAAGTCATTTTTGATTATTAGTATGGTTGAATTAGATCATTGTATGTCAGCAGCAAAGACGTTGGTTAATAAAGTGAGATTAAATACATGGAACATTTGCAAATACAAGTATATTTGTGTAATTTAATATATTTAATTATTACAGGTTTGCATAAAAGTCTGAGATTGCATTTCACTGTTTTTATTCATTTTGAGGAATACTGAATGTTTTTGTGCAAGTGAGATGAGTAAATGCATGTTCACATTTAGTCTAGAACTACAATAAACATCATGTTCACACAGCGCACAGAACAACAACTTTTTCTCTCAACATGGGGACAGGAGAGCTGTGAAAAAGTATTTTGTGTTACTTATTTGAAAAAGTAACTGAGATATTTTGTTGTAAATTGAAAAAGTAATGCGTTTCTTTACTAGTTACTTGAAAAAGTCATCTGATTACGTAATTCAAGTTACTTGTAATGCGTTACACCAACACTGCAGAGAGCATACATTCATGCTATTACATTCTCAGTGACCGCCACTGCTTCCAAATAATCTAATGATGTTATGCTAAAATCAGACGTCTGGCATGAAATCTTGTACATCTATCAATAGTATCTCGGCCAAATATGAAATCTAGTATTTGGGAAATGGGGCCTGAAATGACATCTTCGTAATATTTTCTGAGCCTTACAGTCTGGATCTCTGGAGTTGTTCCTCTAGAGCTCTGCTGTCATTCTGTTTAACATCTAAATCTTATCAAAACAAGCAGGCGCATCGGGAATACTTGCAGCAATTTTCTGTTTTTGTACATGCTTGAGGTCAATGGCAATGCTATAATCAAGCAACTGTGGCTCTATCTGGGACCACTGTATTGTGGTTGGCATGGGCAACTCAACTTCACCAAACCTAAGATTAAATTTAGAGAACAGCACAGTGGCAGTGGAATGAAAAATGGACTGAGTGAAGTGTAATTTTATTGGTCTGGATATCACAGAAGGCAAGGCTAAAGCATAGTCTATAATTACACATGAGGGAAGATCAAATACAAATCCTTCTGCAGAAAAAAGGCAAAATTATGATTCCGATAGAGCAAGTGAGATGGAAACATGGATCTCACCACCCCCAGGTCCCCCTCCCTTCATCCCACAGCATATGTCATTAACAAAATGCAGTCTTATTTAATAGCCTACTATTAAACAAGAAAAACTCTAATTATCTTTTATGAAAATCATTATTAGCTCATTACATTAACCTTATCACATAAACATGCACCATAAAACATAGTGATAGCATGTCTAAAAGCAATAATTGCAAACTTTAGTACATAGTCATTTTATGTATATGGTAGGTCAGGAAGATAGCATTTGTGCTTAACCTTTGCAATCAAATCTCAGGCTGCGTTCAATGAAATAAACTCTAAATGCTATTTAGTGGGTAATTCCTATAGGCTTCCAAACGAAAAAGGAGATAATGTCCAATTAATGTTCATTATATTCTCAGTGGGCAGCATACTACACACTTCGTGTGGCAGAATATGAGAAACAAGCATGTTGATCCATTAGTGAACCAGCAGAGGGTGCAATAATCAACCGAGACGGGATTATTTTCTTCTCCTCACCATTTAGTGTATGATTACTATTATGATTACGATTACGATCATTATGATTAGAGGGTTCTTTTTTTAAAAAAGGAGTAAATTGTGGCATGAAAACTAAATTAAATTAAACCAGCAGTAATATGGAAATATACATTCCAGTGAACACAATAAATCAATACAGCCTATTAAATATGTTGAGAAATAAATTTTATACTAACGTTTGTATCGTTTAGCTCAATTCCCCTTTTCTGTTTGGCCAATATTTCAAGAGAAAGTGAAATTATAAATGTATGCAAATTCAAATTATTGATGTGTTGGTTGCTAGCACTGTTAGCATGTATGATAGATTTATAATGATGAAAAACTTTGCCTGTAATTTCCCTCCCAGAGTGAATTATTTCTAAAATGTTCCTTCATTTAGAAAGTAAGGTTTGTAATTTATAAATAAACCCTGAATTCAGAGTTAAATGTCTAATAATACCTTTTATACACATAGCGTAGCACTCCCTGTTAGCAGCCGTTCTAAAAACGTGAGTCAGTAGCCCCTCCATCTTCTTGACAAACCCATAAAACTGGGAGGACAGTCCCATAAATCAGCAAATATGGCAAGTAATTTACAGCATTCTTTGCCGTTCTTGATCCATGATTCATTCTCTGTTTGTGTGCAATTTTGACTAATAATGGAATCCCAGCCCTGCACCTTCAATCTGTTTCACCACAGACAAGATTAATACAAACAATATTCATTAAAAGCCATTAATGTGTGTCTTCGGTACTAATAGAGGCCAATAACCTGTGCTTTTTCTAACCCCTGCATGTGCCAACAGATGAAGTATGTTTCAATATGCCTATTAAACCAATCAAAAAGCAATCAGGCCTATTTTCTTTGTAATTATGATCTGTTTGTGTGGCACGGTAGTTCTAGGGGGCGAGCAGGGATTTGGCCTTCACCGCTCTGGAGTAAATATGAAAATAAACCACCTCTCAGGAAAGACCTAATTAGTCTGTCGCTCTTGGTTTTCCATTCGTTTTGTGGCCCTGACAGTTGCGGTCGTGAGTGTCAGATTTAATCTGGTGTTGGGGTCGCGTGAGCCCTGGAGCGCTGGTGCGAGATCCATCACTCTGAGGGGAAGCAGCACCCATGAACATTCAATAACAATCCCTCTATTGCATGCTCCTATCTGCGCTGATAGATGTTTTTTATATAGCTCATTACAATGTCTTCATTGTTTATTGACATCTCCAAGTGACAAAAATATTTCTAATTTTATGTTTCACAAACGTCTACATTTATTTGCCTGGAATGTGCTATTGCTGTCCCTGGGCCTGCCAAATGATGTAGAATTGCAATCACTGATGCTTTGTTTGTGATATGTGTGTATGCGTTTATTCTGCATTATGATGGAAGGTGAAATATGAGCATTCATGGCCTCATATGTGAACTCATACAGAAGTTCAACGATAAGTAATGTTATGAAGATCACAGCTGAAATCAAAAGAGTGAAATGAGAGAAGTTACCTTCAGATGAATCATAAGATCTTCCTTGGTCATGTCTTAAACTTGTTCTGACTACTCCCAATGTGTTTCTTTTCCTCGTCTTGTCAGTGATACATACGTAACTTAACTAGTCACATAGTTAATAACCATTATTGATTAAATTGGCACCTTACAGGTGAACTCACTGGATAACATTCTGGATATGTTTGGAATAGCGTTCTCCCATACTATTTCTGCAGTATACAGTATGCATACTATGCACAAAATGTTTCCACCAAAAGCACACACACATTCCCAAACCCATTACTAGCAACTATCCTGACCGGCAATGTCAGAATATAAAACAATGTAATGATTATACGAGCACTATGAAAGAAATTCTTGCACTGGCAAATCATCTACAATAATACAATGCAATATTATTGATATATACACTACCGTTATTTGAAAATCTCTTATGCACGGCTGCATGTATTTGCCCAATATTATTACAATTTAGAATACCTATCTTCTATTTTAATATATTTTAAAATGTAATTTATTTCTGTAATGACAAAAAATTAGTTTTCAGATTCATTACAGTCTTTAGTGTCACATGATCCTTCAGAAATCATTCTAATATGCCAATTTGGTGCTCAAGAAACATTTCTTCTTATTATTATAGATTTTGAACACAGAATTGTGCTGCTTAATATTTTTGTAGAAACTGTGATACTTTTATTTCAGAAAGTTCAAAATAACAGCATTTACTTGAAATAGAAATCTTTTGTAACTTATAAATGTCACTTTTGACCATTTGACCTCAAAAATGTGAAATTATTGTTACACAAATATATGTTACTTGCTATTCAGTTATTTAGTAGAATATATGGTAAATTTTAAATTGCTGTCAATAGATAAAAATCTTATATGGTGTATTTACAGTATCTACCAGCAGAGGCTAATGTGGCCATGCTAATCAGCATAAACTTTGACCCCTTGAATTAAAGTAATGAGATTGTGTGACAACACACTACCATTCAAAAAGTTTGGCATTGCATAATACTTTTTCACACAGTATTTTTTAAGTAGGCACAGTGTGCAGTAAGCTAGCATTACAAACAGCCACTGTTATTTCATCTACAGATCTTAAGTGAACTGACCTCAGTGTTGGCCCCGCTGAGAACTTCATTGGTCACGCAGCTGATGACCTCAGTATGTGACCTCAGCGTTGACCTCCTTGATTGACACATTTTCAAATCGCCTTTACCAACATAAACATATTAAGCAGATGGATGACAGACTCAGCTTTTTGTCCACAATCTAAAAAAAAAAAAAAAAAAAAAGTTTGTTTTTTGGTTAACACACACCTGTAACAAGCATTTTTGCTCATGTGTGCCAACACCTGTACAATCACTGACAGCATTCTGAGCGAGGGGGTCTCCACACTCATTAGGTTTCATTAGCGAGGTCTGTGAGAAATCCCTGAAAGATGTACACAGATGTCTTCAGAGGAAACACATGCTATAGTACACCACTTACTAAGTTGTTGAGGAATATTTTTGCCATCATAAACAAATTTATGCTTAATTGTCTTCTTGTAGACTGGAAAAATGAATGTATGTGAATTACTATTGTGTTGACTTTAACAGCATGGCTGCCAGATGCCCATTACAACACTTTAAACTGCAAACGCATTTATTCCCTTTTGTTTTTACGGTGCCAAATCAACTCATAATGGAGTATATTTCACTCACAGCAGGTGAACATAATTATTTACTGCATGCAGTGTTTATTATAAAATGATGCTGTTTATCTCGTATACTTTGGTTTAAACTGTTATATTGTATTATTTGTATTCTTTATAATGTGTGAGAGTGTAGAAACTTTTGACTTATGACAAGAAATCTGCTCCACACATCTAGAAAATAACATTAAGACAAACTTTTGTTATAGAATATTTACAGTGTATACAGAACTTATATTTCAAAACTTTTGCTTTCTCTTGCTAAATATTTCATTCCCTCAAGAAACCTTTATACACACACACACACACACACACACACACACACACACACACACACATTATATAACAAATAATATGTACATTTATAAGACTGTACTTTGTGTTACATTACCTTGGCATTAAATTTCAGAAAACTAAACACTGCTGCCTGAGTGTTTCTAAAACAATGGTGATAAATTTGTTATGAAGCACTCTGCATTTTGACCTCTTTTGGAAAGTCACAGAACTGCTATCGTGGATTTTATTGCTTGGTATAGATCAAATGAGAACATCACAAATAATAATGTGCTGTTTCCATTCAACACTACAGAAATTTACCAAACTATGATGACTTCCGAGAAGCCAGAAATGGGAAAAGGGTCCATACAGTTTTGTCCCACCTCATATTATTTCCATCACAAAAGTGTTGCAAATGAATGCAAAGTTTCTTGCTGAATGAAAAAGTTTTGCGAGAGGATGTAAAAGCATTGAAATATAATTTTTCCTTAAGTGTGTGAAGTTCAGCGGTGGTTTATCTGTAATCTATCATCACAACACTAAACGGCTTGGGAAAAATGTAATTGTGTTTACATTTTTGTTTTGAATTTAAATAATGGTGTGGCGCCAATAGCGGTACATAAAACAATGATAAGTCATTTAAAGTAAAATATGTGAACAGAATTCCCAAATGCATAAATGTCAGGGTAAACTATATGCATTCAAAACGGCAGAAATATTTAACTGGTAACGCTGGACCTGTTTTTTGGCTTAGATAAGGCATATGTGAGTAGTTGCCTCCTTTATTGGGGTTCAAATGGGTCTTACTTGCCGCCCCAGAGTGACAGGAGGTTAAGCAGAGAGTGTGGGAGACTACCTCTCTGCCCCCTCGGGGTGAATGTGTCAAACGGTGCCAAGACAGGTCGGCCCTGCTACCCCACAGGTCACTTCCAGGTGTCGGTACTGAAAAGCCAGTTACTCTCAACCACTAGGCAATAGTCTGTCAGCCTATTTCATCATCATCATAACCCCTAGGAATTCCTCAGCAGTTGGTTTTTTACACTTTCGTCTCTAATCAATTTATACATGCTGTGAGCACTTAAGCTATCTGAAGTTTCCTTTCTTTGCAGAGTGGTATTTAAAATGCTAAGTCTGCTTGTAGAATACATTCAGCTCGTATATCATTCCTAAGGGGGTCTGCAGTTTTCTGGAATACTTTAAATTAATGAACCAGATGGTATTTTCACAACAACACCTGTGATGTTTTGGCACCTTATATCCCAAAATAAATTTGTACCTGGAAAAAATTCCTGGCAGTGACAGTTAAAATGATCTAGAAGCACCCTGCACCTCGCTAACCTGTTAATATCTCTCTAACATCTCGACTGACTCTAATGGAGGTGATTTTTTATTTTACTTCTTATTTTTTTGATTGCAGTTCAGTGTAATCTTTCAAAGAGACACATCTGTCTGGGATAAGTTCCAAAGGAGCATAGGGGCAGAAAATGTAAAAGCCAATTTCCATGTGTCGGGTACTTATAAGTTAATGTGCGGTGAGAGCTTTGCAAGGGGAAACCTGCCGTCAGCGTCTCGCTGTTTGGGGTAAATTTATTAGCTGGACAGATACAACCGCATGACACGCTGGGTTAGGAATGCTGGAAGTGTCCGAGAGAACGAGTGTACGGTTTCCCATTTATTTTCATTATTTTGTCTTCTGTAAAATTGCCAATTACTGTTAATCTGTCTCAATTTATTCACCCCCCATCAAGCGTCGTTCAGAATAAACATATTCTGTTATATTACGGTGTGGCGTATACATGTCAGGATATTTAAGACACCTGGAAAGACATTGGACACAGAAAGAATATAAAAGTCCTAATGTGTCTACTGTATGTACTGACTATATAAGCAGACAAAATTAACATCAAAAATTAAAAAAAAAAAAAAAAAGCCAATCTTTTTAGTAAGTTACAACCTGTAAATACACTACCGATCAAAAGTTGGGGTTGGTAAGATTTTTGAAAAAAAGTCTATTATGCTCACTAATGCTGCATTTTTTAAAATCAAAAATACAGTAAAAACAGTAATATTGTAAAATATTATTACTATTAAAAATGTTTTCTACTGACCCCAAAACTTTTGAAAGGTAGTGTATCTTTTAGAGAGAGAAAATGGTGGGAAAGACAAATAACATGTGATATTTCAACAGTACAAGACATCTCAGATGCCTCAGGGGTCACAGCGATCTGACAATTAACTCAGCTGCCCTCTCACCAGGTGGCTTAGCTCAAGACAAGAATACTCTAACATCCGGCTAAAGGGTAAAATGAGGAAGCAAGCACTATGATATGAGGAAATGCATTAAACATTTTTAGTGTTTCCACTAAAACTAAACTTTTAACCAATTAAAAACAAGCTGGGTGCAGGATATAAGACTGAACAGTCTTTTAAACAGATTTATTTAACAAGAATATGTGCAATGTTAAAAGAAATATGAAAATAAAAAGTGAGATGTCTAAAATATTCTGTAAAAAGTAAGAACTGCGAAGTGAAAACAAGCTAATCAAATAATTATCTGTGGACTTCAGTGATAAAGGCCACTGCAGCGCTCAGAGCAGTAATGTGCAGTATCTAGTGATTTAATTAGAGCATAATGGATTTGGCTAATCAGTGACACCATGTGTTGTTTTACAGTCCTCCGTTGAGAATACTACTCATTTCAGAGCCGATAAAGAACAAGAGATTATATCGCTCCTCACTGACAAATTGCAACCCAATTCATTACCGGACCAGCATATGTCGCCGTAAAAGATAAAATAAATAATAAAAGATAAATAAATGATAAAATCCTATAATTCAAGGCTTTTGCTTTACATAAAATGTCGGGTTTCCCTCCCTGAATCACCAGGATTAAGTATCGCATGAGTCACTCTCAGATAGGACCACATGAGAGGCAGAACCGGCCTATTATGTCTCCGTCAGCCTTGAGCTTTCTCCAGAAATCATTACTGTATGCGGCCCGCTCATAAACCTTGACTTTCCTCGGTTAGACTGCCATGACAGTGTTTTTAATCACGTAAACATCAACGGCCCTGTTTATCTAAGAGATCCAAATCATTTATCTTCAAGAAAAGCACAAAAACACCTTTTATAAAACTACGTTTTGAAAGCATATGTGGTATTTGCAAACATTAAAGTTCTAGGTTTTTCTAAAATAGAAAAAGGCATATTGACAGACTGTCCTTTTCTATCTGCCAATCTTTCCAAGTGTGCCAATATCCTGTCTGTGCTGGCACCATGTGGGGATTCGCATGGGACGCCTGAGGCACGGAGATGTGATTAATTTAACTGTGTCAAATAGTTTTACTACCAGGTTTCACTGTGTTTACTGGGAGGAAGAAAATGGCGTTCTACAATTTTTATCCAGCGGAAAGTTCACCTTCTGTGACCGCCATGGGTGTCTGGTTTATTTTCTGTTTTTCTGCAGTAAAATATATTACAGCAGAAAAACCAAATCATTTTTTTTCTAACATAGACATTTACACATTATAACATAATACACAGTGTTCAACATCATTACTCTATTAATTACTAAATATATGTATATGATTTTTTTTACATTTAGAAATTTGAGTAACACTTTACAATAAGTTTTCATTTATTAACATTATTAACTAAATTAACATGAACTAACAATGAACAATACTTCTACAGCATTTAGTAATCTTAGTTAATCTTGATCTCAACATTACATTTTAAGATTGAAAGTTATATCGAGTTAATGCACTGTGTACTAACATGAACATTAACAAACACATTTAACACAGGTTAATAAATTCTGTAAGAGCTCATTGTTAGTTCATGTTAGTTAACATGCATGCACTAACTAGTGTTAAAGGGGACATATCATGAAAATCTGACTTGTTTCATGTTTAAGTGCTATAATCGGGTCCCCGGTGAATTTACTAACTCAGAAAATGTGAAAAGGGACAATCTAGTAACTTTGTTTTGGCAAGCCTTTCTCTGCAAGCATGTGAAAAAACGAGCCACTCAGATTTTGCTCCCCTTTTGTCGCTTTTGTTTGAGCAATATTTTGGAAAAATATTAGACCATTCACAGCATTTGATAGCAATCATAAACGTTAGCCTGGTGTGTGGCTCTGTTACGGGCACAAAAGATTAATATGACGGCACATGCTAGTCAGTGAGTTGAATCAACTCCACAGAAACTACATAAATTTATCCACTAACCATTCAGAAACGTCCAGTTGCGTTCTAAACGTTGCAACTTTTTCCTGAGTCTCTCCATCAGTGTCTGACTGCGGTTTGAACAATGTAAGGCTGAACACTGTTACTGACAATCGTCATTTTGGCTGCGTGAGATTCTCCAGCTTTGTTGTTGTTTAGCAACCGAAGCTCGAGCTGTTAAAGCTCCGCCCTTTTTTTGAAAGCGGGCAGGGAGCAGCAGCTCATTTGCATTTAAAGGGACACAAAAACGGTACGTTTTTGCTCACACCCAAATAGGGGCAAATTTGACATGATATAATAAATGATCTGTGGGGTATTCTGAGCTGAAACTTCACAGACACATTCTGGGGACACCAGAGACTTATATTACATCTTTTGAAAAGAGGCATAAAGGGACCCCTTTAACAAATGATACCTTATTGTAAAGGGTTACCGAAATGTCCTAAATGTCAGACCCTTCTAACATTATGATTAATTATTTTCCATATAGTTTATATAGATTTTTCTTAATAAAAAACACTCAAGTATTGTCAGTGAGTTAAGATTCAGACAGTTTTGGTGAAACGAATAAGCTGATTAATTCAAAAGATCTGACTCAAATCAATGATTCATTCATAAATCACTACTTCTCTAATGAACTCTAATGAGAGTTTTTTTCAGAACTGAACAACATCTTACATTTTCTTTCTCATACAAAGTTATCATATATACTTTTAGGCTGATTTTGCATCCTTTTCTGAAGCTGAAGATGGCAGAACTTTCATTAATAGGTGAACTATTCCTTTAAGAAGAGTCTAGATTCAGACTGTCTGCTTAATTAGCAACATATGCAAAGTCTAAAGAATCTCTAGACATACACAGACTTCTTGGACCCGACTATTAAATCAGATCCAGTTGGAGAGAGAAGCCTGATAAACAACTGAATTAATCTGACTAATACTGATTAATCGAAAGCAGTCTTTTTCATTGGGTAACATCTGTATTTATTTCCTTTCGTAATTTCTAATGTTAGCATTACTCTTTCGCTTTAAATGAAATTTACCGTTGTACAAAGCAGAAATGTAATTTCAACTAAAATATATAAATGCATTGAATATGAATGAAAATTGCAATAACACGATTCATGTCTCTGATTTATATTTTGCAAAACCGCATGTCGTCCCTTGCAAGAAACATTACATTGAAGATCACTATAAAATTAGTTGCTTAGCAACATGTCATCATGACAATGCACAGTTTCATATTTCTTAAGGCTATAATCTCAGCAGTGCTGCTGGACTTTTGTTCTTCCACCTCTCTGCAGACACATACTGGAGTGTGTGTGTCTATCTCTATGGACATGTGGCCTAACAAAGCCTCATCGTGCAACACCTAACTACATTTCACAATAAACACAGGGGGTGAAATGGAGAAATCTTTCACCGACCCCTTCACATGTCAACACAATAACAGTGGCCATGTGTCTTTCCAGTATATTGACCAAAGAAATCAAAACACCATGCCTCATTTGCTGCGCTAGGGGATGGACTTTGAATTCATTTTTGGTTGAAGAAGCATCAAACTACTCTTGATTAAGCTACTAATGATGCGTCAGTGACAACAAGCTGCCTCGTGGCTCTAATTGATCCTCCAATCTTCCTCTGTGGAAATCTCTCCTACCTGCAGCGTGGGACGGACTATTTTAAGAGATGATATATTATTCCTCTAAAAGTCAGTGGCTGAAATGGAGAAAAAAAGGGTGAAATGACGGCTCCCCTTACAAGATGGCATAATGAGCCTCGCCTGTGACCGAGCTGTGAGATCCGCCCATTAAAACGAAACCCCATGTTTGCCATCGTTAAAAAAGCAGCTGCATTTTCGCAGGTCATGACTGATAGGCCGCACCGAGCGCTCTGATACAGGCTAAGCTAATTGTTGAAATGCTCATTAAATCAGATAAAGTAGCACATAAATCAGACTGAAGGTTTGAACTATGGTCAGCCTATGCCGTTTGCCTGGAGTAAATCTCCCAGGGACATTTGTTCAGTGCCTTAGATCTCATTACATCTTTTTCTTGACAAAGTTCCAGCACCTCTGATACTGTACAAAGCCTGGACTTAAACACAGCTGGTTTCTGTGGGCCTCGGATGAAAGTCGAGCTTGACATAACGTTGCAAATCTGAGCATGAAATGAGAAATGTTTTATGTGTCGGATTTGGGTTTAACAGCCTTGTTTGTAAACCTGAGACAGAAAAAATGGCAACACAACATTGTATGAGTCATAATTCTTTGCATAACATGGCACAGACTCTATCGTAAATTTAACCGAACAAGCAATTAAACAATACTGACGTAATGCTGTACATAAATGGGAGAAAATCTCATAAATATTGATGGGTTGGATCGAATATTTGGTTCTGAGAGTCCTGACTAGTTGACCAGACATCGTAAATAAAGGTTAGCGATGATGAATGAAGCACATTGTGAGATATGAAGCATTGATTTTATTCGCCCTCTTCTGACTCTGATTCGTGACCCGTTGGCAGTCTGAAGGCAACACTCCATCAGATCCTGCTGCTCTCTTGGAATAGCAGGGAAACGCATTTAAAGCCTCATTTGGAGCACATGTTTTGGGTGGGGGAAGCCAAATGTTGACATGCAACACAATTTCAGTATGCCTTGCTAAATCTGCCATGTGATTAATAACTCGCTGGCTTTTGCTAACCACATGCAAACGGATATGTCATTTCTCATTACCATTTTATTATTGACTAATCGATATTTCACTGCTGTGATGCTTTTAACAGATGTCAACAAGGAAATTGAGATGCAGTGTTTCTTACATTGAAAATAATCCAGCAGGCTTTGTTAGCGCACATGGGAGGTTTTGCAGATAGTCTTGTTCCCTACCAAATTGGCCTAAACCAGACATGCAGTCGCAAAGCTGTATTAAAATTATATATAGATAAGAAATGTACATGAATCTTCTGACTGAAAAGGCTACTTTTTCAGGCAAAGTCCTTCATGCTATTTAAATGCTCAAGACCAATAACATTTTAAGGGAAAATAACTTTTTAGAACAGCTTTTTTATTGGCAGTTCGCAGTCCAAACGCTGCAAAAAACAATCAATAAAAAGAAACCTTTGATGCAACATGAGCAGACCTAAATGTAATCCACATTTAGATGTGTGACATATTAGATTTACTTTAATTGTGCCAGGGCATTTTTTGTCCCTGTATCAAGAAAATCTGTAAATCTCCCTAAATTTATGGGATAAATTTAAAATTGTGAGATAAAGTTAAAAATAAGAAATAAAGTCACATTGTGAGATTTAAAGTCCCAATATAAAGTCACACTGTGAAAAATAGATGCAATTGCGAGATATATAGCCGCAAAAAATAACATTGCATTTGCGAGGTATGAAGTCACATTGTGACAAAGTTGCGAATGTAAGATATAAAGTCAAACTGTGAGATTTAGTCACAATTGCAAGGCATCAAATCACATTGTGATATTTAAAGTCTAAATGGTGAGAAATAAAGTCACACTGTGAGATTTGAAGTTGTAATTGCAATTGCACAATGAGATATAAACTAAAGTCACAATTACAGAAAAAATTGTAATTGTGAGATCGGTCACAATCACCTCTTTATTTTTTACTCTGAGGCAGATATGGGCTTTCATCAAAATTAGAAAGAAAACACAGAAAAATAAAAATACCAAGTTAAATTAAATTGTATAGTCAATTCCCAGAGTCCTGCCGTGTACCACCTGGGGCAGTCGGCGTACCCCAGTTAGAGAAGCACTGCTCTAAATGAAAGACAGCAGGGTAACTCCCTCTTCTCACACCTCTCTCTCCTCTTGGCAGGCAGAAGATTCCTGAGACAATGTACAACTTTGACACCAGCCGTTATTTTAGCGAACGCCTAATTTCATGCTGACAAGTCCAGAGCCAAAAGAAATATTCATTTCAGCCGTCTCCAGGAGTTTAGATAATCTGGCACTCTGAGACGGCATATGGAAAAACTGAAGTCTAGGAACTGTGTGCGACCAGTGTGTATAAATCAAGACCTCTGAGGAGGGGATAAAATATCTCTCACGAAATGTTTACATTCACAGTATAACTTCATCTGTTTTTCAAAGGTTCACTCTGTGCTAATAAGATTTAAGTAAATGACATGGTTTGAAAACTATTTGTGTGAAGACCACTTTGTATTTCCAAGCAAACCAATCTCTCCCCATGCAGAGATACATAGATCTTTTAACAAATTTGTACAAACGCGGAAGGCAAGAGGTTATTTAAGTTTGCACTTTCCGTATTTTGCTGTATATCCAAGAAGGAGTACTTACCGAACTTATTCCTATGGGATGTAATTGGTCTCGCTACATCTGTAAGAAGGAAAATTCAGATTGCTGTAAATCAGGATAGAAAAAGAAAAAACATCATACTCTTTCCCATAATGATATGAAGTTCATGTCCGAAAACCACATCCTTCGCATTGCATCTGGCTGCTTGGTCAATGTTAGACCATAAACCACACCAGCGGCTCAGCACTCATCAGTCCACCCATCTGCACAAAATTACACATACATACAGTTTGGCAGAGAAAACTTGCTAACTACTTTAAATCATCCTCGAATTGGCAGCAGTTGTAAGTGCTGGGTTTGAGTAGGTGCATGGTCAGGTCATTATATGTCAGGCTCAAAATACATGATCAGATTCCTTGCTGTCATCATGTCTTACTATTTGGCAGAGCAATAACAATATGTAGAGCTCTGACAGTGCTATTTTTTAACAGTCTCTTGTGCCAGTACGATCACCAAGGTAACACTAATAAAGATTTAGGATGTTCATTATTCACAAGCTTGTACAGACAAAGTGAGCTCAGTTCAAAATGAAATGTGTTTTTACTCTATAAAATGACAATTTATCCTAAATTGATTTGTCCCTGGCTCCATTTGCAACACTGAACATGAGTACTTTTGAGTATTTTTGTTGCTGAACTACCTGTGGTCAAATTGAAACTATATTGATGCAATTGATGCAGTGCTAATGCAGCTCTTAGGAAACAGTTATAAGCTTTAATATATGAATAGCTGACTGTGACATAGGCCTTGTCTCAAATGGCACCCTAAACACTCACGGTCTTCCTCCGAGTTTACACTTTCGTGACGTAATGCCGCTTTGACTGTCGGGAAGATGTGTGCTGCGGAGCTCGCACCAGTGCAGGCTCGGCAAAAGTGCACATCGAGGTCGATATGTTTCAAATTCAAAATGTAACCCCTCCTGTTCGAACCACCCCCTCTAAGTGGGACTCGAACCCGGGTCCGCCGGCATGGGAGTCGGGCACTCTAACAAGGAGGCTACAGACTGCAGTCTCTAGCGTCAGTCACTAGAGTGCCTCTTGAGATCAGGGGAGTGGCGTTTACAAGCACAGCTCTTACCGGCCTACGTCCATTACTAGAGTTGTCAAAAGTACCGACTTCGGTACCTATTGGGACTGAAATTTTAAGAATGTGACGCTTTGAGCGCTGTTGAGCGGATTCGTAAACACCTCTGATTGGCCATTGTGTTGATGTGCTTATCGGATATGTCTTTGATTGGCTACAATAATCAACGCACGGGAGCGTTTGAAAGCACACAGAAGTGTTTGAATTTGAAAGCGGGAGTGTTTGAAAGCAGGCGTCAATCAGCTGACTGGTCCACAATAGACGGCTGCTTTCAAACGCTCCCGTGTGTATATGTGTAAGCACTTGGTGAAGAGCTTCATTGGTGACTATTTACAATGTTTTTACATCATTGATCATTGAAGCCAATCACAGACATATTCGATGAGACGTGAACACAGTGGCCAGTCAGAGGTGTTTATGAATCTGCTCAACAGCGCTCAAAATTTTAAAAATTCAGTACTGATTAGGTACCGAAGTCAGTGCTTTTGACAGCTCTATCCATTACAAAAGCAGCTAAAAAAATGATAAACAGGAAAATAATGATAGATTGGGCACCCTATCCCATTTTCCAAAACTAAATTTAGGCCCTGGTTTAATTGATAATATTGTATACATACACTTTCATTGAACATTAGGTCATATATTTTGCCTCAAAAGTCATGGAAATTTATTGGTAAAATGTGTATGAATGAACCCTGATCTTTATAAAGCAGTTTTATGGTTTGTAGAAAAAAAAAATCCATAAACCCTCTAGTACCCTCTGCTATTTGTTTGGGGTCTTTTGCCATTTGCAAAATGATTTTAATATTACCACGCTGGTATAATAATGTTGAATAATGGACCATATTGCAGCTTAAATTGGCCAAAATGAGTGCTAAGTCCACTTTCAAGGTCAAGGACAATGTAAATTTAAAAAGAACTGTCATTTTTCACTAAGCTCACTTTTGAATTCACTTATGCGGTCTTTTGTGTGTGTGTAAATCTTTTGTGTGTGTGTTTACCACTTAAACTAACAAAAGTAACTTGATTCCATCATATATACTGCAAAAGAAAGGGCACACCTCTCAGCCCATGCAAAGCCACTATAAAGGAGATGGTAAGCAGAACCTCAACAGACCACAATAGAGCCATAAGAGCCTGTACCAGACAGGATAATGTTCCTCTAACACACTCACCGCAATTGACTTAATTATACAGCCCTTAGTGTTTGACGCTTTCTAGAGATCAGTGTTGTTTAAAGACACTTCATTCAGTTTCAAGCTAACACACCAGCATGCATCTGCTCACAGGACCTCCCATGGCAGCACTCTCCTGAAAGCAGTTTGACATCTCCCTTATCCCTGAACACACATGCTCAGACGCTCTCCTTCCTGTCCCGCACATGACACTGTCCTGTTATCAACTTTAATTTCACTCTGTTGTCTCTGCTTACTGCTGTAATTGAGCTGTCCTGTCGCTGAACCGGCCAAGTGGGACCTGTATGTAATCAGCCAGGTGCTCCCACGGGCCTCTCTCTGTCTGTGACAACTGCTACAGATGCCTGCGGCGCTCTCCCACTCACCTGTTCCACATGCAGCATTGTGTCCCACATCTAAAGCATTCATGCATTCACAGTTAACACCGTGTTTGTTTTAACTGTTAATTAGGACATTTAATTGTTTATTAGAACATTTTCCTTTGCAAGAATTAGTATGGTGGAATGAAAGAAGAAGAACTCTGCAGGCATATCACATGGATAAAAGCATATGCCCATTAAATACATGTAAATAGCCTACTTAATTATGTAAATATCAGGTAAAAGAGAAAATTATGTTTCAAAGTCTTTAAAATATTTTCCATGTCTGTGTTCAAAATCTAACTTGCCTTAAAGGGTTAGTTGTCCCCAAAATGAAAATTCTGTCATTGATTACTCACCCTCATGTCGTTCCACACCTGCAAGACTTTTGTTCACCTTCGGAACACAAATTAAGATATTTTTGATGAAATCTGAGACATGTCTGTCCCTCCATAGACTGCCTTTGCAACTTTATCTATTAAGCTTCAAAAAGTTCATAAAGAGATCGGAAAACTAATCCTTATAAATCGATCGGTTTAGTTCAAATTTTCAAAGAGACTCGATCGCTTTTTATGATGGACAGATTGAATTTAGGCTTATATTCACATATAAACCTTGATCAGCAAACATTAACAGATGCTCAGCTCAACTGAACTTGAATGACACACAAGAGCAAACCTCTTCCGGTGTTAGTTCACCCAAAAATGAAATTTCTGTCATTAAGTACTCACCCTCATGAAGATGAACAGGGTTTGGGATGACATGAGGCCGACGTTTGGACATAAACGCGGAAGCCTGCACTACGTTCACTACATCAAATGCGTATGATAAGTTCAAATTGTTAAATAAAGTCGTTATTTTTGTTTTGTTTTTGCGCACAAAAAGTATTCTCATCCCTACATAACATTAAGGTTGAACCACTGTAGTCACATGGACTATTTTAACGATGTCTTTAATACCTTTCTGTACCTTGAAAGGTAAGGTGAACAGATTTTTTAAATGGAAACCGGGGACATTTCCTATTTGAGTGGCCAAATATCGTAGAAATCTCATTTGTTATTATCTAATAATTAAAAAACGTTTTTTGTTTTACTTTTAACTATTTTTATCTATTATTTTGCATTTTAGACACATTTTAAGCACAAAGTTCCATGTGTATTATTATTTATTTATTATTATTATTTTATATATTCATATCTGAATCTACCTTCACCACGTGATATAGTCAAGTCGTGTGTGGAAATGATGCGTTGTGACTGCGGAACTTCTAGGGACGTTTAAAATTGATCAAAATAATCCCTCACCCTGTTGAGGCCCTGTTATAAAACACATACAAACAGTATTACTTTACTGTAACATGAATAGTTAGTATGTTACTACTACCTTGAAACCGTTAACGATGTTTTTTTTTTTATAATTGATAATAATGACGCTCTGCTCTGGTCCAGGTTACGTTCATGAAGTAGCGGCGCGCGCGACCAAGTGTTGTAGTGTAGCTGCACAGCTCCCTCTGTTGGTGAAAATAATCACTACACAATTGCTCCGATAACAGGCTGCTGCGGGCTTTTTTGCAATGTATTTGCGGGTTGTTTGGAACGAGCTGTAAAACGGGGACATTTCCGGGGACATCTCCAGTCGGGACAGAACATGAAAAACCGGGACTGTCCCCGGAAAACGGGGACGTCTGGTCACCATATTGAAAGGTGCAATGACGTTGCTGTCAATGCGTGGTTCAGAAACACTAGGATTTCATCAAAATATTTAATAATTTGTGTTCCAAAAAGGTCTTACGGGTTTGGGACGACATGAGGGTGAGTAATTAATGACAGAAATTTCATTTTTGGGTGAACTAACCCTTTAATACAACAGGTGGGGGAGTGAGCAAATTTGACACTTCTGACTGCTGCTGTAATCAATCTCTCTATATTTTTCTTTCTTTTGGAAAATTGTGGAAACGCTATCATGGATTTTTCTTTCGCTATTGGAGCAAATTGGAATATAAAAATAACATTTGCCATTCACCACTAAATGACGACTGCTTCTGAGAACCGCGGAAATGTGAAAAGGGTCCATCCCCGGTCAGTTAATTACTAAACAGGCAGCTTTTTTTGTGAACGTACCTATTTTTTACAGTCTATGGAACGTACCTACTGGTTTGTACTTGACCCGTTGGCGCGCGAACATGTCAACCTTCGCCAGATTTGTTTCAAGTGTTCTGATCATAGGGTTCTGCGTCTCCTAATGTTTGCATCCGCAACTGAAAAAGAATCAAGTTTTGACGCTTCAATCCCATCTGATTCGTAGGCTTGACGCTTTAATCGCATTGGATGAATGTGAGGAAAGGGGCGGAGCTGATCTGTATTTATGAGGCAACACAAAAATGCTACACGTAAAGTAATGTTAAAAGCACAGTGTTTCCACTCCGCAGAGGCAGGGTACCTCGATAACGCTTTGCTTCACGAAACTGGTCTCAGACAGAGATTTACAGATAACCAAGAACATATTTATTGAATTAAATTCTTAATTCTTTGTAGAAATTAAGTCAAGAGTTAAAAAGGGGCATTTAATAAATAAATTTGCTATATTCAACTGCTTTATTAGACGCCATTTTATTCTACATCCAAATGTGATTTAGATGTGCTTCATTGTTGCCTTCCTATCTCCAAATGTATCATTTTCCAGGTTTGCAGCCCTTCTGTTTTCCATGCAGGCTGTTTGTCTGTTGGTCAAGGATGCTTGACTTCACATTAATACACTTTGGAAGTATATGGTCACTCACAGGGCCTTATTTTCTGCGTGATCCCTGGCCTTGGAAATATCACATTGCCCCAGGCTTTCCCTGTATGAAAGGAGAAATTAATCCTCTCAGCTGTAGTGTGCGGTTATTTTTAGAATGCTGAATGGAGTTGCAGATACACCATATAAAGCCAGAAACAGTTTAATTTTAGAATTTAGTATAGGAAATTGGCCACTAAAATATTTTTTTTTTTTCATAAATATTGGCAGACTGTACACTGAGCTAAGGCTTTTACATTTTTTTTTACATGTTGATCTCTTTCCTCAGAGGATAATGCTTCATATGGCCTAAAGAACATGGGTCAAGTGTGCAAATACATGTTTCAGGATCTTAACTAGCTTTAATACATTGTACAGCCTCATTTCTCTTAGAGAATTTCAGTTAGCTGAGCAGAGTTCAGAGGTAAATCTCTTTTCTTTACAGTTTCTTAGCAACCAAGAATATATTTGCATATAATTGTAAAAGGATGAACAAACACTTATATTTTTTGTTTTATAGCATTTGTTAACTTTAAAGGCCAATGCATTTCCAGAACGCTTTTTCTTTTGCTTTATCACACACAATAACTATAGTTTGTGCATATAAATAATTACAATAATACATCTAATAATAATCTTTTTTTTAATGTCTCATGTAAGGTGAAAAGCTGGAAATTGCTGAAATACATCATGTGACACTGTGAAATAAATTTCACTTGTCTTTTTTAACCACATTCTGTCTGGATTTTCCTAAAGGTCAGGGGGCAGAAATAGAACAAGGCACCAAGATATTTAGAGGCAAATCAGCAAGAACACTAGACACCATTCAACACCATGTCACCAAGGAATCCCCCTGAAGCCTATTCTTGTTTAAAATGGCCAATGCCCAAGAGTGTGCACTCAGTCATTAATATTCATTGACTCCTGAGTGTAATAATAACGATGGGCAAATGTTACAATTTCTATCCCTCACTCATAGAACAATCAGTTATCAGAAATCCCTGTATGCCGTCATATAATTCTGTGTTTAATAAGGATTTGAAAGAAAACTGTGCGGGTTTCTTAAGGCTCAGCTAAATCATACAACACTGGGATAAATCAAAGTGCTGGAATTTGTGGCGGAAGAATGTTTGCACACTGTCAGTTCATTATTTAGAAAGCTAGGAAATTATTATTTCAATATTATTTTAATTGTATCCCCTGAAACTCCATAGAATAAATACAATCGGTTCCTGTATACCAACCCGTTAATAATAATAATATCCTTAAATAGAAAATATAAAAAAGAGAGGAAGATGATTCTTACAACAATGACAAATTTATTTAATCATTTATTTGAGCTGCTCCAGCAAGTGTATTTACAAACAATGGCATTTGAAGATATAAAAACGTGTCATATCATAATGCAAGTCAGCACTGTACCGTCAAGAGACGTCACAGCAAATATTCAGGCAACACAGCCAAGAAGCTAAGGGAAATGGTGGTTTAGATATCATGGTCTTCACAGCTGTATAAAGAAGCAGGTGTGGAAAGAATTAGAAAATTATGTCTAACACTGAAGAAATATTTCAATGAGAGAATACAGAAACATAACTGCCTTGTGGAGAAAAATGCAGGAAGTTTAATGAGATAGTCGTTCCTCTGACCTCAAATTCCCAATATAAAAAGAACAAATGGGAGTTTTGCATATGGACAAAAACAGACACTGCAGCAATTTTACAAAAATAATGTTTCCTGAATTAAATCTGCTAAAAATGTCCTTCTAGGTTTGTTCCCATGACAATAAATGGACGACAGCGTTTCTTTGTGGTGCAACATCAGAGCATTGCAGACTTTAAGATGTTCCACAGGGGTTTTTAAGCATATGATTTAATGATAGTACAGCGTTGCTTTTGAGGATGGACCAGCACACATTCCTAGTTGTCTTCATGAGAGCTGAACCATTTAACTGTTGCTCAAAATAAAAACAAACGTTTAAATAAAATAAAAAAGTGTTCTGATAGCAAATGCATTTGATATTATGCTTTTTTTTTTTTTACTGGACTATTTCTTAATGTGTCTTATTTCATTTATCACATCACTATATGATATGATGCTAGACAACGTACGGATACATAGCATCCATAGGACCCATGTGCTCCTGTGTTACCAGAGTAAAAGAACCATAGAAGCTATCCTACTCAAACATTCAAACATAGCCACATACCGTATTAAAAGCAAACACTACGTTTATGTGGCTTAACCAACTGTTGATACATAGATGTGAATGAAAAACATGGAAACCATTGGAGCAAGGAGAACAGGGACTGGGGCAAATATTTACCCTGTTTTTGTGTCTGTAAAGGCCATTACTATTGATCCCAGCAGGAGATCTCATCTTTCTCCATCTCTAGCCAAGTTCATGAGAGTAACGCTAGCCTGCGGCTAAACTGGACACCGCGCTCCTCCGTGCTGCTGTCGATTTTTTAATTCCAGAAATAACCCACATGAGGCCTCGCAGTATGTGGTCTGCGTGCCAGGCACTTTGGACAACATCAAAGAGCCTATTAAATCACGTTAGGGTGTCAGCTGCCACCGAGGTGGAAGCGGTGCCCCGCTACTGTTTCAGCAGATCCCAGATGAGCTTTTAGTGTGCACAGCTCTGTATTGAAAAAGAAAATAAATACAAAACGGTATGGTTGAAATGCACTTTGATAAAAGAAAAGTCCATGTGAGGATTCGTTTGGAGGATATAAGAAAATAACTGAATTACTTTCGCTTCATGCTTAGAATAAAGAATCCTCATAAATGGTTTTTTACATAATTAACAATTCAATTGGCAAAGGAATGAGCTCAAATTGTTGACTGAATTAAAATGTTAATGCTGTTCAATTTGATTATTCTAGGGTAAAAAGACAGGAAGCATTTACATCAAAACTAATGCAAACCATTTCCCCCTCTCGCCCATCCATAATAATGGACCAATTTAAGGAGTGACGTGATCCCTGACAGACATGATATGGAGGCGTACTACTGTTTTTTTCCCCCTGATATCATTTCAAGGATTGATTTGCTTAGTAAAACATTAAACCATCATCAGAAGTTACTCTGCAATGCGGTTGTTATTCATATAAACCAATGTAAGTTGACTGAAGCTAGGCATTTTGTGTTCCTTTCTCCTGAATTCTGGCTGATGACTAGCACAACAAAGTGTCAAGAGCACTAAGACTGAACAATAAATAAGAAAAGGATGATTCACCAAACAAATTAGTATATTCACTCAAACAATTGATCAGTGAGGCTCCGTACTCCTAACAGAACATCGATTTTGGCAGCTACACTTGAGCATTTTACTTCAAGAACACCACATCTGCGTTTCAGTCCCATGTACACCTGTACACAATGTACAAAACGAGTGCTTATCTTTTTCTTTTTTCTACGAAAACTCTTCAAAAATGCCACCGTTCACCTGAGCACCTGAGTCAACGTGGACTACTCTGGTTTAGGTATTAAAAAGCTCCCTGTTCTCCCTTTTATAAGGGATGCTTTCAGGCAACAGTTTGCCTTGATATCTAGTAGAGTCAGCAGTTGAGTCCATAGTGATGACGTTTACCCACAATGCAAATGGAGAGATCCCTCAGATAGTCTTCTTGATCTGTTATAAGACTTCTCTTTTCTGGACGGCAACACTGAAAGAGGTCTTTGTGAAAAAGTCATTTTCTTCCTCTGCCCCCAATTACAAGGCCCTCTCCAACGTTACATAGGGGCACCGAGAGGACACGGACCTATTTTTGTATGCGTGTCATAGTTTAGTGGGTTTTATTCGTGTGTACAATATTGTGGGGTGGGGATTTTGTTAATTGAAAACCATCCAGTTGTATCGCCAAAAGATGAGAAGCACAAATCGTCGCGTCTTCCTGCGCGAGAAATTACTTTTCAGTTGAGAGAAAGATCTCAAATGTTCCTTAAAAGTGCTCGATCACGAGTCCTCCTGTATACTTTAGGTGTGTCACTGCGCACATATGGGATGCTATAAGGAGGACAGTGAAGCCAAAAGAACCAGCGCTGAGGCCAACAAGGGCCCCACAGTCTGAACGCGTCCGGCGCCGTTGACATCACTTCGGGATGGTTCAGCAGATTCATGACTCGTTCCATCTGAATGGAGAAAAAGAAGTAGGTTTATAATACCAAAGTGTGCAAAACATTTGACATTTCTGATAGAACTGATTAAGGAAATGCCTTTGACATACAGTACGAACCATTATTATTTTCTATAGAGTTGATGCTTCCATCATTGATCTTGACGACACGGTCGTGACTTTTCTCACAGTTGTCTGAGGGAAAAACATAAAACAGGGTGTTGTCAGGGTCATGACATCATCTTTAACTCATTGAACTATTCCAGCAGTGATAAACGATGCAATTGCAACCACGTTTTGTCAGAAGCTACGCCAGGATCTCTCCTGAGGGGCTTGTAAAACTTACTCGAAGGTCTGACGAAAACTTTCAGCCTCAAGCAGCTCCGTCTCCCACTTTCACTGATGGTAGATGCTGTGGAAACATTTTAGATGGTCAATATTAAGCTCATTTGATCAATGCTGCACATTGTTTCATACATAAAGTCATTTTTTTTAGCTTTAGATAAATTACAGGGCCCAACAATACAGATTTTTTATCTACTGGCCTGGTCAGATTTTTACATGCACTGCCAACATTTTCATCTACATTTACCTTTAGTCATTTAGCTAATGCTTTTTTCCAAAGGGACTTACAAATGAGGTACAACAAGTAATTTATCAAAAGAGACAATAACATTCATAGTGCACAATGCTTCAGGTGTGAGTAGCCTGCAAAATAAATCAGTGTTTATATATATATATGTAAAATAAATTGAAAATAATATGAATGAAAATAATATATATTTAACTGAAAATAATATATATTTAAATGTTTGGTATTTTTATATTAAAAAGCAAAAACACAATCTATCTATAAATAAAAAATATATAATATATTATAAATAATAAAAATATAATATATAATATAATATACCTTTATATATTTTTTAGTTTTCTTTAAAAAAAAAAATACAATTTTCTTTTTGTTGGAAATTGACTGCATACAGTGCAAAACAATTTTGATTTGATTGATTCCTCCTAAAACAAATTTATGGTAACACTTTACAATAAGGTTTCATTCGTTACATTAGTTAAAGGGATAATTTCTATCATTAAGTACTCACCCTCATGTCATCCCAAACCCGTAAGACCTTTGTTCATCTTCGGAACACAAATTAAGATATTTTTGATGAAATCTGAGGGTTTCTGAACCACACATAGGCAGCAACGTCATTGCACCTTTTGAGGTCCAGGTACTAAAGACATTGTTAAAACCGTTGATGGGACTGCAGTGGTTCAACCTTAATATTATGAAGCGACAAGAATACTTTTTGTGCGCAAAAACAAAACAAAAATAACGACTTTATTCAACAAATTCGTCTTGTCCCCTATCATACTGCTATGCTATTTTCATTGCAGAGCTTCAGTGTTTATGTCTGAACAGGGCTCAGTATGCAAGGTGCAATGTCATTGCTGCCTATGTGTGGATAAGAAACCTTCGGATTTCATCAAAAATGTCTTAATGTGTGTTCCGAAGACAAACGAAGGTCTTACGGGTTTGGGATGACAGGATGGTAAGTAATTAATGACAGAAATTTCATTTTTGGGTGAACTAACCCTTCAACTACTTTAGTTAACATGAACTAATGATGAACAATACTTCTACAGTCTTTATTAATCTTAGTTGTTCATTTCACCATTTATTACTACATTTTTAAAATCAAAAGTTGTATTTGTTAACATTAGTTAATGCACTGTGTACTAACATGAACAATGAACAAGTCTATTTTTATTAACTAACATTAACAAAGATTAATGAATGTTGTAAGAAATACATTGCTCAGTTAGTTCATGTTAGTTAATACATTAACTAGTTAACAAATGAGACCTTATTGTGAAGTGTTACCAAATTAATAAATCAAGACAAAACCTCAATATTAGCCATTAGCAGTTTTTTTTTTTTGACAAGCTTTCCAAAAAGGTGTCAACAAAACAGCTCCACTGGCCCAAGGCCACTAGGATCATTTGTTTCAGGTTTAGTCTATCAGTACACCCTCAGATGTTACCTGTCTTAGCAGTTTGCGGCTTTCTACATGCAAAGGCCTCATTTGAATGCTTTCATTGAACTCAGAGGGACGCACAATCAGCATTCATTTTGGTTCCTACTGATAGACGCAGACGGTTCTACATTTGCTATGCTGTTTCCCTTGTCATCTCAACCATGAGCCATGTTTCTCAATTTGTCCTCTCCATAAACAAAAGCTTATTAGTGCTTTAAGAACAGGTAGACAGCCTCTGTCTCTACACTGTCCTCTCTTTGTGCAGTATGTAATGTAATCTGGCGTAGTCAGAGAGCGATGCAAATGAGGACCAGTGGGGTGAGGGGGAATGAAGGCTTGCTATTTTTTTCCACAGATCACTCTGGACATAAAGGTGACTAAGTAATGAGCAATGCAACACACTTCAATAAATCCCCTCCTTGAAAGCCTCAATATAATATGTGCGGACTGCACAAAATGCAATTTCCTTATAGCCAACACAATATGTTCTTTATAATTCAATTGGTGAGGCTCGCTTTCACTGATGTGGTCATGTGCTCGACTGTGACTGGGTGTGGATGTCTTGCTTTTCTGGTTAAATGCTACAATTTGGATTATTCGACAATATATATACTTAAGCATAAATAAGCTAAGACTAATGTTCAGCACATGTAGTCCATTAGTGGTAGGATGATGAATTAGTCTTTCCCTTTAAATTTGTTTCCTGACAGCAAATATTTATTGAACAGCCTTATCTTGACCACAGACATCACTAACAGCAGATTATATATATATATATATATATATATATATATATATATATATATATATATATATATATCTCTACTGGATAGAAAATTTGTGCTAAACCTTTCCGAGCTCTTTTCCTAACCTCTGCTGGTTCTGACCTTTCCACAAGCCTCTTAGATGTTGATTGGTCACTACATACATCAACACCTGCTACTTAAAGCTGTACTGGCGGCTAGTAACATCAACAGCTGCAAATGACAGATCACAGGCCGAAAGAAACACCTGCCACTAAAAGCTCTGTAATCAGCTGTGATGATACAAATGACTTCTGTTCAGTCCATAGACCATATCGCCAGTGACTCTGAACTGCTGAACCTTACATCGTCTCCTCCAGTCATACTTCATAAATGCACGGTACTGGTTTATTGAGGAAATATATGAGTCAATGAGTATATAAGAGTGTCTATGATAAAGAAGTGGAGAGATGTTTAAAAAATGTAGCTTAAAATGCATGTGCTGAGTAGGGTTGGGTATCGAGAACCGGTTCCATTTTAGAAAATTTAAAGAACCGGGTATTCGATATGATGCGCGCATTTCGATTCTGTTTATCGATTCCTGACTTTTTTCAGTCATTCTCGCACGGTGGACAGCAGTGAGCGTTTTACAGCTGTATCTATCTGCTAGGACCTGCGACAAGGACCTAATCTCATCACGCACATACGCAGTTCATTACAATCGGCACTGACTTTTGCTTTAACACGGCATTAATCTGAAGGAATGCACTTTCACTCCCGTGGCGTCTGTCGTTGCTATGCAACCATGAACTGCGCTCTGCAAGATGACGAGGAAGTATCAGCAAAGGATTAGTTGATTTCTAGCCCTTGCATTAGCTTTACTAGATATATTTATGGAGATGAGAAATAAAACCCGACTGAGCTTTTGATGTTGTTACGGAAAGGCCAAACCTCGGTAGGTTCTTGTCACATGACCTGCGGTGCGCTTGAGGCATTCTGAAAAGCATATAGGCACGCCTGGAAACATTTGAAATAACGCGCCTACATTTGAAATAAAGAACTTGCACGTGCAAAAGATGCGATATGTGAACTCTAACCCAGCCGCGAGTCCTAAAGCACCAGATACAGCTAATATTAGCAATAGCAGCGTCTCACACTCAGGTACAAAAACAGTTACAGCCTACTGGTTATAGCCTAAATGTGGCAAGAATAAAAGGTAAAAACATTATTCTTTAAGTATTTGCTCTTTTTTTCTCTCCATAAAAAAAAAAAAAAAAAAAATGTTGGAATCGGAATCGAGAATCGATAAGAACCGGATTCGATAAGCAGAATCGGAATCAGAATCATTAAAATTAAAACGATACCCAACCCTAGTGCTGAGTTCTCAGCTATTAAGTCATTATATTTATGATGTATCAAAATGTAAAATATTAAGGTGTTTAGACTCGCATGCAAGGTGTAATTAAATATGTTATTACTTTTTACTCTACATATTTAGAGTCATTAAACTGAAAATGTTATAGAAAATGATATAAAAGTTAAGAAACTTATTAATTAGAGACGTATTGACCTTGACAGTCATTATTTAAGTCACTGTATAAGTGAACTGCATTTTAATTTATCTTTTTAAATAAATTAAAATATAAAAAAAACTTCGTCATTGAACCATATATCTGTTTAACACTTTAAACCACCATGAAAGTGTCAAGATGAAACTATAACAGGATCTGTTGCCTTTAGAGGGAAGAAAAGGAAACAAGAGAAAGATGTGTCGGGAAAAAAGAATTATAACTCTTTTCCCCATTAGCTGACTGGCTCATCTCTGAGCTTTCAGACATTCCCATAATGCACCATGGCTCTTCTAGCCTTGACCCCCATGATTCCCTACTGTGTGGGGTCTCCAGCTGCACTTAATCTGCTGTCTCTCTTCTCATCCTCACACCCTCATGACTGCGGGGAGAGGTTGGGTTAAATCAATGTGCTTATATGCTGTCTACACTGACATACTGGGGACTTATAAACCCTTAATCATGTCCCCACAAGCATATTTCCTTTGATATGGCTTAAACTGCTTTTGCCTCATTCCTCACGTCTAGTCTAGTTTGGAGCAGGATCCCAGTGTTGATTGGAAATACCACTTTTGAAATCTGCTGTACATCACAACTTTATTCTCAATGCCAGCTACTACCACAATAAATAACGGCTGAGTGTGAGTATGCAAACGGAGCATTGCATAATGTAGTGTTAGTATTGTCAGAGTCTAAAATTAACTTTTTGCCCAGAGACGTTACTAGGATGCCATCCCGGGGTGGGCATTTGGATATGTGGTGTGGGAGACTGCGGATGAAAGATGTGCAGGAGTGAACACTGCTGCTCTATACATGGATTCATGACTGATGACAACCAGAGCGAAACCGCAGAAAAACATTAAATACTTTATATTTCAGTGGCAACATCACACACTAAAGAAATCTGTATTTGTTAAAACCCTGACGCAGGTAATTTCTCCCCATTTTTTAAACAAAGAAAGGATTTAATGCGAAAAATTTCTAATCTCAAATATGTATTTCAAGGGCCGGTTCACACAGAACGCATTTTTGCTGTTAAAACACATGATGCAGATCAGTAGAATGAAACAACAACAACAAAAACACACGGTTAAAGTCTGGCTAGCCCATATTTACATTAAAAAACAATGGAAAATAGTGTAGTGAAATGAAAAAACGTGTTCTGGGTGAACGGACTCGTCTAACTAAGGATTTCGTCTAACAAATCATAAAAAGGACACTACATCACAGTTTATCTCGTATGGCCATGTATTTCTGGTGTAACTTCTTAAATTTAACTCGGCACTGCAAGGCGGTTCGGTTATATCCTCTGTCACTCTTTTTTGCGAGAAAACTAAAGAAAGACTTTTCTATTTCAGTATAGTTGTTGCTTTATATAGTCTTCCTTCCAAATTTGGAGAAGCGCTATAGTTTCCTCCTCTGTCCATAACACACCTCTTCCAGCAGCAGCCATGTTGAATAGCGCGGTTTGTACGGAGGCCCGTTACGACCAAATTAATGAAACTACAGTATGCGAACGGAAAAAGCAAGTGAGCGAGCCCAGAGCGGTTTTGTTTAGATCGCGTGTTTTTAGCGAACCACACCACAAGATGACAGTGAACCGTACCCAGACCACCTACCGAGATGGTCTCAGTTCGGTTCGCTTTAAAGGGGTCTGAGATCATTTGGAGTGTTCACATATGGGCCAAAAACTACACGAACCGCGCTCAGACCTCTGAAAAGGACCAAGTGTGAAAACACCCTTAGAGTTATAGTCTTACAGTTCCTTATGAAAGTACCTGGCAAGCAACTCACCATTTACACAACAAAGCAAATGTTTACTTTCAAATTGCACTTGACAAGTGTTAATTTTGGACCCTAAGTACTGTATATGTGTCTGCATGAATGCTCATTGCCAACAAGATAAACAATTCTCTGATTTCAAGGCTCTTACGAAATTTCTTTTAACATAAACTGTGACAACAATCAACAGTCTTGGCCATATTAGGATGATTTCATGGGTGGCTTATATGACAAACTCTCATTTTGACAGTCATCAGAATTCCCTCGCTGTCAGCATGCGGTGTGTAACTGACCTCTCATTGGCAGACATTAAGACTAGACTACTACACCAACTCTGCTTATTCAAAGACACTCTACACTGTCACGGCCCGAGCTGCGCATCCACATCTCCTTTCCCACACGGCCGACACCTGATCCCTGTGTAGTTATCTACCCGAGCTGCAGACGACCAGGGGCAATAAACCTCCCAGACACCACTATTCCAGCTATGGGTTGAGAGATCAGATGTGATGTAACCGAGAAGTCTGATAAATGAGGGAAGGATGGATTGATGCTCCGTCTTTGAGATAAGACACACACCTATCTCTTTTCTTGTGCATTCTTGAGTGCTTTGAGAGCACTTTGTAATGCAGGGAATAATTTTGGCTCAGGCAGCGACTACATCACTTATAAGTAAACCGCAAAGTACAGAATTCTTATCAAAGCTACATATCAGATCTTACTTTAAGCACAAAGTGGGAATGTTTCTGGTTTACCTTACAGCATTATGAAGATGGAGGGACTAGACTACAAATAGCAGTCGTGGTCTTTTGAAGCAGGCTCATATCAGACAGCCTGCACTGCCGTTGGCCCCGCTCATGCAGGAGGGAGAGGCCAACTAAAAACCTTTCCTTGAAATTGGATTTCTATCCTCTGAGATTAAGATCAGACTTCCACATCGGCCATATTGGAAAAACATGCTGCCTTGAGCCATTCAGGATTGTGAGTTCAACTGCAGTCATCAGAGCATGTTCACTTTTGACCTGCAGGGCCGGGCCCTCTGATCCCCCCTGATCGCTTCCTGAGCGGGCCAGGCACGCTGACTGACAGCACAGAGACCGCGCTTGTCACCCTCTGCTCTCCTGCAGCGACCCCTCACTCAGAATGATTAGCCATCACACCAGCTAACAAAGACATTCTGTCTAACCAAATCATGACAGGCAGACATCAAACTAATGAAGTGAATGATTTAGGAAAACTTGTTTAAAATATCAAATAGACAAAAAATGATTTTTGTTTTTTTTTGCCTCTTGCTATATTCCATATTTTAAAAACTGCAAAAATAATACTGTATATATAATATAATATATATTTTTTTATTTTGTTTTTTATATATAAACAAAAAAGCTGTTTTTATAGCAACATAGACAAACAAATTTTATTTATAAAATTATTTTATATTTCTTACAGTATATCAAAGTTAATTGTAAATAATTAAAAAATGTAAAAGTAAATTTGATTTGCCTTATAAAAAAGAAAAATCTAACTTTTAATTACAATGACCATTTTTTTCCATTAAATTATTTTGTATTATAAATATTTAAATTACTAATACTATACAGTCTATATATACACAAATACTACTGTCTATATATAGTATATATATATATATAAAATTTACTTTAACATTTATAATTTACTTTAACATTTATAAATAGTAATAATAAATAGTAATAAATAGAAACATTTATAAATGTTAAAGTAAATATATATGTGTGTGTGTATATGTGTGTGTATAAATATATATATATATATTATTTACTTTAACATTTATAATTTTTTTTTACATTTTTTTTATAAGCAAACCACTCAAATAGCTTTTTATAGAAAAACTTGGTTACTTTGTTCTAATATTTAAAAAAAAAAAATACTCAAATATTTTCTGCTTTCTATTTCTACATCTATTTCTACATTTCTGATATAATCAAGGTCCACTGTCTACTTGAGATTACATTGTGCAATTACTCTAAACTGCTACGCTTCAGTTTAAGCAGAGAAGACTATTTTGTTTCCTTTACTCGTAATTTCATACAAAAGGAGAAACTTCCTCTTCTCCTCAGAGAGCCTGTAAAAGTTGAATCATAACACTGAGTCACACAGGAGTGAGACATGTACACTATGAATACTTGTTTTCCAAGTCGCATTAACAGTAAAATCCCTCATAGTACCTGACAGCTCTATCACTTCAGTCGAAATGTTTCCCATCCTATTATTCTTATTCACAGGCCTTCGGGGAAAAAAGTCCATTTTACAATGTTGCAACATCTTTGATAGACACCCACATTCATGCAAAACATCCATATCTCCTGCTGGGATCTAACCCCTAAATGCTATGTACCGTGCATTCCTATCTGCCTTTTTTCGCAGTCTCCATGTACTTATCTCCTGTTTCTACCACTTCCCCCTATTCATTCTCCTATTCCTTCCTTTCACATCTCATAAAAACATGTCCATCGTTTTATGCGCCCATGAGATCTGTCAGATCATCAGGTCGGATTCCGCCAAATCAAATGCTCCACATCTCCTGCGTGCGCCTGCATAAATGAACCCATTGCGGCCCTGAGCTGTCCGAGCAGTCGGACCACTCCTGTGCCTTATTTTGTCTTCCCACTCCCGCCCTGTAGGGATCTGACTCCAGTTGTAAAAACATGGGTTTAGATGCTTGTTTTTAAGAGCCCTCTCACGAGCAAACGAAAGCTGAGACTAGGAGTTTGTAACAAAGACTCTTTAGAGGAAGACCAAGAAGTTTTTTCCCTGAGGTTCATGTTTTCCTTGTAGTCTATTTGCCAAGACTCCTGAAAAACAAAGTCATACTTGGCAATGGCTTCCTTTTCTTAATGCTAGTAATCAGATATGTGTCTTAAAAGTATACTATTAAATGCAAGACTTGAGTTGTGTTATCCTCCATGAGGACGCTAATACAACATCCTTTTCAAAGCATTGCAACATTTTTTCCAATGAAAACCAACCTTACAAATCTATTTAACATGCAGTGTTGGGTTTTGGATACAAAGACCATAAAACATCACTGGGATACAAATCATTGCTACACCAAAAAAAAAAAAAAAAAAATTCAGCATGATACTCACAGATATAGTAATATTCTCTGCCTGGCCGAAATTCAAAACCCAATGAGAATGGTGTGAAGAGCTGAAACTTCTCGGAGAACTTCAGGGGCCCGTTAGGCGAGTGAGGCCGGTTGCATTCCCAGCGCTTGAAACCTTTTGCTGTGTGATCGCAAGAACTGTAGCCGTCGTAGTTGACCATGTAGAGGACGTAGCGCTCTGTCCTCTCCGAAGGGACCGTGTCCATGTAGTGGGGACAGTATACGTCCAAATAATCATTGATGCATACGTCGATGTGGTAGTCTCCTCGGTAGAACCTGTGAAAAGGAGAGAGGCCACAGTGAGTATATATGATATGAAATATTAGTGATGCAGTTACTTTCACTCGTATGTTTTACGAGCCATCGAGCCCCTACTTCACAGAAAGGCCACTTCTGGAGGAAGCCACTTATTTGAGGGCAATTACCGCAAATGTGAAAGCACGTAAATCATCCAATCTAAGTCCGCTAGGGCTCACTGAGGATTATAAGGAAAAGTCATAATCCTGTCGTTGACGTGGATGCTTTAAATACGCCTGAAAGAATGAGTTTTCCATGGGCGAGAGATGACAGCTTGAAATATGGCACTCTGAGGAATGTTTTGGAATAAAAAATACGCATCTCTCGTGCCAAAACGGCCAACTATTCCAGATTTACATCTTGTTTATTATAAATCGAGATGACCTCGAGAGAATCTAACCAAATATGAATGTAAATGGAATGTGCACAAATTCATTTTGACAAGGAAGCAATTTAAAAACATAGATTCCCATAGGCTACATATATGAGTTTAGCGGAGATGGATACGCTCAGGTCATATTCATTTAGAGTCACTGCAAAAAATATGATTTTTCCACCAAGACCGAGTAAGGTGACGCAAGCGAATGTGACTGCGGTCCAGTGGCTCGACTTAAACATGAAGGACGCTAAAGATTTGGTGGGAATTTTCAGGGTGTAAACCAGTGGACACCCAGTAGGAACCCTGGGGAGAGCTAGATAAGCTTCCAGGCCAATGTGAGGTTAGTGTTGCGATCCTGATGTGGACAGAAGCACAGCTGGCCACGCTGACACAAAGATTTCCACTCATTACGGACAATAAAAGACTATTGAGAGCAGATGGAGCTTGAGACCTATCAGCTTATCATTATGTGGATTTCAAACGCACTGCTGGAATACTGAGTTTCCCTGTAGGTTTGGCCAGCATGGTGGTGGTTTGTGTGTGTGTATGCATGTTTGGCAGTGTGTGTGTGTGTGTGTGTGTGGATGTGTATCGATGCTGCTCGGAGTCTGCAAACACTTTAGGGCTATTTTGAACAACTATTGTTTACTCTTGGGAACTACATCATTTAAATGGAAAGCAAAGTTTCAGCTGTGAAAAACATACTTTCTGAGTGATCACGCAGTCCAATGTTTCCAGCTCAAAATCTGGCATTTGAAAGTGTGTAACATGCAAACAGGTCTTTTTATTTCATTATTGGGCACTGGCAAAAACAAAGCTATTTCCTGATTAAATTTATTGGCTTCTTGTGTTTCCTGTTATCTTCTAAAGTGAAATGATTCCGTCTAGAGTTGACAAAAATCAGCGTACACCAAAACTGGTGTCCAGAACATAGGATCAATACAAAACAAAGAACACACTTTTCAATTCTTTAACATTAGTTAAAGAATTCGTTATCATGAACTAGCATTTTTTATTTTAATATATTTTAAAATGTAATTTATTCCTGTGATGCAAAGCTGAATTGGCAGTAGCCATTACTTCTTCAGTGTCACATGATCCTTCAGAAATCATTCTAATATGCTGATTTGGTGCCCAAAAGCATTTCTTATTATTATCAATATTGAAAACAGTGCTGTTTAATATTTTTGGTGGTTTTTGCAGGATTCTTTGATGAATACAACGTTCAGAAGATCAGCATTTATTTGAATATAACACAAATCTTTTGTAACATTAAATTGTAGCAATTCAATGCTTCCTTGCTGATTAAAAGTATTAAAAAATAAATAAATCTTAATGACCCTAAATGTTTGAACAGCTGTGTAATTTTACATCGAAGTATTATGAACAAACATGAAGTGACAAACAATAGTATATTATAAATTAACATTAACCCCCAGATTATTAAATGCTGTAGCTGTAACAGTGTTTGCTTTTTGTTAAATTATTTGCTTATTGCTGGCATATTATGAAGTATCACCTTTTTTTCATTCAGCATCTCAAACTAAGATTTAAATTAGTGCTAAAACAGTAGCGGCACAGTGCTAGCAATGCAAAGGTCATGGGTTCAATTCCAGGGGATGAATGAACTGATAAAAAATTACATCTTCAATGCAATGTAAGTCACTTTGGATAAAAGCACCTGCCATATACATAAATATACTGTGAAATATAGTTATAGTCAAAGCAAATGACATTTCACCTGTCTGTCATGGGAAATTTCTTTGGAAGAATATACTAAAAGACTATTTTCCTTGGGTCACAAAGTTTGAAGACCAGACAACAAAATATGAGCTCTTTGGACAACAACACCTAAAGGCAACAGAGTGGTTTTCTATGTCTCGTGTCAGAAAAATCAATGAGTGAGAGTCACATTGTGTCACTTTATAATATTCTTACGCGGTCTCTAAATCAAATGCCACCTCAGCAATTCATTTTCAATGTGTATCAGATGAGCTCCAGTGGGTTATAAAGAGATCTGACCCCATTAAACCCAATAACAGACAAACAGCTCATCAATGTTGGGATTTCTTTCATGCGTCTGAAGAGCGATGGGCCAGCTGGTCAATAAACCACACAATGCTGGGCCAATTCATCATTAGGATTAAAAAAGAAGCTCATTAGCTGTATCTATCAGGGCTACTAACACAAACATGGCACATCGCTGCATCAGAACAAGTCTTACAACAAAAACCTCCCATAACGATAATCCCCCTATTCAGTCAATTCACTCCATCGCTCTTTCTCTATGTGTTCAAACAGAGGGTGATGGGTGATGACCGGGGCAGACCCGAGTCTAAAGAAAGGCAGGGCACCGGGAGGCAGTGGGCTCCAGGAGTTCATGATTAAAATTGGTTCATCCCAAGGTCAGACTCCTCAGACTTAACAATGGAATGAAAAATGAAGCAGGCTCTTCACTTAAGAATTTCCAATGGAAGGCAGTTAAATCAAAAGAATTCTGAGAGGGTGCCATTGATTTTCCAAAGAACGGAAGAAACAGGCAAAAATATCAAGCTAAGACATAGACAAGCCTCAGCATTTTTTTTTTTTTTTTATGGGAAATCTTAGAGGGAGAGTTCACCAAAATTAGTATTCAAATGTTTTGAAATTCCATATGGCTTCATTCTTCTATGAAACGAAACGAAAGAAGATATTTTGAATTTTTTTGGGCCTTACAATGAAAGTCAGTGGAGTCCAATGTCGTTTAGGACCCCATTGTCTTTCATTGTATAGACAAAAACACAATAACTTCAAAATATATTGCTTTTGTGTTCTACAGAAGACACCAAGCAGGTTTGGAACAACATGAGGGTGAGTATTTTTTGGGTGAACTATACCTTTAAGCACATCTGCTTACACCTTCCTATAGAGGGCGCTCTTGAGGCAATGACTGACGTGACTCCCAGGGGTGTAGGTCAGCTAAGCCTCGAGCCCTCCAGGCCTTTCACAATGGCACAGATGGAGGATCTCCTCCTCAGGTTACAGCTCTTGGGCCAGCCGTGAAGCAGTTGTCCCATCATTCAGTGGGGAGGCAACGGTACATCTCCCAACGCCTCAGATATCACTCATTCACCCCTTCCAAAAGAATGTCTGCCCAGAAGCATTAACATCACAGACAAACAATGGCCTGCCAGGACTTCAAGCTGTGCTGGCTTGGCAAACGCCTCAAAAGACGGATGAAGGTAAAGGAGGGGAGAAAAAAGGCATATAAAAGCCGCTTCTCTGCGAGTTTCCCATGGAAAACACTCTGTGTGAGATTTTCTTGAAGAGACAAGATATACGGCTCGCTACATTGAAAACATATTGGTGTTTGTGGGAGGCATATCTATATTTCAGAAACATTGGCAAAGGACATACAGCAGTGGATTAGAGAAAAAAGGCTTAGGTTTAGGTAGATATTTGAGGACGGATGTGTGGATAGAAGAAAGCAAGCAAATATGAGTGAGTGAGAACGGGACTATCGGTCTTGGGTGAGATTGTTGCTTGTCTAACATGTATGATATGTAGAAAGTATTCACAGTGCCACAGGTTAATCTTCCTGCTCTCGTGTCGTCGTGATTAGTGGAGTGCAGTATGGTTTATGTCATTCATCAAGCTACAGGACTATCCTGTGGTTAACCCTATTGCCTGATAAATACACACACAAATGTATACAAACGGCTGACCTTCATACCCGACATTCACAAGCTCTCGATTCAGTTTGATTCTGATTTTGATTCATTTAGATTTCAGTATATTTCATAAATAATGTTCATTTGATCATACATATCAAAATATGTCAAGTGTTTCAGACTGATTAAACAGGTAACATATCTTTTTAAACTATTCAGTGAAAGAATCTGTTCTGCAAAAGAGGCATACAGATTTGGAATGACATGAGGGGGAGTACATGATCACAGAATTTCCATGTTTGGGTGGACTATCCCTTTATGAATCAGTATCACGATCGAGAAAATCTGTATTTTTACCCAACCTTAGAAGAGTCTGCATTAGGTTTGGCAAAAGGTCGCAAATGGGACACTCTGTGGCCTCGTGAACTTCACGGACGAGCGCAAGCAAATATACCTCTTATAAATAACATACTTGTTTAGATTGAAAACCTCATTATCTTGAGTGGATCCTCTTTACTGCTGCAACTGAATATTGAGTAGATGCTTTACAGATCTCAAATAACTAGACTGACATGAGTGCTTGGCACCAAATATACTCTAGTGGCCCTAATGCAACATTGAGACCGCATGAGGTCAGAACTAGGGTCAGAGGTCATGGATCGGCCATTATTAATGAAGGCCTCCATATTCAAGAGACCGAATATAATGGCAGTGCTGACCCTGGGGTCATTCATCTAGTGGGTGTGTATAACATGAAATTTAAGCAAACAGACAAATTTGAAGAAGAACAAATTATTTGTTGAGAAAAACAAACAAGCAACAGCTCAGCAGCACAAGCGCGAGAGAGAAAAGGGTAAGAGTCAGACTACGGACATCTAAGCAAACATGAACCTGCCTCCCACAGCAGGCTGGAGATCTGACCTCTCCCAGAGGGGCCATTGCGCGCCTCGAACTGCCCGGGTCGTTTTACAGTGCCTTGGGCAAAGCTGCTCTGCACCCAATCAAGACAACGTTGAATCAATTAAAAGTAGAGGAGCAGCAGTTAGCAAGCCACGCAGTCTGGCTTCAATCAGCAAATCTTGCTAATTGTCCACAATGCTCTCCCACTGATTTACGGGTGACTTAAAATAGTCTAGAGCACAACACGTTTTGTTTATGTCCTATTAAAGTCCTGTGTGGGAGTATTACCAGGGCGTTTTTCAAGCAAGTTACACTTTAATGTATCATCAGGGTGGCATAGCACTGTGAGACTATAAGGCATGAGAGAAAAGAGTGGGTGAGGAAGGTATGGAGACTGTCTGGCCTAAAAAGACAACTAATCGCTCGTAAAGGAGCCCTGTATAATTAGGCTGGTTTGTGATTCACATAGATTTTTGTAAGCGAAATCTGAAGCGCGCTGCAAACTGCTACAGTGAATATAACCAGCCATTTAAATGTGTGAGCAACAAGCTCACTGGCCACAGAAGTGACATGAACCAATCAGCTTGTGCCAAGTAGTTAATGCTGTAATTATCATCAACTTGCGTTAAGGACCCATCAGCCTGCGCCATCTAGAGTTTCCTGACTGAACTATATATACATATATATATATATATATATATATATACATACATACATATACACACACACACACACACATATATATATATATATATATATATACACACACTTGTGGAAACTGAGAAACATTTTAGGATGTTCAAAAGAACATTTACTTGAAATAGAACTCTTTTGTAACATTATGTAACATTACTAAAAGTCTATTGACCCCAAACCTTTGAATGGTAGTGTATATATATACACATATACATCATAACACCTCAATTAAAACATATATTTATGAAAAAAATATATTTTATATTATAAATATTACACATACACATAAAAATATTCTAATTTGAAATAATTTTATAGAAAATATTTGAATATTACATTTTACAATATAATTCATTTTTCAAACTTTTAAGGCAGGTTGACCAAGTGAGCTATGTAAGCAGCCTGGTGAAGCACATCAACATCCTATGTGGGGACCACCAGCATCTAAAACACAACATACACTGACCAACTATGCCGTTTTAATATTAGGATTGGAGGGAGAGAGACAGAGAGTGAGGGTGGTCTAAAGGCTGGCATAGAAGCGTTTTTACCTTCAACAAACGCAGTAGCGCCAGAAAAAACAGCACATGTAACGTAATGTAACATCTAAACATAGAGTCCCTTCAGAGTGCCAGGCATGCCGTGCTCAGGCCCCCCACACCTGGTGCTCTCAATCTCCCCCATCCAGCCCAGTTCATCAGAACCCTCAGCGGCCCTGTCAGAGCCTCGTCCATCAGCCAGCCGGCCAACACACCCTGCAGGGCCAAGAGCCAACAAACAGCTACACACACACACATACACTGAAAACTGTTAGTATAGCTGGAAAGCATGCAGACATAATTTAGGAGAATGTTTTAAAAATCTTACACGACTTCAATAGAGAATGTAAATTTGAAATCCATCTAAAGTAACATTTACTGCTTTTAAAATCTGTTTGTACAGTCCAGGTCATCTCTAATGAAACAATACAATGGTATTACTATCTGATATCATCACTGTGTCATAATGCTGCCACATAAATGGAAGCCTGCAATAAAAAAAATTAAAAAAAGTTAGCTGAATATGTATTCCATGGGTGAAAAATAACCTGTATGCCTGTACCGTATGTCGCACCAATGGTTTTGACTAGATATGGTCTCATAGCTTTGGACGAGAAACACCTCAAGACCTCATTTGAATTCGCCTCATACTGGTCTGGAAGGATTAGCTCACTGATGCACCACATATTGTGTTGTACAGACAGCATAGCCAAATAGCATTCTGGGAAGGAACCCTTCTGGAAAGTTCATTTTCCCTCTACTGAGGCAGTCTGGGTATGGGCAGCCCCAGCCCATATAATCACCAAGATTTATAATCTCCATTTGATGACAGGTGATTAAAGTAGACTAGAACACCTCTTCATAAATCAGATTGGGGTATTCCTGCTTCAGTCTTGGACAAAGATGAAGGGACTGAACTGTGATACAGATGTTTTTTATCTCCATGATTGAGCTAATAAACAGTGAGTTGAGTATGCTCTGTGGCAAGACGTTCCGTGTATGACTGGACTATGTTTTTAGTGGATGGAGAGCTTTTCTCTGATTCCGGGTGCTTCCTCTGCTATCTGCATTAAAGAGCCGAGGGCTCCAAGTTCAACAAGCCCTCGTGAGGAAAATATTTATTATGGGCTGTGGTTGTGTGATTGACATCATAACATAACATTCTGGATTATGAAGGGGAATATGATGGAATATGGAATGTTGCGGTACTCTTTGAAGTTATGAATTAGAGGCTGCCATGCAACTGTCACCAATCCATGGCGGAGATATTTTTGTTGAACGAAGACAAGCGATTTGGCGAAGGTGATAATGTCATGCTGAATTCACTGAATGTCTATAGAGTTTGATTGGCCTTCTAAATTTGGAGGTCAATTTAAACCAAAGTCAGGGTAGATGCCAAATTTAATTTGACACGAATGGAAATGGAGCTGTGAATATAATATAATATAATATAATGAAATATTTTAAAAATTAAATTAAAACACTAATAAAAAAAAATAATAACAATAATAATAAAAAAAACAATACAATATTGCCTAATGTTTTACATATAACAATGTCTCTTTATATTTCAGGTCATTTGGAATAGGATGATCGTTGATGGGTCCCTGGCTTTAAAAAGTTAGAAAACCTTTTAGGGATAAAAACAATTATGTAAATTAAGACAACTGACAATAGCTCACAGCCTCATCTCCATCAAATGACATATGGCGTCAATCCTCCTGACTAACGTCCTCTGTCAATATCATAATCCATATTTGTATCTTCCATGTCCTGTCTGGGCCTGCTAAAGTGATTAGCATCCCAGCACACTGCCAGATTCAGTCTGTGGTCTCATGTACGTGTTCATGGTATGTGGTAGTTACCTTGCTATTGTTAGAAAGCTAAGGCCTCACTGTTGTCGCTTTAACAGATTGATAGAGCGGCCTTGGCCCTCAGACAACACAAGAGGGCCACAGAAGGGGGCCGGGAGGGCAGGTGGCAAGGCTAACACTTAGTGCAGTGTATTAATACACAGCCTCTATGAATGACAGGCATGTTCATTCCCACATGGAAATGGACAGATGACTATTACGGCTCTTTCCTCTAAGCAAGGCCCCATTAACACCCTGTAATAAAGACATATTCTGCTACAATGAATAAAACAGGTTTCGCAATCACTGTTATTTACAACAGATGATTTTCAGATCATATGCGGTGGGAGAGCAGTTTATAACGTGCGGTTTATAACGGCATCAGCTTTTGTGTTGGTTCAATGTCAGCACGGGTTATTTAGCGATGTATGAAGAGATAGCAGCTTGGCCTCAGCATCCAGAGCGCTGTTGGGAGCATGAAAACGGTGCGAACAGGCGTCAGTCAACAGACATTACTGAGTTTTTTTAGTGCGCACTTAACACGCATACAGAGGTTCTCAACAGGCTGTTCGCCAAGCGTCTATCAACAAAGGAGCTCAACACACAGATCCTTGTTTAGTTGTAGAATGACTTGGAGAGTAATTTCACTGGTGTGATATGTTGGTTTTTAGGTTTTAAGCTAGCGCACTAGCGGCCTTTTGAACAAAACTTGATGAATACGCATGGCCCTTAAGGTGTTTTAATGGAAACATCCCTGTTTGTTCCGCAGGCTTCAGGTTTCTACTAAATCAAGTGTGAGTTTTTCTTTCAACAGGTATAGAAAGCAGTCTGTTGGGCAATTTCTGCAGACCTTGAGTTAAGTAGACAAAGGCTCTCCCAGTTTATTTACCTTTCATAGGAATTACTTTCAGCCCCAGAAGGAGAAGCGATCACTCATAGTCAGCATATTGAAGGGAGGGTGAAGTTTACAGATGGGTGGTAAGTGGGATTTACCTGTGTGTGTGTATTTGACTCGGAGCATGGTACACACAAAAGAAAAGTATGGGCTGCATTCTGAGTGAGTGTGAATGGGTACAGGGGCTTATTTGAGAAACAGGTCTTGGCAAGCCGGCCTGTGCAATATTGATGGACTCAGTGAAAGATCTTAAGCAGTGCTGTCACAGGCAGACCAATGATGTGGCTTTTTTCCTGCAGCAAGGAAAACAGAGCTAATCCTCTTTTCTCTCCTAACTAATTAAACGCAGGTCACCAGATTTGACACTATACTACACCTTTAGATAGAGGACAGGCATTAGGATTTATAAAAAGAAAAAACAGAGGTCAGAGAGAGACATGAAGCATGGGAAAATGAGGGGGATTCTACAGAATGGGTGGCATGTGTGTCCCTCATCTATATTTAACGCTAACAATGAATAGCTGATGCAAGCCTTTTGAAATATGTTAATATAGATGAATTTCTAAACGTATGAAGAAAAGGCAGGTTTTGTAGAACGACCCATAATGTTCGAAACTGGCAAAGAACCTAAGATTTAACAAGTGAAGAGCAATATTCCAACATTCGTCAAGCTCAAACACCCACACGGAGGAAAGCGCACAAAGACGCAAGCATTCGCACGCTCGTGAAGTTTCTCCTGCATTGAGTGCAAAGTCCCAGCATTCCTCTGTGCCTGCTGGCTCTTGTCCCTCTACACTTGTCACACTGAAATTCACCCACTCAAATGTTTTAAAGTCTTCTGAAGAGTCTCTTGCAGGCCTGTTAGCACGGGGGAAGTGTCAGGTGACAAAGCCGGGCTTAAGGACTCACAGGGGGCCTCCTGGCCCTCTCCACTTCACTCTGTCGTCCACACAATGGCTAATTGGAGAGATCTACGGGGTTCAAAGATCCAGGGTTTAATCAGTATTTAGCACCATCTGGCTGCACAAACTCCTCCTCCTCCTCCACATCCCTGAATTTAAGACTTCCTGCTCAGGTTTTGGACCTTCAGGCCTTTCAAAATAAAACTTGGCAACAAGACGAAAGATGCAGTTGTAAAACCTGAATGTTTTATTTATTCCTGAAGTGCATTTGGGGGAAAACTTAAGTCTCAAGTTTTAAATGCCAAACAGATGTAAGGCATGTTAAGGGATATGAACATTTCTACTCTTATTTTTATTTTCAAGCTACAGTAAATTCCCATGCTGAAGTATCCAGTTACATATGACCAGACCTCATATAGAGTCCATACTGTGAGTCTCTCCCTTGCTTTCTCTTCATGTCTTTCTGAAGATGCTTTTGCTTTAGAAGTGAGTAGCAGTGCCTAATAAGCATTGGTGTGCTGTGTGGTGGCATATATGTGGGTTGCCAGGTCTTTTTTTTGTCAGTCACTCCTGCTGAGCCATTTAACACCATTTTGACCAAACATGTCAACCGGGAGACAAACACACCTCTCACTGAGGACAAACGCTGCATATTTAGCCATTTTCCTCAACAAATCCAAATGTAAACAGATGTAATGAAAAGAGATTTAGTGAATAGCAGTTCTGTGAAAGGTTTGAAAAAGTCAACGTACGTACAAAATGACAGCAGCCTGAAAGAAACACCTTAGCATGCATAGAAAGGGCTTACAGTCTTTTTAGTACACTCTTTCTATACGTCACTCAACAGGTACAGATAAATGGCTCTTTTTCTAAGGAGATTTAAAGGCTTAAAGGATTGTATACATTGTAAAGGCAACCAAAAACAACGTACCACCCGTAAATGGGCGAGATCACCACATGTGATGCTCCAAACTGCTTTAAAATTGGGTAGAATGGCATAGACTCCTATCTTTAAAGGAAATCCCTGTGCATGTTGTTAGGTATTGTTTAGAGTAAACATAATCATCTCCATTTCACAGCACTATCATCTTGCTCATCTAAGAGGATTTGAAATACGAGACCGGGAAGTCTGCTCAGGCACCTCTAGGCTGCCAATGTTTTTCATTGCCTCACAAATGAGTGTCAGGCAGCTTTCCAAACACAAACACATTCCCCAGCACGTCCCTGACTTCATTCACGCCTAATAAGCCGTATTCCACACGCACGCTTGTAAGTTAACAGGAATCGATGCCATGAAAAAGTCTTAACCAAGCCTGAGTTGTCAGACCAGGCCAGAGGGATGAGCTCAACTAGTGTGAGCCGAGAGTTTATAGAGAAAAAAAGCAGCCGTTTTATCAATGGCCTACACTGCGGCCTCATGGGACCAGACTCCAGACGGAGAGAAGGGAGCCTCTTTTTGCTTGCGGGTGTGGCAGAACAATACAGCACTGTTCCAGGTGTGAATGCATCCTAAACCAACTGATCCGATGCCACGTCGCTGCAGGCAAAAAACAGAAAACGAGGAAGCAAAGTGTGCCAAAGATGCTGGTGCTAAAAGTTTGAGGGTGATATATCAGTGTGATTCAATGTTCATGCCTGAGACATGTACGACTCAGAATTTCCTGTAATTTCTCTAGGAGTGACCTCGAACAAATGATCGAAGATGAATGAAGGTATGCAAGGGTGCGAGAGGTCAAAAGAATGAATAAGCACAATAGCGTTCATTTATCTGCATGAATCATGCACAGGCAGTTTTGCTGTGGCACACTGTGAAAATCAAATGCTTCAGAGGCCTGAAAGCTTTAAAGGAAGAGTTCACAAAAAATGAAAATCACTTACTCAACCTCACGTAGTTCCAAACCTGTATTTTTTGGAAAATCACAGAAGATATTTAGTATAATGCCCTATAGCTGATTGTGATGTGCCATGTTTGATTGTTTGAACCAAACGCAAACACTAATGAGTTTTAAAAGCTATGGCGGCGGGGATATATTTTCAGTGAATAGTGACGTAAAGTTGGCATGAAATGGAAATTGATTTATTTTTGAGTTATTGATCTTTGTTCATTTTTATTCAAAAAAATGACATTACTTCTCTCTGGTAACGTTTTCTGAACTCACACTAAACCCCACAATGTTGTAACCTGTACAAAAGTGTATAAAAGAATACTTGATCGGCACTTCTCGTAAACTGGGGTGTAAAGGTCTTTTTTACAGAAACTTCCACACTGGCAAGTTAACTTTTTCAGTTTTGGGTAGAGCATCTTGCTTTCTTCTCTGAAATAATTTTGTACAGCAATGGTAGCTACACACTACATTCTCATTTTCTTTTTTCCATTATATGACAGGTGGCAACCAGCCAAGATGAAAACCATAATGTTTTTAAAAGGTTAGTTCACCCAAAAATGAAATTTCTGTCATGAATTACTCACCCTTATGTCGTTCCACACCCGCAAGACCTTCGTTCATCTTCGGAACACAAATTAAGATATTTTTGATGAAATCCAAGTTGTCGTTTTTTTTTTATCCCCCATGGAAAGTGTTCTCATCTCATTCATAACATTAAAGTTGAACCACTGTAGTCACATTGACTATTTTAACAATGTCTTTAATACCTTTCTGGACCTTGACAGAAAATACGTTGCTTTCTATGGGATAAAAAAAACCTCTCGGATTTCATCAAAACTATCTTAATTTGTGTTCCAAAGATGAACGAAGGTCTTACGGATGTGGAATGACACGAGGGTGAGTATTTAATGACAGAAGTTTTGGGTGAACTAACCCTTTCAATATCAACAGCAAAAATTGCAGCTAGGGCCCCAAACACCCACTCCTCCACGAGAGGACTTCAAGTTGTCCAAAACAGGTGGACACAAACAGATATTGTCAATGACACATGAAAAGGAGATACGCTTATCTGCGTTTTAGCAAGGCTTTAACTAGCACGCCCTCGTTAGCAGAACTGCAAATGCGTTGCAGCCTCCGCAACGTTGAGAACTGACCCCCACATTTATCTTTGGAATGTGGGAATTTAATCTGCGGCCCAGGAGAGGACCCTCCGCGTTGACAGTTTGTCTCTTCAGATGGACACCTCGGGCTGGTGGGAATGTAGGAGGCACCGATGAACCCTGATTATGGTTCGGCTCAAAGTCTCGTCTCTCCACACCTCCTTCCCTGACCTAAGCGGACAAGAACTCCTCATGGCCCCTGCATGGGCCCGAGGAAGGGCAGCTGGCTCAACAGTTGCTGTAATGCTGGTCCTTAGAGACCTATCTTCTAATTCAGAAGTTCAATTTAAGTAAAAGTTAAATGACATTAAAAAAATATGAAAAATATGAAGAAAAAAAAAAGACCTATAAAAGTCCACAAAGGGTAAAATAGCAGAGCAGACGAGTCCACAAGCCACAAAATAGCAAATAAGCTCCAATTTCTACAAGACACAAACCCAAATAAAACAACGATGTGCTTTCAAAGGGAGAGGACTGAATTTTTATGAGGAATTCCACAGAGCTATAAAAATGTATTGAATGAATCAATTCTGCATGAAACAAACAAGCACAAACAGAAAACAACTTTAGAGAGCAGCGTTTAAACGAGCACTCTTTATAAAGCCATGCCAGACCTTTGGTTTCTGACAGATGGAGCATCAATCCCGAAGGACAGTACATACGCTTCTTTCTCCAAACTCTATAATCCTGGAACAAAACCATTGACTATTGACATAAGGCACAGACCCTCTTTCAGGAATATCTGTTTGGGACTTATCCCTTGAGAGGTGAGGACTGATGGACAGAGACTGTATGCCATGTACCCATGATTCTTATTCACACACTCTCTCTCTCTCTCTCTCAGTCTGTCTAAAAATCATGTCCAGAGGGGAGTTCAGTGGACCTATTTGATGAATGAGTCCTGAAAGATTATGTTTTTTTTTCTCCCACACACTCCCACATTTAACCTCCCACTGTTTCTATCTCTCTTCCTTTCTCACCAGTACCTCGATAATGACCGCACCGCTTGCTGGCGCACGGTGGCTACCCATCAATAACTCCCACATCACGCAGGTTCAGAGAGGGGAGCCAGACGAGCCTCCGGCAGGCGCACATCTGCTTCCCGCTTCTCTGCGGCCGGTTGGTGTCCCGACGCAAGGCATTCTTTCAGAGAGAGCATGGCATAGCTAATGCATGTTGTTGGGCTTGGGCTTGTTAGTGTGCGGGCATGGGCTGCTTATTTATTACAGGGCTTCCACATGTTTTTACTGAACGTAGCTAACACGGTGCAGATGTTGTCTAACGGCAAACATGTTTTAGTGCTGCTTTGCTAAACAGGTCAAATGGCCTAATCCATTATGAGTTACAGAGCGTAAATGGTGGCGCACAAAAAAATCTTATTCTTAATTCAAATATTTTTGTCATTGTCCAGTAAAAATGTCTAAACATTCTTCAAACAAGACAAACTTGTTTGGTGTGGTATTAAGGTATAAGGTTTGGTGTAAGGTATTAAGACTTGTTTTCAAATAATATATATTAAATTAAGCTTATTTGTCTAACCCAATTGGTAAACTGTTGTTTCTTGTTTTAACCATACACCTCACTACATTTTTTTAATGGAAAGCACAGCAAAATTATTGATTGAAAAAAGTTATTTGTTACAATAAGGTTGTTGGTTAATGCATTACGAAAAAACTAAATACATTTTACAGTCTTTTACAGCATTTTACAGGTAGATTAAACTTTATATTTATAATAACAATAATTTCATACATTAAATTACATTTTTTAATGACTAGTTCATAATAAAGCAGTTATGTTATGTACTGTATATTTATGTAGAAATATGTAGAAAGTAACATTTACCAAGATTAATAAATGCTGTAAAAAAAAAAAAAAAAATGTATATACATATATATTTATATATACACTACCAGTCAGGATTCCTTGATGAATAGAAAGTTCAAAAGAACAGCATTTATCTGAAATACAAAGCTTTTGTAACATTATACACTACCGTTCAAAAGTTTGGGGTCAGTAAGAATTTTTATTTTTATTTTTTTGAAAAGAAATTAAAGAAATTAATACTTTTATTCAGCAAGGATGCATTAAATCGATCAAAAGTGACAGTAAAGACATTTATAATGTTACAAAAGATCATATTTCAAATAAATGCTTTCTATTCATCCTGAAAAAAAAATATTGTACACAAATATTTTGTACAATTGTACACAATAAATGTTTCTTGAGCAGCAAATCAGCATATTAGAATGATTTCTGAAGGATCATGTGACACTGAAGACTGGAGTAATGATGCTGAAAATTCGGCTTTGCCATCACAAGAATAAATTACTTTATAAAATATATTCAAACAGACAAGTTATTTTAAATTGTAATAATATTTCACAATATTACTGTTTTTACTGTATTTTTAATTAAATAAATACAGCCTTGGTGAGCAGAAGAAACTTCTTTTAAAAACATTAGAAATCTTCCCGATTCCAAACTTTTGACTGGTAGTGTATATATAAATATATATTGCAGTGTGACATGATGCACAAGCATTTATCCTTGTGCTTCTAAGGTGAATATTATTTACAATTATATAACAGCAGAGAATATTAGGCATGAAGGAATGTGTTTTGTCTTACCTGAGCAGGAAATTCCACAATTCACCCGAAACGAGAAAACAGAGAGACAAAGAGAGAAACAAAAGGCAAATAGTTAGTTTATCAGGTTATGCTTTTGCATTATATATCCAATTTAACTTCTAGCACAGGGAAATGCAGCTGTTAAATTGCTCTGTTGTTTCACTGAAATAATACAGCAAGCTCATTTATGAATTCCACAGATATAAAAATGCGGCCGTCTGTAAATCAGTCAGTTGCTTTAAAAAAAAAAAAAAACATAACACCAAATACCTAATAAAACACTGACCAACATATTAACAACACTGCTGTGTACACTCTTGTTACTTCAACGGCCCATTACAGTCAGAGCACCATTGAGAATGGCGTTAAATTGTAGGGAGCCGGGAATTTACGCAGGAACCAACTTCGTGCTCTGCCTCAATGCGTGGGTGAAAATCCCTTTCCTGTCTTGAACAAAGGATCACCCTGTGACCCTATGGCACTTCATCCAGAGTGGATAGTTATGACTCTATGTCCATTACCTAAATGGAGAGCACTTGAGCAGTATTGATCAGGGCCTCTTTTCACTCATCACACTATCCTGACAATGCACAGTTCTATGTAATAATCCGAAGGGTCAAAGGCTAATAAATCTGAATCAAATGTTCTGTCCCTATGACAGGGATAACAAGCCAGTCTGCAGACATTGGATTATGAATTTTTAGAACCTCCCCTGAATTGTCTCTGCACACTTGACAATTAAATGCTAGCATGATGTCACAGCTGAGGGACGCTTCTGATGACCGGAGTACCGGAGTGGAGTGCTCAAAGGCATCACTTCGCTCCAACTCTATTCCATTCTAGGTTTTCCATTTCAAGACAAAAACACTTTTTTTTTTTTTAATAATAATATAATAAAATGATACAATGGTAATATTTATTAATATGTAATTTAATTACAGATATTATAATTATAATATTAATTTTATAGTTTTAAATATATATATATGCAAATGTATATGTAATGTAATATAATAATTTTGGATTTTTTGGAGAATTTAATATTTATATTGAATATAATACATTATATTTGTCATAATTACATACAGTTCAAGTAATTATAACAAATATTATGTATTACAATTAATTTAAATATATTATAAACATTAAATTCTATCAAATGTCTATATTATACTATTACATATTTGTCATATGTAATATATATATATATTATTATCATCACATTTTTCAGACAAAATATTTAACCCCTATTCCTTGCTCCGTTTCCACTCTGTACCACTCACATATTTTGCTGATGACCAAATAGGTTGTTTTCAGTGATTCATATAGTCCCAGTGCAGTTTTCCATGATGAATCCTTCAGATATACAGACTAAGATGGTGGAGGTGAGAATAACATGGTCATGTGTGTATGGTGAGGAGGTGTTACAAGTTACAGTGCTGTTGGACAAGTAGCTCAAAGGCAATTTCCCACTGTAAGAGAGATCTACAGCACTAATAAATCACACACCACCGAATCTACAACGACGTGCCTGAGTGAGGAAATCAAAACTTTTGTAAAACCCAATGGTTTCACTGGTAAAAAACACTCCCTTTCTTTTTAGAACATCCTCCATCCTTATTTGCCCTCATTCTGCCCAGTTTTCTAAATGAAAAGTCTCAAGTCGAAATTCTCTGGCAATGTTCAAGGTTTTTAAAGCACATCTCTGTGATGTACAAGTTTATTTGAGAGTACTGCACAGATCTAAGATAACAAGAAGCCATCTGATCCAGGTGCTTTGCAGTAATGGTAGGGGGAAGCAAAGGGGTCGTATTCTCCACAGTTATGAGCAGATAACCGTAGACACAGCGCTTTCATCAAAAACATATGGGGCATCACAGAGGATATGGGGCTTTCTTCTCATCCAGACAACAATAGTTAAGCTACACAATGCATTAAAATCGTCTTTATGGGATTATTATGGATGTCTGAATTGCAAAATGAGCGTGGGAGCACAGACACACACTCCGACACAAACAAAACACAAAGCCACAGTGCTGATCCTATCGAGGCACGGCTCCCACAGGCTTTTGCTGGAACATAAATGACACATGACTCAAGAGAGCCAGCAAGCATCCTGGTTCATCCAGTTTCTGTGCATCAGCGCTAGGCTCCGCCCCTCACCTAAGGCAATGCTGGCAAAGGCCTCAGCCATCTGATCCCGATGCCATCAAGCTGTAAATTAGAACTCAGAGGGCTTTCAGAAGCAGATATAGCACGTAAATAAGATAGAGAGACATAAATGGACAGGAATGCTGATAATGATTGCAATGCCATGGCTTAACCAAAGTTCTCACCCAGCAGACAATAGCGCAAAACAAAACTAAAAAGATTCCTGAAATTTCTTGAAGGAACAGGTGATGTGCTGTACATACTAATTATCTACCCACAAGGCTGGCATGAGAACAACTGTCTGTTCAAAAGGATCAAGGGAAGAATAAGTAGTCTGAACCACAACCATGTACCTGATCCTTTCTTTTTTTGATCAAGAGCAAAGGCTCAGTCTTTCTTCCCTCGACAGAATCGCGAGTGGTAAGACGGTGTGTCTGACATTCCTACCGCAAGTGCTGGAGGACGATACTCTCAATTGTCATGTTATGATGAGTGACATTTGAGACCCGGTAGATTTCAATAGAGGAAAGGTCAAAGTGTCAGACAGCCCGGTTTCCTGTGACATCACTTCTCAAGTGATAATGAGAGCCGGAAAGCACGGCATGACACTGCATCAGGTTCAATTCGAAACTCCTGAACTACTGATCCATATGGGATCCCTCATGCAAAAAAAAAAAAAAAACCAGTGCCTGCTTTGCCAGCAGGGCAAATGATTGTGATAACCCACATGTTTTACTTCAACACAAAACCATCCAGGTGTTTTGGATTATATAGTATGGCTGTTATCCGCAGGGTTTCAGTACACACAGGTGTGCAAGGCGATTTAAAAACAGCTGAATTCACTTTTGGAGTGTTATGAACAGAAGTTAAAGCATTAGTTCATCCAAAAATTGTAATTCTGTCATCATTTACTCACCCTCATGTCATTTCAAACCTGTATGTATGTCTGTCTACTTTTCTGGGAACATGAAGGTATTAGGACACCATTAGATGTTGTTTTAGCAATAGTATAATGACCATATATAATTATTTCTCAGTCTCTTTATTAGAATATAACCAGAAACTACAGGAAATTTGTATGCAGTATTAAAAAACAGGAAAAAACGACTTCTATAGGCTAAATAAAAGTATTTAGTGACCTCCCCTTACACTTGAGCAATAGCAGGAACCTGGCTCTCTTAAACCTAAATGGGATGGAAAAGGATTGGAAGGCCAAGAAAACTTTCAAAATATAATTTTTCTCTGATTTTCTTCTTTGAGAAAATGGAAGACGTCCAGGAAGTCACACTAAATACTGATTTTTGCTTAAAGAAGCCATTTTGTTCTGATTTTTTTTTTTTTACATTTTGTGTACATATTTCCTGTATTTTCTGTTTGTATCATAATAAAGACGATATAAAATAATTTGTGTGTGTGTGTTTTGTTTTGGACCCTGCCGACTTTTCATTCATCTATGGTTCCACGAGGAACCTTTAAGGCCTGAGATACGTCAAGCTGGCCAACGTCAGGCGATTGGTGAGAATCTGTTGTGGTAGTTTTTGAGGTGTGCTCTAGTCAGCATGCTGAATCGGCATCGGATCCATTATTGAGAGAGATCACTCAGATTGGCTGTTCAGTTTAGCCAATGAGTCAGTGCACGAGAATAAAAGAAACAGTACTGATAGCAAGCAAAGAAGTCAAGACTGCACAAACAGAAGGCTGCTCTAATTTTACGGCATCTTACCTAAATATTCTAATAAGCAAATATTTTCATAACAACTTGAGCCACCTGGAATTAAGAAAGTGATCAGCATGATTGATATTCAAAATGGTAAGTAAGTGCTAAAGCTTGCTTCGGTTTTTATCTGCAGTCCTAGTTTTGGTTTCCCTTTTATTGATATGTGCTGATATAGCTGTTATTTCCTTACACACAGGCGCAGAATGCACATGATAGTTGCCAGTCAGCTGTAGTCTTTGTGGTGTGTTCAAGTGCAGCTTTTTGGTCCAGACACAGCCAGTGCAAGGCAACAACACAGTAGGCTTTCATCGTCGCTAGTTCTTTGACGTTGGCTTGGTGTGTCACAGCCTTAACAACCAACGAACCTTTCAATTGCACAAAAGGTTCTTTGGATTATTAAAATGTTCTTCACACTAGGAAAAAAATCTTTCTTTTAAGAACTGTTCACTGAAAAATGTTCTTTAAATGTTTCTACTTTGGCATCACTGCCAAACCCCCTTTTGGAACCTTTATTTTTTTTCCATTGTATGGAAAAAAAACAGTAAAACATTCTTCAAAAGAGTGTTCCACAGAAGAAAGCAAGTCATACAGGTTTAGAACTACATGAGGGTGAGTAAATGACAGATTTATGCCATACTTTTTGGATTAACTATCCCTTTAATTCTTTAAATATCAAGAAAACACATTACTGTGACATCACTCAATGAGCCACAAGCCATTTCATTGGCTCTAAAGAAGAGATAGATGGCCCTTATTTTTGTGTGGGAGTGAAATGGGGGTCCAATAGGGCTGAGGTTTGCACCGAACTCCACCTGTGCTGATGATGAGGTGAGGGTTGAATTACCGTGACCAGCTTATGCAGACTTCCTCTAAACCCTTTCAATTCTGACAGATTTAAAGCTGAGGACGGACACACCTCATTCATCTGACCATACACGCACACAGAAACGCCATATCTGTACATTTAAAAGAGAAAGAAATGTTTATTTTATTTACAGCGTGTGGAAAAATAGGACCGTCTGAGTGCGAGGCGCAGGAGGTTATCTTCAGGCCAGCGTTAAGGGAAAGCACATGTTTGGCCTCACTTTAGAGGCTAATGTCAGTTGGATTGAATGGCTGGGAAAAATCCAGGCTGATTCCAGCACCATCCAGCCAATGGCAGAGCAGCGAAACATTAATAACCGGCATGCAATACTTTTAATGCCCCATCAAATTTTATTAAGCACAGTAGCCATCAAACGCGAAATAGATGCTTTTTTCAGTCGGTTACATGCTGTATAAAATATTATAAAATGTTTTTAAGTTTATTTTTTCTGGTGGAGCCCCAATCCTGAGGTCATTTCGGAGCTTTATTTCCAGAAACAGCCAGGAGAGCACATCACCACGGAGACGTCTGCCCTGATGATCCACACAGCTTCAAAGAGCTCAGTCCCACACATACAAAACCACAGAGGCGCAGACATATGAAAGGCGTCTGTGTGGATGTGAGCGCGTGTGCGCGTCTGCTTAGGTCAGTATTGCTGTGTTTCTGTGTGTGTGAAATCCTATCAATGTCACAAAGGTCACGCTCGCTCAAGATAACCCGGGGAGATTGGTGTGAGGTGCCAGGGTTTTTTCTTCTCTTTATTTTGTGATTAGGTGTCACAAGGATTTCTTTGGTGTCACAATGAGGCCTTTCATGTCGTGGGCACCTCAAGGTTTAATAGGCGATTCACTACATTCAGCATGAAATGTAAAGAAAGAAACCGGCCGGCTCACAATACTCACCAAGACCACAATGGCATGCACACCAACCCATTTTTTAGAGCGAGAGGAATTTTATCCTTTTTGTTGTAAAATGTTTGTGTAATTCCCACAGGAAATCTGGGATCGAATGCTCGCGCACAATGAACACAGAAACGTCCATTTAGCGTGTCACTCAGCTTGTGGTAAAGCTTATTCGGGTGAGTTATGTTTAAGGGGAACTTTTAAAGGTTAAAGTCAGCAGCCAGGATCAGTAAAATGAATGGAACGGCCTAACGAAAAAGAGTCTGTCAAAACAGTGCCTCGCCACAGTTCAACAAATATGTTACCATGTTTACAGTGACCATGACAACAGCTCTGTGAATAGACATGTGTTCAGTGATCATGCTTATTTTGTGATTCACGCTCGCCCTGAAGTCCCTTTTTCCACTGTGAGTCTAAGAATATTTCCTGTGCGTTTGAAACAAGCTGTGCATTTAAGAGGATCCACAGGCTGACTGACAGTATTTCTATATATGAAGACATGCACTACTCTATTTAACACTCCCTGATTTAAGCTCAACTCAAAATGTTTCAATATAGCATCGTTTCAAGGCCTAGAGTGAGGAGGAATCTGATAGGCTGTTGACCCAGATGTAGTAGAGTAAGCATTTAATAAATATCAACTAGAGCTGTCAACTAATTTAAAGTCCCCTTGTGGTGAAAATCAAGTTTTTAATGTTGTTTATATGTCTATGTGGTGTTTTTAATATGCTTTAAGACAAACCATGTGCAAATTCATAAGTCAACACAATTGTATTTTCTCTTTAAAACTGCAGTGATCTAAAGACAGTTTCAAAAACGCGTTTTGAAATCGCTGGTCTTTCTTACATCACAAACTACCTTGTAACCAATCACATCAAAGTGCTGGCGGGCTTTAGCATATCATTAATTGACCGCTCTGAAGCGGAGAAGCCAAGTTATCCCAGTATATTTTTCTGTTGATATGAAAAATTGTGCAGATTTAGCAATATGGTGGGTGTATGATGTATATTATGATGTTATGATGAACTATATGCCTTTTTCCACTGACGTTCTGAGTTGTTAAAAGCGTTTGTAAGGATACTGATTTTTAGAAGGCAGCTGTTATGTGTTACCGTTATGAGTCCAACATTGTAAAAAGCGATATCATTGTGCAGTGGTTACCTCAGTAAGTTGACCAAATGGATCTCTGAGCTCGTGAGAGTGAGTGCTAATTAGCATATTCATAGATCCGCATATACTAAAAGAAGCAAGGTTGTGGAGTTTCATTCAAACTATTTTAAGGCATGAAGAATTTTTTTTCACAGAAAAAAAAAAAAACACGTTTAAATATGTCATTTTGGTGATCAAAGATGAGTTTTAAGGGATAAAATTATTGACAACAAGGGGACTTGTTATGGTTTCTTTATCATTTTATTTTTATGTATGTAACTTATGTAGCACTTAGTTAAATCAGCCTATTTGCAAACTTGACACTCAATGCAAACCTGCCATAATTCAATTATAAAATTTCTCCTTTTAAAAAAGCTAATTACTTTACCTTTGTTAAATGTTCTAGGTTTTAACTATAAATAATGATAAATAAATTAAATAAAACCTAATTTATTTCATCATATAATGATAAATGGTCTACTGTTATTATGTGTATCATGTATATGTGAATGAGAGGTGCAGCTCCACTCCACTGCAATCAGATCTAAAAAATAAAAAAATAAAAAATAATTACATGAAACAAAATTAATCTTTTATAATATCAAAATGAATAACTGCATTTATAAAATTTAAAAATGTACACCATTAAACTAAACTAATTTGACAGCTTTGATAACAAAAAATATGTCCTTGTGATTGGTCGCCCTCTATCTATCCTTCAATCATGCTCATTTCAGTAGCAGAACGTTTAACTTGAGTCAAATAGACAACATTTAAACGCATGCGGCCAAGAGGGCAACATACATAAAAGAGAGTCTGCAAAGAGATCTGAGAGCAGGGCTCTTTAGCAGAGACAGTTTTATAACCTGATTCACTCAGCAAAATACAGCGCTATAAAAGAAGCTCTCTGTCCAAGCAACGTCATGGCACCATGACAGGCCGTGTTAATCACCGTCGTTATATGCACATCCAGCAGACAATCTGCAGCCACAACTGAAGCCTGGGCTGCATAGCTCAATCAGCCTGCGCCCAGCAGACCAAAGCCTGTAAACTGCTCTCATTCCCAGAAAATTCTGCTGAGGGAAGGAGGCAATATCTTCTCTCGTCATAGCTGCAATGGTCTGGTTCTGATCAGAGATAAATGTCTTGGTGAGTAGACTGTGCTAGACAGCTCTTTGTGGTTTTAGGGCCTGTATGGGGTCACTGTGGACCATTTTGTTGATGGAGGCCGGATGTGGGTAAATTGTGGGGAAAACAGTGTCAAAAGTACAACGCTAAGCGGTCACACCCTCTAAGTACTTGCATGCCACCCACTGTTTTTTCTGGACAGGTCGTCACCAACGATGGTCTTTTTAGGCACATACAATTAGTTGGGTATACATGATTGTGCAAATACTCTTGTGGCTCTATTGTGCAATATTGAATTGCAGCAGCAAACAGGATGTAAAGTTGCAATTTGAATTTAATTGTAGGAAGGAAGTAGAATTATAGATAGATGCGTGGCACGACTCGGCACGGCACGGCTCGGCTTGCTTTACTTTCGGTTTGCTTTCCCACATCAGTTTAGTACCGCTTCAAAGTGGGTGGGATTATAGACTGATCGTTATAGATGCACCGCCTCTACTGCCGTGGATACGCTCCTCGGCTACCAATGAGAGGAACATCTGCACCTCGTCTACTGACCACGATACAGCCATTTCTTTTTCAAGTTGCGTGCGACGGTCATTTAAGGCAAGTCGTTTAAAAAAGTAAACAAATGATACCGCGGTGGCTGTTACTGACTATTTAAATCTAGCGGGTTTGGTGTCGTGTTTCAAATTCAATGACGCTGGTAGTGATGATTCTCTCTGACCAATCAGTGATCTGCAGTGTTTACACATTTTAGTATCTGTACGGCTTGCTTGGAACCTCAACTGAGGTGGTACTATTTAAGCGAACCGTACCGAGCTATACCGAGCTGATGATAGATAGATAGATAAGATAGAACTTCCTGTGAAATGTGGCCAATTCAATACAAATTCACACTCATAAACTGAAAGAGGGCCAATTCTTCAATTCTGAACTTTGCCCAAACTTGCCAAGAAGTACACAGATTGAAACTTTTAAGTCTTTTGCCTTGTTAGTCAAAACTGTAGATCCGTAGATAAACTGAACAAATAGATAGGACGGAATGATTAATGCTGACTGTGAATTTCAAAGAGGCAGCTTTAAAAGACAGGCTGCCAACTATCATGTGTCTACACCACCAGATAACCTTCGACTCAGCTTTCATGGGAAGTTTGATTTGCTGTGGCCCCCTCAGTGGCTAGGGTGAGAAGGAGCATGCCATGAAGAGAGGAAAAGTCCCTGTGATGGTGCTGATAGTCACACTCTCGGTGTGTAGTTTCCTCCATCTGTGAGAAACAGTCTGCGCTGCTTGCTCAGCCGGAGAGGACACACATACAAACACACAAACACACACTAGGCGGAGCAGCCATTCTGGCCTGAGATTCCAATCACTTTGACTCACATTTGTGTCCATCAAACAATGCAAACAGTGCACTGCAAAAGTTATTTACGCTACTAATGGAAGTCCTAAATTACCAGGTGTTGACATCAATCCAAAACCGAGTATGTACAGTATAACACCATCAAGAATATAACCCGAACAATAGGCTTCTCTCCAAGTCATGTGAGAGTTCAGCTCCCGCTTAGATCCCGCTGATGTGCTGAAACCTCCTACTTGTGCCAATGAGAGAGGTGTCAGACACAATTAGACACCTTGCTCCGCACACCGCGTGGACCAACGCGCTACTTGTCTCTTCTCATTTACAAAGATTTTGTTCAACAGTTCTTTCATCTGCTTCCACAGACCATCTATTTCAATTGGAAACAAACGCACTCAGACATAACCAAACAGAATTTAGTAAGAAATAGTCCTCAGTTAAGAGCTAAACAAGGCAGGCACGATTATGGTCTCAGTCACTGAACCAAAACCCTCTAGAGAGACTGCGGCTTTATGATAGCTACAAAATTCTGTTACGTTAAACAGCCAGTAAGTGGTATTTTATAACTATGCAAATTATTCCAAATTGTCAAGTAAACTGTAAAATTTTCTGATTTTTTTTAATTTTTATTTATTTATTTTTTACTTTTTACGGCACTTGGCTTGTCATGACTATTGATTAATCATAATTGTGCAGTTTAAATTTCAGTTACATTTTGCCATTCAAACAAGGGAATTTTAGCATTTAAGAAATGCTATCAACAATGATAGGGAGAAGCAAGGGAATTATAATCTGGCAGGGAATAAAGAATGAAGAATATATATATAAAAAAATGCTGTTATAAAGTAAAGGATTTTATACGAAATTAAGGCATGTTATATATTATATTATGCATAATTATATAAATATTATTAATTTCCTTAGCATTAAAGTGAATCATATGGGACTATATTATTATAATTTTTATTATTATATTATATTATATACAATTCCAAATAAAAAAAAGAAACATCAGGCTTACACTTTAAGTGACATGAACAAAACCAAATTAATTCGTTAATTATTTGAATGACAATTAATCGTCAGCGCAAAATTCAAGACTGTGACAGGCCTAGTCAGCACCAAAAAAATGGCAAGACAGCTAAAAGTACAATAAACATTAAATCAAGCTCTTACAGAACATTTCAAAGAAATTACTTAAGATTTCAAATTAGTATTTGACAGAAATTCAAAAACTTTTCCAGTGAGACTTAAAAAAAAATCCATTTATAACATTCTCAATAAAATCTTTCATTTTGTAATTAATTATAAAAAGTAGAATAAAAAAGTTAACTAAATTAATTATGCCCCTTGACTCTGAGTAAAAATGATTTTTTCATCTAAGCAATTCAAGCTTTTTGAGTGATTTTGTAACATCTATTCAAGCTTTTCATCTAATGGGTTTGGTTGATCTTTTTTATTTTATTTTATATTACAGAATTTTTTAAATATATATTTTATTATATATTTCCCAGAAAATATTGATATATGTAATTATGTATATGATTATATATTATGTACACTACCAGTCAAAAGTTTGGACACGGTAAGGTTTTTAATGTTTTTAAAAGAAGTTTCGTCTGCTCACCAAGGCTGCATTTATTTAATTAAAAATACAGTAAAAACAGTAATATTGTGAAATATTATTACAATTTAAAATAACTGTTTTCTGTTTGAATATATTTTATAAAGTAATTTCTTCCTGTGATCAAAAGCTGAATTTTCAGCATCATTACTCCAGTCTTCAGTGTCACATGATCCTTCAGAAATCATTCTAATATGCTGATCTGCTGCTCAAAAAACTTTTTTTTCAGGATTCTTTGATGAATAGAAAGTTCAAAAGAACAGCATTTATTTGAAATATAATCTTTTGTAACATTATAAATGTCTTTACTGTCACTTTTGATCGATTTAATGCATCCTTGCTAAATAAAAGTATTAATTTCTTTTCAAAAAAATAAAAATAAAAATTCTTACTGACCCCAAACTTTTGAACGGTAGTGTATAATGTTACAAAATCTTTGTATTTCAGATAAATGCTGTTCTTTCGAACTTTCTATTCATCAAGGAATCCTTAAAAAAAAAAAAGTACACAACTGTGTTCAACATTGATAATAATCATAAATGTTTCTTGAGCAGCAAATCAGCATATAAGAATGATTTCTGAAGGATCATGTGAAAATTCAGCTTTTGATCACAGGAATAAATTACTTTATAAAATATATTCAAACAGAAAACAGTTATTTTAAATTGTAATAATATTTCACAATATTACTGTTTTTACTGTATTTTTAATTAAATAAATGCAGCCTTGGTGAGCAGACGAAACTTCTTTTAAAAACATTAAAAATCTTACCGTGTCCAAACTTTTGACTGGTAGTGTACATATATAACATATAATACATATTGAGGTTTAACCATTCACTACAATTTACTGATGTATCCTTTCTCATTTAAGTGTACAGTTAGCGGAAAAAAATCAATAGCGCAAGACCACACGCCCTTTAAATCAAATCTCGTTTTCTTAAGTGCTATTTATACCTAATGTTTGCAGCAGGTCACAGGTTGCTCATCTGACAGGCCCTGGGAGAGCACAACATATGATTCAAATACCAACACAGATACCAGAGCTTTCGCATATTTTCTCGGAAAACACCTTCCTCACGCCCTGTAAAAATGCCCCAGGGCTTAACGCAGGAATGTGCCCGAGCAGTTTCTCTTTCTCTTCGCTAGAATTGGAGTCTTTTTGGCAAACACACCAATTCAATTAACACCTGAAAGAAAGTGGGCTCCTCAGTGTAATTATATCATCGGCCTAATTGGAGAATTCTGGGAAGCCTTCTGTTGAACGCAGCCTTCTTCAGCTCCGGCCTGCTCTCTGTGCTGCAGTTAATTTCCACTAGTTTGTTTTGAACACAGAAAACCACAGAGGTTGTTGCTGTGATTACACATTTGATTCAGAATTAAAACGATTCATGGTTTTGGCTTGAACTTGATATGCGTCAGGCCCATCAATCTTGGTGTGGACAACATTTCCAGGTACTTTTCAGATGGTTTTCCCCACCCTTATTTCATTAAAAGCCACAACTGATTTCTATACATTCATTTGATGTATTCTATTCAAATGTGATTTTCTTCTAAAAGAATAGAAATTTCATTTTAACTTACAGTCAAACCAAAAATTATTCAGACATTTTTTATATTTTTGGTATATTTTACTAGTGGGTGCAGGACACTATAGTTCATTTATGTGAGGATAGCAAAATAAAGTAAACTGTGACATATTATACCCCAAAAATTCTTCATACAGTGGACTACCAGTAAAATTAATAAAAATTTGGAACCAAAAATTATTTTTATACACTTTGACCTGACCATGTTTTGGTTAAGTGTTATCTGACATAATTTGACACATTTTAACTCTGAGATCTTGTCATATTTTATTACCATTTTCTTAAATTAACTGTATAAACTGAATAAACTGTATTAATGAATGAAATGTTCAAGGTGTCTGAATAAATTTTGGTTTGACTGTAGATTTTTAAGTAAATTTTAATAGTTATGCGTTCTGCCAAAATACCAAATTTACAGTTATTTCTACTAGATTAAAACTGTGGTACCTCGGTCTCAGCCAGAAATAAAAAAGAAATAAAAAATACAAAGATTTTCTTTCTGTTACAAACACACTGTAAAGTTGTAAATAAAACAAAGATTATTGGATTATGTCTTACAAGAAAATACTATTTCAGTTTTTTTACTTCAAAATGTCACATTTAATTCAGTGCATTACTTGCCGTTTCTCTGTAATTGTCTGTGAAAGTGATAATTATTTCTGCACCAAACTTTTTTCCATCTACAATATAAAATATATAAAGACAGCTAGATGGATACATAGATAAAATAAAGTAAAGTAAATTAGGTACTTTGGTTGAAAGATATTAATGTCTTGAGGTATCTGTACATTTTGTTTTTCCCTCAGGGAGTCCTGAACAGTAAACTTATTTATCCTTGACACAGCAAATCTCTCTGCCATCAAGGGTTATTTGAGTGCAGCCACAACCCAATGGAGCTGAATAATGACCTAAATGACTGAACACAAACACACAGACACTCGCAAAACGAACAAAAACACTATTTTACAATCTGACCAAATGTGCAATTGCCAGATTTGGAGAGGACATTTAGAGGACCAAATCTGAGCAAATCCAAATTTCTCTCTTTTTTTCTGTAAATCATAATTTAGCAGATGTTTAAGAAGGAAAAAACTTGGAGGTGACTTTGATCTTTACAGCAGGACTTACTTCTAAAGCGTGAGAGTTTGTGAAATGGCCTGAGTGATTACCCTTGGCTGTCTTTTCAAACACTTATCAAACACTTTTATTTAAGAGATAAAACATCCTAAATGCATCATAAACATCTCAGAGTGGTGATTAGCTCGGGTTGGAACCCCATTGGCTGGAGGCGCTAATGGACCAAAGTCAAGAGAGCGATGGAAGCTGCAGCCATGTGGTTATGACCTTTCTGGCTTTGACATCATGCCATGAGGTCAGTATAAACCTTTTTATTTGGCCTCACAATCGCAATTTTCATTGTCTCAGTGAAAAAAAACAGAAACAATTAAACCCACTGAACTCCCACACCGGCTTCAACAATTCTGCCTTAATTGAACGTAATTCTGGACCACAACAAAAGGGCTGTGAAAAATGAGCCAGTGAATGTAACATTCTCATTTTTTGCCATTCAATGTGATGCGATAACATTATGAACTGCCATTTTGTACAAATTATCACATTTCAGCATCATTAAATAATGTTCATACCACAAGTAAAAAACCCAACATCCAGGATGTCAGATTAAAAGGGTGCAAATGTGACAGGACGTGCTGTTCCAGATAAGCACGACCGCAATCGGGGTCTTTTTTCAACAGCACGTCTTCATCCTGCGCGCCCCAAATGAAATTAGTGTGTCTGTCTGGGAGATTCACATTAAAATCGCACGGTGCTACACAATCATCTGAAAAGCATCTGGACAGAGTGATTTGTTCAATAGGCTCCGCCGTACCGGCTCCATATGGCGAATTCAATGGCCACCATGCGATATCGCACCCGGGCAGAGAGTGAGGAGATAGGCAAAATAATCAAACGGAGAAAAGAGAAAACACAAAGTCATTATAAGACATAAGGCATGAGACAGAGGCAAACAGGGATTCATTCCCCATTGGGAAAGCTACAATTGAGAGCGTCTGTGTGCTCATATCCTAACACCCATATAACACATATTCCTTGCTTTCAAAGGCTGGTATGCATATCGGGATTATTCCTACAAGGGACTTGCCGACAAAAGATATTATCAGTTCGACAGGGTCACCAGAGGGGATGGAAATGACATCAGAGTTAAGGCGGACAATAAAATAGGGTGAGAACTCGGTTGAGCCCAGGCTACAGCCCAGCGTAAGCCATTTCATCCCCACCGTATCTGATATCAGCCCTTAAGACAGAGTCTATGGACGTGGCAGACAACTGGCGACGGAGAAAGAGAAGGGAGAGGGGAGCAACTAAGGGGGCCCATGCCTCCCATAACCTTCTCACTTTCACACCAGATCTCTTCAAGCAAACTTCAGGTGTCCCGAAGTGCATTTAAATTATACGAATGCTAATATGAGAACATAACTTATGAATCACTCTCTGCTGGCAGGGACCAGCGCCAGGCCAACAATTAAATGTTGTAAATTCGACACTAGTGGCCGTTCTCCCCACTTATGAAATACAGTGGCATGCTTTTAAGCGTGATCGATCGTTAAGTGAACTTGCCATGCAAAATCACCTGAACCTAAAGTGAACTCGAGGCTGATAAGAATGAACATTTTCTGCGTTCATTCAGGCCACCCCAAGTTACTCTACTACACTAATCTGCCCGAGATACTCAACCCATCAAAACCTTATTGGCTTCCCCAGATCTGCAGAGCCTCACTGATGTTTCAATTGGTGGGTTCTAGAAACCACTCCCCTCGATTGCTTTGTTCCATGCCCCAGTTTTTCAGTAGTAAACACGGCACATTAAAACATGTAGTAGTGTGCTGTAAATTATGGTTGCAAATTATACAGAATCAAATTGACAAAAAAAGTAAATTATTACAAATGATAAAGTCAAAAGACAAATTGGTGTGTATTTTATAGTATAATAGAATGCATGTGAAATAACTGAATTATATTTATGTGAATTTAACGGGTTAAAATAAAAAAATTTCAGATGCAAGCTATATGGAAAATCTGTGACTGGCAATAGCAATAACACTTGAACATCCCATGAGCATTGCGTGTCTAGACCTGACCAGCTGAACTCCCACATCCATCCACATCACATCCACACCAATAGTCACAAGATACTGAGACTTTCTTTTTAAATAAAATTCTCATCTGGTCAACAAAACACAAAACAACAAAATCTATCTGATGTTAATATTTTAAGTAACAAAAAAAAAAAAAAAATCATTTCCAAAAAGAAGAAAAATCACCTTTTTTAATCATACAATATTAATCTATTCATGAAAGGCTGGATTGAAGGTATCATAAATTTTATCACACTTTCATTAAATTTTAAAATCAAATGAACAATACTTGGCACAAAAAACCCTCATCAAAAACCTACAGTAAATCTACAATATGTACAAAAAATAAAACATTAAATATCAATAACACTGCATTTATTTTGAGTAATTAATATAATCCTGTAATCATTAAAATAGTAAATTGATGCAAATTACTGTGTTCAGGTTTGAGAACATTAGAAGGTGATGATTTGAAGGATTTTCTTTGTGTCTTTTCAGGGAAGCAGAAATGCCCAGAGGGCCATAGGTACAGCCATAAAAATGGTTTATTTGTTTCCTGAGCACATTTAGTGCTAATGTTTCCATCGGAAGCCTTTATGGCATCGCAATAATATTTATGTCCAAGACAGATGGTTTGCTTTGAGTTACAATGGGATCGTATTTCTGTACATGTCTTGTGGTTGCACAAAATTCCTCCTGAAAAACGTATCGTTTTTTTGTTTTGTTTTTTTGGATATGATTTCCAATGAAGGCTGTGAATGTAGAGTTATTAATTTTATGGATGAATGGCTGTGGAACATATAGTTTTTAGTTCATTGTATATCACGAAAAATCATTTCGAGCAATTGCTTTTGGAAAACAACATATAGATATAAAATGTAGATTTATTAGAATTTATATGCATCTTTCAAAGCAAAAACTAATGCTAGAAAAATTTTACAAAAACACTTTGTTATAAACAACAAGCACATTTAAGCACTAAAAAACTAAAGTATTCACAAATTTACAAAAATTACAGTGAATTATATATATATATTTTTTTTACTTGTGTAGCAGCCATTCAAATTCATAATAAAAAGCACAACAGCTCTAAACCCAACAAAAGCTCCCATCCTAATCCTAAAAAGAAAAGATTTATCTGTTCATTTACTCATGTTTTTAATCACATTTAGGATTATTCCCCTCACTTCATGCTTCAAAATGTTGGCAAACCAAAAAGGGGAACAAAGCTGACAGAAAAAAACCTGCTTCTTTTTGATCACTGACCACATCCTTATTTCTGTTTTTTTTTTTTTTTTAAAAAGTCCTTATTCCTGGTATATATTTCAGTATAAACTGAAACAGGAATGTAATGTTTCTTACTCAGCCTATTAAAATGTCACACTTCCAGTTTTCGCCTGTCCCAGTTTCAATGTTTTGCTTTACGTCAGATCTTATAGTCAGGGTGATCAAATTGGGAGGACCAATGATGATTAGTTTCAGTAACAAGTGCTGTACAGTGATTCAAAGAGAGCCTGAGGGGAAGATACCTTCATTTCCTGCAGACTCCCTGACCCTGAATTGTCGCGAGGCTGCTTTGAAACAGGATGATACTGGTTAGCGGCTCATTGTCTATTAGACAAAGTAGGGCTGTTCACCCATTAGCACCTCTTTGTAGTGACTGCTCAAGGTGTGACACACAACTTGTCACTGGAGCTGGATGAGCATGCCTGCAGTTTCACTGAATCACATGGGATTTCAAAGGATTCAAAACAATGGCATACGCCCATATGCATAATCAAAATGGCAAATTGGTTTCATTACAAATCAAATGAACAAGCAGTGCATCAAGTATAATTAAAAAAAAAAAAAATCACGTTTTTGGTCACATCAACTGGGCAAACTGCTCCCAGTTTGACCGGCATATATCTTTCGTGTGTTCGCTAGCCAGAAGGTCACTCTCAGAATAGGAAGTGCTTGATTGACTAGCGGCTGACACTTTGTCCTGCTTCTTTGAGATGACCTGTTACTCCAGCTGCCCTCTCATCCCCTGCAATGTTTGCTGCCCCACGCACGCGATCCCACTCCCGGCTGCCAGCAGTGCGCTTGTCCGCCTTGCCGCTTCGCTGCACCCTCTCATCGCATTACTTCTGCTATTCTAACTTTTCCATCAATTATGCACAAGAATAACTGAGGCCTGGCCGCAGCAGATACATAAAAGAGGAGTGGATGCCTCTATGACTCCACCGTCTGCCAGCATGTTCCCCCTACCAGTGATACTAGTGCCAGAGCACCAGCGTATAGAAGACATGGTTGTGCTGCCGTCGCATGTGTCTGGTTTATTATGTCTGTGCTTCTGTGGTGTAAATCAAATGAGTAAATTTAGGGTTGTGTTGTATAACTCAAATGTTTTAGGATTACTTTACTTGCTTGGAATGGGATTGACACTGAAACTGCTAGAAATCAATAAACTGTTATTTTTCTGCATTGACTGACTGCAAGATATAGATTAAACAGAGTTTGGAAGGAAATCAGTTACAACACATTAAAAAAAGGCATAAAAGTGCTTAAAAAAGGGCAACAAAAATAAGGGAACCTACTCCCAAATCTGCTGCTGTTCCGTTCAAAACACAAAATGGAAGCAAGTTTGAAAATGGCCGCGTATACACTCCTACGTCTGCAAGACAAATACTAGACTACTCATACTGATAAAAAAGGACGGGCAACTAACTCATAGATGATGAAAAACGTGATAAAAGTGTCATTTAATGACTAAACCAGACAGAAAATTATGTTTAATGACATTTAACAATCTGTGGCAAAGTGAAAAAGAAGATATTAGTCTGCAAAAGGAAGTCATCCATACTGATATAGCTAAACACTGACCTTAAGATTCCAGTGATGGTCACATTGACCTCATTTTCTCAACATTGCGTGTGAAGGTTTGTTGGCTAGACTTGACTCTGAGATCGCAAACAGCGTTTAATATTTTATGGGTCCCAATGCTCGGAGCGTACTCAAATTTGTGACATGGAAATGCTTTACCCCTTACCACATTCAGATAATCTACTATAAACGGTTCCGCAATCTCAAACCAAGAATGTGACTGGAACATCTACATCCCCAAAAGTTTTTTTTTAATTTATTTTTTTTTTTACCTTTTTTGTTTATTTGTTTTTTATTGAAAGTCAAGGTCATTTCAAAATATGAATTAATAAATGTGCAACATTCAAAAACATTAGCCAGATGATTTTTTGAAACAATTAACAACCTGATTAAAGCATCTCCTGCTTAATTTATTATTGGGTTTATACAGAAATTAACTATTTAAAAAATTAATTACTGCATAATCCTTAGAGGTTTTTCTTTGCCATTTATTTTCTTTCATAAAAAGTTTGGTAAATTGAAAATGTCACATTTGGGTTTTTTCTCTACAATTCTTAATTAACAATCTGACGATTTTGTTGAAGCACTACCATAGCCATGACTGCAATATGTTCACAATAATGTAGCCAAAGTGGCTTAATGGCAAACAGTGATTTTGAAAAGATTTATGTCCTTCACCACAGCACAAAAATATTCATCATGCAGTTTTTTCATGCTTTGAATGGGTGCAATATTTTATAGAAGGCAGCTTCAAAGAATCCTTGTACTGTAGGTTCTTTCTGGATGAGAAAAATAGATGAAGGTATTCTTCATCCAAAAGTCCCTCATTTGTGCAGGTGAAAGCAGTTTTAAGGTTACAGACCAAGTTCAAATGTGAGACAAGTTTTTCAAGCTACAAGCATTCTCTCTCTTCCTCTCTCTCTGTTTCTTTTTCTTTCTTGTTTTCCTTTCATGCTAACTCCTGCCAACTCAGTCCATTTTTATTAGCTTAGCCTGTCGAACAAATGCTTCCTTCATTATTTCTCATTGCGATTAAATGTGCCGTAATGAAGGGCACAAAGAGCAAAGCGCTCTGCGCTTTCGCTGCGAAAGAATGCGCAAAGTAGTCATTACCGCATGCTACATTTTCCTCCAATTCTTATCAAGGGGGCTTAGTAAACTTTAGGGTCCTTTCAGGAGCTTTATCAGGTCATTAAGGTCTGAAGCTGATTAATATGAATGGTTGTTGAGGTCGTGGCTCTCCGAGGGAGACATAGAAGGGTGAAGGGGTTCAGAGGAAGTGTTTTGTATCTTTACACAATGGGCCGATGACCTCCTAAGCCCTTTAGTGCCTCTCTGTTAATACCTTTAGCCAGGCCTTCAAAGACCCCAGCAAAGACATTTCACCACTCACAGTTTAAAAGCTCACTGAGTATGGGGAGCTTACCTCAAGCAAACAGAGAGACCCGAAATGCATCAGTTATCATCAAAAAGTACAGAGAGGATGAGCGATCGCTGTGATGACTCAAGCGTGAATTCATAAAATGAATAAAAGAACGGTTAACTTTAATTTAAAAAAGAGACAGTCCCAGAATTCACTCAGGGATGCAATCATGACAGTTTATTAGCGTAACGCAAGAGCTGAGTGCAGAAGGAAGGGGGCCAGGCACCTCTCTGTGTGTTAGGGGTCATCAAACAGCAGGATGTTCTAGTTACCCCGCAGGAGAACTTTCTCTCTGCTGGAATGAGTCTTCTGATACCCCAAATCTTTTGAGAGCGCCAGCACACTGCCACACAGCCCTGGAGGGTTAATCGGGATGGGGCGCGATTGTGGGACTCAAACCAAGAGGCCTGCGGTTCCCATCTGTAACTCTTTCCACCCTTTAGTCGGTCTATATTTCCTTCTACAAGCCCTGCTGTATGCACTTCCTGCGTATAAGAGCCTAAATACTTTAAACTCTGGCAAAGATCCACTAAGACAGGAACAATGGCACCCTTTCACGTGAGCTGAGAGAAGACCGAAGTCTTCAGACCAGTCAATATTTGGACATGACCCCCCCCCCCCCACCCCCCAATTTAAAAATCCAAGCGGAACCACGCAGCAGGAGGCCAGAAGTGCCAGCAAGGGAAAAAGAGGGTAAACACACAGAACAATACAAACTGAACCCTACACAATACCACAGAACAGCTATCACAATATCAACTGGCCACAAACCATAAACCATGGGCTTTGTTTTTAAAGTGGGGATTAAAACTGAGCCGGCACAAAAAGGAAACCATTTGAGGTCATATTGCGCAAGCTAGAGTCAAGAGGTGAAAAAGAGATGGCTTTACAGGAGATCCATGACATTTCCCATTTCTGTAGTGAAGAAATGAGCAGAGAAAGACAACCTAGAAAGCGTTTAAGTGTGAAATGTTATAAAAAACCTAAAGAGGCAGAGCATACTACTCACTACACCACCTGACTGAGAAGGCTTCAAAAACTGTAGGAAATGTGCCACATCTGTTATTGAGAGATTTGAGAGGCATTATCAGTGATTAAAACGGGACTCCGTCAGAATGCTGAAATCCCTCTCCCCAGCTGTTAGGTCCATTTGACAGACCTCTTTGATGGACAGCGGTATCGGCTTCCATGGCACCACATACACAAACAGCCAGAAGATTAAGGTAGGAATTCAATACTGATTCCTAACTGATCCTGCCTATCAACAACAAATAAACAGGTTTCGTTTTCAACATAAGACCTATTTTAGTTTAAAATTCCAGGAACTAGCACAAATATATATATATATATATATATATATATATATATATATATATATATATATATATATATATATATATATATATATATACTGACAAATGAACATTTTTGTAAGGTAGATTGCTTATCTGGATTACATGATCAACACTACTTTTTCAGAAATGCAGGACAGGGAAGGAAACAATAAGCTCTCTATCTCAAGCCAATCCAGTAATGCCTGCAAACGAACACGTCTTGAACTTAGAAATGACTAATCTGAGAACGAGCTGGGAAACTTCAGAGGAAATCTGCCAACTTGAATTGAATTTGTAATTGCAAACGGCGTGGACTGCATTGGACGGGGAAAAAGAGCCCCTGAAACCCAGTGAAGCTTGTAAGACCACCATATGTAGAGCAAGGCAGAGGCTTACATTTGAATGGGTGCGCTGCAAATCTCAGGCCAAAAACTAAAGGAGCCATTCCCCCTAAATCCTCTAAAGAATCTCTATAGACTCCGCCGTACTCACTCGTGTGAAAATACTCGCAATCTCTCAGTATTTTCGCTGCCGCTTTAAAAGTGCAACTCCTACGCTTGCAAAATAACGATTAAGAGATAAGGCTCTCTGCATGCTTTAAGGAAAGAAATTTATAAACAGTTGTGTTTCTTGTTATTATAGAATGTCATTGAGCTATTAAAAACTTCAATTAAAGCATTAATGTAGGCAGTCTTTCAAATAAATTAATATTTCATGGCATGGCTATCTAAGTCTTTGAGTTGGACCCACAGCTGTCTTTAATGTTCGTAATTTAGACATGCTAATGAGCAACATTAAGAGAGGAAGATGAGGCTATTTAAAACAACACAATGAACCGATCCAGCATCTTAAAAGCTGCTAAAGAATTAGTCTTTCGAGGGTTCGATAGACTAAATCAATGTTTAAATGAAGAAGACCAACATCAGGTCGATGTGCAGACACATTATGATCAGGAGGTTACTTGTTTTGGGTGACATTCAGGGCCCCAAGGTCTTGCCAGAGAGTGCTGCTACATTTTACAGCCCAGCCAGATTTGAATTAGGCCATTGGGTGAGAATATGAATGTGAATGAAAGATATTCATTTGAACTAACTCATTTATTTGCTAGAGGGGCCTCATTTTGCCCGGACAAAACATAGGCAGGGAGCCTCCAACACACACACACAGATATTCACGATCGCACAAACACACACTGCTGCCAAGCTATAGAAACAGGGCTCGCCCTCAAATTCACCCTGACCAGAGCTCAATACTGTCCGATGATGGTTAACCGCAGCCTTGTGGTGTTATCACTGAACGTGTGACCCCTGCATGCGCTTCTCTCTCATGAGCATGCACCCAACTGGGCATCAGCCACTCCTGAAATGCCTCTCTGGGTTTGACCCATTGTGTAAAGCCAGCATGGGGCTGGGGTGCAGGGCAGAGAGAAAGCCCCATGGCAACTGAAAAGAGACAGCCGAGAATGGGGATGAGCTGGAATCACAGCACTTTCAGGCAACTCAAGACTTGCGGCAAAGAGAAGGGGACAGTGAGCCTGATGTAATTTCAATATAAATACATTTATTATATGTTAAGCTGTTAAGCAAATTATTCCTCATATGAATTATAATATATTAAGTTATGAAAACTGGCTTAAGTTACTGATCAACATTTAACTCACCCAAGCTATTAACATTCATCAAACCAACTTATTTAAATATCTCACATTCAGTCAGAATAGTACTTATTTCGACTCAGCTCCTGATGTTATTTTTCATTAACACCCTTCACTGCACAGGAAAGGTTATATTACTTTATTAGAAAACCTTTGTTGAAAACCATTACTAGCTCATTTTCAGCCACACATTTTATAAACGCCTCAAAAGAAATACGAATTGTGCCCTTTTAGAATTACGATAACAAGCAAAATCACATTCAAAAAAGTAAATTGGATTTTAAAAGAACAACTGACCAATGAGCCATGATATTTATTTCTAATGATGTTTCTAGAGGGCAATGTCTAGGACAAGCCAGTGGCAAAGCATAATAACTTTTTACTTTGAAAGAGCAAAGAGCTTGCCTGTCAATCTCCCAAAAGCAGAAAGAAACCCCTCTCATATACATCCTGACCAAAGTTATCACAGAATGAAGTAAAATTCCACTCAAAAAATAGGAATTTATATATTTAGCTAGCTACACGCACACACCATTTACACTAGAGAGCACTTTTTGATAACTAGCAAACTAAAAAGCACTAAAATCGGACAACGTACACAATTGTATTCGCGCCTCATTTATTTTGGCAATTCCTAGCGCCGTTTTGTCGCGATAACAACTGAACAGATTTTTGCCAATTTACTGTATATATATATATATATATATATATATATAAAGTTTCTGTCACGCGCCAGATGTGCCCACGTGTATTTTTTTTAAGCTTTGCGCCTACAATATGGATCTGTAGTGGCTGCTGTATCATTAATGAAACTTTTATTAAAACGATCCTGGCGGCTTTACGAGCCTGTTCAGCTCGCAGCCGCAGTATACTTACTTCGCTCTGTACTCTGCGGATAATGCGCTTCTAATGACAGACGTGAAACTGCGTTTTAGTATATTTACTGCACAGATATCTACAACTCACCTTGGGTTTGTTCGGTTCCAGTAGACTGCGTAGCGATCCGCCACAATCTTAGACGCCGGGTCCAGGCCCAACACAGACGTCCACAAGCTGATAAACACAAAATAAAACATCTCCACCTGCGGCATTTTTGAAAGTTTCAATTGCAGCGTTTCAACCTTAAGCGCTCCGGTGGAGACGAACTGCGCGAGCCGTCAGTTTTTCCTTATCCCACGTGCGAAATGTGTTCTCTTTAAATTGTTTCTTTTACAGTATAAAAGATATTGACAGATCTATGCGACCGCAGTGCAAGCAATGCCAGAGTCTTTCAAAGAGTCACAGTTAGATGTATTAGAAGAAACACTACGAAGCCGGTTAAATCGCTCGCTGTCTGTCAACACTCCAGATAATGCGTTCATCTCAAGCACATCCTTTCTTGCGATTTATCGAGTTAGTTTTCCACGAGGAAAGAAAACAATTAGACAAATTTCAGGTCCTTTGAATGTCCACTTCCCATTCCAAAGCGCGGTTGGTCACTGTAGTTAGTCTGAGTGAATGAAAACAACAGCTTATGTCCACTGGCACCTTATTCTCCAACATGTGAATTAAGACTTGCGCTCTGTAGTCAAACCTTGACGTTTGCCAGTTGAATTTATAGAGACGCTGTCCTGAAGCGCTGAAAGAAAACTGCCTTTCTGGATGAAACGCACAAAGGTTTAGCGTATTCAAGATTCAGTGGTAAGATATAGTCCACAACAGTAACCTTCCAGGCAGCTGAGTTGGTCAGGGTACATGAGCCATGCTGTCTCAGAAAGATAGAGAGAGACTGTACAGTTCCAGCGCTCACTCTCTTTCTCATTGGTTTGCATTTTGAATGATGGGCGTCTCGGTTACAAAAGCGACATCCCGCCTCCAAAGCTGGTAGAGCTGCTTTTTTTTTTTTTTTTACAGCGGTGTAATTCACAAGAATATATTCCCAGGGTAATGTCGCTTGAAAATTAGCGTTTCCTCCTTTTCTGTCTTTCTATTTTCTTTGATTAATTAATTAATTAATTAATTAATTAATTTTATTTAGATGTCTATTTATTGTTGCTCTGACAATAATATTTTGTAAATAATATTACTTTTTTCTTTTTCTTCTTCTTTTTTTTTTTTTTTTTTTTTTTACAAAAAACTTAATTAGCTACGTTGTTATGAACAAGTCGGTATGATAGGCCTACTGATTTAAGGTTCATTTTGACTGGTCAAAGGCAGCAGTGGACGTCAGGAGGAAGTAGTTTCGTGTTTTTAAGTAGCATACCTTCCAAATGAAACATTTACGATACTTTAAACGGCCGTCATCGAGTGACGGTAACCAGTAGGGCTAGGCTTGTAATGTCTTGCTGTTCTGCTTCGTATTATCATGTTAATTCGAACCGGTTTGACAGATTCACTGAAGTCATTTCGGTGATTCATTGTAGGATTCGTCATTCAAACCTAAAATTTGTGAGTCACTTTTGAAAAGAACCTGCTCAAGAACCATTATTTATTCCTGAATAGGACAACACCGTATGGCTGTTTTTGAATGGAATCAGCTAAGCCTAGAAAGACAAGTTGTGTTGGTATTAGGCCTACGCTAATTTTTAATCTCATCACGTTTAATAAGAACAGCATACTTACAGTTCGGGTAGCCTACATTTCTTTCTCTAAATTTCTTTTTCCGTGGGGCTGTAGATAAGCGGTGTAGGAATTTTGCTTGAAAATACTTGTGAGTAGCCTAAATGTAAATGTATCTACAGTGTTAGCTACATTTCTAGAGTAATCCACGAACGCCTTTTTTACACTTAGCCTATAGTAAGCAGGCCTAAATTTAGCTTTTAAAATTTTTTTGTTTATTATCGGTTTCATTTGTAATTTATAAAAATAAAGTGAAATGTATAGGCCTATTTATTGCTATTTACCTCACGAAAAGGTTCAAATGAACGCAAGTTCTGCTCATAAATACAACGCAATATAATGTTCAAAAAGTGTGTTTGTTTATGTGGGTGGTTTGTGTGTTTTGCTTTTTGATATATTGAGGCACATTTTCTCAAAACCACAACAGTTCCCACTCGCTCTCATCTCAAGTAAACACATAGTTCGGCTGAACAGTTGACATTGCCCGCTCCCTCTGTAGACCTTAAAGCCCTAATACGCCCCATAGTGGAGCGACTGAAAACCGCCCAAGAGAACACGTGGGCATGTGTTCATCATGTCAAGGCTGCAGGATGGTCTGTTGTGTTACTTCATACCAGCCCCCAGCTTTCTTTCTCCATTTCATGTCTTTGGTTACCTATACTAAACTGCAATAATGCAAAGAATATCACTGAATTATCATTTAGAATGTTTTATTTTAGGCCATTTCTCATGTAAGAGATCTCGATGTGTTTTTTGTGTGCACTGGCTCAGGTGTTAAGACTATTATCTTGCTCATTTTCCTGTTTTTACATCAGACCTATAAGCATTGTAACTGATTTTAAACTATTGCAGTAGTTGGCTATTACATGGTTCTTTGGTTTTATTTTTTGTGCAATAAAAGATCTTTTCATCAAACTGGAAATGTTTACTCTTTTCCCCAAAGCCTCATTCCAGTAGTGTGGAATAAACTGAAACTACATAATATAATATTGTTAAGTCCAAAGTCCCTTAATATTCACATACACTGATCATTTTACTTGAGGTGATTTATGATCCTCAAAGCAATTTTTTTTGATAAATTTTACTCTTTTACAACATGATGGATGAACACAATAACATTTTACACCCATGTTTATTTTTACGTTTCTTTAATGGAGTGTATGTAAAACTCTTTAACAATGCAATGTAATGAAATCTACCATAACAAATGACAATTTTCCAGTTTTTTTCTTTGCTAAAAGAATCTTTTCCTCCTCTCATCCCTTCCCTTATTCCCATCATAATACTCCAGTGTCTCTCTCCTCATCCTACAATCTGCTGAACAAAATCATGGAAGAATAAATGTTTATATCTTCCATAGTCACACTGTTTATTTCTCTGTATTTTAGAGCCTGGTCTTGAGCAGTTGAAACTGATGTAACTGACTCCAGCTGGACTGTCTAATCAATAGTCTTTCATGCAGAACAGCAACATATATAAAGCAGGTCCAAAACGTTTCTGAATACTTAAGTCACACTTTAAACTGTATGAATTTCATTGCATTAAATACATGATAATAATAATACAAATCTATCCAGGTAGCATAAGCAAACAAATGAACTACCAATTTAATCTGTATACGTTATTTTTAAAATGACTTTTAACCAACTGATCCCAAAGTGCATGTACTGTATGAACTATAGACATTCTCCTAAGAAACTTAACAAGAAAGTCACCAAATAGAGTACTTTATATTATTTTTGAATATTATACTGTATTTATTGTTTTAGACAGTTATTATTTTATAAACGTGAAACTGAACAAATTTTTTTGTGTGAAATGTTGTGCTTGTAAAGCTTATGCTAGCTTATGCTAGATGTCTTAAAATAAATCTAAAAATAAATGGCTTTTAGTTTGATATTTGACATTATATATTTATTACATATAATGCAAAGACATTCATGAGTGTGGCTTAAGTGTACACTTATGTGGGGCAACAACACAAAAGCGTTGTATACATTGGCCCCAAATTGTTATTTACGAAATTCAAGAGAATAATGAAAATGTTTTTCATATATTAATCAAATACTCTAAATAACCACTAATAATGAAACAGAATTTTTGCAGTTCTTGTACGAGAAATAAAATAGTCTTTCTAATTCAATAGAGTGAAAGTTCATGAAGCAGTGTTTTGAAATCGTCCATCACTAGATATTATTGAATGAAGTCGTTATTTTGCTTTCTTTGGCGCACAAAAAGTATTCTGGCTTAATAACATTAAGGTTTAACCACTGTAGTCACATGAACTGTTTTAAATATGTCTTTAGTACCTTTCTGGGCATCTGAAAGTGTTAATTATTTTGCTGACAATGGAGGCCTCACTGAGCCATCAGATTTTATCAAAAATATCTTAATTTGTGTTCCGAAGATGAACGAAGGTCTTATGGGTGTGGAACGACATGAGGGTGAGTAATTAATGACGGAATTTTCAATTTTGGGTGAACTAACCATTTAAGACTAATAATGAGAGGTTATTTTCAGATTCATGGAAATATTTCTGCCCTCTCTGGGGCGAGACTATGTCTCGGGGTATGTCTGAATGTTGAGCTTGTTTAAAGTCATGATTTATTTGAGTAATGTGCAAATGTGGTCAACTATCTGACCTTTCTTATCTCTACATGACCTGTGGTTCACACACATCATGCTTCTAATACCCTACAACAGGACATTTTCCACTGACAGGCATGTCCTTGCTGCAAGGTACCAAATCCTATTGACCTACAGAACCTTCCCTGTTCAAGCTCAACGTATGAAACGAGCGCTGCTGACATCGGAATGCCAACTATTCCAAAACGGGAAGTTCTCACCGTAGTTTTACATTACCGTGGAGACTGACCGCATGTCTCTGATCACAGGCGTGACAGGCATGGGAGGAGGAGAGGAAGCTCTCGCTGCTGCGGGCCACTCACCGGATAGAGCCGGATCAGAACAAGACATGGATTCATTCACTCAGCTGCAATCAGCTCACTTATCAGTTTCAGCTGACTTCGTTCATGTAATCTTTTTCCCTGAACAAATTTTCAGATGACAGTCTAACAGATAAAGAAGTGCATGTCAGAAGGTATTATAGGAATTTCTTTCAGCATATACTACATAAGTCCTCAGGGATTTTCTGATGTAGAGTAGAGTAGACAGAAAAAATAAAACAAAACTTGATGTAACTCTGGGCAACTCCACCAAGTGAGTGAAAAATAAAATCTAAATCAAGACCTAAAGTGAATATACAAGCATTCAAAAAAAAAAAAAATATATATATATATATACATATATATATACACTACCAGTCAAAAGTTTGGAATCGGTCAGATTTTTTATGTTTTTAAAATCAGCAAATCAGCATATTAGAATGATTTCTGAAGGATCATGTGACACTGAAGACTGGAGTAATGATGCTGAAAATTCAGCTTTGCCATCACAGGAATAAAATATACATATATATATATATATATATATATATATATATATATATATACACACACACACACACACAAAAATTAAACAACAAAATTCTGGTCAACAATTACACCAATTATTATTTTCAGGCCAATAACTGAAATCAGCAACATAAAAATTCTATAAAATCTTGTCCAAATATATAAAAAAACCCCACTAAAAACTATATTACAAGTGCATTTAGGCATCACAACATACATGAAATACACGCACACACACACGAATGCATATACGTAAAAATATGGTTATACCGTGCATGCCTACAAAAATGTCTAGTCTTTCATCAGACCTTTGAGGTCTATATATCGAGATTTCAATAGTCTATTCCATTAAAACAGCTGTGTATGAAAGCTACCCCATGAAAAGCACTTGACACACTCACTCAGCACTCTTTGATGGGAAAGTGTTTCTGCTGAAAAAAGCTACTTGTTGAGGACAGGTCTTCAGGGACAAAGGAAGTCCAATCTAAGGACATGTGAAAGCATTAGCAGATGTAGCACCGATCTAAGACTTGTGTGTGTGAGAGAGAGAGCAAGAGAGACAACAAGCTCCTTATCAAATCAAACCAGCTGGGATTTCCCTAACGCAGACAGAGATCTGCACATTACAGTGTCTGTGCTTGAAGAAGTGGGAATACACAGAAAGAAAAAAATAAGAAGGAATGTCTGGCATCATTTCCGAGGTATACCTGACCCTCCGGAGGGATCCACAGAGCGTGAATGAAACAGGCAGATGTATTTCAATAAAGTCAGAGACCCAGAGGTGGCCTTTTACTCAGAGTGAAAAGGCACAGCCTGCTTAAGTCATTCTTCACATATCCCACTGATGATGACTGACACATCGAAAGGGAGAGGGTCACTTCTGAGAGGAATTTTGAAAAGATAAAAGGTAATATCAGCAGAGTCCTGCTTGCATTGTTTAGTGAATAGAAGGTGTAGGTGAAACTAAATAGTGAGAAAATGTCACTCAAGTCATAATAACTTGGCTTTTTTGTTCTTTATCTGGAAAATGACGGAGATTCAGTGAGATATTAACCCATATTCATATTGTATCCATAGTAAAGAAAAGAAAATTAGAAAAAAAAAGAATTCTCACAGCTTCAGAAATTTTGCCTTTCCATCATATTAGGGCAGCCTAATAGTTAGAGAGTCGGACTAGTAACCTGAAGGTCGGGGGTTCGAGTCTCAGTAAATGTAGGTTGGGGAAGTGAATGAACAGTGTTCTCTTCCACTCTCATTCCCCACAAATGAGGTGCCCTTGAGCAAAGCACATAACCCTCATTCGCTCCCCGGGCGCTGCAGCAAAAATGGATGCCCACTGCTGTGTGTGTGCATTTGGATGGGTGAAATGCAGAGCACAAATTCTGAGTATAGGACATCATACTTGGCCACACATCACGTCACTATATATTAAATATTCATACTATCATACTATATATGAACTGCTCTTCCAAAAATTAAAGTCATTTTACTCGCCCATATGTTGTTCCAAACCTGTATTTTTTTCTTCATTCTTTTCCATCCAGTTACAAGGAATGGGGACTGTAAGTTTCAAGCTTCAAAAAGGATGCAAAAGTACCATAAAATTATCATAAAATGATCATAAAATTTGTCTGAAATTATACAATAGATGTGTGTGATGATAATAGTTATAATAGAAATCTTCCACTCTTGTGTGTTGCAACCAGATCATTGAGTTAAACTTGAGAACTGGATCAGTCTGATTCATCAATGAATCATTCAGACCGGTTTAGTGAACTGGATTACCTAGATAATTGAAAAGAGCTTAGTCTAAAAAAATGATTCTTTCACAAACCAGACATCCCTACTTCTCAGTGTTATTTTTGTATTTCTTGAGTGTTTTTAATATTTTGAATATTTTAGTTCTTGTTATATATATTATATATATATAATGTATGTATATGTGTACTGTATATGTTTGTGTATACATACATACACTATATATATATATATATACAGTCAAACTAAAAATTATTCAGACTGTAATAATGAATGAAATGTTCAAGGTCTCTGAATCAATTTTGGTTTGACTGTATATATATATATATTCTTTTCAGTTTTAGTTTTAGTAATTTTAGTACTTTAGCTCAAACATATTTCAGTTTCTTTATAAGCTGAAGTTTTTCCATCTAATATTCCATCTTTATTTCATTTACTGAAAATGACTTTACTTCTCTCACCAATGCTCATGAATGTGCGAAGGAGAGCTAGGGCAGATATTAGTGAATTTTCAAAGAAAAATCACTTGCATTTCAATCCGCATCTCAAACAAAACTATTGTACGGCATCAGAAGACTAGGAATATAGAACATTAGTCATATGAAACATTTTTATTTGTGTATGTAGTATCATTTTAGAGCTTTACAGCCCCAGTCCTTTTTCACTTATATTACATTTTAATAAATTGCATATTTCTCAAAAATGCAGTATTTGAGTTCCATTGTGGGTTTGGAATGACACGAGGGTGACTAATACTAGAACTATTCCTTCAACCCACAAACTGAATGAGGAAACTGTTTCAGACTCATGTTTTTAAAATCTCTTTTCCCTCACACCCAGACAAGACTCAGTATCAGACTGCGCCTTTCTAGCCTGTCCTGTAAAATAACTCACCATCTCTAGGTGCACTCTGCACCAAGGCACCCCATAACATCTGAGCGAAGATATTATGGCGTGCAGAACAGTAAGCAGCTGGTGTCTCTGTGTAGTCATGTCACGGGTGAGCGCCTGTGACCTTTTTATCCAATGCGGTAGAAACGCACCACAAGGTGACCACGGCTCGTCCAGCGAGCATCAAACACGACAGAGCCGAAAATTACCAGTGGCACAGAACCAGACCCTGTCATGCCATGAAAGCTGCTGTCATTTCTTTCTGACTTCTCTCATCTCATTACTAATCTACGAGCTAAACACTGCTGACACGGAGAAATGATTTATTGGTTGCTTGATGCGTTTAATAGCTTCCTTATTAAGATTTACGACATCTGTCAGGCCTATGATTCATTAGTTTGAACTGCTCTTCTAAGCACAACTTGGACTCACAACTCACAGATCTCAAAGCACAAAGTGTCTATCGAGATTGATTTTTTTTTTTTGAGTTAGTCCAAACTTCACATTTATGTTACACACTCTGATATCACAGGATACATTTCTCTCTTTGTTCCAGTGCAGTTTTGCCCATATTGCTGGAAGTGAGCGAGTGAACGGTGAGGCTCATGTTCCGGAGGGTCTTTATGGAGTCAGGGGTCAGTGCCAGACTCCTGATGCGTGGCATAATAATGAGCTGCCTCTTCACTCACCCTGTCAGGATGCATTAGCGCTGGAACGCCTCACACTCTTTACTGCACTCTCAGCCTCACTCTCTCTGTTCGGCTAACTCTGTTCTTTTGGCTCCTACAGGGTCCCATTCTATCCAACCAAAGCCAGTCAGCTGGCTTGGTCCCATATTGGTTTGTATCAAAGATTAATTGGCTGTTAAATCTGTGAATTATGACTAATCTCTGCTACATGATCTATGCGGCATTTTCCCTTAATCCCAGAAATGCACCATTAATCCACAGTGCAATAAACATGGGGAGGTGGATTAATCGTCCAGGCCTGTACTTGAGGGTGGCCTGAGGAGCCTGGACATTGTCAGGTCGCTACCATTCCATGCAAGGGGCGTTTTACAGTTTCACTCTCTCACGATAAGTACAGAGCAGGGTTACTGTCCTAAACTAAAACTAAAAAACTACTATTTAAAAATATTTAACAAAAATATAATGCTTTTAAACCATTTAAGCGCGCCAAAAGAGAACGCGCTATCTGTGAATGTCCTGTCACACACACACATACGACGCACAGAAAGACGTGCGCAAGTATCGTGCGCGTGGACGGCGCGCCAGAATCGAGTTCTCTGTCATGCTTGAACGAACAATAACGCACAATAATGCCAAAAATATCCGTTTTGTCGAGTATCCTCATTAGAGCAGCCTTGAATGAGTTAAATAAAGTCTTAAACGAAAGTAAAGAGTTGTGAGAAAGTGGGAAGCGTGTGAGATCCGTGTCATGTGCAGCAGCGGCAGCTCTTAAAGTGACAGCAACCATTGCTGTCTGTCATTGAAGAACAGAGAAAAGTACTCACTGCTCTTGACTAAAGAACTTTTAGCTTTAATAATGATTAATCTATATTTAATTTATGCTATAAATTATGCAGTGCAGACTGTTTGGTAACTTTATTCAATTTCTGTATTTTTCCTATCTGTTAGATTAAGGGTACAGGTAGCCTAAATATGACATTTATTATGGGTTTATGTGAGGATTGTTCTAAGTTCACTTAAATTAAAAGTTGTTATATTTTTTGAAGCCTAAAAAATTAAAAAAAAAAAAAAAAAAAAAAAAAAAAACGATATAGCTTTCAATAACACTGTAATGTTGAATGGCTATAATTCATGTTTAAAATTGGGGAAAAAATCAAATTCATGGAGACATCAGTAGAGATGCCATTAAACAAGTATTTAAAATATACTGTCTTTATGTTGTTTCTTTATGTTGTCTTAATTTGGAGATTAACTGTGAAATTATTACATTATAAAATATATTAAAAACATATAAAAACTTAAGTGTGATTAATGAAAAATATGTGATTAATCGAGTTAATTTTTAATCGATTGACAGCACTATTAATAATACAATAAAAATCTATAAAAATACAAATATGTAAAAAGTAATAAATTAAATTAATTATATAAAAAATAAATTATAATATATAATAAATTAATTATATATTTATATATAAAATAAATTAATTATATAAAAAGTGAAATATAAAGTAATGTTTAAAATAACATCAAGATAATCTATATAATATCTTAATGAGATCTGTCACATTTGGGGTCAGTAAGAGGTAAAAGTCAGTTTTCTTTTTTTTTTTAAGAAATAAATATCTTTGTTCTGCAACGATGCAGTAAATTTATCAACAGTGACAGTAAAGATGTAATTTATAAGATTTATATTTCAAATAAATGCTGTTCTTACAAACTTCTATTCATCAAAAACTTCAGGGAAAAAAATGCATCATAGTTTCCACAAAAATATTAAACAATAAATATTAATATTAAATATTAAGTTTTCAAAATGTATAATAATAAGGAAGGTTTTTTGAGCACCATATCACCATATTAGAATGATTTCTGAAGGATCATGTGACACTGAAGGTTGGAGTAATGGCTGCTAAAAATTCAGGAATAAATCACAGAAATAAATTAAATTTTACCATATATTAAAATAGAAACCTGTTATTTTAAATTGTAATAATATTTCACAATATTACTGATTTTACTGTATATTTAATCAAATAAACACAGCCTTAGTGAGCATAAGGCTGTTCTTTTAAAAACCAAAAGAATCTTACAGACGGCAGTGTGTGTGTGTCTGTGTGTGTGTGTGTATATATATATATATATATATATATATATATATATGTGTATATATATATATATTAATGCATGCATTAGTCATAGGTAGAAAAAACAGTGTTCACAGACAGGAAGGCAATGGTAAGTGAATGCTGACCTAATGCATCAAACACGCTCAGCTCAGCGGGGAGAAAAATCACCTTAGGTTGCACAGGTGACAGTTTAACTCACCCAAACTAAACAAAGCCTCCCCACTACCATACCATGTGTGCACCAAATATTCTCACTTCTATACATATTGCACATATGATCTAAAGCAAACACACATATACTTCCACAAACACACCTTGAGCTCGCTTTCATACTGTAAAGCAGTTTACGAGCACCGGCTGCGCAGCAGTGGAGTTTTAGTGGTGAAATGGTCATTCTCCATCTGTGCTCCCATGAGACCTCCCCACAGAGCTGGAAAGAAGGTGTTTTTTTAAGTGCAGTGCTTTTCTTCAAGCGGTAACTGCAGAAATGTGCTCTGTGGGATTATAGATACATTCTAATGAGACCAGGGGGCCGACACTGGATCACATCAAGGGCCCCTCTCACTTCACTATGCAATTCTTTTGTGGGAACAACGGCGGTCGGGAAAATGGCTCTGATATGGAAGCAAGGCATGTTGAATGTGGCGACTGAAAGGTAGAGGAAGAGAAAGGGTTACTGTGATTAGTGCAGGAGATGAGATTTATGGTCTCCAGAGACCTGTCTGTAATGATATGTGAGAGGAAGAGCACCTCATTACAATGCTACACACCGCCAGCCTGGTCATGGGCCACCATCTTTCACAAATCCAATAACAGCCCAGAAGTGAAGGCAACACGTTTTACTGGCTGCATGTGAACATGGGTGGAGAAATAAAAATTGTGAAGAAAAAAAAGATTACAGGAGCTGAATTCAAAGTAATCTCCCAGCGAATGAAAGCTGGGTACGATTAAAGAAAATAAGCATGTATTAAAAAAACAGATGTTATCAGAGATGCAGAAGCGGTTCTTTGAGTAGCTTGAGTTTCTTAGCCAAATGCAACAATCAATTCTGATATTAGACCTAAAAAGTGAGTGAGAAGGTAATCTAGATCTAATCAAACTAAACAGGTCTCTAAAACAGAGTGCAACCCCGGCATTTTTAAACTAAAACGGGGTCTGCAGTGTTTTTGAAAGTCTCCGTTTTGGAGGTTCGAAAACGCTGCCGTAGTGTAAATGATAGGCATAACTGTAGCAAAACTTGTGCATTTTAAAACGAAAATGCACTAGTGTAAATGGCCAACAAGGCCTAAGTTTAAACACTTTTCTTTTCCATAATGCAAAAATATTATTTCAAAAACTCTTTGTAAAAAATTATGTAAAAAATAAACATGAAAAAAGCATAATTTAATTTGAATTTTAGGTTAATTAAATTGTTGTTCAATTTATTGATTGATTTAATTATTATTTTAATTATTAGTATTTTGGTTTTCCATAGCATTTACCATTTAGAATATTGGTGTGCAAGGAGCAAGCGGGATAAGGGCAAATAGATCAGAAGTCAGAAGTAGTCAAAAGCTCTGATGAAATATTCACATAAACAAGAATCACATTCAACGGACTCTTTTGGCAATGCACAGTTTATGATTGTACTCAATCTAAACCATTTACTCTTTATGAATATGCTGTTCCCCATTGCAAATGCTCTCCAATGAATAAATTATAGCAAATTATGTAGATTGCTTGGCCCAACAAGCTGACAAAAGCCTTACAATTCCAACTGGCAACTGTATAAATTTGCCAAATATTAACAAAGCAATTACAAATGTGCATGGAATGGTTTTCTCTTACTAAAAATTCCAGGAAAGGGTGAAGGGAGGTCATGGTGAAATCAATTATGTTTATTGTGTTAGAGTTATTATTAACAGCAAAGGTTATCTGTTCTCTGTGTTATCGTCGTTTTGTTAATAGCACCAATTGCAAGCAGGGCAGACAGCAAACATGCAAAGACAAATATCTATCATCCTGAATAACAATGAACCACAGAGTCTCATGTGAACGACCAAGGCAGGAAACAGTGTCTGAAGACCCCAGAAAATTGATCGTAAAAGATGAGCAACCAGTCAGATAACTAAAAGCATGCATTTCTGTGCTTCATAAAGGCTGAGCCATCTTACGAAGCAATTTCACAGTTCAGATGTCTCGCACCAGTCAGTATAAAAGGAACCCCTTGCCCTTTACCATGTGGCTGATCATTCAGAAATGACCCAGTACTATTTGCCCGCTTGGCACAGTGATGACCCTGGTGGCATTTACCCCAATCCCAGGGAGAGCAGTGGCTGCCATTTAGCACCACCATAATGACCGTGGTATTTACCCAGGGTTGTAGAATTTTATAATGGCTGCAAGCTGTTTATTGGGCAGGACGGATAAGAGACTGGCTGCAGCCCGCAGTGATGTCATGGCCTCCCCCGAGAGGAGAGACAATTATTTGTTAAGGGGACGTTGGCGTAGAGCTAAGCGTGTCAAGCCGGAAAAAAACCCTCCCCGGCACCCTGGCTTTGAGTGATGGACAGTTTCCCCTGCCTCCCTGGAGGTCCCTGATGGATGTGAATTGGTTTAATGAGCCTTTACAGACGAATCTGATTCATGGGCGCATATTTTATTCACATATCCGGCGCTTTCGCTGATTCATTCGTCACAATCCACAGCGCACCTTGGCATGCATGCATGTGCTTTAAGAGGGGGAGCAGAAAAAAGGAATAACACACCAAATAATGCATGCAAAATACATTTGAGTTCATAGAATTTTCTCATCTTCGCTTTGAGTTTCAGTGTCAGGGACACTCTCCATTCAGCTGCGCTCCTCTGGACAATTTCTAAACCAGACTGGCAGATGAAACATCTCAATGATTACAATAATACGCGTCTTAGACTGCAACAATGAGATTGGGCCTTGAGTAAAGACACTCTCCGTGATCAATATAGCTTCTCTGTTAAAAATGATTGTATTGATCTCGGCTACCTCAAGCTGTTTTACACATTGAGCCTGAACAAATCTTCAAGTTGCAAGTATTGAAGACCCAGTCTGAATACTGAAAACTTTTTGCACTTATTTCTAGCACGCAACAGGGGTTCCTTTTGTTTTTGTGCCTGTAAAAAAGGCAGAATTTATTTGACATTTATTTGACGTGTGGCACACAGCCAAGTTGGTGGATATAACTGATATATCACAAGCAGACAGGGGTTATAAAGACATCCTTTGAGTGACATGCTTGTTAAACATCCATTACTCATGTACTCAGGAGAATAACATTTAATTTACCTACAGCTCAGTGTAGATGCAGCAATGGAAATTGAGTCTTAAAGACTTCAACACAGCAATTCAGACATTTGTTTGGTAAAAAAGCGTTTTTCTGACAGCTGAACCAAGACGAACATTTGTAAAATGACTTTAAGGAGACAGAAAGCACACATTTAGCAAGTTAAAGGATAATACGTAGAAGTTAATTTGGTTAATTGGATAGTAATAGGGCCTTTAACACGTTTTTAGGATCTTTGAGTCGATACGCGTGTGTGGGTTTAAATCTGTGAGCGCTCGTTACTGTGACAGCCGGCGAAGAGAGACCATTCTCCAGACTGACACATGAAACAAGGTGCAAAACAAAGAGCCGGCTCTCTCTTTCTCTCGTAATTAGAGTGTGAGAGAGCAGTGAGCAGAAACAACATGTCACAGGTATGCTTCATTTAGCAGGCTGTCCTCTAATTAACAGGCCATCGCAGCACTCCAGCCAGATTTCACCACAACGCAATTAAACATTCCGTCTAATATTCTCCAGAGTTTAATCCTGAGATCTGCTTGTTACTTGTTGATTTCACACAGTGACCCAATTAGTTCAGGTATTTATGTGGCATGACAGCAATATACGCCACCAATAGCTTATCTGTTTGCCTCTCTGTAAAAACAAGTCAAATGTCTTTTATAAGTAAAAATGCAGTATATGCAAATACTCTGCAATACTATATATTCCAGATGGAAATCATATTAGTTAATTTTAGCACAATTAATTGGAAATAGAGGCAAATGTTGGCTTCTAACATGAAAAACTGGCAATTTATGAGGAAATATTCCAAAAATATTCATTGTTTTCCTTCATCTAATCAAAAAACATGTTTTCTTGGGAAGAAATGTAAAGAAATTTTAAGAAACCAGCATGACCACTACCGGTCAAAAGTTTGGAATCTGTAAGATTTTTAATGTTTTTAAAATAAGTTTTGTCTGCTCACCAAGGCTGCATTTATTTAATTAAAAATACAGTAAAAACAGTAATATTGTGAAATATTATAACAATTTAAAATAACTGTTTTCTGTTTGAATATATTTTATAAAGTAATTTATTCCTGTGATCAAAGCTGAATTTTCAGCATCATTACTCCAGTCTTCAGTGTCACATGATCCTTCAGAAATCATTCTAATATGCTGATTTGCTGCTCAAGAAACATTTATTGTGTACAATTGTACAAAATATTTGTGTACAATATTTTTTTTTCAGGATTCTTTGATGAATAGAAAGTTCAAAAGAACAGCATTTATTTGAAATATAATCTTTTGTAACATTATAAATGTCTTTACTGTCACTTTTGATCGATTTAATGCATCCTTGCTGAATAAAAGTATTAATTTCTTTAATTTCTTTTCAAAAAAATACAAATAAAAATTCTTACTGACCCCAAACTTTTGAACGGTAGTGTATAATGTCACAAAAGCTTTGTATTTCAGATAAATGCTGTTCTTTTGAACTTTCTATTCATCAAGGAATCCTGAAAAAAAAAGTACACAACTGTTTTCAACATTGATAATAATCATAAATGTTTCTTGAGCAGCAAAAAAAAAAGTAATCAAAATGACCTAAGATTACTCTAAATTCTTCACTGAGCAATGAATGTAGCTCTTTGTTTCCATCCTGTAAAGCACCTGTAAATTTGATTATTTATGGATGCACCGATATTAAAATTCAGGCCAATGCTGATAAGCTCATAATTATTCTTAATTTATGGTTGATATATGTTAAACATATGCTGATATTAAAGGGTTAGTTCACCCAAAAATGAAAATTCTGTCATTAATTACTCACCCTCATGTTGTTCCACACCCATAAGACCTTCGTTCATCTTCAGAACACAAATTAAGATATTTTTGATGAAGTCCGATGGCTTAGTGAGGCCTGCATTGCCTGCACGATCATTTCCTTTTTCAGTGCCCAGAAAGATACTAAAAACATATTTAAAACAGTTCATGTGACTACAGTGGTACAACCTTAATAATATAAAGTGACAAAAATACTTTTTGTGTGCCAAAAAAACAACAGAATAACGACTTACAACAATATCTAGTGATGGGTGATTTCAAAACACTGCTTAATGAAGCTTTAAAGCTTTACAAATCTTTTGTTTCGAATCAGTGGTTCAGAGCACCAAAATCACGTGATTTCAGTAAACGAGGCTTTGTTACGTCATAAGTGTTTCGAAATTTAAATAGTTCTCGAAACTTTGGCAGTTTGATACACACTCCGAACCACTGATTTGAAACAAAAGATTCGTAAAGCTTTGAAGCTTCATGAAGCAGTGTTTTAAAATTGCCCATCACTAGATATTGTTGAATAAAGCTGCTATTTTGATGTTTTTGGCACACAAAAAGTATTCTCATCGCTTTATAATATTAAGGTTGAACTACTGTAGTCACATTAACTAATTTAAATATGTTTTAGTACCTTACTGGGCATTGAAAAAGGAAATGATCTTGCTGGCAATGGAGCCCTCACTGAGCCATCGGATTTTATCAAAAATATCTTAATTTGTGTTCTGAAGATGAACGAAGGTCTTACAGGTGTGGAACGAGGGTGAGTAATTAATGACAGAATTTTGATTTTTGGGTGAACTAACCCTTTAATATTTTTTTAAGCATTTTTTTTTTTTTAAATTAAGAGTTTAAAAGGTACCACATAACATGACCTTATAAGCAAAAATAAAATAATTAAATTATGTTAAGAAAAATATTTTAATGATAGAACAAAAAATAATTTAATTTGATTGCAGATTAAGTGCATCTGTTCCCATGGGCAAAATTATCTAAAAGACCCGTTGACCATATGTGTGTGTGCATGACTAAGCAGTAGCATTAGCTCACATCTGACCCGAATCTCATGTTCTGGATGTGACGGCAGGAGCCAGGCTGTTATTTCATAATCTCTGTGTGAAGCAAGTACAGATCTTTTAAATGGAAAAAGGGCTTCTTATCCTAAAATGTCCTCTTTCTCTCCTGTCATATGCTTTTGGAGCCTCCAGACTGTACAAATAGCACAATAATTAGATTTTCATGATCTTTAATTTAATGATAAGGTCTGATGACTTGCATCGCTATTACCAGACATCATTTGGAAGTGAAGTATGCCAGTCAATGACTACATCTGCCCCGGTCACTCTGTTCAGTCAAATGAAACTCATTCCCATGAGACATTTCATCTTGCACAGAAGCGGCGATATAAATAAAGCTGTCATGTTGGAGAGAAATATAGGAGAATATTCTTGGTGATAAAACATGCAGCTCCCTAATCTGTGAAGGGTCCGAGTTTATTCGACTGAGCCGCCTGATCTTTGCCCTGCTGTCTGGCCTGTGTAGATGCTCTGACTGATAACATTCACACTGAGGAGGGTCGGATTAAACAAACTCACCTCATTCGCTCACCAACCTGAGGTGTGAGGGTACAAGGGTCACAGCTGAATCCACAGATTAGTTCACTGCTCTCCGTTAGGCAAATCTGATCATTCTTAACCCCCGAAAAGGGAGGCAATTCATCATAGGCGCCTATAAATCACACAAGCTTGACCCACTGAACACATTCCACAGCCTCAGGTCCCCAAACCTGTTTATCTTACAACTTAAACAATCCATAATGCTCCAGGAGGGCAAATTCAAGGCAGCACGCTGGGCAGGGAGTCATTTTGTGTGTAGTAAAACAATTATCGTGGTGCAAATTGTAGGAACAAAAAAGGAAGAGATCCATAAATGGGGGCTATAAATTGGTGAGAATGTCCACCCCCTTCCCCCACCAAAGGGCAATAGAGGCGAGCGGTCACTGTGGGTTTTCTCAAAGTGTGGCTAATTTAGATAAGCTAAGCTAACATACTTGAGGCAGCGGTGCTTTACTGCCTCAGACAGTGGAAAAATGTAAACAAAGAGCTCAAACTGAGGCCCCTGTTCAAAGCGGAGACCCGCCGACTCGGAGCACCTGCGTGACTGCAGGAGACGCTCTGTTCATGCTAAGCATTTAATGACTGACTTTAATTGGCCTATCCATACTGACCACAGAAGGGCTGACAGATAGCGGAGTTACTATACATGAGCTTATTTCATTAGTTGGCTTCTCAATGACAAACACCTTCCTGTAGAGTAGAATAAAGAAGGGTGAGTAAAATAGGAGGAGGGAGAGAAAATGACAGTAGAGACAGTTTCACGATTTAAAAAGGATAAATAAGGTTAAGTTGTAAGTGTAATTCTTGAAAAATTATTTTTTAATTAAAATATTTTTTTTCTTAAGAATAAATTGCATAATCTTTGTTTAGCCTACTTATGAATTTGACTTGTCTAATACAACAAATTCAGAACTTAGTAAGTAAATCTTAACAATAAATGTATACATCTATTAACATTTTTTAAGTAGCAAGGACGGTGCATTTTTCAAATACAAAGTGCCTGAGTTATATTAGTTTTTAATGTTATTTGTTTATTATTCTTTGGATTCCTCTTAAGCTGTCTTAGTATGAATCATCTTAAGTAACAGATAATCACATTCTTAAGAAGTCTTTTTTGGAATACAAATTAATGGTAACTTTTCATTTTTGAAAATAAGAAAACAGTAGTTATGAAGTAACGGTTAATTAAGGGTTAGTTCACCCAAAAATTAATTGCAAAAATTATCATCAGTTACTCACCCTCATGTCGTTCCAAACCCTTAAGACTACTGTTCATTTTCAAAGCACAAATGAAGATTTCTGTCCCTCCACAATACCACTTTGACGCTTCAAAAAGTTCATAAAGAGATCAATACAAATGAATTGAGCAGTTTGTTTTCTCAAGAGACTTGATCGCTTTATATGATGAACAGATTTAATTTAGGCTTTCATCAAAGTCCCTTAAAGGAAAGTCTGTTCAGTCGGCCGCCATATTTGCAATGACTCCGGGCAGCTATTTTGGGCATCCAAGATCAAGTCCTATCTATTTGAATGGGGGAATTCTGAAAACTCACAATTAAATAACACATTTCAAATCAGCAACAAAATCTGACACGAACTGTCCCATAAATGTTGTTTCTTATGCTCAAACAGCATTAAAAAGCGTATATTTCAGGCTAAACGAGCCAATGTGCATGTGCAGTCCTAAGCGCAAATCTCTTGTTTCTATGGGAACCAGAGCTTCTAACGGCAGCTGCAGTGACGCAATGACTTTATCAATCAGCGATTGGCACTTTTACTTAGAAGGCGGGACATATTCCGCCATATTGCACGTTGCAGTTTCTCCCATTCATTACTAATAAGAGTGAACCATCTTTTTCTATATCTATAGTCTTTGCTTTTATTCACATATAAACATTGATCAGTGAACAAAAAGAAGCGCAGCAGTACTTGCTTGAACCTCATTGGTTCTTGTGGAAGCTCAAACGTGCTGCGTAACCCACAAGAATGAACCTCATTGGTTCTTGCATGTCAGGCAAGCATGCTTGAGCTTCTGTTTACCACAACTGATGTGTGCATTGATGGATGTCAAATTAAATCTGTTCATCATATAAAGCAGTTGTGCCTCTTGAGAAAATTTAAACTAAACGCTCAATTCTTATTAGTTTTACAATCTTTTTATGAAATTTTTGAAGTGTCAAAGTGATAATTGAAGGGACAGAAATCTCTCATATTACATTAAAATATCTTAATTTGTGTTTCAAAATAAATGAAAATCAGGTTTGGAACGACATAAGGGTGCATAAATGATTTTCATTTTCGGGTGATTCAAATTTTAAGAGTCTTTCGTGAATCCAGGCCCTTGAGAAAAAGTCCAGTCCCTCCCCTCCTTGTCATTCTCAGTGTAATTTACGTTTATGGACTGCTGTGTGTGTTTACAAGTAAGTCTGTTCTCGCAGCTTTTAAGCTGTAGTTGAGTCACAGGTTCAGATGGATGTTTCCAGCATTTCCTGCTCTGATTTTGAGAGGAAAATCTGTGGAATGGATATAAGCATATAAGCAGTTAAAATGTGTGCACTACAGTAGTTTCTTAATCTAATTAGCCAAACATTTAATGAATGAATAGGCAATGGCTTGTGATTGATGTTTTTTTTTTTCCGCAGAGCTTTTTCTGGGTGGCAGACACAGATTCCATGTGAGCCTGGTGAGTGGGAGAGTTAAAGGTGGGGTAGGGAAGTAAAAACAGGATCCAGGGATTCTGAAAGAATCCTGCTTCGTTTCAGCCTGTCCTGTTTGTATACAGCTCTGTCCAGGATGTCCTGTGTCACTGTGTACTGAGTTAATACTAAAGTGCCTGCAATGCATGGGAAAAGGTTACAGACACCAGACACATGACATCATACATACCATGCCGTTCTGACAGCAGCTAATACAGAACAGAGTGTCCCCTTGTGGAGAACAGAGACTGTGTAGGTTAAGACTACCACTGAATTTCAGAGTCTATATGTAACCTGTTGAGTAAAACTATAATCAATGAATGTAAAACCCTGGGGTGTAACCACCATAAACACGCAATTTTTTATATTATATATGAATTCAAATTAACATTATATCCACTATACTTGGATTATTGGTCAAATGAAATGTGTTGATTCTTAAAGTCGGCATTTTTTTCTCGCTATTGCGACTTATATCCGAGTAAGACGGCTTTTCGAACAAAAAAAATGTGGGGCGGGACTTTTTTCCATCAGGAATTGATTGGATCATTGGATGTGAGTAACAGGTTGTCCCGCCCTCTCACCGAAAAACATGTCAAAGAAGAAAAGAGATGTCGCTGCTAGAATTAACGGAAGTTATTTTGGTTAAAGATAACGAGGGCACATGAATTAAAAAAATAATAATAATGTGTGCACATAAATCATTTATAATAAATACTACAATATTTGGTGTATGGAAAGCCATTTCTGTAGACCATCTGGGTATCTCTGGGAAACTCATTTCAACATACTACGATTTGGGACACACTAATTCTAATTTCGAATACTAGGAGGAATAGTATGCAAATTGGGACACAGCAACAGAGTTACTAATGCAAGAAATATAGCAAAACTAATGTCTTGTTTTCTGAAATAAAAAAGTATTTTTCAGAAAACAAGACTTAATATCTTAAGTCACTTTGCTTCTCAAATAAATGTATCTTGATTTAAGAATGTTTAGATATTTGTATTGGAAAACAAGACAAAAATAAGAAGTGTATTTTTTGCAGTGTACACATACAAACACGCTTTCTACTACAGACTCTCCATGCAAATCTCAAAGCAGGTTTCTAAATTTGCAAAACGTGTGCACTGAAGTGATAAAGGCAAGCGTAATTATCCTCTCTGAACAAAGCGACAATAAAACCGCACATTCCTCATTGTGGGAGCCCTATGGCGAAACCAAATGGGGGTCTTATTAGCAGCAACCCTCTTACTAACAGCTCTTAATGCTCAAAGAGACAGCATGGCCTCTTGAATTACAGGGCCAAAGGTCTGAACTTCCATCTTTATGGCAATGTGTAGAGACACTGTCTCTCTATGAGCTTCCAGTGATTTAGACCCTGCCAAGCTTTCCTCCCTCAAAAGACTTCTTTTAATCCTCTGCTCTAGTTCAGTTTATCCAACCCTGACACCCCACTCCTCTCACCCTGACAGGGAATGACGTTGCCGTCTGCGTCCGCCGTCCAGGGTTCAGACCACCGCTTGGCATTTCAGCTTGAGCGATCACCATTAAACTCATTTCAGAGTAGACAGCAGATGTGCAGGTGGAGCCGTGCATAGGAGGACTTTGTGTTACGAGATGGAAGACGTGGAAGAGGGGTGCCAACAAGAACAGAGGCAAAGCCAAAAAACATCTGTAAGCATATGCTAAAATGGTGACGATTACGGGGTGTATTAGTCATATTAAGCTCATATACATATATTAAAAAGTTCCCTGTTGTTAAAAAAATATAGAGGTTAGAAACGGAGAGGGAGCAGTAGAAAAACAGAGACTATTCAGCAAATAATAAATGCATGATTTTATATAATTGATGTCAATATTCTTCAAGCATTTTGTTTTTGTCTCCACAGCTTGAGAGTAATGCACTAATGTTGTTTAAAATTCAGTGTGCTGAAGTTATTAAATATGGGCAAATACAGAATGCTTATGTTCACTCAGATAGGCAAATGCATTTAAAGTGTTTAAGTGGGAATGTTACACATGCAAGTGGTTAAAAGACAAAATTCCTTTATCTTTCATTTCATATCATAATCACAGTTCTTCCTTGTCATATATGCTTCAATTTTCTAAATTTGATTTCCAAGTGCTGTGCATTACAATTTTGCCACAGGCGGGTCTGTGACCCTAAGTGGGATTCCTTCATGCCAATGTGAGCCAATTATATTTTGTATTTTATATTGACCTATTTAGAGCAAAAATTACACTGAAAAGAAGCTGCATCAAATTAATGCAGGAATCACAATCACTGAAAACAATGTTTTGTGTTCTAATTTTGTTTTGTTGTTGTTGTTGAATGCTTATGGGACACCAGAGGGCTTTTCACACTGCACTTATCCGTGGGTTATTGACGTTTTAAACTCGGATAAAGGAACATTACACATTTGTTATTTAGATGCGAGGTTAGTGCCACTTTTTTACCCAGGGTTATGAAACCCTGCTCCAGTGTTAAGAGTGTTAAAGGTGCAGTATGTAAGAAAGACAGCTAGTGGTTGAAATAGGTACTGCAATCCAAATTCAAAATACTGTTTGCCCCGCTCCCTCCTCCTCAGACTCGCAACAGGAGCGAGCTCAATTTGACATTGGAAGGCTAGGAGACTTAAACACTGTAAGTTGATGAGTTGATTTATTGATTTATGATGAGTTGATAGATCGGGTAGAATCTGCGATCTCTGAACCAGTTTGTTTGCTAGCTTCCATGGTTGCAATTTGCGGCATGTGTTTTTCGCCAACTGGCAACCCAGGGTGGCGAAATACTATTGGGTAAATTGGCAACGTGCAGTCTTGCACAGACCAAAACAAAAACAGACATTCCGATACGGAATGCACATTTCAAAGTAAAATTACTGGCTGTAGCACTGGTTTTCAGAGTATGTGAACTCAGCATGTTTCCTAAATATCTGCAAACATATTATGGTATTTTTATGCTTTAGTACAGTCAAAAACGTACATACCGCACCTTTAACTCTGCAATATAGTGCCAAACATGTGCACTGTGAAATGATGCAGAGTTAGAATGTTACAACTAGATGCTTAGCAACTGACAACAAATCACGTGCCTTACATTCACATGCTTTGAACAGTTATATAAACAGTTGTTTCAGCGTTTGATGGGAAAAATGTCAAATGGCAATGGAAAAAGCATCATTTGGACTGAAGAGAAGACTGTTTCATTCTTACTTTATAGTCTCAAAAGTCCATTCAGAAAAACAAAACAAACAAACAAAAACTTATGAACAGTATGATATGTGAAGTAAGATAACCCAGGATTCCATTTACCAGGATTTAAATGAGCCAGGGTTAACTATTTCAACTATGAAAATCTCTCATGCGGGTTGTCCTGTATAGGATGGATGGATGGACGGATGGATGGACCAAAATTCATAGTACACCACTGAAATTTCCATAAATAGCCTATAACCTGAAAATGTACAACACATTACTAGAGGTTACCAAGCATTTTCCTCATCAAAGTCTACTTTAAAGCTTGTCGTAAATTTTCTGCCAGGTCATTTAATGCTGTAAAAGCACCTGAAAGATGCAGCTGTGTAAGCTGAAGCTCGGTGGAGTGGTGACAGAAAAAAGATTCATTTTGTCAGCCTTTAAAGCAGAGCTTACCATTAAAGATCACCAACAGTGGATCAAAGCATGGGTCAGAGCCTCTGAAACCAGCCCAAGCTCTACAGAATCCACAGCGGCCCACTTAGGTCTGCCAAGCCTCAGTGTGCAATAACATGATAAAAGAGCACACTGGAACAGTTTGGTGGCGAGTACGCTCACACTGAATTTACACAGAAACATAGCAGAGGTATGAAAGATTAAGAGGAAATGTTCAGATATCAAGAATATTGCCACTCAGAAGAATTAAAAGTTCCTGAATAGAGAGCATATGTGGTAAAATCCTAGACCAACATTGCTGAATGTGAGACAGAAGGTTATTGTTTTTTTGAGGGGGTACCAATGGCAGCAGATCACTTAGTAGTTCACTGCATGCAAGGGTTCAAATCTTGAACTAAAATATCTATTTATTTATCAAACCCCTCAGTGTAAATTTTTTAAACTTTATTTTAACTTTTTCATTTATTTATTTTTTTTTTTTCTTTTTAAAATTCTGACTATAAATCCAGTGATAACCATGCATTTATTATACATGGGCAAAATCACTGTGCAAGATACAATATAACAATAAATATTTTTTTTTCATGAATGAATGAATGAATTTGTAATAAATTTATTATTAGTGACTTTTTCCTTGTTTATTAATTCATTTTTAATTGCGACTATAAAGCCAGTAATAACCATTTTACAATACATTGACAAAAGCAGAGTGCAAGACACAAACAAACAATAAATGAATAGTTCAGAATCTGAGGAGGCATTTGAATGTTTGAATGGGCATGACCCATTGATAGATATTATTGATATAAACCAGACAGACATGGCCTGCTGAGGGCGTTATTTCTCAGGGGCAGGAAACAAAGCTAAATATTCACATGATGTAAATGTCAGGGCGAGTCTAGAGGTTAAAGATCAGCATGGTCCAATGACTGCAGAACAGGTCAGTGGGTTAACATGTCAGCAGCTTCCCAGGGGTTGTACATCATCTCAAAACTAGCCTTCATTAGCGTCAAGGAAACTATAAATTCAACACAATCCATTGTCTTACTGAAGTAAAGAATAACGAATTGAACCACACTGAAAAGAGCCCTTTTAAAATTGGGACAGGGTGCTACTAGGTCTATTAGTGAAAAAATTTACATGCCAACAACACGCCAAAATACTGTGGGAATGGGTGCTCTAAACTCAAAGAGAGGTAACAGAGTGAATGCAAAAACAAAAGAGGAAGCCCTCAAAGGGGCTCCCCTTAATGCACCCAGCACATTAACTACTGGTGGATCCACCATGAAATCGCAGCAGTCCGTCATTTTTCTACAAAAGCAGGACTTCAGCAGAGCTTCCAAACACTCAAGTCCTCCCCCTCATCCTTCACTCTTCTCTTTCTCTATCACCCCCAGTCTAATCCAAACATCTCCCCAGTGCCTGGCGGCCAAGAGTCTGAGGAGAGAGTCATTTTTTTCCTTGCGCTCCTCTTTTGAGTTGCTCTTAAAAGCTCATGCGCTGCTCTTTGTACTGCTGACTGAGTATCCCCAATGTACTCCATCCCAAGGTTCCCGCACTCTTACATCCCAGGCTCCAGTCACGGGGACATTCACATAAGCAAGCCGTGTAATTCTCGATTTGCTAGAAGGAAATTCCACCATAATCAATTCAGAAGGATGAAGCTGAAGGACACTGTATACCCACTGCTGGAGTTGAGTGTACCACAGAATCATTTCAGCAGAGCTGTGGTTGGATCTTGTGCTCTTTCTTGAGTATTTAAATTGCTGATGGGCACAGAAAATGTCAGGTGCCCAGTGGGGAGATAAGCAGCTTGATCACTGAAGAATGACTGTTTGCTTTTCATTGATGATTGAAAAGTACAAACATGGGGCCCTTTTGTAATCACTGAAATCAGACAGTGTACTTTTTGTAAAGCTATATCAAAATATGATAATCTGAATGCAATAATACAATGCAACTAACCATTTAACCATGGATAGTTAGTTAAATATGTAAAATATTTTGTAAAATGTTGGGCCCATGAAATTCATGATAATATTAAAGGGTTAGTTCACCCAAAAATGAAAATTCTTTTATTAATTACTCACCCTCGTGTCGTTCCACACCTGTAAGACCTTCGCTCATCTTCGGAACACAAATTATAAGGTATTTTTGATGAAATCCGAGAAGTATATGACTTGTCTATAGACAGCAATTAAACCACTACTTTCAAGGTCCAGAAAGGTACTAAAGACATCATTAAAATAGTCGATGTGACTACAGTGGTTCAAACTTAATGTTATTAAGTGAAGAGAATTATTTTTGTGCGCAAAAACAAAACAAAAATTACGGCTTTATTCAACAATATCTTCTCTTCTGTGTCATTCTCCTACGCTGTTTACGTTTAGCGCTTCCAGGTTCTATGTCAGAATGCCGGCGGTGGTTAAATTGCTGTCTATGGAGGAGTCAGAGAGCTCTCGGATTTCATCAACAATATCCTAATTTGTGTCCCGAAGATGAACTAAGGTCTTACGGGTTTGGGACAACATGAGGGTGAGTAATAAATGACAGAATTTTTGGGTGAACTAACCCTTTAATAAAACTAAGCGTTTCATTTTAAGAATATTTTTGTTTTGTACAATTAAAAACTCTGTGGTGCTGAATGTAAAATCTTGGTCTTGAAGCAAAATTAATTGAGAACCTCTGTTCAGTGGCAGGTTTTAGAGTTTCAAAGGAATTTCAGAGCTGCGTGACAGATTATACGTCTGCTTTCTGCTTTTCAGCATCTCTCTCTCTCTTTTTCTCACTCCGTCTCGATCTCAGGTGTTGTATGATGGAGAGTCCTCTCGTTGAGTGTTTACTCTCATTTGAAACACTAACAGGGAATGAATGTGTCCCATTTGCACAGTGTCAGGACTGATGCGGTCATGGCGCCTGCACCCACGACACATGATAGAGCACCTGCCGCCCGTATCTATAATGCACGCACAGCGCATGCACTCCCTCAGTGTCACTTAGTTAATGAATATGAGCCATAACTGCAAAAACACCCTCTCAACCAAGCGCTAGTGTGTGGGTTTCTTTGCCCGTGACCTCACGCTAACAGGCAGGCCACATAACACATCGAGCAAATAATAAAACCAGGGCCTCACAAGCTGCATATGTGATTCAATTATAAACAAATATACAGAATGCCACATCACCAAATGATCATTATGAATTCCGATGACCCCATCTACGCCGGTGCACAGACTTGATAATGTGTTTACCTCGGTTATAACGAATGAGAGTTCATCTCTACCTCGTCCGTCATCCCAGGCGGAACATGGGAAGAGTGATTTTTGCATGCTGGGAAGCAGCAGGGGTGTGCTTTTACCTGCCCAATGGGTCACATTTAGAGTCAGTACACAAAAAAATTAAAACGGTCATTATTTACACACCTCTGTGTCATGATACACAACATTTCATCGGGAGCAGAGGGTGAAGAGCTTTAAAAAGGACAACAATTATTATTATAACAGCACCATAAAAGGACTCCATAAAACATGTACGCTTGTGCCCCAAAGCTAAATGACAGCTATGAAAGATTTTTGAGAAAAGCAAACCACTTTTATCTGAGCGCAAAAAGCACCTTTTTTGAATGATAAAAAAAAAGAATTTAAAACTGTTATTCAGCAAAGATGCATTAAATTGATCAAAAGTGACAGTAAAGACATTTATAAAAGACTTCTATTTCAAATAAATGCTGTTTTTTTAACATTCTATTAATCAAAGAACCTTGAAAAAAATATATCATATATCATTCCACAACATTATTAAGTAGCACAACTTTTTTCAACATTGATAATAATAAGAAATATTTCTTAAGCAGCAAATCAGCATATTAGAATGATTTCTGAAGGATCATGTGACACTGAAGACTGGAGTAATGATGCTGAAAATTCAGCTTTGCTATCATATGAATAAATTACCTTAAAAATTATCTTAAAATATATAAAAAAAAAAAAAATTTAATTTGTAATAATATTTCACAATATTATTGTTTTTACTGTTTTTTTTTTTTTTTTTTGATAAAATAAATGCAGCCTTGATGAGCATAAGATACTTTTTTCAAAAATATTTAAGAAATCATACCAACCCCAAGCTTTTGAACGGTAGTGTGAAATCAGTTTGTGACAAAATGCTATCATATAGCTTCAAAAGGCTTGAAATATAGTGAAAACTTACTTACAGTGCTTTATGGGTTTTTTCCCCCTCTTTTGTCACTATCAAATAAAGTTGTATGGCAAGACTCCGTTGCACAAAAAAAAAAAAAAAAACACACTATATGGTTTCGGAGAGGCATGAGAGGGAGTAATCAATGAAAGAACGTCCATTTTTGGGGTGAACTATTCCTTTAAGGTTTAGTTTTATAATATAAATAATATGTACAGATGATTAAGATGACTATAATAATTCACCACAATGAAGAGCTCAAAATGGCTGTGGTTTTAAAAAGATCTGAAGTTCGCCCCATATTTAGGCCAGATGGTTTAAGGTAAATGTAATGACAGGGTTCGGTCAGCTTCATATTCTCACATATAAAACCTTCTCCATTTTTGCTCTCTCTCCCTCTTTCTCTCTCATTCGGTCTGCTTTGTCTCATTTCTCCCTCTCTCTCTCCTCTGTTAATCACTGTAAGCAGGAGACAATCAAACACAGCACAGGAAACCAGGCAGCCTGTTATTACTGGCAGCTAATGCAACACCAGTGTTTTAATATTTATTCACTAAGCCCCTCGTAGCACATAAATCATAAACTGAGGTGCAGTACCAACTTTTATTCTCCATTTCAGAGACTCTAAAAACCTTTGACTGTTTCAAGAGGTAAATGCTTTAAACTGAGCTGTAGGGTTGATGCTATCTGTGCTGCCAGGAAAATCTGGTCAGCAAATCAGGGGTAAGTGAAGAAATGAGCAGCCTCTGAGAAAAGGAAAAATGTTTTGGCTTACTTACAACATTTCAAAATGACACAAAATAGAGAGCTGACAGTCTGAACAGCAAATGCCTGCCCACTTGCGTACAAGCTGTAATAGAATTTTATATGCTTTTACAAAGTGGATATCCTCTCAGAATCTTTCTAAGAACAGAGTAAATGACAGCGTATTATTTGTATTATACTCATTTTATTGAACTAATATAAGATCAGCAGACTTTATTGCAAGTATTGCTCGTCCTTGAGTTCCATTTTAAATGTAAGATATTTCAGAGGAATGAGGTGTGGTGAGAGGGTGAAATTTAACCAGCTGTGTGAGAACTAACAGCTCACATTTCTCTCTCATGCCTAAAGGGATAATTCACTTTATTCTTCTGTGAAACACAAAAGAAGAAATTTCGAAGACTGTGCTGATCGCTCTTTTCTATTCATTCTTTTCATATTCTTTTCTCAGCTTTTTGTTCAAAATGTTGCTGATGTGTTGAATAAAATTTTTTTGTAAAAGTTATCAAAAAATGCTGGTGGTGGCTGGCAACTTAAAAAAAAATAAAACACTGGTTAGGAAAGAGTTAAACGGTTTATTTAAAAAATTTGACTTCATATAATATAATAAAATAACATTTTCACAAAAAAAACTAACATGAAGACTTGTAGTATTGTAGTATTTCCCAATAGAATTCATAATTTTTGCTACTTTAAAGGGTTAGTTCACCCAAAAATTACTCACCCTCATGTCATTCCACACCCATAAGACCTTCGTTCATCTTCAGAACAATTAAGATATTTTTGATAAAATCCGATGGCTCAGTGAGGCCTGCATTGCCAGTAAGACAATTAACACTTTCAATGCCCAGTGAGCTACTAAAGACATATTTAAAACAGTTCTTGTGAGTACAGTGGTTCAACCTTCATGTTATGAAGCAATGAGAATACTTTTTGTGCGCCAAAAACAAAATAACGACTTTATTTAACAATATCTAGTGATGGGTGATTTCAAAACACTGCTTCATGAAGCTTCGAAGCTTTACAAATCTTTTGTTTTAAATCAGTGGTTCGGAGCGAGTATCAAACTGCCAAAGTCACGGCCCCCAGTGGTGAACCACTGAAATTTCGAAACACTTATGATGTAACGAAGCCTCGTTTACTGAAATCACATGACTTTGGCAGTTTGATACACGCTTCGAACCACTGATTCAAAACAAAAGATTCGTAAATTTTTTTGCCGCACAAAAAGTATTCTCGTCGCTTCATTAAGGTTGAACTACTGTAGTCACATGAACTGTTTTAAATACGTCTTTAGTAGCTTTCTGGGCATTGAAAGTGTTAATTGACTTACTGGCAATGGAGGCTTCACTGAGCCATCAGATTTCATCAAAAAATATCTTAATTTGTGTTCCAAAATTAAAGGAAGGTCTTATGAGTGTGGAGCAACATAAGGGTGAGTAATTAATGACAGAATTTTCCTTTTGGGGTGAACTAACCCTTTAAGGATTTTTAATTCACATTAGTTTACTATTAGTTACCTACATTATGAATATTAGTAGTTTGGTTCATACTGAATATCCAGCAGGTAACTTTTGAGGTGCAGCAACAAAAAATCTGAAATTGGACTGTTTCTGCATTTTATTATTATTTTTTTTTTTTTTTTTTTTTTTACTGGTATTGGATTTGTGATCTCAAGGCATAGAATATTGTACTGCCAGTATGAGAAGCTACCAACCAAGACTCTGGTATGTATCACTGGTAGGTTCATTGCAACATTAACACACATGTAAATAATGAATGATGTTTTGCATCGCCCTGTGCAACATCCCCAGTCTTGATAAGTGTTAACAGAGGCCACATATGTGTGGCAGATGGGAACTGTAAATCATTTATATCCTGTAATGTTTGGTTTTGTTACATCAGCTTGAGCCTCCTTTATCAAAGCGCCGGGCATAACCTCAGCGTATGCGGATCAATGCTTTAACAGTGTGTGAGAGGGTGTGAACATATTTGATGTAGTGAAAGAGGACAGCCTACAGAGATCTATTACCTCAAATCTCAGGCCACGCTATTTCACCTCCTTTATTCAGCTCGAGAAATGGACACATACACAGAATTTACCAAAAACCCATCTGGAGCAGATGGAGTGTTATAAGAAGCGAAGCAGAAATAAGAAAATTAGATGTCTCTATTATTTGATGGCAAGATGTAATCCTCTTAAAACTGGGAATAACAGCTACAGAGAAATGAGGTAAACACTTAAAGCCACTGTTCAGTACCTGCACATAAAAGAAGGACAATGCAGCCATAGAGGGCTGTCCTTACACACACAATCAAACCCATTACATCCAGAGAGTGCTGGGGATTTGTAAGGAAGAGACAGACATGTTGCGTTATTGTGCTCAGCATAATCAACATGTTCAGTTTGGCTATTTAATATCTTAAAAAATATACTCAACATTTACCTTTCCTAATCTCACGAGAGCAGATTATAAACAAAATTTTAAACTTGCCCTAACCAAAAAATATTACATTACTTCAGTTTAGGTCTCAGAGACCCCAGATATGAAACATGAATAAATGCAATACATTTTCACATGCTAACATTAGTATTGGCAGAAACAACATCACTAGAATGGATACCAGGCACAATTTTGAAAAATGTATGTCTACTTTGTGGTAAAATAGAAGGTTCAATAATATTTGCCTGCTGGTTTTGATTATATCAGATGAAATTATTAAAAGAATCTGAAGGGAAAATAGCTTGTTTTATATAACACGCAGCTTATTCCAAAAAATGATGGTAGTTGTTTGGTTGAATATTGATTTTCAAAACTAAATCAAATGTTCTTCAAAACTACAAGCTGTATGCTTTGAATCAACCAGTAGCCAAGAGAGTTATGGGCAATTTTTCTGTATAAATGCATTTAAGAGTCTGTAGAAGACCAGATGTGCGTCATAGATCTCATATGAACTCACACATCCTGCTACACATGGGCACACATGTACAAGGACGAATGCTCTGACAGGCAGCCAAAGTTTTGGAGTGATGAGAAAAGGACAGTCCAGAGGGGAGGAGAGGACAGCAGAGAGGAGGGAAACACCTGAGACAGCCTATGTCAATAAAAAGACCAGAAATCAGATCACTCATGGGCGGTCAAGGCAGACATATACAAGTCACAGGCACCATGATGGTAGAAGTCACACCATTCAGATACACTGACAGCACTATTCCAATCCAAACACGCTGAAGATGAAGGATATGTGGGTCAATGACAAATAAGAGAGGCCAGCATAAAGAAAAGGCAAAATCTTTTTAAATATGTTGCCACATTCTTAATTACATGTTGGTTTCATAAAGTTTTAAAAAACGTTTATACCATTTAAGGAAAAAAAATGAATGAAAACAAATAGATCTATGAATTTCTTCCATTCATACGTCTATGAATGTGGTTTTGAAAAACAGTTTATACCATTTTATGTCAGAGCTAAAATAGATTCAAATATTTTTAGGTCAAAAGAGCAAACTGTGCTTTCCATGAAGGTCTCTTTATTAGTTCTTCGAATTCAGCTCTTCAAAGTCAAAAGCAGGAACTCCACTAGTTCTATGGGCTTGTCAAGAAAACAAATATAATCCAAAGTGAAATCATTAAAACACACTGAGCCTGGTCAATTTTGTGTCTAAAGAATCTCCTAGCTACAGACCTCCCATTTACCAAGTACATTGACACAATATGTTGTATTGATCTGGTCTCTCATATATCTCTCTTCGCTCCTGTCCACAGGAAATTCTAATGAAATAATGCTTTGGGAAGGGTTGAAGGACAGCCAAGATCTAACTGTGACATGCATGCCATGCCACAGAGAGAAAAATTCTCAGTATAGACTCGCATCAGTTGAAAGAGAAAAAATAAATGGAAGAGAGAAGGAGAGCGCATTGTTGTGGGCAGCCCAACATGATTCATAAAATTTGTTTGATAGTTTGCTGTCAGAAGATTGAAGACAATGCATTAGAGAAGTCACACAAGGTATATCAGTGCTCAATCTTTTTGCAGTAAGACTCACCATCACACTCTGTGTGATCTTCCCTCCATTACGACACTGACAGAGATGACAAACATTATGAAGACAATGGCTAGTCATCTGAACTATTGTGCTCATCCTTTCTCTGTGAATGGTGCTGTCACTATCATTCGTGAAACCAAAACTGAGTGGTTGGGCTTCAGGCAATCTGCCTCCATCTTTTTGTGCCCTATAATGAGACTCTGAAACGGTTCCCATGCCAACAAAAATACTCTAAAAGCTACTGTGGGGATCGAGTGGCATTGCATAGAAAAACGAATGGTGCACTGCCTAGTCTCTCAATGTTAGAGAAAGTATCAACCTACTATGAACTCATGAGGAGGTATAAAAATAAAAAAGCACACTAGAAACAGTAAAATACTGAACAGGGCTTTTAGCATTTTCTGCACCATTTTACTGTGATGATTTCTCTGCATAATACCCCATTCTTATATTCTCATCAGCGCTCGCAGTAATAAAACCTCAAAAGTCACATGTCTGTTTTGTTCATGACAATGCAATGGTTTTCAATTAGTGTCTGAAAAGACTCACAATAGTAGGTTAAGGGAGACAAGACATGGCTAGAATACAAAACGATAAAAAGAAAATTGAGACAGTATGCTGCCTTGAATAACACTGCGTCTGATTCACAACCAGGGGCAAGGTCAGCCTTTTCTACATCTTGCATAGGGCACTAAAAATCTAAATTTCAAGGTCTGAAGGGCAACACTTCATAAAGACTCAAATGAAGACTTAATGTGGAGATACAGTCAAAGACTGAGCCACAAAGAGATTTGGAATCTATTTTGAGAGCTGTACATGTAAATTATGAACTGAAAACAGGTGAACTATGATTGTATATAAACAGCCATTAAAGGGTTAGATGACCCAAAAATGAAAATTGTCATCATTTACTAAAATTAAATCTGAGTGATTTCTGTCCCTCCATTGACAACTACACACTTTAACCCTTAAAAAAAGTACATAAAGAGATCGTAAAACTAATCCATATTAATTGAATTTTCTGAAGAGACACGATCACTTCATATGATGAACAGATTTAATTTAGGTTTATATTCACATATAAACACTGATGAGCATTAACACTGATAAACATTGATCAGCGAACATAAACAGAAGATCAACCGTATTTGCTTTGATGCGTAAGAATAAACCTCGTTGGTTCTTGTGGAGGCTCAAACGTGCTGTGTAACACGCTAGAATGAGCCTCATTGGTTCTCGCACATCAAGCGAACATGCTTGAGCTTCCGTTTACCACAACTGATGTGTGAGTTGATGAATGTTTATATGAATAAAAGCCTACATTAAATTTGTTCATCATATAAAGCGATCGTGTCTCTTCAGAAAATTTGGACTAAACCACTCAGTTCATATGGATTAGTGATTACTTATGGAATCAAGTATCAATTTAATAATTTAAACATAAAAATTGAAATAAATAAAGCATGGTTTAAATGGAAACATTAATAAACATTTTTAAAAAAATGTAATTCAAATTTTAAAAAAGAAGTTTTAAAAATATAGATGATATTTAGCATAATGTCCTTGCTGATCTTGCCTTCCATGTTGGATGAAAAATACATGCCTAAAAAGCCTACATAAAATCATGAATAAACAATTTCATTCTTTCATTTTTTCATGAACTGTCCCTCTAATAAAGGATCATTTCATTTTAACATTTAAAATATGTTCAAACACATTGGACATCCTTTAGGGAAAGTAAAAAAATAAAATAAAAATTGTGTTTACCGAAGGTACAGTCTCAGAAAAAATGGAACAAACGGTACATCTAATCATACAAAAGCTGGGACGGTACCCTTTAAAAAGGTTCTAATATGTCCCATTTAGGGACAAATATGTAGACTTTTGGTGCAAAGGTGTACCTTTTGAAACACTTGTAATGTGGAACCAGGCAATAAACGGTAAAATACACACTCTTTATTGCCACAACCATAATATAGCCACAAGACTTTTCTGCTATTTACTTTAAAAGGTGCATGACAACACAACAGTGTTGACAAGCAACACCCACTGATATTACGACAGTGATGAATAACTAAACACATTTTAAACACATAAACAACTTAGCGACAATGTCCCATTAATAAAATTTTAATTACAACTAAAACTTTGTTTTTGTAATTTTACTATACAACATTATTTAATATTGCTACTTTTAAAATACCTTTTAGGCTATAAAAGTAGTTTATTATTTTAGCCCTTCCAGATTCAATTAAACTTAAATAAATATGAAATGCAATTAAAGGCACAATATGTAATATTTTTGGATTAAAATATCCAAAAACCACTATAACGTTATAATGTTATATATTTTGTTGAATTGTGTACTTACATTATCCCAAATATTTCCAAGAATATTTAAATCAAGACAAATAAGCAATTTTAACCAGGACATGGACCGTGTCTGTGTGTCGCCTATAATGACATCATACCCACATCACCCTCAGTTTCTGGTTTTATTTTGTAGAAACCATGGAAACGCCAAACGCTTTAATATATTATGTGTTTTATTAGACAGGTGAGCAACTGTTTGGATGGATACATTCATTGACAAAAAAACTAATCATGTTATATAGCTCAACACAGTAAGTCTTATTGTTTAAATCTTGTTTTCTTGATTTTCTGCGAGTACCATGTTTTACCATGCCTAATATCGATCTAGCTTACTACAGTGTGCAACAAGTGTCTCATAGTAGCCGCTAAGTGATTGCAGAGTAGTACTATAACAACTTTCAACACACAAATGTATCTAATGATAAAACAGCGCTGCTTTAACCCACAAGTGGTGACTGCGGCATTTAAAAAAAAATCTGCTGTTCTTGAGGCGTGTGTCGCACTCGTCTCTCATTAGCAATCACTCCTGCTCATACTACAGTAACGTTAATAATCTCATCCATGAACATGATTTCTGCATGAGTCCCATCTCAATTCTTTTCCACCGGCTGTAGACGTGAAGACAACACCTCCCATTATTCTGTGAAATTAAGGCGTCATCAAGCTATGCCTTTGTTTTGAATAAGCGACCTCTAGTGGTGAAAATTTAAATATTGTGCCTTTAAACAATAAATTGTTTGAGATGTAGTGTTCCTGTCTTTTTTTTTTCTTTTTTTTAATGACAAAAATGACAGTATTGTCCTGTAACATATGTATGTTTTCTGTTGGATATTGTTCATGGACAGATTAAATAAACAATATTTAACTGTGAAACACTAACCATCCATAATACCGCTGTATTCCTCCCAGATTTGGTCTTGCTGGCATTTTCCACAAAATTCCGAGCAGCTCAGCCAGTAAAACTGACAGCTAGTCATTAGTTTCAAATTTCAAATAAAAGAATGCATCATTTTGTTTGCAGGTGAGACCTGGGCTGTGATGAGAATTATGAACAATCTCTTCTGCCTCCAGATTTAGTGGTGCTGTTTGGCAGTTGAAGAAATGAACTACAAGAGTGACAGCATCAATAAATCGGCAGATAAGACATTTGTAGCACAAGAGAATAGAGAGAGTATAGTTTCTTGACTAGTACGGTCCCACAAGGGCCAGCTTCATGACATGTCTAGAATATCTATTACATGAGCCAGTGTGGCTGTACTACTCCTTCGAGCAATTAATTGTTAAATATTTCCTTTTTGGATGCTGTGCTTTTCTCCAGCCATTTCACAGCCCATGCAGGGCCCTTAATGGAGTCTGCTATTTACTATCATTGTGTTTCTCTCTGCAGTCAAGCAATCATTCGCTCACTCGTACCCCCCAAGGCCTCGTATGGAGCTAATCCAATCTCCTCCACCACAGCTGTGAGAGGGAGTGGACCAGCAGATGATGGCGAAGCCACTGAGCATCCACCAGACTAACACCTGCGCTCACCATGCCACAGTGCACACCGGATCCTCATGCAACCACAGTGGAGAGCCGCTCCAGCGAAAGAACTGGTGACATTCAGATAATTACAAAAGGAGTGATTCATGGAACGGAGTGACTCTTCTACTTTGTTCAACCCAAGTATTAGATAGTGTGAGATATTGATATCTCTGGGCTTCTCTTGAGAGTTTCCTCAATGAACCTGCAGCAGCAACCAATTGTACAAACATGAAAATTCTTGAAAAATGAGTGCTGCTGGTGAACAGATGCGGGCAATAAAATCGTGTCGTAAGACTCCTGTGGCCCTCTTTAGACTTGATATGTTGACCGTCTGCAGTTTCTGGAAGATCTCATAAAGTGTTGCTGGGCAATGACTCTTTGACTCAGCTCCATTGAGACTTAAATAGAGAAGTTTGGATCACATTATTTGTCTATTTACCTCAGAATTTGTCAGCTTGTTAGGGAGACAGATGACCCATTAAGGGCACCTGCTAAAATGAGATATATATAGCACTAATTTTAAACAGAAAGTGAACTTAAGAGATATGTCTTCTAGACACATGGTCCTCGTTTTGGTTTCAGGGCAGACTTTGAACCACTGGCTTCAAAACAGCATATAGCTTAGTCAGGGTAGACACTACCCTGTTGAAAAAAAGAGCATATGCTGGTTAGGTATGTTTTGAAGCATGGCAGCTGTTTAGAGTTGGTTTATGCTGGTTCTTAGTTGGTCATGAGCTGATTTAAGCTGGTCCTGAGCTGGTTATAAGCTGGTCTTGATCTGGAGCTAGTTACTTAGGACCAGCTTAGGACCAGTACTTGACCAGCTTAAACCAGTTCGTGACCAACTAAGGACCAGCTTAAATCAGCTCAAACCAGCTTCCATGCTTCAAAACATACCTAACCAGCATATGCTTTTTTTTTCTCAACAGGGTAGGGATACTGTAACTTCAACTTGTTATTATTATGTTTTATTATTATTTCATTTCGTAACCTACTTTTAAATTTTGTAAGAGTGATGGTTGTTTAGTAGTGGTTTATATGTTCTGATAAATTTGTGTATGTGAAGGGATTGCTCACTTCACCCAAAAATGAAAATTCTGTCATCTGTCATTTACTCACCCTCATATAATTCCAAACCTGTATGACTTTCATTAATCTGTGAAAAGTAAAAGAACACTGAGACACGTTAACCCCAAAGTTGTTCAAAATATATTCTTTTGCGTTCCACAGAAGACAGAAAGTTTTGTAATGAAACATTTAACAGACCATACATGTGTACTACAAAGCCTTGTATCCTTAGTATCTACCTTGACTAAGGTCTATTTGAGGTAAGGCCGTGTTTACACTACTGCGTTTTCTTTTTAAAACAGCATTTTAAAATGAAAACGATCCTCGTCTACACTGGCGTTTCCACAGATTTCAGAAACGATCTCCGTCTATACCACATGACCGAAAAGGCATGTTACATGACTGTTCATGCACACTGAGCATGCGCATACAAGTGTAAACTGTTGCCTCTTGCGCATGTAGGTAGCTGCAGTATTAAAAAAATGCAGAGTTTAATTGCACAATGGCTGCTAAAAAAGACAAAAAACAAGCAAACATTGCTGTTTAGTCTCTATGTTATTGTTTACACGGTCGTCAAGGATACGCAGAGCGAATGTGGGCAGCCAAGCAATCGTTTTTAAAAGTCTCCAGGTGTGTTCCAATTCATGTACTTATGCATTGTGTAGTGCAAGTAGTGCGTTCACACAGAAAATTCCAAAAAGAAAAAGTGCACTTTAAATACCCGGATGATGCACTAAATTAACGGAAAAAACAAAGTGTGGAATGTTGGACACTTCATGAACTCAGCTGTCGCAGCTTTAATTATGTTGCGGAGGGGAAGGGAGGATCAGACTCTGATGCTGAATGACAAAATAAACTTATAAAATTCATACACTACATGGATGAGTACAAAGTGCATAAGTACATAGTGTGAAAGAGCATATAGTGTATAGTGCGTCATTTGGGACGTAACTTCCGTTTTTGTCCGTTTGCACTGAAACGCAACCTCTGCGTTTTCAAACTAAAATGGACTCTGCAGCATTTTCGAAAGTCTCCGTTTTCTCCGGAGTAGTGTAAACAACAGGTGTAACTGTAGCAAAAGTTATGCGTTTTAAAACGAAAACGCACTAGTGAAAATGGAGCCTATATCTGCACCAAGCATGTTCACAAACAATTTATATTCTTACACTTAATGTACAGTTACTATTTTTGAATCCACATTCTACATAAGCATCTCAGCTATATCTCAGTAATGACCTTCTCACTGATATTTCTTTCTGACAGTTACTTTTCTCTTGGCACATTGTTTTTATGTGCTGCCAGGGTACCCAGGTGTGCCGTCTGAAGAGCCCAGCTGTGAGTGCTCAAGCTTCAGTGTTTTTAATCAGAGAAAAACCTCCCACTGTCACAGTCTGTCACAGCCCACAGGAACTTCAGCAAGGCGTGCAAGAGAAGTGCTCTCCTTGGCATGCACCGCTGCTGCAGACTGGGATATGAACGCTGAGCCTCTCACCGAAAAGTTTCTAGGCTCCTCCAGCCCACTTCGGCCGTAGTGACATTCTACATAAACCGTTGTGGTCGGAATTGCATGTACTGCTAAAATTTGTTTTCAGCAGAGGGATGTAAACGATGACGGTCAATCCTCCTGTACACTTCATAGGCCTTGTGCCACAGAGGCCCTCTACATTTGTACCATGGCTCTTAATAATGAAGCCAGTGACCGGAACAATGACGATTCTGTGTGGTCTCCCACTCAGCCTTTTAAACTCATATGCCCCTACAGTATATATCTCCTCTTTCCCATTCTCTCTCGCTCTATCTCTCCCCTGCCCTCATCCTCCGTGTGCTCAGCATTCATAGAGCTCAGTGGTGCGAAACTGGAAATCCATTTGAAATTCAGCCTCCGCACTCCATGTTGTGTTGGAATGACCCATTATTTCACACTAGGGCAAACTGTGCGAATTCATAAATATAAATAAGCAGCTTCACACCCCTGCCTCTCAAAGCAGCACGCCGCACACAAAGCAGGCCTGATAAATTCAATCATGGAGAGAAAAACACTAGGGCAATTATATGGAAAGGGCGGGTGATGGGCTCGGGGTGACTGTAACTCACTTCACCCGCCAGACCTGTGGGGTGAAAGTTAGAACCGGATATTTTATTCAGATTTATGCTTCCCGAAATCACATCAGGTGTGGGTTTCTTCTTATCAGAGAGAGTCAATTAGGGGGGTATGATGTCTCCTAGTGTTAAGCTTTATCTTTGTTATGGTGTGGAAGAATACAGTCAGAAAAAGGATGAAATGTCAATTGTGGTTTAAAATGTATTTAATTTGGCATTTTAATGCAATTTCATTTTAGTTCTATTTTATTTCTCAATTATATGTATTTTGAAAATGATTTAGTTTCAGTAGTTTTATTTTTATATGTTTTCTTTATCAGAAACTGCAACATACTGAAAGTAATACCTCCAAGTAAATGTTTTATCAAATTCAGACAGAATACTGCAGTACTTCTGTATTGTTTGAATTATCAATTAGGGGATATGATGTATGGAAGCTTGTTTCTGCCACGGAATAAAAAAATAAAAAAGGTAAAAGCCAATTTTTATCTCACGATTCTGACTTTTTTTAATGACTTTATTCCTCACAAGTTTATAGGTCGCAATTCTGACTTTTTTCTCAGAATTGTAAATTTAAACTTTTGTCAGAATAGCAAGTTTATATCTCGCAATTTGGATTTTACAATGTGCAATTGCAAGAAAAAGGTCAGAATTGGGAGTAAAAAGTTGCAATTACCTTTTTTAATTGTGAGTTTATATCTATACATTCGTAATTGTGAGAAATAAAGTCACCAAAAATGTTGTGAGAAAAAGTCAGAATTTCGAGTTTATATCTCATAATTCAGAGACAATGTCTTGCAATTGCAAGTTTATATCTAATTTTTTCTTTCAACTTTTTTGTTATAAAGCATTGTGAGTTTTTAAATCAGAATTGTGAGACAAAAAAGTTAAAAAAAAATTTTTTTACAAGCTTCCATGATATCTCCTAGTGCTAAGCTTTATATTTGTTACATTGTGGAAGAATACAATCAGAAAAGGCATGAAATGGCAAATAAGTAATAGCGATTTAAAAATAGCTATTTTTGTGTTCTACAAGCTGTTTAATAACACTGAGGGTGTGGAGATAATTAGTCAGAGTATTTTCAGAAGTGATTGTGACATCAAATTTTTCATGCGATCAGGCATTATGAATCAACATCAGAATTTTAAATAAACACATACGTCTGAGTTCGAATGAGCCCAAAATTCATTACTCCCCCTGATGGCAGCAGTATGGTCATTTGATTTGTCACTCAGGGCATTTGAATAAACTACAATCAGTAATTATGGAGGGGAAAATCCATTAGTGAAATATGCCAATCTAATTATGTGCAGGGATGGTGAATTAGCGGGTTGTCCTGGAAGCAGATTGCTGCGTGTGGAGACGCAGCTTGACTCATCATATTGCACATTAAATCTGAAGTGATGTAACTTACAAAGGTCAAGCTGTTTTGCCTGATAACACTCATATTCTGCACATCAATTATGGTGCTCAGTGGCCAAAACAATTATGTGTCTTTTTCTTTCAGCCCTTCTGTAGTTAATGTGTGTGTGGGTGTGTGCTCACAGTGGCCGAGCACAGATCGCACAATGTGTTAAAACAGTGTGAAGCACCAACACTGTTAAGTACTGTTTAGTTTAGAGTTAAACACACCCACAGTACAGATTCAGTACTTCATAACGACATTTGCATATTATTACTAAAGTGCTAATGCAGTGTTTACCAACTTTTCTGTCTGTCACATGTATCCCCACGGATAATAAATGTGTCAACAGAAAAACATCAGTCGCGTATGTAATATTATGTCGAGTCTGGATATATATATTACATTATGCTTTATTGTGATCTCAACTTTGTCACAAAAAGAAAAGCTTTATGTACAAGCACTAACAAGAGAAAACAACTTTTAACTCTTAAACTTTTGCTATAGAGAGATCTTGAAAAAAATGGTAGAAAAAAGTAATCATGACAAAACAATTCAGAAAAAATAATAGCCTATTATGGCTTTCTTTGTTTGCATAATTATAACACACCAGCATCAAGGAGAGAAATGCAACAAAATCAGTAAAACATAGAGAGGTATAATTTAGGTATGTGTGCCTCAACCTGACTGAAGCAACAAAACAAGACAGAAATGTCTGCATCTTTTACCTCAGCAGAGAGGCCAAGTAAATGCCTCAGACCTCTTCATGAACCAATCGGCACATCCGTCCAGCAAGACCAAAGCATGAGTTTCGGCAGAGCAGCATGGAAGAGGGCCGGGTCAATGGGAAATTGATTTTCTGTGCTGTATCTACAGAAATACCAACTCTCTTCAAAGAGTCACTCTGTGGAGGATTGGGTTTGCATTGTCTGCTCATCACAGAAAGCCTCAGGAGAAGCCAGAGGTGATAGATGGCAGAACAGAAAAGGAAAGAAAACCATACACTAGAGCCATAGATAAAAGATTAAAAACCCAGTATCCTGGGCTCTCACCTTTTTTATTATTGAGGCTTGTATTTACATTTGTCTATGTTGCTGAATTCCCTGTGCTGACTTCCACTGTAACTTCCAGTGTTGGGGAACAACTAACTAAACTTAACTACATTTTTCAGTAAAAGTACAGCAGTTCTGCTATTTTCAGCGTAGCTGTTTATCCAGTGAGAAGCAGTGTAGCACTAGCAAATGTGCCACAATCGCCATTTTTAATATTTGAGACAAAATTATTAGAGAATAATCAAACGTACTTACCCCAACGGTCCTCCTTCATATGTAGGCACAGAGAGTCTGATTCATTCTAATGAATCAGTTCATCTTGAACGCCCCTCTCTATCATACGTAGAGTAGGAAAGTCTGATTCATTCTAATGAATCAGTTCAACCTAAATGGTCCTCTCTCTCATCTGTAGCATAGGAAAGTCTGATTCATTCTAATGAATCAGTTCACCCTAAACAGTACTCTCTTTCTCATTTGTAGCATAGGAATGTCTGATTCATTCTAATGAATCAGTTCACCCTAAATGGTCCTCTCTCTCATTTGTAGCATAGGAAAGTCTGATTTAGTTCATCAGTTCATCCTGAATGGTCCTCTCTATCATGTGTACAGTAGGAAAGTCTGATTCATTCTAATGAATCAGTTCACCCTAAACAGTCCTCTCTTTCTCATTTGTAGCATAGGAAAGTCTGATTCATTCTAATGAATCAGTTCACCCTAAATGGTCCTCTCTCTCATTTGTAGCATAAGAAAGTCTGATTCATTCTAAAGAATCGGTTCATCCTGAATGGTCCTCTCTATCATACGTACAGTAGGAAAGTCTGATTCATTCTAATGAATCAGTTCACTCTAAACAGTCCTCTCTCTCTCATTTATAGCATAGGAAAGTCTGATTCATTCTAATGAATCAGTTCAACCTAAACAGTCCTCTCTCTCTCATTTATAGCATAGGAAAGTTTGATTCATTCTAATGAATCGGTTCACTCTCATTTGTAGCATAGGAAAATCAGATTCATTCTAATTAGGGTTGTAACGATTCACTCGTTTTCTCAATGCATCGATTACAAATCCTGAAGACGCATATGCACCGATCTTGAAACATGTTTTTTGAACCGTGAATCCTTAATTTCAGTCAATAATCGATGTAAAATGTCAGATTAATCACGATTCTATAGCAATTCAGTGCTTTAAGATATATAAACATTAAATTACTACGTGCGTGAATTGACGGAGACGTTGTGCGCCGTCATTCGCGCCCTCACAGCTCTCCTTCACAGACACGCACTGCACTCTTTACCGCCTTTCACAGGATTGTACTCACGCTACGTCTGTAGCACTCATCAACACATTTTTGAGCAGCCCACGTTTGAGCTCTCCTCAAGACAGCCACCGTTGTTCACATGAGCAGATGACAGCTCTCTATTATAATAGCAATAGTCCTGAGTCACACTGCTCAAGCCATTGATAAAGCTGCCAGGTCATTGCGTGGTCACTACTGTTGCAATAAAATGCTTTTATTGCGTGGAAACATCACCGTTATTTTCTATAAGATAAAATACTTAAGTTTTACGGAAGTGGGTACCATTGACATTACCTGAGCAGTTGAAGTAACGTTAAAACCCCACTTATTCAAGGGCGCGCATTTATTGCATGGACAGAGCAAACACCTAATGTAAGTGTCTCATACGCACAGTTCCAATGAATGATAAATGAAATTATGAATTTAATGTTGTTAAACTGAATGTACGAAGGAAACTGCTGAAGTAACTACAACATTAAAGTTGCGTTCGTTACTATAGCAACAGTAAACAACCGGTGCGTTTTCTTTCTTTCTTACTATTCCGTGATGAAAAGTTAGTTTAGGATTAGTTGGAAAAGTGCATGATATTCTAAGTCTCTCCATGTAAGCATTAGTATGTTTAATGTACCTGGAACACTTTAATAAGGTTGTGTAGCCATTAACACTATCCTGCACTATAGTTAACATGAACTAGGCCTAACAACACTTTTAAAGCCTTTTAAAATTTTGGTTTATGTAAATTTCCACAAATGCCAATTTTTATAGGCTTTTAAAATAGTTATGTAGCATCATTAAGAACTAACATGAACTAACATTAATAATGGACAAAAGGTTTTTTTTTTTTTTTTGCCCTGTGTAATTCTCATCCTGACTAAGACACATTGGGAGAAGCATTTCAATAACCCTATGAATGCATATTAAAATGAAGAATCGAATCAAATTAATCGAATCACATCGAATTTTAATGTGAATCATCTCAAATCGAATCGTTCTGAATTTGAAAAAATCGTTCTTGAATTGAATCGAACACCCATGAATCGTGAATCGAATCGATTCGCTGTATATCCAAAGATTCACAGCCCTAATTCTAATGAATCGGTTCATTGGTTCATCCACTCACATGAAATCACAGCAATAGCAAACCACAATGATCCAATCAATTCTCAATGGACAAAATCAAGTCTCACCCTACATTTTTTCTTGTCCGAGAAGCCGTTTCACTTGGATATATGTCACAATAGGGAAGAAAATACTATATCAACTTCCATTACATGCCGACTAACTTAACTACACTGGTAACACCAAATATAGTTTAGCTAAACTCAACTCTTGGACATCATGGACAGGACGTTGAACGAGTCTGCTCTTTGAATAAAGCTTTGTCAGGACCGCCTGTGGCTCTTCATCGATTTATCAGCGAGCTGTATGAGAGCACACAGCACTCTCCAAGGAGCAAGACAGAACAGAAATGACTTGAAAAGAGTTTAAAGGATGTAGAGAAATGTTTCTGAGTCTGAATACCAATTCCCATAATCAAGAGCTGTCTTTTCTTTGTTTTATAATGAGCATTGATTGAATGTGGCGGGGAAAAAGGAAGGGTAAAAAAAGAGAAGAAAAATCATTTTTCAATTTTCTCTGTGTGACGGAATGTAATTAGACTGTGTGTGAGAAAGACAATACTATAATATTCATCAGGAATGATTAATTTGAAATATGAAGCATGATTTATTTGAAGTCGTTCCCGATTAACGGTCCCTCCGTGGATGGGATTTATATACAGATTTGTGCTGTTTCTGACAGACAAATAGATGAAGAAAGAAAACATGCTGAATTTGTTATTGTAATTACATATAATAGATGCCACAGACATTTGTAGATAGAGGAAAATGCCTCAAGCGCACCACACAAAACCACAACCAGACAGTTCTTGCTGACAACATGAGCTACACAGACTCAATGTTTCTCAACATATTTGCACTCTCCTGTCCACCCGCCAAAAGTGATGGTCTTTGAATCAAGAGCTCCGAACCAAATTCAAATTGCGGGCACCTTTCATCCCGGGGGCATCCGCTGTGGGTGACATCCTGTGAAGAAATGTTTCCAGCTGCTCATGAATTCATTATGCACTCTCAAACACCTCCTCCAGGTGCTGCAGAGATACCGACATGGCTGACATTCTGAAGCCAGTGTGCGCCATCTATATCCAGTAGACCTTCCAGCAGCTTGCCAAGGGACTTCATGAAGATGGGTAAGAAGCACTCACTATGGTTCACTCACCTTGTTATAACCTGACCAGGGGCCATGGGTTCCTCCTGGGAGCAGTTGTAAGCCCTTGTCACATGCACTATGAGAACTTTAAATGCAGAAGGCCGGATGTGTTGGTGAGAGAGGGCTTGCAGAACAGTACAGGGATTATTAGAGAGCACAGTCAAGGTCACACGGCAGACATGTTCAGTGAGAATGAGACAAGGGGTCTATGGAGGACTGTACATGAAGGATTCGTGTCGATATTGTACAGGGATGAGAAGTTGACATGTTGCAGGCACGTCAAGAAGGAAAAGATTTCATAGCATAAAGAATGACAACACACACACACACACACACAGATGATTTTAGCCAGAAGCATCATACTCGTGTGCTGGATTTTAGAGTCAAGTAAATTCCAAAAACAAGTGTTTTTTTGATACTTATTTTGCACATTTGCTGTTGATAAAAATAAAATTAAATAAATAAAATGTCTTTGAAAAGATGCATAATTGCTGTTAGTAAAAAATAAATTTAAAGGGATCATGAACTGCATTTTTCACAAATTGTATAATTTCCTCTAAAGTCCAATTAATGTTAGCAAAACGGTGGCGGAGCCAAGATATTTTCATGGGCCAGCAACCAGTATGGGGTGGCACAGAAATCTTCATTATTCAAACATCTGTAATTTTATACACAATAAAATGTGATCCTAGAAATGAACAGGACTCGCACTTATTTGTGCATTAAATTACAGATAAATATTACATTAAATTTGTGCCTTATATTGAGAGCTCATATAGCAGTATATACATTTGATGGAGATGTTCATAAATGTGACGCATATATAACAAATACGGAATATGCGCACCTGGAAAGACTCCTGTTTGTTGTGGTCGTAAAGAGACGGTTCTATAAACTTAATTTTGGTCAAGATAAAAAAGACAGAAACGGCAGTTGTGAGCGGGGTTGTTGAAGGGGTGGCCAAGCTTTGGTCAGTGGTGGCCACGGCCCCTAGCTCTGCCCCTGTTAGCAAGATTTTTAAACAAAAAATATCAGAATTTGGTAGTAATAGGCTAATTTACAGTCTTTAACCTATCTTTGAAACACTTAGTTTTGATAGATGTGCTACATTCAAGAGTTGGAAGTAAACACCCACTGCTATGAATGGGTATTGAATGGGTACACTGTAAAAAAGAATTGTTGGTTTAACTTAAAAAAGTAAGTTACCTGGTTGCCTTAAAATTTTGAGTTCATTTAAATTAAAAATTTGAGTTGAAGGCAATTTACAATGAAGGCGATTGGTTTAATCAACAGACACTATAATACATTATGTTATCTTAAGTTGATTTGACAAAAGAAAAAATGTGATAAATCATGAAAATATTTTTTTACAGTGTACAGTATTGCATATTAAAATAATTTTCAATGTCCCTTACATTAAACATGTGAAATTGTTTTGAAAAAATCCGATGTTGAAAAATGCCAACTGGTGAAATTCAGCCATACATAAAGTTTAAGTACATGGAGATACCACAGTTATAGTTGACAAGGGATAACCTTACGATGTTTCATGTAAACAAATTATGAATGTACAATCGTTTGTCACACTGTCACAAAAACAGTGTTACTCACACTTGTGTTACGACATTTACTGTAGGATTTAATATAGTCAGCACTGCATCATCTTTTATTTTCAGTCTCTCTGAAAAGCCTGCGTCGAACTGTCTTGTTTAAAATGGATCCGTAGTAATATAAAGCGAACAAATGAAGTGTCTTACTGACACGATCTGAAACTTTGTTAAAAATAAAGTTCATTCACGCTTTCTTAATATTAGGATCACCAGAAAGGCCAATGCAAAAACTGTTTTTCCACAACTCTACACTGCAAAACGTCTTGTAATCCTCGAGGCATCTCTAAAGATTTTGTTGCTCCAGTAATCTTGTGTTTGCATCTCTCTCCTTTTTACTACACAACGTGTGAATCGATGGGTGGGCTAAAGAGGCAACGATGTAAAAGTAGTTGTTGATTTTCTTCTGCAGAGGTGTTTTTTTTTGGCACACTATGACGCATACAAAATCCAAAATGTGTTGTTTGGGCAGCTTGGTTTAAATAAAATCTGCTTTTGGACTAACAAGGAAGTTTTGAGTTCTGAAACTTACAGGATATTTTTATATTACAATGACCTTTTATGTATATATGTATATATATTACACGATTGTTCTGGGAAAAAAATAATAATAAAAATAAATAACATTTTCTTTAATAACTAAATTATTTTTTACTGGTAAAAAAAAAAAAAAAAAAAAAAAAAAAATATATATATATATATATATATATATATATATACACAAAACCCTTATACCCACTAAAAGAACTACTAAATTTTCCATTTGGTCATGTCTTATCTCACATAGAGCATTAAGTGAGCCAGGACCGGCACTGGTGCATGACGGCCCGAATCTCTGCCTCACACCTACGTCAACCACCCTCAACCCCAGACGCATTCATTCCTTTTTTTATCAGTGGGTTACATGGACATATTGCTCCATTATATAATACAATTTAAATCCTTCTAATACATATGAATTTTTCATTTACCTGTGATTTATGAGTACTCTGCACTGAAAACATATTAGAGCATTTTGACTGGCACCAGCATTTTATTTTTATTACACTGTCAAAATGTCTGATGACTCAAATGTCTGATGAGGTTCCTATCTGCAGGATATGTATTCATATAACAGATCATTTCCTTCGAACATTTAATGTCCATTATTTGTATTTCTTTCAGTCAGAACATTAATTCGACCTTTCAGCTCACAAAGACAAATTAGTCGACATTATGACAAGCGCATGGTTAACTGTCAGCTAGGATATAACCATGTATCATGGAAATTACAGAATAAAGGTCATTTTCTGTTGTATTTTCCATCTATGTTTATGGTGTTTCTTCAACTACAGAAACTTTTATATCCCAGGGGTTGATTTTTTATTTTTTTATTTTAACTTTTTTATCTTTTGGTTATATGAAAATCACATTATTTGAAAGTCTTGGGAACTTTTGCCCATGCACTTATTTATTTCTGCTAATTTTCAAACGCCTAGATTTTCTGTTCTGAAAGTCTGTTCACTCAGCGGCCATATTTGCAATGAATCTAGGCAGCTATTTTGGGCATTCAAGACAAGTCCTATCGATTTGAATAGCGAAATCCTGAAATCTCAAAAACTGCTTGCCAAACTAACAAGAATTAAGTAACATATTTCAAATTAGCAACAAAATCTGACACAAACTGTCCCATAAATGTTGTTTCTTATGCTCAAATAGCGATAAAAAGCTTATTTTTCAGGCTAGACCAGCCAATGGGCATGTGCAGTCCTAAGCGGAAATCTCTTGTTTCTATGGGAACCGGAGTTTCAAACGGCAGCTGCAGTGACGCAATGACTTTACCAACTGCTGACTGGCTCTTTTCCTTAGTAGGCGGGACGTATTCCACAATATTGTGCATTGTAGTTTCTCCCATTCATAGTAATAGGAGTGAACCGTCTTTCTATATCTATAGTCTTTGATCATAATCTAAACAAAGTGCAATAATCACAAACTATTTCAATTTTGTGTCAAATATGTTTATTTAATTTTTTTTTACACAAATTACGCCTATCCCTTCGTTAAGCCATCATTTACATTACAAACAATAATTTCACCACTAATAAAGTTTTATCAAAACATGACAGCATCAGTGAAGAGCATGCTTCACATGAAATATGAGACTAAATATGATAAAACAAAGGAAAAATGTTATTATTGTGCATCATTTCCGAACAAGATTGTCAAATGGTCAAATAATGCAAAAAATGATTAAACTCCACAATACATATAACAAATCAGCCATCTTATTCCAGAAATATTTAAAATGTAATTTCCACCACCGCCATGCTATTAAAAATTTGAGATGTTATGGAAATAATGTTGGAAAATGTTAATAAGGGCCAAAAGTTGAAGCAACACCCTCACATTATACACTGTCATCAGTCACCATGCTGATTGATAACCCAGTTTTGCTGCTCTCCTCAATCCAAAATACATTCAGCTTTTACTATGTCTGGCTATTTGCCTCTAGACTCCCAGCAACAAACAGAAGAAATGGGTATGAATGAGCTCAGTGTCTCTGTGGGTGCCGGCAGAAGGAAGCAGCACAGACAAGGTGGACGGCCAACAGCAGGGTGGAGCTGCTATGGAGCGCCTCTAGACACTGCGTTCTCGGGCGCGGTGCTGCACTCATGAGGTGTTTCTGGACAGTGACAACAGTCTGGAGCTCATGCAGGAACATATCCATAAGCAATCATTTATATGAAGCCAGTTGCCAGGCTGCAATGTCATCTCAGGGCAGAGATTGCCAGTGGTAGGTTATGGTTTGTAGCGGCTGTGCCCAGGCTCCCAGAGTTAAATTACCCCTTCTAGATATTAATAATTCCTTTTTTCCTACCTATTACAGGGGTTATGTTCTCAGGTTTACTAAGCTTTAATAAATAGCTTTCTGAGGTTTAGTACATTTTGTATTTTATTCATGCTGCTTCAACCTTTGACCTCTGTATTCAACATATCTCAAAGGACAAATGCAAAACTTAACTCTGTTTAGTTAAAAGATTTAAAGCAAAAGAGAAAACCATTAAAGAAAGTTATATTCCAAAAAGATTTAGAAACTTCAGTGAACCTTAGGAAGTCAATTTTGAAGACCGTTATTAGCACTTTAGTTCAGTACTCTGGGTGAAAAGTCATTTGTTTAACATATGAATAGGGAGCGATGTGTAAAGTTCCTGTGGAGCACATATCTCTCTGTGACGATAAGAAAAAAGTTTCGAATCAGTACTATGAGCAACCCCAGGTCTTAGGCTCGACATCCCCCTTTTGAATTAAGCCCACTTTTCATCAGAACGTAGAGCTTTTGACATTAAATCGATTCCCAATTGACAAAGTAATGTACAATGCAAGACAGAAGAATGATGAAATATACTCAAGTTATGTTCAATTGGGATACTTCACCCAAAAATGAAAATTCTGTTATCATTTACTTACCCTCATGTAATTCCAAAACTGTATGACTTTATTTCTATTAAATGCTGATTCATAATAAACTCAATATTTTAATACCTGGTTTAATTTTCTACAACCCGAATTCCGGAAAAGTTGGGACGTTTTTTTTAAATTTGAATAAAATGAAAACTAAAAGACTTTCAAATCACATGAGCCAATATTTTATTCACAATAGAACATAGATAACATAAAAAACATTTAAACTTTTACACTTTTATCGACTAAATGAGCTCATTTAAAATTTGATGCCTGCTACAGGTCTCAAAAAAGTTGGCACGGGGGCAAAAAATGGCTGAAAAAGCAAGAAATTTTGAAAAGCTGGGAAAACATCTAGCAACTAATTAAGTTAATTGATATCAGGTCTGTAACATGATTAGCTATAAAAGGGATGACTTAGAGAGCCAGAGTCTCTCAGAAGTAAAGATGTGCATAGGCTCTCCAATCTGTGAAAGAGTGCGTAAAAAGATTATGGAAAACAATGTTCCTCAATGTCAAATTGCAAAGGCTTTGCAAATTTCATCATCTACAGTGCATAACATACTAAATGGGCCCGAGAATACTTTCTGAAACCACTGTTGGTAAACATAATCTGCCGTGCCATCTGCAGATGCCAACTAAAGCTCTATCATGCAAAAAGGAAGCCATATGTAAACATGGTCCAGAAGTGCTATCATGTTCTGGGGGCCAAGGCTCATTTAAAATGGACTGTTTCAAAGTGGAAAAGTGTTCTATGGTCAGACGAGTCCAAATTTGACATTCTTGTTGGAAATCACGGACGCCGTGTCCTCAGGGCTAAAGAGGAGGGAGACCTTCCACCGTGTTATCAGCATTCAGTTCAAAAGCCAGCATCTCTGATGGTATGGAGGTACATACGTGCATACAGTATGGGCAGCTTGCATGTTTTGGAAGGCACTTTGAATGCTGAAAGATATATAATGGTTTCCAGACGACATCTATTTCAGGGAAGGTCTTGTGTATTTCAGCAGGACAATGCAAAACCACATACTGCAGCTATTACAACAGCATGGCTTCGTCGTAGAAGAGTCCGGGTGTTGAATTGGCCTGTGCCTGCAGTCCAGATCTTTCACCTATAGAGAACATTTGGCACATCATTAAACGAAAGACGACCACAAACTCTTCAGCAGCTGGAAACCTATATCAGGCAAGAATGGGACCAATTTCCAACACCAAAACTCCAGAAACTCATAACCTCGATGCCCAGACGTCTTCAAACTGTTTTGAAAAGAAGAGGAGATGCTACACCATGGTAAACATGCCCCCGTCCCAACTATTTTGAGACCTGTAGCAGGCATCAAATTTGAAATGAGCTAATTTTGTGCATAAAATTGTAAAATTTCTCAGTTTAAACATTTATGTTATCTATGTTCTATTGAGAATAAAATATTGGCTCATGTGATTTGAAAGTCTTTTAGTTTTCATTTTATTCAAATTTAAAAAACATCCCAACTTTTCTGGAATACGGGTTGTATATTAAATATTTGAATTCACGAGTTCACATATACATATAATTAGATAGAGTAAAGTAATGCGTATTTGGCGTGCTGTCCAGGGGGAGGGCTCCGAGCTCAGAATTTTGGCCCGAACCCAGAGTACTCCCCCCGGATGTGGTTATGAGAGATAGAACTAGAAGTGAGAAGATGGGGTGGTGGAGGGATGCTGATAAACTGTCAACGAACAGAGGTAAGTCTGCAGTATATATACCTCTTTGTTGATTAGCTGAATGCTTTCCACTTGTGATAATTAGTCTAATTATCTGCACCTGCTCCTCCCGAATTTTGTTAATAAAACATCATTGCGCTTTATTTCTCTTGTAAAATAGATGACATTTTAGTCAGAGTAAAATAGACTAATATTAATGAAAGTGGCAAAATATTGCACATTTCTTGTATAAAAAAGAACACTTAATCAGAAGACTTGGAATATAGTGCTTAAGTCATAAGGACTTCCTTTTATTATCATTTTATGATGCTTTTTATTTAGAGTTTGGTAGCCAAAGTTCCATTTCCTTTTATTATATGGAAAAAAGCAGCCAATACATACAGGGTTGTGGCTGTATGATGGTGAGAAAATAATGACAGAATTTTCATTTTTTGGTGAACTATTCCTGACCAAGCTAGAAACTCCTCCTTCCATAAGGCTTGTATGTCATACCGGCCAGCTGTCTTCATGTCAAAAAAACATCCACCAAGCGACCAGACTGAGATACAAATTCTTTATCAAACTGACAGGACAAGATGGAACTCAGCTCTAAAAGTTTGGCACAGGGGGAAGTACACAATCCAGGAACCTTCAGACTGATATACAGACCTTATATCCAGTTTCTGCACTCCCATCACAAGCATCTGATTACTTCCATTCTCTATGAGGTCACAGAAATCCTCTTTCTCCTTGAGGAGAGCAGGAGATTGTAAGTCCTCATTATCTTCTCTGTTTCTTCTTAAAACTCTCCACATGTGGTCTAATCGTATTACCCAGCTCCTTATTACCGGTGGTATTAGACAGTACATCAGTTCTGATGTAGGACTTAGAGCTTAGCGCTGTTTCTCAGCATTAGTGGTGAATAACAGGGGGTCTCCTCCTCTACACATTATGGTTTATATGCCTGTCAGTTATTTGCTGTTTTCTATATTACACTTCATGTAACACAGCAGGGCATCAGTCCTTAAGCCACAGTTGTTTCTCTGTCTTACACCACCTGTCTGCTGTTCTAACACACCTCTGTGTTAGACCAGCTTGTGTCACTTTTTTAGAGCAGTAGACAGATGCTGTGAGACAAACAAATAAAAAACAACTGCAAGAGACTGACATGTTACATGTAAAAAAAAAGAGGGAAAGATTGACACACTGTTATCTTTAAAGTGACGTGAGGCTAAGTATGGTGTCCCATACTTGGAATTTGTGCTCTGCATTTCACCCATCCAAGTGCACACACACAGCAGTGAATATTGAACACACACACACCGTGAACACACATCCGGAGCAGTGGGCAGACATTTTTGCTGCGGCGCCTGGGGAGTGATTGGGGGTTAGGTGCCTTTCTCAAGGGCACCTCAGTTGTGGGTAATGAGAGTGGAAGAGAGCACTGTTCATTCACTCCCCCACCTACATTTCCTGCCAATACTGAGACTCGAACCCGCAACCTTCGTCCGACTCTAACCATTAGGCCACAACTGTCCTAAATGGAGGTCCATTTTAAGTCCAATATTAAGTTAACTTTAAAAATTAAATGTTTAATTTGCCCTCCCCCCAAAATATATTAAGTAAAATCAAAATGAACAAATACTGTATATGACTGTGTACATCATCAACAATGATTCTTACAATGACTTGATGTAACAAGGTAAAATACGCTATAATAATATGAATTTCTTTCTGTCACCATGTATAACAGAAAGAACCAACTCTAACACAGTCATTCAGAACTAAATCTCATTAGAAAGTTCTACCCTTAAGTAAAACAAATTCCAGTTATATGCAGTATAAAGCAACAGGGCTAAACAGAGGAGAAAAAAAAATGGCCAGCTACGGGGAACCTGACAGAGAGCTGACAGCAGCAAGCCAAGAGACTAGATGCTTCAGCACAAATCCAAAGGCACAATGGACTGGCAATTTAATGAAATAATGAAAAATTAATAGAAGTCGCTTCAGGTTATCATGCCTGAGCTCTAGCGGCTGTACGATGAGGTGAGTTTCCCGAACGGCTGATGGAGTCTGTACCTGACTACAGGGGGAAAAGCGAGACGATAAGCAAAATTAAACTAATAGAGCTGCTCTGCTGTGAGCAGAAACTGCTGCTGTTTTCTTACCACTGCATTAATTAGTCTGACCTTCTACTCATTACTGCCAGTGTTACAGCTAAACCAACATTAAAGAGCCCCTCAGCAAGAATGCATAATATAACGTGCCACCTACTTGCAAATGGGGGAAGGGCATTTTAACCAAAGCAATAAGTTATGGCACATTAAAAAATGCAAAAATAAGAAACCAAAACATATATTAAGGATATTTCCATCAGAACATATATTAAGGATTTAACAAATTCTCTTAAGCTATAGCAAGACTGGAATTTATGCTAAGTTTAGCTTACAATCTTATATTTATTGGGAGTAGGTCCTGATAACTGAGATGCTTATTAGATGTTAACAGAGCAAATCACATAGGACAAAACACCATCAGCGTGTGCAGACATTTTATCAATAAGTTGACCAATGAGCCTATCATTGAGCTTACATAAGCTTAAAAATGATGTCAAACATTACATTATAACCAATGAATGCTTGACAAGAGGGATCAGCTTGGTCAAAAGAGATGTGTATTTCTTGCTGAATTGAAGCCCTTTGGCTTCATGCTGCTTGCCAACTTGTTTGCATTAGTAATGAAAGGTATGCTAAGCCTGGTTGTATACATACATTTTCATGAACTGAAATTATCAACATACTATGGAAGTTTCAGCCACTAAATAAATAATAAAAAAGGTAATTGCGACTTTTTATCTCACAATTCTGACTTTTTTCCTCATAATTTCGAGTTATAAAGTCAGAGTTGCGTGATATAAACTCGCAATTGCATCATATTTTTTCTCAGAATTGCAAGTTTATATCTCTCAGTTCTGGCTTTTTATCTCACAATTCTGAATTTATAACATGCAATTGTGAGTTATAAAGTCAGAATTGTGAGATATAAACTCGCAATTCTGAGAAAAAACGTCAGTCTTTTTTCCCTTCACAATTGGACATTATAATATGCAATTGCGAGTTTATATCTCAAAATTCTGACTTTATATTTTACGATTCTGACTTTATATCACGCGATGAGATAAAAAGCTTTCTAAATATTTAGCATCATCACTCCAGGCTTCAGTGTCACATGATCCTTTAGAAATCATTCTAATATGCTGATTTGCTGCTCAAGAAACATTTATGATTATTATCAATGTTGAAAACAGTTGTGCTGCTTATTATTTTTGTGGTAACAGTGGTATTTTTTCAGGATACTGAAAATATAAAGGTAAAAAACAGCACTTTTTGTCACTTGCTACAACATTAACTTAAAAGGATTTTTTTTACTTTTTTAAAGTTAAAATGCATATAAATACTTTCACGTTTTAGATGCTGTCAAGTACATTGATATTGTACATATCAGAGTATATGAAAATGTAACTTTTACATACGAATACCAATAAATATTAATGAAATCAGGCTGTTTTTTGCAACTTTTATTAACAGTGGAAAGATGGCCAAATGATAGAGCAGGGAATTCAGGAAATTACACATCACACAAGCACCACAGTTCAACCTGAACACGCCACCCACCCAGCCACTTCTCAACCAGACATTGTTTTCAAAGATTACTATTGATTATTGCAGGGTGAAACCACCAGTTTATCAGGCTGATTTAATAAAGATGTGAACGTTTTGTGCTCTCTAAACATTCTTGAAGTGTAAAATATTATGTTTAAGTTCAATCAGATTTTTATCAAACATAAACTACAGAAGGATTGACGTATTTCCTGTTTATATTGAAAACCACAAATTAGCAGACAGAAGAGCAGTACTCCGATGGCATAAAAAAACAGCACAAAAGATCTGTCGAAACGTATTATAACTTCAGAGCATGCATGCTTTATGATGTGTTTTCATATAACACAAACCTGGTGAGGCAGGATGTCTCTGCACTCAAAGTATCAGAACCCAAGTTCACTAATGTCAACAAACCTCGACAGTCAACACAGCGGGGATACAGGAGTCAGCCAGCGAACAGGCCAAACATCATATTACCATACCATAAAGATTAGCCAGAAAGCAGACGGATGTGTTTTCTGTATCCCAGCCTCTGTCATAACAGCGCCCACATGGAGAGATTCAATCACGTCTCATTCAGTCAATGTGAGAGCAACCAAGGCTGGGCCTGATTACCTCTCCAAACAAATCACCTGAGCTTCGCATCCACGACGGCTGACTGCATGAATTCACTTACATACTACACCTCGTAAACCTTTCATAGTATATTAGGAGGTAGTCATAACTGTGGCAATCATCCCCCCAGAGGATGTTAACCGCTCCAACTGGAACAAAATGCCTAACGATTCTGATAACACAAAGTAATTTGAGTGGCATTTCGGAGTGTGTCCATAGCTGTTCATTACACGGCAGGCAAATTACTTTAAATACACGTGATCTTCAACACATTTATGTTCTCTATAATAAAATTTAAATCGTGTGTTACTCAGTAGCACTTTTCAGATGGGATTAGTTTTCTACATAATGTTTGAGCTGTAATTATTAACAGGAAGTCTGTGATTTCACGTTTCAAACAGAATTGTGATCTCTATGGATCATGATGCATCATGAAAGCCTTTGAAATAAGACTTTACTTTGAATTATGACATTATTTACATAATTAAATGAAATATTAATTAAAGCAATGATCATACCTGACCTTAAAGGGTTAGTTCACCCATAAATGAAATTTGTGTCATTAATTTCTCACCCTCATGTCTTTCAAAACCCATAAGACCTTCGTTCATCTTCGGAACACAAATTAAGATATTTTTGATGAAATCGAAGAGGTTTTTTTTATCCTCAATAGAAAAGTATTCTTGTCACTTCATAACATTAAGGTTGAACCACTGTAGTCACGTTGACTATTTTGACAATGTTTTCACTACTTTTCTGGATCTTGAATGTGGTAATTGCTTTCTATTGAGGATAAAACATATCTTAATTTTTGTTCCGAAGATAAACTTTAAAATTCCATTTAAAGTAGAAAAGGATCCAAGCAGTATTTTATGCCACCAACTTATTCAGAAAGTTTAAAAGGCACTAGGATGCAATAGGAAGCATAACAAGAAACATAGCTTTAGATACGGTATATTAATAAATGAGATAGCAATGCATTGACCTTCATTGAATTATATGAATGTAGCAGACATAACATAAATGTGCCCACATCATGTACATTGTGAAGATATAATGATGCACAGCAGGAAGAATATAATGGAGATGTCTTGAAAATTATTTATTCATGCCTAATTCTAATGAAATATTGCCTACCTGTAGGGAAAATTTATAGACAAGTGATTAAGATATAAATCTGTTGAACATGGACATTTTAAATGCCATTGCATAATAAGACAAGGACTTGACACAAGCAGCCTGAGAAATGAGCCTCCTCATTAGCAAAATAAGAGAGCTGACAAGATGAAGTGTTATATTAAAATAATGGTTTTATTGTTCCATTTTTACAACTGGACTGACATTTATTAAAAGGTCACAGACAAAAGTGAAATACCGAGATGTTCAAGGACAGTCAGAGGACGAGGAGAATTTAATAATTGGGCATTAAATGCTTGAAATGTTTTAGTCTCGTCAACAAACCGCAACTCTTTAACCACAATGAATGTCACAAAGTCTCTTCATATTTTCTCTCCTACGGCCTCTCCGTCGCTCACACGCCAATGCTGGATATGGCGATGGGCTACTTGGCATGAAAATCCGTAATGACCAGAGACAGTCAACAGCACTTACAGACCCACAGGCATCCTAACAAGTTTGTGTATTGTTATCATCTGTTTGCCGAACTGACCCAAAGAGTGGCTCTGTCAAAAGATAAACCCTAATTACTTTGGTTATCAGTCTTCTTCTGTTTGTCCACATTCTCCTGGGCTTTTCTATTCAATCTAATTGAACAAAAAAAGCACATGTAAAGGCCATAAATACATCCTCTGAGAACATGCTCAGGCCTAATGGTGAGCTAAACAGCTCCCTTGTAGCTCATTAAGTGCTTAACAGCCAAAACCAGAATATAATGAGAATAAAGGATGCCTTCAATCTAAATCGAGGGCACTTTTAATGTGGGGATGCATCTCCGCTGTAACTCACAGTCGAGTTCAGCTGTGTGGTCAAACAATTGCGGTTATGTGGGATCTAATGGTCCATCCAGAGAAAGTACTGTGTAACTGTTGTTACAAAACGAGGCCAGGCAGATAAAGATGATTTTATGTGTTAATTATCAAATTAATAGTTACTATTTAGTGATATTTCAAGTAATTACATTTCAACCAAGCTAAAACTCACTATATGAATTGCTCTCAATCGGCATAGCATCGATGGAAGGATATCCCTGATAAAAATTGTTTAAAACAGCCTAAACTGGTTTGTTGGTTTTAAAAGGGGTTTTGGGCACATGTAAGCTGGTCAGACTGGGAAACCAGCTAACTGACCAGCTGAAAACCAGTTTGGCTATAGGCTGCGAGACCAACTTAAACCAGCTTAGGCTGCTTTAAGCTGTTTTTTATTTTCAGCAAGTACAAATGTCAGACTAAAAAAAGGAAGGATAGTTTTCAATCTACTGGTTCTAAAATTAAAAAAAATTAATAAAATCATTTTTTATTATCAATTTATTTTTTAATAAAAACTTAAAGGGTTAGTTCACCCAAGAATGAAAATTATGTCATTTATTAATCACCCTCATGTCATTCTACACCCGGAAGACCTTCGTTCATCTTCGGAACACAAATTAAGGAAAAAAATTATTTTTGATGAAATCCGATGGCTCAGTGAGGCCTCTGTTGCCAGCAAGATAATAAACACATTCAGATGCCCATAAAGGTATAAACATATTTAAAACAGTTCACGTGACTACAGTGGTTCAACCTTAATATTATAAAGCGATGAGAATACTTTTTGTGCTCCAAAAAAAAACAAAATAACGACTTTTCAACAATATCTAGTGATGACCGATTTCAAAACACTGCTTGAGTAATAAATTACAATTTTCCTTTTTGGGTGAACTAACCCTTTAAAACTAATAAAAATAAATAAATTAACTGGAAAAAATGAATTGAAATTGGTATTTTTTTCCATTTTGTCTCTAAATATACTATTTTCTCATCATTATATTTTTAAATATTACAGTGGAAATATATTTATTAATAGGCTGTTTGCACATGACGTCATTGTAGCAGCGCAAATAAGTCTGGAGGGCAAGGAGTGATTTTTCTATATAGGAATCCTATCAAAAAGTTTTGCGTCGTTTATGGTTGCTCAAATCGATAAAATTGAGAACCCAGAAGGTGTTTATATCGTTTACATAACTCATACCGTTTTTTATAACTTATATCGTTTTTTAACTTTAAAAGTTGTCGCCTTTAATAGCGTTTTGCGTCTGTTGATACTGAAATGAATATGGATACCTGCTTACCTTATTTGTTTTTGACTTGGTTAAATATCCAAATTTTTCATGGTATCGTTTGCAGGGAAGAGAAGCTATTTTATCCCATTGAATGACAATTTGCTGTTTTCATAATTTGGTAAGTTTTGTAGAATTCCGTTCACAATGTTGACCTGGTTACCATAAGAACAGTGTCACGCGCTGCTGCTTCAGCCATCATATGGTAGAAAATGTCGAAATAAATAAATTTTTAACAAGCTGACAGAAGTCGATTCTTTTCTTTGTTGGAAGGGTGTAACGTTAAATGTAAGTGTAGTTTTAATGTTGTCTTTGTAAAATTTCCCATATGGCCACAGAGGAGAATCGGAGGGTCACATTCAACGGACAGACACCCTTTCTTACAGTCTATGACAGACACCGACACACTGCATTTTTTTGTATTTATTTCAACAAATGACAACCAAAATCAAACCCATATTAGCTCATTAACAGTTTTGAAGGGGCTGTGTGCAATACTCATTCACTAGCCGGGTGAGAGTAGACTAATACTCGCAAATGTAATGTTATTACACCAAAACAAAATACAACAATTTCAAAAACACTCAGCTATGTGATTATTTTATTGAGTGATAGGCAGTGGGTTTAATCATTACATTTGCTATACGTCGTCTTTCCATCACCTCCTCAACCTGCTTCCCTTAGTGTGTTTTTACATGTATAAAAGGCAACAATTGTATTACACCGTCCAGTTTTTTCTTTGAACGATGATGTGAGCTTCTGTTGCAATTCTCGATTCAGCATAAATTACCTACAATAGCGACATTTTTCACAATCACGACAGAAAATCAAAAATATTGCCCTAACTTCACCAGCAGAAAGGCAGCGCGATATAAACAAACCAGAATAGAACTGAACGCGGCGTGACGGCAGCTTCGCATTCTCTATATCTATCGCCTCGATGGCAGTCAAGTCTTTCAATTCATTGGAAAAGTCGCTCCTATTCATAACATTAAAGATCACGTCCAACATATGTTGTGATTTTCTGTTTATACCTTTCTAAACCAGCACAGAAAGGACTTTTCTCCATCTCTTCCATTCTAATTTTCACTGCTTGCCCTCCACCGTTATTTCGCGCATCACCAGAACCACGTGACTGCAAACAACCTATTATAATCAAATTAAGCATCAATAAACTCTCTTATGAGGAAGGTCTTACAACAGCATTATCTGATTTTTCTAAACTGCAGGAATACAGTATAAATCAAATCAAAATGTGGCATTATGATACTCTTACAATCTCAGATAAATGCTCAATGCTGAAAAAAATTACACTGTTGAGACTCGGTGGTACTTAGAGTTTCTGATTTTATCAAATGAGGTACTTGCCCTGAAAGGTTTAAGAAGAAATGCTATATATTATGATGATATCACAGCTCTACTAATGGTTTTTACTCACTCTTCATAATCCACAGAATCATCCAACCATATACAGCACATGGTGCCACCGGTGTTTCCTTCCGGAGGGAGGAAGAGTGACCACGGAACGAGCTAGTTGGTGATAAGCTTTCATTAATGCTTAGCAGTTCAGCAGGGTTTGTCAAGCAGGGGATAAAAAGCGATCAGATGCAATTAAGCATCAGGAGAGCTCCGGTAATTGTATCATTTTTATCGTCAGCATGCTTTATTGCCCCACGTCTCTGAAAAGCAAGAGTCTGCAAATTACTGCATTAGAGCTGGTACTCATCTCATGGCCTGCATACTGCTTGCTTATTAAAGTACCGTCAGTGCAGCCACTCAGCAGGCAGAATTGATGAATCACCAGCTAATCACCTCACTTTGCCCTGCTCCTTCATCTCCATACAGACTCCATCTCCTTCCCTAAACAATCCAGCTGTTTCTGTCTTTTACCCTTTAGTGTCCTGTTCTCTACATGATACCATTCAGCATCAGGCAGCAAACATCTCTACAACATGTGAAAAACTGCTGTATCTCCTCAGTGACAGCCAAAGAGTTCTATAATGGCTGTAGAAAGAGATCCATTAGTATTCCCATTCATCTTAATGGCAGTTGCTTTGCAAATTTAAATCTATTCACTTAGATGAATGCTTCAAAAAGCACCAAGAAGTATCAGCAAAAAACACCTATGGCTCTCTAATCATGTTTCAAATACTCAGATCAGTTTTACTGAAAAACAACCCAATATTTAAAGAAAATGTACAATAAAATCGTGGAGGCCGCTGTTGCTCTCCTGTGCGCCTATTAGCATTTCACAGTACAGTAGGTTGGGAAAATGTGCTGTTTTTCTTCTTCTTCTGGTGTTTTAATGCCATTTGGCAAACCAAATTAAAAGCTCAATTTCTGACAACTACTATACTTTAGTGTGAAGTTCTTTACAGTTGCTTAAATACTGAATTGTTGTTCACCAAAAAGCATTTAGAAAATGAACAGCCACATTTACTTCTTACAGCCACATCACATACTTGGGTGCTTTATTAAGTGTTACAGTGAGCTATTAAATGTAATATGTACTATTAAATTCACCGAAAAGGATAATTAAAGTCGCAATTAAATAGAAGTATAGCAACAGAACTTTTTTTTCCATATTGTGACATACATCCAATTAAAATAGATTTTTTTGAAAAGTAGGGTTCTGTCCATCAGTTGATGGCTGGATAGAGGCAGATCGTTTGATTGAGAGCTTGCAGTTGGTTGTAATAAAGGGGCAGGGTTTAAGTGGACTAAATAATTGGAGAAGTCCTGCATACGTCACTAGAGAGAAGTTTCATTGGTCTGGAATATTGAGTAATGACATTTCAATAATTTTTTTTTTAAAAGTTACAAGGTCAGAAAACATCCATATAGAAAATAGGAAAATTTATATTGTTAGGCTGCAGATGAGATGAAGGACCTGCATCTAGACATGACGATAACGCAGCCCTGACGTTTCAACTAATTTATCCCCTATGTATAGATAAAACGTTATCAAAATTATTCCAGTTCACATAGATCCACGGACACAACTAATTTTTCTGTATTATGCGGACCAGTAAAGTAATTTGGCAAATATCACTTAAAAAAAAAAAATGACCAAGCTTCTACACACATACACACTCAAACACGCAAACCTATAGACTAAACACGTAAATGAACGGCAAGAATGCATTAAAGGTATTCAGTTTTCAGTAGGAAAGGTGTCATTTAAGCGGCCCCTAAAGTAATAATTAACAATTTTTACAACAGAAGTGATTCAATCAAAAACCAACTTTAGCTCGATAAGAATTTTCCTATCGTCTCTGTGAAGCTGCTTTGAAACAATATGTATTGTGAAAAGCGCTATATAAACGAAGATGACTTGTGTTTTGCAAAATAAAATCTACAAAAATGTACTGTACTGTAGTATAATATTAGAAATTCGAGTCAGAATACAAGGCTAATTTCTGTCAGTGGAGAAAAAGGCTTGTTTTTAACCAACATCTGGTGTAGTTCCAAAATCTACCAGGAGGGGCAAACAGGGCCATGCTAACCAGCTAAACCTTGAGCTCTTGGTGACAGACACTTATTCTGAGTACAGTGTCGAGTTACATTGTATCTTGTGACATGATACTGCTAATCCCGTCCTAAGGGATCAACCAAACGTTGTCCCCACAAGGGGGCGAGTGCACAAGAAACCCAGTCTGAATGGTGACTCATAACTTTATGAAAATAGGCAGCGGGGAGACCTGGGGAGAGGAAATGAGATTTCCTCAGTCTGTCACCGGATAGACAGGGTCGCTGAGAGGAGAGCGGGGTTATGTTTTATGAGGCTTTCTTTTTCTCCAGCTTTCATCGCTCATGTGTCACTGTTGAAAGAGTTCATAAGAGCTGTGGCTTCTGAGTCTAATGTCCTATATACTGCCCTCCGCTTCCAGTAATCCTTGAGTCATCTGTTCAAATCAAACCAAATGTAGAATCAATCTTTGGTTTGTTTAACGTCTTTTTGAGCGTTATAAACAATAGAACTAAAAGTCCCCTCCCCTTCTCTCGCTGTTTTGTTTGTGCTGGCACAATTCACTGCAACAATGTGTTATTCATATTGAGAGATTGAGTAAGTGCACAGGGAAAGCAAAATTCATCCCCCACAAAAACTGCCTGAATTTCCACCATATAATATAGAGCTTTCATTTTGATTTCATCTTGTCAGAGGAAAGAGCTATGATGTTTTTCTAGTCGACTTTTCCTTTGGATTTCTGTTCTGGATGAATAGCAAACTTTTTTTCGGGTGAAATTAGCTCAACATGCAATAGCTGCAGGTGCTGGCTCCCACTGACAATGACAGCCCATTTCATCTTATGCACTCCCGCACGTTCCTTGCAGTGGATGAAAGCATCATTTTCGGCGGCCGTCCATTTGCTTCAAGCTCTGCACGGTAAGCATGCCACTAAAAGGCTCTCGAAAACACGGGAGCAAATCTGAATCAATCTGTTTGTTTACCCTGGGAACGAAAAATATAAATTCCCGTTTCCAAGCAGTAGGTTATTTTTAAGTGCATTTGTCCTCAACAAATAACAATGTCATAGTTACTTGAAGGGAAGATTTTCCCGAAAACATGATGAATAAGGAGATAAAGTTTCAGAGGGCAAGTAATTACATTGGCTAGGCTATGAAGCCAACATCAATATAAAAAAATAACCTATATATACAAATATCAAATATTTATGCCTACAATGACAAAAAAAGCAACTAGACACTATATTGTAACATATATGTATTTATAATCATATAAATAATAAGGTAATCCAATAATATATACCACAATAACAATAAAACCCACCCACAAACTGACACGTTTACTTGCATTAAAATAAAAATGCATCATTATAATTCAATCCGAAGTACCACATCTGTCACAATGGAATAGGATAATAAATTAATTTACATTGTCATCTCTATTACCTATTATATAAAACACTGATATATGAAATTAGACTGGAAAAAGGTTTGACTGCTTATACAGGCATATAAAGTGATCACAAACTAGCAAACTTTGAGATTAAGAACTTTTTTTTTATATGAGCGACCATGCCATGTGACAAAGTAGGGTATAGCCACATGTAGACATCATTAGTCATGCTTACTTTAATGAATCTACAATTTATAGTTTGTGTACAGTGATGTCAAACAAAAGAAAAATGTTATTTGACTTGGAATTACTAAAGGATAGAGCAAAAAAAGAACACAACATAAACAGACTTACATCTGTTTCGCTTTGCTAAATACTATAAATGACAGGCTGAAGTAACAAAATCATCAGTCATTAAAAGAAAAGACCAATAATGTGCACGCAAGGCTTCGTACACTCATATGCCTCATGTGATCTCTTCCTCATCATTGTGTCAAACCTGTACAGTGATTTTTCTCATTTCATCAAATGAATCATTTGTGCAGATGTGTTTTGTGCTAAAATTCTCCTTACAATCTTTCTTCACAAGAACAATGTAAGTCAACAGACCTGAAACATCTCTTTCAAATATATGCATTTGTTATGTAAATTGTAAAATGTAAATCTCCATTCAGCAGTCAAGTGTCTCATAATTTGCTCTAATAAATGACAACTACTGGCCTTCAATCCATCTGGTATTCATACATTGACTGTTGAAAGAACAACTGAATCATTTTGCTAATAGAAAGACGTATATAGCACCTAAGTATATTCAATGAATTTCTTTGTTGCTTATTTGAGATGAAATATGAATAGACCACATTAGCACTTAATCAGTTACTCTGATTCATTCTACTGAATCACTTAATTCAGTTAATTCAATTTAAAAGGCTGATTCAAAACAATGACTCACCAAATGTTTTTTAAATAATTTAAAAATAACTTTAAAAAGCAGATTTACAGATTAGCAGATTTACAGCTAAATATTTATTTAAATGGATCTTTTCATTTCTGTTTTTGACTCCATTATATAAATTAATATATATATATATATATATATTAGTGTTTTTAGCTGTTTTATTGGTTCACATTTATTGCTATAACTAACTGAATTTATTCAACTCAAATACAGCTCTGATTAAATGATAAATTATATCATCAAATAGTTACATATATTTCTAATATATTGAACAGCAGTTTTTTTAAAAGGACTTTGATTGTAATTGAACTTTAAACAGTTCTTTTTATATTTCTTCTGCTCTAAATGGAATCTATAAGCACAAATACAATTTCACATGGGAAAGTCACTATTATTCTTATTCATTTTATTTGGACTTCATGATTTAACAAAAATAAACAATCAGTTTATGAATAAACTGGTTTTGCTCAGTGAATGAAAATAATTGTAAAGTGCAGGCTAATTTCTTCAACCATAACTCAAACACTAAAGACTCAATCGAAAGAAATCAATGAATATAATTTTCATAGTTCCTTGTTAAAATGTTTGTGGTGCCATGCATGGATGTGCAAACAGCCTCTGTGCCTTCATTTGACGTAAACAAATGATAGTGTTAAGCAGCTGCGATTTTGCATAGGCTTGTTTGATTGAAAACTTCCCAAGAAGTCAAAAGCGGTTGTCGAAAGCAGCAGTGTGACTTTCTTCCCTCTTGGACTTAACGGTAATTACTATTGCAGCCAAAGCCACATCCCAGACAAAACAGAGAGAAGAAGGAAGAATAGAGAGGCAGAGACCTGTAATACGAGCTGCTGTCTCTCTATTTAAGTTTATCTTACTAATTCCCAGCTAGTTAATGTACTAACATAAGCACATATTTAACCTCCAATGATTATTGCTCAAGCTTTCATTTTCCTCACGATTCCTGCCACATTTTCAGGTCAACAGGCTCATATAAGTCAATGGGCAGCATATCTTTTTTTTTTTTTTTTTTTTGTGAGGCAAAAACATGTTACAAGTTTCATTTCTGAAACACTAGGGAAGCACCAAATACAAATCTCCAAAGTTATTGTGGCCCACTGTGATGTGGAGATCTGCGTGACCACCCTCGATGGTCTGCATATCAAATGTCCCCACCTGGACAAATCGTTCTCGCCACTACCCAGTCACCATGTCAATATGCAACATAAAAAACTGTGATCTTATGAGATACATACTATCTCAAGGGGCCTTTAGAGATGGAAAAAGCTACACTATATAACTTTTAAAACTGCATTTTTTTTTTTTTTTTTTTACAAGGCATCAGTGTACATTAAGGGTGTAACAGTTCTCGGTAAAAAAACGTACCGTACCGTTCTCCCCACACTTGCACCACGATTTATCTCATATCTGACGACGCATATGCATCTATAATATGGTTTGTTAATAAATAATAAATAAAAATCTTTCTGTAGATGGATACGCATGTTCAATGCAAGTGAGAGAGAATAAGAATTATCGTGCGTGCTTGGGAAAGATTTGTACACTCATTCAAAGTGTGCATGCGGAAGCATGTGTACAGCGCAAAATACTGACTTCTCTTTCAAGTCTTGCACTTGAATGGAGAAATTCACAAACATGCAACGTGTCAACGTGCCTGTCTTGGCAAGTATCCAAGCAAACATAGTCGGTTATGTCTTAAGTGAACTTAAACAATTGAGAAAGAACGCATGTGTTCCGTAGCTTATCAGTGTACTGTATCCGTGCATTATGTCTTAAAGTGACAGCAGCCTAATATTCCTGCTGTCTGTATGCGTTTTTAATGTTAGTCAACAAAACAAGGAAATCACTCATTTCTCGACTGAACAGCTTTTGTAACTTAATCAATAATTAATGATGATTAATCTTTAACTTATACAGTGAAGATTATATGCAATGTTGTTTTACATTTGCAACTTTTGTTTTTGTTTTACATTTCAATTTCTGTACCTGAAAACCACTGATACCTGAAAAACCTGAAAAGCAGTTTTTTTTTTTTTTGTATCTTTGCTCTACTGTATTTATTTGTGCTATTGCTTGTAGTTTGATTATTTGTTCTTATTTTCTTTATTTTTATTATCTTATCAGAGCAGATGGACAAATAAATCTTTTTTCACAACTGGTGATTCCTTTAAGGTTTGCCGTTGTGAATGATCCATGCTAATTTTTCATATAAAATATGTATATATAATTTTTCATGTAACAAACTTTCAGCTTCATGCTGTCCACAGCCAGCATGAAGCCAGCCTTTTTTTTTTTTTTTTTGGCAATTTTTTTGTTCTTACAGGTTTCATAGTGTAGCTTTAAATACCTAAACAGGAAAATGGTGTTATTTACTCACCATTGTCTAGCTGCAAATCCATATACAGTTATTTTTTTTCTATTTTTGAAGCATCTTCATAGATCTGTTCCATCCAGCTTAAATTTCAGTCTGTTCATTGGACATCAAATATCATGGTCCCCCGTTGGAAGATCTTCTTCCTAAAATATGAAAGCACCATTTTTACATTTTTAATGTCTGAGAACAAACTCGCAATTATGCAAAATATTTACTTTGTTAAAAGTTGTATCTTTTTGAAGAATAACACTGATCTTGTCACTGTGAAAGTTGTATGTGAAATGCTACACAGATTCTACAAAAAAAAAAAACTACTAATGTGTGTTCCTTTGGTGGAAAAATGAGTTAAAATGGGGTGAGTACATAATGAACATTTTGAATAAACTATTTATTTAAAAAGAAATCTCAAAGGACTAGCCTATTCACATTCCTATGGTAATTCACTTTAATATTAGGCTGCTACATTTCACTAACAATGCTACAAGATTAAACTTGTACAGTCTAGACAAGCAACCTAAATGTTTGATAATGGACCACTAAGGAAACTTACTTCCACAAATACAAATCCAAAACGCCTCACCACCCACTAGAACCATTACAATGACCTTTACATGCTCATGTAAAGTTCAGGCACAGTCTCAGGATGTTAATAAAAACATAATAATAAAAGGCAGATATTCACATCCCTCAGGCCAAAGCAGTCATACATATGCATGCAAAACAAATAGTCTTTGACCTACAGCACACAGATTGTTTGTTGCTAAAAATCACATCTCAAATGAAATATTCATAGCCATCACATGCCTACACATATCTTATTATTGCACAACACTGCTTATGCATAGTTAAAAAAGAGAGATGTACGCAGCTGCAAAAAGTGCCACTGAATTTGCAGCTTAGAGAAGAACTAGTTCCGTGCCTGAAAGAACATCGCCTGTACTGCCTCGACTCTCAAAGGAACCAAGGAGGCCAGTGCCTGGTGATAAATGTGGCATAGGTTATTTCTAACTGTAAACACATTAAGATAAAGTAAGCATGCTAAAGGGCCTTTAGGGTGTCTACCGTGCAGAGTGTGAACTAATTAAACAGCCTCTACAGTGCTGTGTTTGGACTGCACTTCCATAACCTGTCAGGGCCATGTTGTATCACACCACAGGGAGATCAGCAGTTGACTAAAAGAGAATCACCTGAGGGCATTTATCCACATTCAATAGGCTAGATGACATAGTTGGGCTAGGGTAGGTCAGACCACACACTGTCTGTGCCCTAAAAATAGAACGGAATACAGACGATCTACAGCGAACTGCTTGTGTTTTAATGAAAAAGAATAAGTAATTTGAACATTTCAAACAGTCCTGAGCTGACTGCCCAACTCTGTGGTGCTTGGAAGATGTTCCAGACAAGGTTAGTCATTTTTCATTTTAATTTTTAATGACAGAGAAATGCTAAAGAACCATAAAAACAACAACAAAAAAGTTTTTAAATATTTCACGCTCAAACACAACCATAGAAACCGGAGCAGGAACATAGTCACATTTGTCTCTTAAAGGATTAGTTCACCCAAAAAATGAAAATTCTGTCATTAATTACTCACCCTCATGTCATTCCAAACCTGTAGGACCTTAGTTCATCTTCGGAACACAAATTAAGATATCTTTGATGAAATCCGAGAGCTTTCTGACCTTCGATAGACTGCAACGTTATTACCACTTTCAAGGCCCAGAGAGGTAGTACTGACATTGTTAAAATAGTCCATGTGACTACAGTGGTTCAACTTTAATGTTATGAAGCGATAAAAATACTTTTTGTGCGCAAAAAAACAAACATATAAAAATAACAACTTTCTTTAACAATTTCTTCTCTTCCATGTCAGTCTCCTATGCTGTTCACGAAGTTTAAACAGTGCAGCACTCCTGGGTTCTACAGAGAGCAGGCCAGCTCCTGCGTCAACAGCACATGCATACGTCGTGGTGCTCACGTGAACAGCGTCGGCCAACATTGAGTCGGCGTTCTGACTTGGAACCCAGAAGCACTGCATGTTTACTACGTGAGCAGTGTAGTTTTATTTTTATTTTATTTTTTTAACAGATTGTTTTCCTAACTATAAATGATAATGACAGCTAATTCGAGCAAATTTTGTTTTGTTTTCATTGCCTATACTTTCTTATTCACACATTTTCGCACGTTGGGAATACACTACAGGTGAATATGGTGCGAAAACAAATTAATATTCCTGTGAAACATAAGCTTTTCATATTCAACTCATACTCACATTATTACAATAATGTTTATATTACAAATACTTTGAAATTTAAGCAATATCACATGAGGAAGAAGAGTGCGGTTGTTCACACCCTGATATTTGGAAAACAGCGCGATAGTATATGATATTGCTTTAATACAACAGGTCAATAAACAAAAAGTTCATATTGAGTAACTTACATTTTAGTCACAATATTACCAGTTGATTTGTCTGTTTTTTTCTCTGATGGTGAAATAGTTAACAAAATAACAAAACACCTCAAAGCAGTGTTTTTTTCCTGATTGAAATAGTGTTTTGAATAAATCTGTTGAATGAATGATTCAATGACTCACTTAGTTTGTTCCTGTATGAATCAGTTTCTGTGTCCTAATTTGCTTATACTATGCCTTAAAAGTATAAACTATATTTGTGTAGAAAAAGTACATATTTGAGTGTGTAGCAGAAGAGTAGGCAAGCTTTGGGACATACTACTTTGTCATAATTGCATCTTTAATGGACAGCTCTGTCGCTTAGTTACGTGCATCCTGTCACCCTTTAAACAGCCCTGTCAATCATCTTGTCACAGTTTAAATCCTCCACATTCAAATTAATTGAATTTCCTACTGTTTTGGAGAGAAATGTAGTAATGCCTTGATCTGCCAGTCGTGGGTCTTTCATGCGGAGAACTCTCCTCATTTGCTTGCAGTTTGCATAATGATGCATTTAAAAGTTATGACCAAATGTATCTTTACAAAAGTTCACAATGCTGTTGCAGAATAATTCTTTTTTGCAGTTCTAGATTTATTTGTGTTTGTAGCTCTCAAATCCTCATCCAACGCGCAATGGGTTGTGAGCAATTTTCACCCTTAGAGTGTGCACGGATCTGCAATTTAATGACGTGATAGTGTCTCAAAGCTTGTCTACTTTTTTGCTACACTAAAAAGTATGTACTTTTTCTTCACAAAGAAGGGTGTAGTATAAGTAGGTAAGTGTGACACAGCAATGCTGAATTCGGAACCACATGCTAGCATACTGCTCTTACTATTTCTGCCATTATGTAGAATGCTAGTATGCAGTTCTGAATTCAGCGACAGTCACTTTCGTTTCTGAAGTTACGAGTCAGTGTTTTGAACAAATATATTGAATTAATGATCCACCCATAAAAACAAGCATTTGTAACCATGAAACTACAGAAAGAATATCTGACAAATCCCCACTCTTGCTGTCATAAACATCTTGATTTTTCACATTTCCTGATTATAAATAGGTTTGCTTGAAGATGACAGCTGATTCAACCACTAGTTTTAGTTATTGCTTGTGATTTTACCATTCAACTCGGATACTTATCCATAAAAAATAAACCAGCACTGCATCTTAAACAGAATATTTAATGCCTATAATTCTATATATAATGCAACTCATGCATGTTAATTATCCATAGTGATGACTAATATTACTTGTTGCTTGAATATTTTTTAACATAGTAGACCTAATCAATACCAAGAAGGCCAAATTGTGATGAATGCACTTTGTGCTGACACAGAGCTCTAAACTTAGTGGGGTAGAGAGCTAAGAGGTCCCATAGGTACTGAATTAATAATGAGCATGGGTACTGCTGATTGGCCTCCTCTCTCCCTGCAGGGTAAAAGCAGCCCATGTCTCTAAAGCCCTGATTGATTAGCTGCTTATTATTAATAGATATGGGTTAAGACTTTGATATGACCAGCCTGTTTGAAAACACACACATCAAATGTGTATAAAAATAGTACAAATACATGCAGATTGCATTATGCATTAATCAATTCAGAGCAAAATTCAGAGATTCTTGTGCAGTTTGTCTCATAGTAAACAATTGTTCTGTGAAGAATAATTTCTTTGTGAGATGTAATTGAGTCCCAAAAGCATGTAGTTTATCAGACTCCATTTCCTTAGTCGACAAGTACATGCTCTTCAGGATTCAAGGTTGCTAACGGCTCTAGCCTTAAAGCTCTAATCAATATGTTGGGTTTGCCTCTTTGAGCTCTATACCGATTTACCATGGAGCACAACCTTGAGACACCACAGGTAAAAAAAAAAGAGGAAATTTTGGCTTCTAGTACAGATGTCCAATCATAGTGCAGGACCCCGGGGAGGACATGAATTGTAATAAGCTAGAGAGAGATCGGTATGGAGGAAGGCAAATCATGGTGCAGGTTGTCAAGTACAACTATTGTCAACATATGAGATATATAATTTTTTCAACATCTCTGGAGAATGATTTTACAAGCACGACTTGACTGATTTTTCTAGTGCAAAACAATAAAAATTTAGACCCTACATATACATGGTTGGAAACACTTATTTTCGTCCATGTTTACAAAACTGTAAGAAATCCGGATGTAAATTATATTAAATCATTCTGTAATATTTCATATAATTGAGAAACTATGTGCAAATGTTTTGTGGAAGTTTAAATTTCTGTGTCAAAGTGCTGGAAAAAAACTCATTAAGCACTACTAATTAATATGTACACTAGTGTGCATACACAAATATGAAATATATACATCTTTCAACTATATAATCAGTGCAGGGGACTATAAAGAAAATGAGCACAAAACAAGAATTTATTTTAGGTTTTTACCTTTATTTTCTTAGTACCCAAGTCCTGAATTCTCTACAGAGAATTTATTTCTCCAAACTCTATAAATGTCATGAGAAAAAAAACACGAATTCCAAATGGTTTTTTTATGGATCACAGGAGAATAACATGAACAAATCCAACACAGATGAAATAGAAGCAGGTCTAAAGACTTTTAATGTCAGCTTAGTTCAGATCATCTCACACTGCTTATAGGACCAACCACTTCACTGCATCTGTAGCAACACTAAGACTCCATCACTGTGATACAATAATCTGAAGGAAAACAAGATCTCAATTGTGTAAGATTTAGCCTAACATTTGTTCAGGAAAAATAAACAACAAAGGTACAAATGCTTTTTTGGGGTTATACCAAATTCAACACCACACTGAATCAATCACTCTTTGGGTCCTGAGGCCAACGATCAATCACCATTTGTTTCTACGCCCCAATGGATCTATATTAATTCAAAACAGTTGACAGTTAATTATAGTCACACACAGTTCATGATCTCCCCAATAGCCACTTAAATACAGATGGAAAGAGTAAGGAAAAGGGCTGAGGGGAAAACATAAGATGCCAAGACAAAGAAAACTTTGGACTTGGGTGCAGAAAATATTGTACACACATCCTTCCAGTATCACTGCTTTATCCATCTGGATTCACTCTGTCAGCTACAATGAGCTCATGCCTGTGTGTGTTTCACCAGCTCAACACTATCCACAGAAAAAACAGCCCAGAGAATGCAGAAAGAACATTTAAGCCTAACATTTACAATCACCTCAGTGTTAACGCAGCCACGGGAATCTGGCTCAATCCCCCTAAAAAAACAACAGACTCTCTTCAAAGACTAAAACAGTGTGTCTCATATGACTACACTAAGACGAGACTCTTATAGCTCAAAGATAAGAGTGTCAGAGCAATCAAGAGGGACAGCAGAGCTGAAAAAAGTGATTTCAGCAGATGAGAGGTTCTCTCACTACTGCCCATTTCCTCATTGAGGAATCAGATTCCACAGTTCACTGCTGCCAGGCTAGCAAGACAGAGCTCCCTGGTTCTTTTCAGCAAGATTGGCAGTATTGTCTAGCAAACTGCCAAAATCTATAGTGATACACGGTGAGTTGGAGGAAACAGCCCATTGTAAATTTAATTTCCTTTCACTATATGACTAGCAGTGTGACATTCCATCACCAGCCAAAGCACTGTGAGCTTAGAGGAAACTTGTCTACCCACAAAAAAAAAGTATTTCCTGACATCAAAACTTTTTTTAAGTAACATTTTTCAAGCAGTAGGTGACGGTATAAGATCAGTGATATAGTTTAACAAATCTCACCACTACTCGCTGCACATGAGAAATAGCATAGAAGTACACTGGACATCCTACTGGAAGCAGGAGCACAAGGGTCAGATTTCACTTATTCTCTAGGGTATTATGCCCCCTGGTGGTAAAGTCAAGCACTGTACTGAAAAGAGGCTAAATTAAAGTTTATTTGGACTGCAGTTAAGAGTTAGCGATTTAAAATACATCTCTACCCATCTCCTATATTCATTAATGCTGCTTGAACTCAAAATAAACACTTTAAACTTTCAAAATGTTCTTATCCTTTCTGTTCATAGATATTTCATTATACACAAAACTAATGTTTAGAAGTTGAGTCTTCAAGATTGTTTTTTTCTTTTCTGAAAATATCTTAGGGTCAGCAAGGCTGCATTTGTGATAAAATTAGAGCATTGTAAAACAATTTAAAATAGTTTTCTATAATATTTTATGAATTTTCGGCAGCCAATCTTCACAAACTTTCAGTCTAATATACTGATATATTGCTCAGGCTTAACTTGCTGACCCCTAACTTTTGAATGGCAGCATGCATGCACACACAGAGACTGATATATAGAGATATATATATCTTTATTCATTCAAACAGAAAATTAAATTTTAGTTCAGCCTTGTTCAAAACAAAGTGGTTGCCACTGTCACCTTGCTTGATACCCCATAACTCTTCTGGCTAATTGAGTAACTGTGCAAACCATCTAAACTAAAAGGGTTAGTTCACCCAAAAATGAAAATTGTAATTTCTCTCCCTCATGTCATTCTAAACCCATAAAACTTTCGTTCATCTTCGTATCAAATTAAGATCTTTTTAATGAGAGATTAAATCTGAGAGATTTCTGTCCCTCCATAGACAGCAACGCAACTACCGCTTTGCCACTTCAAAAAGTTCATAAAGAGATCATAAAACTAATCCATATGAATTGAACGGCATTTGCGCCATGTGTCGGCGCACTAACCACTAGGCTATCGGCGCCGACGACAAAAGCTTATTAAGGAAGGTTTCTGTCAAACAAGTTAACTGGATTAAAAGGGCAGCTATAGAAAGCCAGTGTTCAGCAGCAAACAAGTATTTGAAGCTGCTGGTGTCTCTGGAGTCTCAAGAACCTCTTCATGCAGGCTGGCAGTTGTGCATAAAGATGCATTTCAGCCACCACTAACCAAACCTCACAAAGAGAAATAGTGCACAGTATTTCAGAAGGCACTATCCTTTTTATACCATAGCTGAAAATGGCCAGTTATGAACTCCACATATCTTGAAGTCATTTTGACACCCTCAGAGACCCTAAAGGGACCTTCCATCTCACTTCCCAATATTCCAGCCCAAATCATCACCCGCCAGCTCCCTGCTTATGTTGGAACATGGTGGCCATTCACCAACCATCCAGAAATCCATCCATTGTAGTACAGCATTCATCAGTGAATAAAACTATTTAAAAAAATTAGTCTTTATGCATTTCTAAACCCACTGTAAATGTTTCTCTTTGTGAGGTTTGGTTAGTGGTGGCTGAAAAGCATCTTTACACCTGCATGGAGAAGTTCTTGAGACACCAGGAGCTTCAAATACCGGTTTGCTGCTCAACATTGTTTTTATAGCTGCCCTTTTAATACAATTTGACAGGAACTTCCCTTAATAAGCCTTTATCTGACTGAGTTCTGCCATTTTTTTTTTTTTTTTTTTTTTTAAATCACTTACAAATCTAATAATTTGATTATCTCCATTCAGTTTTCACACTATTAGTTGTTTTCATGCCTTTTGCACAACACTGCACCATTTCATGCTTTCATCATCAGAAATATCTTTCTTCCTCCCCCTATTGCATGAGAACTGTGACTTGCTCAATAATGTGGAACAACCACCAAGGAGGGTTTCCATTTACCCAAGTAGACCTGGCAAATTATTTTGTCTGAGATGACACTAGTTACTTAAAAAGACATGGATAAACAAACTCTTAAACTAAAATCTCAATGTTTATTGAACTGAAATCCTACAGATATGTCACTTGCATAATAATTTAGAACACTGTGCATAATGATAAAAAGGTTGAATTTAGGCTTTTATTCACCATCAACTCACATCAGTTGCGGTAAACGGAAGCTCAAGCACGTTTGCTTGACATGTGTGAGAAGTGTTCATTCTTGTGTTACGCAACATGTTTGAGCTTCTGCAAGAGGTTTGTTCTCACGCATCATCCAGATTCGGTTGAGATTCCATTTGTCCGCTGATCAACATTTCTGTAAAAGCCTAAATTAAAATTGGATCATATAAAGCGATCGTGTCTCTTCAGAAAACTAAACCACTCAAATCACACGGATTAGTTTTACGATCTCTTTATGAACTTTTTGAAGCGTCAAAGGGGTAGTTATGTAGCTGTCAATGGAGAGACAAAGCTTTCAGATTTCATCAAAAAGATCTTCATTTATGTTCCGAAGATTAACTAAAGGTTTGGGACAACATGAGGGTGAGAAATTAATGACAGAACTTTCATTTTTGGGTGAACTAACCCTTTAAGTCCACATTATGATTTTAATGATTAAATGCTTAACATATTTGGGCAATAAAGTGTTCACTCAGCTCAAGTGAGTGCCTTTAACAGCATGCTTTATTTTAGAACAAACCACTTCTCCAGACTCATAAAATATTAACTCCAATCAAGTGCAGAAGTTAAAGAACAAACAAGATGACATCAATTACAGCAAATGCAAAGAACCAACTTTGTGCATTATTTATTTGTTGATCATTTTAAGTGCACACTGCCCATTTCAGTTACCAACATGGGTTGCAGAACAATTTGATCTTCACTCTCTACCTCTGGAGGAACATTATGCCAGTGCAGGGAAATCTTCTGGATCATCTGGGTTTGGAGCCTTAGAAAACACAAAAACACGATTTAGCCCCACACAGCATGAACACCTAGTTGGCTTGTAAGTCTTGCATTCACAGGACTATGTTGTCAGGGCATTGAGCAAATTCTGATGCAACAAATACAACATTAACTTACAGATTCAAGTTTTTGTGGAGATCTTTGGGATGCCATGGAGGGAGCCCCACGGCCACGACCACCTCGTCCACCTCTCCCACCACGAGAGGGCCGAGCCAGGCTGCCAAAGTTGATCTCCAGTTGACAGGTAATGTCATTGGCTGGGCGACGGAAAACCACATCCTCTTCATCAATGCCATTTGGTCGCTTCTAGAAGAGAAGAAAAAAAAAAACAAAAAAAAAAAACCTGCAATTACAAAAGCAGAACAGCATCCAATAAACTTTGCACCAAGAATGAGACTCCTTACCTGAAGGAATTTGGACTTATGGATAACCATGGCCTTGGAAGGCATAGGGGTGTCTGCCTTACGGATATTCAGCTCTACCTTGGGCCTGCTTTGCTCCTGTAGGGCTTTCCACTCATCCAGTGTCATCTCTATGGCAACCTCAATCACTTCCTCAGTTTCAGATTGTCTGTGAGAAGCAATCATATTAACATCCATTATGACTTAAAGGAAGCACAAGTTCATAAAGCCAGCACATAATAGTATGTGCTGTAAAGCATTATGTGTTACAAGATTTTTTCCTGCAGCTGAGCGAGACCGACCTGTTTTCTCCATCAGTCTCAACTGCCTCTTGGGTCTCCTCATTTTCAACAACTTCCTCACTAGGTGAGGCCTCTTCAATTTCACTACAGGACAGAAGGAAAATGACATTTTAAATGGGGGTAAAAACCAACTGAGAAGAGTATTCCAATCTGACATAATATAACTATATAAAATGTGAAGCATCACCTCATGTGATCTCTCATAGAGCCCCAGTTACGAGATCCACTGCCACTGCGCTTCTCTTCTGAACGGACACTCCTGATTTCAAGTAATGCCTCATTTACCAGAAGACATTGCGCATACAAAAGGTCTTAAAAAGGGCCATGTGATGCTTTGTTTTTCTTTAGTGTGTAATGCATCGGTTGGTTGATGTATATGATCTGCAAAGTTACGGAGCTCAGTCTCTCACAAAGGGATTTATTCTAACAGAGAACCCTGCTCCAGACCTGCCTAAAACACCTTGATTAAGGTCCAGACATTACTTTCGCAAATGTCTGTCACAATGTGAAATATGAGCAGAATGCCTGCCACAAGGGCATACACAGAGAGAAGATGAGGCTTCAGTGAATTGTAGTGTTGTCATTTCGGGGAGACGCTGCGCGTTTGGATGCGAAAGCAAAACCACATTGGCCACTGCGAAGTGTTCTGCTCAAGTCATGCTTGCAAAATTGGTTCTGATCATTTAGCTTGATCATCCACATTTTCAGAAACAGACTCCAGCTCAAACCGATATGGCAAAACCAACGACATTGTGTTCACAATTGCTTAAAGCCTTGGATATTGGAAGACGAAGCTCACGATTATGGTAAGAGGGTTAAATTTCTGACACATCACAACGCACCGGGTCTGCTGGCCAGTAATGTACAGTATGTGACAAATGTGTGTTTAACATTAACAAATGTTAACCTATTCTATTAACCAAATGAAATTTAAACTTAAAATAGCATCATATGAACCCTTTAAGCTTTCAGACATTAGTTTTCCAGAATTCTTTAAACAAGCAGGTTACTAATCCTACTTAAAAGGATTAGTTCACTTGAAAGTTAGCCCAAGCTTTACTCGCCCGAGCCATCCTAGGTGTATGACTAGATGAAGATTTTCGGAGAAATTTATATCGCAGCTTTATAATAGCAGTGATAGGGATCAAGGAGTATGAGCTGAAGTCGCTTCCATCCACATCCATCCATCATAAACGTACTCCACACAGCTCCGGTGGGTTAATAAAGGACTTCTGAAGCGAAGCATTTGTGTAAAAAAAAAAAAAAAAAAAAAAAAAAAAAATTATATATATTATTTAAACAATCTGTCAAGTAAAATATGTAGCTTCTACCAGACCGCCTTCCGTATTGAAGTTACAAAGAAAGTGTAAACTGGAGTCATGTCAGTCACACTTTTCCATCAGTTGAATAGGTAAGGCGTAGGACATAGCGCAAGCTTTGCGAACTGCAAGAGTTTTACACTTTCTGCATATGCTGAATAGAGAAGGCGGCTCGTGCGGAAGCTAGATTTTTTTTTTTTTTTTTTATATATATATATATATATATATATATATATACAAACGCATCGCTTCGATTCAGAAGGCTTTTATTAACACTTTCTTCAGCTCATACTCATTGATCCCTATCACTGCCATTATAAAGCTCGGATGTGTCAGGATATTTATTAATATTTCTATGATTATGTTAATCAGAAAGAACAAAGTCATATACACCTAGGAGGGCTTGAGGGTGAGTAAAGCTTGGGCTAATTTTCATTTCAAAGTGAACTAATCCTTTAAAACCAAAAAAGTGGGTCACAGATAAGTTCTGAAAAGGTTATGGAAAAACAAAGGGTAGACAATGCAATTAACCATATAACTGCGCATGTCATCCATAACTTAATTGAACCTAGAGATTGATATTTGGTATCGTCAAACAGATAATGAAATACCACACAATATTTTGTTTATTATACTCTTAAAACTATTATAATAAAATATGAAAATGCTTCAGTGATTAAGGACATGTTATAATCATCTGTATAATTTTGTTTAAAGTTACATAAATGTACATAATTTATAAATGACACCGAATCAAGTTTGGGTCATAAATAGAAACCAATTACAGACTATTAACATGAACGTAAAGAATCACTGCTCACGTTCGGTCACTGCCACTGTGTCTTTCGAACTCCCTCTTTCCTCTCTGGTCAAATCCATCGTTGGATCTTGGATATCCTGGGCCTCGGGCTCCTCGTCCTCGTCCAGTGCCTCTTCCTCTGACAGGCCTGTCCAATACATCCACAGGCCTATACAGACGAAGATAGATTGAGTGGCACGCAAAATAAGTACGTTTTATTAGTAATGTTACGTAGAGAACTTTACCTCTCAACAGAGAAACTGAGAGGGGGTTCGGCATCGCTGAATTTGCGCTCAAAATTCACGCGTCTTTCTATTCGTTCCTCAACCTCTCCTCTAGCAAGACGGACTTGGCCTATAAAATTGAAAATGCATACCACAAACATATTTAAACACTTTAAATGCGTAAAACTCTAGCAACCAACGACGCACATCATATTTAGATTCTTCTAGCGGTTATTTAAATTTAATCTATAACTATTAAAAGTAACATTAAGGTATGTGGCGTCGAGTAAAATTACCCAGTCCGTCTTCACCTACCTTGTCCACTCCCACCTGCTGGAAGAATGATTTTCCTGTCCCTTTGAGACTCCTTCTTTCCAGCTTTAGTCGTGGTTGAAGTTTTCTTTGGCTCCTCTTTCTTCTTTTTCTGCTTTTTTTCTACCCCTGCTGCATATAAGATGTCGAAAGGGTCGGATTCATCGTCCAGCAGCTGGCCGAAACGATTTGCAACTGCGCATCCATACCCCTCATCAGGCATTTCCTCCACTAACTCCTTCATTTTTTTCGATTATTTTAAAGAAAATCAAATAATCGACTTGATATCATCGAAGGATAAAAAAAAAGAACAAAGTTCTTTTTATCTCCCAAAGAGAAAAGTCTTTAAACAGCGACCAGACCTTAGATTGAGGTCAAGTGCAAGTCAGCAAACGCCAACAAACTTAACCGTCACAAGTGACGTTCATGCAATTGAATTCAGGTTAATATAAGCAATTAGTCTCCGCCCCGGAAGTCCACTTAAGTTTCCAGAACGCGCTCATTAATATTAATTACGCATTCAAAATATTATTTATAGATATGTGACTAGAAATGTGAAATTATAACTTTTAGAACAAACATAAAACTATAAATATATTGCCATTCTAATCCGTACAATTTGTTTATACATTTTCCTCATCACTATACATTTCATAATATAGATGTACCATTCGCAAAATTACTACAAGTTATGTGCAATGAATTAGTTCAAGCGAACTTTTGAGATATCCAAATGAATTACTGATAAAATAACTTTCCAGTATAAATAAAATGTTAAAAGATTTAAAAAATTTACATTGTTAAATTTACTTACATAAACCACTCCATCTGTGAAAAACACAACCAGGGTAATTTTAGTAGAAGGTTGGCAAACACCGTATTCACATATGACATTTAATAATTAATCAACTATTATATTTAATCAAATACGTTATTTAATAATACATTTAATGTAAAGAAGACAGAGCTGGTTCTTCACGATGTTTTTATTGCCATCACACAAGCATTGATTCTCAGTCCTGGTTTGAAAATATAAGTGTTTACATAATTAAAAAAAAATACAGAGGCATGAAAACTCTTATTTCATTCAGCTTGCCAATCAAGACCCTACAGATCATCAGCTATGAACATATTAATGCTATGCATTACATGAACTTTTTTTAAACAGCCCTGAACATGAGACGCAATGTTTAATTCAGTGTAACCTTTGGTCTTGCAAATGAAGAATTTACATGGTATATTTACATTTATGTTGCTTGAGATTTCTATGATCCACAAACTTCTTCCCACAGCTCTCACAACTGAATGACTTTAGACCAGTGTGCACTCGCTGATGGGTCCTTAGATGCACAGCCTGATTGAACGTCTTACCACAAACATCACACCCAAAAGGTCTCTCTCCTGTATGGATTCTCATGTGCATCTGAATACTGCTCGAATACCCAAACCTCTTTCCACAAACCTCACAACTATATGGCTTTTCTTTCGTGTGAACCCTTTGGTGTACCGTAAGGGCGGCTTGTGAGTAGAACTTCTTTTGACAATGATCGCAACTGAACTTCTTCAGCAGAGGACTGACCAGTCGCTCATGATGCTTCTCTCCTGTGTGTACAAGCATGTGCTGATTAAGAGAACTGGGGAATATGAAGGCCTTATTACAAATCGAACACACACAATCCCTCCTTCCCGCGTGAATGATTCGCTTGTGCCTTTTCATGTAGTCCGAACTGGTAAATCCCTTACCGCAAACATCGCAAAGAAACGGTTTGCTTGAAGTGTGTTTGTGCATGTGCATCTTCAGGGCGTACGCTGTAGTGTACCTTTTCAAACATATCGGACAACCGTACAGCTTCACTCCCGTGTGACCAGCTTTGTGTCTGTTGAGGTTTCCAGAGGTGGCAAACTTCTTGTCGCATACGTCGCACGCGTATCGCTTTTCCCTCGTGTGCACGAGCATATGTGCCTGCAAGTGTTTGCGAGCGCTGAAGCGCTTGTCGCAGATTTCGCACGGATAGTCATAGGTTTTCTCGATGTGACTCTTCTGGTGATTTTTCAGATACCGTTCACAGCTATAAAACGCACCACATATCTCGCAGCAGTAGGGCTTCTCGCCGGTGTGCAGTGTTTGATGATCAAGCATGTTTTGTTTAATTTTGAACTGTTTGTCACATACGGGACAGTTGTAGAGTGTTTCGACTGCTCTGCATCTATGTCTGCCAAACGAGCGCTTGCCGGGAAAAACCTTCTGGCAGTCTGGGCAAGTAACTGTCTTTTCTGCCGTGTGAAGACGCTTGTGCTTTTCCAGGGAGGCCTGAAATACAAAAGACTTGGAACATATATCACATTTGAATAGCTGAGCTCCAGTGTGCATTGCTGCGTGTCTGATGAGGCAGCTTCTCATAGTAAAGCGCTTATCGCAATGCGAACATTTGTAATGTTTCACGTGAGCCCGAACGTGGTTGATGAACTTCCACCTCAGGTCAAAACACTTCCCGCAAGTTTTGCATCGGAACAAACCATCATTTGATTGCTTTATCATATCAGTGTTAGGTGTGGCGATGGGCTGACTGTCTGTGTTTTCGATGGTAATATTTAAACCTTGCACAAGCGATTCGGTTGCATACTGACTGCTTTCCAAGACAGCACAAGATAAGTCTTCGTTATCCAAGTTATTTTGGAGAATTTCTGTAAGAAGAAGAACACAGAGAAAAAAAACTGAAAAAGGTAACAAATATTTCTACATTTTCTTTTAGAAAAACTGGTCATTTTGGGTGCATCCAGTAAATTTTAACTCATTAAAGCAGTGGTTTTTAAACTTTTTTTGTCACACTGCCCCTTTAAAGGGTTAGTTCACCCAAAAATGAAATTTCTGTCATTAAGTACTCACGTCGTTCCAAACCCATAAGACCTTCATTCATCTTTGAAACACAAATTAAGATATTTTTGATGAAATCTGAGGGTTTCTGAACCACACATAGGCAGCAATTGCACCTTTTGAGGTCCAGAAAGGTATTAAAGACATCGTAAAATAGTAAACGTGACTACAGTGGTTCAACCTTAATGTTATGAGTGGCGAGAATACTTTTTGTGCGCAGAAACAAAACAAAAATAACAACTTTATTCAACAATTTCAATAATGAGCCAGCGTTCTGATGTAGAACCCGGAAGCGCTGCACTGTGTTTACTAAGTCAACGGCGTAGGAGACTGACAGGAAAGAGAAGAAATTGTTGAATGAAGTTATTTTTTTGTTTTTGCACACAAAAAGTATTCTCGTTGCTTCATAACAGTAAGGTTGAACCACTGTAGTCACATGGACTAGTTTAACAATGTCTTTAAAGGGTTAGTTACCCCCAAAATGAAAATTCTGTCATTAATTACTCATCCTCATGTCGATCTACACCTGTAAGACTTTCGTCCTTCTTTGGAAGACAAATTAAGATATTTTTGATGACAGAATATGCTCAGAATATCAGAATATGTCAGATTTCCTTCCACTGACTGCCTTTGCAGCGAACATAAGCAGAAGCTCAACCTAACCTGCTACACGCGCAAGAACAAACCTCTTCCGGAAGCTCAAACGTGCTGCAAAACCAATGAAGTTCATTCTCGTGTGTTACGCAGCACATTTGAGCTTCGGGAAGAGGTTTGTTCTCGTGCGTGTAACAGGTTTGGCTGAGCTTCTGCTTATGTTTGCTGGTCAATGTTCACATGTGAGTAAAAGCCCAAATTAAATCTGTTCGTCAAAACCGCTCGATTCATATGGATTAGTTTTCTATCTCTTTATGAAGTTTTTGAAGTGTCAAAGTGGAAGTTGCAAAGACAGTCAATGGAAGGAAATCTGACAGCATTCTGTCATCAAAAATATCTTAATTTGTCTTCCGAAGAAGAACGAAAGTCTTACGGGAACGACATGAGGGTGAGTAATTAATGACAACATTTTTTTTTTTTTTTCAGGTGAACTAACCCTTTAATGCCTTTCTTGACATCAAAAGGTGCAATGACGCTGCTGCTCATGTGTGGTTCAGAAACCCTCAAATTTCATCAAAAATATCTTAATGTGTCCTGAAGATGAGCGAAGGTCTAAAAATTTTGAAAAATGAAAGATTTTTTAATTGAAAACCTGCAATGAAAAACACCTGCAGTTGTTTCACTTCCACCGTGTCTTTACCTGACGAGAGAAGTGACGCGACTAAAAACAATAGAACACATTATAATCATTGATTGTTACACTGGATGAAGTGAATTAATTACAATTGCATGTGTTTTTCATTGCAGGATTTAAGGAAGGAAGATTTTACTACTCATGACACAAATTAATCATAATGCTGCATTTATGCTGATTTGTGTCAGTATATAGTCCTAGATGACTGCCATATCAGTCAGAGCAACATATGTTACTGAACGCACCTTTAAGCACTGCATTTCAAATCTTACCTTGAGTGGTGACCTCTAGTGTTTCCAGGGATGTATTGACACCATCACAGGTTTCGAGCTGCACAATGAATTCTTCTTCGTGCAGAGTGGCTTCGAACTCAATACTCACATCCGGAGTCGTGTGAAATCTCTGGTGTTTCATCAAGCATTTCATCATTTTGAAAGTATTCCCACATGTCAAACAATTGAAAGGTCTTTCTTTGTGTAAAGCATTGTGAATGTTCAACAAGGCCAAGTCATTGAAAGATACTCCACAGGACTCACAAATTAAAGGCTCCTGTCTCTCCTCTGCAGCTACGTTTGTGCTTGTGGAAGGTTGGCTTTCACTCAAACCCACATTCCCTGGCAGAATATCAGTGGGTGCAGATGACAGCAGTTGGTACTGATTATTTGCTGCTTGTCCAGAGTTTTCATGATGTTCTGATTCAGATTCAAAATCCTTGTTCTTTTCAGTCTCAAGAAGCACATTGTTTTCAGGTTCAGGTGTTGCTGCTTGACCCTCTGTGAGAATACAATAAGATTTAAAAAAAAAATAATAATAATAATAATAAATAATAATAATGAATTTTTTGTTTTTTGATTGCCATATTGAAAATCTTGGAATCACAATATATATCAACACACAATATATTATTTAAATAAACTGTATTATAATTTGTAACTGCATTTAGGAATTTTCAAGCAGGAATCTTGAAATATGGTTAAGTAAAATAAACAGATTTACAGTGCAAGCTTCTCTGGTAATCCTTTTTTATGAATTGATCTCATTTCTACCATGACAAGTACAAATAAATGCACTTTGGGTACTCTGAAATCCTTCTGCAGACCACTGTAGAAGAGATGAATAATCGTAAAACTATAACTACATATATTTATCAAATTTACTTAACAAAATATATGTGTACAGCAAAGACATACATTAAATATTTTTGCCCAGGTTTTGAATCATGTTGGCAATTAAAGTTGGCATGAAACAGAAGTTGCAAGTCGTCCTTATTATAATGTATATCTGAGTGAAATGGCTTCTAACAACAAGAAAAAATGTAGGGCGAGACTTGATTTTGTCAATCTGGAATTGATTGGATCATTTGATCATTGTGGTTTGTTACTGCTGTGATCCCATGTGAGTGACAGGGTGTCCCACCCTCGTGCCTGTACACACGTCATCAGTAAAGAGAAGAGATGCCGTTGCCAGGAGGGGAAGTTATTTTGTTTAAAAATTATGAGGGCATGTGAATTTAAAAAAAAAAAAATTATGTTGTGCACAGATAAACCATTTATAATAAAAACTGCAATATTCCATAGAAAAATAAGAAAAGTCAGTTTTGATTTCATTGTGACTTTAACAATAAAGACATACCATTTAGTTTGTCTTTTGACATTTGAGTCTTTGCCGTAACTTCCAGTACTTGAGCAGAGATGCGATCGTGAATCAGTTTCACCATTGTCTCTATTGTGGCTTTACTCAACAGCTCCATGAACGCAGCAAACTCCTTCTGAAATGCAAAGAGATCATTTGAGATTTAGTTATTTGCATGCAACTATTACAATTTGCTGCATGTCAAAAGCAGGGTTTGAATAAAATAAATGACTTTTTTTTTTTTAGATCCCTAGAGAACTGCAATGTTGTCTTTTGCTTTCAATTCATTCTGACTAGAATAAGATGACCAAAGGACAAAATGTTCAAAGGTATTCACCTGCTTGAGTGTAATCTGCTCCCATTTACTCACAAAATATGAATTTCCAATCACTCAATATGAGTGTACACCGACAGATACAAAAAGCAATTTCATGTATTATATAAATTGCCATCTCTAGTTGAATGAATGAAAATGCAGTATGTTTTCTGCACCATCTACTGAATTGTCAATTTGTCATCACGCTACCTTGCACTGGAGACAAAACAACAATTTTTTATTAATGAAGTATTGACTGTTTTTCTTCTGTTGCAAGCTACTATCATAAGGAAAATCATGTAAACATCAAACAATATATTTACAACTTGTGTGATCGAGATGAGGACTGTCATGATTGTTGACATACAAATTAAAACATTGCTGAGCACATATGACAAGGTCATGGAATTTTTTTTTTATTTTAAGTTTCCAAATATATCTCGCATGTGGACACAAAGTAGGGGCAGCTGTTTGTGTATAACTGAAGTATATTTTAAAAATTCAGTAGACCGTAGTATGGTTTCTTTACAGGATGCATATTCATATGTTTGTCATATGCCAAAAAAAAATTAAATTTGTGTCGAAAACGTAATCATCTCTGGTTAATTTCCAATGTGGGACATGTTTCTGTAAGAATCAGTGCTAACTGAAGTTTAAAACAAACAGGACTTTAAAACAGCATGTTACAAAAAAACATGAATACACTCCATTTAAGCAACAACGGCTTACTGGGAAACAGATTGAGGAAAGTTTAACAGGTTTATTATATTTATAATATAATTACATTCATTAAGGACTTCTAAATATATCATTTACACTGTGCACCTTTCATATGCCAGTTGCAATTATAATGTAAACAACAGTCAGTCAACAGAAGAAGAAGCGTGTTGTGAACAGGAATGGACACTGCATTCGTTTATCTACTCTAGAACTTACAGTTTTGGCTTGATTCGCCTGTTTAAGTCTGTTTTTGTTCACTGCAGTCCCCTTGTTGCGCTTCCACTCTTCAGATAAGACAGTCGTGAAGTCAGAGAGATGTTTGCTCAACTCCGACACGACACTTTCAACTAACACCCCCATAACGGAGGACAGTAACTCGTGAATTACTGCCGTCATGCTCAAGGATGATTACTTGGCAATTTATCCCCCAAAATATGTTTACTACCTCATTACAAACAAAACTGCAGGTTTAAAAAATATCCTAGCAAGCCCGATCCATTTGCTTGTCTGTGGCGGGTGAACAAACGGAAGGAGTTTGTCTCTCAAACTAAAATCTCGAATAGAGTGCGTTTTGTTAAAGCAGTACTGCCACCTAGAGGGTTGGAGTTATTAGTACGCTTTGCATCTTGGGAAATAGCATCGTCAGAGGGAAGTCAAATGTTTTTAAATTGGTGAGATTCATATGAGAGAGCTAAATGTTTATATTTGTTTATTTTTCAACCCTAGAAAACAAATGGGTTTTTTTGTGAATTTGTGAGGTGCATGGATAATTTTTAAGTTTGTAAGCTCTCAAACTTTCAAAAAAAATTACAAACTTGCCAAAAGAAAATGTCGCCTAATTTTTTCGCCTAACACAAACATTTTTATATCTGATGTGTGGACGACCAACGATGCAAAGTAGAGACAGTTAACCAAAGCAAAGTAGGCATAGGCCTATATGAATTAAGAATGTTTTGTAAAAGCATTAATGTGGATGAGATCCAGATTAAAGAGCTAAACACTGATACTAATTTTTCACTCCTAAAAAACCTTAAAACTCATCTTTGATGACATATTTAAACGTTTTTTTCCTGTGAAAAAAAATTCTTCATGCCTTAATATAGCTTGAACTTAACTCTACACCCTTGCCTCATTTAATATACACGGATCAATGAATATGCAAATTAACCACGCCTCCACTCGCTCATGCCAGCTCAGAGATCTACTCTGTCAACTTACTGAGGTAAATGCAGCACAATTGTATCGCTCTTTAAAACATCGTACACATAACAGTAATTAGTATGATTAGCCTTTTGCTTGACTATGTTATCAAACAGCTAATAATGTGTTGCTAATGTTACACAAATATGTTCACATTCACGAGTCAGACAGCTGAGAGTCAGTATCCTTAGAAACGCTTTGAACAACTCAGAACGTCAGTGGAGAAAGGCATGTTTTATCATAACATCGTAATATACATCATACACCCACCATATTGCTAAATCTACACGAGTTTTCATATCAACAGAAAAATATACCGGGATAACCTGGCTTCTCTCAAGACTCCCCTGCTAGTTCGCTGTTAATGATATGCTAAAGCCTGCCGGCACGTTGACGTTATTGGTTACAAGGTAGTTTGTGACGTCACAGACACCACCGATTTTTGCCACTGCAGTTTTAAGGAGAAAATATTCAGCAATGGTTCAATTGACATGAATTTGCACATGGTTTGTCTTAAAGCATATTAAAAACACCACATAGACATATAAACAACATGAAAAACTTGATTTTTACCACAGGGTGTCTTTAAGAAATTTTTAATTATGTAGCCTAATCCATGCAGAGATTCTAAAGAAGATTGCAATGACAAAAATGGAAGGAAAAAATATTAAATTAATAAATAAATACAGCTTAATACATATACCAATTTAATAATATTTTGTGTGATATCTTGCAAGTTACATAAACATGGTTTTTGCGGAAATCTCTAAACTGCAAACTCTTTGCAGTTTAACAAAAACAAATATATTATTGAATTGGAGTATTATGTGGGTGTTCCATAGAGTCATTTGTTCCATTGTGGGTTATTCATAGAGGCTAAGCTCAGTTATCTGTAGACTCTGGCTCAGCTGCTTGGCTCTCAGGCTGAGGGCTCTGAGGAGCAGGACTCTTCACAGCAGGACTGTATGTAATGGGAATCACTCTCTCGTTGCTCACAGCATTAGCTTCTTTGGGTGCTTGTATCTGTAGCTGGCCATTATTTAACGAACAGGTCACCATCTCAGGATTCACACCTTCAGGAAGGTCAAACTCCTGCCTAAATTCTTGGCATCTGTACGAGAACGATCCTTTCCCATCATCTTGCTTCTTCTCTGTCTTGCCGCTCACCCGCAACTTCCTGCCCACTTGTTTGACGGACAGCTCCTCCGGAGAAAAATCCTTCGTATCTAGTGTCAGTGCATAGTGGCTTCCTTCCTTTCCGACCTGGAATGAGATGGGTTTGAAAGTCGTCATGGGTGGGACATGGTCAATCTCGTCAAAAATCCTTTGGTGCAGGCGTTCCATGAACTCCAGGTTGTGCTTCATCTCCTGCATGTGTCTCATCATTTCTTTCTCGATCTGAAAGAACAGAGGTCTCGTCTCCGGCCACAGGCTGCGTACTGGCCAGTGGAAGTCCATGAATGGGCTGAGATGAGGCTGAAATGTGCTTGGGCAAAGCATCTTTGGTGGATTTTCGGTGCTGTGTTGAGCTGGTCGACTTCGTCTGTGCTTCTGTCCCAATGAACAAGACCCAATGCTTTTATATGCTGCCTCAGAACATTCCAGTAACGCTCCGATATTAGCACCGCAGTATGTGTCAGTCTGTTGAAGAGCTGCTATGACTGAGCACTTGCAATCATGTTCCAAAACAAGTCAGCTGTATTTTTGTGACCCATCTGTTAAATACCAGAGAAGAGCATCATTGTTCTATTTACAGTGATCACTCTGACACTCTAATGGGTCTGCATAACTTTCTATTAAGGGAAGAGGTTAATGCAAGAGGATGATAAAAGGTTTTCCTATCATACTTTTATATTAATATAAAATACCTTATATTAATAATTCTGGCTAAGCAGGGTTACTCTAATAAATACTTCAATGTCACAATGCAAGTTTTCTTTTTGTGTCACAACTTACTTCACATTCTGTCGGTTGTGTTTAAATTTAACTTATGAGTGTCCCAACATGCTTTCTAATCCCGCAGGATTCTGAAACTGACACCTGTGTTGGCAGCGCCTCTGACGACGTCACCGCCTGAAATAGTTTCAAAAGGAAGGAACGAGTTGGATATACAAAACAAACAAACGTAATATCACTTGGAGACTGACTTCCAATATCTATTTAGGAAGTATGATGGAATAAATCTTTATAGAATAACCATGACCTGTCTTGTCAAGGTTATTTGTTCTTTCTTTTTCTTAGAGGAAGATTTTGTAATTATAGATTGGTTTTACAATTTGTATTTGAATGACCACGGGCAGTTGACAAAACTTGCTAAATTGTATACTACTACTACTAACTAAATAAATAAATATCCTATATTAATTGAGAGATCTATGGAATATTTATACTATAAAAACCATTTTTGTCACACTATTTAAGTCATCTATTTAATTTAACTTGCTAAAAAGAATGTTAAAATGGTGAATAATAATAGTAGTATTAGTAATAATAATAAGTATAGACCTACTAAACAGGTTATAAAATGAATGAGTGAAACTGGCTACCCATTGTTACTTTAGAGAATATGCAATATTAATAGAGTACTTATACTTAAAATAAATTAGAATTAGGTAGAATATTTGAGTGAACTGCTAAAAAGGTTATTAAAATGTTGAAAAGTCACAAAAGTTCATGGACATAAGTACAGTCTACTGACAGTAGAATCAATCAGCCCAGAGCGCGCACTGACTGACTTCCTCTCCTGCCTGAAGAGATCCATTCAAACATGGTTCCTCCCGTACAGGTCTCCCCGCTTATCAAGGTACAGTTTCTATTAAGAACATGACCCTCAAATTGTGTTTTATATTCATAAACATTTTTTATTCTTGTTAGTTTATATCAGCGACCTTCATTCATCCTCAGCAAATAGCTCGCTACTCATTGCTAGCGCTAATTTCTTAGCTTAGCTTAGCATAGAAATAGTTGTCAAGCCCATAGCAGCTGTAGCCGGTGGATGAGCTGTTAGCCAGCTAGCTGCCTATCCTCAGCACTGCAAGGTCAGGAATGTTAACCGAGTTGACAATTACAATGACGTGTTGCAAAGATAACAGCGAATGAACGTGTCAAATGTTTAAATAGAATGAATAAGGGTAACGTTAATTGACTAAAGTTGTAACGTACATAGTCCTGCGGTGAGGTGAATTTACAAAAATATAAATAGCTCCTCTAGTCACTGAATAATTATGAGGTCATACACAATGTATGCTTATTATGTAAAAGCCGTATTTTATATTTGAAAACATTTTCTTTAAAATAGTTTTTTAGACTTTATTATAGCATGTCACACCAGTGGACATTGCTGAATGTCTTGTCAAGTACCCATAAACATGCATCCCAAGAGTTTGATCTAAACATCATTGAAACTGTATTTCCTCAAACTTTATGTTCAGTTTTAGTAGTATTCAGTAAAGAAACGGATTTTTAAAATATCAGAGTGGCCTTTGACAAGCCTCAGTAAACAAACCTGCAGTCTTCTTTCTCTGATTTTAGACAGCAAGATGGTCCGCCTTGCTAATTGGATTAATTTATGGGAAGCAGAGATATGGTAAGTGTTTATGTATGGTAGTTCATGTGCTGATATACGGTAATATATCATCATAATGAGGATGTGCGATATTGTAATCGTGGGCACTTCAAAATACAGTGAATAATTTCTGATTATGAATTATTTAGATTTTTAGAGTGAACAGTAATTAAGTGTTCCAAAAACAGCCATTCAAATCTGTGCATTCAATATGGTGTTCATCACAGCACCAAATTCTGAAAAATTAAAGACTTAATTAGGTTTTTTTTTCAAACTTTAACTTTTAAATCTGGACTAAAATATGCCCTAGATATTGATTGAAAATGTTCTGATTCTTTATTATTGTTCAATAACACATTACAACAAGGTTCTATTAGTATGTTTGTATTTTTTTATTGAAATATAAATCTGCAAATAAAAAAATATAAAAAAGGTTCTATTAGTTAACATTAGTTGATTCATTAGTTAACGAACTAACAATGAAAAATACTTCTAAAGCATTTATTAATCTTAGTAAATGTTAATTTCAGCATTTACTAATACATTATTAAAATCAAAGTTGTACCTGTTAATATTATTTAATGGACTTGAGCTAACATGAACTAATAATGAACAGTTGTATTTTTATTAACTAACGTTAACAAAGAAGAATAACTACTGTAAGTAATGTGGCTATTGCTTGTTGTTAGATAATGTTAGTTAGTGCATTAACTAACATTAACTTAATGGGACCTTATTGTAGAGTGTTACCTGTTGTTCTTTAGTTCTTTTGCAATTTAATCTGTTTGAAACATTTGTTTACTTTATACATTTTTTGTGTGTATTGTTTTTTTGTATTTAAATGTTCAGAGTTGTTTTCTGCTTCAATAAATTGTCTTTCTATGGTGTTTAAATCAATCTGCTCACCAGATTATCTGAAGCCCATTGCTGCTGAAGAAAGAAGGATTGAGGAGGAAGAGAAGAAACTCAGAGAAGAGCAAGAGCGCATTTACAAACAGCTATCTGAAGGTCTGTAACTAGTTAGAAGTTTTTATTCTACAATATAACAAGAATAAAATATGACAAAATATATATATCAGATGATGTTGCAAATAAAAAAAGCAAAGAATTTTTGGGTTGTATTTTAACCCTGCCTTGTCTGTTAATTTCTGACCTTGGTGACTCAATGTGGACATTTTACATTAACCAAACCTATGAAAAAGGGAGGGTGTTTGACTGAAAAAAAGTCCCCTTTTATTTTGTAATACATTGACAGCATCTCATGATGTAGCACATTAGATCATTTGAAATTTAACTTAGGGACCGAAGTTTGCTTTAGATTCTTTTAAATTCTTTATAGCCAAATATTCTATGAAACAAATGCAAAGAAGTGTAATTCATGGAACAGAATTTCAGGGGATTCTTTTTTTTTTAACTTAGTTGATGATTTAGAGAAAGTTCTGAACGTTCAGTGTATGTGTGCGTGGCATAACTTAATGACACATTTAGTAGTAATACAGGGTGTTAACTTGACCATAAATATTACAAAATATGAAAATATCTTATCTCTCTTTTTATCTCCACAGCAAACTCTGACACCATTCTGAAGTAAATCTCCATGACGTATTCATTCCAGCACCAAATGAGATAAATCACAATTAACCTAATTCTATTTTTCAATAAAGACAGAAATTAAAATGTTTTTGTATTTTTTTCTTTTTCCTCATTGCCATCATTTATGTAATTATGCATCATAGAGATTTCCGCATACTATTTCAGCAAGAAAATAACATTTTCATTTGTTTACATTTGTATGCACTAACAAAACAAGATCATTCTTTGAGAATGTGTTGTAGACTGTTTTGTCTTTTCTGCATTGCCGTAGTGACATTTATAGAGGGAGGACGGTTGTATAACCTGACCATGGTTTAGCATAAATCCCAGGATTTAGGTCAAGCCAATACAGTACAAGTGCTGATTTTGTACAAATGCTTCGCAGCTACTTAGCTGCAGGGCTACACTGCATTAACTATTTAAATAAGCAAGATATACAACTCTGCTTTCCTTAATTTATACACAACATTTCTTCAGAGTTTATCTGAAACCCAGAAATTAGTTTAAAGGCCCGTTCACACCAAGAAACGATAACTATATTAGCGTCCACACCAGCGGATGATAATGCTCTGTTTATTATAAGCGCAAACTGAGTTTTGTCGTCTGCTGCTTTAACTGCTCGAGCTCTCTAAAGCAGGATGGATTCTGATTGGCTGTCATTGTTTTTATCATTCATTAGCAGGAAAAAAATCGTTCTGAAAGTGATTCCAATGAGATCGTTCCTCTGTGCCGTTATGGTTGTGGTGGACACTGCTATTCTTTTATATTAACGATTTTTAGAACTATATATTTATTGTTCTAGTTATCGCTCTTCGTGTGAATGAGCCTTGAAAAAAAGTCTTGTAAGAATATTGTCAGAGGATTTATTGTTAAATGGAATATATAGAGATGTGTAGCTGTTCAGATAATCTTTGCAGATGACACCTAGTCATCTAGGAAGGGAAGGGTGGAAACTGCTGATAGTTCTCATGGGATAAGAGGCTTTCTTATTGAGTGAGTCACTGAGCAGATGTGTGAAGAGAATCAAATCCCCTCTCAGATTACTATTGTTATTGCTTTTATGCGATACCATTCACAAGTTTGAGCTTGGTAAGATTTTTTCATTCCTGTGATGGCAAAGCTGAATTTTCAGCATCATTTCTAATTATCATCAATGTTGAAAACACTTGACTTGTTCTTCTGCTTAATATTTTTCTGGATGCATTTTTCAGGATTCTTTGATGGATAGAAAGGTCAAAAGAACAGCATTTCTTTGAAATGGTCGTCTAAGTATTATGTAAAAAACACAAAGTTCATAAAAATATATGCTTTAATTGTCATGGTATTGAGCATACAAAGTGAAGCTTTACATTTTTACCAATTTAATTGGAATCACCCATATTTGATGCTGCATTGTGGATGGTTGGAGAGCATCATATTTGAAGATGAATCAAAATAATCAAATTCTTGTCAAAAACAATGATGAAACTTGCTCTGCAAGTAAATCACATTTGTGTCAAACAAGTCTAATAACCGGGCCCCCACTGTCAGTTCTGACACATCAATCAGTTTTCTTCTCTACTGCCTGAAACTTCACTACTTAAATTAAACCTTTATTATCTGTGAATCAGAAGCAGCAGCTTTGTATAATAAGCATGTACAGTTCATTAAGTGCGCTAAAAACACACCTTCATAGTATTTCCTTTAAAACTATGTAAAGTCGTACCTCATAAAATAAATAATTTTTGTATATTGACACAATTAGATTCACAACTTATGTTTTCAAGATGTTTTACAGACAACCAGTGAAACTTGTTTCCTATAAAAGTCAGACATAAAAGGGAAAAAATATGCCCGAATCTGAATACCTTTGTGAATTTAATCACAGACTTGTCAAAGTTCGGTGTGATGACAGGTCAGCTGAGAACTCAACAGATGAATGGTATCAAGGCCACTGGAATTAGTTTTCTCTGTGAACGCATGTCCCAACAGTGGAGAAACGGAGTAACGGGACATTGCTCAGTAAAAAACACCCATGACAGCACTTGATGTAAATAAGTCTGAAGGACAATTGCGCATTTCCTGTCAGAAATAAAAACAACTATAACTTTAAACCCAGTCTTTATACATGCTGACCACCATTGTACTCATATCTTGCTTAGCAGAAGCTATATTTTATTGCGCACTAAAGTCTCACTTACCGAAGTCAAAAATTTTTTTTACGTTTAGCGATCTGAAAGCTAGCTTCCAAGCTGTACAATGTGATCACTTTTAGAGGGAATGAATGATGTAAAAATGCATATCACTCATATAATGGCCTTTATGTTCAAGGAAAGTAGCAGGTGACACTAAATGGAATATTGTTGCAATTACAAAATGGAGAAAGTGTTATCTTTAAAGTACAATAAATTACAATAACTAATTTGATTACACACACGCGTGAACTTGTCATGGACCTGCTTGATATTAAATAGCAACTGATATTTTTGATTGGTTGAGGGAAATGTTTTCATCGTATTAATCAGAACCATATTTGCAATATTAACCTCTGATTTTTCCTGTTAAGACTGCACTGTGATTAATTGAAACTGATTACCATCCAATGAAAATGCTTAAACCAAACACTATGACCCAAAGGATACACAATGGAACAGTAAAACTAACAGTAGGCAAGATCCAACGTGTGTTTTGGTTAGCAGGTGGTCTTGTGGCTTGCTGATAGCATATAATGCATTGATAGTGTTTTCCCACTCACTCTTGATTAGATCCTTGGGGATCCTGGTGGTGAGGTTGCATCCCCACATTTGATTGACGTAATGCTTAGAGGCTAGGTTGCATCTCGAGCTGCCCTGCCCTCTGTAGAGTTGTTTTCTCTCTAGCAGATGGAGCAGGTCTTGGACCCTGATCCTGATCCACCGGTGCTGTTGGAATTTGCAGCTGTAGAGAAACAAATACAAACACAGAATCCAAATTATAGAAATGTGTTAGATCATACAATGTAAGGCCGACAGGATGTGGACACGCTCTAGTAATTAACAGGTTTGGCTATTCCAGTTCAGGTCTGAAATTTGTGATGGCCAAGTTCTTTTGAGATGATTAAAGTTCATGTCATTCAGGTTAGATTTTTGCTGTCCAAGTTATTTAAAGCACCAGTATATCTGGTTTTCTAAAGAAAAACTAAATAAAAAGCTTTTTGCTGTAGAGATAAAGGCTATAAAACCTTTTTTATAGCAGCAAAGTGATGACCATTTTCCTTTTAATCTGCATAACTTTCAAATGAAATGTTTAACAAACACATATAGGTGTGATGTTTGTGTCCCCACATCCTTTTGGCATGTAGCATTGTGGTCAGTGTACACTACTGTTCAAAAGTTTGGCATCAGTGTTTTTTTTATTTTTTTACTATTATTCTTCTGCAAGGATACATTAAGTTGAACAAAAGTGACAGTAAAGGCATGTTAATATTATAATTAATAGTAAAATTAAATGTCAAATAAATGTTGTTCTTTTTAACTTTCTATTCATTAAAGAATCTCAAAGAAAAATGCATCAGTTTCCACAAAAATATTAAGCAGCACAACTGTTTTCAACATTGAAAAGTTTCTTGAGCACCAAATCAGCATATTAGAATTATTTCTGAAGGATCATGTGACACTCAAAACTGGAATAATGGCTGCTGAAAATTAATCACAATTTACCATGACAGGAATAAATGACATTTTGAATGTATTAAAATAGAAAACAGCTATTTTAAATTGTAATAATATTTAACAATACTGCTGTTTTCACTGTATTTTTAATCAAATGAATGCAGCCTTTGTGAGCTTAAAAGGCTTCTTTCAAAAACATTTTAAAAAATGTAATAACCCCAAACTTCTGAGCGATAATGAACACTAGTAGTGTCAAATGTCAACCTGAAGATGAGCTATAAGAGGGTTTGATTATAGGTTTCATCAAATTTAGTACAAATACAGTAAACGAAAATAAGGATACAACTGAATAAAAGCTTAGATAAAAGACTGTATCTAAAATTCAAACCGTTGTTGGCAGCTGCTTCCTGTTTGGCTTTAGCTGCCTCCTCCATTGCCTTTAGTTTCGCCTCATATTCCTCCTGCCTTGCTTTCCAATTCATCCGGTTGTTCAGAATGCCATCATACATTGGCTGGATGTCCTTGTGGAAACGAGAGAACTCCTGTGGAATACAAAGAGAAGAGGGTTGCTAACGGATTTCTTACTGACCAAAACTTTTATTTTATTTTTGGCATTAATTGAAACAGTCAATTTCATTCATAAAGGTACCTTGTAGACAAAAGTACAGACAAAGTCAATAAAACCACACTGAAGCTTTGGCAGCTCTGCAGCTTTGTTCCTGTCCATCATGGGCTAGATTAAGAGAAAACGCAGACACCTCATAAGCTTTTCAAATTACTCATTTTTTTCCAAATGTTTCCAAGATGGCCGCTTTCATAGTAAAATAACCACCGATAATAGCATTGCAAGTTTTGTGTGAAAACAAATAATTACTCACGATGGGCTGTTGCTCAAGAACAGTCCTCTCAAGATCACCCTGCTCCCAGAATTCAGCTGCTACAGAGAGGGCAACCTAGGATGGGAGAAATCATGCTTTGTATATTCCAGAGAAGCAAAAGTGAAGTTATTCTTCAGTTGACATCTCCTACCTTGCTCTGCACCTCCCATGGCTTTGTGATAGCTGAGAGGTCACATGCTGTCATCATCATTGCCCTTGGTCGATTAATACAAATATGAAAACATGAAAAGCACAAAATAATTATTTTTTAAAATATTAATTATGCTAAAATGCCTAATGTAGCCATTAATGGAAACACTTACATTACAATTTCTTTCCTTGTTGTTTCAAGGGACATAAAGTCCACCCATTTCTTCTCCTCTTCATATGTCTCAGAAAGATCCACAATTTTCTGGAACATTGTCCTCTTTCTTTTAGGCAGAGAAAGAGTTGAGTGCATTTTTTTTTTTTTTTTCCTCTCATTTTTGCTTTAAATTTAGTTTCAGTTCTTTAAATGAACAGCCATGGTCACTATGAACTTTCATTGTATAAAAAGCTGTATTGTGCATGAAATAACAGCATATGAGTTTGAAACAACATGCATTTAAAAAAATACATTTAATACATGTCATTGTTACATATTGTCCTAACTTACTTGAAGTACAAGGCAAGATCAGTTGCGATAATGGCAATATCAATGAGGTGGAAGACGTGCTCTGTTTGTCTTCTGTTGAGGTTTTGGAAGATGTTTAATGTCTAAGGAAAAGCAAATATGTAAGTATCAAATCAAATTAACATGGAGGCTTACATTCTGGACAGTTTGCTCATACCTCTTCGCCTAGCAAGAATTTGCCAAATTCCAAGTGATGCCTTTCTAGAATGGAGGATCCATGCAGCTTGGCTAGAGGATTTTGGGACCTAACCACAAAACATACAGAAGTGATGATGATTATTAGAATCAATAGTAGTACAAGTACCAGTAGAAATAGTATTAGTAGTTTACTGACTTCACTTGGTAGAGATTATTTGTGCCTCTGTGGTCGATATCATGTAGGAAGCCAGCAGTGATCATGGCCATCACCTCCAAATCTGAGTAATACCGCTTCAGTTTGCCTGTCTGGATCCATAAATACAAAAAAATATTCTCATTATGATTTTATTATTTTGAGTATGTGTATCAAAAAATGTGTCATGAACAACAAAGTCAAAATGAAAAAATCTATTTATTTGAGCAGGGCAAGAGTCAGTGGAAGTTGGAGTGTTTGAAACTTGAAAACTATCATTATTTTACATAAAATACATTTTGTTTAGACCCTAAACAAGTGCTCAAACAGTACAGCATGATGCTAGCAACGCGAACATCATGGTTTAAATTCCCAGGGAATGCGTGAACTGAAAACATCAGATAATAGTGGCTTCCAAATGCGTAAATGTAAATGTAAGCTGAGCAGGTCATACCGTGAGTAAAGTGAACATGGTTTGCCCAACATTGAAGCCATGGCGCCAGTTGTGGTAGGTGATTTTCCTGTAGCCTTTGCTGACTGAGTACATGAATCTCACCAAAACCTAATTAAAGCAGATATCAGCCAAATAACATTTTGGTTTTATGAAATTTCACGATGCACACAAATAAAGTGTTTCTATCATTATACACATGAAAATGTACCTCCTGAGGGATCTGAAACTTTCTAACCACTCCAACTTCATAGTACATCTGGATCCCACACTTTACAAGCTCCAGTTCAGTGCAGTCAAAGTCTGAAAAATGGAAAGCGTAGATCTCAAACTTTTTTGGGCCAGGCAGCTCTTTTTTCTGCATGAAAAACAAACAAAAAAGTCAGACAGGAAAAATGTGCAAGTATTTTGAATAATTTGAAGAATGCAATAATAGCTGAAACAGCATAACTTAAACATAATTAACATATTAAGAGAGTTACAACAGACATAGAATATGTAATGTTATTGCTAATGGCTTCCTATTAAAGGCGAATTTCTTCATCTTATCTATCTGAGAAGGTTAGGATCAGCCTGTGCCCTGACTTCAGAAATCTTGAATTAATAAGATAACAGGAACAGTAAGCAGTTCAGTGTACCAGAATCTCCAAAAGCTCGTCCTCCTCACAGTCTCTTGGCTCTTTGTCAAAACATTCTCGTGTTTTCTAGAATAGTAATACCAAACAGAACAAAAATAAATAGAAATAAAATATAACCAATTACAGTACAATACAATAAAATCAGTCACTTGGAACTTACAAGGATATCTTGAATCTCATCATCTCGACATTTGACATGGTACAGCACCATGTCCTGGGCGATGTCCTTCCTGTTCTCCAGCTTATTCATTTTGTCGTAGGTGTCTGTGTTGAGGGCCGACCAGCCCAGAAACTGTGTCAAAGCCTGTCAAGACAACAACGCATTGTTCCGTGACTCAACAAGTCAGTGGTGACCCATTTCTGTGATTCTACCAATCAACCGATCAATTTTACCTCCATGAGTTGTTCATCATGGTCATCGAATGGTTTGCCATCCTTCCTGTTGTAGAAAGTTGCAACACCAACAATTTCTTCTTTTTTGTTGACAATTGGCAGGGACAGCACATTCTTGATGGTCCATCCACTGCTATCCAGAGCTTCCGTCTACAGAAACACAAAGTGTTATTACTGCAAGTCAAGGGAACTTCAACCACTAAACATGTTTTAGATAGCAAAACATATCTACCTGAAAGTTGAACATTTCCTCTGATGCTGCATTCATGATGTTGCAAATCTTGAACACACAATAAAAATCAATAAATAAATATGTAAATACATATTTACCATTTTAAAAATCAACCATACTTCATTCCCAAAATAATAGAGGAGTAACTTACAAATCCACTTTCTGCTACATATGTGGGTAATCCACTAGATAAAGCCCAGTGATCTGCAGGTGGATTTCTGTGAAAAAAAGAAAAAAGCAAGAAAATAGTTTTTGATAATGCCAGCTCTTAAAATTCACACTTTGGATTTATCACATAAGAAGAAATGGCTACTTGAAAAAGAAAGAAAACTTACGGTATGACCTTGATGTCCTCTTTTCCGTGCAAAATATAATCAATAACTTTGTAGAAAATGACTTCCTAAGTGAAATGAAAAATGGAAATTAGATTTTATTAGCATTTTAGAGGCCTTCAGAAATGAAAATTTTGTCATTTACTCATGTATAACTTTTTCAAAAAGAAGTTATCTAGCAAAATGTCCAAGCTGCTCTCTTTCAACAAAAGTGAATGGTGACCACAGGTGTCACTGTTTGGAAAAAAAGCATCTCGGACATTCTGCTAGATTGTTCCATACAAAAAAGTAATTTAAGTTTGCAACGACATGAGGGTGAGTGAATGATGAAACAATTTCGATTTTTGGCTGAACAATCCCTTTAATTTAAAATATGAAAAATGCAGCCTACCCTTCCGTCTGGAGTTACAGGGCCAGAATAAGGTGCCTGCTCTCCCATCAACACCGGCCAAATATCAAAGAACTCCTGCAAGAGAATAAAACCACCAGGTCAGTCAGAGCAAAACAGGACAGACTGAAGCCTCTAAATTAAGCATGAAGCCTCTGTTCCTTTCAGCAATTATAGTGATTGACGTACCTTTTCCTTGGTCATGTCCAGCAGCCCCACAGAGTACCTGTCACAGTTGAGGTAGGCTCGCACGGTGTACAAAGCTTTGTGAAACTGTCGTTCAATGTCTGTGAGCTCTTCAAACACCTTGTTAGCTGACCACAACAGCAGCTATGTATGAGATATATAAAAATGCATTAAGAATCATATCTCTTTCAATTAATTTTTAATACTTTCACCAGCTAGTGTTTGCAAGCTTATGCAGACTGACCTGTCCTTTACGTGTTTCACAGTTATGAAGGTAGCTCAGATGAAAAATCTTCAAGTTCAGAGAGCCAACTTTCAGATACTTTAAAAAAAGCTTTGAGGCAAAAGAGGCATATTTTGAAAATTTTAAGAAAATAACATGATGAAAAGTAAGCTTTAATGACTCAGTAAATGCAAAGTATGTATTTAGTGTCTCATTTCATTTTATATAAAAAATAATGTAAGTTAGATAGACTTAATGCAAAAACAAACACTTTTAGGCATTATTTCCAGTTAAAATGTGTTCAAATTAAGTGTTATAAAATACTTGTCTTTGATTAACAGTATATATTGTTTTTTTTTTCATATAAAATCTAACCTGTGATGCAAAAAAAAAAAAATATTGAAAGTTGTGCTTGTGCCGTCTTTACTTAAAAATAAATGCCAATTAGTTTAATATTTTGTTATCTAATGTAGTGACATTCATACATTTTAGACATGTCCAGACACTTACATCCTCATCTTCATCTGTGAAATAGGGTCCATTAGTCTTGTTGACTGCCATGATGATGGCTACTATGTCCTTGCCATTCATAATGGGTGTGGCCAAGATGTTGCGTGTGGTGTATTCAGTAAGTTCGTCAACGAATGTGCTGAAGTGACTATCCTACAGTGAAAGCAAAGTCAGTTGTCACACACATTGCACACTATCCCCACACATTTATAGTTGTATTTATCACTCAAAATCGAACATTGTCATAGCATCAGACTGCAAACAAAAATTTGTTTTTGCTTTATGTTAGTTAACCACAACATTTCATCATGGATGAAACACGTATTTTAGAAAATAACACCTTTAAAATACTCTTTTTACAGATATACTGATAATTGAGTTTTAACTGTGGGACTAAGGTGCACATTTATCTGACAATTAATAATTGCAAATGGATTAACTGTAAAAAAAAAAAAATATTTTCATGATTTCTTATCACAGCATTTTTTCTTTTGTCAAATCAACTTAAATAATTAATGTGGTTCAGATAACATAATATCTTGAGTTTCTGTTGATTAAACGAATCGCCTTCATTGTATTAACTAAAATTTTTAATTTCAATGAACTCAATTTTAAGGCAACCGGGTAACTTACTTTTTTAAGTTAAACCAACAATTCTTTTTTACAGTGTGGATATTAGAAAGTAGATGAAAAAGAAAATTAAGTGTTTTCACCCTTTTTTAACAAATCAAAATATTTGTCTAGATGCCATAACGCCCACAACATATTGTACAAATTATTAAATGAACAATGTTTTCAAGGTTTTGTGTGAGTAATTCAACTACTGAGAGGAGATTTGGTCATTGCATAAATGCCACAGGTGAAATAATCCTTCATGCTGGACATGGGTCATGGCATATTAAAATAAATGGATTATATCAAGAGGATTTGCCGAGCCTCAAAATATGACCACAGCTGCAGTCTAATAATGTATGATAGTTTCATTAGTCTCTTTCAATCAAGTTTTACAAAGTGTGTCTGATCTGTGTACAGATGTTTCAGAGTGGTTCGTACCTGTGTAACATCCTTCACATTGATATGCTTCTTGGTTTGAGCCACATGTCCTACTATACCGATGTCCAGAGGGAAGACGATCTCAGAGTCTGGAGGCACCACACAGTCATCGAGCTCAGAATCTTTATTAACGTTGAAGAGACGCGTAGCCAGCTCGGCGACGCCGTTCCGTTGTCGATACATGAACAGACTACATCGGTCGGCATGGATCAGAGCACTGACTCTCTTCAAAATCTTAAAAATCACCTTCTCCATATTTACGTTCTCCTGCATGTCTGTAATGAGATCGTAGAACATCGCTCCCTCCTCTATCGAGCTTATCTCCTTAAAAGTGTCCACATCCACTTTCGACTCTGGTATTCGCAAGATTGAGGCCACGGCACCAGGTTTGAGCTTTTTGTCAAAATAGCTCCTGGCAAAATCTGGGTTTCCATCCAGGAACTTCTCCACGTCTTCCTTTTGGACACTCATCTTGGGATCTTCTGGCCCAGTCCCAGTACTGGCAGGTAATGGCCAAGTAATGAAAGTTCAAATGAGTTTTCAGGACAAAACAACTGAAAATTTACAGCATATAATCCTCAAATGGTTGAGAAAAAGAGAAATCGTGAGATGAGACGCCTGCCACAGCAGGGGCAACCCGTGTCCAATCTAACTGTCATCAGCAAGGTGTTTTCCTAATAGTGTTGAAGGTGAATCAGGATCTGCTCCAGTAAAACTGATCAGGTGACCTGCATCAAAGCCTGAGCCCACAGCTGAAACTGACCAAGGTTTCCTCTGAATGCTCTTTGTGTCCTGGGAAAAAGAAGAGGTGCTCTTAACAACAGTTATAGAGGAAAAGCTACAATCATAAAGTATGAGTGGTAATGCACAATCATATGCTTTGTTCCTCTTTGTCTCTTCTCCCTAAAGCCTGGCCTTTACGCTACAAGCTCTTTAAGTTCTTATTAAAAACACACTCCTCATTACTAAGCCCTATTTAACCAGGCCACTAGCTGATTATCTCAGCACCCCAGTTGTCTTCTTACTCAATGTGACTGCTACAATGGGAGCAGTGAAAGGGATTTCCTAAAAAATGGAAAAGAACAAATGTACAGTATGTCTGAAGATTCTTCATTACCAATATTGTTACTCCCTAAAAAAGTAACTAATTGAGTTACTTAGTTTTATGGAAAGTAGTGGTACATTAATTAAGTAACTAAATGTGTTACTTTTTATGGAAAGAAATGTTATATCAGCAATAAAAACAAAATTAAACAAAAATGTGATTAAATACATCAAGTATATTTGTGTAATTTAACATTTAATTACTGCAGGTTTGCATAATATTCTGTGTTTGTATTAATTGTGAGGAATACTGAATCTGTTTTTGTGCAAATGAGATGAGTAAATGCATGCTCACATTTAGTCTAGAATTACAATAACCATCATATTCATATTTCAATGCCTCTGCACTTACTCCCATTTTCTCTCAACATAGGGACAGGAGAGCTGTCAATCAATACATGGAAAAACAAAGTAACTTGCATTACTTATTTGAAAAAGTAACTGAGATATTTTGTTTTGAATTTAAAAGTAATGAGTTACTTTATAAGTTACATGAACAAAGTAATCTGAACATTGCACCTAAATTACCATTTAAAAAAAAACAGCATTGATAACAATTCTCAAAAAGAGTCAATATCTCTGTATTGCATCATAATTCTATAAATGCCTCATTTTGTATGGCAGTAACAAGCTTGAAATCAGTTACCATGAAAGTGGGACTGAATCAGTCTACAGTTAGATATGGTATATACATATAGACAAAAAAAGCCATTTTGTTCTGTTTTCTTTGTACGTATTTCCTGTATTTTCTGTTTGCATCTGAATTAATTTGCTATATATAATTATGATTCATATTCCAGTGTGCTGCAATATAGAACATCGTTCACCAATATACAGTATTACAGAAGTAGTTTATGGTATTTACAAACAGAATATATTCATGGCATGAACAAAAGAAAATAACAGGACAAATAATTATGAACAATATGATGATGTTCTGCTTATGTTCTGCTTTGATTGATAGTTCCATGTAGGCTGCTTGTTTGAAAACTTTTACTAAATCTGTTAGTTTTGGTTCTGCTCCTGAATTGTAAGTACAGTATCAAATCTATATAATTACCAAAATAAAATATAATAATTGACAAATTATGTTAGTAATTAATTACTGAAAGATGCAGCTCTAGATGGAATAACGATAGAGAGTCTTATCATAAAATACCTATAATCCTTCTGTTTAGGTAAAGTTCATATCTATATAAAGGCCTCGTATCCATCTTAAGCAAAAGGTCATGAGGATAATCAGCATATTAATAGCTCCATACGTGCACAAAACAAGTCACAGCTTTGGCTGCTGAGGGAAGGTAGATGCTGGTACATTTCTCTTGTTTGAGTGAACCCTGCAGTTTAGAAGCTGTACACGATTATTAGTCAAATGTATCCAGCTGTCGGTTATTTACCAGAGCACACAGATATTTGAACTAAATCAAACAAAATGTTAAACAGTCTCTTTGGAGAAACTTGGGAGTTCAGAAGGGACAGGAGTCAACTCTCAGTAACATCTACAAAAGTGTGAACTTACAATCTTTATATTAGCTCATTTGATCCATAACCAATAGAATTTTATCAGCCAATGTTTTGATAAGTGTAACTGATTCTATGTACTAATTTCTTTAGTGTAAATGTTTGTTTGGCCATGCAAATTATGTGCAAGACATTTTATCCTTTGACATGATAAGCAACACATTTTATCTGTAAGTGTCTGAGTAACCGCCCTGACCGCATAATCAGAACCTGAATCCAGCCCCAAGTGAAGTTCTTTTGTTACTCTACCACCTAGTGGCAAGTATCAGTAATTTTTTGATGGTCAGAATGCTGCCACACAGGAACTAAATGAAAACAACAAAATAACTGGGAAAAAAAAAAAAAAAAAAAAAGAATTTTTAAGCCCTTGTAAATAAAAGGCCTCAAGACTCAAGGATTTACATGAAGAATCAGAAGACAACATAAAGTTTTTGTAGTCTAAATGCTTTTGTCACTGCCTACAATGCCCACAAGGGTGCAGTAGACCATACTTTGACTAATTTCACTGAACTCATTTGAACTCATGTGAACTCATGTAAACTTGATTGCAAAAGATCTTGCATTTTGTACAGTTTGACTGAACTGATCTAGACTTTTTCTCAAAAGCAGTCCTTGGATTGTTTGAGTCTGGATGGGATGGGATGGGATGGGATGGGGAGGGGGGTTTGTTCTCTATAACTGGAGCTTGAAACTATGGATGTAATTCCAGAAAACTAGCCTAATCTCTAGTGCATCAGCCAATTCAATGCATGATCAGCACTTGCATGGTCAGAACTCATGGTCAGGCCTTTGTTTGAATAGTTTCATAGGTTGGCCAGGATCAAACCATGAGAACATTTAGGATTAGGATCAGGGTTTATGGTTTGAGGTTCACGTGGACAAAAGCTTAAGGAAACAGCAGGAAGTGAGGATATCCACTGAGAAACAGTGTGTGTGTGTGTGTGTGTGGGGGGGGGGGGGGGTGTCTTAAAATAATACTAATAATAATAATAATGAATTGGTTTACACTACCAGTCAAAAGTTTGGACATGGTAAGATTTTTAATGGTTTTAAAATAAGTTAAGAAATAAGTTTCGTCTGCTCACCAAGGCTGCATTTATTTAATTAAAAATACAGTAAAAACAGTAATATTGTGAAATATTATTACAATTTAAAATAACTGTTTTCTGTTTGAATATATTGTATAAAGTAATTTATTCCTGTGATGGCAAAGCTGAATTTTCAGCATCATTACTCCAGTCTTCAGTGTCACATGATCCTTCAGAAATCATTCTAATATGATGATTTACTGCCCAAGAAACATTTATGATTATTATCAATGTTGAAAACAGTTGTGTACTTTTTTTTCAGGATTCCTTGATGAATAGAAAGTTCAAAAGAACAGCATTTATCTGAAATACAAAGCTTTTGTAACATTATACACTACCGTTCAAAAGTTTGGGGTCAGTAAGAATTTTTATTTTTTTGAAACGAAATTAAAGAAATTAATACTTTTATTTAGCAAGGATGCATTAAATCGATCAAAAGTGACAGTAAAGACATTTATAATGTTACAAAAGATTATATTTCAAATAAATACTGTTCTTTTGAACTTTCTATTCATCAAAGAATCCTAAAAAAAAATATTGTACACTGGTAGTGTATGTCGGGAAATTAATATGACCCTGCTTTTTAATAAAAGGTTTAATCAAGGCAATTGTTAAACAGCAATTATTAAAGTGCAAAGTAAAATATTTTACAATTTCTGACCTCTTATACTTCTTAAAGGGATACTTAATAAAAAAAATGAAAATGTTGCTATTATTTACATCATCCTCATGTTCAAAACCTGTATGACTTCTTCTGCACAACACAAAGGAAGATATTTTGAGAAATGTTGTTAACCAAACAATATCAGAGCCCACTGACTTCCATTGTACTGTATGGACAAAAAACCCTCTGAGATATTTCTCAAAATATCTACTTTTCCATCCCACAGAAGAAGAAAAAAAAATCATACAGTTTTGAAGATTAGTTAATGATTGGGAAATGTGCTCCACTGCACAAAATTAACAACAACCAGGGACAAACAATAAAAAATATTCAGTCGTCTTTGCCATCTGTTTACATAGTATATATAGCTGACGGCTTGAGAAGCTGTGACCAAAAAAAGAAATAAAGGTCTTTAAAAAGAAGTGTACTAATCTCTGTGGAGCACACCTACAAATAGATACCACTGAACACTATCCGGTGTGCCAGGTGAGGTTAGCCAGGTTAGCCATATCTCATCTTTAGGCACAGCGTAAATAAGTGGATTAGGATTCAAATTATGGCAACACTGCCATTGTAGGACCTAATTATGCATTACGTAATGGAACATGCATACTGACAACTGTATGGATACATATGTTGCTTAGATCGCTAGCTTAGATCGATGATAGCTGAATAACACTGATGTTGAAGCACCTAACCCTGGTTGTAAGCCTAAACTTGACATAAACTGTAAACTTGTCCCTCAAATCTGACTGGTTGATTGGAATGTTGTTGCAGGATCGACAAAGATGTTGATCCAGCACATGTTGCGCTTGATGAAATCACGTTTACCACCTGAGAGCAAAGTTTCTTGAGGTCACAATAGCACTGAGCCAAGAGATCTCCGTGCTGTAGTGAGGCCTGTGTCCAACCAATCCTAATACTGCTAATTCAGCAAATGTTGGCCACAGATTATGCAGATATGCACGGGAAGTAGTCCAAAGAACAGCTCAGAAAAGACTTCTGGGGACAATATAGAGCAATTCTTCTCAAAACAGATCATATTGTAAAATAAATGTATTCTTCAATATCAAACGCCTGGCTTAGTATCTTAAAAACACTTTTAAAATTAATGTACACTTCAAATCTTTAGACAGTTTTATAACAGAGTAGAATGATGAGGGAGACCAGGAGTCTGTACAACATCTTAATGAATAAATACGGAACAGAATAGATCATGGGTACAATTTTATGCATTGCTTTAATGCAAAGACATCATAGAGTAAATAAATATTATATAACCTAGATTTTGTTTGCATAATTACTACCTGCTTTTTGTAGCATGCAAATACTGCACTATTACAAACAAGGCTCCTCTTAAAACCTGATGTGATCACACCACACAAATACACCACAAAGAGCCTAGTACATTGCATAATGGATTCTCATAATGAATAAAGCTGCTTCCGTAATCAAGTCCATCTCATCAAAATGGCACAAAGCCACTAGGAGCCTATTGTCATCAAGATAACATGCGAACGTGAAATCAGCAATCACCACAACAATTGTCTCATCTTGTTTTCTGATTATTGGACATTTAATGCATCTTGCATTAGCTAAAGCTTGTTCATCTTTGGAAATACATCTGTATCTGAATTTTAACATAACAGACATCAACATACAGGACGTCAAGGACTTGGATTAAACTTGGATATGAAAAAAATCAAGATCAGTTTATATCAAAACAACACAAACTGAAGTCTGCAAAATTCTAGCTTCACTTAATAATCTGTTAACAGTCGACCATAACTTTCTAGTTTAAGAGAATATATAAAGAGTCTATAATGAGTTGTTATCTGTGGAGGAATATCTTTATACTATAAATCTTTTTATAAATTACCAGAAACCTAACAACATTACATATTACAGTAGGTGTTTAACACAATTTCATAAATAAAGCTTACAAACTGATTCTTTCAGCTTCATCGAACCCTATTCCCAGATGTTTTTGTTTTAGTTAGACAAAGTCTCACTATATTCCACTTAGTTGCATAAAGCTTTTTTTGTTTTTATGGCAAGCATGGGAGGGTTCAACCGAGAAGCCAGATTACAGTGAGGATTTCTACAACCGGATTAACCATAGATTTAAGAACCTTATTTAGTCACAAGAAGTGAAAATAATCAATAAGCCTGTCTGTAGAGTTGGTATAAAAGAGCTCTTGCTCAGTGTAGACAACACAGCCTTGTGGAGAACCACAAAGAGAGATCCTACACCACTGAATCCTTCCTTTCGTTCACTCCAAACAACAACAAAACAAACAGGTAAGATCTATTGTTTTTGTATAGGCCCTCTGGACCATGAGGTTAACTAACTTGCAGTTTAAACTGTAATGAAAAAGACTGTTGGAAATAGTTAATGAGCTGATTAGCTTTGCATCAGACTGCTTCACCTGTGCTTTCCTTCCCCGCTGCTCAGAATGGAATACTACAAGTTTGCCCTGCTGGTGGTTTTCCTGTCCTACGTTGAGCGCTGCTGGTCTGCCTCCTGCGTTGTGGACAGTTTTACAGTCAAGGACGACTTTGACCCCAAGAGAGTATGTAGTATGCCGTTTGATGTTCTATAAATGTTCTCTCATTAATAATGCTGATGCAAAACAGACAAGATGACCTGACCTGATGTACTGTACCTTGCAGTATGCAGGCAAATGGTATGCTCAGCAGAAGAAAGACCCAGAGGGACTCTTCCTCCAGGACAACATCTCTGCCGAATACACCATTGATGACGATGGCACCATGACTGCCTCTTCAAAGGGCCGCGTAACTCTTTTCGGGTTAGTGGCAAATCTGTAATGAACCATTCAATTCAATGACATTTGATTTATAATGCAAGTTTAATATATGATAGCAATGACTTCACATGCTTACGGATTCAGGTTTGATTCAGAAATCAAGTTTAAATGTATGACAGGAATGACGTCACATGCTAATGCTAATCCTGCAGCTAATGGATTCTGGGTTGATTCAGAAAACAAGTTTAAATATATGTTAGTAATGACGTCACATGCTAATGCTAATCCTGTTGCTTATGGATTCTGGTTTGATTCAAAAATCAAGTTTAAGTATGACAGCAATGACGTCACATCCTAATGCTAATCTTCTGCTTACAGATTCAGGTTTGATTCAGAAATCAAGTTTAAATTTATGACAGGAATGACGTCACATGCTAATGCTAATCCTCCAGCTAATGGATTCTGGTTGATTCAGAAAACATGTTTAAATATATGTTAGTGATGACGTCACATGCTAATGCTAATCTTGCTGCTTACAGATTCTGGTTTGATTCAGAAATCAAGCTTAAATATATGACAGCAATCCTACTTGCGCATTTTGGTTTTGATTCAGAAATCAAGTTTAAAAAAATGTTAGTGGTGATGTCACAGGCTAATTCTGCTAACTCTTTACAGATTCTGGGTTGTGTGTGCTGACATGGCTGCCCAATACAGTGTGCCTGACCCTACCACTCCTGGCAAGATGTTCATGAACTATCAGGGCTTGGCTAGCTATCTGTCTAGCGGAGGTCAGAAGACATGATTAATATCACATGTGTACCCACATTACTGTCACATGAATCATTTGGCTCAGTTTTTGTTGTTTATTCTTCATAAAGGTGACAACTACTGGGTCATTGACACTGACTACGACAACTATGCTATCACCTATGCTTGCCGCACTCTGAAGGATGATGGCACATGCGATGACGGCTATGCCCTGGTCTTCTCACGCAACCCCCGTGGCCTTCCTCCTGCAATCCAGCGCATTGTCCGGCAGAAACAGGACGAGATCTGCATGGCTGGTCAGTTCCAGCCCGTGCTGCAGTCCGGTAAGTTCATGGACAGAAGTCAGGCTCTCAATTTAGCTGCAAGCCAACAAAAGGAGTCATATTAATTCAAGGTTAATATGCAGATAAAGATGGAGTTTGGAATTGTCTGTCTGATTTCTCTCATCTTTCATTTCACAGGGGCTTGCTAAGGTGTTAGAGGAAACGAAGAGGGATTCCTTTAGCATGCTGGCATAAGAAGCGTCATCCACGGCCATTTCATTTCAGTGCTGTAGATATGCATGTGTGAATCAGGGAGACATCAGATCATTGAACTTCTTATCTCAAGGGAATCATGAATTGTGTTAAGTGTCTGCGACAATAAATGTTTTTTAAACAAAACTTATTTTAGTCATTTTTTAATAGAATTTATAGGGGTGACTGACATCTTTAGTATCACTAGTCATAGTGTGAAGTAAGTCTGGTCAAAGATATTTTTACAGATTACTTCAGATTTAAAATATATTACAATGCATATACAGCAGTTTGAATGCCCCATTTGTGTACAATTTGAAAGCCACTGTATTCCACAGCACATTTGCACGGATAATAACCAATGCCAAGAAAAACAGAATCAACATATAAAAAATTCAAGGGACAACAAATATTTCTGTTTGGAAAACATAACAGAGATTATGGGGAAACTTACAAGTACACATGTTTAGAATATTGTGCTAAAAGCAATGAGTAATCATAGTTTCTGTAATGCCCAATCATTCATGAACATTAACAAAGTAGCAGAATGTCAGCAAATATAAATGAACATACTGACCCAAAAAATGGAAAAGGTCTACAAAAAGTTTGTGAGAGTTCTTGAGATCTAATTGGGTAAAGCTGGACAGGTGTTGTGTAGCCAAAAGAAGATCAAGTTATCCACTTAGTTACTAGGCTTTAGTGACAGGTTTTTGTAAACTGACATACAACTCTTGGTTCCAAACTAATTAAATGCAAATTAAAATTAAATGCATTTATAGAGAATGGACAAATGTTAAGTACTTACCATATAAGTATTTCTAATTCTATTTTATATTACAATTATATTTGCAGAAAAATTATTTATTTTGCAAAGATGTTTGCATTCCTAACAGTAGCCTATATTCACAAGATTTTATGTAGTTTAAATTAATGTGTCAGATGATTATAAGAATTTGACTTAAGAATTGATTTGAATATATTTGGATTTTAAAAGTGTTTCCATTTTCAATTCCTAAAAAAAAATATTTTTCTCCAGTGATAAAAGAACAAACATGAAAATTTTCATAGTGATATGTATTTAGTAAGGACTATCAGAAGATGATTGTTTTCAATTTCAAATGTTAATTGAACTGTTAAATTCAGGTATGTGTTTTGCTGAGCAGTAACATAGTTAATATACAGGTACATAGTCAATGCAACAACTTTAAAAAGATTCAAAGAAAAAAGTTTTGCCTAAGTACTGTATGAGCTAATCCAGTACATTATAACATGTTGGATCATCTGAGGTCTTGCCAGGTCATCTACAATAGCTTAATACCCTCTGATAACTGTTTATGTTATGGCTGTTGGCCGTTAAGTATTCTCATGCCAGCTGGTGTCTTGGAGACAGAACAGATTTTCTATACTGAGCCAAGTCTCTGCTGGAGAAAGTCAGGGTTAATGACATAAGGGGCTTTTAAAGCCTGTCAATGTAGGTAAACTAGATGTAGACATGTCCAGACTCCAGACGCTTTTAAAAATTAATTTTAAAAGTGTCTTTTGGTTATAATATGCATCATCATGCAGCAGTTACATTGAAACATTTAATAAAAAATAAAATTTAAAAAAATACATTTAGTTCTGTTTGTCACACAAAGCAGTCTTAAGACTTCTGTAGAGGAATTTTTATTGTTTATCATTTAATTTCTTGATTTATCAAATTATGCAGTGATATTTGTTTTCTCTCTGTCTTGTAGGACATTTAATACAGCTTGTTCAATGGAAAAGTACTGCTTATGCTGTTATTTGATTTGAGAAGCGCTTCTGAAACTAACAAAGGAAGTGAGGCAAGGGCGCAGATGATTTGTCTAGATATCTTGGAGTTCAAAAGGGCATCTGCTAAGGTTAAGACTTGTTATTTTTTTTTAATTCTTCTGATCCGTATATGGTTTGAAGTAACAAGGAACAATAAGAGGGGTATATAAGACAGCCAGCACTGTGTGAGGGTGTTCTTCTCTGTAGAACTCTGTATTTGCACTGAACAACCTTCTTGCAAGAATAAAATCAACAAAGACATTTCCTGAGTGGAATAAAGAATTTTTCCATAACACTTCATAAGACTATATTCTGTTATATAATTCTATTCAAAGACTATAGTTCTTGCAGTTATTAAAAAAAAATTGAATTTTGATAATGCCAGCCAAAAAGAACCAATTTGATGGCAAGCCCATTGTACATTTTCTAAAGACTATTTCTGGAAACTATCTATGTGACATAACTGATGTCACGAAAGTTCACTGAAGTGCAGACATGTACACATTTTTAAAACATAGTGATAAAAGCAATGAGTAACCATAGTTACTGCAATGCCCAACCATTCACGAACATTAACAAAGTGGCAGAACATCAGCAAATATAAATGAACATGTTGACCCATTTTTAAAAGATAATTAACTTGGGCTCATGCTTTGTTTGCTGTGGAAAACGGACAATGTTTTGAAAGGTCATAATGAGTCTTGTATAGCAATAAAAAAGGAACAAAAAGAACAAAGCACGCAAACACTTAATATACTTTGCCTTTAGTATAACGTGATATAAGCTGCTGTGGCAAAAAAAAAAAGAGCAATGTTTTGACAGCAACACAGAGCCAGACACAAACAGTGTTACACTTTTAGAGGGAAGCAACCTACAAATGGCTTATTAATATTAAAATAGGCAAAGACAATTAAGAGAAAGCATTTTAACAATCTAAAAATACTTCACATTTAAAGTATACATTTTAATGCATATACTAGTGTCCTGAATAAAACATTAGACGTTTATGGATAATGATCAGATATACACTACCAGTCAAAAGTTTGGAAACATTACTATTTTTAATGTTTTTGAACGAAGTCTCTTATGCTCATTAAGGCTGCATTTATTTAATAATAAATACAAAAAAAACAAACAAAAAAACAATAATATTGTGAAATATTATTACAATTTAAAATTATAGTTTTCTATTTTAATACACTTTAAAATATAATTTATTTCTGTGATGCAAAGCTGAATTGTCAGCATCATTACTCCAGTCTTCAGTGTCACATGATCCTTCAGAAATCATTGTAATATGCTGATTTATTATCAATGTTGGAAACAGTTGTGCTGCTTAATATTATTTTATAACCTGTGATACTTTTTCAGGATTCTTTGATGAATAAAAAGTTAAAAAATATCAGCATTTATTTAAAATAGAAATCTTTCGTAACAATATACATTACCGTTCAAAAGTTAGAGGTCAGAAATTTATTTTCTTTTTTTTTGAAAGAAATTAACATTTTTATTCAGACGACTGTTTTCAACATTGATAATAACTGAGTATCAAATCAGCATATTAGAATGATTGCTGAAGGATCATGTGACACTGAAGACTGGAGTAATGATGCTGACAATTTAGCTTTGCATCACAGAAATAAATTATATTTTAAAGTATATTAAAATAGAAAACCATAATTTTAAATTGTAATAATATTATTGTTTTTTCTGTATTTATTATGAAATAAATGCAGCCTTAATGAGCATAAGAGACTTATGAGACTTAAACATTAAAAACATTAAAAATAGTAATGTTTCCAAACTTTTGACTGGTAGTGTATGTTATCTAGAAAATCAAATTCTAGTGCAAATGTCTTCTCTTTTTTTTTTTTCATGTGGCTCTTAGTGGACTACTCAGATGTTTTCGGCCGTGTATACATTCAGTAATACTAAGAAGTGACTGTGGGTGGCACTGTTTCTATGGTGATCACGCTACAGCCCACAGCCCCCCTTCTTTCTCTTCCTCTCTCTCCATCTGTCTATGATTGGTTGCTGAGGGTTAAGCAAGTGGAACAACATCTTTACCCACAATCCTTTGCTCCATTCAGTCAAGCTACTGTGCACCGGGAAATTCAGCAGTGAAGGCATGGCAAATGTATTCTCCATTCTACTCATCCACTCCTTTGATAAGGGTGAGTCCATGTTTCTGTCCCAAAATATTTATCCTCAGTCTTTATATGGTGGTGGGCTTCCTCTTATACAAAGCCTTTATATTAGTGATATCACAAGAATATTTAATTGGAAATGAAGGTAAAGCAATATCCCTCTTGCTTTTAGGCACATTCATGTCATGAAAATTATTTCATGATAACATTTTAAGATTTTTAGACACTTTAGAAATGATAATATAACACTGAACTGGTTAATGATTTGTTTCCACACATTATTTAAACTCAATCTGCCCTGCTACTATTAAGGCATATCTTACATAAGATTTCAGTGTGCCAAGAACCATATTTGAAGGTTTGTCTCTGTCATTCACTCATAACATATTTACTTATAAAGTATATGACTCATAACTGACTCATTTCGAATAAAGTGGACCGAGATTTCTGTCTATACACCCTGCAAGACTTTAGAAAAGAGGACAGAAAGGACATTATTCTTAACTACAGAGTCTGTATTCAACCAGATGACAGAGGCTTACAGTTCACAGAATAAACTGACAGGACGCCTGAACAGGTCCTTGGTTATTTATTGACACAACAATCTCGCTCTCTTTCAGCTGCTTCCTGTTAGAGGTCTAGACACAATGTGATAATATAAATGAAACACACGCGCGCACACACAAAAGTATGGAACAAATCATACTATACCATATCCAAAACAAATATAAACTATTATTCAACTTAAATATAATAATATTATATATAAAAAAAAATATTAAACCATTGTCAGGTTTCAATTATAAAATCCCATGTGATCTATGTGAGGTTCCATCATGTAGGACCTATATTTAAAAAGCAGAAAATTTATGATAATCAAAAAACAGAATTAAAAAGTATCATGCAGACATGTGCATGCAAATCATATTTCACACGATTTCTCACTGTATAATGCCATAGATCCTGTAAGTAGCATGAACAACAGCATCTTTGAGTAAGCGCAACATTTTTAGACACCACATGCCATTAAACATCTCTGCATTGCCTGAAACAAAGAGCCACTTCTAAAACTAGTTCTCTACACCGGTCTGTAACTCATTTAACTAGTTCAGATGAAATTGTGATTCTGTTATTGTCTTTATCTTTCGTAGAAAGATCTGATGTGTGAAATGTTTTTGCACAGTTTAATAAGAACCAGTAAAAGATTGACTCCTCGTGTCCTACTATTGCTATTTAAAATACATTTCATTAATATTAAAATGAGCTAAGACAATTAAAAGAAAGCATTTTAACAATCCCAAAAAAAAAAAAAAAAAATCACACACTTTACATTTAAATCTAGTATATGTACTTTAATGTATAAATCATACGACAAGCTATCTAGCAAATATCAATTTTAAAGCAAACATGGCTCGTATTGCACTATACTCAGTCAAATCTATAAATCATTTAACAAGTTCAAATGAAACTTTGATTATTTTCATTATTTTTCATGGAACAATCTGATGTGTGAAATGTTTTTGCTCCGTCTGAAAAGAACCAGTAAAAGATTGACTCTGATGCTCTGCTATTGCTCAATACATAGCATTACAAACTAGCATATGTTTAACCCAGGAGGGACGCAACACTTCCGCCTTCTGTTCCTACAGCCTATGAAAATCACTGACGTTGGAAAGAGGGACTGCCTCAAGGTTTTTGCATACTGAAGCATGGACTTGCACTCTTGCTTTTCATTTAGCCGGTGGGAGGCGGGGTGAAGAGGTTAGTGCATAAATCGCATAAGTTGTGTTAATTTTATAGCTTGATTTCTATTCTTTATGAGACCACTTATTCAGGTGAGTGTTGTATTTAATCGTTGCTCACTTAGATTGCAATTAAAATCAGACACCTTGACCACATCAAGGACAATTGCATAGGAAAACAAAATAGCTTACTGATGTAAATGCCAGTTCAAACATAATAAAGTTTATGAGACGCCATCATGGAAAGAGGTCTTATCTAAGTGGCAATTTTACGACCCTCCAATAAATAGTAAATTATGAGATAAATAGCACGCATGCATAGTTCACTTTGATTCCAGATCAACGTCTTTCATTGTCAAGAAGGACAGGCACATCCAAACTTAGATGCCTGCCGCATTGACATGAAGAGGATTTAATTGGACAAGGAGACAAAAAGAAATATTTGGCAAGATTTTTCTTTGAACTAATTAGTAATTGGACATTTTTACTCAAGAATTGCTTTGAATAGCCCCATTCCTCCTCTAAGTGCACTGAATGTTGTGCCACATCTGACCATGACATTTGTGGAGTGAGGGTTGTCACTTTTATCAACCATTATTAAAGATAAGGGATTTTATCATCATCATTGCCACAATAAAATAGTTGTATTAGCATAATAAATACAAAGTCCTAATAATAATGCTGGCTGAGATGTAGATGAGTGGTAAGATCAAGCTTATGTTTCCTAGTTTCGCTCTTGACTGTAGATCAAGCAGCTGTAGATACTGTGAAGAAGCACGTGAGAATCATTTCTAATGATTGGCAAATGCTGTCCCTAGGATGTTAAACCATCTCAAGCACTGACTGGTGTAAAACCTTTGATAATTGTGTTAACTTGTGTGACTAATTATTGACTTGAAACCGCCAAAAAAAGAAAATGGAGGAAAGTGTATTCCATTCAGACAGCGATTAATCAGTTACCCCTATTTAACAGACATCCAGTTTGATCTTTAAAGGGGATCACTTACTGATCAAAGGTCTTTGTCTCTTTTTCAGGAGCTGTGTTAAAAGCCTCATCAGTGCATGGGTCCCTCATCACTGGAAGTCATGGAGGAACTAAACTCTGTGACTGTGAGCCCACTAAAGCGCAGAGTACGACAGAGGAGAAGGATTCATGAGATTATCAAGACCAAGTTGCAGCGAAACCTCTCCTGCTCAGGACCTAAAGTGAAGAGGATTCTAACAGGCTTCTTCCCTGTAGTTAAATGGCTTCCAAAGTACAAGGTAAAGGAATATATATGGGGAGATCTGATGTCAGGGCTCATAATTGGCATAATACTGATTCCTCAAGCCATTGCATACTGCCTGCTGGCCGGCTTGGATCCTATATATGGCTTGTACACGTCGTTTTTTGCAAATATCATATACTTTTTCATGGGGACGTCAAGACATGTTTCTGTGGGGATCTTCAGCCTCATGAGTCTGATGGTTGGACAAGTTGTGGACCGAGAGGTCTACCTTGCAGGCTTTGATTTGAATGAAGACGGTACGAAAAATGCATTTGGGTTAAATGGCACTGAGGAAACCAACACCACTGTCGTCAACTTGAAGATCATGGCACTGAATATGGAATGTGGAAAAGAATGCTACGCCATTAGCATTGCCACAGCTTTAACATTTCTCGCTGGAGTCTACCAGGTACGTACGTATTCTTCCAAGGTCTAAGAAATTTACAAAATTTACCCCCATACAGAAATTAAAAATATGCTCATTATAAAAGAGGTGTATTCAAGTTATTGTAAAAATGAACTGCATTTTTATTGTATTTATAAATGACATTGGTTTTTTGTCTAATGTGTAGAGTGGTGGAATTATGTTGTCACTTTGTAGGCCAATCGGCAGTTAGCATCGCCCTCGTTCCTTTAACCCAATAAGATTTTCCCATAGGCTTTTGGATTATCGCAAAAAAAAAGTTCTGTGATCAACAAAAGTTTATGATACTTAGCTACACGTTTTGTCCATCCAGATAATTTTCACAGATGAATACAACTTTTATGAATTAAGCCTAAAGGCAGTAGCTAAAAGCAAAATACTAACGGTAGGCTAAATGAACTACACCACAATCGCACAATTACAACGTCACCACCACTAAGCTTCCGACAACTCTTTCAGTCTTTATCTAAAGAGATTTTCCCTGAAAGTTTGAATTAGAATAGTTTGTAAGAGCACAGTTTGAAATAAGCATAACTAGGCTGTAAAAGCGGACTGAGCTTAACTGTTCGGCGTGATGACGTTTAATGTCGCCGATAGTCTCTGTAGTCCGATTTAGCAACCATCATTTTCAAGACATGTAACAGCTTAAAAAAAAATCAGGGGTTGGTTAATAATGATGTATTTTATGTTGTAGAAGTATCTTGAGCTTGTGTAAACCATGGACCTTATTTCAGCCATTTAACCAAAAACCCATTCAAAAAACCCATTGAGTTTGGGACAATGGAACCAGAAGTGCTAAAATGCTTGGTTCCAGATTTTGGCCTACAAAAATGCGTCATAGTTCCACCACTCTATTCATGTCATTGACCTGAAGGTGTATTGTATCTTCTGTTCAGGTGATCATGGCTGTTCTCAGGCTGGGGTTTGTCTCCGTTTATCTCTCAGCTCCTATGCTCGATGGTTTTGCCACTGGGGCATCTTGCACTATCCTCACCGTCCAGGCAAAGTACCTCCTTGGCCTTAAGATCCCTCGACACCAAGGCTACGGCACAGTGGTGGTCACTTGGATCAACATCTTCAAGAACATCCACAAAACCAACTTCTGTGACTTAATAACAAGTGCCATTTGCATCATAGTGCTGGTTGCAGGAAAGGAGATCCAGGATCGCTACAAAGACCGGTTGAAGATACCACTTCCCACAGAACTGGTGGTAGTGGCAGTTGCTACGATAGTTTCCCATTTTGCTGATCTAAATGGACAGTTTAGCTCCAGTATCTCAGGTGCCATTCCAACTGGTTTCATTCCTCCAAAGGTACCCAGCGTTGAACTGATGCCCCGGGTAGCATATGATGCCATTCCATTAGCTGTCATCAGTTTTGCATTTACCGTTTCTCTCTCTGAGATGTTTGCTAAAAAGAACGGCTACACGGTTAGACCCAACCAAGAAATGATAGCAATTGGGTTCTGCAATATAATTCCTTCATTTTTCCATTCTTTCACTACAAGTGCTGCCCTTGCGAAAACTATGGTGAAGGACTCAACAGGTTGCCAGACTCAGGTCTCCAGCGTAGTGAGTGCCTTAGTGGTTCTTCTAGTCCTCCTCTTCTTTGCACCATTTTTCTATGCCCTGCAGAAATGTGTCCTTGCCTGCATTATCATCATCAGTCTGCGGGGCGCCCTGCGCAAATTTCGAGACGTCCCTAAGCAATGGCGTGAGAGCAAGATTGAGGCAATTGTCTGGTTGGTGACCATGAGCTCAACTGCTTTAATTAGCGTGGAGCTTGGATTGCTGATCGGGGTGGTCTTCTCTATGATCTGTGTGGTGGTCCAGACTCAGAATCCTAAGGCTTCATTACTGGGACAAATTGAACAAACCACTGACTATGAGGACATGGAAGAATATGATAATCTTTCGCCTGTTCCAAAAGTGAAGATCTTTCGTTTTCAGGCACCTCTTTTCTACGCCAACAAAGACTTCTTTTTAAAATCTTTATATAAAGCAACTGATCTTGAGCCATTCCTTGAAATTACCCGCAGACGAAAATTGGAGAAAAAAGCTAGAGAAAAGGCAGCGAAGAAGACTGACAGCGTAGATCAAACAAATGGAGATGTAAGTGTAAGCTTGATTTCAAAAGACTTTGATTTTCATACTATCATCTTGGATTGCTCCTGCATCTCCATAATAGACACAACTGGAGTGAGTACCTTCAAAATGGTTTTAAAAGACTATAAAGACGTCGGCATCAATGTAATTCTAGCTTGCTGCAACACAACAGTATTAGATTCTTTAAGGAGAGGCTCTTTCTTTGGGGCTGGTGACAAAGACATGGAAATACTGTCATTTCATACCATCCATAGTGCTGTTCGTTTTGCTACTGGTATGACACAACCGGTTAATGACTCGTCTGTGTAATTTGTCCACAAATGGGCCTCAAGAGCTGAAAAACATGTTTCTATTAAAACACAAGAAACATGACATTTAACTCCTGGAAAATTATCTCATGTTGAACATGTTTATGAAATCATCATTTGATGGCACAAAAATTCCACTGAATATGAATATTCTGAATACTTTGGTACTGTACAAACTCAGGGGTTATGATTATACATACTGTAAGACAAAACTGCATATTAATTTACCAGAAATTACAAGAAAATCAAACAATTAGCAAACTAACTGTTTTTGTGACATATTTCTAATGACAAACTAATCCCTCAGAAATGAATGTAATATTTAATGCCATTTTTAATTTTAAATATGTAATATTCTGTGTGATTGGTGTAAAACTTGCCATTAACTGCCAGAAAGAAAAAAATGAGGACCATGAGAAGGCAATACAGATTTGTGATTTTAAGTGGCCTGTTATAGGCCTACTACTGTCTTTTAAATGTGAACATGTTTATATGGTGTTCTTGGGAAATAAATGTGAATGACGAATTTCACCTGGAGCTGTGATTATATTTTAAACCAGTGTCAATAACTATTATTTGGACTTCACCATTTTGCTGCCTGAAGGTTCATACTTGTTTTTAGCTTCATGTGCACATGAATATTGTAAAGCAGGGGTCTTCAAACTTTTTCAGACAAATGATGCCTTGAGATGAGAGACAGAGAATGAATCCTCTGTTAAATATTGTATAAAAAAACATGATTTTTTTAACATACTTTGTTATGAAGCTTACATTGCAAAAACATTTTAATTTTACTACTTTATGTAGTAATACTAGTACTAGTTCTTTATATATGTATTACTTTACACAATGTTATTGTGCTTCTTATGTTCAATTAACTTATTTCCTTATTGTTTACAAAATTTATTTTGGGATCAAACAATAATAGTTGGACGGACCCCCTGTATGCCTCTTTTGAAACCCCTTACTGTAAAGAAACAATTGCCCATGTTTTTGCCAAGAAAGAAACATGCAAAAGTGGCATTTCAGCTTACTGTACCTTATTTGAAGATACTCCACAAACTGCAGATTTTGTGGTTTGTAGGCTTCTTGCATCATCATTGTGTCAGTTCTTTGACAACAAATGTGCACTTTCTTATCTATTATGTATATTGGACCAAAGGTCCAGAGGTTATCTGAATGTTATTCCAATATTTTATCACACTAACATCCTAAAGTTTGTGACGAAAACAAAACAAATCCTCGTTATGACAAATCACTACGGAATGCGTTTGATTATTATAATAAGGAAACTATTCCGCTCCAGGACGCGTAGTGGCGCACTACTATAGAAGCTATATGAGTCTCTTTTCACGCTGCATATAGTGAAGAAGACAAGAAGACGTCAGCAGCGATTCAAATTTTACCGCCCGTTGGCTGCGGGGAGAGACGACTGTCATTTATTTTTATACGTCATATTTTATTTAGTTTATTGACGGAGTTGTGCGTTAATACGGTACAACGATGTCTTGTCGAAGAAGGTAAGTGTGTCTAGGTGGAGACTGTTAAAAAGCGCAAGATTAATTATATTATGGCCGTGTCTCATTATTCGGTATATATTTTTGACTGACAACATAAAACACATGCTACATACATTACCTACCTGCATTTTGGTAATACAGCGAGTTTTATTGAAGCTGTAGTAATTTAAAATAGCTAAACGTACTTTAATACTTATGTATAGAATCTTGCTAACCAGTTTTGTTTTTGTGAGCCTTTTTAGGTGTTCATATAACAGTGTTAAAGGGATAGTTCACATAATAAATATAATAGTAGTAATAAACATTCTGTCGTCATTTGCTCACCCTCATGTTTTTCCAAAACTGTAACATTTTTCTGTTGAACACAAAAGGAGATGTGTCTTAGTCATCATTCACTTTCATTGTATTGCAAAAAGTGAATGGAGACTGTTCAGTCCTAACACCTCAAGATTTGTCATTATTCATTTAATCTTATTTATTTGCTTGTGTTTTCATGAGCAGTGAGGCTCTGGCATTCTCTCTTGTGACTGAGATCAATCATGCGATGGCCAGGCTCGTGGACATATGGGACAGCATCGGCATCATGGAGGACCAGAGGGTGGAGCGAATGCAAACTGTGAAAAAGCATATAGATGTAAGTTATACCTTTGTGTACATCACATTCTTCCCCTATTTAGGCTTTATACTTGCTCTGAATTATTCATGTTCTCTAGGGGCTTTTGCATTCTATGATCATGGAGGAAGAGGCCTTAAGACGTCGCATCAGAGCTGATATCATTACCTCCCAGAAACAATTGGAAACGCTGTCCTTGGAACTGTCAGTGGAACCGTACAAAGTAATACCTGTGAAATACTGTAATATTATTATCTAGATGAGCTATGGCACTTTTCTTGGATACAGTACAATTCGGTTAAAGACAAAGAGTCTTTATTCATTCATTGAAAAAGTTACTTAAAAAAATGTATTAGAAAAAATGACTAATTACTACAAATGATTAGATTCATGATTTTCCACCTTTTTATTTAGTTAAAATTTAATTTAGTTGCTTTATAATGCTTTTATTACATTAAAAATAACAATCAACACACATCAGGTTTATTAAACTAATCATAAACACTACCAGTCAAAAGTTTGGAATCGGTAAGATTTTTAATGTTTTTAAAAGAAGTTTCGTCTGCTCACCAAGGCTGCATTTATTTAATTAAAAATACAATAAAAACAGTAATATTGTGAAATATTACAATTTAAAATAACTGTTTTCTGTTTGAATATATTTTACAAAGTAATTTATTCCTGTGATCAAAGCTGAATTTTCAGTGTCACATGATCCTTCAGAAATCATTCTAATATGCTGATCTGCTGCTCAAGAAACATTTATTGTGTACAATTGTACAAAATATTTGTGTACAATATTTTTTTTTCAGGAAACTTTGATGAATAGAAACTTCAAAAGAACAGCATTTATTTGAAATATAATCTTTTGTAACATTATAAATGTCTTTACTGTCACTTTTGATCGATTTAATGCATCCTTGTTGAATAAAAGTATTTAATTTATTTTCAAAAAAATAAAAATTCTTACTGACCTCAAACTTTTGAACGGTAGTGTATAATGTTACAAAAGCTTTGTATTTCAGATAAATGCTGTTCTTTTGAACTTTCTATTTATCAAGGAATCCTGAAAAAAAAAAAAAAAAAAAAAAGTACACAACTGTTTTCAACATTGATAATAATCATAAATGTTTCTTGAGCAGCAAATCAGCATATTAGAATGATTTCTAAAGGATCATGTGACACTGAGTCTTCAGAGTAATGATGCTGAAAATTCAGCTTTGCCATCACAGGAATAAATTACTTTATAAAATATATTTAAACAGAAAACAGTTATTTTAAATTGTAATAATATTTCACAATATTACTGTTTTTACTGTATTTTTAATTAAATAAATGCAGCCTTGGTGAGCAGACGAAACTTCTTTTAAAAACATTAAAAATCTTACTGATTCCAAACTTTTGACTGGTAGTGTATGTCTCAAATTTTGGTTTCAAAATTTGTACACTTTGTAAGTTTCATGGTATTCCTGCAATCTTTTTTAGTTGGAGGAAGATCTTACAGTTCTCCAGATGGAGAAAAACCTGCGGTGCCGTGTTGAGTCTCTTCTGAAGGAGAAGAATGAACGTTTAAGAGAGCTGAGCGATTTGAAGAAGCAGGACGAGGAGTTGTGCGTGACCCTGTGCTCTACCCCATACTACATTCCTTCGGGAAGTGTGCCCTCTCAAACCCAGCTGCAGGAACTCCAGGAGCATGTCGAGAAACTTGGCAAAGAAAAAGTATGTATTCTCTTTTTGAAAGTCTTCTGATCACTCATGAGTTTCTGTCCTGGATGCTTTTGTGATTTTTAGCACTGTGTTTGTAGGAGAACAGGGTGAAGATATTCTCTGGGCTCAGAGAGGACATCAAGACTCTAATGGACGAGATGGGACATGAACCAGAGAGCAGTCTGGAACGGGAGTCCATCTGCCCAGACACTGACATTTTTCTGCTCACACATGACAATATCAAAGCCTTGAAACTGCTGCTCAGCCAGGTGCTACACATTTATCATGTTATTTTAAAAAGTAGTTTTGAAAATGTGGAGGGTGAAACAAAACAACAGATTTAAAGGGATAGCTCACCCAAAAATGAAAATTCTGTCATTACTTCCCCTCAAGTTGTTCCAAACCTGTATGCATTTTTATTTTTATTTCCTACTATGGTAGTCAATAGGGGGAGAGATCTGCTTCGTTACAAACATTCTTCCAAATATCTTCCTTTGTGTTCAGCAGAACAAAGAAATTTGTACAGGTTTGGAACAACTTGAGGGGAAGTAAATAATGACAGAATTTTCATTTTTGGGTGAACTATCCCTTTAATAAATGGATACCATATCATTTTGCACAAGTGTGGTGGTGCCATCTAGTGGTTGTGTACAGAACACCTTTAGCATCTCAGCCAGGGTTCAAAATGAACATGCCAAATATGAATAAAAATCACTGCAGAGAGTATATAAAACTGTTATATGTGCCAGCTGGCCAATAACTTATTATTATTATTATTATTAAATACTTTTTTCTTTTTTATAGTGCAGTAGTAATATTTCTTTATTGACTTATTAAATTTTAATTTATATAATAATAAAATAATTTTAGTAATAATTGTTATTGTTATATAGATGATCATATGCCTGGGAGTATTCTATAAAGCAGGTTATGTGACTTACCTGGGTAAGTTTACTCAGCGTAAGCGGGAAACCTTAACATTCCAAAACCTGAGGTAACTTTCAACTTATTCTCTCTGGAGAATCTCTCCAACTTACCCTGCTCCGGAGCAGGTTATGTTCCAGAGTTAGTTTACTTCAGAGGTATTTAGCACATGCGTGCCCTGTTGATTTTGGAATCTGAATACCTTGACTACGCAAGGTTTGGGTATATGTTCAGAGTAAATGTGATGGTAAATTATCCTTGATTTCTGGAATACCCCCTAAAATATGTGCATTTAATGCTTATTTAATATTTATTCCACACAGCTTGAAATGAAGAAGGAATCCTTGATTTCAGCTCGAGACAAACTCAAAGAGCGAGCTACGAGCCTGTGGAATCGTCTGAGTTGTCCTGAGCCGGAAGGGGAGGTGTTTCGAGAGCCTGTGATGAGCACTCTCTCTGATGATATCAGACGGGTGAGAGCTTTTCCATCTTACCCACAGGATGTCATCAGGGCACCAAAACCCTCTGGCAGATCTTAACTCTCCTTGTGGTTTACCAACAAATGCTAATGGAGTGCATTTCCTCTTTCAGTGGCGGGGATATGTGGAACATCTGGAGGAACTGCAGATGGCTCAGCTAGAGGAAGTGGTTGATAAGGTCCGACAGGAGCTTGTGATTCTCTGGGACAAATGCATGTTTGGACCAGAACAGAGAGAACCGTTCAGTGTTCACTTCTGTGATAGTAAGTTACCCAAACCCTGCTATCAACTTTAGTCATTTAAATATATTTAAAGGTACACTATGTAACTTTTGGCCCTCTAGCAGTTAAAAACAAATCTGCATGCTAGGGCTGCAACTACGAATCCGTGGAGGCTCAAGATTTAGCATTCTCCATGTCAACTTTTCTCGCTTGCTGTGACAACTAACCTATGCCACTCCCACACCATACTCACGTCAAAGTAGCTGGAGCAACTTTTCTTTATTTATGGATATGATGAGACACGCACGGATGAGTGACGTATGTACGCGCTTTCCTGTGAAAACCATCCCGCCCGATCTAAAATATAAACCGTTATAAATGGCTTACTATATTGAATCAGGCAAAGACAAAAACATGTTTTAGAAGAAGGATTGATGATGTATTGACTGTATTGATTATTTAAATTAATTTAGAACAAAAAAAGTTACATAGTGTACCTTAATTCATAACTTTTCTCAGCAAATTAATTCTAATTAATTAATCAGCATTTTATGGAAGTATATTAAATATTTTAATGGTTACCAACCCTATTTAAAATCCAATAAAAACTGACTCCTTGTCTTCATTCTGGTTGAACAGATCACTACACAGAGGAGCTGTTGGCCCTCCATGACACAGAACTTCTGAAAACAAAGGCTTTCTATGAGGCAGCACAGCCCATACTGGAGGACCTGGAGAAATGGAAGAGGAACTGGGCTCTCTTTCAAGAGTTTGAGGTGCTCCCTAGTCCCATGCTTGCAGTCAATCAACTCAACCTTATGTGGTTTCACAAGTGTCATTTTGTTCTATACATTTGCTTACCAGAGAAAGGCTGCGGATCCAAATCGCTTCAGTAACAGGGGAGGGTCTCTGCTCAAAGAGAGTAAGGACAGGGCAAAAGTGCAGAAACTGCTCCCAAAGGTACATTTACAGTGTCATTCCAATCCTGTATTCTGTTATTGAAGTCAAAACAAAATGAAAATTCACTCAATCTATCGAAATGCATGTTATTGATCTCTTAATAAATAATCCATGCATGTGTGTTTTTTTTTTTAATTATAATTTGACCTTCCAATGAAATGACCGACTTCTCCAATAATTTAGCCTGCGTAAACTTCACCTCCATTCTTACAATTGACTGATGGATGTATCTGCTCTACTTTTCTTCTTCTTCTCCCCCCCCCCCCCCCCCCCAATAATCCTTTATTCTAATGTAGGAAAAGATCTGTTGCTACTTCCGGTTTTGCAACTTCAATAATGATTTTAATTTTTGGGTGAACTGTTCCTATTGTAAACAAGTTGTGGCTGTGAGCAACCGAAAATGTGTCAATTTACTTGTGTGTTTTTACACATACAGCTGGAAGAGGAGTTGAGAGGCCGTGTGGAAGAATGGGAAAAGAATAAGGGGTCTTCCTTCCTCGTGCAAGGTCAAAGAATCATGGATTACATCTCCAGCCAGTGGGAAGAGCATCGCTTGCAGAAAGATAAGGAGAAGAATGAACGGGCGAGTTTCACTTTATGGGTGTTTAAAATATCAGATAGTGTGCAATTTGGCAGTACATACACAGTGACACAAATCTTGCCTTAATACATTTATATACTATCTGTTTTGTTCAGGAACATTTTTATAGCTTTATTTCACTAACCTGGATGATTTTTGCTTTCCAGATGACAAAGAAAACTGAAACCTCTCTGTTTAAAACTCCAACAAAGAGAGCTCTCGGAGCGACATATACCACCCCCACCCCTAACAAAATTAAAAAGGTACTTGTTTCTCACTGAGAATGTTGTGTGCAAAAACATTTTATCAAAACGTGTTCTTCTTTCAATTGTTTCAGACACCCAATCAGCTGGCACCTCGCACTGCAACCGTTAACAGTATCAGTAGTGCCAGCAGCAGCAGCAGCAGCAGCTCATCCACCACATTTCTGTGTGTGCCAGGAAGGCCTCAACTCTCTGCCAAGGTAAAAAACACCTGCCCCAGGCAATCAAAACTCAACTCTGTGATCAAAGCTTTTGGCTTGAGATCAGTCCAGAAGGTTTGTGTTTAGACTTAAAGGGATAGATCACTCAAACCCATAAAACTTTTGGTCATCTTAAGAACACAATTGAAGATCTTTTTGATTAAATCTGAGAGCTTTCTGTCCTTCCATAGACATCTATGCAACTAAAACTTTGACGCTTCAAAAAGTTCATAAAGAGAACGTAAAACTAATCTGTATAAATCGAGCGGTTTACTCCATATTTTCTTAAGAAACTAGATCGCTTTATATGATGAACAGATTTAAGAAAATTAACAAATGTCTTATGAATTTGGAACGACATGAGGGTGAGTAATTAATGACAGAATTTAAATTTTTGGGTGAACTAACCCTTCAGTGTTTAGTTCAGTGTTAAAATAGAAAATGTTCCCTTAGCAAACACTAGATGACACTGTTGGATCAACAAAAATCACTACTCTGTGTAAAACCGTAGGTCTTTAGCATGTTGTTGGTAGTGTCTTTATGCTGAAGATCAATGATGCTTTTTCATTTTTGTGTGGTTTTGTCTTTGGTCTAACAGAGGAGCAAGACTACAGAGGCCAGCTCTGGCCTGCGTGTGCCACTGCAGGAGTTCAACAGTGACAAGAAACCCATTCCAATGAGCTATTCAGCCTTTACCGTAAGACAAATCAATCAGTTCTAGACCACTTCCCTGGATGTATATTAACTCCAAATGGAGCATCGGCAATAAGAAGGATGCTCATTTGCGACCGCTAATTCCCCTGAGAGAGATCATTAACATTTTAAGACCCACACGTAATAATGATTCAGTGTTTAGTTTGTAAAGATGTTAACAAATGTGTTGTCTTGTTTCTCATTACAGAGCGAGCTCTCCAGGAAAGCCAACAGTGATGGTTTTCTCAATTCCACTGTTAAAGACATGCTTTGATTGGACTGTCAGCATTGTTCTTTATTATTTATTTTTTTTATGAGGTTTAGGTCACAAATAATCATGTCAGATGTATACAGGATAAAACAATTCTCAGGTGTTTGCTTTGTTTACATTTTACCAGTGCAGTGACTTTCCAACAACTTACTTTATTGTTTATTTTAAAAGGCACAATTATATATATTTTTTTATCTTTCTTATTTTTTATATTGTTGTTTACCTACTTAGATTGTGTATATATTAGCTCATAAAAGGTCAGTCATTTTCTTGTATATACAGCACTTTTAATAAAATGCTTCTTTATACATTTAAAATTTGAGTTGTTTTTGTCCCAGGTCTGCACAGTTCTTAATAAACTGGATTACTAAAAATTGTGAATCTTCAAAGAAATTAATACTTTCATTAAGCAATGAAGCGTTTAATTGACCAAAAATGAGACATTTATAATTTTATGAAAGATTTCATGTAAATATGGTTTATTTCAAATGAGTCATTTGAACTTTCTATTCATCAAAGAATCCTGAGAAAATGTATTTGCCTTTTTTTTTTTTTTTTTTCCACATGTTTCTTGAACACCAAATCAGCAAATTATAATGATTTCTGAAGGATCGCGTGACACTGAAAACTGGATTAATGGCTGCTGAAAATTCAGCAAACACAGAAATTAATTATAAAAAATAGAAAAGCTATTTTAAATGGTAATATTTCACAATATTTTTTATAGTATTTTTGATCAAATAAATGCAGCCTTGGTGAGCATAAGAGACTAAAAAAAAATCTTACTGACCCCAAACTTTTGAATGGTAACGTATATTGTGAGTGGATGTCAAAGCAATGCTTCAAAGATCTTAACATTATTTTTCATCAGATTGATTGTCACTGTGAGAGCATAAAACATCTGTTGTGTGCTTTAAAACTTCACATTCTTTTTTGCAAATGGGTAGTAATTTAGATCTTTGATGGTTGAGTTTGAATTTTTGAGTGGCACTAGATGCCTCGACATGATTGACTCGTTTGGGCAAAACAATGTAATGGCCTGATCAAGCTAATGCTTTCAAGGCCATGTGAAGCATTACACAATTAAAATACTTCACCATTTAGCTGTCTCCTAGATCTCCATCAAGCCGTCTGGAGCACAATGAAAAGAACAATGGCACATCAAATAGACACTTTTATATAATGGATGAGAAGAGCCGAACAGATGCAGTACAAGTAACAATATAGTTTTTATGCAGTTTTATGAAACTTTGACAACAGTTTTAATATTCATCATCCAGATATACTGTACATTAAATTCAGTTCGATTACACAGTGATACAATAAAAGTACAAATGTCACACAGTGACAAGCCACGCTTCTTTTCACAGAAGTCAAAACTGCAAGTACAACATAAATACCTTGTTGAATAAAGAGGGAGTATCAACTCCTTGGTCTGAAAATGAGCATTTTAGGTTCACTGTATGCAAGAATAACCACATGCTTAAATGATAGGCCGCTTTCAACTGTATATATTTGTCATTGTTAGCCTTTACAGCCAAAGCAGATGTGCTCCTCCTAATTTGAAAGATGAGAACTACATAAATGAGAAGCAGTAAATTGACAACCCCATATAGCTTGAAAAATGTTCAAGGGGATGAAGAAATCTCTTTATAAAGCAGTTTTATTTGCTTTTAACTTTTTGTTTCAATCTTTAAACATTTCCTTGAACATTCCTGGGCATATTATTTGTTTGCTTTCGTCTGATCAAATGCTTGCATGCTAACATCTTCCTCACACACTGTAGAAGTTCTGTGTGAAATAGGCCTATAAATAACCTTTGTGATTTATCACTGAAGGAGAAAACCCACCAAAAATCAAACTGCAATGAAATCTCTTGATTCGACTCATATTTCCTATGTAGGCAGTTATCTGTATGTTCTTATCAAACTGCATTTGTAGGCTTCTGAAATCTTGGCTATGACGCACCAACAGACTCCTATGATTCCAGCTCACTCGACAGAAATCGGTTGGAATTGTCGCTGTATTTTCGTTTTTGAAGAAATGACAATCTGAAGACAACAAAACACAAAACATACATTTATATTCTGATTCCTTGGAAAAGAAGAAAATGCAGTTCAATGCAATTTTTCTGAGAAAAATAATATATACTGCTAATAACAGTGGACAGTGAATGAAAACAGATGCGAACAGGAAAACGAGAAAAGCCAAAAACACAAATCAAAAGTAATGAAAGTAATGACAGAATCAGACCAGAAACAAACTAACATCAGCAACAGATTCTTTGTACATGTATAGAGCCTTATGGACTCTTTTGGAATGACTTTGGCCATACAATTTCTAAATGTCCCTGTTATGATGTCTTATTAACTCTTCAGGAAAAAAAAAGTTGTTCTTCAGCTAAAATAGCAGGAATCCTTAATGGGTCCAAACATATAAACGTATTCTACACGACTCCAAGGTTTAATAAAGGCCTTCTGAAGCAAAGCGTTTGTGTAAAAAAAAATATATCCATATTAATATTCATATAAGTTATTAAGTAAAATATCTAGCTTCCGCCAGACCACCTTCCGCATTGAACTTATGAAAAAAACAAAACTGCCGTTGCGCCAGTTAAGCATTTTCCGTAAGCTGAATTGGGAAGGTGTAGGACGTAGCATAAGCTTTTTGAACAGCGAGAGTTTTACACTTTCTTCATAAATTGAATATGGAAGGCGGTCTGACGGAAGCTAGATATTTTACTTGTTAAATATGGTAATGATATGGTATGATATTTTACATAACTTGTTAAATATGGATAATTTTTTTTTACACAAATGCATCGCTTCGCTTCAGAAGGCCTTTATTAACCCCCCGGAGCCGTGTGGAGTATGTTTATGATGGATGGATGTGGATGGAAGCACTCTCTTCAGCTCATACTCACTGATTCCGCTCACTGCCATTATAAAGCTCGGATGCATCAGGATATTTATTAATATAACTCAGATTGTGTTCATCAGAAAGAAGAAAGTCATATACACCTAGGATGGCTTGAGGGTGAGTAAAGCTTGGGGTAATTTTCATTTGAAAGTGAACTAATCTTTTAAATGTAAGTCTCTTGACCAAAAATCAAGCGTAGTGTTAGTCTTGCAAGTCACCTCAGTCAAGCTTGCATCAGCTGACTCTCAGCTGATCCACATCTACCTATAGTAATACGAGTCCCATCATGGCATCCTATATACAGTATAAGGTCCATCAGTTTTATCAGCAGCTTATCGCATTTCTCTGGAGCTAATTACCCTCCTCCATCCCCAGCTCCTCCTCTCGTCCAGTCAGGACTTGGCCTTCTGATTCCCGTTCGAGTCAGACTAATTCTTGAATTAATGTTGTATATTAAATTATTGAACATTAATTGATATCTCCAATATACATTTGTTGGTTCTGTTATGTTTACCCTGTAGGGTTATCGCTGCTCTCCCTGCTATTATATCTTTTCATGTGACAACACTGAAGAAATGACACTTTGCTACAATGTAAAGTAGTGAGTGTACAGCTTGTATAACAGTGTAAATTTGTTGTCCCCTCAAAATAACTCAACTCACAGCCATTAATGTCTAAACTGCTGGCCACAAAAGTGAGTACACCCCTAAGTAAAAATGTCCAAATTGGGCCCAATTAGCCATTTTCTCTCCCCCGTGTCATGTGACTCGTTAGTGTTACAAGGTCTCGTGTGTGAATGGGGAGCAGGTGTGTCAAATTTGGTGTTATCGCTCTCACTCTCTCATACTAGTCACTGGAAGTTCAACATGGCACCTCATGGCAAAGAACTCTTTGAGGATCTGAAAAAAAGAATTGTTGCTCTACATAAAGAGAATTGTTGCTCTACAAAATGAGATACTGTATTGTAAAATGTAATTTATTCATGTGTTGGCAAAGCTGAATTTTCAGCATAATTACTCCAGTCTTCAGTGTCACATGATCCAAAATCAGTGCTGCTTAAAACCATGATACATATTTTCAGGATTCTTTGATGAATATAAAGTAAAAAACAGCATTTATTAAGTCTTTTGTATTATAAATGTCTTTAGTGTCACTTTTGATCAATTTAATGTGTCCTTGCTGAATAAAGTATTATTTTCTTTAATTTTATCCATAAGTATCACATCTTGACTTTAAGTATGTTGTATGGTGTCCACCTATCTATATTCTATTGACACCTGGTTTTTAAAGCCCTTGCAGACATCAAAATTTAAACTGCAATTTGCACTTTCAGTAATCAGAATACAGCTAAAAGCTAAAAAGTTAAAAATTCATTTCTGGCACTGGTTGCAACTGCTGGGTGAATGTTACATCACCTTATATTCATGGGCCAAGCTAACAAAGTTTATTATGTGTTTTTTCACTTTCAAATTGTTCCTACGTCTCCATTTGAATGACTGTAGCTGGTGCATAATGACAAAAAAGAAACCATCATCATGAAGGAGCAGAATGTGGGGCAGAAACTCTAAAACTAGCACTTGATCTGCATTATCTCACGACTACAGCGGGTTTCAGTGAACCTGAGCTCGCTGCAGATCTTTCCAGGATGAAAGTTTGCACTCTTTGCACATCCACCCATTCACACATTATCATGCATTTAAGCTGAGCACTCTAATAATAATAATAAAAAAAACTCTTCAGTATGGACAGCATGAGAGTCACATCCCATTTGTCTTGCATGAACAGGGCTCCAGAGGGTTCTGTCCTCAGCATGTTGTTGTGTACAACACAACAACAGCTGTTTGGTGGAGCAAAACAGCTGAAAGAATGTGTCTTGGGTTCAAATATGCTAGGGGAGTATAGAGTGATTGGCTCGTGAGTTTCACTCAAGCGAATCTTGGCTGAGGGTCGGCAGGGTAAGACTGAGGAATTCTCAGCCTGACTGTTACACAAGCCACAAACTCACTAAGTTTCTCATCACTTTATCACCTCTCCAACTGGCTTTGCTTCCTTCTTAGAATTGGACCTCCAAGATTTAACCTCTCAGTTTATAGCAAGTCAATGCAATTTTTTTTAAAGGGATAGTTCACCCAAAAATGAAACTTCTGTCATTATTTACTCACCATCAAGTTCTAATGCTTTTTTTTTCCTTCATGGAATACAATAAGACAAATCAATAATTTTTCAAACATAAACAGTTTATAGTGAACAACACATCAGTTCAGTTCCAATAATTAAAAAAAATTCTCCATAAAAGTGGTCAATACGACAGCTACAATATATTTCAAGACTTCTGATGCAGTAGAGTGGTGCAGGTATAACGTAAATTTGTAGGCCAAAATGCAGAAGCGACTAAGCATTTTAGCACATTTTTTTGAATGGGTTTTTGGGTAAATGGCTGAAATAAGGTCCATGGTTAACACAAGCACAATATACTTTCACGTTTTACATAAAATACATCAGTATTAACCTACCCGTGATTTTGTAAGCTGTTACATGTCTTGAAAAAGGCAGTTGCTAACAAGTGGCTAAATGGGACTACAGAGGCTGTCATTAAAGGTCGTCACACAAGGCTTTTACAGCCTTGTTATGCTTATAATTGTGTTCTTATAAACTATTCTAACTAAACTTTCTGGGAAAATGTTTTTTAGATAAAGACTGAAAGAGATTTGTCAGAAGCTTAGTGGTGACGTTGAAGTTGTGGGACTGTGGTGTAGTTCGTTCATAGCCCACCGTTAGTTTTATACTTCTGCTGACTGCATTTAGGCTTCAAAATTCATATTGTGTTCATCTGTGAAAATTATCTTGATGGACAAAACCTCTAAGTATCATAAACTTTTGTTGATCACAGAGCTTTTTTTTTTTTTGCGATAATCCAAAAGCCTATGGAAAAATCCTATTGGGTTCTTATCGAGGAACCAGTGTGATGCTAACTGCCGGTTGGCCTACAAAGTGACGTTATACCTGCACCACTCTATTAGAAATTAGGAATTGGCAATTAGGAAGGTACAGACATGACAATTAAGTCATTATATACAATATTTTCCTCCATTAAACTGTTATTCTGATTCAGTGAGTTGTACTCAAGAACCAGATCAATTTGTGAATGGGTTTTGAATAACATGACGTTGAGTAAATGACAGAATTTTCTTTTTTGGGTGAATTATCTGGGGGCCAGTTGCAAAAACTGCTCAGACAGTCTTAAAAGTTAGTAATTTTTTTTTCTTCACGTCCTAAGCTTAAGTCAGTTACATAAAAATGTACATTTGGTCTAATTTGAATCAGAAAAGTAAGACTGATTACCTCTTGACTAACTGCTAGTCAAATTAGTTCTGAAGACACAGTCTTAACATAGTGGCTAAGTTTATGCAACTGGCCACTGTTCTTTCATAGACTATGCCAACAAAAACGCTATAATGTCTGAATAATATGAGACATACATATCTAATAATACACATCATTTCATGATCACATGGTTTGGTACAAGGTTCTACAACGCAATAAGCAAATTAATTTGAATAGAGTGGAAATCTTCCTCAGTAATACATTTGGCTTTGTAAATGAATCCTGATCTATTAAAAGTAAATGTGTGTGCTTCTAATGCCCAAGAAAATGAGATTAATTTTGAATGTAAGAATGAAATCTGATCAAATTATTCTAATTGAATCAACTGTCAAATATTAAAACCTTTTTTAAATTAAATTATTAAAACGTTTTACTCATAGAATGACATGCAACTTTGTGTAGTAGGATTGTTATTTGTCAGTTGTACATAATGTGCATACCGGGCTGGAAATGTGTAAAATATGAACATTGCTAAGATCTCCAAATGCATAAAGTTCTGGGAAATTCTCGAGACATACTTTTTTAGTTATATTGCTGACCAGATCGTCAAACTTTATTTTACTTTACTTCTATTTAACCTTAAAATAATTTGGCAGTTTGCACTTTGCAGTTAGCACTAAACATTATTAATGTCCAAAAAGAAACAAAGGACACTATGGGTCAACAGTCGTGTCTTGAAACCTTTTTTTCATGCCGTTCTCATGAGCTCTTCTATAATAAGTCTGAGATTGATAAAATCAGTAATCCAGTTCAGATGAGTTCCCCCTTTATGAGCTACATTATACTCCTAATGTCCAATAATTCTCCCCATATGCCAAAACAGATTCCTACAACACGCCAGGCAGGCTTTAAGCTTTGAAAACTTTGTAAAAAGAGCAGCCTGTCTGTCTTGAAGCTTTCTTTTGGACTGATCTCTGGCCTCATCTCATTTCTGTCTTTAGCTTGAAGCTATCGAAAAATATTTTGGGGGGGGGTATATTCATATAACTTGAATCTGATGCGAAATCCATGTGGGGTGTATGCGTGATTTTTCCGTACGGTACAAAGGAACCTTTAGTGGTTCCTATCCCTGGTCCTGGAGTACCCGCAACACTGCATGTGTCCTTTTCACTGTGATGAGACATGTTAGCTACAGCTATCAACATCGCAAATCTAGTAACGTTATTTTCATTTTTTTTTATAATATACCCTACATTTATAGTGCTATAGTTTGTGTTATATTACCTCTGCAGTAAATTACAAAAACGTAACACTGCTGCGTGAGTGTTTGTAATGCAACGGCTGAGGGAGTGATGGCAGATTTGACATCATTCTCTCTTTTTACTGCTGTAAACAATCTCTCTATATTTTTTCCTGTGGAAACTCTATCATGGATTCTTTTCTTTTGCTATTGGAGGAAATGGGAACACTAAAATGAGAAGATGAGCAACAGACTGCTACAGGTTAGTAAAGGGAAATATATTATTCAGAATGCACATTTGGAAAAGAAAATATATTTATAGGGACATTTCAGCAGGTTCAATATAATTAATATTTGACTTGAACATGACTCGTTGTTTTAATAAACCCTTCAGCCCTGAAACGTAGTAATAATCTGCATTCTCATGAGTAACTGACTGTATGTGTCACGGAGTCACAGCCAACGCCCACCAACATCCATGCATTGTCACCGGATTCCACGCTCCACCCACTCGTTCACAATCTCCTGAATACTAATCACCTGCACCTGCACCTTGAAGTGATTCTCCAGCATCTGCAAAGACATTATTCTGTTATTCAGCCAGCTAAGTCACCACTCTAAGTGCTTGTTCATTTACTCACCTGCATCCACTGTCTGCCTGTGTTTGTGCCTCTGTTTAATAAACTTGTGTGTTTCACTCACCTCTCTGCCTCCGTCTGTGTCCTGACAGAAGACCAGACCTCATGCAGAGCACCTCGGACACAGGCGGGGGTCACACGTCGGACCCGTTTGCCACCTTGGTCGACGCGGTGCGATCCTCACTACAACAACCATCCACAAGCACTTCATCTACAGTCCTGGAGAATCTCATGCACACCGTCTGCCAAGCACTCCTTCAACCAGCACCCACTCCTTCTTCGCCAGCTGCCTCTGTCAGTCCCATGGCCCAACCAGCGACATACTCCGGCGCGGCGGAGGATTGCAGTGGGTTCCTCCTTCAGTGCTCGCTCTATCTAGAAGCCCATTCTCAACTCTTCTCTTCTGAGCACGCCCAGGTGGCGTTCGTCATCACCTTACTATCAGGACAAGCGCTACAATGGGCTCAACCCCTCTGGGAATCCAACGCCCCAGTAACAGCCACCATCGCCGCTTTCTTCAGCCATTTCCGAGAGGTATTCAGTCAAAGTACCGCCGGTCTGTCAGTACACAACCAAATCATCAACCTACGTCAAGGTGATGAGACTGTGAGTATGTATGCCCTCCGATTTCATACGCTAGCGGCCGCTGGTGGCTGAAATGAAACGGCCCTGATAACAGCCTTCCGCCAAGGGTTGAATCCTCACATAAAGCAGTTAATGGTCGTTTATGATGACACTATGGGGTTGGAAAACTTAATCAAAAAAACCATTCGCGTAGCTCAACACTTCTCAGCATGTGCGCTCCACACTCCCACTGCCACTCCACACTCCCACTGCCAATCCTCTACCCGCTTCACCGCCTGTCGCTCTTTCAGCACCTGAATGCATGCAAGTAGACTCCTATCGTCTAACTCGTGCGGAGCATCAGAGAAGAATTCAATTACATCTGTCTGTACTGTGGGGGAGAGAACCATGTCATCGCTGCCTGTCCCATCCAACCACCATGCCCAGCGGTGAGTACCATCCAATTGCCTGCTCGGATTGCACCCCTCACTAGAACTACTGTACAAATTCTTAATTCTCACATCTGTGTTTCAGCGCAAGCCGTCATCGACTCCGGCTCCGCAGGGAACTTCATCAGCATCCAGATTCTCCAGAAACTAAATGTACGTCGTAAACGCTGCCAACAGGATCTCCGTATAGAAACCATCCAAGGAAAGCCGCTGGGCCGTGGTCACATCTGGCACTTCTCCCCCACACTGACGCTCCGCATTGGCTGTCTGCACATGGAGAAGATCACATTCATGGTGCTGGAAAGATCCACCACGGACATCATTCTGGGACACCCCTGGCTCACACAACACCAGCCAGACATCCAGTGAATACGGGTGAGATCCTCAAATGGAGCGACGAGTGCTTTTAAAGGTTGTTTATCTCCTGTCAGAAAGTCTTCTTCGAATTCCCGATTTTCCTCTCCTGACTCCAATGGTCTTCCAGTCTTCTCAACTTCTATAACTTCTGAAAGCCCAGAAACGGACCTCAAAGTGGAAATTCCTCCTGAATACCGGGCGTTCCAGGATGTGTTCAGCAAGCGGTTGGCAACGCAACTTCCACCTCATCGGCCATGGGTCTGCACGATTGACCTGCTGCCTGGGGCTACTCTACCTAAGGGTAGGGTTTACCCATTGTCCATCCCGAAACAGAAGGCCATGGAGGAGTACGTACAGGAGTCTCTAAAACAGCGTTTCATTCGACCATCAACATCCCCTGCCGCTTCAAGCTTCTTCTACGTGGCCAAGAAGGACTGAGGCTTGAGGCCGTGCATTGACTACCATTGACTCGCCAACACGTCTCCCAGGTCCTCGTGAAGCTCTGCGAACACCATCTCTACCTTAAGCTGGAGAAGTACGAGTTCCACACCACCTCCGTGCAATTCCTGGGCTATGTCATCGACCAGCACGGCATCCAGATGGACCAGAGGAAGGTGGAAACCATTCGCAACTGGCCATTACCCACAACCGTGAAGGAGTTGCGTTTCCTGGGGTTTGCCAAATCCTATCGTCGCTTTATCCACAACTACAGCCTCCTCAGTTCACCCTTCACCTCGCTCCTCAAAGGCCGGCCCAAGTCTCTGTCTTGGACCCCATCTGCCCGAGAAGCCTTCCATCAGCTCCAAGAAGCCTTCCTCACCGCTCTGATTCTGGTCCATCCTAACCCTGACCTCCCGTTCGTTGTCAATGCCTCAGCCACCGGGGTCGGAGTGGTATTGTCACAGCGGCAGGGTGATCCACCACGACTCCATCCATGTACCGCCTTCTCCAAAAAGCTATCCCCGGCGGAGCAAAACTATGACATCGGGAACAGAGAGCTTCTTGCCATCAAGTTGGCACTGGAGGAATGGAGACACTGGCTGGAGGGAGCGAATCATTGGTTCGAGGTAATTACAGATCACCGGAACCTCGAATATCTCAGAGAAGCTAAGAGACTCAACCCTCGCCAAGCCCGTTGGGCCCTCTTCTTCACAGGATTCAACTTCACTGTCTCCTATCGCCCTGGAACCAAGAACTGCAAGGCTGACGCCTTATCCTGTCTGTACCAGCCTGATCCTGGGAATCCAGATCCCGAACCTGTCCTCCCTCCAGCCTTGATCGTAAGCCCTATCCAATGGTCCATCAACCAACGTATTTCCCAAGCTAACCGCTCCGAACCAGCTCCGCCGGGAGGTCCTGAGGGGCTTCTCTATGTTCCACCGGCCCACCGTCAGCCCCTCCTGGACTTAGCTCACACCTCTCCGGGCTCTGGACACCCAGGCAGTTCACATTCCCTCTTACTCATACCCCAGTTGATTTCCCGTGTGTGGCAAGCCTTCTTCAGGCTCCTAGGAGTGTCTGTTAGCCTGTCGTCTGGATACCACCCTCAGACCAACGGCCAGACTGAGCGCAAGATCAAGGAGATTGGGAAATTCCTGAGGTTATACTGCCACCGGAACTAGGACAGCTGGAGCCAGTTTCTACCCTGGGTGGAGTACGCCCAGAATTCCCTCTGGCAGACCACTACTGGGCTCACCCCGTTCCAATGTATCCTGGGCTATCAACCACCTCTCTTCCCTTGGTCGGGTGAGCCCTCGGAGGTTCCAGCTGTCAACCACTGGTTCCAGCAGAGTGAGAGAGTGTGGAACTCAGCCCACATCCATCTCCAGCAGGCAGTTCAAAGACACAAGCGGCATGCCGACGCCAGAAGGGGCCCCACTCCTCGTTACTAACCTGGCCAGAAGGTGTGGCTCTCGATGCGGGACATCCGTCTCCGACTGCCCTGCCACAAGCTGAGTCCCCGGTACATGGGTCCATTCACCATACAGAGCCAGCTCAACGAGGTCACCTATCGTCTCAACCTTCCAGCACAGTATCGCATCTCACCTTCATTCCATGTCTCCCTATTGAAACCCCACACTGATCCTATGCCCTCTCCTTCCACAGATTCCGGTGGCGATGCGATACCTCATCCTCCCGAGCTCGCTGAAGAGGAAACCATCTACCGGGTGCGGGCGATCCTCGACTCCCGACGACGGGGTCCACAACTAGAATACCTCGTCGACTGGGAGGACTATGGCCCAGAAGAACGTTCCTGGGTCAACCGTCACGACATCCTCGACCCCTCGCTCCTCTCACAATTCCATGCCGAACGTCCGGACCGCCCTGCTCCGCGGGGTCAAGGTAGACCCTGTCGTCGTCACCCCATCCGGTCGTTAGGAGACGCCCGTGGAGAAGGGGGTATTGTCACGGAGTCACAGCCAACGCCCACCAACATCCACGCATCGTCACCGGATCTCCACGCTCCACCCACTCGTTCACAATCTCCTGAATACTAATCACCTGCACCTGCACCTCATCACCCATGGACTATAATAAGACATTCACTTCCCTCACTCCTTTATCTGGTCTCATCAATGTACCTGGACTCCCTACCCGCTACTCACCTGAGTTTGCTGTGTTCCCATCCTTTCGTCTTCCGTCTCCAGTTCTCTGTTCCTTGTGTTCTCCAGCATCTGCAAAAACATTATTCTGTTATTCAGCCAGCTAAGTCACCACTCTAAGTGCTTGTTCATTTACTCACCTGCATCCACCGTCTGCCTGTGTTCGTGCCTCTGTTTAATAAACTTGTGTGTTTCACTCACCTTTCTGCCTCCGTCTGTGTCCTGACAGTATGTAGGCATGCTGAACATGGACACCAGAAATGTCTGAGCCGTAATAAGTAACGCAAATGTAGTTGTGCAGGTAATCTATTACCCCAGCAAGGTTTATTTTGTGATAATGGCTGACTGTTCATTAACTGAGCAACATCATCCTCTATTATTTGCAGATATTGATTAGGAATCATATGGGCAAACTGAACCAAACAAGTAACTGCACAAACCAATTAGTGCCAGAGAAGAGGAGCATCCGTTACCTTCACTCAACCTTCTGCTTTTAAAGTAATTACTACACTCAGACTTAGTCCATCTTAGTCATCTGTAACTGTGCCTGACATAAAAATTACACATTTAATACTATCCTCTGCTTTTTCTTCTGCACTTCTTCATCAATGTAAGTAATTTCATGGTTTTTATTTTTTAATTTTCTCATGACCTTTTTGGCACGCAATAATGATTCGTATCAAAGTGTGACACTAGTGTGACTGAGTGCACAAGTTTACTTTCACAACAAACCGCATTATGCTAACTGTGAACATTGCTAAATATAAAACAGGCAGTACGGGTGGTCATAAATATGAAAGGGTTAGGAAATGGGGGTAGTTATATCTAACCAAACAAACCTTCATTTTTGTTCTCCAAATCAAATATAACCACATCAAAGTAGTATGATCACTTAAAAACATCCCAAACATCTGTAACAAATCAAATCAGAAGAGGATACGGATTCCTCTCTTGAATCTATCAGGCCACATTCTCGAGTAATCCATGCACATTCTGCATGGGAAAGAAATGATACAAAACAAAACATTTTCAATACTGTCAGTGAAAATGACAAAAGAGGCCATACTGAAATTCTGCCTGGCCAAATCTCTGTTGCTCTTTTATCTTTAAATAATCATCCCTGACAAATTTGGCACTGCCTTTACATTGGATCCATATGTTCATATGGACACCAGGGGATACAAACCATCTGAACTCCTGATCAACTTGCCATTGACATTAAAACAAGAAATACATAATGTCAAAACTATTTTTTCACAGGATACCAGGGGGACAAACCTCTGGACCCCTGAACAAACTGTAATTGAATTTAACAGCACTTTCAAATCTAAAATAAACATCATTTTAATGCTCACAATTAAAAGTAATGGCAAAATGTCTTGAAAAAAGTGACAGGGCCAAAAATAGACAGCATAAAAAAAACAGCATGACTCCCTGTGAACATTTTTAAAACCATGGGTTTAAAACCATAGTTATGCATGCAAGACCCTATCCATTAGTCTGATGACCAGACTCATAGCCTGACCTGACATTAACCTGAAACACAAGGATTTGGTGCAGCTGAGAGTGAAACTGGTGCAGTTTTGACCAAACATGGAAACATCATCTTTAGCAGTGGATTACAGCGGATACCTTTCAAATGCTCAGTCCGAAGCTCATTTAGACTTCACCTCACCCTCAAGCCATCCTAGGTGTATATGATTATCTTCTTTCAGGCAAACACAATCAGAGATATATAAAAAAAATATCCTTGCTCCTTCAAGGTTTCTAATGGTTGTGAATGGGGGGGCCACATTCTAAAGCCAAAATAAAAAAATGCATCCATCCATAAAAAAGTAATCCATATGACTACAGGGGGTTAATAAAGGCCTTCTGAATCAAGCAATGAGTTAAGAAAAATATCCATATTTGAAACCATTAACTATAATAATTAGCTTTCGGCAGACGGCCGTACGCATTGATTTGTGGTCCTCTGACCTGACACACGACGTAATGATGAACGCGGAAGCGCAGAGGATAGAGCAAAACAAAACACCGGTCACAAATTAGAAGTCTAAAACGATAATTTTTAAAGAGAAATTGAGATTTCGATATATGAGAAAAGGGGCTTGAGTTTGTTGCACAGCCATATTTGTTTGAACCGCGAGAGGCGTCTAAGCTAACGATATTCCTACATCCTGTGTCATACATCGCATCGGGGGTTACTCATTTGGCGCATGTCGACGTGTGTAGTATACAGACGGTCGTCCACCGGAAGCTAGTTATCTGAATTTATAAAGTTTTAAGAAGGCCTTTATTAACCTCCTGTAGCCGTATGGATTACTTTTATTATGGATGGATGCATTTTTTTTTTTGGCTTCAAAATGTGGAGCAAGGATATTTTTTAATATACCTCCGATTGTGTATGTCTGAAAGAAGGTAGTAATATACACCTAGGATGGCTTGGGAGTGAGTAAATCATCATTTTCATTTTTTGGGTGAACTACCCCTTTAAGTACTGGTGATCTTTAAATGGATAGTTCACCACAAAATGAAAATTCTGTCATCATTTACTCATCTTGTTCCTTACTTGTGTGACTTACTTTCTGGGATGAAAAACAAAAGATGTTTAGCATGTTCAAACTGCTCCTTTCCATAGAATAAAAGTGATTGGTGATCAAGGGTTTTCAAGCTTGAACTTTTCCATCTAATATTTAAATTTTATTTGAGCTTAATTTTAATTACCAAAATTGACTTTTAACAGTTTTTTAAAAGTTTTTTTGTTAACAATAGCGACACTGCTGTGGAGATAAAATTAGAAAATGATTATATTTTTGGATGTCTAACAATTTAGTCTTGCTCAATGCTGAAAGTCAAACCAAGATTACAGCAATACTCCAGCACATTTTATGATTTGTTATATACAGTATCGTCAATGTAGTTTATAACTGAAAGCTAATTAACAATAATTACAAATTATTTGATAGTTATGCCCTCTTTTAGGTTTGCTCACTACTATTTTTATGGGTTTCTAAAACAGTGCCACTTCTGGGATCAATCTGAAATAACAACTGCTCCGGCAAGCAGGAAAAGCATGTAAAGTACATTGTAAAATCAATCGGACACATTAACCCATTGCTCTTGTTAACCCTGAGATATTAATGGCAGAAAATAACAGTTATTCAATGTTTAAGGCCTTTACTGCAGTGTCAAATTCATCACAAAGCAGAGTTAGCTTCAAAATGGCTTCAATCACAGGGTGTTGGACAGGTCTGTCCATCTCTGAATAAAAGCGATGTCATGGTCCAGGGCCACGGCATTGCACAGCCCCATCAAATTCAATTTCTCTCTCTTAAACCATTAACCAGCCTGAAATCTAATGGGACATTTTTATAGGTAGCAATAACAACAATGTCCTTAATCTAAGATAGGACCATAAAACATGTGACCACCTTCATCTCAGCTTCTATTCAAAAAGATATCAGGGACAGAACGCTATCAGGATGTTCTCATTCCTGAATCAAACTCCCTATTAAATTGAATTGAGTAGCAATAAAACATTCTCTCATATGTTTTGGTTTTATTTCTTGGCTTTGTGTTTTACGGCTATGTGGAGGATTTGATTTGACCTTGGCTGAACCTGAACGAAGAGAAGTTTACCTTCAAACTTCTTGTTAACATGTACATATCTTTCTGAAAAAGTTTTGGACAAGGTCCTGCATTATTATTTCTTGGAAACCCCCACAAGCTTTTGTGGTACCTGGTTCTGACTGAGCCAAAGGTCCAAAGTTCCTATCACAAACTTTTTCAGTCACATCGAGTGAAACGTGAGTCCGGCCACCACTGAACGGATTCAGAAAGCTCAACTCAAAGCCCTCCGCATGAGTAGAGAGCGGACTTAAACCACATGGCTATAGCGCTAAGCCACCCAAATGTTCCTCGGTTGGGAGAACGTCACATTCCAGACATACCTCCGGAACTTTGTGTAGAATGTGTAGAATATGGAAAATATGAAATGCTGTGATTGACAGTTAAGGTTTGCTGGATGGTGGCCATTAGAGAAGTCTCTATGGAAACAGAAGCAGAGAGACCTGTGTTTTCTGACACCTTTTCTGCATCGCCAATCATCAGTCTGATAATGAACAAAGTGGGAAAAATGCAGCGCTAAAATGCTTCGTGCAGGCATCAAGGCTGTAGCTTTCAGACAAAACATCACTTAATTTCTCGCTCCATATTTGCTCACGTTGCACAAGGACAGATTCTCTAGCAGCCCCTCACAAAAGAGACTAAGTGTACCTCTAAATCCTTATATTTACAGCTTACGAAACACTGTAGCAATCGAAGATGTTAAAGCAATTAAGTGAGCCGAATGTTTACTATTAATTTGGATATAGCCTAATAATATTAACAGGGGACTAAATTTAAGAGGGCGGTAAATCTGAGAACCAATTATTATTTTTACTTCCTTGAGAAACATCCTCTGAGATCATTTTTTGACATACACTGCCTTGGGAAAACAAGGATTAACTATTTAAATAATCAAGCATTTGAAAAATACTAATGCCTGGTTCCACAGACAAGGCTTGAGCCTAAAGACTAAAATGTATGTTTGAGCTGTTTTGATTAAAAGCAACATGCACTGGCATATCTTAAAATATGTCAGTGCTATTGTTTTGTCTCAAAATGCACACCAGTAATGTTTTTTTTTTTTCTAGGGCACATTTATAAAAGCCACTTAAATTACCGAACTAAGGCCTAATCCTGGCTTAATTCCTGTCTTAATCTAAGCCCTGTCTGTGAAACCAGGCCTAAATTTAGTTGCCTCCTAAATCTAGCAAACTTGTTATCATGTGACAGAAACATGAGAAAAAAAGCCATGGCTGATAAAATGAAAAAAAAAAACAAAAACAAAAAAAAGTCAACGTAAAATCATCTCTATCATCTATCTATCTATCTATATATATATAATGTTGCTGAATTTATTTTGCTAATGATATTTATTAAATTAAAAATAAATTAGCTGTGAATTATTACATTGATTATTTTCCCCAAAATGGCAGATGTGGGGTAAAGTGTGTTAGATGCATCGGGGTAAGCTGTGCCAGCGACTTATCTTACATAGTTCTGTCACCAAATGCACAGAATGCATCAAAACATCATTGTAACAAAGCAAATCATAAGGATCCACCCATTATATTGGCGCATAAAATAAGTATTTTGCTAGGACGAGACGGCAAACCACTGAACATAGAAATTTAGAGTAATGACCTTAGTTACAAAAATCAAAAAGGTCAAAACATCAATGAAGTAATTCATTCGCCTGGGGTGGAAAACACACACCAATAATAGAAATGAACAAATAAATGACGGGGAAATAAATAGTGGTGTATTTACAATGCCTGTGTTGTTTTATGCAGATCATAAAGTTTCAGAGCAATGAACATTCTATGGTCACAAACACGTGCTTTTGTTTTGATCAAGAGCCACAATGATGTCATCTATACTTATGCAAAACGAGCGTGTGGGTAATTACCTTTGTAATGGCAGAGTCCACTTAAAAAAGTCTGAAACCATTAGAAGAAAAACAGCTGGAAACGTGGAAAGACTTGTTGCTGAATATTCTACCAGCTCTTGTGGCTAAACACAGCTTTTCACTTTCAAAGTTGCAGAGCGTGTTCTAGCCGATTATGTCATTTTTAAGTGTCTTGTAAAAAGCTGTATGGAATTAGCATGTTTCTAAATGGGTTTTATAAAGATCATTTTTATGATAATGCACACAGCCTAAGATTACAGTAACGTTATAATTTCTAATATTTGTATCATCTTCAACATTTTGCAGGCCAAGGACTTGATAAACATATTGTATAGAATTGAGGGTTGCATTTTCAGCTTTATGCTATGATACTTACATTGCAAAATCATTAAAATAATACTTATTGATGAGAAATACTGGCACATTACATTTTAATTTTACGAAATACAAACTGGACAGTGAAACATTTTAGCTAAACTTTAGCTCAACTTATGGCTTAATATTATTTTTGTTGATTATCACACATTATCTTTTTTTTTTAAATTATGGCAATTTTGGAAAAATGTAATATTAGTAAAAGTATAGACCCATGCTATAAACTTCATGTTAATATCAAAAGCAAAACAAAATATAATTATTAAAAAATTGGTTTGGAGTCAGTCATTTTTTTTATTTTTATTTTTTATAAATTAATACTTCTGACCAGCAAGGATGCATTAAATTGATCAAAAGTGACAGTAAAGACACTGTTACAAAAAATATTCTGTTTCAAATAAATGCTGTTCTTTTTTCCTTTCTATTCATCAAAGAATCCTAAAAAGAAAATGTATCATTGTTTCCACAAAAATATTAAGCAGCACAACTATTTTACATTGATAATAATTAGAAATGTTTCTTAAGCAGCAAATCAGCTTATTAGAATGATTTCTGTAGGATCATGTGACACTGAAGACTGGAATAATGATGTCAAAAATCCAGCTTGCATGCTTTTAAATATATGTAAATAGAAAATAGTTAATTTAAAGTGTAGTAATATTTCATAATATTACTGTTTTACTGTATTTGGTGAGTATAAAAAGTATTTACATTAAACATTAAAAATCTCAAAACATTAAAGACCCCAAACTTTTAAATGGTGTACAAGTATATATGCGCACTTTTTACTTTTCATGGCATTAGCAAACAACTAAGGGTACGGTTACACGACAACGATGTACTAAAAACGGAAACAATTTTCCTTTGCGTTTTTCGCATACAGACAACGAAACGATTCCCTTTCACACAGATCTGCAAAAAACGACTAAAAGTGCTGTATTACGCATGCCAGGCCAGTAGTTGGCGCTGTCACTTTGTAAAGAAACACTACTATGATGTTTATTTTTTTTTATTTTTACAAATTCACATTTTGAAGTTTACATGAAGATGATAACATTATTGTTTCAAAAACTTGCATTTTGAAACCCATTTTCATAAACTGCGTTATCATGTAAATGAACGGCAAAAATGCATAAAAAGTTGGCGTAAAAGGCCCCAAAATTAAAAAGGAAGAGGACCTTAATGATGCATGATGTCCACCCAGAAATCTCCATCAAGAGCACTTTACCAACATTCTTACATTCACTTTTCATATACAACCTTATCTTTCATTTCTTTTCTCCCAGAACTCATTTCTGAAAGCTCAGCATGTTCAAGAGGGACTAACTGTACCTGAGAGAAATGGAGGTTCCATTGACAGACTCTGAGTGCCGTCTGCTCGAACTAAAGCCCTCCTGCTGGGCATAGTGCACATCCCCACAGCACAGGATCATAAGGAAGGCTCTCCGAAAAGCCCGGTTCAGGAAAGCATAGAGAAACGGATTCAAGCCCGAGTTGATGTAACCCAACCAGAGCCAAGCAGTCCACATCTGCCAGGGTACGCTGTAATTAATGAAGGGATCCACCACGTTGGTGATGAAGAAGGGTGCCCAGCATAGACAGAAGCAGCCCATAATGACAGCCAGCGTCTTGGCCGCCTTGGTTTCATTCTTAATGCGATTGGAGCCGTGTTGGTCATGGTTAGGGTAAGCTGAAGAAGGTGCCGAGCCGGCCCGATGCAGCGAGCCAATTCGCCGAGCATGACTCATAGCGGTGACGTAGATTCTCTGATAGGCGAGAACCATCAGCACCAGAGGCACATAGAAAGCCACGGCCGAACACACCAGGGCATAGGGTCGGTTCACCATGAACACACAAGTTGAATTACAGGAAGAGTTGAATTTTCTTTGTTCGATCTAGGAAATGAAAATGAAAAAATTATGTATGCATTTTATGTAATTATGTATAAATTAAGTATGCATCGATTAAAATTCTGGTTGATACCATTAACTGAATTATTTTCATGTTATGATCGATAACTTTTGATCCTTTTGAAAGAAGTTTTTGAAAGAAATCTCTTATGCTCACCAAGGTTCACAGTTGATGCCCCCATTGACTTTCACAGTATTTTTTCCATACTGTGGAAGTAAATGGGGCCCGTCAACAGTTTGGTTATCGACATTCTTCAAAATATCTTCTTTTGTGTTCAGCAGAAGAAAGAAATTCATACAGGTTTGGAACAACATGAGGGTGAGTAAATTTTTGGGTGATCTATCCCTTTAAAAAGTTTAGAATACATCAGCATAACAAGAAGAATGCACACAATAACTCCTCACTTACAAAGCTCTCGATTCCAATGGTATTCCAGCTTTGCATGATGGGAAGGAAGGAGATGAAAAAGGGGATGACCCAACATCCAACCAGCATCATTGAGACTCTCACAGGTGTCATCTTGTTATTGTAGACCAGAGGTTGACAGCAAATCGCATAGTACCTGCCCAAGACAGAAATTGCAAAAATCTGAAGAATGATTCATGGATGCTGTCTACGTACTGTACTTTGATATACCCTGATGATTCTAAGCTAATACTGTAAATTATGTACAACCAGAAAATATGCACTCACTGGAGACCACAGAGGCAAAGACATTATGAGTCACTGGAATCATATGGATGGAGAAAGAACTTGGTGACACAGTTGGATAGATAAACAGAATTTGTTACTCGAGGGAATAGATGATAGATAGATAGATAGATATAGATAGAGGCTTTGCGAGAATAAGAATGAGTCATGTTACTGCCATATGGACCAGGTGCGGTGCATAAATCACAGCTGCTCTCTTTCGGGCCAAGAGGGCTGCAGTCTTCCCAATGGGTGAGCATGAGAGAATTTGCATACGTAACACAGCAAATTACACATAATTAGCTGACATGCTGACAAGCCCCTGGAGTTAGTGTGTAAATTATGCGTTTCTTTTTTTTGGTGAATGTACAGTTCACTCCAAGACACATAATGATTAGAAACTGGACAAAATATAAATTAGACATCACAATACAGGCCAGACTTTATCTCTGTACAGTATATCAAAGCAGGGTACCAGAAAAGAATTGTAGCACATTGTAATTTGGTGACGCAAGATTACAGGGCTTAGACCTCTGAAAGCCTCAGAAAGTCTCTAAATGCCAAAATTCTGTTTAGAAAAAGTGTTTATATATTTTTAGAGAGAGATAGAGAGAGAGAGAAAATAAATATGATCAAATCTAGCAAAAAAATTGCTATCCCAAAACTATTAAATGCATGATAACATGGTCTATTTTTCTCAATATTGCCATGGAAACACAAGCAGTTATTTGTGTAGAACATGAGTCATCTTTGTTACTATATTAGCTTCATGATCACTCACCTGTCTAGTGCAATGCAGCACAGATGCAGAATAGATGCTGTGGTTAGCAGAACATCCAGTGAGGTACGAATCAAGCAGAACGTCTCTCCATAACTCCATTGACCTGTGGTCAACTCTATGGCTGCCAGGGGCATCACAACAAAGGCAACTAGAAGGTCTGCAAATGCCAGGGATACGATGAAGTAGTTGGTCTTCTTCTTTCTATATTTAGAACAGTAGATACACAAAAAATAGCATTAATAAACATTAACTCACAGCACAAAATAGTGTATGTGTATAGAAAATATTAATGTTTAAGCTATTTAATGATACTTCATCACACTCATGGACCTTTTTTATGGAAGTTTTTTACATTTTTTATCATATACAAAAATGTACATCTTTTAACACTATATATTGTGTTATATTACTTCTGCTTTAAATGACAAAAAAACTAGTTAACGTTGCTGCGAGTGTTTCTAATACAACAGCTGAGTGAGTCTTTCTCTCTTCTGACCAACATAATCAATCTCTCAATATTTGTTCCTCTTTTGTAAAATCATAGAAACGCTATCATGGATTTTATCTCTTGCTATTTGAGAAAAGGTGAACAAAAAAAATATACACCACTATAGAAGTTTACCCAACTATGACGACTTACACTTATAAGAACCCCAGAAATGTGAAAAGGCTGCATATAAAGTTAATTGCAAAAATAATTTTCTTTGCATTTTTGTCTTACTTTCCAGAAAGAAAATATCTAAGCATCTTTAAAATGAGATAAATGTACTTGAGAAGCAAATTGCATAAGATATTAAAGGGTTAGTTCACCCAAAAATGAAAATTCTGTCATTTATTATTTCTAACTCTCATGTCGTTGTTCATCTTTGGAACACAAATTAAGATATTTTTGATGAAATCCGAGAGGTGTCTGACTCGTCCATAGACGGCAATTTAACCACCACTTTCAAGTTCCAGAAAGGTAGTAAAGACATTGTTAAAATAGTCGACGTGACTGCAGTGGTTCAACCTTAATTTTATGAAGTGACAAGTTTTTGTGCACAAAACCAAAACAAAAATAACAACTTTATTCAACGATATCTTCTCTTTGGTGACATTCTCCAACGCTGTTTACATTCAGCGCTTCCAGGTTCTACATCAGAACGCCGGCTTAGTATTGGCAGACGCTGTTCACGTGAACAGCACGACGCATGCGTTTGATGATCAAAGGTCTTTCGGGTGTAGAAAACTAACTGCTCAAGGGGGTTAAATTAAATGTAATTCAAGATGTATTGTCTGGAAACAAATCCTTATATTATGTGCAATTTTGCTTCTCTAGTAAATTCACCTTGTTTTTTGCAGTGCTTCCAACACCTCATTGATAAGTGTATTAACCAAATGAATCCATTATATTTTGAGTAATTAAAAAAATAATGACTGTTCAAACTGTAGTACTGAACACTCCCCCCATCTGCCATTGGTTGGAAAACCGGATAACCCCACCCCAAACTCACACCATTGGTTGAGCCACAGTTACTATGTGAGGCTGGTCAGCATTCTCAAACAAACATAGCAATGTTTTGAAAACAACCCCAAATAACTTTCTTTTAGATATCTTGCATATTAAGCTTTATTTTTTACCATCAAAAAAGTACACTGACACAACAAATGTAAATGTAGATATGAAGCACCATTACCTTAGCTGTCTGTCTTTACAGAGAGCCACCATCACAAGCAAATTACCAAGCGCAGTCAGTATAATGATGGTCACCAGGACAATAGACAGTGTTATCCTCGAAGTGTGTTTAGACACGACTGGATCCACTGCTCTGTAGATAAAAATATGCAGATAATTATACATGAATATAAGAATAATACTAATCTATGTAGTAAAAATATTTGAGGTGGTTCTTACTCGTCCGCTGAGTCTGATGCTGTGGCCATCACTGGTCATCTGTAAGGAAGTGGTCAGATGGAGTTTGGTTCACACAAGACACTGCAGTCCCTCTCCTGTCGGACAAACACAACTGTTTTGGGTTCTCTCACATCCCAAACTCAGTCATATTCTTTCAGCATGAGCTTCAACGTGAGAGCATTGAGATTAAAGCATCAACACGTTAGGCTTCTGGGACATAACATGGGAATATGAGCCAAGATGAGTCTCTGACCCCCTTTAAATATAACTTTCCCTACACTTTATTGACTTAATAGATGTTTTTGCTGCTGACAAACACATTTCTGGTTTGATGTTGATAAAGGGGTTCTTCAGTTTTACTGACGGGGCTGTGGATAAAACAAAAAAAGGCTAGGAAAAACTGGAAAATTGAAGTTTTATTATATTCTCAAAACACAATATTGATGCCAAGATGAAGATAAGAAAAAACTTTAACACAAAGCACATGCACTCCATTATTGCACTGTTAATACACACAGTGGCCAAATCACACCCTGTGCCTGTGGCGCTTGAGCCATAACTCATGCAGAAGTGGAGAGAGCTCTCACAGGGTAAACACTGGAAGCGTGTGATGTATTTGCCCAGCTGGGAGGCTCAAGTGGGTATTAGAGAGACAGCTTGGACGCTTCTTTCCTGTTCTGTTGCTTTCGTTTGAGTTTCAAATGAGCCACATGATTACTATACCCCTGTATAAAACACACTGTAAACAGGCTATTCTAAACAGATACACATAAAGGACAGCTGATTTACACATGATGCTTGTGGAGAGAGTAAAAGGGTCATTCTACAAAAAGGTGTCATTTGTGTCCCTGATATGTGTGTAAAAAACAGTAAATTTAACACCGAACATCTGAAGGCAACTTTGTGTCAATATAGAAATTTGATGGAAATGTGATGGAAAAGATTATGAGATGGGAGGAAAAATCATATTCTAGTGCTTTTGCGTTTTCTCGCAAACGTTCACCTGAGAAACTTTGCGTTCGTTCACAAACTTTTTGTGTTCTTTGTAAGGATGCACCTTTTGGCCGATACCGATAATTATTTTTATTTGAAAGCCGATAACCGATATATTAAGCCGATAAATCTAAATCAAAATTTTTATATAATGTTTGAGAGCCTGATTACAAAAACAAAAGTCTCAGTATTAAAAGCCATGTCTCAAGCACGCAATCATAATGTTCTCATTATAATATTATGTAGCCTTAATGACAGACCTGTGCTGTATGTTGCACTTAACTGTATTTTCCTTTTTGAAGTGATTTTATTCATATTTTAAGCAATTCAAAACCATAATGGAGTACAGTGCACATCTGAAGTGTCTCGGCTGAAGGAAAAAAAAACATTATTTATTGGCTTTAATATGTCAGCCAAATTTTGTTATCAGGCTGATAACGTTTATTGGCCAATATCGATATGGTGGCCGATATATCATGCATTCCTAGTTCTTTGCAAGCGAATGCAAAGTTTTACATGCAAACAACGTTTCTCGGGAACTCAATAGTTTTGTGAGAGAACGCAAAAGCATTGCAATATAATTTTTCCTCACCATGTCCCCATAGGGGCTCTGTAGAAACTCTGCTAAATTCATCACTTTTTTTTTTTTTATATGAATCATTTAACAAAATTTAGCATTTTGTCTTTATTCACTTTATTCTCATCTGTCAGTAGAAGACATTTTTAAAATGTCAACCCTGTTACCATGATTTTGTATAGTAAACATCTGACAACTGAAAAGTATACATCTATAAAAATATCATTATTAAATTCTCTTTCTAAGAAGCAAATTTTCATAATCTTGAGCACAAGGCTTGTCAAATTGAAACTGTTAACCCTGTTATCAGCAATATAGTTATTATGTCCCAAAATGCATTAATTTAGCTTAAGATATCACAATACAATTTAATGACTCTTAAACACATTATAGAATGTTTCAAATCTTATGAAACTTTACTTTAAAATCAAACTGGGAATGGCACCCGTTTCTTCAATTGACCCAGAAAAGTTTGCTGAGCTGAAGTACGAAAGCTGATGCCATGTGACGCGACACTAACTTTCAATAATCTTGTCTCAATCTAAGAGCCCACTATTCCCTCCAGCTCAAGGGATTTCAAACTTGGTTAACTGTCTGAAGCATATACATCTGTCCAGATAAAATGTGGGACGTTCCTGTTTTTATAAAAGCATTAAGTAAATTGGTTAGTACAATTATAAATGAACTTCAAACTCTTTCCTAAAATCTAAATGATTTGTAAATAAACATTCCTAATTAACATGTTATACTTAAAACTGCATGCTAAAGTGATGTATCACAACCTATGCTTATTGCTTAATTATTGACCAATTTTCAATAAAACTAAAACATGGATGTATTAAACATACATCAATGATGTAGGCAGATTTGTGTTTCAAGAAGGATAACACCTATAACTCTTGGCAAGTTATTGTCATTAACCTATTATTAAAACACAGTTCTGATTTGATTGGTTTCTCTTACACAAAACAAAGCAACATAACATTGATTGACATTATGAAAAGAATATGCACTGACAAACCCTCCAATAACCAATTTTGACACCTTCCCACACAACTTCTTTTTTCATTTCACGCCACCAGGAAAACGGAGTGGCATTTGCATTTAAAGGGATAAAATACAATCTGTGGTGACAAAAAAACATAAGCCATAAGCCTCATTAAAATGTTATGAGAGTGACATTTTCACACAATCATAAAACCCATATGGGAGTGACACAGATGTAGTGGTCTGAAACACACATTGATCATGTACATGTTAGGTCACTGTGATTTTGCAAAGTAAGACATATTTTGTTGATCCTGGAACAACATTCCTGTCTGAAAATTTAGTCCTAAACCTAGCCTTACCCCTAAACCTAACCCTACCCACAATTTATCCCTAAAATCAGAGGGAAATGATAGATGTAGAAGCAAATAACCCTGGTTGTAAGCCTAAACTTGACATAAAGTGTAAACTTGACCCTCAAATCTGATTGGTTGATTAGAATGTTGTTGCAGGATCGACAAAGACATGTTGCACTTGGTCAAATCACATTCACCTGTTAGGGACCTATATGGCAATACAATACAATACAACACAACACAACAATAATCTTCACATTTTTTAACTGACTTAAAATGGATTTGCAAAGTCTTTGCTTGTCATAAAATAAATGAATGAATGAATAAAGCTATAATGTGGTCAGTCCTTCTGTACAATTACAATGAACAAACTATGATGAAAATCACATCTTTGGCTGCTACCGTGTGCAAAATCACTGGCACTAGATCAATTATGATGTCTTCAACAAATTAATGATTATTTCAATCACAGCTCTAAGTTTGATAGTTGGAGGCAAATTTCTACAAAATCTGATATAAACTCTGATACTCTGTAATTGAAACGAATAACTCCAATATTCCCATTGCAAAAGTGCAAATGCACTAATTTGGGGTCTAACTTGTCATTATTCTTTACAATTTAGGGAAAATACATGAAACAAATAATAATAGTAGTAGTAGTAAAAATAATAGCTATTATTATTACATTAAAATATGTAAAAACATATATTTTATGGCGCTTAGAATAACCTGTTGCACATTTTGACACTTGAGGCATTTAAGTACAGCATCATTCAAATAACTTTACTCACCCAGGGGCTCCGTGTTTCATGTCTCTGTGAATCCACACATGTTTCTATAAACTGTTATATTCCATCACAGTTTGTCAGGAGACTGAAAGTGCTCTTCTCAGCCCTATGTCATAGTCAAACAGCAGCAGCAAGCCACAGATAATCTGTTGATAAGTGACCAGAGCTCCGAATATCTGCCTGTCCAACTCTCATGAGTCTTTAACACCACAACAGAGCAACAGCGCCACCCAGTGTCTCACTTCACATTACTGTGCTTATTCAAAATAAAAGGCCCATTCAATGTACAAATGTTTCCGTTTTTCTTCTTGAAAATGAGCTGCTAATATTATATATGCAATATTCACAATGTACTTTGCCATATAAAGTTGTAGTTTCACATACATGCGTCAGTTGTTATATTAAGCACAATAGGTTGTTATTAGTAGTAGGCTACAGTGTCAAAAAATGGAAGTGGAAAATAAGTTACAACAAACTAACTGGTTAGGGAAGGGTTGTGTGCTGTATGGAGACCACAGTCATTGAAGTTCCTCAGTCTGAGACTTCTTTCAACCACGAGATGGCGCAAGAGCCCCATACATATACTGCATTTTAACAAAGTCCTTTTAGTCTTTGATCTTACTGAATGGGAAATATGGTATAGTGTGCTGCTGGATTTGTGTCTCTATAGATATTAGTCAGGTTAATAAAATCCTGAGATATAATCTATATACATTATTAACAAACAGTCTACTCTATTTCTCATAAACCTATCAGACTCAAAAACATAAACGTGGTTAGATTCTGCACCATGCAGGATGGCCAGAGGCAAACTGATAAATGTAGGCTAACTAAAGAATTATATATATTTTTTAAAAACACACACACACACACACATAGTAGGTTTTTATGCCCTTCAAAAACGTGTGTTGACCGTGTTAATATTGCCCACAATAAGTAATTTCCTAAACAAAGGAAAATACAACGTAATACTAAAATTTGTTGGGTTTTTGTTTTTCAGTAAGAAATGAATGAGCAAACAAGGACTGGCCTTGATTTACATCTTCTGTTGGTGGGCACATCTTCTGCTTGTCTTCAGTCTGCTAAATTAAATTGCATTCAATGACCTTACATGACAATATACTGTGGGTTATTGATTGATTGAGCTGCTTCTTCCCCTTTACCATTACAGGAAAGCCACTTCCTTTACAGCTAATGCTGTATTATTAGAATTTAGCTTAATAACAAGTGACAGAACAGAGACTGAGTAAGGAAGCTGCACAGTACAATTTAATCTCTTTCAATTCAGAAATACAAGACAAAGACACTTGCAAACATTGCTGTTTATCAAGACACATGTGATGAATGAAATTGCTTATTAATATTAACAGACACTGCTGAGTTGTAAAGTTTAGTGCACAGCAAGTAGAGAGGAACTGGGTGGCTTGCTGCCGTAGACACAAACATGCAGACAATGGTGAAATTGTAGACATCTCCTGTGTTTCTGGTGACTTTGCACTCTTTGGTATAGATTTCAATACTACAGCAAATGCTTGTTTTTTGTTCTGAGAAAACCAGAGCACTGAATTACTTTATTGTAGTAGCAGAAAAAAAACAAAAAAACCCACACAGATATTTGTAGAAAATATCTAAGAAGGCAGAACAAAAAGTGATGTAAAAAGTTTTTCCGTATTTATTTTGGTGAACTATAACATGTTATTACTAAACTAAACTAAACTAAACTAAACTAAAATAAAATATTATTGTCAATACAACTATAACATGTTATTACTGGAAACTAAATTTAAACAAAAATAATAAAATAAAATAAAATATTGTCAATACAACTATAACGTTATTACTGGAAACTAAATTTAAACAAAAATAATAAAATAAAATAAAATATTGTCAATACAACTATAATGTTATTACTGGAAAATAAACTTAAATAAAAATAATAAAATAAAATAAAATAAAATTATTTTATTATTGTCAATAAAACTATAACGTGTTATTACTGGACCAGATTTAAACAAAAATAATAAAATAAAATATAATAAAATAAAATAAAAAAATAAAAAAATATTGTCAATACAACTATAATGTTATTACTGGAAACTAAACCTAAACAAAAATAATAAAATAAAACATTATTGTCAATACAACTATAACATGTTATTACTGGAAACTAAATTTAAACAAAAATAAAATAAAATAAAATTATTGTCAATACATTACAAAGCTTTGCCTTAAGTCTTTTATTTCTAGGTTGTTTGTTACTTTTAAATCAAACCTAGATTTCATCATGGAAAAATTAAATGATGTTGATGAGCTTGGCAGATGCAGGATGGAGGTTTTTCTTAAATGGTTTACTGAACAGTGTGTGCTTTTTTCCAGACATGTGCCTCACAGACTCTCTGGCTGAAAATAATGATTTGCATGACTCTTGTTCAGTCTGTTGTTATTGATTTACTCTCAAGCAGTTGTTGTGAAAGAGAGTCGGACATGTTCCCAGTACAAGTGTAAGTGATGATTGAAGGTTTGAAAGAATAAATATACTCCTACGCCATCATTTTTTTTTTTTTTTGTCTTGTTCCTACATGTTGTTTAATCACAACATGGTCACAAAGAAGCATCACTGTAGATTGGTAGAATGGATCTGTGTTAAATATTCATGGTTTGTGCGTAGGGGTTTTCATTGCTTGCCCTTGTCCCTCAACTGAATAATGCATAGGTCAGAGCTTATTCTAACTCTTCGGTTATGATTAGAAATTGATTGTTATGTGCAGCCCGTTTTATTGAGATGACCTGGGGTCAAGGGCTGAGGTCATGAAGCCACATCCTCCTCTGAGCCATAAATCAAAACACACATCCAGAGTGCAGGGGTAAAGCAAGAAACACACCACCTGCACTTTGAGGCCTGCACATACAACCTTGAGGTGCTTTATAATTCCCCGTTTGTTTGGAAATGAGTGAATAATCCAGGCAAATGGAGTAGAGTGTGTGCCTAGGCATTTTCAGCATCCTGTGTCCACCTTGCAAGAGTGTATTATTAACCTCGGTAAGGTCAGCGAGTCAGGCCGTTCTCTGAAAAGGAGCAGAGCAAGTTTCCACTGAACCTGCGGAGGAATTTATCACATAGAACTGATCAGTCTAGTTGAAACAAGAGTTAAAATTCAAACTGCTGAAATATATTTAATTTGAGACAATATAGTGAAAGCTATACAAATACATTTACATAGAGTTGTTCAGACATTACTTGAAGAGACTTTCACATTTTGTTCAATCTATTCATTGCTGTTAAAAAAAATTTGTTTTAGTAATTCATTTTTTAAAGAAATTAATACAAGAACAAATTAATCAAAAGTAACTGAAGTCATTTATAATGTTACAAAATTGTTTTTCAAATAAATGATTATCTTTTGAACTTTCTATTCATCAAAGAATCCTGAAGCAGCACAACTGTTTTTAAGTTGATAATAAAATGAAATGTTTCTCAAGCACCAAATGATTTCTGAACGATCACGTGACACTGACGACTGGAGTAATGGCTGCTGAAAATTCAGCTTTGCCATCACAGGATTGAGGGTGCGTTTACACAACAACGATATGGTTAAAACGGAAAAGTTTTTGCTTTGAGTTTTCCGCGTACAGACGACACCATTGTCAAAACGATCCCCATTTATACGAATCCATGAACGTGACTAAAAACTCTGTATTCTGCTGGCAGGCCATTAGATGGCGATGAAACACTATAGACTGAACATGTAATGCGCATGTGCATGACGTCATCGTTTTCACAGATTCGCATTTTTGTTGTTTACACTGAGACCGTTTTCAAAAACTTGCACTTTGAAACCCGTTTTCAAAAGTTTGCGTTTTCAGGCCACCAAAATGCCATTGTCGTGTAAATGAACGGCCAAAACGCATAAAAAGTTTTTGGTCTTAGTTGAAAACGGTCTTGTGTAAACGGCCCCTAAATTATAGTTTAAAATACACCGATCGGGCATAACATTATGACCACTGACAGGTGAAGTGAATAACACTGATTATCTCTTCATCACAGCACCTGTTAGTGTGGCATATATTAGGCAGCAACTGAACATTTTGTCCTCAAAGTTGATGTGTTAAAAAGCAGGAAAAATGGGCAAGCGTAAGGATTTGAGCGAGTTTGACAAGGGCCAAATTGTGATGGCTAGACGACTGGGTCAGAGCATCTCCAAAACTGCAGCTTTTGTGGGGTGTTCCTGGTCTGCAGTGGTCAGTATCTATCAAAAGTGGTCCAAGGAAGGAACAGTGGTGAACCAGCGACGGGATCATGGGCGGCCAAGGCTCACTGATGCATGTGGGGAGCGAAGGCTGGCCCGTGTGGTCCAATCCAACCGACGAGCTACTGTAGCTCAAATTGCTCAAGAAGTTAATACTGGTTCTGATAGAAAGGTGTCAGAATACACAGTGCATCACAGTTTGTTGTGGGGCCGCAGACCAGTTAGGGTGCCCATGCTGACCCCAGTCCCTCGTCGAAAGCGCCAACAGTGGGCACGTTAGCATCAGAACTGGACCATGGAGCAATGGAAGAAGGTGGCCTGGTCTGATGAATCACGTTTTCTTTTACATCACGTGGATGGGCGGGTGCGGGTGCGGGTGCGTGTGCGTCGCTTACCTGGGGAACACATGACACCAGGATGCACTATGGGAAGAAGGCAAGCCGGTGGAGGCAGTGTGATGTTTTGGGCAATGTTCTGCAGGGAAACCTTGGGGAAACTGGGTCAGGTTTTGGCAGCAAAAGGGGGACCAACACAATATTTGGAAGTTATATATTGGAAAATATCTGTGAACATAAGATCCCTTTCTTACCAACCCCAAACTTTTTCCGTATTTATTTTGGTAAACAATAACATGTTATGTACAGGTTTGAATGGGTAAATTGCACACAGACCTGATGAATTTTGAAGCCATTGTCTTGCACAAACTGCTAACAAACATAACAACTAAAACCATCATGGAACTGATCTGGAACGTTCATGAGCATGATGCAGTTCCACACGAACCACAAGTATCACTTCATACAGCAGACTGATTTCAATAGAGTTTGTGTTCTACAGAAGAAAGAAATTCTTTTTGGAACAGAACAAATGTCTGCACTCACAGACTTCAGGCTGCTTTTTATTATTTATGTTTGTCAGATTGTTAGGCCATGAGCCAAGTCTGTCTCATAAGCTGTCCTAATAGGGTTATACATAAAACATCAACACCTGCTTCATTATCAGGAAGGATTAAGCTGTTTCCTATTTTAAAACAACTCACTCTCTATATATTCAAACAGAAACCACAGTTCAGCATCATCATTGAGTCATTAGTATTCACACCTGTGTGTTTGAGATAAAGCATGTGAAACCAATGCGTAGAAGTAGTTCTTAGCGGCTTACAGGTGGGAGGCTTTTTTTTTTTTTTTTTTTTTTACAGTTTGCTCAGTGTGTGACAAGACATCTACTGTCAGTAAACAGGATGCAGCAGCCACTTAATGACACATTAGTGCCACCCAGACAGGGTTAATGCTCTGACAAACACTGAGTCAAGAGTGTAATTGTCCCGCTGGGTGCTCTGTTTAGACGTAATGGCACTGTCTTTACATTACAGATGTTTATGCTGAATTTTAAAACTGTTAGAACAGTTTTGTGTTTAATTATTAATACTAATTAAAGTTCATTAATAATTCATTAGCATTAATAGACAAGGGTGTTTTATAAACTGGGTACTGTAATGAAACTACATGCACGCTCTAGACGATTCATTCACAATTCATTATGCTAATTGGATTTAATGACCTAATAATCACATAGCTGGCCTTGTTAAAAAGAATTAAAAATGTTTTTACACTTCTTGAAAATGACTGTACCCTCCATATGTGCGTCCCAGTTGTCATTTTGAATATCCTTGCTTGTAAAAGTGAAATATTAAGATCCATATTCAAAGCAATATGAATCTAAAATTCCATGACCTTTAATGCTCTTGCTGTGATTTTGCACATACAGAGTGCTCTTCAGCTCTACCAGAAGTTTTTAAAGAAGCTTCAACTATTCTTGATATTAAAGCCAGGTGCCACATCCTGTGTTATACCTTTTCGTAGAAGAAAGAATGTCTAGGACAAATTCAAATGAGTTATTTTTAGAACAAATGCAAATAACTTACTGTAGTTGATCATGTTGATATTCATGGTCATTCATGATTTCTGTAGTTCTCATTGGATGATCATATCACATATCTAAATGCTATATAACCTCTTATTGTCATTATAGTTCTTTCTAATACTGTAACTTTAGTAAATAAGTAATCTTTTAATTAAATCAATTACTTTAATTTTTATAAAGTTCCTTATTGCCTGTAGATTGTACATGCATCACCTCTTTTCTAATTCATGAAAATCACACTTTTATAAATACAATGCGCAGAGATATCTTGCCCTCAAAGATTAGTTTCTTACCCAGATGGTCTCCTCCCACACCCCTGAACCTGCAGTCCCACCTCCAGTCACCTCATGTTCTTCACTTATTTCCTATCAGTTATTTTTCCTACCCTACTTGACCCCGTTGACCCCTCGCTCTGCAGCCTGTCTGCTCTCACAGTCATAATGTGCCGGCCCTCTCAGCGAGACGGGCACCAACACGACTTACCTCTTAGTTCACTCTACTTTTGTAACTTGACACAATTGATGTCTCAAAGCTCAAAGTACAATAAAAGAAATATTTTTGCATTTAGCAAATTCAATTTAGTGTGATGATGTGTACTTGTGATCTGTTTAAGTGCTTTCATTATGTCAGTTCTCAGGAAATGTAATTCACTGGAGATCACACAGGATAATTATAGTGCGAGTCTCAAGACAGTGTTACGTACCACAAGGTTCCATTCAGTGCTATTCACGTGGGAAGTCAGTTCATTATGTGCATCAGCTTATCCATTGTTTTATTCATATTCTGATGACAGTTTTTCCAGTAACTAGTGAATAAGGAGTTCTTGAATTCACTGAATGGCCCATTTTAGTGTCATTCTAATTGAAAGCCTTGTAATTTATGCACTCACTAAACAGAACTGCTAAAATAATGCCTGTTTCCAAACAGGTTTCCCAAACACATTCTAAAAACTCTATAGTCCTTCTCCAACTCAAACGCGCACACATACAATACGGACACACACTCGCACAGAAACATTTTGTCAGCGCTGATCTGACGATTTTATCAGTAAAATTGGTTAACAACTTAAAAGCTACATGACATTTCTCACTAGCGAGGTAATAACGCCGCTGTTCTTGCTTAGCTACTGTAAAAAATTATATTCATGATTTATCACAACATTTTTTCTTTTGTCAAATCAACTTAAATAATTAATGTGGTTCAGATAACATAATATTTTGAGTTTCTGTTGATTAAACCAATCACCTTCATTGTATTAACTCAAATTTTTAATTTAAATGGACTCAAAATGTACTTACTTTTTTAAGTTAAACCAACAATTCTTTTTACAGTGTAGAGACGCTGCTGCCGAAAACTGTTGAGAGACGCACAGACTCAGGTAATTCACATACGTTTAATATCTCTCTCTCTCTCTAATACCGCTATTTTTAACTGCAATTGTCTGCTATCAATGACTCAAGTTGTGGCCGCATTACCACCTCACATTATTGGTGCATTATGCATTATTTTTCTAATAATTCAACAGCCTGTCGTCAATTATTCCTTACTTTTACAACACTAGATGTCACCCCTTTAAGAGAAGGGGGAATTTTATTTGGATTTACTACTTCCTGTGTGTAAAGGTCATTGCAGGTGATGGTTGATCTGATGACTTCTTTCTTTCTTTTTAATTTTCAGAACATTTGCTAAATTACATGTGTCACACTTTATTGGAGTCTGTGGTGTTACGCTGATAACATACAGATTTGACATAATTTAATCTAAATTCTGATAAATATAGTTGTTAATATTTCCAAAATCTCCCCTAATCTCCCTCTCTCTCCCCTAAAATAGCGGTAACACCACAGGCATAAGTTAGTTATTTGACTAAACAAATTTTAAATAGATCTCTTCTCTTCTCTTCTCTTCTCTTCTCTTCTCTTCTCGTGTATATTTGTACAAGGACGGGACAACCTGTCACTCACATGAAATCACACCAATAGCAAAGCACAACAATCCTAGCAATTCCCATTGGACAAAATCAAGTCCCGCCCTACATTTTTATTTGTTCGGGAAGCCGTTTAACTGGGAAAAGACTATTGCAACTTCCGTTTCTTTAAGCATTTTACAAAGCCTTGTTTGCCACTTCAATTGAAGAATGACTCATATGCCGTATATGTATAATTCAGGATATGAACATGTGACATGACAAAAAACAACAACAAAAAAACCCCACCTCTGAGTCAGCCTTGTCCCCCTTGGAACAAATCAGCAACTGTGTCTCTGTGTATTGGCTGTGTGACAGTTAAGGGGTCCCATAGCAGACGCTGCCAGGGGCTTATTTGAGGACACAAAGGTGACATGGGCTCCCTGAGGCATGAGGAGGTGAAGAATGACACGTCATCGTTCTTCTGGACTTTCTGCCTGTCTATTCACACTCTAGTGCTGACCTCATCAGCATCTGACGTGTTGTCTCAAGTCTCTAACTCTAATCATGGTTGGCATGGCCTCATATTTAGTGACAGTGTGTAGTTGGGCTAAAGGCTGGTGTCTACATGGAGATGAAAATAACTGTGTGACGCTGACCAGAACAGCCAGTGGTAGCACCTCAATCCATCCATCTATCCATCCAGCCAGAGAGAGAGAAAATGGGTCTGTAATGTTATAATGATCCATATAGTAGTAGCCTACATGATGGCATTTACTGCAGTTTATCCCATGAGCCAAACAATCTATTTACAGTGACTGATATCATGTATGCTTTTAAAGGGATAGTTCACCAATAAATTAACATTTTGTCATCATTTACTTACCCATATAAACCTGAATGACCTTTATAGTTTACAAATCATATGGACTAATTTTATGATTTTTTTTTTTTTTGTCCTTTTTTGGAGCTTGACATTTTCTGTTCCTTGTCCACTTTCCTTGCATGGAAGAGATACTCAAGTTTGACAACTGTAAATGATTTTCATTTTTCATTTCCTTTAAGGAGAGGATCATTCGTCAAAAAGAAATGTGGTTTCCTTCTCAGAGTTACAATGCATGTTTGGTCTGTGAACGCACATAGATGCAGTCAGGTGCTGCAGGGCATGCTGGGACAGTGTGTGGAGGTCATGATGAGCGGGAAGGCGGTCCCCGTTTCAGCGACATGGGCTGTGACAGATTCATCCGGCTGTTGGCAATGACAGATCAGAGACCACAGTTCAGTTAGGAGAAAGAAAGAACAGCCCCATGGATAAACAAACTCATATCCGTCTGTTGACAAAGAGAAAGAAGAGAGGGATAGTGGTTATATTTAATTGGCTGTTTAAAGACACATTATATAAATTATTTAAATACATAAATTGAACTTTACAGATCAAAATTTTTATACAGAAAAAAATATTAATATTTATTGAAATGAGTGAAATTGAAATATTACAAATAAAATAACTGCTTTCTATTTGAATATATTTTATACTTTAAAAGTATATTTTGAAAAGTATATTATAATATACTTTGAAAGTATATTATACTTTAATTTTAGGATTTTCAGGATTCTTTGATGAATAGAAAGTTCAAACGAGCATAATTTATTTGAAATAGAATTCAATGACTCAAGTTGTGGCCGCATTACCACCTCACATTATTGGTGCATTATGCATTATTTTTCTAATAATTCAACAGCCTGTCGTCAATTATTCCTTACTTTTACAACACTAGATGTCACCCCTTTAAGAGAAGGGGGAATTTTATTTGGATTTACTACTTCCTGTGTGTAAAGGTCATTGCAGGTGATGGTTAATCTGATGACTTCTTTCTTTCTTTTTAATTTTCAGAACATTTGCTAAATTACATGTGTCACACTTTATTGGAGTCTGTGGTGTTACGCTGATAACATACAGATTTGACATAATTTAATCTAAATTTAACTTTTTTAACTTTATTTATTGTGTTGTTGTTAGAACATCTGCAAAGTTACGACGCTCAAAGTTCAATGCAAAGGGAGATATTTTCTTTAAAGAATTCTCTGTTTAAGAACTACAATAAACGGCTGGTAGGGACTACAGAGCTTCTTCCTGGGTTAGTGACATCACTAACCCTAAAATTTACATAAACCCTGCCCCCGATAACACAACAAAGGGGGTGAGGCCATGTTGGGCTGCTTTAGAGAAGAGGAAGAGTTGTTATATAGAGTGTTGTTACCATGCCGTCATTTTACGCCGGACTGCTTCACAAACGAGGGTCAATTCAACGCTGCACAAAAGATTAATATGACGGCACATGCTAGTCAATGAGTTGAATCAACTCCACAGCAGCTACATACATTTATCCACTAACCATTCAGAAACGTCCAGTTGCATTCTAAACATTATAACTTCTTCCTGAGTCTCTCCATCAGTGTCTGACTGCGGTTTGAACAATGTAAGGCTGAACACTGTTACTGACAATCGTCATTTTGGCTGCGTGAGATTCTCCAGCTTTGTTGTTGTTGAGCAACTGAAGCTCGAGCTGTTAAAGCTCCACCCTCTCCTGGAAAGCGGCTGGGAGCAGCAGCTCATTTGCATTTAAAGGGACAAAAACAGTGTGTTTTTTGCTTACACCCAAATAGGGGCAAATTTGACAAGCTAATATAAATGATCTGTGGGGTATTTCGAGCTGAAACTTCACAGACACATTCTGGGGACACCAGAGACTTATATTACATCTTGTAAAAGGGGCATTATAGGTCCCCTTTAACTAGTTGTTTATTACCTTGCATATTAGCTGCTTATTAGTACTTATAAAGCACATATTAATGCCTTATTCTGCATGACCATATTCTACATCCCTAAATCCTACCCCATACCTAAACTTAAACGCTACAACAACTACCTTACTAACTATTAATAAGCAGTTTATTGAGGCAAAAGTCGTAGTTAATAGTGAATATGTGTTTCATACCAAAGTCTTGAAACCTTTTGTAAATTTATAAATGTCGTTACTGTCACTTTTGATCAATTTAATGTGTTCCTGCTGAATAAAAGTATTAATTTCTTTCAAAAATAATCTTACTGAGCCTTATGAATGGTGGTGTATACATTTTTATCTATATATTTAAGTTGTAAATATTGGTGGAATTTCAAACAATGATAAATATGAGTAATGTTCCTGGTAATCATTCATATGTTACGTGTAAGTTTGATGCATAATTCACACTGAAGAAATATTATTATAACCATTACTTTTAAATAATTCTGTTCCCTTAATTGTGTTCAAATTTAGAATAGAACCGGAAATTTAAAGGCATGCCAAATTGGCGCATAACCCTACAGGCTACACAGCAGATCTTCAGAGAAAAGGCCACTTAAGGCAGGAAATGTGTTGCTTTTAAACTTCCGGAAGCATCTGAACAGAGCAGTTAAGTCTCGGGTCCCTCAGGTACTGCTTCTGTGATAAAAGCCATAAGTGGTTTGAAGCTTTTTGAGATGTGTTGCATTTAGAGTGGCTGAGTACTTCCAGGATGAGGCACAGGTTTTTACCAACCACAGAGGATAATGCGTTTCATAACAGACTTGTTCATTAGGTATATTTCTAGCTCTCTTACCCTGGTCATCTGGTCTTAGTCATGGATAGATGCCAAATATGGGTGTCACAAGGTACTGATACCTGGTGTGGATCATGTCACGAAATGTTGTTTTCTGAAATAAGTGTAACGACCAGTAGACCAGTGTGTTTTCATTACCATAAATCTTATCAGTGGTCTAGAAACCTCAATATGACCTTGATTTTGAAGGTTTGAGCAAGAGTACATGGTTGCCATGGTGATAGCGAGCTGTGGAACAAGGAAAACAGGAAGTTATGTTTATGCACCATCCTCCTTAAAGTGAGCAGCACTGTATCAACTGTATAGTTTGTTAATAAAATCCACATATTGGATGATTCACTCTGTCATTTACGTGCCTCTTGCTAACACTGTTAGATCATGAGCTCTGCAGAGAGAGATGGTGGAGGCTCACGTGACACAAGAACATGGGCTGTAAATCATACTGAGGATGGTGACTCACCCTACTGGACATCACTTTTTTCTTACCAGTGTGTGTCTGAGGTACAAATTGCATTTGGACTGCAGCGATAGCAGATGTTTGATTAAATAAGTGTGCATCGCTAATGCCATGTTCATTACTGTAAAATGCAAGAATGAATCATCATATTGTCAGGAACATTGGGAAAATTAATGAATGAAATATTACTTTCAAGAATGTTTACCATTCACATGTGGGAGATTTACTTTTAGTCTATATGTCAGTGAAATGAATTAAGCCACCTGAAGAAGACTAATTTGTTTGTCCCTTTTCAGCTCTGGAGCAGATGTTATCTGTTATATGCTGCATTGTGATATAGACTTCCACACTATTTACACTCATTTAACACTCTTTAAAAAGCTTTCTGCTGTTCTCTCCGGTCAGCCTGAAAGTCTGTCATGTTGAACATCCTATGTCACTCGACAAGCAATTACCAAAAGCAGGACACCTGCTTTAAATCTCCCATCAAACTCTGAAGTTCTGATTGCTTTGAAATGCAACTTTGGGATTTTAGTTTCAGAAAAGTGGCATTACTGATTCAGGTGGATCTTTTATTAGAAACTGTCTGAGTCATACCCTCATGAATTACTTTCCTCAGCCCTTGATTGACAGAGTCTCCTCTTCCATAATGGAGACCAGCTTTTACAGATCTGTTCAGATCTATCCTGAGTTGCAAGGCTGCGTTAACAGTTAATGCACATTAGTTCATGTTAACAGTTAATGCACACGGCGGTTTCATTTATAGCACACATGAAATGATGTCGTCATTTTATGTAGAATGTGCAGAAGTGAGCTGAAGGTCTAGGAGTAATATTGTTTTACCATAAAAAAGATACATTTTCTTTGTCAATGATCTTAATTTTTGCAGGACTAGGCCTGTCCATTGATATAATAATGTAATTATTTCATTTTACACAATATGTACATTAATCAATCAGAATATATAATTCATATAGGAATATTTGTAGAGAAAAGCCCCCAAATAAAGATTTTTGTTTTTTGTTTTTTAAATGTCATTATTGTGGCAGACAATATTTATTTTATATATTTTTATTTTAAGTTTTTTTTTTTTTTTTTTTTTTTTGGTTGTTTGTTGTTTTTTTAACATAAGGTGGGCCCCATTTTATGAAGCTTTCCACACATGTTATTTTTTAATAGCTGGTTATGTTATCTTACAGTTTTTAGCTTCTCACTCTATGAGCACCGTCTTTTAACACTTTCAGATGCCCAGAAAGCTACTAAAGACATATACTATATTGCTAAAAGTATTGGGACACCCCTCCAAATCATTGAATTTAAGTGTTCCAATCACTTCCATGGCCACAGGTGTATAAAATCAAGCACGTAGGCATGCAGACTGCTTCTACAAACATTTGTGAAAGAATGGGTCGCTCTCAGGAGCTCAGTGAATTCAAGTGTGGTACAGTGATAGGTTGCCACCTGTGTAATAAGTCCATTCGTGTAATTTCCTCACTACTAAATATTCAACAGTCAACTGTTAGTGGTATCATAACAAAGTGGAAGCAATTGGAAACAACAGCAACTCAGCCACAAAGTGGTAAGCCACTTAAAATCACAGAGCGGGGTCAGTGCATGTTGAGGCGCACAGTGCGCAGAAGGTTTGGTGGTTGCCAGAAGAACGGTACTTGCCTGACTGCATTGTGCCAAGTGTAATGTTTGGTGGAGGGGGGATTATGGTGTGGGGTTGTTTTTCAGGGGTTGGGCTTGGCCCCTTAGTTCCAGTGAAAGGAACTCTTAATGCTTCAGCATACCAAGACATTTTGGACAATTTCATGCTCCCAACTTTGTGGGAACAGTTTGGGGTTGGCCCTTCCTGTTCCAACATGGACAAATGGTCAAAATTCCCATAAACACACTCCTAAACCTTGTGGAAAGCCTTCCCAGAAGAGTTGAAGCTGTTATAGCTGCAAAGGGTGGGCCAACTCCATATTAAACCCTACGGATTAAGAATGGGATGTCATTAAGGTTCATGTGCACATAAAGGCAGGCATCACAAAATTTTTGGCAATATAGTGTATTTAAAACAGTTCATGTGACTACAGTGGTTCAACCTTAATGTAATGAAGAAATGAGAATACTTTTTGTGCGCCAAAAAACAAAATAACGACTTTATTCAATGATATCTAGTGATGGCCAATTTCAAAACACTGCTTCATGAAGCTTTGAAGCTTTACGAATCTTTTGTTTCAAATCAGTGGTTCGGAATGCGTATCAAACTGCCAAAGTCAGTTTTTTTTTTTTTTTTGGCGCACAAAAAGTATTCGTCGCTTCATAACATTAAGGTTGAACCACTGTACTCACATGAACTGTTTTAAATGTCTTTAGAACCTTTCTGGGAACTGAAAGTGTTAATTATCTTGCTGGCAATGGAGGCCTCACTGAGCCATCGGATTTCATCAAAAATATCTTAATTTGTGTTCCGAAGATGAACGAAGGTCTTACAGGTGTGGAACGACATGAGGGTGAGTAATTAATGACAGAATTTTCATTTTTGGGTGAACTAACCCTTTCAGATGCTCTATCAGGTTAAAAGTAATTTTGCTTTTTTTTTTTATAAAAAACCTCTGTGTTTTGTTCATACTTGTCATTTTTAAGTGTGGTACTAGCTTGAATTTCTCCAATCACTTACAGTGGAATTATAGTAGAATACCTACAGGTCGGGAGGCATAATTAAAGTTTTTGCAGTCAAAATATTTGTATTTTTTTGCATTTATTTATTTGTAATTGATCGCACTAAATTGACAGCCCTAATTTCATTTTGATTTTATGCAAATGGATTCACACCTGGAATGATCCATATCAGATGCTGGGTCGGTCATGCAAGTGTTTGGATGATGTGTCTTTCATTCATGCTGTTTTCAGTGGGGAGTCCTCTCTCATCTTTGACAGCGCATCGGATCTGGGAATGAGTCTCCTACACTCTTTAAGCTCCCCAGAGACAGGCAGCAGGCGGTTGTTGCCATGGTAGCTGGTCACCTGATTGTGTCTTTGCCAATAGGGATTCCCTATTTATAACATACGGTGTTGCTGGAAGTCAGGGTGTGTAGCACGTGTGTGCATGTGTGTTTATGGTGTGTTCGGATGCATTTAGAGTGTCTGCATGTGTTTGACTAGCAGATGTGCATTTCCCCCTAATACAGTGCATTGTTTCCCATGGAATCATTTACATTCTGTGTTATATCTTATCTGTACTTGTGTGTTTGTTTGTGAGTGTTTGTTGGGGGTGGGGGCGTGAGCTTCCTCCCGTGATGCCCTGGGAAGGGGGGTATGAGGTATGAGTCAGGAGTGAGTCATGAGATTCCCCCTCCCTGCCCTCACACACACACACACACACACACACACACACACACACACTGAGATGGAGGGAGAAATGGCAGATACTCAATTTATTACATGTGGGCTAAATGCATCGATAAACTACCTTGATAACGTACTATATATATAACAAAACGTTTTATACAATTAAAACAGATGTGCATGTACTATCCTTAGCTCATATATGACAACAAACATTCATAATAAGAGGTCTCATATCAGTTCATTCTTGGTAAAATGGTTAAATATGTCATTGAATCATTATCTTTGCTTGTATAACAAAACATATTTGCTTGTGCGAGTGAGTGCAGGTTTAAACACCAGCTTTAATAGAAACCATTAACACTTTGCTATGCTGTGCTGTTGTTGTTGAATAATGTCTCACAATCACTTAAGTTCATCTCTAAATTATCCTCGAAAATCAGCCTACGTTCTCTAAAACCACTACTCTAAAACTTTTATGTTCTTTCAACTAAATTAACCCTCCTACACATTTTTGCTGTGTATTCTGTAATATTGCTGCTAGCTGTGACCCAGATTTCTGGCCACCAATGGATGTTTGTATTGTTCTGCATATATGATCACACTTTAGATTAGGCTCCAATTCTCACTATTAACTATGACTTTTACCTCAATAAAGTCCTAATTACTGCTTATGAATTATTATTAGTTAGTTGTTAAAGGGATAGCTCACCCAGAAATTAAAATTCTGTCATCATTTACTCACCCTCAAATTGTTCCAAACCTGGTACATATATTCTTCTGTTGAACACAAAAGAAGAACCAAAGAAGTTGATGGACCCCATTGCCTTCTTTTTTTTTTCTTTTCTTCCATACTAGATTCAAAGTTTACTTCAGGATGTCAGTGTCTCTGTTTGATGCAGAATAAGGCACTAATAAACAGCCAATATCCTAGTTATATGCATTCTAATAAGCAACTAGTTAATAGTGAGAATTGGACCCTAAACTGAAGTGTTACCATATACATACATATATTTGTTTAATTGACAGGTCATTCATCTGATTCAGAGCACCCTCCATTTGCTGTACGAAACCAGAAGGGTTGACGACGTGCAAAACTTGATATCATTGCTGTCGCAGTCATATCTGGCATCTATCCTCTAAAATCATTACTCGGACAGCCCGCTGTTCACCTGCCAATGTCAATCTCTGGGTTATAACCATAATGAACCATCTGCCTTGTGAGGTCAAGTTGCTTTGGAAGGAGTAGTGTCTCACAGCTTCTTTGTTCCTGCTGGTTTGTCTCGTCTCTGTGGGCATCCGATGGAACAAACACTCCAGTTCAGTGTGCCCGCGACTTTCATCATCCCCCCCGAGCATCACAAATGACTCTCCGGATGTGTAATAAGATGCTGTGCATGGATAGCCGTCTCAGCCACTGTGAACGAGGCCGGGCCAATCTCACATCAAGAGCTCCAAGTTAACTATGATGACAACCACGCTGTTTGACTTTTTATTCCCCTTCTTTCGTATTTTTTTACATCAGGTGCAAAAAGATGATGTGACTAGTGCCGGTGGAAAGAAAAGCTGTGATATTTGGTGACGTGGAAGGGTCTGGTGATTCTGAATGAGTCTGGCTAAGTGTGAAAATACACGTCTGAATAAAGCAGATGACAGTAAGCTCAATTAGATCCTGTCAGCGTGTCACTATACATGCGTATATGTGCACATGTTGAGACATACAGTACAATCACAGTGCATCCCTCAGTGAACCTTATGAACCTCCACAGATGTATGTGAAGGTTATTGCAGACATCATGATGAGCAAACATTGACATATTAAAAATATATGTGACCCGTGCTGGCAAAATGAGTCGGAATGCGCACGGGCTAATTGTAAAAATTAAGTGAAAATTTTTCACAAAAGGTTTTCACAAAAATTAGTTCATTAAGCCCTCGTCTCGCGATCCAAATGCTCCAAATAGCAAGTAAACACCTAAAAGTATCTTTATTTGTATGTTTTCTGAGAGAAGTACCTTTCTTTTGTCCATGAAAAATGCTGTTTTTCTCTGCTCGCTTCTGGACGAATGGCGTTTCCCTCAGCACAAGTTTGGTATCGTTGTAAAGCACACAGCATTCCAACTTTGTGAATATTCATAGCGAATTCTCGATGGCATGAGTCTGAACCAATGAAATGTGATTTTCAAACTCATGCTGATGTAAACAAATCGATCTTGACTGACAGATCTGAAGTGTGCGCACAAAGACGTCTCGGACAGCGTGTGATCCCGATATACACATATACACAGAATTACAGTAGGCTAAAGTAGCTACAGTAGAAAAAAAAAAGTTTAAAAACAGTTATGTTTTTAAACATTTATCCCAAATGTTTCCAACTATTTGTAAATCGTGAGAAAATTGCGATTTTAACCAAGGATACAGGACGTGTCTGGGAGTTGCCTGTCAATTGCGTCATATCTGCGTTACCCTCGGTTTCCGGTTTTATTTTGTAGAAACCATGGAAACACCAAAGAAGCTTTAATATATTTCATGTTTTATTAGACAAGGGAACAACTGTTTGGTTACGTTTATAGACAGAAAACGAATTATTGTTATATAGCTCAACAAGTTTAGTCTTATTGTTTAAATCTAATTTTCTTGATTTTTTGCGTACCATGCTTTACCATGCCTCAGAGAAAAACAATATTTTGTCAAGTAGCTAACATAGCATAATCAGATGCAGTTTTATTTTTTGTAACAGTAATACAGCAATTTCTCCATCATAAAATATGTTTTAAAATTATTTGCATGGCAATTATCAACACAAGCCATCCGGCATTTATTAATGTGATATTGTAAAATCAATCTATCTTACTGCAGTGTGCAACAAGTGTCTCACAGTAGCTGCCGAGCGAACGAACAGAGTAACGTTACATCATTTTTAACACCGTCAAATGTATCTAATATGATAAACAGTGCTGTGTTACCTCATACACTTGACCGGAAGAAGCGGAAGCAGCGTCTGCGGCATAATAAAAGTTCCGCTGCTCATGAGGCGTGTCACGTTTGTCTCTCATTAGCATTCGCTCCAGCGGCCTCGTTCAGCTCCAACAGCACTCAGTCCTGCTCTGCTTCATACTACTGTAACGTTAATAATCTCATCCATGAACATGATTTCTGCCCGAGTCCCATCCTGATTCTTTTCCACCGGCTGTGAGGTGAAGACGATCTATCCCAAGATTCAAACTCTGCGTCATCAAGCTACGCCTTTGTTTTGAATAGGCGACATCTAGTGGTGAAAAATGTACATATTGTAGCTTTAACTAACTTGAAATAGGCTAATAGGACCTTATTGTAAAGTGTTACCGTGATTGGTACTCATCTAGTATTTATTCTAAAGCTTCAATGAAACAATTTGAGGTTGTAATTATTAAGCTGCAATTTGATGTTATAAATGTAAAATATTTTTTTCTATGGATTCAAAATATATTGGTACCCTATTGGGTATTGGCCTACATTTTTTTTCAGTCTTGATACTGGATATGTATTTATTAGATATTTCATCAGAAGATATTGTATATTTAATTGGGATTTCTCATTTTTACATTTAGATCTTCTCTCATCTAACACTTGCTTAAAGTGAATCTTTTAAAACACTAGTAATTTAATGACACTGCTACATGTAATCTTCAGCAAATATCAAAATGAATCCATTGTATTGTGAAGCCTAAATTTTAGTTTTATTTTGTATTTTGAAAAAATCAAAAATGTATCCACTATCTGCCATAAAAATAATTATCGGCTTATCGGCCAGAATTTTAATATCAGTGCATCCCTGCATATGAATCTACACTTGTGTGGAATAGCAACTGTTCTGCCAGTCCCTGATTACAATTCAACATGATATAACCATTGTAACTGGAGCTGATGATTGATAAAGTTAGTCTGGGGTCTGAAAAAGAACAGTCATCTGCCTCAAGCTTCAGTGACTGCACAACTGCTGCCCTAGCTTGAGGATTTGGAGAGCTGGCTTTACCTCAATCCACCCTCAGCTCTTCATCTGTTATACAACACCACAAACACTTCGTCCTGCTCTGGGACAGATTGATCAACGCAAGCTGTACGGACTCAGGTGGGCTCCTTCACCCGCTCTCACGTAGCCTTTCTATTTATTTCCTATCATCAGATGCATTTAATGGACTCTATTTCCCCTGCTATTAGCTATTTATCTCTCTTTAGTCCATTAGGTTTCCTGCCAAAGCAGATTGGCCATACAGTGCTTGTAAAAATAAGCATCTAGATGTACAACGTAGATGATCTACAATGGGCTTTATGTACAACCTTATCAGTGTAGTGTGCTGAGTGAGTCAATGAATGGGTCACTGACGGTGAGATGGGTTCCTTCATTGTCATTGTATTTTTTCTGTCTCTTTTGGAAAATTACTCGTCTGATACCGCAGCTGGTTCTGAACCTTGGCCAGTGTTGTGTAACCTGAGTTTGCGTCATCAGGTAGTGGCTCACAAATGCCTGCCGCTGTTAACCAGCCTGTCAGGGGATGTGGGCGTTCATACTAGAGGTCTTGCTCTCTTCCTTTTCACCATCTTTTAACCTATTTTTAGTTTTTCATTTCTTCAGAATTTGTCATTGCACTCAGTCAGTGTCACAGAAATGAAAATGCCACCTGGATTCCAAAACCAAATACTTTCTCCTGTCCCAGCTAAATTCAAGAATAGGGTGATATTACCATTCTTCCCCAGTTGATTAATCACAGTTCATTTAGACGATTGTTTTGTATTACACGTTTTTCTGAAATAGTATGCTTAAATATGCAAATGAGACATTACTGAAACACAATAACACAAATCTGAACATTGGATTTTTGTGTTTTACAGGGATTTTTGTTTTTTACAGACATTTTTGTTTTTTAAAATGTTATTTAAATCAGGCAACTGATATATAAACAATCTAAAAAATCTTTCAGAATATAGATAGGAATAAAACTGGAAAGTTTGGTGTATGTAAGCAGGGTTGCCAGGTTTTCACAACAAAATCTGCCCAATTGCTACTCAAAACTAGCCCAAAGCTGGCACAATCGCGTTTCAGGGGGTCCCACCGTAAAAATTGCGTTCCAGGGGGTAAAATCCACGTTTTGGCGGGGTCCTTCTGGTAAAATTCGCATTCCAGGGGCTAAATACCATGTTATTTGGGGTCGCTTCAATCCACGGACATGAAAAACAACCCACGGCAACAGTGTACATGTTACCCAGTTCCGCGGGGAAACCGCAGACTTGGCAACATTGTATGTAAATGCTACTGAAGTGGAAATTTATTGCTCAGTTTAATGTGAAAAAAATAATAATTTTGAGAAAATGTCCGAACAATGGAAGACAGAAAATGTGTTCAGTTCAAAAATTCACTTCAGGTGTGGTTTAAATAGTCCCAAGCTTGTGATGGAAAATTCACATTTTGTGTACCTAAACCGGACACGTCTGTGACCATTAAAAGAATTTTGTCCTCATTTCAAGATTCACTGTTGCGGATCAGCGGGGGCCTGATTTTTGGATTGAATCTCACAATAGAGGAAGCAAGACACCTGCTCCCCCCCTCTCCCCATAGACACACAAAGCCCTTCTGGAAGTTTCTGTGTGTGGGCCGTGTTCCACTTCCCCTTCCTGTGCTGTGCCAGAGGCAGTGGGCATGTTATTCCCCCTCATCCTTGTCTGTCAGCTGCTAGAATGAGTCACTGGGCAACAGGCAGCAGGCTGGGTCGCCTCTGCCCACCAACATTCCCCTCTGCCAGTGCACACAGATGGGCCCACTGATGGAGACAGGCATTTTGTGTGTGTCCCTGTCCACCTACTCGCATATCTGTTGTTGATCTATTCCCACACACCTTAAGCAAAATAATGTTTCTGTGTTAGTGTTCAGAATCTGAGTTTGTCAGCCTTTTCTGGCCCAGGGACCCCCAACTCAAACTGTTGAAGTGCTTGATTTTCATGATAACACTGTGTAATGTCTTCCATTAATAACACAAACAGTCACCATGAAATCAACATCGACAATTCCTATATTTTAATGGAATATTGATTTACTGGCGCAAAAGCGGGACAAACTGTCAATCACATGAGATCACATCAATAGCTAATCACAACCATCCATTAAAAAAGCATTAAAAATCTTGGTTTATAATACGGTTTAATGTTTGTTCACTCCATGAAACATCAGTGCCGACAGCTTTCAGTGTTTGTTTGTAATAATAAAACTTCTCTGAGCAGGCAATGCAGAATACATTCAAACATGAGACAAAACATACCAAATCTAAATTTTCAAAACAGGTTCATAACACAAAGAGATTAAATATGCTGCAAGAGCTTTACTTTGACTTATAGTGCCCCTTCAAATAAATACACTTCACTACAGTTAAAGTCTTTGTATAATAAGCACACTGGTTGTTTCTTTTGGGAGTGTGAACAAGTACTTGTCAGTCCATTTTATAAACTGATGTTTTTTCCTGTCTATATTTTGCATTTCTATCTGCTTGGAGAGTGACATAATGACATTTTAAAAGGCCCCAGAGTGAAAAAGAGCTTATTTTAGCTCTTTTAAATCATCCTGACAGAAAATTTAAAACCCAGTTGGATAATGATTATATGTTGCACAACTAGTGAAAACCAATGATTTTACTGAGAGGCACATTTTTCACAGAGTGATGTGGGTGGTAGAATCTCACACTGATTAATAATGTACAGTGCCGTTCAAAAGGTTGGTTTTTTTAAAGAAATCAATACTTTTATTCAGCAAGGGCACATTAAATTAACTTTTTCATTAGTACAAAAAAAAAAAAAAACCCTACTTCAAATAACAGTTGTTCTTTTAAACTTTCTACTCAAAGAATCCTAAAAATGGTTCCCACATGGTTTCCACAAAATTATTAAGCAGCACAATTGTTTTTAACATTGATAATAATAATAAATGTTTCTTGATCCATCACAGAAATAAACTACATTTTAAAATTATAATTATAATAAAACATAGTTATTTTAAATTGTAATAACAATTCACAATATTGTTGTTTTTACTGTATTTTTGATTAATTAAATGCAGCCTTGCAAAGAGAGAGAGAGAAAAAAAAAAAAAAACCTTATTGCCCCCAAACTTTTTAATGGCATTGAATCTCACTGTAAAGAAGAAAGCAGTCTAGGAGGAAAAACTAACTTAATCGACTGAAATTTAAGAAAGGCATTGGCTATTTATTTACTCTTGAATGTGTATATATGCACATTAGCTGGGATCAGCCTGTATTATACAGATAGCTTGATTTGAGTTTAAGAAGCAATATTTATGATAGTTTTTTTCTCTTATTTGCTAATTTCACTGATTTGAAATAAATCTTGGCCAAAAAAAATAAGTCTTTCCCAATTTTTAAATAGATAGGAGCCTATTACCTATGTAGAAGATGGCTCCCTAGGGCATTACCAATATGGCCACCAAGTGAACTTGTCTTACAGGAACTTTAAAAGCAGTACACCATGATCCAGAAGATGAAACAAAGCACATCTGACAAAGGGACAACTGCAGTTCTTCAAAGCCCCCCTTGAAAGTAAAACATTTTTATCTCAAAGTAAGCCAATATATCTCTTCTCTCTCTCTCTCTCTCTCTCTCTCTCTCTGTGACTTCCTTCCTACATCCTGAGGGAGGACAACAAAGAGCTAAAATATATTAATAATTGATGTACGCCTACATCCACAAGGAGGAACACCCGTCCCTGCTGGTGCTCATGCCTTACTTTCACTGACCACCATTCACTCGTATATCCACAATATCTATATCCATGCATGTTGCACATCCCTCCACCGCTAGTACATCTTGTTCTGAGGGAGTTTTTCATTTCCTCTCTGCTTACAGCCTTGTAAAGCATAATGTCAACAGCCAATATTCACCCCAGCACACTCTCACTGAATAGCAACAACCTACAAAGCTTCAAGGTCTGCCTTGAGTGACATGGTCACCTTTTTCTGGGAGCCGCTGCTTTGAATGAAGCCAGATGGCTCACCGATCATCATGGCTTTTCTTAGTTTGAAAAAAGATTTGCCTTCCTGGCCTTCCTGAGAATAAAGCAGGAGATGACTGAAACTAGAACTACTTTTGTTTTTTTTACCTCATCAAAAAGTATTAGCCCTAAAGAAATACTGAAGTACTGAAATAAAGTACACCCACACTCAAGATGAAGAATATTTTGCTTTTGCTATAATGCTTCATCCACACCCCTAGGGGCCAGTGTAAGTCCAGGACAACTGACAAACAAACAAACAAACAAACAATCAATCATCTATCTATCTATCTATCGCAAATATGCATTTTTTTTTCCGCACAAAAATTTTAATAATTGACTGACATCATTCTCAGCGCTTCATGGGAATGGGCAGGTGCTAAAGATATCTTTTGGCTTGATTGGCTTTTTTGATTCTCTGATTGGTGGAGATTTCGCTGCAGAATCATGGGTAATGTAGTTTTTCACCAGTAATTACAATGTTGAACATGATCCCTGAGCAGACTGATGGCTTCAACAAAATCATATACCTAGGAATTGAAAATTGATTCCAATTCTGGAATCAGATACTTAGGGTCAGAAATAGGATACTTGTTATAAAATTTAAATTTTGATTCTGCTTACGATTTTTGTAAACCATTCAAGTGCAAGAGGATGCGAAAGAGAACTCAATTTAGCACTCACACGCTGTTTTCTGTGCTGAGCACATCCAGAGCGGGCGCACAAAAAGCCGACTCTCATATAGTGCACAAATACTGAATTGAGTTCTCTTTAGCAACTTCTTGTGTTTGAACAGACAAATACACACAAGATTTTGTCAAAGTATCCTTGTAAACACAGTCGGTTATGTCTTAAGTGAACGTAAACAGTTGAGAACAGTATGAAACAGTATATCGGATCTGTGCATTAGGTCTTAAAGTGACAGCAGGCTAATAAACCTGCTGCAATCTGTGTCATTACTGTTAATCAAAGAACAAAAGAAAAAGAAAATCACTCACTGATCTTGACTGAATAACGTTTGTAACTTAAATAAGGATTAATCTATATTGAACTTATAAAAAGAAAACTATGTAGTGTTATTTTACATTTGATCTTCAGTTTCTTGTATTTATTTGTGCTATTGCTAATTTGTTCTTATTGACTGTATACTCTTAAATAACGTTTGATTTTTGTTCATGGTATTCAACTGCAACAGAATGTTTTGCAAAAAAAGACGCAGAATAAATATGTTTGATATCTGAATATTTGACTTTTTTACCATATTGGAATCGAAACTGGGAATCGATAAGAATCTGAATCAATAAGCAGAATGAGAAACTGGAATCAGAATCACTAAAATTCAAATGATATAATCCTTCATATACCATTGATTAACAATCTCGTAGCTCACAGTAGGTCTGTCTTTAAAGTTATCATTAAAAAAATCAATTTTAAAAAAAATTTAGTAATGCAATATGTTCTTGTTGTTTTTTAATAATACTTTATTTTAAGTACTATGTTTTTGTTTATCTTGCATGGAAAAAGCACCAAATGAATCTTATTTTCCTAAGAATTACTTTGGTGACTTTGTACCAAGCTCCAGCCTTGACTGCTGATAACATAACATTAGCGGATGTGGAGTGGGCAGCAAGTGATAGGTGAGAAATCAGCCAGGTGTGCGCACAGCGACACGGCAAACAGAGCGGGGGTGTGGATTCATTTCCACCATGCACTGCAGTGACGTCCCTCCAGGATTGACTTGCTTTGAGACACGGCGCCTGCAGTCACCTCATCTGTCCAACAGCCCTCTTGTTTGTCATTAGCCAAACACTAAGATCCGAGGGGGCTGCCCATTGACGGTCATATTGATGGCCAGTGTTTGCCGTTCACTGTTTGTGCTGGTCACAGCATGTTCGGTAATTACACTCTGAGTGGTACACCAACGCACTGGCGTCTGGTAACCACAGCTGCCCAATCCACCATCGCTACATCTCGACAATCCTGATAAGCACACAGAGAGCTCTGCTTTATTCCTCCAATATCACAGTGAAAGACACATCTGCCTGAAAAGGATAACGATCGTCGCTGTCGGAAATTATTCACTCGTTCATTCATTTTCCTCTTTGATGTGTTTTGATAAGAATTTTAAAGGTGGCTTACACAACCTCGGCGGCTACTTAATGTCCAACAAAAAGCCTGGATTAGAATATGATTTTGCAATGCACTCTGCTCTAATTTCCTCCAAAAGGATGTTATTTTCTCAATTTGAATAAAAATACTTCCTTTTCATAAACTGTTAACCTAGACTGACTAAAGAAACTTATGTCTTTAAAGCTTTATGGAGAATGTGTCGAGCAGTGACGCAATCAAATGAAGAGAGAGTGACCTGCTTTAAGCTGCCAGAGATGGGAAGCGGGGGCTTTAGAGCTGCACTATTACAGCACTGATACACATTCAGTAGAGACAAGTCAGGCAAGGTCTGCTGCATTTCAAATAATCGAAAGCAGGTAACACATCACCTCTTTATTATCAGAGCATTTTTTCTATAGGTCTATATATATATATATAGGTCTAAATACACGCCACGGGATCCGTTTGAATCACTCCGCTGTCAGCATTCTCACAGCGAGTGTCATGGATGGTGAGCAAACCCACCATTTTTTATAGATACTACTGTTATTTTGTAACGCAATGTAATTTTAAGAGTTTTTTAGGGGAGAATGTAGTTTAGACCTCAGATATGTGATTTATTTGTAAACATAGCGAATATTTGAAAATTTGTTTAGGAGATGTGAGCTCCAGGCCATCAGCGAACGTTCAACGCTCATGTACCCGCAGAGAACAGCTTCATCTCAGCCAGTCTTTTGGGAATTTGCTGCTGGCTCTTATGTTGATAGTGTTTAAACATGAGGTATAATTCATTTTGGGTATATCAAATGGGCAATCTGTGGCCTCATGCCTATGGCCGAATCACAGCCGTGCTGATATACAGCCTTATCGCACAGCTTCTTGTGTGATATTACTCGTGTGTGTGTCTTTGGTTCAGGAATACCCTACATTAAGTTATGCCCCATAAAGATTACAATATCCAAAAACCTTGTCCTTGTCAGGACATTTTTTGGTCCACACGAGGAAACGGCCTATAAATCATACTAAGTGATGTTTTTTTGAAAATGCAGAAAGTTTTCAATGATCGGTAAGTTTAGGTTCAGGGAATAGAATATACAGTTATATGCAGCAAGCTAAGTGCTTTTACCGTATTGTATCCATTAGCAAATAATTTCCTTTGAATGAGTCAGGGGATTTTCATTTAATTTTTTAGTAAGCATTATTTTGGATCACCTACACAAACAAAACCAGGTGGCTGAGCTCAGCTAAGCCATAAACCACAAGAGAACGCTGAATCCTCCACCCACTCCAGACTACAATCTGCAGAGTTGCCCATCTGACCCAGCAAAAGACAGAGAAACCTGTCTAGCCAAAGCATTTCTTGTGTCTTGTGATATTTAGTGAGCTTTTTCTTTAAAAAAAAAAAAAAAAACATCTTTGCCCCAGACCTTTAGATAGTTCAACTAAGGAAAGAGTATATAAATACATCTCTAGCAAATGGCACGATGCTTGTGATGGCAGGATTATAAACTGATCTCATTTCTTGAGGTGGTGTTTATGTAATGGGCATGTCTTTAATCAGGGAAAGTGACGCATCGCTGTGATAATCAAAGATGAAGTACAAGACGCAGGCAGATTGCAAGAGGTGCTTGGCAAAATATAGGTCAGTTCTGTTACTTAAAGCCTCCAGCCCACAACCCCAATGACGACACCGGAAACCTGCCGCAAACACAGGTCATTAATGTACTATTTCAGTGTTTGAGCCCCAGCAGCCCTGCGGGGGGATTACCACACAGATGTTGATATTGGGTTTTCAGACTAGACTGACATAGCAAGTGCAACGAGGGGTGTCTGAGCACCTAATGTGTTTTTGCTGGGAGAGAATGAGAAAAGAGTGACAGCTGGAGAGGTTTAGGTAGTGGACTTAATAAAGAGATATTATAAGAGGAAAGGACAGTCTGTGAAAGGGAGAAACTGTAATGCTCAATATGACAGCTGTAGTCCCGCCCTACGGTTAAAAGAGCCAATCACATTTTTCATAGAGGCAACGCCTGTTTGTTTAGTCTTGAATGAGCATGTGCATTGCCTGGACAATCCCGAATTATTTTCTTTTTCTTATTGCTGAATATATAATAATATTGACAGTTTCTGAAATATCTCTCTTGTCCACATTTAAGTAGATGCTATAGTTACATAACTAGAAATTTGGAGATGAAGAAAAGGAACTTTAGACACATGAACTTAAGGCGAAAGAGGGAGAAAATGTTTTTTTTTTTTAATGATTTTAAAATTTAAAGTTTTTGCATTATGAGAGTATTTTCAACTAAACTGAAATATTTTCAGTTTTCAATTAAACATATTTCCCCCAAATTCTCTTGCTGTAATGCTATTCCATACAAGATTGTTTAAATAAAAAAAAATAAAAAATAGAATTAAAATAAAAAAATTCACAATGCTTAATGGTGATTCTCATTACTATAATAACAAAACTACTATAAACGATTACTTATTTCAGTCAGTTGATTTTCATTATTATACTATTACAATTCTAATTACAATTTTACTAATCTTGGTCTTAAATGGTCCTACATTTTCTTGAAGCAAAATTTATTTTCTTATACATTTTTTATGAGTGAAATAGACATGTATTTAAAGGTGCAATAGGTGATTCTCTACAGAAACATTTTTATCCTGATAGAAATCACTGTTAATTGGCCTAAATGTTTTTTTATAAATATATATAGTCTGTGGAAGGCGTAGGACCTGCCTGTCAACATATGTTTTTACATAACCTTGTGCACCCTGTTCATGCAGACATCAATACATCATCGGCACGTTTCATGATATGAAGAGTTTCGACAGACCTCAGTTACAGAGCACCGCAAACAAACAACAGTCACCCTTTACAGTTCTTACCGAATCAAAACAATGAGCTTATGCTGCATTCACGCCAAAACTACTGTAATTAAGAGATGGCAACCAGTGACATTCTAACCAGAGCTGTTCAGTCAGACTCGGAATTATGCGTTTCCATGACAACAGTATCAACACCGAAATGAATCTGCAGCAGTCAGGTACAAGCTCTCTAAAGTCGCGCGCACACTTAACGATTGTAAGGCCGATTATGAATGTAAATTGATACTTATGACTGATCGTGCTCAAACGCGTCCAGTCAGAGCCAGTTGCGTTCAGTCGGCGATTACAGTCGGTGTTCAAATTCCATGTGTAAGTATTTAAATCTGCTTAAGTCGCAGGAAACGATCACTGTGTGTTAAGCACAGTCTTAGAATGTTTAGCTAGTCGTTAAATGTGTGCCCGGCTTAAGTTGTTTATGTTCATTATTATTGTAATGTTATGTGCTTTGAGACATAAGGTAGTTTAACACCGTCTCTTGTGACGCTTTGCCGAGAACAGCTGTGTGTGCATTCATGTGTTTTGGAGGAGGCGTGGCTATTTGCAGGGAGGGTGGGATCGTATGCTTTCAATGCTAGCAGGCTAACGTTAGCATTTCCCAGATCACCTACTGCACCTTTAACAGTTTTCATAGCATTCACCCTATGAACTTTAACACCATTCCACATCACTGTGGGATTGATGTATTGCAACTGACTAGCTGAAGGTTTGTGCTGATAATGATGATATGGATTAAAATGGATTTTAATATATATATAAATATATATTTGAAATCATGTGTGGGTCCTTGCTGAATCAAAATGTCCAACCCCATCATATAAAAATTTAAAACATAAACCCTTCCTGTGCCCTGACAGGAAGTGTTCACACCTAGGACATACTTCACAGCTACACAGTCTTAGTTTCCGTTTTGATGTGGTTAAAATCCTACACTGTTCACATGAAGGCGTGTGGTTTTACATTAATGATGAGTCATTTAAGCACATATAAGCTTTGATGAGAACATTTTCCACAGCCTTATCATCCTTTTATTATTTTTCACTTTGAAAATAAAAACACCCTGCTGACATATCAGTCAAAGAATGTCCAGTTTTGTCCGGTGATAACCAGAGCTCCTCAGACTCTCTCTCTCTCTCTCTCTCATAGCAACCATAACTGCCTAGCAACGGTTAGTTGAGGGTGGGTGAGTGCTGTAGTATCTGGCTGGTGTTTGTGTACAGGGTTGTTGTCATGCAGCTCTCATCTCTCCCCAGCAGAGACTCACGCTGGACCCTGAAAAGGAGCATCTTTATAGTGACAGTCAGATTCAGTGCTGCGTGTGGAGCTCATCAAAACAATCATGATGTTAAGTGCATGTTGTTCCTCTTAGCATGTTCCATATGTCAGTGTTTATAAAGTACAGCAAATATCAGTGTTTGAATCTATTTTATCTCATGTAATTCCAACAAAAGAAAGTTCTGACATTAAGCCTCATGTAGCTCCAAACGCGTATGCTGTTATTTTTTCTGTGAAACACAGAGAATTTTTTTCTAAAAAAGTCTTCAGGCATTAACTGTGATGAACACACTTAAAGAAAGGAAGCGGAACAGCTGGTTTCCTGCTGCAGTCATAACAACAACGGTTAAATTCTCTGAAGACAGTCGATGTGATAATACACTTCAGAAGATACTCATAACCAACAGCTTCAGATTTTTAAAAACAATCTTCTCTTAAAACTCATTCATGATAGGTAAACATTGCCCAAAAAACACTAAAAGGCTAGGATACTTCCAACCTGATCTCATGAGAAAACATAACTATGAAATGTCGATTTCATATGCTGAAGAAAATTTGGTGTAATAACAATTTTCACTCAGAAAGTGCTAGTAAATTAATTAACTGAATTAAAGTTTGAAGAAGAAAAAGTAGTATTCTCTAGTAAAACATACTTCGAAATTTTTCATTCATTTACAACTTTGAAAAACCATTCTTTACTGTGTATGAACCCACACAATGTGATTACGTAAACGTACGGTTTTTAGAAAAAAAGTAACCATGAAGGTCACCCTTTAACCTAACCATGTGGAGTAAGCAGATCTTACCAAAACCTAGGAATGAGAGCGTACTAATTCATACAAATTAGCCACCACTTCGCCAAAACCTAAAATAGTTACGAACTGCCATGAAAGTGTGTTGGATATTTCCTGAGGCAGCTGAAGAAGTTTAACCTGCCAAAGGTTCTGATGATCTAGTTCTACATTCTCAATACTGATACTCATTTATTGTAGTCTGCTCTGCCCCTATGTGTGTGTGACCCCTATGAGGAGAGATCCAGGAAGCCTACTGACAAGATCATCAGCGACCCATCGCACCTTCTCATCACAAGTGCTGCAGAGCCAAAAAAAACAAAAAACAAAACAACCAGACACAAAAACAGTTTTTCCCCTGGAGCAGTGACCGTTATCAATAACTGAACTGCACCATTTAAACAGATGGATGACACACTGTGCATCTGTTGTGTACAGCATTCATTGCATTTATCGCTTCTTCCTTTCACTTGTCTACTTGTTTATTCTTAATTTATTACTGCTACTGCTAAAAAATAATCATGTGATATCCTTTGTAAATATAAGATATACTACTTTAATAGACTACTTTAAATATAAATATACTACTTTTTGAGTTGGATATACCAAATGCCCAAAAAAATCCAACAGTTAAATTTGTCTAAAATTTACATCGATTATTTAAGTTTATTTCATTAAAAAAAAAATCATTTGATTAATAAATCATATTTTAAAATATACTTTTAATAATATTTATTTTATTAACATTCAATCATTATTGTTACATTTCGATCAGAATATTTGAGATTATACTGATCAGTTTAAAATACTACTCATTCATTATTCTTAATCTTTAACAACTTAAGAAATTAAGTTAGACACAATTATCAATCGTGCAAGGCTAGAAAGGCTACCAAGCTTTGCTGCGGACTGAATAAGAAGAGTAAATGTTGAAATTAAGTGTTATTTTCTGTGTTTTTGTAAAAAAATGAATATAGGGGGAGATCTGTTAGTGTGTAATGTTAGGATTGATAGAGGTTTCTGTAATGTTGCAGTTTTAGAGGTTACCATTCTGGTTAAAAATAGAGCCTGTGTTAGGTCAAGGGTGGGCTAAAACTTTATTTTCACATTCTACTAACTATAAGTAACTTTGCAACTACTTGTCAACTAACTCTCATTAGAACATTATAGACTGCCTCCTTAATATCTGCTAACACTTTATTTTGATGCTCCACCAACAGACACTCTCTGTAAGTACCTTTGCAACTACATTTCAACTTATTCTACTAACACCTAACAGTCTACTAATGCTCTAATAAATGTTAGTTGACAAGTAGTTGCAAAGTTACTTATAGTTAGTATCATTTTAGTAGCGGACCATCGAAATAAAGAGTAACTGTTTAACTGTAGACTCAAATCCACTCTATTTATTTGATAATTTTTAGTACCATTGCTCTATAGCTGCCTTTACCAGAACACCCTATTAATGTAAATTGTGTGTGTGTGTGTGTGTGTGTGTGTGTGTGTGTGTTGTTCATGCCATGTTTGCTGTATCCTTTGCTTGCTTCCTGCATATCATCAAGTCAAGCACAACTTTTTTTGGCCAATAGAAATCAATTCTGATTCTATAGCACATATAGTGTCCCAAAAACAAACAATCAAACAGGAAATCATGCTTAATTCTAGCTTTTCTTTATTTGTGTCTGTAAAGAACAATAACACTAGTTCATTTCTAACATCATGTGTCTGTGCTGCCATTATACAACTCTGTGGCAACCACCTTGTGAAAATCTTATGCAAGAAGCTTTTGTTTGCAAGGATGTGACCCAGTGAATGAGAAATCTGTGAAATGCATGCTATGTGCCTGAACCTTGATAATTTTGGACATTGTGAAAGGAGGTTATTGTTCAGCACACATGACCTATGAAACCCATTTTCAGTTGGTTTCTTTTGCTCACACACACTGTTCTTTCTGACATCCCTTTTATAGCCAAAGGCGACTTAAGAACGAAAGTGTAAAAAAAAAAAAAAAGGAAATAAAAGATTATGAGTCATACCGTGGTTTTTGGTGTGATATGTCATATACATCTCATTTCCAAGCATAGATTAATACAATCTATTTCTCTTGCCAGTGATGCATCATGAAATGTGTTTCACAGCACTTTGTTGAGGTGGATATATTCTCTCAGACTTTTATGAGCCTACAGCTCAATCTACCTCCTCTCTCAGGTTCAATTGTGATATAAAGGCAGGAATAGCAATATTCCTCCAGTAAAAGGTCACTGTATTCATTGCCTCTTACACAAAGATCTAGCACAGAAGCTTTATTAGCTTCCTGCCTCCTGCAATGACCTTCCAGTTGGGCTGGTCAACCAGACACAGGAAGTACGGCCTTTTTCTTTGGCGTATCCAAGTCTCTCCTCCCCCGAGACAGGAGGTGGATGAGGAACCAGATGTCTCTGCGACAGGATGACCCTCCTTTAAATCGTTATCTCTAATTAGAGTGTTGCAGGTATCAGGCGCTCTGTAGCACACATCACAGACCTGCTATTCATATGCTAATTACGTAGAAAACCCAACAGGAAATTCTCTAGTCTCCATCAGGAACTTGTTATATGGATGTTTTGGTGATTGCCTACACTGTCTTCCCAGAGATCCAACTTAACAGACCATGGACATCCGAGCTCATTTCTCAAGGGGAAAAAAATGGAGTCCAAAATATCTGAGACCTCAGATATTTACAGAAATTAACAGAAATTCCAAAAATGAAATCATCATAAAATGAATCTTTCCTTATACTTTTGCTGTTGTAAATATCAGATGTTCTCCAGCTCATCTGAGTATAATGTGATTGATCTGACTGAATAAAGCGAGGGGATCACTGCCATTGTCCATCACATTTATTTACCTATTCCAGTAAGTGTTGGTAAATGAACTCCGGTTGCTTTAGCCCATCAGCTGAGCAGGAACAAGACAGAGAGAGGAGAGCCCCCGGGCTTAGGTCAATTCCATTATCACCGATTGAATTGGCTTCCTGTGCCTCACTGGGACTAAAATACCAGCTAACGTGCAGCTCCAGGCTGCTTTGCTGGTTTCTAGCGTAAGCGCAAGCTGCTTAGCATGAGAATAGCATTATGTGTGTTAAGCTTATAAATTAAAGGCAGAGATGCCATTTTTGGACTCACATTTAAAATCACATAATTACGACAACAAGATTCATTCAGCAAGAGAGAGTGATATTTGACAGATGCTTTTATGCAAAATAAGCAAAATATGCTTTTATGCAAATATGTGTATATATATATATATATATATATATATATATATGTACACTACCAGTCAAAAGTTTGGACACGGTAAGATTTTTAATGTTTTAAAAAGAAGTTTCGTCTGCTCACCAAGGCTGCATTTATTTAATTAAAAATGCAGTAAAAACAGTGATATTTTGAAATATTATTACAATTTAAAATAACTGTGTTCTATTTGAAAATATTTTAAAATGTAATTTATTCTTGTGATGGCAAAGCTGAATTTTCAGCATCATTACTCCAGTCTTCAGTGTCACATGATCCTTCAGAAATCATTCTAATATGGTGATCTGCTGCTCAAGAAACATTTATTGTGTACAATTGTACAAAATATTTGTGTACAATATTTCTTTTTTAGGATTCTTTGATGAATAGAAAGTTCAAAAGAACAGCATTTATTTGAAATATAATCTTTTGTAACATTATAAATGTCTTTACTGTCACTTTTGATCGATTTAATGCATCCTTGCTGAAAAAAATAATTAATTTCTTTAATTTCTTTTCAAAAAAATAAAAATAAAAATTCTTACTGACCCCAAACTTTTGAACGGTAGTGTATAATGTTACAAAAGCTTTGTATTTCAGATAAATGCTGTTCTTTTGAACTTTCTGTTCAAAAAATGTCTCACATTTTTCACGAAAATATGGTTTCATGTTTAATAATAAAATATGAGTAAGAAATGTTTCTCGAGCACCAAATCAGCATATTAGAATGATTTCTGAAGAATCATGTGACACTGAAGACTGGAATGGCTGCTTAAAATTCAGCTTTGCCATCACAGGAAAAAAAAACATTTTAAAATATATTGAAATAGAAAATGGTCATTTGAAATTGTAATAATATTTCACAATATTACTATTTTTGATTAAATAAATGCAGACTTGGTGAGCATAAGAGACTTCTTTCAAAAACATTTAAAAAATCTTCCCAAACACAAAATTTTGAACAGAAATGTGCTACCCAAATGACCACAGTATTAAGGCAATGGTTATTTATCTTTAAATACATTAACATCACTATAAAACACATTTTATTCAGCTCTGATGGGAAAGATGGAAAAGTGCCTGGACTGCATCCAAGTGACCGCAGTCAATTTTACCCCCACAGACCTCATGTAGGCACAGACGTCATATGTAGGTCATGACTCTTATTGCTTAAAGACTCTACAGAACATAATGTATTTCTTTTCCAAGTAATTCTGTCAAACTCCTTGCACTTTCACCATATTACCCTCTAGGTGTGGCCAATATCGTGGCTAAAAAAATCAAATCAATTACGTAGCTGAAACAACATATTTTTCACTGAGAGGGGACTGAGCCGGAAGGGTGATTTAGTTTTATTTTCTCCAGTTCCTGTGTCACATTCCATTGCACACAGCCAAAGGCAAGTGATACAGTGGAGCAATAGGATTTAGCTAAACTGAAGGCCATGAAAACACCATACCACAGACCTAACATTCATTCATGTGAAGTTCAGTTCCTGCGTCAGGCCTTCGAAGAACAGGGTGCCAAAGGGGACAGTATGTTCAAACACATGCTGATGTTAAACTAAATTTGACATTGGTTATTTCCAATGTTTAGTCCATCTCTTCCTTGTTTTTCCTTGTTTCTCATAGATTAGTTGTTTTATTGTGAAGACTAATAAGCACAACTTAAAAACAAAATTAAGTAAATGAAACCACCTTTCTTTCTCAGTCTTGCACTTTCTCTGGACCGTGTGAACTCAAGCCCTGTGCCGTTTGTCTCTTCGAGCAGCTAGTCCTGTCACGGACCAAAACCGATTACTCAAAGAGTACCACAACTGTCTATTTAATAGTGTCATTTTTCATCCCAAGAGCTTCTGCTCTCCTGCCTCCTCAATCAAGAGAAGCCATTAATTGAAAACCCATTGGAAAAAAGTCTTATCCTAACGTTTCCTCCTTGACTGATGCATTGTCTGAATCAATGTCTCTGTATAAAATTTGGAACGTGTTTAGACAAGGATTTATATTTCAGTTTTTATTTTAATTTTAGATTTCTATTTAACTTTATTTTTATTTCAGTTTTAGTTTTAGTACTTCAACTTAACCTTAAAAATTAGAAACTAACTAAAATAAGCTGAAGTTGAAGTACTTTTATATTTATAAATAATATTTTTTTTAATTTTATTTTAATTACCAAAGATTACTTTTTATAGTTTTAGCTTTAGTTTTAGTTAACAACAACAATGTGGGTCATAACTGTTCTAAAAATCAGGTTCAAAAAAGCATCTTTCTCCATGGACAGATATTTAAAAGTAGCCATGTATTCAGATTTTTTAAAATAACAACAATATAATATATTGTGAAATACTGTTCTTGAGGTGCCATCAGCCAATCTGTGCTGTCATTTTCTTGTTTCCAGTGATTAGTCCAGTGATGTGTTTTCATGAACAAGATGGCAGATTTTAAATGGCATATTCATGTCACATGCACGCAACTGTTATGGGAATGTTAACAAATAGTAATACCAGTTAAATCCAACAAAATACTGTGAATCCCAAAATATGCATGATATTGATGACTCGTTTTGTCACAAGGCGACATTTTAAACTGCACTTTAAAATATATTTGCATATATTACAGGATTTCTTTGTAAATAATTTATGCCAGGAAGTACAAAAATACCATTCATACCGTTTAATGCTCATACATTGTTATCATCCTCTTGGCAGCATTAGAATAATGTTCTGGACGGCTACAGTATCCTCATATTGTTCCTTAATCCAATCTAGCACGTGCTGATCGCTCTCACTGAAGCGACCCAATAGGATTTTCTTGACAATTCAATTACCCGGCAGAGTCCTTCACCCAGACTGACACCAATCGAGTGTTGGCTGTTAAAACAACTTGCCTACTTTGTTAAGGTTAGCTGAAACAACTTGAACACAACCCAGGTCAAAGGACCTTGAGCTAGTTCCAACAAGATATGGACTGCTCCATTGTCACATATTTGCCAGGTGCCAATAAGATGAGCAATGACAGCGGAAACTATGTCTGTCAAAATTTCCAGCAACTTCCAGCACATTTCACTGACTCACAGCTGGGAAATATGGTTTTAGAACAGACTGCTATAAAGACTCAACAAAAGAGCTCTTGTTGTTGTGGCCTTGCACCTATTTTGGAGACTAAAGAGCAGATATTTGAGTCTTACAGTGTTTTAATTCCAGCATTACAGCTGAACAGCTCCATATAAGACCCAACAAATTGTGATTCAGCAAACAAACTGAAAGCAGAAACTATGTATTTACATAATGCATCTAAAATAATCCCAAGATATAAAGCAGAGTCTGGTTTCATTTTCTAAGTGCAGCTTTGTCAGAAATATTTCTAATATTCACATATGAAAACAAGTCAGTTCAGACTTTCATATGCCTACAAAACATAATTTCCACAAGGCAACAATCTCCTCTTCATTATCTTCGCTGGATTAAAACAACATTCATCATGCTTACTTTGAAGTGTCCAATTATTCTTATTGTCATTTTGCAAACTACATACTGCTCCAAAGCCATTTGTTATGATTCCTCCCTGAATTGGCAGTGCTGCTGTGTTCTGCATATTTTCAGATTATATATTAATTCCAAAGATTACCATAAGAACATTATATTGCAGTCTTTAATAATCCATCAGACAGAGCAGGCTTCTGTGGTTCCAAAACATACCGAACAAATCAATAAATAAAAAGAGCGATTAAGTTCTGCAGGCCCATGGGTCTATTATGCTTTTCTTATAGCAGAAGAGACAACTCATATTTAGGTTTTATATGACTCATCAGGATTACTGTAATTTATCAAGATTATATATATCCTCAAAAAAAAAAAAAAAAAAAAAACCTTGATAATAATAATAAATGGTTATTTTCAACACTAAATCAGCATATCACTGAAGACTGGAGTAATGACTGCTGAAAAATTCAGCTCTGTCATTTCAAAATATACTGAAAAAGACAACAGTTATTTTAAATTGTAATAATATATCATAATAGTAATATTATAATATAATGCAGCCTTGATGATTCTTTTAAAAAACTTACTGAACCTAAACTTATATATATCTTATAAAATATATACTTTATATAACAGTTTTAAAATCGATAAAATATGTTTGTGTACTATGGTTATAATATTTATATGTTTTAAAAATATTTTAGATGTGCATACATATATATTATTGTTTAACTATAATCCCTAGTAAAAAAAAATCGATTTAAAATAAATTTATTTCATAATAAGTATACTTCAAATCCATTAACATATTTATTGACATATCACTTAAGACTTACCGATATAAAATTATAATTAAACTTTATTTGGAGTATTTCTTTATTGCACAATGCACATTTCTTAATATTATGCCTAAAAAGTGTTTTAATATCACTTTTAATAAGGATTGTAAGATCGTTGTATAATGTTAGTCTTAAAATGCAAGATATTTAAAGTGTACCTAAAGTATACTTGCAATATTTCCACTTTAGCACAATCAAATATACTTAAGTATATCTTTAGTTGGACCTCAGCACTACTTCCACACAATTAAAGTCCATTAAGTACAAAATTAGTTCCAATTCAGCAGACTTTTAAGTATACCAGTTTAGTATACCAAAAAGCACAATTGGAGGAGTGTGTAAATGTATTTGCAGTATACCTGGCACAAAATAAATGTATTTCAAATACATTTAGTATATATATATTTTTTCACTAGGGATATTTCTATTATAATATTAATAAGTCTTATCTTAATGATGAGATGGTCAAATTCAAAATCTTTTCAGGTGTTATCAAAGCCTCTGAAAGTGCTCTTGCCTTGATACACATTGGCCTCAAGTGTTTTACCTGTTTTAAAGGTTTCGGGAAAAAACAATTAGTCTGTTTGTTTTGTAAAAGCTCAAACATGCATACTAATATTGTTTATCTGTAAGAGTGTTATTTCATGCACTCTTTTGTCCTCTGAGATTCATGCCCACAAAACATGTGGTCTGCATAATTCTGCATTCCTTATGCCATCCAGACTCTCAAATTAATCAGTACAGTAATTGATGGCTTGTTTATTGCCAGTGAAGGTGTTACTTTTCTCTTTCCTGTCCTGCCCACTGATCAGCTTACACCAACATGGCAAGATGTGTTTGCTTTGGCTCTTTATCGTCTGTTAGTGTAAATCAAAGGCAAAGTCGTTATTTACCCCCCAGCCCCATCAACATCCAGCTCTACACCACCACCACCCATTACCTCCAGCAGTACTGAGTCATACTGCCTGATGCAAGAGCGCTCATCAAAACAAACTAGAAGCCTTAAAGCTCTACTGTCTGGAACTGAAGGCACAGTTAGCTCAAGCTGCATCATTTGTGCACTCAATAAACAAGTGAGAAGAAAATGCAAGACTTAATAATCATCCTAAAATAGCTACATGCTTATATCCCAATGTCATTTTACTTTTGGCCTGTGATTTCCAGGCAGACGTTTGCTGCCTCTCACTTGTGCTCTCATAGTCGCGTGTATTTGGGGTGAAATTGCTGCAGGTTGTTACAAAGTGATTTACTTTAAAGAAATATTTTCAAAAATCTAAATTGACAACCACAGAATACCTCAGAATAATATTAAGTATTAGTGTATGTGGACACTATGTGCACTTTATGGTTACTTATTTTTTCATTTAAAGGGTTAGTTCACCCAAAAATGAAAATAATGTCATTTATTATTCACCCTTTGTTAATCTTTGGAACACAAATTAAGATATTTTTGTTGAAATCCGATGGCTCAGTGAGGCCTGCATAGCCAGCAATGACACTTCCTCTTTCAAGACCCATAAATGTACTAAAAACATATTTAAATCAGTTCATGTGAGTACAGTGGTTAAATATTAATATTATAAAGCGACAACAATAATATTGTTTATAATATAATTTGCGTTCTGAAGATGAACAAAGGTCTTACGGGTGTGGAACGGCATGAGGGTGAGTAATAAATGGCATTATTTTCATTTTTGGGTGAACTAACCCTTTAACTGATTTCCTTTCTCTTATTGTTACACAAAGGTCTTTTCCATGCCACCACCATCTATTTTTAATTTGGGACCAACAATTATTCAGACACTTTGACCTGACCATGTTTTGATTAAGTGTTATCTGACATAATTAAGATTATATTTTTCTGACACAGTTTAACTCTGAGATCTTGTCATATTTTATTACCATTTTTTTTTTTCAACTATAGTGAATAAACTGTATTATTGAATAAAGAGTTCAAGGTCTGAATTAATTTTGGTTTGACTGTATATATAGTAAGGGTCAGTAAGTTTTTACTTTAATTGAGCAATTAATTGACACATTAAATTGATCAAAAGTGACATTATTTATTAATGTTACTTACTTTCAAATAAATGCTGTACTTTTGAACTTTCTATTTATCAAAGAAACTTGAAAAAATATATCACTTGACACTAAAGACTGGAGTAATGGCTGCTAAAAATTTGCCATCACAGAAATAAATAACATTTTATATTTTAACATATTTCTATTTTAATACAATAATATTTCACATTATTACTGTGTTTACTGTTTTTGCTCAGATAAATGCAGCATAAGAGACTTTTTTTAAAAACATTAAATAACTTTAACTTAAATAACCCACCCAAAGTTTTTTGATGGTATATTATTTTTTACCCTTGTCTCAAAAAACATATTGAGTTTACTTTTCTAAATGTCTCTATAGCACCAAAAGTGCCCATATAGTTGAAGATAAAAAAGTGCATAAAAAAGTGCACAAGCACAAGTATAAAACAATGGGGAGGTTGGTCAGAGAACACACGTAACCGCACACAAAACTCACAACTCAGCTTGTCTGTGAACTTCAAATGGACACTTCCTGTCGGTGAGACACGTGCATGTGAGGCAAGAGCATGATGCAAACTTCAGGAGAAATTCTCAGGAAATACTGTAGGTGGGGAAGGTTACAATACTATTATTCTTGTGTGCTCTGATTTCCATGGGACAGAGTACAAAAACACCATCAACAAGATGAAAACAACACCTCAGCAAGAACACATCACCTATGTGACAGATTCTCAAGAGGAAGCTCACCAGTCAAGAAACAGCATCTGCTTTGCCCTGATCTCTCTCAAACTGTTACACTTTCTCTTGCTATTATTTGCTCTCTGTTCCTCTTTCTGCACTCCCCAACAGACTGAGATCATCCAGGACAAGGTTACACTGTGTGACTGGACAAAAATAGAAAGACTGGCCTGAAAAGCATCTCAACGGCATGCCAATCTAGTAACATTTGGCCAATAAATTGCAACATCCTGCTCTGTTTTTCCTGCCTATTATTGTTTTTTTCCATAAGCCATCACAGTAAAGGAATCTTCATTGCTCAACAGTACATCTGGTCCATGTAAATCTCAGTTTAGACACTTTAATGTCACGTTACCAGAAAGAGAGAGAGAGAGAGAGAGAGAGATGGGGAATAAAAGAGTCCGAACACTTCCTATAGTATTTTTTGGCTTGTTTTTTTTTTAACAATATTAAAGATATATTTACTTAAGAAGCAAAATACATGATTGTTTCAGAGAACTGATTTTGAATTGGTTATTATTATTATTATTATTATTATTAAGCATAAATCTAACAAATTTAGTAGTTTATGCTTTAAAACAAACAAAAAAACAAAAACAAACAATGATTAATTAATGAATTAATTAATAATAAATAAATAAATGTATTATATATTTTTAAATTATTTTATATATTTTTCAATAAATTCTCTGAAAATTTTGCAATTTTGCCTCTCAAGACTTTATGCGAGTGGCATTTTTTTTATTTTCATTTTAAGCATAAATGTAAGAAAATATTGAGAGTTGTGTGCTTATAAATAAATAAATAAATAATTTCCATTGGCAGATAGTTGTGTTTTAATTAAGCATAAATAAAACAAATGCTAATGAGGTTATACATTGAAAATATAATAAAAAGTAAAAGAAAATATAAACTTAATATTCAATTAAAGGATTAGTTCACTTCAGAATTAAAATTTCCTGATAATTCACTCGTCATCGAAGATGTTAATGTCTTTCTTTCTTCAGTCGAAAAGAAACTAAGGTTTTTGAGGAAAACATTTGAGGATTTTTCTCCATATAGTGGACTTCAACGGGGATCAACAGTTTGAAGGTTTAAATTGCAGTTTCAGTGCAGCTTCAAAGGGCTCTACATGATCCCACACAAGGAATAAGGGTCTCATCTAGTGAAACGATTGGTCATTTTCTAAAATAAATAAATAAATAATATACTTTTTAACCACAAATGCTCATCTTGCACTAGCTCTGCGATGCACCACGCATTACGTAATCACGTTGTAAAGGTCATGCATGACGTAGGAGGAAGTACCGCGTTAGGCCGAAAAACTCCATCTCATTTTTGTACTCCAACTTCAAAATTGTCCGACATTGTTGTTTTACCTTTTTTGTAAAGGCCATTTGACTTAGTCTTTGCATGATTGCTTTGTAAACACTTGCTCGGTACTTCTGCCTACGTCACGCATGACCTTTCCAACGTGATTACATAATGCAGAGCTAGTGCAAGATGAGCATTTATGGTTAAAAAGTATATAATTTTTTTTTTAGAAAATGACCGATTGTTTCACTAGATAAGACCCTTATTCCTCGGCTGGGAACATGTAGAGCCCTTTGAAACCTTCAAACTGTTGATCCCCATTGAAGTCCACTATATGGAGAAAAATCCTTGAATGTTTTCCTCAAAAAATGTAATCTCTTTTCGACTGAAGAAAGAAAGACATAAATATCTTGGATGACATGAGGGTGAGTACATTTTCAGGAAATTTTAATTCTGAAGTGAACTAATCCTTTAAATTCAATTCAAGACAAATTGTTAAATCAAGAAAACAATTCTTAATAGCAAATGCCATTTTGTTGATTTAAATTTAAGTTAATCTTGACTTAAATATAAACCAAGAAGCAATACTAAAATGAATTTACAGTGAAAGAGAGCGATGAGGTGAGGTGAGGAGCTGACTAGGTGCCAGAGCTCTGATCTCTTATGTCTGCTTCCTCTTCTCACACAGAGAGGGAAGGCTTCCTGTGTCTGGCATTTGTCACCACTCCTGAGCCAAGGGGAGCTTGAACAGGAAATGAAGGGACACCTTTTTTGCCACCCAATATCACCTGTCATAACTACTCCATTCTAATACTCACCCAAACGTCTACGTATCAAAAACGTGTGTGTTTGTTTATCACTTCTTGATCGTTTTCTATTACCCGGTCCAGCTGTGGCCTGGGCTGCTGTGACCTAGATCACAGGACCTGTGAAGAGTAACTTGGAAACATGCTCAAAAGCAGCAGGACTCATCAGATCCGTTCATGTATCGCCACTGAGCTGCCGTTCACGTTCATATTAAAGTACCTTCGTGCAGTAATGTCTCCATGACCTGCATATTCAAACAATGTTTTGGTGAAAGCAGCTGATTTAAAAAATCTCCTTAAAGTCTTATGTAAGTCACAATCCCACTACTGCTCAATAATGCAGCGGGTCTGGCTACAGAACACATGTACTGGGGTGGCAGAGAGATTTTAAGAATGAATGATTGGCTCACAGTAAACCTGCCAACTACTGATGCAGAATAGAGGATTTCTTGTGAAGAAAGCATTTTTTGTATTGTTCCAAGACAGCAGCTTAATTTCACAGTTTATAGTTAGTAATTTGTTTAATGCTTATGTTATACACTAACATTCAAAAGTTTGGGGTCAGTAAGATTTTTTTTAAAGAAATGAATACTTTTATTCAGAAAGGATGCATCATGGTTTTCACAAAAATATTAAAGTGCCCCTATTATGCTATTTTAAAAGTTCCTAATGTTGTTTTGGAGGTATCCTACAATAGGTTTACATGCATCCAAAGTCAAAAAACACTTTCAGTTTCTCATAATATACATTGAACATCACCTCTTTTCTCAAAGAGTCTGTTTGTTCGTAGATTCAGTCTCTCTAAACCCCTCCTTTCCATGAGCCTGCTCTGCTCTGATTGGCCAGATGGCCCAATCTGTGTTGTGATTGGTCGTCTGATTACAGCATGTGTCAGAAACGAAACAGCAACTACAATATCTTAATTTCAGCTCCAGAGGCTTTCTCAGCGTTCTCAGCGTTTTGGTCAAAAGTAGCAAGGATGGCAGTTACATGCTGACAGTAGTTACACATTGCTTAAAATAGAAAACGTGAGCTCTACCCTCACAAAACCACTTATCAAAGCAGCTTGAAGTGATGCTCTGTTGCTAAGTAGCAGGTAAAGCTCACCCTCTTATGCACCCAAGCAAAATGAGATAGGAGCCGCTTAGCACATGGAAAGCTATCAGGGCTATTAGAGGAACTGCTCTGCTGCAAAGGGAAAAAATGAGGTCAAGATATGCAAAATGTCTCAAACGAATCCTCTGCAACAGGAAGTCTACTTTGACAGCACATGGTGATTTTAGTTTGACATAAAAATGGCTGATTTGAAAGAAATAAAGTGGTAATATGAATTTATCTGGCACTTTCCACAAATAGGGTACAAATTATGGTTTGAAACTCTTAAAATTAAGGTTTTTTTCTTTTTCATTAAAGGGTTAGTTCACCCAAAAATGAAAATTCTATCATTAATTACTCACCCTCATGTCGTTCCACACCCGTAAGACCATCGTTCATCTTCAAACACAAATTAAGATATTTTTGATGAAATCCGATGGCTCAGTGAGGCCCGCATTGCCAGCAAGATCATTTCCTTTTTCAGTGCCCAGAAAGCTACTGAAGACATATTTAAAACAGTTCATGTGACTACAGTGGTTCAACCTAAATATTATAAAGCGGCGAGAATACTTTTTGTGTGCCAAAAAAAACAAAATAGCAACTTTATTCAACAATATCTTGTGAAGGGCGATTTCAAAACACCGCTTCATGAAGCTTCAAAGCTTTACAAATCTTTTGTTTTGAATCAGTGGTTCGGAGTGCGTATCAAACTGCCAAAGTCACGTGAATCATTGAAATTTTGAAACACTTATGACGTAACGAAGCCTCGTTAACTGAAATAATGTGACTTTCACGCTCCAAACCACTGATTCGAAACAAAAGATTCGTAAAGCTTTGAAACTTCATGAAGCAGTGTTTTGAAATTGCCCACCACTAGATATTGCTGAATAAAGTCGTTATTTTTGTTTTGTTTTTGCGCACAAAAAATATTCTCGTCACTTCATAACATTAAGGTTAAACCACTGTAGTCATGTTGACTATTTTACCGATGTCTTTACTACTTTTCTGGACCTTGAATGTGGTAATTTCGTTGCTTTCTATGGGAGATAAAATAACTCAGATTTCATCAAAAATATCTTCATTTGTGTTCCGAAGATGAACAAAGTTTTGCAATTTTTTTGGAATGGTCCATTTTTTTGTAATGGGAAAAAACACGTATTAAAAGGGTGTGTAAAATGCGGGACACAGCTAAAATAATAATAATAATATATTTTACTATAATAAACTGAATATTAATTCATAAAATATATTTTAATTTATTTTTTAAAAGATCAAATATTTCTAAGTATACTAGTATACAATATATGTGGAAATTTGTGCCATCCAACATTATTAGGATATAATAATAATGTTAAACCGAGGCTGGATCTAATAATCTCTCCATGCAGCCGTGTTCATGAATGGGGTGACATAGTCATTTAGTTTATGCTGGGCTAGCATGTTTTAATCGGTTTACACAACAGATTAAAGCTAATGAGGACTTGTGTAACCAGACACAGGCAAACTTTTAACACATCCACAAAACAGGTTCTGTTGGGACGGATATTTCAGGATGGCATAAATCCAATCAGAAAGATTACTCCCACAGAAATAATTACAATAATGACTCCAAACTGGAGATATTTGATTTTAAAATCGGAAGCTGCATAATCTAAGACTGCTTGCTAATCTGGTACATCACCCCCTCCCCCCCCCCATCCGATCATGTGACCTGTGTCTGGCGGGGGAAGGGAGGGGAGTGAAGATGATGTCATCTACAAAGATATGATCACAGGAGATGTGAGACCTACTTCCGTCGTCTGCATCAACAAAATCCTCATCACTCAGCATTGACATGTGACACGAACAGAGCACAAAAGGCATGAATAATGATGACAATGATGTCTGAAAAGCAACAAACGACTGTCTGCCCTGAATACTTCATCACACTCCTGCATTCTCCAATCATAACACAACTTGCAGTGTGTGACACTCTTGTGGGGGGTACAAGGAATGGATTCGACTGGAGCTTTCCAGCATTGAGTTATATATTTTAGGAGCACGTAGCATGTGTAGCTGAAGAGGATTATGCTGAATTACAATATTGTATACCGAGCTATGATAATAATATAAGATACGTACACCCTTGTGTAAAATCTCATTTGTGTCACAGTGGAACACAAAAGGAGATATTTATGAATATCAAAGCTGTTCTTTACCGAACAATGAAAGTGAATGGGGACCGCTGTTTTATTGTATAATTAAGAGCAGCTTGAACATTCGGCAAGTTCATTTCTTTTCTGTTCTACACTAAAAGAAAACCATACAGGTTTGGAGCGATATGAGGGTGAGGAAATTATGCAACATAGGCTTATTGGAAAAAAATCCAAAAACGTACCTATTAAAAATATCCAAAAACCACTAGAACAATGTTATATATTTTGTTGGCTTGTGTACTTAGATTATCCCAAATGTTTCCAACAATGTTTTAATCCAGAGAAATCAGCAATTTTAACCAGGACACGGTTAAAATTGCACTACCTTTGTTTTAGTTATATCGATCTAGATTACTGCAAAGTGCAACAAGTCTCTTATAGCAGCCACAGAGTAACGTTATAGCATAACTTTCAACACATTCAAATGTATTTAGTATGATTGTTTTAACCGTAAAACAGCGCTGCGTTACCCCACATACACAATGAAAAGAGCAGAAGCGGCAAACTGCAGCATAAGCATAATAAAAGCTCAGCTGAACTCGAGATCGGTGTGTATCGCAGATGTCTTTTATTAGCATTCACTCCAGCAGGCCTCGTTCCGCTCCCACGGCTCTCGACCCGTCCTGCTTCATACCACCATAATGTTAATAAAACTTTGATACATTAGCTCATCCATGAACATGATTTCTGCCCGAGTCCGTCAGATTCCTTTCCATCGGCTCTGAAGGCGAAGACGACAACGCCCATAATTCACACGTACATTCACTGCGTCATCAAGCTACACCTTTGTTTTGAATAAGCGACCTCTAGTGGCGAAAAGTTACATATTGTGCCTTTAATAAAAAACTTATTTTTCCAGCTCAACTGCACTTGCGATGCGAAGCACTCAGGTATGAGTCCAATGAAACATGCATCATGATAAAAGAGCAAAAATACTAGCAGAAGCAAGTTAAAATGTTGCTTCAGCTAATGCATTTTTATCTTATGTTTTCTTTTTTTAACACTATCGGTTAGGTTTAGTGTAGGTGCTACATTATTTTTAAACACGATAGAGCATTAATATTTTGCCGCCACTCACCTGACATTTTATTTCCCAACTGCTACTATATGTACAACAATAAATTTCATAAAATGTTGCCAGATTCACATTCATCTGTTGGATAAAACTAAACATGCTTTTAGCGCCACTGATGCAACATTTCACTTTGAAGTGTTGCAAAACATACAAATAACGTAATATCATTTTGCATAAATGCCGTCATAGGCACATTTTTCCAATGAGCCTAGGATGAAAATGACAGAATTGTTATTTTAGAGTGAACTATCACTTTAAATACAGCCTGATTATGAGTTAGAACGGAAAAGAGTTATTTATGCTGGTATAGTCAGGTCAACACTTCACCCATGTCCTAACCCTCATCCTGCCCGGTAACACACCACTGCTTTGCTTATGCTTATGCAAAACAGGGTGTTTTGAATGTGGATGGGGCGGATGTTGCTTCCGGAGATGCAGACGTGTGTGTGTGTGTGTGTCATATGACAGAGGATTAATGAGAGAGCGGTGAGCCATGCTGCTGTTGGTCAGAGCTGGTTTAGTCTGAGGAAACCACAATGTGGAGGCCTGTCCACTGGTTTTAACATGCTATGGAAATCAAACAAATGTCTGTGGTTATATTAGACAATGCAACAAAGAAATAAGAAGCTACTAAGTTTCAGCTTTGTCTCTTGGGATATTTGATGCATGAATTTTTTGGTAATTTTTTATGTTGAGGCAGCTATAAATAATACTCACATTCTGACCAGTCTGACACAGCAACACTGTCTCAACCAATGGCATTCAGTCTGCTGATGCTAATAGTGCAGAATTTGCACACTATGACAAAAATATGGCTTTTCGAGAGGTTTCTTATATAGACAAAGATGAGTCTGTCTTCATTGCTTTCATAATGAACAAATTGTTCAGCGAAACTGATATTAACTAAAATGTTTCTCAGACCTCCTAAAGGTCAAAATAAAACCTATTTAACTTGCATATATCATATAGGGAACAAGATGAGCAGTTTCCTCTGAGCACAGTGACTAATTGGGTAAACATCAGTATCACTACCCCAGACCATAACTCACATTACTTGTGGCTTTGCATTTCCGCCCAGTCATGAGGCCGTTAAAACTCATCAAAACACGAGTTTGCCCAGCTGCCTTTGTTTTTCACTTTTTATCTATGAACGGACACAGTTTATCACATTCTGAGCCAGAGGCACCACATTACATTAAAATCAATTTTTTTTTGGCATACCTTTAAAATGATACTTCGCTCAGAACTGAACATTCTTTAGAATCATTTACTTACCCCCATTCTACACTTAATATATTTTAAAAAAGCACTGGGATATTTTTCAGAATAATTTTGTATGTTTGTGTGTGTGTGTTCCACAGAAAAGTCATAAAAGTTTGGAATGACATAACGGTCAGCAAATTATGATTTTGACTGAACTATCCCTTCATTTGATTACATATTTACAGCTGTTTTACACTTGACTCATGTGTTGTAACTTTCTGTTCCCTCCAAAATGGATGAATCATGTTCTAGGTTAGCAGAGGTGGTGATGACACATTTGCTGAACAATGTTGGAGAACGTTCAGGCCTTGACACTCAAGTATTGCACAAAAGATAGATTAATCATCATTAAACTATCAAAGCTAATCATTATGAAATCAAGAATGAACATGAAGAATCAAGGAGTGAACTTAGTGTGCTTGCTAGGTGTGAATATCTTCCAGTGAATAACCCAGTTAGTTTTCCCCCTGAAACTGACAACATTATAAAAACAATAACACACTAGCGTGCTCTTTGGCTCTGTAATGCTCCTTCGTCTGAAATCCTCCAAATGTTTGTGAAAGGTAAAGGTCATACAGTATATCACTATTATCAGTCATTGCTGAAATTTCAGCTATGGATGATAGAGATCAACAAACAAAATGATCTGTATGGCCAAGGAAATTATAAAAAAAATACACCATATACTCTTAACTGAAAAGGTTCTCTATAGAAACCTAGGGTTCTTGACACAATTTTAAAGAACCTTTATGCCAAAACGCACTATATAAGGAGAAATGTCTTAAATGATTGCATAATACTTTCATGTTTAATGGGTTATTTTAATTATTACTAGTAAAAAAGTATGCTTATGAGTTGTTTCATAAAATTGTATTAAAATAAAAATTAATTCATTAAAACTAAATCTATAAAACGATGCAGAACCCCTAAAAGGTTCTATATAAAACCCTTTCTTCTAAGAGTGTATAATCATATAGTAGGATTAAGTTAAATTAACTTATAAGCCTATTTAAATGGGAAAAGAATCCTCTTTCCATATCACGTTTCAGTATTTTGGCCCAAATTCATATGTCACATATCTAAACCAGTCAAATCCTTGAAAACAGAAAATGCACCACCAACAACAGAGTCTGGCACAAGTCACAGTCTCTGAACTGACAAGACATTCTCAAGGGATCATCTTCCTGTTGTACACACAGGAAATGGCTAAATGGGTTGAATACGCAGGGTATGTATGTTTAATGAATGATTTTAAGGGAGAGAGCACATGACTCTTGGGTGGGACCAGCATAATGAGGTTGACAGTGTTGTATCTAGTGACTCATGTTCCATATCCCAGGACTAAACCACTTCCTGTTTGTCATGTGAGTACGAATGGTACTACATGTGAGAAAGGGCATCGCTATAATGCCCAGATTATAATGTCCTTCTCTCCATACTGTATGCATGAAATCAGCCTCACTGCCAACCCGCTATCAATCCTCACACATAAACACACATCACAGATGTGGTGGTGAGTTTGACGTCAAGCGCTCGGCTCAAAATGACTGCTCCTCCCCTGCGCAGAGTCACCACATCATCCTTTTGCAGTTTCTTCATGTGGCTATCGCTTCGTTGCTATGACAGCTATGATTTACCCGTGGCCCCCTTGAGAGCGCAGAGCACTACGCACGTGCACTGAGCTGCCATGGTGACATGCCACATGGCTACTCCAGAAATCCTCACCAACTTTCAACATTCAAATCTCTATACATTGTCAAGAGCAGGGGTTTTCAAACCTTTTGATATCATGGACTGCCAAATATAATGGACCACCTTTGTCATGAAACTCTAGATGGTGCAGACTGATAGGTCATTAACTCAATCTGCTTGCAATTACATCATTCTCTATAGTGGACAGCTGATTGGTTTCCTGCTGTATCAGCAACCAATGATCTCGCTGCTCAACCGTCAAATACTTGGTCAGCATTTGTTATAGCAGTGCAGCACGCTTTCAAAAAACCCGTCTCCTTCCCCAGCTCCACCTGTATAGATCTGCTATGGGTAATTCATGTACGCTATATTGTACAGTAGCAGCATGTCTTACAGCAGTGTGTATGTATTGGCAGTAGCAAGTCCCGTACTTGCTCTGCAGAAGCAGCAGCGTAGCAGATCAATTCCGCCAAGACCAAACACATCAACATTGTCATATCCATTACCATGCCAAACACTATGAAAAGTTGTCATGACAGAAATAAAGACCCTTTTGTACTGTGCAAAATACTATCTGGATAATATTTACTTCCTTATAAGGTGGCATTGTATCATTTTTTTGTATCTTTACTATCAGTAAAACAAAATAATTCATAATTCATTCAAGATTTTTGACCAGAATGAAACAGTACAAATGTCAAATTGAGTAAATTTCCTGGACCCCAGTTTAACATATCTAACTTTGAAACCTGTCTATGGTCTACATTTTATCCAAACAAAACAACTGCCTTAAGAAGATATCTGTCCATTAGAACTGTATAGGACTGATGCAATGGAACAGCAAGACGATACAAGATTTAGCACTTTGGCATATTAATAAATAGACTAGACTAAAATCACATAGCTGTAACAATTCTTTAACACTCCACAATTTGATTTAGACGGTGTTAATGAATTGTTTTCAGTCACAAATGAATGCAAAGCCATGCACGTTCACAGCTTTGCTGGAGCAGAGGGGGGAAGGGAGGATGTGTCATATGATAATGTTAACACATCTATTGGATAGAGAACCTTCCTATCTGTGCTCAACTGAAGCAATGATGGCAAAGCACTATGCAAATACAGGCGTCTCATGAACGAGCTTGTGTTAAATCATGCAAATATTTTATATTCAACATCCGGAGGAACTGAAAAACACAACATGCTTTAAAATGCAAAACCATTTCTTCAAATCCACACATAGTGGCGGAAGTGGCATGTTCATTTGTCGTTGGGAATGTAACTTTGAATAGAATAAGGACATACTTCAGTAAAACTGTGAAATTTGTAAACCCCACTGGAAGATTTTAGCATTTGAAAGCTTATCTTTCCTGTTAACTAATTAACTAGGGGCTTTCTTAATCCCATGTGTCAATAAAGAACTTACCCTCATGCCTCCATCAAATCAGACAGGTTCCTAAAACCCCCTGTAGGGAAATGATAATTAATCAGAGCAATAATTAACTCTTTACACATAAGACCAGAACATCCAGTTGCCAGAAAATTATCGTGAATAATATGAATTACAGGACGGTAGTTTGGTGATCACACAGATTACAGTTCCTAATAGTACACTTATTTAATTATAAAATAATTGCATATCAAGCTAGCCTACTCAAAGTCTTGTAATTTTTTTGCTACTGAAAAGCATAGGCCTATACTCACCATCAGGTGGTACGATGGAAACCACAGGATGTGTGTAAAATGAATCAAAAAATGGTCTTTCCTATATTATTCATTCAACATAAACAAACTGTATTCACATTATTAGGTTACCCACACAAAACTCCATCATGGTAACCAGTAACCGGTAAGCAGTAAGCATTAATTAACCGACATACGATAAAACTAAAACACTTGAATGTACAATAGGCTACCTAAATGTTTTTTAAAAAAGAATAACTAGGCCTAACTAGTACTACCATACCGTTTTCAACAAAATATAAACAAATGAGAATTATGGGAATACCCATTTTTCAATAAGTGCACTTTTAACTTATATATAAAAAACATATTTGAAAGTATTTTAAATATAATTTTCCCTTAAATTATATGACAATTAATAACTGATACCTCTAAACGTTTTTACAGAAAACACATTACATGTCCAATAAAATATAATTTAAATATTTTTAAAATATTTTTTTATTTTTTAAACATTTGTTATATTTAAAAAAATATGAAAACATTTTAAAACTGTGTACACTGTGGATTCGTGTTGATTATTGCTCGTCGTCTTGATGTTTACTTTTAGACATTATTTAAATGTAATTTCACCAAACCGTTACGTCATTTCAAAAGAAATATTTGATGGCTGAATTCTGGTTTAGAATGTGACGGCAGTAATCATCGATCGTCGCTGACACTTATGAATGAAGAGCGCCTAATGAATGGAGCTCGTAGCAGACGTCATCGTCATTGTGACGTCGCGATCCTTTTATGGAGCGCGCGTCTGAAGCCCATTCATAAAACGGAAAGAGAACTGCCCCTGGTAGTAAAGCTCTCAGGAGGGTAACACAACATTACACTGCGCACTGGCAACGCTGGATTTGACGTATTATTGTTAATAAACCACAGTTTGACCGTGACCAGTCCCCATCGGAGGAGGAAAATGGTCACCATGGACGAACTTAGTGAAATGGATTGCAGCGTTTTGAAGAGGCTGATGAAGGACGACAGTGCGAAATGTCTGCTTTTGGACTGTAGATCGTTTTTAGCGTTTAGCGCAGGTCACCTTCGCGGTGCTGTAAATATTCGCTGTAACACGATAGTTCGGAGGCGAGCGAAAGGCTCCGTTAGTTTGGACCAGATTCTGTCCGGTGACGATGAAGCGAGAGCCCGTCTAAAATCAGGACTGTACTCCGCCGTAATCTTGTACGACGAGCGGACCTCCGATACAAACAATATGAAAGAAGACAGCACAATCACCCTGGTACATAACGCTTTGTGTAGGGATACATTTAGGACAGAAATCTATCTGCTAAAAGGTAAATTCAAATCTACTCTTCACAAAAAAATCAATTGTGTTATTGTATTTCTTCTATCAGAAATAAAGCTGCCATGTTCTGGAAAAATATCTGTTGTATAGATGTTTTTACTGTGGTCAAATCTGAGCATCATGTCTGCTATACAAGATAATGATGTAATGTAGATTGCCATATTCCCTGCTGGAAAATCCAGCTTAAGATAGTAGCTGTTTTTGGAACAAGCATAGCTGGTCTAAGCTGGTCCACGCTGGTCATTTGCTGGATAACATGTTCCAACTTGACCCCCTTGAGCTGTTTGACCATTTAAAAACCCACATTTCTGAAGACAATCTTGACAATAATTTCCACGTGTTCCCAATTTTAGGTTTGTTTTATAGACACAAACCAACTATTTAATATGCCTCACATTTTTTATATATATAAAGATTGCTGCATTTTAGAGATTTAGGCCTTTGACATTGTGTTAAATTGTGAGGCTTGATAATAATGTGTCAGGCTGTCTATTTTTGTATTCAAAATGGCATAAGGCTTGCCTGAAAAGAGTGGACCTAAATTCAAATGTCAGATATGAGTTATATATTTTTAAGAATATCATAATTAATAAATGTTACAAGTGATCAGTCATTTACTGCATTATCTTTGTGTCCTTGAAATGAGAAAATGGTGGTATTTTATCAACAATTGTCTTTTAAGTGTAATATCTGAATGTGACTTCAATAAAAAAATTAAAATATCCAATTCAAGTATAAAAAAAAATTTGGTTAAATGATTCAAGTTGATCTGGCTAGTCCTAAAACCCCTTAAACAGCCAACAAATCAGTGTGTATATGAACAAATGCTTTAAACACTTTTCACTTTATAGGAGGCTACGACCGATTTTCCACACAGTATCCCGATTACTGTTTAAAAACCAAAACATTGGCCGTATCCAGCCCTCAGTCCAGTGTGGAGATCAGCTGCACCTCCTGCGCAACTCCCCAGCATGACCAGGTAACTACATTAGCAGCGGTGGATACTTTGAGGTCAGCTAATGGGCAGCATTGTGTAACATTAAACGTCCTGTTGACTGCTGTCATCCGCTGCTCTTTCCGGCTGATGTAGCAGTACTTTTGAGTGCATTCGTCCGGCCTTCCTCCATGATGGGGGTGTACTGTGTCAGACACTCCAGTACGTTTCAGTGTTGATTCCCACATCGATCATTTCCTGTCTACAGCTTGTTAAGCAGGCCACCAATGACATAACATTGGGCCAAATCAATACGCATTTCCCGAATAAATAAACTGGACATTATTAGAGTGACCTTTTTATAGCAAGCAGAGGTGTGAGTGGCCTGATGTTGTAATCTGTTACAAATGCTTTTGATGATTTATTGAGAGGGGCTTGTAATTTTTTTAATATAAGGACAAATTAATAAAAACATTTAGCTTTTAATTAATAAATGCATTTATTGCATTTATACAAGATTCAGTTATACAAGATTCAACTCATTTTTTTAAGACAGATACTGTAATTTAAGTTGAAATGACTTGAACATACAAGTTAATTGTACTTAATTTAAGGCAGCATCCCTTTTTTTCTTTTACAGTGTATTATTATTATTTCAATGTATTAAATATGTACGATTATTAATTTAGTTTTTGTCTCTTTTTTTATTGCAGGGTGGGCCTGTGGAAATCCTCCCTTTTTTATTCCTTGGCAGTGCTTTCCATGCGTCTAAAAAGGACGTGCTAGATCGTATGGGCATTTCTGCTCTATTGAATGTATCTTCAAACTGTCCAAACCATTTTGAAGGGGATTACCAGTACAAGTGTATCCCGGTGGAAGACAACCATAAGGAGGACATCAGCTCTTGGTTCATTGAAGCCATTGAATTTATAGGTATGATAATTTTTATTTTATTTCAATAATAATTATTCATTTTTAATAAAATTTGTTTCTTTATGAATGCATGTATGTAAATTGGTGTTTGGATGGTTAGGGTAGATGTAGCCGTTGGTGTGTAAATTAGTCTTGGTTGTTATGGGTCTTTTCAACTGCAAATGACGTGCATTTCATCAGCAATTAAAACGTTGATCTGCATTGCAGAGCTTTTGCAACAATTACACCCTCCTTTTTAGTCTAGCACCCATTTCAATAGCTCAGCTTGGCCATTTATGCATGTAGCATAAAGGAGCTTGTTTGAATGTGTCTTGATGTATAAACGTGATTATGAAAATGGAAGTCTACGCGGCAAAGGTGCAAAATACGGGATGAATGCTGCGGTATGGGTGGGTCTTCCTCATAAAAGGGTTTCTGTGACTAAGGGAAGTGGGGCTGGGGGGGGGGGGATCCTGTATATCCAATTTCAGCTCAGCATCCTCTGCACTAAAGCTAGGCCCACAAGAAGGCTTGCCGCATTTGATCGCACCATCCTAGGTGTGTGTGTGTGCATGTGCTTGTATGTATTTGTATGTATGCGTCAGAGTGCAGAGCTTAGGGACCAGAGTCTGACTCATCCTCCATTCAGGGGTGCCTTGATACTGGAGTTACCTCAGATCTGGGTGTGTATGGCTGTGCAAAGGCATATATGCAGACAGTAAAGTGCCCATGAAGAAAGTCATCTGACTAATGTTTTCATATACATGTGGTTTTTTTTGTTTTGTTTTTTTAATTAGCAGCTTGTTAGTAATGGCAGGTGGTGTCTGTTGTTTACCACTAGTGTGAAATCCACCCCAGACCATTTTGCCGGGGTGTTGAGTGTTTGTTGTCCAACTGTGACTATCAGCTTTGGGTGAATGTGTAATTTTCAGTTGTACATGCATTTCTTGAATCGCATTGTCCTAATTATAGGGTGTTTTGAGTGATAATAATACCCACAGATCACAGCTCATTGTGTATAGCAAACTGTTCAACTAGTAACCATTTTAATAATTTTGTATTTCAATATTTAATTTTAGCTATATTTTATTTGTAAAAAAAGACACGTTTTTATATCAAACTTTTACATGTCAATCAGACAGCCTCTTGTCTGATTGTACAGGCTTTTTGACACTAGTGATGCACAGGAGATAATTAAATCCAATGTTAACTGAAAAACATTTGTGTGTTCTAATTTTAAGTTAGTACAGTGTAATAAGTGTAATTTGGTCGACCTTCATAGTCAGTCTAGTTCTCTGCGTCGGTTAGTTTAATGAATAGTTTAGATTCACAAGATTCACAAAGTCACGTTACATTTAGAATCAGACGGACAGATTGTTGAATGAATTCTGTGAATCCTTCAGAGCGGTTACTGAAACAACATATGCCTCATTGCTTCTATGAAGAAAGCTGTGTTATAAATGAATTTCATCTGACGGAAGGGCTTTTCACACTGCGCTTAACCCCGGGTTATCGACGTTCTAAACACCGTTTTTAACCCCGGGTAAAGGAACGTTTCACACTCGAAATTTAGAAGCGGGGTTAACACCGTTTTTTACCCGGGGTTATGAAACCCAAATTCTGACAGAAAACGCGACAATTTGAGTGAAGAAGAGACCGTTTCATTCTTACCTTTATAGTCCAAAATGTCCATTCAGTATAAACTCGATAGTACAGTCGGCAATATGAGGATGCACAATGCTAAAGCTATGTAAACAGGTCGCGTGCTGCGTTTATCCAATCAATGACACTGACATCGCAAATATGCAAATAAGAACGTTAACTCAGGGTTTAGAAATATACAATGTGAAACATCAGCTTATGAATACCCAGGATTAATTGTAAACCCCGGGTAAATTATGAGCAGTGTGAAACATGAAGCAAGATAACCCAGGTTTCCATTTACCCAGGGTTTAGAATGACTATTTCAAGTGTGAAAAGCCCCAGTGTGTACTTAAATAATAACATTTGATACACATATATGTAGGCTATGTATATGTGTGTAGGATTGTAACCGTGACTTCTATATGAACCTACATCAAAAATTTGCGGGCATCAGCTTCACTGTGTATGCAGTAAGATGACTCATATCTGAGCTTCATCTGTGCTTAACGAAACTCTCTGCTCTTTCCTCAGACTCTGTCAAAGACTCCAACGGGCGTGTTCTGGTGCACTGTCAGGCTGGCATCTCACGGTCGGCCACTATCTGCCTGGCGTACCTGATGAAGAAGAAGCGGGTGCGTCTGGAAGAGGCCTTTGAGTTTGTTAAACAGCGGCGCAGTATCATCTCCCCCAACTTTAGTTTCATGGGTCAGCTGCTGCAGTTTGAGTCTCAGGTGCTGGCCACTTCCTGTTCTGTAGAGGCTGCCAGCCCTTCCGCCACTCTAGGCCCCAAGTCTTCCTCCACCCCCACGTCACCCTTCATTTTCAGCTTCCCCGTGTCAGTGGTGACGCATAGCCAGCCCAGTAGCCTCACCTACCTACAGAGTCCCATCACAACATCGCCAAGCTGCTGATACAACGCGAAAAAACTGCACGCGCACACCGGGAAGGCCAAATTTCTCTGACAATATTTAACTTGGCACAATCACATGGTCGTTCCAGCTGAGCTGCAGCTTTTTTTTTATTTTTATTTTTGATAGTTTCACTGGTAACCCGCAATCATCTAACTCACTTTGCAGTCTTTATTGCGCATTAATATCAGAAGAATAGGTCGTAATATCCTGTGGGGACAGTTCATCTCCTTCATTTCCTGTGGTTCACTTCCAAAGAATTTTCATTTGGGCGGTGGGGCAAGTGGGGATGAAGTGCAGGAGGTCCTTCGACCCAGACAGGTTCTTCGCATTGCATTTGAACTTCCCATTTATCACTTCCTCTTTCGCCGGCCTTCCTGAATTCCTTTAATAGAGACAGCCGTGTCATGACCTTTGGCAGGAAGTGTCATTCATCAAGTTGGTTTTGCATTTGTCAGTGCCTTGTACAGAGAAGGTACACAAACACTTTTACTCACATCTGCCCCATTGCCTTTCCTTCAGAACGATCGTGAACAAGACATTTCAATCTGCAATATAGATCCACTCATGTCACAGATCAGAGCAATAACCTGATTCTCCTTCCTCCCAGTCGCCACCAAAGCACTGTATGGTCTGTTTTCTTTTGTTATATTGTTTGATCATGATTTGAAATGTCTGATTTTCTTTGCCAATTTGTACTGAGGAGATCTCATGAATTATTTCTGCTGTATGCCTTACCAACTATGACTGTGGCGTTCTTCCGCATGGAATGTTCTCATTAATAGACTATTTAAGGAATAGTTGATAATGATGCCGGGTTATACACTGAAACTTTTTACACTGGAGATTGGGATTATTTGGAAGCCACTTTCCTATGAGTCAATTTGGTTTTTTTAATTCCCTTTTGAGAAGCTCTGTGAGGGGAAACATGCCTTGAAGAGTCCATATAGCAGATAGTATATGTATGTGTGTTCAGACATACTTTTTATGAGATTGTGGGAACCTTTTATAGCACTTTTAAGTGATGCAAAATTGATTTGAGGTTTGTTTTGCACCTCGCCGGAATTGAAGTTATAAGCGAGCAGCGTTCCCTCCCCCTTTTTTGGGCATATTACGTGGTCTGTTTGTCTGTCAATCACTGATGAGATGAATGCAATAATTTTTACTGTACTTGTGAAATGTTATTGTCTGACGACTCATGGCAATATCATTGAGAGTTAAGATTTTTTTTTAACTCTACCATGTTCTGTTGTATTATTATATGTACATTTTATTTATCTCACGATTGTCATTGTTAAATATAAACTGTGTTCTTTAATGAAAGTGTGGCGTGCTTTAATTGTATAGAAGAAAAATATCTAGATGATGGATCATATTTTGCTCTATCAGTAGGCCTGTAAGTAATATTGCTATCATTTTGTAAAATGAATAGAACATGAGCCATCTCATTATTTCTTACATGGACTAAGAAAAGATATAAAAGAATAGGGCCCGCTATTATGCAGGAGAAGTGAACTAGTATTATATCCGATAAATGAGGGTAGGATTTTGAATAGAGTCAATAGAGGTTCTTTTTAAAGAGTCACAGCGCCCTCTAACGTGTGTTCCTTTAGCTGAATTCACGTTATGGTCAATTCTGACTCATGTAAACAATCCTTCCCGCTTTTTATTTGACGATAAGTTCGCTGAAAAACAATACAATAGCGACTTCCTTTATTATATTGTTCCACTTAACCATCAGAGAGACACTGTAGCTAAACTGTAACACGTTTAAAGCAAATAATTTTGCTAGTGTCTTTGATTAAATGTAGAAGCTGAATATCAACAACAAATCCCACAAATATGGACACAACACTATTTTTTGGACATATTTAAAGCCTCACAATTCTCAACATTTTTAGTAAGCAATCCTAAAGATGTTAAAGGGTTAGTTCACCCAAAAATGCAAACAATGTAATTTATTACTCACCCTCATGTCGTTCACCTTTGTTCATCTTCGGAACACAAATTAAGATATTTTTGATGAAATCCGATGGCTGAGGCCTCTAGACAGCAATGCCATTGTAACTCTCAAGATCCATAAAGGTACTAAAAAACACATTTAAAACAGTTCACGTGAGTTCAGTGGTTCTACCTTAATATTAAAAAGCGACGAGAATATTTTTTGTGTGCCAAACAAAACAAAATAACGACTTTTCAACAATATAGTGATGGGCCGATTTAAAAACACTACTTCGGAGCTTTATGAATCGATTCAGTGATTCGGATCTGAAATCACATGACTTTGGCGCTCCAAACCACTGATCTGATTCGTAAAGCTCCGAAGCAGTGTTTTGAAATCGGCCCATCACTATATTGTTGAAAAGTCGTTATTTTGTTTTTTTGGTGCACAAAAAGTATCCTCGTCGCTTTATAATATTAAGGTAGAACCACTGTACTCACATGAACTGTTTTAAATGTTTTTAGTAGCTTTATGGATCTTGAGAGTTACAATGGCATTTCTGTCTATAAAGGCCTCATGCCATCAGATTTAATCAAAATATCTTAATTTGTGTTCCAAAGATGAATGAAGGTCTTACGGGTGAGGGTGAGTAGTAAATGACATTATTTTCATTTTTGGGTGAACTAACCCTTTAAGCGTAGCCTAATGTAAATATATAGAGTAGCCTACTATGGGAAACGATCCAACAGGGTTGCCAGCGTTTGACCAATGAATTTCCATAAATTTCATGACCTTTCCGGTCAATTATTACTCAATTATGATTTTTAATTAAAATTTTAATTCAGATAGATTCAGTATTGAATTAATCATTCGGGCAATTTTATGAAGACATTCGAATGATTCATTGACAATTCACTCACAAATTGAATATCACTATTAAGTGCAAATACTACGCAACACAAAAGCAATGCGAATTGAATATTTAAAAGCAGAGCATAACCAGAACATGTGAACTATTTCCATGACTTTTCCATAAAAACAATTTTAAAATTACCTGATATTTCCAGTTATTCTGACTTTCCATGAATGCAGCTGCACTGTAGGCCACTAAATATGTATTGTCAGGTACTTTACAGGGGTTCAGTAAAGTGTGTGGATGTCTATGTTATTATAACTGACGAAATTTCAAAACATTTAAAGCCCAGCAGACTTTCTTAAACTTAAAATAAGTATAAGCATAAATATATTTTTGCATGACCAATGTCTTCCTAAAAACACATATTAAAAAAAAAAAAAATCAAAGCTTGGATCTCTGAGAGTTAAACTGAAAGAAGGAACTAAAACAAGAATTTATTATTTAAATTATAAAAATTAAATCAAACATATTACCATTACAAAAAGGCTATTGTACTGTAAAATAAAAAAAAAATTACCTAATATACTATTTTTTACTATAATTGAATAAGGGAACTGAATAAGATTCAGCAAGTGTGAAAAAAGACAACAGACAGTATTTATGACATGTACTTTATTAAGACCATTTTACATGATTGAGGAGTGTTTGATTAATCCACAGATGGCTTACAGTAGATAAGCCGCTTCTGATTAAAGTTCACAGGAACATGGAAATAAAGTAAAAATACAGCTCAGAGAACTGAGAAATAGTTCAGGAGTTAATCTCCCATGTATTGGCTTGAGGGGAGCAGTGGACATGTCTGTGCTCATACTACTAAGAGAAGAAGAAAGGTCTGCGCTCTCTCTCTCTCTCTCTGGTTTGAACACAGAGAGTCCTGGAGTAAGGCAGATGACCTCCAGTACACATGTACAGAACCACAAACTACACCTGAGCAAAGCAACCAAACCATGAGACATCCAGAGGTAGAGCCATGTCCTTCATTTCATTCTGTAACATGAACGCGAGTCAGCAGAGCTGCTGATATCAGTAGTGTGTAACAGTTAAAACGTTACGGAAACCCTCATAAAAAGAGGCGTTTCTCTGACGCCAGAGAAACAGGACTGGAATGAACAAGATTTAGGAATTCCCGTGGTTGTGATCCAAAATAAACCCAAAGCAAAAGGAGCGACTTCCAAAGCGGAGTCACATGGTCGTCTGAAAATATAGAAGGAAAGATCTGAAAGCAAGAATTCCCACTTCCTTTACAGTACTACAGTAATAAAACCCACTCTGAATCAGTAAACAACATTAAAAGCTATACAAAGGCATTGTCCATTACACAACCTGTACATTACTGGAATTTTTTTAACCTACATCTTTTTTAAAATTAATTTTGAATAACTTAAGTCCTGCTTAAAAGTGCAAATTCTTAAAAGATCGATTTTCAGATTAGGCTATGACAATGGAATGGGACATTCTGACCAGTATTCCTGTGCAAAGATATGTAAAAATATGAGTATTTGGGGAAAGAAAAAAAATTAAATAATTTTATTTAGCTATTTTGTGGTCAAAGGATTTCTTGTATAGTTCTGGTCTCTGCATCGACATTCTTTTTGCTTTAAAACCCCTCTAAGGCTTTTTTTTTAACAACAATGCATAAAGGAAAAAAAAAACACAACAATGATATTTTCAGGGTCTTTAGTAAACTTCAATAAAGGAAAGGAGGATTGCTGAAATGTCAGGTCCCTTTGAGAAGTGGTCTGTTATTGTGAACTATGTTAATGAAAATAAAACGGGTAATTAATCACAGTACTAGTAAAACCGTTTCAAAGAAAGGAAGCTAATGCTTGAACAGTGTTAAATCGTGTAGAATGACAGGGAAGAGGTCACTTGTTGTCTTTCACGGAGCAGGCGACAGTCCTTTCAACTGAGCCCTGAAACAACGTTGTGGCCTATATCCTGACCTTTGACCCGAAGAGGAGGGCCAGGACACGGCCAGCCAAGGCAACTCTTTCTTGTAAACACTCACAAGGACAAAAATGGAGCATAACTGCAAATTAAAGAGGCAGTGCAGAGGCTTACGGGTGAGTGAATGTGAGGAGGCGTCAGTGGATGTGTGTGAAATGTCTGGGTAACAGTCTGAGCATTTGCAGGGCCGCTGATGTGGAACCTGCTTAGACTAGGACTTCTGCTCCGCCGCTGCTGGGGAAGGAGGTGTGCTGTCTGGCTTGATGATCTGGTACGTGATGAGGTACTCTGGGTAGGCCTGCAAAAACACAAAAATTGGAAACAAAGGGATTATCTATTACTTAGAAACTTAGTTTTAATGTTATATAGTTCCAGCTGTTAAATATCTGAGCTCTTTCACCTGTTCCCCTCGGTAGATGACATATTCGGCATAGGCTAGCCCGTTGACGCTGGGTCTGCCGATGACGGAATGGTGCCCTGGAGGAGCATGGGCCATTTTCATGGCACTGAATTGCAAGAAGGATTTACCCAAAGTCACCCGGCAAAACAGCATCTGCCTGCAAACAGCACAATTTAATTTGCAATAAATAAAAAAAAATAACTCGGTTTTAATTAAATTATATGTATAAAAAAATAATTGTATATAATTATAATTATTACAGTATAAATATTACAGTACATTATAATATATTATTGAAATAAATTAAATTTTAAGCATTTAAAAGAAATAAAATTACATTTAAAAATATAGAATTTGTTGTATTTAAGTTACAATATAATTTATAATATATGATTTAAAATAAAAATAACAATAATATAATTTGGACATGTATTAAAGCTAATGTGTATATTAATTATTACACTGAAGTACCCTACATCTGTGGACCATTTTAGATTAATTTGTTTCAGAAATTAGAATTTTAATCAGTGTTTATGAGTGTAATTATTTACAGTGTTAGATTGTTTGTACAATAAACACTTTTGAACTAAACCAGTTGAGAAGCACTGGATTATAGGATAGAGAGCACCATCAGCTGGTCATTTAGAGTAAGTACTCCTGTTTTTTTCATTAAAGGTTGGGTAAGCGATATTTAAACAATGGCAGCGTATGACAGTGCAGGAGAGAGAACGAGCAAGAGGGAGATTTGAAGAAAGACTGCAGAGACAAAAGAGAAAATCTCAGAAGTAATCACTGGAAAATGAAGGGTTATGACTGGGCAGGAGCTTTAGGACCTGCGTTAATATTACAAAACCTTTCCTGATTTCAAATATCAACAATGTCCAACAGTGTTTTTGAAATATTGCTTACCCCACCTTTAAAAAGCAACAAGTCATATCAAGAGCTAATCTAGGATCTTTTTCAAGGGGGGTTATACTAAAGACTATAGAATAACACAAGACTTGCACACAACTCTTAAAGTGACTTTGGTTATACACAACAAACTTCCATATTCTGTAAAACTGGTTTCACCGCTTCCAGTTTAGGACTTTTGTACGTGCTTCTCTAAGTATAGAGCTGTTTTACTTGAGATCTCTTCAAAGGAGTGAGTAAAGATATGAAGATTGATATCTAAAAGTTTTCTATTTTTCTTCTTCTCACTAACATTCAGATATTACGATCGAATACAACATCAACAATAAAAAGAACTAGCTAGCTTAGCTGATTACCTTAAAAGTCCATAGATATCACTGTCTGTGTTTTCCAGTTTTCAGGTGATGTTTGTCAAAGCCTATTACTCTTAAATGGGAAGAATCAGATGTGTATGTACCTGTGACAGATGTAACAGGAGCGGTCTTTATGTGTGGGGCAGCCCGTCCCTCCTCCGATGCCGTACACATACTGGTTGCTTTTTGAGGAGTTCTCTGCAAAGTAGATCCCTGCCCCAAACATCCCCCCGATGTAGGCGTGCCTCTCATCAAACCCTTTATGGATGATGGCGTTGATGAATGGTGACCCTTTTAGATTAAGAAAAAGGAAACTGATTAGCCTTACGTAAAAACTGGAAAACTGGGATTACACTGTTTGAAAGCAGCTTTTGAGTCTGAACTTTGTAGCTTGAACTTTGCCAAATAGCACTTATTCATCTCGTGACAGTGAGCTGGAGCAGTACCGTGAAAGAGCATGCGCTCGTTGTGGTGGTTGTGGTTCTCGTCTGCAATCTCCTTCTGCCTATGTGCGTATCGCTCCCTCAGCTTCTTGTTCACCACCTTCTGAATCTGTACCAACATTTTACAAAGTTGACATCATTAATTAGACATTCATCATACATTTGAACTGTAAACTAACTAAAATGTGTCTAGAATATATGGAAATCACTCACCTTCAGGATGTTGTACCTGCTGAAAACACCCCCCGCATTGCCACCATCCCTGTGCTCTCTGATCGTACTTTGCAGCTGTAAACAAAAATAATTCTGTTATGTCATAATACATAAAAAAATAAAATACAAATAAAATGTTACATAACATTATATAAGAGAGCTACCTAACTTAAATAAGATTATACTAAAGATATCAAAAACTAAAATTATAGCTCACACACTAAAATAAAACAAGTAAAATAAGGCTACAAATAGAAGAAATAAGACTAAGTTGTGTCACGGAAGCTCTACAATGTACGTAAACTGCTTAGAAGAATGACAGGGTAGAGAGAAAACTGTTGAATAAAGTCGTCATTCTTGTTTTGTTTTTGCGTGCAAGAAGTATTCTCGTCACTTCGTAACATTAAGGTTGAACCACTATAGTCACGCTGACTATTTTAACGATGTCTTTACTACTTCTCTGGACCTTGAATGTGGTAATGTCGTTGCTTTCTATGGGGGATAAAAAAAAAGTATCGGATTTCATCAAAAATATCTTCATTTGTGTTCTGAAGATGAACGAAGGTCTATTTGGTTTGGAACGACGTGAGGGTGAGAAATTTCATTTTTGGGTGAACTAACCCTTTAACTATGTAACAGAGGGGAGGGGATATCAGACTCCACAGCTGAATGACAAAATAACCTTATAAATTCATACACTACACGGTTCAGTACATAGTGCTTAAGTACATAGTGCGTCATTTGGGACACAACTTATAAGTTATAACTCACCGCACACTAAAATAAAAAAAGACTAAGGCGCGGTTTCACATACAGGGCTTAGCCTAAGCCTGGATTAGGCCTTAGTTCAATTAGGGCATATAAGTAGCTTTTATAAACATTCACTAGAAAAAAACATTACTGATATACATCTTGAGACAAAACAGTGGCACTGACATATTTTGAGATATGTCAGTGCAAGTTCCTTTGAGGTAAAACAGCTCAACCATGCATTTTAGTCTAGGACTAGCTTAAGCCTTGTCTGTGAAACTGGGGGTAAGTTATTTAAGACTATATGTATTAACTTTTATTGCAAACTAATATAAACTGATAAAATAAGACTACAAATAGGTTATATAAGACTATAAATTAGTTTTAACTTTTACTACACACTAACACAAATCATATACCTTCACAAAAAAAAAAAAAAAACGAAAAAACAAAACTACAATATATAATATATAAGCCTAAAAAATATCTTAGCATGGCTGGAACTCTGTGCTGACCTGCATCTACAACCAGACCTATCCATTTCATAATTAGGAATAATATTTCACAAGCTTTGGAAGGAAAAGCCCCTAGATCTGCTGATTTGGATTGCGCACTCACCTCCTCCTCTACTGACTGAAACTCTTTGTCATCAGGTGCCAGGTCAATCAGCACTGTGCCCTGACTCGCACAGTGGAATGTCAGGTATGGGTTGGCACCTGTAAGGAAGCATACCAGCACATAAAACTATCAGGTACCACAGTGTGGTTTGCTTAGTCATAAACAGATGGTGTTTGCGAAAGAGATGCTGGAGCTAAACGCTTCTGAACATACCTTGTTGACCGCCCAGCAGCCTCTCAATGCCTTTGATGAGTTTGTGTCTGTGCCCGTATGCGTTGATCCCGATCTCCTTGAGCTCCTCGTGGCCCATGTCAGCCAGCACATCCAGCGAAATCTAATACAACAAGTGATCACCAATCAGAATTATGGAAACCAAAGTACTCTGCAGGCAAAACCAAATCACATGAAGTTGTAATTACAAATGCCACTGAGTGATTCATTTCAAGGCCAATTTTGACTGCATCAAAAACAGCCAACAGTGCAATTTTTCATTTTCTCAGCTTGTTGGAATGTGAAACTTCCTCCTACTGAGATGATAAACTCTTAGAGCGGCAGGAGGCTTGGATGGATATTATCGCGTGTTACTCATAACACACAGAATGATTATTGCCGAATACGCCTCCTACACGGAACACGCAGACAAAAGCAAACACGCAGATGCCGATTTGTGCATGCTAGACTGTGAGGCAGGGAGCCGTTGAGCCAGCATGTGTCTTACAGAGGCATTAATGTTTAATCACACAAGACTAAGCATGTGAAATCATTTCGGAAATCAATAAATATGGCCAAACTGATATATCTAGTGAGCATAAGAGACTTCTTTCAAAAAAAACATCGTACTTTTAATCTTTTGAACAGCAGTGTATGAATGGAAGTGAATGACCGCCCCATTACCAATGACTCTGCGTTAGCCTGTGTAATCTCAAACTCTCACACTCCCAATTCCAATGGCCCACTTATTGGCAATGCATCACATCTATGATAGGTCTGTCAAAGGCCATTAACTCAGGAGCTGCCAACTGCTCTCTCTCTCTCAGGAGGCACTGTGCACTTCAATCGATAGGACTCGCAGGACTGACCATTATTGCCGTGAAGGTGTGATGGCCACAGCTGGAAAGATTCCATTTATTTCTCTTTTTCTTTTTCTCTCTCTCTAACTCTCTTGGCGAAGTTTTCATTTGTGCCAAAGCTGAAAAAGAACTGCAGCAGATTTACTACAGACTAGTGCAAAACCTTCAAAAACTGACTAGCTGACTTAATCAAACCTTAAAGGTGCAGTAAGAAATTTCTACAAAAAAAAGGCTGGACCAAGCACCAAAACCGTCCTCCATCCTATGACCCAGAAACCGATCAAGCTCAGCCATCTTGTAGGACATCTCATTTCTCTAATTGCACCATGAGGAGGCAAGGAACGAGGAGTGAGGAAGCTTCCTGAGGAGTCATGAGCGAGGATACACAGGTGTTTCCTTTGCGGAAGTCTTTCTCATCGAGAAACCTGACACACGTATACATTCTCCTCCCCTGTCACATCTGTCAACAATAATTTAAATGTATTTTTTACTTTTGCAGTTTAAATAAACTTTACATCTCACTTATTTCAATGGAGCATTTTGCGTTATAAATATTTATTATTCATTTTTTAAATAACTAAACTTTAACAACATGAGGGCAGATCCCTTGATGACGCTTTGAAGTGATGCTCGAGTGATCAAGTAAATTCCAATATACAAATAACATTTCCTTCGAAAGGAAACAAGGATGCACAAATAAATGAGAAGCACCCAGTGTGTTTGTGAATTTGGGGGCGGAGCTATAAAGATAGAGGTGTGTTTGTTTTGGTGATTTCAGATATCAACAGTGTTTCTCAAAAATCACTTACTGCACCTTTAATTAAGGATGATAACTATAACAAAGTTTCAATCAACATTCTAATTCTATGAGAATAGGGAAGTCCACATCACAACTATAATGATAATGACACAGAGGAACGATATCACTGGAATCACTTTAGGAACTTCCTTTTTTTCAGCTGATGAACAATAAAAACATTGACAACCAATCAAAATCCACCTGACTTTAAAGAGCTTAAGCATTTAAAGCGACAGACTGCAGCATGCGCTTATAATAAAAAGAACTTTATCCTGCTTGGGTGTGAACGCTAATATATTTACAGTTATAGTTACCCTTGTTGGTGTTAGGAGACGTTGGTGAGGGTAGCACCATATTTATTTTTTGACAGGAATGAAAACGAGGCTGTGATGGACAGAAGTACAGTGTGTTCAATGGATCGTACAGATGTTTACAACATACCGACTGTCCAACCTGCAAAACGTCTTTCTGGGGAAAAAAATAAAAATAAAAAAAATCAGTAGTCATTGACTCAAATAGTTGTGAGTAATGAAACTTACATGATCTCGGACCGTTATCCAGTGCGCGCTATTGTAAAGACTGCAAATGTATCCCTCACAGCCTTTTTCATCCGTGTTAAATTAAATATGGCATCTACACCAACTAATGTCTATGGTTTTTAACCTGGTTTTGTTTCTGTACCTGATTATTCAAGCTTATTAGGTGGCGTTTACATTAGTCGAATTCTTACATTCAGCAAGAACAGAAATGTTCGTGGTGGGATGCTAAAAAAAAAACCAAAAAAAAAAAAAAAAAAAAAACCACTACAACCAAAATGGCCAATTGAATGTGTGTGGCGGCAGCAGTACTGCTTTAAAAGAGATGAATTTAAAGACAGCTGTCCAATAAGGTTTTACCATATAAACTGTCTAACAGCTAAAGAAAAGCATGATCATTAAAGTAAAATATCAAAAAAAAAAACATAAGAACAAGCTAGACAACCTCATAAATTAATTGATCAAATGTTGGACTAGTCAACTGATCAACCAGCATGATGCACCTCTATTCTGCAGACATCTAAAAATGACAAATATTTGCATGCTGCCCATCTGACGGCACTAGTAAAGTGAGGAGACAGCTCTAAACTGTGCTGAGGCTCAACTCAGATGTGTCTAATGACGACACTGGTGCGTGTATGAGATCTGTGAGCGTGTCCTCAATCTCATTTGCACTCAAGTCTTTCGCACAGTCTCTGAAAAGTTGTTGCATCTTCATGCTCCATCTCCCGTAGGCACAGTGAGGCAGAATAAGATGGAGAGAGAGCAGACGAGTGAGTCACCGTGAGACAGATGAATGCGTCTTACTAAAGCCACAATCAGAACTGATTTCAGTCCCTCACATCAAGCGCTCTTCCCAGCTGGTGGCCGCCAAGACCATTTCTGTTCATCTATGTGCAAATGAGTGGCGGGTCTGGCACAGCGTGCCAATCGCGTCCCATGGCTCGCCCTCACTGAGTCGAAGCTGAGAAGAAGAAAAGCCGGAGACACAACAGAGTCCTGAGCTCAGTGTGACGGAGTGGCACGACTGTATTAATCAAAAAAAGAGGCGCAGAGGTCAGCCACATCACCCAGGATCTCTCTCACACCTATAAAGATTGAGAGATCCTAGTAATCTCAAAGCATCCGGCTGAAGAGGAGATGGCTGGAAATTATAAAGCCAAGGTGCTGAGAGAGAGTGAGTATATTGAAAGGAGATAATTACTAGACCACAGATGTCATCGCATTTACGTAACTTTGACGAGAAGGACCTAGAGTTCTCCTCAGGAAACAACGGCAGGCTTCTCTACATGGAACAGCTGGCAATTTAATGTGTGGAGTGGAACTGATGAGATTGAGATGATTGAGATTGGTTTGATCCTAGGAAGTGACCTTACCTGTTCCCGCTCAAAAATATCCCGCAAATGCTCCAAACCCAAACTCTTCAGGAACTGACTGATGTTCATATCCAGAATTGTAACTATAGAGAGAAAAAAAAAAACATATCTCATGGAACTATTATCAAACATTTATGGCTTAAGTTACATTAAGGGTTAACTAACGAATTAAACATATAACAAACTATAAACAATTTTTATAAACTGATTGATGTCAATTGTTTTTAGATGAAATCTTAATGATATTAACAAACATATGTACTATTTTCTATTAATCCACAATGTATTATTATTGTTAACAAACATTTCAGTACAAAGTAAGTTTTAACTGCTAACAGGTAGAAAGTTCTGCCCAGGTAATCTTACTATAATTTTTTCTGAAAGTTTCTTAAAGGGATAGATCACTCAAAAATGAAATTTACCCCATAATTTACTCACCCTCAAGCCATCCTAGACGTATATGACTTTCTTCTTTATTTATAATGGGAGTGATTGGAGGATGAGATTTTGAAGCCCAAAAAAGTGCACCCATCGATCATAAAACAAACTCCACCTGGCTCCAGGGGGTTAATAGAGCCATGCGCATTCAACTTAAGTTTTAAAAGCGTTAACTTCCACAATGTAGTACACAATGACATGATGTATTATGCGTTATAACGTAGGACATGGCATAGTACGTCATGGCATAGTGTACTATGTCGCGGAAGTTAATGCTTTTTAAAGTCGAATGCGTATGGCTGTCGTGCTTGTTATTGGAAGCTTGTTATTTTACTTAATAAAGTTTTAAATAAGAATATGTGTCCCTGGACCACAAAACCAGTCATAAGGGTCAATTTTTTTAAATTGAGATTTATACATCATCTGAAAGCTGAATAAATAAGCTTTCCATTGATGTATGGTTTGTTAGGATAGGACAATATTTCAATATTACTGAAAATCTAGAATCTGAAGGTGCAAAAAAAAATCAAAATATTGAGAAAATCGCCTTTAAAGTTGTCAAAATTAAGTCCTTAGCAATGCATGTCCACTCACAAAAATATATTTTTGATATATTAACAGCAGGAAATTTACAAAATATCTTCATGGAACATGATCTTTACTTAATATCCTAATGATTTTTTGACATAAAAGAAAAATCGATAATTTTGACCCATACAATGTACTGTTGGCTATTGCTACAAATATACCCGTGCAACTTATGACTGGTTTTGTGGTCCAGGGTCACATATTTGTCTAACACAAATGCATCGATTTGCTTCAGAAGGCCTTTATTAACACGCTGGAGCTACGTGGAGTACGTTTTATGATCGATGGATGCACTTTTGTGGGCTTCAAAATCTCATCCTCCAATCACTCCCATTATAAAGCTTGGAAGAGCCAGGATATGTTTAATATAAATCTGATTGTGTTTGGCTGAAAGAAGAAAGTCATATACACCTAGGATGGCTTGAGGGTGAGTAAATTATGGGATCATTTTCATTTTTGGATGAACTATCCCTTTAAGAGACTTTTGGTTATTATCCCATTACAGCTATTGTTCTTATAAAATATTATTACTTTTGTCAGTATTTCAACTCATATATTGTATAATTTCTCAAAAACATTTCATTTTAAACTGAAATTTTATATTTAACAACAAATATTTGATAAAAAAAAATTGATTAGTTGTTGCAGACCTACTTACAATAATAATAATAAAAAAAGTTATATCACAAGATCTACTCACTTTCTCCCTCCTTCCTCTCTGATCCAGTAGCCCCATCAGCGGGGCCTGAGGCTCCAGGTACAGCCAGCTCTGCCAGGGGCCCGGCCAGATTGTCTATGCTGCTGGCGGCGGACAGGCAGGAAGGTGTGGATGCTGGAGAGATGACAGAGGCACTGACCACCGTGGCCTGGGGCTTGAAACAACTAGGCAGCGCTTCAGGGGGCATGGCATCAATCAGCAGCGCCCGAATATCATCAGCCTGGAGATCAGAGGAAAAAAAAAATCAATCAGTCTGATCAGTTTTAAATACAACTAAACTCATCTAAAATTCATGTTAGAGTAGCATGCCACATGGGCTAGATGGTAGTTGTACACAGCATTAGTTTGGCTTCTTGGTCTAGAATTGGACAATAAAAGCTGAGAACAGCTGTGTCATTAGCACCTGGCAAGAGCACAGCCACAAGAGCCCAATTAGTAAAGGTTACGGTAGATTTACCATTTGCTTCGCACAAGCCTGAACACAGGGGATATGGGTTTAAACACTTCAGCTTATGTGTTTAGAAGACAAATGTCCCAATTTTTCAAGATAGTCTATGCCACCTGAACCATATGAGATCTTACAGCCAGAACAAATAGTCTTACAGAGCATGAAACTTTTATAGAATTTGGGTTTTTAAACTGGTCTATGTCTAGACATGCAAATCTGTAGCTCTGTTAAATGAATGCCAACATTTAAATATGTGCTTGAATGTCCATAAATATGAGTCCATGTGAAAGGTATCTGTGCATTACCGTCGCTAAGTCCAACGGTGTCTGTCCCTCCTGGTTCTTCATGGTGGGGTCGGCCCCATGGGCCAGCAGCAGAGCACAGAGCTGCGTGCGGCCCTTCTGTGCGGCCTCATGGAGGGGCGTGAAGGCCCATTTATCAGTGGCATTTACACAGGTGTTGTATTTGATCAGCAGGGCCGCAATATCCACATGCTGGAAGGGAAGAGAGAGGCTTATTAACAAAATTAATGTACAATCTTTAAAGCTTTTATGTTAATTTTGAAAAATGAAGCATAGCTCTTTCTATAGAAGATCTGCTTTGGTGTAAAAGTTTGCCTGATTGTCACCAAGATATATTTTTAAAGTGGTCCATATTACTCTTCTAAAGCTTTGTGTGAACAACGAGCCAAAATGTAAGCTGTCATTCATTGAAAATACAGACATCCTCTAGCTCTACTTGGCAAGTGAAGGAGAAAAGTAGATCAAAATGTAAATCAAATGACTCTTTCAAGTGAATCAAATGAATCAGATGATAAAATCAGTCTATAATGTTTTGTTCATGTATTAGACTAATATAATTTTCGAGTTCAAATCATTAAGTGATCAGGTTGTAGCGGTTAACAGCTGACTATAAGATAAATATTTTTCATACAAAGCTCTTTTTGATGCAAACATCTTTTTCATGTTCTTTTTTTTTTTTTTTTTTTTTTTTTTTTTTTTACAAAACTTTTATGGTCCCCAGAATATTTTGTTGTATGAATATCGGAACATACAATATATATATAAAAAAAACACTTGTTTTAAGTTCTATAAAAAGAGGAACATTTTGAACAAAAAGCTCAGAAAATTATGTTTGGATCGGATTCAGAACGATGATCACAACACAGATCGAGTAGATTGAGTCCATCAACAACCCCAAAGCTTGCACCTCTTCCTGGGTCAACATTTCATTCGGTAACATTAGGCAGTTTTGATTTTCATGTTGTTTAATGTTTGATAATCGCGTTAGCTAACGTGTGCAAGCAATGCTTCTATCATTTTTTTCTGCTTCTTCACCTGTGTTTTGATCAGGAGATTCTGTACTCATTCAGATGATGCATAATAGCACCCACTACTGTATAACAATGAAAACATGGATTGCTGGAAAATTTTGTCAATGGTGGGGAAGCGTTGTGTCATAAATGACGTAAAAGAGTTAATATACTACTAATACTATTGTAGTTACATTTTCAGATGGTTTAATTTAAATATTATGCTTTTGTTTTTAAAAAAAAATTCTAAAAAGTTTTGATGTATATTTCAGTTTTTGTTTAAATGCAATGCTTTATTCCAGTTAGTAATATTAGTACTTCAGCTTTAATTATTTCAATTTTCCATCTAATATTTATATTTTAGTTTATTTCAATTAACATTTTTTTTAGTACTTTTAGTTTTAGTGACCAATAACAATACTGAGGTTGACATCATGAGGATGACAAAATAATGACAGAATTTTCATTTTTGGGTGGACTATCCCTTTAAATGGCATATGAGAACCATTCTCACTACCAATGGAGAGCACAGGACAAAACAAGTTTGGGTTTTGGCCAACTCTGAGTTGTGGTACACAGTGTGTGTGTGTGTGTGTGTGTGTGTGTGTGTGTGTGTGTGTGTGTGTGTCTGAGCTGTCCTGAGCCGCCCTCCCATCAGCAGCAGTGACTGTATGGAACTGCAATCAGCTGCCTGTGTTTGTAGAGCGCTGACAGCCTCTACACAAACAGGCTGCATATGAACAGAGGGAGGCGCACTCAAGGTCAGCCAGCATCGGCCGGCAGCCAGCTCTCCTCTAGCCAATCAGAAAAGCTTGGGCCACCTGCCACTCCGGTTGCAGCCAATCAGAATCCCCCAGCTCCAGTCACAGAGGCCCTGTTTCTTGGATAGCAGCAGAGCGTATACGAGTGTGGTTGAGGGCCGGAGTCAGGCTAGTTCTGACCCAGCATGTTTATGTAACTGCAATCTGTTCCCATCCATCTGCATGGTCTAATCACATTCCTGTATACCTCCAGAGGGCAGATGCTGATAAATACCTCCAACTACCATCACCTGAAATGAATTTCCCTGAATTTGCTTGATTTGATTTCCAGAAAGAGTAAAATCCTGTATTAGAAGAGCTCTCTGCAGTGGGGATTAAGGCTTGTCTGGGTTACGGCTCACAAATGGCATCATCTCGGCATCTGGGTTGTTCGCGAGTGGAAATGCTACTGAAACCACCTGAAAGAATCATGAGCCGCAGTGATGCATTAAAAGTGCATAAGCCGAGGTTCTGTTGGCAGAACAAACACAGATGTCCAAACACGTTTTGCATATAGCCACACACTGATTCCCTCAGTCACAGGAAGTGAAAACAAAGTGCTGTATCAGAGCACAGAGGGGTTCAGGTAAAAGGTTTGCATTTGTTCTGAGAGGAAAAAAGCCCTTGTGTTTAGTTTTCAGGAGCACATACATGGATTATTCAGCATCTACATCTGTTTGAGTGTATCTGAGGTACCCACAGCACCGTTTCCTGCCAGACCTGACACGACCGGAGGCATGACACGTGTCGGCTTAACAGATGGCTGTATGTAGTCCCAGTCTCACTGAAATATTCCTCTTTTTAATCAGCAATTGCACTCACCCCGTACGATGCTGCGTTGTGGAGGGGAATAAGGCCACCTTTGTCCTGCGCATTGACATCCGCCCCATGCTCAAGTAAATACTCCGCTACCTCCAGATTGTTATAGCCAGCTGTGGAGAAAAGGATGCAGAGAAATGTAAATCCATCTGCACATGAACCATCTGGTATCATCAAACTCAAGTCACCAATCCATATCATGTTTCAGAGTGTTTTTAAAACTTTGAAACCTGGAAAGAAAAAAAAAAAAAGAAAAAAAAAAAAAACACTTTCCACAGAGTTTCACATTGAGTACATCCTTTAATAATGGCCATAAATTATAAACTGGTTATCAGGAGTCTGCCATTGAGAATTATTACAAACCTAAACACTATGAAACCAAATTTTACATCTAAATGATAATTAATCTACATGGAACTGAATCCAAACCCCAAATTGTAGCTATAAACTGCTTAAATCATCTGTTTTCAGTCAGATTTACTGAATTAAAAGTGCCTGTGTGCCAGTCACTGCGTGTAGAACACGCATTAAAGGGATAGTTCACCCAAAAATGAAAATTCTGTCATCATTTACTCACCATCCCATACTATGGAAGTCAACTGTTTGGTTACCGACATTTCAAAATATCTTCTTTTTGTTCAGCAGAAGAAAGAAATTCATACAGGTTTGGAACAACTTGATGGTGAGTAAATGATAACAGAATTTTCATTTTTGGGCGAATTATCCCTTTAAGCCCACCAGGTGTCTTTTTCAAACCAATAGTTTAGTAGTTTGCAGCAGTATTTTTTGGTGCTTCATAATAACCTGTTTTTTACTCTGTGGGTAAAAAGGTTTATTTATCAACATGTTTACCACAGAGTTCAGTGGTAAAAAATGTGCTGAAACTTCACTTGGCTGTTTATCACATATCACACTGTAATTGTTTTAAAAACATTAACTGAAATATTTTAAGTACTAAATGACTAAATCTAAAGCTAAATAGAAGTATAAAAAAGAAAAAGACAAAAGCACAAAATTACTAAAACTTAAACTAAAGATGTCCAACCACTTTTGCATACTAAATTACTAAAACTAAAATGAAAAATGTAAATATAAAAAGCTCATTCAAAATATTAATACATACTATAATATTATATAGGTACAAAGATTACTAAAACTGACATAAAAATAGAAAAAACAGATATAAAAAAAATGACAAAAACACATAACAAAATTACTAAAACAAACTAAAATAAAAATGAAAATACAAAATAAAATAAAAGCTAAATCAAAATATTAATACTAAAATAATATAATAGTATATAAATAACACTGTTCCAGCCCAATAGTCAGTTCATAGTTTTTTCCCCTCCTCAGACTTTTAGCCAATTTATTAATGGTTCCCAAATTCAGATAGTTTGTCTTGGGTGGTATTTCAGTGCCAGTCTCCACGTAGGTCTATTGAATTCCCAACCATCACCATCTCAGTGAAATTTAATCTATTTCTATCTTCAAAACTCAATTAAACTCAATTAATTAAACTCTCTTCAGGCATCGTTATTGGAATCTTTATGCACTGACTTCTTGCAATTGCAATTATATTTATTACTCGGTGCAAAGTGGAAGCAAAGTGGAGATTGAGTGTTTTCTGTCGCTGCAGATAAGCTAAGAGACTCAATCTGGCAGTCAACCTTTGGCATTGAGCAAGCTGACACTGAGCTTTACCCAAAAGAACCAGACACTACTATTTTCAGCTTTAAAGGTCTTCCTTTTTCCTTTCCCTCTCAGCCTTGCTCCAGACATACATGACTGCCTACAGGACAGTTACTAATTAAAGCTCTCATCATTACAGGCTGTAGCTCTCTAATAATGCACAAACCCAGCTTTGAGAACCTCACTAATGAGAACAGGCACTGTCTCACACATACAAACTCCACTGTGTGTGCTGTGTTCATCAAATGCTTCCTGCAGATTCTCCACAAACTACAAGCATTTTTAGCAGTGTTTCTCACTTCCTTCCCTCAAATGTGTCTTTTTTTGGTTGTACAGCTCTCTTTTATGCATATCTTCAATGAAGCAGATTCTCATTAACACCATTATAAACTTTATGATTATCGTGAATACAAAAACTATTTACAGTGTGGATACGGTGTCAGCATGTTGTAATGAAGTCATGAAGAGTCAGCAGTCATTTTCCATACATGAGAGAAAGTGTAAACCGCTTCAGTGAAATGAGCTAGTGAGCGAAAACATGCTGCATTTCTGAATGAGGCAATTAGCGTTGACATTTTATACTTTTATGGATAAATAAAATGACATTTTTTTTTTTTTTTTTTTTAAATAGTGCAGTAATACTACATAAATAAAATGACATTTAATTTATCCATAAAAAATTATTCCTCCATAAAATAGGGTAATTACAAATAAAACTACATTAAAACAAATAAATTTGATTGATGGGCATACTGCTAAATAGGGGGTCTTCAGCCTTAAAATGACTCACCAATTGTTAAAAAAAATTACAAGACAAAGCATCAGGATTTTCATGCATGAGATCCAGTAACGTGAGCCAGAACGAATAGATGCGTCTTACGATTCTTCCCGCAGGCAAACGGCAGACGAATAACGTGTTCTCTAGGCAAGTGTCACAACCACACGTTACACAGCCCATTGCACCGGTGGAAAAGCGAATGTGTGCTAGCTAGAGTAAAATAATGTTTCTGTATCTCTGCCTGATGGTTAGGGCTGTCACCCACCTGCTGCTGGCCTGGCCTAGCAAGATAAGTGGACTGACCAGAGCGCTACCTCCATCTGTTCAGTGACATTTGCTGATCTGTGCTGTTCTGCACACAGTATGAGTCCTGCTATGAGTCACTGGCATGGCTGTAGTGCTGTACAAATGATGCTCCTGGAGAAGTGCTCTCCTACTCTGAACTCCGATCTGTACATGTGTAGCAGGATTGTCTTCTAGTGATGTTTTCTTCATTCCCATTATTATTTTGTTGGGTATAAACTGAATGATTATTATGTATTTGACAAGTGAATTGCCACATGCTTGTAAAAAATCCAGCTGCAATTGTTTTTTATTATTATAATTATTATAATTATATTTGTGTGTGTGTGTGTGTGTGTGTGTGTGTGTGTGTGTGTGTGTGTGTGTGTGTATATATATATATATATATATATATATATATATATATATATATATATATATATATATATATATATATATATATATATAAAAAGAAACTAAGGTTTTTGAGGAAAACATTTGAGGATTCTTCTTCATAAGGTGGACTTCAATGGGGATCAATGGTTTGAAGGTCCAAATTGCAGTTTCAGTGCAGTTTCAAAGGGCTCTACACGATCCCAGCTGAGGAATAAGGGTCTTATATATACTTTTTAACCACAAATGCTCATCTTGCACTGGCTCTGCGATGCACCATGCATTATGTATGCCATGTATGCCTTTGCACATTCGCTTTGTAAACACTTGCTCGATACTTCCACCTACATCACGAGTGACCTTAGTCATGGACGCGCATCGCAGAGCTAGTTTTTTTTTTTTAGAAAATGACCGATCGTTTCGCTAGATAAGACCCTTATTCCTCAGCTGGGAACATGTAGAGCCCTTTGAAGCTGCACTGAAACTGCAATTTGGACCTTCAAACCTTTGATCCCCATTGAAGTCCACTATATTGAGAAAAATCCTGGAATGTTTTCTTCAAAAACCTTAATTTCTTTTTGACTGAAGAAAGAAAGAGATGACATGGGGGTGAGTAAATTATCAGGAAATTTTAATTCTGAAGTGAACTAATCCTTTAAACATTTGCACTTGTATATTTTCCAGCTACAACTGTATATTATTATTATTATTTAAAAGCTGATTAGCTTTGGCTCTGACATATTCTATACTATTAAATAATACATAATAATAAAAACTGTTACTCACTATTTAAACAGTAATGGATAAGACTTTTTTTTTAGTTTTTTCCATGGGTGCAAAAAGTGCTCCATAGAGTCACAGATCAACCAATGCATGTGGACAACTCTAGAAACAATCTTATTCCAAAATGTTCTCACGAATACAAGAACACCCATGAATAAGATGGGGTAAGTCTCACATAAAGTGATTATTCGGAATAAGACTTTATCAGGGACATGAGCCATACAGAGAATATTGTTGTGCATGTAAATGTCGGTGACGGTACGAACAGTGTGGAAGTCTTAGACAGATTTAATATTTGGCAAGGAAGCCTTTGAATCCCCGCCTGGAAGCGAGGCTTACACAGTGCTCAGAAAGGGATGAGAGCCAAGATTTAATTCAACATGTCCCCCTTTCTTTCCTTCTGGGTTTCCTTGCCTCGCCACTAGGGTAGGATGATATCTCACACTGCTTCAATGCTTTTGTAGAGATGCAATTCTCTGGATGGTGGTACAGCTTCATTTTTCCATTTGAAAGAGAGAAGTGATCTCATTTCTGTGTTGAAAGTGATGGCTCGGAAGGAAGCAGAATGATTTTTTATTACCTGCCAGGTGCAGCGGAGTCGAGTTGCGTCCCTGTGTGTCTCTGCAGTTGATGTTCTCCAAGCTGCACAGTTTCTGGACCCGGGCCAGGCAGCCTTTTTTGGCGGCATCCAAAAGTGCTGCATCTCCTCTCAGCAAGTCCTGGATATCTGTGTCTCCCTCCTTTACCATGTCCAATGGTGTGTTTCCATCCCGATTCTTCTTGGTGGGGTCTGCTCCATGCTGAAGGAGATAAGGACACAGAGCACAAATAACCACAGATGCCCAAAGGCTGACTTAGCACAGTTTAAAAATCTAATCTTTCAGAGTTTTAACCCTAAAAAATAAAAAAATACAGTTCACTTGTAAAGGTGTACTTCACCGCTGGCAAAACAGGCTTTCAATAAAACTTGGTTGCCTATACAGTAGAAAGGAGAAAACAAAGAAAAAAGGCTGTTGTCTTCAACACCCATAATGCACTGGGTACATTGCCATCTAAACCGACTCCCACCAGCCTGCAATGGATATGCTTGACCAGAGTCAAATACCGCCTTGCTTTAGTAGGATATACTTCTTAGCAAACTTTTGGTCACAATGGTGTCGACTTGTATTGTTCCGGAATGCAACAATTCAAAGAGTAAACGTTTAGCTGGAGTGAGTTACTTTCGGTTTCCAGTGAAAAATACAGTGTGTTGTATGCAGTGGCTAAAGTCTGCAAAGAATCGTAAATATGAGAGACCGCCGCAATGAAAAATCTGAAAAAACCTCTTTGTTTGTAGTCAAAATTTCAAACTGAATGACAATGAACAGTGTTTTAGGCCAAATGAAGGGGAAAAAACTGAAAGAAACTGCCCTTCTGTCAATTTCGCCCAACCCCTCGAAGCAAAACACCATCACGTACAGGTAAGAAAGCTGCTGCCAGTAGTGTCCCTTTTTACCATAATGCTGATTAAAGAGTAGACATCCAATTTGATAAATCTACCCTTACAATAACTGTTCTGGTAATAACTGCTCCGACGGTCTGTGGGCAGGGATACAAAAATGCGGAAGTACAATCTGTAGTTTTCACAAAAGCCCTGATGCTGTCGGATAGAGTCTTTTTCTGACAAATTTTTTCGTCTTTTTCTGACAAATAAATGTGAATTTGTCTTTCCAGGTAACACTGAGAATGAGTAAACACTTAATTCACATATACTACTGACATTGTAACAATACAAAGAGGGCTGAAAGTTACAATTTAAGAAAAGACATTTATATCTTTATGCCACAAGTATTGAATTTAATGGTTTGGGTCCATTCATATTTTAGTTGCCTGTACAGTTTATATCAATAGATCAAAGAGAATTTCCCCACTGAATCAATTTTGAATCAGAATCAAATCTAATCAAATTGTATCAGGAAGTCAATGCCAAAACAAACTACACCTCTAAATTAATTTTACAACTTCTCTTACAGATTTAGATTCAGTGAATGTAAAATTTCTTTTCTGCCTCTTCAACCTCAGCAGTTCCACTTTAGGAAATAAAGTGACATGTTTGTTTGAAGGCTAATGTGCATATTCCTTACAGCTCTGAATCTGAACTTCTCCGTGACAGTAACCTGAGGTGCAATGAAAGCAGACAGCATTAAAACCGACGTCTGCTCAACACCAATAATCCTGATGTCCCTGCAGCGGTTCACATTGCGTTTAAAAACTTTACAGAGTGATAAAAACCATTAACAACTCCAGGCTGTCAGACGTCTAGAGAAAGAGACATCACTTGAATTAACAAGTACGCAGAGTGACGTGAAGAGGTCAGTCCTGAGCCAGCAGGAGTAGTGATGACAGTACCTTGAGAAGCAGTTTGCAGATCTCGTATTTGCCCTTGGCAGCGGCCTCATGCAGCGGGGTGAACTTCCACAGGTCTGCTACGTTGACCGACGCTCCATGTCTGACCAGCAGCTCTGCCACTTCGTAATGGCCGTACGAGCAGGCATTATGCAGCGGCACCAAACCTCTGCCAGCAGACAGGGAAGTTGAGAGATAAATAGTGACAAGAAGATTATAGTTTATCTCCTAGTGCTGCTTTAACTCATGCGCTGACAGTTAATGAAATTCACTCTACAACGGAGGAAGAGTTTCTGATGAAGAACTGCAGGAAGTCTCACCCTTTGTCTTTGGCGTGGACATCAGCGCCGTGGTGCAGAAGGTACTCAACCACGGCCACGCGATTGTAGCCAGCGGCAAAATGGAGCGGCGTGGAGTGACGACCCTCTAGGTCTCGACAGTTCACATTCTGAGGGGAGCAAAGTTGCTGCACAAGACAAAAAACAAAACAGAATTTAACAGAATGAATGTATTTACTTTAGTGATGATCGCTTAACTACATCCAATAATTAATTTCATTTGATCTGCTTTTATAGGGTAGCAGGCCAGAATTATGGCAAGCGTCAGTAGAGATTCTGATTAATTGCCTGACAAAAGTCTAATTGGTGCTCTGATCTAATTACTTTACGCATAATGAGGCTTTCAGATAATGAGGATCTGATTGCATCAAAGGCATCCATCCATACAGACATTTTTATCATCTGTTTCTAAATCACTATCTTCAGGCTTACATTACCAATCAAAAGTTTGAGGTTAGGAAGCTTTTGATAAAAAAAAAACTTATGCTTAAATTATTGAAATTAGTTTTGTAGACAAATATAACTTGTACTTTAACAATTATTTATAATTTTAATAAGATTAATTTTAATTAATAATAATTTGGTAATATTATTATTAAAATAATATTAGCAATATATTATTAACATATATGCAACTGTTCAAAAGTTTGGAATCAGTAAGAATTTTTAATGTTTTTTTAAAAAGTCTCTTATTTATTTGATCAAACTGTAAAAACAGTAGTCCTGTTTGTTAAATATACATATATACACATATACACAGACATATACATGTATATATATATATATATTATATATATATATATATATATATATATATATATATATATATATATATATATATATATATATATATATATATATTATATATTAGGCAAACCAAAATTTATTCAGATACCTTGAACATTTCATTCATTAATACAGTTTATTTACTATAGTAAAAAAAAAAAAAAAAAAATGGTAATACAATATGACAAAAATTATCTCAGATAACACTTAAGCAAAACATGGTCAGGTTAAAGTGTCTGAATAATTTTTGGTTCCAAATTTTTATCAGTTTTACTGGTAGTCCACTGTATGAAGAATTTTTGGGTATAATATGTCACAGTTTATTTTGCTATCCTCACTTACATAAATGAACTATAGTGTCCTGCACCCACTAGTTTAAATATATTTCAAATATATCAAAAATGGCTGGATAATTTTTGGTTTGACTGTGTATATATATATATATATATATATATATATATATATATATATATATATATATATATATATATACATACATATACACATACATACATACATACATACATACATACACACACGCATATATTTATTTCCACAAAAATCTTTGAACGTTAGTGTATAGTATTAAAATACAAAGTCCAAAACTTTAGACTGAAGCTTTTGTAACAAGATGCTGCATTTGTGTGTATGCTGGCTCAGCGTTTTCTCTCTAACACACACACACACACGAAGGTGAGATCTTCTTACATCTACCCTGTTCAAGGTCATGACTATAGAACAAAATACATTTAAGAGCTGCAGCTGTGTCCTTGAAAAGCTTAATTGTCTGGGATAAAGAAACTAAACCAATTCAGGGCCTACAAAAGCCTATAAAAAAAAAATTCAATATCAATAACCACAGATATATTTTTCTCATGTAACCTGGGGCTGCTTTGTAGGACTATACTAATGAAAACAGTTGTAAAGGTTATCACAAAGTATCTCAAACAAATTAAAGTTTTTTGCACAAAAAAAGGCAAAAATTACCACTCAAATTTCTCTCTCTAGACCATAGAGTTATATCCCATAAAGTTTCATGATATATCTTGGCTCCACCAGATCACAACAAGATTTTAAGGTTCCCGCACCTCCAAACCCCTTTTTAACTCTTGAGTCTTAGACAACTAGTCGACCATCCTGCCTATCTTTATTTGAAACCAAATTAAAGCATTTCTCACCTTCACAGTGTCCAAGTCTCCTGCTTTTGCTGCTTCTAAGAGTCTATAATCCACATCTGAGTTTCTCACTGGAATGTTTTCTAACAGACACAAGCATAAATTAGCTTGAATTTCCATAACTGTTAATGCATAAGGATACAGAACATCAAAGCCCATATAAACAACCCCAAACCCCAGATTCAGTCTGTACCATTTAGGATCTGCTGTACAGCTTCATTGCCCATCTGTGCGGCTGTAAAGCCCTGCAGAGAGACGATGGCGGGGTCGGCTCCATAACTCAACAGCAGCCTGCACGTCTGCAAGTGTCCGGCCAGAGCCGCCCGGTGCAACGCCGTCTGACCCAGAGTGTCAACAGCATTCATCTATAAACAAAAACCAAAAAGAATAGAAAGGAAGTGAGCAGCCTGAAATCTCCTCCTCCTCCTCACTGATCAGTGAAGTGCACATCTGAACGCAGCCCACAGAGCAAGACTGAGCTGTAAGCAAACTTGGCCTCTTTTGAAATGAACACAAATATGAATTAATCAGACAAGCCCCTGGGAAACTTCTACGCTCCTTCAAAGCCTATCAAAACTGCACAGTAAAGAAAGAAAGGGACCTACTGCGTAATTGTGTGTGTGTACACTGTGTGCGGTTAAGCATATGGCATGATTACAGTTCATTATTCTGTCTCAAACTTGTTACTTTTTAAAACTTGAACTCTCAGCAAAATCATGCTTTACTAGAAGTGCAAATTGAACATGATGCAGTCCTCTATATCAAACACACTGGCTTTGTTCGCACTGCAACCAATTCTGATTTATTAATAAAAATAAATGTGACCAAAGTAATGTATACGGTTAATTTTGAGATAAAACAGAAAATGACATCTCATTGGTCTGCTGGAATGCTTACATGAGAGTGTGTAAAAATTGTTTGCACGACTCCATAAACTCTGACATTTTTTTTCTCTACATCTCAAAACAAGCATCAAATCACATTTACATCTGTTAAAATTTCTGGTTTCTGCTCATATTTTCTGCTCAAATTTGCTCTTTCCATCAAAAAAGGCATTTTATTGCATTTCTGGAAAAAAATGTTCCACAAAATGTTGGTGCATCCCTACTATACACTCCATTGAGTATGATATTACATATGGAGTTGCAAATGATAAAAAAGGTAACACTTTACAGTAAGGTTCCATTAGTTAAGGTTAATTAATGTATTAACTAATATTAACTAACAATGAGCAATACATTTGTTTCAGTACTTATTAATCTTTGTTAACATTCATTATTACAAATATAACTATTCGTGTTAGTTCAAGTTCTTTAACTATTGTCAACAGATACAACTTTTTATTTTAATCATGTACAAGTAAATGTTGAGATTAACATTAACTGAGATTAATAAATGCTTTAGAAATTTTGTTCATTGTTAGTTCATGTTATCTAATTTAGTTACCTTATTGTGAAGTGTTACCAAAATATTAAATCCAATATGACAGTCTGAAACGCAAAAACTTGATTTTAAATCATTCTTACCACATACCCTACAGTTAAAAAAAACTGGGGATAGTAAGATTTTACTTTAAAATGAATACTTTTTATTCAGCATTTATAATGCATTAAACTGATCAAAAGTGATAAAAGTGACTACTTTATATTAGGGGTGTAATGGTACAGAAAAGTCACGGTTTGGTATGTACCTCGGTTTTAGGGTCACAGTTCGGTACGATTTTGGTACAATAGGAAAAACGGTCACACGTTAGTTTAGGGTCCAGGTCTCACTATTAACTAACTATTAACTATGACTTTTCCCTCAATAAACCCCTAATTACTGCTTATTAATAGTTAGTTAGGTAGTTGTTAAGTTTAGGTACTGGGTATGATTATGGAATGCAGAATATAGTCATGCAGAATAAGGCATTAATATCTGCTTTATAAGTACTAATAAACAGACAATATATTAGTAATATGCATGCTAATAAACAATTAGTTGGACAATTAAATGGACCCTAAACTAAAGTGTTAACAGACAAAGGAACAAATCCACAATGCTAGGTTTCTTTTATTTTTTTTGGAAAAGACAGTAGTGGAAATCAGTTTGTTCCACCTAGCGGCATTTAGTCCCCTAGTTGGTACAGTACGGCCTCCTATAGTGTATTAAATGGTTAGTCCAAAAATGTAAATTCTGTCATTAATTACTCACCCTCAATACGTTCCACACACGTATGCAGTTTGATACACGCTCTGAACCACTGATTTGAAACAAAAGATTCATAAAGCTTCGAAGCTTCATGAAACAGTGTTTTGAAATCGCCCATCACTAGATATTGTTGAATAAAGTCGTTTTTTTTTTGGCGCACAAAAATTATTCTCGTTGCTTCATAACATTAAGGTTGAACCAATGTATTCTCCTTTGTCAATGAGCACAGAAAAACGCATTCAACGCAATTAGGCTTTTTCAAGCACTCATTCGCGTACGTGTTCTTCTTCTGCTCTTTTTCCTGTTGTGGTGGTTAGCAAATAGCGCTGTATTACCACATGCGCCCCCTTCTGGATTGGAGCGTGGATCGCCCGTGACTGACTGTATTCATCGTTTGATTGCATGCACCGAACCGTGATGTCCGTACTGTACGGTTTAGGAGGAATACATGTACTGTTACACCCCTAAGTAAATGCTGTTTATTTAATTTTCTATTCAAATAATCCTGAAAAAAATTGTAGCACTGTTTCCACAAAAACGTTAAGCAGTACAACTGTTTTTAACATTGATATAAGGAACATTTCCTGAGCAGCAAATCAGCATATTAGAATGATTTCTGAAGGATCATGTGACACTGAACACTGGAGTAAAATTCAGCTTTGCCAACACAGGAATAAATCAGATTTTAAAATATATTAAAACAGTATTCTTGATCAAATAAAAGCAACCTTGGTGAACATAAACTTTCTTAGGCTGTCCAGACCTACAAACTATTGAACAGATTTCAGAATATGCCAAAAACATACTTTCCTGCTTGTTTGAACAAAGTCATAAATATCAATATAGATCTTCAGCTAATAAGGAACTCCCATCGTCAGCTGATTTTCTCAGTAACTGTGTTTACTTTAGACAGCTTGCTTTATTCTTCATGCTTCCTGCTCTTCTTATTAACACAATGCTTCTGCACCATCTGTTTACTGGTTCACACATGGTCTGTAAACACACACTTGCTACAATAGCCTCTTGCCTTTGAACCTCCAGCCTGACTAATTATCCAGTCCATTAATGTCACTTAAGTCTGGCCGCTGAAGTTTGGCAGCGAGTTGGGTCGCAACACCAGTTAACGATCGGATGCGTTTCCGAGGGGTCGTATTGAAACAGATGGACGCTGATGATTGAATGATGGAATTCGGGTTAAGGCGGGTCAGCCTCCGTTTATTTATCATGCAAGAGAGCTGGGATGCGAGATGAAGGGAGGCTTTCAAAATCAAGCTGCTCCAGACAGCATAAAAGAGCCACACAAACATCAATGAAGAGGACCTCTGGATAATACAACCTTGCGTGAAAGTAGGACAGGCAAGTTTGATGAACGGGGAGCCCCTTTAGATACACTCTCGGCTCGAACAAAGACGGCAGACTGTGGATGAGATTATTTACAGGAGCATCGTCTCCCCTGGTCTCTCCGCTGAAGAATAGCTGATCAGCCCTGAAGCTCTCAGCCAAGGCAGTAGCTGAATGCCTGATCAGTTAGTCGATGCTTATCTGATTTGGCTCTCTGAAAGAGCTCCATTGATTTGGAAGTCTTTTACCCCTCTCTGCTCTGGAGAGGTAATGACATGACTGATGTAGCTCGTAAACGTCCTCCAGTTTCTCTGATAAAGTCCAGCTGTGAGAGAGAGGCAGCAGGCTGTTTACCTATTCAGTTTGACTGGAAAACTTTGGCACTATCTTCTTAAGTGCAAGATTTAGTTTTTAAAAAGAATTACAGAAACAGAACTGGCTCACCACAGAGAGTTTAAACCACAGAAGATGAATAACTTATTAGAATAACTTACTATGAGGTTTAAGTTCAACACAGCATATTTTTGCATCCAACAAAATTGATGGAAATTCTGGTGCTGATTCTACCTATAATTTATTTATTTAACACATTTTGAGTAATAAATAAATAAATATATATATATATATATATATATATATATATATATATATATATATATATATATATATATATATATATATATATACACACACACACTATATTACCAAAAGTATTGGGACACCCTTTCCAAATCATTGAATTCAGGTGTTCCAATCACTTCCATGGCCACAGGTGTATAAAATCAAGCACCTAGGCATGCAGACTGCTTCTACAAACATTTGTGAAAGAATGGGTCGCTCCCAGGAGCTCAGTGAATTCAAGTGTGGTACTATGAAAGGTTGCCACCTCTGCAATAAGTCCATTCATGTAATTTCCTTACTACTAAATATTCCACGGTCAACTGTTAGTGGCATCATAAAGTGGAAGCAATTGGGAACATCTGCAACTCAGCCACGAAGTGGTAGGCCACGTAAAATCACAGAGTGGGGTCAGTGCATGCTGAGGCACACAGTGCGCAGAAGTCACCAACTTTCTGCAGAGTCAATAGCTACAGACCTCCAAACTTTGTGTGGCCTTCAGATTAGCTCAAGAACAGTGTGTAGAGAGCTTCATGGAAAGGGTTTTCATGGCCGAGCAGCTGCATCCAAGCCTTACATCACCAAGTGCAATGCAAAGCGTCAGATGCAGTGGTGTATAGTACGCCGCCACTGGACTCTAGAGCAGTGAAGACGTGTTCTCTGGAGTGACGAATCACGCTTCTCTGTCTGCCAATCCGATGGACGAGTCTGGGTTTGGTGGGTTGCCAGGAGAACGGTACTTGCCTGACTGCATTATGCCAAGTGTAAAGTTTGGTGGAGGGGGGATTATGGTGTGGGGTTGTTTTTTAGGGGTTGGGCTAGTTCCAGCGAAAGGAACTCTTAATGCTTCAGCATACCAAGACATTTTGGACAATTTCATGCTCCCAACTTTGTGGGAACAGTTTGGGGATGGCCCCTTCCTGTTCCAACATGACTGCGCAACAGTACACAAAGCAAGGTCCATAAAGACATGGATAAGTTTGGTGTGGAGGAACTTGACTGGGCTGCACAGAGTCCTGACCTCAACCCGATAGAAACCTCTGGGATGAATTAGAGCGGAGACTGCGAGCCAGGCCTTCTCGTCCAACATCACTGCCTGACCTCACAAATGTGCTTATAGAAGAATGGTCAAAAATTCCCATAAACACACTCCTTAACCTTGAAGCTGTTATAGCTGCAAAGGGTGGGCCAAGTCCATATTAAACCCTACGGATTAAGAATGGGATGTCATTAAAGTTCATGTGCACGTAAAGGCAGGTATCCCAAAACTTTTGGCAATATAGTGTATATATCTGCTTTCTACTTTAATATATTTTAAAATGGCATTTATTCCTGCAATGGTGATGCTGAATTCTCAGCATCATTACTCCAGTCTTTAGTGTCACATGATCCTTCAGAAATTATTCTAATATGCCGATTTGCTTCTGAAGAAACATTTCTTATTATCAGTTGAAAACTGCTTAATATTTTTGTGGAAACCTACGATGCATTTTTTTTTAGGATTCTTTGATGAATAGAAAGTTCACAAGAACAGCATTTACTTTGAAACATAAATCTTTTGTAACATTATAAATGTCTCTACTGTCACTTTTGATCAATTTAATGCATCCTTGCTGCATAATTTATTTAGTTATTTTATTATAAATCATACTGAACCTAAACATTTTTAATGGTAGTGTATATTTGGAATATATTTAATTTCCTCAGCAGCCAGTTCAGCCTTCATTTCAGACTTCAAGAGAACAACAAATTGGAAACAAAATTGTTTTAGGCAACAAAATTCTCAAAAGAGCTTATAACTTCATATTTTCAAATTCATTTTATCTGGCAACTGTACTATCTTTATTATCTCTTTTAAACCCATAGTTTGGATTTTTTTTTTTTGTCTGCGAGGAATATAAATGTGCCATGTCTGCAGGGAAAAAAAAAAAAAAAAAAAAAAAAACACGTAAAAGGAGCTCCACGCACAGAAGCAGCATATTATTAATCATGGAAAACAATAAATCATGCTACTGAATTTTATTGTTCATTATTGTACACAGCCGACAAAAAAAATATGAATCAATTGCCAATTTGCTCTGATGCGTATTTTGCATAATTTATGCATTTTTAAGCAGTTCCATCTGCAATGGTGGAAGAATGCAAATGTTACAGAACAAAATAACAGAAAATAACTTAATAAAATTGAAGTGATTCAAATATTAAAGAGAATGAATGAATGAATGAATGAACGAACAAACGAATGAACTGGTTCTGATTCAGAAGTAGTTCTTGATTTCCAACTCTAGTTATCAGATTTCAAATAATAGATCAATCTGCTAAAGTATCTTTGTGAACAAAGTGATGAATGTTTGGCAGTTAATTGGAAAGATGATAGCAAATAAACACTTCCATGCTGATGATGAGCTCTTCCATCTCAAAGCCAATTATCTTATCCACTGATAAGCAGGCAAATTACTCTGACAAAAAAAGAAGTGCGATGTTAGCAAAGCTCATTCTTCATTCTTCTCCTCTTGCAGCAGAAACGTGATGACTCAACTGCACACAAAAGTAGATGTGACAAAAATGCTGCTCCACTGAACTGATTTTTCTCAGGCTGAGAACAGAGGCAAAATAGATGCTGTTGTTCTGTAGAGGGGCCATTAAAAATATTTTTTTTCCCCATAAGGTCCAATAACAATGTCAGTGAAGGGTTCTTATACCAAAAACAGTCAACATAGTTTTAAATGACCAATTTCTTCCCCCTCTCTGACCTGAGCTGCTGTTAGATGAAAAGGTTATTTTTTCCTAAAAAATATCTTTTTTCTTTACAGCATACAGATTTGCAACAACATAAGGAGGGAACAAATCTTTCCCAATTTTTTGGTGAACTATGCCTTTAAGGCAGACTATACTGTAAGCTGTGAGAGGTAGATGGTGAAGCGAGGTGTCAGGTGTGTAAATGTGTGTGTTGCAGCTCTGCAGGCACTCTAGAGCACATGCAGGGATGTGGCGCCTGCTGATGCAGGACCAGCTGTGTACCTTCGCCCCGTGTTTCTGCAGAACCTCCATGATGTCGTTGTGCGCCCGTTCTGCTGCCACATGAAGAGGCGTCATGAAACTGCAGAGGGGTGGAAGAGAAGATAATGGAGACAAACAGAGAAGATAATGAGAAGGACAGACAGACATTAGCATCAGTCTTCAACACACAAGAGGCACATTCACTCACTCTTTGTTCTTCTCATTGACATTGGCTCCTTTCCGTAGCAGCAGTTCAGTGACCTGCTTTCGTTTTGGGTGAGGCGAAGCCACCGCACAGTGCTGAAACACAGGATAGAGACCTTAAAAGCGTCACAGAAGTACTACCAATAGGGCTGCCCTCAACTAATGATTTTGCTGGTCGAATAGTAGTCATTCATTTTAAGTGTGAGTGCACACAAATAAAAGTAGACTCTTAACAGATTCAAAAGATGTATTACTCTTATCTGTATGACCAAAAATGACGGAGTATTTAGGACAATGCAACTGATCGCACCGGCGCCTCCATGTTAGCTGTCATGCAGTAAGCATGCTACTATTCAGCTTTCATACTCTGCGCAAACACTGGAATAGCCCATATTTTTCTAGGTTAACGTTAGATCGCGCCCCCATGTAAAGTTGCAACTACTTACATGTTTCAGATGATAAGCCATATTTGAGGTCGATAAATGATAGGCGAGTGTTTGGATGCCCTGCCTCAACATACTGTAATTATCACATACGATAACAGTGTTAACAATCTGTCCATCACAGTCTGTATGACTTCGCCACTTCCAGTGGATTTTTTTTTCCTGTGACTAAGCAACTAATAAAATTTTGGTAAACTAAAACTCTAACGGTTAGTCGACTATTAGGGGGCAGTCCTAACTAACAAAAATGGCAATTCTGTCTTTTGGTAGATTTTATAGGGCTTTTTTTATTTATTTATTTTTTTATCTTGGACACCATTTTGGTAACCATTCATTGCATGGGGCAGAGCAGTGTGAACATCTTGCTTGAACAGCTCCAGTAGTTGTTTAAATAACAAAAAAGCAAATCATACAAGTTTGGAATGAGAAAGGTGAGTAAATGATGGTGAGTAAATAATGATGCTAAAATGATTTTTTTTTCTGCGAGAACTATCCCTTTGACATCTGCTTTCAACCTGATCTCTCGGCTGGAGAGATTGAAAAGTGGGCCTTACCAGTGCAGTCTCGTGCGTCTGTGGGTGCTTGAAGTTGATAACCTCCAAAGCTAGGGCTTTCTTTACCTTGGTCAAGTCTGCTTCCCGTGCCGCCTGAAGAAGAGAGTGGCCCTTAAACTCGTCTGCACCAGAGGAAAAGAGAATACGTAGAGAGGTGATTCAAGACGCTCTGATAGAAGCCGGTAGGAGACATAATTCATCAAGACAAAGCGTGAAAAAAAGTAATTGAAGCTTCACAGATACAATGCAATCTGGCTTTACGGCAGCAAAAATATGAGCTAGGATTTCGAAAATGTATGACTGAATCTTGACCTGATCGAATTAATTTTGTGCATTCAATTTGTTATGCTTCTCCTCATAAGAACTGCACAGAGGGAACATTATTTCATCTACACAAGAGATGTTTTACTGAACATGAGCACGGCTGGGATTCAGCCACAGGTAATCAAAGTTGTGCTGATATTTAGCGAAACATTGCAATTGCAACATTTAAATTACCTTTGTCATCATTTGCAACAGTTAATCTTAAAATAAATATCTATTTTTATACTGTATATGATAATGTTACAATGCCTGAATTCAAGTGTAGCATTTAAAACATTTGTAAATTGTTAAAACAATTACATTTATTTTGCAATGATTTCAATTTATTTACACAAAATAGCGTAAATAGTATCGGCCACAGCATGAAAATAATTTTAACAGAATTTTAGAATTTTAATATTGCTTTTATACAACAGTTTTATAAACATCTACATTAATATTAAGTAGTTTCAGACAAATTCATAACTATTTTACATTTGTATAATATTTCTTAATACAAAAAATTGTTCCATAAGAAATCAAAGCATCAAGCTTTGCATATTGCCAAAAATCATAAAAAAGAAACGTGAGGATGAAAAGTATAGACCGTAATATTTTGCTGGTATTCTAAATATTAGCCACTCAGCCAATCAATAATGAGGACCATATTATATAAATATTATTATTGTAAATATTATATATCATTATGCATTTAAATAATATTTGCATTTGCCAGACACTATCAAAAGTGACTTACGAAGGAGTAATTCCACTACACAAGAGTATGTATTCCAAAATACTCGCAGCACAGGCTCAAACTCAACAAATCCCTCATAAAGGAAAATCTTTACACAGCAAATTGTGTGAAGTTTCAGTCAGAACTACATCACTCCACCCCACACTGGGAGAAGCCAGATGGAGAATTCACAGGCAAAATAAAAAACAACGTCACCTGCCAACCTCATCAGTACACTGGAACTCAGCCTCTGCTGAGCTTGAATAATGCAGAACGAGAATATTGTATGTTTAAAGGCGTCTTTCTCAAAACCTTGATGTGTCTGTCTCCATACCAGCGAGAATGTGGCAGGAACAATCAGAGACGAGTTGCGTCTAGCTCACTTACACTTATAAGGTGAACGAATGGGATGTTTTGCAGGCTCTGATGCCACTTATGCTAAGCAATGGTGAAAGATCCCAGTCTACTCTTTACTTCATGCTTAAGCAATAAGGAACGAGGCTGTTTTACAAAAGTTGTAAGGCAATATAAGCCACTGCGACAACAATAAATATATGCTATATAATGACAGCAAAATAAGTTGCATCAAAGCGTGTTGAGCCATTAACTCAACTTATTTATTGTTTTTAGAAATTGGCAATTGAATTTTATGGGTTTTTTTGTTTTTGTTTCTTTGCGAGTGCTTTTGTCAATTTTTTTTTTTTACCATTTATCTTAAATTTATTTCAGTTTTATTTTTAGCAAGTTCATGCTAAATCTTGTTTTTTTTTTCAGTTAGTTATTACCAAGGCAATGTTTTTAATTTTTGTTTCACTGCTAATATTTACATTTTACTTTATTTCACCTTTCTCACAAACATTAGTACGTTTTTTTTTTATACTTTTAAAATTGATACTTTTATTCAACAAGGATACATTAAATTAATCAAAAAGACATTTATGAAGTTACAAAAGATATTGACTGCATCCAAAAGCTTAAAAATGCTGCCTTCAGAGGAAGAATTCCCAGGTAGGAAGGCATAAAGCTTGTCTGAATCCAATGTTAGCTTCTCTTCCCATCTCCTGAGATACCTTCATCTGATCCATTTTTGAAGGCAGCATAGATGTATCCTCTGCTATCTTTGATATCCCACAATACTGTGCATTCCATTCCATGACTGTTAAGCCAAAAAAATAAAAATGTCATCCAAAAGTTGGATGGTCAATTTGTGTGTAAATGTACGTTTTGACCAACGTTTTCTACTTTTGATGTCATTTTTAGTGAGAAATTACTTTTGTAGTAATTAAATATTCGCTGAGTTATAACCAAAGCTCCCTTTATTTTGTTGTAGATCATTAAGCCAGTATGCTGCCTCAGAAGTCAGTTTCGTGAGGTACCTTTGTGCGTAAATGCTGCCTGCAAAAACAGATATTTTAAATTGTTGCAGTTATTTTAATTGTTTTAAATTGGGACTGTTGCATGATAAATGTAGCCTTGAAGAACATAAGTCTTCTTTTAAAAACAACAAAAATCGTACTGATCCCAAACATTCGTGGGGTCAGTTTAATTAAAAGAAAAGGTAAACTCACATGTGAGCCTCTCTTTGAGTTCTGGGGTCGGGGCCATGTCCACCGCGCTCTTCCCGTGGCAGTTGACCAGCGTTGGGTCAGCACCATGACTCAGCAGGAGAGAACAAACTTCCACACGATTCTTGGAGGCAGCCTCGTGCAAAGGGGTGAACTGCCAGAGGTCCATGGCATTAACGCACGCCCCATGCTACAGAAAAACATTCAGGGTGAGATCACGCTGAAAGGATGGCGCCATCTCAGAGGCCCCAGATTCATTTTGAAATACACTGAGAACATTATGCGGTTCCACTTGAACAGTTGGAGCAGTTTTGGCATAGATTATTAATTTCTATCTATTAGGGAGCCTTCTATGCCCCAGAAGCCGAGTTAATAGCACTGAGGGAAAAGAATATCGAAAATGGCAGTTTTCCAGCAGGGTGACATCAACTTGCACTGGGTGAACAGTACAAAACGATTAAAAGCATAGATCTCCCTCTTTCAATTTTCTTTTTACCATCAAATGCTAAATAAAATGTTAGACAATAAGTTCACATTGATCTTTGCCATACAATGAAAGTGAATGACTTCCACAACCCCATTAAAACAAGAAAATCAATGACATCTGGTGTGGCACATTTCAGCCATATTTGAATAGAGGTGAATATGAATGAGATTAGAAATCAGTGGTGAAGATTTTCGGTGAATAATGACCTAAATTTTGGTCTTTTCATGACAAAAATCTATTGAGTGGCTTCAAAAGAATTGAAATATAATACACAAGCTGTATGGACTACTTTGGAGGTGCTTTTTTTGTCATTTTTGGAGCTTGACAGCCTCTGGTCACCATTCACTTTCATTATATGGAAAACATTCTGCTAAATTTCTCGTTTTGTGTTTTATGACATGAGGATCAGTAAATCATTTTTGGGCGAATTATCCCTTTAAATAAAACACTTCTTGAGCTGGAGAGATATTTATTTTTGAACTGCAAGTGAGAGGAGTGAAACAAACGCTTCTGAGGAACATCAAGATAACGTCAGGTGTACACAATAATGCATCTGTGTATACTAAAAGGATATCATAGTAAGGCACATTTAATCTAATATAATGATTGAGGGGGGCTTAAGGAGATCTGGGGAGCTACTGATATTGTGATAAGCTCTCCTGAGGCTGAGAATACTCTGCTATGTATCAAACCCCAAACATTGTTCTAGAGACAGATTGGCTGCTCCGCAGGGCTCTGTTGACACAGCAAGCATGGAAGAACACACCGTGAACATAGTGTTCCATATAACAGCTTTGTAAATAAAGGAAGCTGGACTTAAAGGCCATACTGTGTGGAACTTCTGGCTCATGGGAGAGCTCGTGTTTGCACTGAGACACACTGAATTCTGATAAGACATGCAGAATGAAGCAGAAATGCAGGACGATCATTGAAGACGTCACTTTCTTATTGGGCTGGAAGATAAAGTAAACTAAGCCAGGGTTATTAACATGAACAAAAACTAAAACTCACCGAAATTAACTGAAATAAAGCTGGAATCAAATAAAATATAAGTATTTGATGAAAAATGTCAACTAAATGAGAAGTAGAAATGTTGAAATGAGTTTAAGTTGAAGCACTAAAATTACTAACTAGAAATAAATAAAAACTAAAACAAATGAAAATACATTATACCTAAAGAGTAATATTTAACAAAAAAAACTAATAGAAATGACAAAAGCACATCAAATTAATGAAAACTAAAATTATAAAACTAAAAGCCAATTCAAAATACTAATAAAAACTAATATAATATAATATAAATAATACTAAAATATGCCGAATTTCACAATGATGCCGAAAACACTGTATAGCATGAAAAATTTACAGCCAAGAAGAACTTATTTTATGTTTAAATAGATATGTGGAGCAGGACTTTGGGACAAGGACGATATACCGAGGCTGGGACTATCCATTGTGACAAGACAGAATTCCAAGTGACTGACAGTTGTAGTTGCAACTAGTACAAACTACTAATACAGTTCCATACAGGTCACTATCACACAAATATATATGCACATTCACTCAATCAGGTTTTTGTCCTTACCTTCAGCAGCAGCTCTGTAACTTCATAGTGTCCATACGAACAGGCATTGTGCAGAGGAACAAGACCACTGACGATTGCAAAAGTAGAAAAAACACACCAAAACAAACAAACAAACAAAAAAATCATTTATGCAAAAAAGTAATATATAGCCAAAGGAAGGCTAATTACGTGAAATAAAATGCAAAATAGCTTATGGAAACCATCTTTATTTGAATGTTAAAAAAATGGAAAATAAGGGGAAACAATTGAGACATAAACAGACCTACCCTTTATCTTTAGCGTGAACATCAGCGCCATGTTGCAGGAGAAGTTGAACTATTCGAACTCTGTTATATCCTGCTGCCAGATGCAATGGAGTGGACTATAGGAAAGAAAAGAAATGGAATTATGACAAAACTGTAATATATACCATTCCAAAGTTTAAGGTCAGTACGTTTTTTTTTAAGAAATGAATACTTTTATTCAGCAAGGGCACAATAAACTGATGAAAAGTGACTGTAAAGACATCTGTGTTATAAAAGATTTCCATTTAAAATAAATGTTGTTCTTTTGAACTTTATATTCAACAAAGAATCCAGAAGCAACGTATCACAGTTTAAACAAAAATATTAAGCAGCACAACTATTTTCAACATTGATCATTTCTTGAACCCAAAATCAGCATATTAAAATGATTTCATATTACAGTTTTGCTGTTATGCTGGATCTGTCAAAACATTTTTAAAAAATATTACTGACCCCAAACGTTTGAACGGTAGTGTATACAAATCCAACAAAGCAATGACAAAGAACCCCTCTTTAAAACACCACTCTCTTCTTTATTCCTTTTTAAAATGTATTAGAGTAGCCTTTTTTTTCTGAAATTGGGAGGGAAGGGGAGGTCTTGGTTTGTTGAACATGTTAGGAAATAAGCCCATACTTGGGTTCCTCTCCTAAAGAAAGAGCTGGGCTCATGACTGAATTTTGCCATAAGGACGTCACACTTCACTGCAGCTCTGTGGCTTGTAAACCCGCCTGACAATACAACCCTGTACTACCCTACTGTGAATGATATAGACTGTGAGTATCAAAATACAGGCTAACATAATAATTAAGGTATTCAACACCATATATTCAGTGTACCGCAGCACACAGCAGGATATAACAACAATTCCCACAGCACAGTGTGATCGTTGCGAAACCTTACATCACCTGTATACTGATGATTGTTTTACAATCTGTATTTATTACAAGAGCTAATTAAAGGCAGTGGCTGATATTTGTTTCAAGCTAACAAAAATGGAATAATAAGAGAATTTTAAATTGAGTTCAATTAAAAGGCAGCCTGATGGCACAAATCTTAAACATTAGTTAAAATGAGAAGCTAATGAAATTCTTTATTTTCAGGCATCAAGTAATTCATGCATTTGGCATTCAAGAACAAAAACAAAGAAAATCGACAAGACAATCGAAAACAATCAAACAAAATGAGGATCAGGTGGCACAAACAAAATCAAATCCCCATTAAAGTCTCCAATGAAATGCGACAAGGCACACGGTCGTAAACCATCACAGCAATGTATTGATGCGAGCAAAGCACAATGCGCAAACTCCATGTTTTCCCACACCGCCTCCTGCGGTAAGCATGGATCATTCACCATACAGCTGAAAATGCACAAAACAATGAAAAATCAATCTAGATGAAATTAGAAAACTTTGAATTGTGCCCTTCAATTGCAAAATAATGATAACAATATACAAGCTTTCAAAGGCATGCGCACACCAGGGTGTTGGAGGTTGTAAACGACAAAAAAACAAACCGAGTGAAAATGTGATTGGTGGGGTGGAAAGCTATAGCGGTAGAGGAGGTACATTAAAGCTCACTCATCGAACAGATGGTACACTAAACCTCCTCTTTAGGACAGAGGTTTCACACCAGTGTTTACCCTCTAACACCTTCACCCCAATCCATTGCATTCACAAAGCTGCAGTGTGTGAATAAAGAACCAAAATGGCCACAATGTGACAATTAAAGAGATGAATATGATTGAAAAAATAATAATAAAACCAACAGAGAATAAAATGAGTGCATTCAGGCTCAGTACTTTTATAAAATAAAATAAACTTACCAGCATTTTTTGAGATGTCGACTGATAGACAATATCGCCAGAATGACAAACAAAATCAAAAGAGAACAAAAACAAACAAAAACAAATAATGACATAATGATAGCATTATGTAATTCTGGCACATCCTGTAACAATTCCTTGTATTTTGTACTGTAACTTTACTTAGGACATTGGTACAAGCTCAATGTAACAAAGCGCAGTACCAAACTGGCAGGACCGCATTGTGACAGAGACGGAAATGACATGATTTCAACACAAAGAGGATATACGAACAGAGCAAGGAGTCCATCATTCTTTTTTTACTCTCGAGGGAGTTTGGGCTGACCTGTCAGAAGATTCAATGGCACTCAACCAAAAATCATTTCAGGCGGCTGTGTCCGAGAGACTGCACATGCGCTGCTGGTTTATATGATTTTTGCAGAACACCGGTCTGCTGACGTGTCTTTAGATCATCCACACAATTTGTATTAGTACACAAAAACAAAGGCTTTGGAATAAAAAAAAAAAAAAAAAACATTTTTTTTAAGAAAAGTTTTTAAATAAAAAAACTGTTTGCTAGCTAGGTGCTAGCAGATAACCATAAAGAATTGTATTTTTGCCATCCGTTAACCACAGCAACACTTCTGTAAACTAAAACACTTTTTCAAGTCATGATGAATAAGAGCATTTCTAATCCCTAAAATGTACATTTGACCCATTTTAAATAATGATGAATATGAACACTTATTGCATTATTTTCAACAGTAACAGCAAATATAAAAAGATGGCCCAAGACTGACCCTTGGGGAACACCTTGTTATTTTACCTGGTGGGAAATATCATCTGAGGATATTCTGAACAACCTGAATCTTGCATATGTAACGAGTCAAGAGGCTGGATCACCATGGCGACACAGTCATACAGTAGCCATGGCTACACTCAATCACTTTGGCCCCTCCTGCCAATCTGTTCACCCTACAGAAAGCAAACAGGGCTAAGACATCCTGCAGAAAACACACACACGCTCTCGTGCTCTCTACAAAACAAAAAGTAAAAGATAATATATAATGGCAGCTTAGCCATAGGCTATTAAATATGCTTCTTGCACAGATCCTCCATCAATTTCTTTAAGAACCCGACATACCAGCAGAATTGCCGTCTCACTTGAGAGCTGTTCCTATTGAATCACTTAAGATGAATGTGTTGCCTAAAGATGTACAGCTGGAAATATTACCCCCCACATACTGCAAATCGCAACAACCTGGCACTGTTTAAAATGAGTGGAATTCTAAAATGAACTTTGGCATTGGTTTAGGGGTACAGAACTGGCAAATAATGAAACTTTTGAGTATCCTTGGTGCATTTGGCTCTGTCACATAACAGCTTTCTGGTACTGGCAGAAAGATCAGACAGGTGAACTAGAGCGGAGATCCGAGTCCATTCAGATGGCTTCTAACAGAAAGCGACAGTAAAGCAATGTGGCAGGGTTGACCTTTTGCCAGCAGACCCTGAAGCATGAGAGTGAGACTGGCAGTGCAGATCATTCAAATAAGAGTGTTTGGGTTATTCTGCTCATTCAAACATAGGCTGCCAATAAGACAAAGCACTGCACACTGAAGTCGGCCTCGGCTGCAAAAACATGGAGTTGCAAGTATTTCACATAATTTTTTCAGTTATTTAAAAATAAATAATATGGTAAAACACTTTCAACCCCAGATAAATAAGGTAGGGCAAGCATTTGTGATAAAGAGCTTATTAGAAAATACAAGCAAACAAAATGAAAATCTCTGGAAAGGATTAAAGAGATTGTGAAATGGTTTTATACTTCTCACAGATGAAATCTGTGCTGCTGGACCTGTCTTAATCAACATGAGAAATTCTGGGCACTAATCTAAACAATAACCAGAGCAGGCACCTGAAATCCCATTTCTTTTGAATGCCTAATGATGTATGTCTCCACTCATATGCAACAAAAATTGTATTTCAAAAACAGGGAGACAACAGAAGGTTGAAAGGAATTATTAAATACATGCTGTTCTTTTGAACTTTCTTTTCATAAAAAAAATACTAAAAAAACGTATCATGGTATCCATGAAAATGTATATACCGTTTTCAATTTTTAACATCGATAATAAGAAATGTTTCTTGAGCACCAATTAGCATATTAGAATGATTTCTGAAGGATCATGTGACGCTGAAGACTGAAGTAATGATGCTGAAGATATTAAAGCAAAACACTGTTAATAGGTTGATAAAATCGTTCAATCGGTCACACAAGCATCCGTTAAATATTAGGAGTATTAATTTTACCTAATTTTAGTGCCTAGAAAAGAACACAACTCCACTAATGTTTTTCCTCAGAGTAGAAATATTCCTTTGTCCAAGTCTTCCCTTGTCTTGCCATGGAGGATTGGTGACCTGTATCCATGCCAACAGTGAGTGCTTCTCCACAGCTGTTGCCATGACTGCGGTACATGCTATAACTAGCATGAAATCTGCACGGATGGAGCCTTAGAAAACAATGTGTTGCTTGGCTAAGCAACCCTTTAGCACAAATTTGTTGGTGCTGATTTACTGATGAGAGTGTAGACAAGAAGTAGAGGCTCTCTTTCGTCCCTGTGCAAGAAAGTAAACACCAGAGAGGCGTCTTACTAGCTGGAAGCAAACAGCAGGAAGGGGCTACCGAGCACACTAATGCCAGCTACACGCTGACAGGATCAATAAGACATTACCCCTTCTCGCAGGTCTACAAAATGGGAAAAATACAGCTTGCCGACTCCTATTGGGGCTTCTTACTGCATATTGGGTTCTTTAATAAAGGAGCTCAGGGCCTAAAGGGGGCGATGCCCCCCCCCCCCATTAAAGATGGTCCCAGCAGAGCACTGAAGGCTTTAACGACCAATGGGATGCCATTTCAAATCACGTGCCGTCGAGGGCTCCAGTTTTCCCAGGAGTCTATTGCTGGAAAGCAGAGACAAATAGTCATGTGTGATAATTAACTGCAATAAAGTCTGTGTGTGAGAGAGAAGGAGAGAGAGTAAAGAGATTAAGGCAGACGGGAAACACTACAAGCGCTCCACATATGCAGCTGCTCTGTTTCTTCCATCCACCTACGTTTCTACGGGGGCGCATCATTGTGCAATGAGGGCCAGGAACAGACGCTCGGATAAACAAAATATTTGTTAATCCTCAGAAATATGGAAATGAAACAAAAAAGTTGCAACTGAATTAATATATTCTCACTAGCAACCACTGCACAGATTGCACATTGCTTGTTTTATCTCAGCCTGCATAGCGAGGCAGCCTCAACTTGATACTTTATCAAAGACGGCAAAGCACATTCTGCCTTGTTCGTTTCACAGTCTAAAGGGGGGATAAAACAAAACAGCACTTCAGTTGACAGCAAGCTTCACCAGAAGAGCAAAGTAAAGACGACACTTCGAGACATGTGTATATAGACTATAAAATAGCTTAAAAAAAATTGCATGCATATGTACACTAATGTTTAAAGATTTGGGGTCAGTAGTTTAGGGTCTATTCATCAAAGAATCCTGAAAAAAAATGTATTGCAGTTTCGAGAAAAAAAAAAAAAAAAAAAAAAAAAAATTAACATTTGTAATCATAAGAAATGTGTCTTGAGCACCAAATCAGCATAAAAGAATGATTCTGGGTGAAAAACTTTTTCAATAAATGGAGCCTTGGTGAGCACAAGACACTTTTTTTCAAAACAATAATTAAAAAAAAAAAAAAAAAAAAAATCATACTGACCTCAATTTTTACTTTTACCGATTATACTTAATCTGACATCATGTAAGGTTGGTTTTCTTTTACTGGATAATGGTCAAACCAAATCGGCAAACCATTTTCTGCCACAGTTTCACTCTGCATGTAAATACCTTTACTTGCATAGACAAGAATGCATTATATTGCAAAACTGCATTAAAAAAAAACTGAAAAATTTAAATGTTCAACATTTCATGTAATTGCATTGTACTGTAGGGTTTCAATGATGAGCTGGCTCTTTGATATCTATCAGCATTCCATTGCACATAAAACCACTTGTTATTCATTGTGCTGTGAATCTCCTACCTCTGTGATTTTGCAAGCCAAAGCCAAACAACATCAGAGCAAGAGAGCGGTCTTGAGGAACGCTGGATCCAGAACGCTGAGATTGGTGCAAAGCAAATCTGCCTGTGCTAATTCCTTCCCAAGCCTTTTACCAAATCATTCTCCTCCAGTACACATAATCATTAAGCTAAAGTGACATTGTGATGTTTAGCTAAAAGACACCAAAAGCTAAAAGATATTTCATTATGAAATATGGCTGGCTTGTTAATGAATAAAAAATTCTTTCCAAACCTTCAAGACTGATGTTCTTCTGTTGAACATGAAGAAAATAATTTTTTTCCCACACAATGAATGGGGTCGAAAACCACACTGGACCCCATTGACTTTGAATTTGAGATTTCAGTCAGTCAGGTTTGGAAGACATGAGAGTGAGTAAAGCATGAAAGTTTTCATTTTCAGTTTAACTGTCTTTTAAATGCCAGTTAGCAATTCCTCTAAATGAAAAATGGTCTGGAATTATATGGGTCATTTTGGGGAAAGAAGAAAAATAAATAACAGCAGCATAAATAAGGAAACAAACAAGCTTACTGCTCAAGTTTAGTTTTGTGGTTAAAGGTTCAGACAGGTTAAGTGGAACTGACTACAGTGTATATTTAACATATAACAGAGCCCAGTTCAAACCCAATCTGAGAAAAAGGCAGCAGCGAGAAAGAGTAAAAAGGTGGAAAGAAAATGAAAAAGTCAATTGTTCACAATGGAACAACTGTGACATGATTGATGGGATCTGCGGTAGGCGTACGGTAAGTGATTGTTTTTCCCTGAGCCCCTGTAGACGGCATCTTGATAATGTGCTCCAGTGTGCTGTGTTAATAACGTCCTGCACTTCAGAGAGCTCCATCATTTTCAAACCTGGACCGTAGCAAATCACACACTCTGGAGCACGCTTTCTATTCCCTCAGACACACACACACACAAAGCATGGCTTTCAATCCATGTTCGGAGTCATCCTCTAAAGCTAGCATGGCACTGATAAATTCTTTTCCACTTAAAGAAAAAGAGTGAGGGCAAGTCATTCATCTTTGCTTTTGCTTTGATTTTAAACTGATATCTCAGAGGTCAAAAGGGAGAACAAGCAAATTAAAAAACGCAAGCAGGTAATGGAGCTAATCAAGACCATTTTTCCAACTGACATCACATAGATACTAAAGATGTGGTGTGGATTCTGTGGAACCAAACTCAACTGACCATTTCGCTCAGACAGGGAGTAAACCACTTTGATTTATGGTTATTGTGAACGCAAATTAAGACGAGAACTTTTAACTGCAGGCTTAAATATATCAAGTGTGAACAATACAACAAACTCTACTAAATATCCCACCTACTATTAGTTCAGAGTCTATGTAGCTTTCTCACTTGATAGATTTGCTAAAAGGGTAATCCAAAAATTAAAGTCTCGTCATGGTTGTCCATACAACAAATGTCACGAGGGTCTAATATGATTATGGACCCCACTGACATTGATTGTATGGATAAAAACAGTTCTTCAAAATATCTTCGTTTTCATTTTTCCTTAAAAATGACCCAAACTTGGTCAGTACGGTATGTTGTATTATATTATATATTTGAGTACCCCAGGAAGCTGTATATTGCTGTACAACATAGTGTAATAGTCAGCAATTCACTTCTCGTTTGGGTTCACATTAACAAAAAAAAGAGGTGATTCACACTTAAAGGGTCATGTAACCCCCTGTTTCAGAAGCAGTCAGTTCTCACCACAGTTTTGAAAAATGCTACAGAAGTGGGCGTGGTTAAGCTGCAGAGTGGAGGGGGATGAGGGGAGACTGACAACACAGCAACGGCTTCTGATTCAGAGTTTTATTTTGCTCTCATTAAAAGCATAAAAAAAGAACGGTTACACTCAGTGTGGATGAATGTTGAAGACACAGATATTGAAGAGAACTTATGTGATGCAGAAACTCTTACAAAGCAAAAACAAACACTCGTTTTTTATCCAATAATGCATCTCTACATTATTGTATGCAATCTCACTGTTTGAAGTGCCTGTCAGAGGATGAATAAGGCCGAAGTCCACCTTTCTCCCGTTCTCGTAGCTCTCTCTCGTTTGCTAAACACAAACAGTTTTGATGTGTCGGTAGCTGATGGCCAACCAACCGCCCGCAGGCAGTCTTGCCCTGGCAGCATCGCGGGGAAAGCCATGCTACACACCCGAACTTTTACACCACAGAAACAAACACTTAGGACCCATGAACGCCTCTCTTCTCTACTGCGCGATCTAACAGTTTGACATGTCTGTCATTTGAAAGAATCACGTGGTGTCCTAAATAATTAAGATACGGTGTCTTCTCATAGGATAAGAAAACTCAGTCTCATTAATAATTATTAGACACCGACGTTATTGTGCACCGCCACGTGACACGGTGTAGATTTTAAACTCAGAAGACGAAAATAGCGGAAAAAATCTCAAAATTAACCACTTTCCCTCTACAATTAAATCTAACAGATGCTAACATTGTATTCAATGATGTTCAACACACATACCTCTGTTAAAATCTCAGAAAATTTCGTTTAGGGATTCATGACCCTTTAATTCCAGATACCTCTCTTTTTTTAAAAGTACTACAAAGCTGGATTCTAAGAAGAACTACAAAATACTTTGCAGAATATCAAACATTTGTGACTATATTTTGCAGTGTTACACACTTCTAGAGGTACTCACACTGATGGCAAAAACATACTGTTGAACAACTATGAAAACAAATGACAAAGAGAGACAAATTTTGACAAAGAGAGATCAAATTTTGATCAACTTGAGCAAATGTATCAAGTGTGAAAATGACATAACATAGTATGTGTAAAATTCAACAAAAGTGAACCTCTTAAAATCTAGCTTAAATCAATTTAAACAAATTAGAGAAAAAATTCACTTTAAAATGCGCCACAGGGTCTTGATTTTTCAATTTTATTTGAGCAGTCATTCTGCTAAATGTGTGAGAATGTTCTCTTACAATATGATGAAAAGCCTGTCCACTCAGTGCCCTTGTCATGAATAAGTGCCACCACTAAGAGGGCTTTTTCAGCAAAGATGGAGCTCAGCTTTTAGTGTGCCCTTAAACGTATCATGATGAGCAGTGTCTCTGTCTTCACTGACAACCTCTTCTCCAGACAGGAGACTAATGACTCTGCTTTTTCCATCGTTCAGACAGCTACAACTATGGTGAAGAACTCCTTCCTTTCACACATTGACACTCCCTCTCTGTCTCCCCGGGCCAAACCACTGTTGCCTTAAGTGACTTAACCCCCTTCACAGCCCAGCAAATGAGCCCTTTAAAGAAGCCACAAGACACCAACCATCTCTGCGCCCTCAAGTCACCCTGGATGGTCAATAGCATTGCTAACTTCTGGAGGTGATAAGGAGATTATACGCGTCTCTGAAGGGGGGCGAGATGTGCATCCGTGCCTGACCCACCACCAACCGCCTCTGGGGGAAACCCACACTGTCTCTGTTACTGGTGTGACTTCTAATGGATGCAAAAGACATCTTTGGTTGCGGAGAGCAGCTGCTCCATGGGGATCGGACCTCTCAATCAGTGCCCCTGGTTAAAGCGTGGTGTCTGATCTTGACAGGGAGCTGTTCTGGGCCCTGCCACACTGTGTGAGATATGCTTGCAGCGTTGAGAGGTTCAGGACTAATGATGAGAGTCTCCTGGTGTGATGAACATATCAGTAGGGCTCACACTTTCTCCTGGTTTCAATAGGCTAAGTGCGTGGACAGTCGAATATTCGTTCTGTAATTATTATTAAAAAAATAAAATAATTTTACTACATGTTGCTTTGCTGGCTGTAAATGCAGTGAATCGATAAATCCCAAGCACGCAAACTAAAATTCACAGTTATAACTAAATGCACTTGGTGGCTCTGTGGAGCGCGTTAACAAATTGATTGTATTCGATCACAGAATGTCGTCATCTGTCTCGTGAACTTTGGAATTACTTAGATCAAAATGATCTTGCTTGACTGACATGGAAGAGAAGAAAGTGTTGAATAAAGTTATTTTTGTTGTTTTTTGTGCACAATAAGTATTCTCATCACTTCATAACATTAAGGTTGAACCACTGCAGTCACATGGACTATTTTAACTTGGACTATTTTTTAAGTCTTTACTACCTTTCTGGGCCTTGAAAGTGGTCGTTGTGTCTATCGGAGGCCAGATAGCTCACAAATTTCATCAAAAATATCTTAATTTGTGTTCTAAAGATGAACAAAGGTCTTACAAGTTTGGAGCAACATGAGGGTGAGTATTTTTTGGGTGAACTAACCCTTTAAGTTTCGTAGAGGGAGGAAGGTTTAAGAACAGAAAATACAAAGTGCTGTAAGAAACTTATCACCGTTGTCGTTGAGTCGCTGCATAGTCTGTGTCAGCAGAGCACGTTTTCTCTGCAGCTGGCCTTACTTATTGTTACCTATCAGACTGTGGAGCCAACTTTCACCCGAGCATGTGGATATTATTTGTTTTTCTCAACATGTAAAACAATATAAACACAATAACCATGTGCCGACTCTCGAGTGTATATGTACGTTCTGTACGATAATTGGCACAGTCGGCTTTATTAGTGTTTTTTCCCCGTTCGCCCTGCTTGAGCTTAAATGCTTTTGTTCTTTTTATTTTTTGTTTACACACTGTTTGTTTTCTGATAAAAGAAAACCTCAGTATATACAGTAATGTGCAAAAGTCTTAGGCCACCACCAGCTTTGTTGTTTTAGCAATGTTTTAATGACAATCAATATTTATTTTTTTGGTCTTTATTATGATAAATACAAGGAAATATGTACACACAATGTAAAAAAAAATTCAGAACAAAATTGCTTCTTTAAGCAAAAATCAGTATTAAGTGTGACCTCCTGGACTAATTCCATTTTTTCAAAGAGGAAAATCTGAGAAACTTCCCATCATATTTTGAAAGTTTTCTTGGCCTTCCAGTCATTTTCCATCCCATTTAGGTTTAAGAGATCCAGGTTCCTGCTATTGCTCAAGTGTAAGGGGAGGTCACTAAATACTTGCCACTTTAGCCTATAGAAGTTGTTTTTTCTGTTTTTTAATACTGCATACAAATTTCCTGTATTTTCTGGTTATATTCTGCTAAAGAGACTGAGAAATAATTAACTATGGTCATTATACCATTAATAAAAACAACATCTAATGGTGGCATAAAATTTTGCACAGTACTGTATAACGTAAGCTTTTTGCTTATATTGCCTAATCATAAGCTTGTTCAGAAATGGTGACAAAAACTCGGTAAATATCATTTAAATAAACTAATATTTGAATATTCATTCCCTACTGTCCTCAGTCGCAGTGTCTTTCCCTCAGCATACAGGGCTTAAAGCACAATGGGTCTTTAGGATGCCAATGTTTCAATTGAATTTTACTAAATACTACAGTTTCTAGTAAGACTGGTGGTCACTGTTTCCATACTCAAGACTGTGATTTGCAAGACAGCCACTTTTCTTTCCTCAAATCATCATGGCTCTGCAGGGCATCTAATCCTCACAGGTTGTGGTAAATTACAATATAAGAGTGCCAACCACGTGCTGGCTCCCTCACATGCAGGCAAGAGAGAGGCAGGCAGAGGCCCAACCTGAATACAAAGCAGTTCAAGGGGGTACATTTAACACGCAAACGCTTCGCTGAGCAGGAGCTCCTCCAGGGTCACAGCTGCCATGAAATGCTGAGACAACACGGCCAGCCAGAAAATACGACAGAAGAGAATAAAATGCTATCATGTAGATATCTGAGGGAGTACTACAAATACCAAAAGGAAATGCCAATATAAAAAATTAGTTTAAAATGTGTAGCAATCTACATTTTACAAACAGGCAGATATTAGGGCAAGTACTTGTTGTAGTGCAGAGGACTTATAAAGAGAGCTGCCATGTGCCACAAAGAAAAACGATGAAAGGGATATTTCACCTAAAAACTGTCTTTGTCGTTTAAAACCAACAGTATATAATTTTCTCTTACTGTGGTACAGAAAAGAATGGATTATTATGGTTCATTTCTGGTGCTTTATTTTTTGAATTACCTTCCATTTTCATTTGTATGAGGGAAAAAAAGCAGCTTGGACTTTCTGCAAAAAATGCCTACTTCAGTATCGTAGCTGTAGGGTGGAAAATTTCCAAATCTCCATCATTTTTATATTTTTTGATAAATTATTACTATTGGTCACCCTTTTCATCTGTCTGTGGGTTTTGCAAATATTCAAACAATGAAATGTACTAAAAAGAGCTTGTGACTGAACCTCATATCTCCATTGGACCCTACAAACAGTTGGTAAAACCTCATAACTCCACCCTGCCTCTATTGTGAATGAAGTGTTACACCCAGTGTGGACCACACCCAGTTTATCTGCTTGTTTGCAATGCAAGGGTAAATAAAGAATTAATTATTTGAATAAGTACAGCGTTTTCTTCACTCAATATATACATAAATACTTTGTCAAACCATAATTTATTCAGACACCTTGAACATTTCATTGATTATTACAGTTTATTCACTACAGTAAAAAAAAAAAAGGTATTAAAAAAATGACAAGATCTCAGAGTTAAACTGACAGAAAAAAAAAAAAAAAAAAAAAAAAAAACCTTAATCATGTCAGATAACACTTAAGCAAAACATGGTCAAGTCAAAGTGTCTGAATAATTTTTGGTCCCAAATTTTTTATAAATTTTACTGGTAGTCCACTGTATGAAGAATTTTTGGGTATAATATGCCACAGTTTACATTATTTTGCTATCCTCACTTACATAAATGAACTATAGTGTCCTGCAACCACTAGTAAAAAAAAAAAAAAAAAAAAATATATATTATATATATATATATATATATATATATATATATATATATATATATATATATATAATTATATCTAGTGTCCGAAGAATTTTTGGTTTGACTGTATATACTTTGTCTTTAATAACTTGATATTTTGGCCAAGTGACAGAAAAAAACTGAGTGCCTACATAGCTACAATAAACATTATAACCTGTAAGCAGAAGAAAACATAATATGATGCACTTTTTCAGAAGCGACTGTTCTAATGACAGACAAAACATATGTCTGAAATTTTCTGAAATTCACTGGTCAAAGACCTCGTAACTCCATTTGAGCTTGATTTTGGTAAAATATTAATAATATTATGACATATGCAGGTGTCTGACCATATATAAAGGCATAATGTCAACTCTGAAAACACAGTGTTTAATTGTTTAAAAAAAAAGTAGTGTTTTTCCATTTTCTGAAAAGTAGCGTTTATGGAGATACAGGGTTTCCACCCGACAGCGATGATATAAAAAACATCATTATATGGGTTTTGCATAACTTTAGGTTAGTAGATGATAATTTTAATTTTAACTGTCCCTTTAAATGGGCTGCCATATTTACACATTACCATTTGAGATTAATAAAATATGTCTAACGCAAGCAAGCAAGCCACTGATGCGCTGCTGTGGATTAATGCAATAACACCAAAAATATTAAATAAATTTAATTAATAAGATTAATTATATTAATTAAAATGATTTATTTTAATATGTTGAAATCTTTAAATGAGTAAAAGAGACACTTGAGAGTGGATTGTGGCAGTAAATCTTAACGATCGCTGTTTTGTGAGACCTCTTTAATCTGCAATAAATTGAAGAACAGAACTGTCAGAACCTTTACCTCCTACGCAACAAACTGAAAATAGAATACTTTGAGGAAATCTGCACATAGTAAGCAGAGCCGAGTAGTAAAAATATTCAGAAAAATAAAGACAACTAAAAATAAGCCTTATTTTATATGGTTTGTATTACAAGCAACAAATCAACAAAGATTCAAAAAATGAAACAGCAAGGTTGAGGATAACAAATCTTTTAAATTGTTTCTAACAATGACTACACTGTAAAAAAAAATAATAATTTCAATGTTTATAGGAATACATTTTAAAAGAAAATGCTATTTCAGTTTTCTACTTCAAAATTTCACTTTTAATTAATTTTGTTACTTGCCATTTATTTGCAATTATGAAATTTACTATAAATTTCTCATCAATTAGTAGGGCCATTTTTTTTTTCAGTGTATGGACTAACATCCCCTCTGGACAGCTGACTAGTCAGATTGCGACTAAATCTTACTGACATGAGGCTGGCTTTCACATTTGCAAAAATCATTGATTTTGCAGTGATCTTGATTCAGTGTAGCACAGCGAACACACGGCACTGCATATATTTAGCAGCCCAAAAGAAATCACGGCGCAAGAGACAGCCTATCAAATAAGAAAACAGGAAGCCCTAATTTTCACAGCATGGGACCAGAGACGAGATTTCAATATATCACTGTTGGTACAACTTTGAAGCTTCTAAAATTGGTCAACATCAAAACACTAACAACAGCAATACATGAGAAAGATGAATGTGAGGTAATTTGCAGGATGCTGAGAGATGTCAGTCTGTGTGACTAAGGCTGAAATGAGATTGAACCAGTGGAGAGGCTAGCATGCTCCCCCATCATCACCTCTCATTAGGATAGATGTTGGAAATGGTAGAAGCCTCTGTTAATGCTGTTATACTTAATAGATGTGGTAGAATAACCAAGCACAGCCCATTACAATTCAGTTTCAGATTTGCCTGTTAAGATTTGAACTATGTGAAGTAAGGCAGTTAAGTTTAGGTATTGGGTAGGATTAAGGGATGCAGAATAAGGTCATGCAGAATAAAGCATTAATATGTGCTTTATAAGTACTAATAAACTGCCAATATCTTATATGCATGCTAATAAGCAACAAGTTAATAGTGAGAATTGGACCCTAAACTAAAGTGTTACCAAGACATGTAACAAAACATGAGAGCTGTACTTACTGTATTTACTTGAAGCAATGTTTACTTGAAGCCATTTTTTTTATATAACGACTTAAAGGGTTAGTTACACAAAAATGAAATTTCTGTCATTAATTACTCACCTGTGTCGTTCCAAACCTATAAGATCTTCGTTCATCTTCAGAACACAAATTAAGATATTTTTGATGAAATCTGAGAGGTATTTTTATCTGAGAGGTAAACACGGAAGTGCTGCACTGCGTCAACTGCGTAAGAGACTGACAGGGTAGAGAAGAAATTGTTGAATAAAGTTATTTTTGTTTCGTTTTTGCGCACAAAAAGTACTCTCGTCGCTTCATAACATTAAGGTTAAACCACTGCAGTCACGTTGACTATTTTAACATGTCTTTACTACTTCTCTGGACCTTGAATGTGGTCATTTCGTTGCTTTCTATGGGGGATGAAAAAACCTCTCGGATTTCATCAAAAATATCTTAATATGTGTTCTGAAGATGAACGAAGGTCTTGTGAGTAATTAATGCCAGATTTTAATAACCCTAACCCTTTAATAAAGCAGTGCATTTTGTTATAATAATCACTGAACATTGCTGTGGTCTCGAAATTGGTATCATGAGAAAATCACTTGTATTAGTAATGACTAACGAAATATTGCTGTCGTCCAACTTATTCCATACAGTACAAGATGTGTGTGGCTTTTACTAGGGAACATGGGAAGGGAAAAACAATAACTAAATCAATATTACTTTATGAATGATGTGTCCTGTATAATCTAAAATCCCCAGAGAGGTGAAGTGTGTGGAAAACAGCAAGCAATAAATTGAGGGCCCAAGGCCATCTGTTACAGGATCCAGGGATGAGAGCATGATGGCCACTGAGGCAAACATATAATTATGAAATGAAAAGTGGTTCACTTGTAATGGAGAGCGGGTGAAAGTGAGTCAGGCTATTGCCGTCAACATAAAGTTGCTCATATTCGAGTACAGCGGAAGATATAATGTTGAATGGAGATATCTTGGCTAATTAAAGCTCAGCGCGAAGGAAGTCTACAGTATTCTCATGCTCCTGTCAGAATATCAAAGCATTACGAATGACAAAGACAACTGTGGTACATCACCATGTAGTGTAAGAACGGACAATATGCTGCAGCGGACCAGGTGGACCTCCCTCACCAGCATATGGCATTTTCGCTTACAGACAACACAAGGGCTATGTTTCTATCCTCAGTAAAAAAAAAAAAAAAAATTCAACTTGCTCGATTGGTTGTGCAGCTTGAAAGAACTGTGAGCAAAAGCTCTATAAAATGAAAATGTAGCGATGAGGACAGTGTTATCAACACAAACATCCCACGTTTTTAGAAACAAGAGGTGGACAAAGCCATTCACTAAATCTTGTGTTCCCTGCAAACATTTACGTTGGGTAGTAGGAAGATAAGGCACTAAATATCAGTATATATATATATATATATATATATATATATATATATATATATATATATATATCTATCTATATATATATCTATCTATCTATCTATCTATCTATCTATATATCTATATCTATATATCTATATCTATCTAATATATATATATATATATATATATATATATATATATATATATATATATATATATATATATACATATACACACACACACACACACATACATACATACATACATACATACACACACACACACACATACACTACCAGTCGAAAGTTTGGACACACCCTCTATTTAATGTTTTTTCTTTATTTTCATGACTATTTACATTGTAGATTTCCACTGAAGACATCAAAACTATGAATGAACACACATGGAATTATGTAAAGTGTGAAATAACTGAAAACATGTTTTATATTTTAGATTCTTCAAAATAGCCACCCTTTGCTTTGATTACTGCTTTGCACCCTCTTGGCATTCTCTCGATGAGCTTCATGAGGTAGTCACCTGAAATGGTTTTCCAACAGTCTTGAAGGAGTTCCCAGAGATGCTGAGCACTTGTTGGCCCTTTTGCGGTCCATCTCATCCCAAACCATCTCGATTGGGTTTACGTCAGGTGACTGTGGAGGCCAGGTCATCTGGTGACAGCGGGGGGAACCAAAGATCTCAAATTTGGACTCATCAGACCAAAGCACAGATTTCCACTGGTCTAATGTCCATTCCTTGTGTTTCTTGGCCCAAACAAATCTCTTCTGCTTGTTGTTTTTCCTTAGTAGTGTTTTTTTAGCAACTATTTGACCATAAAGGCCTGATTCGCGCAGACTCCTCTGAACAGTTGATGTAGAGATGTGTCTGCTACTAGAACTCTGTGTGGCATTAATCTGCGCTCTAATCTGAGGTGCTGTTAACTTGCGATTTCTGAGGCTGGTGACTCGGATGAACTTATCCTCAGCAGCAGAGGTGACTTTTGGTCTTCCATTCCTGGGGCAGTCCTCATGTGAGCCAGTTTCATCGTAGCGCATGATGATTTTTGCAACTGTACTTGGGGACACATTCAAAGATTTTGCAATTTTCCGGACGGACTGAACTTCAGTTCTTAAAGTAATGATGGACTGTCGTTTCTCTTTACTTAGCTGATTGGTTATTGCCATAATATGAATTCTAACAGTTGTCAAATAGGGCTGTCATCTGTGTACCAACCTGACTTCTGCACAACACAACTGATGGTCCCAACCCCATTAAAGAGGCAAGAAATTCCACAAATGAATCCTGACAAGGCACACCTGTGAAGTGAAAATCATTTCAGGTGACTACATCATAAAGGTCATTGAGAGAAGGCCAAGGATTTGCAGCACTGTCAACAAAGCAAAGGGTGGCTACTTTGAGGAATCTAAAATATGAAACATATCTAGAGTTATTTCACACTTTTTTGTTTACTACATAATTCCATGCGTGTTCATTCATAGTTTTGATGTCTTCAGTGAGAATCTACAATGTAAATAGTCATGAAAACAAAGAAAAAACATTAAATGAGAGAGTGTGTCCAAACTTTTCACTGGTAGTGTATATATATATATATATATATATATATATATATATATATATATATATATATATATATATATATATATATATATATATATATATAAACAGCCACAAATTAACCTAATTGCTACACGCTTGGCTGAAACATTAAGTATTTACCGATCGAAAACAGCAATACAAACCAAGCCGTAACATTATCTGAACCAATACACCCCCAGTTATTACAGAACATGGAGCATAAACACAAAACACTGTTTGGCGCAGAGATGTGTGGACAGAAGACCAAGGAAGTGATTTTCAGTCTGAGCGCAGAATACATTATTCAACCATATGTGGGATTGGCGGTGCTCCAGCCGAAATCTGCTCAGAGTTACAGAACGGGGGTGTTTTGTGGAGAAAGGCTCCGTCTCTAAACAGCACTGGCGGTCGCTGTAAGTCAAATCACTTTTCATGGTTGAGACTAGAGTATCAGGTGGATGAAATTGGCTATGAAATTAAACGGACAGAGCTCTAAATAACACACTTCCGAGAATCTCTCAAGGTCTTTCTCTTCACTGTATAGCAGCGAAGATGAAGAATAAAACGAGGTAACTAGACAAGACGGAAAACTCTGTCTGTGGATCTACAAAAGAAGGTATTCTCTGATTAAATCAAACAAACAAAGTATTCAGGCTTTGCCAAACTGCCATGCTCCATTCTTCCTGTGCAGTTTTTCTACATCTAATAAAGCTGCGAGTGCTCCAAAGGGTTGCATTCAGAGGCAAAAAAGCAACAAAAGGCAGAAGAGTGGCATCTCCACGATTCAGGCAGAAGCTGCTATTGACATTACATTAGACTGATCTTCATACATGGGACAGCAAAACAGCCAACTAAAGCAGATGGACCCATTTTTTCATCAAGACTAAAAGAACTAAAGATTATCCCGGGCATAATGCACACACCAGCTCTTTGCATTATCGTGGTGACTGTAAAATTCTTTCACATCATGAAGCAAAATCTATTAAACATGAAATACAATGCCAATCTATTCCCTGAGTGGGTCGAATCCCTTGTGATTCATTCAAAAGCTGGTACAGATCAGATGTATCTAAATACTATAATCCCTTTACTAATGATGGCATCTCACATAGAAACACTCAGACTTTGTTAGAGGTCTGCTAACACAGACAGGCGAGTTATGGGCCGTTGGGTCGATAAAAGCCAATCTCAGGTACATCCTCAGTGAGCCTTTACTCCTCTCACCTGTTTTAAGATGAATAGAGAACTTGTTAAACAAGTTCAGGGATGAATTTCAATCTAAGGAACTTAAAAAAAAAAAATCAAGGATGCTTAGCACAGTGTGAAATGGCCGACATTCTGATCAAAAGGACAAAATTTATGTTGTGACATAAATTTTGCAAAATAAACGTCAGTAAGCAGCACTGGGATATCGGGTTTTTAAAATGTGCAGTGCTGCACTGCATTCAAATGTCTGGGAAAAATGTCGGGCGCTGTCCGGACATTTTTTTTTTTACAGAGGAAATAAAAAAAAAAAAAGTAAGATCTCAAATGAGATGTTTATACACTGAAAATAATAATAATAATAATATATGGTGATAAAAGTGTCAGTAAGCGCAACATATACTGTCATATACAACCATGTATGTAATTGTAGTTGGTCTATTTAGAATTATGTTTGGGGCCATATTGTAGTTTTTAAGCATTACAGAAAAAGCAGTTACACTGATGTAAAATAAATAGATACATATAATATTTTTCACTTAAAAAGCCAAATTACACATTGATGCTTTAAAGGATTAGTACATGACATACAAAAGCAGCATTTTTTTTTTTTTTTAATTAGTTAATAAAATTACTTGGCAAATCATCACAGCATCCTTTAGAATGCTTCTATATACGGCATCATCAGTCTAAAATTATTGCTGCCACATTCAAAATACATTCAAAATCAGAAAAGAGTTGAATGAGAGAATCATTATGTAATAAAGCACCAATCTTTGTTAAACACTTTTCAGAAATGATGTCACACACTGTGCATTTGAGCTGCATGTCTGCAGCCAGGCTCTTTTTAAAATGTTTACAAAAGCAGATGAAAAAACATTTTGGGTAGCACGCTTGGGAAATCAGTCAATATTCAATAAATATGCATGAGAACTACATGCAGAAGCGGCTGAGAGTAATTCCTCTAAATCAAGCCCTTGATCTCACTGAGAGATTAGGACAGTTCTGCAACCATTTCACTGCTCCTATCTTGTCCTCAGTGATAAATATTGATGGAGAAGTCGTTGTACACAGTCTAACATGTGCTGCTGACAAAATTCATACAAGTACTGTTTAAAATAGCTATATCAGACAAAAAAAATAAAATAAAAATTTCAATTTGAAGCTCATGTACTAGCCTACAATTCACAAAGAGTAAATTGTAGGCTAGTACTCTTGCTGCAAGTAAGCTGCAGTATATCTTCGTAAAAAACCTGAGGGTTTGCTTTAATCTTGGAACCAAATGCAAGCAGTATTTCTTTGAACCTAAAACTCCCTGATAAATGAAATGCTGAGCCCTGAATTTCATGCACAACAACAACAGCAAACAGTAGCCTAATTAAATGGCAGTTACACATAAATTACTTTAAAATTAAATAGGCCTTTATTACACTTCCGCATTCCAAAAGCGGAAGCTTCAAGTATTAGCGTAAAATAACTTCCGCTGCAGCCTTTAACATTGGCCGTGCCCATAGCACGGGAACGTTGTGATTTATTTTTGTAAAATTTAGCACAGATACTTATTCTAAAGATACCAACCTCTGTTTACAATCATTAATTGAGTATTGTGAAACAAAGAAAAAAGGTGTCATAGTATTCTGACGCATATTTCGTTATTTAAACGGGAGCGCGCAAGCCATTCTGTATGTGTATGCGCAATACTTCAGAGTAAACAAAAATTTTCACATTAATTTTCATTGATTTACTTTACGATGCTGGCATCAAACTGAAGCTGTTTAAATAAAGGAATATGTCCAGGCAATAGACGATTATTCAAAAATAACTGGTTTGATTATTGTAAACAAATCATATCCTCCGTGTTTGAGTTCAATATTGGATAGCATTATGCTGACAATAATGGGTGGTTATATATTGCAAAAATAACATTACAAATAAAATGAAATCAGTCCGATGATTCCTCTGGCACTAACTTGAACTGCGCACTGCTCATTAATCTCATGCCGTCAGTACACCAGCAGTGCTGATGATCGCCTTACTCAGATAATGTTACACATTAAAATGAAAGATGACATATATGGTAGGATAACATGCAAGTCTAAATAAACAGTTTTAAATATTGAAGTTTATTGTTATGTTAAACTAAACAAGTATAATTTTCTTCTCAAAACTGGCGCCTGTCCATTGACAATAATGCAGGCGGAAACTCCTTTACGCTTCTAATCAAAGCCGGATGTGACGACACGTGTACTGTGATAAAGGCCTATAGTTATGTACTTTCAAATATGAACCAAGAGTGATGCTTATTAGCTTCAGCCTTAAACCCAACCCCCCACATTCACTTTTACTTGTAATTTGATGATGATGATGATGATGACAATGATGATGATGATGATGACATATTGAACTTATTTTCAATTGCAAAATTAGCTCAATTAACGTAAGGTGAAGTGAAAAAATGAAGCTTAGTCATGGAAGAAACCATATTTAATTAAATATTTAAATGAAGGCAATGTCTCACCAGTCGACTTGAAACAATTATATTTTGGTTGGAACTATAATTTCCATCAGGATGGAAGCAGTGTTAGTGTCACTAGTGAAATTATTCTGTTAATGAAATATATAAACTAATGTAACTTGGAAAAACTCAATCTAAACTAAAATACATTTTCATGACTGCAAAACTACTTACAAAAAGTATTCTTGGGTTTTATTTTTAGACTATATTAACTAAACCTAAAATACTGAAACGAGAGGAAAAAGCTAACAAAAAAATTTAACAAATTGAAAATAATTGAACAAACTAACAAATTGAAAACTATAATAACCTTGGGCAGAAGTTGACTGAGACTAGAATAACTAACTCTGCTGAGAGACCGATTTTCCTGATGTTTATGACTGAAATCAGCTATAAAAAAAAAACAAAAAAAAACAGCTTGTTTTCATTCATGTAAAATGAAATATGGCTTCTACCTTGACTTAATTTTGGAAGTTTGTCAGAAAGAGAATATTAACAGCTCTATTGAGTATTCACATATAGTGGTCAAACGTTATTAATGGTGCAGTGAATGTTCTTACCTTACGACCATCGCTGGCATGACAGTTGACGTTTAATGGCGTAAGCAGGGCCATGAGCTTCTCTTCATTTCCGCTCCTGAAGCAAATTTGCAGTTTTTAAAGAACAATGGGGAACAGTAAAAAAGAACAAGCTAACATTGAATTTCACAGAGAAGATGAGGAGTGAAGGAGTAAAGGATAAAAAGGAGAGATGGGGGAGTAAAAGCCATAGTCAAGAAAGGAGGAGCACGTAAGATGAACAGCATCTATTGGTGATTTACTTTATGGAACATAAAGAAGAAACCGGTAGTGTACCTTCAATATAAATTTATCACATGCATAGGAGTGGATAACCTATATAAAGGTTCTGCCATAATCGGAGTGAGCAGTGGCCTAGAGCTCCAGGCAGCAGCCTGGAGAGGTTTGACTCTTCAGCACCTACCAATGACTTTTACGTCTCACCATCACCATGAGCTGCACCAGAGTGCTGGATTTGACAGGCCTGCCATGGCTACAGCCAAAACCTCATGCCATCTGGAGCTAGAGATGGGCCTGATCCCACGCTAATCAAAATGTGAACAATGGCAAGGAGACATATTAGCTGCCAAACAGTGTGGCCGTGCTCCTGTGCAGGAACATGTCAACATCAAGTGTTCCATCTTTGGAAGCTGTCCGGGTCTTACAGGCATGCAAAAACTATTCTATGACAAAAGCAGACTTGAGTTGGCTCGGTCCAAAAAAACTGACATACAGGAGTTTTCCTGCAGGTCAAGCCTTGCCAAAACCTTGCATAAATAGTAGCAGTTTGTTCCTCCCCAGTTGCTCTAGTATCCTCCTGCCAGTAACTACAGATAACTGGCTTCAGTGAACAACATAAGTTCCTTCATTTAAATGCACACTCTGCCACCAACATGGAAAAACAGAACTGGCTGGGAGATTACAACTGGGAAGAGAGGCTGAAGAATGGGAGGGTGTCATCAATCTTATTGATGCGTTTGCAGATGCATCCCGGTCTTCGGGAGATTACCACTAAGAAGAACGCAGGCCATAAGTCAAACCTGACTTTCTTGCCAATTGTTTGTCTGTCTATCTACTTCACCCATCTTCCATTTTGCAAGTCTCTACAAACATTTCTCAATTTATAGGGTTACGAGTGACATCTTCACAGGGGGGGGGTCAGTGATCAACTTAATTCCACAGCAATGAAGCCCCCTGTGATCATACGTGTTCCTAACAATCTTTCTTCCTAATGTTGGAGAGAATTACAAGGCCTTTGTAGTTCCTTTCTCTCTTGATCAATAAAACAACAAGAGTCCTGATTTGTATCCATGCTGCGGGCTGCGCCTGAAGGCAGGGGTATTAAAAGGGGGGGGCAAAGCCAATGGAGATGTAGACCAGAGAATGAAAAGGAACATCTTTTCTTTGTGACAAAGGCGGTGACTGCTGGGATTGCTGACATGTGAAGTGTTTCAAAAGGCAGTCTTGTTTCTCCATGGCTAGGTGTCCTATGGTGACAATCAGGTGTTTGGTGAAATGGAGTTTCCCCTGACAACAGGTAGGATGTGAAGTTTTGTGTCTCTTTCAAATCCTCCTCCTCTGGTTTCACCTGCAGCACTCGGGAACCAATTAAAACCGAATTCGCCACATGGAATAAAGCATTCTGCCCATGGCATGCAGCTACTGTCCTCTGTGCAGGAATTAGGCTCCTTCAGGCCATCACATGTACGTATGAAAATGCATCCACTGAGTCAGACATTCCCGGCCCTGATGGCACCTTCTCCGACACATGCCTTAATTCATATCAATGTGCATCAACAAAAGAAAAACAGTGTCTATGGAAACAGCACAAGGGAGGGAGGAAGACAACTGAATCATGGGAGAGTGGGAAATGAGATGAGGAAAGGTTGAGAAGGCATGTACTCACCTCGCAGCTTCCAAGAGTTCGTCCTTCTTGTATTCACCTAAGTGATTACAAAAAATCATGGTGTCAGAGGCAAACAGGATGAAGGACGTACAGCAGCAGCAAGAAGCCAGAGTAACTAAGGAGCAGCGGACCGCCGGCAGCCCCACACAGACACACTCAAACACACACGCACACAGGCATCAGTGCACCAATGCTGCCTTGCTTTTCTCTCGTTCTCTGCCTGTCTCTCTCTTCTGGTGGTGGCGTCGCCGAGCGCCAACCCCTCTCGCCTGATGAAACAGTGACGTTGAGCAGATTGTGGACGCGGCATCGGCAGTGTCTTGGATACGGCGGACGAACTGACGCATATCCCTGCTCACTCCACAAATTAAATGGCTCTCTTTCTCAGGCAGAAAGACAGCACACACACATTTACAAACACACACGCCCCTCCCCTTGAATACAGTGAGCCCGATGATACTTCCCCTCCACTGTCAATTTTATGTTTGTATAGGAGGAGCCGTTACCGTGATAACACAAGATAAGAGAAAGGGGGGAAATATGTAATAAACAAAAGCAGCTCGCCCCGCTCTACCACCCCCCCCTCCACCCACAATACCCAGACTCTCAGCCAATCAGAGAGACACAACTAATTCAGCTGTGATTCCTCCCCACCCCCACATGTGCTTGCTCTCTCTCTACCGAGGCTTGTGGAGACAAGAGAAGTGAGGAATAAGGGGGGAGGATGCAAAAAGACAGGGCGAAAGAAGGAGGGAGCGGAAAAAGCAGCAGAAAGGCATGTGAAAATGTTATGGAGAGATGGATATCGTGACATATGGGCTGCATGTAGGGGGGGTGTTTGAACAACAAAATGACTAAAACAAAATGCTTCAAGTGGGGCTTGTTTGGCCTTTTGCTTGCAGTCGCAAACAAAAGGCTGTAAATCATAAAGTGGAGAAGGATGATAATAAAGCAGAAAAAGGCATGTCTGGAAGACTCGTGCTCGGCAGGCCATCGGTTGCGTTCTCTCACCGATAGGGCAGCCAACCTCCGAGCCTGACGTCCCCCCTACGGAGAGATCCTAATGGAGCGCAGTGCACAAAACACAAAAACAAACATAGTGTCTAAAATTCTGATTTTGCCAATGGTAGGCTATGAATATTTTTACTGTCCATTAAACCGTATTTTGCATAGTTTTTATAAACAATATATATTTCTGTCCACATGACAGTGGCACTATTAAATACGTTTCCCTTATATATTAATGGCAGACTGATTTGTTGGCATTTAGACCTTGGATCCTGATCACACATAACCTAAACTAAAAAAAAAAAAAAAAGACTCTGTGTGTCACTCTGTAAAACTGCAACGAAAACACAATGATAAATTAGGATTTTGTTCCTCATATATTTGTTTTTGTTAGTAAATGAAATAACATGAGAACAACATGAATGGAACAACATGAGCACTTAATGACAGAAATTAAACTAACCCTTTAATGAATCAAGTATCATGAATTAACAACAAACAACACTTTTAAAGTATTTATTCATGTGTTAAATGTTCATTTCCACATATAATAATACATTTCAAAGTGTAAAAATTTAGCCAATGGGTAATTGAGAAACATGAATTAGCAATAACCAACAGTTCACTGATACTTACTTACCATTAACAGATTTATGGATGTTGTTAACTGTTAGTTCACAATACCTAATGCATGAACTAATGTTAAGAAATAGAACCTTTTAAATCAGCAAGGAGCAGATTATCATTTTAATATGCTGACTTAGACTTTGCAATATTGCATTTCCTATTAAAATTATCGATCACTGGCACGCAACTTTTATTTATTCAGAAACGTGCATTTGGTGTTTGGCAAGTGTTACAATCTAAAGAACGGCATGAGAGATTGGAGACGACAATGCTTGACTATGGCAAAATGATCCGGGAGTGAAATCCTGTCACGTCCTGGTCTGGTACTTTCTCTGGTAGTTTTATTTTTGCTTAGTCAGTATTAAACCACTGAATGCCACCGAACAAAATCACCTTCAGAGCGATAAATTACATTATTGACAAGAAGGAGAGCTTTAAGAAAAGAGAGAGAGAAAACAAAACACCACAGATGGTGAAGCAAAAAATATCACGACTTCAGAGACTATTAACGAGCTGCCTGCCAAGTTTAGCAATCTTTCATAACAGCATCAGAGAGACTATTAGTCTAGTCGTACTGTTGCAGTCAGATTTCAGATGCTCTCTCTGCATGAAAAAGATGCATGTTTACCCAAAAGCTAAAAGGAAAAAATGAACAATAAAAAATGAACTAGATTTATACATTATTCTGAAGTACATGAGAGTAGGGCTGCCACTAACGACTATTTTTATATCGATTAATCTAAACGACTAATTTCCAACAAAAATCAACAATTTTTCTTAAGAACATTTTATTTAACTTGCAACTTTGGCATTCAGTAGTGTACCATAAAAAAAGTATAAATTTGATAATCATATTCAGAACACTATCAGTAAGAGCTTCAGCCAACTGTGGTGAGCAGTCTTTCTTTGCAGGAATTCAGTCACACAACTTGGCAAATATTGTATATGAATAGTATTTATTAACTGGCAGAAGTAAATTAATTACGGTTGGATACATCAAGCCTGCACATTAACAAACGCAGGCACAGATCAAACTAACCGTTACAGTGGTTCTCAATTCCACTCCTCGCGACCCAACTTCTCTTACTTCAAAAAGTATTTGGGGCCGTTCACGTCGAGTCTAAAAATGCGTGGAGAGCGCGGCCGCGCCACTGTCGTCTTTCCAAAGCGCTTGTGCTCCTGTGGCGTCTGTCGTTGCTATGCAACCATGTACTGCGCTCTCCACAATGACGAAGAAGTATCAGCAAAGGATAAATTGATTTCTAGCCCTTGCATTAGCTTTACTACTAGATATATTTATGGAGATGAGAAATAAAAACCCACCCTGTACAGCTATGATCAGTTGTTCGGCTGAGCTTTCGATGTTGTTACGGAAAGGGCGAAGCTGATCGGTTGGTTCTTGTCACATGAGCTGCAGTGGCTCGCGTCGCTTCTATTATGAGCGCGCTTGCCGCTCACCTACATTTGAAATAACGTACTTGCGTGCGCAAAAGACGCGATATGTGAACGGCCCCTTTAGCAGCTTAAAGGACAGCGGATTTTAAACGTTTTGCCTACAAAGGTTGAGTTAATTTAATGGACAAAAACCACTTACGGTGGATGTGGCTTTGCCTTTACCAGTGGCCCATCATCCAGAATAGCCCCTATATGTTTCCTCTTCAGACGTTCATGCATCGAGCTTGTGCTGCTGTGGTATGCCAATGAAACCAGAGTGTACAAACCACCTTTTTATTATCAGCTAATCTGAAGTACTCCCATACCCTCTGGCCTTTGAAAACTTTTGCTAACAAGCTCGTTTGACATCGCGCTCGACTCCTTGGAAACTTTGACGTGATGCGCGTAACGTTAGCTCACACTAGGGGTGTGGAGGAAAGGAACCGGCTGTTATTTTATTCAAAGCTTGAAAATGAAATTTAAAAGGTAAAATGATATAAAATGATCAGTCGATTAAAAATATTAAGGTCGACTAATTATCAGCATCGCCGCAGTCGATTATATCGACCAATCACGGTAGGCCTACATGAGAGTAGTGCAAAACTCACTGGCATGACACTGGGGTTGGACTGACATTCTCAGTAGGGTGTCTTGAGTTGTTGCTAGGATGCTGCTGGGCAGTTGCTAACTGCCCCAAGTCAAAGGAGCCCACCCTCTATGACCTCTCTATGATATCTCCAAGATATTCTGACTCCTACATATATGTGCGACTAAAGAATGATTAAAGAGCATAGTTTTCAAAATTACATTTCTATAGGGACATACTTTAAAGTAAAGAGAACCACAATGAATATAGAAATTTGGCTGTAGCATCAAACACTCACTTATACAAAACAACCCTGATTTCAATACTGAGGATATGCAGAGCTGAAAGAACCAGCAATAATCCAGTAGTCTCATAACACTAATGGAATCTGCACTTTGAGAATGACTTACTGTTTTTATGTTTGGGGTCCCAGAGACCCCACTGATATACAAGTATATAACAATAGGAGTAATTCCTCTGATGTTCCTACGAGTAATTTCTGTGATGTTCCTCTGATCTAATCAAAACCCAGTAGGCAAATATTACTGAAATGTTATGCCTCTGTTTTACCACTCAGAAATGTGAGAGTTCAAAACATAGACTACCTGCTGAAAATTCAGCTTTGCTATCACAGAAATAAATTACATTTTAAATGTACTGTATTAAAATAGAAAACAGTTATTCACAATATTGCCATTTTTACTGTATTTTTATCAAATAAATGCAACCTTGGTGAGCATAAAAGGCTTCTTTCAAAATCATTTGAACATTTGATCTGTAGTGCAAGTAGCACAGCATTTTGAACAGCAGTTCTTATCAGTTCTTATATGATTACTAAAAAAAATATCAACCTAATTGCTTAACATTAATGTATATTTTAAATACAAACTGCAAATGAATGAATTACTTTAAAAATCCAAATAAAATCCAATAAAATTCATAAAAAAAATAAATAAAAAAAAAACCCTAAAAACAAAGATGCCTTAAGTATTGTGATGACAAACAGAATATGGTTCATGTAAAAGCCATTGAAGGGTTTATCTGTTGTTGTTTTTTTTATCTCTCTTTCCCTTCAGGATGTGCAGAAATGAACATTTCTTCCCTCTTCAAACACCACCACTGAAGCAAAGCCTAATCGCCTCTCCGACTGAACCGTGAGTACATCGGTTGCTTGAATTTCAGTATATTTTTTGTGTGGGTGGGTGTGAGAGCAACAACTCAAAGTAAACATGCGCAGCCCGAGGACAAATGACCTGCCTTTGATTTCCGGGCCGACACACTGATAAAGTACACTTGGCAAACTGATAGAGTGCACTTCAGTCTCTTGCTGTGAAGGAAGTTGTTTGTGTGGTGCATGACTGTGAGTAAGAAAAGGTTAGGGGGAACTGGCATGTGTGGTCAATGGTGACTGGACCCCTGCCTAGCTGGCTCAAAGAAAGAGGATTCAACGGGACAGGTAGGTGGTGTTGCATCGTAAAGGTGTTCTCCACAAAATCCCAGGGCTCCTTAACAGACACACTTTTGCTGAGATATGATGGGAAACGAAGGGCAAATCCTGTTTGCTGCGCCACACAATTTTCTTTCTGGAGCCAAAATAAACACTGGGAGATTAGTTAATTTCCTCTTCCTACACCGTGTTTGTCAGCACACGTGTTTCGTAACACATAACTAACACTTGTTTTCTTTTTTGGGGAAAAAAAAAAAAAATCAATGTTAAATGATTTTCTGAATGTTTCTGTGATACTTTTAGCTGTTATATGCAAAAAATACACCCCACTTCATGGCACCATTAAGACGTTTAACGTCTTTTGCAACAAGATTCAGTCTACATGTGTCATGCAGTTATCTAAAATGCAACCATATTTCAGAAAAAAATGCAACCATAGATATGAGCTAAATTCATTTCTGCTGCATTAATCCATGAAATTAATTCCACCCACTTAATTATTGAAAGGCAACACTGAACGAGCCACAATCTAACACATTTGTATAAACATACTGTCAGACAAAGATACAGCTGTGATATAAAAATTTCCCTTCAACGCCTTTTTTCCTCTTAAAATTTGCATTGCAAAGATTTTTTTTCACCATTCATCTCATTCTAACAAGATTTTGAGCTGTAAAAAAAATGTGGTGAAATTTACATATTTTTACAAAGTAGCTGATAGACAGCAGGAAAGGCCTTGTGGGTAACGTTTGTGGCACTCTGCAACCCATTAAAGGGCTTAATGCTTCATTTCAACTGAAGGGAAAGAGAGACTGCAAAAAGATATCTTACAAAGCACAATTAACCAAATAAATCTCAGTTATAACAAACATAAACTAAATATATAGCCAAAATATCATCCTTTCCATGAGTGTCTACACTGTACGGCGTGATAAGCGCCCACAGCTTCGCACTAACCAGCAAACATTCTTCCCATTAACTGGCAAATGTGCAGCTTAGTCCCAAAGCTGATTGAGGAAATAAACCATATTGAGAGGAGCTGCAATGTTCACCTTCTGTTAATATAACTCATGATTCAGAACTCTAGGCAAGAGAGACCCAAGTGCACTACCACACAGCTGAAAGCAAGAGACTGATGATGCCTCAGACAAGACCTGCAACTCAAATTATTGCTTTGTGGGCTGCAATTTATATAAACACAGTGAAAAAAAAACCCTTAGGTTTTGGATCAGTGACTCCAAATGGAAAGTTCTTGGGACTAGGCATTAAAAGATCAGAGCCCTGAGACACGGTCACAGTTTACCGACGGCGAAGTGGATCCCTTCTGCCAAACGGAGAGCTGGGAATTGGAACCTAAGCCACGGAAAACAATCCAGCTGAGCCCTTCCCTCTCCTCTGGCTACACCGGAGAATTTAGCTGTCAATCAAAACCTTGGCATACCCTGAATGAGCCATTAAAGAGAAAAATGTTATAGGGATAGAGCCATAAGGTATTGCTTCCATTCAGTCAGGACATCAATTTCACGTCCTCAATACCAGGAAAACGTAATTAAATATAACCATAATTCGAAATATTGCTTCTAGCCTATGGCTTTCTAAAGTAAATAAGCAGCACAGAAGCTAATAAGCTAACCACAGAAAGTGTGTTTCTCAGACATCAAGAGCCCTAAAGCATTCTACTGGGACATGCACAGCTTGGATAGAATCTTAAATAGTTTTTCCCCATATTGGGATATCAATTGTTACCTCTGTGGATTGCCAAGCAATACATGTCGATGTTGGTCGATGCATAGCAACTGAGGTCTATTTAGGGCAAGTCAGTTTACTTGGTGGCCATTTTGGAAACACCCCAGTCTATGTCTATTAAATGCTGTTCTTTTTAACTTTCTATTCAACAAGAATCCTGAAAAAAAAAGTATCATAGTTTCCACAAAATTATTAAGCAGCACAACTGTTTTCAACATTAATAAGAATAATTTCTGAAGGATCATGTGACTCAGAAGACTGGATTAACGGCTTCTGAAATTTAGCTGTCATCACAGGAATAAATTCCATTTTAAAATATATTAAAACAGAAAACAGTTATTTTAAATTGTAATATTTCAAAATATTACTGCTTTTACAGTATTTTCGATCAAATAAATGCAGCCTTGGTGAGCACAATACAGTTTTTTACAAAACATTAAAATCATATAATTTTAGGTAAGTTTTTTTTAACACAACATTTACTCTAAATTCACTACAAATGTTCAACACTAGAATATGTGCATTGTGCATTATACATCGACAAGGCTAATGGTAGATTCTGGAATGGGCACAAGGGAGAGTTAACATAGCTGTTAATTAGACAATATCGCTCTATCACTGCTGGTTACCCACCGCAGGAACTGCCATTTCACAGCAAGTCAACAATTAGAGATAGCTGTCTACCCTGGCAAAAAAAACTCTAGATCCAACGTTATGACTACTCCATTGCATCACTGCCAAAGACTCAACCCGGCCAATCATACGAATGTAAACCTCTCAAGAGAGCATCAAACAACAAAAAAATCAGGACGTGCTGCGACCCCCACTCTTCTCCAGTTGTTTTATCCTACATCTGGAGAGTTGGATAACTAAGCTCATTATTTCTGTTTCTCTTCTCCCCATGTCTTCTGTATTTCTGCCTACTATTTTATTACAGACAGGCCAGGCAGTCGCTCAGCCATGTGTAAAACCAGGCAATTACAGCTCGGTGATAATAGCAACCAAGGGCAACAGATAGCCTGGGAAGATGAATCACTTTCTTCTCCGTCATGGAAAAGGAAAACATCAGCTAGACCAATTGGTAAGATGTCTGATCTCCCAATGATTTTCATTGTCAGGCTTTCTGTGCCATTATCAGTGTGGGCTGATTTGTCATTTCAGGAAAGACACTGCAAAATAGCTGCACCAATCACAGAGTGTTTATGCCACAAAAGAAAGGAAAAGGTGACAGCCAATGGTGCAGAACAGAATTTGCATGTTCTCATGGTAACCCTCCTGAGAAATGCTCTGATGGATAAAGACAAATGTAAACTTGGGAGGGAGGATCTCAGGGTTGAGAGAATTCATCAGGGAGACGATCGAAAGGCAGCACACCACGGTAATCAATGAGCTGTCAGGGATGGAGGGCAGACTTGTCACAGTTGAGAACAAAGTGATGCTCCTCTTGCTGGGCCATGAGCATCTAACAGTAAGTGAAAATGGGTGGCCATTAAAATATATCTAATTGGAAAGTCCATTAGCCAGTTTATTTACAGGCCCTTTCAAATGACACCTTCACACAGAGGAAAAAACTATCAAGCTATAACCAAAACTTTACACTTATTAGGAATGCTATTGTTTGTTTGTTTGTTTTTTGTTTGTTTTTTTGGGTGTAGTTAAAGGAATAGTTTACCAAAAAAAAGAAAAAAAAAAAAAAAAGAAAATGAATCTATTACTCACTCTCACATCATTCCAAATTAAGATATTTTAATGAAACCTGAGAGTTTCTGTCTGCCCATTGAAAGTCCATGCAACCAAACTTTCATGCATCAAAATGTACAAAAACAGATCATAAACGTGATCCATATGAATAGAGCGGTTTAATCCAAGTCTTCTAAAGATGCACAATCACTTAACATTATAAACAGATTTAAATTACATCTTTATTATTTATAGAGCTCGGCAAATATGGTAACACGACAGCTTAAATGTGCTTGCTTGTCAATCAAGACAATCAATATTCCGCTTACGATTTTGATGATATGTATGAATAAAAGCCTAAATTAAAAGCAAGTATCAGATCAGGACTTGTTATCGGCAGATACTCAGGGTGTACTCACACTAGGCGCTCTAAACCATGCCCGAGCGCGTTTGATCGCCGAAGCCCGGTTCACTTGACAAGTGTGATCGCTCCATTCCGTGCCCAGGCGTGGTTCGTTTAGCCGTCTCTGACCCGCTTTGAAGAGGTAGACCAGAGCGCGGTTCGGTTGGGCTCTGTTAGCATGCAGTGTGAATGCTAACCGCACGTTCAGTGCTAGCCTGAGCACAGAACAGTTACTACTTTTGTGTGCACTACTGTCATCATTACGATGGCAAACATCTTTATTACTACTCTGATCGTACACTTATCAATTTGTGTAATTAATTAGACTGTATTTGGGTTTATAGCGGGTATAGATCTCACCTTATTGATGAACAGGAATTGTAGTTTGCAAATAAAGCTGCAAATTCCTCCATTATCAGCTGCCTTTGTAATAATCCTCTGATATGTGCAAGTGAAAATCGCTGCGTGGCATAAATGATAAATATATTAGGCAGTATCTTAGCGAATGTGCATTTCTTCCTGTTTTCTACCATTCAAAAAGTCGCATCGTATATGACGTATGCGTGCTCTGGCCCGGAACGTTAAGGGCAATGTGAGTGCAGGTCGGCGGGGGAGTTGAGAGGGGGGACAATCACGCTCAGGCTCGGTTCAAGGCAACTGTGCCTAGTGTGAGTACACCCTCAATATTCATTGACTCGGAACAGATCGGGGGCACAAAAAAATTGGTCAGGGCATCCCTATTTATATACGTCCTGAAGACGAACGAAGGACTCAAGAGCAACATGAGGGTAAGTAGATGACAGAAGTTTCTTATTAGACAGTAAAGGTGAAAACTGACAAGACACTATCAGAAAGGGGAGACATCGAATTAGACACAATGCATGCCGGACTTGAACCTGCTTTGTCCACTTGAGCAGCAAGGCTGCACAATAACCACTGCACAACAGCTCTGAACCTTCCCAAACCTTACCCAACAGCTCCGAACCTTCGGGTTCTGAAACCCTCTTAAACCACATGATAGTGGGTTGAATATCAAATAAAGTGTTTCAGGCTTCTTTTTTTTTTTTTTTTTACTGTGATCATGGGATGTGGGAGTTTCCTGGTGCCCTACACAGTCACAGATGTATCTGTTCCACTTCTGGTGTGTAATATACTTTCGCTGTGAGCATGCAAAAGGGATTATGTTCCTGCCGCAATAAGAGGTTTATCCTCCTCATACTAGGTATAAGAAAGGACTTAGTGAAAAACCCACCAAATGAGGAATAAAGCAATAGGAGAGGGTGGAAGGAAGGTGCAGAAAATTTTCCTTAATAAAATGGGTCATTGAAAAAAAAAAAAAAAAAACATCACACCAACACTTTGACGTCGTCATTACATTTCGATTGATCTCCATGAACAACTGCACCAATGATACTTCAAAGATAATTTGTCGGTGGCGCTCTGAAAGGCGAAAGTGAGCTATGACCTTTTCATCTTAAACCCCTCTGCTGCCAATTCCATTCAAATCCGACTCTCAGACTTTCTCTTCGCTTGCGCGGCCCCCGCTTCTTCTGACGGGTTTTAGCTTGTTTACTACTGACTGCTTTGTGTACTGGTGTACGAAGGCGATCTGGCTCTGACACCGCAGGCATCCTGAGCTGTGGGCACAGAGGGCCTATTTAACATTTCTGGCTTTAAGGAGCCTCCCTGCATAACCCCAGCTCAACTATGTGCACCACGCCGCTTGCTAATCTGTTCGTTGCTCCTCAGAACTGTCAGGGAAGCCAACAGCACCTGCCCGGAAACAGGCAGATTTCCCAGAAAAACCAATACGTGTCCGGCACCCTCAAACACGCCGTGGCTTCTGCCGCAGACTCTGTGTATGTGAGTGTCTGAGGCAAGCTAAAGAGACTGAACCAGCACCTCCCTCTGGGAGCTAATTATAATAACAATATGAACACTTACTGGGCTATGACTTCCTTAAGAGATGCCATTTGTATGCAGGGCTACAGACATCTCATTTAAGGCTTCACAATAAAGGCATAAATCATTGAATTACACACAAGCAAGGTGGCGAATTACAGTCTGAACATCTGAATTACAGTTGTTATATCTGTAGCCACTAGTTTGCCACCATCCTAACTGATTTTACTGAAAAAAGGACTAATGAAAGCAAACTGATGGAGTGGCGTGCACAGAGTCTGGCGGCAGGAACCAGCAGGATACAATTTATGAGCATGGTGTCTAAGCCCATTGTTTTGTCAGCCTGATATTTGTCCAAAAGCTCACGCTGAGACTTACCCACAGGGGGGCAGTGTGAGTCCCACGACGCACGTCTCTACCACACTAACGCTCTTTAAATCTCTCATTTTACATAGACACAAGCAGGCAAAAACACACAGCATTCCCACTGGTTCCTTCTGTAAACACCGCAAGAACTGGATTTCAGATCACTAGGTTATTAGCAGCTGTGCCGCTAGAACCTGAAAAAGTTTCAAATGAAAATCAAAGTCTACTGCCTGACATTAACTCTGTTTTCCTTGTAAGATGAGAAATACTGCAGTATATAGGTTACAGTAATGTGAACTGGCAGTCTGGGCTCTTTACGTTAATGATATCCTTGTGGATCTATAACTGACCTTGGTTAATCTGGACATCAAATGAGATCTGCGCTACACAAGCATGTACTGTCAGGATCAATAAGACTTTGCACGTATATAGGCCTAAACTGGGCTAATCTAACAGGAATCTGCAAGAAGAGAAAGATAAAACACTGCAGTACAAGAAATCCAGGTATAGAACCAAATCTGAAATGTGGAAAATAGGAGTGGAAATCGTTAGGCACCTCAAGACATGTCAATTTTTCCAGCAACAGCACAGAGGTGGTTCTGAATAAAATCTGTAGTGAAATACTTTATGTCTGCACTGACTTACCGTTTTTATTAAAACTAACACATTTTAAGCATTTGTTATATGAAGGTCACATTAAAGGGGTCTTGGAAACATTTTACCATGCCTTCATTACTACTTTTAAAAAATGTGTATGTTTGTATAGATTGATTGTTGTGCCGTATCCCAGACCAAGAATTTAAATCTTCAACTATGAAAAAAGTCTATCAAAAAATATGAATTGCTAAAAATTAATGCTACTAAATAGTAAAAAAAAAAAAAAAAGTAAAAATCTTTTTATGCATAATCAAGCTGTCACTTTCTCAAATTATGTTTATTGCTTAATGTACAAATGTATTATTTTTTTTCTATATTTAGGATACATAAAAGATCAGTCAGCCATTTTAAAATGTAATTTATTTATGTGATGACAAAGCTGACAAAGTGTCATATATGGATCCTTCAAAAATCATACTAATATGCTGATTTGGTGAATAAGAAGAAAGTTTTTTATGTTGTGAGTGTAACATTATAATGCATTTGCATTCTTATAAAAAAGAATATGAACCAAACATTTTGGAAAAATTTTCCAAACAATATTTGACTGTTGGGCATTGCTAGCAGACAAATTAACCAAACTATTCAGTGTGAAAAGTTTAAGTATGTTTAAAAAGAATAAGGAGTTTAAAAGGTCACAGGTCCAAAAGTGTTTGTTTAAAGTTAAAGAAACACCCACAAATAAAATTAGCCATTATAATAACCTAGCATCATAGATGGCTATGTTAATAATCAGATTTTTAGAATTTTTGTTTTATATGAATTTGCATATTTGGATCAGTTCAATGGATCAAATCTTCTCCAACACCTTGCGGAAAAGACGTCTTTGCAGTGTTCTTTTAGATTTCCACTAGAAATATAAAGATAGACAATGAACAAATCTTTGCCGGCTTGATGATAAAATCTTAATAGGAATAGGGAAATTGCTACTGTGAGACTCATTACACACCAGTCTGGCCCAGTAAGACAGACAGAGGAGCTGATTACACTGATTTAACAGCCCAGTGTCCAGTGAAGAGGACTGATCAGCTTTATACGCCCACAAGCAAGCTCTGACCATTAAGCTAAGTAATTAATTGAAGTTAATGTTGCTTCAGATATCCCTCTTTGTAAAATGGCTCTGTGAACTCCCATTATCGAAGCTTGTCTGGGTGCTTTATCAGCAAAAATTAATGAGTTTTCCTCTTTTTTTCCCTAAAGAGAGCCACAGGAAATGTGTTTTTTATCAAAGAAAATCTAACAGCTGTAAAATACTAGAGGAAAAAAAAAACAAATTGTATAAATGGAGCAGGGTGAGTATATGTAGACATGATCAGAGTAGAAGAGAATTGAGACAGCCATGAGTGAGCACGGAGAACATCATGCTAAATACTACTGACATGCATTCTCTTGTTACTTTCATGTGTTTGTCAGATACTTTTATCCAAAGCGTCTTGGTGCATTCAAAGTATACATCTTAGTAGATGCGGTACCTGGGAATCAAACCTTAACCTTAATCAAACCTTAGCATTGCCAGTGCTTGCTCTACATGTTGAGCTATAAAACACAAAGCTACAATTTTGCTTTTAGCCAAGATTCTCATTAAAGGGTTGAATAAAATTCAGATCAATGATACTTTAAATGTTCAGGTCTTTGCACAAAGCAAGCATCTAAGCACAATGAAAGTGAGGTGGCTGTAAGCTGCATACAAAACAAGGTCTTTGCATTATATTAAGAGCACTGAATGCAAAAGGTATACAAGAAAAAAAAAATACACAGGATATCAATGTGAGGAGCTTTGTGGCTGGGCTTCTAGGTGCTCTGTATACTGCAGACAGGGTGGATAATTCAGGAGAGTATTAATTATTCAGAGATAAACAGAGACTCCCTTGATCTGAAGCTCCACAGGTGGGCTGAAAAAAGATCTCATGCTGGTCCTTGAGCTCATGGGTAAAAATGGCCTCAGATCAATGAGATATGTCTCAGTCTGAGACACAAGCCAAATTCCCAAGTTACAAACATTTCAGATGAAGGAACTCCCTCAGATATATTGGTCTAGTCACCAGTGCCTAGGGTTCCAGAACCATTTCAAATCATTGAGAACAGTTAATGTCTGATAACGGAAATAAAGGAAATTTAATGGGCCTTTCGCACCGGAGGAACCTTTTCATAGTTCTTAGAACTATTGGCTGAAGTACCCAGATTTAGCATTGTTCGCACTGCAGGAACTAGGAACTCCTTTTGGGGAACTAAATTAGCTCCTACTTCAGAGTAGGGTCTAAACCAGCACTATAGGAACTATCTGTGACGTAAGTGTACGTTGATTGGTCCAACACCGGCACCCGGCAATTTTAAAGAGCTGTGTAAACATATTTACTTCACGAACATGGAAAATGGCGTTAATGGCATATACCTGTTGTCTGCAGGGTTGCTTTCTTTTCTCTGCCTCGATGATATGTAATACTGAAAGTTGCCATAGGAGATTTCCTCTCTTAGCCCCACTTTTTGCTCTTTCAGTCGTTTGTCATTTACATTCCATCTGTGTTATCACGAAACCCACGACACACAACAAACACAGCGTGATCATGGCATCCTCCATCCACCAGTTTTTAGCGTTTGTAAATGCCGCGCTTAAAGACACCGCTGTTAGCCGCTTTAGAGTTCCAATTCCCAGTGCAAATGCAAACAACAACATGGCCTGGGGGAGAAATTAGTTCTCTGGGAACTATTCTAGTGGCTAGTTCCTATAACTTCTAGTTCTTAGAACTATTTGGTGCGAAAGCCCCTTATGGGATGGTTCACCCAAAAATGAAAATTCTGTCATCATTTACTCACCCTCAAGTTTTTTTTCATTGACTTCCATAGCCCCATTGACTTCCATAGTACTTTTACCCATACTATAGAAGTCAATGGGGCCCTGGGCCTGTTTGGTTACCGACATTCTTCAAAATATCTTCTTTTGTAGAAGAAAGAAATTCATACAGGTTTGGAAAAACTTGAGGGTGAATAAATGATGACAGAATTTTCATTTTTGTGGGAACTATCCCTTTACATTAACAGTCTGTGAAGGTGAACATTTTAAATTACTCATTGGTTCGAAGGTCGGAAGGAAGGAAGGAAGGGATTATTTAAATAACCAAATAAAATATTTATATTATATAACTATGGTTACGATAAACCATATAAATTAAAGTGAACTACTATTCAAACACTAAAACTGTGGTGAACTTCAGATTCTGTGCCCCACACAGGTCAAAGGTTACAACCAGGCCTAGAGGCTCATGATTAATAGTTTTTAATATGCTGTAACCAAACCCAAACTGAAAGGTCTTTGCGTCAGACGTACACAGGGGATAAAAGGGATTATCTGACCCACTCAGCAGGGCACAGGCTATGGATCAATTGCTAGATCTAATTGACTGGGAAGAGACTGCCTGCCTGCAACCAAAAAGTAAATCTTATAAATAAAACTGCAGCCAGTTTTATTTTCCTGTTTAAATCCTGGCGGAGGAGAGGGAAGATATTATGCTGAATAGATTAAGCAAACAACCCCTCTTTACTCTGGTGCTGAGAGCTCTTCAAGATGTTTACGCTACAGATTTGTATGTGTATGTGTTGCAATGTATCACAGAGCTCTTAAAACAGCTTGAAGAAATTTTCGATTCACATCGGGAAAAATATGTTCATAATAACATGATAGCAAAGGTAAAAGAAGAGCCCCAAAACTCAAGGTCTAGAAAAAAGGGCAGCAATATATAAAAGAAAAACAATCACACAGGATTTATCTTGGATTTTGGAAAACGATTTGAAGAAAGCTGGATGGAGTTGAAAGCACATTGGTGAGAAAATAAACATGGGGATTTGTTCTGTTCTCTCTTCAAAAGCAAAGAAATACCTGATGTTCTCACACACCTCATGTCTGTATTTCCAACTAAACCTAGTGATAAAGTTAGGTGATCTGACCAAAAGAGCATAAAACTCGAAAAAAAAAATGCATTATATATTATGCAATCTATTTCTGTGGCTGCATCTCAATTTGATTATTTTTGGAAATTCAAGGCAAACCAAAAGGTACAATTATTCATAAAAAAAAAAAAAAGAATATTCATATTATATAACACAAGATAAAAGCAGAAGACTGAAAACAAATACATCTAAAAAAGTTTGAATGCGACTATTGCAAAAACTGGTTGAGGCATTTCTGTGATCATCATACCACCCAGCCCCACCCGGTGATCATCACCTGAGAGCAGTGGACCAAAGATGATGTCCTGACAAGCTGTAAAAAGTATCGGAGGCTGTTTATGTGATGTCTAGCAGCAGTTCAGGTCCAGCCATCTGTCCTCTCTCCAAGTGGAGACCAGGCTGGACGTCAAGATATCACACAAAGAACCAGGAGGTTCTCAAAGACAAAATAAAGCAGTGGTGCAGAACTAGGCTTATTTCTGCTTTATTGTGTTCTGCATTTGTACTCCGGATCCTGAGTAATGAGCAGTCAAGCTGTCGTCTGTGAGATAGGTGGACGGATAATTATGTGACAGTGCATCTATCCCTCTGTTGTACGGGGGGGAAATTGACATGAAATACTTCTGGGATGCTGACAAATTCTGCAGTGTGACATGATAGACAACAGCATTTTCTAATTATTTCATGCAGCCTTTATGACCTCCTATTATATGAAAGTATTCTAAAGTACCATTTAAAGTAACTGGTAAAGGTAAAAATTGTTTAAAAAGGCGGGGGGAAAAAACATTAAAGACGAGCCTTAGAATCCAAGATCAAAGCGTTTTCCTTTTTTTTTTTCTATATTATTTTTTTTTTTCCCCAAAGTTTTCATGTTGATAAAGTTTGTATCCATTTACACTACTGTTCAAAAGATTGAGATCAGTAAGATTTGTTTTTTTGTTTTGTTTTTTAAGAAATTAGTACTTTTATTCAGCAAGAATGTATTTGATTGATTAAAAGACAGTACAACAATAAAGACATTTAAAATGTTACAAAAGTGAGTTAAATGTTATTCATCAAATAATCCTGAAAAAAAGTATCACGGTTTCCACAAAAATATTAAGAAACAGAACTTTTTTCATTAATAAAAATAAAAATGGTAAATAATACAATTAAATGATATTTCAAATAAATAAAGCTTTGGGAAGAGTAAGAGACAAAAAATAAATCTTACCAACCCCAAACTCTCGAACAGTAGTTAATATTCTGATAATAATAAACCGAATAAAGCTAATAAAAATTACAATAAAGGAGGAACAGTATTAAAATTTAAGCTTTTTAAAACAAACTTAAAGTTAGACCAAAACTACAAATCTATAAAATGCAAATAAACAGCAATAGACAAATGAAAATAATCAACAACCATCTAGATAAATCTTTGAATAACTGAGCTAATCTATAAAATACTGATTGACATAACATTACTGCAGAGTTTTTCAAACTATACTTCATTTTCTACACGTATGCGAGGGTCCGCGTACAGTGCACATGAAGCAAATTTCGTCACCAGAATAGTACGCGTGTACTGTACGTGCGCCGCCAGACTTTATTCACTTTGTATGCACAGGTTGCAAATGCGCAATGAATTTGTTTTGCACTAATCAGTTGTTCCACATACTTAAGCCGCATTTACATTATGTGGTTTAAGTGATCCAAATCCATTTTTTCCTTGTGGCACAGTTCGGATATGACCCATGAATGTGTATGCAAGAAAAAGTCCCCACATGGATTCAGATATTCTCAGATCAGTTTCAGACCTCATTCACATCTGGAAATAAATCTGATGAATCTGACGAATCATATATGTGCATTTGCATCTGCCATGTAAGCGGACAGGATTGGATATTCCCTTCAATGTGAGTCATACATCATTGTAAAAGGGCAATCAAATCGGAATTGGGCATCAAGACCTGCAGTACAAGGGCTAGTTCCCGCAGAACGCATTTTTGCTGTTAAAAACGCGAGAAGTTGGCCAATGGAACAAAAAAAAGTGCAAGGTCTAGAGACGCTTTTTTTAAAAAAGTTGAACTTTTTAATTTTTTAGAACGCTGTGCCATCCGCGAGATGCTGCAAAAAACGTGAGACCCGAGCGCAGCGGTTAAAAACATCTGCCTAGCACGTTTACACATTGAAAAACAATGGAAAAGTACAGGAATTATTATTTAGTTCTATGTGAATGGATCGTAAATGCGGCCTTTGAAAAGCTACACGTTCGACTATGTGCATATACTCTGGGCTTTAGGAGGAGAGCAGTCAGAATGATGAGATTTCTAGAGAAAAAGCAGTCAGCCCGGTGGAGAGCATGAATCCAGAGCCGCATCCAGGGACAGAGTGGGGCCCATTTTCAGCCCGGGATTTTGATGGCCAAGACCATTGTTTCAACAGGAATATACAGATAAATAACAAAAAAAAAAAAAAAAAAATTCTACAAATCAAACTTATTAATAGGCACAGCTGAAAAATACAGCACATACGAATAAAAAAAAAAGTCAAATAAATTAATGTATATAAGATAGCAGTATATGGATGTGCTCATCCATCATCCCGATGGCCACTCCAGGCTTGGCCACATCAATAACCCAACTGATCTAAGAGTATCGGCACTTCATTAAACTTGCTATAATGCGATTTAACCTCACTTTCTTGGTGTTGAAGGTCAAAGGCATTAGTTTCATCCCTTGAGGATTTAAGCGGACTACATTTGCACAACCGATTCTGTGTAATCCTATAGACTGTAAAGAAAGATGCCGTATGACAGCTGGAAAACTAGTGATTTTTTTTTTTAGCTAAATCTAAAACAGGTGGGGCATTATGATACAATAAAAAGAAACAACAGTTGGATCTGTCATAGCTAAAGCATGCTAATTTATTTAAATGTATGCATACCCACATATTCACCTAGAGTAAAACACGTGACAACAAAATCTCTGTGGTCATTCAAATTAGACTGAAAAATATGCACTATTGGTTGGTTTAAACTCATCTGGGGGAAAAATGGCAAGAATATCAAAGTAATTAGTTTTCTATTGGATTAAGAAAGTAAACAAGTTAAAAATACTTTGTTTGGCTAACAAATATCCTACTCTTTCCTTAGTCTAAAAATATTAAATATGACACACAAGGGAATAGGTCTGGGTTTTTCAGCTATGTTTACGCTGGGTTTTAAGAGATTGTCTAGGGCATGGGTGCGCTGCTATAAGACAAATCTTCTCCCACTCAGTTGAAAAACATTAACTTTTAAAGCAGACCATGAATGTAATTTTGCAGAAGATTTCAAAGGGAAAATATTTTCCATTATTTTTCTATTTGGCATGATGAAAATCTAAATGGATATTCAAAGCACTGCATGAGTGGGAAAGTGACTTCATTCGGGTTAAAAAAAATAACATGAATAGTTCTGCAGAAGAAAAATATCCCAAACAAAATTTAGCTCAATAATTCGCCACTTAAGGAAATGTCACACTGGAAGTTTGCAACAACAAATTTTTTTCTATCCATACTTCTTTCTCTCCAAGTTCCAGAGAAAACATCATCTGAGACAATCAGTGACTTTGTATTCCCCTTGACATTTTCCATTTTAGACTCTATAGTTCTCAGAGTAATATGACCAACATAAATCCATTTTTAGATGGAAAGGAACAGACACAAAAAAAATAACTCACAACAGTGAGCAATATAAAAGCTCAGAGGTTCTAGTCCCTGAGAAAGACTCTTTTTGAAGCCATGCAGCAGTCCACTACCTTACTGATTCGGGTCTATATCTCATAAGAACATTTACTCTGCTTTCTTGCACAGCTGGAGGGCACTCGCACTTCAAACATCTTTCCATTACACACACAAATGTCAGAGTCATCGTTCAGATGCCTCACCCTGGGATTCGCTCTTTAAGGACAAGGTTTTTTGGTAGTCTGTGAAATTGAACTTGTATTGATTCAAAATAACTTTGCTTTTATTATGGGAAGTGGGCCCTAATGAATAGCACTTCTTGAAAGTCTATCAAGCAAAGCTAAATGAACAGCATTCTGTTTAACATGGCAAGAGGGTGATATGCCAGCGGTTATTTGATTGTTCCATATTGAAGTGTTATGAACTAATCTCTGCAAAACAAACAAGCCGAACAAATTGGATTCATCAAGCCTGTAACAATAGAGAAATTTACTCACATCTGATTACAATACAACACCAGAGGCGAGGTGAACTCTGACATTTGAGAATGGCCAAACAAAACTGATTTAGTTAACAACTGAAATCTCATGCTTCATAATTTCAGATTAAACCTACTTTACATAACAAGCCTTAATCAGGTCTAAATTTTTCAATCAAGTCTCACATTTCCCTTTTCTGTGTCTCATATTAGAGGTAGTGTCATATTAATCATAAAGCTTACATCTAAATTACCTTTAATCACTACCTGAAAGTCGCTCACATAAAAATGGTGGAGAATGCGGGCAATTTTCCTAAACATTACATGCATTATCAATACCACTTAAGACAGTAGTGTTCTGCCAGGAAAATTTTCAGTTCTGCACTGGCACTTTTTGTGCAATTCTTGCACTTTTTATTTAACACTAGCCATCAGAAACTACAGACTTTTATAAAATCCTCAGCTAAAGTGTGTGGCTCACAAATACATTATACTGAACCATCTGAACCATCAGTGTTCTGGCAAGAATAAAATGCCCCATTATTCATATAAAACTATTAGCCATTAAATAAATAAAAAAGGATAATCGGGAAAAAAAAAAAAAATTAATCAGTGTGGAATGCAGCATGCAGTACTTCTGCAGTAATTCATCATTTCACAAAAAGCTACAGTGCAAGTGTGTCTAATGCAACTTAAAGGAACATTTTGTCTTTGTAAGGACATCATACGATGGCAGAGGCATTACCACATGATCAAAGTCAAGCTCAAGGTCCTTCAAAATCTGTCATTTCAAAGAGGCAATGGCTCCACATGGGTGTTATTTATGTGTCAAATATGGGCATGAATCAAACTGTCTACTCTGGTGTTCGCTGGAAGACAGCATTTTCAACCATGGATCCGTGAAGACAACATATGAAGCAATGAATACTAATGACATTTCTAACTATCTGAATGAAAATTCACTAATAATCTATTAAGCGTTACATAATCATTGCAATAGCCCTAAAGAAAGTCATTAGGTGTTGTCAAGAAAATCTAGGTTTTTGGTCTATAAAGGATAAAAAAATTCTTAAGACATTATATTACAATATACATTATATTAGGATAAATGCAATGAATTGAATAAAAAAAGTTAAAACAGTAATTTAAAAAAAGTTTTCTGTTTTAATATATTTAAAAAGTAATTTATTTGTGATGACGAAGCTGAATTTTCAGGAGCCATTACTCTAGTCTTCAGCATGATCCTTCAGAAATCATTCTAATATGCTGATTTACTGCTCAAGAAACATTTCTTTTTACTATCAATGTTGAAAACAGTTGTACTGCTTAATATTTTTGTGGAAACTGTCTTTTTATTTTAAATTGATGAATAAAATTTCAAAAGAACAGCCTTTATTGAAAGAGAAATCTAAAACATTATTAATCTATATACAATCACTTTTGATCAATTTAAAGCATCCTTGCTTATTAAAAGTTTTTTTTTTCTTACTGACTCCAAAATTTTGTTGACCTCAAGTAATGATCAAGTATTCTCTTTTTAATTTTTTTTTTTTTTTTTCATTTACACTCCTAAAATCTGAAGAATAAGATGATATTTTAATATGGGAAGGGTGGGATGGGAAGAATTGTTATTTCAGTGCCTCATGCCTGCCTCATCATTACCCAGATGCCCCAAACACAAGACCAAAGCCGAGACGTGTTTACATCAAATCATCCCTTTCCTCATTAAAAAAAAAAAAAAAAAAAAAAAAAAAAAAAAAAAAATCATAAATATAATGTTTACAAAGCACCCCTTTGGTAAATGCACAATAACTTTTGCCATGATACAAGCATCTCCAAAAACTGATATAGTCTAAAAACACAAGGGATTTACAAAACAAACAGTTAGTGGCTACGGGTTGTGCCGTTTTTCCAAAATTCCTTGCAAAAAACAACAAAAACACTTGACTTAATCATGCTGATTCTATTTTTAAATTACACTCTACAGACTGTTTATTGGAAAGCCTCCATCAAACAACAAAACCAAACAGGATGCTCGATCAAATTAAGCAGCTGATAAGCAGCACCAAACTCTATTGAAAAGTGCAATAAATAGCAATTCGTACAGCTGACCTAGACAAGTTAATATGCGCGATCATTAAGCTGTAACAACAAGACGAACTTGATGACCCAGAGGTTTATTCTGAAGCTGTTTGAAGAAAATGCTGCCATGCTTACAGATGGTTGGATGGCATTAGACCTCTCACGTATAGCCTTTTGGCAGCCGTGATGCAAAACAACTAATTCGCAATGTAATTTGTGCAAGCAACATTCAAATTAGCAGAGCGAAAGTGAGAGGAGATAAACTCGCCTTGGGCAAATAAACAACAGCGTGAATAACTCGGTTCACATTGCTCAGCTTCTAAGTGAATACTTCAGTTAGTAATTAAGGGTTAGGTTGCATAAAAATGAAAAAGTTGTATGTTGTGTAGTCTGGTACGATATAGCTAGCCAACCATGATTAAGAATGAAATGAATGCTGCTCTTCAATATTTCTAGACGGATGATGGGAGGCTCGACAGGCAGGGTCAGGGAGCTGGGTAGGAAAAGTGGATCTATAACAATTATCTGTAATACTCTAGAGACTAAAGCTCTGCCTTCTGCTCTATTTATACTCACAAAACCAAACACATCACTTCTGTCACTGACACCAGGAGCTGCCATTTTTACCTTATCACCTTGTTTCTGATTTGTTAGACTGAGAAGTGGATAGAAAAGCAGATTTTCATGGCAAATCTCATGATTTACATATAATTTCTAATGGCTGCCGCAGTTGCTCTGCATTTTGAGTAGTTCTATAAGATATAAGAACATCATATGCATCTCTGCTATTGATACTACTTGAATACATGTGCTCAATCATTTTGAGACCTGAGAAATTACCTTCTAATTCATTTATTTTTGCATCTGATATATATTGCATTACAGAATGCATTTCCATTTACTTGACGTGAGAAATGATCAACATCGTTATGCAGCCAGCTGTTGTATCAATGAAGTCTAATGTCTTTTAATAAAGCTTATATTGATTTAAGAAAGAGAATCGTTTTATAACGCATCACTGCTGCTGTGGTTCGACTGTGTTTCTGTGAGGGATGAAGAGTGAAATTTTACTACTATAATACTTGTTGGCAGCAAAACGTATTGTCACTTCAGAGAATTACCCCGCTGACGAAAGGCTTGTTGTAAATGATGTATTTACCACACAGGAAATGATGCAACTAAGTGTAAACACAATCGAAAGAGGACCATGTGATAGATCAGTACAGCCTGATTATACACAGATCTCTGCCCCCAAACAATACAAAGATCACGGCCAAGCAGTGTGACTACTATGTTATAAGATTTAGTTTAATTTAGATTTTACCTAAATTAATATTTAGATTTTAGTCATGGTACATATATTTGCATAGCTATCAGCAGACAAGACTGCTTCACTATTTACATGAAAAAACATGCAAATGCATGCAAAAATACAACTTTAAAATACAGAGAATATACAAAATGTTATATTTAAAAAAAAAAAAAAAAAGAAATTAAGGTGAACAATAAGTTCAACTGAACAGCAACAGCAGAAAATTAAATGTAATGTTTAAATCAAGAAACTAAAATATGATAAAAATAAAATATGATAAAAAAATGCATTTTCACTACAACACAAGTTTACCGTATATGCACCAACACAATGATCCCTTATAAAAAAAATAATAAAGTAGTCAGTCAATAAGATTTATTCAATTGCCGATGTTGATTTGAATATCTAAAAGCGGGTGGCAAATGGCCAATATAATGACAAAATATGTAATACAATTAATGATAGCCATATGAGTTTTACACAATATTTACTTAAAATGCAACAAAAACATGAAAAAAAGAGTTTGCACAATCTAAAATTAAGAACAAACTGTTATCGGCCAATCTTAAAATTGCCAAATATGGGCTAATTAATTGACCTGGGCTATGTTTCCTAAAAGCCTAAGTAGACTGTAGAACCATTGCCACCAATGGTCTCTACGATCAACTTATCTCACAATGCTTTTAAGAAAAGCAGCCATGGCCAATACATCTGCCTGTCACTAATAAATAGTCATATTTATATACAAATATTTTTATGAATATATATATAAATAAACAAATCATTGAATCAAGAGTTTTGAATCATTTCATGACACAGAAATGAACACTACTAAAACATGTCCATATTCATGCCCTAAAACTCAAAAGTCATGACACTAGAACAGCGCAAACTATTACTAAACAGAGTTACAACAACTTAAAGTGGTACTTCACCGCTGGCAAAATAGACTTCAAAATAGACTTGGCTGCCTATGCAGTAGAAAGAGGAAAAAATTTAAATCGGTGCTACCTGACTAGAGAAAACAAAGAAAAAAAGGCTATTGTCTACCCTTTTGCCAAATAGACTTCAACACCCATAATGCACTAGGCATGTTATGGTCCAAGGTCACTCCCCCCAGTCTGTTATAGATACGCTTTTCCAGAGTCAAATACTGCCTTGCTTTAGTAGGAAATACTTCTTAGCAAACTTTTAGTCATAATGGTGTCGACTTGTATTGTTCTCGGGTGCAAGAATTCAAAGAGTAAATGTTTGGTGGGAGTGAGTTACTTTCAGTTTTCAGTGAAGGATCCAGCACATTGTAGGCAGTGACTAAAGGCTGCTAAGGTGTATTAATATGCAGGTTTTTTCCTGCACTGAAAATATTTCAGCCACGACCATAAAGAATCTTCTCGCCCAAAGATTTATTTGATAAATTAAAGTGACGATACCTGCCGTTCTGCAGTACTGGCAGGTACTCACTGATTACATTTACATGTGCACCAGTAATGCAATTATTTCTAATAATCAGAGAAAGGATTGTTTAAATGACACGAGCAGAACTCTTCACTCCAGTTTACACATGCCGAGCACATGCACACTTTGGTCAGAGTGGTAACAATGTGATTAAGGTGTTTACATGGCTGTTTATAATCAGCATACACCACATGTTAATGCAAATATGGTTACTACAATTATGAGCTTAATTGCATTAGTTTGATCAAATATAAGTAGCATTGCGCTTGCATGAGGTAAAGTTTAATCACAATATTGCCAAAATCCAATCATAATCGCATTATGGGGGTGCATGTAAACATACTCACTGATAGCCGGCTGCTTTGAAGCACCTTTAAAATGCTCCCGTGAGTGTTTGCGTAACTCTGTAAAGGGCATCAAAGGTTTCTATTTACAACATGTTTTTGTAGCGCTGAGCTATGCAGCCAATCATAGCAATATATGTTGAACGTGTAAAAGCAATGGCCAATCAGACGTGTTTAAGTTAGTCAGAATCTGCTCAACACCGCTCAAAAATGGAGACTTTTTGTTAAGCATTTCATTATAACCAACAACGTATAAACACAATGTCAATAAGCAATTTGATGCATAGTGTAGACATCTTCATTGATTCTAACAGGAGTTTTCACATTGCTATGATAACTGTATGATGATTATCATAACCATATGATAACCATAGCAATGAACAGAACAAAAAAAATCTGATATTGTATGTCAAATGATCTGTGCTTTAAGTCTTGGAGTGTAAATGCAAAATAAATAGACTCGTTTTTTTCTATATATTGTGTAATGCGTTACTTTGTTGTTCATTATATTACTAACTTTTCAAATCAGACACTCAGTGACCTTGAAATTTACAGATATAAAATATAAAATAGTTCTAAGAACTTTGTTTTATGATCTGTCTTGACAGTGATTCTTTTTTTTAATTCATGAATAAATAGGATAAGTTAATATTACAAACTGTTTCTTTGCATTTATTCCCTTCTGTGGGCGGGGATACAAAAATGAAAGCCCTGAAGCTGTCAAAAGTCAACTGGATGACATGTTTTGGTGACAAATAGATGGGAATTTCTCGACCGAAGTAACAAGAATGAGTAAAAAAATTTTCATTTACATATAATGAACATCGTAACAATACAAAGCAGGTTGAAATGGACCAAGTTACACTTGGCCAAACACGGCACATTAAAATCCTCACAATGCAGCTTAACTTTAAAATCATTACAAATATAATATTCAATAGTCACCCATCCCCACTAGAGAGAGAGCACGCAGGCAGAGAAGCGCTCAAGGACAACAACAGTCTCACTTTACACAAACACACTTAACGTGAAGATACAAATGCATAACAATGCTGCTCCATTTCAAAGCTGTGTAGACACAGTATCAGAGTATCAGACAGGAACAAACTGCAGTCGTTCAAAGACAAAAACACTGATAAAAGAAAGAAAAAGACAGATAGAAAGACTGGGAATGGAGAACATGAGGTTGCTGCACTCACCGGTGAGAACAGCTTTAGCGGACGGGTCAGCCAGGTCCAGGGCAGACTTGCCGTCGGTGTTGCGGATGTTGGGATCGGCACCGTGCTGGAGCAGAACTGTGCAGGGGAAACACAAGCAGTATCGTAACTCAGGCAGACAGAGGCTGCTGCTGGGGCCGCTCGCACTGCTGACTGGGAGCGCTTGCCTCGGCATGGTGCAGACATAAACACACATCGCGCACCAGCGCACCAGGAGCAGCAGCGAAAACAGCCCGCACGGAAAAACACACACTGCAGTGAGACGGAGGGGAAAAGCCCATGTTACTGAGAGAGAGTCCGACTCCAGGCATGTGACGGGAACTCGATTATGAGAGTGGAATATCAAAGCATGTCTTCCGATCCTCTCCACAGCCCTCTGAGAGAAAGGAACAGAGGCGACGAGAGCCGTTCGCCGGCGCTCTGCTATTGATACCCAAGTAACGCAGAGCACCTAGAGCGAGTAGCATCTATCAACTGTCTCCAATCCTCTTCTCTCTCTCTCTGTACAACAACACACGCGTGTACACAGGCTAACGTACGCCTCCCCTCCCTCTGCCCACCCTTCAATTTCACTACCCTCCTCAGTAACACTTCCACACATCTCTCGCTCCCCACAAATCATCACATAGATCTGTGGCATCAGAGATGAATTACACAGAATACTTCGTAAAAATGTGCATTTCCATTGCTTCAAATCATAGGGAACGTCCAGGAGTTTGGTACTAATGATGTGCAAAACTACATAATTTCAAAATCAACTAGTCGACTAATCAGTCTTCAGGAAAACTTGCATAATTAGGCTGATTTGGGTTTACCTGGAACAAATTATTGATTTATTTGTGCAGGGACAATTCACTGTAATTTGACGCATTTCTTTTACATAATATTTGTTTTTGCATTCCAAAATGGTGATCTCAAGTGGAGAATTAAAAAAAAAAAAAAAAATGAAAATTGTCATCATTTGCATCACCCTCATGTCATTACAAACCTGTACTTTCTACTGCAAAACACAAAAGAAGATATTTTGAATTATGTTGGTAGCCAAACAGTTTTGGAAACCATTTGGTGACTTCCACTGTATGAAGACACCACACTGAATAATATTGCTCAATATATAGATTTTTTTGTGTCTGTGTTCCACAGAGGAAATAAAGACATACAGGTTTGTAATGACATGAGGGTGAGTAAATGAAGACATGCTAAATAAAGCGTCGCAGCTAAATATACAAACACATAAGAAAAAATATTATACATTGTAGGGCTGGCCAATATGGCCAAAAAAATACAGAGATGTGGTATAGGCCTATATCTCAATATTTTCAACTTTTTTCTATTTGGATAAAAAAAAAAAAAATCTGTATTTATTTAAAAAAAAAATATATATATATATATATTTTTCACATGAAGACTATGAAAGACTATGAAAACAAACATAGTCAATGTAACATACACCACATATTACATGCATTCTAACAAGAAAAAAAAAACACTTTATAGCAGAAATTAACTAAACTAAAATTTAAAAGTAAATAAAAACAAAAGCACAGACTAACATTCACTCATCTGAGCTTAGTAATTATTTTTGCCTTATGATTACCCCATTACAACAGTCACTTTACAGTTAATACTATCATAATACACTTACTTGTAGGTTTAAAATTCTACATATGGTACATTTAATGTCCAACAACAAATATTTTAGAAAAAAATGTAGCTATATTTTAGATTTCCTATTCTATTGCGCTCCATCTGTTTGGTGGCGGTGCTTGTTCACTGAAGTCTGTTAAGTTTAGCGGAGACTCGCTTGCATAAGGCTCCGCTCATGACAGCAAAATTGAAATTTTGCAAGACTTTCTAACATTTACAGATGGAGAATATACCTATACACTTTCCGTGCAGCAGCTCACTCTGTGTCCTTCGCCATTTTTCAGATGCACTCAACTACTATATATCAATATAAACTGTATTGCCTCTTCCTATATTGTTTATAAAAAAAATTGATATTGTACAAACTCAATATATCGCCCATCCCTAATACATTGTAAAACAAATAAATTAGTTGACCTCACTAATCAATGTCTCGGTTGTTGTACAATTTGTCATCCATCATGGCCTATGTTCTCTAAAAAGATTCTATAACTGCAAGCTAATTACAGCACATTTTAATATATATATAATATACACAGCACATACATATTTTTTTTTTTAAATCTCACAGACCTCAAATTTTTGAACGATAGTGTTGTTGATTACCATAATGTTGGGACCGACTAATACAACAAAGCATCTGCTTTACAAGAAAGCTGTTATCAAAACACTCCAGTGTCAAATCTTTAAAGCCTGTGAAAGAAACAAGTGAAAGAATTCTGGCAAAAAAGCTTGTAACTAAAAAAAGAAGAGCAATCTTGTGTTGCGTGAGTATGATTGTATTGCTATTGCAATGCCGGTGACTCATAGGTCATCCATTTCTCATCAGAAAAACACAGTTTTGACAAGCATTAAACCAGTGTGAAATACACCACTGCATCAAGGGAGGACTAGGGGTTTGATGCGGAAAAATGCGGGATGAGGAAAAAGGTTTAGCTAAGTGGGAAGATACAGCTACCATCAGTCCTCTCAGTCAAATTAATATGCACTAAAGGCCCCACAGAGACCACATTTGCATACACTGGTGTCATGAAAGCACTTGAGCAGTGGGCTGCCGTGGGGCGGGTGGGCACAGAGGGTTGGATGTGTTAGAAGCATGGCAGCGATGGGGTGATTAAAATTCGCTGGCGTGCTTATAACAGCTTGCATATCCATCAGGCGACAGGCATCGAGGGGACATTTAGGTAACCTCCATTCTGCAGGCGGTCCCACTCCCTATGAGACGCATCTACGTTGTTGGCATGCTTATACGTTCTGGAGAGTCAATAACACAATGCCAGTGTTTCCCATACATTAATTTATTTGTGGCGGCCGCCACAATATCAACATTGACCACCACAAATAGATTTCAGTGCTTCACATTCATGAACTAGACTGTGCCGGCCCGAAAATATAAACATCTCTTAATAACATAAAAAGTCTTTAACGTCATGTTAAAGTCGCCATTGCTGTCAAACAAACTAAAATAATGTGTCCTTATCAAATCGCAAAAGACTGTTTGCGCTGCTCAAAGAGAAGCAATTTTATAAAAGGAATTTCCAAAAGGAATAATTTTATAACTATTATTATTATTATTATTATTATTATTATTATGTAGTGTAATGTAGACTGAGACACTATATCACAACTAAAAGAGGGTTGAGTTAAGTTAAAGTAAAAGTCAATGCACAGACTTTTTTCTTTGTTCAATTTGCCCACTGAATATGGGTTGGAGCTCTTAATTTTGAACTCTCAAAGTGCACCAGATATATGAATTTAAAGGGATAGTTCACCCAAAAATGAAAATGAAAAAGAAAAATCATCCATCATAAAAGATAACCACGCGGCTCCGGGGGGGGTTAATAAAGGCCTTCTGAAGCGAAACGATGCGTTTGTGTAAGAAAAAGCCAGTTATTTAAGTTTTAAATATGGATATTTTTCTTACACAAACGCATTGCTTCACTTCAGAAGGCCTTTTTTTAACCCCCAGAGCCACGTGGTTATCTTTTTTGATGGATGAATGCACTTTTTTGGGCTTCAAAATGTCAGCATGATACACATGTTCAAGTATAAAAATTATAATAAAGAAAAGAGCTTTGTTGCAAAGGAAACATGATTAAAGGGTTAGTTCACACAAAAATGAAAATAATGTCATTTATTACTCACCCTCATGCCGTTCCACACCCGTAAGACCTTCGTTAATCTTCGGAACACAAATTAAGATATTTTTGTTGAAATCCGATGACTCAGTGAGGCCTCCATAGCCAGCAATGACATTTCCTCTCTCAAGATCCATTAATGTACTAAAAACTTATTTAAATCAGTTCATGTGAGTACAGTGGGTCAATATTAATATTATAAAGCGACGAGAATATTTTTGGTGCGCCAAAAAAACAAAATAACGACATATTTAGTGATGGCCGATTTCAAAACACTGCTTCAGGAAGCTTCGGAGCATAATGAATCAGCATGATACACTGCTGAAATCACGTGACTTTGGTGCTCCGAACTGCTGATTCAACACGCTGATTCATTATGCTCCAAAGCTTCCTGAAGCAGTGTTTTAAAATCGGCCATCACTATACAAGTCCATATTTTGTTTTTTTGGCGCACCAAAAATATTCTTGTTGCTTTATAATATAAATATTGAACCATTGTACTCACATGAACTGATTTAAATATGTTTTTAGTACCTTTATGGATCTTGAGAGAGGAAATGTCATTGCTCCCTATGCAGGCCTCACAGAGCCACCGGATTTCAACAAAAATATCTTAATTTGCGTTCCGAAGATTAACGAAGGTCTTAGGGGTGTGGAACGGCATGAGGGCGTAATAAATGACAGAATTTTCATTTTTGGGTGAACTAACCCTTTAAGTAGCTTAGCAAATTTTAATCAAAATAAATTGTCATGTGGTGGAACGAACATGCAGAAATATAAATATAAAACAAAACAAAAATAGAGAGAGTAAGCGAGAGAGTGATTGAGAGAGAGAGAGAGAGAGAGAGAGAGAGAGAGAGGGGACCCCTGCAAACCCTGTATAACTTTGTGTCAAGATAAATAAGACTTTAATAAGATTAATAAAACTTTGTCTCTTAAATTAGAAGATAATTTGACTCCATGACTTAAAATGTTGTTTGGTGCAACTCCCAAAAACATATTGATATTTATGAATGAATAATTCATGATATATGGGGGGAAAAAAACTTTCAACATGAAAAATAAAAATAAAATAAAACAAAATAAAATAATGATTAAGATGTGTACTCTCACATTTATTCAACATTTATGAAAACTTTTTACATGATCGTTGCACCACTTGACATTTTTAAAGTTAGCAGACTGAAACTTTCCTTCAAAAGAGTCTAAAAGTTTTTCAATATTATATAACAAAAAGTACATTTTAAGAATGTGGTACATGTGCTTTAAACTACAGACTTTTTTCTTTTCTTTAGCACAGACAATCTTACATGTCACTACCCCTGAAATAAACAAGCAAAAACGTAAGTCTAGAATACAAAGGAAAGGGCCAAAGAACCAACTACCTACAGTTGGTCATAAGGACCTTCCGAATAAACAACGGCCGCGGCATGCGTAGTAATTGGTGGTTGGAGTGTGATCAGCAGAGTAGGGTAATTATGGCCGAACACTGAGAGGGCTGATTAACTGAGAGCTTCAGAGAGAACATGGGTGCTTGGGTTAATGCATAACCATGTACAAATCCCTGCTGTTCTAACAGGATTCAGAGAGGCTCAGATACACACACACATATATCAGACACCGCCATCTCTGCAAGCTGCGTTTATTAAATTCTCAACATACTTAGACAACAGTGAAAATGCCCATTAGTGGCAAGTGAAATCATTAGCAATTTGATAAACCAAGATGGGAATGGAAGAAACAATGTGTGGGGCTCGCAAACACGCACACAGGGATGCACACATATTATCCGAGATTGAAGATGTGCGCTAGGGACGTTCTTGATTTAATCGATTTATTGATCATTATTTTTATCCCTTGCGTGCACAATAATGGTTAACTGCATTGGAAAATAGAAGTGGACAGCTATGAGAGTGGCTATAAGAGTGTGGAGTTTAAACTTGTTCACCTAGTGGAAAAGTCAGGAGCGAGATGGAGAGGTAAAAAAAAAAAAAAAAAATTAAACCTGCTGTAACCATTACCGTCATCCATCTTTGAGGCAAGGAATGACGGCACGACCTCTAATTTCAAACTGCCCCCCTGCAGCTTTAGGCTGATGGGCACAAAAATTAATGAGCGGAGACCAGCAACAATCCTAATTAGCAGAGGGGATGCTAATTATTTATTCATTATGAACAAAGGGCAGAGGTGACGACACTTGTTGGGTGCAGAAAGGATAAAGATCTGGGAAAAAAGCTTGTATGAAATAATCTAAAGGGACAAAACTAGCCTAGTGCTGTTTATTATTTTTGTCAATCTATTTTTTGTGAGGCTAGCTTTTAGAATTGACAAAAGAAACATTTTTCATCAACAATGTAATTTTACTTGGACTAGCAAATGCACATATAACAAGAGAAGTGTCACATAACTATCAAGGAATATATATTTTGTCTTTACTATCATATTTGAGCACACACACTATGGCTGGATGATATGACCAAAAATCAAAATTTCGATTAATTGAACATTTTGCCTCGATTATGATTAATGAACGATTATTTTTTATTTTTTTAGCTTTATTTTTTTTGTTTTTTTGGGCCCTCATAGTTTACTGACAAGATTTGCACTGTAAATATGCTTGACTATTAAAGATGGGATAAAATCACTTGAATCACTTGAATGTCCAAACTGGCAAGCCTTAAAACACATAGAATTGACAAAGTTTAGTGAAGAAGCAAGTGAAAGACTTCACTTCGGGGCTCGTCGCTCACACACTGTCTGTGTGTGTTGACTCGAGTTCGCCTCCGTGTTGCTTCCATGCCGCTGACTGGACGGGCAGTGTCACGTGACTACACACGCAGTTGTATGTTTTTAAGAGGAAAGTATTAACAGGATTAAAAAAACGTTGGTTAGAGGTTCTGAATTTCGGTTTAGATTAGATTTAGATTTAGACTTTGATTAATCGTCCAGCCCTAACACACACACACACACACAGTATGTGTTCAAATATGATAGTAAAGACACTTTATTTTAATGTGTCCCTATTACTGTGTAATTATACATATAAGTACTGAGTAATATTAATTAAAGGGTTGGTTCATTGCGATTTCACTTTTTTAACTTTAGTTAGTGTAATGTTGCTGCTTGAGCATAAACAGTATCTGCAAAGTTACAGGTTTAGTTCACCCAAAAATGAAAATAATGTCATTTATTACTCACCCTCATGCCGTTCCACACCCGTAAGACCTTCATTAATCTTCGGAACACAAATTAAGATATTTTTGTTGAAATCTGATGACTCTTTAAATAGTGAGGCCTCCATAGCCAGCAATGACATTTCCTCTCTCAAGATCCATTAATGTACTAAAAACATATTTAAATCAGTTTATGTGAGTACAGTGGTTCAATATTAATATTATAAAAGACGAGAATATTTTTGGTGCGCCAAAAAAACAAAATAACGACTTATTTAGTGATGGCCGATTTCAAAACACTGCTTCAGGAATCTTCGGAGCATAATGAATCAGCGTATCGAATCATGATTCGGATCGCGTGTCAAACCGCCACACTGCTGAAATCACGTGGCTTTGGCGCTCTAAACCGCTGATTCGACACGCTGATTCATTATGCTCCGAAGCTTCCTGAAGCAGTGTTTTGAAATCGGCCATCAATATATAAGTCTTTATTTTGTTTTTTTTGGCGCACCAAAAATATTCTCGTCGCTTTATAATATTAATATTGAACCACTGTACTCACATGAACTGATTTAAAAATGTTTTTAGTACCTTTATGGATCTTGAGAGAGGAAATGTCATTGCTCCCTATGCAGGCCTCACTGAGCCATCGAATTTCAACAAAAATATCTCAATTTGCATTCCGAAGATTAACGAAGGTCTTACGGGTGTGGAACGGCATGAGGCCGAGTAATAAATGACAGAATTTTCATTTATGGGTGAACTAACCCTTTACAGAGCTGAAAGTTCAATGCAAATGGAGATATTGGCCCTCATTTATCAAACGAACGTAGAAACCAGCGTACATTCGAACGGAAAAATCCGCTTGTGACAACGCTCACGTGTGATTCATTAAACTTTCGTAAGCGACCAATTCCATCGCACAAATGAACGGGTGTTGATAAATGTGGCGGCTGAAAACAATCGTCATTTGAATATCACGCCCCAAATTTTAGAAGCCTCGCCCTATAGTTTACGACACAGAGAAACGTAACCCGGCCATGAAGAGGAAGTAATCGCATGATAAATAAATGTATCTTACTCTAGAAACACCCCTCAACCTCGTAATTTCAAACAATAAAATGAATTTAAATAATAATACGGTAAATAAAACTAAATACTTACAAACATCATTAATATACACTACCAGTCAAAAGTTTGAAATTGGTACGATTTTTAATGTTTTTAAAAGAAGTTCTCTGCTCACCAAGGCTGCATTTATTTAATTAAAAATACAGTAAAAACAGTAATATTGTGAAATATTATTACAATTTAAAATAACCGTTTTCCGTGTTTATTTCAGTGAAATATATTTCGTGTAGTCCTATTTTTTTATTCCTTGTAGGCTATATTTTCTGTTCTCTGCATTGAAAAAAACAAACAAACATTTGTGGTATTTTAAGACACGCATCTATTCTAATTTAATTTTAATTTGACATTTTAATCGTGTCGTTTAACGGTTAATGTTCAGTTAGTGAGTGATTGTCGGTCAGGAAAATAATCTAAATGTTCTCATAACAATTATCCACCAGATGCTGCACGCAAGTTCCCGCTGACTCAAAAACGTGCATACACGAGCTGAGACCTGACGTGAGGTTTGATCATAGCCACCGCTCACGCTCATATTGATAAATGCCAAATTCTGCGTGGAAACGAGCGTACGCACAGTTTTCTGGCATACGATTGTTTGATAAATGAGGGTCATTGTCTTTTAAAGTTACGACAGTTTAATGCCTACAAAAACGACAGGTTTGGACTACAACGAGCTTCTTCCCGGTTGGTGACATCATAAACCCTGCAATTAACATAAACACTGCCCACGGGAACACGCAACAAAGCGGGCGAGGCCATGTCGCGTACATGCAAGTCTTCTTCCTCGGGACGCTGGACTTCGGGAACAATGTTTAAAATTTATGTTTAATTCTGTTCACGACAATTATTACGCTAATTTAGCTGCACATTTTACGGAAGACAGCTTCCAGAATCTACACAAGTTCAATGCTGGATTTACACAAAGGCTATTATTGAAAGATGAAGCAGTTCCCACTTTAAAAGCAGAAGCTGCTGTTTATGGGCCCCGACCTGTATGTATGTTTTATTTTTTTATAAAGTTATATTGTTTCTGCGACGTACACAATAACCAACGCAGTTAGCCAGTTAGCTAAATTTTATTTCATACTTCAACAAACGCCTACAAACACCAACAAACTTCTGTGTAATCACACCAGCAAACTTCTGTTGGTGTTTCTGTTATCAGTGTATAGCATTGTTTCATTACGGCTTTTATGTTGTGTTTACCCACATGCACATCATGTATTCAGCTACAGTAAAGCTTTAATCAGAACACTATGGGGCAGCAGTAACATTTACAAGTGACAGCATATCTAAAAACTTTGACACAAATACAAACAAAAATACTTAACATTCATAAACGTCCATTAAAAGCCATGCTTCCAGAGGTTCTGCTGGACTCTCTTCATCATTACTGCTATCTGGTTCTGGGCTCAAATTGATACGGCAATATTGATGCCATTATTTACATTTCCACCGAAGCAAAGACTGGACTTTGACCGAAGCACATGCGACGTTTGCCCGTAATGGTAAGGGGCGTGGCGTTTCCGGACAACGTGAATCATGACAACGTATTCCGGACAGCGAATCACAATACACAGGGCCAGCTAACCAATCTCAGTCCATTGTGTATTTCTGAGGGAGGGGCTTCATAGAACCAGGAACTCAACAGAGCGTTTTTAGGAGAAGGGAAACAGCGGTGTAGAATAAAGGTAAAATATATGAAAAATACTGTTTTTTTTTTAAAATGAAGCATTAAGACATGTTAAACTGTGCACCATAAACACAATCAAGCCTAGAAAAAAAACAGTGAACCTAACCCTAATCCTACACGTACTTAATTAATTTGGTTTAGGGTTAGTTGCATGTAATTATGCCTAATTTATGGTTATTAATATAGTAAACACATGTAACGTCTAACAAGGACACATTAAAATAAAGTGTTACAAAAGAATTCAAATAAAAGCTGTTCTTTTGATCTTTCTATTAATCAAATTATGATAATAAAAAATCTATCAGTTTCCACAAAAATATTACGCAGCAGGACTATTCTCAACTTTGATGATGAGAAATGTTTGAGCACCAAATAAGCATTTAAGAATTATTTCTGAAGGATGAACATTGAAACATTGAAGACTGGAGTAATGATGCTGAAAATTCAGCTTTGCCATCACAGGAATGAATTACATTTTAAAATAAAATAGAAAACAGTTTGTAATAACATTTCACAATATTACTATTTTTATTGCATTTGATTAATAATTAATGTAGTAATAATTAATCACAAAAATTAATGTTATTTTGACAGCCTTGATATATATGTGTAGGATCTCTTTAGCTTCTAATGTTTACTAGTGAAATAGCAAAAAAAATGCATGAACAAAAGTGCCCATCTAGTGCATGTTTACTATTAGATTCTACAACCAGCGTTATACAAGATGATTAAGTATATATTTTAGGACTACTTGGTTGTATATAATTATAATGCTTTGCAAAACTGATCCAGGAGGAAAAGTGTTGCTGTTGTTGTGAATGTTGTTTATGTTTTTCTATTTATTTATTTATTTATTGTTGTGCTGCTGTGTCATGTAAATTTCCCCTAGGGGATTAATAATAATAAAGTTTATCAAATAAAAATATTCAAAGTCGGTGCAGCGGAATGCTAAAACGTGACCTGTGTGAACTAGCCTTTATGTAGTAATAGAATATAATCAAATCCAAAACTCGCATTTTAACGCAATTAAACACATTTTCTAGTATGTTCAAACATCCTAGTAATGCTAAATGTTTCTTTTCGTCTTTTAGTCACGGGCTCTATCTAAAACCAACCAAGCCTGAGGATTAAGAACAATTAGGGCGTCAACCTGAGACCACAGCAACAATCGAGACATTGAACTGAGGTTGCCAAGGCTAGTACACAATAAAACAATGGGCAAAAACAAGCCACCTGCAACAGCATATCACTACAATTTGAACTTACTTTCTTCGAAGGCTTATGTTGTGATTAATATTGAATCTCAAATATCTCAAGGACAGAAGTTTTATTTCCTGCACGGGCTACTCCTGAATCCTGACTGATCTACAAAAATGAGAGGTCTACTTGTACATGGAATGATTCAGCCGGTCTCTCCAAAATAATTTTTCCTGATGAACAAGTACAAAGATAAAAGGCAGAGAACATCTACTTCAATATTTTCAGATTGAGAGATGTGAAATTACATACGTGTCCTCAGGCCTCTGAATTCTCCCTGAGATTGCGCAGATAATTCTTATCGCAGAGTTTTTAAATTGGAATTTCTTCCATTTAATTGGATTATGCTAAAAATGTAGCAAGTGGGTACTCTGGATAAGATTGCCACAAGCAATAGACTACTTTTTGGACAAAATCAGCAAAAACATATAAAAATATATATATATTTGCAATACAATTTAAAATATCCTTTTCATTTTTGAAACAAACTCAGACACAAATCCGCAGGCTAATAACTGGAAACAGACTAGGAAGCACATCAAGCAGATTATTCTATGATCTTCCCATTGTGATGTGGGAAACAGAAAACTAAAATGTTGAATGACATTCCATCGCCACAATATTGGCCCTCTTCACCCCTCAGATGCAATGTTAAATTTCTCATGAATACCAAGCAGTAAAGATCTGATTAATGACTGAGCGCTGTGTAATAGCGTCAGTCACCGCGGCTAATCAAGAAGAATGCCACATGATTAGCCCTTATTGAGAACTGTTCCTCAGGCAAAACAAAGGAAAAATTAAAGTCATACATCTTCAGAATTCACTAAGGAGAGATTGTACCATTCCTCTCCTCAATCTACAGAGTTAACACGTCCCCCAACTGAAACAAACCAACACACTCTCCTTGTGAAACACGCTGGAAGTTGCACATGCCAACTTTTTGGACAATATACACTTTTAAAAATAAAGGTTCCAAAAAGGAGTTTTCAGAGCACTAGCATAGAATTATCATTTTTGGTTCCCAAAAAAACCAGTGAACAGTTCTTTTCTTAGGGTTAAGATTTTTTTTTGTTTGTTTAAATCGAAAGAATTTACAGTTTTTTACTATAAAGAACCTTTTGTGCAAAGGAAAGGTTCCATGGATGTTAAAGGTTCTTCATTATACCATAGATGCCAAATACTTTTATACTGAACCTTTATTTTCAACAGTAAACCATGGCAATCAATGTAAAAGAGACACAAGAGGTACTTACCGATGCATACGTCAATTTTACCCTTAATGGCAGCTTCATGGAGGGGAGTGTAATTCCAGTTGTCTCTGGAATTGGAATCAGCTCCTTGACAAAGTAGCAAGCTGACCACCTCAGCGTGACCGAAGGAACAGGCGTTGTGCAACGGGATCAAACCTCCATCGTCTCGCGCGTGTACATTCGCCCCCGTCTGCAGGAGATGCTCCACAACGTCTTTCCTTCCAAAACCTGAGACAATAATATCATTTAATCGAGGTCTTTTATCTCTACAAGGTTTACAACATGCTTATCAGTCAGGCCTACCAAGAAAAGCGTGTTTCAACAGAAAAAAAACAGCAACTTTATTTTGATTTGGCATGTTAAGACTGAGAAGAATTCTACAGGATAGAAATAAACCAGTTTCTTGCAATAGACCATGATGATGATTAATACACGTGTACAAGGATTATTCAATAATTTTGAGTAAATACATGCAATATAAGCAACTTAAAGAGGCAGATTCCCTTAATAATATGCCTGTCCTCACAAGAAATTTATTTGTGCACATATAGAGGAAACACATTTCGGAAATAACACTGGTGTAACTGAATCACCCCATGAAATTGCTTGGCAAGTGCAGTTTTCTTGTCTGTGTGGACATATTTCCTCCTCCAACATGATGAGACATATTAAATGGCTCTTCTATTTGTTTTTAAAAAGCCTCTAAACAAGCACACGTGGAATAAAATCCACCAAACCCCAATTGTGAGTTTATGGAGTCTTTAAAGAAGATATCCAGCCATTTGTGATTACTGGATAAAGATTTTAAAAATCATTCTGTATTGACTGCACTCACAAACTGCAATTTCTAGCTGAGCATAAATAAAAAAATGATTATGTATATAGACTTTTTTAAGAGGTTTCAAAATTGTATTAATTTTACAAACAGTTTTAAAATTCACTTATATTCCCAACACTGAACAATGCTGAAATAATAATGTATTTGACAATTAGCTTATTATTATTAATGTTTCTTCTATACAAAATACTACTACATTTAGGTATTTACGGCAGCTCTGGAAATTTACAACAAGTAACATGCGAGGGTCCGGTTTCACTTTATCGTACTATTAGGTGAAGTGAACATTAATTTTGGACATTGAAGGACAAATTATAACTTCATTACGATGTTTATTACTTTTATAGATCATCTCCTGGTGTACTACGGTTTATTCAGTCTGTATGCTGAACTTTATTCACTTTCGGGCAGCGCATCAAACGAAAACAAACACGAGCAGACAGATATAGCTTTCAGAGAGGTTAACTTTCTACTAGATGTTACATAATTGCCCTGTTGGCCAACTTGGCCAAACTCTACGTTATTCCCCTTGTCCCCGTTTCCTTTAAACTCAATTTTAGACCTAAACCTTCTACCTGGCTGCTTTCCAGGTATAGATCGCAAACATTTATATATTTGTATTTACCTGCAGCGAAGTGAAGCGGGGTGGACTTGCGCCCAGCCATGTCCTTAGCGTTTACATTGACCGAATCCACCAGCCTCTTCACCCGAGACACGTCCCCATTCCTGCAGGCCTCAAACAGCTCCCTGAAAGCCCCACTCGTCCCGCAGCCGCTGCCTCCAGGACTGGCACTACCGGAGTCGGGAGTGGAGCCCGCACTACTGCCCCCGCCGGTGGTAGACGAGCTAGTGCTGCTCGAGCTAGAGCTGCTGCTGCTGCTGGTGCTGAGTAGCGGAGCGGGGATTTCAACAGTAATCTCCGGTTCCCTGATGCTCTCCGCTTCCCCACCAACTGCAGAGCAGCCGGTGTCGGTGGGTGATTCCTGAGGCGTGAGGAGACAGGAATCGGGTCTTGGTGGGGAGGATAAGTTTTGCTGTTGTTGCTGCTGCTGCTGGGAAGTGCGACGAGACGTCGCCATTTTCGCACACAAATCCCCCTCTGGCAGCGAAAATAGTCGGGGAGAACTTCCGGGAAGTGCCAAGATAAAACTTCCGCTTTCAAATAATCTTAACGGATCATAAATGAATTTTTCAGCTCTGTGACTTATTACCATGGTAACCACAGTTTCCACCAACATAGATCAGGGGTAGCTTGGTTGGTATCATAATAAAAAAGGGGGGAATAAAGATTCAGATATTGTGCAGAATAAAAATTAAGAGAAATGATAAACAAAGCTCTGCAAAGTGGAGTAAAAATATAGACTATTATGTAACGAAATCTACATGTTAAAGACAACAATATAAAGTTACAATATTTAGGATGGTCTCCCAGCACCTCATTTCTGGCAGAAAAACAAAACAGTACTGGTATGCATCTTGAGACAAAACAATGGTACTGATATACTTTAAGATATGTCAGTGCATGTTGCTTTCAGTCAAAACAGCTCAAACATGCATTTTAATCTGGGCCTTGTCTCTAAAAAATGCCTAAAAAGTGCCTAAACTCCTCTAAAACCAGCAAACCATCTTAATTTTTTTTTTCAGCAGGGATTAATGTATTATATATCGACTTATGTGTAAAATAAGATCTGTGGTTAACATTTAACAAAGTGGATTTTGAAAGACTAGTTTTTTGAAAGATTTTGTATGATTCGTCAAGCACATAAGCTGTTTGTCTTTTAACAGATCAACATAGGCCTACTTCTGTTTACAATATCATATGCAAAGACATGGCTCAAAGTCTGTATTGGATATATAAGCACCTGTTTATATAAACCTTGTTACTCATTTCTTTGACCCTCATTGGGCAACTCAACCATCACTGATCCAATATTGACAAAACAAAACAGCAGATTCCCTTTCTGTAACCATCTGTTGTAACTGTTTCTAGATTGTAGGCTAGTGAAAGTGGTGACCTCACTTTTGCGCCATGGGATGAGAGTTCTTTTCTCAGCTGTTCGGAACGATTTGGTTGCCCAAGCTAAAACACTAGTTAAAGAGATCATAAAGAGATCATAAAACTAATCCTAAGTGGTTTAGTCCAAATTTACTGAAGAGACTCAATCGCTTTATATGATGAACAGATTGAATTTAGGCTTTTATTCACATATAAACATTGATCAGCGAACATAAACAGAAGCTCAACCAAACCTGCTTGACCCATGAGATCAAACAGAAGCTCAAACGTGCTGCGTAACACACGAGGATGAACCTCATTGGTTTTCGCATGTCGTGCGAACATGCTTGAGCTTCCGTTTACCACAACTGATGTGTGCGTTGATAAATGTTTATGTGAATAAAAGGCTGTTCATCATACAAAGTGATCACTAAACCACTCAATTCATATGGATTAGTTTTACGATCTCTTTATGAACTTTTTGAAGCATCAAAATGTCTGTTACGTAGCTGTCAGTGGAGAAAGCTCAGATTTCATCAAAAAGATCTTCATTTGTGTTCCAAAGATGAATGAAAGTCTTACGGGTTTGGAATGACATGAGGGTGAGTAATGAATGACAGAATTTTTTGGGTGAACTATCACTTTAAGAATCTAAGGTTCTGCGTGTTTGATGCCTGTTACATGTTGACAATATTTGCGTGAGGATCATGGAACTCTTATCACACATACAGTCCAATGTTACTGTATACAAAGCTATCTGATTTTCTCCTCATGTCCAAAAGAGTGTAAAATTTATCAAAATATTTATATCCATAGTGTGGTCCAAAAGACCAAATTGAAAATCTGAGATTCTAAATCTAATTCGGAAATAAATAAAAAGTTTAGGGTTTGGAAAAATAAAAAAGAAACATACAACACACATTCATAGTTAGCATAGCATACTTTTTAAACAGTCGCAAAGTAATTAGGTTACTTTTTCAAAACCATCAAATTTTCCTTAATTTGTTATGCTGATAACATGATGAAAAATGCATTCAGTTGTTTTAAAAAATATATTATTTTAAATATAAAAAATGCTGTAACAGGAATACATTATGTGCTCTGAAAGTTCGACAGCTGCTCCATTTCTGTCCATCTAATGGGTTTTGTCACCCTGTTCTGTTCTGTCAGTCACAGGGGCTCAAAAATGACCTCCTGTAGCCACTTTACAAATTCTTAGGTGCCATTCTGCGTAGGACAGCTGTCATTTAAGTGTCCAATGCACACGTTTAAAAATACTTTTCCAAGTACAATACTTCCAGCTATTGGAATTCAAAAAGGTCAGTATGTTAAAACCATTTCTGTGTTTTTGTCTGAAAGAAATAGATATTGGGGTGCGTAATCACAAACCATTACAATACCATGCTGAAATATATTTTGTTCGTACATGATCAAACATATTCCACAAAAATCAGCATGACTTCAATTTGACTTCTTTTTGTCACCTTTACTTGTCCTATTGATTCAGAATGAACAAGCCTGAACAGCTGTTCTCCTGTTAACCTTCTCTATACAGTCTGTTTTAGCTCTTATATCACAACCTACCGCTTCTTTTCTGCTGACTGTGGCTGTATTTATCTATGGATTTTTCCGCACTAGCTTTGCATCAGTTGTGGCAAGGTATACCACAGTCCTAACGTCTCCGTATTGAAATTACGGATAATTCTGACATGATGCACAGTTTTGTGAGAAACAATGGCTTTTAATTAAATAGAAAATATCATGTATGTGTTTTTAAGCCTGCTGGTATTTCAAAACTCATGCTATTTTAAATATTTTGTACAATACTGCAATTAATTAAATAAAGTTTATCTAAGAAAACTAAGTTCCTTGATAAATAACATTTTACATTTTGAGACAAGAAAGTGAATATACCCCATCTAATCCAATGCAGTCTGAGTAGGTACTACATTTGTATTTGAACTTTGCAACCATTAAAGAGTACTTATAAAGACATGTAAAGAGTATATGTGCAATATGAATGAAATTCGGATGTACTACATCTGCCATGTTGTTACGGTCATGTGACCTACCAGCATCAGTTGCATTGCTTCACTGTCATTCATAAATCCTCTCCTGTGGCCTCATGGAATAGTAAAGTGTCCATCAAAAGCACACTTTAGTATCTCGGCAGAGGTAGTAGGTCATCCGGGTACTTTTCACCTACTGTTTTTCGAATACTATGTATTCAGAAATACTTGGCGCATTGTTTTTCACATACTATAAAGGGACGTATTCGATTTTGGACACAGCGAAAGAACTTTGTAATTATACGATATCGATGTTCATTAAGATAACAAATAGCAAAGAGACTGATAACTGAGCTTTTGAGATACATTATGGAGGCCTAGTCTCTGTTGACTGGACTAAATGATCCATGTGGCTCACTGGGAGAATAGAAAGGATGTTTGAATATGATTACTTAATAGAGGTGATGCACATAATTATGCACATTATCAAAAATACAGTATTTCCTGGTTTCTAAATGGACTTTCATGTCACGCATAGTGATGTTAATTGGAAATATACATTAATTACTGTCAGTATCAAAATCAGATACTGTTTCACTGTTGACCAACATGCATAGTCATTTTTTCAAGGCTTTACATGTTGCTTTGACTTCATCTACCTGTGATTGGCATGTTGGACATTCATTTTAGATTGATATGCAAGTAAAGGTCAGAAACAACTAAACAAAACCTCAGGTGTGAATAGAAATCAGTTACGTGAGCAACTGTCCCAGATTTATTTTACTTTACGATTCTCACCATCCTCAGTGGCAACACATATTTAACTCAGCGCTACAATAATCTCCAGAATAGCTAATAAACAAACTAACAAAATATGATGATATACACTGATCTAAGAATGTGAAAGCATACTGAAGTTAGCGGGTTCGTGTTCATTGGAGGAAAAGTGGTATATATTTTTGTAACAGTGGGGCCTCCAGAGTCCAGACATGGCCTACTGACCCCCAGTCCTGTCAGTCACGTGACATGCCATCGATCAGCATGGGGTGCGTGCATGCCCCTGTAGCCTGCAATGATTGGTCCAAACAGGTAGTTCACGTGAACACGGCCTGATCGTCGGCAAAAGTGTAATTTTGGTGCCGGTAAAGCTTAGAAGCTCACTCATGCCGCTCACATATCAGCACGAGCATATTATTCTCATGAGCTGAAGCTGTGTTCACTAACACAAGACACAGATACTGGGCTTGATGAACAAGTTCGACCCGACTCAAATGCCGTAACACAGGTATGCATTAACTTATGCTCACAGTTTGCTTCTTTCTGATAAATTTAAAGCGCACGCGAGGAGTTACAAATTCATGCAGTTGATTCGTATTCCATCATGCAGTGTTTTTTTTTATCTAAGTGAGGGAGGAAACTACACGGTCGTGCTGACTACAAACCAGGAAGAGCATACACAGCAACAAAGGAAATAAGGCGCTTAACGCTTTAAAGATATATATATAAAAAAGAAAACAATTTTATTTAACACCGGGATTTAAAAAAAAGACGATTAAGACAGGAGGGGTTGATCATAATCGATGGTAGCGATATGTTACGGCTTCATGGTATGTTGGACCCGGTCTAAAGTTGCATCTGCAAATGAGCTCCAACAGGTGTGAATGCAACCGTTTGTTTCTAAAGTTGATCTCCATTGCCTTTTATTTCAATGCACCATTTTCTGTTTTAAACTAAAGATAAGTTTATCTCGCGCTTTACCCAGACAGAACAATGTTTCATTGTTCCTGACTTTAAATGGATACAAGCTAGTAGGTGAGACCTGGGAGTTTTGTAACGCTTATGTAGTATTTCGCAAACTTTGAAATTATATTCCCACATTTATCTGCTACAAGGTAAAGTTGTTTTGAAACTATTACTTATCTTTTACATTGTGTAAATTACTGTAAACTTCAAGGAGTGCTGCTGTTATAACCTACCGACTACTGGATTGTAGCTAATAGTCATCATTAAATCAAAATTGTCATTTATTTTTTATGGAATATTGCAGTATTAATTATGATTTATCCGTGCACATTTTTTTTTTTTAAAGTTAATGTGTCCTTATCTTTAATCAAAATAACTTCCCCCTCCCTCTTGCAACAACAGTCTCTTCTCTGATGACGTGTTTACTGGCGCGAGGGCGGGACAACAAAACCTATCACTCATATGAGATCACAGCAGTAACAATCAATCCAATCAATATCAGATGGACAAAATCAAGTCCAGCCCTACAAAGTTTTTCTTGTTCGAGAAGCCGTTTCACCTGCGATTCTAGTTTCACCTGGATATACATCACAATAGGGATTTAAATTTCCATTTTAAGCGGCTTGCCTTTTTAAAGTATAACGAGTTTTAGCGCATATGAGGTAGAGATTAAGAAATATTTTGGTCATATTACATAGGCCTATTAATTAGACACTAATGTAGTAAAAATAGGCATAGTAGACTTTCTTCAGATATTAACAGATGCATGAATTTATTGTGGTAATCATTGTTAAAAAATTATTTATGTAGCTTAAAATAAAAATAATTAAAATTGTACATGTATAGGAGACACAGCCATTTAAGTCAGAAACAATTATAGACTAATGATTTTAAAAACCATACAGTGTATGGGATAGCTATTCTGAATTGTCAAATGTTGGCCTATACACTGCAATCTATATGGGATAATACTACTGTCGCCCCAGGAGGGTGATGGTACTTACAACACACCAGTCTGAAAATGCTTTTTTTCCTATACAAAATGCCCCTTATTAGTGAGCTATAGATAATATCTCCTCAGAGAAGTAAACATTTTGTTGTAAATTAAATGTATTATAAAATATGAACACTAGAGGGTGCTCAATATCCTCTTGTAGTTCAGTTTTTTTTTTTTTTTTTTTTTTTTTTTTTTTTTGAGTCTCCATATGGCGGTCCATGTCCCCTTTATGGCCTGCAGATAAGATAAACTTGTTTGACCCATTTACTGCACTCTTTTGCATAATGTTTAATTATTTCATTCTGGGTCTATATTAAGCTGTGCACATTGTGCATAATGTTTTAATGATTTCATACTGTTTATTTTAAGGACTTAATGCTGTGCTACATTAAAATTTGAGTTTGAAATTTAAATGAGTCATATATTGAAAAATTTAATCAGCTTTCAACCAACCTTCACAGACCTTTCTCACTCTATTAATGTGGTTTTTAATACACATTTCTGTGTTTTCAGTGCAAGTGGCTGCCCTCCCAACGAATCCACCATGCCAATCGAACTGGCCATGCCACTTTATCTGTCAAATGAAGAGTTCCTGAACCCGAGGGCATCTAAATACAGCGGGCCCTTGCGACCATGTCTACACCAGTGTCAAAGTAACAAACTTAGTTCAAACTTAGTCAAACTTAGCTCTTCTAGAGAGCAATCAGAGTTGAATGGCATCAGCTCAACCTTGACGAAACCTAGCAGGGGCAAAAAACATGTATCTTTTGCTGATCACAAGGGCCTCGCCCTGACAATGGTGAAGATCTTTTCTGAATTTGATGACCCCATCGAAATCCCTTCCAGAATCGAGCAGTTCTTAAGCCCTTCTCTGACTTTATCAGAAAGGAAGGACAAGTTAACCCTCGACTTTGACCAGCCATCTGCAGATTACTTAAAGTTCCGTCAACGTATAGAGAATGATCATGTTTGCCTCGAACACTGCATGCTTAAGGAAAAATCTATAGCGGGGATGGTCAAAGTTAAAAACCTTTCCTTCGAGAAGTCTGTTAAGCTTCGCATTACCTTTGACACTTGGAAGAGCCACACAGACATAAATTGCCAGTACGTAAAGGACACTTACACCGGCTCGAACCGCGACACCTTTTCGTTCGAAGCTAGTTTGCCTGATCAGGTTCCCCCACATGAACACATTGAGTTTGCCATTTGCTATGAGGTCAATGGCGTCACATTCTGGGATAACAACCAAGGACAGAATTACAGAATCATTCAGTCAGCACTGAAGAAGAGTTCAAATAACACAAGCGATGGCCATCAGCGATATGGCGTGAGTGATTGGGACGTTCATTTTGACCGTTTCGGCAGCCCCAGATGCTCTCAGGGAATCTTTCCTAGTTGGCCAAGCTACGCTGGATATGAAGACATTGGTCCGTATTACTAAGAATCTACTTTTGGGGCCTGCACACATACCCATCAGACATTGATGAATACCTCTTTAAAATGCTACTTTAAAAACACAGTAACTTGTTGTTCTTTGGCCTATAATTCAAGTACTTGTCAGATTGTAGCCCTAAAGACACTTGAGATATTTAACATCAATAATAATGGATTACATGGTCCAAAAATACAAGTTATGTTTTTAGAAATACTGTTCATGGTGCAATATGAATGTAATAACGAGGGTAAGTTTCTGTTTATTTTCCAATGCCTGTCAGTTGCATTGATGCTAGTTTCTGTGTAGGGTTGTGTGAATGTTCTTGTGGTTGATTTGGGCTTGAATGGATTTGCATGGACCTTTATAATATAATACAATGTTAATTTAAGTGTAAGTGAATCTGCAGGCCAGGATAAACTGTAAATCATGACCATAAAGTTTAGTTGACAGGTTTGCTGATTATTTCTTTGAGAGAGGCATTATTTTTTTTTTTTTTTCTTGAGCTAAGAGCAAAGACAGAATGACTCAAAAAAGAAAAAGCGTTTTTCCCAGAAATGTGAAATCAGAGATGGATACATGTATGCAAATTGTCATGTGTTTTCTTTCCTGAACAGCTAATTTTAATGTAAAACTCTAAACGCATTTCTGTATTTTAATTGACTATGACTTATGTTCACTGTAATTGACTGCACAACAGGATTATGATAGTGATGGAACTAAAATGTCATTTTTGTTCTAGGTAATGTATGCACTTTATTTTGTTGCAGTGTTTAATTTCTTGTCACCCATTTTAAATTGCATTGTTTGAATGTGAAGACAAGTTTGTTAGAACCACTTTAAAGCTGTTGTAAAAAAGTTCTCTCTATGGTATTAGGTATGTTCAATATGTGCATTTTAATGCAATGTTTTAAGTGTTCAAGGTCATTAAAAACTTCAAATAAAGTATTGGCATATGAAAGCAAACAACTTATCTGATTTATCCTCCCTGTAGAAGTAGGACATCATGATAATAGTTGTGATAAGACAAGTTTATCATGACTTGTAATGTCTTTTCAACAACACCTGTTGGTAAATGTATATTTTTTTTCATGCTTGAATACCTAAAGTAATGCACCTTTTTGGTTCTTTTAAAAATGACAAGTATAATGCACTTCCATTACCAAGGAAAATGGAAAAAAGCATATTAACCTCTGTTAGGAGAATGTTACGCAAAAATTACACTCTTGTTTTTATTTCGGAAATTATCTAAGGGGGGCTTATATTTTATTTTACTAAATAAGTAGGCATACATAAACCACATAGCCATGAATAATGAGTTTAAAAAAAAATAAGTTTGAGAGGGGCTTTTATTTTACAATTGTTCGACCTTTCCATGACGGCTTCCTGTGCGCGTTGTGACGTCAGTTGCCTAGCTCACATTTGAGGCTGTAGCTAACAGGAGAAGTGTAATTCTTTCTCTGAAGGCGCTATTTTTTAGAATGTTCACAAAATAAACTTCAGACATTGAGACAAGCATTTAGGGTTGTAATATTTCGCCGGGAGTGTAATAAGTTAACAGAGACACCGAGCGTGAACGCGATAAACCAGATGTGAGTGTTTCTGAAATAAACTAGACTCAAAACTGATGGAGTCGCAGAAAGAGACCAGTCAACCTGCAAATAAGACTTCAACGTCTGGGGGAGATCAGGAGGAGCAGTGCTGCTCTAATGTGAGTATCTAAACACTGACAGTTGAATTTTAGTGACTCTTAGTATCATGGAAAATTAATGACATGGATATGTTTGAACCAAATTGCAAAATAATGAAAGAGATCCATTATTTTTTATGCATTCCTAACGTTTGACGATATTTTTGGGTGGGGTTTAATCATTTTTCATTTACTAAGCATTTATATTGCAGGTAAAATACTTGGTAAATAAATTAGTAAATTGTTTAGAAGTGGTGTCAGTAAGCAGTAACATTTCTCCCACCTAGATTATTGCTGTCAGCTTAGGTTAGATGTGTTTTTTCTTTATTCATATTTTGTAGAAATATGTATTTCATTGCTATGATGCATTTCCTTGTCTCACAATTTAGACTTCCTGTGAAAAAAATGAGGAGCAGGAGCCTTCATCCCCAAAACAGGGAGATTTCAGTGATCCGGTATATAAAGAGATCGCAATTGCAAACGGCACCATCAACCGAATGAACAAAAATGAGCTGCGTGCGAAATGTGTTGAGCTGAAGCTTGACACACGGTATTGAGAACTTTTCGTTTTTTACGGTTATTTAACCTGCTATTTTACTTCAAATTCATTCATATTGTTCATTTCTTTATGATCTTTTCAGTGGTGTTAAGGATGTCCTAAAGAAGCGCCTTAAAAATTACTACAAAAAGCAAAAACTAATGCATTCACCTGCTGCAAAAGGGAACAGTGATGTGTACTTTGACTACATCTGTGTGGTAGATTTTGAAGCGACATGTGAGGAAAATAACCCACCCGACTACCTCCATGAAATCATCGAGTTCCCCATGGTTCTGATCGACACGCGCACCTTGGAGATTGTGAGTTGGTGAGGGAACAGTCTGGCATACGTGTGCTTGATTCTTGCCAGGCAAACATGATACCATACAGTTTGTTTAGTGAAATGTTTTGGGATTGATTTACTCGTTAATGTTTTTAATTACTGTCATTATAGGTAGACTCATTTCAGGAGTATGTGAAGCCAGTGCTGAACCCACAGCTCTCTGAGTTTTGTGTTGAACTTACCGGAATCACACAGGCAAGATTTAACAAACTGCTTAATGAATGAAATAACAATTTGAGTTATTTACAGTACCATTAAAAAGTTTATGGCCAGTATATTTTTTGTAATTATATTTCACAATATTACTGCTTTTACTGTATTTTTGATCATATAAATGCAGCCTTGGTGAGCACAAGAGACTTCTTTCAAAAACAAACAAAAAAAAAGTTATTGACCCCAAACTTCATGCCATCTATATGGGTTCTGTCTTTAGTCTAATATTGAATGTAAGGCAGTTGCTCAAACTTAAATATTTGGTTCTCAATTTTTTTTCCAGAAAATGGTGGATGAGGCGAAACCATTCAATCAAGTTCTAAAGCAAGCAGTTTCTTGGCTACAGAAAAAAGAACTCGGAACAAAGTACAAATATACATTTTTGACAGATGGGTAAGGATGAAAAAGACATTTTAATTATGACTTTAATAACATTTAATAACGCCTTCAGTGAGAACGTGTAGCAAAAAGCCATTGCCTAAGTGGCGCCTCTTTGTAAATCGGCACCACTATATTACTATATAGTGAGTCAAAAGTAGCCACCAGTACTTAAATTGGTCAATACAAAAATTTTATGAATAATATAATGATACCAGTCTTCCTGCAGTACAGTTCAAATAGATACACTTGTAGGCTAATGTTCGACTGACTGAAAATTGTCATCATATCATTATTATTAATGATTAGTGTTACTGTTAACTAGCTAAAAACCAAAAATATTGACTTGGGGCTCAACAATAAGGATTTTTTCTACTGGCCTGGTTGGACCAGTAGATCAGATATTCACTGGCCCTTCCTAAATAAATAAATAAAAGTTATTGCTTTTATTGTTTTTAACCTATCCTTACAATACCAACATTTTAGATACCAGTGACATTTCACAATTCACTTTTCTAATTTACGATCACAGCAAAAAATAAAAAATAGCCTACTAGCCTAACTAATATAAAGTTCAAACATTAAAAACAAGTAAACACTCAATAATAATATAAGAACATGTAATCAAATTACAAGCAATAGCACAAATAAATAAAAGAGAACAGATATAAATTAAATAGCACTTTACAGTGCTTGTGAAAACTCTATTACTGTATGAAGTAAGTATACACAGTTACCTGTTAAAGCTACCGAAGTTATTTAGTTAAGTGCAGTGATTATCTCTTTTCTTTAGTTGTTTGATTAACATTTATTAACATAGGAAACAGAAGTTATATAAGGCTGCTGTCACTTTAAGACATAATGCATGAATCTGTTATATTGACACACATCCAATATTGTCTTAACTGTTTACCTTCACTAAGATATAACTGACTGTGTTTACATGGGTACTCATCAAGATGGGCATTTTGACATAAATTCCATGTATTTGCTCAAGAAAACACGAAAGAGAACTCAATTCAGTACTCGCGTGCTGTCTGAGAGGCGGCTTTCTGTGTACACACTTCAGGTGTGTGCGCACACAGACACGCCTGTCACAGCGCACGAGTACCACATTAAGTTCTCTTTCGTGGCGTCTTGGTTTAGAACCGCCCCTGGTGCAGAGCTATATATATTGTACAGCTCAATGTTTTGTCTGTGTAGGTCATGGGACATGGGAAAATTTCTTTATACCCAATGCAAACTGAGTTGCATCAAATACCCACAGTTTGCCAGAAAATGGATCAATATCAGAAAGTCTTATGGAAACTTTTATAAGGTTTGTTTTCAAGTTCATTTTCCTCATGATTCCTTACATAGACCTAGTCAAATTGGAAATGAAAATAAATGATTTTGATATCTAAATTGTGAATAAAAGGAGTATTTAGAGAATTAGGCTTTAAGAGTATTACATTTGAAAAAATTCGGAGGTTTTCATGAGTCTCTTACTGGTCTCTTTCAGGTTGCTCGTACTCAGACAAAACTAATATGCATGCTGGAGAATCTTGGTATGGAGTATGACGGACGTCCACATTGTGGTCTAGATGACTCCCGCAACATTGCCAGAATTGCCATCCACATGTTGAAGGATGGCTGTCAGCTGCGGGTGAATGAGTGCTTGCATTCAGGAGAACCACGGAGCGTGCCCATCTCTGCCCCTATTGAAGGAGCCCCAGCACCTAAAACACCCAAGAAACGAGACTAAAAAGACACTTTCCCAAAACTAACATTACTTAATTTGGACAAATATGAATACCGTCTTGGTGTAATCGTTACGTACTTAGGACAAACTAATCTGGGTGTTCTTAAATTGTTCCAGTAATGTGTGTGATTTCTTTGCTGCTAAAGCTTACATCATAGCAGATCAGTGGGGTGAGGCTGTGCTTCACCATTACAGCAAATTGGGTTTATGTACTGTATTCTGAAACTTACTCCTGAGGAAGAAAAAAAAGCTGCAGACAAAAACCTTTTTTAAAGCCTGATGGGTGATTAATAATTTTGCATTTCTTTTATTAATCCATGTACACATGAAAAGCTCAATGTGTATTCTATTGCCAATAAACATTTTTTTATGATGCCACTTTACAATATTATAAGAGATCATTTATACAATATTCTGTGTGTATCTCCGTTTGCTGAGATCTGATTTGCAGGTGTTGACTAAACTTGTGTTCTTGGGTTCTTTCAACCTTATAGTATCCTCAAACTTCAAATATGTTGTGGTTATGCAACAACGATTTGTCAACACAAAGTTCACCTGGTTTCTGGCCTCCATTTCTAATTTTCCAAGGCCTTGACCTGGTTCTGGCCTCCATTTCTAACTTTCCATGGCCTTGCAAAAACCATGATAGAAATTTGAGTTATGAACTATAATCATTTTAATAAAAAAAATTAATTAGTGCATGTATTTGTAAGGAATATATAATTTCTCTTACTTTAATGAGAGAAAAACGTTAATATTTCTGTTGATTTGATAAGAGACACGTAATTTATCCAAATGAATGCATCTGTGCACCACGTCCAGTAGATGGCGTCAAATAACATTTCTCTGTAAATAATCGTAAACAACACAACGAACGCCCAACCACATTAAAGTCAAGTACTATTTGCATGATTATGGCTTGAGTTTCTTCTAGTTTGTTATATTATATATATATATATATATATTTTTTTTTTTACAGGGTGCTTGTAGAAAGACAAAAGTTCCATTCATATCTTAGGCAAACAGGATCCAGATGCACATCTTCATGTGATGTTTTAGAAGCAAGCTATTATTTACGCTGGGTGGCGCATGTTCTTATAAACATGATGTGATTTACAGTTAAACCAAAACGACTGAAACGAAATTACCTTCACATCCCTTCTTCAGGACAACTCAACATTCTTAAAGCCGCTGTTAATACGCGACGCGTCCTAAGTCACCACCCAGGCCAATCAAAGCTTTTGTTTATGCGAACGTCGCGTCGCAGGCGGCGTAGAGAAGGTGGGGCTCTGACGCAGTGCTGCTCCTGTGAGCATTCACTGCTGGCTGCATGCGCAGAGAATAGGCGGAGACACACGGGAAGACTACAGCAACCGCCACTGCCCTTCTTTCATTCTAACTCACTGGATATACTTTTTTTTCACTCATGTGGTATCAAAGGACGCGCTGGCGGAACCGCCAGCCACACGAACTAGGCTGATGTGACATTTGATGCGCGCGTGTGGTTTTTATCCTGTGGTCTATGGCGCAGATAAAGAGGATGCGTGAAAGAACGCAGCCCAGCCCTGTTTTCTTGAATGCGATTCAACGGAACCACATATTTTCGAATGAAGATGAAATCGGCATTGTCTAAATGTTGGTTTCATCTGGATTGTTGTGCGGAGAACCCGAATCGATGAAGCAAGTGAAAGCGGCACCATGCTGCCTAGGTGATTGATTATTGAGCCCAATGAAAACAAGGAGGAGCACAGCTTCGATACGATGGCTGAGGAGAATAACCTGAAGACGGCTAGATTATGGAGGGATGCTGCTTTGCGCTCCAGGAAGCTGAGGAGCAATCTGCGACAGCTGACTCTCAGCACCAAAAACAGCCAGAAAATTACATTACCTGAGGACATAAAGGAGATTGAGGTCCTCAATCTTGGAAACAACTCCCTTCAAGAGCTTCCAGAGGGACTGGGCTCAACCCTGACCAGGCTTCGCATCCTAGTCCTTCGCAGGAACAAGTTTGCCACTGTTCCAACTGAAGTATTTCAACTTAGTCAGCTGGTTGAGTTAGACATAAGTCACAACTGCTTGAACCACTTTTCAGAAGATATTGATCTTCTCAAGGGGCTTAAAAAGTTGTGTATCAGTCATAACAAAATCCAATACCTGCCATCTCAGATTGGGACTTTGCAAAGTCTGGAGGAGCTTGACATCAGCTTCAATGAGCTGCATGATTTCCCAAGGTCCTTTTCACAGCTCAGGAAGCTCAGAACGCTTGATGTGGATCATAACAAGCTGCAGCGTTTCCCCTCTGAAATCCTTGCTCTCTGTGATCTGGAGGAGCTAGACTGCTCTGGGAATAAACTAGAGGGTCTTCCAGGTAACATCATGATGCTCCAATCCATTAAAATATTTTGGCTCAGCAGCACCCAACTCTCGTCCTTGCCTGAAACATTTTGTGAGCTGCAGAACTTGGAGAGCCTGATGCTCGATAATAATTTTCTCACAAATCTGCCACAATCATTTGGGAAACTGCAGAAGCTGAAAATGCTCAATCTCTCCTCAAATTTATTTGAAGATTTTCCTCAGGTTATAATCAAACTCGCCAGTTTGGAGGAGTTGTATTTAAGCCGGAATAAACTGACGTTCCTCCCTGAGGAGGTAGGACAGCTGTGCAATCTTGCTAATTTGTGGTTGGACAATAATAGCATAACATTTCTCCCAGACTCTATTGTAGAGCTCGGGAAATTGGAGGAGCTGGTTTTACAGGGTAACCAAATCGCCATTCTCCCAGACAATTTTGGAAAACTTGCCAAAGTCAACATTTGGAAGGTGAAGGATAATCCTCTCATTCAGCCTCCATATGAAGTGTGCATGAAGGGGATCCCCTACATAGCTGCCTATCAGAAGGAGCTTGCACACTCCCAACCTGCTATAAAACCCAGACTTAAACTGGTTTTGATGGGCCAGAGAAATGCAGGGAAAACCACACTCAGGCAGTGCATCGTCAACAAACCGTCAGACGCCAAGATGGCGATTGGATGTAGAGGTATTGATGTGACGAACTGGGTAGCAGATGAGGAACGCAGTCTTACATTCATTGTATATGATTTATCTGGTAAGCAGAACTATGATCTTATCAAACCCTTTTTCCTCTCTCCCGGAGCTCTTTATGTTTTGGTGGTGAATCTGAAATTATATACATCAAAGAGCTTCTACTCCCATGTTGGCAGTTTCCTCCACCTGCTCAGTGCCAAGGTGCCACATGCAGTTGTGTGCATCATAGGGACCCACAGTGACTTGTGTGAAGAGGTTGAGGTTGAAGAAAAGTGCCTGGATATTCACAGACAGATTTCGCTCCAGGAAAAAACGGACACTGAATGCTTACATGTACTTGCCCTGCAGGTTGACGAAGCCCTTGAGCAAGGTTACGATGTTCGGACTTCTAGCCCCCATGTTCTCTTTTACGGGGTCACGGATAAAAACCTGAGACGTAAAAAGTCCCAGTTGCAATATATGCTCAACAATCGACTACAAATCCTTTCTCCGGTGATATGTGTCAGCTGCGTGGCTGCACAAAGAAACATCCAGCATTTGAAAGAGAAGCTCATGTCTGTCGCCGATCACAGGGAGATTTTCCCCAATCTTCACAGAGTCCTGCCAAAGTCATGGCAGATGCTTGAGGAACTGCATTTTAAGCCACAGGATTTATGGCTTTCCTGGTGGGATTCGGCCCGATTGGGCCTTCAGGCTGGGCTGACTGAGGACCGTCTGCAAAGCGCACTCTCTTACCTACATGAGAGCGGTAAACTTTTGTACTTTGAAGACAGCATGACATTAAAGGAATACGTCTTCCACAATCTACCCCGGTTTATCGCCATCTTGAATGTGTTTTTCCAGAGGGACCTCGCAGCAATGCTTGAGAAACTACAGGATGAGGGAGATGATGGAGATAACACCAGGTCTACACAGATGCATGGTCACGTGGAGGGTTTTCTGTTGCACGGCCTGTTGCCGTCAAATGTCATTCGCTTGCTGCTTAAACCTCTGGTACAGACACAGCAGGACTTGCACCTGATCATGGAACTGCTGGAAAAGATGGGCGTCTGCTACTGTGTCAACAAACCTCGCAGCAAACCGCTTAATGGGGCCACCGTCTGGTATAAGTTTCCCAGTCAAGTCAGCAGCGAGGAGCCCCATCTCGAGGCCTCAGCCAGTGGGGGCTCGTCGATCCCTGGTCAGTTCTTCTCGGTCGAGCAGCTGCAGATTGAATACAGATTTCCTTTCCTCACCCCTCTTGGACTTTTTGCACGGTATAGTGTGCAAATCAACAGCCACGTGGTGCAACGGTCTGATGGAAAGCATCACATCTTTGCCTATCGAGGTAAAGTGCCTGTGACGGTGAGTTACCGGCCCTCTCGGAGCAGATTGCAGCCTGAGATCCTCTCCATTTCCAGCCATGCATCCTTGCCAAATATCTGGACAGCTTGGCAAGCCATTATTCCCCTAGTGGAAGAGTTAAATGTTCTTCTGCAGGAATGGCCTGGCCTTCACTACTCTGTGCATGTCCTGTGTTCCAAGTGCCTGAAGAGAGGGTCCCCCTATCCACATTCTTTCCCAGGTTAGTGTTTTGCTATTATTTTCATGATTGTGTTTGATTTCATGTGTTTGTGACCATAATTTCTTCTTGCCAACATATATTTGATTGATTTTATGGTATCAAAGGGATGATTCACCCAAAAATGAAAGTTCTGTCATCATTTACTTACCCTGTCATTACAAACCCGTATGACTTTTTTTCTTCTGCAGAACACGAAAGATATTTTGAAGGATGTTTAATTGTTTTTGTCCATACAATCAAAGTTAATAGGAGCCAAATTTTGGACTCCATTTACTTTTATTGTATAGACAAAAAATAAAAAATCAGACATTTTTCATATTATCTTTTTTTGTGTGCCACAGAATAAAAAAATGCATACAGGTTTGAAACGACATGGGGGTGAGTAAATGATGATAGAAAAAAAAAACAATCACTTTAATGTAATTTTGAGTAGGATGTTTATGATGAAAAACAAGTTGTTAACCAGATGCCTGCATTCATTTACGTTTATGGTTAGAGACTCCTATTGTTTTAGGTTACCACTGATATGCAGTCATACATCTCTCAGACATGTAAATAAAGAGCAAAATTTATTCTTCAGTGATGAATAAGGTAATCTTTGGAGTGAGGTCACCATGGAGGCCTATACATATCTGGGTTTATTGCCAAGTAAACACTGATACAATAAAGGGTGAATCAGCATGAAATGAAGTCATTTTAGGATGGATCTAGGCTAAACAAAGAATGAGAATGGCTGGCCATGACAAGAGGGATGGGGGGAGTCTCGGTGGGTTTGAAGCCACACCTAGAAACACAAATTAGCTTGAGCTGTCTGTGGTGCTGCTGTGAACACAGACTCGCACATCCACAGCAGTAGAGAGGGTAGCCATGGTAACGTCAAATGCCTTTCTTTATGGGATGCAGATTAGGTACAGCAGTCACTGGCATATATAGTAATCTAAATACTAAGTTGCGGTGTGTATATATATTTTAAAATCACTAATAAGAGAGCTTTTTATTTGATTTATGTTAATATAATACACATTTCTTTTGGAGGTCTTGTATTCTGTACTTTTCACCCTTCTAGACTAGGTTAGGTTCTAGGCCCTTTTGTCTTATGACAGACTTTATTTATGAAGAAGTTCCACACCTCAGTTTCTGAAAGGGTAAAATGTGTGGGAGAATTCTTTTACTGGCAAACTATGTAGTTTTTCTTAGCTTTAAGGATTTCACTGAGCGATATTTATGTATGTTGTAATTTGTTGTGTTTATATCCAATGTTGAAACAGGCTCATTTTGAGTGTTATTTTAAAGATAAAGTGGTTGGCTTATGTAAGAGACATACCTCACTGAACACACCATGCCCATTTTTGCCAAATAACAGTCAAAGACGGCGTTTACTCAAGCTTATGTAATGAGGCCCAGCTTCATATGTTATTGCATGCTAATTGTTTAACATGTACTAGAAAGGAAATATGTTTCACTATGACACAAAGTACTACAGCCCAGTAAAGTATTTGGTCACTTAAAATGTCTGAATGCCATTGCATTAAATAAAATCTAAAAGAAATGAGGCTAAACTTTTACTCAGAACTAATTTTACATCTCTCAACCATTTCTGAAACATTTCTAGTCTACCTTTGCTTTTATGTTTTTAATTTTGAACAGTATGTCCTTGTTTGATAATTGAAAACCTAGCAAACACATTTTTGTGAAATGTTTTGTGCCAGATTTCTTTAAAATATATATTTTTGGTTATATAATGGCCAAATACCTTTTGGGCCCATGTTTTTAAAATGATCAATGCACACAGATGGTAGTATGTTTTGAGTGTTTTCATTCTTGATGCATACAATGCATGTCATTTGTGCATTACTCAATTTACCAATTACTAATTGGGCATGTATAAAATAGTCTTTGTTCTGCACAGTGATAATGTTTTACATACAGTAAAATAAACCAGAAGCTATGGCTTATTAAGTTTACAGTTATGTTTTAATGTTCTAATAAAGCACATTTGTATGATGTTTAAATAGCTGGGCAGGATGTCCTGTTAGACTTGGCAGCTCCGTTTCCTGAAGTCTCACAGTTCTTTCCCCCTCTGCTGTCACATGATGAGACAGGATCAGGTGGGGCAATTCCTGACTCACATTAGTTCTTGACAACAGCTCACAAGATGTAAGGGCCCTGTGCCATGGTACAGAGTAAAGACCTGTTTAGCCTGCTTAATGAGTACATTAGCTTTAAAATACCCATTATTATTGAAGGCTGGATTACTTGAGTTCATTAATGATAATAGATATTGACTGCAAGCTGTATTTGTGGTAGGGTGTAGATCTTTTTCTTTGTTTTACCTTATATAGGTTTCCTGACCCAAGTAAAAACAGAACAACAAGTTTAGCATCAAGGTTTTTTGATCCTACCAAATTTAGGCATGATATTTTTGGCCCACTTGCATGTTGATTTAGTGTTGAAGCTCTCTGAAACACTAAACACAGTGTGATGGTCACAGAAAGTTCTCCTTTACTTGGCAGAGTACTGGGACCCCAAACCACTTGCTTTTAGATTTATATGAATGTTCAACAGCAGAACAGTGTTTTCAGATAAAGTCCTAGTAGTAAGTCTTTAATGCCTTTTAGCACAATTTAGCATAGTTTAACTTTATACAGCTTTTATATGAGTAATCAATCGGAAACTACATATATTGATCTTATCGTTATATCAATCTGTAAAACAAAGTTTTGCTAAGCCAACATTCATAGTTGGTCTTGACAAACATTGCTTTTCTTGTTAAAAATGACCATTTAATATGAATAGGCCTGTCACAATAACTACTTTTTGTTGTGCGATATATTGCCCCAGAAATAATTGCGATATGCGATATTATTGTCATTTTAAGACCATTTTATGCCACTGAATATATAATCATAATATAACAGCATAATAATGCAAGTAGGCCTACACACTTTCAAATGACAATGAACTAAACTCTTGAGAATATTTAGATACTGGAATTGAAGCGTTAAAAAAATAATAATTTTGAATAAATAATAAATAAACCTTTGCTAACAAAAACTGCAAAATAACAAGTAGAAAAAAACACTTGCAAATGCACAAAAGGCACTTATGGAGATTTTCCATCTACAGGTTTTTTTCCCTGACCTTATTTTCTCAGTAAAGTAAGGGTGCACCCTTTTGTCAGATGTCCATATGAACAAAGACACAGATTTAGCAGTCAGATATGACCCATTGAGGTATCTGTTTTTCTAGAGGCGTGTTTGAAAAACTTCTTTTAACTTGAGCGCCGCGTCATGCACGATATGCTGCGAAAGACGCGAGTGCAACAGTCAAACATATTTCCATGGAAAAACGGCGCAGTGAAATGCAAAACGCGTTCTCTATGAAAACAAACTAGACACTCTCGACTGCTTCGTCAGGTGTGAAACTAGCTGTGAGCATGCACCATTTCGCGCTGTCATGTTTATATTTGCACCAGTGGATTGCGGAAACTGAGTGCATTTGCACTTATTCTTCCAAACTGTCTGTACTTGTGAGGAAAACACTATGACGACTCGAATGGCGCATTTTTCCACCTGTCGATGTCAGCTCTGTATGAAGGAGCTGCCTGAGCCCCGCTTTCGCCTCGGAGAGCAGACAGAGGCAGCACGATCGGCAAAATGTCGGTGACATTTATTTTTGTGTACACATAATGGCCAATATATCGCGTCACCAAAAATGATCGAGGTCGTATCCATATATCTTGCGATAAGTTGATATATCGACTATCGCGACAGGCCTAAATATGAATTTCACTTAATTTTATCATCCTTACATTCGATGCTATTCTGCATTCTGTTTGTACCTATATTCAGTTCAAATTCAGGACCTTAGCTTGAATTTAAAAGGATTTCTATCTCTAGCATGTGAGAGCTTGTCTGAGTGTACATATGTTATATGTAAAACTGTTTAACATTTAAAAAGGCCTGAAAAGGAAAGCTGATGGACGTGTTTTGCAGGTGATGTGAACTTGATGGTTTTGAACATACACCACTTCTCTTTCCTTAGATCTTGACTCCTTATTTAGTGATGCAGAAGTTTTGTAATACGAGTATTAATATAGCAACCTTTTTTGAATGTGTAACTGGTAACTAAGTGCCTATTAATACAAACAGGTTCTTAAAAAAGTAGATTTGTCCTCCACATCCTTTAAAGCACAAAGAATGGAAGTAAATTACTTTTGACAGTTGGCTTGCATGGCCTGTTACATCCATTTGGCATCTTCAGACAGGGTTTGAAAATAAGGAAAATGCTGGCATAACCTGTTTGTCAGTGAACACGGATGGTCAAAATTGAGATGGCCGTAGGTAGCGTAGCTTGTCTGACCCGTTTAGATTTAGATCTGATATTTAGTCTTTTGGCTCCTGGACTGGGTGTTAGAAATAAGAGCCCTCTCGTTGTACCCTGAGCTAAATTGAGTCACATCAGAGCTGGCCGAAGCACCTGCACTGTCAGCACACTGTACTTAAGTCATAACATTTTTCTGTATCGTCTGCCATTAATGTACGTATATGAGCATATGTTTTTGGTGGAGTGTGTCACTGGAGCCAGAAAGTGCCCATCCTGGCGGCAGTGAGGGCGGCAAGTCTTTTTAGCAGCTTTTCTTAGCATGCACTGTCCATCACCTTGTCAACTGACCTCAGCTTGATGGGAAATTTGCTGGTATTTTGAGATGTTTTGGATGCCACCATTTGTGGCTGTTGACAGACTAATGATGGCATTTCTTTACAGGGCAGTTTAACTTAACTATGTAATGTTTCTATTGTAAATAAGAACTACATTTTTATGGCCTTGGTTTATTTGTTGGCCTTGGTAAGGAAACCTCAAAATGTATACAGTATAGTATACCCATATGGTTGATTTTTTTTTTTTTTTTTTTTTTTTTTTTTTTCTGCTTTCAGACATTTATAATGTGGAATACTCAAACACTTTCCCTGTCTGTTTGAGTACATAGGGTCAGTCTGGTTCCTCTCAGATGCCCTCCTGTAATCCCCTTACTGGATTTGACAGGATTACCCTGTGAGTGAAAGGGAACCTTAAGGACTGGCAATTAAGTCAAGGCAGAGTTGGTTAAGTAATCATAGGCTGAACTGTAACAACTAATTTTCATACAGTCTTTGGTGATGCAGAGTCATCAGTGAGTTTATATGTTTCTACCCTCAGGGCGAGAGCTGTTCCTGGATGATTTAGAGATGTGATTTACCTCATTGGTGTAACAATAAACATGTCATAACCTGTTCTAAGATAAAACATTATGGCTTTAGCACAAGAAGGAATAATGTATGTCATAAAAAAAAAACTCAAGATAAGACAGAATTTATTAGATGTTATGATCCAGACATTGCAGTTTGATTGTGTGTGGTGTGATCAGTCAGGGTCAACAGGAGTTTTGTATGTTTGCAAGTGTTTCCGATATGTAAAAACCTACTTCCCTCTATTCTTGCACTGGACCTCCGGGAATTCTGCTTGTGAAAACATTCTGCTGTCAGAATTCTGGGAAATTATGCTAATTTTGAGATTTGTTAATGGTCAGCTGCAGCGCTTTCTTTGGGTTTCCTTGATTTTATCTGCTCTCATTGGATCATGATGACTTTGGCTGTATTACAAAGACAGTTTTATCTCTCGCCATTGTGATTATGGCCAAACTATAATGATCACTGAAAGTTTAGAGCATAGATATGGAAGACTGTGTATAAAATATTACATTTTAAGCATGTTTGATTCATTATTATACAGCTTTTCATTGTTCTATATTCCTTGTATTTAGGACACAGCTCACAGGCAGGAAAGATGGCTATCATATCTAAAAGTGGAACAGGAAACCTTGTGGTGGTTCTGCAATAATTTGCTCAAATGTCTGTCTCACGTGAGAATGAAAGTGATATGTCTCTCATTGAACTTTTGTGCTATTGATCTCAAATGTTTGTGTTTCATACATACACTATATTGCCAAAAGTTTTGGGATGCCTGCCTTTACATGCACATGAACTTTAATGACATCCCATTCTTAATCCATAGGGTTTAATATGGACTTGGCCCACCCTTTGCAGCTATAACAGCTTCAACTCTTCTGGGAAGGCTTTCCTTAAGGTTTAGGATTGTGTTTCTGGGAATTTTTTACCATTCTTCTACAAGTGCATTTGTGAGGTCAGGCACTGATGTTGGACGAGAAGGCCTGGCTCGCAGTCTCCGCTCTAATTCATCCCAAAGGTGTTCTATCGGGTTGAGGTCAGGCCAGTCAAGTTCCTCCACACCAAACTCGCTCATCCATGCCTTATGGACCTTGCTTTGTGTACTGGTGCGCAGTCGTGTTGGAACAGGAAGGGGCCATCCCCAAACTGTTCCCACAAAGTTGGGAGCATGAAATTGTCCAAAATGTCTTGGTATGCTTGAAGCATTAAGAGTTCCTTTCACTGGAACTAAGGGGCCAAGCCCAACCCCTGAAAAACAACCCCACACCATAATCCCCCCTTCACCAAACTTTACATTGGGCACAATGCAGTCAGGCAAGTACCGTTCTCCTGGCAACCACCAAACCCAGACTCGTCCATCGGATTGCCAGACAGAGAAGCGTGATTCGTCACTCCAGAGAACACGTCTCCACTGCTCTAGAGTCCAGTGGCTTGGATGCAGCTGCTCGGCCATGGAAATGAAGCTCTCTACACACTGATCTTGAGCTAATCTGAAGGCCACACAAAGTTTGGAGGTCTGTAGCTATTGACTCTGCAGAAAGTTGGCGACTTCTGCGCACTGTGTGCCTCAGCATGCACTGACCCCGCCCTGTGATTTTTACGTGGCCTACCACTTTGTGGCTGAGTTGCTGTTGTTCGCAACTGCTTCCACTTTATGATATCTCTAACAGTTGACCGTGGAATATTTAGTAGTGAGGAAATTACAGGAATGGACTTATTGCATAGGTGGCAACCTATCACTACCACACTTGAATTCACTGAGCTCCTGAGAGCGACCCATTCTTTCACAAATGTTTGTAGAAGCAGTCTGCATGCCTACGTGCTTGATTTTATACACCTGTGGCCATGGAAGTGATTGGAACACCTGAATTCAATGATTCGGAGGGGTGTCCCAATACTTTTGGCAATATAGTGTATATTGCTGTAATTTTATTTAAAATCACGGGTTACGACAATTCCAGATTGTCATTCTTGCTCAAGAAGAGTCTGTAAACTCTCACCCCATCTGTATGATTTCATGTTTGTTTTGCATGTTTCAGCCTGAAACCTTGTATTCCCTAGCACCGAAATAATCCGATGCTGTCAATCTTATGTCACTACATTCCCTCGGGGTCTACATTGTAAGCCTGCAGAATTATCCACATGACCTGTGCAGGGCTGGATGGCTAGAAGGGTTTGTAATGCATGTGCCGTCTTTTTTAATGTTATCATCACATGAGTCATATCAGCAGATTCATCCACGTCAGACATCAGGGTTGAGATATAAGAATTAAATCCCTCCCTATGCTGAAACGTTTCAATATTTGGAAATATGAAGAATATTGGTGTTTTTACGTGGAATATATTTAAGGAGGGCCTGATTTTATGTAGAATTTTTTAAAATTCATCAGTATTTAATTGTGCATTCTCATTTTCCTAATTTTTACATTTAGATCACATTCGCCATTATCTAACTCCCCTTTAGACAGACCATAAGTAACTTTGCAACGACTTGTCAACTAACTCTCATTAGAGTATTACTGTCTGCTTAATATCTGCTAACACCTTACTTTGATGTTCCCCAACTGACATTCTACTGACTGTAAGTACCTTTGCAACTACATGTCAACTTATTCTACTAACCGAATCCTAAAACCTAACCCTAATCTAACAGTTTACTAACAGTCTACTACAGTCTACTAATACTCTGAGACATAGTTGACGTGTAGTTGCAGTGTTACTTATAATTAGTAGAATATCTAATGTGGACCATCTAAATTAAGTGTCACATTTTAAAATTAGCCATTAATCGGCCATAACATAAAAACTTGTCAGTACTGACCATAATTTTAGTATGGTCACTTGGTGGATCCCTAATTACAAAACACGTTCTATAGCAATATCATGGTTATTTTAACTTATAGCGTACTAATATCATGGTTTTCTTTGAATGTTAATCATATAGTACCATGATGTATATCAGAGTACCATAGTTTTATCACCTGATACTATCACTGTACCATTGCACCATCTTATATTTTTCTTTAAGAATAAGATGATGATTTATTGAGCCCCTTTGGTTAAAAATGAATGATGAAGTTTAGAGATAAAACAGAAGTGCAGAACCTTCCATCCTCCATAATTTTTCTGAAATTGTTTTTGTGGTCACATATGCTTGATGCAAATCAGCATAACTTTGTGGCTGTGCCAAAAGCCTTAACAAGATATCTGGATTCACACTGTGTAAGCAGGATTAGATAGCAGCTATCACCTGGTCCTGTTTCCATCTCTGTTTCTGTATCTGCACTTTGCTAGTCAGATGTTAACATGTTTCTTTTAGCCTTAGCTTATTTTAGCCCTGATCTTATCTTTGCCTGTAGGCCTCATCAGATTCTGCTCTGCATCTGCTGAAATCACACTGCAGACTTCACTGTAGATTATACCTTTTAAGTGTGTACTAGTGTGACTCGTCTTATTGATTAGTGCAATTGTGCGTAGCTGGAGAACATTGATTAGCTTCTCATGTGGTATTAATGTAGCACGCTTCATTTGTTGATTGCATAAGTGCTGTACTGCCAGCTGCAGTTTGTTGTAAGTGGACAGATCTGTCCATACGGATGAGGTGCTCGAGCCGTGACCTTTGGCAGTAAAAGCAGTGTGCGCTTCCTCCAAAGAAAGAGATGCTGCTATTCCTGGAAACCAGTGTTTGGGGCTGCTCTGTGGCCAAGAAAAGTCTTGTGCAACTTGAGAATTTCAGGTTAGGACAAGCGTTACGTTCTCATATACTAGATACACAGGGTGCATACTGAGTGAATGTTTGGGTGGAATAATTGATTCTGTGTTTATAAATATGTTCAATAATTTTGCATCACTGAGTACTGGGTTAAATTTATGAACGTGAATGCTGATTTGCTTCACACTTTCATTTGAGTGTGTTCAGCATACATGATTACTCATGCGCTGTGAAGTAAAGCTGAGACAATCAGAAGATTTTTAAATGAGTAAATATTATATATTTTTAGTCTTCCAAAATGGTGTGATTTTAATGGAGTCAGATGTGGGAAAGGGAAGGATTTCAGTAAAATTTGTCAGTAAATAAATTGAATAAATATAAAATTAAATAAATATAAAAAATTACTTATTAAAAAAGCAACTCATTTTAGTGTAAGAATTTTTAGATATAATATATATATATATATATATATATATATATATATATATATATATTATAATTTGTGTGTCTGTGTGTGAAAGAGTTCAGAATGTAAATCAATAAAATAAACACTTCAAAAGTTTGGGGTCAGTAAGATATTATATATTTTTATATTTTTTTAAATAAATACATACTTTTATTCAGCAAGGATACATTAAATTGATTAAAAGCGACAGTAAAGAAATGTATAATGTTGATTTGAAATTTCCCTTTTTATCAAAGATTCCTGAAAAAAAAAGTATTAAGTATTTTGTTTCCACAAAAATGCTTTCAACATTGATTATATTAAGAAATGTTACTTGAGCTGCAGATCAGCATATTAGAATGATTTCTGAAGGATCATGTGACACTGAAGACTGGAGTAATGATGCTGAAAATTCAGCTTTGCCAACAAGGGAATAAACTACATTTTAAAATATATTAAACTAGCAAACTCTTGAATGTTAGTGTAAAAATATCATACATTATTTAAAATATATTAAATAAATATAAAAGTTACTAAATATTTATTTAAAAAAAAAAAAAAGGATATGTTATGTTGGTAATTCAAGTAAAAAGATGTTTACATTTTAAATGAATGTTGAAGATGAAAAGATGAAATGATGAAAAAAGACAAAATGAATGTTTTAGTTTGTTCACATAGAAGCGTCCTCCTCCCTGCTGCTGCTGCTGTTGAATTTAGAGTGCTCTGGGCTTCCTGCATCTCTAAAATCAATACAAATTCAACTGAGCTTGATTGGCATAATGTGTCAGCCTTAGCTAGCGCATACTGATGGTGGCTTGGTGGATGGCCATGATGTATGTTGGCAGTGATCTCATTATAGACCAGAAGTGAGCATCTGTCTCAAATCGGTCAGATGACAGATCAAGCTTACAGCAGTCTTTTTGCTGTTTATGTACTACGTACAGATAGATAGCAATGCTAGCTAGGTTAAAGTTGTTTTTTTTCCAGATTATAATGATAATGTTTTTCAGCTGTCTTGAATACTAAGTACTTCTCATATGGCTTCTACTGTCACTGCTTTGAAAAGTGTCATTAAGATGCTGCAGCAGACTGCTTGACCTTTAACCAGGCCTCTTTGCTCTGTGCAGCAGATATAATTTGGTGTTTGCTCACTTCCAGTGCCTATGTTTAATTAAAATCCACTCTTAGTCAGAGCTGAGAGTTATGTTTAAGTGAATCTCTAGTTCAGCAGGTTCTACCAGCATAGCAATCCTGTGTGAGAACCCAAAAGACAGTCTCACAATCCCAGATTCACATTATGGACAACTGGGTGTTGTATAAAACTTTATATTCCACTTCATTTTTGAGTTGTCTGTGAAGTAGCCAGTACATATTACCTTTGGATGGCCAGATATTCCGATTAGTCTGTATACCCTGATGGACTTTATTTTATTTTACTTTATTTTATTTTATTTTATTTTATTAAAACAAACTGTGTTCATTTGAATTACATGTCAGATGGTCTCGTCTTGTCTAAGTGGGCGTTGAGACTACAAGCTGTCAACACTGTAAGCAGCGAAACACAAAGAGCACTTGCAATAAAGACAGTGTTTTAGAGTGGGCACAACCTAGTTCTGTTTAATCTTTTTCATCTGGCTTGATCTAGATCTAAACAAATGAAGACTTGATATTACAAAATATACAATATTACAATATTGTTTGACATTGTGTTACCTTTTAATCTCTATGTGAGGTTCACAAATAGCAAATGCACAATAAAGAGAGGAATTAAATGTTTAGAAACCTCTGGAATGTATGGAAGCTTGTTTCTGCCACTGAATAATTTTTTTTTTTTTAAAAAGATAAGCTAATTGACTTTTTACCTCACAATACTGACTTTTTTTCTCAGAGTTTACAGATTCCTTAGTCCTCATTCAGATCTGCGAATAATCAGTTGTGTGGTTATAATCAGATTATGGTAGTGTTACTCAGATAGAGCGATTTGTCATGGTCCCTTCCCCTGTTGATTTCCCTTTTTTATCTGCAATGAATGGTCTGATGGTGCTGATTTTGAGTCATTTTCCATTTCCAGTCATGACACGTCTCCCATGTCAGTAATGGCTGTTGTTTTAATTCTGTCTCTCAAAGTGAGATTGTGTTTTACAACCCATGAAAATGACCCAGAGAAGTTAGCAATTCCAGCAGATGTTATTTCCTGATTTTGTGTATGAATCTAATACAGGTTCATAAATAATGACATTTGAAGAGTGTGTTAAAGGAATAGTCATCGTTTACTCACCCTCATGCTGTTCAATCCTCTATAATTTTCTTTTTTCCATGGAACACAGAACAATCCAGTTAGTGAGTTGAATCATTAGGAGTGCTTTTGTTAAACAAATTGAAAAATTAATTTGATTTATTTACAAATCAGACATTGCTGCATCTTTCACAAACTCTTTTTTTAGCTACATTTACCCTGCAAGCCTTAGTGCCGCTCAGTTCTGATGTATTGGTCAGATGTTTGGCTGTTCACATTATTTTGTTAAATGTGGCCAACATAAGATTCAAGTGTGAATTGATCAGGGTCACGGACAGAACAATAACAATAAGCACACTGTCATATGGAGATGAACATGGAGGATACTAAAAATCTGTGTTTACACGTTCATTTATAAGCTTATTTGCCACTAAAGCCCGCAAATTTGTGCGCAGGTGATGAGGATGAAGGCAAGGATGAGGAGAAAGTATATAGTGCTGTTACTCTGATTCTTAGACCTCACTGTCCCTCCACTGCTACCGTCATGTTTGTCTTCCACATTAACCGAATGACCAAAGGTCTACTGGTATGTAAAATCTTTGGAGTGACTCCTGTCAGCACAGACTTGTGACTAATGTTGATCCAGAGTGAAGTAAAAGTCTCATGAATTCCGATATGATTGTTCAGACTGAGGTCACATTGGAAAACATATGACCTGTATCAGATTTAGTACCACTTATGGAAGTGGTCTAAATCAGAATGTAAAAAATCAGATTCCATGTGGTTTGTGCTATTCACACCGTTATTAAAACAGAGCAGAATTCAGATTTGGGTCACTTTTGCCTGCAGTGAGTCTGAATGTAGCCTTTGTGTTTGAAATGACATGAAGGTTGAACTATCCCGTTAACTTGTTTGCTGAGCGCAAGTCAGAAATGTATAACCAAAGTGGTCACCCTAGTTAATGATTTTGTCTAATTGGTTACGTCTGCTGTTTCAACTGCTGACTCTGTCATTCTTCTTAGACATAGGAAGAATAGAGATTTATTTGATTCTTCATGGTCTTGAGCAGACCTTTGAATTCAAGGCTCTTCAGTGACCAATTTCTTAAAGCATTGAGCATGTGTTTAAAAGGGATTCACTTCTAACCTCAGCCGTTTGGCTTTTTCAGCTGAGCAGACAGCTGCATGGAAATCTCATCAGGACACACGGCACTGACTGAGACATCTGAATCCATACGGCTGTTAAGCTCTGGCCACGTGCCGATGAATGCATGCACGCGTGACGCGTTTGTTTACATCTATGTATATTGTTGTATTCTATTACTGTAGTATAGGCTTATTGTTTTTAAGGTTGGATGTGTAGGGGAAAGGAAGATTCACTTTCACTCAGTCATTATCATTCTTTCAGACAAAATACACCTGTGTAAATCAGTCTAATTTTTTATTTTATTTTTTATTATTATTTTTAAATAATAATTTAACCAGTTTTTAAAATCCTTGTGGAAAGCAAAAGATTAAACATAGTGTTTATTTGCATTTTCTATGATAATGGCAGCACTTATTCATCAAATAATTAAGAGCATCATAATCATGCATATATAAATATATCCAAAGCCTAGCAAATAACCACCACTATCAGGAGACATAAATTATCCCAGAGTATTCAGCAAAAAGAAATGAGCGGGACTTGATTCCATCAGGATTTGGCAATGAAAAGTAGGCCGGCGTAATATAATTGGTTAATAATACTTCTATATATTTTAATATACATATTTCTGTTTGAAATTATTTAGAAATGTAAATTTATTATGATTTTTGTTATTTTATTGGGCAATTTAATATTTTTTCCCTGCTCACAAGGCCTTGATCACATCAGCAGAAAAATTGTCTTAGAGGAAGTTTTGATGAAACTTCCTTTTGTGCTCTGATGATTCTGCGACTCTATTTACGGCCACATGGTTGGGGGAAAAGTTTGTTTTGATTTCATGTTCTTTCCTATTTTTTTATATGTTCCGGGAGGTTTCCTTATAATGTTAATGTTTTTTGCTCAAAAAACAAAAACAAATATATATGTGGGAAAAACTATTATTTTCCACCTTCAGTCTGAAGTGATCCGTTTTTAAGGTGCGGCTTGTCAGTAAACAGCCACTTGCTAATGTCATTGCATAGAAAACAGTCTTAACGCCCACTCGCTGTTTCACGCAAGTACGTTTTTTTGAAAACATTAACCATATAAAACCATCATTTGCAGACAAAGCATCATGATGCGGCTGCTTTCAGATTCAGTACAGTTGGTTTCAACAAAAGTTTCTTTGCAAACTATCCATTATACTGTACCTCATTTATAAAACAAAATGCTCCGAACAAACATATAATCCTCCAATGCAAACCGGGATGCCATTAAAATAAACCATCTACTAGTATACGACACTGGGATCCTTCTGAACTCTGTATAAAGACACAAACAAGCTGTTTGAAGAAAATGAACTCACATCTGTATACTGTATCCAGTGTAGACAGTGTCAGTGATTATAATGGATTATATTTGTTTTTGACACAATGTGACACTTCCATCCAGAGTAGACAAAGTCAGCCGTTAAACGGCTAAAGCCAGTGGGCGTGGCCAATGATGTATATTCATCGATGTCTTGTTCCGGAAGCAATCACGTGTCACCCAATATCAAAACGAGCTGATTTTGGAGCTTGATTAAATAAATACTTCGTTTTAAGCTATGAAACTTGCAGGATGATTCAATGGTTCAAGGTTCTTATATGTCAAAAGATCAAGCCAAATTTAATTTCTCATATCATGACCGCTTTAAGTATTACTTAAGTCTATTTCTGTGTCAGCATAAGCTGTGTGTATACGTGTGTACATGTGTATGCATGGGGATGACCCTGATACACTCGCTGATGCGCTTTGTGCTTTATCACTCAGAGTGATAATCCTCCGCCGAGTCGCCGGCCTTGAGTGGCTGGCTGCTCGCGTCTCATCCTGCTGTTTATGCTGTAGTCTTGCCTGATCACTGTTTACCATCCGCCACACTGAGCTAGAGGTCAAACAGTAAGAAATGAGTGATACATACCACCATATGTGGTGTAGAAAGACAGTTGCAGCACAGTTTTCCCTTGTTTTAAAACCCACTGAGTATTAAACATAGGTTCAAAAATTCACGAATAATCACAGTGTGGTTTTGTTCTGTTTTGTTGAGAATGATTCAATAAATCAAGCTGAACGTCTGCATGACAAGCGCTATGTCAGCTACATGCTGTTAATTCCGGAGGCAGTTTATTTTGGCAGTATCTTTATGAATCCACATCCTCTGGACACTCGGGAAAAAGATGAAGCATTCCAGGATGTCTTTGACCCAGATTTCAAACTTCACAAAGGGCCGCAGAGCAAGTCACAGCATGAATGCGTTAAAGATAAAACAGCTTTGGAAAATATCTGGAATGTGACTGGAGGTCTAGACAAGCTTTTGTCTTTTGTATGTGTGTTTTATGGTTAGAATGCGTCTTACTCAAGATTTAACAGAGACAGAGCTCATTGGACACTTAATAATGGTCTTAATAATGGCAGCTTACATCCTTATTTTAATTTTGTAAGTGATGCACAATTTTATATCAACCACACACATTTTTTTATATAAATATATTTTATATAATATCAATTTCTTAGGGATAATTAAAACATTTTTATATTTGTATAATATCTCAATATAATATTCTCATTTTCCCTACTTTTGTTTAGATTACCCTTGCCGTCATCTGACACCTGATATTTAATTTTAGAAAAACTCAAAAAAATAATACTGTTAATTATGTTGTGATGCCTACATTCACTTATTTTTTGAAATTTAGACATTTCCATTGATGTATGGTTTGTTAGGATAGGACAATATTTGGCCGAGATTGAAAATTTGAAAATCTGGAATGTGAGGGTGCAAAAAAAATCAAAATATTGAGAAAATCGCCTTTAAAGTTGTCCAAATGAAGTCCTTAGCAATGCATATCCACTCAAAAAAATAAATAAATTTTGATATATTTACGGTAGGAAATTTACAAAATATCTTCATAGAACATGATATCTTTATTTAATATCCTAATCATTTTTGGCATAAAAGACAAAATGCTAATTTTGACCCATACATTGTATTATTGGCTATTGCTACAAACATACCCGTGCAACTCATGACTGGTTTTGTGGCCCAGGGTCACAAATATTTACATATTTCGCTTTGAAACATCACCTTTATTTTATGTCATATTGTTTTAGTTATTGAGAGTTAGTTATAGTGTATGGCTGATAGTTGATGGAAAATTTAGTGTTCAGCAAACAGAAGATGAAAAATGTGCCATTGGAATGCAAGATCTTAAGTATGAGCAATAGACTGTAGGAGTGAAGTGGAAGCTAGACATGACATGACTGAGTGTAGCAACAGTGGGCTTTGTTATGGAGATGTGTCTCATTGTTTCATTCTCTTTGCTGCTTCCTGTCCCAGCGAGTACAGGATGTTTAAACTGCAGTGTGCCTTTATGGAAGTGTGTTTTTAGATACAGGGTTTGGAGATTTATTGTATAGGTAACTAATTCTCTCTAGCTTCAAATGTTTGTCCTCCCTGCCTCCAGGCGCGGGGCAGGTTTACCTCTCAGTATTGACTGTGTGAATTAGGACTCCATTTGTGAATTAGGCCTCCATTTCATTATTGAAAAGCTGTGGCCTTTCTCAAGGTTTTGGGTGGCAGTGTTTCACCTGTTAAGTTAGACAAGGAAATGCATTTTAAGAAGTGTGTGTGTATATTTGGGGCTTCTTGTGGAAAAACAAAATACTAGATCACTGTATCTTTTTCATTATTTGTTAAAACTAAAGCTGGATGCAGTAAGAAACAGTGTTTTAACAAGTTTCATGTGTGTCATTCTCTCTCAAGCAGTAAAAGTAGAATCAATCCATTCACTGTCATTCTGCACCCTGGCTCTCATTAATAAGTAATAATTGTGGACTGAAGCGAGTCAACTGACCTGACCTTCACTTCACAACATTGTCACCCCGGATGTTTGGACTTTAAAATTCCTTCAAGCCCACAAAGTTGATCCACAGACTTCAAATAGCTAACCAGTTACATGACCTGTAAGCCATATTTAGAAAGCTTCAAGGTTCTGAGGGTAGGGGGACCTTTATTTTCCCCCAGGCTTCCTTAGGTAAACCACTACAGTGCAATTATGCGGCCAACAGTCTCCACCCCCAAGACCACTGATCTACCTGACCTGTTTATTACTTATTAACTCTTTCCATCGAGAAGAGGAACTTCTGCTGATCATTTAGAGATGTTTTAAAACATTTTATGTAAATTGTGTGTTGCGGACATGCACAGTAGAGATAAGAATGAGATAATATTCCCAAAAAAGAGATAATATTCTCAAGCATAAAATATTATCTCTCATATTTTCATTCCGTTTTAGTTAGTCAGTGTGAACTGCCTTTTGCATCCCATTTTACTTTGCACATTTTGTATGAATGTTGTATGAGAAGAATGGAGGGTGTCTGTTTATTGGTAATTGATTGAATCATTTATCTGGTTTATAAAGAGACAGATTTGTGCTACAATGGGAAAGTTTTATTTATATTTTCATTTTTTTTTTAAAAATTGATGTACATTTATAACACTATACTTTGTGTTTTATTACCTTTGCATTAAGTGACAGAAAGCTGGTTATCGCTCCATCGAGAAGATGGAGGCCGACGTTAAGTGTAACTTTTATCTTAATAATCCATAAGCAACAAAACGAAAGAACTGCGGCATATAAGCATAATAAAAACAGCAACGTAAAATGTCCCAGGCTCCAGGCCTCACCCTTCTTCATACCATAGTAAAACATTAGCTCACCCATGAATGTGATTTCTGCCTGAGCTCTGTCGGATTGCTTTTCATCGACTGTGGAGGTAAAGACTACAACTCCCATGATTCCACGCTTATTCACGGCGTCATCAAGCTATTCCTTTATTATTGTTTTGAATTGTGACCTCTAGCAAAACTTGTACACTGTGCCTTTAGGGAAATAAATATTGATTTCTTGGTGACTTTAAGGAAGAATAAAGGAGTATTCTGCGTCTTCTTTATTGTCTCTGAGAGCATATGGCTACAATAAGACTGTCTGCAGAAGTCATTGTTCTTCGCACAGGCCTTGATAGCTCATCACAGTTCATTGCTCTTGTGTTTTATCCATAAACCTTCTAGCCATTCTTGCTTGCTGGGGATTGTTGTATGGTGGTATTGACTTGAAGCTTTTGCTGGGAAGTGCAGTTTACCTTTTAAGGACCTGATAACGCACCTCAGAGAGCGAGAACAAAAAAAAAGTTATGCAGAAATGGAGAGTCTGGCAGACGAACAAACAGATCCGAGTGCCAAAACGTACCTGGAAATGTTACTCAAGGCAAAAATCATGAAATGCGTCAGTTTCTTAAGTTTTGATGCCAAAAATGACTGCATTCCAAAACATATTAGCAGCACTATGACTCAGACTAGAGAAGGACCAAGTAATAATAACTAGTGCATGAATCAGCAAGAATACTCACCTTCACCTTTATTCCCTATGATTCCCATAAAGGGAGTGCTGACTAATTTCCTAATCAGCAGTGAGACCTTTCACAATCACTGTGTGCTAAAAGTTTGTTAATCTCACATAACTGTGCTTCTAGCTATTGGACTTAATTTGGCCTTCATCTTTCAGCTGAGTGACTAAGTTCAGTCTAGTGGAATTCCTCCTTTATTTAGAACGAAGGAGAGCAGAAAATCAATAGGCCTAATGGTGTACCAGTCAGGCCACTGTGCCGAGGGCATATAGTAATGTAGTGCCATGATGTACGCAGTTATTTCAAGTGTTAAAGTACATAACTAGGAGTTTTCACAGGAAATGTTCGCATTTGTCTAATTTTTTAAGCTAATTGCATATCATTTGTCAGGAAGCTGCATCATTAAACAGTTTCATGGCATAAATTGCTTCCCTGTTGGTGTGGGAGATGTTTTGCTGCAGAAAATATGTAGTTTAAGCAGGTCAGCCTGTGGTTTCTATTGTTAAAACCAGATCAAACCTGATGTTATTAGGATAGATCTGGGCAATATTAGTGGCTGATGCATTATTACATCATTAATACGGATCAGATTATTGATAGTTCTTCTGTGGAGTTGATACTTAGTTTGGATCCTTAAATAACCCTTAAAAATGTAGAAATGTCATTGCATTAAATATAAAATATATTAATAATATTTAGAAAGAATTTGAGGTGAATTGGAGGGAAACAGACTTAATACTAAAAATCACCTTGGCATCATTTGGTAATAAAGCAAAAGGTTACACTTTATTTTAAGAAGATGTAGATACATGTTACTACATTTACTTTTTATAGCAATAACAGTAAATTATGCATAATTACAAGTAACTCACCCTAACTCTAACTCTATAGTAAGTACTTGTAGTTGATTCATATTTCTGAGTACTTATTGGAGTAAGTACAATGTAACTACAGAATGCCACCTTAAAATAAAGTGTAACCAAAACAAATTGCAACAATATCTCTTCTCTGATGACGTGTTGACCGGTGTGAGGATGGGACAATAATCCCTTTCCTCAATTAGCAAATGACATTGATCCAAGATCCAATCAATTTCCAATGGACAAAATCAAGTACCACCCTATATATTTTTTTTTTCTCATTCGGGAAGCTGTTGCACTCGGATTTGGGTGAATTGCATTTTCAGCTTCATGCCTACTTCAAGTGTCAGAATACTTTTGGGGGCTACTGTATATGTACAGTGCAATAAATTCACTTTTAAACATTTGTCACAAGTAACATCAATCCCATTTCCAGTATATAAAAATTAATTCATTTTAAAGGTGTAGTTCACCCAAAAGTTAAAATGTTGTCATCATTTACTCACCCTCAAGTTGTTCCAAACCCAATGAATTTCTTTCTTCTGCAGAACACAAAAGAAGATATTTTGAAGCATGTCGGTAAATAAACAGTTGATGGGCCCCATTAATTTTCATAATTTTTTTTCATACTATGGAAGTCAATGGAGCCCATTAACTGTTTAATTTTAAAAATGAAAATGAGACATGCTGAGATCTGATGAAATGAACATTTTGGCTTCTTTTCCAATTCAAAGTCACATGGAAGCACTACAGATGACTGTGGTCTGTAATCTCCTCTTGGACTGACACATGATGTAATGCTTTGTCTTCCTGCAGTTGGTTTGATCCCCCTTAAGTCCTCAAAGTGTGCCCATTAGCTTACTGACTTGCTGACTAGCACACTGGAACCCTTCATTACGGTCTCTATTTATAGGCATGGATGACTCTCCTATCAATTCAGGCAGCTTAGGCTGAACTTAACACCCTTGTTTTTGTGCCGTAGATATAAAAAGACGTTGAATCTCAAAACCATCAGGTTTTGCTTTCTGACGAACTGACATAATCTACTTCAATAAAGGCAAATAGATACTCTTCTAAAGTATTATGGGAACTGGGACTGGTTCTTCAGAGGATCAATGAGTTTTAAATGATAAAGTAAGCTTTAATATCTTTAGGCCTTATTGCAAGCCATTGTGTTTTTGCAGGGTAATTCTACTGGGCAAAGCAAGAGTTCTTACTCATGCCCATATAAAAGCTTGTTAAACAGCGCCACCTTGTGGTAGATTTTAAAGGTGCTCTTTTAGAAAAAAATAGGGCTCCAGTCTAAGCTTGTCTCAAATGTGACAAACAATAAACATGCGGCAATAATTTAGAATCTAGTCACCACTGGCAAGTTTTTTGTTATCTCCTTAGACTAGAGTGTGCAACTATGCTTTGTGAAAGCAGCAGAGTGAAACAGTGCCTGTCTACTTTTTCATCGGCCTTGGTTCTGGAAGTATTTTTTCCCATTCTTTAGGAATTAACAAGGAAAAGCTATTCAGCTATAAGATGAACATTAAAAACGTTGATTTGAAGCAAAAAAGTATTTGAAAACTCGAACAAAATGACAAATTGGTCCCATTTTAATGAGGGAAAAACTACAATCCCATGAAGGATTGTGGATGACAAAATTAAAAAGTATGGATACGTTTGATTTAAATAAGTTGATTATTGTAATGATGTTCACGTTCAGAGAAGAAGGAGGTGGAAACTGGTGTTGTGCCGGATTCTGAACCCAGATTATTACCCCCCCGAGACCCTGTATAGGTAGGTTTAGGATTTGGTGTGGGTATAGGATTAGACAACCATTTAGCACCCTCAACGAGGGTGGTAATAATTTGGCAGTGAGTTAAAATTCGACACAACACCTGCAAATGATGAATGTAACTTATAAACATAAACAACAAAACAAAAGTAAAGCGGCAGCCCCTCAAGGACTACTGCCGCATAAGCTAAAACATAAAGTCCAGGCCCGGTCCTCTCTCAACTGTTGTCACTCCTCTGTGGGACTCGAGACCAGCTTAATCATTAATACTAGCGCCACTGGCTTCGCTCCATTGCCACCACAATTATGTGTAAAACAGTATACACATAATAAAGATGCATACAATAATTAAAATTTAAAGTATTTCAGTAGTTAGAGAGTCGAGGGAGATGACTCTATTACATAATTCGCAGTGCTTCATTGGAGTGGGCGGGCACTAAAGAGTTCTTATGGAGTGAATTGCTTGTTTGGATTTCTTGATTGGTGGTGTTTTTAAGCAGAATCATGGGTAATGTAGTTTTTCATTAGAAATCCCACTGTTAAAGACCGTAATTCACAATAGGTCTATCTTTAAAAGTTTATTATATTGTCAAATAACAATTAACCTATCTACTCTTTTGAACCGGTTCTTTTTAATGAGTCAGTTTAAAAGATTCGTGAAACAGCCTTGAGCTCCCTCTTGAGGTAGTGTTTTGAATCAGACTCAGTCAGTGAATTGTTCAGAATCAAGTTCACAAATGAATCCCTCACTGAACCACGAGTCATATTTGGTTATGTTCGATTTGAAATGAACAATGAACTGTTACTGTATATGCTAAGTCTGCCTTTATTTATCAAGCAATTTGTAATCTGGGAACTACAAAAGTTATTGTTTTTAATATTGTGGAGCCCTGTAAAATCATCATAGATTTTGTAAACCAGTGTGAATTAAGCAGAACCTGTTTTCTCTTTTTGTTGACATTATAGGTGATCTGTTAAGTCAGCCCCGACCTGAGGGACTTACTGAGATCATCTGCCCCAAGAACGGCTCAGAGCGAGTCAACGTGGCACTAGTTTACCCTCCAACCCCGACTGTGGTTAGCCCCAGTCATAAATGACACTGACTTCACCTGCAATTACCTGCCTGTGAATGGCCTCCACAGACCGCTGCACCTCTTTCCCCTACATCTTATGTGCACACGTGTACACACACAGAAGTATACGTGTTTGTGCTTGCAAAAGCGTGTGCCCCAATTTCCTGTTGCCTCTACCTTTCATTCCTCATCTGAGGGGGATGATGGACCACTGGATACCAGACAAGTGCAAAGAAGGTTTATAATGGAAGCTTGTCATGGGGAGGTCATCATATCAGGACATACTTACAGGTATAACATTTTGAAGCTACATATAAAATGATGAATCCTATTTTGGATCTCCAGCTTTTTTTCTCATTTTAATCATGTTCTCTTCTTTTTCAGGTGTTCAGCTTTGACTGCCAAAACACGATGGACTGAAAGTATTAGAAACTTTTGCACTGACATCCTGTTTTTGTCTATATACACCTAAAGCATTTTCAATCACCATGAGCCTTCCTTGACCTTTGAGCTTTTCAGTTCAATCTGAGATGAGCTGTTCCTCTACAAGTTCTTGGACATCCCCATTTGTTACATCTCTTGAACTTGAACCCACATCTTGTGCTGCTGTGGGTGGTTCAGCTGAAAGAATATGGAAGAGAATGGACACTGTTTCCCCTCAGACACAAGACAGACTTTGCTTAGCGAGGTTAGATGTTGGATTGATGCTTTAAGTGATATTGTACCTGAAATGCATGCATTTGAAATGCTGAAAGGATTATAAAATGACAAATGCAATAGCTCAGGCCTCTTGAGAGGTTTAGTCGTATTGAACATGAAAAGAAAGAATTGTTGGGCATAAATCCGGGATCTATTTATTGGTTTCCTGCTCACATACACATTGCTAGTTTTGGGTGGAGAAGAAGAGATATTTCATGTGATTTTAATGATGCGTGCAGCCAAAGATGTAAAAATGTTTCCCTGAACCACTAACACAAAAGCTTTTATTCATCCATCCATCCATTCATACCTGTTTATCTACCTATCCACCCATCTCTATCTATCTATCTATCTATTCAAGATTGTCATATTGTTTCTTGCATGTTCAAACTTTACTAAGATGCAGTTTTGGATACATATGACCAGAAATACTGATGTACAGTCACAGATGTACAGAAATGGTACAGGTACAATAATTCAGCCAAGGATGTCACTCTTGAAAAACATTGTGTAAGCATATCTGCTTAACTGTAAGGTTATTTGATATATATTTAATTCACTGATTGTGCTCCTTAAAAGCAGTGTCTGAGTCATATTGTATATATTTATCTAAAAGTCCACATTATCTAGAACAAAGAACCAAGACTTTTTTATAAGAATTCATTCATACTTAGAAACTACTGTGCATTGTTTCAATGTTTCTTTTTGGAGAGGAGAGAATCTGCAATACGTGTAATTTGTGAACGGTTGATAAACTTTTGTATGTAATATTTTATTTTTGTAAGCTGATAAGCTGTCACCAGTATCCCACATTATTTACTGTGCATTGTGCATGGCTACTGTGCTCAATGTAAAAGCCACAAACTGTTTTTTAAATTATAAAAAAAAACTATTATTTGTCATTGTAGGACCATAAAAACACCAAATATAAAGGCTGGTTTCCATGCTGTTGTACTCTTGTCTCCTTTTTTCTGTGTTTTATTGTTATTGCATGAAATACATGAGAACAGTGACTGAGGAAACAACACTGTCCAATAATGATACTAACAATTTACAAATAATATGAAAAATTTTGTTTATTTGTGTTCCATGGGAAATCGCATTCAACGAATCTGTTGCCGCATCTGCTAGAAAGCCAGTTAAAATTATTTGTGTGAACGCACATTTCCCTAGTTAACATGATCCCCAGTTGATCCGTGACAGTGGCTTAAAGCTACAAGAGGGGGAAGACATACCTAAAACAGACTCCATTACTGTTAAATACAGTGATACTGTTTATACTCTGTACTAGGGATGATCTACTGGAATGGATAATAGTTCCTATGTCAATAGTCTAATGAACGAAACATCCTTAATACGTCATCTAATAAACAATTAAGAGTTATGAGTTTTTTGTTTGTTTTTTTGCCAGCACATTAAAATTAAAGGGTTAGTTCACCCAAAAATGAAACTTATGTAATTATTTACTCACCTGCATGTCGTTCCACACCCGTAAGACCTTCGTTCATCTTCAGAACACAAATTAAGATATTTTTGATAAAATCCGAGGGCTCAGTGAGGCCTGCTTCGCCAGCAATAACACTCCCTTTTCAATGCCCAGAAAGCTACTAAAAACATATTTAAAATAGCTCATGTGAGTACAGTGGTTCAACCTTATTATTAAAAAGTGACGAGAATACTTTTTGTGTGGCAAAAAAAACAAATAACGACTTTATTCTACAATATTTAGCGATTTCAAAACACTGCTTTATGAAGCTTCAAAGCTTTTTTTCGAATCAGTGGTTTGGAGCGTGTATCAGACTGCCAAAGTCATGTGAACCATTTAAATTTCAAAACACTTATGACTTAACGAAGCCTCGTTTACTGAAATCGTGATTTTGGTGCTCTGAAGCACTGATCCGAAACAAATGATTCGTAAGCTTCAAAGCTTCATGAAGCAGTGTTTTGAAATTGCCTATCACAAGATATTGTTGAATAAACTTTCTGGACATTGAAAAAGGGAGTGTTATTGCTGTCTATGGAGGCCTCACTGAGTCATCGGATTTGATCAAAAATATCTTAATTTCGTTCTGAAGATGAACGAAGGTCTTACGGGTGTGGAACAACATGAGGGTGAATAATTAATGACAGAATTTTCATTTTTGGGTGAACTAACCCTTTAAACCGACAATACGGGACCCCCCTGACAGAAGACAATCAATACCTTTTGTTTGACAGTCACCTCTTTGACAGACAATCAACTGTGAACATCTGTTTGGCGTGTTGGTTAGGTTTGATGAACAACACAAAATTGTGGATGCATGATCACAAAAAGAAGATGATGTGTGATTACTTTATTAGTTTTATTTATTTAAAATAAAAGCCAGTGATTCTCAACCAGGTGGCCGGGCCCACTAGGGGACTTTAACAAACTTCAAGTGCCACAGAAACTATTAATTAGATTAAAAACTTTTGTTGTTGTTGCTGTTTTAGAAGAACATATTGTTCTTAAAACTTCTGGAATCACAAAGTAAATCAAGGCTAATTTACTATATCAACACTCAACACTTAGTTTTAAAATATAAGCAGCATTGTCATAATTACTGCAGAAATACTTGACAAAATGATCTTAGCCAATGTGACAAACTTTCTAAGCTGGTATAATTTTTTGCTCCCTCATCTGTCTCAGACATGTTTTTAAATATGTTCCTGTCCTCTTCTAAGCTAGATTCTAAAGCTGGTATCTGTAACAAAGTCCCTTATGTGGGGAGGAAGGAGCCAGGAAGGAGCCAGGAGCTGACGTTTAAAGTAAATTTAATGGTATCCCAATTGGTGCTCGCTGCAGAGCCAAATGATATCCAGCTCCCCCTCTCTGGTTGTAATGGGTGGAAATTGACCTAGTCCAGCTCCACCCATAGGCTCTGCAGTGAGCAGTCATTCCAGTATAATCTTGTCTCTGCATTCTTTGTGCTCTTCTTGCCTGGCTCACTAACTTTTGTGGTGCCAGTTCTTGGCCTGTGTCTGATCCATTGCCCTCTGACTTCCCCTGTGCTGTTTCCTGCTGCTGTCTTTGAGTCTGACTGTCTTCTTAACCATGGATGCATCTCTGTTTTTCGGATCATTGTTTACTTTGTAAAGTTGCAAACCTTTATGAGAGATGTCGTCACGGCGCACAGGGACAAAATTTCAGTTTAGTACATTTATTAGTTAATAAAATCACAATACAAAAAAAAAATAAAAAAAATCATTAAGCTGTCATTTATGTGTATTCATAAAGTCAAAGGGTAATATAATAATGTGGTCTAAGTTTAAATGTTAGAAAAAGAAATACATTTTAAGACATCTTGCCATTCAAAAAGTGGACGTTTCTGTAGAATGACCCGCCTTGAGAGCAAAGCCATTGAAACTCTCAAGGTCCATAAAGGTACTAAAAACATATTTAAAACAGTTCATGTGAGTTCAGTGGTTCTACCTTAATATTATAAAGCGACAAGAACACTTGTCATTTACGACTTTTCAACAATATCTATATGGGCCAATTTCAAAACACTGCTTCATGAAACTTCTAAGCTTTATGAATCTTTTGTTGTGATTCAGATCTCCTATCAAACTCTAAACTGCTGAAATCACGTGACTTTGGCGCTCCGATTCACTGATTCGATTCGTAAAGCTCTGAAGCAGTACGTGTTTTGAACTCGGCCCGTATACGTTAGATATTGTTGAAAAGTCGTTTTTTTTTTTTTTGGCGCACCAAAAGTATTCTTGTCGCTTTATAATATTAATAATAACAACTGAACTCACATGGACTGTTTTAAAATACGTTTTTAGTAAAAAATATGTTTTTAGTTTTTAGTACCTTCAGTGGCTTTGCCCTGAGGCCTCACTGAGCCATCGGATTTAATCAACAATAGCTTAATTTGTGTTCGGAAGATGAACGAAGGGGTGTAGAACGACATGAGGGTGAGTAATAAATTACATTATTTTCATTTTTTAGGTGAACTAACCCTTTAAGAAAACGTAGCTTTTCCTATTCTTTTATTCATAAACCATAAGGTTAGAAGCTGCAGTGGTATGATGTATTTAAAGGTTTCATTTTGGTGTATTGTACAGGGGTGGAGCGAGGGGGTGGCTTCTGGGGCTCCAGCCCTTAATGTTTTTCCAAAAGCCCCAAATCTTTTAAAGTTTCTTAATAGCGTTGTCTTGTCAATATCAAACATATTTTTTGATGCATAGCCTTCTGAAATATTTGAAACGGTTCATACAGCTTTTACACAGAATCGGTAACTTTAGTCTTTGATAAGGGATAGGGTTTTTATGTCATTAGGTTTTCTTTTTCTTTCTTGTTTTACGGCGGTTGGCATTGCCACTACATTCTCCGGAGTGTAGTTTAGATTGCATTAGGGTTTAAAGTGACAGTAGCCTAACCTGCTGCTGTCTATGTGCAGTCTTTGTCCTATTCATTGTAATTTGCATTAAAATGTCATTGAGATGAGGCTGGCTTGTTGCACCAATCAGTAAGTTTCTGGTATTCTGCATGAATTTTAAAGAGAAAGTAAGTCAGTTATGGCCACATAGTTGACATGCATTAAAATCGCTTCTAAAAAAAAAAGCTCCATGGTCATATCCTCCTTTGCAGATTGGACAATCTGAACCATTAGCATCCGCTCAACATGGCTGTAGTGGTCCAGCCCCTTAATGTGGGCGTGGAAGGTTCCTTTTATCAAGCTCATTAGAAACACTTTGAAATTGAGTGAGTTTGTAGGGATAGCCAGGCTAGAAACATTTTTCCCCCTCAGAATTGGGCTACTTTTACACTGCTGCCATGGGTTGTTTTACTAGTCGACCGCCACCCACCTCCCGGAATGAGATTTGGCCGTGATTGGGATAGTTATGATTAGCATTTGGGCAGGTTTTGTTGTGGAGACCTGGCAACCCTGGAATGGAGCAACATTTGAAGGTGAGGAGTTTAAAAAAAACAAAAAAAACAATGAAAGATTACATGTTTGAGTCATGCTTTTCTGTTCTACATAAATCATGTGAACACAGATGTAATAATTCAGTGCAATTAACATGTTGAATTTAAAATGGAAGCAAATGTATACATTTATTAGCATGTGATGAAAACAGTTCTCAGTCTTTTGTTGTGTAATATTTACAAAAAAACGCAAGTAAATGAGCAAATTAAGACCAGTTACAAAATACTGCCTTTCACTCAGCAACATAATTACAGTGATGAATTATTAATGTGTCTTAGAACTCATGACAGGAAAAAGAATGTGAAAGTCTCTGGAGAACTGGCTCTATTTAGTGGCCAATCTGGACAAGAAGCCATTTATTTTCACTCAGGCAAGGTAACTATGATATCATGATGGCACTAGGCTGTTTATTTCAACAGATTAAGTGAACTCCAGCTTGTGTCCTTTTAATAAATACACTCAACATCAACAATCAAGAAGACAAAAATAGGGCTAGAAATAATGAGCTGCACCAGAAGATGAGATGATGATGGTGTGAGATCTTCAGTCGTTGTCATAGATACAGTCTGCAAAGACATGTTTTTTAAAGATGTGAATGAATTTCTCTCTTTTATTAATACTGTCTGCATTCTGATCTTAAATTACATCACATCTACAGTAGAAGAACTGCATTTTTATATTTTCATGTAATGTTCAGGTGCATTTATTTGCTACGTACCATCTCCAATGTCATCATAGACCTCCTCACTATGTAAACAAAATGTTTAAAATTTTAGTTTTGCATGTTTACACATTGACAAAGCTATTTACAAGAAAACTTTGAGAAACGTAGCTTACTCTGGTTGGATGTTGCTAGCTGAGACATATCCAACTGAAAGTAAATTTTACAATGTCATTATTACCATTACTTGTCTTGCTGTAGATCAAGTCTCATTTAGAGTCACAAATGATGTCACTTACATTTGCCCTCCTTGTTCCTACAGATGAATTTGTCAGGGTCAGATTTGTTGATGACGTCCACAGTCTCCCCAGCCTGTACAGCCAGGTCTTTCCCACTGCCCTTCTTACTGGTGGCAATTGTTGCTTGATGAAGTACCTGAATCTCACCATCGTACTGGTAAAGTAAATACCAAATTGTTTGCTTATAAATTCAATGAAATTCAATGACTGTATGTGAACTCTGCGTTTTGTTTCATTGACTATAATGTCATACAGTATGGCCAAAGTTATCTCAAATGCACCTTAAACTTCTTTCTGAATTCCTTTTCTTCTTTCTCAAACTTCTTTTGCTTTTTTGGGTCCTCATGCACTTTGGTCGCCTTAGATTTCATTGGAGGAAGGCTGCAAAATATCATTATCATCAAGATAGACCAAATTATATATGCTAATATACATTTTAAGAGTTTAATTCTGTATATTGCATCATATTTTTTATAACATTAATGGCAAAGCACTGTTTACCTGCAAGGTGATGGAGCGGGAGGGAATGAATCAACATCATCGTATATGTCTTGGGGAATATCTGTGATGTAAAGACATTTGAAGACAAAAGACGGAGTTGGTTTCACAGTTACTTTGAAAGCGCTATATAGGACTAAAAAGATTTTTACCTTTATTTCCTTCAGGTGTAAATTGGGGAGGTGGAGGAATGCTAAAAAAGAAGGATATAAACATTTGATCATTTTATCGGCAAAATCCAATTAACAGACTTAGTTTGAAGTTAATGAAGTTAATAAAGTGAATCATCCACATTCAGTAACGCTATGGTTAGAAAATATTAGAAAAGCATTAATAGGAGGCTCAGAAGAATTTCCTTGAAGGCGGTATTTGGCATTTTGGCACAGATTGGATTGATTGTGAAAGGAACAATTAATCAGTTTGCTTTGTTAGAGCAAATGGATGCAACTGCATATGCAATTTTGATTGGTAAGAATTTAAAATGCAGAAAAGTAACACTGATTGATTCCATCTTACTAATATAAAAATTACTCATTATTGTGGATTTGGCTTTTTCTCCGTTCAACCGAACTTTTGAGCATCTCCAAGAAGTGGCGCTTTTTTAAGAGAGACCTGGGATCTCCAGTGCTATAGTTTCAGAGGAATGTAATGTGGGTGAGTCCCAGGAATACAGGTACACACATATAAACAAAGTATGGAAACATATATTATATTATATTATATTATATATTGTTTGCTCTTACCTGATTGGATTAACATTGGAATCGGGTATATCATCATACACATCATCATCTGGCGGTGGAGGTAAAACAACTATAAACAGCAGAGGGCAGACTTGTTTAAGTATCTGTTTAAGCACCTCTCAAACTGAAAGAAATAGTTCACCCAAAAATTAAAATTCTATCATTAATTACTCACCCTCATGTTGTTCCAAACCCGTAAGACTTTTATTCATCTTTGAAACACACACAAAGATCTTTTTGATGAAATCTGACAGCTTTCTGTCCCTCCGTTGACAGGTACAGAACTGACACTTTGACGCTTCAAAAAATTCATAGAGATCGTAAAACTAATCCATATGAATTTAGCGGTTTAGTCCAAATTGAAAAGACATGATCACTTTATATTATGAAAAGATTTAATTTAGGCTTTTATTCACACATAAACGTTCACATTCATCAGCTCACACATCAGTTGTGGTAAACGGAAGCTCAAGCAAGTTCGCTTGACGTGCGAGAACCACTGATGTTCAGTCTTGTGTGTTGCAGCACGTTTGAGCTTCTGCAAGAACCAACGTGGTTTGTTCTCACGTGTCAAAGCAAGTACGGTTGATCTTCTGTTTATGTTCACTGATCATTGTTTATATGTGAGTAAAAGCCTAAATTATATCTGTTCATCATATAAAGCGATCGTGTTTCTTCATAAAATTTGGACTAAACCACTCAATTCATACGGATTAGTTTTACGTTCTTTTTATGAACTTTTTGAAGCATCAAAGTGTCAGTTGCATAGCTGGAGGGACATAAAGCTCTTAGATTTCATTAATAAGATCTTTATTTGTGTTGCAAAGATGAACGAAAGTCTTACGGGTGTGGAACGACATTAGAGTAAGTAATTAATGACAGAATTTTCATTTTTGGGTGAACTAACCCTTACAGTACAGTTAATAATTAAAGTAGTAAACTTAAACCTTACAGTCAGTTAGTCAGAAAAAAAGATTAGTTATATTAACACTTACCTCGCTGCCCATTCATATTCCTGAAATATGAAAGAGAAATATAAATTCTCATAATATAAATGAGAACAGCAGTATTTGCTGTGCAAGTTCTAATTAAACTTTCTTGACTGTTCCAAGACTGGACTAAATACTAGAGAGATGTTTAATGTTGCATCCAGTAAATGCCCAGGTCCAGGTCAAATCTGCCTTTTCACTTCTTTCTATTATTAATTATTAGGGAAAATCTTTGGAATTCTGCTGAATGAATTTAAACATGTTAAAATGAACTTTTGTTTGTAAAATTACAGATTCTTACCCTTGATTATCCATAGATTCCACATCATCGTACACCTCCTCATTTTCCATGTTAAGAGGTAAAGACAGGCCTTGATTCTTCAAGACGCTAAAGTCGATCTCAACCATTTCCGTTTTAACATAGCCAACTGAAATATAGAGAAATAACTACATGTGTCTTTTCTCAGTCAAGTTTTGTCAAAGTGCTCATGTGGGGTGATCAATGACCAGTTCACATCATCAAACTTTTTATAGTGTGAATTCTTACATGATCCATCTTGACTCCGGCCCAGCCATTTGCCCTCTGGGTTGTCAGTGATTCGAATAATATCAACTGACTCGCCCTTCTTTATGCAAAGGTCATGTTTCCCACCCTTGCAGTCAGCTTTAGCTTTTACCTGATGAATCACTTGCAGGGGTGGTGTTATCTGTGGAAAGAACAAACCAGACAAAAAATTCTTTATAATCCTGTCACGATCCAGTAGAGTAAACCTCAATAACTGGTTGGTATTAAATTCTAAATATATGCTTTGGTTTGATTGTTTTTGTTTGGTTTATTAATTCCAGCTTACTTTAAACTTCTTAATTGCTTCTTTCTCTTTTTTCTCACGGTCTTTCTGATTTTTAATTTCTTTGTCTTGCTTCTTTTGAAGTTGACTCTCTGCAGCAGACCTGTGGTATTAAAGGCCATAAACCATTTATTAGCCCAAAACACAAGTAAACTTTTAATCATTTAATTATTGCCAAAGCAGCAATTTGTTTTACTATTTTATTCTGTTCCAGGTGGCTAAGGTCACTGTCAGCAATAAAGCATAAAATATCTTACCGACTATCATCAAGATCCTCATATATCTCACCATCACTTCCACTTCCCTAAAAGAAGTAAAACATAAGACACTGCACCAGAAACTTTCAGTGTACCATCCAAATATCTGTATGCCTTCACTAAGATTCTTACCTCACATTTCTGGCCTGTAGTAAGAAAATGTGAAAAGATATTGTGAAATATATATAAACACTTTTATTGAGCAAGTATGCATTAAATTGATCAAAACTGACAGCAATTTATAATGTTACAAAAGTTTTCTGTTTCAAATGAAGTTTCAACTGTTTAGAACTTTCCGTTTATAAAACAAATCCTGAAAAAAGTTTTCACAGAAATATTAAGCAGCATAACTGTTTTCAATATTGATAATAATAAGAAATTGATATAGGAATAAAAAACATTTGGAAATATATTAAATAGCACAATATTACTGTTTTAAGCACAATATTACTGTTTTCGTTGTATTTTTGAACAAATGAATGCAGCCTTTGTGAGCACGAGACTAAGCATTCATAAAAATATGTGTCTTTGTATATACAGAATGAATTGTGTGTGTGTGTGTATGTATATCTATATCTATATCTATATCTATTTATCTATCTATCTATATATATATATATCACTCACATATGTGCTGTTGTACACGAACTGTCCGCTTGGTCACAAAAATTGGGCTGCACGCGGACGGGATGTGCAGACGTCCGCTGACCCTCCTAGTGATGAAAATTAAGTCACACGGACAGTGCACGGACTGTGTTGCGCACAGACAGCATGTGCCATGAGCAAGATCCAAATCCACATGAATGGCCCATTCAGGGCACAAGCAAGAAAAACTCATGAAAAATGTTCAGAGAGTCAAAGCTACTCCACAGTCTAGTAAACGTTGGCAACCTCTTTAAATTATTCTTTGCTGTGCCGATGAACACTGCATCATGTGAAAGAAGTTTTTCTTGTTTGCTCCGACTGAAAACATACATGAGAAACACCATAAGACAGGACAGACTCTCGGACATTGCAGTACTAAAAAGTGAACAGGCAATTCATGTGGATTTGGATAAAAAGTTAATTGCTTTGATTCCTTGCCTGGTGGACGCCCTTCACAGTGGTGTAGAGGACGGGCACGCAGGTCATATTAAATTATAATTATTATTATTATTAGGCTACTTTTATTATTAAAGGGGACCTATAATGCCTCTTTTACAAGATATAATATAAGTCTCTGGTGCCCACAGCATGTGTCTGTGAAGTTTCAGCTCAAAATACCCCACAGATCATTTATTATAGCTATTCAAATGTGCCCCTATTTGGGTGTGAGCAAAAACACACATTTTTTCTATGTTGCTTTAAATGCAGATGAGCTGCTGCTCTCGCCCGCTTTCAAAAAGAGGGCGAAGCTTTAACAGCTTGCACTTCGGTTGCTCTACAACAACAAAGCTGGAGAATCTCACGCAGCCAAAATGACGATTGTCAGTAACGTGTTCAGCCTTACTTTGTTCAAACCAGAGTCGGACACTGATGGAGTGACTTTACAACTTATAGAATGCATCTGGAAATTTCTGAATGGTTAGTGGATAAATGTGTGTAGTTGCTGTGGAGTTGATTCAACTCATTGACTAGCATGTGCCATCATGTTAATCTTTTGTGCAAAACCAGCTTTGATTTGACCCTTGTTTATAAAGCAGTCCGGCATAAAATGACGGCATGGTAATAACACTCTACTACAACAACTCTTCCTCTTCTCTAAAGCATCCCAACATAGCCTCACCCCCTTGTTGCGTGTTCTCGGGGGCAGGGTTTATGTAAATTTTAGGGCTAGTGACATCAGAAGAAGCTCTGTAGTCCCTACCAGCCATTTGTTGTAGTCCTTAAAAAGCAAATTCTTTAAAAGAAAATATCTCCCTTTGCATTGAACTTTGAGTGTCGTAACTTTGCAGATGTTGTTTATGCTCTAAAAGGAATATTACACACTAACTGAAGTTAAAAAAGTGAAATCATAATCATCCACCCCTTTAAACCCCTTTAAAATAATATCACAATTAATTTGCCCCGTAATAATTTGCCCCCCAACTTGAGAGTTAATTGTCGCCCATGTATGTACACTATATTTCCAAAAGTTTTGGGACGCCTGCCTTTACGTGCACATGAACTTTAATGACATCCTATTCTTAATCCATAGGGTTTAATATGGAGTTGGCCCACCCTTTGCAGTTATAACAGCCTCAACTCTTCTGGGAAGGCTTTCCACAAGGTTAAGGAGTGTGTTTATGGGAATTTTTGACCATTCTTCTAGAAGTGCATTTGTGAGGTCAGGCACTGATGTTGGCGAGAAGGCCTGGCTCGCAGTCTCTGCTCTAATTCATCCCAAAGGTGTTCTATCGGGTTGAGGTCAGGCCAGTCAAGTTCCTCCACACCAAACTCGCTCATCCATGTCTTTATGGACCTTGCTTTGTGTACTGGTGCGCAGTCATGTTGGAACAGGAAGGGGCCATCCTCAAACTGTTCCCACAAAGTTGGGAGCATGAAATTGTCCAAAATGTCTTGGTATGCTGAAGCATTAAGAGATCCTTTCACTGGAACTAAGGGGCCAAGCCCAACCCCTGAAAAACAACACCACACCATAATCCCCCCTCCACCAAACATTACATTTGGCACAGTGTAGTCAGGCAGGTACCGTTCTCCTGGCAACCACCAAACCCAGACTCGTCCATCGGATTGCCAGACAGAGAAGCATGATTCGTCACTCCAGAGAACACGTCTCCACTGCTCTAGATTCCAGTGGCGGCGTACTATACACCACTGCATCTGACGCTTTGCATTGCACTTGGTGATGTAAGGCTTGGATGCAGCTGCTCGGCCATTCCATGAAGCTCTCTACACACTGTTCTTGAGCTAATCTGAAGGCCACACAAAGTTTGGAGGTCTGTAGCTATTGACTGTGCAGAAAGTTGGCGACTTCTCCGCACTGTGTGCCCCAGCAAGCTCTGTGATTTTAAGTGGCTTACCACTTTGTGGCTGAGTTGCTGTTGTTCCCAATTGCTTACACTTTGTTATGATACTACTAACAGTTGACCGTGGAATATTTAGCAGTGAGGGAATTTCATGAATGGACTTATTGCACAGGTGGCAACCTATCACGGTACCACTTGAATTCACTGAGCTCCTGAGAGCGACCCATTCTTTCACAAATGTTTGTAGAAGCAGTCTGCATGCCTAGGTGCTTGATTTTATACACCTGTGGCCATGGAAGTGATTGGAACACCTGAATTCAATGATTTGGAAAGGGTGTCCCAATACTTTTGGCAATATAGTGTATGTATGTGTATATATAAATATATATAACAGGGTTACCCTCGACTAAAGATTTTTCTCATCGACTAGTAAGTCATTCATTTTAAGCGATTAGTTGACTAATCGCACATTTATCAATAAACCATATAAATCATAATAATGAAAAATTATAATAATAAAGTTTGCCACAGTGCACCGGCAGAAGGATTATGAATGCGTCGGGGAAAAACAGCATGGAGACTGCATTAACATTTTAAAATTTAATTGATAAACTACTGTTTTCTGTATTTTTGGCTGCAGTGACGAAGTCGACAATGCTAACTCGCCATCTCCACAGTGCCTATGTGCATGTTTCACATGGATTACATATTTGTTTTCTATTTGAATTGGTTCATATAAAAGTAGACATCTCACTTTCTATAGGCTAGATATATTTTTCATGTCTGTGAAGCAAGTTTACATGGAGTTTCGGTTCTTTTTTTTTTTTCTTTTTGAGAAGCTCAAGTTCAGAGACAGCAGAAAGCGCAGCCTGCTTGATTTCCTTTTACAAACGCACAACGTTTTGTTGTTATTGTAAAGTTGCTACTACGCGTTCCATGTGATAAGCCACATCTGAGGTCGATGAATGATAGGCGAGGGTTTGGATGTCCTGTCCGATGTATTGTAATTACGACCAGCTACTAATAATGATCTGTCCATCACAGACGGAGTGACTTCGCCACTTCATGTGTATTTTTTTTCATGCGACTAAGCGACTAATGATATTTTGGTCGACTAAGCCTCTTCTCATCGACTAACGGTTGGTCGACTATTAGGGAGCAGCCTTAATATATAACACACAGGTATTGGCTCTAAAATCATTCCTATTCAATAATGTAAAGGTAGGTCTTACCAGATGACTCTCTCAAGCTCTCCACGTCGTCATAATTCTCATCTTGAATTCTGTAGACAAAAATAAGGTTGTGAATTATCATCACATTCAAATGTTAAAGAAATTGTCATTACCTGAATAATTCAGTCACATTACTAAGAGTAGCATTTCTGTGGTACTCACAAAGGTCCTGGATGTCGTGGGGGCAGGCTGGGAGGGAAGGGTTGAGAGGGCAGTGGTGGAGGCGCTTGACTACTGGGGTGAGAGGCAGGTGGAGGAGGGGGAGCTACATTTTTTGGTGCAGGAACTGCAAGAAATAGTTAACCTTATGACCAGCTTTTATCTTTTAAATGGACAGTTTACCCAAAATATCAGTTCTGTCATGATTTACTCACCCTGACTTTCTTAGTTTTGCAGAAATCAAACAGTTCACTGACTTACATTGTATGTACAAAATAAGCTGAAACACTTAAAAATGTCTGCTTTGGTTTCCACAGAAGAAAGTCGTACTGGTTTGGATTGACAGGATAAATGAATTTTCATTTTTGTGTGAACAATCCCTTTAAAACAGTCATGTCTAACAGTCACTGACAATCTGTCTAACAGTTTTTCAAAAGAAAAAAAAAGTGAAGAACTGACTCTACAACAACCACCCCCACAGAGGGTGAAGTTCAATCTTTTCATCTGGTGCTCAAGAGCAAAACCTGTTCACATACAGGATCTCACCATTATCACAAGTAAAAAATGAAAGCTATCTCTAAAACTATGTTCCCATTTTAAATTAGCTTCCCTGTTTTTTTTTTTTACTGACTTCAGCTCTCAAGTGAAAAGAGAAACTCAAATGAGGAAGTTAGCTCAGGGCATGCAGGAAATCTTGAATTTCCAAAATGTTGATATTGGTCTCTGATACAAGATGCACCTGAATGTTCGTTTCAAGATGGCACCTCTGATGCTGATTCACATGCTGTGCTATAATAGTGTACTGAAGAGCAAAAACAAGTATGTTGCACTGTGTCAGAGTGCAGAAATCAGCAGCATCTAACCTTTCGATATAGTCATGTGATGTTCCTCATTTGGACATAAATTACTGACTAAGATATGCATCTACACAGTTTCTCATTTTTATTAGTTTATGGTGTATGTTTTATTGTGCATACTTGTTAACGTTCTCAAAGGAAAGCAGATCAGTCACAAGTAAAACCACGGAAACCACTTTAGCCCAAAGTCTACTCTAGACTTATGAGCAGTGGCAGCTATGCATACAAAGTCTTTGTGGCTTTGATATGACTGGTGAAATACTTACTGCCTATTGTTTTGTTACCTTAGATTCTTTTGTATAGAAAGTGTGTGCAGTTTGTGTCAGATGGGCAGTACTCACTTTCTGGTACAACCTCTGATCCCTTCTTGAACTTCTCAAGGTTGACATTGGGCGGTCTGTTGGGTTTGGCAGGGGCACTGCCCAGGGCATAGCTATTGGTTAAAGGTTTCTTCTTGGGGGCTGAAGGGTCATCGTTCACTGTTTGTACAGGAGGTCCAGATGGTTTTCTTGGGAAGTTGGGTTTATTAGGCGCTACAGGCTTTGAGACTGACTCATTAGCACTTGGTACTTTTGCGCTCTCTTTAACACCTTCCTCTGGTTTGTTGAAGCTATTTTTAATACGGAAACTTGATGGTTTCATTTGAGATACTGGAGAAGGTCTTGCAACAGACTCCATAGTGCTACTTTCGTCCGGCTGCTGGCGCATTAAAGCCATGGTGCTTTTCGGTTTGGGTGCTAATGGCATTTTTGGAGGGGTGGGATTGGAGCTAGAGCTATTGTCTTCAGCTTTTGGGATGTCTTTGACCCAGGGGGGTGGCTTTGAACTCGTCACCTTTGAATCATTCGCCATAATGCTTGAAGGAGGCTTCTGTAGAGGTACCTTTGGGATTGGGACCTTTGAAGTCTCAGAATCCTGGCACAAGTCTGGTGGTTTAGGTTTAACGGGTACTTTAAAGTTGACTTTGTGGTTCTCTTGTGTGTTTTCAAACCTAGTCCCGAAAGCTTTATGCTTCGGAGGATCATGCATATCTGGAGTGCTTCTAGCTGTGTTGACTGTGCTCTTTAAATAGTTTGGTTTGGGGGCAGTTGAGGTAGTGGTAGCTCCACCGGAGAGGCTAGTTTCGAGAACAGGCTTCTTAGCAGACACCGCTGGACCTGAAGACAAGGTGGGCTGGACAGGTGGTTTTGGACGGACAACTGGAGTCCCTTCCATAGATGCACCTCCTGCTTGGAAACGAGCCATGATGGCTTTTACGTCCGACTTGTTGTCCTGCAAGCATAGATTGAAAGTCAAAGTTTAAGGAACAGAGACAAACCTAGGCAGAGTGTACACATCCATATTTGTCCTCATCATTTTATTAAAAGGTGCAGTGTGTTAATTTTTATCGGCACCTAGCGAATTCTTGCAAACTGCAAATATAGAGAAGCTAAGGTGGCCAACACAGGACAAAGATGTCGTCATCTGAGACAGCAGAGAGTAGCCAGTCAAGCAAATGCGCTCTGTAGAGCAGTTTTCGTTGTTGACGTTCAGACGTAAACAAGGAAGCCTACACTGAGTTTACTATGTATGACAATGGTTCAAATTGTTGAATAAAGTCATAATTTTTGTTTTGTTTTTGCACACAAAAAGTATTCGCGTCACTTCATAAGATTAAGGTTGAACCACTGTAGTCACATTGACTATTTTAACCATGTTTTTAACTACCTTTCTGGACGTCAAAAGGTGCAATAACTTTGCTGCCTATGTGTGGATCAGATACCCTCAGATTTCATCAAAAATATCTTAATTTATGTTCCAAAGATGAACGAATGTCTTACGGGTGTGGAATGACATGAAGGTGAGTACTTAATGACAGAATTTTCATTTTTGGGTGAACTAACCCTTTAAGCCTTTATCTGTGTGTGATTAGTAATAGTTTAGATTACATTTAAATTTTTGCATTTTATGACACTTTTATCCAAAGCGACTTGCTTTACAGTAAGAATTTTTTTAGTTCATGCATTTCCTGGGAATTAAACTCATGACCATGGCATTGCTAGCTTTATAATAATTATTGTTTGGAGAGCAAAATGCAACAAAAACGCAGTGCAAAGTGTACCACAGTGAGCGTTGAGTGATAGACAAGGCCCCTTTCCTGGACCAAAAATTATATTTTGTCATGCATATTTCTTGGTTTGACCAAAACTAGATGCAACGCTGTTTGGTAAAACTTTATTCAGGGTAAATTAATTATGTACAAACTAAAAAAACAATACAATATAAACTTTCCACTTAAATATATATATATCAAAGCAGTATAAAATATTAAAACTCACATTCTTTTAATGCCTGACCTTCTTATTTTTTCTTATCTTGTAATCTAAAACAGTTGCTTTTGTTGTGTTGAACTACCCATAAAAGTGTTCTTTTCAAATTTATATCAGATATATGCTCAATACCTTAAGTGACAATGCAAATTAAAATACCTATAAAAACATCTTTACCTTAGATTTTTGGTCTTCATTACAATTTATCACAGTTGATTTTTCCATCAGAGCTGTTTGTAGTCAGCTGCACTGAACCTGAGAGTGTCTGAGATCACACAGGAACTGAGAGCATTTTTCATACCAAACTAGCAGGAAGTTGGCGACGCTCACTACTACAGTACTCAAATACAGAAGAATAAATAGAAAAGGCTTTTTTTATATAACAGTATATGTCTAATTTGTGATAGATGCACAAAAGTCACTTTGAAATACTTTAACTTGAGGTAAATATGACCATGAAATAGCTTTAGCTTTGTAAAGCCAGTTTGTCAGTTCCCCGTCATTCAAATCTTACGCAATTGGATGCAAATGTCTTTCTGGAAAAAATGTCATTTATGTGTTCCTGATGTAACCTCAGTGTGTAAATGAGCTGATTTACTCGGATACCTCAAAGCTGTGGACTACACCTCTTTGTTTTCACAGAAAAATTATGATCTAGCATTTTGTGTTAATGTGTCTAGCAATACAATGGTGTACATGAGAGACTGGGTGACGGGTGTGATGCAGCCTTTGTAACCAGCGCTTGAATCAGGACAGACCTCTCACCAGGAAGAGCTGATAAGCTCTGGACAAGTTTCTAATGTGACTGGCGTGACCCAGAGGTACACACTGTGCTGTTGACTCACTGAGTGAAAAAGAGAAACTGTTAAACACAGGAACTGACATTGGTCAACCAATTACAATATCAGTACACTCTTGACAAACAACAGCAACACGGACATTTTTTAAACCACATACAGTACTTTATATGGACATTTTTAGGCCACGTCTTTGTATGTGTCGAAAAATCCTGATAAATTTATGGTAAAAAAAAAAAAGATGTTTCTGGTATTTCAAGATGCCTGTATATTTTTCAGTAGAAAACCACTCGGCCCATAAAACATGGTCAATACTTGTGTACAGCCACCTCCATAAACCACAAAACTATTTAATGAAATATAATCATGTATGATATGCCATGCAGAGATTTCTGGGAGTGTCTTTTACTGTTTTTTTACTAAATTATACGGTATAGTTTTAACGAAAAGTTTAACATTTATGGTTGGCATTGGTTTATGGTAAGGTAACTTACACTTAACCAATTATCAGGTTTTTGCATTTTATATTTTTAACATTTTTACAATGAAGAGGTTGCATTTATTTGAAAGAGACATAGCACACACTAATTTCTTAGGTTTCAAAGAGTAAAACAACAAAATGTTCATGTGAATGAGAAAGTGGGACAATGGGAAGTTCATGTTTGGTGAACTCTGGCCAGGTTGACAACTTAGCTAATAATAATTCAACTTTGAAAGCTCCAGGGTTTGTAGTTTTGTGAGAAAGTGAATTTGTTTGTATATTTTAACATAGTAAATTATTATGTTATTTATCATTTATTTATTTTTTTTAATGTTGTTTTATAATGTTGTTTATTTTATAATTTTACCATTCTTTTGCCCATATTCATTGCAGTGTAGTGTAATTATTATTTATTGTTATTATTATGGCGTTTCTGATTAATTTGCTGGTTGAGCTTGTTAGAGACACTAGTATACTATCTGCTGGGGACCAGATAGGCCTAAATTATATCATTTCTGGTTCATTTCTTACCCTGTGCAATTTTGCATGTTAAAATGTGACTTCTAACTATCTAGTTGTAAACATTAGTTGAACGAGTTGATAGTTAATAGGATGAACTACACCTCTATTTACTCTCTTAGGAGAACACTTGCACCAAAAAACCTTGACACATTCCACTTGAATTGAACATTTGTTATCTAATGCAGTGAGATCACACAAAGAGCATGTCTGTGTAATCTTAGACATGGCCTCAGGTATAGTGCAACTGACATCAAACAGCTCTCAGGAAAAACCAGCTGTGCTCAAATGAAGTAAAGACCCAGAGTTGGAAGTAAATGCAATTCATACATGTCAAAATAAGTGTATGTTTGTATATAACGGTTTTTAAAAGTGCACTGTATTGAATAATATTGCTCAGGGCAATTTTGAATTGTGATATATTGTAATAGTTAAACTGTTTTTCTCTTTATTCAAATAGCAAAATTAATATCATAATCTTGTCACAATGGCTACACTAAGTCTGAAACAAATAACCTAAAATGGAACATAAGCAGAGACGAGATGTCTTCTCAAGTTATTCTAGCTTTCAGTTTTTATGCTTTCAAAAATGAGTCCTAATAGCTACAAAGATAAATACTGAATACATTTTTTTATTTATTTATGGTCATTGCTATAACAACAGCTGAACTGTTAAGGTTCCCGACATGCAAAGCAGCCACACAAAAAGTCCACAGTTCCGTTCTTTAGACGGATGATTTGTGTAACGTGTGTTTTGAATATTTGACCTTGCGTGCGTTAACACGTGCTTAAAGAACCAATGGAATATCTGTGTGTGTATTTCTCAGATGGTTATGATGAACTTTAGATGACCATGAGAAGGTGATTTGGGAGATCCCACAATGTGACTGTGATGTAATCTGAAACAGGTGTTCTGCCGTAGTTTCACACTGATAATGTGGTATTATTGAGCTGAAACAGAATGGGTTGCTGTGGCCACAAAGAGCAGAAACAGATATAAATTTAAACCGGTTTGTGAAACAGTTTGTCTGCGGATTAAAAGAGCGGTTAATTGGCAGTAAGGTACATATACCTACAAAACCAGATGTCAGATGAATTCTCAAAAACTCGAGTGTATGTTTAGACAAAGAGGAACTAGGCTGTGTTGGTGAAGCAAAAACTGGCCAAACATTACACAATCTTTTTTTTTTTTTTTTTTTTTTTACACAAAAATACATGACAAAATCCCCTAAATTTAATTTAATAGCAATTTAGTTTAGTTTTTTGCATCTTATCTTTTACTGATTTTCAACAAACAAAGCCAATGATAATGGAAATTGCATACACATACATAACCAATAGAAACATTTAAGGTAAAAAGTAACATAACGAGTTAATATGTAGACAAAATATATGACACTAACATAGTGTGCTAGAAGAGACAATTTATGCACAGAAAAACTCCGGCACCTTCACCTTCTGATTTCATACAATCATTTTCTCTGAGCTAATTTCTATAAAAACTGTCATAAAGTTACATGGTGGCCATTAAAATATGACAATTAAGGGATAAAACCATGAAAGAACACTCACCATTGTGGTAGAGCCAAAAAAAAAAGATCCTCTCCCAGATCTTCTCAAGGACTTGTAGCTCACGAACAGACTAATGATCGTGTTTCTGTTTCTGCTTGAGTTTATTTGTGACTGTAAATGCCTGCCCACTCCTGGCTACTTCCCCTATCTGCTGGCAGTCCGCTGCACTGTCATCACAGGAAGCCCTATCGCTCTCCTCATCAAATCGATTTGCCTATCCCACACTGGACAATTGCTCTTTCTTTACTCACATATGCTTCCCTGCTGTGCATGACTAAATACTATAAGAACTAATATAAGTACACTAAAACTTATTAGTCTTTGTTGACAGGAGCAATATTCATTTATTATTTTTTTAGTATATGATTTTACGACACCATCACAGGAACACATTACATTTTGAATATATTAAAATAGAAAACTAAAAATATTTCACACAATATTGCTGTTTTACTGTATTTTTAATCAAACAAATGCAGCCTTGGTGAGCGTAAGAAACTTCTTGCCAAACAATTTTACCAACCTCAAACTTTTGAATAGTAAACTCATAAAGACATTTTCTCCAGCTTAGAAAAATATCAGAAGCTTTAAAAAAAGAAAGAAAAAACAGTTTTACAGTACACGGCAATAACAGGTAAGATGAATGTGTATGAATTTCATCCAAAACCTGTTTATTATAGAGGTAAACTTTTGCATCGCATGATATGGGGATGACAAATGTACAAATGCATGCCGTGTCCATTATTTGCATGTCTGATGTCTTTGTATGGATGACTTTTAGTCCTCAGATCTGTGGTACAAGTAGCTGTCCTCTGTCTCTTCTGTGTAACCATGGTAAGTACCAGTATTCTCATCTGGACAGTGAATTCCAAGTGTTTGCTGCAGTTTCTGTTCCTGTTGACGCAATTCCATAGAGTCCACAAGGTCATAGATGCTTCCCAAAGACCACATTGGAGATGGGAACCAGGCCTTTACGTCTCCGTCCTTACCCACCACCAGCATGCTGAAATAGTCCCTGTTTATCTTTAACTGATTTCTGAGACTCTCCACCACATCCTGCGAGAGTGTCTCTTTCTCAGGTTGACTTTTTCCTGTAGGGCATGATCAAAATTCCATCCTCATTTCATAATATTTAATATTAAAGCTTTAGGTATTACTTGCATGAAATGAGGAAGAGTTTTATGATCTCACCATTTAATGGAAAAAACTCCACTGTTCCTGAAGCTGTCGATCCAGTACCCACAATCTTCAACAAGGCAAAATGACGGATACCTGTCCATGTGGATTAAATTTTAATAGGTTGCCAATAGTGAATCAATCATTTTAAAAGAAATATCCAGACTGTAGCTCAGAAAACATGACGCTTACCCATTGGACACTCCTGTCCATTGAGTGCCTGAAGCTGCTGATGGAATGAGTAGTCATCTACAGTAGGTGCTGAGATGATTAGAAGTCTTCGTTTGGACATAAACCTAAAAATTCATATGATAATCAAAGTAATTAGAAAGATTAGTAATCATCATTCAAAACAGGGTGAAACTCATTGTGTTTACCTCAGAAGCGAGTTCTCCTGATTGTTTGTTTCGTCTTTAGAGCAGGGTGATGGAGCTTTTCGCTCCTCTTCCTTCTCAGATTGACGTGAAGGAAAGCTGTCAATGTAATCCAGTAAATCAGAAGGAGCTGTTGGCTTGCTGAAAACCCTGTTGAGCTAAAAAGCACAAGACGTATGCCTTTGATTCAGTAGTCATTCAAAGTCACTGTGAAGTTTGAATTAGAAGAAAAAAAGTGTTCTTACGTTTGGCCTCAGGTCATAGTCAGTCAACACCATTGAGAAGTTTTTGGAGTCCAGCCCATATTCTCTGCGGATCTCGCTGATTAACTCAGGGTTTCTGAACTTTTCTGGCAAGGATGCTTGTGGTGGCTCGGAGTCTGTTTCAAAAAGAGCATTGAGCATACATTTCTGACCAAATTGTGCGTTGCAGTAAGCGCAAGACAAATTCAAAAGCTTAGATGGGTAAAAATACAGATTTTCTTATTAATCGCGGTCTTCATTTGAACGATCCAGATAGCGACTCGACTATTGATCCTATAATCGATTTTAAACACTTATTTAAATAGGCCTAAGTGCATGAAAACATACAGCGTTGTTCAGTGTCATGCATGCTTCACTGCGTTCTGCTGAACTAATGCTGCTTTTACATGCTATCGGAAATTTAATAATTTCCACTGACTAAAGTCATAATTATGAGCTCATCGCATTCAAGTTTTTAAATGGGAGGGCGTTCATGTTTAGTTTTTACCTAGGAAACTCATATTCACGATAATTCCAAGAGCACATGAAGGCAGCATAATTCACTCAACTCAACTGCGCATTCAAAGACCTGCAAAATAATGTCAGAAATTATATATATATATATATATTTGTGTGTCCCTTCAAATGCAACCGGTCTGCTGCTACCGGTCGCTTTCCAGAAGAGGGCGAAGCTTTAACAGCTCGCGCTTTGGTTGCTCAACAACAAAGCTGGAGAATCTCACACAGCCAAAATGATGATTGTCAGTTACAGTGTTCAGCCTTACATTGTTCAAAACCAGAGTCGGACACTGATGGAGATACTCATGAAGAAGTTAAAACTTATACAATGCATCTGGACGTTTTTGAATGGTTAGTGGATACATTTATGTAGTTCCTGTGGAGTTGATTCAACTCATTGACTAGCATGTGCCGTCATGTTAATCTTTTGTGCAAATCCAGCGTTGAATTAATCCTCGTTTGTAAAGCAGTCCGGCGTAAAATGATGGCATGGTAACAACACTCTACTACAACAACTCTTCCTCTTCTCTAAAGCACCTCTAAACCCTTTGTTGTGTTATTGGGGGCAGGGTTTATGTAATTTATAGGGTTAGTGATGTCACTAACCTGGGAAGAAGCTCTGTAGTCCCTACCAGCCGTTTGTTGTAGTCCTTGAACAGAGAATTCTTTAAAAGAAATTTCCCTTTGCATTGAACTTTGAGCGTCGTAACTTTGCAGATGTTGTTTATGCTCTAACAGCAACATTATACACACTAACTTAAGTTAAAAAAATTAAATCATAATCAACTACCCCTTTAAGTGAATAAAAAAAATACAGTGTGACAAGTGCGGTTCAATTCACGAACAAATGAACCAATTGTTTAAAGTGAACAAAAAACATACAGCACGACCTTTGTAGCCTGATTCCTGAAACAAATGACTTGGTTCTTTTTAGTCTCTTCTGTACAAATCTGTATAATCTATCTTCATAAACGTTTTCACTAGCCGTTTACTAATGTCAGGGTTTACACAGTTGAATTACCTTGGTAGTGTTGGATGTGTAGCGTAGGACTACGTTCTGAACCCATGATGGACAGCACTGAGACCTTTCTTTGGGAAAACTCACAGCTACGTAGCTCATTATCATCTCTCTGTTTTATATACTGACTTGAGACATCACTTGGGGATGAAATCACCTGTGTCACAAAAAAAAAAAAAAACTCAATCAGTTACACCCTTCCATGGTGAGCTGCAAATATGTATGGATTTTCAATCAAGAACTTACAAGAAGTCTTCTTCTCCCTTTGAGGTTTTGCATGAATTCTTTAAGAGCTGCCTTTTCCTTATCATCTGCTTCTCGTTGCGACTTCCTCCTCCCTCCTTTTCCCTTTTTCTTCTTGCCATCCTTTCCTTTGCCTTTCTTTTTAGAGGTTGAATGGTCAACGGTTTGTTCTCCTTTGAAATTTTCATTCAGGGTGTCAAAATTAGATTTTGTACTTGCATGCGTTTTATCTGCTTCCGCAGGTTTTTTCACTTCTGTTACTGGCTTTCTGTTTCTGTCGCTATCTGGAGTTTTCTTTTGGTCATCATGCTTTCCATTAGATCCAGATTTTGAACCTGCTTTAGTTGATGGTTTGCCATTGCCTGAGCCGCCCGTCGTTTTACGGATGACGAATCGCGAGCGTCCGCTCAATATATCTTGGACTTTATTTCTTAATGTTTCCTTTTTGTCTTGGCGTGTCTTCTGAGTGAGGATGGACGTGGTATTCATTTGCCTCTGTGGGCTGAAGGTCCTACGTTTGCTGGAACCCTGTTTCTTTATCACTAACCTCTTCTTTGTGATCTTGCATTTAACTGGTAAGCCCTTTCTGGCGACCTTCTCCAACTTTCGAACAGGCAGCTGATCGATGACCTCAAGGATTGCCTCAACACGAACCGGGTAAGGAAATCTCTCACTAACCCTCATGTTCTTCTTCAGAATCAACATGGAGAAAGTATGGTCCTCCAGCTCAAGGTAATAGAGAAGTTTGCTCACCATTTCAGAGTCCATGGCCTCCACAGTTGCTTCTCCTTGCAAGGTTGTGCGTTGGATTTTGCCTTCCATCATGGCATTCTGAATAATAGTGACAACGAGCGTGTCTCTTTCTGCCAAGCGACAATTTAGTCCCTCAGACTCCTGAATCTGTTTCTCCATCATACGCAGATAGTTGTCACCATGCGACGGCGCAGTGATCACCCACAGGCGGTGTTTCCCAGAAAAATCAGCCAAGAAGTCAGACTCTGACGGACTTTCGCGAGCCCCATCTGACCCAACGTCCTCCTTGGGAGTCGCAAAGTCACTTTGATTCTTCGCTTGGTGTTTTTTCTTGCCTGCTTTTGCAGAAAGCACTGGGCTGTTGATCCAATGTGCCAGCAGGAGCAGGAGAATCCACAGACGAGACATATCGAGACTAACCAACAGAGTGAGAAGGCAGAGAGAGAAAAAACAGCTTCTGGTTCACATTAGAGTTTGACCTTTTTACAGGAAACTCCTGGAATTTCTAAACTTCAAAGCAACTTTGAGCTGTGTGGCATGCAGAACAGCTTCTTGTGCTTCATAACTTTGTGTCTGCATGGAGGATGAGCTTTTGTAGGAGAAGAATGGAAGGATGAACCAACCCCTTTACAACTTTAATGTGACTTGATCTTAGTGGTCAACACCTAATTTGCTTTAGCCATTTCTCCTGGAAAATAATTATTATTGCAGATTATATCTGGACAATTTTAGTATGTGTTCTGAAAGTCAATATTGAAGTTTTAATAAGAATAACAGACATTTTTATTGTCTTTGTTGTCTCCGCTCACTCGCAATCCATGCATCTGCAAAACGGACATCAAAACTATGATGATTATTACCAGAACTGTAAAGCTAAATAGCCTGCAAATCTGTACTTGTTTGTATCAGACAAAATGATTTTTTTAGATGTTTTTTTTACTTTTTTTAGACAAACTACATGCTTGTTTTGTTCTCCAAATAACTTTCCCTGACACACTTTGAAATTTGTTTCTTATTAATCAGCATGAATTGAGAAATGCACGTCTAACCCACATGATGTTATCAAGAAAAGGTCAAAAGTGTAAAACCTACATTTTTAGATAGAAATGTAGATATTGTATTATGTAGATAAATGTAGATATGGTTATGGTATTAAATGTGAACCACACTAAAATAAAACATGTTAAATATGTTCTTCCTTAAATTAACCTTATTTTTTTCATGTAAATGTACATTATAATATGTACAGTACATTACAAGAGATCTTTAAATAATCTGGGAAAGCATTGTTTTAATTAATGCATTGAATATTAATTGTCATAGCCTATAGTGCAAAGCTAAAACTTTTCCAAGTGTGAGAAGAATTGTGAGAAGCAGCTGTTGCAATCTGAGAGAAGTGGTTAACAGTCATGGTACACAGACATTCCACAAACGGATTTAGTTGAACAGAAACATATGAGAGACGCTAAGAAAAAATTAAAACATCCAGTGCTGACAGAACATAAGGAAAGGATGTATTTTAATGCAATGCAAAAGTTGTTTATTATGTTTATTATTTTTAAATAAGTAAATATTTAGCATATATCAGTGTTATTTGTTGAATTGTTTCAGTTTACTACTATTAGCCAACTTTTTTTTTTTTTTAAATTCCTCTTCTATTAACTACTTTGAGTTTCATCAGGTCAGAAATTGTGAGGTTTAGGGGCTTTATATGGACGTACTTCGAACAGATGTCGAATCGTAATTGCACTGTGCACATTGCAGCAAAAATCAAGAACCTCTAGGGCACCTTTCTCAATATTTTTCAGATCTTTGTTATGTCAGTTGCATTTATTGTTGAAGGATTGTCCTTGTCTACTACCGCCCCCTGCTGGAAATGCGTATCTGCCATAAGAACATGTTCAATGTTCAATTTATAAAGCACTATTAAAACATCCTTAGTTGACAAAAGTGCTGTACAAAATTGCATAGACCCAATCAAAAATGAACGCATCATTAGAAAAGGACACGTGCAATCGGAAATTTGATAATTCCCACTTCTGAAGTCTTGATTACGAGCTCATTGCGTTCAAGTTTCGAAATGGGAAGGTGTTCATGTGTAATTTTTACCTCGGAAACTCTTATTTACAATAATTCCGAGAGCACGTGAAGGCAGCATTAAAGCAGTTTTGGATGGAGAATATTTCTCAAAATATTTCATGTTCAACAGAAGAAATGTTTGGGACGATATGAGGCTGAGTAAGTGATGACAATTTTCATTTTTTGGTGAACTGTCCCTTTAAACTCAGACACGTCCATCAAAGATTTTGGTTAACTATCACTATTAAAAGTAGAACACGTAAATTTATTCAGGGTCATAGCTGGGACATAAAACTTATTTCTCTCACATCAAAATTGTAATCTTTTAATTGTCAAATTGTCTTTAAAAACGTACCATAGTTTCCTTTCCTTACAACAAAGTTTTTCCCAATTTTTAATCTCCCATAATACAAAATTCAAACACAATTTGATGTCACATCGACAAACTTTGTTTTTTTTCTAATATTCTGTACGAAATCTTTTTAAAGCCTAAAATACATAGACATAATAAATATGCTAAAATATACCTAATTATCATAAACTAGTTTGTGTTCAATCTTGTTAACAAACACCCACAGCACATGACTAATTTGCATATGTTGAGCGACGGTCGAATGAAACCACAGAAACAGTGCAGAGAGAGGTGAGCACGAGTGCTTCCGGGTGGCGGCTGTAAGCTCTGCGTCCCTGCAATTCAAAGGTCGCTCATTGATGCTCTGTCTCGTCTCGGTGAGAATTTCAATTGTTCATTATCGAACCCCGCCACATTGTCAATTAATCGTAAGAAATGCATTAGAGCATGCATTACTTTGATCCCTTAATGCAAACGATAGCATGTAGTTATTTCTTTTTGCTTAGCTATCAAGCTAGTGTGTGTTACAGAAAGGAAAGAAGGGGAAATGAGTGCTTGTGCCCGCCTCCTGTCGATCCCAAAGCTGCATTTCTCTGCCGGAAAAAGACATGCAAACTCGTGCTTTTGAATTAGTAGTTCATAACAGATTTTATTGAATATAGCTGTTTGAGCCGCATGATAAGAATGAAAATACGCCATCCGGAAATTCTGTGCCTTGTGCCATTGAGTTGTTTGAATGAATGACTTCTGCATTGTCCAATAACAAACTCTAGACTCAAGGACGATCACCGGTATTTTGGCGCTAACGTTACTCGTTTTCCCCTCACCGTATATGTTGAATATTGCAATTTTCATTCAAACATTGTAGTTTATAAATTAAAGTTAGTGTACGGGTCAATAAGTGTTGCCCCACATCTGATAAAGACTTATGTCACTTCTCTGGTCCGGTGACGTGGTGCTGGAATTGGATTGTAGTTGGCACGATAATCCAATAGAGTCTGTCTGCATACGTTTAATTAAATGGGTGATTTGATTGTTTCCCACGCCCTCATACACGCATAACAACTGCACTGCTTTTATGCGTGGGATGCATGTATATTTAAAAAAGGTGTACAAATGGAAACCGTGTATTACTGGTACGTTCCATGAATACACTACGCGTGGGGTTTCTCATGCTTTTTAAGCACAAATTCTGTATTTATTTTGTTGTGAGACCTATTAGATATGTTTCATAAAGTATTTATCTAACTTAAAATTTACCTAGCATGAAAAGTATCTAGTTTTAAATGCATCAAATGTCTGTAACCTTTTAAAGCTGTGATGACCTGTTCGACCTAAGAGGTCTTGACCACATTGTCGGTATATAAAATTTAAAATGTCATCATTATGATGTTTAGAAAATTAATTATAGAATAATAATATTCAATATTACAAAATTCATCCAAAGTTGTATTTAAAATGATCAAAAATTACAAAACAATGTGCAAGTTATTTTAAAAATTACTTATTTTTGTGTAATTAGTATATTCTAGTATATTCTTGGAATATATGCAGACAGTGTTTATGGTGTCATAGACCTACAGTAAAAGGCCTCCTGTCTGTAAACCGCTACTGTGTGACCCGCACTGGCCCACTGAGAAAAACCCTTATCACGTTCACATAAGATAGTCCTTACCTAAACAAATACACTTCACATTTCAGTGTTTGCTTCTGCGTGCCTTTGACTGTTTTACCCTGTGGATTAATTGATTGGTTCTGTGTTTCTACAAATAGACTTGCAAAGAGCCAAGAAGATGTTTAGAAACTGGAGATATAGTGGAGAAACAGGGGAAAAAATGTGTAAAAATATCTTTTTTTTTTTTTTTTTTTTTTTTTTTTAATAATTTTTACTCTCCAATATATCTATCTATCTATATATATATATATATGTATCTATATATGTGTGTGTGTATGTATGTATAGAGAGAGATGTTGGATGTATATGCTACTGTTCAAAAGTTCTGGGTCGGAAAAAAAAATTCTCACCAAGGCTGTATTTATTTGATCAAAAATACAGTAAAGCAAAAATATTGTAAAATTTTATTACAATAACTTTAACTGTTTTCTATTTTTACCTATTTTAAAATGTAATTTATTCCTGTGATGGCAAAGCTGAATTTTCAGCATCATTACTCTAGTCTTCAGTGTCACATGATCCTTCAGAAATCATTCTAATATGCTGATTTGCTGCTCAAGAAAAATTTCTTATCAATGTTGAAAATATTGTGCTGCTTAATATTATTTAGAAACTATGATGCATTTTATTCCAGGTTTATTTGATGAATGGAAAGTTCAAAAGAACAACATTGTTGCATTATAAATCTTTACTTTCAATTTTGACCAGTTTAATGCATCCTTGCTGAATAAAATATTTAATTTCCTTAAAAAAAGACTGACCCTAAACTTTTGAACAGTATTGTGTGTGTGTGTGTGTGTATATATATATATATATATATATATATATATATATATATATATATATATATATATATATATATATACATACACACACATTTTTTTTTGATCACTTTATTTCCTTTAAATGTGTAATGAGACCTGTAGTGTTTGTAAGATATTTACTTTATGAATGTAAGTTAATATGCCCAGTCACTCACTCGTGTGAATTGTGAGCATATGTGTGTCACCTTGGAGGTGGGTAAACAGCTGAGCATTGTGGGATAGGTCATCAGGCTAACTTTTTTTTCCCCTCTCTCTCTCCCTCACATGTAGGAGGAGGGTTATTCCAACTGCACGGCTCCTCCTTGTGTCTCCGATGGCGAGTCTTCTGCGTGTGGTAGCCACCAGCTGTTCCAGCCCCCTGTTCTCCGGGCTGGCCTGTGCTAAGCTGCATAGTGCGCGGACGGTGAAGACACCATGTGTGCGGTTCTTTAGGACCCATCAAGCCCTCAGTCGTCTCGCTAGTCCAGGTAACCTTACTAGAATATTAAATAGTTAAAAAACATGTTCTGTTTCAGACATTCGATTTTTCCCTCAGTATACATTAATGAACGAGTTGACTGAAAGACCTTGAATATGGTTCACTTATGCTTATGTTATGTATAAACATAATTTGTTTTACATCACATGTTGTTTTAAAGTATGACAAAAGCAAATGAGACATTCCTAAACTTCTTACCCTTCTACTAATATTTCTGTAACAGTCCATGTACGTATGCAGTGACCTTCAAGGTCACTGTGTCCCTGCCCTGATTGTTCTGCCTCTATTACCTGTGTTGAAGGTCCCAGGATATGAATGAGTGTACTGTAAGTGACCTGCGTAGCGTGCTGGCTGCTTGGATACAGCACGTGTTTGGACCAGCCATTAATGGCAGGCATTTTTTTGAAATGGGGAAGAATGGTAATGACAGCTGGGGCAGGTTATTTCTGGCACTGTATCAGCTGAGGAAACAGGACTGACACAGCTTGTGCAGGAGCATGCCTGCTGAGAAAAGTAACACATGTCTATGGTGACTGCCATAAGAAGTTTGTGGGCCTCAGATATTCACTTTGTTTCCATTTACATTTGGAAATGCTAAAAAAAAAATATTTAAAAACTACTTAATTTTTTTCTTAGTATTTATTTATTGTACTGTTTAAGAGTGTCTATGTCGATATGATTAAAAAAAAAAAAAACATATTATTCTAACCATGGCTACATTTATTTGATCAAAAATACAGTACAAACAGCAATATTGTGAAACATTACAAATATATTTATTTATTATTAATTCAAATAACAGTAACACTTTACAATAATGTTATCAAAATAGCTAATATATTTAATATATTATTAAAATAAGTTGTTAATTTTAAAATGAAATTTATTCCTGTGATGGCAAATCTGAGTTTTCAGCTGCCATTGCTCAAGTCTTCGGTGTCACATAACCCTTCAGAAATCATTCTGATTTGCTGCTTAAATATTTCTTATCAATGCAGAAAAGAACAACATTTATTTGAAATAGAAATCATTATAAATGTCTTAACTGTCACTTTTGGGCAGTTTAATGCATCCTGGATAATTTTTTATTTTTTATTTTTTTAAATAAAAATCTAACCCCATGTAAAACTTGACCTTTGTGACAAAGTCCTCAAACATGTTTAGATACTTACGCCATACTGAATTAAACTGCGTTTGATAAGATATCACACTAGAAGCACAAATTTCCAAGGCAGCAAAAGAATAGTCACAGTCAACAACTTAATGTAATTTTTGTAATAATAAATGCCACTTGGTTTGTTGTTTGATATCTAATGCAGTGACATTTACATATGGCTGAAGAGTCCAAATACTTCTTGAGTTGTCTTTGCGGTCTGTGGCCCAGTTTAACCACCTCCAGGCAGTTCAAGTCTGTTATTCACGTGAGCTCATGTTGTTGTTATCTATAGATCAGGCCTGTGGTGGAATTTTCCACAAGCGACCTCCTGCTACCAGTTGCAGGACATGACTTGGATGACTTCTTGATGCATATTCAGCCTGTCTAGACCACATGTTGTTTGCACATCTTTTACAGACCAAAACACATAAAATGAAGCTGTGCATAAATTCAACTTGATTTACTTTATTACACATGCCAAAACCCAATTATGCTCTGTTTTACTGCTTGAATTCTATTTTTGAAAATATGACTGCAGAATTGGAGGTGTTGCAAAAGTCACAAGGTTTTGTCTTACTGTAAAAATTCACGCAATTGTAAAATCACAAGTCTCACAGAGACCGCATAGACCTCCAGTCCATCACAAAGGTCTCAAGGGTTTTACACATTTCTTTTTACCACCCTTTATAAACTGCTTCACCAGTTGTGTCTGCTCCTGTATATGGTGCTTATCTTTATTGTACAGCTTTACTCTTTGACCCCTCTTTGACTTAGAAATAGTCTTGAGAGATTATATTAGCCATGAGAGTTATGTTGTTTCTGAGGTGTTGGTTTCCTCTAAAATTGTAATTTAATTTTATCTGAGGTTAGCTGATAAAGAGGAACATTTAAAAAATTAAAAGGATCACAATATTGGGATATGACTTAAGCTGTTGTACTTAAAAAAAAAAAAAAAAAAAAAAAAAAATTTTAGTAATTTTTCTTTTAGTGTATATAATATAAAAATGTTTGTTTTTTAAATATAATTAAATAAAGTGTAATTTTTTTTATAGTATATAAAGTAACAAAATAACTTATTGTTGTTGTTTTCTAAATACAAATAATAAAATAAATATATTTATTTTACTTTATAATACAATGTAAATAATGTATTTTTTTAAATAAAATAATCTAAAGAATTTTTACATTATATTACAATGTAAATATTTTATAGTATGTCATATAAAATAAAATATTATTGTAGTTGTATTCTAAATAATAAATTAATAAATATACATTATTTCTTATACATAATACTATGTAAATATTTTTATAGTATATAAAGTAATATAAAATAATAAATACATTTTATTTTATTGTATTCTAAATACAAATAATAAAATAAAAAATTAGATTATTTGTTTTACATTATAATACAATGAATTTTTAATAAAAAAAATTATAAAATAAAGAGTTTTTTTTTTTTTTTTTACATAATTGTTTTATAAATACAATGTAAAGATTCTTTAGTGCTACCGGTGCAGGGCCTACCTGTTCAACTTTTGCATTTGACATGTACACTTAGAAATATGTTCCTCTCCAGGCTCTGCTTGATTCTGTAATTCTGTTATTTCCTGAAGGCATTCCATACAAACAGCTGACTGTCGGAATTCCTAAGGAAATCTTTCAGAATGAGCGTCGAGTGGCCATTTCTCCAGCTGGAGTGGAAGCTCTCATCAAGCAGGGCTTTAATGTGGTGGTGGAGTCTGGTGCTGGGGAATCTGCCAAGTTCTCAGATGACATGTATACAAAGGCAGGAGCCACCATCAAGGACGTCAAAGATGTCTTTTCATCTGATGTTCTGCTTAAGGTATTATTCATTAGTTTTACCTTCACTTAACAGATTCTTCATTAACACTCAAGCCTTGTTTATACTGCCGCCTGTCTCCGCAATGCGAGCCTCTGCTGACTGCGTGCACACATCCCCAAACGGACGAGGCGTTTATACTTGATGTGCCTGCCGTTGTACTATACTTTAAAATGACAGGGGGCGACTCGGAATGGGCTGTCAACAGTAGTGCAGCAAACTCCAAAGTAATTGAATAGTGTTGTTGTTGTGCTGTGTGTCTATTTTTTGGGCTCTAAAATATTTTTTTTTTATTGATGCAAAAGTCATTATAACAACAGTTTTAATAAAACAAAACATAAACCTATTTTTTTTTTTTTTTTTTGCATTTACTCTTGTTATATAAAAGGTACCAAAATGCTCATAGAACAATCCCTGATCGTATTAAAGTCCTATTTAATCTGTTCATCTCTGTCGGGGACGCTAACTTTTTTAACCTGTATAAACTGATTAGGCTGTTGGTCAGTTTGGAGGACACATGTGACGATGTTTGTTGTTAGTACACTTCACCAAACCCACACTACAAAAGAATCAAAGAATTGTGTAAAACCCAGTAAACCTAAAATATTAATTAAACAACAATCTCTTTAATATTTTCGGTAACACTTTAGTGTGGGGAGCAATTCTCACTTTTAACTAGTTGCTTATTAGCTTGCATATTGGCTGTTTATTAGTACTTATAAAGCACAAACTGTATTAATGCCTTATTCTGCATGACCATATTCTACGTCCCTAAATCCTACCCCATACCTAAACTTAAACGCTACAACAACTACCTGACTATTTAGAATCAGTAAATTAAGAGTTTATTGGGGCAGAAGTTGTAGTTAAAAGTGAATGTGTTCCCCATACCAAAGTGTTACCATATTTTCTAATTTCATTAAACATTTTCATTTCATGAACATTTTTATAAACCTGGAACCTGAAATTTCTGCGATTGTAGGTTAATTTTATAAATGAAAGCAATTAATTTGGGCAAACACAAACTGGGTGCCGGTAGAGACATACCTGCTCGGCCAGAGTCCCCTCAAAGTTGTGCATCTTCAGAAGCTGAGCAAGAAGCTGTTACAAAAAAGGCCGCGCACACACCGCCATGTGAAGTAAGGTCTTGTGCACTCAACGGTCACCACTGAGCTGACGTCATTTTTGCCATGTGGATGCTGTGAGTATAAACCAGGCTTCATTCTCTCCACCTTTTCGCCACAGGTGCGTGCCCCGATGTTGAACTCTGCTCTAGGAGTTCATGAGGCTGACCTCATGAGTGAAGGATCCACCCTTGTCAGTTTCATCTATCCCGCTCAGAACCCTGAGTTGATGGACCTGTTGTCCCAGCGCAAAGCCACCGTCCTGGCCATGGACCAGGTGCCCCGTGTTACTATCGCTCAGGGTTATGATGCCCTCAGCTCCATGGCCAACATTGCGGGGTAAGGTCATCTATAACCAAAAACGCAAAAGACTAGCTGACTAATTTGTATAATGATGGAAAGCATTTTGTATTTGCATGAATGTTTTAATTTCAGTAATTGACAGCTTTGTTAATGCAGTTTTTTTTATATACTGTGTTATATAATAACAATAATAATAATGTTGGAGCCAGTAGCCTTGTGGGAACGCTCCAACATATAGTGCAACTGCTCCTCCGGAGACCTGAGTTCACTTCCCGGCTCAAGGTCCTTTGCCAATTTCGTTTATTTTCTCTCCACCAAATTTGTTTTTTTCCTGAACATATTTTATGGAGTGATTTAAAACAAAAAGTTCCAAAATCCTCTCTGTAAACCTTTAGACCTTTACATTTTAAACAATAATTTTGAACCTGGTTTAATCCAATATAAGATTTCTGTTCTGGAAATGTATGCAAATTAGTGCATTTTTAATTAGATATCCCTCATTTGCATATTTAGGTATAACATTGCAGGAAACATGTAATACAGAATTTATATACTCTTATAATTTTATGTCTTGATTCCTGCTTCATCAGTGGCTATGACTGATGTGGTTTTTTTTTTTTTTTTTTTTTTTTTTTTTTTTTTTTTTTTGGCAGCTATAAAGCCGTGGTCCTGGCAGCCAACAACTTTGGCCGCTTCTTCACGGGTCAGATCACAGCCGCGGGGAAGGTTCCTCCTGCTAAGGTATGTGCTGGCATAACTGCATACATGTCCTGAGTGCTTATTTTGAGTTTGCTTGATTCATTGCTGTACATTTCTCACATTAGTTCTTGGATGAAGATATTAGCACTGTTCATACTTTCCCAAATTAGATTTTTTTGTTTATTTCAGAGTTTGAATTTTTTAAAAAAAAAAAAAGGATGTTCTTATTGGCAGGTGTTGATCATTGGAGGTGGAGTGGCTGGTTTGGCTGCTGCTGGCTCTGCCCGTGCTATGGGTGCCATCGTCAGGGGATTTGACACCAGGTAAAAAGTCATAACTTAGTTACTTAGTTTTTTTTTTTTGGTAAAATTAATACTTTTATTCAGCAAGGATCCATTAAATTGCTTAAAAGTGACAGTAAAGAATTTTACTTTGTTACAAAATGCTTCAAATGCTGTTCTTTTGAACTTTTTATTCGTCAAATAATCCTGAAAAAATGTATCACTGTTTTCAAAAATATTAAGCAGCACAACTGTTTTCAACACTTAGAATAATAAGGAATGTTTCTTAAACACCATATCGGCATGTTAGAATGATTTTTGAAGATCATGTGACACTGAAGATTGGAGTAATGGATGCTGAAAATTCAGCTTTGCTGCCACAGGAATGAATTACATTTTGAAAAATATATTAAAATAGAAAACTTTAAGTTAATAATAATATTTCACAATATTACTGTTATTACTGTATTTTTGATTCAATAAATGTTTTATTTTTAGCTAACCTGAAATGAAATGTGCACTGTCATCCATCAAACATTAGGTGGTGCTATAATATACAAATAAAGTTTTACTAGAATCTACACAACACATTGAAGGGGTGGTTCACTGTTTTTTTTTTTCTAGGCTTGATTGTGTTTATGGGGTGCAGTTTAACTGCGTCATCTTTCAGTAATAGCCTTTGTGTAAATCCAGCATTGAACTCGTGTAGATTCTGGAAGCTGTCTTCCGTGCCGCATCCAGTGTAGACAATATCACTGATTATAATGGGTTCTATTATCTTTTGACGCGTTGTCACACGTGTCCGGTGTAGACAACTCTTCCGCTTCCATAATGCCGCGTGACATGGTCTTGTCTACTTTGTTGCGCGTTCCCGGGGGCAGTGTTTTATGTTAATTGCAGGGTTTACGATGTCACCAACCCAGGAAGAAGCTCGTTGTAGTCCAAACTTGTCGTTTTTGTAGGCATTAAACTGCCATAACTTTAAAAGACCAGCTTTGTTATATCTCCGTTTGCATTGAACTTTCAGTGCCCCCCAATTCGTTGAGTCATTGAATATTGAATATCTGCTGATACTGAGGTGCAATCCAATACTTGCATATTCCTAGTGCTTGGTGCACACTTCAAGTATATTCAAGTTATTAAAGCATGAAGCTCGCGGTGACGGAATGCCAATCTGTCAGTCAAATCCGAAGCAAGACTCAACCAATGGCAACGCGTTATGGCAACGACGTCTTGGAGTTTGTCTCGTGCCAGTAAATTAAAGAAATTATTTTAATAAAAAATTACAAGGGCTCATGAATTAAAAGAAAAAAAGATGTACAATAAGAATTGTCAATTTCTATTTCATGGTGATAAAATCCATGAATTCCATAAAATTTTTAGGATTCTATAGAATTCCTTGATTCCACAAAGTTCCATTAGCTTCAGTTCCAGCAAGTCTCCTCTCGGTGGCAGTGTTGTATTAGTCATGGAGTCTTGTCCTTTTCTTCCAGAGCTGCTGCACTGGAGCAGTTTAAATCCCTGGGTGCCGAGCCCTTAGAGGTGGATGTGAAGGAGTCAGGAGAAGGCCAGGGAGGTTACGCTAAAGAGATGTCCAAGGAGTTCATCGAGGCAGAGATGAAGTTGTTTGCCAAGCAGTGTTTAGATGTTGACATCATTATCACTACTGCACTTATCCCTGGTACGCATACCTGCAACATTCACTCCTTTTTTTCCATAACATGTCCTCTATGGTATGTACTCTTGCAGATCATAAGTGATCTTGTCTGCTCATGCTCTTATTTTTCCATCATTTGACTTTAAAAGGAATAGTTCATCCAGAAATGGATTCTCTTTATTTACTTGCCCTTATGTCATTATAAATAATGTTGTTTTTTTTTTTTCCCTGTGAAACGCACAAATCTTCATACAGGTTTTCCCATGCATAGATTTTTTTGTCATAGTGATCACAGACTGTCAAGCTCCAAAGGCCAAAAAAGCACCATAAAATAGTCCATATGACTCTATATTTGCTATATTATAAGTCTTCTGAAGCTGTATGAAAGCTTTTAAGTCAAATTTAAGTCATTATTTAACCATTACCTTCATTGTATTGTGGCTCTCAAATACTTTTATGGTGCATTTATAGAGCTTTCTTGGAGCTTGTCTGTCCCTGATCACGATGAGCTGTCATTCTATGGGGGAAAAAAAATCTTATTCTTTTTGTTGTTGTTGTTGTTCATGGAAAAAATAATGACATACTGATTGGAATGACATGAGGGTGAGTAAATTTATTTTAACTATTCCTCTAACTGTGATCCTGGCTTATCTCAAGATCCTTAGCTCAATACGCGTATGAATATTATTGGCATTTGAAAAGAGAAACGGATTAACTGGCATAGCTAATTATGTATAGCACAATTACCACTTTAACAGCTCTGTGGCTGCAGATGTGCTTTGTGTTCATTTGAAGCATGTGTTGTCCTAATCTCCATGACTGAAAGCTATTAAAAATCAGGCCATGTCCATAACAGAGAATGTTTACAAAGTGTCATAAGAGTTGCTTTGGGTCGCTCTTACTTTAGGTTGGCAGAGAGTTCTTTCCACTCTGTGTTGCTTGTTCAGTACCGCTGGCACTCAAAGTCAGTTCCTGTGACTTTTACATGCTCATGCACACTCTTGGTGTCACTCCAATGTTGTTTTATTTCCATCCCTGAAGCTATAGAGCCACCGGTTGGACTTTTAGAACTTAATTCTTAAACAAACTGCATACCTGGCAGTTTTTAGCACGCTCAGATTGGTAATATGCATGCAATCTGTTCCACTTTTATCGGAATAGCGTTTTTCTTTTAAAACCAACAAGCCGCAAAGCACCTTATCAGTATATTAGGTTGCATGGATAAAACGCACATCAGAGGAGTCTTATTAAATGCATATCAGTCATGGTTTTGGTTTACTAGTCTCACTGTGCTGAAATTATTATGCAGGTCGGAAGGCCCCTGTGCTGATTACTAAGGAAATGGTGGAGACCATGAAAGACGGTTCAGTGGTGGTGGATCTGGCCGCAGAGGCTGGGGGCAACATCGAGACCACGGTTCCTGGAGAATTGTCTGTTCACAAAGTGAGTACACTACAACTGCAGCTTACATGAGCTTCATGTGTTTGTCAGGAAGGTTCAGGTACACTACCATTTGGAGTCAGTAAGACTGTCCAAGACAGGTTTTTTTTTTTTATTAGTTTTTGAAATGATTAGTTTTATTCAGCAAGGATGCATTAAATTAATTAATGTAAATGTTGGTCTTTTGAAATTTCTGTTCATCAAAGGATCCTGAACAAAATGCATCATGGTTTCCACAAACATACTAAGCAGCACAACTGTTTTGAACATTGTTAACAATAAGAAATGTTTCTTGAGCACCAAATCAGCATATTAGAATGATTTCTGAATGATCATGTGACACTGAAGACTGGAGTAAAGGTGTGTTCACGCCATGTTGTAATTACTGTAATTGCGAGATTCAAAATTGTAACCAAAGCTGGAGAATCTCACGCAGCCAAAATGACGATTGTCAGTAAGTGTTCAGCCTTACATTGTTCAAACCAGAGTCGGACACTGATGGAGAGACTCAGGAAGAAGTTATAACTTTTAGAATGCAACTGGATGTTTCTGAATGGTTAGTGGATAAATTTATGTAGTTGCTGTGGAGTTGATTCCACTCATCAACTATCATGTTAATCTTTTGTGCAAAACCCAAATGGATGGCCACTATACATAGCGTACCTGTTTGCCAAACAAATTTTTCCAAAATATCGCTCTGATAGAAACACTCCTTTTTTAGCAATTGAGCTTGCCAGGGTCAACTTGTAGGCTGTCCAAGCTAACAAGACTCTAAATAGTGTTCTGTGCAGCTCAAACTTTTGCCATGGCCTTAAAACTGGTACACCGTTTTCGCTTGCCGTGGGTGGAAACATGCAGATTAAGCGCCGGTAATATTATAATAAGATCCCCTTCCTACGACACAAGGGGAGCAAAATCTGAGAGGCTCGTTTTTTCACATGCTCGCAGAGAATTGCTTGCAAAAACAAAGTTACTGGGTGTCCTTTTTCACATTTTCTGGGCTGGTAGATGCAACCGATTATAGCACTTAAACATGAAAAAAGTCAGATTTTCATGTTATGTCCCTTTTAATTTAGGTGTTGATAGTCTTGCCATAATTCCGAGTGAACGGCTCAGAGTATAACATCACTTGTTGTCATCTCTAAATTATGGTGCTGCATTCATGCCATGTCATAATTACAATGCCATTACAAGAATAAATTGCATTTTAAAATATATTTAAATTAGACAGTTATTTTAAATGGTAATGATATTTTACAATATTTCTGTTTTTTTTTTCTTTTTCTCCTTAATCTACAGTATGTTTGTTTGACTTATCTCATAAAATGTACTTGTGTACTTTCCTCTAGGGTGTGATCCACGTTGGCTATACTGATCTTCCCAGTCGCCTCCCGACTCAGGCCAGCACATTATACTCTAACAACATCATCAAACTCATCCGTGCCATCAGCCCGGACAAGGAAGTTTTTTACTTTGATGTCAAAAACGTCTTTGATTACGGCACAATGGACCACGTCATCCGAGGTTCAGTAGTTATGAAGGTAAACCTTTTTTTCCCCCACAATGTTCTTAGCTACAGGAGGACAGATAAACCCTTTATTTTGTGTTGCATGCTGCAAGTCGCACCTTAAATTGGTAGAACCTTTCTTTCAATTACATGCAACATCTGACTGTCAAACTTCCAGCAAAATTACGTGTTTCAGCTGAAATTGGATCTGTTGGTGCCACAACTGTCCCAGGGCAAAAGTATATTTTCCCACTTTGAGGTTTGACATGGACAGTCACAGGTATAAGGAAAAATATTAACAGTTAAAAAAGTTAATTACATAATAATAAAAATAAATAATAACAGTAACACTTTACAATAAGGTTACATTTGTTAACAGTAGTTAACTAGATTTGTTAACATGAAATAACAATGAAAAAATATGTCTAAAGCATTTATAATCTTAATGTTAATTTTAACATTTAATAATACATTATTAAAATTAAAAGTTGTATCTGTTAATATTATTTAATGGACTTGAGCAAATGTGAACTAACAATGAACAGTTGTATTAACCTATCCTAAATAACCTTAACATTTAACAATAGACATTTGTTAAAATATTTATTATTCTTTTTTTATGTTAGTTAATGCATTACCTAACATTAACTAATGAAACCTTATTGTAAATTGTTACCATAATAATATCATCAATTTTCCATGTAGGTAATGTAATGATGTAAAGGGTGATTTTTTTTATTTTTTTTATTTTTTTTTTTTTTTTTTGTTGTTGTTATGCCATAATATTGGTGAAATAAGCATCAAAGTTGATTATTGACTTGTTGTGCATTCACTCTCCATGGATACACTAAGGTTTTAAAACACAAAAATTTGGCCCACACAAGATGACGTTTTATCCAATCTGAACATTGACCTAAAATGAGTTTGACTCCCCTGAGCTCAAGGATGTGTGCAGTTTAAAATTTATGACTCCGTATCACTCTGGCGCTTATTTAGCTTTCAAAGATTTGTGGTGTTTTTTGAGTTCTGGCTTTCACTCTGTCTGCCTGTCTGCAGGATGGAAAAGTGCTTTTCCCTGCACCACCACCTAACAACATCCCAGTAGCAGCGCCTACAAAACACAAGTCTGTCCAGGAGCTGGAGAAGGAAAGGGCAGCTGCCATCTCACCCTTCAGAGCCACCCTCACCACGGCTGGGCTTTACAGCGGAGGTAAATCACAGTCCGGGCAGCCCTCTCGGCCTCCCTCTTCCCGCAGATATCCGGTGGGTCCTCCGGGGTTAATATGAAAGCAGCTCCCTGTGCATTTTAAGAGGAAGAGACATTGGTGGTCTCTGACACTGAACTATGTTAATAAGGCTGTCGTGAACGTTTAAAAAGCCCCCCCTTTATTGCTTTTGAGATTAATCCATTTTTACTTTCTTCCTTTTATCTACTTCAGAAATCTGCATTGCTCAGAAATTCCAAAAATAGCAGCTCCCTTGTTTGCCCGCTTTGTCCCAAGATGTGATTAGACTCCAAAGCCCTGCTAAACCAAATGGCACACAAATGAATTCTATTGGTTGCAGACGCCTGAGGAACACTTGTGTGAGGAGAGGCAACGTTGGCTTCACATCAAAGCGCTCACTTCCTCATTCAAGCCACAAATACAACTCGCACGTAAATAAACACCGGCTGATAAACAAACATGCAAATGAGATCTTCCTGCCCTTTCATGGTTTGCTGTATCTGTATGAGCTTAGGTACAGGGACTCCTGACTTGCTCGGAAAGGCCAAAATCACTGCCTTTTTGAAATTGTGATTGGTCACCTAATTGCAGCACAAGCCGTTTTATTTTCCACATCACCTTGGCCCATTCTGGCATCTGAATGTCAGGAAACTGGGATGATAAAATGGTGATGCTGTTGGTTCTGCCCTCCTGCTTTGTATGTCTGTCGTGGTGAAGAGGTTTTCTTACCCACATGGCCAGTGGCTGGTCAAAATACAGTTGGCAATACCAAAATGCCAGTCAATACCAGTGTAATAATAATATAACAATAATAATGACAATAATAATACTTTTAATTTTAATATTAATATTATATATTAATAATTAATTTATAACTACTAAATATTATTTATTATTATCATCAATAATAACACACACCCCAGTGGAATTAATATATATACAATTATATATATACAATTTTACCCGTACCCACTATTAGAGTTGAGGTGTCAAGTGTACAAGGCCCACAGTAATATTGCTGTTTTGAGAGGATTATGGGATGTATAAACAGGACACATTGCTGGCTTATTTGTCTGTTTGAATAGTCAAGCAGTGAAAATGACTAAAACTTACATCCTTATTGAAAAACAAACAAAAAAATTCTTTACATGTCTTATTTCTACGTAGGTCTGGCTTCAGCGATTGGCCTTGGGCTGGCAGCTCCCAATGCTGCTTTCACCCAGATGGTTACAACCTTTGGCCTGGCAGGAATCGTGGGATACCACACTGTTTGGGGTGTCACTCCTGCTCTTCACTCCCCACTTATGTCCGTTACAAATGCCATTTCTGGTAAGTTACTAAATAACGCATATATATATATTTTTAATATATAATTTGCTTAGTAATTGTTAAATGATTACTAAATTAAATGTTTTTCCCTATGTGTGTGGTGTTTTTTTTTTTTTTTTTTTTTTTTTTTAATTATGTATTAAATATATAATAAATTTTTGCTGTGTGTGTATATATATATATATATATATATATATATATATATATATATATATATATATATATATATATATATACAGTATCTCACAGAAGTGAGTACACCTCTCACTTTTTTGTAAATGTTTTATTACATCTTTTCATGTGACAACACTGAAGAAATGACACATGTAAAGTAGTGAGTGTACAGCTTGTATAACAGTGTAAATTTGCTGTCCCCTCAAAATAACTCAAAACACAGCCATTAATGTCTAAACCGCTGGCCACAAAAGTGAGTACACCCCTAAGTGAAAATGTCCAAATTGGGCCGAAAGTGTCAATATTTTGTGTGGCCACCATTATTTTCCAGCACTGCCTTAACCCTCTTGGGCATGGAGTTCACCAGAGCTTCACAGGTTGCCACTGGAGTCCTCTTCCACTCCTCCATGATGACATCACGGAGCTAGTGGATGTTAGAGACCTTGCGCTCCTCCACCTTCTGTTTGAGGATGCCCCACTGATGCTCAATAGGGTTTAGGTCTGGAGACATGCTTGGCCAGTCCATCACCTTTACCCTCAGCTTTTTTAGCAAGGCAGTGGTTGTCTTGGAGGTGTGTTTGGGGTTGATAAACTTATTTGGTTCAGATGGTGTCATCAGACCACAGGACATGGTTCCTTAATCTGCTTAACTTCAGCAAACTGTTTGCGGGCTTTCTTGTGCATCATCTTTAGAAGAGGCTTGGCTTCCTTCTGGGACGACAGCCATGCAGACCAATTTGATGCAGTGTGCGGCGTATGGTCTGAGCACTGACAGGCTGACCCCCCACCCCTTCAACCTCTGCAGCAATGCTGGCAGCACTTATATGTCTATTTCCCAAACACAACCTCTGCATATGACGCTGAGCACTTGCACTCAACTTCTTTGGTCGACCATGGCGAGGCCTGTTCTGAGTGCAACCTGTCCTGTTAAACCGCTGTAAGGTCTTGGTCACCGTGCTGCAGCTAAGTTACAGGGTCTTGGCAATCTTCTTATAGCCTACGCCATCTTTATGTAGAGCAACAATTTTTTTTTTCAGATCCTCAAAGAGTTCTTTGCCATGAGGTGCCATGTTGAACTTCCAGTGACCAGTATGAGAGAGTGAGAGCGATAACACCAAATTTAACACACCTGCTCCCCATTCACACACGAGACCTTGTAACACTAACGAGTCACATGACACCGGTGAGAGAAAATGGCTAATTGGGCCCAATTTGGACATTTTCACTCAGGGGTGTACTCACTTTTGTGGCCAGCAGTTTAGACATTAATGGCTGTGAGTTATTTTGAGGGGACAGCAAATTTACACTGTTATACAAGCTGTACACTCACTACTTTACATTGTAGCAAAGTGTCATTTCTTCAGTGTTGTCACATGAAAAGATATAATAAAATATTTACAAAAATGTGAGGAGTGTACTCACTTCTGTAAGATACTGTGTGTGTGTGTGTGTGTGTGTGTGTGTGTATATATATTTATTTTATTTTAATTTTAATTTTAATTTTATTTTATTTTATTTTATTTTATTATTTTATTTTATTTTATATATATATATATATATATATATATATATATATATATATATATATATATATATATATAAAATAAAATAAAATAAAATAATAAAATAAAATAAAATTAAAATTAAAATAAAATAAATATTAGTTGTGAAAAGTGCTCTGAGGCAAATTAAAATGTGAAATTTCTCTCAAGCACAGGTCATCAAAGCCATTTTCTTAATCTGATTTTGCAATTTATCTACAGGGAGCTCTCAAGTGGGTGTGAATTACCTACTTGCTTTAATGGGCAGAAAATGTCACCTAAATTTTTTTTTTTTTTTTTTTTTTCCTCCCCCCTCCCTTGAGTTAGTGCCTGTGATGAACCGACATAGCCCACCCGTTAGGCGGCGAGTTCGGCTCTTCATTAGTCTAGACGTTATCATCAGCCAGGCAGATCAAGGATGCTTCTGTGCTTCATTAAGCTTTTATTCATTTCTCTCAGCGGGCTGAGAAACCAGGAAACGTTTCATTGTTTTTAACAAGTTCTTGGTGGTCTGCATGAAAGAGTCCTTTATGTCAAGAAAGCTATAAACTTAACATTGAGAGTGTGGGGAATCATCTGAAGCAATTAGACCTGCTGCACACTTCCTGTGAATTGGTTTATTAGTCTTGTAGAGACAGTCTCTTGCTTTTATTTGTCTTATTTGTGTGTGAGGTGTTACATATTTGACACTTATTGGACTGTCTTTCACCGGCCTGGAAACGTGAGCGAGTTGGAATTTGCTTATTTTGGTGCCAAAAGTAATGAAGCTTTCACAAAAGTGACCGAGACGTTAAGCCACTAATGTGGAATTTCTCATTCTCATTGAAAGTGTGGGAGTACTTTTCCAGAAGCATAAAGTTACTCTTTTGCTCCCGGTGGAGTAGAGTTCATCTCTCGTTCTTTAATCTACCTGAAACTGGTGAATCAGAATGACTCCACATCTCTTGATATGACTGTTTGAACATCGCCTGATCCAAGGAATCTTTACGGACAAACATAGTCTATTAGATATTGGTTTTGGGTCCATTATGCTGATGTGACCGTGACTTAGCGGATGTGTCATTTGCTTAAAACGACCCTTCTTTCCAAATACCTCATCGCTTTATTCTCTGTGATCACAGAAAGTCGGAAATATTATCCAGCCGTTAGAACAGCAGCAATCCGTTTGTGGATTTCAAGCGAGCTCCAACATCTTTCATTTTTACCCAAGAGTTTTATTTTACAGATATCTAGACCTCTGCATGTCTGGGTGCGTGTGTGGCGGTTCGTGCCTGTGTAGGTTTACAAATCGTCTGTTGCATTTCCTGCAGTGTTGTGGTAGCGTGCTCTTGGCCTGCAAGCTGGCCTGTGATCAATTGTTACTGCAGAATTACAAAGTGAGAGGAAATGCTTACCAACAGTTACACACTTCATTGACTTAGGATACCGCTAACTAACAGGGCCACCTCAGGTTTGGTCAGTCGATTCAAAGCCGCGGAAGCATTTGAAAACGATTAAAGAGGTGATGGTTATCAGATTTCCCTCTGGGATGCCAGTGTTGTCCTCGTTAATTCCCAATCAAAATGAGTTACAAACAGCTTGTTTTGAGTGCTGTGCCAGTGTCAAGCTTATGATGTAAGAATTCTTCTAGTGGAAGGGGAAAATGACTGAGACAGTTGTCTTGTTTTTCTCACTTTAAATAGTCACAATTGAGAAGCAAATCTGGAAACAAATGCAAATTCCATGAAATCTGGCATATTTTCAATAATTAGACTCTTAGATCTCTGTTGCCTCATTGCCATTCAATGTTAGTGATGCATTCTGATGGAATTCAAATTTTTGCTGTCAACATGTCACTAATTTCATTGTGGTGTAATAGCTGTTATCAGCACCCAACGAAATGATTTATTTGTTTTTGTTTATTTGATTATTTAATCCATTTATTTATTTTAGCCTTTTAAAATGAACGGTGTATTCTGATAAAATGCTAATTTTTGCAATTAACATGTCGCTAATAGTTCATTATAGTGTAGTAGGGTTAGTTCACCCAAAAATGAAAATTCTGTCATTAATTACTCACCCTCATGTCGTTCTACACCCGTAAGACCTTCGTTCATCTTCGGAACACAAATTAAGATATTTTTTATAAAATCCGATGACTCAGTGAGGCCTACATTGACAGCAAGATAATTAACACTTTCAAATGCCCAGAAAGGTACTAAAGACATATTTAAAACATGGATGCTTTGGTTTTTTTTTTTTTTTTTTTAGGTTTGACTGCTGTTGGTGGCCTCTCCCTCATGGGTGGTGGATATCTCCCTAGCTGCACGGCCGAGACCCTGGCCGTACTTGCTGCTTTCATCTCCTCTGTCAACATCGCTGGTGAGTGTACTGAACACACGATCCCATTCCTGCAAACAGCGAAAGGAAAGATAAAACATTGCTAAAATGTCAGAGGCTGAAAGTCGAGTAAGATTACAAATACTTGGGTCGCCCGCTGCCCTCTGGCTGCCCTGCATCTTGTGTTCGTGAGAAGAGTGGCGTATTCCGTTCCTTCCAGGTGGAATAGTTTAGTTCGTCAAACCTCACACCTGAAGCAGGAAATGTCAGCGCGGCAGTTTTGCTTCAAAGAGCCTCGGCCATGTCATAAATCAGGCTCTGCTCAAAACCAACCAATAGGGCCATTAAGGAGGAAAAGGGGGAAAAATGGCTTAAAGTGGGAAGGTGGCCAAAATGCCATCCTGAATCCAGTGACCCCTTCATCCTGAGTCTTGGTACGGTAGGCCAAGACGCCAGTCCAGGTCAGAGGGTGTGTTAGTGATTTAATGGCATGCTACTAGGCTTTTACAGACATTTTTCATCATGCTACAATAACAACTTTTTGATATGTGTTCCAGCGCATAAAGTGTCTGAATTTATATATTTATCTTCTCAGAAGGCAGGTGTTTAATTTCAGTTGAAAGATGGTTTTTGTTATTTCCATTCCTCATGATGTTTCGTCCCACAGTCCCATTACCCATAAACCTTTGGAAGTTAGAAATATGGACATTCTAGTCGCTTTTTCCTATCCCTTTTTTCGACCGTTTTTATTGTTACAAGTGCATGCAGGGAAAAAATAACAATTGCCCTTTCCAATTTAATTTCAATAAAAGACAAGGAATTTATGGTGAACCTGCTCCATTAATGGCAGGAATGAAAACATATTTTATTCTTTGGCCCCGGCTGTAATGTCTGGATATCCTTCACATTTAATTGTGGGAAAAAGGAACGTTCTTTCTAATGCTGTATACATTGTGTTCAACCGTCTGAGTGCATTTACTTTTTAAATATTTTACCGGGATCCTCAGAGGAACGGGTCACTAAGTGAAACTGGATATCCGTCTGAGTTTAAAATGAAAAGCTTTGGTTTGGTAATCGTCCTAGTAAGTTGCTTTGCTAGAGCAGCATAAGCCAGGAAAATGAATGTAAATGTAATCACATGGCAGTTTAAAAATACTCCACTAATGAGCTGCAGGTGAGTGACTCCCGTCATTCTTCGTGGCATCCTTCTGCAACTCACTTAGAACTTAGAACGTTTTACATGTGACTTGAAGTTTTTTTTAAAAAGTGATATTGTTAGTTTTATATAATGTTATAATATAATTGTATTATATAATTTAAAAAGAAATGAAAAATGAAATTAAGTGAAAAAATGTCTACTGTCAAAAAAAAATTAAGAATAACATAATCAAACTGCTCTATTGTATTTTTGTGTTGTTGCTTGTAAATGTACAAATAAAATAAACAGCGTTTATTAGGTTATTTAGGTATATAGGTAGTTTTCAGGTACAGAAATTGAAAAAAGTAATTGAATGTAAAATAACACTGCATATAATCTTCACTGTATAAATTAAACAAAGATTAATCATTAAAGTTACAAAAACTATTCAGTCAAGAGCAGTGTGTGATTTCCTTGTCTTTTGCTGTTTGTTGAACATTAAAAACATAGACAGCAGGAATATTAGGCTTATGTCACTTTATCAGTATTTTAGACCCTTGCATTATATCTTGCTGATACACACGCGTTGTCTTTCTCGACTGTTTACATTTACTTAAGACATAACCTACTATGTTTGCTAGGATACTCGCCAAGATGGGCATGTTGACATAATTTTCATGTGAATTTGTCCGTTCTAGCGCCAGACTTGAAAGAGAACTCAAAATTTGCACGCTGTCTGAGATGCGGCTTTCCACGTGTGCGCTTCGGAGTACACACGTAAATCTTCTCATCCTCTTTCACGTCTTCTTTCGCTTGAAATTTTAAATTAGCAAGGCTTAAATGAGTTTAGTTTAAACAAGATAGCAACGTGTGCTGTTCAGGTCTCACCTGCGCTTGTGCGCTATCAACAACCGGGTGATGATGGTGTAAGTGACTAATCATATTAGAGTATGCGGCACTCCTATTGAACAAAGTTTATAAAGAGTGACTGTTTTGTCCACGTTTTGATCATTGCTGTTGTAACTTATTGGGATGCCAGAATGTGTATCCATTGACAGAAGCATACATTAGCTTTTTTAAGTTATTTTCAAGAATTCATAGTATAGATGTGTCGTCAGGTTTAAAGTGAAGTGCGGTGCAAGTGCGTGCCGAACCGTGGGTGGAGAGCCGTATGGTTTGTGTTGTGTGTGTTTTTTTGTTTTTTTTTTGTACAGAGAACCGTTACACCCCATATATATGCATGCATGCTTAAGATGATATCAACTCAAGATTGTGTAGTGCGTATGTACTGTGTTCTCACTATGTGTTTGTTTGTTCAGGTGGTTTCTTGGTTACTCAGAGGATGTTGGACATGTTCAAGCGGCCCACTGATCCCCCAGAGTACAACTACTTGTATCTTCTTCCTACTGGTTTGTTTATTGGAGGTTATGGGGTAGCTCTTCAAAGCGGCTACAATATTGAACAGGTAAGACAGCATTACTTATAGTTAACTGAAACTCTTCAAATTGTGTAGCTTGAGTTGCTTAGGCTCAAACTTGCACTTTTCAACATGGCAGATGATAAAAGACGACAACTTTTGTGTTGAAGGCATTGTTAACTAAAACTGAAACTATTGTACATTAACATTTTCAGTTGACAAAAATGAAGTAAAATGATTAGATGGAAAAAAACATTTGCCAACTAACTAAAATAAGTTTAAGTTGGAGTACTAAAAAGTATAACTGAAATAAAATAAAAAATTAAAGCTCAATAGAAATTTAAAAAGATGACAAAAACACATAACTTAATATAGCAAAAATCTAGCTATGTACTGTAGTAGTGCAAAAGAGAAATGTATTTTGGAGGATATACATCCTCACTTCCTGTGAACCTTCTTGTGTGCAGATGATGTACTTGGGCTCCGGCTTGTGCTGCGTAGGGGCTCTGGCAGGTCTGTCAACCCAGTCCACAGCCCGTCTCGGTAATGCCCTAGGCATGATCGGAGTGGCCGGTGGCATTGCTGCCACTTTTGGAGCGCTGAAACCTTCCCCTGAGCTCATGGCACAAATGAGTGCGGCCATGGCGGTGGGTGGCACTGCTGGTGAGTACATGTGTGTGTGCTTGTGTCTGTGTGCATTTCTTCTTTAGTCAGCAGCCTTTGAACCTAGTGTGTGTAAGTAAATTGGAAGTGACCTTGTGATTTCCCCACAACCCCAGGTAATGGTCATCAGGTTGTGTGAGTCACACAGCGCGGTATCGCTCTTTGTAGCCAGTCATGTCTAATCTAAATTGCTAATTATTCCTGGAAACCTGCTGGAATGTAGTTTAAACCGTCCCAACCAGCCCCAGCTCAAACCAGAAATGTGCTTGATTCCAGATGCTTCCACCCTAAGGTCTCAGCCCGCCCCAAACATGCCCTTTACACACCCTTCCCCCAACCTGCACTCCAGATTCACATCAACACACGCACCGCTTCATTGGATGTGACCCGCTTACCAGAAGGCTTACCCTCTTTCTTGTTTGCTCCACCTTTGCAGGTTTGACCATCGCTAAGAAGATCCAGATCTCAGACCTGCCACAGCTCGTCGCCGCTTTCCACAGTCTGGTGGGTCTGGCAGCCGTGCTCACATGCGTAGCTGAGTACATGGTGGAGTACCCCCACTTTGCAACCGACCCTGCAGCCAACCTCACCAAGATTGTAGCCTACCTGGGGACCTACATCGGAGGAGTCACCTTCAGTGGATCTCTGGTGGCTTATGGCAAACTTCAAGGTCCTGCTTGTTTGGTCAGATAACGCTTAAAGGGATAGTTCACCCAAAAGTGACCAATTTTGTCACAATTCAGTCACCCTCATGTCCTTCCAAACCTAAATGGCTTTCTTCTGTGGAACACAATAAAAAAGATTTTGTAGAACAGTTTTTGTCCATACAATGAAAGTCAAAATGGGTCCAGAACAACACTAGGCCCCATTGACATTCATTGTATGGACAAACAAACACATCTTTTGTGTTCCACAGAAGAAAGTAATTTGGGTTTGGAATGACACGAGGGTGAGTAAATGATGAGTGATTTATTTTTTATTTATTTATTTTTTTTCATTTCTGTTCAGTGTCCATTTTAACCAGTTTTTGGGAAAAGAGCTTATTGCACCTGATTAAAAATGACAATTATTGCTGTTTTAATTTGTTCATTTTCAAATGTTAAACATCAAGCTTTTTGGAGAAAAACCACTGGAGCCCTTTTTTTTTTTTTTTTGTGTTTGTTTGTTTGTTTGTTTGTTTGTTTGTTTGTTTGTTGACAACAGCCAGTTTATAAGAGCTTCTCATTACAAGTACCTCCCCAAATGCGCATTATAAGCGACCCAAACTCATAGCTAGTGTGTTCGTGTAACAGCATTTACTGCGAACCAAGCCGCTCTGAGACACTGAACACACAGGATCACATGCTTCACTCTTAAACATGCTGCTTAATTAAATCAGAGCCATTGTGATTTGATAATCGCACTAAACTAGATAGAAATTCCATTTTATTTTCATTAATCATGCTGTCCTAGTATAAATCCCAATCCTCATTGTCTGGTGCAGCTTTGTTTGTTAACTCAACATCCCACCAGTGCCACACATGCCTCATGTTTAAAGCTTGGCCAGGCGGAACCTCTCAAAATTTGGCACTAATTAGTCCCTCCGCCCCCCCAGTCATTTTCCACTTGTCCCTCAAAGCTGGGACGCATTATATTCAGGAGCTTTCCCATTCCTCCACCACTACCACCGCTCTGAAGCCTGCAGGCCTGCACTGATAAAGCAGATTAGAAGTCTCATTTTTATCCTTGTGAGTTTTTCTTTCAGTGTAAAAAGGGGGTAGAACGCTGTACATAATCGCCCAATCCAACTGTATTGCTAAGTTGTTACGCGGCAGATGCTGAAGTGTAATTGATTCGGCTCCTACTGAGTTTTTCCTGCATTCACATACTTTGTCTTGCACTGATGATATGTCTCATACATATTATTATAGTTTACAGAGCGCTAGCAGCTGCTTAAAGTGCACTTTAACAACATGACATGCAGTTGTGTACCTTTGTTTAAAGCAAAACTCAAACAAGCTTCTCGTTTCCAAGAACTTCTCCTCCTAATTTCCTTTCACTCATCGCGTTCCCAAACAGCACATGGTGTTCAGCGTATATGCTAACCCACATTTTGCCAAGACTCATTGTTTTGCACTTCTCACTTCACTTCCTCCTCATGCAGGTCTTCTGAACTCCGCTCCCCTTATGCTTCCTGGTCGTCATGCGCTAAACGCCACCCTAATGGCTGCCAGTGTGGGCGGCATGATCCCCTACATGCTTGATCCCAGCTATACCACTGGCCTGACCTGTCTGGGCTCCGTGTCAGCACTCTCTGCAGTCATGGTAAGGGATTCACCGTTTTCTAAAATATTTTTGCCAGGTTGTCTTTTATAAAATTTCTAGTATTTCTTTTATATATGTAATGTATTGTGTTTGTGTATAAATGAAGAGTTCAGATGCAAAAGCCTCTAAGCGCCACCTCCACCAAAACTGAGATGACATTGAGCGAATGCTCTCCACACATAGTATACGTACATCAAATACTTTAGTTTTCAAATCCACTAAATCCCAGTGCCAGCCCAGTCAGAAATACTGGTTTGTTGGCAGAAACTGCTAAACGCTACAAGAACAGGAAGACACAAATCCAATCATATGATTTCAAGTTGAATGATGGTGTGCGTATGAGCCGGCTTTCAATTGTCGAGCTGCAAGTTTTTATCGTGTTTTGTCCATTGTTACAGTGGCAATGACAGGATTTCACGAGTAGCAAGTAAACACAACAGTGTTCCTTTTGCTGCTATAAAACTGTCAGAAACTGATGTTTTACTATGTCTTGTTGTCCAAAGAGGTGGAGGTTTTTGTGAAAAAGCACACATGGACTTAGCTAGTTTTGCAGCAAAAGACAGTCAGATTTGTTAAATACCACTGAATTGACTAAAGTGACATTTCTGAAAACTGACTAATAACATTTTTCATTGCCATTAAAGTAAAATTTCTGAACCTAAACATACATTTTGCATCTGAACTCTTCATATATATATATATATATATATATATATATATATATATATATATATATATAATATAATATAATATAATATAATATAATATTGCATCTGATTCTTCATATATATATATATATATATATATATATATATATATATATATATATATATATATATAATGTATATGTATGAAGAATCAGTGGTTCGGTAAACGATTGAGTGATTTCAGTAAACGAGGCTTTGTTACATCATAAGTGTTCATTTCAATGGTTCACATGACTTTGGCAGTTTGATACACGCTCCGAACCACTGATTCGAAAACAAAAGATTCGTGAAGCTTCATGAAGCAGTGTTTTGAAAATCACTAGATATTGTTGAATAAAGTTGTTATTTAGATTTTTTTGCACACAAAAAGTATACTCGTTGCTTCGTAACATTAAGGTTGAACCACTGTAGTCACATTAACTGTTTTAAATATGTCTTTAGTACCTTTTTGGGTGTTTGAAAGTGTTAATTATCTTGCAGTCAATGGAGGTCTCACTGAGCCATCGGATTTTATTAAAAATATCTTAATTTGTGTTTTCCGAAGATGAACAAAGGAACAAACTAACCCTTTAAGTGGGGACAGTCATTAATAAAACTGCTCATTTGGTTAGTCTTGATATGAGAATGTAGAGATTAAGATTTTAAGTGATGTCAGAAAAAGATTGTGCAGTTACACTATGTACAACTTCTGTTCAGCACTTCAGAACGGTGGCTCATACGTAAACCTCCTAACTCATGAAACCAATCTCCCTTTGGCTTTAGTTTTATTTATTTATTTCATATAATCCATAAGAGCACACCACCATATGATGACAGATATAAGTAAACTGCAATCATGAAATTTCGAGGGAGCGCTCTCTAAGTCTCAGTAAACACTGGCGTCATGAGGCTTTCATCATTTGTCAATAATCAGGAAGCTGACATTTTTGTGCAGCTCCTTTTACCTCTATAAAGATAAACAATCACCTGCAGTATGGTGTCTGGCTCTTTTTACAGCGAGATTCTTCAAGTCTCCGTCTTTTTGCTTGTTTGAACGTATTTTTTACATTATGTGTGGTAGCTGGCTTTGTTCAAGCCTGTTCCCTGAGGAAAGCACATTGTTTGATAATACAGGAATGATATCATGGACGAGGGAAACGAATACTGTGTTTTGACAAACACCTCATGCCTTAATTGAAGCCCATTGCAACTAAATCTGTGTGAAATATGTTGCTCTGGTGTGATCTAGATCGCATTTCCTATTTGCATCATCACCCAGTGTGTAAATGAACAGACTTGATTTATAAAAACGAACCGCGTGTACAATGCTCATACCTCGGGCTGGTGGTTTTTCTTTTGGTGGACTTCCTTTTTTGTTTAAATGATGGAATCGAGTTACTGTTGTGCTTTGCTCACTTGTCATCACTGTAACCTTTGATCTCCACCCTTTTTTCTCTTTCTGACCCTCTTTTCTTTTTCTTTGTAGGGTCTGACCCTGACAGCTGCCATCGGAGGGGCTGACATGCCTGTGGTGATCACGGTGCTAAACAGCTATTCTGGCTGGGCCCTGTGTGCTGAAGGCTTCCTGCTCAACAACAACTTGCTGACCATTGTGGGTGCCCTCATTGGCTCTTCTGGAGCCATCCTCTCCTACATTATGTGTGTGGTAAGTTCACAATCACAGTTCACTCCATGGTTGATTTTGTTTACACCCCTTTTATGAAGTAGTTTGCGGCTTGATATGATTTTCTAAATGGGTTGTGGTGTTTGTTATTCGTGGAAAGTGACAGTGGCAAAGTTTTCTCAAGCCCACAAGCTCTAAATATTATTTAAAATATTTTTATACATAAATGTTTACATTTTTATAGTTCTATTACTTTATTTTATTTTTTTTATTATTTTTTTTTTTTGGATAGAAGTCTCTGCATTTATTTGATCAACTGAAAACTGAAAAAAATGTAAAATGACTACAATTTAAACTAATTTAATTTAATTTTTTTAATTTAACTTTCATATTTTCATTTAAAAATGTAATTTATTCCTGTGATGTCAAAGCTGATCACATGATCGTTCAGAAATCATTCTATGCGGATTTGGTGCTCAAGTAACATTTATTGTTGTTATTTTTATGTTGAAAACAGTTGTGCTGCTTTTTTTTTTTTTTTTTTTTTTTTTTTTTTTTTTTTTTTTGGATTCTTTCATGAATAGAAAGTAAAAAAAAAAAATTATTATATATAAATGTATATTATTTTAGGTCAGATTGGAACCCAGATGCCTTTGTTCTCAAAGCAAAAAAATAAGACAACTTTGCTTTAGATTTATGCAAAAATAACTTGAAAAAGTTGTTTATTGTGGTTTACTTGATGTTTGGGGTTTTTTTTCTAATTGTATTGTTATGGTTTACATTTTGGTTATAACTTAAAAATGAGCAAATATTCTACTTGGACAGTTTAAAAACGAGTCTAAAAACCTTGATCTCAAAGACTTTATGTTCCTGTTATAATGACTCCCATGACTTGAACCTCTGTGGGATTTGGGAATTCAACGCCACGGTTTTCTTTTAGGATGGACGGATGGTATTATCTTATATGTACCCGCTTTTATTCTTCTCTCACATGTAAATTCCTCTCGGGTCATTTTGGCTGTCTGGCACGCTTCTTTATATCCTGTTAATAATGTCTAAATGTCATATGGAGACACATTTTCTTGACACAATCTTTCTTTTTTTCCGCCGAGAGGCAGACTTCATACTATGCGCCCTGATTTCAAACCTCTGGTTTTCTTTTCCATACTAGGCCATGAACCGCTCCCTGGCAAACGTTATTCTGGGTGGTTACGGCACGTCATCCACCGGCACGGGCAAGCCCATGGAGATCACAGGTACCCACACGGAGGTCAACGTGGATCAGACGGTGGAAATGATCAAGGAGGCTCAGAATGTCATCATCGTTCCAGGTAATGGAGGCCCTTTGTAGCCGTGCACATCTGAAACTCCTTGGTTTAAACTAGATCTGGAGTGTCCCGTCAATGACTTCAAACGATCCTTTATGTTATGGCTGTTAAAGCAACCTTGGTTCACCTCCATTACGTCACTGGTAATTTTTTGACCCCTCCTGTGCGGGATAACCCCCCTAGAGTGCGCCCTGTGGCATGCTGGAGCTTGTTCTGAGGTGGTCTTGAATTCTCACTCGTTTTTTGGGGGAGGACCCTAGACACATTTGTGTGCAGTTTTTATCTGTCTATTTGGGTTCGACTCTTCGGTGTGTTGTTTCGTGAAACAGCGCGGTTGGCCTCTTGTGGCATTGTTCGTGTGAGCAGAGCTGTGGAGGGTGATGTCAGGTTTATCTTTTCTGGCATGTTTCTATTGCCCAGCTACAGCTGACTGATTGAGCAAGATGTGTCAGACGAACTTTAACTGTGTTTATCTTTGATACAAGTTCAGTTGGCAAATAATTTAGTTGGACTTGTGTATCTGAAGTGAATATTTTTCTATGGTTGGTTCCTTAGCAGGGGCCTCCGTAATGGCCTTCAGCAACGGCAGCGACTCTCACGCTGCTTTGTTCTCCGCAACAGACTGTTTTATAGTTGCGTTTTATGGCCCGACAGCAGTTCGAAAAGATCAAGACCTTGGAGGCGACAGGACAGTGGAAAAGAGGAGCGATTAGATGTGGGAATATGAACAGAAAGAAAAGGAGAAATGATAATAAACAGCTCAGTCCAGAGTAAACAAGACTGCAGGGCCAAGCACAACAGAGACGGCCCCTTTTATTTAAAACAAATGGCTGTCCAACAGGCTCTGAGGCATCCAAATTTTTCCCTCTTGACCGTTGCCCGTATAGCCACTGCCAAGATGTCTGAGAGAGCCCTGTGCTCACGGACAGCACAGGCCTGGCCGTTATGAACACCATGATCTGTTGGTATGAGCCTCAATGGGATGAGATGTAATCAAGGATGTAGGTTCAAACCCTATTAATCAAATTTTTATTTTTATTTTTTTTTTGCTAGCCCATTTCTGATTTTTAATACCTGTTAATTTATTTTTCTCACACTTTTTAAAGTTTTTTTTTTTTTTTTTTGTATATTTTGAATGGGGTTCCCTTCACTGATCAGTCCTTACACTGAGTAAGCAATGGTCTTGTTTCCATTTCCACATTTTTGTATAATTTAAGTAGTCATAGTCACTTTTGGTGATTGACAGCTGTGCAAACATTTAAGACTTTTCTGTTTAAGCTTGAAGTTTGCCAACCATGGCTGTTTTCCCAAGGTGAAATGTCTTTTATTTAACAAAAAGAGAGCTGCAAAAAATCATTAGGAGTGAGGAGGGTTAGTCAACACGCACCGTGACATGCTTGTTTAAATGGGAGGATATGAAGGATGTTGTGACAGGCCTGTCTGAAGGTGTCAGCTGTAACTGAGGCTTTAAACTGACTGACATGTGGAATTTATATTCATTTTCCTCACCGTAGTGCTAAATTGTTTATTGATGAAAGATAAGTCTCTTTAAAATGTTGCACAGTTCACATTACTCTTTCTGATTTCAGTTCTAATTATTCTGTGCTGCTTTCAAAGTGCACCAAAAGTGTAAAAATAAACACTTTTGTGAAATATTATTATGAATTCTGGTGCTATAGATTCATTAAAGATGTATTTCAACATGAAGCAATTTTCTCATCTTTTCTGTTTGTTTATAATCCTGCAGGTCATTCAAGTTTTAATTACTCTATCTGTGAATTGTAAATGAGTGGGAGCAGGTCTCTTGTTTGCTTTACTTTCAAAACAGATTTGTCCTATTGTTTATAGGTTGGGATTATTTATTATGGTAAAATCAATTCTCATGACATATTGTGAAAAAGATGAGGTATGATTACTAAAAGTATAAAATGATTTGTTGGGATCATGCAGAGTTCATTAGAGTTTTCCAGGCTTCAAATAATAGTAGCTGCTGATTTTTGCATGTCTGTGTTTAGGTGTGTTCCTTATTTAATTGTCGTGTCTTTTACTTCAGGTTATGGTCTGTGTGCAGCGAAAGCTCAGTATCCTATTGCTGATCTTGTCAAGTCACTGTCTGAGCAGGGCAAGAAAGTCAGGTAAGAAACATTCAAGCATCTTCAGTCGTTTTCAAATCTTTACTGTTCAACTGTGATTTGACACCATGGTTAAGCCACGTGTGCACCACGAGATCTGTGATACCAAGAGAAAGCTATCCGTTAACATTTCCCATTCATCTCAGTGGCGGTTGTTCTGTGGTTGCTGGACACACCCCTTATTAGTAAACAATGTCCTATGAATTATTGAACAGTGTGACACTTGGAATCTCTCCTTTCTTTGTGAAAAAACAGGGAGAGTGAGGATTTGGACAAATGCTCTTTAAAACTTTTTAGTTCTAATCCATAATACATATTATCTGTAAAAGATTTTAAAACAATTATTATATATCATAAATAATATAGTTATTTATTAATATTTTATTATTATCAAACCTCTTGTTGACTAGTGACTATGTCCAATGACGATGTCCAAAGTTAAGCCAAAAATCAAACATTTCATCATATCTCTTAGGGGGTCTGAGTCTTGTCAGTACGGCTGACAAGTGTTTAAATGGCTCACAAGTTGCAGGTCAGTCTGGTAAACCTCTGAATGGCAGCCTTCTCTCTCTTTCTCTCTGCATGTCGGACTCCTCCATTTCAAAGAATATCGTCATTCAGTTGCTCTATTGTCTGGGGCTTTTGTTGCCTCTCCAGTGTATGTGTAATGCCCTGTGATCTGAGAGCGCAGTGTACCCCAGGCCTCCCAGTGCTGTGAAAGAGCCGGTGAAGAGCAGAGCGATAGGTGCGGGCTACGCAATACTTTCCACAGTCCCAAAGACGCCTCTCAGGTTGCAGGGTGTGGAATGACTGTGCCTGACCCTAGAAATGCTTCAACAACCATGCACTTTCAATATTTATCATATTGATGAGAAGAACATGTAACATATTGTAAAAGTTTCTCAAGTTGAGACTGTGGATGGTGGAAGGTTTTTTTTTTTTTTTTTTTTTTTTTAAATATATATATATATAAAGATGGGACGGTAAACACAGGACACGATTGGTGGAAAGGGAAGTGGAATGAAGGAAGGTCAGATTCAAACATTGGTCGGCCACACATAAGTGCTACCAAGGTGGTCTGTAATAGCTGGAGACAGCTATCCATTAGCTTTCCTTTTGTTTTCAATCTATGAGCACCCTAGGCACCATTAAAATATTGAGAGCGATCCGCTTAGATCCATCAATCACTTTCCAGCTCAAACTATAGTGTGAATTTGGGGTGGAGCCAGAGGGTGTTAAGCTGCTATGGGACCATGACTGATGTGTTACATGGGAAAAGACATTACACTTCGGGTAAAGAAGTGTAAGCCAAAATTCAGTGCATTTAGACCTTCAAAAATTAAACGGGTCATGAACACGCCAAAGCGAATTGGACATTGCGATGCTACACATTACAATGGATGATTCTTTAACATGCAGCATCATCATGCACCCGTTCAGAAAGACAGATGGTCCAGTTTAAAACGTTTACTTTGTGTCCAGTGTAGATGGCCTCAAACAATTGTGGCGCATCATGTAAAAAAATGCACCCGATACAGATACGTTGATCGTTGAATAAGATTTTTGTTCTAGAAGACGGTGTTAGCCTACTCATTTGAGTACTCATGAAACAGCAACAGTATTTCTAAAATGTTGGACCTTTTACTGAAAGTAGCATACTTTTATCTGTTGAGACCTGCCTACACAATCATTCGTAAGAGCTGTATTTGTGATGTTTGAGTTGGGGAGGTATGACATGCCAAAGCGTTGTTTGCAAAATATGCTTTATTTTTACATAATTCACTATATACTTCACCTTTAAAACTTATATTTACTTATACTTTTTAAATTATTCACTTTTTTTTAAAAGTCCCCCTGTAGTCAATAATTTTATCCCTTAACATTTAAATGTGTCATTTTGGTGATCAAAGATTAGTTTTTATTCCTGTGGAAAAAATGCCTTAAAGTAGCTTGAATGTAACTCTACACCCTTGCTTCATTTAGTATACACAGATCTATGAATATGCTAATTAGCCCCGCCTCCACTCACTCGCACGAGCTCAGAGATCCACTCGGTCAACTTACTAAGGTAAACTCTGCACAATGGTATCACTTTTTACACCGTCGGAGATATAACAGTCAAGCAAAAGGCTAATCATATTATTTACCATGTTATTCAAACAGCTAATGTGTTGCTGATTTTTACACAAACCATGTTCCCGTTCACCATTTCAGAGTCAGACAGCTGACCCTGGGTCTGGCCATTAATGTAGATGTAAATTTGGCATGTGCCAGCCCCGAGTATAAAATTATAATAACGCACATATTGAACTGTAGCTCTCATACGGACAACACAAGTTCAAGATTTGGCTTGTGACATTTCACAATACCATTCTTTTTTGTTTTCTTTTTTCCCATCCTCTTCATTCCTCTCGTCTCTCCATAAAAGCAGCAAAAAAGGCCAAATGAGAGATGTGGCCAATACTTTATAAATGGGCATCTGATTTGAATGTACTCTCTGCATGGCTACAGCTGACCACTGTGGCTCCTTTTTTCACTTTTCCTTTCTCCCTCCCTCTTTTTTTTTTTTTTTTGGTCTGTCTGTCTTGTCTCTCACTAGATGGTGTCAATGCTTTTGTTGCCCTCTTCCCACTAGATAGTGATTGTCAGCACTAGCATGGTTTAACCACACTCTTGGCAGTCAGAGAAGCCAATTACGCATCATCTATGACTTAAAGGTTCCCTCAGCATTTTTCATGAAGGGACTCACTCACACAAACACTTTTTAATCAGTCCCAGAATGTCATGGTGTGCTGCCAACCCGTCTTGTACACTTCAAAGATGAAGTACTGGTCAGCAACTTGGTCACAAAGTGGTCAGCCGTGTGTGTTTTGCTCAAAAGTGCTTTGCCATTGATGGAGACTGTTGCATCCTGCATCAGATAATCATTCCCTGCCACTTTATTGTGAGCTTCAGTATCATTTCCCATAATGCAGTTTGTGGGGTACTTAAACAGTCAAGTTGAAATTGTCAACTTATTTCATTCAGATGCCACCTTGTCAGATCTGTCACACATGCTAGATTCCTGTTTTCTCTCTCTAGAGCTGCAGGCAATGTGATTGTGGAGGAGAGATGCAGACCGGAAGCTTGTGTAATTTTCGTTCATTTGTTTGATCTGAGAGCCCAACAGCTGCTGCCAATTAGAGCATTTGCAGTTGATTAGAAGGGGAGATGGGTGGCCAAATAGTGGACAGATTAGGTAGCGCACCCGCCGCTCTCCCCCTCTCTTTCTTTAGGATAATTGGCTGTGCGTGTCGCCCTGTTGAGAGGACTGTGGGTAGAACTGACACTGTGTAAACTGTCTCCTTATCATTCACATTATGTTTCTGTCTGTCTCTCCGTAACGATCATTACATTTGTTTTTTGCTGCAATGTAGAGTTGGATAGATTTGGTTGAAAGGAGTTTGGGCAGGAAAGCACAGCAGCCTGAATTTCCATTGGGCCGCAAGCTATCGCAGTTATTTTCAGAGCGTGTGTTGGTTCAGCGTGGTGAAACGCAGTGTGATGGGAATAGCAGGACGATCGGGCTGGTTTGGTTGGGATAGCTGAGCTTGGACTCATTGTCTGCCCAGACAGTTTTGCACACACACTGCAGCTGCAGCTTATGTAAGCCAGCGTTAGAGCTGACTGACAAACCTCATGTCTCGAATGTTTTGAGGCCTGTCCACTTAAGTATATTTCTGTTTGGTTTATTATTGAATATTTTGTACTCATTTTATATTTGATAAATAAATTTACTTGAAGTAAACTGATGAACAGATGTCGGATTTGATGGAAAGCAACTGCAAGAATGATGTGGTCTTTGTTTTGCAACTGGACACTGCACATCTTGTTAGAAAAATAGCCACCTTTGACTGAACGAGTCCACTTTTCAGTAACTGCTTAGGACATTTTCTCCAAGGAGGTAGTACTGCCTTCAAAATTTCAAAGAAAATAATTGACAATAGTGTAAAATAAAACAAATATGAGATCAATAAGTGTGTACATATGTTGCGCAAATTGGCCTGAATGCTCTGGAAATGGACTAATTACAAAGTAAACAGATCAACATGTTATTTCAAACAAGAAGTGAAGTGAGCTGGTTTTAGTGACTGCTCAGGTCAGGTAAATTGGTTAAAGGTGCAAATTCATGCATGCGATCATTACACTTGTGATGTTTTCCGAGAACTTTCCTGATTCTACCATTTAGTTCTTTAATTAAGTCCGTGTGGCTGTTTTTAATTATAATTGTCAAATAAATTAATTATTATAGATATAATTTTCCAAGCCTTCTTTTTTGTTTTAAATGGTCAATTATTATTATTATTTTTTAATTATAAAATTATTGAACACTTTACTGAAATCTGTGTGGCTATTTTAATTATATGTATAATGTTTATTATAAAGAGGTTTTCCCAAGTCTTCTCTTTATGGTTTAAATGGTTTTATTTTTATTTTATTTTAATAATTTTATAACCAATATGCTTGCTTGATTGAATGATGCTATGCCAAAAAAACAAATATTTTTTATTTATATATATATATATATATATATATATATATATATATATATATACACACACACACACACATACATACACATACACATACACATATACACACACACACACACACACACACACACACACACACACAGAGAAATAAGAGACTTTATCCAAACAGCCTTGGACGGGACAGGTGTGGTAACTAAGTTGTGTGTGTATATGTATATGTGTGTGTGAAAATATTGGTTTCTTTTTGGTTAAAGGCATATGTAACAGTGTAAACATCAGATAGAAATGGAACACAAGTTTACATCAGTTAAAAAAGCAGGAACAAATGCAGCAATATCACTTCCTGTGTCTCTCCTAAGCCTGTTGGCTGTGATCTGTTTTTACAGTGAAGTTGTAAAGCTGCCCACGTGCCCTGAAGGTCCACTCGTCTTCCTCAAGCCATTTCCCCTGAGCTCATGCACTTTACTACCCGGCATTAAAAAGATACCTTCAACTGCTGCTTATTTCCTTCTCTGTTAACCTCTTGCAAACAGCCTGACCCCAAAGCACTTCTACTTAACTGTGTTCAAAGACTCCTGCTCGTACTGTATGAAAAGTCATCCTGACCTACACTGCCGGAAAGTGCTTTATTTGGATGCCATGTGTGTATCAGGCGATCCAAGAGGTCAAGTGATCTGTGTTGTATGTTTGTGTCTGTTCAGGTTTGGTATCCACCCTGTGGCTGGTCGTATGCCGGGCCAACTGAATGTACTTTTGGCTGAAGCTGGTGTGCCATATGATATTGTGCTGGAGATGGAAGAAATTAATGAGGACTTCCCTGGTATGATATCCATTTTTGGTGCTTTTGCCATCATCTTTTGGGATGTCCATAAAATCTATAATCTTGCTTTCATTATCTGTCTATTTTTCAGAAACTGATCTGGTTTTGGTAATTGGAGCCAATGACACAGTTAACTCAGCAGCCCAGGAGGACCCCAACTCGATCATTGCTGGCATGCCTGTTTTGGAGGTCTGGAAGTCTAAGCAGGTAAGCATATTATTTGTTGTTAAAATCAGGCAACCTTTAAATATAATTATAGTCTTAAAAAAAAAAAATCACATTTTTTTGCTGATTTCACATGAAATACACTACCATTAAAAAGCTTGGGAATGAAAAAAATTAATACTCTCATTCAGCAAGGGCAAATTAAATTGTTTAAAGTAGAGGCATTGTTGGAAGTAATGGCATTTATAATGTGACAAAATATTTTAAATAAATGCTGTTCTTCTGATCTTTTCTATTCATCAAAGAATCCTGAAAAAATATATCACAGTTTCTACAAAAATATCAAACAGCACAAATGGTTTCAACACGGATTATTTCTTGATCTCCAAATCAGAATATTAGAATGATTTCTGAAGGATCACGTGACACTGAAGACTGGAGTAATGGCTGCTGAAAAGTCAGCTTTGCCATCATTACATTTTAAAATATATTAAAACCAATATTTTGAATGATAATATTTCACAATATTACTCTTTTTACTGTATTTTTTAATAAAAAAATGCAGCCTTGAGCATAAGAGACTTCATTAAAACATTAAAAAAATAACAGTAGTGTACATGATATACTTCATATTCCATATGTTTCAGGATTTACTTTTATGGCCTAGCTGTAATAAAAGCCAAGATAGCAACAATTGCCCTCAGGTTTTGTAATACAGACCATCCCTCATTCTCCCACCCAGAGCGATATGAAAATCTCGATCCCATCCCCACAGCTGGTTCCCACTGTAACCGAGCTACAATCCAGGTGTATCTCCAGCAAGACAGTCTCACGCTGCTTTCATTAGCGCTGACTCGCTCATTCTGGAATGATGACATTTCAGAGCATCCGACCAATACTTTCCCTAAAATGCAGGGCTGGTGTTCCTCACCACATGACAGGCCCGTTGCGGCCAGACCTTCTCTGGGGAAATCATTTGGAGTACTAGGGCTTGATGTTTGCAAATGCGCAAATACATAGACCTTCTCCCAAGAGTAATTGCGTGTAGCTTGTTAACCCATTCCATAATTCTGTATGGAATTTACAAACACTAGAGCTTTGAACCAAAGCCTTCCTTATTTGTAGCAACTTGGATGTGTAGCCAAGTCTCAATGAGGGAAGTCGACCAACTTAGAACCTAGTGACGCTCTTGATGACATGATGGCGCAGGCGAATCTGAAGTTTCCCTGTCAATGGTCTCCGTTGATTTTGTTATCCTCAATCTCGTGCAACATCCACCCTTGCTGATTGCTCCCAGCCTTGTTAGAGACCTTCATGTGTAACCTCATTCCCAAATGAAACCAGCTGCCCTATGAATAATTTAACAAAAGGATGTTGTCCTGTCCTCAGGGATGCTGAGCCTGGGTAAAGTGGTCACATGACTCTTTGAGAAGAGGGGCTGGGTTTGTTTGAACGCCATCCCGATCACCTGCCTGGCATCGAACATCTGCAGGGCTTTTGAGGGACAGATGATGATATTAAAAGGATCCGCCTGCTGATTTTGAAGTCTCAAGATGAGGGTCATTTCGTTCCAAATATCTTTCAGTGTATTGAATAACACTAAAGCTAGACCAGCGGCAAGGGCTCTCCTCTCTGGTTTTACTTATTCAATTACCACGTGTTCCTCCTTCCCAAACAGATGCTCCCAATCAAAGCGCTGCTCTCGACGATTTTCCCAGAAACTGCTCAGTCTAAAAACTGGTGTTTGAGACACTAATGACTCTTAATTTTGCAAATGGCAGATACTTAAATAGCCATTACATGTTGGAAACTTAGGCTCTTTTTGCACCCTCTTGTACGATTCCTAAAGCCATTCTCTGCCACTTCATGTGCAGGTGCATGCAGTGTTTTTACAGACATAATGCTGAAACGGATTGTATTAGCTGATAATTTCCATTTGATAATCTTAAAGGCAACATACAGACATACAGGATTTTATTTTATGGGAATTTTCCAGCTTATTCCATAAAGTATCGTTCTTTGTTCCTCGATAAGACAATGCATCCAACATCTGTTTTCATCCCTCCAGGTCATCGTGATGAAAAGATCTCTGGGAGTTGGCTATGCCGCTGTGGACAACCCTATCTTCTACAAACCAAATACATCCATGCTTTTGGGAGATGCCAAGAAGACTTGTGATGCTCTGTCTGCCAAGGTCCGCGAGGGCTAGAGAGAAAAGAGAAGATCTGACCTTGCTTTGCACCAGATGAGTCACAGAGATGAGGAGATCGAACAAATCCAATAAACCCTTAGATATAAATTATCGCTAATAGGATCAAGCTCTTAATGACACTCTGCCCATTTTGATTAAGCTGTAGATATATGTAGTTTATTCTGTATTTCCAGAACTTCTGTTTATTTTACTTTTCATTAAATGTCTTTTTTGAACCCCCATTTAAATCAAGTTTAAAGGAAAAAAAGCATTACAGCATCTCATTAATTAGCATTAATAAATGAAGCCAACCAGTTCTCATCTGGTTTTGTATGTATTATAGTAAAACATTTTATATAACATAGCAATCTGTTTTTTTGGATAGTGTTAGCATACATATGACTAATTTGAAAGCTATTGACAACTCCAAACTGGTATGCTTTTTTCCCTTTTTCTTGCTTAATTGTTTATTTCTGGTGAACTTACCATGTGCATTAAATGACCAGCTAGTGGTATTCCAAGCAAGGAATAAACCTTTTTAGATACCGCTTCAGAGGACCATTTCGCAACATTTCCCAGCACGAAGCTTTGAAGGATCGCTGCTGAGATGAATTAAAGTACTAGCTAATATCACTAAAGATTTACGCACAGAATCCCAAACACCTGTGGCTCCTCCACAAGATGATTTGTATTCCCCAACCACTCTTAATTCAAGCGAATGTCACTGTAGTGGTGATGTTAGTATAAGTAGTAACTGTATATCTGCCCTGTTGTGCTCCCAAATTTGTTCTCGGCAGTAATCCTCTGCAGTATTTGACAGGGATTTGAACAGATGTACTGTACTGTTCTTTACCAACCGGGACCTAATGGAATAGATCCTATGAGATACAGGAACCAAGACAGACCATTACAACAACCCTACCTCTCCACAGTTTCAACTCGACCAAAACAATCCCTTACCTCCCCGATCTCACACTCCTCTGCTAATGTTCTCCTCAAGCTGGGCTGCATTGGGCACGTAGTTTGTTCTTCGATGTAGATTTTGTGGATGTAGGAAGGTTCATCATACTTTGCAAATAAGCCGCAGCTTAGATGCTGAATATCATCTAATTCAGGAATGTTTTAATATGTGAAGGGAATCAATTGCTGCAAGGGAAAGGAACTACTTATCAAACATCATTTGGGTTAATAAAGAGTTTTGCATTCCCTCCCGCTTCTTCAGGATATGTTTGTGTAGACAGGCTGTTGTGTAGAAACGATGTTTTGATAATTCAGCTTTGATGCAATACATGGGAGGGAAGAGGTTGAATCTTCAGATGTTCCATTGTGCCATGGTGAGGAATTAATGTCATACTGTGAAATGTTTTTTCTCTCTTCACTGTATCACAGAGCATCCCTCTTAATAAACATCCTGATAAGAGAACCGATGGCACGAACGATCATTCATTTCTCAATATCGCATGCCTTCAATGTTGCGGGCACCACAATGCCTAGATTGGGCTGTTGAAGAAGCCACTTGCATCTTCTGATGAGTGAATATCTGCGCACAAGTGACAGTGATTACCCATTGTCAGTTTCGTGGTTGCCTGCATGTTTGATCTGATCTCAAGTACATGTGGGTTCTTTCACCTTTGCAACAAGTGGCACTCTCAGACATGATGGTATCTCCACGCATCTTCTCCCAATCTCTCTTAAGAGGTGAGGGATTATTGGGAAAGTGCTTCAAAGCGTTATAAAAGGCTTCAAACAAGCTTTTATTCATTTATTTTCAGTCAAGGTATGGGACGTTTGTGACTTATATGGCAAAATACATTCCAGCCATTACTAGTTCATTCATTTTTATTTTGGTTCTCCATGTCTGGTCCATCTATCAGTTTCAGCATTTTATGTGCTTTATCTCTTATTTCCAGCCCTTCCAATATCCTGGAAGGTCTTGTAGATGTTTGTGGCCACACTAATGGGTTTTGCAGAGGATTCCTGGCCTGATGTTTCTCCTCGCTCGTTCTCTGCAACAGTGCTGAAAGCAGTTTAAATGGGCCTTCATGACTATTTCATTACCCTAAAAGTTATCTCCAGTGCTGAAAATGCTGAACAACACCAGATGAAATATGATTGGAACTAGCTAGGCACACTGTGTTCCTTAACCACAAATGTGAAAATTATTGTGTGGTTTGTCTGTGATGTCAAAGGATGTGGCTTTTTTTTTTTCTCCCCTGCTGGACTTTTAGCCAATCTACATTCCTGGAGCTCATCACTGATGCTCCTTTCCATGGATAACCTACATCTCTGCTGCAGATAGAGCAGGATCCAGTTTCGTGTTCACACTAGACTTTGTGCTCCATTCACTTCCATTTGGTATGCACTGGATTCACATGCGTACCAAGTTTGGTGACCTGCATATTTGTAGTTAGAGTTGTCAAAAGTACCGACTTCAGTACCAATCGGTACTGAAATTTTAAAATTATGACCGTTTGAGCGCTGTTGAGCGGATTCATAAACCCCTCTAATTGGTCATTGTGTTCACACGCTCATCGGATATGTCTGTGATTGGCTACAATGATCAACGCACGGGAGTGTTTGAAAGCACACAGAAGTGTTTGAATTTGAAAGCAGGCGTCTATCAGCAGACTGGTCCGCGATAGATGCCTGCGTTTTAAACGCTCCTGTGTGTATCTGTGCAAGCGCTCGACGAAAGTGTCATTGACTATTTACAACGTTTTTGAAGTGCTGATCATTGAATCCAATCACAGACATATCCGATGAGCACGTGAACACAATGGTCAATCAGAGGTGTTTACGAATCCGCTCAAAACGTCACATTTTTAAAATTTCAGTACCGACTTCTTTTGACAATTCTAGAGCCCTCAAAAATTGACAAAATATGGCAGAATTCAAAAAATACTTCATTGTAAGCCTATGGGCTTTTTATTTACCTGTGAAGTTAACAGCACATCTCTCCTCAACAAGCCATATAATTTAAGAAACTGTTCATGTACGGGGCGATACTTGTTCCAAACGTTACCCTAAAATATGACACTTGTCTTGGCAAGCACTATTAAAAAGTTTCATGCCTGCACAGAATCTCTTAGTTTGTATGGTGGCATCTTATCTTAATCTCCAAAGGAAGCTGCAACTGCAGATAAAAGGGATGTGTAGCAGTTGATCATTTCTCTATATGTCCTGAATCATGCCCACCTGTTCCACCTGTTCAGCTCTTTTAACAGTTTAAGTATACAGAGCACCAGATGCAGCGCATGCAAATCCCTTTCATCATCCAGCCGGCTGAACATTACTCTGATTTAAAACACAGGGGATGGCTGTGCACAAACAGTATCTCCAAAGTCCTCTTCTAAGCTGCGGTGCAGATGCTCTTAAAAGCATTCGTCCAAACCAGATCACTCTTAAAATAAAGATAAATGTTGACAAGGTACAACCCTCATCGTACCATATCCTAGCTATTAGGCCTGACATTTAAGAAACACAAACTGTTCAAGTGTCCTTTTAAGATACTTTTATTGTCTAAATTCCCTGAATCTGAAGCTATGGTTAAAATGGAGCGGTTACTGTCAAAGATGTAGAGCTTTTCTTCTTTTTTTTTCTTTTGAGGTTTTGCAGAGGAGTTCTGGCCTTCTGTACAAAGGAGCTTTTAGTAAACAGCGCACAGTATTTGGCAGTGCTGTTATCAGCAATAGGGTGTATGTGAGTTTGTATATTAGAAGTGGAGAGGATATTACATGTTACTATGCGTGCATGTTGTCTGATAGCAGGTCGTCATTTAATAGTAGACTGTTTTACTCATGTAAACTCTTTGTACTTATCCCATACTGTAGGTATATAAACTAAAGATAACAAATGCAAAGGTGCTATAAGGACACTCTTTGAACTACCTTACTTCAGTGGTGCTGTTGAATTTAATGCATCAGGCTGTTGAAAATCTGGGAGTCTGGATGTATTTTGAGTTTTAGGATTCTGAACATAAAAAAAAAAAAAAAAATGAAATATTGAAGATTTTGCACTATTTCGAGGTCAAAAATCAAATAAGCAAAATTTTAATACTGTTTAAGTGAATTCCTTTAAACTAAGGGTCAGATTTTCTTGCTTCCATTAAAGCTCAAGATGCTCTTTAATTGGATTGTCTAAATATTTCTGGATCACATCAGGTTTTACACAAACTTGTGGAGATCATGCAGTTTGAATATTGCGGGGCAACCTTGCAGCTTGAAAAGGGGGCAAACCAAATATTCTGAAATTCATGTTGATTTTTTTTATTATTATTATTTGATAAAAACAATAAAAGCGGTAATATTGTGAAATACAATCATAAAATCATAATTTATAGCAAAGCTGAATTTTCAGCAGCCATTTATACCAGTCTTCAGTGTCATGACCCTTCAGAAATTATTCTAATATGCCGGTTTGGTGATCAAGAAACACTCTAATCAACATTTTTGTGGAAACCTATATCTCTCTCTCTCTCTCTCTCTCTCTCTCTCTCTCTCTCTCTCTCTCTATATATATATATATATATATATATATACACATTTCTTAGGTTTTTTTTATAAAAAGATTTTTTTGGTATAAAATATAAAAGTTTTTGCTTGTTGCTTTTGATCAATGTATGCGTCCTTGATGAAAAGTATTCATTTCTTTAAAAAAAAACAAAAAAAACAAAAAACAAACTGACCCTAGACTTTTGAACGGTAGTGTATTATATATAGCTGTGTTTATGTAGCTACATTTAGCCGGATGTTCACAGCTGTAGTGTTTTGTTGTTTGTAAAGTTTGGATCAGGACTATAATGTCCAGGCTGCAAATCTCCTGGTCTTGAAAGTGTTTGTGCAGTATTAGCCAGGGACAAAATATTTACGTGAGTATGGTTAGGGTTGTTTTAAACTTGGAGCCACATTGTGATGTTAGTACAGAGAGCATCCCTGACTGACCTTCACGCAAACCTCAGAAACGTCAATGTCACTGAATTTACGATCTCACTTTTGTGAGAACAGACAAGTGGTTATTTTGAGTCTTCACCAGCAGGCAGTGCTGTTTCTGAGCTGTCTTTCAGAGATGGCTTTTTCATTGACAGTGTCTTTTACCTCTTTACATGCTTTTGCTCTATTAGTAATAAGATCAGATTGCTGCATTTTAACTGCATTATATTTGTTGACAATATAATAGCAAATAAAGGTGCAGATGAACCGATGAAAATTGTAGATCATAAATAAATTCTTCAGCACCTCCTGAAATAAGTCACATTTCCAGAGAAATAATAGACTTCCTACAGTTTCTTGAATGAAAAATTAGTCACTAATGTTACTTAAAGCTGCAGTCCGTAAGTTTTGCCTCTTTGTCACCATCTCTGTTTGAAACCTGCAATTGCAGTTATGTGCGGAATTATTACTTACATGGGTTGTGCATCGGCACGGCTCTTCAGCATGGATGAATCGAATGTTTTGAGGAGTATGTGTGGCTGTCAGTCACTACACCGGTGGATATTCACTGTACTTCAGAATCACAGATTCTTCGTCTTGGAAGTATGACCAAAATAAGAATTTTTACTGGAAAATGTCAGCTGAACAAGTAACATGTCTGCCACTTTTATTCTGACAAAAGCATTATAATAACTCGCTCTATCAATGGTGATTAAATCTAACGATCGCTTAGCTCATATCACATCAAACCGTGTCAAATTATTGTTATACTTTGTTCTCAGATTGTTAATGTCAACAACATCAGCATTGTGTGACTATGTGTATTTAGCATCAGAAGACTTGCTTTTGACTACGAGTGAATCTCCAGTTGTTACTGATGATTGTCTATTGGACCTTTCTGGATTACAATCCACCATCAAAATGACAAGTTTAATTATTCCAGCTGCTGTGAGAAAAGGCTTTAAATGATCCGCTACCTGCAGCGTTCAGGACTCCTTCTTTATGTATATAGACGTGACGTAATGACGCAAAGGCAAACTCGTATTTCCCGTGGAAACCTACTAGTACCACTCAAATTATAAAACAAAGATAGTTTTGAACACTGGCTGGTTATGTACTTGCTCAAAAATTGATTTTGGATCATTTTTAACCAAAAAACGTTATGGACTGCAGCTTTAAGAACATGAGTCATCTATATTTGACTTCAAAATCTAATTAGACTTAAATTTTTAAATCTTTTAAATCTTCTATGTTATACGGCAGATACACTGTCAATGATACAATCCAACCATGTCTGTGTTGACAGAATGAACACAACCATCCATGTCTTTCAACAATAGTTAAACCCCTCTGTTTTGTTTGTCAAGAAGCTAAATGTACATCTTGAGAAAAACAAATAGGGTAATTCATGAAGACAACTTTACATCCCAGCATTTGAAGGCTTTTTTGAAGTATGTGTGAGATGTGAAGAAACATAAGCTGCTGCTTTTTTCTCAGTACATTGCGTTTGTTTGTTTCCTTACATACAGGCCAGTATTTTTGGATCTGTACAGTAGTGAGGAGTTGATCGACGCTGGCCAGGGTGTTTTACATGGACCGTAGCTAACCACACAGCTGTTTGAACCAGCTCCAGACTTCGTAAAACAACTCATACGAAAAGTGTATTAAGGATTAATGGATCTTTTCGCAAATTGGCAAGCTTGTTTTGTTGCCCCAAAGACAAGATGAACAGAAATAACAATACATTGTAGGAATGTCATGACATTAGTATTGTGGTAGCATCTTGTTCCAGATGTGGTCAAGATAAACTGAGTTTCTTCGCAGCTTGTAGAGGATGGCTTTATTTAGAGTCGGGTATAATATTGTCTTAAACATACTGTTGTTAAGATCCCATTATGCCCTGATCCTGTATAGGTTGGGTTTAGATGTTGATATTTATAATTTTATGATTTTTTTTATATGAATTTTCTTTTGTATAGTAGAGTCTCCAGTTAAATCCTGAGAAATTCAGTATGTAACATCCAGGTCTTTTGTTATTAGATAAATTTTGACAATTTTGAATGTTTGCTAGTTACACATTGTGAGAGATGAATTATGATAGACATTCCTTGACAATGTGCTCATTGTGAAAATCAGTTGAAATGCTGGTCTTGTGGTTTAAAGAGCTGTGAAGTGTTTAGCTCTTTCCAGTCAATGCCATCACTCAACACTGTCCCTCAGCAACATCTCCGCAATCCTTATCTCATTCCGTGACATGGCAGCCACTTTGGATTGTCAGGAGAGGTGCCTCTTATCTGCCGAGTTCAGAAGATTTCCGTGAGAATCCCTCAAGAAATGCCTGAAAAGAAGCCTTGGAATGGAGTCGAAATCCCACAGGATTTATCTGCCAGAGGTATCCTGTATCTGGGAGGCCTGGAGAGCACCCTTTGTGTCTGTTCTTCAGGTATGTCTGTGTGTGTGCGTCTGTGTGAGGGTAGATTTGAAGAGTAAAGTGGAACAGATGACGTGACCTCTATTCCATCTTGTTGGTGAGAGCTTTTAACGCAAACAACAAATAAATAATCTTTCTTGTTTTTCCTTCTGTTACATCTGGGAAAGCTTAAACTTGTAGCTGTCTTTTGGAACAGCTGGTTTCTAGCTGATCCAAGTTGGTTTTAAAGTGCTCTAGGCTGGTTTTTAGTTGTTCCAAGGTAGCCATTAACTGGTCCAAACTGATTTTAAGTGGTTTACACTGGTTATTAAATGGCCCAAACAGACCATTAGCTGACTTTTAAGTCATCCAAAGTGATCATTAGCTGGTCTAAGCTGGTTATTAGTTGGTCTAAGCAGTGTGTAAGTGGTGTAAGCGAGTTATTAGCTGGTAAAACAGCCACCATGTTGCAAAAATCAGCTTGACCAGCTAATGAGCAAATTGAACCATTTAATAACCATTTCAGACATGCTAATGACTAAATTGAACAAATTAATAACCGATATTAAACAGCTAATGACCAAACTGAACCCACCCATCCATGTCCTTCGACAATAGTTAAACCCTACTGTTTTAAGTCAATAAGTTAATCATGAGAGAAACAAATAGGGTCATTCATGATGACCAAATTGGCCAAGTTAATAACCATTTTTAAACCGCTAATGACCAAATCGAACCAGGTAATAACCATTTAGTACCAGCTAAGGACCCGAATGAATCATGTTTGGACCAGCTAATGCCAGCTTGAACCAGCTAAGGACCCGAATGAACAAGTTAACCATTATGAACCAGCTAATGACCTAACTGAACAAGGTTAACCATTGGATTATTAGCAGTTTGATCCAGCTAATAATCAAACAGACCAGCTTGGACCAGTTAATGACTAGTTTGTACAAACTTTAGAAACGCTTTACTTTGATGGTCCACTTTAGACATTCTACTAAGTAACTTTGCAACTGCATGTCAACTAGCTCCCAACACTTTATTGTGGTCTCCCAACAGACATTCTACTGACTATAAGTAACTTTGCAAATACATGTCAATTTATTCTACTAACCGAACCCTAACGACTAACAGACTACTAACAGTCTACTAATACTATAATGAAAGTTGTTTGACATGTAGTTGCAAAGTTATTTATAGTTAGTAGAATGTCTAAGGAGGACCATCGAAATAAATTAACATGTAACCGAAACGTATGACCTGAACAAGTTAATAACCATTGTGGACCAGCTAATGAGAATTTGAGCCAGTAAATGACCAAAACTGACCAGGTAGACCTGCAGGTGGATGGGTGAGGGTCTCAGAGCCTGGCAATCACACAGGCTGTAGTAAAAGTGATGGGAGAACAAATGACCGAGTGAGCAGACTCTTTGGAATCAGGTATCAAGAAGATAACCACCACCGTGTCAAAGGGAGCCACCGCTGGCCGACACAAAAGAACGACTGACACCAGAAAAGAGGGATGGGGTTTCAGAGGCTGGGCATGAAAAGGAAAACATCATTCTCCGTCTGTTTTGTTCACAGGCAGTGAAAGAACTCAGCCCCTTATGCGGGTCATGGTGCAACACCACTAGAAGAATTTGCACTGATGTATTCTCTGAAATGGCCACTATAGTGAGTGATTGGATCCATTTGTGTCGCTTTTAATTGAAAGGAGATATTTTTTGATGAGTCAAGGGTCAAGGATGAATCAGTAAGGTTGGCTGCTAAAAACCAAAACAAAAACAACACTTCTCAGCGCTTTTATCCCGGCTGAGCCGCCTTTGTGTTCGCGGGTGACTGAAGCGGGCCAGAGGCAAGCTTGGAATCACGGCAGGCTTGTGTTGCCCTCATCGCGCATGTCTTTTGTGTGGGGAGGTTATCTGTCGGCCTCTTTCAGAGGTGGGGGACATACAATAGGCTTTCGTGCCATGAGAAGAGAGTGTAGGATTCTGGGTCCCTCCCTGAGCATGCAAGGCTTGGTTCATGAACACAGCACAAAGGAATGAGATCTCCACCTCATCCAAGACTGGATTAACATAGACACACATATACACAACACATATGCACGGCAGTGGGAATCATAATAGGTCTAATTTGTTTGTTTATGTTGCTCTGTAGCAAATGGCTGATTGTAACCACAGCACAAGAGCTAATCAGACACTTTCTGCTGAAAGTCATGCCATACCAGCATATAAGTCAGACAGCAGGCTGAAATATGATTTGAAAATAGAATTATACATTTTTGAGTGCTAATCTACGAGGAGAATATGTGTACATGGATGTAATGCATCCATCTTCGTTTAGAGAAACCAAATCAGAGAGCCAACTTCTCAACCTTCTGTTAGTAGGAAACATTTAAATGACTACAATTATGCGTTTGCCAATCAAAACCTTCGCTGTGTGCTGAGAAACGATGACTCACTGAACATTTGTCAGAGAGAGATTTACATTTTGGCCTGAGGCTTCTATGGTTTGCTTCGGATAGTCCAAGCAAAAGCTCCCTTGAATTTTTAAGATTGAATTGCATTTAGAACATTTGTCTTGGCTGCCCACCTTCGAAAATAAATAGAAAAACACAACTCTAAAACCTCCGGCCTGTGCTTTATCACTCATGAGCCTCGGCTGTCCATCAGACAGTGTGTTTTACATTCACTCTAACAGCATGTCAGATGTTTGCGTGTCATAGCTAGACGTCTCGTTAAGTTATCGACCGGTTTCAAGGCTGGAGGGGGATTCTCTCAATTTGCCCGGTGACCGCTGGAACAACAGTGAAAATCTAATTTGGATATTCGAGAGAACGCTATACCCTTCCCATACTGCAACTCCAAACGCCAAGAACGTGGAGCCAGATCCTCAAAACAATTAATTACGGGTCATAACCCGAGAAGGTCGGCATTCCTGACGCTGGAGACAGTGTTAGATATTCCTCAGCTGTGCTGTGGGAGGGGACTGTGGGGAGCAAGGATCCATTCCAACATCACAAATTGCTAAAAACATCATGCATTTTATACAAAAAACAATCTGTCTATGATCTTACCTAAATCAGCCCGACTGACAGATTATACAGTTTGGAATTCGTATTTATAGGCACTGAGTCAAATCAAACATCAGTGGCCAAAAACACTGAAGATTTATGTTTGCCACTTGTCCCAAAAATTTATTTCAATGTCAGTTCTCTCAAAGTGCAGATGTTTTCGTTTCTAATCCACCCTTTTTTTTTTTTACAGTATAGCAGATTACTAAACAAACTCATTTCACATAGGAAATACAGCAGTTTAAGGGATTGTGACCTAATGTTGTCAGTTGTAAGTAGCTAAACACCGAATGACTGATTAATGTGATCTGTTTAATATGTAAGAGTCTCATTGTAACCCCAAATGAGGCTATTACTTAAACGACTTGATTCGCTCACTAATTGTGTCAGTGACTTGGAAGCATGTGCTGATCTAAAATTTCTGTTTGATTAATCGCTGAATCAAATGTGTGTAACATGAGCAGAAATACCAGCACCAATCACAATCTATCACACAAACATAGTTTGAATCAATCAAACACAAATGTTGCATAATTAGTTTCACGTTTCCAATCAAAGCTAATCGTTCGAGCCGTTTTCCTCACACGAAACAGAGGTACGCCGCAACATCTGAGACGTCGGTGCAGTATAAATTATGCAAATGCTTCAGAGACTAACCAAAGTGCTTTTTGTGACAAGTTTAATGTATTGTATCATTACTGTACTGATATAGATGATTGATATGAATATCACAATAGACGTATCCAAAGAAAGGAAAACTGTGCAGCAAGTGAGTATTTCAACATGTGGTGCTCTTAAGGTCTCCTCTCATAGGTGAAGCTAATGACCAGGACGACCTTTGAAATTGATCCCATCTCTCATCAAGTGGTGCAACATTAAGTATTTTATCTGGGCAAATGGGTAATTTATCAAGAGTGTCATTAAGATACGCTAAAGTGAAATGCGAATGAGGCATTTGGTCTTAGGGAAAATAATACAATGATAAAAGGTAAAAAGTGAGGATGAAAATGGATATGCTGCATCAGTCATGTGCTGGCACTTGTGCGTATTTAAGTCTCTGATTTTTATTATACAACTACATTATTAAAAGGATCATGACCTTCGGTAATAGACAAGACAGATTACTTCACTTCATTCCAAATCACCACCCTTCCTATACTCATTTTCTCGTTCTTCCTTCAGTTTAACTATCTTACTCATTTTATGTCTCCGTTCACTGTGTTGACCATATAAGGGCAGCTCATACCTTGAACTGACCCCAGCCCTGATCCTGTTTTGAAATGCAATCCAAGTCTATGAGGTGATGATTAGCAGTGCAGGTAACACACATGGATCTAACGGCTAAGACTGAATAACCACTAAAACTGAACTCCAGTTTGCTGTAATCAGATTGGTATGAAATGTCAGTGCCTCAGAACCCTAATATTCATGTTATGTTTACACTTTTACACTTGCACAACCTTGTATACAAGTGTGTATGTATTGGTATAGGGACGCTATATAAGATGTTATTGTTGATGTGTTATATTATTTTTAGAATGTTTAAAACTTTTTCTGCAACATATGCCTTTGTGTGTTTATTTAAAGTAGGATAAATTAATATCTGAATAGAATAGAATAAATTAATAGAACCTGGTGACATTTACTATCTATTTACATACTGGGCTACAAATTTTCTTGGATGTATTTCATTATGCAACCCAAATAATAATTATATGTATGTTGCTGAGTCTATAGTCATAAAACGTTTGCATCTTAAAGGTCACAACAGGAAAACGTGAAAGCTGCCATTTCCAAAAAATGGTTAAGCAATACAAACTACTGTGACACAGTAAAGCCAAATTCTAAAACAAACAAAAACTGAGTTCAAACTATCAGCCCACAGATAGACGAGAGAACCATCAAATAAACTTAACATTCCGATAATTGTTTATATGTCAGAGGTCTCTGTGCGAGTCGGATGATGGCGAATGTACAGCGGGAGGACACTACTGTGTTTACACGTCTGGCCTCTTTGGGCCCAAGCTTGTGGCTGTCTGCTACTGCTCAAGGACTTCAGCAGATAAAAGATACATTTGAGATGCATTAGAGGTACATTAGACACCACATCAGTGTTCTGGGGATTACAAGCTTAGTGTCATTGTTGACACAGCCTGCTGGGCTACTTATGTGACGGGTGAGTGCTAGTCACCGGTAACACTATTATTATAATACTTAATGTTTAGTTTTGTGTCATTGGATCGGATCTATCATATAAATTTGGGTTAGGACATCCATTTATTTTTTTATATCAAGGGTTGCTCAACGATTGGTGGACCAGTGCAAGGTTTCTGAAATAAACATAATATAACTTAGTCACTCAAATATATATGACCCGTGCTGCCAAAATGAGTCGGAATGCGCACAGGCTAATTCCGAGCTACAGGCAAAACAAGTGAAATTGAGCTTTTCACAAAAATAAGCTCATTAAGCCCTAGTCTCGCGATCCCAATGCTCCAAATAACAATTAAACATCTGAAAGTATCTTTATTTGTACGTTTTCTGAGAGGAGTAGGCCTACCTTTCCTTTGACCATGAAAAATGCCGTTTTTCTCTGCTCGCTTCTGGACGAATGGCGTTTCCCTCAGCACAAGTTTTGTATCGTTGTAAAGCACACAGCATTCCAACTTTGTAAATATTCATAGCGAATTCTCGATGGCATGAGTCTGAACCAATGAAATGCGATTTTCAAACTCGTGCTGATGTAAACAAAACGATCTTACTCGCGCTGACTGACAGATCCGAAGCGTGCGCACAAAGACTCGGACGCGCGATCCCGATACATACACATATACACAGAATTACAGTATTTCAGAAATCTGTCTTGGCAAGTATTCATGGAAACATTATCTGTTGTGTCTTAAGTTAACGTTTATATTAGATCCGTGAACGTTATATTTGATCCGTGTGATACAGTAGGTCTTAATATATAGGCTGTCCGTTTCAATGATGTTAATCAAACAATTGTGGAATCATGGATCATATATATATATTCATATAGATATGGGTTTTGACTTGGTTTGTGCCAAATTTGGTGGTATTACCACCAACAAATTCCAATAAACCATAGATAATTTTGAAGGTTTTTAATAGAGAATGTGAGAATTACAAAAACTCATTTTTGACAATTTAATGCTAACCCTAAATTGGTGTTTGAGGTTTGCAAAGTGCTTACCGTTTTGTGGCTGATCCTAAATATCCCAATATCCTCATGTCTGGAAAAGTGAATTCCCACTTGAGTAATGAAGGGAAGAAAAGCAAGGATGAGTCATGGGGAAAGGCACTAATGAGAGAGGGCTTGATGGATTCACCTTCGGGATTATGCTTTCTCTTCATCAGGTTGCTTGAGACATTTCACATTTAGAGTCTGTGGAAAAAATGTCCTGCATGTTAACATTCTCAGATTCATCCTGTGCTTGCTGGTTCTCAGCACTCTGAGCCTATTATAAATATTTAAGGGAAACTGTTGACATGAAGATAACACTGACAAATTGAGTTAACATTTCAGCAATAGATTACTACTCGTGTGGGGGAAGAAAGAGTATAAAATGCATAACAAGTCCACGTTAGCCGCTAGATCATGCTTAGTTTACGTTTTTATCTATGCTGTTTGTTATATGGGTAGATTAATCATAATATGTGGCTAACCAAAGGTTTTGGAAGATATAAAATGAAAAGCAATGTGGCTGTTAAAAGGCTCTGAGGAAGACAGCATGAAGAGCTTCAGCACAATCACACCGGATCATCCCATCAGCGATGTTTACAGCGCTCCAGCATGAGAGAATGGATGGAGAGTCTCTAATAAGCCATGCACTGATGTATAGACCACATCAGGTCAGCAGTTAACTTGCTGGTGTCCTGCACCTATTTATTTATTATATTTTCTGAGGGGGCACCATTGGTGGTCCTGGTTCACTTAAGGCTGAAACACATTGCACCACTAGGCATCATAGGCATCGTACACTATACGACTGAGGATCACACACTACCAGACTTTCAGGCTGTTCCCGAAAACAACAAACTCACGCAGAAACATGCCTTGTTCCTATTAGATGCATTTCAAATAATATTTGATATTCTTCGATTGGATGAAATCACAGTCTGAAGCTAAAAAGCCACCTTTGTGCCTTTATTTTGTTAGGACAGTTGAAGAAAGACAAAAATTATGAAAAAAGAACAACAATAATATAGAATGGAATATTCAGTTCTGATTGGTCAGTTCTGTTGTCTGATGTTGTCTAATATTCACCATAGCCAGTGGCAATGCAGGTAACAGAAACCAGTGCTAATTTCATGTCTTTCGTATAACTTGCTCTCTTTTCATACAAATGCAACTGACACAATCTTTTGTGTCAGTTGTTTTGTATATTATAATGGATCTGATGACCTATCAATAATGAAATATGTGACCTTAACCCTAACATTTAGTGGCAGTAAATCAGATTTTCAGTACAAAGTCCCAATTTGAATGGTAATGGAAATGGTCTATCAGTTTTGTTATAAACCTAAAGCTTTTCTTAACTCATAAAAAACTGTGAAAAAATAAAGACATTTAAACTGCTAGAAAGAGCACAAAAAACTTTTTTGTCAACGAACTGAATGAACTTAGTTCGTCCAATCTTTGTCACTCATACAACATTTCACAGACCCAGTAATATGGCGTATTAATGGGTGTTTATCCCTGTGATGGATGGCGTTGGTGTATTACACAGGAAGGGCTACAGTGAGATCATTGCTCTCTTAGTTTGTGAGCGGTTATGTCGATACAGAGAGTGAATGCAGACCAGCTCAACCGCTCACTAAGGTGCTGAAGTTATGATTTTTTGGTTTTAATTGATCATGCTACCTGCTGAAGTAACCATTACAAATGCATACTAGGCATGCCTATGTACCTATATATACCTTGTTTATAATATATTTAATATAATATATTAAATAAAACATTACACTCACAATTTATTAAGATGGGAACTATAATAATCACAATATTAATTAGACAAAGGAGTGAATTGTAAATAATTTCACTAATTTGATTTAACTGGATGTTGCTGTTTTTGCCACGTCCTCAACTTCTAACATAAAATTAAAAAAAAAAAAAAATGGCAATTTATTAAGAAATATTCCAGACATATTCATTTTTCTCCTTTCTTTCATCAGTGTGTTTTAAACCATGTTTTCTTGGAAATTTTAGTCGGAAATCAATTTATAGTCCACCCCAACATCCTCAATATCACTTTTCATCCCGTCTTTTGCAATATCCCTTTTACAAAAGCCAGTTCCTCAAAGACATCATCCTCCAGGAAGTGACATCACTGTGGTGGGAAAACAACAACACAGTCATCAGTGAGTATTAGAGTGTTTATGCTATTATGTGATGTTCTTGGTATTAGCTTGTTTGTTTTGCTGTAAAGCATTTCATGTGTTTGATAAAACTGTAGAAATCAGTATGATAATATCCAAATTTAAATTGAAGGTTTTGTTATTGTAGGTTTACCGTAGTGACAGCGGGTAAGATGAGAATATGATTTTAATCACAGTCTTTTGGCTTGATAACAGAGTTTGTTTATTTCTAACAAAAATAAATGTAAAATCCTCAAGTTTGTCCATCCTAACTGGTTTTGACATAAGACGTTGCTTGTTATTGTTGTAAATGACCAGCAATGTTCCCATTGTATGATGTCTATAGTTAAATCAAAGAGATTTAAGAGTGCATATAATTTCAGATACATTTACTCTTCTGGAATTGTATTTAAATTTTACCTCAGATCTATTTAAAAGGGATTGCTGTGGATGAAAAAACAGGTCTATAGTGGCAGAAGTGAAAAATATAACAAACTGCTTTAACCAAAAATGTTCAGTAACAACTCATCATGTGGTGCACTTGAGACTAGGCCCATTTTCAAATGCAAAAGTTTGTTTTGGTGGCACTTTGTAGTCTAAATGTTGGTTTATTCAGTGATGTGTGAGTTAGTGTGGTGAGAGGGCACTGCCAGTTCTGCCTCACCCAAACAAGTGGCAATTTGAACTGTGAATGAATTTATGTGCAATTAAATTTTAAGGGCCGAAACAAAAAAGGGAACAAACTGAGACCCAGAGCAGTGAAAACAGGAGGCACAAGGCTGAGAAGTGACATCACAAGAAGATTAATACTACGTTTTATAGACGCCCCCTTTTCCAGTAAAAACTCTGAAGACGTAACGAATGGGAAACACTGTCAAAAATGTTCAGATGATGACAGCAATGAGATTCTCATGTAACAGCCATTATCTTAGCTGTTAACAAATAAATGTTTTTTTTTTTTTTCCTGTCTTCCTCAGAGTTTGTTCTTTCATAGTTCAGGAATCTTAACTGAGTGCAAGTCCTTAGAAGAAATATAAATAGAAGCAAATGAGACAAGTTGTTTGACATACAAAATATACTTAATTATAAGTTTTATTATATTTTGCTACTCCTACTCAGTTCTTGCCAGAAAAATAGCCTTAGCCCCTGACATGGCATGTAAATCTGTACTACTACTACTATTGTACACAGCAGATAACCAATAACCTTTCCTAATTGGCCAATACTTTCCATTCATTTTCGCTTTTTTTTCCCATTGGTGCTTAACAAGCTTTTGTAAAACTTTCTGTACTTTCCCACTATTAATTATGATGGATGATGGGTAGAAAAGTCTAGAAAACAATATCAAACTTTTGGCATTATCCCATCCCTCTAAACTTTACATTACAGACTGTATGGGTGGGGGCACATCCATAAAAAATTGAAAAACTCAAGCAACGGGCCTGTCTGTGAGGTAAGAGCTTTCATTTGCATTTACTGCTCTTATTTTACAGTTATCTAAGGATGAATTCAAAAGTTTTGCGGCACTGTTTGTTTTTATTGTTCAGCATAGAAGAAATTATCATTGTTTGTTGCAGCTGTTGTTAATTTAACTGCAGCGCATGTGAGTCAAACAATTGCTCAATGTATTGTCAGAAATGGCAGCGAGTGGGATTCCAGTAATGCAGAAAAACCGGGAGAATCCCTTTTTGGCTCTTTTGTTTTTTTTTAAAACTAAATCTCAGAGGACAGGAATCTCGTAGTCGGTGCTCCTTTGCCGATCTTTTACAGTGAGACCGAGAAAGCAGCGGTCAATTTCAGATTGCCATATGTGTGTCTAAGCGTGTGTTCATGTTCTGGTGCCTGGTCAAGGTATAATAAGTAAGTCAGAAATACAGCTGCTGACCAGATGATTGGGGCCACCTGCTCTTTTCATCATTTACACGTTCCACAAATGTACAAACAACAGCAAATTAAAGTCAGATTAGAATCTAGAAGCCTTGAATCTGTCTGTTTTCTGCACATATTTTAATATATTGGAACTATGATTCAATGCAGCGTTTGTGTTTTTATGTGCTGATGCGGTTGTACAATTTGTACTGGATGATTCAATGAGGGACTTGTGGCACAATAATAACATTTTTGCATGCACTGCATCTATCTCTCTCTCTCTCTCTCTCTCTCTCTATCTATTTATATCCATCCATCCATCCATCCATCCATGTATCTGTCATTGAATCTATTGATTGTTCCATTCATCCATCCGTCCATCCATCATTCCATCCATTCATCCATGTACCTGTCATTGAATCTATTGATTGTTCCATCCATCCACCATCCATGTATCTGTCATTGAATCTATTGATTGTTCCATCCATCCACCATCCATGTATCTGTCATTGAATCTATTGATCGTTCCATTCATCCATCCATCCATCATCCAAGTATGTCATTGAAGGTATTGATCGTTCCATCCATCTATCCATCCATCCACCCATCCATGTATCTGTCATTGAATCTATTGATTGTTCCATTTATCCATCATCTATCCACCATCCATGTATCTGTCATTGAATCTATTGATTGTTCCATCCATCCACCATCCATGTATCTGTCATTGAATCTATTGATCGTTCCATTCATCCATCCATCCATCCATCCATCATCCAAGTATGTCATTGAAGGTATTGATCGTTCCATCCATCTATCCATCCATCCACCCATCCATGTATCTGTCATTGAATCTATTGATTGTTCCATTTATCCATCATCTATCCACCATCCATGTATCTGTCATTGAATCTATTGATTGTTCCATCCATCCATCCATCCACCCATCCATGTATCTGTCATTGAATCTATTGATTGTTCCATCCACCCATCCATGTATCTGTCATTGAATCTATTGATTGTTCCATCCATCCATCCACCCATCCACCATCCATGTATCTGTCACTGAATCTATTGATTGTTCCATCCATCCACCATCCACATTATATACATGTTACCACATTTGGACCTCATATGACCTCTGAACGATTCACTGACTGACTTTGATTCAAACCTGAATTTTATTTTAAAAAGAATCATTTGGAATATGGAAATTTAACTGGAAATTTAATTTAACTTAAATTGGAAATATAAGTTAAATGACCACAGTTAATTGTATCACATTGTGTCACACCAAATATGTTTTTTACTGTATTATTATAGTTATTATTTTGAATTTAAAAATAAAAAACACACAAATTAAAACATAAAACATACAAATAAATGATAATATAAAATTATATTATAGTTGCATGTGTGAGGTATAATGCATAAACCCAGACAGTATAAACATAAAATGAAACTAGAAATATTATTATATTATATTATATTATTCCTCATTGCAGATGGCCACCACATGCCCATGTTACATATTTGGTTAATAAAAGAAAAATTACAGAAGAATTCGATTTTTTTTAAACTCCTATTCCTTTTGTCCCATATCATTTTGATTTAATTTCAAACCTTTTATTTTTTATAGACCGTTCTGAGGGAGCAGATTACGACCTGGTTCCAGGTGGGAGGCAGTGGCCAATTTTAGAAGACCAAAGCGAACAGAGGGATAAATTAAGGCTAAGGATTTGGCTAATTTCTCCCCGCCTTATTGGAGACAGAAATCAAAACAAATTTGGGATATAATCTGAGCTCCTGCTTCATTTTCCTTTGGTCCAGGTAATTACTGAATGTGCCATGGTGCTCTCATTACTAGGCAACCAATTCCAAGTCCCCCCTGCCTTGAACATTCCAGCCAAATTACACCTCCCACGTGAGCAGGCAATCAGCCGCCCAGGGCCAACCTCTCATGTTTGTAATAATATTCTAATAACCAGTTACTGGCCGTTTGGAGAGTGCCCTACTCCTACAAGTCACCATAATTAGGAATCCTAATGAGAGGAAAGCTGGACCACCACGCCATACCCCCCTTCGCTTAGCGGGAAAAGGCCACAACTCATTGCCCACAGTATCTTCTCGTCTGAACCTCTCGATGTGTTTGTAAGTGCTCATAGAGCGGTCACGTCTCCTCTTCTCGGCTGATTTCTGTCAGTTGTGCCCCTGAGGTTACTGGAATGGAAGCAGCATTGTAAGAATTCCATTGTATGTGGTTGACATTGGCTCATTTAGCTTTTCTTACAACTTTTATATTCCACCCCACATTTGAATACCTGTATGAAATTACAAGATTATGTGGGAGAAAGGAATGGAAAAGGTGTACTAAAACTATTTTTTTTTTTTTTTTTTTTTTTTGTGGTTTAACACTATGATATTGGCACTAAATGCTTAATCTGTTTTTTATTTTATTTTATTATCATTATTAGTTTTTCTAGGTGCAACACTGATATGTTGTCTTGCCGGACGGATCTCAACTGCTTTCTATTTCTAGTCATGTTTAGATTATTATAAAAGCCCATTGTGTGAAAAGTACCTTATAGTCAACATATCACTCTCTTGGATTGTTTTTGCTACTCGTTCTTTGAGAAGAATTTGATTGTTTTTCTCCTTTTTTGTGTTTTTGGCTGTTTCTGTAGAGATGTTGATTTAACTCTGAATTTTCTTCTCTGTTGGTTATGCTACTAATTTGTGGTGAAACGGGTAAATTCAGCCTTGTGGGAGGCCATTTTTCTCATTCCTCCTCAAAATCAGCAACTCAGGCAGAAAGCAAAGCTGGTATGACTCTGGCACAAAATCTATTCATGTTAGATTTTACAAAAGTTAGTCTTTAAGGTTATCAAAGATTCCAGTATTTGTTTTGTTTATGCATCCTTCACTCTTTGTGCCACTGAAAGTAAACCATGCTCAAATAAAAGTAACAGGAATTAATCGCAAATGTACTTTATTCTCAAAATTTAATATTTTGAAAGAAGTCTCTCAGGCTCACCAAGGCTTCATTTATTTGATCAAAACTACAGTAAAAACATTAATATTGTGAAATATTACAATTTCAGAATCAAACTGGTTTCTGTTTAAATATTTTAAAATGTAATTTATTTCTGTGATTTTCAGCTTCACTACTCCAGTCTTCAGTGTCACATGACCCATCAGAAATCATTCTAATATGATGATTTGCTGCTCAAGAAGTCCTTACTGTTACTTTTGATCAATTTAATGCATCCTTGCTAAATTTCAATACATTTTGAAAAAAACAACAACAACAAAAAACCAACTTGACCTCAAATGCTACTTTGGTTAGTTTGATATTGGTTAATTTCATTGTGATACTGTTAATAATATGTGATTTCCTTTTTGTTTATGTGCTGAAATTGTTACTTTTTTGGAGAACCCGTTAGCCTTTACTGGTAGATGATGTAACCATTCTGAGGGCTCCTTTTCTGACAAGATGCTTGGCACTAGCAATTCATTTCAATAACAAAACAAATCATTTTCCTTGGCCCTTTTCACCTTACATTTTCCACTCCTACATCAGTAATTGGTTATTCTATTTTAAGGGAAAAGGCTATGCTCCCTAACATGTGTCTTGAATTGATAGTTTTGCCCCATTTCCTTTTTGAAAACAAGGTCCTCCCAGAGTCACCCTATGGCAGTGTAGGTGGCCGGGGTTAAGCACAGAACTAGTAAGGAGGGGGTTTACTAAGTTTCTCTGTTTGCTAAATCTCAATATGAGGCCGAGGACAAGTAGAAGATCAGGAGGCTGTGAGAGGGTGAGGTTAATCACAAGCTATTTCAAGAACCAAAAACAACAAAAAGGAGATGCTTGCATGATGTAGGATCTGTTTTCTCATTCACTTCTGTTGCTTGTTAGGGCCACAGTACCAGGCGAACTGATCTACACATGTACGCGTTAGGTGGCCTATGATGGTTGAGTACTTTTTTTGAAGACGTATTGTGTGGCTATTACTGCATAATATTGTATAATGATTTTAATGTGTGTGATCTTAAACTGAATCACACCATTTGGATGCCGCAAACAGCCCGTCCCTTAAGGCGAATAGTAAATTCTCACCTGCCATATTAACAATGTGTGTGTTACTTCAGCAATCTGTTACTAAGAGAAAGCATAAGAAAACATTAAACCAGACCTCTTATTTTTTCCCTCTTACTCTCTTATTCTGAGTTAAACCTTACATGCTGTAAATTTAAATTGTACAACAGTTACGGTCTTTGAATCTGATTGATGAAGCAGCATACTGCTTGTCTGTGTTTCTGTGTTCCAGACTATTACTATTGGTGTGGATTTTAAGTGACTGAATTTTTCAGGTCACATTGTAGGTGGTGACAGTCTTCATTAATGACAAATGATCACAAATCATTGAATAATTTATTTGCTTAATCTTTCAAAACACTGATTCTTTCAGAAACGTAATTGGCTGCATTCAAAAATGCATACTACTGTATGCATTTTTATAGTATAGTAGGTGAAAAACAATAGTATGTCTGAATTTACAGTATTTGTTTTTAAAAACAATATGCAAAAAGTATCCGGATGACCTACTACTATAGGTGAGATTCTGAAGCTTACGTTGGTAGGTCACATGACAATGACAACTTGACAAATCTGGTACGTCTGGATTACATTTATATTACTGTACACACTTTTATTCTATATAGAACATAAATTGATTGTGAAGTTAATGCTTATTCAAAAGAAGTACCTAGCTACTCAGACAGTATGCGATTTCGACGTAGCCAGTCACTGAGTCAGTAGCCAGTCACTGAATTATTCACCCAACCAAATCATTAAAAAGTGCTGATTCATTCAGGAACAAAGCAATCGATGAGTGAATCACTAAATCATTCAATTAACCGATTTAATATGAGTGAGTCTTTATGAGTGAGTCATTGAATCATTTATTAATTAAATGCTTGAAGATGTAGTCTACGGGTCTGCTGTGACTTTGTTTGGAGCTATTAATGTTGGTGGAGCAAAGCAGACAAAGTACACTAGCGTAGTTACTCTATAACTTCTTGTTTACTGAACAATTTAAAAAAAAATCAATATCATATTCGCAATCATGCTTCTCTTTCTCCCGATACAGCTTAAGCACCACAGTTTCTCATTAGGACTAGGAGTTGCTGATTTTAATAATAATCAAAATGCACATGTTTTGTACAAATGCACATCTGTCAGTGCAGTAATAGTGTTGTTTATGCACTAGCTTTTGTTATGCCTAAAGCACCTGGCATTAAAGGGAAAATGTGTATAAATCACTTATCATGTGAGGCCAGCTATACTGCAGCATTAACCTGTCCCACATCCCAATGTGTCTGCACTGGAGTCCCACGCGCTCATGCGACTGATGTAGCGTACAAAATTGTGCCCAACCTCATTGTGTATACAAAAAAAGAGGGTGTTTGTTTGCTTGTATAGACATAAAACCTGTACTTTGGTCACAGTTGGTGAAGTATAGTGGTTTTCAGTTAGAGGAGCCCATGATGGGGCTCAGTAAGTCAATCTACATTAGAGGTACATTATAGGGAACCTGCTCCGAGCAGAGATAACCAGCTTCCACCAGCATTTCTCCCTGTATAATGCGAAGCAGCTGTCTCCTTGCGTGATACACTGAGCCACCAATTAATAGGGGGGAGGACATGTTGACCTACAAAACAGAGGAGTACAACAAACCCTGTAACTACAAACAGGTTTGCCTTGAGAAACGGTCCTCTCCAGGGAAAGGGGCGAGAGTGAGTGAAAGAACAACCGAGGAACGGTGACCCTTGTTCTATCACAAAGCTCATGCCATGTGCACATAATCCACTTACCTTTTAAAAAGGTGTTTTTGTTTCTCTGCGGTTAGACTGCAGAGTTCTTCTTTTCGCATAGTTTTCACATAGCCAATTTAACATTTCTCCCCCCTTGCTGACTTGAATTTCAGTCTCACAAAGATGTCAAAAAGGTATGCATAAAAGGCATCCAATTGGTAATACTGTAGACATGTAAGGCTGCTAATGTGAGAACCAGAGCCAGCACCTGAAAAGATGGTTTAATCCAACATACTTGACCCTTGGGTGTTTCTGGGGGAGAATTTAATAATCTTTCTTAGGATGAAAGCCAGGGTTGGAAATAATGTGAGTCTGAAGAAATTTTTACAAGCTTGGAGACATCAAATCAAATTCTGCTTTATTCTTATGTTGTATACTTATCTAGTTTATATACGGCACAATGTTTCCTACATTAGTTTGTTTTCCCCTGTCCATTATTTACTATGTACAGTGATAAAGAAATCATATTATGATAAATGGAAAAGAAATTTGATATAATAAAATAAAGGAATTTTCATCACAACTAGCAGATCGAGAGCAGTGCCACTCAAAAGGAAACACTTTGGTCAACTTTCTGTTGCTTTTAATTTTGCTTTATAAATAAAGTGACATTGACACATTTGCAAATGACATGCAGATAGTAATGTATCTCATGGACATTTGTTTCTGTTTAATATAAATAAAATTCAGTTTTCATAAAAGGTAACAAGTATAAGCATAGGTTTACCTGGCATATTCCCGCTTGTAAATGACACTTTCATTTACAAAGTGGGAGTTGAAACACGTCCTATTAACAAACCTTCCACACTTAACCTGACCCGGGACATTATGGCTGAGTTCCACACCTCCCCAGCCAGTTCACAGTTCAACTCAGCTCAATGTTGACTTCCCCTTTTACTCTGTCAGTTTCTAGTTAAACTCCTCCAGCCATGTGGATTCTTGTGGCATTGTGGGTTTACCTAGGGAATGGATACAGACCAGAAGCACCACTGTGCTGGCATTTATGATCTGGCACTAAAGGCACATCCTGACTTTATCTTCTACAAGTCCTGGTCTGGGAGACTCATCAAGAAATAAGCCTTTAGGCCGCTGATAAAACATCTAATGAAGGCAGTGGTTTGGTGGTCTGTCATTCATGCGCTAAGTGGACACACAGGATTTCATTGTCAGATGGATGTCACTCTTGCCAGGCTTTTCCACAACATCTGTAGAATATTTTTAATGGAGTTCTACATTTTTTAGTGAATGTGGTGAAAAATATTTTTCTTCACATATTATCATTGAAACAACCTGATGACTCATGACTTGTTCACCCCAAAACAGATTTATCCCTAAAACTTGAGTCATCAAAATGTTTCAAAAACTTACATAATTTACTGTAACTTATCATTAATAATAGTTACTAATAGCTAATCCATGCATTATGTTACACTCTTCTCTCAGCACTTGAATATTATATTAATTGTGTGGGATCAGATTTAAGTTGTTATTGGCTGTTTTCAGTTCTTTCTTTCTCACTATATTATATTATTTGTTTTCTTTACAGAATACCAGGGAATTTAGAGAAGAAGAGATCCAGGTTTGCTGCAGTTCGGATAACTCACCGCCTGAGGACCTATGTAGTGCTTTTGGGTCAGCGGTAAATGGGGGTAAATGAGCCGACTCAGTATGCACCCCCCCCCCCCCCAGGTTACAGCCGGGGCAGATGGGAAAACCGATGGAAACTAACCCCATTTGCCACATGCCAGTCTTTAAACAGCCTATTTGCTAGACGATACATCTTTGTCTGGGGCAAGATGTCATTACCGCTGTGGCCTTCATCATCCCTCAAGTGTATATATTAGAGATATCAATGTTTTCCTGTGGAGAAAATTACACTGAACCTTGTTAAGAATGGTTAGGACTCATTTGCGTTTGTGTTGGTGATGTGCAAATTGCCATCTTTTCAGAATCAGTTAGTCTGTGGGCTGCCAAACCATTATTTTCAACCTAGCCTCTAAAAATGTACCTATATACTTAACTCAATGCAATTTCCAGCTGAAATGACCACTAGTTGCAATAAAACAACAACTATTTTTAAACCAATTGCAGGCACAGATTATTGATTAATAAAAATGTATTTTCACACAATACTATGTTATGTTTCCATGAGCCTGGGTTGAATATATTTAAATTGGTAAATTAAACGGGTTCGATTGAATGTATGTGTTAAGTTGTGTTTACCTAAGATGCAGTTAGGGATTTAGAATGTTTAGCGCCGTCTTAAGCCTAATGGCGAGACTCTCAAAATCTTGAAAAAGCTGTGAAATTTGATTTGCAACAACCAAATATTTCCATCTAAATATTCAGTATTTACAGCTGCAGAGGTGGTTTCAGCATGCTAATTGAATCACTGACTTTAAAAAAAACATCAAAAGAAAAAAACTGCTTCAACAACAACAACAACAACCGTGTTTTTCCTAGTTAGTTTATTTGAAGCGTCAAGGTAATTCTGCCCCTTAAATGGACAAACATAAGCAAATGATGTCCTTTTAATTTCAACCTGTAGGCCATAGTTGCAAACAACACCATGACAAACATCCTGGAGATGTAATTCTTCCGTGACTGAAACTCACAAGAAAACTACAGAGTAGACGCTTTCGCTAATTAAATGACATGGCACCCAGCTTCTGCTCCCTTCGTATTGAAGGCTCAGAGTCTGGTCAGACATTCCCCCTTTCCCGTTCCCCCTGGTTTCCTCTCTTGTTTGATGTCAGACCCTCCGCAGTTATTTAGCTCTTTTAAAGCAGGGTTGAGGACACTGGCTTTTAAGCCTTGCTGGCCAAGGTAAACTTAATTTGTATTGTGTACATATGGTTAAAAGTGCCTCTCTTGTAAAAACCAAGCGTGATGCCGTGGGCCAATAGGAGCGTGTGTAAATGAGAACAGCGCACTAAGACATTGTGTGATGAAGCGTCGCAGCCCTGCTGAGCCCCAGCTGGAGAGCTCTTATCAAGGCCCAAATGAGTGGAGGTGAGAAAAGACAGACCAACAGAGCTCGCAGGTCCACATTTCACAGGAAAAGGGGAAGAGATGAGGGAGGGGAGGCCGCCTGCCATAGAAGTTTGTAGTAGTTTGTTGACAATAGTGCTGGGGAACGTTACATTTTAAAGTAAAATATTGAGTAACCCATTATAAAAAGAAACGAATGGTTACTTTCTTATATAAAAAGTAACCCGCTTTTGCGTTGCTTTTTCTCACCATCAACTGCCTGGAGCAACTTGAGCGTGTTGTGACATCAATGTGGGGAAAACTTTTACCTTTACACAAAATTCCTAATTCTTATTTAAATGACTGAATTTTCTCTGCAAAAATCTGCTAAACAACAATAAATGCATGGCGTGTCTATTTACACTAAGTGCAAATAGTATCCCTTGTTGGTAAACGCTATTTACACTACCACCAACGTCTGGTTGGGCCACTCAAAAGACGCGCAAAATTCAACGTCTTCAATGGCGCAGCAGTAGCCTGTAAGGCACGCAGATGTGGTTTTTAACGTGATCGACACGTGATACGAATACGCCTTTTGGCGAGCTCGCATTTATTTTTAAAAAAAATGAATGATCTGAATAATCTGTGAATGAGTGTTTAATAACATAAAGTGTTTATTGGGTAGGATTAGGGGAAGGTGTAGGGAGGGTTTTTATTCTCCCAATAAGGCAGCATCCATTTAATAATTTTAATAAATATAATCATTTACACTCTATGATATTATAGAATTCAGTTAATGTACAAAAATACTGAGGTGCAAATAGTATCTGCCAATATAAATTAGCCTATAGATAGCATCTAATTGCTATTTACTCTTATTGAAAAGAACTGATACTTTAACATGGTGTAAATAAAATCTTTTGCTATTTTCACCTAGTGTAAATAGCAAATCACTAAGAAAATACTGCTATTGTCACTTAGTGTAAATAGAATATGCTATTTTCACTTAGTGTAAATAGCATCTATCGCTAAGAAAATATGCTGTTTACATTTTCATAAATGTAACCGCACCTTGAGACTCTTTCTTCTTCAGAAGTGAAGCACTATGCTTGGCTTACAGGCATTAGTTACATCAAAAGTGCTATTTTTGCTGTGGACAAGTGATTATTGGCTAAAATAGATAGCATGCAATAACGTCACAATTTTTCCTGATTTTTTTTATGCACCAGAAGTATACTTATACAGGACTCACAAACAAAATTTAGGCCATAATAGTATTCTTTATTATATTATGTACATTTTTATTTGTTATATGAAAAATCTGTTTTTTATGTGGCATTTGTTGTGCGCTACCCCCAAGACTGGTTGACAAAAAAGAGACAGATAAAATCCACTTCCTGGTACATTAAGTCAACAAACACAGATCTTGGCAGTCTAGTGAGTTCAGGGCCAATTTTATGATCCGACATTAAAGTGGGCAATCTGATTTAAAGTTTTGATAAATATATCACATATCAGGGCAGGAAATAGACTTACTTTATTATAATGAAGGCCTACAGGTAATAATGCAAAACACTACATTTGTGATTGAGATACAAGTTGTGCATGATTAGTTCTGTATGCTGCACGTTTGATGTCACCTGTGTCAAAATATGGCAGAACATTTGTTACGGTATATGTTTAATGAAAGACACATGATGGATGTGATTGGCCTAAACTGTACAGTATGGACAGCTGGAGGGTCTAAAATATTTAGGCTTAAAAGTACAGGACGACACATTGCACTGATCAATCTAAAAGAAAAAAAAAAAGACAACAATTCTGAGACATATGGGATTTGTTACTTTGGCCAGACAGTATGTTAGTTTTTAAAGTGCTTGTTGCAATGACTTGCGTCCTGCATGAGAGGCACCATAAAAAAAATGGAAGAAGGATATTGGAAAGAAACCAGAGGAGAAGAGATAAGGAAATTGAACCCAATGAGAGAGACCTGAGCAGGCTTAGCAGTCTCATGTCACTTGTTTTCTTTCAAAACAAACTCATGTTGCAGGCCACTCTTTAGGAGGCCTTTATGAAACATCCCTTTCATCAAACTGTCCTTTTTACCACCTCGCTTATAGACAGGAACAACATAAAGTTTTTTTGGGTTGATTTTACAGCATCATTGCTGTACATCAAAATGTTGCAACAATAATAGTAAGCTGTGTCATTCAGCACACCCTTTTAAGCTTCTAGAAAAGAAAGAGTAATAGCTTGCAGTTGCTCGTAAGAGATCAATACTTTCCACTTAAAATATAGTTCCCACAGAATGACCACACAAAATGAATGCTACTGCTAGTGCACAAATGAGGGAGTGACACTGCGGTTAGGAACTTTTTATACAAGGGAAACAAGGCCTTTGTGGAACTAGTTCTAATTTAGTTGATTTTTCTGCAGTAGGAGTCCATAAACCTACAGTATGTGACAAATAAAAAGTTAAACTCAGTAATGTTATGTAGTGTATGTCTCAATTATGGTACACTTGTACACATCTACAAAAGTGTGCCTCTTTTGTTTAGTATAGTATACAAACTATGGTTAAAATAATAATATTACTGAACAAAAAATTGATCTGGCTTGAAAACCAAAGAAAAAATTTTCAATTTGTCTTTTTTACACTCTAAAAAATGCTGGGTTAAAAACAACCCAAGTTGGGTTGAAAATGGACAAACCAAGCAATTGGGTTGTTTTAACCCAGCCGTTGGGATAAATATTTGCCCAACCTGCTGGGTAGTTTTATTTAACTCAACTATTGTTAATAAAATTACAGTATTACTTGCTTAAAAGGAACCCAATGTATGTTGGAAATTTCAATTTATTAATATGTTTAATGAATAATAATTAAACAATAAACATTTATTAAATTGCTTATTAATAAATGTTCACCTTTTGATTATTAGTGTTGCCTCTAGTAATTATGTGTCTGATTTTTAATTTCCAACCTATTTTGGGTTAATTTTAAGCCAGCCTTATAGTAAATTTTGAAACAATAGTTGGGTTAAATAAAACTGCCCAGCAGGTTGGGCAAACATTTAACCCACCTGCTAGGTTAAAACTACCCAGTCATTGAGTATGTCCATTTTCAACCCAACTTGGGTTGTTTTTAACCAGCCTGGTCTTATTGTTAATACGTAGGTATTAATACGTAACTTTCAAAGACACTTTCGTACATTTTTGTATGTTTAGAAAGGTGCTAAAACGTACAATATTGACGTAATTATGGCACTAAAACGTAAAAATACTTATGTTTTTACAGCGAAAAAACTTAAAATATTTACGAATCTTTCATGCCATAAAGATATATGTATCATTTCCATTTTATCGTTTTGTAGATGAATGTAAGCAGGTGAGAACCAAGGAGCGTTCGATATCAGTCCCGTAAACCATGTCGTAACGCTTCTCGAGGGTGGCGCTACTTTCAAATTTGAATCATAACGAGTGCGAGCTTTGACTGTGACGGTCGCTGTTGCTGAGAATGAAGATGAAGATCGATGGATAAAGGGCTGAATTTGGATCTGTTCCTTACAAACATGGATTCTAAAGATTTGGAGTACAGCGAACAAATAAAATGGATGTGATTTGTGAATTTATGTTGTGCTTTGGTGTATCTTATGGTTGTATTGTCAGTCGCTGCATAGGAGAAAACGCCTTCTGTGTCTCACAGCAAACAAACTAAATATTACAAAATGGTTTAACAATTACAGAAATTTTATTCATAAGGTTTCAAATTGTAGTCTTGTTTAACATTATGTAATCCTCCGAAACGAGCAGCACAAGTCTCGAACAGAAATGTTATTTCATATTAAGTAGATGAGTAAACTGCTTTCAATAAATTTGACTAAAAACATTGTTAAATCATTAAAGCCACGATTTTAGTATTAATACGTGGGAATTCATATACATTCACACTTTATGTTACATGATTTACGTTTTTTTTGCTGTCAATACGTAAGTATTTTTACGTTTTAGTGCTATAAATACGTCAATGTTGTACGTTTTTGTGTGTGTGAAAACGTAAGTAAATGTACGTGTGGTAGAACCACAATTTATGTAAAAATACACACGTTTTCTCATGAGATCACGTTGTTTTAACCTAACATTTTTTAGAGTGTACTTTAAAACTGTGGCTTGCAAAGCTACAAACTACTTGCACTGTAAAGTACTTAAATCAAGCTTGAAGGTATTCTTAAGAAAAAAAGTTACACAACATTCTACTACATTAAGTAACTGCATGAAACCAATTTAAAGTGGCAATGACTTTCAGTATATTATCAGTATCATATACATATAAAAATTATGTAAATGAATGAATGAATGAATGAGCTGGTTTATTGACAAACTGACTGAACGAACAGAGCTCAACATCGAACATCAGCTCGCAAGGCTTTAAAGCCATGTGTGCAGTACAATGTGATGAAAACAAAAAAGATTTAGGGCTTTTTTACACTTCACTGGTACTTGGAAAAAGCAGCTTGTCATGTTAAACAGTTAAAGGCACACTACTGAAAAATGCAGTTAAGTAGAATCAACACTTCTTTTTTTTTTAGTTCCCAGAACTGGGATTAACCTATTGATTCTTTTTTATTGACCTTGAAAAAAAGGGAAAAAATAAAGTATAACACTAAATTTAATAAAAATGTTTTGGGCACTCCTTATACCTATTATCTAGACTTGTGATGACTGAAATTGGGGACAAAGGGCCAGAGGATGTTTATTGCTTGCATATGTGGGAAGCATGTGTTTTACATTTTCTGAAAAGGCTTTTAAAATGTGTACTTTCAGGGTAATTTTACCACTAAAGTGTCTCAGGACAAGAGGTTGAAGAAGCCTGACACATTTTGTATTTTTTGGATGTGCAGCTGGTTGTGCGATTGCTTTATTAGTCATAAAATGTCACGCCGAAGTCAGCAGAAAAAAATACCATAATATTATATTAAAAGCATCACATACTTATGTATGTGCAACCATTCCTCAAAACAGAGCTCAGACTTTATGTATACATATGTTACAGAATGTGAAATTAGTTTATAGCCATATGAAATCGCAAGGCAGCACCTGCTGTTTTGTTTTTCATCTTTGAAATTTGTATTTATACATATAAGAGAGACTGATCTGCGATATTTAAATCTTATTTTGAACGGGATATGAATGCTTTTCTGAGCGCATGTTTGATCTTCCCACACATCAGGCATAAATGAAAAATTCACATAGTGTTCCAGCGGCATTAATGGACCTCATCATTTCTCAGCCCTTAAAAGATGTTGCCAAATACTAGCAAAAAACACTTTTTTCATTTTTCTTCACAGTTTTCATAATTTCAATAGGTTCAGCCTCAACTGTTGGACATTCAACATATGGTGCAGATTTTTAGGCGTTCGGCAGTCACGCCACCTAAAATGAAAATGAAATATTAACCCTGTGCTTGCCGTGCATTAGCTGAGCTGCAATTCCAAGGAAATCAAGCGAAACGCCCAGTTTGGAGGGCCTGCTTTATTTTTCAGTGAACGCATCAGAGAGTTTGCCAGACACAATCATTAAAATGATATTTCATTTTGCAGGATTGGGATATTGCGCTGTCACACTATACGGGACTGTACGAGTCCAACTGATATTGTTGAACTATCACACATTATCCCGCTAAATTGACTGTGACATTTTGAAACCATGATTATTAGCATTTGGTGTGTAGTCTGAGGGAGGTCAGGTCTTTTTCATACAGCTCTGGAAAGACTCCAGGGTTAAGTTCAAATTACATGAAGCTCTGTTCAATATCCGCCTCAGTAGGCAGACTGATAGAACATCAGGATTTGTGAATAAAAGTCACGGTGACAGAAGTTTTATTGTAACAGGATAACCGGGGTTCCGTTTGTCCCGTGAAACACGAGCTTAAACACACTTTATCGCTGAAATTCCCCATAACAAGTATCGTACATTTTGCGGTCTAAAGACAATATGCCTGCCCCCGAATACCAAAGATGAGTGACTGATCCAACAAAAGTAAAGAATTCATATTCTTTTCCATTCTTTTTTCATCACTTGTGGTATTCCTAACAACTCCAAATATCCTCTATCCCCTAAAAATGTTCATTTTGCACACCACAAACTTTCTTTCAACATCCACTCTTGTTGATTCCTTTGAAATCCTTCCACTAACGCTATGAATAGTCGATCATAAGGGAGGACAGGTGTTGAAACACTCCAAAAGTCGTCAGTCTCTCATTTTATAAAAACAACAAATACAAAAAGTCTTCCACACAGTAAGAAATAAGGTAAGACGTGTCCTTTTGAAAGGAACCAGACTTGTTTTTCTGTCCAATAAGCAGGTGATAAAGGGGAAGTTTCATGTCAAGGCCAGATGTCCAGCGCTAGAGTTAGGTAATGACGCAATGCGGCCTTGAAGACGAGAGCTCCCAGACCTCTCACCGCTGAGAGTCCTCCAAAGCTTGCAGGCAGAATCCCTGAGGTTTCTCATCACAGACACACACACCATGTGTGACAACACGCCAGCCCACCCAGATATTACCCACAGGAAAACAAAATAATGCATGTGGATGGAATGCTGTGGACGGAGCGCTGAAGAAAGTTTGGATACGGCAAATAGCTACACAACCTAAAGGTATCAAGTTCCTTTTTCAGCAAAACCCAATCAAACCGAGCAAATTGCAAGGAAAATGTGTTATATCTTCACTTTCCTTGGACAAACAAAAAAAAAAGAGAAAGTGTTTGTGTCAAAACACCACAGATATGTTTGTGTTCCTTCTGTCTGTTCGGTTAAACACTTCTTGACATGTTTGATCCAACTGAGTGTTTTTTTGGATGCCTTCAGATTGTGAAGGAGAGGAACAGGCAGGTGGGCTCAGGGTTTCTACGAATTATCTCGCCTCAAACATTTAATGCATTATTTCTCATGATCCTGACATAATTTCATCCAGCGGGTGAAGAACTTGCCATCATTATCAAAATCATACAGACAGCCAAACTACTCCCATACAGTTTTTGTAATTCAGTTCATCTGCATCTGTGAGAACGTTTACTGTGAAGGCCTTGAAATGCTTCATTTGGTAAAGTATTCTATATCTTAGCATAAAGGGGTTTAATTGCTAATCAGTGAGGCAAAGACATAGCCTAAGTGCATGATCTATATTGTACATTTCTGCAATATGGACAGGGGTGCACATAAGTTTTTTGGCCTGGTTCTCAAGGGACCACCTGGAGATGTTGCTTGGTACTTTACGTGACACACTTATCCTATAAGCTGTGCTCATCACTTTCCTCCTGACTGCTCTCCTCACCATCATCTTTTCTCTCGAATAGGGTAGATGATGATAATGATTTTTTATTTTATTTTACTAACATTAATGACACAGACAACAGCAAAGGCTGCTGTCACTTTAAGAAGGAAAGCACGGACCAAATAACTGACACACATCCGGTTTCTTTCTCAACTGTTCACTTATGACATAACCGAGAGAATACTTGCTGAGACAGGTATTTTGACATAATTTTGTGTGTATGTGTCCGTTCAAGCGCAAGTAAACGCGAAAGAGGAATTAATTGGGTGTTCGAGCGCTGACTGTCTCTCTCTCTCTCTGCTCGCGCATCGGGGGTGTGAGGCTGTGCGCACAGATAACAGCTCGCGAGTCCCGAATTTCGCCTCTTCTTCCGCTTTTAAAATCGTTTAAATGTGTTAATTGGCGAAACAAAACACGTCCAAATGATACATTTTCACTCTATGATGGTTAAATTTAGCAGTTAATCCGCGAATCACATGCGTGCCGAACCGTTGGACCTTATCCGTACGGATTACGGATTAACAGCGATTCGTTGTACACCTAATAATTAAAGAACACACTTATCATCATGATTGCTATCTTACCAGAGATGGAGAAAAATCCTACTCCAGTAAGTAACGTGCCCCTTTGAACCGGTCCTCAAAAATGTTGGTACTCAAAAGCGCTTTCCTTCATGTTTTCTGGTGCGCGTCGTTTATTTTTACCGCGCATGCGTACCTGCGTACCACTTATGTGCACCCCTAAATATGGATATTACTTTGACACAGTCACCTGATAACTCTTACTGTAATGTAGACACATTTTCTGTAAAGCTGCTTTGAAACGATATGTATTATGAAAAGTGTTATTCAAATAAATGTGAGTTGAATTGAATCAAAAAGCTGAATATTCTGTTATGCAACTGTTCTTGATGTAACCCTTTGAATCAGAATGTGCTGACTAACTTTTAAGGACGACTGGTTACATAAAATCTATTTAGGAATTTTGGTCAGCAATCCTTGAATGTCTAGTCTTTGGTCTACTGTACATACTGTAGCTGTCAATTCAAATCAGCCCAACTTTCCATAAAGACTAAACCAGAGCTGTCCGTGGTTCTGAAGCGAATGTTGATCGTACAGTGGCAAAGTTTGATGACTCCAGATTCACGGGTCAATGAAAAGTTCTGCTCAATTCTCTGTAGGCCACAAAACTTTAGAAAGGAATGAAAATGAAACACAAGATTTGTTATTTAATTTTATGCTTTAGAACAATGCAATTATACTGAAAGAAAAATGTGGGGAAAAAAAACCTCATTTTTTATGGGGAAATGGTCAGTGTGTACTTACAACCACTAAGCCTCAACCACTATAAAACCTAATGTTTTTCAAGCCCAAAGCAGACCCTTAAAACAGATCACAGTTGTCTTTAATCAAGCTCATTTGCTGTTCTAGAAAACAAAGTTATTGGATAAAAGGCATTAATGTGGTTGACGGACCGAATAAACACCAACTTTATTAGCAGCATGTTTGCCAAACCCAAGTTACACCCCACATGAACATCACACACACTTTAGATTGGGCAAGAAAAGCCCGTCTGTGAAAGATCTTGAGCTATCTTGCCATCTCAATTGGACACTTTCATGTTTTCAAATCACATCTGACAAGTAATGTTGGTCTTATCCCAGTATAGATGAAAAAAGCAAGAAAAATACACCCCCGCTGTGGTTGTATTAACTTACATTCAAATGCAGAATAAGGCTTCATATTAATTTGTAAATTCAGTTCTCTGTTCTCCTGAAGGGTCGGAGTTGTCTGGAGTTGGCAGGCTCTCGGTCTCTCTGTTTCTCTCACTCACTCGAGCTGAATTGATAAACACACGCTTCATCTCAGCCAAAGCCAAGGCAAATGTTTGACACACCTGCTGAACAGAAATTAGAAACCTCGAGAGATCATAACAGATCCAAATCTCAGTCTGAACTGGCCTTGTGTTTAACACGTGCTGTAAGTGCAGTCTGAAAAGCCACTATATTTAGCACTTTTACTCTTTTGTGTTAGCTGACATAAAGGTTAGCGTGTTTCAGAAACCTGTTGATCACTAATGATAGGAGAGCACCTCTGTTACTGGAATTCCTTGGGCTTGGCTCAATGTCACCACATTTAGGTCCAAAAATACGCAGCGGTGCCGCTACCCTCGAGGCTGTTAAAATCAGCCCTGTCTATTGCCGCTCTCCAAGCAACCTTTCTGGAATGAAATATTCACAGCTGCTCCTGTGGTTTGGTCAACAAGCCACAGATTCCTTTGGGGAAAGAGTGAAGTTGTGAAGCTGTGAAGGTCACAATATATATTTCAGCTAAAACCAACAAATGGGAATTCCTTCAGCGCTGCACACTGAATATGTATGATGCATCTGAATCGGTTTCTCCCTGCGAGAGCCAAATGACTCTGTGGCTCTTTCATGAGTCAACAGGGGATTACAGACTTATACAACAGGTATTTGTATTTATATTCCTTGTTTATTTCTTTATTGAGGTCTTAATGTAATTTGTTTGTTGGTTTGGAAGTTATTAGGAAAATCATTCTGAGCACAAAATGAGGCCTTTTTTCCACATTAATCTATACTTTGTTGATCATTCACTATTTACAAAAATAATGGGAATGGTAAATATGTCTTTTAAGGAATAAATATTTGGAAAAAAGACACACAGATCCAGTGGCAAATGATGAATTAATTTCAATACCAAAATTTTAAAATTAGGTTAGTCTTTTTAGAGGCCACATAATGAATTTGAATAAATGGACTAATATTGAATAATACCGAACAAGCAAAAATGTGTTTACATAAGGCTATCTTTCATTTATTTTTATAAAACAATATTGACAAAACGCATAATGTGAAGCTACACGTTGATATATAAGCAAGCAGTCAATAACCACACTGAATTTTCTCATAGCTGTAAGATTAGTTGTTTGATTCATTCACTAAAACCAACCGAGTCACTCGTTCAATCAAGCGGACTACACTGGTTACGTTCCTGGTTATGTTCCCGATTCACTAAAAAGAACCAACTCATTTGAATGACTCATTCTGGAATCAAACTGCTGTTTCAAATTTACTAAAAAAGAATGGAATATCGACTAAATGGTCACGTTGTCTGTCTCGCGCTATACTGTAAATTAATTTGCAGTGCCGTTGAATAACTATTTTTTAGTACGGTACTTCGTACTAAAGTATGTTAACAAAAAGAATGTCATATGATTAAAAAAATGAAACCAGTTTTCAGTTCCAAGCCTTAGTCTTGAATCTATTTCGATGTAATTGTAGATGAAAAGATGTTTACGAACCACCCAAAAGAGGTTCTAAACAAATACATCAATACTCTGACTTCAAATAATAGGAACTGCCTGGGAAAGTCCATGAGTCAACGTCACTGTTCCAATGTGAACGCAGAAACGCAAGATGGGATGAAAAAAAGTGAGACTTAAAAGCAACTACTCAGTTTTAACTTGCTAATTGCTGGAACTGCTCCGAAGGTTTGAGAGGGAAAGAAAGCGTTAGGCCTTCGGTAGAGATAATCAGAATCAGCCCATAATCTACTGCCAATATTTACATACACACCACATGCCCTTCACATTGACTCTTTTGAAGTGCTGGATAGTAAAGCACAGTTTGATGACTGAAAGTTGTACTTAAAGTTGAAAATGAGGCAAAAGGGCATTGAGGGCGGATATAAATTTATATGTGGTTTGCGATAACAGCTGAAATATATAAACAAGTATGAATGTTTTCAATTCAAACTGTTTGGGCACAAGTGAACTCAGCTTTAAAAGAATCTCAAAGCACAACGTCCCTTCCATGACTGATACTTGGACAATATGTGTGGCAGTGAATGAAGACAGTTTGTGTTTTGAATTCTTGAATGCTTTTGGAGATGAGCTCATTATAACTGGGATTTTTTGTTTGTTTGTTTTTTGGAAACAATGGGGTGTGGTTTCAATTATGGGGCTAAGAAAATCACTAAGGCCAATAGTTTTTAAAGGTGAAAAAAAAAAAAGTATCAACCGTATCAGCCCTTCTCTTAAAAAAATGCAGCAAATTCATTTTATTTTACAGCTGTATTTATCATCTGAGAAGTGAATAAAAGAAGAAAATGAGCTTTTCTAAGCATTATGAATGCAACATCTGCTAGGTAAAGAGAAATATATTTATTTATTCATGTGTAACCGATAGAATAGCTTTTTAAAAGAGGAGCATAAATGATAAAAAAATGTCCATTCCATTATTTTTTTGTCTTTGTTTTTCTTTAAATATTACATAAAATAAATAATTTATTCCAAAGCTGTCAGGTAAAGAATGGAGATATCAAATACAGTGGCTTTTGCATGTTAATAATATTAGAGTTCTTTATGCTATGGTGCTAGCTTGACTAAATTCGGATGGTAGGATGCGGGGTCTCCGTCTCGGCCTCTCAGTCTTGCACCTTGAGCAAGTGCTTCCAGTAAGTGTTTGCATAACTTTCAGTCCACTGAGTCACAGAGTTTGAGAGTCTGTTAGAGTGTTTCGTATGAGTTAGTACAGCATAAATAACTGCATCCAAAGGTCACACACACAAATACACACAAGCAATACACTCTGTGAAAGGTCTCTTCAGTTCATTCTGGGAGGTTGCAAATGTTCGATTCCTCTCCGTCAGTTTTGGTCCAACCTTTCCTTCGCTAGAAAAGGGTTTGGCATAAAAAATGTCCCATATTTTCCCTGGTGCCAATAACTTAAAGAAAAAAAATGTGATAACAGTCTGACTCAGTGAAAAGGAGTTCTCTTAGTTCCTTTACATAGTGCCTTCTTCTCCAAACGGTTCCCTTTTATACTGTCAAAAAATTCCAAGTCTTTCCTCAGTGCAGTTAAATGTTCCCTTTGGTGGGGGTTGTAGCTACACGATAGGAATGGGGAGAAAGTGTGTGGCTGTGTTTTTTCTCCGGGTCTTTTTGGCTCTCATCGGCTTCCCGTTGGCGCTCAAGCCCACGAACATGGGCTTCATCTTGTTCCTCCACTCTGCCGAGGCGTACGTGTTGTACCTGTTCTCCTCTATCCGCTCTATCAGCTTGCAGTCAATGCCGAAATCCCTCTGAAAGAAGAAGATGTGCGAGTGAGTTCTAGATATTGTCTTTGGTCATGTGGTAAAGGTGTTTTTGTCAGTTTGTTGATTTATTTAAAATGTAATAATCTGAATGGAATGTCACCGCTGTCAGAAAAAATGCAGTTATAAAATGAATATATATATATATATATATATATATATATACAATCCTTACATATTATGATCAAGAATGTTAAGATAAACTGTCAGCCACCATTTTGACCTTCGCTCATCTTAACATCATCATTAATATTCATCAATATTCAAAGGCAATCTTTTGTTTTTAATCAGTGGTTCGGAGCATGTATCTATCTGCCAAAGTCACGTGAACTATTGAAATTTCAAAACACTTATGACGTAAAGAGGCCTTGTTTACTGAAATCACGTGATTTTGGCGCTCCGAACCACTGATTTGAAACAAAAGATTCGTAAAGCTTTGAAGTTTCATGAAGCAGTGTTTTGAAATCGCCCATCACAAGATATTGTTGAATAAAGTCGTTATTTTGGTTTTTTGGCACACAAAAAGTATTCTTGTCGCTTTATAACATTAAGGTTGAACCACTGTAGTCACATGAACTGTTTTAAATATGTCTTTAACTTTCTGGGCATTGAAAAAGGAAATGATCTTGCTGGCAATGAGCCATCAGATTTGATCAAAAATATCTTAATTTGTGTTCTGAAGATGAACGAAGGTCTTACGGGTGTAGAATGACATGAGGGTGAGTAATTAATGACTGAATTTTCATTTTTGAGTGAACTAACCTTTTTTATATATAATACTTTTTAAAAAAAAAACTAATTGTATTATTTGTTTCAGAATGAAACCATGAGGATTATTTTCATTCCACATTTTATTCTTTTTCAGATCATAAATAGAATAAATGGTAGCGTACATCATCGTATTGATTGATATTTCCGCAGCGAGGACAATAGACCTAAGGCGTAGGCGATTACATTTTAGGACTTTCCCCTTCCTCTCAGTTGATTTCACTTTTGGGAAAACTATGGCACTATTTTTGCCTGTTTCAGGTAACATTTGCCATTGACGAGAGCGGATGAATGAAAGGTGATGGGGCTGGAGAGAACTCAGAACAAAGAAAGAGCAGGGGATTGTATGGCTGGATTGTGAATGGAGGAGAACGCATGCATGGAGCAGTACTGGAGGAGAGACTACAGTGTAAGGAAGAGGGCCTTCTCAGCTTACTTTTTCAAAGATAACAGAACTCTTTTGCTAAAGCCGACTTTTGCTGGGGGATTATTTACAGGCAATGGAGTGGAACTGTCCTTTAAAACAACCCCGGGCTTTTTAAGTGCCTCGAGACATGAGAAATAGAGCAGGCTCTCTGACATCAAAGCCTCTGAGAGGGACCCGAGGGCTGACGGATCTTTCTGGAAGCTTGTAAAGAGCTGAATTTCTATAAATAGTTTAGAAATTCTGAATGTTGTTTAAAAATTCCCGATAAGAAGGACGACTTCGGTTTGGACGGGATCGTGAGACGTTATCATTATTTGTTGGAGAGTCCAGTCATTAACCATAATTAAAAGAGAAATGAAGAGAAAATGATGCTCACCGCCCCGTAGACCACCCCTTTCTTGTTAATTGCAAGGTAGTAATTGCTTTGAATCCCCTTGATGGCAACGATGCCCACATCCACAGACTTGATTTCGAGTGTACCTACAAAACAAACGTAAACATATAATTTACATAATGTCCACATAAAAGCATTGCAGTTTTTAGAGTTTTGAAATTATGCGAATACTTATTTTACATTAAACAACGTGCACCGCTGGTATCATATGAAACATGTAATTGCATAATAACATAGAAACGCACATTTGTGCTTTGATAGAACAGGTAACAAATATCAACATGTAAATAGATAAAGGCATAACAAAAATGACCTCCCTGAACTTAACCCCAGTGCTAGAATCAGACATTCTCCATCTTCCCAGGCAAAAAAAGTAGTACTTATCTTCAAAAGTACTCATTTATAAGCTGAAAAGTCATATTTTGCTGTCTTTGTTGTTACTGTTATCAGAGCTGAAAGGCATGCTGGCAAGGGTTTGCAGCCATTAGTGATTCAAGTTGTGGTAACCATTACAGTTTTTCTTTTTAAAAGGCAATTATGTAAACCCATAAAGACATCACGCTTTAGATGGGATTAGTCCCAGACCAAAGCATGTCCTAGTAGCAAACAGGGCTATATGATCCTATGTTGTTTGTGTATGGGGTTAAAAGAGCTTTTGCCTGTAGCTTCTGACGAACAGTTCAGTTCAGTTTACCTCGCTGCTTACAAAGTGAGTGAGCTCAGTGCTTTTATCTGCAACTATTCAACAAGACATCAAAACCATAAAACCAAGCCTCAAAAGCAAGTAAATAATAAGCATAAAACCAGAGAATAAATATATTTTTGTAATGTAAAACATTATGATAACACTTTATAAGTATACAGTAATAAAGTACTTACAAATAATTTGCAAACTATTAGTTAATGCGTAGTTTATATATTGTAGTCTCTATTGTTAATATATTAATGGGCTATATACAAATAGTGAGTTCTTCAATCATTGTCAGTGTAATTAACAAAATTATTATTGTTTACTTAGCTCATATATAAAGAGTTAGATTGTAAACAACTTATTAACCATAAATAGTTCTCACTTTAGATTAGGTCATGGAAAATGTCATTAAGTACATAAAATCCAAACTTTATTGGACATTATTTGCTTTAGTATTAAGTGTTCCTTAAAATGTTTACAAATAACATTGATTTAGTCTTTCCTGGGCCCACTGACTTTTAATAGACCCCCAAAAGCATGCGGTGGGTTTGGTGAGGGATAATTGAGAATGAATGGGGGAAAGTCATGTGACAGGAGGAAATGCCTCCATCGCGCTATGATCGAATGTGATTGGTTATGATTGGTTCACACGATAAATCTCACCTCTTGTTTTTGTGCTTTCGCGAATCAGTCTGAGTGAACAAAATGATGGCGTTAATGGGAAGACTAATTAAAAAGTAAACAGCTCAGCCACTTAGATATCACCCACTTTATGTCAAGTCAAAATCAAATTTGAAATGGCCTGAAAACATGATAACTGTGGGTTTTTTAGTGAGTAATTGGCTTGGTGAAATTAAAGGTACATCTTTGTGTCTGTGACAGTGTTTACCGAGCATGACTGATGACAACTGAAAAGAACAGCTGAATATCAGTTCATATTGTTTAAATTGTTACTGCCTTTAGTTATTATTTTGGAATAAATGTAAAAATGTTTAAATCACTAACTTGATGAGACTTATACTTGGTTTTAATAAATAGAACATTAATTGCATTGTTAATGTAAAAATACAAAATAGAATTGTATTTGGTTTCATTTTTCTCTTTTTTTTTTTTTTTTTTTTGATGTAATGTTTATTTAACCAGGAAAATGTGACAACATTAAGTGTAACTGGGACATGAATTTACATTTGATTTATAAAAAACATTTAAAAAAAAAAAAAAAAACTTTGCCTCCTTATTTCAGACCTGAAACCTGAAACATTTACACAGTAAAATACTGTTTTCCATTGAAACAGTAATATACCATAAAAACAATGCATTCTGGGTAATATTTGTCATTTTAAGAAAAGAGGCCTAAAGACTACTTTCTCGAAAATGACAACATTACCCAGAATGCACTGTAATATACATAATTCACTGTAATATACAGAAAAAACAATGCATTCTGGGTAATCGTCATTTTCGAGAAAGCAGCCTATAGATTACTTTCTGGAAAATGACAAATAGTATTACCCAGAATGCATTGTTTTTACCGTATATTACTGTTTCAATGGAAAATGGTATTTTACTGTGTAAATTTGATTAGTTTTTTTACAGTTATTTTGTAGTGTGCATGCCACTGATATATAGCTTTAATTTATTTTTCTTTTAGTTTTCAATTTCAACTTATTTTATTTCCATAAGTTGGCAAGGTAACATTGTAGAAGTTTTATTTTATTTATTTATTTATTTTTTTTAAGTTTTTAGCTTTTGATCTAATATTTATATTTTATTTCAGCTTTATTTCTGTTAATAGTTTTAATTTAGGTTTTATTTAATAATAACAACACTGGCCTAAACCTGCAAAAAACTGTGGTTGGTCGCTTTATACGTCAGTCAGCAAAAAGTCAATATATTGCATATCTACTTTCTTAGATGGTCTGTAAATGCCTAACATTGACATTAGAGTTTTGTGATGCAGAAGGATTGAATCCACACCTGTGGATCAGGGACACAAGCGCTGCTACAACAGGAGGATTAAGTGGATCTGAAGGCAGTTCTTCCACATAGGCTCAGGTTGCAGTCACCAAGAGAAGATGTAAGGAGACCTCGTCTCCCATCAGCTCTCCTCCCTCGCCTCAGGTTCATGAACAAGAGCCACAGAATAAAAGGAGGGGGCTCAGAGATGGGATCACAGACTTGGTAGGATTAAGAGGGAATAATCCATGATCAAAGACTAATAGAGCAGACAAAAGCAATGGAACGGCTGCCCAAAATGACACAAGCACAATTACATTTTGACAAGAAATCCCAAATATATAAAGAACATCTATTATACAGACACATGCATTTGTGTGTACACATGCAGACACAGACATCCCTATGTGAGTGATGTCATGTGTGCAAAACAACATGTCATGTCTACAGTAAATTTGGTGGCTGCGCTTTAAAGCGTGCAATGTCAAAATAAAGCCAGAATCTTCAGGCAGAAAGCACCTGTTTGCTTTCGTCTATTTGATGTGGTTTGTCAAACCAAAACATGCTGAATATTTTTTTTTTTTTTTTAACGACTGCCTCACGAGTCCCAAAGAGTGTTTCCCCTGTCTGCATTGAAGCTGAAATGCAGGTCTGCAACAAAGGGCTGGATTTACAAAATCAAAACATCTCTGAGGCATCTAAGCAAAAGGTCTCACTGCATGCTTTCTTCTTCCACATCATAAACACTTAAGATCTGCCACTCTTTCATTTCAGATTTCTACCAAAATACCAGTTATTTAATGTGAGATTTGACCTAAAAGTACAGAGAAATGTTTTAAGGCCAGTGTCTGAAGTGCAGTAAGCTCGCAAGCACATATTATCTAATCAACATTTTTCAGACATTACCAAGAACAACAGCTGTGCGTGCAACAAGTTTGTTATAGTTTTATTTGGCTCATTAAAGTGTATCTGCACAGTCATGTTAGAGTTAAAACTCAGCAAACCTCTACAGCAGTGGTTCTCAAACTTAATCAGATGGTGGACCACCTAACACCCTGAGGGAACAAGTCTGACAAGTCTGAGGAAAATTTTCAACTACTTAAAAACAATTAACAACAGTTTTAAATGGCATACAAATTGTCCTTAGTTTAAAATAGCCTATAACTGATATCAGTTACATTATCAAAGTAGCAGAAGGCCTTTATCACAAATTTATATTTTTAAATGATATTTAAAATACTGTATTTTTTTTAAATAATAAAATTAATTTTAAATCAATGTTGATGTTTTTTTGTCAATAATAAATATTTTATTTATTTATTATTTTATTATCAACCAGTCAACTTGCCAGCCATTATTATGTATTAATTTATTATTTTTAAATTTTATTTATTTTTTATTCCTGCCAGTGAACTCGCCAGCCACTTGGGATCCAGTTTGAGAACCGCTGCCCTACAGACAGAAATGCCTTAACTCATAACAGCGTGATTACTATTAAACAGTTTTCCTGGCAGACCCAATGTTTTGTTACATCTATATCATGGCGCTCCGGTATTCTGACAAACACAATTTCACCGCCTGCATTATTCAAAGCACTAGCCAAGACATTCTCTTAAAAAAATGCAAGAGAATTTTCTTTTGCGGTGCAAACTAATCCTTCAAGTATTCTTGTTTTACTCCCCGTTAGGGCTCAGATTACAAAGACTTAAAAGCCTCGGCATTTTAACAAGCCCGGCCCCACCTCATACCCGGCCATGTGTCTGTGACATTACACTGCCCATGGCCCAACGGTGGTAGAGAGTCCCACCCATAACCTAGCGTGATCTTCCCTCAGTAGAATTGGCTTCTGCCCCAGGCTCTGTAGGTGGCCACCCCCCTTCCAGCTCAACAGCATTCAGTGTTTTCTTGGCAGGGTGACAGAACTCAGGTTATCGCATCTTGTGGTAATTACAAAAACCCCGCAGCCTCATATTTGTAGCCTCGTGCAACCTGCATCACTGCCTAAGCCAGCGAGAGAGTGAAAGAGACCCCCATCCACTTCAAACATGTTTGAACACAACAATTTTTATCAGGTAGATGGACCTTTCCCTAGCAGCGTTCAGATTGGATCGTTTCCAGACATCAAAATAATAATATTACTTGCACTTGGGAACCCTCACATGCATGTCAGCTCCTACATCGGTGCCCAGTCCGTATAAGTCAAGCCATATATTACACCAGGGTGCTTAATTGTCCTGGGAACCTCGGACTGCCACGCCTCTGACACACACGTCTTTTCAATTAACCGGGGGTCTACAGGACCATAAAGGAAAAAGGGTCCCCATTAAAAGGCATCTTTGCAGCTGACCCGTCATTGGCTTCTGATGACAGTGACTTGCACCTTTGATCTGGGCTCTGCAGGCCCCTGGCTCCTGGGCTTGGGGAGATCAGTAGACTGGTCTGGGGGGCCGGTCTCATTATCCCACTCTCCTAGTTCTGCTGAAATAGAGTGACTTTGGATGAACTTAGGCTGGAAGGACTGCAAATGTGTTTGTATGCAGCCCTTTTGAAGATTTTACAACCTGATCTTACGGGAAAACGCAACTATGTTACCAGGTGACAATTTCATATGAATTTGTATAGTGTGAATCGTACAAAAACATACAATAATTAAAATTTTAAAAAAAGGAAGCATGAAAGTCAACTCCTATCCCCACCCCTAAACATACCTGGGGCATAAGCAGATTGTATGAAAACGTACAAATGAGATTGTAAAAATTTAAATGAATTAGCCACCAGTTCACAAAATAATTACGAATTGCCATAAGATTGTGCTGGATTTTTATGAAGTCTGCTCTTTGTTCATAAGCAGAGTTCACTGGATTGAATGGAGAAATGCAACGTTTTTCTTGCTAATAGCCACAAATCAGATCAGATGACGATAACCTGATGTTTTCGTCATGTTAAAAACAAAAGCGAACTTTGGATTTAGTTTTGATTTTTGTTTTTAAATCAGCCTTTCTGCAGTTCACAAGATGGTTTACAGAAAGCATATGTGGACTCTGCAGACAGACTCAGAATAACAAATGATTTTTTTTTATTTCATTTTTAAACAGGCTTTCATTGCTCATTTTCCTACTGAAACTTGCTAATAAAGAGCAAGACAGTTATGCAATCCGTTCTCCCTCTCATCTTATGAGAAATCATAGCACACAGCTCCATTGCACATCTGCCTCTAAATATATGTCCTTAGGGCTCTAGATCTATATCTTGTGCCAAAAAATAATTACCAGCCTCCTAATCCAAACACACACTACAAGACTAAAGCAACAGGGAGGTGAGAGTGTGCAGAAGTCAAAAGCTTTAAAATTGTAATTGAAAGTCTGCATGTGATCGTGCACAGAAGAACCTGTGAATCTTTAAATGTGCACAGCCAACCTTCAGTCTTGAAGTGTGGGCTTGGCCAGTGACTTACCCTACAGATGATGTGTATTTGACTACATGATAACATAACTTTCCCCAGGGGCATAAGGTTTGAATGTGCATGTCTTGGTCTGAGCTTAATACACAAGAAATAGCTCTATTTCATGTTACGTAATGGGTCCTCGGACAGTAGTGAAAACAGTAGTGCTGTTTTCCTGCTATAAATCTGCTAAAATGTGACTCATTGAAACAGCACATAAAGAAGAGTAAGTCAAAAATGAGTACAATTCTTCTTTTCTCTCTTCCAGTTGCATAAGCTCCATATACACAGTATATAATCAGTATATATAATGTGTTGTTTTGAGATTTATTTAAGAGAGGACTGGGATTATACAAACTGAGAGGAATTATATATGTAGTTGAATTACAGTATATATATAAAGTTATTTTCATGATTTGTTAAATTTTTTCTTTTGTCAAATCAACTTCAATAATTAATGTGGTTCAGATAACATAATATTTTGAGTTTCTGTTGTTTAAACCAATCGCCTTCATTGTATTTACTCTAATTTTTAATTTCAATGAACTCAAAATCTTAAGACAACGAGGTAACTTACTTTTTTAAGTTAAACTAACAATTCTTTTTTACAAAAATGAAAATTCTGTCATCATCTGCATCAAACAAACTTTTTGAGTAAACTGGATCAAGTGATACTTTAAAAAGATCGGATTCAAAATAAATATTTATTTATTTATGGTTTTATGACTTCTACGCTTTTTTGTCACTTTTGCCTCGTTCACTTTCATTATCATTATAATGAAGTGGTAAGAAGAGCATTTGTTAACCACCCTGTAAACTGCTCAACTAATTTTTAATGACAGACAGATTTGCTTAATGTTTGCATTGCCAGGGCAATGAAACCACTGAAACACTTTGCTCGCTCACAAGCACATGAAACCATGCATGCACCATCCTCAAACAAACACGTTACACAAGATAACCAAACACTGTTTGCCACCACAGAAGGTCTTCTCAGATTCCAACCTCCTTCTAGATGTCAGAGCAGACACCCATTTTAATGTGGACCAAAGCAAGACCACTCAAATGTTCTGCTCACGCCTTTGACTGGCCAGATGCATCTCTGCTCACACTGTCCCTGGTCTCACTTCAGTGCTTTGATGCCCCAACCGCCGCCATCTGTTCAAGCACACATCGCTTAGGAATTCCCCTTGGAGCTTGTGAGAAGATCTGTTTGAGGAAAGCTTCACCCTGCTCTCAGCTATACATTTGTCCAGTATTGTAGAATGTCAAACACTTAACAGATTTATTAAAGACATTTCCTGTTCCCTCAGGCTTGATAAATATAAAGAGAACAATGGGTATTTGTACAGTAGATATCTCGGTTATCAAGACTCCCTGTACCTGGCTTAAAACTTGTTACATCTCAGTCTTACACCATAAATTGCTCAATGATCAGTAGTATTGTATAGTGACTGATTCAGTCCCAGTGTTCAATCATCATCCCAGTGTTCTGTGGGCAAGTGTGCTTTTGGTCACTGTCTGTTGGCAATCAGACAGACCATAGCAGAAAAGAGACAGTGGTGTTTCTCCCCACACACCCCATGGCACAAATGGTGCTCTGCTTTAGGTAATGGGGTCAGAGGTTAGGCATACATCTGGTCTTCCACTCCTCCAGGTTGAACTTTCAGCAAGGAAAAATGGATGCATTAACTAGATGAAGATGTTACTGCAGGATTTACACATGTGCTGTGGGTTTAATGGACTTAAATGTACTTTTATGGCATTTTCAAAACATTTACTTTTATCTAAATGTACATGGTAAAACTATAAAATACAAATTATGGCACATCAGTTTTCAATATCATAGTCAAAAATTCAGTAAAAATAGTGATAATGTAAAAATATTATTACAATTTAAAAACTGTTTTCTATTTTAAAATATTTTTAAAATGTACAGTATTTATTTATTCCTGTGATTCCTGAATTTTCAGCATCATTACTTCAGTATCAGTGTCACATGATCCTTCAGAAATCATTCTAATATGCTGATTTGGCGCTCAAGAAATATTTCTTCTTATTATCAATGCTGAAAACAGTTGTGTTGCTTAATATTTCCTTTTTTCTTAATATCTTGCTGACCCCAAACTTCAGTAGTATACAGTAGATAGAAGAAACATAATGGGACAATAGACAACTTATAAGTAAACATAGCAAAGCTATCAAAATATTGGATTTTTTGAGGGCTGTGGATCTTGTAGAGATGTCTTGTAAAAACAAGCTCTGTTATTTATGAATCAGAAAGGAGAAAGTATATGAGGACGTCTAAGTCAAAGAGAATGAAACACTGACACTAACCTTTTGCACATCAGCTCAATCCTCATAAGTCACTTTTATTACTTGTGTGGTTGGGATTTCCCATGGGAGCTATAAACGGGCACCATAACCACAGAGAGCACACACACACATACATACTTCTGAAGAGTGCCATCCATGTGGTCAGGGCTGGCAACATGTCATTTAAATTCACACATTGCATATGTTCATTTACATCAGTGAGTCATTTTCAGAAAGCTACATTTGAGCTATAAAGCAAGAGCTGACTGAATATACAGATGATGAACATGCAGTCATATAGATGATAAATCTTATATGAAAATGATCACTAACTAGTAAGGCTGTGCAATTAATCAAAATCAAAAATTTGTCAAAATGTTTTGTTTGCAACATGCGTTTTGGAGTGGTTGAGCACTATGACCAAATCAGTCATTTCCATTGTGTGCATGAATGAAATGGCAGAACAAAAGGCTTTTAAATTAGTATATGACCAATCAGTAATAACAACTGGTCCTACTAAGCAAGTGTAACAGGTCCTACTCACATCCGCTCAGAGCGGGATTTGACCAGCACCACTGGCGTGGGATGTGGGCATGCTAACAAGGACGCTAAAACCACAGCCTCTAGCGTCAGTCAGACCTCTTGAGGTCAGGGGAATGAAGTTTTACCTGCACAGCTCATTATTAGCTGGCCTCCGTTACACCTCTAAACCTCACTCCCATCTGGGTCACAGCACCAATGTAACTGGTCCTACTCGCACCCACCCTGAGCAGGATTCAAACTAGAGTCATGGGAAGCAGGTGCACTAGCAAGGACACAACCTCTAGCGTCAGTCGCTAGTGCGTGTTTTGAGACAAGCTGGCCTCTGTTACATGAGGATACTTCACTTCTGATCATGGTGACAGAATGATGCTGAACAAACCTCACCTGATGCTCAAGAAGAAGGTTCAGTACCAAAGTGGGTAATTTAGTTTTTTGTTGTTGGGATTTGCAAGATGCAAATAATAAATACAAAATTGAATCAAGGGGCCTCATTTATAAAATGTTATGTAGAAAGAAACTGTTCTACATTTGATCTAAGATCATTTATCAAATGTGCGTATGTATGATTCAGAGAAAAGATCTGATATGATATGATTCAGAGAAAAGATCTTCCAGATGTGAAATCTATTTCTGCATTATAGGCCGTTTAATATTCTATAGATTTGCAGAAATAATTTACACGTGTGTAACCAAAGTATGCATACTAAATAATTTAACTTTAATGCTATGTAATTATGATAACAGGGTTTTATTATTATTATTGCTGCTTAGATTTCCAAATACATGCAGTACTCCCACTCTGCCACAAGGAAAAGTGCGTACGCCTGCTTAGAATCTGATGTGCGCTAAGCCCTTTTCCACGACAAAAATGTTCCACGTTTTTATAAATCTGAACATTGGCTTGGATTTTAGCGTACACACGCTCTGGTCAAATTTTTGCGTACACGTGTTTTATAAAAGAGGCTCATGGTGTATAGCAGAACAGAAATAAATTAAAAAATGAATAATAATAAAATCGCTCAGTCATTTAGTGTAAGTTTTTTTAATAGAAACTAACAAGAGAAACTAATAAGAGCAATTACAATATTAAGATTTATGATTTTTGCCCTATTAACTAGCATCAGCTGATTGTTTTCAATTTGTTCCAGCAGACTTGCTGTGAGCGTGGCTTGCGGTTATCTTGTTACTGTTCCTGATTAAGCATTTAACGTCTCGCCAGCCTCAGTGAGAGGCCCTCTGAAGTCATAACAACAGTGCAGTGCAACATTACCCAGCAGACCAGTGTCCCTGCACTCTAGTTTCTGAGAAACACTTGACAGAATATGCTTATTCATCTTTCTCTCTCATTAAAATGACAAAACAGCTTTTATAAGAGGTAAACTGACAGAAGCTGATGGAACGTTAACATTCATTTAGCAAACAAGTAATTTTAATCCAGTAAGAGGTTTGTTTACTATACAGTTGATAAGGTTCAGCCAAATGCATACAAAGCAGCTTAACACCTGAAATAAAACTAGCAATTTATATAAATGTTCTCTCATGAAGAAAAACATAGTCTTAAAATCTTCAAGAGTACCACTCTGAGCAAAGCTAATGGAGTTTGGCCTGGAAACACCTCATTAGACCAGCAATAATCTGTATTCTTAATTGAGCCCTATTAGATTAAATTGACCCCAAATGGAGTGAGAGGCGTATAATGACTGCTGGTTTGACCCTTGTTTGATCTGCTGCCCAAGAGCTGACACGATGATTGGAAAGACCCCTGCACTTTAGACCTTGCGATTCAACCAGTAGTTGAACTCTGATCGGACACATCCCCTCAATCAAAGCTGTCAAGGCCTAATGATCCTCATTAACAATTTCCTCCGGCCATGCCAATGCCGCTGAACTACAACACCAGAGGTTTTGCACTCATGTAGATACTGACGTTATTAAGCACAAGGACCGTGTGATAGACACAAAACAATTGCACAGAGGAAAGAAAGGGCAAACAAGAACAAAACAGGAAAAGAAATATTAAACTCAGGCCGGTCCGTGTGAGAGCTTTTGCATCACAGTGAGCTTGTTGTTAGCCTCGCTCAATACACCGAGGACAGCTCCGAGTTCCAGCACAGGGTGCCGTTTCCAAAAATGTCTTGGGGGAGACACAATGTGACAAAAGTGATACTGAGCTGATGGATTCTGAAAGAAAATCAAACAATATGGGTGGGATAGGATTTCAAGCTGCACATAGACAGGTCTTTTGTGGACTTGAAAACTAAAGAAGGCTGGACTTGAGAACCTCAAACATGGACAAAGAGACTCTCTGACTGGGAGTTTGAATCTGGGAAATGTAACAATCTATCATACTTAGGCTCTCTGCAAATATTTTTCCACATCAAATATGCAAAACAAATATTGGCCCTCTCATAAAATGCGGGCTTTTGATTTACTGCGAGTGTTTACGGTGGTGTAAATGTAAATTTCACATCAAGATGTGACATTTTATATGTGCATTGCTGGTAAATAGACTATATTAATGTCTCATTAAAACTGCAAAGTTTGGTAAACAAAATGTCATTTCTTATACTTCATGCATTTTAAAATGTATGGCTGAAGTTATGCTCATGCAGAAAAATTACTGACCTTTCTGAATTTTAGCAGAATGCAAAGTGTGCTATTCATAAACACTGAATGTGGAAGTATAAAATATATATTTTTTAAAAACTGGTTTGACAGGCATAGATATGTCGTGCACAGCCTTTTCCCTCTTCATAAAGTGCAGGTCTATTTAAACACCGGGCCATCAAACACAAAGATTACTGTCGACATGACGTCAGGCTATATACAATAACATGCCGTGCTGTTCATGGGAATATTCTTTTTGTTAACTCGAGAGAAATATTACACCGCAAAGGGACTGGTTCCTTTTAAAATGCCAGTGGCTCCAACTGGAGTAAAATCATTTGAGGATGTTTTGATGTTTCAAGTGCATGATGAAACATAACATAGCAAACCACTCATTTCTGCCCTTTTTACGGGCATTTGTGGCAACAACAATGGTCTCTGATTACAGAATAAATCAAGCAAACACGCCTGTTATAAACGCCGCACACTAACATTGCACTGTGCCGCTGTTTTAAAGCGAAGGACACAGGGAGCACTGCTGCTACCTTGTGGGCACCAGAGGCCCTTCGAATTCAATTATAGCATCCGCAAAAAAGTGCAGGGAAAGCAGAGGGATGGCAGAGGTCCAATCTGTTTTGGAGAAATGATCCATTCACCAACAAGTGGTTCCCCTTTGCTATGCCTCCCGCAGACATTCTAGGCCATATACACACTTCAGATATATCGGCACTGAAACGAGATGTGAATCCCGACCAGCGCATCTGGTCGGAACATTATTACCAGTATGCTTCATGCCTAAGGGTCACTGTGGGAGCTAACAAGGACAGTGCAGTTTTCACATGTGGTAAGCAAGTGGCGGGATTTTTTGTACAGAGATCATTGGCATAAGGATTAGTACAAAACACGGCATATATATATATATATATATATATATATATATATATATGATTAAAAATGCATTAAAAAATATAAAATTATGTATACGTTTAACATCTACAACACTTGACATCTAACACTGTCCAGCTTTCTGGACAAACTCTTTGATGGTAGTTGAAAGCTTTCCAAAACTCTTCAAGCCTGGACTTGGATTTATTAAGAAACTTTCTGTGCAACACATTTAGGAGGCAGTTCGGCTAATTGAAATACCCACAGCCATGTCTTGCGGGGTTACAGCACACCCTTGTCTAAAAACGCCAAGCAGCACGCACATGGGACCCATATGTCAAAGCTCTTTTTATTAGTGGCAATGTGCGCGCAACCTACTAACGAAAAAGTGCAGAGGGAGTTTTCAGAGTGTGGTGGCCAGGTGCTTCAAGCTCCTCGCCGGGTGTCTGGACATGCCACGAACAGTAAAATGAAGTGCTTATTTAAGTGATTATTTAAAGATCATTTATGATTGAACGTGATGACACTTTCAACACAGAAAAAAGTATAAAATCACTTGACTTATGTTTTAAATGGATAAATTCTTAAAAGTAAGCCATTTATTGCAGCAACAAGGGAGTTACGGGAGCACTAATAAAGATAACTGATGTACTGCGTGATGTTCGGGAGTAACTTTCAACGTTTTACCTGGTACTTTTCAAATTGGTTCCAGGAAACCTACTATGAATAAATCTGCGCACTGAAACCTAAGGACCAACATTAAGGCGGACTACCTCTTTGCAACGCATGCGAACTCCACGCACAGCAGCTTGTGCCCACCAACATCAAGTAAGGTTTATATTATGTGCTGGATGTTTGACTCCGAAATCAAAGGAGGCAGGAAATAAGCAGTGCCATTTCTTCTATGGGACCCACATGTGAAGGGAAAGAGGAGAAAAATGGGTGTTACTTACTGTATGGATCGTCCTTGCTTTTGGTGCCATTGACTTTTCCGTTCTTATCGATCCTGAGAAAGAACTTCTGGTAGGAGAAGAGTTTCCTCCTGCGCACATCCCCCGTGAGGTGGTTGTAGCTGCGCACATGCCGCCCCACCACGGCAGCCGATGAGGAGTTGGCGCCCCTCGGGGCACGTACGGCCCTGTGGGAGTCATGGCAGGCCACAGGCAGAGCCGAACACAGGAGCAGGAGCAGCAGCGGCAGGGAAAGGCAGGACAGACGGAACCAGGCTGAGGCACTCTTAGTCACTTTCCATTTGCACATTGTCCTGGAGCTCGGAAGACTGGGAAGAGCCTCACAGAAAGGTACATGCTGAAGAGCTGGACGGGAGAAAGGGTGATAACAGGAGGTGAAGCCCCGTGAAGCGTCCGTGGCGGTCTCGTCTGCTTGTGCTGCTCAGGCTGGATCCGATTCCCCTTGTGTCCAGAAGGAATGTGTCAACATCCATAACTCAAAACACCTCTGTGGGGAACCGCTTCACCTCCTCCTGCTCTCCCACGTACAATCCACTGAAGAACCCCTGTCAGACAGGGGAAAACAAGGACAGCGAGAGACAACAAAAATGTTCTTGAGAAGAACGGCAAAACGACCCGAATGCAACAGGGCAGGGAATCTGTTCTTGATGAAACGAGAGGAATCCACAGTAGGAAAAAAAGTGTAATCCCTGCTGTGTCCAGCTCTCTCACTCTCTCAATGTCCCTCTGATTTAGAGTGTGTTTCCTTTCTGCTCACCACTGAAGTGCTGAGAGGATCCTGAGGTGGAGCAGACTGAGCTCTGACACTCCTCTCACCTTATTTATTTGGTTCAGGGCCCCAGATGTAATCTTTAGCTAATAGGGAGACTGTGAAAGCAGTCGGCTTTGAAGATCAGCGTGTGCGCGTGCATGTTTTGCTTGCATGTGTGCGTCAGAATGAGAGGCGACGAGGGGCATTTTTCCTCGCCCCTCTCCTATCTGTCTCACTCTGTTTCTCCCAATTGCCTCACCCACTCTCAGTGTCTCCCTCTCTCTCACTGCCCCTCCCACCCCGTTCCCTCCCATCTGGGCTGGGAGCCCCATGCGTCGGCCCGTACAGGTCTCCTCCGGCTAACTGCTGCAGCCCCCCCGTGGCATGCGAGCCTTATCAGAGACACCTGGAGCTGATTGCTGCTTCTTTGCTCTCATTTACCGCCATCCTCATCAGTCTCCTGTCCTGCGTTGGAAAAAAAAACAAGAATTGGATGTACCTGCACTGTTTGTACTTTGAATACACTTTTGGAATAAGTTTATAGCAGCGATATAAAAGTCTTAGCCATTAATCAACTTTTAAAGGGCATTTCCTACAACAAAATGAGACATCAATGCTGTCGTGGGACAGAACTCACCCTGAAAACAATCTCTGTTTCAAATCTGGTTTGTGTGTTGTTTAATTTCCTTTTCATATTGTCCAACAGAATCCGTATCTCCGCTTGTTTGACATCCCTCTCTATTTTTCGGTGGAAAAACCAAGCCAGATTCAACTTCTGCCAAGTAAATATCATTCATATCATATTTGGGCACATCTTCAGTCCTAAATTCCAACCTGTAGTGCAAGGTTGTAGAGCCAAGTCAGTTAGTACTTTAACTAAACAAGGTGTGAGAAGCTCTTTAAGGCATTATGTGACTGGTTTCTGGACATTTCTGTAAGGGGGTGTCCTGAAGGAAAAGCTTATTAATTGAAATTCTGATGTTGCATAATCATTTCACCTTCATGCCAGACTTATCTTGCGCCAAAAGATCTGTTGGAGTCGCAAAGAAGCGAGGAAGTCGACCACTAACCGGGGCAGACATTTACTCATTACGGGTGGGGGGAAGGGCTGCAAAAGAAGAGGGAAAAGAAACATGTGTTAGTACAACTAAACTGTGCCTAGTGCATTTGAATGAAACAGTATGATTTGTTGTGAATTTAATGTCAAAAAGTCTCTTCAGATACAAAGTTTTCTTAACAAACGTTTCCATTGCGCTCAGAGAAGCAGATATACCCTTTGCCAATTTCATTCATGGTTTACTTAGTAGGGCGTATTGTTTTGCAAAACACTCTGCTCGGCAAATCGTTGTCATCATTTTCTATAACACAAAGTTCAAAGTACTATTTCTCGCATTCTTATCTGCATATTGTCATTGAAATGGCAAAGATGTGGGGTGATGTTCTTGGGTCTGGAGTTAAAATAAAACTTTACTGGCGCTGGGTCCCTCTAGTGAGACAAACTTTAACAACAGGAGAAAACCCAAACCTAATCCTCTCAAAAGCTGATGTTTGAGGATGAATAGCTGTTTTTAATCGAAGGTGTCTTTCCTATCCCTGTAACCCTCATGAACTCCATCTACCTATTGCTTGTCTAACCCGGTGCCCGGGGTCCTCAGAAGTGTTGGTTCAGCACTTAATCTCACATCTCCCTGCAAACACCTTGGTGTTATCACACACTTCCTCTGTCAGACATTTCCTGCCAACACTAAGGACAAGGAACCAATCAGAAGAATGGGAACTTGGAGAACTCTGATTATTGCGACACACTTAATTGATTTTTAAAGAGGAACTGAATGTTCTTCTGGTTTCTAGGGAATATTGGACCACCCTGGACTAGCTGATGGAAGATAAAAGTGCACGAACGACATTGTGCCCTTTGACCAATTCTAATATTTGCTGATTAACCTGTTAAAGGGTTTGAATGCTTTTGGTTTTTGACAATTATTTTTCACAATCATCATTTGCTATTTTGTATACCACAAAATAATATTTTAATAATATTTGTTTTTTTTTTCAAAATACTTCTTTTATTTTCAATTTTACAGTTATGCATATCCTGGGATATTACTGTCATCATTATTTTCATTATTTGCTATTGTCTACTATGCCAAAATAATGTATTCATATTTTTATTTTCAGAATAATGATTTTATTTTCGATTTTACAGTTATTTATCTCTTGGGACACATTGCCTACAGCATACGTTTATAAATAATAAATGAAATCATGTTCAGTAATCATGTTTGGCAGCGTTTTTTTAACCTATTTGAAAAATATATAGAAACAATTTAAGGGTTAACAACTGACTAACAACTATTTTCATATGCAAACTTTTAACAGAAATAAAGGAGAGAGAACATATGCACATGTAACACTGGATAAATCCCAAAAATTTCAAGACAATTTAGAAACTGCAAGGACAGTTCAAAAGGTTTTTCATAAAAATGGTACAATTACTTTTGCATGTTGTCTGCTTTAGTGCATTTTCACGCTTATCCCATGAATATTTCACTTATTTTGATTGCCCAACTAAAAAAATATATATAAAATGTCAATAAAAAAATTCTGCTGACCAAGTTTCCTTTTCTTGTCCTCTCTAAAAATAATCATTATCATATTAAAGTAGAGACTCTGGGGTACAGACTGCCATTCACAGAGATAACCTATCTATGGAGGGATTTGTGAAAGGAGCGAATATGAGACAGCCAGAGGATTTTTCCCAGCCAGCCTCTGCCACTGAATGTCCTGCAGTGTTTCTCATTGTTTGCTGCCTCATAAGAGATAGCCAAGAGAGCCTGAGAAAACTAAAAAACAGCACTATTTAACGGAATTCAATCTGTCCCAATAGATTTGAATCGCTAACTTACATGTCTGAGTGTAGATTCTATCTGGCTAATGAGGGGCCTGAATCCTTCTCTGTTACTTCAAAGGGGGTGAAATTCTACCTTTCTTGCAGTGAGGACCTTTGCCTGGGCTCTCTCTCTCAGGTGTGTCACTGTGCAAGCTAAAAGAGAGGGTTTCAGGCAGCGAACTTCCAAAGGACTGTTTGTTCCTAAGTTCTATGTTGAAAGCTAAATATGGGTAAATATACTGGCCAGTTTCAAAGCCTACATTTATCTTGCTCTCATTTAATCCAAGATTTTCTTAATGATTAATTTACAAGCCAACCACAATATTTAAGAGGAAACTCCAATACCGTTCCTGCATTTCTATGCAGGAATGGCATTGGGCCCCTAAGCTTAGTACCAATAAGCTAATACAGTATCTTGCTTCTAAACAGTATGTACTACAAAATTTCACTGTTTGTGCAATGCAGTTCATGCAATTCACATCTTCCACAAGTGACGCTACAATGCAAACTGTTTTACACCACTGATGACCTTCAATGGGAGAGTAATTTGCCCTAATTTCCTAACCGTTTCCCACTTTCCTGACAAAAAGCAGTTCAAGACTTCTTTCAGTAATCACTAACAGTAATGTGCAGCAGATTTGATTAAATTAGTGACTCTGTAAGATTTAATATTCTTAAAACTATGCTTTTGGTTTTACATAATACATTAATCTGCATCTCAGAACTGGTATCATTTCCAGCCAAAAATACCCAGGTTAGTGACCGTTAAAGTTGCTGCAAAAACTATAACGGTGGATCAAGACAAACCCTTAACTTTCATTGTGCTTATGTGTGTGACATTGACCTCTGGGCATTTGAACCTGTGACCTGTCACAATCTCCGAGCTCATTCAATAGCACTAAGTGATCAGCACCTCCAAGACAAAGACTCCAGCTGCCAGGTGTTGAAATATGCATCAGGTAAGTATTCAATAATGGTAAATAATATATTGGTTAGATTAGTTCTAGTTTCAGGGAAAGCGAAGCGGAATGAATAAATGATGACATAATCTATCTGGATCTCTCAAGCGGCAGCTCATGGGTGTAAGGTCCTCAACGCTGGACAATACAATGTTTAAGAAAATGAGGAAAAAAGTGAATGTGCGACATTTGAAATTAGTACAGGGCAACAGTTTTGTTCAACTAGCTCAATCAGATCATACAAAACATATTACTTCCAAAAAGTGTAAACAAATATTAACTAAATTAGATAATAAAGATTGAAATGATAATCCTTCTTGAAGAAAAAAAAAAAAGAGTCATGTTCTCAGGTGTCAGGTGTCAGCAGGGCGTTTTATCAGGTGTTTTAAGTCTCAGTGAAAGATATGAAGTGTAAGGAGAGGATGTGAGGAAATGAGGCCCAGGTGGCTTTAAGTGGGAGGAGACTGGAGCTGAAAATATTCCCAGGCCCTTTAGGACAAAGCAATCTCCCTCCAGTCAAACCTAACCAAGACCGATAAACTCAATAGAGTGTATAAGTGAATTTAGATTCTTTATCTTCTTTTTATAGTCTTGGGGATTTTTTTCTATAGTCAAATTTTTGCTTCTAGCATGTATAGCCAATGTATTAAAGTTACAACCGATATTTATAAAATTCTGTTAGAAGTTGTAGGATGACAGTGAGCAAACTACAGTCATTCAGAGGTCACAAAAAGTAGAGCCAAGTAATGACACGGGCGGCTAATCGACAGGATGACACCAGAAGTACCTTTGCCCTCTCTAAGCAGGAGGTGGAGGTTGAATGTCACACTTGAACTGGAGTCAGTGTGTGCAGGATCACTCTATCAATGACTGCCTCAGGTTACTGAGCGTTACTACAGACAGAAACATATGTTTTACCCCTTGTACTAAACCAAACACAAAAAACTTAAGTTTATCTTGTGCATCAGGTGTTGAACATGATAATGAATAATAATAGAATTAATAATGAATGTATATATATTTATTATTACTTGTTGTCATTATTATTACTACTATTGTTTTAAAATTAAATTAAATACAATTATAATACTAGATTATAAAGAACAAAACTAAAATTGAAATGATCACAGCATAGCATTATTAGTATACATCAGTAAGCACTGCTCCACAATGACAGATTGAAGAACATGGAGTCAATGCTATCTATATGTTGTCCCTGATAAACAGAAAAAAAAAAGAAACACACACACACACACACACACACACACACACACACACACAGTCCCCATTAATAGGGAACAGAGCAGCAGCAAGAGACACTGTCGGTCAGTTTGCTTTCACATCACGGTGTCAGTCGTCTAAGAAAATAAAGCAATTGAGGCGTAAATGCAATAAAGTTCACATGAAGTTCTCTTTCCGGTTCAGCATGTTATATTAATCTGTAAATGTCAAAAATATAAACAATGTACACAGATGATTTTAATAATGATGAGGGTTCCCTCTTTTTCCTAAACAAATAATTCCCTGAAGCTTTGATTAAACCACTTCAACACACATCATAATAAAGTTACTCTCTGTATAATAATCAAACAATCTTTTCTCAATTTTCAGCTACCAAAGCTTAGCTGGAACTGCACTAGAAATGGTAATGGGTTCAATTGATTAGCCAGAAACACAGTTAAATGTCTAAATTGAAGTTACCAATTGCATTTTAATCTTGACATTTTTAAGCAGTAACAGTTGCTATTACACTGCATGACCTAAAGACATTATGAGTCCCTCACTCCAAAAGCACCTGATAAAACCACATACGAAATATCAGACATTCCACTGTTTTCATACCAGACATGTCCAACGAACATATCCTGTCCAGTGCACATATTGCTGTGTACATATATATTGTTTTCTCCCCTTAATATATCAGAGTGTGCCTTCTATCTGTCGCTCCAATTTGAACTCTCAACCCCTTCTTGTTCAGCAATCACACTGCAATGATGTGAAGCAAACAGACCACATCTCTCAATAGTTTTTGTGCCCATTGAGGCAAAAAGAAAGAGAAAGATGCTCTAGAACATTGTAATCACGCAGAGAGCACAACAGAGGGAAAACGTGTGTCCAGTTTACCCTCCGGCCGCAATGTAACGCAATACTCTGTATATTCCGTTACAATGGCATTCTTTTTCAATTACTCTTAAATGCTGATGAGGCCTGGTGACCGTGTGCGTATGCTGATTCAGAGTATGTGTGCCGGTGTCATTATTGTTAACAAAAACATAAATATTAGATAAAAAAAATAAACTTAAAAAACAAAAATTAGAAATGCCTTGGCTGAAATAAAATAAGGTGAAGTACTAAAATGAGTAAAACTGGAATTAAATCTAAACAAAAATTAAAAAGTAAAAAGCACATAACAAAATTACTAAAACAAACTGAAATTAAAATAAAAACTGAGAAAAATTAAAAATAAAAGCGAATTCAAAATATCAATAAATGCAATAGCAATAGATAAGTAACACTAAAATAATTTGTGCGTATTGTGAAACCTATACTGTATATCAAATGTTGTAAGAATTAGCCACAGCTGCATGTGCTGATATAATTAAAGAATTTTTGCTTATATCTCAGAAATCTGATAACAAGTTTTCCTTTTTTCTAGAACAAAATTTAGCAATCACTTTTTTTTATTGACAATTTGTGAACAGCTTGTAACAAAACTTAAAAAAACAGACCTTCCCCGACTTCCTAAGTTGTCTATGAAAGCCTGTAGACTGATTTTCATGTGAAGGACTAGGGTAATTTTTAAACTGCCGAGAACCTTTCTTCCGTTCTGTGACACATGAAATAAATGCTTATGTTCACAATGTTCAGGATAATGCTGAAAGAGCCATTCTGTACTGTAATGTCAATTTGTCTTGCAAAGAAAAGGGATTAATTCAAACTATAGTCTCATATAGTGTATAGCTATTTAGTCTATAGTCTCAAACATACTTTATAATCAAACTATCATACAGTGCACTTTTAATTTCCTCATTTGTCGATAAGATGCCGGTGAATTGCAGAGCTTGTGCAAACATATCCACATAGATTTTATTATTGAGAGGAAAGTGTGCAGCATATTTACTTATTCATAAACGTCGCTCTGAGCAGCGTGGATGGTGTCGAGATGTTCGTTATCAGTATGCTTCAAAGGTATTTCCAACCTTTTTTTTTTTTTTACCTTTAAGCAAAGAATGAAAAAGATCTTCACTGTGAGTACTGAATCACGTTCAGTCTCTTGTGTATTACGTGTGCATGAGTGCGAGCACAAGCAATAAGTTGCTGGCTGCGGTTCACATAACGGCCACCGGTGTCGCTAATAACAAGGGTTTATGAATTCTATAGCCCTGTCCCAAACACTTACAATGGCCGCTGCGTGCACGTATTCGTTAAGTCCACGACCCCATTCATCATTTTAGGTTTCAGAAGGGTGCTCGCGAGCACCCCCTTTGCGACCGCTATATGGCATCGATGTGCACTTCTGCTGAGTACGCAAGTCTGCGAGCTACACAGAGGACTTTACCCAGCAGTCAAAGCGGCATTGCGTCACGAAAGTGCGGACTCAGAGGAAGACCAAGGTTTTAGGGTGCCATTTGGGACAGGGCTTACATATAGCCCCATAAAGTGTTATCCAAAATTCTGTAATTTAGAATTTTCTGCAAATTTTTTTTTTCAAACTTCACCTGAAATTTGCATGACATTTGCTACAATTTGTGTAAAAATATAGTGCTAAAATGATAAAATTGTAAGAAAATCCTTAAAACTAAGTAAGTTGCAGCATTGAAATGTGGCTTCACATTTTTCCAATCTGCTTGGACCTCAGTGATCGTTGCTTGCAGCTATATTTTGATATTGATTTAGACCATATACCACACATATCATGCACAAAATATATCTTCTCGTGATGAGCGAGATAAGAAGAGGACAAGTTCTCCATATGACACAAATATTCTTTGATGGTCATACGTATGCCACATGTCACTCTTCAATGGAATGAACCAACGGACACAAGCCACGCAGGACTGAGAGCTGAGAGGGGAAACACAGACCGGTTCTGTGAAACCATAATGAGCGTGAAGGAGACATCAACACGTGTTAATTACTAAGGCAAGTTCTTCATCTGTAATGTGGGAAGGGGGTCGATCCTGCCAAGCCACCAAAAAAACAATAAGCCCAAGTCATAAAGTTAATAAACTCCTCATTAATTTTGCATTAAGCTGATAACTTCCTCATGGCTCTAATTATGCAAGTACATCTGATTTCAGATGTTCATGATGCTAAACATCTATTGATATTGATGAGTGACTGTGACAAAGCTGCAAACAAAAGCTTGAGTCAAGAGGTCTCCTGCTGTGTTCTCACCAAAAAACTTCCTAACCCACAGAGAGATGCTTGACAAGCACACTCACTATTCTGCTAATTAACTGTAATTAACCTGTTTGCTCATGTCTTGGTTTGGTCAGTCTTAGTCATATGTTCTCATCCAGGTAGTACAGTCTGAAATGAGCATTTATTGGTCACCAGAATCAAAGCGTGCCTTGAAGCAGCTGTAAAGTTTTATGATTCTCACCGAGTGCAGTACGATTTCAACACTACATGACTCATACAGCCAATCTCTTACACATAGATTTCAGATTTATAGCTAGAGTGTATAACAAGCTATAAAAACATAAATAAGTGAAATTAAATGACAAATTTACTCCAAAATGAAAATTCTCTCATTTACTCATGCCTCATGTTGTTCCAAACTTCTTTTAAGAAACACAAAAGGTAAAATTCTGTCTTTTCACTGTTGCATAGAAAAGAGCAACCAGCCCTTCAAAGTCTTCCAAATTTCTCATTTCTGGAAAGAAAATCATTTAAGTTTGGAATGATTCAGCAGAAGTGAAGGAAATCATCTCGGGCATGTCTCCAGGCTTTGGTCACACCATCATTTTCAAAGTATTGTTCTGGATTCCTCTCATGCCTGCTGTGTTTCTTTTACAGTGCATTCAGGAGATTTGCTTTTGTCTGGAATAATAAAAACATATAGCAAAAACTCTCCATCAGCATTTTAACAAGTTAGACCATGGAGTGTGCCTTTAGATGCAAAATATTAATGAAAAATATTTGTAAAAAAAAAAAAAAATTGTGGAAAAAAGTGCCATTATTCATCATTACATAAAAACCAATAGGAGAGAATAGTGATAAACTGGGACAACGAAAAAAAAAAATAGACCAAGAACTGTACCAGCGTATCACAACCCAAAGCAGAAAATCCCCCGAACATACCTGCTCTATTGTCTAGCTGATACAGCCTACTTTAGTTTTCTTTTTCTATTTTAATATGTCTAAAGTATTGCTGCACAACTGGATAATATATACACTACAGTTCAAACGTATGTGGTCAATAAGATGTTTCTGAAAGAAGTCTCTTATGCTCAATGCTGAATTGCTACTCAAGAAACATTTCTTTAATATTATCAAAGTTGAAAAGAGTTGTGCTGCTTAATAATTTAGGATTATTTGATGAATTGAAAGTTCAAAAGAACAGCATTTACTGGAAACTGAAGTTTGTTTTGTAACAACATCTATCTATCTATCTATCTAAACATGGCTTCACACACTGAACTAATAATTGAGACAAGAATACGCTGTTCTTTTGAACTTTTTATTCATCAAAGAGCACTAAAATATTAAGCAGCAGCTCAATATTTTAGGATTCTTTGATGAATAGAAAGTTAAAAAGAAAATGGCTTCTATTGGAAATAGAAGTTATTTGAAACAATGTAATAATTAGACATACATATATATATATATATATATATATATATATATATATATATATATATATAAATAATGGCTTCACACACTGAGCTAATAAATAAGATAGAGGCCTGTCCTGCTAAGAATAAGTCATATTTTATAGACAATAAATGTTCACCCACTTGGAGTACATGATCTAAAGCCATGGGAAAGGAGCCGACAGTAAACCAGAGAAGGTCTGATGTTATGACAAACTACATTACAGCACACTTGTAAGAATCAGTAATCATAACCACAACTAGAGCTGGTTTCATACCTATAAATGGCGAGAGTGCCAGCTGCTTTCACCTACACAGAAACAGTGAAGTGCAGACCGCTATTTCTGGAAGAAAACAGCATTCTGGCTGTTGATAGAGGGGCTGCTGGACTGTCTCAGACAGACAGGACTGTTACTCATCCAGACAGGACTCCACTCCTCTAGCACTGTGAACATTACTCTAGAGAGGCTCCCTGAATCTCCCTAAATCAGTGTTGACATTCTCTGCCTGGTACTGTAAAAGAAGAGCCTACAGTGTAACCAGCCACTCAGATGCTGAAGTATAATGAACCACTCTCTATGAGAACTTCATGAGAGCATCAGGAGATAGAAGCTGTAGATACGATTTCCACAAACTGAAAGGTTCCTCTGCGACTCCCTTTCCTGACCCTCACCCCCTCACCATGCATTTATTTTGTCACTTTACAATGCTTAGGGTTTATGGGTCCTGTGACCTGTGGCCTTCAAGCAGATAAATCTCCACAGATTCTCTGGTGAGTGACCACACAATTGTTAATTGTTTGTTCATGTTAGTTCGCTGTGCATTAACTAATGTTAACAGATACAACTTTTGATTTTAATGTAATAGTAAATGTTGAAATTAACATCAACTAAGATGAATAAATACTGCAGAATTATTGTTCATTATCTAATGTAGTTAAGTAATGTTAACAAATGAATCATTGTTAATCATAAAACTAAAAATATTAAATATGTTTCATTAATTGAAATAAAGCAGATATAAAACATAAATATTATGTGAAAAACTCAAATTAAAATTAGAAATGGAAAAGTAGAAGTACTAAAATTACTCAAATTAAAACGGAAACAAAAAAGACAAAGGTAACAAAATGACTAAAATTAAACTAAAATAAAATGTAATTATATGAAATTAAAATATAAAAAAGGGTAATTTCACCCAAAAATAAGAAATCTGTCATCACCATCAAATTTCTTCCTTCTTGCTTCCACCACGATTCTCAGCGTACAACTTAAATTTCAATCTGTTCCACAATCTGTTTATTTGGAATAACATGAGGATGTGTAAATAATTACAAAATCCTAATTTTCGGGTGAACTATTCCTAATATGCAACAGTTTGACATGTTGAATCTAACAGTTACTTCAAATTAAACTAAATGTCACTGGTTGTTGATTTCTCATGCAACAAAAATGTTGTTCCCATAAAAGTGAGGTTATTCTGCTTGCTGTGAAGAATACAAACAAGAATCTGGAAAACTCAAACCCTCTCAGTGAAGAAAGATTACTGTCATTTTGAAACAGTCAGGTGTCCAACCAAATACTTGTTTCAAAATGACAGTAATCATTTTGTAACCGGGGGAAAAAAAACTTACCAGCAGTCTAATGTGATGACAGTAATATGATTTACAAACCCCTGGGAAGAGCTAAAAGTACAAAAATGCCCAATAGTCCAAAAGCGTGAGAAGTGTGATGAACTGCCTGATTATCTTAAGAACTGACAGGCCATTCACTAAAGGAAATAGGAACAAGATGAACAAAGCATGGCACACCTACAGAGTGGAAATACATTGAACATCGGCATGAATATTTCAGAGCCATAAAGGTTGGATTTCATCAGTCTAGATGTGCTGTCAGAAAACATCAACTGAGCACAGCCTGCAAGACAAATCATTCCAATAAATTCCAACAGCTATCAATCCCAGTGGACATTTACATTACTCTATGATGTAGTTATCTGCTTCACTGTCAATCAACTTTTTTATGCTCTGTACTTAAAAGAAACAATATTAAGAATACAGTATACTGTAAAAACTAGCCTTTCCTTGACCTATGACTAATGAACGTAAATAGTTTGTTAGCGGAGACTAAACACCATCAGGGTAACACATATGACATTAAAATGCCCTAATAAACATGAACTAAAAAACATTAAATGTAACTCAAACCACCACAATGTGCATAACTGATAGATGTATATAATTTTTGTTCCTATTTAAATAACAATTAAATGTATTCCATCACACAGGGACTTCCTTTAACTGTTTTCACTGTAAATTATAAGGGAACTTGTATTTACAAAAAGCACAATTTTAGTGCACTTTTTACTATTAATATACACTATATTGCCAAAAGTATTGGGACATCCCTCCAAATAATTGAATTCAGGTGTCCCAATCACTTCCATGGCCACAGGTGTATAAAATCAAGCACCTAGGCATGCAGACTGCTTCTACAAACATAGGTTTGCCACCTGTGCAATAAGTCCATTTCCTCACTACTAAATATTCCACGGTCAACTGTTAGTGGTATCATAAAGTGGAAGCAATTGGGAACAACAGCAACTCAGCCACGAAGTGCTAGGCCATGTAAAATCACAGAGCGGGGTCAGTGCATGCTGAGGCGCACAGTGCGCAGAAGTTACCAACTTTCTGCAGAGTCAATAGCTACAGACCTCCAAACTTCATGTGGCCTTCAGATTAGCTCAAGATCAGTGTGTAGAGAGCTTCATGGAATGGGTTTCCATGGCCGAGCAGCTGCATCCAAGCCTTACATCACCAAGTGCAATGCAAAGCGTCAGATGCAGTGGTGTAAAGCACGCCGCCACTGGAATCTAGAGCAGTGGAGACGTGTTCTCTGGAGTGACAAATCACGCTTCTCTGTCTGGCAATCCGATGGACGAGTCTGGGTTTGGTGGTTGCCAGGAGAACGGTACTTGCCTGACTGCACTGTGCCCAATGTAAAGTTTGGTGGAGGGGGGATTATGGTGTGGGGTTGTTTTTCAGGGGTTGGGCTTGGCCCCTTAGTTCCAGTGAAAGGAACTCTTAATGCTTCAGCATACCAAGACATTTTGGACAATTTAATGCTCCCAACTTTGTGGGAACAGTTTGGGGATGGCCCCTGCCTGTTCCAACATGACTGCGCACCAGTACACAAAGCAAGGTCCATAAAGACATGGATGAGCGAGTTTGGTGTGTAGGAACTTGACTGGCCTGACCTCAACCCGATAGAACACCTTTGGGATGAATTAGAGCGGAGACTGCGAGCCAGGCCTTCTCGCCAACATCACTGCCTGACCTCACAAATGTGCTTCTAGAAGAATGGTCAAAAATTCCCATAAACACACTCCTAAACCTTGTGGAAAGCCTTCCCAGAAGAGTTGAAGCTGTTATAGCTGCAAAGGGTGGGCCAACTCCATATTAAACCCTACGGATTAAGAATGGGATGTCACGTGCACGTAAAGGTGTCCCAAAACATTTGGCAATATAGTGTATATACATGTACTGCCTTGTTAAATACAATATATATATATTCATCATAAATTATAAGGTTATATATACACATTACTTATATATATATATATATACATATTAGTTACATATTACTTAATTACAGAAAACATTTTAGTACTTAAAAACATACATGTATAGTCATGTGAAATCAAATGTAAGTTTTCAAAATATTTGCTAAGGTAACAGTTTCAGACGAACACAATCGGAGATATATTTAAAAATATCCTTGCTTCTCAAAGCTTTGTAATGGTTGTGAATGGGCCGGATGACCGTACGCATACTGCACAAGTCGATTTGCGCCAAATGAGTAGCTCCTGACGCGATGTATAACAAAGGAAGTAGAAGTATTGTAAGCTTAGACACCTCTTGTGGTTCAAACAAATAGGGCTGGGCAACAAATTCAAGCTCCTCTTCTCTTATATCAAAATCCTTCTACATTTCTCTTTACAATTTCTCGTTTTAGAATTCGTGACCGGTGTTTTGTTTTGCTCTGGTCAGGTCAGAGGTTGCTCTTCCGTCGCAGATTGATGCGTATGACCGTCAGCCGAAAGCTAGTTATTGTAGTTAATAACATTTTAAATACAGATATTTTTCTTACAAAAACCCATTGCTTCACTTCAGAAGGCCTTTATTAACCCACCAGATGCCGTATGGATTTTTTTTAATATATATATGGATGGATGCATTTCTTTTTGGTTCAAAGTGTTGCCCCCTATTCACAAACATTATAAAGCTCAGAGGAGCAAGGATATTTTTAAATATATCTCCGATTGTGTTCATCTGAAAGAAGATAGTCATATACACCTACTGTAGGATGGCTTGAGGGTGAGTAAATCATGGGATCATTTTCATTTTTGGGTGAACTAATCCTTTAAGTAGCTTTTATAAATGTGCCTTAGAAAAAAAAAAAAAACATGTGCATCTTGAGACAAAACAATGTCACTAACTTATTTTAGGATATGTCAGTGCAAGTTGCTTTCAGTTAAAACAGCTCATTTTAATGTGGGACAAGGCTTAAGCCTTGTCTGTGAATCCAGGGGTGGATATCTGAACCAAGTAAACTGTGATACCCTTCTCTTGTTTTAATGCTTCAAAGCTTCAAGCTACATCGGTGACATCTTACTGTGAACAGACACCGCAGAAGGTTATTTATTGGGCACTGATGAGATCTTTATCTTCAGCTTTCAAATACTTTTGAAGCATTATCTTCTTCCCCCCAGTAGTTTGGCCGTATACCCATTTACAATGACATAGTGGGCATGTTCTGCTTTGAAGTGTTCAGTCCGTATTCTTCCCTTCGGCTTATCTCACCTCCCATAACCTCCAATGAGATGTCAGTAGCACCCACTGTCATCCAGTTCACTTCACTGTTTCCTTAAGAATGTATTTAAATGTTTGAAAGTCAAAATTTTCCGTGGCTAGTGCGAGTCAGTCGTGACCATGAGACTCTAATGCTGTGGAGTGGAAGGGTGTGAAATATGCAGGAAGAGTTAGAAGAGTCATCAGTATCAGTTTTCTGAGAGAGATATGTTGTCAGGTTAAGGTATAAGTCATGGATGAGCTCTGGGATCGCTCAAAAAACATTCTTGTTTTAATCAAAGTTCTCTTTGTCAACTTGACAACATGCTAGACGCCTCTAGACTTAAGCAAATAGACTTTGCAAATGAGAAAGATCTAATGGGCAAACCTCACGGTGTAATTTAAGACGTCTAATAGTAAAATAAAACGAACTTTGTCTAAATTCTAATGACAAAAACACACATAGCAGTTAAAAACATTAAGAAATGTCATTAAAACACCACCTTACATTTAGTCCTGTCTATCTTTGGTCCGTTTCTACCCAGACACCAGTGGGAGGTCTTCACCTCCCTGACGGATCCTAAGGTAAAGCCTGACCACTTGTAGGAAACTCCACCGCAGGGCTCTCAAGTGTAATAAAGGCTCAGGATGATCCGTTTACATGAGCAGCTGTGTAAATGATGTCAAGACTTTCCAGGAAACCACTCTGGGTTGTATTTGCAAAATATTCGACCTGATTCATCATTTACTAACGAGACTTGACGTTGCTTCACTTGATTTATCTTTGCACAAAAACATCCAAGGCCCACAGATTAGTCATCTTGCTTTTACTTCTCTTCTTCTTGAGTTTCTGTAACAGACATCACATCCCAGCTCCATTTCTGCTTGCGGTCTCAGCTGCACAAGATCTCAGACGTTAGAGTGTTTTTTGCGGTGTCTCGCATGTTCAATTATGAGAACGGTCCAATGGACCTGATAATTCCCTCTGTTTATATCTCCTGTGTGGTATCATCTGCTCATATTTAATCACACTGGATATTTAAGACTTTAAAAAAAAAGAAAGAAAAAAAAGTCTTAAATGCATTAATTTAAAGCCAGCAACTATAACGGTGAGAATTGGGTTTATTTAACAGGTAATAAACAGGACTTTTTGTAAACTGTTTTTGTAAGAATGTGCCTGCCAAGTAAATAAATGTAAAAATTTTATGTGTGAAAGAGGGACTCATAAATCAAAGATGAAGAGACTGCCAATGAAATTACTAATAACATCAGGCCAAATGTGATGGGAAATATAATGCAGTGTCAAATATTGCACTTCTACCAGTCTGGTTTTTATAAGTGTGGTAGTGGTTAACGCATGTGCTTTTAACATGTTGGAGCTCATGCAACAGACAGCTTTGAGTTCATTCCTTTTATCTCAAAATTTGTCTTGTAAATGTGCCAATCAACATTGCTCCACAAATACTGTCAGTGAACTTGTATTAAACCAGGAACATTCCTTTTAATACATTAGCAGTGACATGAATAAATGGTTGTGGATTACAAAGCATGTGTTATCTATTGTGTGCTCTTGTGAACACATCAGGGGTTCTTACCTTTGTTATGGGAAACAGGATGTGGGATTTCCTACAAAAATCAATGGCTGCTCATGAACACTCAGCAGCACCTGTGTGGAACAGTGTGGGAATAGACAATTTCATGTTTGGTGAAACGATAATTCAAAGCAACATGATTGGTATTAAAAAGTTTCCAGTTAAATTACACTTGTGGCATTGATCATGGGAACTCCTTTGTACAGATGGTCAGATGTTCTTGCTTCTATTGAAGAAATCACAGACTTTTACCATTAAAAATAAAAAACTACAATTATTTAACATGTAATGATTTAATATTAAAATATAAAATTTTTAAAAAGAACATAAAATTGTTTTAAAAAAACATGAAATCTTCACTGTCACCTATTGTATGAAATGAACAATGCAGTTCTGCTGAGTTTGTGAAACATAAAAGAATCAGCATTTACCAAAAATATAATAAAATATGCTTTAAAGGGATAGTTCACCCAAAAATTAAAATCCTGTCATCATTTACTCACCCTCAAGTTGTTCCAAGTCTGTATAAATTTATGGAGTAATATATATAACAAAGTAATATATTTTGAAAAATGTTTGTTACCAAACAGTTGTGGGGCACCATTGACTTCCATAGTAAGGAGGAAAGAAATACTATGTTAGTCACTGGTACCCCATACATGTTTGGTTACAAACATTCTTCAAAATATCTTCTTTTGTTTTCAGCAGAAAAACGAAAGGCTTGGAACAACATGAGGGTGAGTAAATGATGACAGAATTTTCATTTTTGGGTGAACTATCCCTTTAAATTACTAAAATAAATGAATTAATAAATCCCAATTTTCAAGTGGGAAATTACTACTATGTCCCAACAGAAAGATATTCATTTTAAAATATCTCTCTTTTATAAAGTTTCACAGCTGTGTTCAACACAGATTTTCTTATAAATTGGAAGCATGTGAACACAATTAATTCATTGATAAAGCTCTTTTCAGTTTTTGAGTATTCTTCAGTGAATCTCAGAATCAGTGACTGCCACATCATCGAAACAATTGCTCAACTCCACTTTTCAGTATCTTCTCTACAGTATTTCATCCTCAATGATCCCTGCATCCCTCCCACATTCTCCCATAATCATTCTTTCTCTCTGTCCTTCACTATGAAGAGTCAATTTGCATCAACCTGCAATTAAAGTTACAAATGAGAACTTCTAAATTCTAATCCTCTAAACGGATTAAAAATGATACTACTGCACCTGTTAATGATATTTTCTCTGGATCACTCCAGTGAGGGATGAAAGGCAGGCAAGACAAAGCAAACTGCAGCTGAAAGAGCTGAGATTCCAGATTCAAAATAACTCATTCACACTCATGAGAAACACATGGGCCTAGTGCAATGTGATGGATCCAGCCTTATTACTTATACTTTAACTTCACAAAATAAATAAATAATAAATAAATAAGGCAAAATTTGCTAGCTCAAGAACATGCCTTGACATTTGGCAGGACAGCAAAGGTGTATCGGTTTAGTGACATTGATGTTGAAATTTGAGTTAAGTAGTAAATCATTTTTTATATTGGCCATAAAAATAGCTTGAGTGAGATATGTGCAATATGATGATGAAAAATGAGCTTACTGTACAAATTTATAATGTTTATATAACATGTTTATTTTGGTCTATTATTAAAGGTAATAGAGCTCTAGTCTGCAGCGAAGGTTGCTGAAATACTTGCATGCTAAAAAGCACCATTAATTTTTTTTCCTCTAATCATTGTCAGATCCCTGTCAAAGTGTCAAGAGCTCAAAGTCCTCAATTAATAAAAACGAAAAAGGCCTTCAGATGTTGAATTAGTAGCAGTGAAAAAAATGACCAAGACTTGGCAGCTACAGAGAAAAAAAAAAAAAAGCCATGGAAGTAATAAGACTTAGCTATATGATGTGGTGCTAAGTGACAATTTGTAATCAATCTCTGAATATCTGCCTGAGAAGTTCCAGGAAGTTCCTAAATAATGCTCCAAGAGATTTTATAATTAGACAAACATTTTATGCCCTTAGTGTGCTCTTTGTGTAATATACAAAACTGAGTAACTTGGAAGAAAATTGAGATAAAAATCAAGGCCGTAACCATGTCTTGAACATAAAGCATAAAGAAATAGAACAGTGAAGGAAATTCTTGGTCTAATTCTTGGTTGGGAAATAATCATTTTGAACTATTTGAAAATAACACTAATTTGCATTAAAATTGGCACACTTTTATTTGTATACGTATCTTGCCTCGTCACACTTAGTTAGGAATTACATGTATCAAATACCTGCATATTTTCAATTCAAAACGGACATATTTGAGAAAAACGTCGAGTAGTTTGCATTACTGTATGTTACTGTCGGTCGTTTAACATTTCTGTCACAAAACAGTTGACATGTATTAAATGTTTCGCTATTTACAACTTACCTCACTCTCTTTCAACGTTAAACTGATGCTTCGTGCTGGAACTCCGCTTTTGTTAACAGTAAACCCCACCCACTTTGATTTGATTATCCATCTCAATCATTTTGACATCGAAGAGCGCTATTATACCGCCGAGGCAGACCAGACTAAAAATGTAAATGTAAAAAATTTAAAAAATGTCTTTCTAACAACTTACAGAACGCTGCGTAATGGAGTGCATCAGAGCAGTGCAAGAATATTGTGGGAGGGCTACTTATTACAAATATGTTTTAAAAATGTTAAATGTAATCATACACACTCACATGAGAAGACTTTGTTCATCTTGCCAGAGAAGAACTGGCCTCCTGGCTGAGAGCCTGGTTTCTGGCAAGGTTTTATTCTCCATATCTGACTGTCACCTGATTGAGTTTTGGCTCCTTGCCACTGGTGCCTTTGGCTTGCTTAGTTGGGGTTTAAAAGACAATTAATATTCAGTAATGTTATTGATTTGACTGCGCTAATGAGAACAAACCACCTTAGAGCTGCTTGCAGCTGAATTTAACTAATTTAATAAATGAAAAGCTTTAAACAGTAATCGAACTGAACTGAATCAACACTGAACTGACTTGAGCTTTTCTTCTGTGGAGGTGTTTTACAGAAGAATTTAAATTTGTCTTATATTTGATGAAGTTTGCATCATTGATCATTATTTGTGACCCTGGACCACAAAACCAGTAATAAGGGTTAATTTTTTGAAATTGAGATTTATACATAATGTGAAAGTTGAAAAAAATAAGCTTTCCATTGATGCATGGTTTGTTAGGATAGGACAATATTTGGCCGAGATATAGCTATTTGAAAATCTGGAATCTAAGGGTGCAGAAATCAAAATATTGAGAAAATCGCCTTTATAGTTGTCCAAATGAAGTCCTTAGTAACGCACATCCACTCACAAAATTAAATTTTTGATATATTTACAGTAATGGAACATGATATTTATTTAATATCCTAATGATTTTTGGCATAAAAGAAAAATAGATAATTTTGACCTTACAATGTATTGTTGGCTATTGCTACAAATATACCTGTGCGACTTTTGACTGGTTTTGTGGTCCAGGGTCACATTTTCATGTTTACTACAGTGAAGCTGCTTTGAAACATCATTATATCTTTGTCCATTTTGTAAATTAAATGGATACTTCATCCAAAAAAGAAAATAACTTTCTTTTCTTGAAACATAAATGTAAAAAAAAAAGTTTTTGTCCAAACACTGAAAGTCAATGGGGTCCAAAACAGCACTGAAGAAAGTCATATGGATTTGGAATGACATGAGGGTGAGTAAATGATCTCAGCATTGTCATGTTTGGGTGAACTATCCCTTTAAGGCTATTCCTAAACCACATCTGGAGTTGTTGGAATTAAAACAATGGAAGCCATAATTTTAATATCACTGCTTAATACAGTGAGGTTTCTTTAGTAAACCCCCCCAATACTTGTCTCTTTAGTTTCATTATCCTCTGAGGGAATATTTGTAAGCCACTGAATCTACATCACCATTTTATAATACCATGAATAAACTTGCAGAGAACATCTAATCCCCAATGCAACACAGACCAGCAAGGGAAGGAGGCTTGGTTATTTGCCAGCCTCTGCAGAACAGACCTTGTAGCATTCTTTGCTGCAATAACTGAAACTGTATTATACCCTGAAATCAAGTACAAACTGCTGGTAATAGCCCAAAACATTACTGTACTCTCCAGTACAACGTGTGCAGACTGTAATATGTACAATAGCAAACAAAACATTTCACAAATTTTGGTTGCATTAAGATAATTTTGCATTTCCTTTTAAAAAACAGAAGAAAGTTCTTCTTATCTTGACAACCAGTGATTAATTTATCGGTAATGCAGGCCATAACCAACCCTATTACACCATATTAGCCCATTTCACAGAACATAACAGCAGGAAGACAAATGTACAGTTTCACAAAAAGATGGACAAGAGGACAGTTTGGACATATGGTGTCTGCCGTTCCTCCGCCCCAGACGGTTTGATCCACCACATGCCAATAGCACGGCGGACCCTCATGAGCCATTTCCTTCACATGTTGCTAACGGTTTTCCACCGACACGACTGGCCTTTTGAAGTCCCTTTTAAGAGCACAATTATTCCCCCTTCCAGACAGTACACTCACTTCTCACCTTTTTAATAAGCCACTCATAGACAAGTGTTTGCCTCTCTCTTTCTTACTTATTTCCCTAGAAGCCTAAGTGCTCCCATAAATTCCCTGTCACTTGGCTGCAAACATGGTCGCCCCTCTCACCAGGTTGATTCTCCTGCTAGTTTTAGTCACTTGTGAAAAAGGGGCCTCCACGCTTTGATTTTCAATGAGTCAGGTGTGACTGAAAATAAAAGGAGCCATTAGAGGGAACGAGACTTCAGAGGCTCGAAAGTCCCTGAGCTGCATTAAGGTAGTTCCTCACAAGTTCATCGTGTTCTGCAGTCTGCTCAATAAAGAGAAGGACAGCAGATTTGGGAATGATGTCATTAATACTATGATCCTGTCTGTTTTGATATGCTATTACTGCATCTGGTTCCATTTAGGCGTATTAGATTTTAATGGCGATGCTGTCGAGTAGGTTTGGAGAACGCATGTGGTCTTTCTGAAGGCAAAATGCATTGACAACTAGATGCGATGTAATTCAAACTAGAGGCTAAAGTTTGTGAACAAACTTTGATGTTGGCTTGAGAAACCTAAACCTTGAGCCAGGACTTGAACGTCAGTCGCATGAAGCACAGATGCAGCATATGTCAGAGTAGGGGCGTAGTTAAAACATTTTTCAGGGGTGGACAGATAAGACCCAGTCATTTCATTGAGGTGGAAAAAATAATAAATAAATAAATTAAATTCCTGCTTCAAATCTACCGTGACTGTGCATGTAATACATTAAAACATAAACAGATTTCTTGTAGCTAACTGCACCTCAACAAACACTGGTTAAACCAGTCCCACTGCAATAACATCCTACAGATTACTATTCCTTGAGTCATTTTTCCCAGTATTGTCTGCTGCTTAAAACTCTTTACCATGTGTGCTTACTCAATTAAGTTAGTCGACTAATGTATCCTGTTGTGCAGGACTTCACAGTTAACGCTACTGAAACACCACTCATTTTTGTAGGGGCGGTGCACATCAGGGTTATTATAGTTTTATTTTAGTTTAGTATTTTTTAAATTTCATTTTTAATTTCAGTTTCGTTTCAGTTAGCTAATTTTAATGGTGTATAAATAGTTTTGATTTCGTTTTTATCTTATGGTAAAAGTCTTGACATGTATTTGACAAAGGTGGAATAAATGATCAAAATAAAAAGGCAAGAGTATCTAATATTTAACATTAACAAACTACAAAAATAAAATTTAAAATAAGTGTGCATCACCGATTCTGACACTAGGTGCGTCTCAATGCGCGTACTTATACACTATTCTATGATGTTTTTTAAGTACAAATAGTGCGAGTAGTGCGTTCACACAGAAAATTCCAAAAAGAAAAAGTGCACTTTAAATACCCAGATGATGGACTAAATTAACAGAAAAAACGAAGACTAGAATGTTGGACACTTCATGCACTCAGCTGTCGGAGCTTTAATTACGTAACGGAGGGAGAGGGGGTATCGGACTCCGTTTTTAAATGACAAAATAACCTTATACAATTCACGCACTACATGCATGAGTACATACTGTAGTCTATAAGTACATAGTATGTAAGTGCATAGTGTATAGTGCGTCATTTGGGATGCAAGTACTGTTTCTGTGCGCGCGATCTACACGTGGAGAGCTACTAAATATATGTGTGCAAAACAATGTAGCAACACATTAGTTTAGAACAGCAACTAACTTACTTGTACAATAAACTGTTTTAAAAAAAGTGCATTCACCCAATCGATAATGAGTATCCAGATGGTATAAGCAAGCATAACTTGTGTCGCACTATCAGAGTATGCATTTATTGGTAATTTTAACTGACAGAAATGGAGAGTAAAAGAGTAGATATAAAAGATTTCTTCTCCTGTTGCCCTCTCTATAGGACAGCATTAGTATTACAGCCAAATGTAAATGTGTGTTTTTTTTATACATTTTGATCGCCATTTATACGAAAACCCGAAGTCCAATCAGTTAGATAATACATAGCAACAAACTTCAGAACAGTTTTAAGGTCTGTACCGAGTTTAGTGCTTGTAGCAAAAACCTGTAGGAGTAGGAGTTGAAAATGAAGTCTCAGAAGAACATATATGTAGGCTCTGTATGTATGTATGTGTGTGTGTGTGTGTGTACACTGTACATTTGTTATATTTTAGATCGAGGAATATAAAAAAATGAAACGATTTTAAATGTTTAAATGTTATGTGCCTTTAAATGCATAAATATGTCATATTAAAACAATGATGTGCAAAGCAGAACTTTCATTACACATTATGTAAAACAGCATGGAAATCCCAGGATAAAATGGAAAAAACTTGTAATTCTAACTCTATGTAATCCTCTGAATATGATTTGAATGGCTGAATATTTGACTTCAATGCTTTATCCTTAATGTAGCCTGAAGTACTTTTCTAAGTAATATTGGTCAACAGCACCATCTAGCTGAGACAACAGCTACTTTGGTGTACTACACTAAGGGCCTATGGCAAAGGTGGGATGCAAAAGGATTGTTTTTGAGTTCATTTCTTGGTAAAGAATAATATAGCTTAAAATCTTAAAACTAATCTGTCCAAGTAAAGCTACTGGTATTTCTGCCATGGCAGGCACTTCAGTGTTCTGGTGCTCTAATGTGGTGTCCTTTTGTTTGAATTATTAGATGGTATTCTTTAAGGACAAAGGAGTCATACCACAGGGTACAGTGGTGACATTACCCAGAATTCAGTTGGCATGACATCTAAGAACATTCTGATGCTGTGTGCTCAGAGTGAGACGTCTCTGGATCGGCCTTCAGGCGATGACAGTTGCTCTCCTTGCCAAAATGGCATCTAAAAAACATTGACAGTGGCCTTCTTCACCAAAGCAGCAATTTCAAGAAATTACCAACAGGAAATGGAACTCGCATGCTGGCCTGTGTTGTTCTTGTTTTTGTGTTCTCAGGGAGAACTTTGCAAAATAGAGGCATGTAAAATATGAAAATCCTCATTTTGTGCAGTATTATTTAGACAGCTCAAGGAACATTTTTTACACTCTTGTACAACTTTCTAAATATGACAGTAATACCATTATTTCAGCTTTAACGAATTGGTAACACTTTACAATAATGTCTCTTTAGTCAACATTAGCTAAAGCATTAGCTAACAATAACATTGAGCAATATATTTTTACAGCATTTATTAATATTTTAGTAAATGCAAATTATTAATATGATTAATAAATGCTGTAGAAGTACTGTAACATCATGTTAATCTAATTAACTGTTGAATTAAATCTCATTATAAAGACTGTTACTTATAAGATCTAGTCTTATAAGAACTAGTTAGAATTGCAGCAAGTTTGTTGATGACACAAAAAGCACATGAGCATCAAGGTATAGTGTTCCAGCTGATTTTATAATAAAACCTCAATGCAGAATCACCATTTGCCATGAAAATGAAGCCAGGACTGTGCTCTTCCTGCCTCTGTGAATCTGTATTTCAAGCTGTGTTCACATATTTGTTGAATACAAATTAAGAAATCAATACTTGTAAAGCATTTTAGTGCACAAAAAGTTCTATATAATAATATTACTATATTAATATTTAAATGATGCTACAGTAACATAATATCTCTAAACTCAGCCCTAATCCTAATATTACTTTATTATAAATTGTTTAAAATATGTATCAATATTGATTAATTGAAGACAAATAAGAACAAATTCATACATTTAATTACTAAGCAAAAATACTTTTCTGACTCAACAAATGCAACAGAAAACAAAAAACTCAACTGACTATGAGCTGATCATGAAATATGGCAGATAAGAGCTCAATATCGACAATATCATGGGCATTCAACAGGGCAGTTTTTTTGCATTTAATCTCTTCTCTTCAGAAACTGAAACTGACAGTATCAGATATTTGTTGAACATTTTCTGATGTATCATCAAATGTATTTTTGTACATTATGAACTCATTTAGTAATGCAATGGCACTCTGAAAGCAACTGCAAGGTTCTCAGGAAAGGTAACGGATAATCAAAAAGAAAAGATGCCTATTTCTAGGTAATAGACAGTTAATACACATCATACAAAACACTCTGCTATATTTTCTATGAAAGCAATTACTCCTTATAAACAGGTTTATATCTTATGCATCCCTCAAATTACATTCAAAAAGCTACAAAATTGTACTTAACCAGGTAATGAGCTAGGCTTTAGTGCATGGATAAAATAACATCTAAACCATGCTCTACAGGTGAATAGCATGTTTTCAAGTGCTACTAGATATTTCTTAACACTTAAAAAGCGTGTTTACTCTTTAGGTGTCAAAAAAATCCTTTGTTCGGCCCACATTTAAGTAACTCCTAAAGTGGGGAAGTTTGTTTATCCTTACACTGACAAACAAACTACCATCTCATCTTTTCCGAACCTTATTTGTTGTAAAAACCACAACTACACTGAAGTGCTAGGGCTAACTCACCCCTCACTGTGTCACTGGAGCCTTTAGAACATAACTACCTACAGTAATTGTTTAACATGTGATGACTTCATTACTATTATGTGCAGGCAAATTCAACTGTAAAGCTAAAATGTTTTAGTGCAGCAGGCTGGTTGAACAAAGCATAATGCAAAAGAAATATAGTGCAGCTTCAAATGTTATGGCCTCCAGAACACTACCATGGGTCTTAAAAATGAGCAGAGGCACAAGGACACAACCCATCAGGTGTCCTGGAAATGGCAGGTAAACGCTGGCATCAAAGAAAGACTGACTACTGACTGAAGAAAGTGCATTTGGCAGATGGGCATTTTGTCAAAGCACATGCTCTGAAAAAGTCAAGAATTCTGAAAAACTACTTAAAAAGGTCGCAATGTCCTACAACACTGAGCAACTTCACTTTTCACAGCATGCAGATACTATAAGTGGCTGCAATTTAAGTCCACATAATACAACTGAAAAAGAAAGACAATACGGTTGTAAAAGGTGCATTGTGATGGACTGCTCTGCAGGCAAACATACTAGAACACACATTGTGCTTTGTTTTTGCATTCTACCTCAATGCAAACTGACAAATTCTGATTACCTTGCAACAGGATCAAATACTGATCAAATTCTTTGACAATATACAAAAATAAAACCGTTTTCAAAATAGATTTCAAAAAATCACTGACTGTAGATTGTGTTTTTGTCTGGCACTGCATGAGCTACGAGATTGTGCACACATCAGTTGTTTTCCTCTTTTTGTAAATCACTCAAGTTCGCTGTACATTTCCAAAATATCTGGGGAAAGCCAATGACAATGATCTCAATTGCAATGCTTGAGTACATGTGTCATTCTGATTGATAGATCCTGGACTTTAGTTCTCAGATGAAATTCATTTGATCAATGTTTTTTGGCAAATCATGAACAACTGCAGTACTGGCTCCTTCACTTGGCCTCGGTTGGCATTTTGCACATTACAAGTATCTGTTTCAAAGCCTTTTGCACATCTTCATCCATCTGGCCCTAAAAAGAAAGTTTTTAGAGTTTAAAAATTCTATTCTGAACTATGAGAAAAAACTGAAACAATTTAATAATAAGATAATACAGTATATGGATGGGAATTAATGCAATATCATTAAATAAATAAACATATAAAATATTGTTGTAACAGTGGTACTATGACACTGCAGTATCTTTAACAGAGGAAACATATTAAAGGGTTATTTCACCCAAAAATTAAAATTCTATCATTCATTACTCAGCCTCGTGTCATTCCATCAGTAAGACCTTCGTTCATCTTCGGAACACAAATTAAGATGAAGTCTGAGAGGTTTCTGTCCCTCCATAGAGATCCAACGCAACTACCACTCCATGGTCCAGAAATATAGGAAAAACATAATTAAAGTACTCCATGTGACTCCAGTGGTTTAACCTTAATTATATGAAGCGATGTGAGTGCTTTGTTAGCACAAAAACATAATTTACCACTTTACTTACAAAAATATTGCTCTGCAAGGCGCGTTCACAAGAGCTTCACGACACGTGTTTTGTGTTCACGCAATTGTTCCACGAACATGCTTCGGATAATATTATTTTGTAAATAAAGTGGTAAATTATGTTTTTTTTTTTTTTTTTTTGCACAAACAAAACACTCATGTCACTTCATAAAATTGAGTTTAGGCCACTGGAGTCACATGGAGTACTTTAATGATGATTTTCCTAGCTTTCAGGGCCCTCATTTATCAACAGTGCGTAGAAAAAGTTCTATATTTTGTCCTACGAATTAAATTTAGAATGTGCCTAAGTACAAGAAAATCCGTATTTGTCAAATGTGCGCACGCAGTTCTTACGCACATGAGAAAGCAATCATTGTTGATAAATCCCACATGTGCGTAAGTACCATACTCGTTCACGTTCAGGGTCATTAGCATTCGGAAACGCCTCCAATGAACCATATATGGTGACAACACATCCCTTTAAAAATCACGTGATTGTATTTTTTCCTCACCGCAATAATGACAAAGAGAGCACTCCGTGCTCTCGCCAAGCAGATCAGCACGATCTTGGAAAACGCGCTCTCTGTGGAGCGCGTTGTTTGCCAAGTCATCCAATAATGGAAGATAAACCATTGCACTGAGACAAACATTTTTCACAGCTGTCTTTTATAGGGTTTGACACCAATTACGCATCGTGTTTAAAATTAGACAAATTATAAATTGAGTGTTTTATAATTAAAGGAAACACAGGACATATGTGGATTGCTTAATGCATACTGTGACATTCTTAAATGCTTTTTATGTGTAGTGTCGCTATTGTACCACTAGATTCTCTGCGTAAGCATGCTCAGAGGTGTGCTTATATTTACACACATTTCTACGTATAAGTACAAGTTGGTGAATCCCACACTTTGCGTGAAACTGTTCTTACTCATTATGCACAAATCTGTCCATACGCACCGCTGATAAATGTGATTGCTTTTGATCTCTGTGGAGGGACAGAAACCACTCATCAACAAGATCTTAATTTGTATTCCGAAGACGAACGAAGGTCTTAAGGATGTAGAAGGACACAAGGGTGAGTAATAAATGACAGAATTTTCATTTTTGGGTTTAAAATGCTAATATATTATGTGTATATACTGTAATAAAAAAATTTATAGGAAATCAATACAGACCTGGACAGCATAAAGAAGGTGCATCCGGTAGACTGAGACAATTTCATGATGACGTTTCTTGGACTCCTATTGCACAAAAAGAGCAAATACTGTTCTTTTGAGCACTAAAGTGAGTGCATGATGCATCTGTCATACTCATACAAAACAACAAACATCATTTTCTATGCTGTTATATATCAAACACTATCGTTCAAATGTTTAGGGCCAAAAATAATAAAAATGGATGCATGATCTAAATTGGTCAACAGTGACAATAAATGTACAATGTTACAAAAGATTCTATTTCACATAAATTTTCCCACAAAACTGAGCACAACTGTTTTCAATATTGATAATAAGAAGTGTTTCTTGAGCACCAAATCAGCATATTAGAATGATTTCTAAAGGATCATGTGACATGCAGAAAAATCATCTTTGCCATCCCAGTAATAAATCACATTTTAAAAAATGTTAAAACAGAAAACAGTTGTTTTAAATTGTAATATTTTATAATATTACAGTTTTTACTTTTTTTGGTCAAATAAATGCAGCCTTTGAGAGCATGAGAAACTACTGACCCCAAACTTTTGAACAGTTCACTTGCTATATTTCAAATAATGAAACAGAACATTAGATGTCTTGCTAATTTATGGCAGAACAAGATTTGTAACATACAGCAAGCTGATATTGCAGTTGTTTGATCTGCTGCTGGAGCGAGTCCACCTGCTGGGTCTGTTGTCTCTTAGGGGTGCTAGTGGTGTACGACAGCTGTGAAAGGCTGTTCAGAGCATCCTTCAACTTCATGATTTCCTTTGAAAGCTCATCAATCTGTAGATAATAAACAAACATGACACATTGGGCTTTAATATGACACAACTGCATCAATTTAGACAGAACCATGTGTGAGAGAATCAGCACCTTTTTATTCTTCTCTCTCTCTGAGATCACATGGTTCTCCACCTGCTTCTTCAGCTGGACAATGATATCCTGAGCCTCCTTGTACCTGGTATTCAATGCACTGCACTCTTGCTCCCTGCACACTGCCAACTCCTGCGCTGCTTCTCTCTCATTCCTTCCGTCCTTCACCTCCTGCCAAGCAGCGGTCACCTCCAGGGCCATCTCATCTTGTTTCCTGAGAGCATCCTTCAGTAGGTGGTTCAGGTGACTTATCTCACCCTCCAGCGTCTCCCTCATCTGCTCATATTCCAGTCGGGACAATGAATCATCTGGAGTTACATCCTTCTCAACTGTCAGTCTGTTCTGCAAAGCATCCACCTGCAAGGTCTTCTGGGCGAGCTGCTCTTTAAGAACTTCAACTTCCAGCTCTAGGTTCTTGATAGCGTTCCCCAAGGATGCCACGACCTGGGTGTGGTCTGCAATGGCTACAGATGATTGAGCCTGGTTTTCAGCATCTTGTTTAACCTGGGCTATTTCTTTTAGCGCTGCTTGATGCTTAGCCTCCGTATCTTTCAGAATGTTCTGCATGTCCTTTATCTTGAACACCAGCTCTTGAATTCTCTGCTCATGCTCCTCCTTGGTGACACAGACCACGTCTGCCTGGTCCTTAGGCTCTGAAGCTTTGGCCTGCAGCTGGTTGCGGGCAGTGCTAAGCTCGCTTTTGGCCTCACTGTACGACTTTGAGAGCTCCAAAAGCCGCCGCTGCAGCCCATCGATAATCTCGCCGAGCTCTGCCTTCATCTCCTCGAAGTCTTTGGCAGCAGCCTCTACCGGCACAGTGCCACGAAGGGCCTCCTGGAGCATCTTGATCTCCTCTTGAGACTCTTTGTACTTCTCAATCAACAGCGTCTTCTCCTGGTTGATGTTCTCCACCAAAACATTGTAGGTGTTCTTCAGTTCTTGACGCTCATCTTCGGATAGACGGACACTTTTGAGCTGAGCCTGAAGATCCCTTATCAAACAAGTATCTTGCTTTTGCTCCTCCTGTGACTTGGCCAACTTTCCCTTCAGGTCTTTAACCTCCTGCTCCAGGCAGCTTTTCAAATACTGAAACTTCTGCACCACATTGTCCTCTTGTGGACTCACAGAATCTCCCCTCAGCTGTAACTCTTGCAAAGCTTCTTGGTATTTTTGAGTATCTTCGCCCATGCTTTTAGACGCAACTTCAATTTTCTCAAAGTCAGTGTTGAGTCTGGCCTGAAGGGACCGGTTCTCCATTCTGGACTCTAGAAGTTTAGTCTGCAGATTCTCCAGTGCATCCCGTAGCAATCCAATTTCTTTATCTGTACTCAACCTCACATCCTCCTCCATCTCATGTTGGATTGAGGAACTGCTGATGTCCAGAACAGACACCTCTGAAAGATCCTCTTCGTCCACGGTGTGGATATGCATGTCGCTGGAGAGCTCAAAATCAGCACGGGTGGAGTGGTAGGAGGCATTGGATTCAATGCTGTTTGGACGGGAATTTCCCTGGCCTTCCTCTCCTTGAGGAGCTGGACGTTTCTACTCGGTGAGAAAAGATAAATAATGTTGAAAATCAAAATAATGACTTGCAAAACACATCTTTATTTCCAAATACTGTATTTAAAAGTGCAATGTGCAATTTCCGAACCTCCAAACAGATTTGTAAAAATTTCCAAACAGGTTTCCCAGTCTAACACTGTTTATAGAGGCAGTCCTGCCCCAAACTCAGGCCACTGATTGTCTGTCATGGCATGACATGGCAATATAAAGGTAACCAACAAAGTTTCAGCTTTATGGTCAAATTCAACATTTTTTTTTACATTGAGTTACCTTTATTATTTGGGCAAGCTGCTGGTTTTCCAGGGAAAGAGAGGCTATCTTTGCTTGCAGGGCTGCAATCAATGACAAATTTGCATTCTCAGACTGCTCCATCTGTTTCAAAACAGGAGGACAAAAGATTATTTTACAATATCCTTTTTTTATTGGGCCTCAGACATCAAAAACTCACTTGTGACCGACAAACTGATTCCTTACGATCTGTTACTACACTAAGAGAAGTCATGCAGGCCACCACAAAATTTCCCTAACATAAGAGGCTGTTTTGAAGAGCATCATTACTAAACACAAAACACAGTGTCTCTGGGCTTTGAGGTTTTCAATGCTCACTCAAGGTCACGTAAAAAAGACCCACAGGGTTTGCGTCACTTGTCGAAATTCAAACACGATGCGCAAACTTAAACAAAGCTCATCCGCAAGTTGGAGGCTAAGAACAGTGGTGTGGATGAGAGGTCTGATTTCGTGTCCCCTAAAGCAAGGTCCTTCACCTGGCCAGGGCCAGTAAAAGTGCAGCTGTTAAAATGGGTTCCAGAGAGCAAAAGTGGCAGAAGATCAAAGCAGCTGCCACATGAAGGAATATTAGAGGGCTGTGCAGTACTCGCCTTGGGCTCAGTCTGCTCCACAATCTGCTTCAGATCTTCAATGGTCCCGAGCAGCATGCTCTTTTCCTCGTGCAATTTCTCGATCTCATCCTTCAGTACAGCACTTTTCAGCTCCTCCTCCTCAACAAACAGGAAGTGAAGAACGCCCAGTCATATGTCATTAAATAGTGAACAAAATATAACAGCAACATGCCTATGGTTTAGCTATCTGACACAGATTTTTTATTTTTCCCACTCACAATATTTCAAAACCTAATATGCTGCCTACCTAGACAGCATTTTTGGGGCATTATAGGCATGTTCAAATGGTAAGTATTTTGAAATGTTTGCTGGGCAGTGACTTAGCTTTGAGACACAGCCAATAAGTATTGTGAAAAATATTTTTTACAAAACAATTTTTGGGGTATTTTTTTTTTAAGTTACACACAATACTTAAAACAAAACAAAACAAAAAAGAAACACTAATAAAAATGTAAAATGTAAATTAAAATACAGTATTGACATTACATCAATATTTTAATAAATACTTTCTTAATTTATATATACATACTTTATATATTTTTTTCTAATACTGATACCCCTTAACGCTCTTTCAATATTTTACCTTGTAATTGAATCTTTTGGATGAATCACTTTTGCTGGACAAAGGAGTATCAGCTGGAGTAAAATAAGGTGGTGAGATGATACCAGCCGACTGAAAAAAAAAAAAGACAAAGGAAAGCGTAAAAGCAAGGCTAAGCTTAGAGACCGTAAGAGCCAATATGGATACAGAAAAAAAAGAGTTATCAGCTGAATATTCAGAAGTAATTAAAAAAAGAATTGCATCTAAAGCTTTTAGAAAGTGCAGAGATCATTACCGATTACAGATTTAGCACTGTGTGCCTTTACCTGGATTGGGCTAATGGGAGGAGGAGGAGGTGCTTTTCTCTTTTTGGGAGTGGAGCTTCTGTCCTCATTTAACTTTTGACCATGCTGAGATTGTGTGCGTGATAAGGAGAGTGGCAAAGAGAGAGAGAGAGGAAGACCAAGTAAAGTGTTTAAGTGGTTAGTGAAATAAACACTGCACACTTAGTTTGGGAAAAGTAGACTTTTTCACTACAGGGTGAGGCAAATGCCAGTGCAGGTTTCTAAAAGTGCATTGTGGGAATGTTTGTCAAATTTAAGAATAAAGGAATATTCAATCAAAACTCCTGGCTTGTGGCTGACGCTACTGTTACTAGTGAACTAAGCATTCAGTTAAAATGTGAATTTGAAGTGTCTATGGAGAAACTCTGCAGGTTCTGTCAATCAGAAAAATGAGGAAAACCATCAAAGTCTGAGGGGATGAAAATGAATGAAATGAAAATTAACTTGCTTACCTGAGGTGTTCTCGTCGAACTCTTATCTGCTCATGCAAAGATACGGAGGGGAAAACATGGAGTGTGGTTATGAGGGGGAAATGAAAATGGCATGTCATTGCCTGGTTCTAACATTAGTTATTCTGTCTTAATCTTTCCTTTTTTCATTATTTCACAGAGAAAATCATTATTTCATTATTTATTAAATCAAATTTTCTTTATTTCATTTGAGAAAATTTGCAAAAAGTGTCGAAGCAAGAGTTTCTTTTTGTAAAACGCCACTAGATGGCAATGTTGAGCCAAAAAGCTCTGTGCAACTTCAGAACAGAAAAGAAAACAGGAGTGACATTTAACACTCAAGATGATAATACACACACATACACACACACAAATAATATAAAATGGTTTCTTTTATTAAATGCCATTGGGGGAAAAAAAAGGCCTTGCAGGCTTTCCTCAGGGTATCCCAGTGTGTATTTTACATTCAACAACAGCTGCCTCGTGCTTAAAGCCAAATCATAGCTGCGCTGATGTGATATTCAGCACAACAGCACTCCAGCTCTTAATTGAATATCAGACTGGACAAACTTTGAGATCAGCGACTCGGAAGTTACTCAAAATTCTTAGGACACATCTGAGTCAAAAAGGAGATCTCGCCTTTGCTATAGCAGCGCCTAAGCTTTGGAACAGTTTGCCTCAACATATTAGAGATGCTGCTACTGTACAGGATTTTAAAGTACAACTCAAAACTGTTTTCAATAGCTTTTAATCAGTGACAATTTTATATGTGTTGCCTGTGTGATGCTTGTTTTTCTGTGTGACATTGTAAAGCACATTGGTCAACTTGTGTTGTTTTAATTGTGCTATACAAATAAAGTTGCTGTTGTTATTAATCATAATCTGAAATGACAACTTCACAGCTAAATTGTGTAAACTGGCATCACACTGACATTCACTTTTAAATTACCTGACTCCGACTGCTGTCTATGGAGGGCCGTGTTGAGAACGGTTCGGACCTCGCTGCTGCCCGACAGTTTGGCGTAATGGAGCACGTCGTGGCCGAGTGAGTCCACCATGTGCAGGTCAGCTCCCCTCTGCACCAGCAGCTCTACAGCGGCCGGACAGCTGCTCTCACTGGCCAACATCACTGCGGTCCTGAACGGATAAAAGATTTTTTTTTTGTTGTCAAAAGAAATTAATACTTTTATTCAGCAAGGACTCGATAAATTGATCAAAAGTGACAGTAAATACATTTATATTGTTACAAAATATTTCTATTTTAAATAAAATAAAAAATGCTGATCTTTTGAATGTTCTATTCATTAAAGAATCCAGAAAAAAATGTAAGAAACAAATTTTTGAGCAGCAAATCAGCATATTAGAATGATTTCTGAAGGATCATGTGACTGAAGACTGGAGTAATGATGCTGAAAATTCAGCTTTGCATCACAGGAATAAATTAATTCTAATATATATTAGAATAGAAAACGGTTTTAAAATTTTACTAATATTCCACAAACTTACTATTTTTACTGTATTTTTCATCAATCAAATTCAGCCTTGGTGAACTTTAAAAAAAAAACAAAAAAAATTGTATTTATCCCAAACTTTTCAATCGTACTACTGTGTTCTGTCTTAAGATAGATTATGTTACGCACAGTTTAGTTGCGGTGTTAGCTTCTCAATTTAGTTTATTTAGCTCACTTGACACTTTATGATAGCAGGGCGTAATGTTTAAATTGAAAAACTTTTCTTATCAGCAGATTATGACTGATGACTACAAACATACCTGCCATTTTTGTCTCTAGCGTTAATGTCAGCACCCCAATCCAATAAACTCTGGCAGACCTCTGCGTGTGCATGTCTAGATGACAAAAGCAGGGGCGTCAAGCCGTCCTAAATGGAAAAAGAGCTTTAAGTCAACATCATTTTTCTTCAAATACAATCCTCTGCATATTAAGAGGCTACGTACTCTGCATATTAAGAGGCTAGACGGAACTGGCACCAAACAGTGAGACAGTGAAAAGCCACTGAATTATCATCAAAATGTAATAGAGCTTCAGACAACTAATATCAACAGAAGAAAAACCTGATGCATTAAACTCTACATGATATTAAAGTACACAAGTCAACTTTGTCCCCCATCTTTTCTAAATTTCCTTAGGCAAACAATCCTCTCACTGAGCCCAACGCCTCCTGCCAGCGACGCCAGGGGTCACAGGGGGTTCTGCCAATTATTCCAGAGCGCAAGAGAGAACCTGACACCTCATCAAAAGAACATTTAGGGTGACAAGGCTGAATTTGAGCTGCAACCTGAAAATTACACCATGACTTTGTACAGCACTGTACCAAATGCATTTAAGTTTTCTCAGTTAAAACTTATACAACAAAAACGAAAAAGAGCCTGTGCATGCAAAACATTGTGAGCTATACGGCAATGTTTTCAGTTCTGCTGACATTATGCTATATTTAAATAATTTATAAAAGAAAACCATCCAAGAGAATTAAAGTTTTTTTTTTTTCTTTAGGAAACAAAAGGCGCAGATCTAGACTTTCTGTGGGAGCTCACTACATGGTGTGGTATTTCCATGGGAAGTGTGAGGAAACTGAGACTGTGTTGATGCTAATTTTTGGTAAAGACACAACCATTATGCAATTCATAAGATCTTAAAGCTTGTGCGTGTTTGTGGTATACAAAAAAAGGTTTAAAGTCCTCTTTTGACGCTTTTCATTTTGCATCTTAAGTGGCAAATGCTTAGTCATAGCAGTCCAGGGGATGATTTAAGCTCATATGGCATCAAGCAGAGAAAATGAAATGATTAAATATAATCCTATATATGTGCTGGCTTTTTTCTATCCTGGCATTCATTGAAGAGCCAGGACAAGATTAAATTTAACAAGCTAACATTTAAGACATCTGGAAGGTCAGCGCTCAACCCAACAGGTCAGGGGATGTTATAATTACAGTTTATACTAACAGGAACATCTGTAGGCCCAATATTTGAGTGATAAATTAAAAAAATAATTGCCTTTTTTTTTTTTTTTTTAAGCTATTACACATCCAATTTTTTTTTTTTTTTGTACATTCTGGGAGTGACATTTCAGTCAATTGACATTTTCCAGGCAAATTGTTGTAAAAACATAACTGTTCAACAATTTCACAAGCCCTTCAAGTTGAGAACAATCATTTCACACAGCAAACCACATCAATTCCAATTAATTTGTTTATAACTGTATTCAGCACTGATAAACACAGAACAAGTCTGCTGTGGAGAAAGTTTGCTTACAAAATATACCTCATGAGTATTCACAACTGTGCCAATTTTGCAATGGCTGAGTCACTGTAATACAAACATTAGCATAACTGTAGCAGAATTGATTGGTTTGTTTACATAATTCACCAGTTTTAACGTAAAACAGGTTTTGAGACAACATTGTATCTAACAAACCATTTTATAAGGTGTTGCTCAAAAGCTGAAAGTCTGTAAATAACCCCAATATTAATTTCTTCCAGCTAGGAGATCTTAAGCTGTTGCAATCATAAAAGGTAATGTACAAAAACTGTACCTTCAGAGCTACGACAGTATGTCACTTCGGCAGTACCCTCAAAGGGACATTTTTGTAAAATATTTACCCCTAAAAGACGAATAGAATAACCTTAAAGGGTTAGTTCACCCTAAAATGAAAATTCTGTCATTAATTACTCACCCTCATGTCTTCCTAAACCTGTAAGACTTTAATTCATCTTTGGAACACAAAGATTTTTTGACAAAATCTGAGAGCTTTCTGTTCCTCCATAGACAGCTATGCGACTTCCACTTTGACACTTCAAAAAGTTCATAAAGAGATCAGAAAACAAATCCATATGAATTGAGCGGTTTAGTCCAAATTTTCTGAAGAGACTCGATCGCTTTATATAATGAACAGATTTAATTTAGGCTTTTTCTCACATGTAAACTTTGATCAGCGAACATATGCAGAAGCTCAACCGAACTTGAAGCTCAAACGTGCTGCGTAACCAGCGAGGTTCATACTCTGTGTCACGCAGCATGTTTGAGCTTCTGGAAGAGGTTTGTTCTTGTGCGTTATTCAGGTTTGGTTGAGCTTCTGCTTATGTTCGCTGATGTAACATTTGAATAAATTAAATCCGTTCATCATAAAGAGCGATTGAGTCTCTTCAGAAAATTTGGACTAAACCACTCAATGCATTAGTTTTCCGATCTCTTTATGAACTTTTTGAAGAGTCAAAGTGTCAGTTGCAAAGATGAACAAAAGTCTCATGGGTTTAGAACAACATGAGGGTAATTAATGACAGAATTTTCATTTTGTTCCTTTAAGGGTAATGGGTAATGCCCTGGTGACAAGTACCTTTCCCCTAAAGGTATTTTTTTGCACCTTTAGGTCTGACAGCGTTTAAACGTATTAAAGGGGTAGTTCATTCAAAAAAGAAAATTCTTATTTACTCAACCCTCTTTTCTTTTCAAATCCAAAATTATTTCCTCTGTGAAACAAAACAAGCAAGGCAATTCTTCACAAAATGTGTTTTTAAGTGATTTTGTGCGTCAGGTCCCGTTCATTGAAACCACATGAAAAAGAGAAGATAAAAAATTAAGATATATGAGTTCACAATGACATGATCAAGAGTAACTGATAACAGAACTGTCATTTTTGGTTGAACTATCCCATTAAAATTGCAGTATAAATTTAAAATCTATGCACATACTGCATGTCATATGCTCCTGAGGGTATGAGCATCCCAGATATGCTGCAAATAAGAGGAAAAGTACCAAGTGTGAGTTTTCTAAATTAGACTGAGTGGCTTTTTGCTAAGCTGTTGGTGGATGAAGGTTTTCCATCCATTTTCCAGCTCAAAGGCAAACTCCAAGATGAGTTTAAATGAAAAACAGAAAAAATGAAAAACACAAAAATTAGGCCCAGTGTTTTCTAAATGTGCAAAGCTCAATTATTTGTGCTTGAGCCCAGAATGCTATTGCAACATTAGTTGAGCTACGTTTAATAATTTAGCAGTGAAAGCAGGTATTTCTGCATGTTCAAAGCAATGGGCTGAGTGGGCATGAATGTGCCAAGCTTGCCTCAGAGGAGGACAACAGTGGATAATCAGTGACCGTAAGCAGAAGGCGCCTCTGATTCACATCTACTTTGACTCTTTCTCTCTCTCGTTCTCATTTCTGACTGCTGAAGCTCTTCAGTCATGGTTGTCTAAAAGAGAGAGCCACAGCTTGAGGGTTCGTTGCCTCCCACACCAGCCCTCTGTATCTGAGTAATATTCAGCTTGAGAATAGAAAAACAGTTCATTTCATTAGAGCTGCATGCTGACATTATGACAATTGAGATGGTGTGAATTCGAGAATAGGTGATAATGTCATATGGTAGACAAAGGCTGTTTATCTAGCAGACAGACACAGTGGTTAAGTCAAAGTTTACGAAAATTACATGCTTTTGATATGCGTAAAAGAGGTTTAGGACCATTTTATGCAAAATGCATAAATATGAAATTATGAATTCTGTTCTGCTACCTGCAAAAAAAAAACTTGACTTTAAAGGAATTTATGCTTCTGTTGTTTTGATAACAAAGCAGCTCATTATAAATGATTCACGTCACTACCATAAGTTTAGTGAGGAGGATGACTTAATACAGGTTGTTTAGCTGTTGCCTCTTTCTTCCAGCGCTCTCTCCCGACAGAAAATAGCTATTTGATGCATTATTAGCATGAAATATTTCTCTGGAGTTGCATCAGGGTAGTTCATCCTTCACTGCAGTCAGTCTAATCTCTGGGATAAAAGCGCTGTGGGTCTTAACAGAAAACACTACTATTAAAGGATAACTGTGAATAATTGTGGATTTTTTTCTCAATTACAACAGACACTGCAGGGACAGCTCAATCCATCCAATGAATGTTGAATGTTGAAAGAATAATTTGTTTACTTTGTAAAGATACCTGGATAATGCAGATGCATATTAATGATTTTTCATCACAGAGGAGTAAATAAGGTCAGTGTGATGGGTAATGGATACAAACCTTGAGTTTTAGTAGTGTGATCATTTAACTTCACAAAAATCTTGTTTAACAAAACATTATGGTATAAATAATTTTGGATGTTGCAATATTTTTCTTCTGTTCTCTGAAGTTTTGAAGCCTTTTAATTAACACAATATCTATTTCATCTCTAGAGGGCTTTTCACACTGTACTTAACCTCGGGCTGTTGTAGTTCTAAAAAGCGTTTTTAACCCGGAAGAATGTTTCACACTTGTAATTTAGAATCGGGGTTAGCACCACTTTTTACCCGAGGTTATGAAACCCTGCTCTGGAGCTTTTGCGGTGTTAACCTCGCATTGCAGTGCCAAACTTGTACAGTGTGAAACGATACAGTACTAGAATGCTACAGCTAGACGCGTAGCAACAGACAACCAATAGCATGCCTCATATTTGCTTGCTTTGGACAGTCATGGAAACACTGTGCATTGTATATAATAAACAGTAAATTCAGCGTTTGAGAGGAAAAATCTCAAATGCTTGACAGAAAATGCGACAATTTGAATGAAGAGACCGTTTCATTCTTACCTTTATAGTCCGAAATGTCCATTCAGTATAAACTCAATAGTACAGTCGGCAATACGAGGACGCGCAATGCTAAAGCTAGACTATGTAAACAAGTTGCATGCTGAATTTATCCAATCAATGAAACTGACACCGCAAATATGCAAATAAGAATGTTAACTCAGGGTTTAGTAATATACAATATGAAACGTCAGCTTATGAATACCCAGGATTATTTGTCAACCCTGGGTAAATTATGAGCAGTGTGAAGCAAGATAACCCAGGATTCTGTTTACCCGGGGTTTAGAATGACCCAGGGTTAACTATTTCAAGTATGAAAAGCCCTTAGGATGATGGTTAAACGTTAACATGATACTAGGCAGATGCTAACATTAACCAACCACACATATTTTTATGTACACAGACACACATTCTTTCAGTGTGAATTCAATATGAGCCAGAGGTAATTTAATTATTTATAAATATTTAAAATAAATATTAATCAATATTTATAATTTATAAATAATTTAAAAAATATTATTAAACACTTTGATCTTTTGTAATAAATTCAAACTCCCTCAATATTAATATTTTTATGGTAATCTAAATTATTCTCATACCAAAAGATGCCAGAGAGATTTGTAGTAGTCTGAGTTATGAAAGAAAAAAATACCTTACTACCTGTAAGTATACAATTCAAATTCTTTTTGTACTACTAGTCAGCGCTCTTGTCATCACCCAGACAGAAGCCATTTAAAAGAAGCACTTTGAGACTCTTGAAGGAATAAAAGAAAACTCATTGCAGAAGAAAAAGTAAAAAACAACCCTAGACAAGCAATCTCCCAGTAACGGTGACCTCAAGTGTGCCATGGGGATTTTAATCAATGCAGCCGAGCACGGATTCAAACCCACAGAGAACAGAGTCTTTGAGGAGCTGTGCTTGACAATGCACAAGTTTGAGGTAGACCACAGGCAGCTCTGAGATGCAGCAAAACACATGCAGAGAAAGACAGAAAGACCATTTTTCCAACAGTTAAGCTATCTCTTATAAGACTCATACATACCGAGTCCTTAAGATTGACGTGACACTTGTGCTCACACAGAAGCTGAACTATCACAGTGTTTCCGCTGGCAGCTACAGGAGAGAGAAAGAAAGAAAAGATAATAAGAAGTAGTTCTTTATCCCCACAGAGACACAAATAAGGGTTTAAAAGCATGCCAACAAACTCCTTACAGAGTAATTACTATGAATACTTCAAGCTTTCCCACAGAGACCAAAACCAGGCTTATAGTGTGTGACACCACTTATTCCCCAACAATTATTAGCGTCCCCTTTAAAAATTAGAGAGTGTCCTGTTTCTCAACCAATCACGGCAATTATTCTCAAAGGGTGGACGGGCATAAATGCATCCTCCTATCAGTTTCTCTGCTTTGTAGTCCATATGAAACCATGTTTTGCTTATTGTTTTTCTCTGTAAGATTAATAACATCCTGCCAGCAGACTTATAACCTCCAGATGGATGCAAGCTCCTTGCTCTTTGTAGCCGTTCCAACCCGGTTCAATCCATAACAGCTGGCAAAAAGGCTCAATTAACAGCCAACACGCTGTCAGTTTTTTCCTTACCATCTTCTGTACAGACTGAAAGGGGCAAGGGAGCAAATTTTTTATTTTTTTATTTTTTGCTAGGGAGCAATTTTCTGAACAAAGAGTCTCTCCACAAATAAAAACATGATTTTCCTGGCAATTTGGAGCAAATGGTCCACAATGACATGTCATTCTGTGCTTCGGAGTATACGGTGAATGATGGTGCCAAAGTCGTGGGGTTAATGTTCAAAACATTTGCACCAAGATACCACTCTATCAATAAACCAAAAATAATGAAAGAAAACAAGACATACTGAAGATTGCTTGTCCTTGAAGGGCTCCTGTCTGAGGTAGTCAAGAAGTATTAAAGTAAACAGAATAATCTTTAAAACAAGGAAATTTTTCACCTCACCTGCATGATGAAGAGCCATCTTCCCTGAGCTGTCAGGGGCATCCACCGCACACTTAGTCTGTAGAATGAAGCGCATTAGATTATTGCTTCAAACACATCATCTAAAACCAGCATGACATGTTCTACCCAGAATTCACTGCTAGACACCAATTACGACCTTTCAATCAAAACAGCTACACTTTCAACAAGCAGTTTTTTTTTTTTTTGGTGCTAGTTAATGATTTGCACTCCTATTAAACATTTAGCAGCATGTCAGGCCAGTGTTTATGGATGAACAAGCACAAGGCATTTATTTTGACAGGCATCATCCGAGGAGATGTGTAATATATTAAACCTGACTGCAGCAGCCAATCAGACCTAAAAATGGTTATGGTTACCTAATGTGGATGTCCCTTTAAATGTGATTACTGGCTGCCAGCTATTAACCCTCAAGGTTATTCTGCTACTGTTATGGTAATGAGATCCCATACAGTATGTCCCTTTTAAATCCTGTATGCCTAGATAAACCAACAAAGCTTATTTTAACTAAAGAGGCCAATGACACTTTTTTTGTCATTAGAAATGACCAGCCAGTCAAACAACAAGAAGTTTAGCCTAGAAAGTATTTTCATTTTCATGGAACATTTCAGCAGAATTTCAAGGCACTGGGTACATTAGAGCATTTGTTGTGTTTGGGAAGCCAGGCAAGAAGTTTTGGTTTATGACTGCTGGATGAAACCAAATTACTACTGTCAGGCCCTTTCATTTGTGCAGCAGTTAATTTTTCTGTTTCACAGGATCTCCAGGGGGAAAAGGCTAATGAATTCAACACCGGCCTAGCTGTGTGAAGGGGAATACATTTGCAAGGCTTTCAACAGTGAAACAACATCATTCAAAACTTCTCATTTTTCACTCGTAGAATGCATTTAAAGGGTTAGTTCACCCAAAAATTCTGTCGTTAATTACTCACCCTCATGTTGTTCTACGCCCGTAAGACCTTTGTTCATCTTCAGAACACAAATTAAGATATTTTGGAATGCCACTGAAAATCTCAAGATCCATAAAGTTACTAAAAACGTATTTAAAACAGTTCATGTGAGTACAGTTGTTCTACCTTAATATTATAAAGCGACGAGAATACTTTTTGTGCGGCAAAAAAACTAAATAATGACTTTTCAACAATATCTATTGATGGGTGATTTCAAAACACTGCTTCAGGGCTTTACGAATCAAATCAGTGGTTCGGAGTGCCAAAGTCATGTGATTTCAGCAGTTTAGCCATTTGATAGGAGACCCGAATCACTGATTCAAAATAAAAGATTCGTAAAGCTTCGAAGCTTCATGAAGCAGTGGTTTGAAATCCGCCATCACAAGATGTTGTTGAAAAGTAGTTTTTTTAGTGCACAAAAAGTATTCTCGTCGCTTTATAATATTAAGGTAGAACCACTGAACTCACATGAACTGTTTTAATACCTTTATGGATCTTGAGATTTTCAGTGGCATTGCTGTTTATAGAGGCCTCACTGAGCCATTGGATTTGATCAAAAATATTGTAATTTGTGTTCCGAAGATGAACCCTTACGGGTGTAGAAAGACATGAGGGTGAGTAATAAATGACATTATTTTCATTTTTGGGTGAACTAACCCTTTAAGGTTGGAAGGTTTGGCAAAACAATAATGTACAATACCATTGAAAAGTTTAGGTTGGTACTATTTTTTTTTATGTTTTTAAAAGAAACGTCTTATGCTCATCAATGCTGGATTTTTTTTTATTATCAAAAATACAGTAAAACAGTAATGTTGTGAAATATTATTACAATTCAAAATAACAATTACCTATTTTAATATATTGTAAAGTGTAATTTTGCAAGCTGAATTTTCAGCATCATTATTCCAGTCTTTAGTGTCACATGATCCTTCAGAAATCATTCTAATATGCTGATCTGTGCTCAGGCAACGTTTCTTATTAATATCAATATTGAAAACAGTTGTGCTGCTTAACATTTTTGTGAATGTTCGAAAAGAATGATTTCTGAAGGATCGTGACAATGAAGACTGGAGTAATGATGCTGAAAATTCAGAATTGACATCACATGAATAAATTACATTTTAAAATGTATTGAAATAGAAAACAATTATTTTAAATTGTAATAATATTTTACAATATTTCTTTTTTACTGTATTTTTTAATCAAATGAATGCAGCCTTGGTAAGCATAAAGGTCTTTTTTCAAAAACAAAACAAAAAATTTATGTTTTCAAACTTTATCAATTAGATAAAACAAAGTGGTATGTTTTTTTTTTGTAAAGAAACAATCACACTTTTCACGCAAAATATTGACCAACAACAACAACAAAAAAACCAACCAAACAACAACATCCAATTTAATGACATTCAAACATTTTTAAGTCTCTCTCACCATTTTCGAATACTTTTTGGGGAGATTTATCAGTTTTACTGTGTAAATACAATTTCTGATGCAGTGTTAAACTGCCAGTATGGGTTAAAAGAGGCATCAATATTAGCAAAGCCAATACTGGCACCTATTAGTGAACAAAGCAGAGCAGATAGGCTCTGGATATTTCAGATCTGTGCAGCTCTGGTAGAATCACATTGAGTGGAGAATGAGTTGCCCATGATGATAAAAGAGTTGCTAGAGAAGGTGCTTCAGCAGACCGTGGGGAGTCTTTGAACATGCCAACCTGCCCACACACAGATCCAAACATACAACACTCTCCAAGATCACAGAGGGAGGCCGTGGGATTTGCTAGTTTACGAAACTGCAGGAACAAAATCTGCTCCCTTTGTTTAGCTGGCACACACAGCGTGGCAACGGACATGGCTGTTGTTCCCATTAGCATTCGCTCCATCTGTGTGCACATAAACTCTCAGTCTACAATTCACAATCAATTGAAAATATTACCTGAAGCAACTTTGTGGCACACTCAGGATGGTTGTTTTTGGCAGCAAGGTGTAAAGCAGTAAACCCTGATGTGAAGAGGACAAACAAGGCTTGTTATTTACATAGATTTACTCATTATGCGTTACTGACGTAACATAAAAGTAATGCAAGAAAACATGTTGATCTAGCTGTAACTAACCTGAAGCGTCCTGCAGAGAAACATCAGCCCCATGAGCCAGGATGACAGCAAGGCACTCAGTTTGACCTTGTGCAGCTGCTACATGCAGACTGAGAAAGAAAGGGGGGGAAAAAAGTGTCATTAACACTTAATTTTAGTTGCAGATTAGCCATGTCACTCACATTTGGTACATTTGTTTTTTTTATGGCATGTATAACTTGCCTATAACCTACATGCAGTAAATACAGGGCTCTTTGGTTTAAAAAGTAGGTCAATGACATGCTCTGCATATATGCTTGTCCTAAGGCAATTGTAAATCACTCTAGTGTGAATGAGTAACACTAGATCAATCCTTTTGTAGCAAGTCAAGCACAAAGCAGCAATTAAAATTGTTGTCAAAATACAGTAAGCTTCAAAACTTTTATTAAACCGATGAACACACATAAACAAGGTAATTTTCTTCTTAGCAAATAAAATGTATTCACCCAAAATGAGCATACTGTTCAAAAGTTTGCTTGTTTTTTTTTTATTACGTTTCTAAAAGATGTCTCTTATGCTCAACAATGCTGCATTCATTTGATCAGAAATACAGGAAATACTGTGAAATTTATTAAACAGCAATACTGTGAAATATTAGATTTAAATATATTACAATTTAAAATAGCTGTTTTTATTTTAATATATTTCAAAAAGTAATTTATTCCTGTGATGGCAAAGCTGAATTTTCAACAGCTAGGCTATTACTTCAGTCTTCAGTGTCACATGATCCTTCAGAAATCCTTCTAATATGCTGATCTGGAAACATTTCTTATTATTATCTATGTTGAAAACATTGATGAATAATAATAAAAACAACAACAACAACAACAACAACAAAAACAAATAAACAAAAAGCATTTACTTCTAATATAAATCTTTTGCAACATTATATCTTCGTGTCACTTTTGACATTTGATCAGTTTAATGCATCCTTGCTAAATAAAAGCACACATTTCACATTTCTCTCAAAAAACGGTAGTGTATGTATGAATATTTTGGAGAGGTTATGTTTCTATCCAATATTAACCCAAATTTAATAAAAAATAAAATTAATTATATCCCAAAATTCAAGTTAAATAAATGGTTGGAAACCCAGCGGTAACACTATAGTATGGGGAAGAATTCTCACTTTTAACTAGTTGCTTATTAGCTTGCATATTGGCTGTTTGATAGTACTTATAAAGCACATATTAATGCCTTCTTCTGCATTACCATACTCTACATCCCTAAATTCCTATACTCCATACCTAAACTTAAAAGCTACAACTACCTTACTAACTATTAATAAACAGTAAATTAAGAGTTTATTGAGGCAAAAGTCATAGTTAATAGTTAATGTGTTCCCCATACCAAAGTGTGACCAACGCAGCTAATGAAGAATAAATATCCCTGTCTTGGTGAACTATTCCTTTAAATCCTTTATTAGTCATGAAAACTCTGACCTGAGGGCACAAAAAAAAAAAAGAGAAAAGTTTAAACTATCCTTGTGATTAAAAAGTTCAGTGCTCTCTATCACTTAATAAATAGCTTCCATTCAGTCCCACTGGCTTGATATCTACAATATCTTCATTAATTGGCTCTTTAGAGGACAAACTTAAGAAAAAAAAACACTAATTTAAATGAAATTGATTACACCCTTCTGGAGGATAAGGATCAAGATACGCTTGGATCTTTCTTTTGGGCAGTAATAAAGCTAACAACTAAAGCTATGCAAGATGCCCTGATAATGACCTTGATAATTATGTCACTCATGACAGCTACATGGTTCTGACCTTTAAATGAACAAACCAAGAACTTTAATTATTCAAATATGGCAATTTAAGCACAATATACATCACTCTAATGCCATTAAAGGTCAGCTCAAGAAAAACTACTGTTTTTTTGGTAGAATTAAAAGCAACACACATCATAGCTGTTTTTAAATTGGACTGAAACACATCATTTAAAGGGATAGCGAACACTAAAATGTCATCACCTATATGACTTTCTTTTCCAAAAGTTTATATTTTGAAGAATGTTGGTAACCAAACATTTTTGGTTAACAGTGATTTCAACTGTATTGACAAGACAACAACAACAGGCATTTCTCAAAATATTTTCTTGAGTCTCACAAAAGAAGGTTTTACATTTTTGAAACAACATTTAGGCCCAGTTTCACAGACAGGGCTTAGCCTAAGCCAGGATTAGGCCTTGGTTCAATTAGGATATTTAAGTTGCTTTTATAAACATACACTAGAAAAAAACATTACTGGTGTGCGTCTCGAGACAAAACAATAGCATGTTTTAAGATATATCATTACAAGTTGCTTTTAGTTAAAACAGCTCAAACATGCATATTAGTCCAGGACTAGCTTAAGCCTTGTCTTTGAAACTGGGGGGGAGTAAGTAAATGATGAGAATTTGCATTTTTGAGTGAACTATACCTTTATGCTTATTTAAGCTATGTCTTTAAAAAATAAGAAAAACTTGACACAGAATGTTTTCAAATATAGATAATTATGAATCCTAATCACTGGTGTCCTTAGATTTAATTAAATGTTCAAGTCAATTAAATGTTCAGTCACTGCATTCGCTTTACAAGATGGGTTTCTTTTAACCCTGAAAAGTAGAGGTAACATTTGCTGCATCATCTCTCTCATGTTTTTGTAATTAATATTATCAAGCACTCCCTAGCAGTCCTTTTCAAGGTAAATGACGTGATCACCAGAGCATATGATTACCAAATCGCACTGGGTCACGTGTCCAGCTCCTCCATTATCAGAAAATCATATCTCCAAGGCAACAGTGACAGTTTGGAGATACAGCGAGGCTCTGTGTTCTACATGTGCCTCTCTGGCTCGTGAACCCTCTGGAGCGCAAGCACTCGAACACAATGAACTTCTCAAATAGGAAGATAAGGATTTATTGTGAGCCTATGAGAGTGCTTCGGCTCAAGCCGTCCTAACGCAGGACACTGGAGACTCATTCAGGTCAGCAGTGTCTGAGTTCATTACTTACAGAGTGAAGAGAGCAAGCCCATCTCTGCATTCACTGGAGCTCATTCATTGATTCATCTCTGCTGTGCTCATAGGAATGTTGCTAATCTTTCTTCATAGCTGATGTTTTTAAGGTTGCGTATAATGTTAATAATTACATTTAACTGCATCTAACATGAGAGAGAGTGTATTCTTCTCATGCATTTCATGACACATTCTGTTATAAAGTCTTACAGTCCAGCCCAGGAAAATGTTATATTAACTGAATTTTGCAAATCACGCTGAGCAAATTTTGACCACATTATGCTTCCATACATTTGTTGTGCAGTTTGAACATTTACTTTTATATTAAATCTAAGACCAGTAAGAAATCAACCAGAAAACACTAGCAACCACCAAGCAAACCTACAGTCATCACCAAAAGTTTTGGCAGTGACATATATTTTGTTTATGTACTGTCATAAAAGTTTGCTGCTTCAGCATTTCTAGATAATTCTGTCATGTTTCTGTGGTACAATGGAAAACAATTATAAGCATTTCACAAGTTTTAAAGGCTTTCATTGACAAAAACATTTATTATTTGCAAGAAGTCAATATCTACAGAATTGACCCTTCTTCATAACTTCTGCAATTTGCTCTGGAATGCTGGATATCAGCTTATGGCTAAATCCTGACTGATGGCGATCCATTCTTTCTTCCTTAGTGCTGGGAGTTGATCACAATTCATGGGCTTCTGCTTGTCCACTCAACTTTTGGAGACTGACCACAGGTTCCTATGGGATTAAGGTCCAGGGACTTGCCTGGCCAATTCAAAGTAATGATCTCTGAGACACTTCTTTATCACTTTTGCCTTGTGACATGACGCTCCATCATGCTGGAAAAAGCATAGATCATCACCAAATTGCTCCTGGATCATTGGGAGAGGCTGCTCTTGCAGGACGTTTTGATATTCTTTATTCCTGGTAGTGTTTTTGGGCAGAATTGTGAGAGAGCTCACTCCCTTGAATGAAAATGGATGGTCTCAGGATCCTGTACTGTTGGCATCACAAAGGACTCATGGTAGAGTTCACCGTTTCTTCTCCGGACAAGCAATCTTCCAGATGTCCTAAACATTCTAGTCTTACAGTCAAACAAGTTTGCATCAGTCTTCTGCTGTCCAATTTTTCGTACTTCCTGCAGAATTTCAGTCTGTCCATAATGTTTTTCTTGGAGAGAAGTGGCCTCCTTGCTGCCCTTCTTGTCATTGTCCAAAAGTCTTGGCCTCACTATGCATGCAGATGCACTCACACCCACCTGCTGCCAATATTGAAGAAGATATGCACTGGTGATGACACAATTTCGTAGGCACTTGAGATGAATCTCTCCTTGAAGTTCTTGATGATCCAGAAAATGGTTCTTTCAGGTGCAATATTCTTTGCAGCAATTTCCTTGCATGTGAGGCCATGCGATGATTCTGCACGTCTTTCTTACATTTACGTTTCTTTGGAGGAAACCATTGCTAACACAAGAACACAAAGATTGGAAGCACCAAAGTTATGTCACTGCCAAAACTCTTTGCCATGACTGTAGTTAAAATATTTTTTTAAGAAAATTCCTTTATGGTGGATTTAAACTCGCTGTTATTCCTACAAACACTACAAATTCATTCAAGTAATTTCAAAATGTATATTTCCCCCTGAAAATGTAGACACAAGCATGTAATTATTCAGGTTCAGGCTCCAGTTAAAAAAATTGCATTTACAGTATCTCTGCCAAGACAACGAAACAAAGCATTCAAACTTCTTTGAACTAGGTTAACATATATTTAAGTGTTCTTTAAATGACTTTTAAAGCATAACACAAAGTTTCTAAATAAAGAAGTCGGAAAAGCTGAGCTCTGATTTCAGTTTTACAGAAGGTTTTACAGCCATTGTTGGTTCAAATGTGCATCACACATCATTTTAAAACTGGATGACTAGCATAAACAAATCAAGCATTCACATCTGAACATCTGTGTGCCTATTATGGCAAATAAGGGAAAATGAAGACTGATGTAAATGCAATGAAACGAAATGCTGATGGGATGAATGACAGACTAAATTTGTTTGAGTGGGGTTTAGATTATAATTTCTACTGCTAAATAAACACCCTGATGAATGGATGCAAAAAGAAGAAAAAAAAAACCCCTCAAATCTCTCCTTCAGATGGAGTATAAACACCCACATGCACATCATCTTTTTATGCATATCTCAAGTGGATTGCAGAAAACAGTCTAGAAATTCTCTTGAAACACTTCTGAAGTCACAATTATAGCAGTCAATGTCTAAATCAAATAGGAATGAGAGCAACCTCAGTTCCCAGTACTCACGCAGACTTGCCCTCGCTGTCAAGCTTGGTAGGACAGGCTCCTTTCTTCGACAGGAGGGAGGTGACTTTATCTGCCTCTCCATGCTCCACTGCACTGAGGAGACGCTCATCGTTCTTGTTCCATTCATGGGCCTAAAGAAATTTAAAAACGTTTTAAAACAGCTCATATATAAAGCTTCACTATTTCTATTTCACAAAATCAAATTTAATAAGCAAACAAACAAACAAGCTCCAGTTCTGCTATTAAAGAGAGACAAAAATTATTAGTGAGACTTTTGATTGCTAATAATATAATTTTTAGGACTGGGTACTGACACAGATTTTACAAATCAGTTCTATTCTGATTCACACACTCTTGATTTTTTTTTTTTTAGCTAACAAGCTATATACACTGAATGGCTTTCCTGAGGTAAATGAAGTATGACATTTTAATGTTCTTTTATTGATGTATTTCCGTGGTTGAAACACTGAGCTATTACATGAGAAATTACAGATTTTAATAAGTTGTACTGTTTCTTTCAACATAACTTCTGATGTTTATTGTTTATTTCATGCTATAACTAGTAGTAAAGAGGAAGGTATGATCTGTCGATGTATGCTTTGTGCATCCACTTGAACTGAGGCGGTACAGCAATCTGTCATGCCACATTAAGAAGCGTCAAAATGACATTGTTCACATTTGAATGTTATGATAAAATTTACAGAATTTGAAAGCTGAGACTTTGTTTCATATAAAAACTAACCAAGCACAAAGCTTATTGAGATTACTGAATAAGATGCGAGCTACAAATAATGTTTAGAGCATTTTTGTTCACACATCAACAGAAAACACCACCAGATCAAACTTGGGATTTAAAAAATGCTATCAGTTCATCAAAAACATCTATTAAAGTTGAAAACTCGATATGGTCAGCCCTGAGTTACTTAATGACAGTAACAATTGACTTACAATAACTGACAAAAATGTGCATCTTTGTAAGTATTCCCAAAAACCCATATCTTTAAACCACAAGTAAGGTTTATGGAAGCTGTTAAAACACCATTTAATTTTCCTCTTTAATAGTTGAAGAAAATCCGGTCTTGTAAGCGGTCTTGTAAAATAAAATGTCATTTTTTAAAAGAGAATATATTTTAAGTTCATGATTGATATAAGCTAACAACAGTTTTCCTCTCTTTAGCATACCATAATGGAAATCAATCAGTTTTCCCCATTAGTCTCCACCCGTGACCTTCACAAAATGTATACTTATAATTCAAACTCAAAGAACATGAGTTACTAGCCTTGAGAGAGCATGTTGAGAGATCTTTTACACACTCAGTGAGAGGCTAAGTGGAGAAAGACAAAAGAGTGTTTGGATCAATCACAGAAGCCGCTTTTAGTATGACTAAAAGGGGAATAAAAGATATGCCTCCTCCAAACTTCAAGCATGAAAGAATGAATGATGCAATGACACCACAAAACTTGGACCGGGAAGTCTTTGTGCCGGAAGTTATCTGACTCAAATGAGGGCTGGCAATGCATAATATGCACTGGAAATCATTTACAGGGGCTGCTAAGTCTGTATATTACTGGCTGCTTGAACTGAGAGTTACAATAACAACCTACCACCAGTCACATTTACTCTATATATCATTGCATTGTGGAACTGTTGTGAAATTGCATAAAAGCCTTTTGTAAACATGAAGACTAATTCCTATTTTTTTCTTCCTGTTATATATGCTGACAATTGCAGATCTAAAAGAAACAATTCCCACCAAAATCAGTCAAGTCAAAAGTAAAGCAATCATATGAAATAATGGATGAAGTCATCTGATTTTCACATATAATTTAGAGGTATCTTAAGGGGAATGAATCACATTATTTCCCTCTAGTTCTTCTGAAACCTCTCAGACACAACAGGAACTGATTTCCTAACAAGGGCTTATTCACAGCTAAGATTCAAATGCAGAAAATCTAATTAAAATGTGTCTTTGTAGCTGTGCATAATGGTGAAATAACACTTGATCGCTGAACATTGCAAATCAGAGCAACTGTTTGAAGACCCCTTTGCAACAAGAAATCATTTTGAGAAGTCCGCATATACTAAAAATTTGAAGAGTTCTGAACAAACCAAAATTCAATTGCTCTAAATGTAGTCTAGGCAGCAAGCTGAAAGCAGACCGCAGAGGTCAGCCGGCGAAACACAGAGGCCACTACTTAAGTCTGTCACTATTTTTAAAATGCAGTGTAATATTACACAAGCCACAGTAAACCCAGCACTATTTTGGGAGCTGTTTGACTTTGGCCTACTATCTGCAATCAGCTGATGCTATTTAAAGTCAACTCATGAAACAAATGAACATCAATAGTATAAAAGAAACAGACATTTGTAAAGAAACAGAATCTGAATTAGCCTCCTAGACTTCCCAGGGTGCTCAAACATCATTAACAATGTACTTCAGAACACACTGATTGATGCTACATTTCAAAACAGAAAAAAAAAAAATCAACATGGGTCTATAATATTCCCTCTGATGCTGGAGAAAAATCTGGACAGTTTTTTTCTGAGGTACATGTTCTTTCCATTTTCTATTTAGTAAGAACAGTAACAGCAAAACCAGAACAGAAACTCCAGTTGAAAAGAAAGTGAACTTTAAAATGGTGAATAACAAACAGCTTTTGACAATAAAGAAATTAATGAACAGTTAAAAGTGTACATGACCAATAGCTTCTATACTGCCAATGCAGAGTATTGGGTTACCAGGTTACTCAATGACATAAGAGTGTTTCCACAATAAAAACAAGGAAAATTTACCTTAAAATGTGCCTTGTTCTTAGAATTGTACTTTTTGTATTCATGTTGGTCACGCACTTGCACCACACGCATCTATAATATTGTGTGTTGAAAAAACAACAACACGTAAAACAGAAAGACAGAGTTCCGCATGTATTTTTCTGTCGATGAATACGCTCTACATGTGCTTCATGTGAGTAGCTGATCAATAACTGTTATTATGTAAATCTGTTGCTAACATCATTGTGTTGGTGTGTTGCAGTTCAGCATGGCAAACGAAGGAGACAAGACGTTGATAAAGCCGCCACCTGCATCATATAAATCTCCTGTCTGACATTCTGGCTTCCCAATACATTACAACAGCGATGGTCAAAAAACGTGAACAAAACAGTCACTCTCAAACTTTCACTGTCCCAATCGGTCCAGAGCTGCATCGTCATAAAAGTTTATCATTTACATGTTTACTTTGGATAATTTAAGCCTTGCCAATTTAACCATTCAAACAAAAGAACACACGAAAGAGAACTTGCGCTTACTATGTAAGATATTTTCTGTGCTCACACATCCGAAGCACGCACATGGAAATGCTCAGACTTGCTTTCAAGTCTTCTTGCGCTTGAATGGACAAATTTACACAAAAATCATCTCAACTTGCATTGTGCCGTCTTGGCAAATATCCTAGTAAACATAGTCAAGTTATGTCTTAAGTGAACATAAACAGTCAAAAAAGACAACACGTGTACAGTATAGGCATTATGTCTCAGTGACAACAGCCTAATATTCCTGCTGCTGTCCGTTTTTAATGTTAATCAAACAACAAATGACTAAGAAATCCCTCCCTCACTGCTTTTGACTGAATAACTTTTATAACTTTATTAGGGATTAACCTTTAACCCCACCCTCCCCCGATAAATAAATTAAAATAAATAAATAAATAAAAGATTTTTAACTACTTATATTTGACCAAAAATACAGTCCTGTAATATTGTGAAATTTAATATTTTTTTTAATGAAATTATAAATTACATTTTTAACTGTTTTAATATTAAAATGTTATTATATTTTAAAATGCAAATTATTCCTATGATGGCAAAGCTGATTTTTTTGCAGCCTTTACTACAGTGGCAGTTTTCAGTGTCACATGAATGAAATTTTTGTGGAAACCATTATACATTTTTCAGGAATCTTTGACAAATAGAAAGTTTAAAGTAACAGCATTTATTTGAAATAGATTTTTTTTGTAACAATATATATATTATTAAATTATATCAGCCTTCAAACCTGTTTGTCACTTTTTGTTGTAAAGGTTTTTGAAATCAAGTTAAAAATATTCAGTTAAAAGAAGCACACAACAATATTAAATATTACTGCTAAATATCAACCAGTGTGCTATGTGTAAATCTTACTGAGGCTACATGAATTGTATGTTTTGGATTAATATCCTTAATCTCAGAACAAAACAGCTTCTGGAGAGAGAGAAGAATAGATTGGTGCACAATTTAAAAATAAATTATAATCTAATGCTTGAACAGAATGCATTGCATGTAGAACAGGGGTATTCAATTAAGGCCCTTTTTAGACTCGTGTGTTTTTGTTTTAAAACACATATATTTTGCTACAGTTACACATGTCATTTACACTACACCTGTGATTTTGAACCTTGAAAATGGAGACTTTCGAAAATGCTGGAGACCCCATTTTAGTATGAAAACGCAGGGGTTGCATTTCAGTGTAACTGTGGCTGTGTAAATAATAACATGGAGACTGAACTGCAATCTTTGCTGGCTTAGTTGTCATTTTTAGCAGCCATTGGGGAGTTAAAGTCTGCATTTTGTTAATACTGCAGCTACCTACATGCTCAAGAGGCAACTGTTTACACTTGTACGCGCATACCCAGTGTGCATGCACAGTCATGTGAAATGCGTTTTTGGTCGTGTAGTATAGACAGAGATCATTTCTGAAATGCTATGGGAACGCCAGTGTAGACGAGGAACGTTTTCATTTTATCATTTCCATCATTTTCATTTAATTTACTAGTGTAAATCGGGCCTAAAGTTCAAAGAGGTCTGGTCTCTATATTTCCTTCCATTTCCTTTCCTTTCTTTATATTTTGCTTAAAATGATTATCTAATAAAAACAAACAATGTACATAATATTCAAAATGCTCTCATGCTAAAACGTTAACTAGTAATTTCACTATTTTAATTGTTTTTCCTTGCTATCTACAAATCATTTTCCTAATTATAACTAAATGTAGATAAAAAAAAAAGTCTCGTCACAAACCTGGTTTGAACGGTCTTAGTATGTACTGTAGACACACACACACACACACACACACACACACGTTATGTCTGACAGATAAAAACATTTGCTGCATTCTAATTTTCTGCAGTGTTTTAGAAGAAGTATAAATTTTTTGCTGCTCACTATGTTTCTGCTACTGTTGTTAAATTAACCACATCATCTGTAGTTCTTGTACCACTTTATGTCTTAGTCGGAGAGATAGAATAAAACATAGAATAAAAAAGCAAACACAAATATCAAAGCTAGGACGTTAAATGACATGACTGGCATTATACCAACATTGCAAAGGACTGCACAAAACAAACATCACTGCCAGTCTAATGCCAGAACCAATGCGATAAATACTAAATAGGCTTTTAATCTATACTGTTAAGTAGTAAAGAAAAAACAAACATAAGGTTTTCCAGCTATAAATCTACACACACTTCCAAAAGAAACTTTAAACATCCAGCAACAGCCTGGAGATCTCCTTTTTTCATGGTGGGCCTTTGCAAAAACAGGAAACACTTAACATTATCTCAAAAGGGCCTGTTGGACTAAATAACCAGTGGAGAACGGGGACACATGGCACAAACATTACCTCCACCCATCGTTCAGTGTAAGCATTTAACTTTTATCTGATAAAAGTCCTCTTCAGCCGTGCAATATTTAGAGCCAGGGGCAAGACAAGTGGTTCAGATCAAAAGGTTTTCAAGTTGAATTTGTGTTATCTGCACATAAACATATGCAGTTAACTAAATAGGACAGAACATGGCAATTTCATTATTTAGACGATGAGAATCAATGGACATAAGGCATATTTCTACAGCACATTGTACAATCTTCCTTGATTTTGAGTGCTCATACACTGATATACCTCCCGAACTTAAAATAAACAATAGATAATTTTACTTTCTTTCCCACTGGCAAAATAATGTAGGCGTGTGGCCAAGTTGTGACCCTTGTACTTGACATGTCATGCTGAATATTTTCAGCACACTGGGCACTAATGCTAAATCAAACTTGAGAGTCTTTACTTCGGATTGCATGCAAAAGAATGATTACAATGGGCTAAATAGAAAACTGACCTGGTGGTGAATGGGTTTATACTGCCTGTACCTGTACATAAGCCAAATGGATCAATTACTCATGTGCCACGTCCATGTGAACCAGCCATTGACTTTAAGACTAATGGTTTCTCAAATTCGAAAGCGGCAGCCGAGCACCTTGAGAACAGGCTGGACTATGACCTTTTATCATGCTCGTCTCTGTTCAAGCCTGGCACTAGCCGTGTTCTCCATTTGAACAATTACACTCACACTGCTAAACTTTGGACATCTTCTCTTTCTAGGATACTTGAGATAAGCTCAGAGCAGTTTTTGCTCAGAAAAGCACATTCCTGTGTGAGAATGTTTATGGATAATCATATGATCCAAAGAAAGCTTCAATGTCCACAAATGATTGAAGTAAAAAGATAAAGAGCTAAAAGATTTAGATTTAGCTAAATAAATGTCATGAAATATGGCAATTTTCCTATTTGCAGGTTTGCACTTATCCCAGGCTTATACCCAGATACACCCCCAGATACCTCACTTACACCCAGATACAGAAAAGGTCTAGGGACTCACAATACACTACCATTCCAACATTTGGGGTCAGTACAAAGTTTTAACGCTTTGATTAAAAATACGGTAACACTTTATTTTAGTGTCTTTTAACTAGTTGCTTATTAGCATGCATATTACTAGAATATTGACTGTTTATGATTTTATAGTGACGTAAATACTACAGAAAAAACAAATGTAATTTTTACATGAAAGTTTAGGCAAGAATTAAAAAACTAGATAAATTCTATAGTAGTACTCAATTTAAGCTTGTAGAAATTAAAGCGTAAATATCAACATTATAAAATTAAGTAAAACTACTCAACTTTTCTGATACTGGTGTTCCCATCATGCAATGGGCCTTGAATAATTCATGAGGTTGATTTTTTTTTGCTGTTTTCCAGCTGTATTTACACTGTTTTATCATTGCTTTTGTGGTTATGTTTAGTAACTTGCCATTTTGTGACATTTGAAGTTCATTTTCTACTCAAAATGCCACAATCACACTCAAAAACAATTCATTGGCCATCATTGTGTATTGTGTACCAAGTATTGAGGTCTCTGTGTTCAGGTGCCACATTACTTCTAATTTGTAGATATGGTGTCTACACAATATCTATTGTATTATTTACTTAAATGTTTCTAAGTAAAACATACACTTTAAAAGCATGGTTTAATTCAGTGTTATATTGTTTGAGTAAAATGTATTGTAAAAGAAACTTCAACTAAGTAGAAATTACTCAACCTTAAAATTACTTATTTTCTTTATTAATTTTACTTAGTTAAGTAGAGTAACTTAATTCCATATTTGAAATTTGCTTAAAAAAATATGCTTGCATAAACTTGCAAAAGAAAAATGAAGTAAATTTTACTTATTGTTTTTTACAGTGTACTTAGCACATATTAATGCCTTATTCTGCATGACTTTATTCTACATTCTTAATCCTACCCAATACCTAAACTTAACAAGTAACTTACTAATTATTAATAAGCAGTAAATTAGGAGTTTATTGAGGGAAAATTTGTAGTTAATAGTGAATATGTGTTCCCTATAATAAAGTGTTACCAAAAATACAGTAAAATTAAAACAGCAATATTACAATTTTAAAAATTCTGTCTATTAGAATGTTTTAAAATGTAATTTATATTTCATATTCCATTACTCTAGTCTTTAGTGTCACATGATCCTTCAAAAATCATTGTATGTTGGTGCTCAAGAAACATTTCTTATTATTATCTAGGGATGTGTGCAACAAATAATTTAAGTAACATTTAAACAAATTTTGCAACCGACTAGTCTAACCCCGCCCCACCCCCCAGAGACGGTCTGTATACGTGATCCATACTACTTAATCTATGAACAGTCAAATCCCAGACTGAATGCCACTAAAAATAGGTCAGATATGTGCAATGCATATATTAAAATAAACTATTATTTGCAAACTATTTAAATATATTCTAACTATGATTAGATTACAATTACTCCCCCCACCCCAAAAAAGAGGAAAGATATATATAAAAAAAACTGTAAGACATCAATCAATGACTTCTTATTAACAAAAAACAATTTATATGGTGGGAAAAAAGTTTCTTCTCAAAACTCCCAAAAAAGACCATTAAATATGCTCAATCTAAAAACTATAAGATGATGTGAATGAAATATGATGCTTTTAATATTTGTCCAGCCAGCCAGCCTGCACCAGCGATGCCAGTTCAGGAGGGTGAAAGTACACTAAAGACATAATCTCCCTCTTAATCTCATTATTAGATTTTCAGCCATGTGGCATATTGATAAAACCCCAGTGAATAGGGAAGAGCTTGAGGGGTTGTTACGGAAGGCTCTGGATATCCATTCAGGGCTTTACCATTAGCACGGTCTGAGTGCAAATCTTTGCAGTGCTGCACTGTACAAAAGACGTCCAGATAGAACTGCTGAGATGTCTGAGAGAAAATCCTTGGTTTAGGTTCATGCAAATGGTGTGTGCAGATAAACAACAGCTGTTAAAGCCACTATGTTATTCCCTAAAGCTTGTTTTCACACATATTGAGATGTTCTTTAAATCTGTTTTTTGAACTGCAAAGCATGCTAAAAGCATACTCTACTCAAGTAACCAAGTGCCTCTTCCATAAAGAGCAAAGAGTCTTTTTGTGGGAAACTTTTACACTGTGTACAAATGCCTCCTTTTGTTTAACAAAGTTCAGAAGCGAACATACCATGGAAGTCCACAGATTTGAGTAATAACTGCATCCATTTTGCCAGAAACTGTTATAGAAGGGGTCCATCTGTGGATTAATCTCTAAATAAATCCCAGAGATGCTGTCTAAGTCCGATCTAAAGCAGACCTGAGTAATATGAGGGGCAAGTATCTGTAGCTCTGTGAAATAATTGTGATGTTATGACTTCCAGTACTTTCTAATGCCAACCATATGAACCTTTTCCAAAAAACAATGCATCTTTTCTACAAAACTACAGCTGCAACTGCTTAAACAATTGCAGAATGTGGGCTAGTTTATATGAGTCTGAATAGATATGAGGATAAAAAGACAGAAACCACATGACTGGTTTGAGATTCTGCGAACAAGACTTAAAATAGACCTTCTGTACCTAACTTTGAACATTTATTATCACATTCCACCAAACTCATCTGCTCAAAAAGAAGGTGCTTTTTAATCCCTTGAACTTGAATTTGGTCCAAAGCCAAATCTCTTGGAGGAACTCTAGACAATTTGCCTCTGAAAAAAGATGAAACAAGGGCTTGGAAGATGTTGCAGACGGTAAAATTTTAGAGGGCATGAGGACTCATGAAAAGTTCAGAAAGTCTGAACTGGTAGTGATTAGAGATCAGTGAGGTTTGTCTGCAAAAAACATGAAGCTTAAGAACAGATTGTTCTTTCTTGAAGATTGTTCTTTTTTTAAAACCCCCAAACACATTTTTGGGGGGTTAAAAGCACTATGTGGAAGTGGAAATTGGTTATTTTTGCTTTTTTCCTGAGCAATTTCGTTCTTTCAAGTTGAAAAGGAAATTAAAATCAATGTCACAGAATCTGACGTAGAAGCATCATCCAGTTCTGAGCAGTTCTTGGCGGTGTTTCATGACACTTTAAGGGCTGTCAATCGGTTAAAAAGTAAAATCTCCATCCACATGAAAACATGAAAACACTCTATGAAGCACTGTCTAGAGCCACGTTGGCCAATCAGAAGCCTGGAAAAAAAGTTTATTACTGGTTTCGGTAGGCTAACAACATTGTCATTTTCACACAATGAGACATATTCATTCTAAGTTAAAAAAAGGAAAAAAAGAAAAAAAAACTTGACAGAGAGAACTGTTGAATAAAGTTGCTATTTTTGTTTTGTTTTTGCACACAAAAAGCATTCTCGTCGCTTCATTAAATTAAGGTTGAACCACTGCAGTCACGTCGACTGTTTTAACGATGTCTTTAGTACCTTTCTGGACCTTGAAAGTGTATGTTAAATTGCTGTCTTTGGATGAGTCATACACCTCTCAGATTTCATCAAAAATATCTTAATTTGTGTTCTGAAGATGAACGAAGGTCTTACGGGTTGGGTGAACTAACCCTTTAAGTGATTAATTTTGCATGGTGAAGGTAGCGTTTGTAAATTTTAAAATGGCAAAATCTATTTTTTTTATTCTAGCATAATTTTATTTGAATTTCAATTTATCTTCTTGACTTTAGTTCCCTACTAAGTCCGGTATCCTAGTAATGAAACTGGAATCTGTCCTGATGAAAAACATGAAGGAGGTATTTCTGTAGGATAACTCTTCATTACGAATTTACGGTTCAGTGGACAGGATTAATTGCATACATCTTTATTGCATTGATGTTTTTAAATAATTAATGACATTAAAATAATCAATGACATTAAAAAACAGCCCTACTTTTTTCCACCAAGTGACACCCACATTCTATTCTTATTAAGGAAAAAACATAGCTGAAATAAATGGCATTGCTTAAAGCAATCAACACACACAAACCATTATCTGGGATAAGCTTCCTGAAGCAGTAATACTAACAGTTAATAGTCTCAGTGCACCAGTTTAGGGAGCCAGACATGTTTGATTTATCCTGACGGATACTTTCTCAACCTGTAAAGCTTGTCATTACTTCACCACGATAACTGTTACTGAGATGACTCGTGCTTAAACCAATTTGAAAGCTCACAGAATGTCTTAAGTCACTGGGGAGATACAAATGGGCCATCTTATGCCATCAGGACTTCACTTTATCAAACCACAATTAAATGAAGGGAAAACAAGCCAAATGAAAATTGGAGTCTGGATAGCTGTATTAGGCCAGGGATGTAATAAGTAGACCAAAAGGGATGTGAACTGAAAGGGCTGAGGTTAAGGGGAGGGGAGTGTTGGGGCTAGATTTGCTAATCTCTAAGAGCCGGGCAGCTGGGTCTGGGTTAATACAGAAACCCTCTTCTTAGTGCGGCAACCTGCTGTGCCCATTCTCATCCGCTTTACGACACTACTGCCAGATTCACTCTGATTGGTCATGTGGGGCTTTTTTTGAGGTTATCTGATTGGTCCTGGACCAAACGGATGAGAGCTGTAAACATTTGATTGGTCAATGAAATCTGAACTGAAAACAGAGATGGTATGGGGTCAGCTGTTTGATTAGACAATGACCAGACATGTACAGTATAGTCAGTCAAAATAAACCTCACTTTTACCAATGTTATTTTTAGTATTCCTTTTAATGTTTGGCTGGCACAACCAAAGACATGAAATTAATACACACCTGGCACTGTCAATAGAAGGTGCTATTTTTAAGGCAACCTACTTTTGGAAAGGCAACGGGACTGTTATTCGGCCAGCCTAGACCGTGATCCACTCCCTTAAAGGTTTGAATTAAGCAGCAATGACTGTTAATGAGTGTATGAATTGGTGTCGGTCTATGACAGAGGATAGAAAGGAATTAGCGTCTGGGCAGTCTGCTATGGCCAAGCAAATACAGTTAAACACAGAGAAGAGAGTGGGAAGGGATGCTACATGTGTGTTCACTGCGAATACTTTTACAGGGCCTGTGAAATAGTGTAGACTCCGATTCAACCCACTAAATAAATATCGCACAGGAGACGTTTGTCTTTGCCATTTGAGGTTATACAATGTAATGAAGGGTTGTGTGTTTTACCCTCACATGGCAGAGACCCTGTTTCTAAATCCCCTGGCAGCCATATCTTACTGATGAGGTAATTCCACAAAAGCACAGCTAGCCTTATCACAATCCTGCCTCCCTCCTCAACCACTTTAACCTCAGAACTGGACACATCCGATTCTTCCCAGAATGCACGCACTGACCTAAGGTGAAACCAAAATACCATTAACAACATTATGATGCCATTAATCCACGTTTTTCTGTTAACTAAAGTTTTATGGGAAGAGTAAAATGAGTCCTTATCTCCTCAGACAGCTCTGGATAGATTTCACTGAGGGTTTCATCATGTTGAAGGTTGTAGTTAATGGGGAAAAGGGTAAGGACACTAATTAAGAGCCGTGGACATGACTATGTTCCAGATGAGATAAATCCAGTCTGCTGGGAGTTTTGACGTGAACTCAACTGACAAAGAAAAAGCCTTGGTAGAGAAAAAGAAATTTAACACAAATATTATGTTTCATAACACGTTTAGCTTTAAGTTAACATTTTGACCTGATCGTTAATGTGAGGCCACACCTGATGCTGGCTAAATGATGCACTCTATGAAGTTAAACCAGCATAACGTCAACTGTAGAGAAAACCCAATACAGTCTTGTGACAACTCAATATAATTTGTACAAGATGGAGAAATCATAAAATATAAAAGTTACAACTTAGCTCATACGAAAAAGTACAACTTTTGTAGTTTTTATCCAGTTCACTCATGGTTATAATTAAAGGGATTAGGGTTGTCACAGTACCAAAATTTCAGCAGTCAGCACCAAAAATAATAATTTTGCAGTTCTCTGTACTAGGGATGCTCAGAATTAACTCGTTATCCATTAACCGAGAGTAAGAATTCTGACCTAGTAATTTTTAAAGTACTTTTTTTAAAAAAACATTTGCTGCATGGTTAAAAATAAGCTACACATATAAAATTCCGTTTTTGAGAAAAAAAAAATAAGTTGTGCATAAGTCGCATTTTATTATTCAGAAATTTTTGTTCCACTCACTCCACAACAATTCCTATAAATTTAACAGAATTCAGAACAGAACAAAAATAAAACATATAAGTAGCTATATAAAATGAATGAATTTACAGCGAAACAGAAACAGAAACCTGCGTTGGGCTCACGTAAACTCTCTCACTCAGCATGACTCCAAATGTTTTTATATTCATGATGCTTTTAGATGCTAAGCTATTATTTATTATGCAAACCAGGCTTTGTACTTCACTGGCGGCCCAAGATTGACGTTAAACATCATCCTTCACATGCGCAAAAATGTGCTTGGCATAACACCATAGTGGGGTGCTGGTCACGTTGAACGGTACAGATTGTACTATGAACTATTTAAATTGAACAGTGTAACTTTATAAAAAAAAAAAATTAAAAATAAAAATTTGATAATGAACAGGCTGCGATGTCTATTTAGCAATTTATGTTGTGTGTGTGCATAAGGGGCCTGCACGATCACTTGAATTTTTTATAACAGCGGAAACAACTTAAAATACTCCATCAATTAAGCTCATACAGATAAGAGTAAGAAGACATCATTTGAAACTGTAAAGGGTTTACTTTTTTGTGTAAACTCAAACTAAAAACAAAACATTGTGCTTTTGTAAAATGAAGAAAACAAACAGTATGCCGCTTTCTGCTGTCTAGGTTTCCTTTCCGTAAACTTTTTTTGGAGCACGTCACAAATGGACCGCGACTCCTATTACTTGTTGCACAGTTTTTTTTCTTTTGTTTTGTTAATCTGTTAAAGATTCTGTCAGTAAACAGAATCTTTGAAGTGTACTTAGCAGCATGAAAAACTAAACTTGTATTCAGATTGTGAATGGTAATAAATAGAAAGCAAGAGAAGAGCCCTCCCTCCCTTTATAAGCACTAAGGCTGTCAATCACTGCACCATTGCAAAAACTATGTTATAATAAAAAAGCTGCCTTAATTATATAATGAACCTCTTATTTACTTATTTTTGAAAGCAGCGTCTGTCAGTGGGTACCGAATATACCCGGTACTCTGTACTACCAGTACTGCAGAAATGCTGGTACCATCAACTTTTTTTTGTATACCGACTGGTACCAGTAGTACCTGTACTTTTGACAACCCTAAAAGAGAAGGTTCACCCAAAATTGAAAACTTGTATGACTTTCTTCTCCGGAACACAAAATATGATGTTTTGAAGAACGTTGGTAACCGAACAGTTTTGATGACTATTGACTATCTCAAAATTTTTACTTAAAGATCCACAGAACCTATTTGAGGCTGGGTTGTGGAGTTGGACTTTATGGTTAAGTTTAGGTTCGGGCAGTTTCTTTTTGTACAGATTTCTTATGCTTTTGCAATCTACAAATTATTATGACTTTTCATGAAACTGGGTTAGAAAGCAGCACTTGAAAGTTCATCTGATGCAAAGCGAAAATAACACAATCATGCTAAATAAGGATCATCCTTCATTTCCCTTTCCTGATTCATTTGTCAACTTCACCCAAAATACACTGGATAACTAGATAAATCTAGATAAAACTACATAAAAGCCCATTTAACATCAACAGATGACAAGTTACAAGTGCAATTTTCAATCTGTAATCGGCAAAAGTGTCTGTTAAGCAATTAAAAGTCCATTCAGGCCACAATGTGATTAAATGTTATCCAAAAATTTGTGACACTCTTTTTCCATTGCATCAGTGAAATAAAGTTAACAACCAAATGAGCTTAAATAAGAAAACTAGGACCCTATTAACTACATTACATGATAATGTTAATTGATTAAGAATCTCATTAAAGACAAGCTAATAAATAAAGAGATTACACAGTAATGTCAGCAGCCTGCAAAATATCAACTTACATTCTAGATGCTTACATGGGAAAAGAACCCCAAGCAAGAGTGGAGGTTTTCAAAATTCTCAATGACTTAAGCAGACCCAAAGCGAGTCCATGAGCAGATAAAAGACAGCTCTCATTATGTTAACTTACCAAAATTAGATATGTGTCTGCAATTGATTTGTGTGCACAAAAGGTCTATTCTCGCAAGTTAAAGACAGAAGTCAAATAGTGCCGCTATCCTACTGAGATGCAATAAACCTAGTCTACAACAAGCTGTTTTTAATGTCTTGTACCTTACACATAAGGACTGGAATTTCATGCCACCCTGAGCAAGAAGCTAGAAAAAGCATTTTATGATTCTCTCAAACATGCCACAAATACCAACAAATGTAATAATAGCAATATCTTTGTTTTGCAATATGTTATGGGTACACCAGGATGGTTCAAATGGGACTACAAACTCATGAAGTGCTGGTAGAGTAACATCACACATATTACAAGAACTTGGCAATGACTCAGATGCTCTTGTAAAAGTATTTGTCCTGGCAGTTCTGATCTCCTGTTTTGCTCAAGAATGAAAGCCTGGCCTTACATGAAAATTCCTGTACGGTTCTGGACTGACACACAAAACCCAAAATAGAACCAGGAGGATATTTTGTTTCTCTTGTTCTTGATTACCTCTTTTCCAGAAACACCCTGTATGGGAAAGTACTGAAACAAGACTTTTGATTGGTAAGTGTACTGGTTACAACTGATATTACAAGCAGAAGTGATGACAAAAAACAAGTAAAAGGAATCAAAACCAATATATATATAATATACGTATACACACACACTACCAGTCAAAAGTTTGGATACGGTAAGATTTTTAATGTTTTTAAAAGAAGTTTCATCTGCTCACCAAGGCTGCATTTATTTAATTAAAAATACAGTAAAAACAGTAATATTGTGAAATATTATTACAATTTAAAATAACTGTTTTCTGTTTGAATATATTTTATAAAGTAATTTATTCCTGTGATGGCAAAGCTGAATTTTCAGCATCATTACTCCAGTCTTCAGAGTCACATGATCCTTCAGAAATCATTCTAATATGCTGATTTGCTGCTCAAGAAAAATCTTACCGTGTCCAAACTTTTGACTGGTAGTGTATATATATATATATATATATATATATATATATATATATATATATATAAATAAAACGGTTAGTTCCTGTCCTTGATTCTGATTGGTTAATAGCTGTGTTTTATTCACAATAAAACACGGCTATGACCGCTTCACCCAACGGGTCTGTGTATCACTACACAACACCCTTAGCAACCATTCTTAGCAACATAAACTGTATGTTCTCAATTGATATTGTTCATTGAAGCTTACTGTATTAAGTAGAACTAGAAGAGTATTGTAAGAAAGAGATCGAGTGAGCGAGTTTATTACCTGCATTCAGATTTAGCATTTTTCCTTCAGGTTTCCTTCAGTCCTAAGTTCATAATATTGTATTATCTTGTCCTTTTAACAGTTTTCCTGGGTTTTCCCATGACTGACAGTGCTAGTCAAAGCATTTGTCAGTTGCGTCCATATATATATATATATCATACATACATAAGTGTATTAACATTTTGTCAGAACGTCTAGGCTGTAGTAAATTACATTCTTTTTTTGTTACACAAATCTTGCACAAAGACAGCCATGCAAAGTTCTACCTATGAATTGAGGGAGTAGATTACTTTATAAAATTATGTCGAAAATTATGTTTCTAGGCAACCACATTGTTGTGCAAGCAAACGCCCACCATTCAGTAAAGATAAAAACAGTAAAGCGTGACTTAGCCTCCATACAAGGAGAAAATCAATATAATGAGCTGTGAATGTGGCTATGGCGAGCTTGCTCTTAACAACATTCCGTGCAAATGTTCAAAATGCCACTGTGACCATGTGCTGGCAGAAAGTATATTAAAAGTCAGCTTAGTTCTGTGGTTTGATGATCATACAGAATTTCACAATAATCTCTATCCGCTGACTCAGCCCAAGTGGCAATGATTTGGCAAGCCAAAACATGAAATTATAAGCAAAAGCGTTTCATTCGTGCACATTCCTATACTTCAGCCTGAGACTGATGTTGTTCTATTATAGGCTTAGAAATGATTGCTGAATCACATCTGGTGGCAGGAAGCTCCTCTGAGGGGTGTTTTTTCACTCTTTCTTTGGGAGTGCAGAAGTTATGTGCCTTAAATTTATACTCCCAGTTATGACTCAGTCTTCATAATAAAGCTGCAGACATGTCTGATTCTGAGTCATTCACTCATCATGCAGTCTAGAACATTCACAGAAACTGACCATGAAACTTTGCCTCAGATTCCAACTGAATGAAAATATAGACAACTATAAATGTCATGCGTGAGAATATGGTGTTAAATCAGCGTTTTATTTTATGGAGGGACTGTTCATGCGATTCTCAGTACAGGAGTTCAAGACCAACACAACACCATTCAGTTCCCAAACCAGCTGAAAGTACACTAGGTCATACTTACATCACTCTTCCTAAATTTTGCCTTCAGGCTCTTCATATTAGTCCATTCAGATTCCAACAGTTCCCAAGACACCTGAATAAAATCAAACTTTAGTTAGTCATACACACCTACTCCAAAGCAAACTGTCGCTCAATGCGGCGGAAACTAAGGATCAGGTCAGCACTGTTATTAATGGCAAAACTAGGACCAAGCTTTTGGAGGCAAAACAGGGTGGATCAAGTTACAGTGGCCCCAGTGGCAGTAGAACTGAATCTAACGTGTGTTCACTGTGAAAATTTTACAATGTCAGAGCATTTTTTGTTCCTTTCCAGACGCTTCCGTGCAGACACACTGTGAGCTCCATAAATACACATAAACTGGGGTCACTGATATTCTTGGATCTTCCTGAAGAGTCTCCACGGGAAAGTGAAAAGTTTAGATGGAGTGTTCAGAAAGACTTCCAACAAGATAAGAAAAGCAAACAGGACTGACCGCGCGCTTCACTAAGGAACAATAGCAACATTGTGTCCAACTATAGCTGACAGGAATGATTATTGTAAACAACACTGACATATAAATGTAACATTGAAGCGAAATTATAACTATTTTATTCGGTAGCGTGAAGTCTGAAATGTTTCGTTCTTAAGTACAGCAGAGTTCCAATTGAAATAGCTTTAAATTGGAAGGAAAAATACACGGGAAAAGACTGTTTAGATTTCTGCACTTACCCACTTTGCAAAAGTTAAGCCGCACACACAGACCTCAGGGGTTTGTTGCTAACACACTTTTCCGAGTGGTGTTATGTGTTTCACATACCATTTAGTGCAATTTGGACTCGTATACATCAGAAAAAACCGGCGGAAAATGCGAGCGGTAGGTTAAAGGGGAGAAACCAAGAACAAAGTTATTCACCGACAACAATCCATTCAAGTGGCGCTCGCGCTGCCTCTGATTGTTCCCCGGGCAGATAGAGTGACGTCACCATCCATGTGTCCTCGTGACTACAGAGCTTGACTGTATACTTTACAGTACCGATACATGTTTTATTCCTCTTACCAAATGTTTAACAGCAATAACATTAACCAAAATATCTCTTACCAAATGTTTAACAGCAATAACATTAACCAAAATATCTATGTGATTTTTTAATTAGTGGAACTTCTGTCTCCTAGGATGAATTTAAAGGAAAACATTTCCCAACCAGACTTTTTTTATTTCCCTCTATAATGAATGTAAGAAATGTGTTAACATCAGGGTACTTTATACGTTGCAGTTTCCAATAACGTAAGAACGTAAGAAGTAAGTGCAAATATATATTTTTAGTTCATTTGGTATTTATGTGTACAATTTATCAGGTGTAAACGTTTGTAGCCTATTTGTTTATTATAATGATAAATGAGTGCATCTACCAGGGAATGTAATTACAATAATGTGCATAATTTGCATTTATATTAATTTTTAATTCATTTAGCCTAACTAATTAAAGATTTTTACATCATGATCTGTGAGTATGCTAGCTTTATTTTCTATATCAAACCAGCCAGTTTGAGAATTTTAATTCATAAACAAATGACTACTTCTGACTTATTGACTGCCAGCTAACTTGTGTTATGAAATCCTTGAGAAACAACAACAACAAGTCATTACCATCACCATCATAAGTTAATTAAAATCAAATAAGGGCATTGGCTAATTATATATTGTTAATTTTCAAAGCTATACGCTTTAAAAGGAGATCCCAAATTATTTTTAATTGGAATAACCTATTATTTTACCGTTGTAACAAACTGAGGTTCACGAGACCAGTTTTATTCCATCCGGGCAACGAATTTACCAGCGTCAGTAATCGCTCGAGAGCAGATATCTTTATGATAATGTATATAGGCTATAAATAGAAGTTGTGAGCGATATGCAATAGCCTACTTTCCACTGGGACCGTAAAAGTGTCCTCGGGGTCTGAAGCCAAACGTGCGGATTCGATATAGTGACCTACTATCCGGTGAAGCAGTGCTGGGGAAGGGCGCCGCGAGGTGGACACGTCCAAAGGTTTTAAAGCCGTACATTAGGCGACCAGTGTGTAGGCTACTGTATACTAAATCAGACCAAGTCCATGCAAAATCATGGCTTGATAATAGCCTATAGTACAGCACATATGGCATCAAACAGAACTGTGCGGCCCACCGACTCATACTGGGGAAGAAAAGTAGTTGCTGACAGAATGAGTTTTTGGTGTTTCTTTCCAAATAAACTACTGTGGACAAATAAAGGCTTGTATTAGAATCACTGCTGTAATATCAAGCACATTCATGCTTCACTGTGTAATTTTAGCTTTCACTGTAGAATAAAATGCGTTGACAGTAGAACTAATAGACTGACAAGAAGCCCGCCTTTGTAATTTCCTCAGAGCTGCAACACATCTGTGGTCATGCAGCACCAGAACAAAGAATAACACCAATCCCACGCTTGTCTCTTTGGTTATTGTGGTGGGTCTGTTCCTTGGTGGTCCATTGCCACAGGCTAATAAACACTACAATAACACAACCACATTATTATGGAAGCCCGTTTCCGCTACTAAATAAAAAAATAAAAAGAGTAATTGCGACTTTTTATCTCAGAATTCTGACTTTTTATCTCGCAATTGCGAGTTATAAAGTCAGAATTCTGAGATATAAAGTCGCAATTGCGTGATATAAAGTCAGAATTATGAGATATAAAGTCGCAATTGCGTGATATAAAGTCAGAATTCTGAGATATAAAGTCGCAATTGCGTGATAAAAAGTCAGAATTGCGAGTTTTTATTTCAGAATTCTGACTTTATAACTCGCAATTGTGAGATATAAACTCTGAGATAAAAAGTCGCAATTACTCTTTTTATTTTTTTATTTAGTGGCGGAAACCGGCTTCCATACATTATTTAGGTTACCTACATTGTAAAAAAAAATTCCTAATTTTACGGAAAATAACTGTGATTTTTTTTTACGGTCATTTTCTTTTATTTTAAATTATACTCAAAACTCTGTAAAATTACAAACAATGTATGTAAATAAACAACTCGGCTGTTATTTTATGTATTATGACATTAATGAAAAATTACAGTAATTCACATATTTTTTACTGTATTTTTTATACAGTATTTTTTCTGTTTTCTTAAATTACAAACAAACGTATGTAAAATTACAAAAATATTCAGTAATTAAACAGTAACAAAACAGTTAAATGATAAAACGGTCAAATGAACAGCAGCCAAAAAAAAAAAAAAAATCCTAATTTAAATAAACCAAAAAACACTGTTATTTTACAGGTATTTCCTGAATTATTACGATCAAATACCTTCACTTTAAAAAAAATCATAAAAAAATGGTCAATGACTGGCAGCAGCGGCTGCCAAACAAAGACCGTAAAATTAAAGTAAAATATCCTAATTTAAATAAACCGGAAAACACTGTAATAATTCAGGAAATACCTGTAAAATAACAATCAAATACATTATTTTACAGGCATTTCCTGCACTGTTAGACCTTGCTGTAGAAAAATGGCCAAATTCTGACAGTAACAAACCATTTTCCATTAAAACAGTAATATACTGTAGAAAACAATGCATTCTGGGTAATATTTGTCATTTTCGAGAAAATAGCCTACAGGAATATACTGTGAGTAAACAGCTCTCAAAGTCGACACTCAGAGGCTGTGTTCCAAATCACACCCTACATTCACTATTCCCTACATTGGTTCACTAATATAGTACACTTGACAGAGTTAATTAAAAGAAGTGAGTGAATTCAGACACTGATGAACACCTGATAAGCAGAATCACTGAAGGACAAAGAAACAAGACCAGAAAAGAGAAGACAAGCAGAAACACAAGAACTACAACTGACTTCAGCCACACTGAGTGTGAAACCAGTTTACAAACCAGTTTGACATTATTTTTTTCATACATGTACAGAAGTTCTTGTTGAGAATGAACAGATATGGATGTTGAAAATAAAAATGTATTGAATTTTGCAGTCACCATCATGGTGACCAGTGCTTTAGTTAGGCTCTTGACTCCTGAACATTAGCGTTCTCTGGCTGCTGTAACTGAGTGTTTATAAAAACACATTTGTTATGGCAGGAAAAAGTGCCTTGACTTGGACAGCAGAGACATCAACAATCAGAATATGATTCTCAACAATGGTGACGTTCAAAAGTTTAATGTCGCAATGCATGCTGGGTGCCAGCATAATGCAAAACTCCCAGCATGCACTGCAGGTCCTTTTTTATTGCCACCATTGGTGAGATTGATGTGCTGATTTTTGATATCTGTGTGTCTAAATAATATTGCAACTGTTTTTTTGTTTTGGGCATGGTGTTTAAAAAAAAAAAAATTTTTTTAACTGATTGTTGTTGGAACTTTTGCTGTAGTTTCATAGTGGTGATAATGTAAAATTTCAGTCTGTTAATAATGTAGCATGAGAAATTAAACACAGTATGAGTTCAAAGAATCAATAAACTGTGAGGGTTATATCTTTATATCATCAACACATATCTATCCACACTTAATAATTATTTTTTTCTCCGGATTTGTTTCTGCCATAACAAACACAGCTTGCAGAAATAGTTTAAGCAGCCAAAAAAGCAAACAAACAAAAAAAAAAAAACTGATGTGGAGAAAGTCAAGGGTCAAGAGCTCAACTAAAGCAAACACCGATCTCCTCAATGGTGACATCAAAACAAACATTTTCGATAAAACATCAACATATAAACTTCTGTTAATTCTCAATAAGATCTTCTGTAGAAATAAAGTTAAACTGGTCAGTAATAAGTGTAGTAATGTGTAATGGCTGGAAGAGAGTTGTAGTTCTTGTGTTTATATTTTTTTCTCGTTCTTGTTCCTCTTTTTAGTGATTCTGTTTGTTAACAACAGGTGTTCATCATTAATGCTCAATCATCACTTACATATTAACTTAATTATCTCACTGCAACACAGCGTCAATGTTACTTTTACTCTGTAGTGTGGGAACTAGAGGATGTTCCTGTGGGGTTGAAAGGGTTAAAGGTGTAAGATTAAAAAGACACACCCACAAAATGTATTTTAATGGTAACAAACTGTAAGTAATATATATATATATATATATATATATATATATATATATATATATATATATATATATATATATATATATACTGGCAACATTGTTACTGTAAAATTGAGTTTTGTGGGTCACCATTGTGCTGAAGAGTAGAGCCTGTGCTTAAGTTGAGGAGAAGCTCAAAGCACATTGATGATATACTGCATGTTGTTTTAATTAACAGATGGTGATTGTATCACTGCCAATGCAATGAAAGTCTCTTTATTTGTAGTGTTTTTAGTGGATTAATAAAAAAAAAGGTCATATAACAATATGCTCACGTTATAAGCATATGATAAATATTAGTTTGTTAAATGGTAGTCAGACGATTTGAGGCAGTTGGTTTCTGCAAATGAAGTGAGGTAACACGAGTTTTAATTTAGTGCATGGTATCTTTACAGTGACATACTGTAGAATACAGTAAATAACTGGCAATTTTACTTATTTTACTGAAAAAAAAAAGCCTGGCAAGGTCTAACAGTGTGAATTATTACCTTCACTTTAAAAAAAATCCTAAAAAAAAAAAAAAACGGTCAATGACTGGCAGCTATGGCTACCAAACAAAAAACATAAAATTAAAGTAAAATATTCCAATTTAAATAAAGTGCAAAAAACTTTAATTTTCTTTAAATGTTAAAAAAATATTTTATTTTACAGGTATTTTCTGATTTGATTCAATTGACTGGCAACAACAGAACATTAAACACTAACAGACCTCTCAAGATCTCAGCATCTTCACTTATTACAGTCTAGACTTTATTTCTTTTATACAAAGGTTCTTATTGAGAATTAACAAAGATTTAAATGTTGATGCTTTATTGAAAAAAAAAAAAGTTTGATGTCACCGTTATGGAGGTAAGCATTTACTTTAGTTGTGCTCTTGACCTTTAGCTTTTTAATGTTAGTTTTTCTCTGACTGCTTTAAGTGTGTGTTTCTAATGCATGTTTGTTATAACAAAAAGTGCAGGTGAAATTCTGATCAGATGGTTTTGGCTGCTTGTTTGTGATATAGTTAACATGAAGTGATAAAAAGTTTAATGAAAATTTCTGTTAAAGTTTTTTATACTTTATTTAATTTAGAATATTTGACTTTAATTTGAAGGTTTTTGTTTGGCAGCCGTAGCTGACAGTCATTGACCATTTTTTTTTTTTTTTACGATTTATTTTTTTACAGTGTATCAAAAAACATTGTCAAGATGAGAATATGAAAACATATTAAAAGCAACACAGCCCCAGGCTACAGACACAGTTTCAACACAAGTTAAGCTTCTTTTCTTTCTTTTCCTCTCTGAAATAAATAAAAGAAAAATACACTGTGTGCAGAATTATTAGGAAAGTTGATTTTCTGATCATATTTTTTTTCCAAGCACTTTTTACTAATTCCAAACCACACCAATCTTAATAACTACTATTAATTTTGTATTTAATAATTTAGAAGTGATATATAATTGCTCATGAAGGCTGGGAATGAAAAACACCTTATATTCAGGTGTGCATAATTATTAGGCAGGTTTTCTTTTACAGATACAATGAGCCAAAAAAAAGATTTAACTCAGACTGAAAAGTCAAAAATTATTAAATGTTCATGAGAAGGATGCAATACTAATGCAACAGAAATTGCAAAGTTGAGGCATGACCAATGGACAGCAAAACACTCATTGGGTCAGCAGGGTCAGACAAAAACTGAAGAATTAAGAAATAAGGTGAAGAATTAAGTGTGAAACCATAAGAAACCTTCAGTCTCCAGTGACACCATTTTCCAGAACTGCAACCTACCTGGAGTCTCCAGAAGTGCAAGGTGTCAGGATCTCAGAGACTTAAAGAATCCTAAAAAACGAGCCCCACTTAATAAGAATCACAAGCTGAAGTGTTGTAAAATGCATGAATACAAGTAATTACTGGCAAAAAAGTTGCTGTTAATTTTTCAGTTTTTTACCATAATCTACATTGCAGTATGATGCTGTAAAAAATACCATGCACTCAATTAAAACTCATCAACTAATTTCATTTGCAGAAATCGACTGCCTTAAATTGTCTGACTGCCATTTAAATTCATGAACTTATATTTATAACTATATGAGACTATTATTCACTTGAATTTATTTCATTTGAAAGAAATAATCAAATTCATTAAAACTAGAAACATCAAAACAGCTTAAATTTCTTACAGATAACTGCTAGCTAATAAAAGGATATATGCAATTACAGTTAGCTAAAAGATTGTCACTACATCAGCAATTACAGAGTCACTGCATTTAAATAAAGCAACATGCAGTATAATATCAGTGTTTCTGGATCATCACTGACTGAAGCTCAGGCACTACTCTTCTGCACAATGGTGACACACAAAACTCAGACAACAGAAACCCTTTAAATCCCAAAAAACATTAAACACCAACATCTAGTGCAAAAAAATAAAAAAGCACTTCAATTCAACATTTACTCTGATCAATTATTGAATTGTATTAACTTTCACTAATACTTCATTGAAATTAACTTGTTCCATTTAATAAATTTGACTGTTACGTTTTACAGTACATTGCTGTTTTTTTCATGATTTTACAGAAAACTACTGGCAACTCTGTCAAATTATTTGTTTCGCTATGCGTGTTTATACAGCTTACATCTTTAACCCTTTAAATGCCACAACAAAATCCCTAGTGTTTAATGAACACTACAGAGTGTTAGAGTAACACTGAAGCAGTGTTGTAGTTAATGAGATAATTCAGTAATTAATTAAGTGATGATTGAGAATTAGTGACAAACACCTGCTGTTAACAAGCAGAATCACTGAAGGAAAAGAAACAACAAGAACAGAAAAAAGACAATCAGAAACACAAGAACTACAACTGACTTCCAGCCACAGCCTTAGATGAAATCAACTGAAGATAAAAGAAGACATTAAATTGCTCAATATCTCAGCAGAGGAGGGTTAAACAACAAAAATAATATTACCAGCTTCACTTATTACTAACCAGATTGACTTTATTTCTGTCAGACGTCTATAGAAGTTCTTATTGAGAACTAACAGCTTCAGATGTTGTTTTGTTTCGTTTGACGTTACCATGATGGAGGTCAGTGCTCACTTTAGTTGTGCTCTTGACACTTGACTTGTAATGCTAGTTTCTCGTTGGCTGCTATAAATGTGTTTATATATATATATATATATATATATATATATATATATGTGTATGCATGTGTTTATAAATATATATGTATTAGACATAGATCTTATGATATGAATAAGCTAAGAGAGAATATAATAATGTGTTGTTGGTTATGTTTTGATTATGACGTGATCATTATGTAATGCTTAATTCACTGTATTTATCCAGTGTCTAATCCATTATCAGAAGTGTTTTTTTTTTTAATAAATGTACTTTTATATTACACTGTGATATTACAGCAAAGGTTGAAGCAGTGCTGAGCAATCAGTTAAAAAATTAAAAATTTTAAACTCATCATTTACAAAAAATGTTTGATCTATGATGCTACTTAGATTCACACAGACATCAAGAATCATCATATGAATCTCAACAATGGTGACAATCAACAAAAAAGATAAACAGATCAACTCTGAACATCATAAAACACACTACTAAAAGTCAACACAAAAACAACAGCAAAAATAAAGGCAAACAGTAAGAATTAAAGAAAATAACCAGGCAATTCAGCTGCATAATTTATTCATGCCGCAATGCATGCTGGGAGTCATGGATGATTTTAGTACTATGCTGGAACCCAGCATGCCTTGTGGTATGAAGCTTTTGATTGTCACCATTGTTGTGATTCATACGGCAATTCTTGATGTCTGTGTGACTCTTTCAGTAGTTCAAGATGTTTTGAGCACAAACTGTATTAAAAATTTTTTCATATTTTCTGGTTGTAACAGCACCGATGGATCTTATGTTTAAAGTCACAAAAACCCCATAATTATAGTATAAAACATCACCTATTTCATAAATTGCTCTCTTATGAGAGCAACATCAGGCCATAAAACGATGGCTGGAATCACTAAAAATTGGCAAACACAATTGGAAAACATTTTTTTTTTTTTTTTTTGTCATAACAAATGTGTTTTAAAAACACATTTACAGCAGCCAAATAAAAAATAATGTTAAAAAATGAAGGGTCAAGAGCACAACTAAAGCAAACGCTGACCTTCATCATGGTAACGTCAAACAAAACAATAAAACATCTAAACCTCTGTTAATTCTCAATAAGAACTTCTGTAGACGTCTGACAGAAATAAAGTCAGTCTAATAACTGAAGCTGGTAATGCTGTTTGTGGAGTTGTTTAATCAGATCTTGAGAGATTTAATGTCTTCTTTTATCTTCAGTTGATTTAATCTTTTTCTGTTCTTCTTGTTTCTCTTTCCTTCATTGATTCTGCTTATTAAGTGACTATATTAGACTATATTAGTGAACTAATGTAGGGAATAGTGAATGAGGATATAGGGTGTGATTTGGAACAGCCTCAGAGTGTTGAATTTGAGTGATGTTAATTCACAGTATATTCCTGTAGGCTACTTTCTCGAAAATGTCACATATTACCCAGAATGCATTGTTCTCTACGGTATATTACTGTTTTAATGGAAAATAGCATGTTACTGTAGAAATTTGGCCTTTTTTTTTACAGCAATTTTTACAGTGAATAGGATTTATAGACAGACAGATTGAGAGTGATTTTTGAAGGACCAGCACCACATCTTCTTGTACCACTGTTTGAAGAAATCATCTTCCAGAATCTGGCAGTAAGGTGTGGGGGTTCATTTTTAGTTCATCTCATATGAAAAGTCTGTCTTGCAGATATGTAATAAAAATGATCTTCCAAAACCTAAAGGGTTCCTGATGGTTTCACACTTCATTCTTCACCTTAATTCTTAATCCTTTTGCAGTTATCATGTGTCTTTTCTTCTCCACCTATTTTTGTCTGACCCTGCTGACCCAATGAGCATTTTTGCTGTCCATTGCTCATGCCTTAACTTAGCAATTTCTAGTATTGCATTAGTATTGCATCCTTCTCATTAGCATTTAATAATCTCTTTGTCGGCTCATTTTTCCCATAAAAGAAAACCTGCCTAATAATTATGCACACCTGAATATAAGCCGTTTTTCATTCCTATGATTATGTAATGATTAAATGATTATGAAATGATTAAATACAAAATGAATAGTAGTTCTTAAGATTGATGTGAGGAGGGTTTCAAGTACATACTTTTTAAAAGGTACATAATTTCCTGCTTATTTAGCTTCAACCAAGGGCAACAACATTTGTACAGCCTTATACAGAATAATACCAAATGGCCTGTAAGGAATAATTATAGCCTTTACCAAAGCCATGTGTTTCTGCATATTAATTGAAGCAAGAATCTGCAGAGGGCTGTTTATTCTGTTTCCCCCACACTCATCCTTGTGGCCAATATACTGGTTTATCTCCTCATACAGTGGCTAAATTAAGCTTTGGACTGGAGGTGGGCTTAGAGGTGACATCCTTCACCTCACTTCAATAACTGATGCTGCAGGAAGAATCCACTGAGCTGGCAATGTACGGGGACAGCTATATGTCACAAAACAAATAGGATGAAGCTGAGCTTTTCATCATAAAATTCAGCTCAAAAAAACTCCAGCTCAAAATATCTCATGAAGGAACCCAATAGTTTCAATGGGCTCATGATCTCCACTGGTGCTGACAATGTATCCACTGATCACGCAGTTAGTTGTAGTAAATATTTCAGTAATGATGAATCTTGCATGAATAATATATTGCACACATATGCAAATCCGTATTTTTATATGCATGCCAACATGCACCACTCATATAATGAATACAGTTTAGAACTAAAAATGAAATATAACTGTGATAAAAGATGTAAAGATTTAAAAAAAAAAAAAAAAAAAACACTGAAGGGCAAATGAGGGCATCAGTATAACACACTCAGCTTGGATTACGTTTGGAAGATTGTTCCTGTACTGAATTAAAAATGTAAAGGAATAGTAGGTTTCAGGCAAGGATCACTGCTAAACACCTCATCTCTCCAAGGGAATCTTCTCTAAAACGAGTTAAAGTACATGCTTGATTACTGAAGTTCTCTGTCCAGGAGGGGGTAGTACTGTTCTGTTATAACTACCACTCAATTTCACTCAAGCTTTCTGGCATCCTCTCTCCTCTCGTCCTTCTGCTAAGAGCAGATTTGAAGAGGGTCTTGCATCATACACTCTGAATGCTATCCACTTTGAGCTTAAACCTGGCAGCGAGCACAGGATTCAGGATAAACACACGAAATATTCTGAATATATTGACCGTCTTGTGTCTCCACTTAACACTGATTAAAGTCCCTGCAACACAGCATCCACAGCAAAACAATTTTAGCAACTCAAGGAAAAATAACCCACTACACTCTTTTTGTTTTAACTATTTTGAAGTTAAAGTTTTTAATGTTGTTTATATGTCTAAATTGTGTTTTAATATGCTTTAAGACAAACCATGTGCAAATTCATAAGTCAACACCATTGCTGAACAGGCCTACTTCCTATTTAAAACTGCAAAGAAAAAAAGACAGTCTCAAACCCACGGTTTGAAATCGCTGGTGTTTCTGACATCACAAACTACCTTGTAACCAATAGAAGACAGCTGTCTGACTCGCGAATGGGAACATGGTTTGTGTAACATTAGCAACACATTATTATCTGTTTGATAATGTAGTCAAGCAAAAGGCTAATCATATTAATCATACCGTTATGTGTCTGGCGTTGTAAACAGCGATACCATTGTGCTGCGTTTACCCAAAGTCCCTTTAAGACAAGTAATTTCTCTTTGAATGGGGAAACATCAAATTCTCTAAAGCTGTTTGCCAAGCTTTCAATTAAATTTCATATTTGAAATCACCAATGAAATCTGACAACCACTGTCTCATGAATTTTGTTTCTAAACGCTCAAATCATGACAAAAAAAACTATCTTTCAGGCTGGATCAACCTAATGCTCATTTCGGGGGCGCGCGTCTGACTGTTTCTACAGAAACCAGAGCTTCTAACGGCCGCTGCAGTGACGCGATGACTTTACTAATCGGCGATTGGCTCTTATTTAGAAGGCGGGACTTATTCCGCCATATTGCGCGTTGCACTTTCTCCCATTCAAAACAATATGAGTGACGCGTCTTGGGTTATTCTATATTCTTTGGTTTACCTCAGTAAGTTCACCAAATGGATCTCTTGAGCTTGTGCGAGTTAGTGGAGGCGGGGGTAATTAGCATATTCATATATCTTTTTATAATAAATGAGGCAAGGTGTAGAGTTACATTCAAGCTATTTTAAGGCATGAAGATTTTTTTTTTTTTTTTTTTTACAGGAAAAAATGTTTAAGTGTGTCATTTTGGTGATCAAAGATGAGTTTTAAGGGATAAAATTATTGACTACAGGGGGACTTTAAATGTAAACTTAAATATCTTACTTCTGTTGTACAAATTTTCAGAACTTTCAAACCCAGTGTGTAATTCTGTCCTTGACTCTGAAAAAGTTTTGTTGTATGTCCTCAACAGGAGGTATCAGTTTGTTTGTTTGTCTGGATGTGTTTTGAATACAAATATCATAAAAGCCAATGGGAGTTTAACTGATTTGATTAACTGGTGTTAATGTGAAATGTGTTCAATGTAACGGAAGACAAACAAGACAGAAAACATTACTAATTAAATGAATCTTCAGTCATTAACAGTAAAGTTTTGAAAACTGAGGATAAAATTTATTTTAGTTTAAGCAAACAAACCATAAAAATGAATATGATTCCATTTCATAAGTTTCACCAGACAACTGATCGTCTTCCGATGTTTATTTAACCTTAACAAGAGTGTCCATCAATAATAAAGCACAGTGGAAAATCTTCATTGAATATTAATTCAATATCATATACATACATACATACATGATTTTAATTTAGCTCTGTTTTGCTTTATTTGTTAATTTAAAAGAAAAAAAATGTGAAAAAAGTTTGGTATTGCTTTATGAATATATATTTAACCCTAATTCCAAAAGCATAACATTTTAAAAGTTATCTGAACTACAAACAACAGTATATATGCTGGAAATGTTTAGGTTCTTAAAAAGTTGTGTTGTTGAATTGTTTTTTCAGTATGCTATTGATCCAGGAGATATGTTTTTTGGAGAGAAATGTGTACACAGTTGGTTTCTTGGGATCAGCGCATCCTCTCGACCCTGATACCAATCCAACAATGTTTTTCTTACATTCCAGAGGTCCACCGGAATCTCCCTAAAAAAAGAAAACAAGTTTTTTTCTTCCTTCAGACAGTTAAAGGGATGATTTCAAAGTGGCTGCAACAGCCATAAATCAAAGACAACAATATGACATACCCAACAGGTGCCTCTCTTTTCCTGCTTGTTTCCTGCACACATCATGTCTTTGGTGATCTCAATATCTCTCTTGTAGTCTCGGCTGCACTGATCTCTGTCCACTACTGTCACCTCTAACATTTGCAGTTTATCAGAAGGTTCCATGACTTTAGAATTAGTAGTTCCCCAACCTGTCACAACACATTTTGTTCCAGGTGGAACATCTTGTTCCTTTTTAGGGATTTTTTTGGGTTTGGCTTTCACTTTTTTGTTTAGCTGCAGAAGAAAAATCAATGCTCAAATGCATACTGTGAAAAACGTCATACGTCTAAATGTCTAAACAACAACCACATTCGGTTCATCCTTACCTCAATGAGCATAATGTCATCTTGTTTAGTCTGTGCATTGAATGTTCGAGGTTTCACATAATTGAGGATGCCAACGCGCTGAAAGCCTTTACTCACTTTACTCAGAGACAGAGATCCTATGAGAACCGTCACAGATGTCTTTGGTTTTCTGAAATAGAAAACTGACTTAGATGTGCTTAGGACTTCTAAGAAACTGAGGGCTTAGCATTACATATATTTATACAGAGAGAGTGGCTAGTGAGAGTGGCAGTCTTACCCGTCACAGCTGAAATGGCAGGTTAGCGGGTGTTAATGTCAAGCCCTGTATATATTATATAACCCACCCTAAAACCTAACCTGTCCCTAATCTCACCCATATCCCACCTCAGAACAATTGTTTTGAAATATAACAGGAACACAATAACATTGTACGTCACAATTATTTAATTGTTGCCTTACTCTTCGCATTGTGCTGAAGTCAAAACCCATTTGCCTTGAATGAGGATTCCCCCACACACATGGGTCTGGTCCTTCTGAATGGACACCATCCACGATTGAAGTTTTTTGACATCTTTGCCTCCAATAATAGATACCTCAGAGCAAGCTAGAACAGAGATTTTAAAGGCGGTTACAGATTCAACAAACAAACTGATGAATTTGCAATGTGAACTTTTTAATCAAACTCTGTGACAGATAAATAACCATTACCTGCTACTTTGAAAAAGGTGAATGCCAGGAAGTGATACACAATCAAATATCTGCAAACATCCATCTTGCAGTCCTTTCTCTCAGCCAAAAGTCAATGTGTTGCCTCAGACATCCAACAATGTCAAGTGTAAGAGCAATGAGGAAATAACTGTTTTTCAATGCACGTTTTGGTTACTTTGTGGTTAGAACAGAATCAAAAGGTGTGTAGATGTGGGAGTGTTTGCATGCAATGTGATGCATCTGTTTTTGCAAATTTTAACAAGTTGACATTTAGATTATGACATCTACTGTCATAATCTTTTCTGTAAATGCTATTCATATGAGAGAGGAGAACTTTACAAATAAAAGTGCTTTAAAGCTAAGAGTGAGTTGTAAAAGCTCTTTAAAGACAGTCAAGCTCTATTGACTGTATCTGTTGCATTCTGTTGATTAAAAGAGAAAATAATTTAAACCCAGACCTTATTTACATCGACAGGGCATTTACAAAATTCTATGGGACAACCAACGAACAGTAAAACTGTTATCCCTAAAGACTTATTTAGTATAGGATTGTACTTTACAAACTACTATGGCACAAGCTTGTATCTTCTGCATTAATCATCATTATATCAATCGAATGTAAGAGTCCAACAAAACAAAAGTCATTGCAGTATTATAACATCCTTTTTCAAGTATTCCTCCCCTATTAAAATAAGTCTGAGAGGGGCTCTTTGTGAAAGTGAAAGCCTCATCAGGGGACATGTAGCCCTCACTGAAAGATTAATGTGAAGCTAAAATAACGTTTTTTCACACCTTCAGAAGCAAAGCAGATGCTTCAAAGTAGAACGCACAGCTGCAGTCTCCTGCTGCACCAACCTTATAAACGTGTGAATCACGGCTGGAGATTCAAATGAAGACCCAAAGGTTTTTATTTAACCTCATGTCAAGTAGATAAAATAAAAGATCTTGGGAGGGAAATATGAAACTGTTTTATAAAATGAGTTACTACTTGCAAATGAGAATATTTTACTTTTTTGACATATACAAATACAGAGCTGTTACAGTTTTTGAGGTGATGTTGTGAAGAATTTCAAGACGACTGGAACAGAAACAAGCTGTGCTGTGGTTAATTATCATTGCTGTTCACATTATTATAATATCCCAGCTAACAGAATTTTGTTATAAGAACGTTCTCTAAATATTCAGTGTTGGTTCTGGGAACGTAAAAAATGTCCAGTTTCTTGACGTTTTATAAGGTATAATGTTCCTCAAACGTTCTTTCAACTTAATTTTGATCTAAAATTCAACATTGTAGGAACGTTGATTTGTAACATTCCAAGAACATGAAAATGTTCAGTTTCCTTAATGTTAGTAGAATGTTATTTAAAGGTTAGTATGTTGTTCCTGAAACATTCTTTCAACCTAATTTTGATCTAAAATGCAACATTGTAGGAACGTTGATTTGTAACATTCCAAGAATGTAGAAATGTTCAGTTTCCTTAATGTTAGTAGAATGTTATTTGAAGGTTTGTATGATGTTCCCGAAACATTCTTTCAATCATTCAAACACCTGCTGTGAACAAACACTGAAAGAAAGAGAAATAAGAACACAAACTTTCTTCAGCCACAGCCTTAGATGAACTGAAGATAAAAGACATTAAATCTCTGAAGATCTGATTAAACAACTCCACAAACAGCATTACCAGCTTCACTTGTTACTAACCAGACTGACTTTATTTCTGTCACACGTCTACAGAAGTTCTTACTGAGAATAAACAGAAGTTTAGATGTTTCGTTTGAGGTCACCATCATGGAGGTTGGTGGTTGCTTTAGTTGAGCTCTTGACCCTTGACTGTTACAGAGTTACATCTTTATCAGCAAGTGTTTTCAGAAAACATTTCTGCATTGATAATGAAGATCAACATGTCTGTTTTAATAACAGACAAATGACTGTGTTAAAGTAGTTTAAACAACTTTTTATTTCTGTAACTGTTAACGTAAGAAATTGAAAAGCTGTATCAAACCCAACCAATGTGAAAAATATATTTTGCGACACTGTCATTGTTAACTTTCTAAAACGTTGTTTTGTGTCATTTATCACAGACATCAACATTTGGCATATGAAACACAACAATGGTGACATGCTTCATGCCAGCATACAAAACACATTCATGGTTCCCAGCATGCACGCGACATGAATAAATTATGCAGCTGAATTTTTTTTTGATTGTCACCATTGTTGAGGTTTGTGTGATGAGTGCTGATGTCTAAGTGTGTCATTTTTAGCTTCTAAATAGTTTTGGACAATATTACACAAATCACTTCAATGTTAAAAACGAATTTTATCACATTTTTGAGTTTATTATTTCCTTTTCACATAACACTTCAATAACAAAAACAAAAAGACAAAAAAAAAAAAAGCAGTTGATTAAACCACTTTAATGCAGTTGTTTGTCTGTCTTTATCAATGCAGAAATGCTTTCTGAAAACATCTGCAATCACTGATAAAGAATCAACTCTGTAATAGTCAAGGGTCAAGAGCTCAACTAAAGCAACCACCAACCTCCATGATGGTGACCTCAAACGAAACATCTAAACTTCTGTTTATTCTCAATAAGAACTTCTGTAGACGTGTGACAGAAATAAAGTCAGTCTGGTTAGTAATAAGTGAAGTTGGTAATGCTGTTTGTGGAGTTGTTTAATCAGATCTTCAGAGATTTAATGTCTTTTTTCTTCAGTTCATCTAAGGCTGTGGCTGAAGAAAATTGTAGTTTGTGTTCCTATTTCTCTTTCTTTCAGTGTTTGTTCACAGCAGGTGTTTGAATGATTGAAAGAATGTTTCAGGAACATCATACAAACCTTCAAATAACATTCTACTAACATTAAGGAAACTGAACATTTCTACATTCTTGGAATGTTACAAATCAACGTTCCTACAATGTTGAATTTTAGATCAAAATTAAGTTGAAAGAACGTTTGAGGAACATTATACCTTATAAAAACGTTCCACTAACGTCAAGAAACTGGACATTTTTTACGTTCCCAGAACCAACAATGAATATTTAGAGAACGTTCTTATAACAAAATTCTGTTAGCTGGGATCATGATGCAATAATTTAGATTATAATACAGATACATTAATATGGAGGAAGATAAAACAATATGTAACTCCTGAGGTCAAATGATCACCATGAATGCCACAACACAATCAGCTAAGTGGAACTTTGGGAAATTAAAGCTTTGAAATGTTGTGGTCTTGAGAACAAACACACACTGGTACATTCTTCCAGATGATGCTGCCCAGATGTGCAATCACATTTATGAACACCTTTTGAACATCTGCTTATGATCACAACAAAGAGTAAAATATACATCAAAATACCACCATGACAAACAAAAAGACCATGGAAAAAAATTGGAGGTTTACATTTTCCCATTTTCTTTTTTCACATACTGTATTTAGTGGCACTAAAAAGGTCTTAAATCAAACCACAGCTTGTTAGACTACAATATTTATTTTAGAAAACATGAAGAAAAAATATAGCTGCCAGTAGCGATTATCCGGGTTCAAGTGCTTTAAGGCCTAAGCATATGGATAAAAAGGTATTATGTTTTAGCAAGCATGTAATCACTTAAGTCATAGATGGAAAAAAAAACAAAAAAACATTTACAGCCAATACAGGTAGTTTACTAAGGAAATACATGGTTTTTAAAACTTTTTTCACCTTTGTAACAGTTAAAGCGCCAGCCATGGCCCAATATCCATAAAAGTTTCCATGCTTCATTAGAAAACCCAATTTCATGAAGTTCTGCGCAAATCAGGCAGGAGGCCATTTTAAGCCATTTCATGGGATTTGCCATATAGAAATACAGCATTTTTACAATTTTACTATGGGCCGATCTCCATAAAAGTGTGCATACTTCTTTAGAATCATGTGCTGCATGTGCTCACCTAATGATGCAAAGTTGTTGTTTAAGAATGATAGGCTTTTGGGTAGACTTGGCTACGCCTATTTTCTAAATGACTCTACTATAGCTACCCAAAGGCCAAAAATTGTGAAAAATCGCATTATATACAATGCTTTACGTATGTGAAAATTGTGAAGGTGCCCCCCGGTGGCCTATTTCTTTAAAATTTCTCACAGGCCTCTAGAGCTGTGAGTCAAACAGGCCCAGTGAGATTGTTCCAATCAGCCTCTGTTAACCTTTAACACATGCTGCACCGGTTTGGTTCTGATTGGGCCAAAAACCAAGGAGTAGTTCTCAAAAGTACGTTTTTCAAAAAATCCAAAATACCCGAAAATTTTGTCATTGAATCCAAGGCATGTATTTTTGTCCATATTGAGCCAAGGATTCCACCTGAGCCTACGCCTATAACAGTTTAGAAGTTATGAGCGATTTTGTACTTTTCACTGCTGTAGCGCTCCCATCAGGTCAATCGAGGCAAACCTTGGTGATGTGGTAGATGGTCTGAGTACTACCAGCCCTCAAAATTTCAAGTAACTACAACTTACGATTTGGTACTACAAAACTGACAGGAGATCCTCTGGCTGTCAACATTATTCAGGTCACATTACCCATCTGTCATAATGTAACTGCTGGCAAAAGTTACAAAGGCATCATTGGATGGAATGGATTTCAAAAGCTGCAAAAAGTTGCATCACTGATGAAAGATTATTAGAGGGAAATGATGGGACTCTAATCTCAAGTAAAGAGAATTGATCTTAATTAGCAACCGCTAAAGACCTCTGACTGTGAAATATTTTCCCATGTGGTTTCTTGTTGAGAAAGCTAACAATCAATGAGTGCTGTTCAGATTTCTAAAGTGTGTTGCACAGATGCTATCATTAAGAATGAATCATTAATGAATGGCATGTTATGCTTCAACTACCCACAAACTCATTCCTGTGCCATTCTTTAGGTCAAATACAATTTTTATAAAGTATTATATAATACATTTATATACTAATGGGAAGTCTCAGTTCAAGACTATCAAGGCTACAAACAATAGCCAGCTAGGTAACCATTAGTACAATAAATATGTCTGCGTGAGTTTATAAACTCTCAATGATTTTCAAGTGAAGTCATAAAGAGATAATTGAGAATGGAAGATCTGTTGGTAGCATGTTTCCTTGTTCAGATCTACATGAATGGACACACTTCTTTAGCATACTACAGCTCTACTGTGGCAGTTTAATTTGGCTGTGCTCATGCCTTGGCAGAGTAAGACTAAATAAACAGGCAGCTTCAAATAAACGCCCTTGATGCAAACCGTGTGGTGTCATTTTCATCAAGGAATTCTTGTGCTTGAAGGCATAATTACAGAGTTCAAGCACCTTCAGCGTATTTATTCATGGATGTGAAAATCTGAGAGGTTTTATCTAATTCATGCCTTTGGCATGACAGCCTTTACTTAAGAGGCTATTTCAAGAGATCTCTCAAAAATAACTATTTATTTATATGTTTGTATATTTATATACTGAACCTAAAGTGATTTGTTAAAAGAATGCTTGAGAAAATGGCATGTAGAGACAGTGATCTGTCTTATGGACCTGTGCAGAGAAAAAAAAAAAAAAAAATGTTTTCATTTCATGGCTCAGGATACTAGTCCACCCAAAAATGAAAACTGTCATCATTTACGCACACTCTTGTCATTCCAAAAACCCTCCATGACTTATTTTCTTCTGTGGAACACAAAAGAAAATATTTTAATGAATGTTTCATCCGTACAAAGAAAGTCAAATGCGCTGAATGTTTTTTCGGACTTTAAATTTGGAATTGAAATGTCCAAACCTCTCTAGAACATATTGTGACTCAACTCAGAAATAATAAAAAGAACTTAGGGAAAGAACAAGAGTAAATTAGTTGTTTTTTGTTCTTTCAGTGAAATAAATAAATGCTAAATAGAATGTCACAATGACACATAACTCCCACAACACCTCTCTTCACCTTTTTTTTCAGTTCTTTATGCCATGTTTTACTTCTTAATTTATAAATTTCAGTTTAACCTGTCAAACTTTTTCACAGTCATTAACTGGATTAGGTAACAAATGAAATGACACATGAGTATCACAGATATTCTGAGTTTCAGTAGATCTGATTTGTAGTGCTAATCTGTACCCACCAAAGATCCAGCAGAAACCTAGATGGCGTCAACTGAGAATCGGTTTCCTTGGGGAAACAAAATGACAGAATGTTGAATCAATTGACTAAATGAAAAAGTAGATGTGGCACAGTGGGAGCAGCTACCTGTGACAAGTTTGTGACTCATCCATCACTCAGCCTTAAGCAAACAACAAAGCCAATTACTCCTGAAGACAATGCGTGAAATCGAAGTTACCTCAAACTGAAAACTGACAGGCTTTTTTTTGTACTTTTTTGGTGGAATGCTGGGGAATATTCAGATGACTGAACAATTCTTTGTGACAAAAAAATGTAATGTATATGTACATAAAAAGTGTCTAAAATCCTCATGTCACTTGAAACCTTTTTTGTTTGGTCATATAGGGCACCAAGAGGACCATCACTGTTGCCCCCAGAGAAAGAGAAAAAAATAATAAAAAGTAGGTGCACGACTCCCTGGGAAACACCTTGTTTATAAATTTCAAAACTTTCCTGAAACCAGCTGGTTTGGCATATGGTAGCTGAAATTGTATGCATAAATTAATACAATTTATACATTAAAAAAAGCTTATGATAATTCCACTAATCTTTTCCTCCATATACAGTCTGCTCTGTAAAAAAAAGTGAACATATAACATTTGAAGCATTTTTAAACATAACACTCTGTCAGGCAGCATGACATTTAGTTTTCTTCTCACTCCGATTGAGCTTGTCATGTTCAATGAAATGTTCAGCAATATGTTTTTTTTTTTTTTTTTGGTCTTTCTTGTCACATCAAGAAATCTTCCCAATACTCACACCTGAAATGTCTGACCTAAGTTTGAACCCACAACACAACAGAAACAGGCTTGTGTTCTACTGTGAAAACATGAGCTGAGACAGTGTGCTAGTACAGTACCATTCAAAAAGGATGGAGGGAATGCTCCGAGGAAGCAAGAATGTTGTGCTCCACCCTCAGATATCCATGTTCCCCTGTCTGGATACCGTGGGGAGGTCTGATGAATTATTTATATGAGCACAAAAAGCAGAGACTTAATTGAATGATCGCTGGGCTTCCACATTCTAGATATGCACTCAGATTAATAGAATCCTGTCAAGTGAAATGTTTGTGTACTGCTTGAGTCAATAACACCATTTATTTGAACTGATTTTAGAATTAGATCAGTCAGATTTTATTTCCACCTTTGCTTATTCCGAATATGGTGTTTCCAGATTCAGAGTATAAAAGGAAATGTTTTAGCTGACCTTGTTTAAGAGCAGGACTATGACTAAACATATAAACCTCTAGCCTAGACAGAACTTTAGTAGAGCTTTAATGGGTTCTATGGGTGCCCTATACCCAAATAATAATAATAATGAATAAATAAATAAATCATATATAACTACAATACCTGCCTGAGAGAAGTATGTCTAACTATAGTGGAGCTTTAATTGGTGCCATAGGTGTTCCGTACCCAAATACTAATAAAACATATTTAAAAAAAAAAAAAAATCACATTTTATTATATTATTATGATAAATAAACACATCATAAAGAATATTGGGCCATGTTCCCATTTCATTTCCTTCATTTCCTGGCTGCCACTGGCACCCAAAGCGAGAAATTGAGCCTGTTCTGTGTTAGGAGGAGACTTATTCGAACTGACCTTTGAAGTTGTAACAATAGTTGACGTAACATGGTTGCCAAGAAACTGTTTTGCGAGGTGAGCTGCTGTTAGAAAGCTGTTAGAGTCCGATAACTAGAGCGCAAAATTACTAAAGACAGTGACTCTGGTAAGCAATGAGAGATTACAGAAACACTGTAGTAGAACATCTCAGGTCAGCATTAACAATCTCTAGACCTCAGAATTTCTGCTGCTTCAAACACATTATTGTACTTGGGGAATGTCATTCTGTTTTTTAAAGAAAAAAAAAAGGGTAAAATTTAGTTTTAAAGTAAACTTGTTTTTAAAACCAAAAACATTTACTGCATTTATTCTCACCTCTTAACCAGATCGAATCTGAAATCCCACAGGCACCGCAGAGCTTCATTGAACTGTTTTTGTGCACCATCACAAGCTGATGATGAGGATTTGGAGAAGGGCAGGGATCATTAGAACTCTCTAGATCTGACCTGATACAGCAGCTTATGCACAAAACAACCCTCGAGCAGTTTATAGCAGAAGGCAAAATGATAAAACTTTCAAAGGAGACTGGTGCTAATAAACCAGAACTGTCACACAAAACTTGTCAAAGTGGTATATAATTTTGCTAGCCTGTTCTCTCATCTGTCAATGCAATATCATCAGTATGCAATTAATGAAGAACATAAAAAAATGTTATCAAATAAATTACACTGAAAAATGGTGTGAGAATGAGTGAAAACCTTCAGCCTATCAATCAAGAGATAACTGACCTCTATATCACACTGGAAAGGTATCATTTCAAAAACAAAAGCACTTTATATGCAAATCTGTATCTTTTCTGTTCTGCAGACACAATACAGAAGGTATTGTGGAAACAAGGGCTAGTGGTAAACTGTAATGTTTAGTGAAATATATTACACACACACACACACACTACCAGTCAAAAGTTTGGAAACATTACTGTTTTTAATATTTTGGAACGAAGTCTCTTATGCTCATTAAGGCTGCATTTATTTCATAATATATACAGAAAATACATAAATACATAAATAATAAAATACATTACTCCAGTCTTCAATGTCACATGATCCTTCATAAATCATTCTAATATGCTGATTTGATACTCAGTTATTATCAATGTTGTGTTGCTTAATATTTTTTTGGAACCCGTGATAGTTTTTTCAGGATTCATTGATGAATAAAAGGTTAAAAAGAACAGCATCTATTCAAAATATAAATCTTTTCTAAAAATATAAATCTTTACTATCACTTTTTATCAATTTAACACATCCGTGCTGAATAAAAGTATTAATTTCTTTCAAAAAAAAGAAAGAAAAAAAAGTACTGACCCCAAACTTTTGAACGGTAGATTATATTGTTACAAAAGATTTCTATTTTAAATAAATGCTGATATTTTTTAACTTTTTATTCATCAAAGAATCCTGAAAAAGTATCACAGGTTATAAAATAATATTAAGCAGCACAACTGTTTCCAACATTGATAATAAATCAGCATATTACAATGATTTCTGAAGAATCATGTGACACTGAAGACTGGAGTAATGATGCTGACAATTCAGCTTTGCATCACAGAAATAAATTATATTTTAAAGTATATTAAAATAGAAAACAATAATTTTAAATTGTAATAATATTTCACAATATTATTGTTTTTTCTGTATTTATTATGAAATAAATGCAGCCTTAATGAGCATAAGAGACTTCATTCAAAAACGTTAAAAATAGTAATGTTTCCAAACTTTTGACTGGTAGTGTATATATATATATCAAAACGTATATTTTTGAAAGTCAAGAATTTAAGGTATTCTTGGTTTCCAAAAATCACACTGGGGAAAAAAAGATAAAGTTCATTATTTATTTATTTATTTTTGTCATAATAGCGGGCATGTTGTCACAGTGGGAAATTGGCATATTCTGTTTTTAGAGAAATTTAAAAAGCAAATAAATAAATAAATTAAAAAAACAAACCAAACCATGAATAATCAAAAATATAAAAAGCAAAAACAAAAACAACTGTATTAAACATTTTTTTTAAAATTGTTTTTAAACATTTAAGACATGACAACATGCACCAACATTTTTTTGAAAAATTATAAAATTATGACAGTTATGAAAAATACCTTTGTCATAATTTTGTTCTAAAATCTACCCTCATTACACTTTCCTTAAAGTATGCAGTGTGGTTTCAAAAAATTATATTCACTTGTTTAACTAACAGCTGTTATTTTAAAAATGGTATTGAAAATTTAAAAAGAGTGGCAGCTGCATTAGCAAAGTAGATATACAGCCTATATTTAAATACGAAAAGTAAGCCTCGACTAACTGCCAGTTGGTTACACCTAAGACAGTTTATGCAACTGGCCACTGATAATACTAATTTTGAACCAGCACACAAAACTACTGCTAGAGAAACAAGCATTTGTGTAAATTATTATTTTTTTTACTCAAAACCTTATAGCCGTTATGACAATTTCCCCATGTGACAACTAGCTCCTCTATGGGCTTAAATAACAGGCTACTTCAAATCACAATTCAGTGCATCAATTCATAAATCATTAAAAATTAAATAGTTTAAGATACTGCAAACTTTTATACTGCAGAATACACATTTCCACACTCTACTGAACCATTCAGAGCACCGCATCACAGGGATCACTGTTGTCTGTACTGCGTAAAAGCGCACGCCATCCAATCCATTGACACTTGGCTCTATAAAAACGCAGCGAGCTGTCAGTGCGCGTGAAGATAAGCACAGACAACAGAATTGTCCGAAAAACATTATTAAAATGAGGTTAAATAACCCCTCATAGCTCGATTTATTTACATCGATTTAAGATCCCCATGGTCTTAAATATCACCGTTGCAATGCGCGCGCAAAGACGTTGTCTATGGAAAACTGTGATGACAATGTCAGAGAGTGGAGACAGGAGAAGTTGGAATGGTAAGATTCAGGAATGAGTAACTCGAACAGGATGGAAGAATTACACTGAACAACAGCAATGCAGAAGACTTCCGAGATGCAAGACGAGCGCACAGAGTACGCGTCTGGAAGTCTCCCGTTAAGTGAATACAACGCGAGCTTCGTGGTCAACAGGACCAATCTCTCGTGGAGTGACTTTCAGGATCTAGCCGATTTGGATAAACCCGACTTTATGGGAGATGGATCTGCGGTCCTAAGAATAATGATCTCTATCATTTACTCGGTTGTATGCGCACTGGGTTTAATCGGAAACATCCTCGTCCTCTATCTCATGAAATCCAAACAAGCATGGAAGAAGTCTTGCATCAACCTCTTTGTGACCAGTTTGGCGGTCACTGACTTTCAGTTTGTTTTGACACTTCCCTTTTGGGCTGTGGAGAACGCCATGGATTTCACTTGGCTGTTTGGGAAGGCGATGTGTAAGATAGTGTCTTATGTCACGGCTACGAATATGTACGCCAGCGTGTTTTTCCTCACGGCTATGAGCGTCGCGAGATACTGCTCCGTGGCTTCGGCGTTAAAAAGTAGGAGGCGCCGGTTGCGTTTCTCCGCGCAGTGGATGACTGTCATCATCTGGATAGCAGCGGTCGGTGCCGCTCTGCCAAACGCGATATTTTCAACGACCGCCACCGTATCAAACGAGGAACTCTGTTTGGTGAAATTTCCAGACCGGAGCGGAGACGCGCAGTTTTGGCTGGGTTTATACCACGCGCAAAAAGTACTTCTGGGGTTCCTCATTCCGTTCGGAATAATCACGATCTGTTACCTGCTTCTTTTGCGCTTCATAACTAACAAAAATGTGAACACCTCAAGCGCTAAGAGAAGATCCAAAGTGACCAAATCTGTGACTATTGTCGTTTTGTCTTTTTTCATGTGCTGGCTGCCGAATCAGGCGTTAACAGCGTGGGGTATCTTAATAAAACTCAATGTAGTGCACTTCAGTTACGAGTATTACACTACACAGGTGTATATCTTTCCAGTCACAGTCTGTTTGGCACATTCAAACAGCTGTCTCAATCCTATTCTGTACTGTTTGATGAGAAGGGAATTCAGAAAGGCGTTGAAAAAGCTATTTTGGCAAATTACATCGCCTTCTGTGACGAACATGAGACCGTTTACCGCCTCCACGAAGCCAGAGCAGGATGAACACGGTCCCGCGCTGGTTCCGCTCAGTCCCGCGGAGCCCGCGCTTATTTTCTATCCTCCGGGGGCTGTCATGTATAACGGAAGAAACGACCTTTTGCCTAACAGCACTTAACGAGAGGTTATGTTGAGTAAGTTTTCAGACTCAAACAAAATAGCTAATTAGCTTGTAGCCTACGGTTCTCTGCCAACGAACTAAACGAGTTAACAATCGCGCAGAGCCGCAGACTAAAAGCCGTTCTGGAATACCTTTTAGAAGTGGATGGGAGCCTCCCCAACTCAAAACATTCCTTAATTACACGGCTCTAAATCCAATCCGAGTTTTACATTTAACGCTCTACTCTCACTAGTGAGAGAAACCCTTTCCAAGCGTTGTTCAAGTTCCACTCCGCACTGCTCACGTACTTTATTCTGGAGCTGTGAAAACAATCAAATTAGAGTGAAAAGGTGTTGTTTAAGTATTATAATGCTTTATAGCCTATCCACAGAGCACAATATGTGGATCTATATACTTTAATGTATGAGATGGTTTACAAAGAAATATAAATTTGCGTTGTTTTTCACCATGAATGTGTCAACGATACCTGATATTTATTCACCTAATTAACAGTATGGTACCAATGTGTATTTTTGGACAATCATTAGCCTAAGAAACCATTAACCTGCTGATAAACATCTTGCATCAGGTTGAATTTGCTGGTAAGATAAAAAAAAAAATCCTCAAAACATACATCCATTACCAGACAATATACTAGCCTGAACAGGTTTGGAGACTGCTGAGACCAGAAAACTATCTTAGGCTTGTTGATGTTTTTTCATCAGGGTAAAGATCAAGTGAATCATTAAGATGCTGTGATATCATTATAGGTCTACATGTGAACTTGTGACAGTTACTTGTAAATTTGGTCAGTTATTTGCATATGATTTTATTGATTTGTCCAACTTTGTCGTCAGATTAAAAAATAACACAACATGCATAAAGATGTCTGTCCTAATTAAATCTATAAAAAGGCATACATAAAATTAATACAAGCTGAAACAGTTTACATCTGAGGTACAACTCTCTGCCAACAGTTCATTGATTATCACAGAAATAAAGTCAAATGATCATCTAAAATGTTTCATAATCCAGTTATTGTTTTGCTAAAAGTGAATATTTATTGGAGTTTGACAATGGACATGATAATGCTCATTGTTTTATGGTGAAAACAATTCACATTAAACGAGTAATGAAATTGCATAAAACATCCAAATCGTGCACTCTTGTTTGAGTACATATAATCTTTCTTTCAACTTCCCTGATGAAGGCTGTTATTGGCATGTAAATTGGAGTGCAATCAGAAAGACTTGATGGAATCAGTGAACGGACGCAGACGTGTATGGCTCAGTACCCACAAACTATGTCTTTTTCCTGCTCGTTTTCAGTGAATATAGGAGATTGACCAGATGAAATAGAGAAAGGTTGTTTATTTGAGGCTTAATCTGTACATCACATAAAGAGCGCAATAAAGAGGCAGCCAATAAGGGATACTGTTGAGGCAGAGAGCACCACCACAATCACACTGCCTGCTAGATTGACCAGGGCTCCAAGTCCAGCTCCCACTATGACCTGAGCCAGCTGCACCATGCAGGTAAGAGCTGCGCAGTCCATGCCAGTCCCACGACCCTCAAGAGCTGGTTCATCACTGCCCAATTTTCTTCGCTCCTATGACAAGAGAGAAACTTTGCATGAGAGAAGGGCTATAATCATTAACAAAATTTTGCAAATAGACATGAAATATCAGAAAACATCTATACAGCAGCATTCCAAAAAGGATGAAGATCACCAAAAAATATTAAGTAACTTATAATGAGCAGAACACTGTGGATCTACAGATCAGGAAGACTTGCAAAGAGCATCTGAAACAATTCAAATGCAAGTAAAATGCAAGTTGCACTTTAGCAGGGTTATAATTCATCTAGATTATAATTCAGTGAGTTCCAGGGAAGGATTTTGATTTGTAACTCAAGTTTTCTTGCAACTTAATTAATGCTTTAGACATTCCAGCGATTTTAGATAGAAGCTAAACAAATCCATATCTGAAAAATCAATGTTTTAAACTAGTGAAGCACTCAATTTTGTATTAAGGAATGTTCTTGGTAAACAGCTTTTTAGATACAAATCACAGTTTGGTGTGTGCTGGTGACAGATAAAATCTGCCTTACATTAAACATTTATTAAACAATGTATTGATTCTTACTGGTCAATTGCAGCATATAAATAACTACTGTTGTCTATGGCAAGGTTGTATAATTGACTGCTCTTCTAGGAAACTTATGTTTAATCTAATAAAATAATTTCAATCAATAAATTCGAATCAATATTTATCAGTAAAGTCTATACAGTTTTATGTATTTACTTGTTTATAGTCATGTAATAAGGAGAACAGTGTCCAGTAAGATGATTTTTAATCACAAAATAAACACTTATCAATATCAATAAGTCAATACAGTTTTATATATTTACTTGTTTGTAGTCATGTAATTAAGAGAATATTGTCCAGTAAGATGGTTTTTAATCACAAAATAAGCACTTATTTTATGACTACAAACAAATACATAAACTGTATTGACTTTATTAATATTGATAAGGAGAATAATGTCACGATAATAATCACAAAATAAACCACTCGAAGATGATAAAAGACTCCATTAGGTTTATTTTGTGGCAATGACTGACTTAGTGTACACTAGTCCTTACTGAACCACCTTTACAAGTCTTAGATGAAATTACACAAAAAAACTATTTGACTTCTTATTTAATAGACAACCACTATATTATTACAATGTAAAATGACTGTTGTATTTAAATATATTTTGAAAAATGTACAGTAATTTATTCCTGTGATGGCAAAGCTTATCAGCAGCCATTAGTCTTTAGTGTCATATGATCCTTCAGAAATCATTCTAATATGCTGGTCTGGTTCTCAAGTAACATTTTTTATTTATTTCATTTGTTTATTTTTTTATTTACTGCCACTTGTATCAATTTAACTATCAATTTAATGCATCCTTGCTGAATAAAACAATCTTTTTTTCTTTTTTAAAGTACACTCCTGGGCAAAAAAGGGGGCCAAGCCCAAAATGGCTAAACAGCTTTTAATTCTCTTAACCACAAATTATTGGTCAGGAAATTAGCAAAATTTAAGCAAATGCACTACTTAAGCCATTGCTGTCTCAGGGAAAAACAAACAAACGAATGAAGTTTTTGGCAGAATATGGGAAGTTGTGTGTGAAGTGATAAATCACAAACACAAATTGCATGGTGATGCTCCAGAGCAGTGTCTTTGAAAATAGCCTAATAAATACATCTTTACCACAGTAAAACATGAAGGGAAGAGGTACCATTGTGTGGGGAGCCTGTTTAGCCGCTGATATGTGAGCTACTTCACTGTGAAAAGTCATTTAATACTTTGGAGTACAGGAGAATATTGCAGACTGGCTTGCTTCCCACAAATGAAAAGTTGTTATCTAAAGAGGAATGATCAGATGTTAATTTTCAACAAGACAATGCTCCTGCCCAAATCCCAAAGACAGCCAAGAAGTAGCTTGAGAATAAGTCCATTATGTTTTGGCCTTGATCAGAGTCCAGATTTGAATCCTATAGTGAATATTTGGTGTCACGTTAAACTCAAACAAACTGGGAGACATTTTTTAACTACTCATGAACTGTTTGAAGCCATTAATATTAAGTGGAACAAGACTAACTCTTCTTCAGCTGTCTGCAAGTTGGGGAAGGCTATTCTGTGCTAAGCTACATTATCTACAGTATTTGTGGAATTCTTGCTAATTTCCTGACCAGTGATTTATGATTAAAATTGTTAAGACCATTAAAAGACCACTAAATATTTAGCCATTTTTGGCTTGGCCTTTTTTTTGCCCAGGAGTGTATTTTTTCTTGTTTATGAATTTGCTGATTTGTTCATTTTTTGTCCTGATGTAACACTCTGAAACTGACCTGTTCCGCCTTGTGGTACTCTGAGATGAGGTTGAATGGGATGGTGTAGAGAGTGCTGGACATGACTCCAAACACACTACACAGCGTCAGCGTGGCCACAATGTTTGGAAATAGGCCGATCAGACCGGTTCCTAAACCAAACATAAAGTAGCCTAGGAAGTACAGTCCCTTCAGGCCAATATATGGCAGGAGCAGCCTCTGCACATCTGGATGGACACATATGGAAATCATTTAAGCAGGCTGCAACAATGGCCTTTAATATAGAACAAATGTTGAATCGGATGAATAGCAAAGACACATTAACAGATCAGACGTATTCATATCATGAGATAAAATGTCTTAATAGATAAAGCCCTCTGAAATGGCCTTTTGAATGACATATGACTTCTAGCACTAATTAGAATGACAGGATGTTGAAAGGGACTGTGACTTTCATCAAATCAGACTAATAACTCTAAAAAAAAGTGTTTTATCCAATTTCAAACGTGGTAGGGCCATGTATTATCTGACTGTAATTGAACAGTCTTCTTTTGTCTGGTTGTATTAAGAGACTGCAGGTCTAATAAAGTCAGGAAGAATGAACAGTTGAGTTATGGTTTAATATTACTCACATGAATAGAGCGCAGAGGAGACAGCGTTGATGCACAAGCCCCAGCAGCCCACTTCTACCCCTCTCTCATACGTCGCATATGAGGTGGAATTGTGTTCAGCATATGGATTCCCCTTATATACAATCTAAAGATGGATACACAGATCCCAGGGATGTTACATAAGATAAAGCATGTGACACCATCACATCCCAGGTGATCAATCAGCCTTGGGTCAATTAGGGTAAAAACAGTTGAGTACAGAGCTAGATAGCCTCTCCACAGGTGTGTCTTTTTCCATTATGCTACTCAAGTGAACCTGAACACTGTAAGGCTTTTTCCATTCAGACATCACATGGCAAATAAAAGGGACTCAATGAAAACAACATCCTCTGCTCTGCTGTGATCTGACTGGGTAGTTGAGGCTACTGAGAATGTTATAATTCTCACCTTTTTCTTCATTTTATCAAGCTTTTTGTTACTTTAACACAATGAAGATCTAATCATATTCGTATACAGCCTGTTAAGAATATGTCTATTCACTGTATCATGGCCGGTCATTGTGCTGAACAGTTTTCCACTTTGTTGAGGGCAGCAGTACAACTTTCTTTACACTTTGGCTGCCTATCTCAATTCAACACTGATCAAGCTAGCTGTGCAAAGGAAAAAAAGATGAAGAAACTGCTACCTTTTAACCACAATTCAAAGTATCATTGATCTATTTTTCAGTGCGGGGTTCAAAATAAAATGTTACTCTTCCAGGAGTGCTAAATTGAAATCTAATGGCATGGTGAATGAATAAATAAAGATGAATGTTAGAGACAAGGGCCTAGAAAAAGTGGGGGACATGTACCCAGCACTTTTTAAAAACGCAAATTCGTACTTTTTTGGGCAAGTGTGTTCACCTAGAGGTTTTCATGGGCCAATGTAAATAAATCTAGTTCAAAGAGATAAGATATAGTCTATGCATGACCTGACATTTTATACTTTATCCAAAACAAGGCAATGTGAAAATTATGGAGTGCTAAACACTGTCATGTAATGTATGTTTTATTCATACTGGAATTGAACCCTTGCAGAGAAAGTCCAAAAACAGACTCATAAGGGCTTTTCACACTTGAAAAAGTTAACCCTGAGTCATTCTAAACCACGGGTAAACGGAATCCTGGGTTATCTTCCTTTACGTTTCACACTGCTCATAATTTACCCGGGGTTAACAATTAATCCTGGGTATTCATAAGATGAACATTTCACATTGTACATTCCTAAACCCTGGGTTAACATTCTTATTTGCATATTTGCGGTGTCAGTGTCATTGATTGGATAAACACAGCACGCGACCTGTTTACATAGCTGTTTCCGTGACTGTCCAAAGCAGGCAAATATGAGTATGCGATTGGTTGTTTGTTGCTGTAACATTCTAACACCGCATCTTTTCACACTGTACAAGTGTTGGTACTGGCACTGCAATGCAGGGTTAACACCACAAAAGTGGTGCTAACCCTGCTCTGGAACATCGTTTCATAACCCCAGGTAAAAAGTGGTGCTAACCCCGCTTCTAAATTATGTGAAAAGCCCTTATAAAAGGTAATAACTTATGGACAAAGGCATCCAGCTATCTGTAGCTGAATAAAACACAGACACATTTTCACTGAAACGTGAAGACAATAAATGATTGCAACAATATATAATTTATGTTTTTCAAGCCATATTCTTATAACAATAAAGTATATGAATAATGCAGTGCTAATTGACATAGCCTTTATTACAGTACAGAAACTATAAATATATATTTTCTGCTTTATTCAATGATTTTTTTTTAATAAAATCCATGATGACTTAATGCACAAGTATTTGTACACAAACCAATCATAAAATTGTCATTATGGCAATATAGGAAAAACATATTACAGAACAGAAATTATTGTGCAGCAGTGTATTTGATTAAAACCTGTCAATAAAACAAAGGTCAGAAAAAAAAAAACTGGAATTACACTTGACATTTCTGTCCCTCTCACTTCTGAAATGATGGCGACACCTCAGGTTAGAGATATGGTGATAACGTTCTCAGGAGATAAGAAGAGTTTGTTTTTTGCTAAGCTATACGTTTGACAACCTACTTAATAGATACTTAATTGTAGTAGCATTTAATGTATCCATCTAAATCAAAACAATTTAAAGGACCAATATCTATTAATAAAATATATAACTGTCAGATTATTTCCAGCATTTCTCTCACGTGCATAAAATGATTCATTTTAGTGAATTAATTCATTTGGACAGACATTCCAACACATTTCTGATTATTCCTCAGCACACTCAGCTGTAAAACATTTATACAACACTATTTTTTATGCACACGACTGAAAAAATGTGATTAATTTAGCAGTATAAATACTTTTTTTTCTACACTACCATTCAAAAGTTTGAGGAAATTAATACTGGAATGCATTAAATTGATCGAAAGTGAGTGAAAAGACATTTATGTTACAAAAGATTTCTATTTCAAATGAATGCTGCTCTTTTAAACGATCTATTTCTATTATTAATCTATCTATTTCAGCTGTTCAAATTATGAAAAACAAACAAAATAATCCAAGAATATCAGTGATTTTCAGCATATGTATTTTATGTTTGTTCTGATCCCACTCTTTAAAGATAAGGATGTGCAAAACTATGCACAAATGGGAAAGTCAAATTCCTTAAAAAAGCCTCATTCCCTCACCTGCCCCATAAAGTCAGTGAAGAACAGCATGTTGCACAGGAAGGCCGTCCATCCCAACAGATGACTCACACATAGACAGCGGTAATGGCTTGGCATGCTGATCATAGCTGACAGCAGAGATTTCAGGGTCATCCTCTTCTGCACCTGAAACACAATTATGCAGACAGGTCAATAATATCTTCTGAAAGGTTCAAAAACTCTAACACTTACCAGACAACATTAAATAAACCTGTCATCTTTATGCAGTATGAAGGTCTTATAGTTGTCTCGGCACATTATACTGGAATGAGAATGTACTTTAATACTGAAATAAATTGACAGACTTTCTGAAAGATAATCTAACCTGGCCCTTACATGGTTGTGATTTGTTGTACAAGTCAATGTTATTGACACAAGACATTATTAAGAAGGTAATAAAGGTTTCCATAACCACAAAGGGTTTCTCATTAATGTAATATCTCTAGTCATGAAGATCTCTCTGTAAAAAAAGAAAAATCTTAAATTCCTTTTTGTTGCTAAAATTCAGTTGTTGATGGAAAAATAATGGTTGGGCAATGGGGTGAAACAATCAAATTATTACTCTAATGAACAGAATTTGATTTGTTAAAGGTCTTGTAATGATTATGAAGACTGAAGGGCTAAAATGAGCTAAAATCAGCAACTCATTACTATTCACATAGATGGAATACATTTTTATTATTATGAATATACACACATACATATACACACACACACACACACACATTTATATATTAGTATATAAGTGTACATTTTAATATATTTAAATTACAGGACATTTTTAGGGATGGACATTTAAAAATAAATAAAAAAAAACATTAATGGCTTTTATCATCTCTAGAGCCAAAATGAAATGTTATCAACCTCAGATTTCTCACTTTGCATCTTCCTTTAACCCGTGTTAAAACTAGTGCTGTCAATCAATAAAAAAATAACTAATTAATCACACATTTTTCTGTCAATAATTGTGATTAATCATGATTAAAAACACTGGCTTTTTAAATATTTTTATATTGTAATAATTTCACAGTTACTCTCCAAATTAACGTAGAAACAACGTAAAGACAGTATATTTTAAATATTTGTTGTAATGGCATCTTTCACTGATACTAATACAGCTACTGATGTCTCTATGAAAATTATTTTTTTCAACATTAATGACAGACATTTAACATTACAGTATAATTGAAAGCTATCAATTTCAACATTTATTAGGCTTTAAAAAATAACACCTTTTAATTTAAGTGAACTTAAAACAATCTTTACATAAACCCATATAATAAATGTCATATTTACCTGTGGGCTTCCTACCTGTCTAACAGGTAAACTGAATAAAGTTATCAAACACTTTACAGTCTTAACTGCATAAATTATAAATTAAATGTAGATTAATCCTTATTAAAGCTACAATTTTCTATTACCTTTGTTCTTTTATTAACATTAAAAGATTAGCTCACTTTCAAATGAAAATTACCCCAAGCTTTACTCACCCTCAAGCCATCCTAGGTGTATATGACTTTATTTTTTCTGATGAACACAATCGGAAAAATATTAATAAATATCCTGACACTTCTAAGCTTTATAATGGCAGTAAGCGTTACCAAACGAGTATGAGCTGAAGAAAGTGCTTCCATCCACATCCATCCATCATAAACATACTCCACACAGCTCCGGAGGGTTAATAAAGGCCTTCTGAAGCAAAGCAATGCATTTATGTAAAAAATAAATAAATAAATAAATAAAATCCATATTTAACAAGTTATGAAGTAAAATATCTAGCTTCCGCCAGACCACCTTCCGTATTCAAGTTACGAAGAAAGTGTAAAACTTTTGCAGTTCATAAAGCTTATACGCTACGTCCTACTCCTTCCCTATTCAACTTACGGAAAAAGTGTAACTGATGAGACACTAGTTTACACTTTCTTCGTAACTTGAATACGGAAGGCTGTCTGGCCGAAGCTAGATATTTTACTTCATAACTTGTTAATTATGGATATTTTTTCTTACACAAATGCATCGTTTAGCATCAGAAGGCCTTTATTAACCCCCCGGAGCCGTGTGGAATATGTTGATGGATGGATGGATGTGGATGGAGGTACTCTCTTCAGCTCATACTCCTTTGGTAACGCTCGTATGCGTCAGGATATTTGTAAATATATCTCTCTCCGATTGAGTTCATCAGAAAGAAGAAAGTCATATACACCTAGGATGACTTGAGGGTGAGTAAAGCTTGGGGTAATTTTCATTTGAAAGTGAACTAATCCTTTACTGACAGACATCACAGTTAATTAGGCTACTGTGACTTTAAAATCTGCCGCTGCCGAACATGACGCGTCTCATTTTCTCACAACTCATTTAAGACTGCTCTCATGAGAATACTGGACAAAACGGGTATTTTGGCATAATTCTCCGAAAGAGAATTCAATTGTGGTGCGCTGTCTGTGCACACGATACTGGCTCGTGTCTTTCTATGCGTCGCGTCGTGCGTGTGTCACACAGACACAACATTCACAGACAGCGTGTTCTCTTTTGTCTTGTCGCGTTTGGATGGTTTAAAAGCATTTACATGAATAAGAGCTTAATCATATAATTTAACGCTAGCCAAAGAATGACAGAAAAAAAAATGCTGTGTTAATTGGATATAATTAATCGCATGCAGTAACACGCTAATTTTGACAGTACTAGTTAAAACACATGATGCAACTGATGATGAAATAGCACTAATTTCAATACAATTTTCCCTGAGGTTTTTATACCTCTGCATTTCATTCGAGACCTTTATCAGTCTAATTAACCAGTTTTATACCCCGTCAGTCAGTGAAACAAGCCTCCCGTCACGTCTGTACATTAAAAAGAACTATATGTTCTGAACATTTAATCCAAGAGCAGTGTTTGCTGGAACAGAACTCTTTCACAGGGACAGATGGCAGATTATGTGAGGTTTGTTGCAGGTTAATGATTGTGAGACTGACTGAGTTGGGGTCTAGACTGACAGGATTAGTGAGATATACAGTTCCTTTTACAGTTCTAGCACCATTAACAATTTGATATGAACATTAAATAAAAAAAGTAAAGTTACTTTGCTGTTATGGGTATAAAACTACAACACAATATTTTTTGACCCTATATTCTGATTATACAGACATATACTATAGCATAAATTCTGTTGGTAAAGTGCATAGTACACAGCTATCTGGGAAAGCATTTTACAGATTTAAAATGAACTGCATTAAAGCATCACTTGGTGTGACTCACTGACATGACAAATTGCAGTCTAGGTTAAGTTCCACATGCGGAGGTTTTACAAAGAGCATGCCCAATTTTTATGATTCAGAAGGAGCAGTCTAATGATGATCTGAAACAGGATTTGAGACACTCTAATGATCATCCGAAATGTACTTTGTGGTCCAAAAGCCTAAAACCATGTAAACAGACAAAGTTTATTACATAAAATAAACAATAAATATTTCAGATTCAGCACTATTTGAGATCACAAATCAAGCGACCAAGTCAAATAAAGTAAATTATTACATAGCATGACATCACATTGCCATGTTTTGAGTTTGTTCATGTTTAGAGTTTGCTTTTTATCTCCTTTTCTGTTCTGTTCATGTCTGCGTTTCATTCATGTTTGTATTTCTGATCTTGTTTTGCTGTCAGTGTGTTAATTAGTTCTGTCATCCTCAGTTTCCCCTGCCTGTTTGTCACTACAGTTACATATTGATTTGACTTTCATTTCAGGTGTGTCTCGTTAATTAGTCTCGTTGGTTCCTCTATTTGCTGTGTATTTAAGCCCTGTGTTTCTTAAAGTTCATTGTCAGTTCTACGTCGTGTTATGTTGGTTGTTTCATTCTTGTTCCTGTTATTTCATGTTTGAGTTTTATTCTGAATAAGGACTGCTGCACTAAGATGCTGTTTCATCTCTGCTGCAACCAACCGTGACACACGTGATCATGTGAACTCTTGTACAGACAATCAGATATTCTTCTTATCATTTAAAAAAACAATACGCTTTTTGGATTATTCTTAATTCATGCTGCAGAATATGGTTTTTATAAGCTTGAGTGCTGCTGTGATTAAAGCAAAAGGAAGACAAACCAAATTCTAAGAAATCAAAAAAAATGAAATATAATTTTTGTATTTAATTTATCATTGTTATTATTACTATTAAATAATATTAGTAGTTATTAACAACAATAATAAATTAGTTCTTATTGTTGTTAATATTATTAAAATGTCCAAAATTTTGCTGAAATTGTTATGCTGAAAATATTTTTTTACTAATACAAATGCAAAACATAAAAATGCATTTTTATTTATGGTGGATTTTAGACCTCACTACATAATGAGACTCAGATGTCTAAAATCCCTGCTATATAATGTAACTGCCGGTATTTTAAATGGTAAACCTGAGACTGGTTTAATACTTAATGAACTAATAAAATATAGTGAGAACTTTGAGAAGCGTGTACATTTTTTACACTGGGGAATCATTGAACTTCATAATTACACACAATACAGCCATAATGAGTAATCATTACATCATCACATCACCACAAGATATGCCATTATTCGTTGTATTTTTAATAAACTAAAAAATCATGTGCTGATTTTCATTATCGACTAAATGAGGAATTGTTTCTGTGAGAAGCATGAGCAATATCCAGCCTAATCACAGCTCACAAAGGCTGTTGCTCCGAGGTCTGAAACAGGTCATTAAAATGTGAGGGGAAATTGGGTGCAGACTGAGGCCAAAAATAAAAGCCACATGAAAAGGATACAAACTAACACAAATGACTAACCTCGCTGTTAGGATGCTTGGCACTGGGCGTGACTGCATTGGCTTCACTCAGGGCAGAGAACGAGCGCTGCCTCATGTCAGGTAAAGGTGGCGGTTCTTTGGATACTGCGCCGTAGCCATTATGATGCTGTCCTTCCAGGAGCAGTGAGGTGGTTGGACAAGAGTCCGAACTCTGATCTTTAATCAGTGGTTTCTCTGGGATGCTGAAAAGGTGCATGGTGAGAAAAATGCCCCAGGTTAGAGATGAGAAAAAATAGATAACTTGGTACTCGGAACCCAGTGCAAATCCAAGCGCAGAGTGACCCCAGTCCATGGCTCCAATCAGATATCCACAGGCTCCACCGAGACCTGCAAGGAAGCACAGCAGATTGCTTTGAGAGGGGGAAAAAAAAAAAAAAAATCACTCAGATAATCAAATGCAACTGAAAGCTTCGGCAGAATGTGCTTAGTGGGTAAAAACTAAAATGCTTCTTAGATCTGAGATGAAGCACTAAAGGAAGGAATTAAATTAACTACTGTAGCTCTTGTTGCACCAATTACAACAGTTACCTTTATAATGGAATAATGTGCATGAGATAAAAGTAATCCCTAATGGAAAAAAAAAAATATACTAAAATGTATTCAAACTATATTTATTTTGTGTTAAGTATACTACATATACATTTACATATTTATGTGCTAAATAAAAATACCCTGCAATTGTACTTTTGGTATACTAAACTGGTATACTTAAAGTCTGCTAAATTGGAACAACTAATTTGGTACTTAATGCACTTTAATTGTGCGGAAGTAGTGCTGAGGAACAACTAAATATATAATTAAGTATATTTGATTGAGCTAGAGTGGTAATCTTGCAAGTATACTTTTGGTACCCTTAAATATCCTGCATTTTAAGACTGATATTATACAAAGATCATACAATCCTTATTAAAGTGATAGTTCACCCAAAAATGAACATTTTGTCATCATTTACTCACCCTCAAGTTGTTCCAAACCTGTATAAATTTCTTTGTTCTGCTGTACACAAAGGAAGATATTTGAAAGAATGTTTGTAACCAAGCAGATCTCTGTTACAAGATCCAAAATCCAAAATCCACAGTGAAAGCCCCAGAACTGAAAGATTGGGCTAGTGCAATGATAGAAATTGCTTCTTATGAATCTATGCTCAATAGAATAAATGGTGTCAAAGAAGATGGGTCGTCTCCTTGGGAAGAGTTCTGGACATATATTACAGTAACGACTCAGAATGAATAGGTTGACGCTTGGTGGAATGTCTTGTATTGTACTTCCTTTAATGTTCCAACTGTGCCTGTAGAAATCTGGAACCCTGTATTATTATTATCATTGTGATGTTGTACTTTTGTTACCCTTTCACCTTCCAAAAGCAATAAAAACTTGAATATGACAAAATCCAAAAGACAAAATTTTCATTTTTGGGTGAACTATCACTTTAGTAGTGATATTAAAACACTTTTTAGGCATAATATTAAGAAATATGTTTCATTTTATATCAATAAGTCTGAAGTGATATATCAATAAATATGTTAATGGATTTTAAGTGCAGTTTTAGATTTTGGTATAGTTTTTTTTTTTTTTTTTTACACTAGGGATAATAGTTTTATTAATTTATTTTTCTATTTTTCAACAAAATGTTGAAAAATCTTTCTTGCCATCAGATACAAAAACATTTCAAATGAAATATTTATCATAAATACTGACAAATCTAGACTTCACTTCAGTAAATAAATTGACACCACAGAATGAAAACTGATTTTCAACTCCATGTATTGAATCAACAGGAAATCTGACCATGTTGCTAAAACAATCATTATATGGCTGTGCCATTTTCAACATGAGCCTACGAAACATTGTTTAGCAGATGCAAGGAAAACCATCATCATGAAGACTGACTTTGAAATGCCCTTATTTGAGTAATGTTTTTATAAATACCTGACAATACAATACTGAGAAAAGAAAAAAAGACACAGTTGTAAACCTTTCAAAGGATGCATACTTTTAAAATTAACATCTTCCTTCTGTCAGGTCATAGCAGTATCATACCCAGCCTTCAGTGTCAAATGATCCTTTGGAAATCATTCTAATATGCTGATTTGATGCTCAAGAAACATTTCTATTATCAATGTTAAAAATGACTGTGCTGCTTAATATTTTAATGTTAAAAAGGACAGCATTTACAGTATTTGAATTTTTTATATAACAATACAATAGATATTTACACTACTATATAACAAAAATATAAATAAATATTTTAATAGATATTTCAAATATAATAGATATTTTAGGGGTAGTAAGTGATAATGAATTAATTTGGATAAAATACAGAGAAAAGCAAATTAAATATTGCATTTAAAAGAACATTCTAGTGACAGATTACAAAATAGAAATTTGCTATATATATTAAAGTCATGTTACATTGCAGGATATATTTTGTGCCATTTTCTCTCAAAAATCAGTAAAAGCAGACCAGAGAAGGAAAAGGAAAGAAAGAAAACACCGAGTAAGCAGGGTTATGCACAATTACATACAAACACCCCTGAGCCACAGAAACGATCCAGTCATGTGGCTCTGAAAATCTCAGCTCCAACCCATGATCTCAGCACATGACTGGGCCTGTTTGGATTAGGATACCCTGAGTGCACACAGGCCCCTTGGTGCCTCAGCACCATGAGCGATTGGCTAAAACCAGACCGACACAACCAAGCTTTACTATAACTGGATAACAGACCTCACGGCGTTCTTAAAAGCATTTGATTTACTTTTGGGGTGCTGTTTTTCCATGATGGTTTTAGTGTATAAGAACACATAAAATCAATTATATAGACAACAGCTCCTGGGTTAGCCATCTAAGATGGCTTTTTCTTTATCAGGTCTTGGAAGTTCATGCATGATGAAACGCACAGAAACAAATTCCTCCAAAGATATCAGGATTTCAACCAGTAAACAACACCGATTTTGCTGAGAGTTTAGAAGACACATAAAAAGGGTGTTTTCTCATGTCTTGTTAACACAACCAAATCCCCCAGAAGGCTTTAATGCTGCAATACAGACAGCAAGATGTTTAGTTACATTAGTAATATGGCACCAAAGCACCCAACAGACCATGTTAAAGATGGTGAAAGAGAAAACAGGCCGTTGCCATAGTGCCAACCAATTTCATACAAAAACATGGAATTGAGGCAAAATAATGCACTTGGAAGCTTTCAAAAATGAAAAACGGTTTGAAACAAATGCTGTCAGTCAGTTTCATATTGTAGAACTATCTGTAATGTCCCAGTTCCTGCTGCGGTAATTGCAGAAAAGCATGCACATTTTCAATGTCAAAATGATCAAAATGGCATAAAGCAAAAATATGTATAAGATGCGCAGTGGCCATAAAAAATGTATGAATGCCATTGGAGTGGATGACATCTAGTCAGGGCTGCCAGGTCCGTGTAACAAAACTAGCCCAATGGCCAATTAAAAGTGACCATATCCCAAATATCAAAATTCAAAATATGCTATTCCCATACCTAACAATACAGCCACTGTTATGCAAAATGAAAACTACTATCTCTAAACCACAAAATCTAGCACAGTTTTAAAAGTGCATCAATTTGCGGGGAAGCCACAGACTTGGCAATCCTGTATCTACTAGATTTAATGAGTGCAAAAAGCGATTCATGTTATGAATTATATAGCCACAATCTACTGTGAAAAGAAACACAACACCAAGGAAAGACACAAATAAAAGCGGACCTACAAACAAACGCCGTAGTCCTTTACAACAGCACTCGGTTAGTTAAAAATGCCATTTACGTCAAACTGGCATTATGCCATAATTCATAATGCTTCAGAACATCTTCGCAGCAACAGAGGTATATTAAGGTGTTCTTCATGGAATTGTCAAGGTAACTTGACAAATAGCTTTTAATGAGACCAGTATATTTTTCTTGTGTTTTAAAAGCTAGGATTTCTGCTGTTAAATTTAGCTTTCTGTCTGTTGTGCAAAACGATTCATGCTAATTCAATGCACCTATCAAAGTTTAATAAGACATATGCAGCAACTCATAATGTAAAAACTCCACATACTGTAATAAGTACTTCATTATAATTGTAATAAAATGTACATAATGTAATAATTTTCTCAAAACGTAATAAAATCTTGAGCTCATGAATTAATAACAATATTTACATTATGAGAAATTTATTACATTATAAACTCACCCAAAACATTGTGCTGGTATTTGACTCTGTTCGACCATTTAACAGTATGTATAACTTACATAAGAAGTAGTAGTAGTAGTATCAGTAATCTGGTGGATTTTGGTTTAGATTTTGGTTTAGATTTTAAAGTGTATTGTAAATGAATACCAATGATTTATGTATAATAATAATAATAATAATAATAATAATAATTGCATGAAAGTTTAAATATGTTGCATTTTGCAGGTAGTTTAAGACTAGATTTAGATTTTTAAAAATGTAGCTACTGTAAGGGAATACCAATATTTTTCATGTTTTAAAAGCTGTTACAATTATGACAATATATTCATGTGTTGTTTTTTTCCAAATATGTTTATAATGTAATCAATTTCTCATAATGTATAAACTATTATTACATTATGAGCTCAAGATTACATTTTGAGAAAATGATTACATTATGAACATTTTAGTACAATAATAATGTAACCCTTATGACATAATGTAATAACCACACATAATGAGTTGCTACAACATATTTTTATCATAATGCAAAGCCAAGAAAATCATTTATTGTTACTCTTTACCTGTGAGTAAGGCATGATAATGAAGACCTCGCTCCTTATCCCGATGAGAACACACATCAAACAAATAGGCTTTAATGGGTCCGTCAATGAAGTCCGCTGCAAAGTCAAACATCACCACTCCAAACATGACCACCACGATGGCCCATGTCTTTTTAACATTTCTATCCTCTAGTACAGCTGGAGGAGAGAAACAACATCATGCTAGGTTTCATCAAAATTATACATTCAATGGTAATGAATACTATTGAATATAATTTGTACATTTTGAAACTTAAGGTCAGGACATATCTCAGAAGGCAAAAGTGAGTAAATGCATTATTTACAAATTATGAAGATTAAGAAATCACTAAAAAAAAGCAGGTTTTTTCAGTTATGTCTTTTGCATTGCATAAATGAATACATAAACTAAATAAATAAATAAATAAATAAAATGTGCATTTGTTTTAATTTTTCATATAGCTAAAGGACACCTAATTGCAGTAATGAAAACAGGAGTTTTCTTCAGCATTTTAAATGTGTGCTCTTGGTACTACAAATGATTAAAACTCTAGATTTGTAATAGTTAATAGGAAATATGGTAAATAGGATATGTAAAAACAGACTCCAGTAATGCTGTACAAAATTTCCATGCAATGTCCAGCTGTGTTATCTTCCTGTGTCTAATTTCTGAATAGAGCCCCATTTTCTTTGGTCATTTCGAAAAAGCATTTTGAAATCATTTGCAGTTCCTCTATCTGCTTCTCTTCTGTCCTTGTTCATTATTATATCTTTTTAAATTCCAACCTAACAAAAAATTCAACAGAAAACAGATAAACTTTGCTTACCATTTTTAAAATTACATTGCTACTTTGGCTAATATTAAAACTAATTTTAACTACCAGCCTAGACACAAGTATCTCTTGATTTCATAATCTAGAGAGATCCATCACGTTTACTTCAGCTACACCTACCTGATGTGACCGCATCTCCATTTAGAAATAAAGTCAGGCCCACTAACATCATGATTCCCAGTAAGAGTATGTACGGTCGCCTTCGGCCCCATGGGGACCTACAGTAGTCGCTTGCCGAGCCGATGACAGGCTGTAGGATAAAACCCAAAATAGGGCTGATGAGCCACACCAGGCTGTACAGGCGTCTGGGGAGTCCAACACTCAGCAACACCGGCGTGACAAACGCAGCCTCAACAGCGTAGCAGAATTCCCTTCCAAACATGACCATGCCGTGCATGATAAGCCTTCCTCTTGAACGCTTCGAAGGCTCCACTGCTCCAAACACATCCGGTTCCATGCTGTCCAAATAGTCCTCTTTCTGTTCCGAGTCCACCGGGTAGTGTTCCACAGATGTGAGCGGGCTGTCCGGTGCAGAGAACCTGCAAGGCTGGTCCTCGGTTAGAAGAGTCATGGTTCTCAGTATTGAAACTCTTAATTCCTACTGCATAGCTGAGCGATAAAGCTCAAGACTAGTATTCACAATGCAAACTGAGCTGAGAAGAAAAGGAGGTGGTGGTTTGTTGGGATGAAGGAAGTAAGCCTTGCCTTTTTTCCCGTCTTTGCTGCCAAAGGCTGCTGGTGGAGTTGGTTGTAAGCACGTGACAAAGATTATGAGCTGTAGATGTTCTTCTCTTCCTCCTACTGCGTTACAAGAGGTTAGAAGTTAAGTGCAAGACAGCACCAACAAAACATAGTTAACGTAATCAGATAAAAAGGAAACATTAGAGTGTTTGTGGAAATATAAAGGTTATGAAAAACGTAGATCTAACAAGCATTCTTTTGTGGTCTTGCATGCTGGGATTGCCCACTAGGTAAATCAAGTGACGTACCATGTGATTTCTCTGCAGACGGCTTTAATGGGGTTGGAAAAAGAAGGCTACGTATTTCAAGTCAAAGAATCAAAGCATTCCACCCTACACAATGTTCCCTCTCCATTCACTCGACTAACCTCTGTTCCTTCGGTTTACTCAGATCTGTCATGAGACATTCACAGAGTCTGTTCAACAATCATGTGAGCTTCTCATGGAACATCATCCACTCTCTCGGACTAATTCTATAGAGATCGAGCTGTGGATCACAGGCAACCGGTCAGATGGTGCCACATGGATTAAAATGCAACATTCCACACATATCTCTATGTGAATGAGAATCGATTTCAGGCTAGAGTAGTTAGGAAATATTTTTATCCAACTCATTCCTCTGGTTTACTAATAGGATTTGCCTGGAGAAAAGATTATGCAGAATGTTATTAAGAGAAAAAGCATTGTTTGAAGCAAGATATGGTTTTAAAGTTTTAATAACTGTTTTACAAATTGATTATGATTTCATCACAATCTTCAAGCATAAGAAAACATTCCCTAAGGGTACAGTTCACCCAAAAATCGAAAATTCTGTCATCATTTACTCCCCCTAAAGTTGTTCCAAACCTGTATAAATTTATTTGTACTGCTGAACACAAAGGAAGATATTTGGGAGAATGTAACCAAGCAGATCTCATTGACTACCATAGTATTTTATTTCCTACTATGGTAGTCAATGGGGGGTGAGATCTGCTTGGTTACAAACATTCTTCCAAATATTTTCCTTTATGTACAGCATAACAAAGAAATTTGCACAGGTTTGGAACATCTTGAGGGGGAGTAAATGATGACAGAATTTTCATTTTTGGGTGAACTATCCCTTTAATCGGTAAGATCTCTGTTCTGATTTTGAAAATACAGTACCATTCAAAAAGTTGGGGGTCAGTGAGAGTAAAGACTTTTATAACTGTACAAAAGACTGCCATTTCAAACAAATGCTGTTGTTTTGAATTTTCTATTCATCAAAGAATCCTAAAAAAAAAAGTATTGTTTCCACAAAAACATTAAGCAGCAAAACTGTTTTCAACATTGATAACAATCAGAAATGTTTCTTGAGCAGCAAATTAGAATATTAGAATGATTTCTGAAGGATCATGTGACACTAAAGAGTAATGATGCTGAAAATTCAGTTTTGCCATCACAGAAATAAATTACATTGTAAAATGTATTAAAATAAAATAGTTATTTTAAATGCAATAATTTACTGTATCAAATAAATGCAGCCCTGGTGAAAATTTTTTTTTTTTTCAAAACCATAAAAAAAATCTTACCGACCCCATCACTTGCAGTAAATGTTTATACAAGTAGCGATATTATGACAACAGATATTTTCATCTTAATCTGAGTCATTAATTGGTTTTATCCCAATGCCATTATCATAGGTCAGCAGCTCTACCTAACATTTTGGAAAACGAAGATTCAAAGGCAAATATTTCAGTCAGTTAATTAATCTACGACACACTCAGCAATTCTTGCTAAAGGCACTTCAATTCACAACCAAAAGTGGTACATTTTAATCAACTACAAATTAAATGCCCTCACCAGTACTTGAGTTAATAATTTAAACAGTCTTAAAAAATAAGTCAATACTGAATATCCTTTTTAAAAGACATATTACAGATGTGGTTGCTGACAAAAAGAAGGATGCTGAGGTTATTACAGAATATTTGCAATAGACTTTAATTAAATCCCACTTGACTTTCCCTGCAGCAATTACAAATGAGAGTTGAATGTGTTGGACATTTCAACTTAAAAACCCAGAATCATTCAGTCCACCTCGACTGAAGTACCCAGTGATTCACAAGGGAGAGGGTCATTTTGTTCTGAAAAGCCCCCTCACACTCACTCAATAAAACAGAAATGGAGTTCAAGTGCTCAGATTCCGGTGCTGCATCATTGGCCACAAAGTTTAATGATTCTCCAGTCAGACTCTTCGGTTTATAGGCGTGCTTTAGCTTCGTTACACTCTATGATTCCGGCAGACAGGAGCTCTTCTATTTGCGCTCGCTCAAACCCGTACTCCTTCAGCACAGCTCGAGTGTGCTCTCCAATAAAAGGGTCACGGGAGCGGCAGGCCTCCGCAGGGGAGCGGGACAGAACAGGTGCAGGTCGCGGGCTAATTTCCCCCTGAGAGTCCTTAAAGAATGACCCCCTTGCCTGGTTGTGGGGGTGAGAAAGTACCTCATCCAGTGACAGCACAGGGGTGACACAGGCATCTGTCCCATCGAAGATCCGACCCCACTCAGCCTGCGTCTTGGTGGCAAACACCCGGGTGAATGTCTGCCTGAGCTGCGGCCAATCAGATACACTCATTTGTGAGGGCAGGTCAGCATCGTCCAAACCCAAACCTGAAAGAGAATTAAATAGATAAAAAGGAGATTAAAAAAAGAGGAAAGAAATCAATAAAGGAGTTTAGAGGACAAGGATCAAAGACATCATGAAGGACTATGAATCGAGAATCCATTAAACATAATACTGGCCGCAGTAGGTGACTTATAAAGAGAAGGTCTCTTTTGAGGGTCAAACATTAATAGCAATAGAGTCATTATGGTTTCAAAGCAAAATTGAGTAGGCTGCATTTGCACTTGGGTTATCAGGGTGTGGGGTAAATCCCTGTGCACATACTAATAAAGCATCCTGTGGCTCCTCCCTAATCTTTGCATGCCTGTGCAAAATTGACAACCATGTAGCTAGACCAATGTGACCCTGAGAATCTTGTGGCTAAACATGTCAATTGTACTCAGACTTCCTTCAGGTTACAGGTTTATTTCAGGTGAATTAAAAGCAGCTAGAACAGGGGTGTCCAAACTTGGTCCTGGAGGGCCATTGTCCTGCAGGGCTTAGCTCCAACTCGCCTCAACACACCTGCCTGGAAGTTTCTAGTATGCCTAGTAAGGGTCTGTTTACACTACATCGTATTCAACTAAAGATAGGGGTTAAACGGTTCATTGTTGATCCGTACGGACCAAGCTCCACGGTTGGCATGCAGGCAATTCGCAGATTAATTGCAAGTTTAACTGCCATAGAGTGAAAGGTTAACATTTGCATGTGTTTTTGTCTTGCTAGTTTACATATTCAATAGATTTTAAACCATTCCAGCACTGGAAGAGGCAGAGGACAATTTAATGTGGTAGCCTTGCACTTGGATGGACACATACACACACTCGTAAACACAGTCGGTTGTGTCTTAAGTGAAGGCAGAGAGGTGAGAAAGTAATCGGATGTGCATCGTGCATGGGGTCTAAAAATGACAGCAGTCTATAAATAGCTGCTGTTGCCTGTGTCATTGACGTTAATCAAACAACAAAACACAGCTTTAACAAAGATTCATCTAAATTAAGTTTATACAGTAAACATAATATAAGCCTCCAAACATTTTCCATATCGCTTATACTATACTGGGTTGCGGGTGTGCTGGATGATTACTGACATACAGCATTACTGACATAAAGGAGAGTTCTGGGAACATTAGAATATTGTTAGGGGAACGTTAGTATAACGTTAGAAAAACGTTAGGAGTACATTAGAATTACATTATAGGAACATTAAAATAACGTTAGAGGATCATTTAAATAATGTTATAATAACGTTAAGGGAATATTAAAATAATGTTATAATAACGTTAGGGGAACGTTAAAATAACATTAGAATAATGTTAGAGGATTGTTATAATAACGATAGAGGAACGTTAAAATAACAGGGAAACATTAAAATAACGTTACAATAACATTAGGGGAATGTTATAATGTTATAGAAACGTTAAAATAACGTTATAATAATGTTAGGGGAACGCTATAATAATGTTGGAGGAACGTTAAAACAACGTTAGAATAACATTAGGGGAATGTTATAATAACGTTATAGAAACTTTAAAATAATGTTATAACAATGTTAGGGAAACGCTATAATAACGTTGGAGGAACATTAAAATAGCTTTAGAATAATGTTAGGGGAACATTAAAATAACGTTACAATAACGTTAGGGGAATGTTTTAATAATGTTATAGGAACGTTAAAATAACGTTATGGGAACATTAAAATAACGTTATTTTAACATTAGGGGAACGTTATAATAAAGTTGGGGGATCGTTAAAATAATGTTATAATAATGTTATAATAACGTTGGGGGAATGTTATAATAACGTTAGAATAACCAAAAACTAACGTTCTATTTCCGCTAAGAAAACTTTCTTGGCTAACCAAAAACAAACCTAAAAAAAAAAAAAAAGAACATTCTGGGAACCAAAAACTAATGTTCTGGCAACCAAAAATTGTTAGCTGGGCCCCAGCAAAAACAGAACATTCCCCTAATGTTAGTATTTGGTTCCCTTTTTTTTTTTCTCAAATCAAAAACATTCTTTTTAGGTTTTCTTTTTGCAACCAAAAAATAACGTTCCAAGAATTTAAAAAAGTGGTTATCTTTAAATAACCAAAAAATAACTTGTATAGAACGTTTATTATAACGTTGATTATAAGCCTCCATACATCCATTTTCCATATCGCTTATACTATACTGGTTGTGGGTGTGCTGGATGATTACTGACGTACAGCATTACTGCTGTACAGTTGAGTTCTTGGAACATTAGAATATCGTTAGGGGAACGTTAGTATAACGTTAGAAAAACATTAGGAGAACGTTAGAATTACATTATAGGAACATTAAAATAACGTTAGAGGATTGTTAAAATAACGTTATATAACATTAGGGGAACGTTAAAATAAAATAATGTTAGGGGAATGTTAGAATAACGTAGAATAACGTTATAGGAATGTTAGAATAACGTTAGGGGAACATTAGAATAACGTTACAATAACGTTAGGGGAATGTTATAATAACGTTATAGGAATGTTAAAATAATGTTAGAGGATCATTAAAATGATGTTATAATAATGTTAGGGGAACATTATAATAACTTGAAGAGAGTAAAAATGCAAAAATAAGAAAGATAAAAAACGAAATGCAAAAGTAAGAAAATAAATCATTTTAAAATGAGAGTAGAATAAGGTCATAAAATGCCAAAAAAAAGACAATAGAGAAAAATAATGAGCATAAAACACAAAAATAAGAGAATATATATCATTGAAAAGAATAAGAAAATACAATTCAAAAATAAGATAAAAAATAATACAAATATAAAATGCAAAATTTATAGAGAATACAGATAGAGAATAAATAGAAATAAAAAGTGTTAAAGTAGAAAATATCTTAATTAGATCTATTTGCACATTTTTTTTCTATGAACATACTCTGCAGTCCTTTTGCTAATTTTAAGCATGTTTTCCACATAAAGACTCAACAACTTTGTGACCATACTGAAGCAAAGGTTAATATAACAAAGGGTTTTGCACACCAGCCACTGAAGTTGCCAGGTGCATATCAGACAGCATGAATTAAACACCACATAGCACATTATCCAGTAAGATGTCAAAATCTATTCTTAAGGTTGTCTACAAATAAGCCAGTTGCTATTAAAACATCTATGTTGACCCAAAAGATATATACAAATGAAAAAGTGATAGGATAAGTTAAATGGATTAATACTTATATTTTTTCCATTAACAAAAACACTGAAATTACATCACCTATTTTCAATTAGACAGCATGCATTCACACCATTTCCGAACACGAGAACATTAATCATATTCAGAAAATAACAGTACAGGACCATACTAGGAGAGAATATATAATACACTAACCCCGAACAAGCTCTTCATAGAACTGAGGTTCAATCGCCCCCACTGCCACGTATTTTCCGTCAGAAGTACAGTACGTATCATAGAACGGAGCTCCGCTATCCAGCATGTTTTCCCCGCGAGGACGATTCCACAGGCCGAGGCTACGGGACTTCCACATGAAGGAGCCGACATATGCTGCACCTTCCACCTGCACATAAACCCAAAGAGGCGTTTTCATAATTATTTGCCATAATTATGTCATGCTGAACAGAATGTTTGGCATAAAGCAAAAAGGTTCTTGAGCAGGAAACATTACATATTCATAAGGCTGTGTAATTCAGTTTATAATCAATTTATATGCAGAAAGTTGTGCAGATAATTTCATATTTACATGCATGAGTACATTAAACAAGATGGAAATGTGATACGGCAGGGGAAGATTTAGGCAGCTTGGTAATACAAGCCTGCCATTCTGTTGAGGTTTTCAGTAGTTTGAGTTCCACATCATGGACAGCATTGTCTTTGATCTTTTATGCATAATAAAGCTTGATGTCCAATGAAAACATAATGTAACCTTTAGATATTTCCTCCTCAGTCCAAAAAAAGCATTAATTGAAACGAAACATCAAAAAAATTGTTAATTTTGCGACACTATAGAGAATTCATCAAACACGATGAACAGGAACAGGAAAAAAAGACATTGTGAGGCACATTTCAATGCTGGTTTTGTGAAGCAGTCACAATGTAATACAGTTTCCACAAAGCCTGTTATTAAAGGATGAGGCAAGTAAAAAAATATCTCTGACACAACAATAAACAAAAAAAGGTTGCACGAACAATGGCAGAGAAAGCAATACATCCTGTTAATAATTTCACATGCAATGGGGACATTTCTCAAAGCGGCAGCTGAGGGTAAAAAAAGCAGAAAGGGTACTTCAGAGAAAGGGTCAAAATGGCCATGAAAAACTAGAATATGGCTGTGACTGACACAAATAACCTCACTAGCACAAGTACACTTAAGCTAAATATGTATGATATGACCCCTTTAAAGAACTGTAGCACTCAGATCTTGAACTGAATCACTTATGAATGACAAAGTTGGCATCAAGGAGGAGGGTTAACGGGTGTGTAGCAAGTCTTCCAGAAACATTTTTACAGATGAAAAGGAACATTTTTGTAGGTCAACTCTCCCCAATTGATGCATAAATATAAATATACATGCATTTCAAAGACTGACTTTACAAGATTGACTTCAATATAGATACACTTCATATATTTCCCAGTGAACCAAGCCTTCAAAGAGATGTTGACAATCTGGGTTTCTATTTGAGCACATGATTGGCCTGACCACTAAGTCACTCTCCCAGAAGATCCCTGCCGCTTGGCCTAGTACTGAATGTTTTATCATGCTATGCCTCAAAAAGATATTTCTTCACACTTCTACCTTTAATATAGTTCCCAGAAATACAGATGTATTAATGTGGAATATTTAACTATTTTGTAAAAAAAAAAAAAAATTAGTTAATGTTTTGAGTTTAAAGTGTTAGGAAGAAAAAAGTAAAAGTTACATTTTTAGGCTGCTCTGCCTCAGCAGTCTAACAGCGCTCGTCAATGTCAAAATGATTGAGATGGCCAATCAAATCAAAGAAGGCGGGGCTTACTGTTCACTGAAGACAAGAGCGAATTCAAGCGAGATGCTTTAACAGTGAAAGTGCGTGGTGAGATGGAAGTAGCTAGACATTTAATAGAAAGGAATTAAAGACATTGTTAAAATAGTCAACGTGACAACAGTGATTCAACCTTAATATTATGAAGTGACAAGAACATTTTTTTTGTTTCGAATCAGTAGTTCGGCAGCCCCCCAGTGGTGAACAACTGAAATATCGAAACACTTATGACGTAACAAAGCCTCGACTGAAATCACGTGACTTTGGCAGTTTGATACGTGCTCCAAACCACTGATTCGAAATAAAAGATTCACAAAGCTTTGAAGCTTCATTGAGCAGTGTTTTGAAATCGCCCATCACTAGATATTGTTGAATAAAGTTGTTTTTTGGCATACAAAAAATATTCTCGTCGCTTCATAACATTAAGGTTGAACCACTGTAGTCACATGAACTGTTTTGAATACGTCTTTAGTAGCTTTCTGGGCACTGAAAGTGTTATTTGTCTTGCTGGCAATGCAGGCCTCACTGAGCCATCGGATTTCATCAAAAATATCTTAATTTGCATTCCGAAGATGAACAAAGGTCTTAATTTTAATGACAATTAATAATTAATGACAGAAATTTCATTTTGGGGTGAACAAACCCTTTAACTTTATGATATTTCACCATTTTGAATTGAAACTGTTCTATCTATTTACATGATTCATGTAATTCATGACTGAATGTGATGAGACAAGAAACGTTCTGCATTTTCGACATATTAGACATACAAATAAGAGTGAATGTGTGCATATTTTTTTAAAAATATATTATTTGCAAACTGTTTTAATAGATTCTACCTACAATTAGAGAACGTACTTGTACCAATCTTATTTCTTTTTCTTTATTCCCTTAAATTCCTTTTAATCCTTTAAAGAACCCCCCCTCCTCAAAATCAAAAAAACAAAAAAACCTTTAGTCCCCACCATGTTCAAGATGTGGTTAAGGCCTTGGGTCAAACACTATTTGGGATTTTAACCGACAGCGTATGTGGTCCCAAAACAAATGTTGCATAACATAATTCTGAAATGCTAATGAAACACCCAGGCCGCCTCTTAAATTTTTAATCAGTATTTAAAAAGCATAAAGTTTGCAGGGTATAATACATCCAAACTGGCATGCAAATCTCTAAGAAACACCATTTGCTTGCCTTCCAGGTTAATAACGTTGCCAAAAGCTGCTGTCAGTATCAAGCGACAGGTCTTATCAAAGAATGGCAAGGTGGCTCTCACGGGAGAATGTTTTAGATATCTTTACTGCCTAACAGGCAAACATCTAATCATCATTACCACAGCCCAAACGGACATACACACCGCACACATGGCTACTAGAAGAACCTCTTCACTGGCACTGCAGCTTTGCTCCAGGTCTGAATTTCTAATGCGAAATGTTCTTCAATATTGGATTGTCACATATTAAAGCTTTATATTTACCACTGTTTATTTCCTTAAGGGCTTAAAGTGGCAGAGATCAGACAGTGTCAGAGAAAATTACATAACCTCAGTCATATCAGAGCTCCATTGTCTAGTTCTTCTAACACAAAAAAATGTATTCAGGGCTAAGTGAAATGTCATATTTAATTAACAAGCAGAATGGCAGTTGCTAATCATCATCTTCTAGCAGAGAAAACCTAGTGCAGTGTGAACAAAACGGGGCACTTTAATGACCAATGTGCCAGCAAACCTTATAATATTTTTGGTCTAACTGCTCCAACAAACACCAACAGGGTTAACACATGGATTCAGCACAACACAAACACAACAAGTGTGAATTAGACTCGGTTTTTCGTGTTGAATAGTCTAGTACAAATAAAGTCTAATTCTCATTGCCCAAGACAGATGATAACATGAGAACACACCTTTATTAATATTATTCTTTTTATTTTTCTTATTATAGAGTAAGTACTAAGGCTAGGAAAATAAAGGAAAATGTTACAACTATACCATATTGTAATATTACAGCCTTTTTTCAAAGTGAATTACAGTACACAAATTTGGAGGAACATTTAGGCTCTCTAGGACCGAATGAATGGGCAAAACCACTCTAACAATATTCACACATAGCTGTAAAAGAGATAGTGCCAGTATAAGCAACTTGAAAAGAAAACCATGCAGTTATTGGAAATTCCAGATTGCAGAAAACTATTGACACTCGACAGGCTGGTCGGAAAATGGGGCGATCATGTTGAGAAAAACAAGGTTTTGTAATTGCCTTATTCCATGCAGTGACAGGTCAAAAGAGGAAGAGGAAAAGGTTTTTAGCACAGTGGAGGGGAAAACAAACAAACAAAAAAAAAACAATACACAACTGAAATGAAAGCAAGCCAGCACAAGTGCTTCTTTTTCCAATAGTTGGTTAGCTTTAAAATGAGTGGCACACATTTTAGCTAGCCAGCCCTGAAAACAATCACATTCAAACGAGTCTATAGGAAACAGGAAATTGTTCTACTGGTTTTTCAAAGAGAAATTATTAACTTTTTCCCCCAGTAGAAACCCATTCTAAAATAAGGTGCAGTATCTCACCATGCTGGCATCAATGATCTGGCCTTGTCCTGACCTGCTCCTCTCCAGGAGAGCCAACACAATCCCAAATGCACACATAAGACCTCCTCCAGCAAAGTCTGCCACTAAATTCAGTGGAGCGTATGGTTTCTCTGAGCTACGGCCCAGCATGGACAGTAACCCTATTACAGAGAGAGAAGAACAGAAACATGCTAAGAATTGAAGAATGAAGTGTGGACGAATAATTACTGTAACAGTTATTTTTAAATCACAGTTAAAGGTCAGCTAAAAATGTCACCAATTAAGCCTTTTGCATCTCAAGCAAGCATTTGTTCCAGTCCTCTGTGCTTTCAAATTAGTTTTAATTTTAATGCCTGTTAACTGGTGTTAAGAGAAGGGTAGAGAATGAATGAAAATAAAAGAACATTGGGCATTACTGTTCTTTGGGCATTAAGCATGTATTTAACACCCATACACTTACCGAAGGCCAGTTTCCAAGGGAAGCATTGTCATTATGAATAATTAAGCTTACGAATGTGTATTGTGCTGTTGGCATACATAAGGTCACAGCAAATAGATAGCCAAGGCCTGTAAAAATGTAATCAAACTTGTGCATTATGCAGTAAAACGGTGTTTGTGCTACATCCATGAATTGCACCAGTCTTGACCTTCACAACCCATTGACAGTCACCACATCGGTGTGTATACTGTACTTCGAAATCACAGATTCTTCGTCTTGGAAGTATGACCAGAGTTAGAATGTTCACCGGAAAATGTCATCTGAACAAGTAAGTAACATGTCTGCCACTTTTGTTCTGACCAACTGATAAAAAAAGCATTACAATAAATTGCGCTGCCAATGGTGATTAAATCTAATGATCGCTTAGCTCGGATCACGTCAAACCATGCAAATTATTATTATTGTTATACTTTGTTCTCAAATTCTTAATGTCAACAACATCAGCATTGCGTGACTGTGTGTATTAGCGTTACCTGTAGATTTCAATTTCTGTAGCCACTCCGCAGTCTGAAGTCTTTTGCTTTTGACTACGGGTGAATCTCCAGTTATGATTGTCATTTGGACCTTTCTGGATTCCGCCATCAAAATTATAAGTTTAGTTAAATTCCAGCTGCTGTGAGAAAAGGCTATAAATGATCCACTACCTGCAGCATCCTCACGTGATTTAAGCCTACTAGCTGGGACTCCTTCTCTATGTAAACAGACATTACATAATGACGCAAAGACAAACGTCTGCATGTTCAAATTTCCAGTGGAAACCCACCAGTACTGATTTTATTACAAAGCATTATTACTGACTTACCGTTGTGAATCGGGCTAAGGAAATGAGATAGTTTTGAACACTGGCTGGTTATGTACTTGCTCAAAAATTGATTTTGGATTCATTTTAACCAAAAAAAAAAGTTACGGACTGCAGCTTTAAATAATCGTGAAAACAATAGTTACTAAAAATAATTGTGATTATGATTTTTGTCATAATCTAGCAGCCCTACCCAAACTGCTCCATATGGTTTCATTCTGCAACCTGACAAGTGCTGGTTTGCAGTCATTACTCAATGTGGAGGACACAAAAGTCAAACTCTACTTGCACAAGTTTTAAACCAAAGACATTTTGAACTTCACATAGCTCCATCTCTCTAATCTACTCTGCTTTACAACCACTGTGCCTAAGGGCATTCTGGGAGAGCTTATTAGCCAGGCTCCTTTGCAACTGTTTAACCATGATCTTTACCTGACATGGCCAGGTAGTTGATATCATGCCCAGCAGCCCTGGCGTAGGATCCACTCTGACCATATCCGGTGAGTCGAGCGTAGATCAGACGCGGATTATCTTTTAGCAAATCTTCAGGACCTAATCCCATCTTCTCCATAACACCTATACCAGAGAGATTTCATAATGAAGCACGAAAGGAAAAAACCTTGAAAGTAAATAAATTTAAATTTAGAGGACAAATTATTCTTGTTTGGATTTAAAATGAGGAAAGAAATGGCAATCAACCATTTAAGTCAAGATCATTTTTCTTTCCATTAACTAACAACATATATACATATATATTATATATACATATATTATATACAATATATAAATATATAAATATATATAATATTTATAATAATATTTATAGTGATGATGCTGAAAATTCAGCTTTGATCACAGGAATAAATTACTTTATAAAATATATTCAAACAGAAAACAGTTATTTTAAATTGTAATAATATTTCACAATATTACTGTTTTTATTGTATTTTTAATTAAATAAACGCAGCCTTGGTGAGCAGACAAAACTTCTTTTTAAAACATTAAAAATCTTACCGTTTCCAAACTTTTGACCGGTAGTGTATATTATATATATATATATATATATATATATATATATATATATATATATATATATATATATATATATATATATAAATATAAATACATACACACACAAACACACTACCAAATGTTTGGAATTGGTAAGATTTTTAATGTTTTTAAAAGAAGTATCATCTGCTCACCAAGGCTGCGTTTATTTAATTAAAAATACAATAAAAACAGTAATATTGTGAAATATTATTACAATTTAAAATAACTGTTTTCTGTTTTAATATATTTTATAAAGTAATTTATTCCTGTGATCAAAGCTGAATTTTCAGCATCATCACTCCAGTCTTCAGTGTCACATGATGCTTCAGAAATCATTCTAATATGATGATCTGCTGCTCAAGAAACATTTATTGTGTACAATTGTACAAAATATTTGTGTACAGTATTTTTTTTTTCAGGATTCTTTGATGAATAGAAAGTTCAAAAGAACAGCGTTTATTTGAAATATAATCTTTTGTAACATTATAAATGTCTTTACTGTCACTTTTGATCAATTTAATGCATCTTTGCTGAATAAAAGTATTAATTTCTTTAATTTCTTTTAAAAAAAAAATAAAAATAAAAATTCTTACTGACCCCAAACTTTTGAACGGTAGTGTATAATGTTACAAAAGCTTTGTATTTCAGATAAATGCTGTTCTTTTAAACTTTTTATTCATCAAGGAATCCTGAAAAAAAAAAGTACACAACTGTTTTCAACATTGATAATAATCATAAATGTTTCTTGAGCAGCAAATCATCATATTAGAATGATTTCTGAAGGATCATGTGACACTGAAGACTAGGGTAATGATGCTGAAAATTCAGCTTTGCCAACACAAGAATAAATTACATTTTAAAATATTTTCAAATAGAAAACAGTTATTTTAAATTGTAATAATATTTCACAATATTACTGTTTTTACTGTATTTTTAATTAAATAAATGCAGCCTTGGTCAGCAGACGAAACTTCTTTTTAAAACATTAGTAATCTTACCGTGTCCAAACTTTTGACTGGTAGTGTATAATATATATATATATATATATATATATATATATATATATATATATATATATATATTATATGCATACATCTTGTAAGCATCAGGACGATACTACATTTATTAAATAAAATACACCCTGCCATCTAGCTAGAAAAGGATTAATTGTCAAAAGCCTGTGGAGAATATTATTAGATTTTAAGTGAATGTGGAAGCATGTTTGCTTCTTTTAATTAGGGCACTGACCTTTACGATAGGGCTCCAGAACCACATCTGACTGGACACACAGTCTTTTCAAAACAGCGACAGCTTTTGGACTCTTCAGATTCAAGGCCACTGATTGTTTGCCTCTTGCTTGAGTATCTACAGTCATTGCCACCTTTGTCCGATCTACCCGGATCACCCTTGCGCCGAAGTCCGAAAGAATCATCCCGCAAAAGGGTGCAGGGGCTAGTCCTGCCAGCTCAATTACACGCACTCCTGTCAGAGCCATTATTTATCTAGCCTGTTTAGATAAATAATAATAATAATGTTACACGTGAAAGAAATATATTCTAATTATTATGCAGTCCAGGAGTGGTTGAAACAAACTAAAACATATGTACAATGTGCCATGTTCGAAAAAAGAAAAAGAAAAAACATATCAATAAAGCACCGTGCATAGTCAACTAACAGTTGTTATTTGGGTCACAGTTCACTCTAGTTCTCTATTCCCAACTTATTATTAAACTGCTAAACTGGCAGTAGCGCTAAATAAGAACAGTTCCTTATGCGTGTCTTCTGTCCAAATCAGCTTTGCGTAAAAACATAAGATAAAACACTATTAATTATGACTTTGATATGAAAAACATACAACATACCTTTTAAAATTTGCACTTCACACCAAACAGCTCGGCGCGTGTTTATGACGTGTGCGTGCGTATAGGATTATGGACGTTGTAGTTTTAAACTCTAGGCGTTTCTCAATACCAAGTTCTCAAAGTTCAGACTTGCGTCCTTGGTAGTTAGGACTTGGCAAGTTCGACTCCGGAGAACGAACTCCCGTGAACGGGAGAACACAAGTCCGGTGATTTTGCAAATGGCACAGCAGGGTACTTGATAACGTCACTCAGCACGCTCTGGCTTCTCCGGTTATCTCTGTATGTAAATTGGCTTGATGCGAACTTTGAATTGGAACAGTACTTGGGCAGCGACTGATGACGTTTCACAAGTCCACAAGAACAAAAGTACAGACAAGAACGCATATTGAGAAACGGCTTCTCTCTCTCTCTCTCTCTCTCTCTCTCTTAAAATATAAATGTCAAAATATAAATTGTATAAAGCACAAGGGATTACGTTAAATAATAAAACAATACTGATAAATACTGATAGGTTCAAAACAAATCATTCAATACAAAATAAATAATAATAGGCCTAATAATAATTTAAAAAAACTATTTCCATAGCCTATGAGATTGGGTTGGGTTAGGCTATTCTACTAAATATTATCAAGGCACTTTCATCCATTTTCATTTGTTCATTGAATTGTATGGTTCTCAGTCTGAATAAAACTACTTCACATTTTATTTTAACAAAGAGAAGAGAAGAGAAAATGAAACCATTTCAGTGCTGTTTCTTTTCCTTTCTTTAGCAAGAATGTATTTGCTGAAGCATAAATTCAACTTTTTGTAGATAATAATGATTTATGAACCCTCAATTTCTCACCACCATGATATTCTGTCACACGAATGCATTTAGAAGATATGTACATGACATGGTGTAATGGATGATATCCCTTTTTATTCCTTCATTTATTTTATTTAATCTTTGCATTTTACTTTGTATTTCATCTCAAGTATTTGACTCTGAAAATGAAGGATTGATCTCTCAAAAATATGTCACGGTTGTGCCTTATTACAGTTCCCAAATATTCTAGTGCAGTCAAGGATGAATAATTCAAATTGGCTAAATAAGTGACAAATGGGATCAGATTTGAGATATTGCTTGGAAACGGCCACATTCCAAATTCATATTCAAATGATTTAAGACAGAACTGAACTGACAGGAAAATGTTTAGAGACTCACTGTAAATTTGTGTCTTAACACTGCTACATTTATGCATACAATATCAATTAAAGTAGTAGTAAGTGTAGGAAATCAGGTACACAGCACATGGTATCGAATAATAAGAGTTACAGTTCAAGGATTGCAATTCTAAAGATGTTTTGACTGCTTTGTGTATTGTGTGGGTAAACACTCAGCATCAAGGTCAGTCTCAACTTTGGAAAAAATCTATATTTCCCTATATATGAATGATCAATATATTACATGATTTAACAGTATATTTGAAAATATACAATAAAATATATTGCGTAAATATATTACAATATATTGAATAATACATAAGGAATTGCCGCTTTTCATATATTGAAAACGATGTGATAATATATTTACTAATATATCATAATGTATGTAATTTTTATTCAGTAATATACTTCATAAAATATAGATTTATATGTGATTAGATATAGTACTGCATGCATAATAAATTGAGTATATTTACTCATGCAGTATAAACACATATACGGTCAAATATATTATGTAACACATTTCTTATAATTATTTGCATTTTAAATGTTTCATATTTTCAAGTTAGTTAACAAAAGCACATTTGCATATACTAAAGTTTTTACCTAACAGACTATTACGGTGCTATAGCACGCACAGCTATTATTTTGTTAATTAAAGTTATTACAGTCTTAATGGTGTTCAGCCAATCATCAACCTAACCACAGGCTCTACTCTTCAGCACAGTGGTAACCCCAAAAACTCACCAGAAAACCTTTTAAATAATAGAACATTAAACGCTAACAGATCTCCCCCTATATCAATATTGAGCAAAACACATGAAATAGCACTTAATTTTAACATTTACTCTCCTTTAACAATCAGAAGCAAAGCATGCTGAAAACTAGAAGTCTGTTGTAACCACTGATTGTAACTCATTCCATGAATGTGTGTACAATACATTCACATTTATATGGGAACATGTATGTGCGATATATGTACACAATAAAGGATAAAACTGTATGAATGTAATGCTATTTTTGTCTTTATTTATAAATATTTTATATGTATCAATATATAGCCATACATAATCAATGCATATATTGCAGTATATTGAAAAATATAAGCACTAGTTTCCCATATATGGAAATGTACTATGTAATATATCGCGTTATATTTTGCAGTATATTCCCATATATTTTTGTTCCATAAGAGAAAACACACTCAGTGGCACTTAATGTTCATTTAGAAGACCTTGGTATTTAAAAATCCCTTGACTTATAGTTAAGAAATGCATTAATTTTATTTTCCTTAGTTATCAATTAGAGAGTCAATCAGCAGCATTATATAAAATGCCTTGTTCAGACAACTCTGTTATGCTAATTGGAAAACATTGGAGGAATGTTGTTGGTCTAACATGCCAGGATAGATTAACAGTAAAAGTCCTGTATAAAACCTACAAACATGAAAACACTTGTCTCTCAGCTAAACAGTCCAAATGTACTTCATGACACTTCCATATAGTGATATTTATGGCATTTGTTGTGTTTGCAATTCATATATCAAATTAGAGATGTCATTTGAATCATCCTGTCTGAAGTGTTTCTGCACTTTATTGATATCAACATGATTCACAAAGCATTGTTTCTCAATTAACACCTCCTGTCAAGCATGAAGTTTTAAATCAACACAGCCAAAGCAACATGACGGTAACTTTGCAGAGTCATTTTGAATTCATTGTCAGACTCCCAACAGTGTCAGGGCAATTAAAATCAACCTTATTCTCACTGAGAAGGCCTAGTTTTGCTTTTAATTTCTTGCCGGTTCATGAAAGAAATTTGATTGCGCTTCAGATGAAAGGGAGCTGACATGACTTGACGCTGCTTAATGAACTGATGAAAGTGAGAAGTGCCCTCTCTTTGGTGACAGAAGAAATTCAGTCATTTAATGGATGCAAGTCTTATTTGAGTTGGTAAACTCAATGGCTTCGGCAAAATACATCTGTTTGCATTATGTTTGACATTTCTGATGTTTCATGGATAGAATGAATTGCTTTACAAGTATCTCATTCATTTGCTGCACGTCATTTGGCTTTTTATCACATTTCTTAAAATAACATCGGACATCTCAAATGCTATCTTTATTTTTTCATCTTCTTTGAGCTTAGAAACAGTTAGATTACCACAAAGATATTCAGTACAACAAAACATTAATACTTGCTCCATCATTGTAGTTTCCTTTTTGACATTAGACTCAGCAGCCATATCACCCTGTACCGGTTCAAGACCGGTTGCCCACTGAAGCTAAGCAGGGTTGAGCCTGGTCAGTACCTGGATGGGAGACCTCCTGTACTGTAAACCCTTACACTCAAAATAATTAATTGGTCTGAGTAGGACAAACTTCAATTAAACAAATTAGTTCAGTCAAATGAACTTTTATGAGTATTTAGCACTTTTTTTCTTTCAAGTTAACAGAACTTTTAAGTTCACAGTTTCTGTTAACGTGGGTTTTTGGGAGAGTTATCATCATGGTGACAAGTGGTGTATGCGACTAGGTTTGAGAGCAAGTATGTTAAATGCTTTATATTGCTGCACTCATTCAGCAAGTGATATACCAATATTGTTAACATTTATCAAAGTAAACATTTTCTGAGTTAAATTGTTATAGCTAGCAAATTTTACACTAATAAAACTTTTTACGTTGGGGTTACATGATAATTTTAAGTTAAATGTATAAGTGTACTCAAACATTTCAAGTTAAGATCAATTAAAATGTATGTACAAAATAAAAAACTTTTAATTTCTTAACTTAAAAATTTTGAGGCTTTGCATGACATGTTAAACTGAGGTCCTGATTCTTTGTGGTCATTAAAAATCCTAGGATGTCCTTCGAAAAATAGTAGAGGAGTAACCCCGGCATCCTGGCCAAATTTGTCCATTGGACTCTGTCCATAATGGCCTCCTAATCAACCCCATATACTGATTGGCTTTATCACACTGTCTCCTCTCCACCAATAAGCAGAGCACTTGCTTAGGAACAATGTGTGTGGTTACGTAATACAGCAAGGACAAAGAAAACAATAAAAAGTGTTCTTTTCCACAATAAGGAGTGACATTTTCGATGTAATCCCCAAAGATTCACAAAATACTGCATCGTCATCTCCAGTTTATGAAGTTTGACATTTAAATATATAGGTAAGTTTGCCCAGAAGCCAAGTAAAAATCAAAGGCTATCTTTGCCAATAATGTTAAGAGTGAGTACATGTCAAAATCATGATTTTTTGATGTTCACTTTATATAAACAATTCATTTTGATTTAACACAATTGTATGAGGTTTCTGGTTAAAATGCACTGTTAAACCTTGCTGTAAAAAAAACTGCCAAATTCTGACAGTAACAAACCATTTTCCATTAAAACAGGAATATACTGTAGAAAGCAATGCATTCTGGGTAATATTTGTCATTTTCGAGAAAGTAGCCTACAGGAATATACTTTGAGTTAACAGCTCTCAAAGTCGACACTCAGAGGCTGTGTTCCAAATCACACCCTACATTCACTATTCCCTACATTGGTTCACTAATATAGTACACTTGACAGAGTTAATTAAAAGAAGTGAGTGAATTCAGACACTGATGAATACCTGATAAGCAGAATCACTGAAGGACAAAGAAACAAGACCAGAAAAAAGAGGAGACAAGCAGAAACACAAGAACTACAACTGACTTCAGCCACACTGAGTGTGAAACCAGTTTACAAACTAGTTTGACATTATTTTTTTCATACATGTACAGAAGTTCTTGTTGAGAATTAACAGATTTAGATGTTGATGTTTTATTGAAAATAAAAATGTATTGAATTTTGCAGTCACCATCATGGTGACTATGTTTGCTTTAGTTAGGCTCTTGACTCTTTAACGTTAGCTTTCTCTGGCTGCTGTAACTGAATGTTTATAAAAACACATTTGTTATGGCAGGAAAAAAGCCAGCATGAAGTTGATCAAGTTTTTCAGCTGTTGTGATGATGTTGTAATTCTCTTGGACTTGTCTAATTCACTGATCTTTTTCTGTGTCTAGTCTTACAATGTTTCAGCAATCAGCTATTTAGAAGAATAATGAAGTTGTATAGTGCATAAAATATGTGAGCCCCAGCATAACCTGGACAGCAGAGACATCAACATTCAGAATATGAATCTCAACAATGGTGACATTCAAAAGTTTAATGTCGCAATGCATGCTGGGTGCCAGCATAATACAAAACTCCCGGCATGCACTGCGGCATGAATAAATTTTGCAGCTGAATGGTCCTTTTATTGCCACCATTGTTGAGATGGATGTGCTGATTTTTGATATCTGTGTGTCTAAAAAATACTGCAACTGTTTTTTTTTTGTTTTGTTTTTTTTGTGCATGGTGTTTAAAAAAAATATATTTTTAACTGTTTGTTGTAAGAATTCTTGCTGTGGTAGTGATAATGTAAGATTTTAATCTGTTAATAATATAACACAAGGGATTAAACAGTATGAGTTTTTTTTTCTTTTCTCCACATTTGCATTTGCCTTAACAAATGCAGCTTGCGAAAACAGTTTAAACAGCCAAAGAAAAAACAAAAACTGTTGTATAAGAACTCAAGGGTCAAGAGCTCAACTAAAGCAAACACTGATCTCCTCTATGGTGACATCAAACCAAACATTTTTGATGAAACATCAACATATAAACTTTTAAAACTGTTAATTCTCAGTAAGATCTTCTGTAGAAATAAAGTTAAACTGGTCAGTAATAAGTGTAGTAATGTTTAATGGCTGGAAGACAGTTGTTGTTCTTGTGTTTGTTTGTTTTTCGTTCTTGTTCCTCTTTTTAGTGATTCTGTTTGTTAACAACAGGTGTTCATCATTAATGCTCAATCATCATTCACATATTAACTTAATTATCTCACTGCAACACAGCATCAATGTTACTTTTACTCTGTAGTGTGGGAACTAGAGGATGTTCATATGGGGTTGAAAGGGTTAAAGGTATAGATAAAGATAAAAAGACACACCCACAAAATGTATTTTAACAGTAACAAACTGTAAGTTAAAAAAACAAAACAGTTATATACTGGCAACACTGTTGCCCTCCCCCTGAACAGAATGACTAATCAATAAATAACCAAGGAGAGAACTCAGACAGATGGATAACAGAATGCAAACAGAAAACAAACGTTACAATACTGACATCCACCATATTAACACCAGTGCTAAAGACAAAAGTCCACACAAGATTTTCCACAAGCTGAGGTACAAAACACCATAACACACGACACTAAAATAATGCATAAACAATAAAACCCTAATGTACATAACTGATCATTTTTTTAAAAGAAGCATAATTAGTAAAATTAAAAACCATCAAATGTTAAGTATCTAACAGGGAATTCTGGATCTGTCAGTTTACAGTTTAATTTGAAAAGATGATTCATTCTTTTTACTTTCAAAAATGGTACATTTAACAGTATTTTTTAAAGGTTAGATTTATTACAGTGTACTATTGTTACAGGTTTTTATTGCATTTTACAGTCTTTTACTGTTAATAATACAATATAAACACACTTGAAATAAGAAAACTTTGGAATCATCTGGAGATCTGCTAGTGTTTTAATTCAGCAACAATGTGTATAGCTGACATTTACAAATTTAGGGGTGCAGGGTTATTCAGGATGCCCTAGATGACCTGTGAGGGGTTTAAGGAGGGTGTATAGGCTACTTTCATAAACTGTTAACATTCCTGATAAGCGGTCGGGACATTTGTATTCAGCTGTTTAATTTACCCAAAAGAAACTTTATTTGGGCAGAGGGCCCTTGAGGCTTTATGTTCGTTTTATCTTCTCAGATCTTGCTCACATATCAGAGAGCTTTTAGCTGAAAATATGCTGCATAATAGAACTTTCTTCCAGCAGCAGCAGAATTTCATCAAAACAGATTCTCTAACAAGTCTGCTGTATAAATGCCCTCAGCCTTTCTCATTTTTATGTATTTCCCATCAGAAATTGCTTAGCTCCTTCGAATGAAAGTCGCAGGAGAGGTCTTTGCAGGAGTTGCATCAATTGCATGAGAGACACTTACATTAGAGACTTAAGAGAAAATGCCACAGAATATTAAATTTGGGCTTTGATGAAGTCATTCACTCACATAGTGCACCCAACATTTTATGTGTACTGTAAGTACTATATTTACTTCATAAAGAGTAAAGTGGAAGCATTCACATATACCAGTAATATTGAGACAATGACTAACTTTATAACATTTCATAACTAGCTGAACAGCAAAATCCATGTGATGTATTAAAACAGACAAATTTAATTTGTGAATAAAATGCAGATTGAATGGGAACTTCCATTGTAGTCTAATATATCTGAGTTTGAGAGTATTAAAGGCATATGTTCAAATGAGTTTGATATTTTGTGATTATTCATGCTGTCCAAAAATTATGCCAGGGTGTTTAATATTCTTTAAGATCTTGTCTGTACGCAGTTAATAAGTCATTACGCAGGGATCAAAGATTGTGCCAATTCACAGTCCTGTTCTTTTCAGTCTTTTTTTTTTCAAGTGTTTAATTTGATGTTTCTATTGAATTTGCTTTTGAATATTTTTTTTTCTAATAAAGAACTTTTTAAAAAAGGGCTTAGAAAGTGTAAATGTGGTTCAGAAAATTTAAAGATAATTTCACTGTTAGTATCTTATAAAGATGCTCTGGGTAAAATCAAATCAAATCAAATCAAACAATAAAATAAAAAATAAAATATCCCTCACATTCTTGTTTTCATTTAACAAAAATTAGGTCTGTTTTGATACTACCCCAATAAACACCAAAACACAATGTAGACCACTAAAGACCTTTTACACACCCTGATTTTTTAAAATGTTTGTCACATTGCTAGAAAATGTTTTTTTTAAAAAGCTTATGAAATAATTTCACATGCATCATATGCTTAAAATTCAGCTCACACTGTCTCACTGAACACCTTTTAGCTTTAGTGATTACTGTCGCATAATGTTCTTTGTGTTTCCATCTGTGCATCAGTGGGGGTGAGCAGCAGTATGCATCACATAAAAGCAACATAAAATCATAACCATGAAAGCAACAGCACAAATGCAGTGTATTAAAAAATGATTTCATGGATTTCTCTGGGCTGGGTTTAAATTAGTGATGATTCTGGTTAAATAAAATAAGACATTTTGTTAAAAGAAAGCTTGTTAAAAATGAAAGACAACAGTAAAGAATGACTATTAAGAGTCTGAGAATTTTAGAGCATGTCTGTCTTGTTGAGGAAGAGAACCTCTTCCCTATTGGTGTGCTGCAGGTTCAGCAGGGGTTAGGAATGTGGATAAACTACTGCCTTTGATCTGTTGGGAAGGGGTGGGGGGAGGGGTAGGATGGAAATAGTGACCACAGCACATGGCTTTTTTACTTAATCCATGGGATTTTATATCTATATTCTTTGCCCATCCTTGGGCTCTGAGTGGTATATGTATATTTATACAGTACTGTGCACCATTAGATTTTAGCAATAATATAATGACCATATACCAAACCGACTGTCATTGAGATCTCGTAACCGAACAAAACCGATCGAGATCCTGTAACCAAACAAAACTGACCATCATTGAAATCTCATAAAGGAACAAAATCGACTGTCATTGAAATCTTAGAATGGAACAAAACTGACCATCATTGATGTCTTGTAATGGAACAAAATCAACTGTCATTAAAATCTTAACGAGTTTTAAATAATGGCCATTTTTTCCATTACAAAATTTCAATGGTTTTGTTTGGTTTTGTTTCCTAACAAGATTTTAATGACGGCTGGCTTTGTTTCTTAACGAGATTTTAATAACAGTTGGTTTTGTTCCGTAACAAAATTTCAATGATGGTCGGTTTTGTTCGGTTACGAGATCTCAATGATGGTAGGTTTTCATTGTCAGTTGGTTTTGTTCTGTTATAAAAATTCAATGATGTTCGGTTTTGTTTTCGTTACGAGATTTCAATGACAGTCGGTTTTGTTCTGTTACAAGATTTCAATGACAGTCGGTTTTATTTAGTTACGAGATTTCAATTACTTCTTTTTTTTCGGTTATGAGATTTCAGTGACGGCCGGTTTTGTTTGGTTACGAGATCTCAATGACGGTCAGTTTTGTTCCTTTATGAGATTTCAATGACTGTCGGTTTTCATTGTCAGTCACTTTCGTTCTGTTAAGAAATCTCACTGTTTTGTTGTTTTACAAGATTTCAATGACAGTTGGTTTTGTTCCATTACAAGATTTCAATGATGGTTGGTTTTGTTCTGTTACAAGATTTCAATTTTATTCCTTTAAGAGATTTCAATAACAGCTGTTTTTTTTTCATTATGAGATTTAAATGACAGTCCTTTAATAAATCTCAAAGTCAGGCAGTTTTGTTCCTTTACAAGATCTCAATGGTTAGCAGTTTTGTTTTGTTAGGACATTTCAAAGATGGTTGCTTTTGTTTCCCTTCTAGATTTTAATGATGGTTGGTATTGTTTGGTTACGAGATCTCAAAGACGGTAGGTTTTCAGTGTCAGTCGGTTTTGTTCTGTTATAGAATTTCAAAGACGGTCAGTTTTGTTCCTTTGTTCTTTTACATGATTTCAATGACAGTTGGTTTTATTCAATTACGAGATTTCATTTCAGTGAGAGCCGGATTTGTTTGATTACGACAGTCGGTTTTCATTGTCAGTCAGTTTTGTTCAAGTTACGAGATCTCAATACAGTATGTTTTGTTTTGTTACAAGATTTTAATGACGGTCAGTTTTCAGCGTCAGTCGGTTCCCAGCCAGCACAGTTATGTGGGGCCCAGATAGATGTCACCTGGGCTGTCTAACTGGGGCCCAGCTGGTTTTTCCATATAGGCCCCACATGGGTTAGCCCAGATGAAATGAACACTGGTTAGTGTGCACACTATAGGCTGTTAAATATAACACAGAAACATGCTGGAGTTAATGAGATAATTAGGTGATAACGAGCAGAATCACTGAAGGACAGAGAAACAACAAGAACTACGACTTCAGCCACAGCCTTAGATGAAATTAACTGAAGATAAAAGACATTAAATCTCTCAAGATCTGATTAAACAACTCCACAAACAGCATTACCAGCTTCACTTATTACTAACCAGATTGACTTTATTTCTGACATACATCTACAAAAGCTGTTATTGAGAATTACCAGAGGTTTAGATGTTGATGATTTGTTGAAAATAAGTTTGGTTTGATGTCACCATGATCGAGGTCAGTGCTTGCTTCAGTTAAGCAGTTTTACTCTTGATTGTTTTAGCATTAGTGTTCCTTTGGTTGCTATAGCTGTTTGTTATGGCAAGAAAAACAAAACACACTGTGGTCAGCTGCTAGATGATAAAAATATAATCATCGTCATTTAGCAGCTTAATTCATTGAGCTTTTTATGAACAAAATGTGATTAATTTTGTGCTGGATCTCCTCTAGAATCATAACAATAAAACTGTATTAATAAGAAAATTTGAAAAACGCATGGTTCACTAAAAACTTCAAACTTCCTGCAAGATTTACTTACACACAAACATCAAGAATCAGCGTATGAATCTCAACAATGGTGACATGCTTCATGCCGAAATGTATTCTGGGAGCCATGGATGAGTTACGTATGAGGCACCCAGAATGCATTGCAGCATGAAGCATGTCACCATTGTTGAGATACATACGCTGATTCTTGATGTCTGTGTGTGAATAAATCTTGCAGATGTTTTAAAGTGTTTAGTGTATGTTGTGTTTTTCAGATTTATTATTTTGATCTGATAATTCAACTGTTTTGTTGTTATTCAAGAAGTCAATAGCACTTATTTCATATAAAGCTCAGTCATTAGATCAGTGATTAAAGCCACTACATTTATAGAATTATAGCTAAAAACACTTTCTCTTGCTTTTTTGCCATAACAAACAACTTAAACAGCCAGACAAAAAGACACTGCTTAAAAAAAAAGGGAAGTCAAACTGCCTAACTGAAGTAAGCACTGACCTCGATCATGGTGACATCAAACCAAACTTATTTTCAACAAATCATCAACATCTAAACCTCTGGTAATTCTCAATAACAACTTTTGTAGATGTATGTCAGAAATAAAGTCAACCTGGTTAGTAATAAGTGAAGCTGGTAATGCTGTTTGTGTTTCATCTAAGGCTGTGGCTGAAGTCGTAGTTCTTGTTGTTTCTCTGTCCTTCGGTGATTCTGCTCATTATCACCTAATTATCTCATTAACTCCAGCATGTTTCTGTGTTATATTTAACAGCCTATAGTGTGCACACTGAGCAGTGTTCATTTCATCTGGGCTAACCCATGTGGGGCCTATATGGAAACTGTGGACAAAACCGGCTGGGCCCCAGTTAGACAGCCCAGGTGACACCCATCTGGGCCCCACATAGCTGTGCTGGCTGGGTTTAATTTGGTTACAAGATTTCAATGACAGTTCATTTTTTTCCGTTACGAGATTTCAATGATGATCAGCTTTGTTCCATTATGAAATTTCAACAACAGTCGGTTTCATTTCACTAGTTTTATTTCTTTATGAGATCTTAATGACGGTTGGTTTTGTTCCTTTACGAGAGCTCAAAGACAGTCGGTTTTGTTTCGTTTCGTTACAAGGTTTCAATGACGGATTTTAATGATGGATGATTTTGGTCCTTTACCAGATCTCAGTGACAGTCAGTTTTGTTTCTTTATGAGATCTCAATGGTTGACGTTTTTGTTTTGTTATGAGATTTCGATAATGGTTGGTTCTGTTCCGCTTCTAGATTTCAATGATGATCGTTTTGTTCCTTTATGAGATTTCAATGATGGTTGGTTTTGGTAGGTTACGGAATCTCCTTGTCAGTCAGTCAAATTTTCATTTGTTCAGTTATGAGATCTCAATACAGTATGTTTTGATCCACTATGAAATTTCAATGACAGTCAGTTTTGCTGGATTACGAGATTTCAATGACAGTCAGTTTTGTTCTATTCAATGACAGTTGGTTTTCATTGTCAGTCAGTTTTGTTCTTTTACGAGATCTCAATCCGATATGTTTTGTTCTTTTACGAGATTTTAATGACAGTCGATTTTATTCGGTTATGAGATTTCAGTGATGGCCGCTTTAGTTCGGTTACGAGATTTCAATGATGGTCAGTTTTGTTCTGTTATGAGATTTCAAAGACGGTCGGGTTTGTTCCTTTGTTTTTTTTACGAGACTGCAAAGACAGACGGTTTTGTTTGGTTACGAGATCACAATGACAATCTGTTTTGTTCCTTCATGAGATTTCAATGATGGTCGGTTTTCTTCGGTCACAAGATTTAATTGACGAACGGTTTTGTTCTGTTAAGAGATTTCAAAGACTCTGTTTTGTTCGGTTACAAGCTATCAATGATGGTCAGTTTTGATCCTTCATGAGATTTCAATGGCGATCAGTTTTATTCGGTTACGAGATTTCATTGACAGCCGATTTTGTATCGGTTACGAGATCTCAATGGTGGTCAGTTTTGTTCTTTCACGAGATTTCAATGATGGTCGGTTTTATTCGGTTACGAGATTTCAATGATGATCGGTTTTGTTCCGTTACAAAATCTAAATGTTGGCTGGTTTTCAGTGTCAGTTGGTTTTGTTCTGTTATGAGATTTCAAAGACGGTCGGTTTTGTTCCTTTGTTTTTTGTTTTTTTTCCGAGATTGCAAAGACAGTCGGTTTTGTTTTGTTTCAAGATTTCAATAATGGTCGGTTCTGTTCCATTATGAGATTTCAATGGCAATCGGTTTTATTCGGTTACGAGATTTCAATGATGGTCGGTTTTATTTGGTTACAAGATTTCAATGACATCTGATTAGTCGGTTGTGACTGACGGTTAGACGGTCAGTGATTGCCGGTTTTGTTCGATTACGAGATCTCAATGACAGTCAGTTTTGTTCCTTCACGAGATTTCAGTGATAGTCAGTTTTATTCAGTTACGAGATTTCAGTGACATCTGATTAGTCGGTTGTGAGATTTTAGTGATTTCAGTGATGGCCAGTTTTGTTCGGTTACAAAACCAGCCACCTTTGCAATCTTGTAAAGAAACTATCTTTAGGAACCATGGCCGTCTTTGAAATCTAATGACAGAAGACAGCTGACGGCTACTGAACGCTTACTGCACGTGAAATCTCGTAATCGAATTAAACCGACTGTCAGCGAAATCTCTTGAAGTAACAAAACCGGCCGCCTTTGCAATCTCGTAAAGAAAACCATCTTTGAGAACCATGGCTGTCTTTGAAATCACATGACAGAACAGATCCGACAGCAACTGAACGCCGACTGCCCGTAAGAACTCGTAACCGAAACTAAACAAGCTGTCAATAAAATCTCGTGAAGGAACAAAACCGGCTGCATTTGCAATCTCGCAAAGAAAACCATCTTTGAGAACCATGGCCATCTTTGAAATCTAATGACAGAACAGAGCCAACAGCCAGTAAATGCAGACTACCTGTAAAATCTCGTAACCAAACTAAACAGGCCGTCAGTAATATCTCGTGAAGGAACAAAACCGGCCGCCTTTGCAATCTCGTAAAGAATGCCATCTTTGAGAACCATGGCCATCTTTGAAAACTAATGACAGATCAGAGCTGACAGCCACTGAACGCTGACTGCCTATAAGATCTTGTAATTTAACTAAACCGGCCATCAATGAAATCTTGTGAATAACAAAACCGGCCGCCTTTGCAATTTCGTAAAGAAAACCATCTTTGAGAACCATGGCCATCTTTGAAATCTAATGACAGAACAGAGCCAACAGCCAGTAAATGCCGACTACCTGTAAAATCTCGTAACCAAACTAAACAGGCCGTCAGTAATATCTCGTGAAGGAACAAAACCGGGCGCCTTTGCAATCTCGTAAAGAATACCATCTTTGAGAACCATGGCCATCTTTGAAAACTAATGACAGATCAGAGACGACAGCTACTGAATGCTGACTGCCTGTAAAATCTCTTAACCGAACTGAAAAGGCTTTCAGTTAAGTCTTGTGAAGGAACAAAACCAGCTGCCTTTGCAATCTCGTGAAGCGAACCAAGACCGGCCGCCTTTGAAATCACATGACAGAACAGATCCGATAGCCACTGAACGCCGACTGCCCGTAAGATCTCATAACCAAACTAAACAGGCCGTCAGTAAAATCTCATGAAAGAACAAAACTGGCCGCCATTGCAATTTTGTAAAGAAAACCATCTTTGAGAACTGTGGCCGTCTTTGAAGTCTAATGACAGAACAGATCCGATAGCCACTGAACGTTGACTGCCCGTGAGATCTCGTAAGCGAACTAAACAGGCCATCAGTGAAAACTCGTGAAGAAACAAAACCGGCTGCCTTTGCAATCTCGTAAAGAATACCATCTTTGAGAACCATGGCCGTCTTTGAAAACTAATGACAGATCAGAGACGACAGCTACTGAATGCTGACTGCCTGTAAAATCTCTTAACCGAACTGAAAAGGCTTTCAGTTAAGTCTTGTGAAGGAACAAAACCGGCCGCCTTTGCAATCTCGTGAAGCGAACCAAGACCGGCCGCCTTTGAAATCACATGACAGAACAGATCCGATAGCCACTGAACGCCGACTGCCCGTAAGATCTCGTAACTAAACTAAACAGGCCGTCAGTAAAATCTCATGAAAGAACAAAACTGGCCGCCATTGCAATTTTGTAAAGAAAACCATCTTTGAGAACTGTGGCCGTCTTTGAAGTCTAATGACAGAACAGAGCCGACAGCCACTGAACGTTGACTGCCCGTGAGATCTCGTAAGCGAACTAAACAGGCCATCAGTGAAAACTCGTGAAGAAACAAAACCTGCTGCCTTTGCAATCTCGTAAAGAATACCATCTTTGAGAACCATGGCCGTCTTTGAAAACTAATGGCAGATCAGAGACGACAGCCACTGAATGCTGACTGCCTGTAAAATCTCTTAACCAAACTGAACAGGCTTTCAGTAAAGTCTTGTGAAAGAACGAAATTGGCCACCTTTGCAATCTCGTGAAAAGAACCAAGACTACCGCCTTTGAAATCACATGATAGAACAGATTCGACAGCCACTGAACGCTGACCGCCCGTAAGATCTCATAACCGAACTAAACAGACCTTCAGTAAAATCTTGGGAAGAAACAAAACCGGCCGCCTTTGCAATCTTGCGAAGAGAAAGAAGATCGGCCGCCTTTGAAATCACATTACAGAACAGATCCGATAGCCACTGAACGTCGACCGCCCGTAAGATCTCATAAACAGACTAAACAGGCCGTCAGTGAAATCTCGTGAAGTAAGAAAACTGGCTGCCTTTGCAATCTCGTAAAGAAAACCATCTTTGAGAACCATGGCCGTCTTTGAAATCACATGACAGAACAGATCCGACAGCCACTGAACGCAGACCGCCTGTGAGATCTCGTAACCGAACTAAACCGGCCGTCAGTGAAATCTCGTGAAGGAACAAAACGACCACCTTTTCAATCTCATAAAGTGAACCAAGACCAGCTGTCTTTGAAATCATATGACAGAACAGATCCAACAGCCATTGAACGCCGACTGCCCGTAAGATCTCGTAACCAAACTAAACAGGCCGTCAGTAAAATCTCGTGAAGGAACAAAACCGGACGCCCTAGCAATCTTGTAAAGAAAACCATCTTTGAGAACCATGGCTGTCTTTGAAATCACATGACAGAACAGAGCCGACAGCCACTGAATGCCGACCGCCTGTAAAATCTCGTAACCAAGCTAAACAGGCCGTCAGTAAAATCTCATGAAGGAACAAAACCAGCCGCCTTTGTAATCTCGTTAAGAGAACCAAGACCGGCCGTCTATGAAATCACATGACAGCACAGATCCGACAGCCACTGAAAACCGACTGCCCATAAGATCTCGTAACCGAATTAAACAAGCTGTCAGTAAAATCTCATGAAGGAACAAAACTGGACGCCCTAGCAATCTTGTAAAGAAAACCGTCTTTGAGAACCATGGCTGTCTTTGAAATCTAATGACAGAACAGATCTGACAGCCACTGAATGCTGACTGCCCGTAAGATCTCGTAATCAAACTAAACCGGCCATCAATGAAATCTTGTGTAGTTACAAAACCGGCCGCCTTTGCAATCTCGTAACGAAAACTATTTTTAAGAACCACGGCCATCTTTGAAATCTAATGACAGAACAGAGCCGACAGCCACTGAACGCAGACTGCGTGTGAGATCTCGTAATCGAACTAAATCGGTCATCAGTGAAATCTCGTGAAGGAAGAAAACCGGCCGCCTTTTCAATCTCGTAAAGTGAACCAAGACCAGCTGTCTTTGAAATCACATGACAGAACAGATCCGACAGCCACTGAATGCCGACCGCCCGTAAGATCTCATAACCAAACTAAACAGGCTGTCAGTGAAAACTCGTGAAGAAACAAAACCAAGAAACAAAGAAACAAAAACAAGATTGCAAAGGCGTCCGCCTTTGCAATCTTGTAAAGAAAACCATCTTTGAGAACCATGGCTGTCTTTGAAATCACATGTCAGAACAGAACCAACAGCTCCTGAATGCTGACTGCCTGTAAAATCTTGTAACCGAACTAAACAGGCCATCAGTAAATTCTTGTGAAGGAACAAAACCAACCACCTTTGCAATCTCGTAAAGAATACCATCTTTGAGAATCATGGCCGTCTTTGAAATCTAATGACAGATCAGAGCCAACAGCCACTGAATGCTGACTGCTTGTAACCGAACTAAACAGGCCGTCAGTAAAATCTCGTGAAGGAAAAAAAACAGCCACCTTTGTGATTTCGCAAAGAGAACCCAGACCGGCCGCCTTTGAAATCACACGATAGAACAGATCGGACAGTCACTAAAAGCTGTCTACCCGTGAGATCTTGTAATTGAACTAAACTGGCTGTCATTGAAATCTCGTGAAGTATCAAAACCTGCCGCCTTTGCAATCTCGTAAAGAAAACCATCTTTGAGAACTATGGCTGATTTCAATGAGGTTAGTTTTCAGTGACAGTCGGTTTTGTTCTGTTATGAGATTTCAAAGATGGTTGGTTTTGTTCCGTTGTTCTTTTACGAGATTTCAAAGACAGTCGGTTTTGTTTCGATGACGGTCTGTTTTGTTCGGTTACGAGATCTCAGCGATGGTCGTTTTCAGTGACAGTCAGTTTTGTTCTTTCATGAGATTTCAAAGACGGTCGGGTTTGTTTCTTTGTTCCTTTATGAGATTTCAAAAACAGTCGGTTTTGTTTCTTTACGAGATTTCAATGACGGTCGGCTTTGTTCGGTTACGAGATCTCAGTGACGGTCGGTTTTCAGTGTCAGCCGGTTTTGTTCCTTTGATCTTTTACAAGATTTCAAAGACTTTCGTTTTTTTTGGTTAAGAGATTTCAATGAACCGTCATTGAAATCTCTTAACCAAAAAAAACGAAAGTCTTTGAAATCTTGTTTTTTGGTTTTGTTCGGTTACAAGATTTCAATGACGGTCGGTTTTCATTGTTTTCAAAGACTGTTGATTTTTTTCTGTTTCGAGATTTCAATGATGGTCGGTTTTGTTCAGTTACGAAATCTCAACGTTCTCAATGTTCGGTTTTCAGTGACAGTCGGTTTTGTTCCTTTACGAGATTTCAGTGATGGTCGGTTTTCAGTGTCAGTCGGTTTTGTTCTGTTATGAGATTTCAAAGACAGTCGGTTTTCATTGACAGTCGGTTTTGTTCCTTTGTTCTTTTACGAGATTTCAAAGACTGTCGGTTTTCAGTGTCAATTGGTTTTGTTCAGTTATGAGATCTCAATATGGTCTGTTTTGTTCCTTTACAAGATTTCAATGACAGTCAGTTTCGTTTCATTATGATATTTCAGTGACAGTCGGTTTCGTTCCTTTACAAGATTTCAAAGATGGCCTGTTTTGTTCTATTAAGAAATTTCAGTGTCACTTGGTTTTGTCTCTTAACGAGATTTCAATGACTGTCGGTTTTTAGTGTCAGTCGGTTTTGTTCAGTTATGAGATCTTAATACGGTTTGTTTTATTCTTTTACAAGATTTTAATGACAGTTGGTTTTGTTTCTTTACAAGATTTCAATGACAGTCGGTTTTGTTTCATTATGAGATTTCGAAGACGGTCGGTTTTGTTCTGTCATGAGATTTCAGTGATGGTCAGTTTTGTTACTTTGTTCCTTTACAAGATTTCAAAGACAGTCAGTTTTGTTTTGTTATGAGATTTCGAAGACGGTCGGTTTTGTTCTGTTACGAGATTTCAGTGACGGTCGTTTTGTTCCTTTACAAGATTTCAAAGATGGCCTGTTTTGTTCTATTAGGAAATTTTAATGTCACTTGGTTTTGTTTCCTAATGAGAATTTAATGACAGTCGGCTTTGTTTGTGTACAAGATCTCAATGATGGTAGGTTTTTAGTGTGAGTTGGTTTTGTTCTGTTACGAGATTTCAAAGACAGTCGGTTTGTTTCGTCACGAGATTTCTATTACGGTCGGTTTTGTTCCTCTGTTCTGTTACGAGATTTCAAAGACAGTCGGATTTGTTTCGTTACGAGATTTTAATGAAGGTCGGTTTTATTCAGTTTTATTCGGTTACAAGATTTCAATGACATCTGTTTTATTCGGTTATGAGATTTCAGTGACAGTCCGGTTTGATCTATTACGAAATTTCAGCGTTACTTGATTTTATTTTCTAACTAGATTTTAATGACGGTTGGTTTTGTTTGATTACAATATCTCAATGACGGTAAGTTTTAAGTGTCAGTCAGTTTTGCTCTGTTATAAGATTTCAACGACGGTCAGTTTTATTGTTTCATAACGAGATTTTAAAGACAGTTGGTTTTGTTCTATAACGAGATTTTAATGATGGTCGGTTTTGTTCGGTTACAAGATCTCAATGATGGTAGGTTTTCATTTTCAGTCAGTTTTGTTCTATTATAGAATTTCAAAGACAGTTGGTTTTGTTCCGTTGTTCTTTTATGAGATTTCAAAGACTTGATTTTTTTCTGTTACGAGATTTCAGTGAAGGTTGGTTTTGTTCGGTTACGAGATCTCAATGACGGTCGGTTTTCAGTGACAGTTGGTTTTGTTCTGTCATTAGATTTCAATGATGGTCGGTTTTGTTCCGTTGTTCTTTTACGAGATTTCAAAGACAGACGATTATTTTTGTTACGAGATTTCAATGACGGTCGGTTTTGTTTGGTTCAAGATTTCAGTTTTGCTGGGTTATGAGATTTCAATGGCGGACGATTTAGTTCCTTCACGAGATTTCAAAGACAGGGGGTTTTGTTCCTTTGTTCTTTTACGAGATTTCAAAGACTGTCATTGTTTTTTTCTTTAAGAGATTTCAATGACGGTTGATTTGTTCGGTTACGAGATATCAATGATGGTAGGATTTCATTTTCAGTCGGTTTTGTTCTGTTATAGAATTTCAAAGACGGTCAGTTTTGTTCCGTTGTTCTTTTACGAGATTTCAAAGACTGTTGATTTTTTTCTGTTACAAGATATCAATGAAGGTCGGTTTTGTTCGGTTACGAGATCTCAATGATGGTCGGTTTTCAGTGACAGTCAGTTTTGTTCTGTCATGAAATTTCAATAATGGTCAATTTTGTTCTGTTGTTCTTTTACGAGATTTCAATGAAGGTCGATTTTGTTTCGTTACGAGATTTCAGTGACGGTCGGTTTTCAGTGACAGTCGTTTTGTTCTGTCATGAGATTTCAGTGATGGTCGGTTTTGTTACTTTGTTCCTTTACAAGATTTCAAAGACAGTCAGTTTTGTTTTATGAGATTTCGAAGACGGTCGGTTTTGTTCGGTTACGAGATTTCAGTGACGGTCTGTTTTCTGTGTCAGTCGGTTTTGTTCAGTTATGAGATCTCAGTATGGTATGTTTTATTCTTTTACAAGATTTTAATGACAGTTGGTTTTGTTTCTTTACAAGATTTCAATGACAGTCAGTTTCGTTTCATTATGAGATTTCAGTGACGGCCCGTTTTGATCTATTAGGAAATTTCATTGTCACTTGTTTTTTTTTTCCTAATGAGATTTTAATGACAGTTGGTTTTGGTCGTTTACAAGATCTCAATGACGGTAGGTTTTCAGTGTCAGTCGGATTTGTTCTGTTATAGAATTTCAAAGACGGTCAGTTTTGTTTCATTACGAAATTTCAAAGACAGCCTGTTTTGTCCTATTACGAAATTTCAGTGTTATTTGGTTGTTTCCTAACGAGATTTTAATGACAGTTGGTTTTGTTCAATTACAATATCTCAATGACGGTAGGTTTTGTTCGGTTAGGAGATCTCAGTGACGGTAGGTTTTATCATGTCATAAAGCTTTGTCAAAGGACGTCTCAATTTAAAGGATCATTTGTGTATCCTTCATGTCCTCCAATTATTTTAATAACATTTTTGTGACCTCGGGAGCAGAAGCATTTATGACATTGCCATGCACACTTACTAGACTGCCTCATTCTAGCATTTAATTCTGAGGAGGACTGTAGACTACAAGCCTTTAAAGGACTGCACTAAGAAGGACACAGCCTCACTAGTATGCAGCCTTCCATTTGAGAAGCACCCACTGACTACTGTCTTTATGAACGAATCATTAAATCATTAAAATCTTTGTTAAAAAAAAAATGTTCAAATGATTTTTATAAAATGCTGATTCATTCAGGAAGAATATAAGTGACCACTGTCTTTATGAATAAATCACTGAATTATTTATATGACCGATTTGTTCAAAAATCTTGATTTATTCAGGAACAAAACAACTGTGAATCTTTGCATCATTAGTTCAAAACACAGATTTCAGTATGTTGGAAAGTTGGAATTCTGAATTACTCATAAAGATCACGATCACTTGTTTTGTTCCTCATTGATTCAAAGCTTTCACAATCCAGTCCACAAATAATTAATAACAGTAATACAAGTTCTTAGATTACAGTCCATTTCCTTTATTACTGATGATGGCTGTGTGAATGACCGAAGCTAATATTTGCCAAAGGTAATCTTAATTAAAACTCCAGCAGTCACTCCGATAGATTAGTGCCTCAAGGCAAACAACCATGTAAGTGCATACATGTCAGGATACATTACAAACTGAGAATAAAATGGTGCATATTTAAAATAAGAGACTACTGACATTTAATGAGGGGCAAAACATTTGTTCATCTTCATACAAGCCAAATATACCATGTAGGAAATCTCACTTGGATGCCAATCAGTTGCTCCTCCTCATGCTGTGTCAGTGTGATTTCTGAGCCAATTAAAAATTACGAACAACACCTATCTTACATTGCACCATATGATGCCTGTGTTAACAGCACAAATTTACAGAGGAAATACAACACAAAGCAATATTTCTAATCTGAAATTGTGCTTGTCCCCTGTTGCTCCACATGTTCTGTTCACCTTCCATTGTACAGTTGTCACGGTCGCTGGTTGCAACACAAAGGAAAATTGTCAGGATTCTGATGCAGCAGCTTCTTTTATTAAACAAACTCAAAAATGTTACAAAAGACTCTTGGGAACAAAAACAGAACAACCAACATATCAATGACAAGGACAGACAGAGAACTGAAAGAAACACAGGGTTTAAATACAAGGGCAAACAGAAGAACTGATTAGATAATTAATGAAACGCACCTGAACTAAACTAACACAATCAGTGGCCATGGAAACAAACAGGAGAGAAATGAAGGAAAACTGATCTGGAGCCTGTACCATGATGGTAGTTCAACAAACTCAGGGTTATAGGATTAGATTCGAGTTGACAAAACCAAACCACTCCAATCCGGCTTTGTTGGTACCATGATGATGATCATCAACTTTCTCTCTCAACTCAGGCTCCTGAGTTTGTGGTGCGCGTGCACATGAATGCATGACATCACTGGTGAACAGCCAATCACATGCCTTGCAACGGAGATAAAGTAATTATCTAAGTAATTATCATTAAACCTGGACAATTTCATTGTTAAATACTTTTTTTACTCTATAGTGACCTTTAATTTGGAGGAAGAGAAACTGGGGGAGTGACTTTATTGCATTGGATGTGTCAGTGTTACTTTACTCACATCTAGTTGGCCCAATTTCAGTTTGAAAGTTAGTTACTATCGTGATGAACACCGCTAAAAGCCAAGTCACTTTCATGGTAACCCAGGATTGACGCAGACTAATCTGAAACTTACTTGGCTCCTCATCTAATAAACAGATTAGAAGATAACAGAAACTCAAACATGAACGGAACTCAAAACGTGACAACAGTTCACCAGCACAAAGGTGAATCGGATTTTGGAATTACTATATAAGCTAGTTATATAAGTTATAAAATGTGGAGGTGAATTTCAGACAACAGAGACCTGACAAAAGAAAACATTCAGTCCCAGCCTGCGCTTTCAGAAGTCAATCAAAAGTAATGTACCATGAAGCCGGATTAGCTGGCTAGCCAGGTAAGTTTCAGACTAGTTTGTATGTATGTTCTGGTTCAGAGATTTAAAACCAAAATTGGGCCAATCGGATGTGAGCTAAATGAACTGACACATCCAACACAATAAAGTCACTTCCCCAGTTTCTCGTCCTCCAAATTAAATATAGAAAAAAAATATTTACAATGAAATTGTCTGGCTTTAATGATAATTACTTATTACTAATTATTTTATGATTTATATAATTATTATGTGATATATATTATTATTAATCCAATACACAGAAGCAATTTTAGTTTAGCAGTTATTATTAAGCATTTAGTTTCAATGAATATTAATATATACTGATCATATGTAATATAAATAAGCTGTAAATAAACTTTAATATGATTACATGTGACCTTACATGTTTGAGTCTCTATCGCTATATATTATCTAACTATATAAACTAACATCACAAGTTTCACTTGCACTGATAGAGCAAGACCATTTCTTTTATTTTAAGTATTTTCATTAGTGTAAATGAGTTTAAATACTTCATTTTCTTTAATCTCTTAACCTTCAGCAAAAAAGTTTTGAATCGCGCTGGCTCTCTCGCGAAAAGTGAATCATAGTTTCTCTCTGTTGCAAGGCATGTGATTGGCTGTTCACCACCGATGTCACGGATTCAGGAGCACGCGCTCCACAAACTCAGGATCAAAGCCTGAGTTGACAAAGAAAGTTGATGATAAGCATTATGGTACCAACAAAGCCAGATTGGAGTGGTTTGGTTTTGTCACCTTGAAACTAATCCTACAACCCTGAGTTTGTTCAACTACCATCGTGGTACAGGCCCCACATCAAAGCGGCAATGAATCTCACCTTGGATGAAATAAGTATAGCTTGATGTGAATTGTGAATGCTTGCAAAGTGTCAGAGTGACTTACAGTTCCTGTGTGAATATGATGCCTATAAAGGCTTTTATGGGAAGCAAACTAAATACATCCCCAGCTGTTCAGATACAAAGTCAAATCTGCAGCTGACATCCTTATAATTGAGTGATATTGTGACGGATGTGATTCAAAATGCTCTCTGATGGTTCACTAAACAAAACGTATTCCCCTTGTTCCCTGTGATTAGCAATTTTCAGAATAAATGACTAGTGATTACCGTTCTTTGACAAGTCAAACAAAAATACATCTATACTGAGACAGAAAAAAAAACTAAATTGTATGTATAACAATTGCTTTTGATTTGCAATTTACTTCTAAATAATCATGCCCCTCTTTGTTTAAATAATAATTATTATTTTTATCATATTCAACAACCCACGTATATATAGCCTCAGTTATTTTTTATTAAACAAAGTTATTTGAACAGTTATCAAAGCCAATCTTAAATCTCTGAAATTGGTTTTCAAACATTGGTAATAGGAAATAGAACTGAAGTGTTAATCAATTAAAATAATTAACCATGAAGTTTCAAAAACTACATTTTAATTAAAATAAGTAATATGATATCAGTACATGTTGTACACTTTGATATTAAGCTGTCTGAATTACATTCAATTATTTTAATATCTAAATAATTCAACAATTAAGTCTCGTTTGGTCCTCTTTGGAAGGCCAACTAGTGGGCCTCAGACCCCTGCTTTAGATCTCCCCCTTGGTTTCTGACTAAAAATATATGATAAATAGTGTATTTTCAAGTCAGTGTTTGTGAAGGAACACAGGATATTTCATCTGTCTCTGAGATAAACAGCATTTCTGACTACATTCATTGTGCACAATATTATATTTTGCTGTTACCATGACAATTTAAAGCAGCAATCGTGCTGTAGACCTCAAAACTATTTATATCAGCTATATGAACTCAAAATATTTAACATACAAGCAGAGCTTAAAATTATATGTATTTTAAATGTTTATTTATTTACGTTTATATTTAAACTTTGGTATTTTTAATAAAGACCGCATCATCACTTGGTGGATCCTGATTGAGCCTTGTCAGCTCCCCGCCCCTCCCTCACCTTTTTTTTATCTTTTTTGATAGTTTAATATTAAATCATCCTCAAACACACTCCATTTAAAATTGTTTCACATCATTGCCTAAAAATAACAGCTATTTCAAATAACCTTGACATTCACTGGCTTTTTTATTTAACCCTCCATTACCGTATTGATCATTTGTTATTGTAGAAGGGAATTGCTTCTGCAGTCACCTCTTGCAGATCTATCTTTGCCCTAATATAAGGTGTGTGAGTCATGCTGACAATTCCATATACTGTTACACACTAGAAGCATGAGAAGGAATGAAACATCATTCACCTTTAAGACCATGTCAAGATCAGTTCAAAAGACCTTGAGAATAATATAAAGAACCAGGTTTAAACCACACAATTTAGAGTCTGCCAAATGGACCAGATCCCTATTCACTGAGTCAAAGCATGGTCAATTTCTCAAAGCCACCTGCTACAAGAGCAATCTTGAGTTCTGGTCAAGCTCTCCACAACTCTCTAGCAAAAAGCAGATGGACTTCCAGCTGTGCTATGATTATGAAAGTGTTAATGAGGTGTGCATGAAAGCATTGCACCAGTTACCCTAGAGAAACACAAGAGCAATAAGAGACATTTGTGTGCTGTTTCTGACCCTCAGGGCAACACAAGTTGAAGTGTGGGAGTAAGTGAGAACAAAGGAAAGAATACACATTTGCACAATCTTGCGCAAGAACTCTTGTTGTCCTGTAGATGGCAGTGTATTCTCTTTAAAAATGACAAGGAGTTTTAAAATTTAAAGCAGGGGTTCACCCCAAAATTAAAATTTGGTCATTTTTTAATTGCCTTTTTACCTTCATGCTGTTTCAATCCTGTATGACTTTGTTTCTTCAGTGGAACACAAAAGGTTAATTTCCAGCAGTCTTTTCAACAGAGTGCTGCAGTGATGACGTATTTATAGGTCAACCCAGAAGTTAATATCATCCTGGCTCCCTTGACATAAAACCCAAAAGGATTTTCTATTGGCTTTTGGATTATTGCAGAAAATAAGCTCTGTGACCAACAAAGGCTTATGATTTTTACACGCTTTGTTCATTAAGAATAAAAAATGATACAACTTTTAAGAATTTTGAACCCAAAATACAATAAGAAGTAAAAAACTAAACGTATGCTAAAAACGAAGTACATCACGGTCACATGACTTCAACCACACAAATCACCATCACTAAGCTTCCACTTGTAAACGTGGACTAGTGTGTAAATGAGTTTACCTGTTTGGCATGATGACATTTTTGTGCCTGACAACTTCTGTAGTCCCATTTAGCCACTTGTTAGCAAAAGCCTTTTATAAGTATAAATAAAAATTCACAAGAGGGTTTTACTGATGTATTTTATGCCATAGAATAAAACGTGAATATATCTTGAGCTCATTTCAGAGATTTAACCAAAAAAACAATTGGCTGCATCCGAAATCGCATACTCTCTTGAGTTTATTTTGAAACATTACTTCACGGCAACTAAAAAAAAAAAAAAGTATGTACTGAGTATGAGCGTGTGTAGTATGAATCCAATCCGGACGTACTACATTCGCTATGTTTTCATTATCATGTGACCTACCAGTATCAGTTGCATCCCTTCACTGCCGTACACAAATCGTTTCCTGTGGCCTCATGGGATAGTAAAGCGTCCATCGTATGTAGCAGGTAATAGTAGGTCATCCGGGTACTTTTTGCTTACTCTTTTATGAGTACTGTGAATTCAGACAGACATCTTTTGTCACATAATGTTTTTCACCTACTATACACAGTAGTAGAGTATGTGTAGTATGCGATTTTGAATGCAGCCATTGACTTCAGGACAAAGGAACCGGAAGGGCTAAAATGCTGACTTGCTTCAGGGTTTTGGCCTACAAAAATATGTCATCCTGCAGCACTTTATATGAAATTGAATTAAACTCCAAAATTCCAAAAGGAATATTTAAAGTCTTATGAAGCAATTGAATGGCTTAATTTAAGTCATTAGTCACTAAACATCTAGTTCAATTAAAAGCTATTCATAAGAATCGATTTTTTACTTCAAAAGCAGTCCGAGTGATTCATTCACAAATTTGACTAATTCTCGAGTTCAACTAACTGTCTCACTGATGAAGATATCATATGGCTTCAGAAGACCTAGAAAAAAAGGTGAGATCAGAGTGATCTCTTAGCTCCTGCAAAAAGAGTGTTGTATCGTTTACCTATTTCATTCACTTTGAGACACGCCTTCCTTTTCCATTTCCTGCTGCTTTAGTTCAGGGGAAACTCAGCTGAATGAAACATTCGTCACAGGTCATTGCTAAGCTAGTGGAACAGAAGTTTATATGGGCCTCGGATCATATAATCTATCACAGCCTTTACATCTTGCAACAAAAATACTTTAAAATATCTGTAGCTTCATGCTTGAAATCAGTGCATATTGTTGTCTGGTTAAGTGATGTTCTGTGTAAACATTTGACACAGCTCTGATAAATATCATGGAAAAACATCTGCCTCACAAGATCCTACCAACTGAGGTGCTGCATTCCTGTCGTTCTCCAATCACTGACATGAGGCCAAGACGAGCTATTTATGGCTGTGCTGAAACACGAGGTCTGCCCGTGCTGGTCACACCAGCCAGTTTCTATTGGCATCAGCACAGACTGAGGTTTCAAAAACATATGAGTAATAAAAGTTCTTAAGACAAGGCGGCTCTTCAAAGCTTTATCTATAATGATAACGGTTAAATAATCCCACAGACTGGATGTTTGAGGGCAGCTGTAACTAGGAGTGAAAAACAAACAATAAAGCAGATGGAACATTTCTTGGAAGCAGGGTTGGTAGACAGTTTATTCTAACTAAGCACCTTTGCACATTCCATGGACATTTTCCACCTTGGTGTGAAAAATAATCAGCTTATGTACCTTATTCACCTTGTTTACAGAACATAATGCAAGTATTTTCATATCACAAAAATCCATCTCTTAAAACCCACTGAAAATCAGACTTTCTTCTGTAATATAACATTAGAGAAATAAAAACACTCACATGAATTACTTTATAAAGACATTGTATGGTATAAAGTAAATACAGCTTTGCATTTAAAGAAAATCTCAAAAACGTTAAGTGCTTACAATACAAATCTGAACAGCATGTGCAACATACATCTAACTTTACATCATCAACAAATTAAATCTTTCCAAACTGTACTTAACAAAACACAAATATATATAAAGTTTTTCTAATTTTTCATAAAAAAATGTTTGTTGTCATTAAATATTTTTGACCAAACATGTGATTGCAAAATGTCATTTGTTTATTTATTATGGCTAATACTTCTCTGTCAAAAAAGCTCAATAAAGAAAACAAAAATACATTGTACATGGTATTTTTCTCCAAAATTTACTTAATACATTCTTTTAAAATCAAAGAAAGCAAAACCTTTTCTATTTACATGTTAATAAATAAATCAAAGTTAAGAGTAGAATTTGGTCCGTAAATGTCAGGAGAACTACTTCCAGAAACAGTTGAAACTGTCAATATGACAATTTATTATTTAATTTTCAATTTATTATTATACAGAGACTTTTTTCAATATTCTGTGCTTCATATGCAATATAAATAGGCCTATATTTTAAACCAACATGAATAGGCTTTGTTTGCATTCAGCATATTGCACAGCACCTTTTCATATATTTGAATTATGATATACTTTGTCATTACAGCCACTCTGAAGGCATATTTGTTCAGTTCATCTACACTTTTTCCTAAAAAGTGTGAAAATCATTTGTGGCATGAGGTAAACAGTAGCACACAGAATGGCAAAGGTTGCCTGACATACCATATTTCCCAAATTCTTTTAAAGTACACGCAGGATTGCTATAAAACACTGCTTTCATCACTCAGCAAATCCACATTTCCAGGCCATTACCAACCCTGGCAGGATCACTTCACTGTTTCAATGAAACAAAAAGATCATTAGACCCATCTCTTTGAACTAAAAGTTTACCTGACTTCCTAGCAACCAAGGTCTGAACACTGTCACAATAGCTACACATTTCAAACAAGCATTTAGCTTATGTTGTCTATACTTTTCTTTAAAGAGCTTGCTGCGCACTTCTAAAATGCTTTTAGCATGAACTAAGAAAGGATGAAAGGTCAAGGTCCTTGTACGGTATGGAAAAACTGTCATGCAGTTTTATAAGTTTGATTGAAAGCAATGTCTGATTGGAGCAAATATTTAATTTAATTTCAATCAGAGGAGAAGTGGTTATAATGGCAGGTCAAAAGCAGGGGAAAAAAAAGATATCCAAATCAGATTTTTTTATATTTTGCAGGATATCTTCTTTTATGCTCATAAACTCATACCGTTTTGGGGTCGACATAAGGGAGCGTAAATGGTAGAATTTTAATTTTTTGGGGTGCACAATCCCTTTAATAGTGGTAAGACAAATTGATCAGCTGCTAATATAGACATCCTGAAAAACAATGAACAAAACTATGCCAGATAAAAAAAAGGAATCGGCTATTTGCACTAAGATTCTGTTTACACTATAGTGTACATAGCACTAAGTGCAAAAAGCAATATATACTATTTACACTAAGTGACAATAGCAGCATTTTCTTAGCGATATGCTATTTACACTAGGTGAAAATAGCGATAGATTCTATTTACACCATGTAAAAGTATCAGTTTTTTGCAATAAGAGTAAATAGTAATTAGATGCTATCTATAGGCTACTTTATATTGGCAGATACTATTTGCACCTCAGTATTTTTGTACATTAACAGGATGCTATAATATCATAGAGTGTAAATGATTATATTTGTTAAAACTATTAAATAGACGCTGCCTTATTGGGAGAATAAAACCCCTCCCTACACCTTCCCCTAATCCTACCCAATAAACACTTAATATTATTAAACACTTGTTCACAGATTATTTCCAATTTTAGAACATTATTTTCATTTTTATTGAAAATAAATGCGAGCTCGGCAAAAAGCGTATTCGTACCCGTGTCGATCATGTTAATAGCCAGGTCTGTGAGCCTTACTCGCTACTGTTGCGCCACTGAAGACGTTGACTTCCACACGTCATTTTTAAAACTTGAGTGGTCCAACCAGACATTGGTGGGCAGAGCTAGTGTAAATAAAATGTAACAATGTCTTTAGTGCTTTTCTGGACCTTTAATGTGGTGATTATATTGCTATCTATGGATGAGTCACATACCTCTCGGATTTCATCAAAAATATCTTAATTTGTGTTTTGAAGATGAACGAAGGTCTTACGGGTGTGGAACGACATGAGGGTGAGTAATTAATGACAAGTGCAGTCCTAAACTATTTGAGAACCACTGGTTTACATGATCTGAACAGAAAGTGGCCCTAATGCAATATGCTGTTAATGTAAAATTAATAAGGCAGGAGAAGAATACTCACTTCATACAGCATTAGTGTCAGATGTGTCGAATGGTGCAGCTGAAGCTTCATGTGTGTTTAGTGAACTGAGTTTCGCCTCTTCATCACTTGTTTCCTTTTTTCTCTTCTTCTTTCTACATGGTTTATATCGTTTTCTGTGAAACAAAATAGGAAGATGGTAAAAAGAACAACATTAAAGATTAAATAAACTTAAAAAATAAGCTTAAACAAGTTTGACTCTTAATAGTGTAACACATCACTCACTGTGTACAGACACATATGAAGACGATGAGCAGAATCAGAAAGACCAATCCTGTGACCACACATGCGATAACTATTTTTCTTCGTTCTCCCACATGAAAATCAAGATCAAGATATTCACACCTAGTCCCAATATATCCTGTTTCACATCTGTGCAAATGTATAAGAAAATTATTTAACATTTACTTGAGCTCTGATTGGTTGAGTTATGGACAGGTCAAAGTCTCACCTGCATGAAGGAGTGTTCTGCTCCTTTACAAAACGGCAAACGCCTTGGATACAGTAATGCAGGTATTCTTTTGGACACTTCGAGAAGTGCCCACCCCATGTGCGGTCATCTTTTGAATCTGTATAGATTTTAAGCGTACATATCACATCACCATCAAACACATCCACAACTGTTCAAAAACGTAGGGTCGATGATTTTTTAAAATGTTTTTGAAAGCAGTCTGTGATGCTATGTTATACCAAAGCTGCATTTATTTGGTCAAAAATACAGAAATATTGTAAACTGTTTTCTATTGTAATATTTTTTTTTTTTTTTTTTTTTAAAGGCTGAATTTTCAGCATCATTACTCCAGTCTTCAGTGTCACATGATCCTTCAGAAATCATTTTAATATGCTGTTTTGGTGCTCAAGAAACATTTCTTATTTTTATCAATGTTGAAAACAGTTGTGCTGCTTAATGTTTTGTGGAAACCATGATACTTTTTTTCAGGTTTCTTTGATTAATAAAAAGTTAAAAAGAACAACATTTATTTGCAATAGAAATCATTTGTAACATTAGAATTGTCTTTACTGTCACTTTTGATCAATATATTTACATACTAATATTCTATCCAATAATTATTTTCATGTGGTTGATATTAAAATTCTATACTACTCGTCTAAATAAATTAAAAATACCAAAAAAACTAAAATCAGTCACAAGAATTTAGGCATCACAACATTATAATGTACAACATGAAAAAAAAAAGATTGTTTAAAGAGCGTTAGCTAATGGCAAAGCTAATCCAAATGTAAAAATTAAAAGAAAATGTGAATGCACAGTTAAATATCCATCAATGTAATACATTAAAAAGTATCAGCCAATAACTAATATCCTTAAAATACAGAGTAAAGAAATTAGGGTTGTCATTTTACTCATTTACATTATTTTGTGTGTCATTATACAAGGCACTGTAAAGGCCAAACTCAGTTCAAAGGACTGAGCTAGAAAAAAGACCGGTCTACAGAAACTGAAACTTGAGCTCTGACTTCAGAATGAACTAAAAGTTGAATGGGAAAAGATCTAATTACAACCTCAGGCCACATGTAACATGATCTAAGTTCAGTCAGAGATGATTACCTTTTATACAGAGATGCTAAACTTGAGTTTGGAAGTGTTATCACGTCTTAGATAAAATTACAAGGTTTGAAGGGGACTATAAGAAGCTGAATTATTATCATAACAGTCCAATTTTCCTCAGTGAACAGATTATAATATCTTTCATGTTAAGCAAATGCTTTGACAGAATTTTGTGATCAAATAACACCAACTTTTTCATGCTATAAACACATCTTTTAATTTAATATCCTATTTATCTCTTCAGCAGGTGGTCATGCTATCAAGACTTTCATGTCATGCCCAGGGGAAACCCTTTTTAAAATATATATATATTTACAACACAGCAAGGGCAAACACAGTGTTACATCTCACGTCTTTAAAGTGATTGATTGACAAACCACAGCACAGCTTCAAAATAAGCTTTCTGCATGAGGTGGAATCTTGAAAGCGGAGCATACGGAAAATATCTTAGGCTTAACTTGTTCATTATTTGTGAAGAACAGGTTGGGGTGCCATTGATATTTACCTGTGCAGTTGCTGCTGTTGTCATGGTGACCACAGGACACAGTCCTATTCGCTGGTGCTTTTGTGGTATTCCATTCAGCCTGGGAGTATTTGCATAGGACAACAGCTGAGGGCACACAACAAACAAATCACAGGTGGCATCATACATATCTCGAGAACTGTGGCATTATTGCTTTGCAGGATTTTTCAGGCAAATGTTAAACTAGATTATATAGGCCTTGATTGTGGTTACACTTTAAAATCCCTCCCTCCATGATCTTCTAATGAGCTAAACTGAATTCCAGTGCTAAAAATAGAATAGTATAAAATAGGTTAGACACTCAGCTAAAGCAATGACGTACTAACGATTGATGTCACGAGCACATTAATAAATACAGCTATTATAAATACAGCTAAATAAGGAGCTATTTGAAGAAGGAAAAGTTGGCAAACGGGTACTTCTACAGTCTATAGAGTGGTAAAATGTGCTATAGCTGCTTTGTAGACAAACAAAACACAGTTGAAGGCGTTGAATACAAACCAACAATGGTGAAACGTACCTGTGATTATTCCCAAAATGAAACTGCGCGTCCTGTCCATTTGAATTTCGCGTTGCGCGTCACACTGAAGACTTCAATCCACGAGTTGCTGTTTCAGATTCAGACTTCATGTCGTTCATTTTTGAACTATTATTTTATTGAACGACTACAATAAGTTACTGTTAAGTTTTCAGCAGTCTTCTCAAAGTTTACCTTCGGTCCTCAAGCTTAGAGGAGAGTGAAGGTTGGCTCAATAGAGGCGTGCGTGGGAGGTGCTAGTGTGTATTCTCCGCCTTTATGAATGAACATTTAGGCCTACTTTGGGCTTTTATTATTAGAGGTTTGATAAGATATTTTCACCAAACTTGTTATACTCAAGTATGAGCTCATTCTGTAGTCGCACACAAAAATACTTGGTAGCGTTATAATGCGAATGAAACATGAAAACAGCTGTAACTAGGCTATTCAACCATTTGTCAAGGCTAAATACATGTTCGATAAAACGATAAAAGGATTTTCGATAAAAAGATGTTTATTAAGTACTGAAAAATGAATGATCAGGCATCACACAATATAATCTTGAAGTGAAGTACCCAACTCTGAAAAGAAATCTCAGAAGAAAAATGTAAAAGAAAATCCAGAGAAGGAAAGTTTTCAGATTATTAAACCACAAGGGGGGATTGAAAAAAAAAAAATACAAAATATATTTAAAGCTGTTCATGTATTGAATAATATGTTTGTGATTTATTATCACATTTACAGAATTGTATAATCCCAGCAAGCAATAATAGCCGTCATTTCACCGTCTCTGTTAACAGTCCGGCTACGAGTAACCCACTTTTAGCCAAAATAATCTTTCATTTGGTTACATGTCGTTTTTGCCAAAATAACTTGCGAGATGTATGATATTCTATCATGTAAGCGAAGTCAACAGTGATTACAAGGTGTTTGGTTTCATATCTTTGACATGTGCGTATGCTGTGCGTAGCCACGATTTAGCTCGTAGTCAGACCGGCTATTTGTAGCACACCTTTAGTCAATCCTGATTTATTGTAGTTTTTGGACAGGAAGTGCATGAGATGGTTGATATCCCATCATGTTCGCAATGTCAATGATATCTATAAGATTTAAGTGTCATTTCATGACATGGTCTATATAGTCACGATTTAGCTCTGAATTGGATGTAGTAGTCCACGTGGAAATTGAGGCAATCTGTAGACTATTTTTTTACGGCTTGGCTATAGCCCTGATTCAGACCAGCAATGAGCGTAGTCAAAATAGTGTTAAGTAATTTTCGCCCACAAAGCTTGTGGGCTGCATGATATACCATCAAATGCAAGTAAACATTTGAAACAGCATATGCCTATTATTTTTGCTGTCACACAATCATATATATATATATATATATATATATATATATACACATATATATATATATATGTATATATATATATATATATATATATATATATATATATATATATACACACACACACACGACTCTTTAATTTTAAGTTAAATAAAAATGCAATTACAATTCTCAACCGCTAGATGGCAACTGTGGCCCTACTGAGACATGACTACTGGCACGAGAGACTTGAAAGTTAGTAGAGATCTCGCGATAAACATTTCCGCCATTTTCTATTACAACCACTGTCAGAAAGCAAGCAACAGTAAACATTAAAGGAAATTCTTTCCTGCTTTTGGTCTTGTAAGTATCTGTTTTTCATTTTGACATGTGTTCATTATTTATTATCATGTGTACATCAATTGGACATCAGTGTGTGGACGTCAAATTGACGTAAAAAAATTGACGTCAATTTGACGGGGTTTTTTCGACACCAATTGGACATCAGTGTGTGGACGTCAAATTGACGTCAATTTGATGTTTTTTTTCGACATCAATTGGACACCAGCGTGTGGGCGTCAAATTGACGTCAATTTGATGTTTTTTTTTTCGACATCAATTGGACATCAGTGTGTGGATGTCAAAAAATTCAAAAAATTGACGTCAATTTGATGGGGGTTTTTTCGACATCAATTGGACATCAAATTGACGTATTTACTTCAATTTGACGGGTTTTTTTTTTTTACATCAATTGGGCATCAGTGTGTGGACGTCAAATGGATTTCATTTTTTTGACGTCCATTTGACTTTTTTTTTTTTACATCAATTGGACATCAGTGTGTGGACGTCAAATTGACGTCAATTTGATGTGGGTTTTTTTTTTACATCAATTTTACATCAGTGTGTGGATGTCAATTGATGTCAAAAAATTGACGTCAATTTGATGGGTTTTTTTTCGACATCAATTGGACATCAGCATGTGGACATCAATTTGACGTCAAAAAATTTACGTCAATTTGACGGAGTTTTTTTTACATCAATTGGACATCAGTGTGTGGACGTCAAATTGACGTCAAAAAATTGATGTCAATTTGATGGGGGTTTTTTTCGACATCAATTGGAATCAGTGTGTGGACGTCAAATTGACGTAAAAAAATTGACGTCAATTTGACAGGGTTTTTTTTTTACATCAATTGGACATCAGTGTGTGGACGTCAAATTGACGTCAAAAAATTGACGGGTTTTTTTTCAACATCAATTGGACATCAGCGTGTGGACATCAAATTGACGTCAAAAAATTTACGTCAATTTAACGTGTTAAAAAATTGCCGTCAATTTGATGTTTTTTCGACATCAATTGGACATCAGTGTGTGGATGTCAAATTGACGTCAAAAAATTGATGTCAGTTTAATGTCAATTTGATGTTTTTTTTCTTTTCAACATCAATTGGACATCAGTGTGTGGATGTCAAATGGATGTCAATTTTTTGACGTCAATTTGATGGGGTTTTTTCGACATCAATTGGACATCAGTGTGTGGACGTCAAATGGATGTCAATTTTTTTACATCAATTTGATGGGGGTTTTTTTCGACATCAAATTGACGTAAAAAAATTGACGTCAATTTGATGGTGGTTTTTTTCGACATCAATTGGACATCAGTGTATGGACGTCAAATGGATGTCAATTTGATGTTTTTTTTTCAACATCAATTGGACATCAGAGTGTGGACGTCAAATTGATGTCAAAAAATTGACGTCAATTTGATGGGGTTTTTTTGACATCAATTGGACATCAGTGTGTGGACGTCAAATGGATGTCAATTTGATGTTTTTTTTTCCTCAACATCATTTGGACATCAGTGTGTGGATGTCAAATTGACGGGGTTTTTTTTTTACATCAATTGGACATCAGTGTGTGGACGTCAAAAAATTGACATCAATTTGATGGGGGGTTTTTTCAGCATCAATTGGACATCAGTGTGTGGACGTCAAATTGATGTCAAAAAATTGACGTCAATTTGATGGGGTTTTTTTCGACATCAATTGGACATCAGTGTGTGGATGTCAAATGGATGTCAATTTTTTGACGTCAATTTGATGTTTTTTTTTCTCGACATCATTTGGACATCAGTGTGTTGACGTCAAATTGACGTCAATTTGATGTTTTTTTTGTTTCGTTTTTTACATCAATTGGACATCAGTGTGTGGACATCAAATTGACGTCAAAAAATGTACGTCAATTTGACAGGTTTTGTCTATTCTTGGGCTGCGGTTAGATGTCTATTAAATTTTCACTGACGGCCCAAATTCAGCCTTGTTTTAGCCTAGACCCATATTCACTGTCTATTAGACATAAATATGTAGTCGTTCAATAGCGGTCTAATTGATGACTAGTCTACTCTTGGGTTATGGTTAGATGTCTAGGGTTTTAGGTATAGACGTCCAAATCGGACTTATGACCTATAACGTTACCTGAATCATAATCATGCACCGTTCGCTGTTGGCCAGAGAAGAACTGGCCCCCCAACTGAGCCTGGTTTCTCCCAAGTTTTTTTTCTCCATTCTTATCACTGTTTTGTCATCTGATGTCACCTGATGGAGTTTGGGTTCCTTGCCACTGCCGCCTCTGGCTTGCTTAGTTGGCGACACTTGATATATTCAACAATGTTTTTGATCTGCCTGCATTGACACCATTGTATTAAAACAGAACTGAGCTGGACGATGACATCACTGTTTTCTCCAGTGCTGATATAAAGATAAATGAACTAATTATTGATTTTTACAACCGAATGAATCAATACTGAATTTACTTAAGCTGGACAAAATTATTCACCAGTTATCACTGTAAAGCTGCTTTGACACAATCTGCATTGTAAAAAGCACTATATAAATAAAGGTGACTTGATTTGACTTGACTAGTAGTAAACGAAGAGATAACGGTCACAAGTTCAGTATGGAGTACTGCAAGGCTCAGTACTAGGACCGTTGCTTTTCACTCTGTACATGCTACCCTTGGAAGATATCATTAGGAAGCATGGCATTAGTATTCACTGTTACGCTGATGATACCAAAGACTATAGAATAACACAAGACGCGTCACTCGTATTATTATGAATGGGAGAAAGTGCAATGCGCAATATGGCGGAATAAGTCCCGCCTTCTAAATAAGAGCCAATCGCTGATTGGTAAAGTGTTCGTGTCACTGCAGCGGCCGTTAGAAGCGGCCGTTATGCGCATTAGGTTGATCCAACCTGAAAAATACAGTTTTTTTGTCATGATTCGAGCGTTTAGAAACAAAATTTATGAGACAGTTGTTGTCAGATTTCATTGGTGATTTCAAATATGAAATTTAATCGAAAGCTTGGCAAACAGCTTTGGAGAATTTGATGTTTCCCCGTTCAAAGAGATAAGAGCTGCACTTGGATGCCTGAGAGGTGTTTCAAAGATGGCCGCCGAGTGAAATGACTTGTCTTAAAGGGACTTTGATGATACTCAGCTCTATATTTCTTCAAGCCCTGATGAAACTTACCAATTCACAAAATTAACAGAATGCATAGCTGACATAAAAAATTGGATGAAAAAAAAACAGATTCTAATTATTGGACCAAAAACCTTGATGGTTGCTCTGTTAAGTCTTCCTTGTCAGTTAGGAACCTGGGTGTGCTCTTTGATACCAATCTCTCATTTGAAAGCCATGTTTCTAGCATCTGTAAAACCACATTCTTCCATCTTAAAACTATATCTAAACTACGACATATGCTCTCAATGACAAATGCGGAACAGTTCATGTGTTCATGACCTCAAGGCTCTAGATTACTATAACGTTCTACTGGGTGGTTGTTCTGCTCGCCTGTTAAACAAACTACAGCTGGTCCAAAACGCAGCAGCTAGAATTCTTACTAGAACCAGGAAGTAGCCTATGACCATATTAGCCCGGTTCTGTCAACACTGCATTGGCTCCCTATTAAACATCGTATAGATTTTAAAATCTTGCTACTTACTTACAAAGCACTACCCCCCTAGAAATTTTACGTTCCCAGAACATTCTCAGAACGTTCCCAGTACATTCAGAGACGGTCACGATGTGGAGTTCTTTTAAGGTTTGGGTTAAAAATTAGAGCTAAATTGACTAACAAAAGTGGCTGTTCAAACAAAAACTATTTTTTCTCAAATGTCTTTCAGAACGAAAAAAAAAAAAGGCTCTTTACAGGTATTTCCTGGATTATCATTATGAAACCTTTTCTTTAAAATGCAAATTTCTTGTAGCGAGTCATTATACGCATAAGCTAAAGTAACTACACAGTTACTGCAGCTTTTAAATAAATTACTATGCAGTACAACATCAATGTTTCTCAGCTCATCACTGACTGAAGCACAGGCTCTACTCTTCAGCACAATGGTAACCTCACAAAACTCAGATAACAGAAACAGAACATGAAACACTAACAGATCTCTCTAGATCTCAGCATCTTCACTTATTACAGACCACTCTGACTTTATTTCTTTCATTCAAAACTTTTTAATGAGGTGTTGTTTTTTTAAAATGTATAAATGTCACCGTTATGGAGGTAAGCGCTTGCTTTAGTTTGGGCTCCTGACCCTTGACGTTTTAATTTTTTTTCAATTGTTGTAACTGTGTGTTTTTAAAGCATATTTGTTACAAAAAAAAATCTGATCAAATGGATTTGGTTGCTCATTGCTGATGATTCATCATCATACAGTGGCCTTATTCATTGGTTTTAAAATATTGTATTCTTTTCATGTTGTTGTAGTCCTATGATAATGCATAAAATTCTGTTCTGCATTGATAATTTGAAAGTTTTTATCATTGCAGAAATTAGTCAGACAGAATCATGCAAACTCACACAGACATCAAGATTCTGCGTATGAACCTCAACAATGGTGACAAAATTTTCAGATAAACAGATCAGTTCTGAGCATCACAACACAAGCTAGTAAAATTACAAAAAAAGATTTTTGTTCATTGTCACCATTGTTGAGGTTCATACGCTGATTCATGATGTCTGTGAGTCTAAAAGACGCTGTTCAATACTCTGTCTGTATAATGAATAAAAAAAAAATTTCATAAAAAAAGAAAAAACTAACAGTTAATACACTCAGAGTTTAGTTTCTGGAGAGGATCAGTGAATCAGGACACTCCATGATGATTGAATCACCATCATTAAATAACTAAATTCATCTGATCACAAATTCTCTTGCAATTTTTGCTGTAACAAGCATGTTTTGGAAACAGTTAAAGCAACCAGAGAAAATCTATCGTTAAAATATCAAGAATCAAGAGCCCAGAGAACGTCACAAAGAGGACATTTGGGAAGTTAACAGAACGTCCTATAGTAATAGTCCCCTTAACATTCCTAGAACGTCCTGAATGTTCCTTGAAGGTCCACCAAATAACGTCCCCCAACCCTTAAAAGAACTTCACATCGTGACTGTCTCGTAATGTTCTGAGAACGTTACTAGACAGCGTCCTTAACACCAGTGGGGACGTAAAATTTCTAGCGGGGTAACCTGTCACCTAGTAACGTTCAGAGACGGTCACGATGTGGAGTTCTTTTAAGGGTTGGGGGATGTTATTTGGTCCCCCTAAAGTCATACAAGGAACCTTAAACTGCAGCACTTAAATTACCAAAAGAGGATGTCCCGAATGTTCTGTAAAGGTTCGGAATTTTCGTCACCTTTAGAGAACTTTTAGGGAACGTTGCACAAGGTCACGTGAACGTCGCCCCAGTACCTGAGCGAGCTCTTAATGCATTACAGTCCTTTACATCTATTGCGATCTCAGAATTCTGGACAGTTGATAATACCTAGAACATCAAAATCAACTGCAGGCGGCAGATCCTTTTCCTATTTAGCACCTAAACTTTGGAACAGTCTTCACTGTTCAGCAAGCAGACACACTCTGTGAGTTTAAATCTAGACTAAAAACACATCTGTTTAAACGTGCATACACATAATACATTATAATTCAAATCATGTAAATTGTTAGGCTGCATAGATTAGGTCAGCCGGAACCGGGAACACTTCCCATAACACCTGATGTACTCGCTACATCATAAGAAGAATGGCGTCTACGCTAATATTAGTCTCTCTCTGTTTATCCGAGGTTTGCCGCAGCCTGCCAGATCTGGACCTGTATCTAGACATGATGATAACGCAGCCCTGACGTTTCAACTAAACTATCCCCTGCGAAGGCCTCCTTCCCTTTCCTTTCCCTATGTATAGATAAAACATTGTCAAAGTTATTCGAGTTCAACTAATTTTTCTGTATTATGTGGACCAGACAAGTAATTTGGCGATAACACTTTTTTAAAAAAGACCAAGCTTCTGCGCACATACACACTCAAACACGCAAACCTATAGACTAAACACATAAATGAACGGAAAGAATGCAATAAAGGTATTCAGTTTTCAGAAGGAAAGGTGTCATTTAAGCGGCCCCTAGAATAATAATTAAAAATTTTTACAATGAAAGTGATTCAATCAAAAACCAACTTTAGCTTGATAATAATTTTTTTGTTCTTAGCGCTGCTGTAAATTCAAAACAATCTCTGTCAATTAATTTTCCTATTGTCACTGTGAAGCTGCTTTGAAACAATATGTATTGTGAAAAGCGCTATATAAATGAAGATGACTTGACTAAAGACAAATGAAATTATGAGATTAATCACAATTCTTATTTCATTCCATTGACAGCCTTTTCAACAGTAAGTAATAATAAAAATTGTTTTGAGAATAAAAACTGTGATTATAAAGCCAACCAACATGTTTCCAAGAACAGGGAAAATTTAACACACATATTTGTGTGCCCTTGGCTTCAAAGCGTTTGAAAACCCCTGGTTCTCTGAGTCATTAGTGTATATAGTGTATTCTTCAGTCAGGGTAGCCCAAGGAGAAGCCTGAGTCTCTAGCCTAAATCCCCCTTTATGTCCAGACGGCGCCTTAATGAAGCTGAGAGTGCTATGTGGACACACCACGCTGCTGGAGTGAGGGCTTGTGTTCACTGATGGCTGTGGGATTTCTCTTGGGAGATGGAGAAGATGTGTGACTGGCAGGGGTTGCCAGAGTCTGCTCTCCCCGTCGCACACAAGCCGCGTATTAACAAGCGCCACTGCAAACAACGACCCCTTCAGCAAATGCCATGCCCAACTTAGCACAGACACCGCATGGCAGATACAAGCCACTCATTCATGAGATGCATGTAAACCATATTTTAAGTAAAATGTGCTCATATAATGGTACAGATTGATGGTATTTTATTTATGTATAATATAGGACTGAACAAGCAATACAATAGACAACAACAGCAGCAACAACAACAAAGATATCTTGTAGAACAATGAGGAATATTTTTGATTTTCACCAACCAGTTATGTACACCAATAGGCTACCCAAACTGTAAAAGTAAAATCAAAGGGTTTTATGATTTGGTAAATCATAATTATGACAATATAAGCCACTAAATAATTAGGAGTGGAAAAAATTATGACATAAAAAGTCAAAATTGGGCGATTAAAAAGTCAGAAAATTGAAAAGAAAAAAAAAATTGATAAACATTTAGTACAAGAAGATTTTTTTTTAATAATTATTAGATAAAATGAGAATATATCCTGCATAGAATTGTGTGATGAGCCTCTTTAATCTTTAGTGGAAAAGGGTATGCCAAATAAAAGATAAAGGTTTTATCCCAATCTAAAACCTCAGAATCACTAACAATGAATAATGTCTGTGGCCTTTATTCATACATGAACTGTACTGTGACTCTCAACAGTAGTAAACATCGCCGTCTGGTGGGCAAAACCGGCCACTGCAGTTAGACGTTTGAGTAATTTAAACTTTTCATAATTTTCTATAATTTGGAAATCTCTGCAAAAAGAGGTTCAGTTCCCTTTAGTAAACCGACAGGTGGCTTGCGAACTACAGTCATTACTTAACAAGAATACCTTCCCTCTTTGGGAAAATCACTATGTTGGTTGTTTGTTTAAGATGCGGTTATGTTCTTTCGAATCAATGCTCTTTAAATCTTCTTAAATGTTAAATATTTACATGACAAAACTTGTCATATTGTAACAATCACTTAAATGAACTGAATTTTTTTTTTCCACAGAGTTACATAAGCATCCAGTATGTAGCAATCACAGTTGCAATATTTCTCTGCATTTATACCAGCTGTGTTCTCACTCGAGCCCAGATGTTTCAGTTCTCTAACATAGACTCTCTGCTACAATCATCACCACACACGGAGTAACAAGTGCAACGAGAGCTCTTCAGTCTGCCTTTGACAGAAAGCTCATATGTCTCGACCATTTTATTCCTATCTAAATTTAGCTGAATGTAGTGCTTTGCACACACTGACGTGAATCACACAGACAGAAGATGACTAAGAATCAAAAGGCTTGATTGCTATAGAGGCTGCTTTTCTGCATGGATACTGAATCACTTCGACATGTCAAACAAACAGTCCTGGCAAACAAGAGCTTTGCTGAAAATCAGTTTATTTTAACAGATGTAAAATAGATTAAATCTAGACCATAATGTTCAGGAAGAAATAAAAATGTTCTTGAGTGTCTTCAGCTTGATATTTATAAAAAAATATACATTTTCATAAACAAAACATGTTGATTTTATATTAAGAGACTGATTATTTGAATTCAAGTTTGAAGTTCCCTCACAAAAATAATCAAAATATTTAATGTCCATGATTCTCCAGTGAAAGCAGTCTTTATCTGAGCTCATTTGCATACCGGAGCTCGTGCTTCAATCAGAACATAGAATGCAAATGAGAACCCAGGCAGCTTAATGTGTTCTCCAGGTGGCAGCTCACATCCCTTCAATGGAGGAAGTGTTTGGTCATCCACCATCTTAAGCACTTCTCCATTCAATTTGACTGACCTAGAGAGGAACAAAAAAAGTGGGATTTAACAATCTCACTGTTGTTACTATGGTAGTTGAGTAAAAACGGGAAAGCGTATTTTTTTGTCCTGTAGCTGGTTGAAATTTCTTTTACGCTTTTATACCATTTTAATCACTTTTCTGACTATTTTCAGTCTTGACAAATTACCTATTAAAAGTAGAATATTCTCTGTAGTCCTTCTAATAATGAGGTAATAAAAGTATAGTAAAGTGTAGCATAGCATTTCACACCACAAAAGGTGATTGTTGTGTGCTAGCAAAAAGATTATACATTGTGAGACCTTGAGACATTACCTGGAATAAAGGCCGTGTTCACTGGCCTCAGCTGACTGTAGCACAAATGCTTCAATGGTGCTGTTGGCCAAATGGGCGGGCAGACTAAGCGTGGCTTCATTTTTGTTTAGGTTTAAGGCAAATAATGTCACAGCACCTTGCCTGTAATGTGTACTGGAAAGGACATATGATATGTTAAAAAGGGTTAACCACGGTTTCTTTAAAAAAAAAAAAAAAAAGCAAGAGAATACATGTACCTTTTTCTGTTAGTGCAGTGAAGGTATAGCCGTATTGCTTTCTTTGGTCCAGAATTCGTAAGAACTTCTGCTTTTAAGACCTCTGGACCAACAAGCCTTTTGTATAGCAATGATAGCCAGTAATCCTGACATATGTATAAAGCAGTTTAAAAGTAAAGAAAGAAAAACAAAAAGAAAAAAAAACAGGATAATTGAATCATTCACATTCCTGAGCTGTTATGGAAGTTAAAGTTATAAGAAAGATTAAACACATAAGAAACACTTACTGGAAGGGGATCTAGATTATCATCCACTAAATGGTACGAGCCGGAACCAATTAACACCTGTCTGATAACAACATCCACACCAAGCTTAGCAGCAAGTCCCAGTTTGTCCAGCCACCTTTAATAAACAAAACAGATTGAAATATATTTTATTTATAATATGCATTTATACAGCTAGGATGCATTATACGGATCAAAGGTAGCATTAAAGACATTTATAATTGCACAAAAGATGTACACTACCAGTCAAAAGTTTGGACACGGTAAGATTTTTTATGTTTTTAAAAGAAGTTTCGTTTGCTCACCAAGGCTGCATTTCTTTAATCAAAAATACAGTAAAAACAGAAATATTGTGAAATATTATTACAATTTAAAATAACTGTTTTCTGTTTGAATATATTTTATAAAGTAATTTATTCCTGTGATCAAAGCTGAATTTTCAACATCATTACTCCAGTCTTCAGAGTCACATGATCCTTCAGAAATCATTCTAATATGCTGAACTGCTGCTCAAGAAACATTTATTGTGTACAATTGTACAAAATACTTGTGTACAATATTTTTTTTTCAGGATTCTTTGATGAATAGAAAGTTCAAAAGAACAGCATTTATTTGAAATATAATCTTTTGTAACATTATAAATGTCTTTACTGTCACTTTTGATCGATTTAATGCATCCTTGCTCAATAAAAGTATTAATTTCTTTAATTTCTTTTCAAGAAAATAAAAATTCGTACTGACCCCAAACTTTTGAACAGTAGTGTATAATGTTACAAAAGCTTTGTATTTCAGATAAATGCTGTTCTTTTGAACTTTATATTCATCAAGGAATCCTGAAAAACAGTTGTGTACTTTTTTTCAACATTGATAATAATCATAATTGTTTCTTGAGCAGCAAATCAGCATATTAGAATGATTTCTGAAGGATCATGTGACACTGAAGACTGGAGTAATGATGCTGAAAATTCAGCTTTGATCACAGGAATAAATTACTTTATAAAATATATTCAAACAGAAAATAGTTATTTTAAATTGTAATAATATTTCTGTTTTTACTGTATTTTTAATTAAATAAATGCAGCCTTGGTGAGCAGACGAAACTTCTTTTAAAAGCATTAAAAATCTTACCGATTCCACACTTTTGACTGGTAGTGTATATTTAAAATAAATTATGTTGTTTTTGTACTTTCTACTCATCACAGAATCCTTAGAAATAGTGCTATGGTTCGCACAAAAATATTAAGCAGCACAACTGACTTTAACATTGATAATTATAATAAGAAATGTTCAATGAACACCAAATAAGCATATGATTTCTGAAGGATCATGTGACACTGAAGACTGGAGTAACGATGCTGAAAATTAAATTGTTTTAAAATGTATTAAAAAAAGAAAAGTTATTTTAAATTGTAATAATATTTCAGAGTATTACTGTTTTTACTGTACTTTTGATGCAATAAATGCAGCTTTGATGAGCATAAAAAAAATTCTAGCCCCAAACTTTTAAACAGTAGTGTCATTTTCTTATATTTAAACTGTTAAACGCACAATAAATAATCATTACCATTTCATTTTTTAATTACAACAAATTGTATATTAACTGTATAAATAACTGACATATAAATAGAACTGACATTTTTTTTCATTTTCATTGCCATTTGTATAAACTGATTTTAAGGGTGCAGTAAGCGATTTCTGAGAAACTATTATCCCTCCCTTCATTGCTCCGCTCCAAATGCACAAATATGCAATGCAAGAGTGGATGTCTCTTTATCATAGCTGAAGCAAAGCATAATAATGCTTCACGAAAAATAATGCGAAGATGACGAACAAATGACAAGAACAAAAAAATGAACATACAGTACACAAAAGTATACATGCAAGAGTTGGTTGTTAGTCGGCAGCAGCACACCAGCTCCAGACAAATGACAGTCAAAACTGTCCTGTTACTATAGCTAACATTACAACAACAGCATATCTTAGTTCTATGAAACATAGCAAAACCAATGACTCATGTATGGAGCAGAAATAATGCAACCTCAATCTATTTTCAAGCCTTCCTGTTTGGGTCTCTCCAGCACTAGAAAGCTTTTCTAATATTAACATGGGTCCTAAAGCTCTTGCCTGATCATAACCCTTCTTTTTCCAGTGATATTCCTCTGACCTTGTCTCTTTTGTAATGTCTCTCAGCCATCTCTCTTTCTACAGTCTTTCTTCAAATCTCCCTCTTGCTTACTTTCTCTCCTCCCCCATCATAAGTGGACACGCCCCCTACTGCTGATTGGCTACAAGTGTGTTGTGGTGCTCAGTCTGATCCACTTTCAACAGCATTTCTCAGAAATCACCTTTTAAATGTACATTAAAATATAATGGAAGTTATAATTTATTGATGAACTTTCAACAAAAACTGGTGTGAAGTGGGAAAAAAAACTTTGACTCACATAAAACCAGCTACAAATGTGTCTGATAGACCAACGGCGCCTCCACCATATGCCGAGCTCGTCTCTCCCAGCCAAACCTTCTTCCCAGGAGAAACAGATTCAACGGTCTAAAGGCAGAGTGTTTATCAGTTCACTTCAGTTAATTTATTCATCTGACATTTCTTACTGTCGAATATGAAAAATTTGGATGCCACGAGAGAGTTCCTATTTTAATATATTATGCAGAGTTACTCTTTTACCTCGAGGACCTCGTTAATTTTTGTTGCCAGAGTATCAAGCACATGAGGGTCAAGGAAATCCTCTAAAGATGTGTCTCTGCCATTCACATAATAGCTGTTAAGAAAGAAAATGGAAAGCAAGTTCAGTACAAAGACTCAATTATAATTTATTTCTGATTTTGTGAAAGGAAGTAAATCATAACTTACTGGTGCCAGGTGCATGCAGTAATGGCCTGTGCTCCAGTCTCCAAAAACCTATAAAAGTGAATGTTCAACCATGTCACCTTTATTTGATACCCAAATCCATAAGACAGACAAGAAGCTACCCTGAAAATATATTTATTTTCTCTTAACACTTACCCAGCTAACAAATCTTTGCGGTGATCTCGTGGCTGACCAATATCTGGTCCATACAGACCTGTTGAGTTGTAGATCGTGGATTCCTGAAGGATTTGATGCAAATGGACAAAATCCTGACCGAGCTGGTACCCATCCACTCTGATTCCAGCTTTTTTCTCATAGCTGTTGGGTTCTAAAGCAAGAGATTAAATGATGAGAAAACAACTTAAATAATAACAAATAATCTTATAAAAGTCAAGCCTAATCAAAAAGAAATATCCCAAAGCTTACCATTCCCCAGCTCCCATGACATCACATACTGCCTGGACTCACAGTACTTCAACAGCAGTTCTGCATTCGAGCTGTCCCATGTGTTTTCACTGGTTCGGAGCAAAGCGTTCAAACCAAAGATGAGGTCCAAACCAGAGCAGTTTGCAAAGGCATACAGCAAGTCAACAGCATATTCTGTGAGAAAGACAGACAGTTGACTTTCCAATTGATAGATATGATCGTAATATCACTGAAAATATGAATACATTACAGGGCTCAACAATATTGATGGCCCAGGGCCAGTCTGAGAGAGTTTCGATCACCTGATGGCCTCACAAATGTTTTTGTGACATACTGATCATGGCTGTTGAATTAAATATGTTACTAAAGCAACTATACAACTGATCATGGAGACATGATATATACTTCCATACATTAAAAAAAACAAAAACTTTTTATTAAAAATATAACTATATGTTTTCTGACACAGCAGGAAACTCATAATTGTTGAGCTCTGACATGAATTTACATTGTTGCTAGATAACATTGTTTTGTAACAAATTCCCTGTTAGGTTATTATTTAACAGAAGTAGAATTAAAACTTACCAGAGAATTTCGTCTTTTTGTATTTTCCCTCTAGTTCCTCCTGAAGTAATGTCTTTGACTGTAGGACCCATTCTTGCTTTAACTTATTTTCCAGCAATGGAGGCAATTCGAGTCTCTTACATAAATTTCCTGTCAGAATGGCATCAGATGTGCTGATTAAAAAAATCCAATAATAATAATAATAATATAAAAGACAAAAAAATTAGTAAATATTTTTAAGTGCAATGTCTACAGTGGCTAAAGAGTTTTAAATTATATATATATATATATATATATATATATATATATATATATATATATATATATATGTATATATATATATACACAGTCAAACCAAAATTTATTCAGATATTATCAGTTTATTTGCCATAGTTTAAAAAAAAAAAAGGTAATAAAATATGACAAGAACTCAGAGTTAAACTGTCTCTCAAAAAAAATGTATCTTAATTATGTCAGATAACACTTAAGCAAAACATGGTCAGGTCAAAGTGTCTGAATAATGTTTGGTCCCAAATTTGATCAATTTTACTGGTAGTCCACTGTATGAAGAATTTTTCGGTATATCACAGTTTACTTAATTTTGCTTACATAAATGAACTATAGTGTCCTGGCACCCACTAGTATTAAAAAAAAAAAATCTGTGTCTGAATAATTTTTGGTTTGACTGTATATGTCTGGTTGTCAGATGTGGAACATACGTAGGTGTACCTGTGGTTACTTTAATGAACATTAATGTTCAGGGTGTTTAGTATGAATCAGTTTACTGTTCCCAAATTAAAGCAAAACTGGAATCATGCTGTTAAAGTCAGATGACAACACACCACAGTCAGCCTTCTCGACTGGAGGATGTGGTTAACGAACTCATGTACTGATGCTAAGTAAAAGAAGTTACCTAGAACAGATCTGCTGCTGTTTTCTCTTGCTTGAAAATATCTTCCACGTGGGTTGAATTTCATAAAATCTTGTTTGGTACCTCCAAATCGCAGAAACGCTGGGATCAAGGCTTTGGCAAGGGTTCTTAACTTTGGTGAACTACATAAACATATCATCACTTCTTTTAAAGTTACATCACAACTTTATTTATTTGATCTCTGCTTTAAGAGAACTTTTGAAGGACTTACTTCAGTAGATTCATGAACTTCTCCTCGGCTATTAAACTCGCATCTATAGCCACAGAGAGAAACCTTTCATCCACCTTTCGGGCCACACTGGACAGATCCAGATCAACACGAATGGACTGAACATCATCGACAGATATGACTGTTTTGGCGTCGCCACACAATGCGCGAAACAAAACAAGAGCGACAATCGTGGAAACTGCTGTGGCTGCAGACTTCATCTGTTCAATCTACCGGTTTCCTCATTCAGTAGTTGATTGCATCGGTTTCACGCGCTCATCCAAAACACACAGGCGAAATATATATTTTTGACAACGTAAAAGACCTACTTCCTTCTTTCTTGTTTGACTGTACAGAAGGAACCGGTTCATGACAAATTATTTAAAAAAAATACCTTACGCCAGCGACTCCTGGGCGTGGCTAAGCGCATTCATTTATTTGCATGCCTTACCTGATTGGCTGGAACTCACTAGAGGCAGTGCTGGAACTGTAGCAAGCTGTTTGTGGCTGAGTAGTGGTTGTAAAATCGTTGAGATATAAAATAACACATGATGATGGTAATAAGTAACAGAGATGTTACAAAATCCGGGGTTACTCCCATTTTTATTTCAGCCAGACATATAGGCACACAATAGTTTACATAATGCCAGATAGATAAAATAATATACATACTATTTACATCATATAAATAATAAAAATAAGAATTTACAAAGATGGGAGATCAGATGGCAGCATAAGCAGATCATCCACCTCCTCCTGCAAGGCCTCTGCTTTCTCTTTTATTAACATCTGAAAATGAACAGAGAAGGTTAACATGATGAATACACAAGGGTGTTTTCTTTTATACATCACCCAAAAATTAAATTCCTTTACTCACACTGATGTTGTTTCAAACCTGTATGACTTTCTTTCTGATGTAGAAGGAGAAACTTCCTGAATGTCATGGGCTATGTTTCTCAAATGCATCATGAGATAAGTTGAACATAGAGACCATTGGTGACAATGATTCTACGATCTTCTTAGGCTGACAGTGCTTTTAAAGGGATAATTTACCCAAAAAATGAAAAAATTCTGTCATCATTTACTCACCCTCAAGTAGTTCTGAACCTGTATGAATTTCTTTGTTCTGCTGAACACAAAGGAAGATATGTGTAAGAATGTCAATAACCCCCCAGATCTAACCCCCCATTTACTACCATAGTAGGAAAAATAAATACTATAGTAGTCAATGGGGGGCAAGATCTGTTTGGTTACTGACATTATTCCAATTATCTTCATTTGTGTTCAGCAGAACAAAGAAATTCATGCAGGTTTTTGGGTGAACTATCCCTTTAAGAAACACAGCCCTGGTCAGTATTTTGCATGCAATGACAAAAAATTAGGACCGAATATGTCTGGCCTCAAAAAGTCTTCGAGTCATATGATTGCGATCATGTGAGGAAATACTTTGATAATGCCTTTATGATGATTTTGCATCTTTTTTGAGGGCTGACATCAATATTTGATGCCAATGCATTTTTGTGTGTTCCACAGAAGAAATAAAGTCATGTAGGTTTGTCTTCAGGATGAATAAATTACAACAATTTTTATTTTGGATAGATTTGTAAAATTTTGCATGTAAAAAAGCTAATATGGAAATAAAATGTTGCTATATAGTGCAATATTGTACTTACTTTTGCTGATGCAATAATTTGATTGGCTTGTCTCTTGAAGAGGTTTTCAATAGTTCTGACCAGAATTTGTGGATCTGCATTGGCAAGATGCGCCAGTGTCTTGTAACCAGCGTTATATAGCTGCTTAGCACGATGCTAAATCAAAAGAGAATGAAGAAGAATAAAACACAAGCACACAAACTGAACTTTTAAGCAAATGTTCTGGTCATAACTATTCTACAGAAACTGAGCAGCAAGAACACACACCTCCATGACTCCAGCCACCTCCATGAGTGGAATGAGCTCAGCCTGCACACAGTAAGTCAGTCTACGGGTCAGCTCTGAGAGAAGAGACTTGTAGGCCCAAAACTCCTCCAGCTCCTGAAATGGACAGACAGATCTCATAGCATTATAATCAATTATTGATTGCAAGATAGGAACAGATGTAGATAATATGTAGGATGATACTGTATGTATTAAGGCGTTTTCACACCTGGCTCGTTTGGAGCCTTTTTTTTTTTTAACCTGACCCTTTTTCCCCCTTAGTTCGATTCGCTTAGGATAGTTTCACTCACATGTGACTTGCATTGCATAAACACATTTTGGCACGCTTTGACATATTGCCTTGAGAAAGCGAACCAAACCTAGAAGAAACTGAAACATTGTAACAGTTCAAGTCTCTATTTCAAAACAAAGCAAACAATCGACAGGTCTGAAAACGCCCTTAAATGCTGCCTAGATGTGCCCTAACCTCAGTGAAGTGCAGCACAGAGGACCCAAAGGCAGAAGCTGAGCTGAGGAGAGTCTGAACAAAGCCTCTAGTCAGCTGGAACCTATCGGACACGTTCCACAGGTTTGTCTCCTTCAGTAGGGAGTACAGCATTAGGGCCAGATACAACCTATTCACTACCACAATGTCCACAGACTGACACACAGGTAGAAGAAAACAAGAACAAAATCCATTGTGAATTAAATATAACTTTTTCCCCTCAGAATGCAGATTTAGCATTAATACGCTACAAATATTTTAAGAGAATAAGGATTTAAGTGGTAATATATTCAATTCACATATATAAATATATTTATTTTTAAAACATTCTCAGCTAATGATATCTTTCTACTAGGTTGTTTAATCTCAAACAAAAAAAAGGGTTGTGAATCGCTCGTATGGTACTCTAAAGCATGAGAAGAATGCTGTTTTTACTAACCTTCCTCACACTCTGTCCCGCTGCCTTTCTAGCCACTAAACTTTCAGGCACTCCGACTGCAGTGGCCATCTTCTGCTCAGCAGCTGACAAATTTGTAAACTGGTACAATGAAAAATTCGTATTCAGTATGAATACACATCAGTTGAGACTAAGGAAAAGCACATTAATAGCTAACAGATGATATTCAAAATACAAGCATTATTTTTTATGAAAGAAATGATTACTTCTATTCAACAAGAATGCATTGAAATGATGAATAATGACAGTAAAGACATTATAATGTTACAAAAACATTCTACTTTAAAGTAAATGCTGTTCTATTGAACTTTCTATAAATCAAACAATCCAGAAAAAATGCATCACAGTTTCCAGAAAAATATTAAGCAGCATTATTAAATATTAACTGTTTTCAACATTGATAATAATAAGAAATGTTTCTTGCGCACCAAATCAGAATATTAGATTCTCTGAGGGATCATGTGACACTGAAGACTGGAGTAATGATGCTGAAAATTCAGTTTTGCCATCACAGAAATAAATTACATTTCAAAATATATATAAAATAGACAATTAAAATTTAACTGTATATTTGATCAAATAAATGGAGACTTGGTAAGCATAAACAATAAAAATCACACCGACCCCAAACAAATCCTACCTGTCTGAAGTAGATCATCCAATCTGGCTTGCATTGATGCACCATGTCATATGGAGTAACCAAATAGACTAAGTGAAGAAAACTATTGAGGAGTAAACCCTCCAGCCCCTTCGATAAGTCTCGGTAGAGCAGATCACAGTAGTTTAGGTCCACTGAACCTGAAATGACAAGCAATAATTTAAAAGGAAAAAATTACAAAAGGGAGGCTCTGAAAAAACTGATAAATAATAAAAATAGACAGTAGACAAGAACTGACTGATCTCTAAACAAGGTCATGTTGCCACCCTGTGGTAAATGCATCAAATTATTGAATCCTTATGCCACACTCGGTTTTACCTTTGAATGTTGCTCTCCCAAGCCTGGTGATTTGGAGATTGGTTTCATTATGTACATCAGCAGAGGCTTCAATGAGGCTCTTCTGCTTCAATGTCTCTATAGATTCCACTGTAAGATCCCACAGACTCCTCTCTGGACTGACCTGAGCCTCCTGCACACTAAGCAGCGTGCCTTTCATGAAATCCCTCACTTGTTCTACAGTTGTAGTTATCTGAAATCAAAGGAAACAGTTTAGTGTTTGCAATTGTTGACCAGACATAATTTCTCATTAATCATTACATAGAAACATTTCACATACTTTCAGGCCAATGAGTGACAGGACGAGACTGAGGAGGCCCCTCCCTCCATCGTGCAGCAGGTTACTGTAACACTTCTCCATCGGTGCAGACAATAGTTTTTTGGCCTGGGGAGGTAACATTTGAATAATATAATATAATAATATAAAATGCTGTAAAATGCATAATCGCGATTAGTATCATCCAAAATGAAAGTTGGTGTTTACATAATATATGTCTGTATACGGTGTATATTTATTATGTATATATAAATTTCTATATACATAGTAAATATACACAGTACACATATGTATATATATATTATGTAAACAAACTTTTATTTTGGATGCGATTAATTGCGATTAGTTGTTTGACAAATAATATAATATAATATAATATAATATATTTGTGTTCTTTACCATATTTATATCTTTTTCCTGCAGGATCAGGATACTCTCTCCCATGGCATCGATACCTGCTCGTCCTGCTCTGCCCACCATCTGTTTGTATTGACTTCTCTTTAAAAACTCTGCAGCTACATATGGGGACCTCAGAATAACCCTAGGAAGAAGCACATGCTCATGATTAAGAACCCCCTTTCATTACTTAAACAGTTTTTTAAATCTCTTTTAGTCCAGGTTTGAGAACGATTTAATCTGGGACCACATGGGTTCGAGTTGGGCCTAGACAAACCTCCGTGCAGGGAGGTTGATGCCAGCAGCAAGAGTAGAGGTGCACGTGAGGAGGCAGAGCACCCCTGAGGAATAGGCTTCTTCCACCAGCTTCCTCTCATCACTGGTCAGGCCACTGTGGTGGTAGGCCAGGCCAAAAGGCACAGTCTTCTGCAGCACAGGACACAAGGATCCATTCCCACTGCTCTTCAGTTCACCCAGAAGTGTGTCTTTCTCTGCCTTTTTGTGTTTCAGAAACTCCCTGAAAAAATGCAGAAGTCTCATTTCATGTCAATGACACAAAAAATGTAAAAGTCATTTAAGGACTCCAAAGGTCTACGCACTTATTTAAATACTTGCAGATCATTCCAGCTAGATTCTCACAGTTCTTCTTGGTGGCACAGAAAATGAGGCAGGACTGCTGTGGGATGACTTCAGTTGCCAGAGCTATGATGTGGTCAGGGTCCATCTTCTGCATTCCACTGGAGTACTGTGAAAGTCAATTGCACAAAAGTTCAATGAGCTCAGCAGATCAATATCTTACTGAATTAAAAAAAGGCTTCGAAAAATACCTTGAAATCCAGGAGTCGTGAGAAACTGAAGCATGTCTCTTCCTTTGGATTAACTTCATATATGCTGTCCTTTATTTTTACATACTCTTTCAGCTCAACCTAGAGAAAACAAAAAAACAGTTATTTATTTGAATTGAGTTTATCAAATTTAAAGACTTATTAAATCACATTCACACAGAGATCATTCTTACAGGTCTAAAGTCATTGGTGTAGTTTTCAGCTTTCAGGAAGGTCTGAAGATCTCCCACGTTGCCTAGTGTAGCACTCATACCGATAATTTGAGTTGATCCTGTGGGGAAACAACAACGGGCTATCAGAATCTGTAGAGAATGACCATTACAGAGGTGAACTATACTGCATATGTGAGTTTTAGAATACTCACTGCTCATATACAGAATCTTTGACAAAGTCATTTCAAGAATTGCCCCCCTGCTCCCATCACCAAGCATATGGAGCTGAAAATAAAAAACATACATTCATTTGAAAAGCTTATCATATACACTACTGTTCAAAAGTTGGAGGTCAGTAAGATTTTTTTTTTAAAGAAATTAATACTTTTATTCAGCAAGGATGCTTTACACTGATCAAAAATGACAGTAAAGGTCTTTACATTGTTACAAAAATAAATGCTGCTGAATCATTTAAAAAAGTATTACGGTTTACACAGAATTATTAAGCAGCACAACTGTTTTCAACATTGATTATAATAATAAATGTATCTTGAGCAGCAAATCAGCATATTAGAATGATTTCTGAAGGATAATGTGACACTGAAGACTGGAGTAATGATGCTGAAAATTCAGCTTTGTTATCACAGGAATAAATTACATTTTAAATCATATTAAAATATTTCTTATATTGTAATAATACTTCACAATATAACTGTTTTTTACTGCATTTTTGATCAAATAAATGCAACCTTGGTGAGTATAAGCATTAAAATCTTATGAAATTGAACAGTAGTGTATCAAAACTAAACCGAAACACAATTTAAAAAACAAACAAATTTTTTAATTTATTAATAATAATTTGTGATACACACCTCATCCACAACAACCAGGCCAATATTGTCTAGACGGTTATTTTCAATTAGTGAATTGACAAGACTGTGTCCCTTCTCAATGGTTGTGATGTACAGAGAGTTTTTATTTCTTCTCTTGACTGGAGGAAACTTCCCTTTACTGCCAGCATACTCCTCGACCATGAAGTCCAACTCAATTCCAAAGCTAGACAACCCTCGAACCTAAAGGCAAATCAGTGCATCTATCATTCTTTAATAATGCAGTAATAATTATTTAAAACTGCTTGCATTCTAATTGTCAAACTGCTTAGATAATACAAAAATGATGCATAAATATAATGCATACCTTTTCCTGAACCAAGGATATGTATGGCAAAATAAGCAGAGCATCTTTCTTTCTACACAAGAGCTCTTTAAATATAAGAATCTCTGCCACTAGAGTCTTTCCTCCACTTGTTGGTAAAGAATAAATGAGATTTCTCCTTTGTTGCACCGAATCCAGACTCAAACATGTTTTCTGCCAATCTGAAAGCAAAAGAGAACAGAAAGTAGTGATAGAATTAAAACACAGATTTACTAGTTTCTGACAGGGATAAATCCGAAATGGAAAAAAACCCTGAAATACTTACCATACAAGTCCTGGATTCCCTTTAACCTCAAAATAAGGTCTTTAACTCTGGATGGGAGACCAAAAAAAGGGCCCAGGTCCCCCTCAGCTGATATGGACTCCATGGCCTGCATGGCAAAACTCATTTCTTTAGTCATCACAGCTTCCTTTTGTTGTACTGTCTTGGAGACAGTGCTGGATGCTGCTGCATTATCTATCAGTACTTTCTTAAGATGATCTTTCATGCTTCTTCTGGCTTTTGAGGGTGGCTTTTTAACATTGAGATCTGCATGATTGACAGCTGGCCTGGGATTCATCAAATCAGGGGTAGAGGTGTTATATGCACCCCTGGAAGGGCTTTTGTGTGGGGTTGTGACAGCTTTTTGAAATTCAATTTGAGAGCTTGGCAAAGCTCTCGGTGGTGAGTCTCTGAAATCCTCTGCTAAGATAGAGTCTGAAAGATCATCCTCACAGGGGTTTGGAGTTTGCTGATCATGACACTGCCTCATCTGGAGCTCTACATCTTCAAGCTTAGCCAGAAAGGAGCTGTCACCCACAATGCTGTCATAACCCTCAAATAAGTCCTCATTGTCACTGCAGCACTGGACAAGAACAGAAGCACCATCATCATGCTTGAAACCAACGTATATATTTCAATGAAAAGAAAGAAGAGGCTGCTTACCAGCTCTGTGCCTTTTTTCTCAGTCATGTCTTCAGCATAAGTGTGCCCTTCACCGGAAGTGCATTTTGTTGACGCGAAACTGGACCGCTTTTTGGCTGGAGTGATGTGACTTCTTATACCATCCCTTGATCTTTTTCTTGAGGACGAAGTGTTGCGTTTTACCACAATGTCGTGTATGTGGTTATCAGTATACATTTCTACAGTATAGATACTCCACACTGAAATTACAGCATTGTGTGATATTACTGACGCAAAGTCAGTAACTGACAACAGCAACAAAAAGCCAAAGCTGTGTTTACAAAAAACGAGGACTTTCGAAAAGATGAATAATGGAGATGGCCAATGGAAGTTCGTCTTTGGACCACGTGACTGTTAAAGCGTCGATACGAGAAAAAGCAGAACAAAAGTCCCTTCAGAACGCGAGAAATAGTAAAAACTATATATATAGATATAGTTTTACCATATATATATATATATATATATATATATATATATATATATATATATATATATATAAAAATCTAAGGCCCGGGTTCACAGACAGGGTTTAGAGCCAGGATGTTTTAAGATAAGATAAGCAAGTTGCTTTCAGTTAAAACAGCTCAAACATGCATTTTAGTCTGGGACTAGGCTTAAGCCTTGTCTGTGAATGCGGGACCCATAGCTATTTACCATATTTTATTTTCCATTAATTCTTTATCCCCCATATTGCTTCATTGTTTATTGCCCCAATGCATTTAATTTAAACGCCCTCTGTCAAAAAAAAAAGACAGTTAAAAGCTTAGTGCAAGTCTTTCAAGAATGCAAAGTATAAAACTACTAAAGCTTTCATACAAATGTTCTATTCTTTTATTTTATTCATTTATATTATTTTCCATTGCACGTTTATCATTTATACTATACATCAATTATGTCTCAATAATATGTAAAGGCCCCATTTATTTCAATAATTTATTTTAGATATTTATCAATTTCCATTTTGAAACATAGTTCACTTACTCCGATCCTGTAGATGTCGGTATATCGCAACAAACCTATACATCAAAACGCTAAACGACTGTGCAGAAGAAGAAAGCAGAAACTGTCATGGTGGCCTCCTGAACAGACCGAGGAATGTTTGCCCTTTCAATTAGTCGCCTGTTATCACAGGCTCTTCCCAAGCAACCAGTCACACCTAGGGCTACAGGTATGTTTGTAACTTTTTTTTTTTTTTCTTCAGTCTTTTTATATGCCAAATGTTTTCCAGGACAGCTAGTTATTCTCTTACCCAGATGACAAGTACATTTCGTAAGCACGCTTATGAGAAGCACACAGCTTCTTTATCAACAATAGACATCTAATAATGTGATTAACATAACATAACAGAATTTGAAGTATGACAGCCTGTTGGAATAATTCATTTCATTTGTTCCAGCACAATGCATCAGAAGTCTGACAACATCTCAACAAGATCCGCCTAAGAAAGATGATATGGCAAGCGTTTTACTTGTTTCTGTCTGAGAGTTTAAGTGCTCTATTTTTCTGGAATCATTTGCATAATTATTTGCACTAATATTGCAAAATGATGTCTTATGCAGCCCATCAAAATGGAAAACCCATACAAACAACCCCCTAAAACTTGCATCCTGTGCAATGTAACTGTAGACTTTAAAAATGTTCAGGTTGGTAAAATTAACAACAATATGTATATTAGTTCTCTATATTTTAATTGTCAAAATAATGAAAGCATTCTTTTGGAAAACTTTCTCCAGCTGTTGTCTCAGTTCATTTCACCACACACAGGCAGAGTATACGGCAGACACATAACAGGTGAGGATTTGTGAGAGGATTATGGGTTCAAATATTCACTTTAATATTTTAATAAACGTGACACCGTAACTCTTGCTCACAGGCTTGTGTGGTCGAAAGCAGAAGGAGGTATCGAAGGCAATAAAAAAAGCTCGTTCAATGGGTAAGAATTTATAGCCATTTGTAGATTCTCCTTTTTTAAAACTTTCACAAATATGCCTGTGCTTTCAGTAAAATATCCATGTATGTACAGTAAAACCAGGATAATTGACTAACAAAGTTCTTTTTCCTATCCACAGGTTTTATGTCAGTCACTCTGAAGGACCCACAGTTTATGAAAGACCCTGATATTTGTGGTATCAAACACTTTGAATAGGTTCTGTATGAAGACTGTGACTCTGCAGGCCATCTTTGTGTTGTTGTTTCTGTAAATCTGTGGTTTGTACAAACATACAAAATGGTACAAAATAAAAAAAATAAACAATGAAACAATTATAATAATCTGATAGACCAGAAATGTACTATTATTATGAGAACCTAAATAAAATCCATCAATAAGAACACCACATATGTGGATTAAATTTTTAATTTTTCACAGTAACGTTTACAAACAAAGTTTAAAAAAAAAAAAAAAAAAAGGATATTAAACAAAATAGAGCAACCTTATTTGAGCACGCATATCAAGATAAAGGCAACCTCCAGGTATAAAATGTGTAATGCTTTCCAGTCATGGCTAGATTTCTGCAGAAATAAAAACAAGCTCAGTTTTATTATTTAAAAGACAGGAGAATTACTTCTGCTCTGTCCATTCATCTCAATCTCTGTATCTGACCCGCTCTCAGAGGCTGACTTGCTGATATCATTTGATTTCCTCTTCCTTTTAAGTCTCTGAGGAAAACCAGCAGCGAGGCATTTTTTCCTGAGTCTGGGGGCTGTGTCCTTCCTCCTGGTATATTGATTCTCCAGAATCAGAGGCAGCTTAGTGGAAATATCAATGTTATGGTCAGAATTACAGCACAGTTCTAATACGGGGAAGCCCTGAACAGTGAGGGTTTGTGTCCGTAATGAGGGTGCATCAGGGAAGAGAGTTCTCAGAGCTGAGCACAGAGGTATGTTCTCTTTGGGTTCTTCTGGAGAGGCACATTTTTGGGCTGAAATACAATGTTATTCAGTTATTCACAGGGATACAATCTGTGATGACAAGCTTCAGTTCATAGTGTGTGATTGGCCTTGGAAGCATCAATATAAAGTGCACTAGAAACAATAGATCTTACTTTCATTTTTCTCTGAGGATTTCTTCTGTTTTCCGATCGCCTCCTTTAGTTGCGTGATGTCTTCTTGAAGTTTCTCAACTGCTCTTTCACCCTTCTCCACTTCCTCACACACTTTCTGTATAAAAAGATGGTTATGAAAGTTCATATGATTACATATATTCAAACCACACCGGAGAAACTTTTGTAACTAATGTGAAATGTAGCTACTAACCTGCATTTCTGCTAATAAAGCATCATTCATGTCGCTGACATTTCTGACCTCTTTTAAATCATCCCCTGAGCAGAAGAATTTGGCCCTGACAGATAATAAAAAACGATTTATCACTTCTAAAGAAAAAGATTTTCTAAAGAAATTGGGAGTGGTGCTTGCTTGTGCAAAACTTTGTGGTTAGCCAATGTTTTTACTGCATTGTTATGTGGTTTCAAGGCTAGTTGCCCATGATCCACCAGATCTCTTTGATACTTTAATCTCTAGATATAGATATGGCTAGGGCCCCTCCTTAAATACAAGTCTATGGGATGCTTTTGCCATTTTATCATCTACCAGGCAAAAATGTAAATAAACAAAGTACCTGTCAAAAATTTGGAAACAAATTTATGTTTTTGAAAGAAGTCTCTTATGCTCACCAAGCCTGTGTTTATTTGAACAAAAATACAGAAAACCAGTAATATTGCTAAATATTACGATTTAAAATATCTGTTTTCTATTTTAATATATTTTAAAATGTCACCCTATTCCTGTGATGGCAAAGCTGAATTTTTAGCATCATTACTCCAGTCTTCAGTGTCACATGATCCTTCAGAAATCATTCTAATATGCTGATTTGCTGCTCAAGAAACATTTCTTATTATCAATGTTGAAAACAGTTGTGCTGCTTAACATTTATGTTGAAATAGTGATTTGTTTCAGGATTCTTTGGTGAATAAAGTTCAATTAACTATTTATTTGCATTTATTAAAGAATGTATTAAATAGAAATATTTTGTAATATTATAAATGTCTTCACTTCGATCAATTTTTGATGAATAAAAAATTTCTCTCTCTCTCTTTTTTTAATCTTACCAAATCAGCATATTAGAATGATTCTGAAGGATCATGTGACACCGAAGACTGGAGTAATGATGCTGAAAATTCAGCTTTGTCATGACAGGAATAAATTACACTTGAAAATATATTATTAGTAATATCAGTATATTAATAGAGAAATCAATTATTTAAATATGTAATTATATTTCATAATTATATTTCACAATATTGCTGTTTTTACTTTGGTGAGCATATTAAAATAGAAAACAATTATTTTTAATTGTAATAATAGTTCACAATATTACTGTACTTTTGACTAAATAAATGCAGCCTTGGTGAGCATAAAGGTGATGATACACGTGGCAACTTTTTGAGCAATGTTGCTTGGGCACTTTCCCATTGGAAATGGGCAACAAATTTCGATCTAAAGTATCCAGATAGAAATTTGTTGCCCATTCTTAATGGGAAAGTGCCAAAGCAACATTACCCGGCAACATTGCTCAAAAAGTTGCCCCGTGTATCATCACCTTATAGACTTCTTTTTTAAAAAACATTAATGTTTCACAACTTTTGACAGCTACTATATATGTGTGAGTGTTTGCCTTGGCAAGAACAACTAAAAAGCCTTGAATTTTAAACTTGTTTTCTGAATGTACCTGTGTTGATTTACAGCTTGACTCTGTCCTAAAGATGGACATGTGCCTGACACTCTCCAGTAGTCTTGTTGTTCAAGGTTTCCCAGGTTGCTCACCAAGATGGGGATATTGTTGTACTGGCTGCATGGAGATATTAAACACATTCAAATACGTCAGTTCTCTAAGCTTCAAAAGTCTGATTTATGTTTGTGCCAGAGTTGAGTGTTTCTCACTTGCTGTGCCATAAGAAAGCTGAGAACTCAAGGCGATGTGTGGAGCCTGAAGCTGTTGCCTGAGAGGGTGTGAGCAGCAAGAAAACAAGTTCCTGATTGGACAGAATCTTTCTCATATTCTGATGAATCACTTGTTCCATGAAGGTCATTTGCTGTCTGGTGTTTCTTCGTTGTCTGTACCACCCAATCACATTCTCCTTGACACAACGAGTGAATGTGTAGGAAAAACATGATTTGTTAATGCATTCGTTCAGCAGTAAAAAAAATTAATAAATAACCAAATGTATTTAGAAAGTGGAAAATACCTTTTTGTAATCAGACAAAATTTGTCTTATTTTCTGCTCGCTTACATCGCCAACATTACTGTAGAAGCTTTCAAGAGGATTGAGGCAATGATTAAAAAAAAAGTGTTTGAAACCTCTATATCAGTGATTCTCAACTGACAGAGTTGTGGCCAAAAATAAATAAAATGCTAAATGTAAATAGTAAAATACTGTATACATGTTTATTTATTTTGCAGTTCATGCTAATATTCATAAAGTCCAATATTTGATCGTCATTCAGTACATATTTAATCACGTCTGTATTATAAACAATTTTGTACCGAGTTGGCTAACCACTTAAGTAAAACCGGTTGAAAACTACTGCTTTATATGAAAAGAGGTTCGTGGGAAAAATCCTAAACAATTCACTTACCTATGCAGTTTATGACAAGGGATGTGTTTTTGAATATCTGAAAAAGAGAAAACATCATGACACTAGTGTTTTGTTGATATGGCTGTCATTCGTCAAGAGATAGTTCCTTCTGAGCACACTTCGGGTTGTGAGTAATATGTGAAAATATGTAATAAGTAGAGTCAACTTACTTATAGTGTGCTCAAACTGTATGTGATCAATTTGTGAGTCTGTGATCCTACAGTTCTCCTCTCCTACACTCTCTCCAAGAATAAGACCTTCCTTTAAACATAATACAAATTTAACAGAAGTTATGGGTTTGAGGGAATGCTTAGCGGACGAATCTGACTTCTTAGTTTGCTATTTAATGCAAACCCAGTCATATGGTCACAATAGGACCTTTGCCACTTACCACATCCGCATCACTGTTCAAATGATGAAACATCAGTGAACTCAACACGAAACCCGATATACGGACAGTTGTGTTGAATTCCTCCATGCTTTTGGACTAAACCGTGAGTTAATTATCGCGACGTCATAGTTTTTTTAGGTTAGAGTTACTAGGCTACATGGATAAACTTTCTGCGCTTGTAGGTTTCGTTTACTTATTCTCTGCTCTCGAGACTGCAGTTTACAGCTAAACACTTGCTTATGCTGCCACCATGTGGCGCGGAGTAAATACGAGTTCTATAATAGAAACCAGCCTTGACATGGTTTTTCTTTTCTTTTCTTTTTTTTTTTTTAACTCATTGAAAGTGTTTATTTTAAACTACTTGTGGTTTTTGAGTACGTTTTTAGGGGAATTTTGGAAAAACAAAAAACAAAGCAAATTTGAACGCTGATGTTTGTACTTCCCAGTACGTTAGAAGGCTTATTTTGAGTTGGGTATACATTATTTACTGAAACTACACAGAATACGATTTTGTTTGTTTAATTTATTTAGTTACATAAAATTTATGAGTTACATAAAATGGGCAATATTTGGTGTCTTTTTATGACAAATAGATTAACTTAACTTAAATAACCTGTCTATTTAACAAGAAATTTCCACCTTCGATATTAGCGTTTTAGGGCTGTAAACACGATTATGATCAAGCATTTTGAAACATGAGACCTTTGGGGGTTTTTTTACCACAAGGAGGCGCTAGTGCATCATTTCTGACCGTATGTGTGCGAACTTTGTAACCAGTCACACGAGAACTTCTTCGGACATAATTTCGGGATTTAGGACGTACACTTATTATGAAACATCAATTTCAGACGTCTGGAATGAAGAATTGAATGTTGTCCTGGTATTGTGAAGGTGTGTGTACTGATTCTTAATCCTTTTTGGTTGTTGTTTTACTGCTCATGTGATGCAGTTGTTTCCCTCTTATGGCACGGTGGTTTCTTATAACGGAAAAGGAACAGACGGACAGCTCAAGTCTTAAAAGTTTTCGATAATTACTTTATATGTGCCATTATAGTTCGTCAAACTCATCTAGCAGAAGTGTAATTAGGTAATATGCATTTCTGATAACCTTTTAGGAAGTGTGTTTCAACTTAAGGGGGGTTAATGCGTTATAGAGACCCTTAAGTACAGAGTTTCAGCCGAAATGCCATTGTTACTATATTTTATATATTGTTATATTTTACTATATAGATATATTAGACACAAATGTCATTAATAAATAAATAAAAAATATCACAGTTACTACAGCTAGAAATCACAAATGTCATAACAAATAATAATAAAACAAAAACCATAACAGCTATTAGCCACAAACGTCATGAAATAAAATTACATAAAAATACCATATCTACTATAAATATACTATAATTTAAAATACTATGATTAATATAACTAAAAAAAATGCAATAAAATGTAATGAAATAAATAAAAATACTAGTTAATACAGTTGATAGCCACAAATGTCATAAATAATAAATAGAAAATACCATATATATATATATATTTTCTATATATACCATATTTATATAAGGAAAATACCAGTTACTAGGTTTTTATAAGCTGTGTGATTTTACATTACATAATATAAAAAATAATGATTATTAATGTACATAATGTAACATTATTGATTATCATTAAGTTCGAAATGGTTGTAAAAATACAATGAACATATTGGCACCCCTTAGATTTTTTTTTTTTTTTTTTAAATAAAGCAACAATTTCCCACTTGAGGTTTTTAAAAATGATTACAGTGTATTTTGTTAATGTGAAACTGGTCAGGCACTGTAGAGTAATACAGAAACAGGCCAACCACAATAATAAAATAAAAATCCCCAGAGACAGTACTAGCACATTGATTACGACATGGCCTTTTAAACAAGCACCACCTCTGTTTTGGCTTTTACCTTCACCCATTTGAGCAGATGGCCTGAGCCCAGAGCCTAGTCCCATAGACTGACAGGAAGGAGACCAGAGAAGATGGAAGGTGTTTGGGACATCGCATTTGTGCTCTTCCAGGTGTGGCTGTCCATAGTAGTGGGGCTCATCGTGTTACCTGCCATGTTTGGTGTGTCCCTGGGGTTCACAGATATCTACATCAAGGTGCTGGTTAAGATACTGGAGGTAAAGGCTATAAATCATATCTCATTTCTGAAGACATATATGACTATTAATTGCTTTCCATGCCTGATCATATGAAAATTAATTGTAGTTGCAAACTTTTTTACTTTCTTTATACATGACAGAAGTTGATAATGCCAAGACAAACTTGTAAAAGAGGGTCAAAAGGCATGAAATTAAAATAAATTTCATTATCAGGTGTTTCGTTTTTAGTATTTATTTCAGAGGAAGACATATTGCACTTTGACTTGTGCATGTAGGAAGCATTGTGTCAAAGGTTACATGAAAATAAACCTCTGTTCTGTGTTTAGTGGGCAACTCTTAGAATACAACGAGGACAGAAGGAACAGCCAACACTGCCATCACAGTCAGCCAACGGTAAGTGAGAATGTCTGTCCATGAAAAATATTTATGAGAACAAGACATCATGTGCATAGAACACAAGCATTCAGTTTCATGATAATGTCATGTGAGGACACAGCTTCCTCTTTGTTGTTATTAATAATGCATATTACACAATGATCAAAAAGTTTGCTTTAATTTGCTGCCTTTTGTTTGTTTTATTTAATTATTCATTGCTCATATAACAAGTCTTTGTTTAAGTTAATGCTTTATATAAGGAAATAATGTTTTAGATGCTTTTATTATTGGCCTGATGCCTGTCAGTAATGGTCAGTCTGTTGAACATACTGTATTTGGTATTGCAGCAAGTGACGGATTTCAAAATTTCAGTTGATCCTATTTATGAACTTTACCCGGCTTCAGACAGGGTGTTTTTAGCTGATGGACTGTATGATCCCAATCTCAGGAGGACACACATGACATTATACTTATATCAGAAATACTTGCTTCAGAAAACAAAGAAATTGAAGTGTATAGAGGCAATTGTGTCTAAAAAGCATTGTGTAGTGTTGTTTGCTCATGTGGGATCCTCAAGAATAGAACTCACTTCAAACTTGTAATGTCTTCTCAGGGATAATCGAAAAAGATGACGGCTCTATGGCGGAGGAGATCGGAGAGCTGCGACGATCTCATCCCAAAAATCTGGCTGGGGGAGACTTTACTCTGTGTGATGTCTTCTATTTTTGTAAGAAAGGCATTGAGAACATTGTTGAGGATCAGGTGACTCAGCGCTTCACATCAGAGGAACTGGCTTCCTGGAATCTCCTCACACGAACCAACAACAACTTTCGCTACATCAGCGTGCGGCTCACTATCATATGGGGCCTGGGAGTTTTTATACGTTACTGTATTTTAATGCCTCTCAGGTGAGATTGGACTGATATTTCATTCATTAAGTGACATTAATTCATCAAGGATACATTAAATTGATCAAAAGTGACAATAAAGACATTTACTTTGTTACTTTGTTCATCAAACAATCCTGAAAAAAAATATTACGGTTCCCACAAAAATATTAAGCAGCACAACATTTTTCAGCAAAAATGATAATAATAAAATGTTAATAATAAGAAATGTTTCTTGAGCATATTATATTAGAATGATTTATAAAGAATCGTGTGACACTGAAGATTGGAGTAATGGCTGCTATAAATTCAGCTTTGCCATTACAGGAAGAAATTACAAAACATAAGAAAACCTTATTGACCTCAACCTTTGTATATACACACACACACACACACACACACATATATATATATATAATATTTATTATTATATTGTGCTTTTTTTTTTAATTCTCACAATTCTCATTATTGTGACCTGGAAATTTGATCAGGCTGTGTTTTGTTTGTGATTCACCCACATGTATATTTAATCATATATTGTTCTTTGTCATAGGATCACTTTAGCTGCTATCGGATTGAGCTGGTTGGTGATAGGAACTACTCTTGTTGGATTGCTTCCAAACAGCAAGTAATTAACATTGCATGCCATAATTAATTATATTCTTTTGTCCTCCATTTATGGACTGAATAAGATATGTTAAACTTGAACAATAATGTTTTCAAATATGTTTGTTATATATGGATGAAATGATATTTTGACTTTGAGAGTTTGAAGAAGCATTTCCTAAAGGGAAGGGTCTGTGTCTCTTTCAGTGTGAAGAACTGGCTCAGTGATTTGGTTCATATTACATGCTACAGAATATGTGCCAGAGGCCTGTCTGCTACCATCCGCTATCATAATAAGTGAGCCACTGCTTCTTTTTTTATCCCAGTCGTTCCACTTTGATCGTTGTCTCGCTGTCTTCGGTTTCTGTCTGCTTTTCAGTGTTTCCAGTCTTCTCCCTAGCAGGCAAACATAAAACACATACACAAACTGGTCACAAAAACAGTGCACTGTAATTTCTAGAGATTCTAAGGTTGGTTGGCAAAATATAGTTTAGGCAAAGCATAGTTATTTTTTTGCATTACTTAAAGTGTAAAAAAAAAAGTGGAAAGTGCTGCAAAGGATGCAATATACAAAAACAGATCCATAGCAATAGCAAATAGCAAAAGTCTACAGTGAATGATAATTGACAGATGGAGAATGGTTGTTATTATGTCTCATTGTCATTCTCAGCCATGCTTACACATCTTTTCTTTTTTAACACTACTTAATATAGTCAAATGACCAATGTTTCTCATATTTGTTTCAGAGAGAATCGGCCAAAAAAAGGAGGTATCTGTGTTGCCAACCACACCTCCCCAATTGACATTGTCATTCTTGCGAACGATGGATGTTATGCTATGGTGAGTAACGCTGACTGTATCAGATGTTTGACATTGTGTCTGTAGAAGGTCTCAGGTGTCTTAAACTCAATTTCATTCTCCTCAGGTAGGTCAAGTTCATGGAGGTCTCATGGGGGTCATCCAGAGGTCAATGGTGAGGTCCTGTCCTCATGTGTGGTTTGAGAGATCCGAGATGAAAGATCGCCATGCGGTTGCCAAAAGGTGACAAAGTGTGTATTTATTAGTCATGTGGAGTATAATATGTTCTCGCTTAGAACATAAAGCCTCAGCTTTGCTTTTTCTGCAGGTTGAAAGACCATATTGCTGATAAAACTAAGCTGCCAATTCTGATCTTCCCAGAGGGTAAAAGTTATATTCATGTGATTGTATCCTTATGCAAATTAAATTTACCATAAAAGAAAGTATAAAACATAGTATTTAATTTCTATATATATAGAAATTAAATACTATGTTTTATACTATATATATATATATATATATATATATATATATATATATATATTTATTTGAATAAATATATGTCATTTGTTATCCTGTTCTCAAAGTCCCTATGGTCTGTCTTTGTGTTGATTTTAGGAACTTGCATTAATAATACATCAGTCATGATGTTCAAGAAGGGAAGCTTTGAAATTGGTGGAACTATATACCCAGTTGCAATCAAGGTATCAAGTGCCAACAAGCCAGCTTTTTCCTATGGCAGTATTACGGTTACCCTCTGAATGGGACACACCTCATGTACTTCTCTCTTTCAGTATGACCCTCAGTTTGGAGATGCCTTCTGGAACAGTGCCAAGTACAACATGGTGAGCTACCTCCTCAGAATGATGACAAGCTGGGCCATTGTGTGCAACGTGTGGTACCTCCCACCCATGACACGACAGGTAAGCAGAAACATCCATCCATCCATCCATCCATCCATCTTTTCCTATGTAGCCTAAGGTTCCAGGTAGAGCTGCATGATTCTGGATAAACTGAGAATCACAATTTTTTTGTTTCAAATAGAGATCACAATTCTCCCACGATTCTAAACAGAAAACTAAATAAAATAACATAATTTACTAGAGGTTCTGACAAATTATTAATTTCTGCAGTCTATTTCAAAATGTTTAATTAATTAGAGTGAATTATTTAAAAAAAATGGTTTGATTGAATGATTCAATGACTCACAGACTGGCGTAACGATGTAATCTATACAATCATTATATGAAGCATCAAAAGGCATGCTATTTTTTGATCACTACCATAGACATCAGCGTTTATATTGGAACAATAAGCTTTTGTCCCAGTACTTCTCTGATAATTTGAGACAGGAATGTAAGACAGGAATAATGATAATGTGAAAAGACTGTTTGTAAAGCTAAATACCTATACTGTATCACCGGCAGCAAGAACACAGATCTGAATGTTCAGTTCTGGTATGATTTTGTGTGAGGTTTAATAGACACGGGCGTTGTCATTTAGAATTAAGATCGTGTGGGTGTTTGTATAAAGATCGAGATCTTTTAACGATTAATCGTGTAGCTCTAGTTCCAGGAATGCTGAAACCTAAGCAGAAACGAGAATGGGGCCTGAGGAAAAAAAAAACATTAAGCATAAACATTTTAAAGAGATAAATTGTATACAAGTAAATTTAAACTTTTGTTTACAGTCTACCAGTCAAAAATTGGAATGCAAGTCACTGAATTTATGTTTCTCCTGATCATGACATTTTGATTTTTATGCCTAAAAGCTTGATATTATATTTGTAGACTGTAAAAATTGCACCTTCCTATAATTTGTGAATTTCTTTACAAAACAATAATTTTATTTATTCATTCATATTTTATTTATAATTTTTTTTTACATGGGAACCCCTTCAAAACTGTTTAAAAGCATCCCAGAATGCATCAGAACATGCAGAATAATAGTATAAGCATAGGGTGACAACATAATTCTCCACATTCATTTGTGTTATTTCTTAGTCTCAGCGACCTTTATGGGCATTTCAGGTGTATCTAAACTTTTAACTGGTAGGACCTTGGTTCCATTATTTCATTAAATCTGAATGTTGTAGGATGGAGAGGATGCTGTTCATTTTGCTAACAGAGTGAAATCAGCAATTGCCAATCAGGGTGGACTGGTGGATTTGTCCTGGTAAGAATATAAACTTATTGTGTAAAAATATACATATTTTTACACTCACATGTTTTTTTTTTTTTTAATAAATTACATATGTATATATTATGTACACATTTTTTATTAAGCAATTTATTTTTGCTTTCTCTAGAGAAAACATTATTGATTATTTATTCATAATATTCATAATATTTAAATGTGCATTAAAGTTTTTAGTACTAGTGGATGATAAATATGAGTGGCAATAACTATTAGCCTGGCAAGTCACAAATTGTTAGGTGTTAGATTAAAGTGTTATTATTTTGCAGGGATGGAGGACTGAAGAGAGAAAAGGTCAAGGAGTCATACAAGGAGGAGCAACAGAAGATGTACAGCAGTATGATCGTAGGCTCGGACTGTCACGAAGCCTCTGTTGGTCCCGCGTAACTTTCAGCCCACACTATTTATGAACTTGTGAAAGTGAGAAACACTAGCTCAGCCACCGGACACAAGCAATCAGCACCCATCAGCACAGTCCCGCTGCTGGGCAATGTTGCTCTTTTTGATTCAGCAACTTTTTTAAACTGGAAAATATATTCTTGAGATCTGAACTTTTCCTTTTCTCTGTACATAAATCTTAACAAATTGTTATGATACATACATTACTTGCGTCACTTTGTTCTCAATCGTCGTCGGGTGCTAGTATGTCTAGTCCCCCACAATACAGTGTATAGATTTGCATGTTAAAATATTCACTTTGTGCATGTTCATATTTTATTCCTGTTACATGATTTCGTAAAGCTCTTACAGAATGTGAGCTGCACACACTTTTCTCAGGTCCAGTGGGCTGTTTCTTTGTGGACACTAGAGGTCACTGTTACCAAACATTTGAGCCACATCAGACAGCTCACTATCATGATTGCCTTTCCTAATAAAATAATGAAATTAAACCATCATCTCTCAAAGCATTGATTATTTTGTGTAATACGATATTGTAATAGAATCTCTCCTATTTTCAAAGTACATAACGTGAGCAAAACCTGCGTAGTATGTAACAATCACATAAAATACACAATAATTACATTAAGCCTGTGGGCACTTTTCAGGCAGCTCTCTGCGAAAAGGCAAATCTGTCTCCCTTGTGTCAATTAGTGATGGGTGATGCACAAAGCACCATTGAGCTCTTGATTGCAGGAGCACCAGCTAATTTTACTTAGAGCTCCATTGAAACGTCTGCCATTATAAAGTCATTAGGCGCTAAGATTTTGCTGCGGAAAGTCGACAGAAAGTTTCGGTAAAAGGAGAGGGCGCAGTCACGGTAAATTCAAAGAGGAGACGGTGAGCAATATGTGCTTACTGCGATGGCAGTTTAATAAAGAAAGCATAGAGTGTGAAATAGAACATAGTTATTCTCTGGCACAGAGGGCTGAAGCAGGCTTAGCTATCCCTCGCTCTCTCTCTTTCTCTCCGTCTCTGACCGCAGCACATCCCCAGACGATCCTCCAAGCCCCCGTGAAAGGCAGCAGCGGGCTTTAATAACAGTCCTGCAACTTAAATTGCTTGAACAGAAATGTTTGTTCTCCCCTAACAGGATTGTAAATTATTAATCGCATCTGAAGCCGATTTTATAACCTGATTGTTGAGGTGGGATTCTCCACGAGCAGTGCTCTGGCACACCATTTACTGTGATGTATGTGTCTGCACATCTTTATATCCAATTTAATGTGATTCGGATAGATTTCAAAGCGACATCATAAAAAGCATGGAAGTGACCCCGGCAGAGCCTCGAATGTAGACTCCGTGCGACAGGCGGCCACGTCTCTGTATTTTGATTCGATTTTCCCGATTTCTGTTTTTACCCAGATGTGATCTATACAAATGTAATGCCAGTACACTCAGTAAATATGAATAAATCACTAAATTAGATCATTTTCCTGGAGAATGTAGTTCAAGCTGGACATCATTTTAAATCACAGTTTGCCTGGAACTGACTGGCTTACCTAATCAGAAGGGTAAATGACCTCGCTTCTGCCGAGGACCTGCCATTAGTTAGAGCCGAATGTTTTTTAAATACATTGTTCTACCATCGTTTCTGAGACTCGAGTGGACCTCCTACACTAATGCATGAGATCTTGAGGTACAATACGTCTCTGAGGGAAAAATCAATAGAGGAATAGCCTACTGGAAGAAGTCTCTGCAGACTCTCTTTTCTCGAAAAGCTCGGCACCTCACAAGGAGTTTTAGTGTTCGAATGTGTTCAAACACAATCCTATTAAATATAGTTAGTTTTATGATAAAACATAGACGAATAAAACATTCTGCTGATTTATAGTGGCTGCTTGCGCCTTTCTTTACAGATTAATTACATAATTGCAGTTTTAATCATGTTTACATGTCATATTTTTTTTTGTTTTGTTTATTTGAGTAGTGCACTTAACAATTGATGCTTTTTTCTTTGCTTGTTTCCAGCCAGACCTGACTGCAAAAAATTGGATTACCCAAAACATATACGGTCCAAATGAAAAGGTTGGCGGGTGTCTGAGCAGAGGAAAAATAATACAATGAAAGAAGTGTGCTCAGCTTTTGTCGTGGTCTTAGACATGTCCTCTCCTCGACCGTAGCTGGAACCAAAGGTTTTAACATGGTACACTGTGAATCTAGCAAAAACACAAAAAGCTTGTTGCATGTTGCTTTGATTTTATAAGTTTATAACATAGCTTTAAAATCAAAGTAATGTGATATTCAACAGGTGGGTTAATATATACTTGATCAGTCCAACAGATGTCAATATGTTTCATCAACACTGTCTACTGTATATCGACAGTGTACAAGAAGAGAAATCATAGGCCCAACTCATTTGCAATTCTACCTGATTAACATACCTTAATGAAATAGGCTATAATTGGACCACATTGATTTTTTTTTCCCTTTTTGATTGAGCTAAAATGGAGTCTGAAGTTCTTTGAGCCTGAGAGCTGATTGATCTGTGGCGAGATTCAAGACTATTCAGTTTGAAAAATAATTAAGTTCTTATAATCAGCTGAAATTTTTATACAGCTTATTTTTTACTTGCTTAATTTGAATCTTCTAATTTGGATCATAAGTTTCCAAATGAAGACAGGCAAGCAGGTAACGCATTACAAATAACGCAAGTTACGTAATCAGATTATTTTTCAACTACACTGTAAAAAAGAATTGTTGGTTTAACTTCAAAAGTAAGTTACCTGGTTGCCTTAAAATTTTGAGTTCATTGAAATTAAAAATTTGAGTTAATACAATGAAGGGGATTGGTTTAATCAACAGAAACTCAAAATATTATGTTATCTGAACCACATTAATTATCGTAAGTTGATTTGACAAAAGAAAAAATGTTCTGATAATAAATCATGAAAATATTTTTTTACAGTGTAGTAAAGTAAAGCATTACTATTAATTCACGTCAAAATACTTTCAAATAAGTAACTCAAGTTATCTTGTTTTCCCATTTATTGACTGACACTTCTCCTGTCGCCATGTTGAAAGAAATCGGGCGTAAACATGACTGTTATTGTAGTTAGTGTAACGCAATATTATAGTATAACTTTCGATACCTAGTACATTATTTGACATGAGGGGTTAAGTATTCATTTGAATTAGTTTTAATATTATGTGTCAGTACTGAGTATTGAAATAACTTTTAGGGCTTTCACAAAAACCAGACAGTTTGAAAAGATTCAGCTCAAGTAACAAGATCATAAATTGTTTGCTTTCTGTGCGTATGCATGTTTCGCTTTTTATGGAGAGGGAGACAGAATTTCACCTTGAATGCGAGAGCTGTCGCGGTTCACCGTTCCAGGCGTTTTACCCTTTACTGTGATTGCTTTTGTTTTTCGGGTCAGCTCTCATTTATGCCTGCAACTTTTCCAATTTATCAGGACTTGTTATATGAAGACAAAAGCTACAGTCGGACGGTAGAGCAGGCAGATTGTGCACAGAGCCATTTAAGAAACAGCAACAAAGATACGGAGTGGCACACGTTCATGCTTGGTGAGCAGTGCTTATAATCACACCTCCGTGAAACACACTGTGCAAGTTCATCAAATGAATAATGAAATAATGGTTGTGGTCCATTAATAGAAAATTATCCTGCCTCATGATTAATTGCATTAAACTTATGAAAGTGTGTTTTTTGTACAAATCAAAGGGAGGAAATGATGGATGATGAGGAGGCATGATGAATGAAGAAAGGCTGTGAACTAAATTGAAAGTGTACTCATCCGTTCTCCGCTCAAAACTAATGATGAATTGACCGTGTCACATTGAACAATACACATTGAGCTTTAAACATAATCCCTGTTTGAAAGCAGACGTGGCCACAGCAGGCACAGAGCTTGAATCGCAGTTGTACTGGACGGCATGCAAAAAAAAATGTTTTTTTCTGATTATTGATGTTATTTGTCTTTAATTTCCATTTAAAGTTAACAGGCAGCAGGATAGGATTGATTGAATTTTTAATATGAATGATATATTAATATATGACTATTACAGGTTATCAAGTCATCATATTTCTGAATGCATTCAAAAAATATTGCGCATGCCAAATATAAACATAGTAAAGCTTGAAATGACCTGCATTGTCGGGTCCAGGCTATAGTTCCTGCAAATTGCTCAAAAACATACTAAATAATGTTTTAATTAAAGTCTAAAAACACAAAAAGAGTTGTGTAAAAGATTAGGGTTAAAAAATATTAATTTAAGTCAATGGAAATGATGCTTGGAAGGGGTTGTGGGTGGTTAATGATCACCTTGAATGGCCATACTTTAGTTATTAAGTTACATAATGGTAAAAATCTGTTTTCTTAAATTATAATTTTCTTTAATTTGCATGGCTGTTATGATATTAATAACCTTTGTTTCAAACTTTTTATATTATTCTTATCTTCTTTGATTACCCTTTGTCTCATTCCCTAAATCTGACTCTTTGTGTCGGTTTACAAAGGAAGATGGGACAGGCAAAAGAAAGCATTCTTTTTCATATTGCAAAACATTGACTAATTGACAAACTGCCAAAGTTACAGATGATCAAATCCATATTAAGACAGCATCTGGACTGGCTCCAAGCAACATTGTGTATTGTAAATAATATTGCCATCTGTGAGGTGCCGACAGTTGGGAATTAAGAAACCACATGATTGTAATTAATGTTGAGAAGATAAAAGACATAGAGTGTGCATAAAAGTTCCTCTCCTTTGTTTGGTTGATTGCCTGCCCGTCATGTGATCAATCCAGAGCCATTCTCAAACTTTCGGTGACACTTTAAAATAGGAAACACATATTCACTATTAACTACGACTTTTCCCTCAATAAACTCCTAATTTACTGCTTATTAATAGTTAGTAAGGTTAAGGTTAGTTAAGTTTAGGTATTGGGTAGGATTAAGAATGTAGAATAAAGTCATGCAGAATAAGGCATTAATATGTGCTTAATAAGTACTAATAAACAGCCAGTATTCTAGTAATATGCATGCTAATAAGCAACTAGTTATTAAAGTGTTACCAAACATTCAATATGAAATTAAGTACTTGACATTAAAGGGGCTTTTAAAGTAAGTGCAAACTAAGCATCTGCACTATGTATTAAATAATTGTGTATTTAAATATTAAATATTTTTTCAATATACACTACCCTTTAAAAATTTGTTTCTTTGGTAAGATTTTAAAATGTTTCTGAAAGAAGTCTCTTATGCTCACCAAATATTGTGAAATATTATTACAATTTAAAATAACTAATTGTAATTTATTCCTGTGATGGCAAAGCTGAATTTTCAGCATCATTACTCCAGTCTTTAGTGAAATCATTCTAATATGCTGATTTAGGGATCAAGAAAATTTTCTTACTATGATCAATGTTGAAAACAGCTGTGCTGCTTATGTTTTCATTCATTTATGATATTTTATTTAGAATGTACTCACACTGCAATGATATGTTTTTCCATTTCCCATCCAAACACAAAGGCCCTTGTTAGGTCACAGAGAGACAATGATGGCAGTCACACCATGTACTTCCTGCACCAGGCCCAACAGCCGCTGCTGATATTCAAATGCACTGCTTCAATTTCATTTCCAAAGAGAAAAAAAGAAAAGAAAACTATATCAGCTCAGTGAAGCTGCACACTGCAAGTTCACACAGAAATGAATATTCTCTTTAATTTGTCGGGCTGCGACGGGTTTGGAGCCCCCAAGACAATGTTGATGGATGATGTTTTAATGCTGCTGAATGTTATTTTTACCGAACAGGGAAAACGATGAATTTTTACTTCATTGGCAATGATCGTGCCCTACACATAAAAGTGTGGCAGGCGAGCGTCGCCCATGAATAAGCACCTCTCGCAGCAGATGTTACTTCGCTGAAAGCAATTCTTCAGATAAGATTTGCAGAAGATTAATTGTGTACAGCTGTTTCATGGCCCGGTGCAATCTTAATACATTTATGATAAGTTTAAAAGCTCGCTAGACGCAGCAGACGCTCCCAAGTGAGACTGCACGGAGAAAGGCGAGCTTTATTCCCACATCTGGATTCATATCCTCCATCATATTCATTATTGCCTTTGTGCCAGCCGACGACGGCAGCGCGGCTTATTATTGTGCAAAGTGCAACAGCGCTCGAGTCCTCTACCCGATTCCTTTATCATCTCTTTCTTTCTCCTCGCCCCATATTTTCTTTTTTTTTTCAAGGGGGCAAATTATTCAAATCTGTGCAAATGAGTTGTTTCCATTTCTCGCCCCTCTGGGTGGAAATTGAAAGTGACCCGGGTTGACCCTCCTCCATTAATCGTGGCAAATTGCAGCAAGTGCACAATCCGGATCATAGTAATGGTACAGGGTCCCCCAATGACTCATTAATGAGAGAGATATGACCCAGCTGGATTCTCTCACTCGCACTAGTTAAGAACAATCGTTGTGTTATGACCCAAACCAGGGGTCTTATGAAGTAGCTTTTCATTTTTCCGAGGACGAATAATCGACGTGCTCGGCCTGGTCTGTATGTCAAATGTTCCATGTAAGAAGCCAGTTATTCAAAAGAGGCTTTTGAGGTCCCCGAGTCAAAAGAACCGCGGTGAGATGATGTGATCTGGCAAATGTTTAACCTGGAAAGATGGCAGATCCCCTGAGGATTGCAGGGATTTTATTTCACCTTGCATAATAAAGACTGGAAAAACTAACTCAAATGTATCGTAATAATGCCATTTTCTGTCTGTCTTCAAACAAATGTAAGCCAAAGCAAACCACAAAAAAAGTGAAACTCGATTCTACGTTGCACTGCCACATAAATGCATTCATTTCAATTATTATTTCCAATAATGGCTAAATGATTTATAATTATTTTCATATTGTAACAGGCAACTGAACTAAAACCATAAAAACATTGTCATTACTTGAAACAAAAACTATAAAGAAAAAGAAAAAAAAAAGATATGATATCCAAAGTAAGGTAGTACAACTAGATCTCTTTTATTGAATCCAAAAGGTTTTAATTATATTTTGCTACATATGAATGTATTTTAAAGATTTTGAAGTGTCAAAAGGTCATTCAGTTTAACTGTCCAAAGGCAAATACAGCCATTTCATTTGTGATTAAAATATCTTAAAATGTAATAAATGTATATATTTTTTATTCTGGCATGATTTTATATCATATATCAACATAGTGCAAAATGGTATTCAAATTATGTGTAGAAGTCATTGCTTTGTTATGAGAAAAATGTCTGGAAAAATGAATTTCATTGATGTCATTTGGAGTAACCAATATTAAGGGACCATTTTGGATCAAGTCATGTGGTCAGTATCATGTGACAGGATGTGACATCATTCAGACACCTGCAAAGGACCACATGGTCATGAAGCAAAGTAACTAAGTCTCTCTTAACTATTTGAAAAATTTGTGTTTTCACTTGCTCATTCGCATGTCCCGAAACATCAGGTCATTCGGTACAACTGCTATAAAACATGGAAAATGTTGTAATATTTTAAAAACTTTTAGTAAATATACATTGTCCTTTTGCTAGCTAGCAAGCTAACTAACTAGCTAGCTAGATATCAGCCTGTTAGCATTGTTTGAAAATATCGTCATTCGGTATAACCAAAAGTGTCATTCGGTGAAACCGAAATTTTGGTTAAACTGAATGACTGTATTGGGACAAATTTTGTCCATCTTGTAAAAAATGACAAAAGCAGTGTTAATTGATCTCATTGTTAACACTTAATAAAATGTAAAAATTAATTATATCTCCATTATGTTTATTTACACTTTTAAAAACCTTATTCATCAATGACCCATATTATATATATATATATATATATATATATGTAACTTAAAATAAAAAAATTAAAATATAAAAATGACTAAAATAAATAAACTAAAATTAAAATGAAAAATATTAATAAAAACTATAATAAGTATCTCTCAATGATAAAAATAATAAAATAATACAATAAAATAAAATCAAGAAATAAAATAAAATAAAATAAAATAAAATAAATCACACCATCAGAGAATGGTAGAAAATTATTTAATGACCCCTTATCTTTAAGACCCCAAAGTAACAGACCATAAAGGTTAAAAATGAGATGGGTCTATCTATAGTGCACAGCTCCAAGACTAATCAGTCTCAGATAGCACTGGTTCTGCCCTGCTGTCCAACACATCTGTGCCATCATCACCCTCATAACTGTGCTTCATATTATTACTTCCTTGCACATTAAAGTACAATAAAAACCAGTTGAGTATTAACTGACAGATATGTCATAAATAACACGGACTAACCTTGAGTAATGTCTCACTTCACGGCCACCTTGTGCATCGAACATGACTTAATATGGTGCAATAAAATGAAACCTTCACTTCATAAATTTGCATGATTTATATGGGAGGTATTAAATTAATTTAACGCTATGAATATGCAACAACATGAAACCGATGTAGCCGCATAATGTTCATTTTTTCCCAGTATGATGAGGGGAGGACTTAATTAGTGATTGGTTGCTATATCCTTCTCCTTTTTGCTCAGGAGGAAAAAATAATTAACTTAATGAACTTAATTACTCGCCTCCACCAATGCAGTTTGCATCTCATTTCACTTGCTGGAGCGAAACTTCATTTTATAAATATGTGGAATTATTCAGTCCAGATGTATGTGACTTACTACGCTTTTATGGTGACCCAAGATGTATGAACAGGAAGCCAGAACACATTCAGCAAGATATTTGCGATGTACATCTGGAGAGGGTACCGAACCATTCTATGCCATCAGTGTTAAATGATGATCCAGTTTAGGATGTAAAATGTGTCAGACTGCATCGCCAGCAACCAGCTACCAATAAATTCTCCTTCCTCTATAAATACACACGGCCAGAGGGGCTGTGAGACTCTGCATCCGTCCCTAATCTGACATCATCATTCTGGTCTACCTCCCATCCCACCTGCACACCTTCACTCAGATAACTGTCACATATGAAAAATAGGATGCCTCCTTAGCAAATGCCTCATTCTCTGCAGATTATTTACTTTTAATGGGCGGGGAATGAGAAAAGCACTTAATATGTGGTCACTAAAGATGTGATTTATGGGGTCAGGGGAGCGATAGTGGCACCCTCCGTTTTTGCTCTTTTGTTATAAATCTATCAAAGCCCAGGGATTTTTATAACAAATTGTGTTACAAACATTCCTTCTAGAGACAAATCGCTCAACAGAAAATTTGATTATCTATTTCTATTTCTACTGTTTTGTTGTACGGATAGAATAGACCTGCTTAATAAGGTTATTTAGAATGAATAGGCGTCATTTACTGTATTAAAAGGAAATGCTCAGAAATCAAATTTTATATGAGAGCATGTTATCTATTTGACATTGGAAAGCAATGACTGAATATTACAACCAACGTTTCCTGCAAGCTCCGCTGCTGAATTTTCAGCGTCATGGCAAACAAAATCATATTTTGCCCAGAAAGCTATAAAGACATTTAAAACAGTTAATGTGACTACAGTGGTTCAACTTTAATGTTATGAAGCAACGAGAATACTTTTTGTGCGCCAAAAAAACTAAATAACGACTTTATTTAACAATATCTATTGCTGGGCGATTTCAAAACACTGCTTCATGAAGCTTCGAAGCTTTACAAATCTTTTGAAAAAGTATTCTTGTCGCTTCATAACATGGTTCAACCTTATGTCGCTTCATAAGGTTGAACCACCGTTATCACATGAACTGTTTTAAATACATCTTTAGTAGCTTTCTGGGCATATGAAAGTGTTAATTATCATGATGTGAATGCAGGCCTCACTGAGCCATCGGATTTCATCAAAAATATCTTAATTTGTGTTCCGAAGATGAACAAAGGTCTTACGGGTGTGGAACGACATGAGGGTGAGTAATAAATGACAGAATTTTCATTTTTGGCCTTTAAGCCTAACCAGTGTAGATCGAATCATGAACAAATGAATCTGCTTCTTTTTAGTGAATTCAAAACTTTCAGCACAATCAGAGTAGTCCAATTGACTAACACATGAGCCGGTTTCTTTTAGTGAAGTCTGATTACCAAACAAACAAGCTGGTTGGACTAAATAATGAATGGTTCAAATAAGACAAATTTCAGAATCCTTCACTAAACTGAATCCATCAGTGCGGTTACCGAATCAACATGTGGCTTATTTACTGAACTGCAAGTTATCTTTTTTTCAAAGATGTCCATATTGAAATGTTCATGTCAGTATAATTGCTGGCTGATTTTCAATGTTGTTAAAAATAAACTAAACTAAAAGTAGTGAACTGAAAAAAATTCTGTAGTAGGAAACACTGACATAACCATAATACCATTATATGATATTGCCATTCAGCTCATCAAATGCATCTGACTGCTTTAAATTTATTCATCTTTCAAATGATTGGATGACTGACTGTATGAGAATTCATAATTCTATTATTAATATCCTGTATAGTGATAAAAGAAATATTAGCTTATAAATCCTATTTAAACACAGTGAGATGACTTCTATCATTTGTCTTATTTAAATATCAAATGATATCACTTCATGAAATGATTAATTTTCTAGACTTTTCTAAGTGTTAAATAATCACAGCAATTTTACAAAACCTTAATCAAAACTAGAAAAAAAGTCATCAATCTTCTTAAAAAGCTCTATAGGGTCATTTGAAATTTAAATTCATTCCCTTTGGATTATGACCCATATTTTAGACGGGAATAATTCATCACAGACAAGGAAGATCTAATTGCATTGTGCCATATCAAAGTTGAAGAGAAGTTCAATTAAATGCATGTTTTGTTATCTTCTCCCCATGTTTAATAGTCACTCGTGAAATCTCACTTTTTCTCCGCATTTCTTTTGCAAAGCCTTGTAAAATTCCCTCTCATCGGGCTATGTCCTGATAAGAGTCACTTTAGGAGAAAAGGACAGCTTGTAAACTGACACTCAGATCAAAGCTTTGATCAAGCCAAGGTCTAAATCATCTTCAGACAAGTGCCATCTGACAAGAGGATGGACCTCAGTGCTTTCAAAAGTCTTATTATTTGTGTGCAGAGAGAATATTTGCTATATAGCTCGACATAGATTGAATTTCTTCACATCTAGTTATAACCTTCATAAAGCCGATCAATTGAAATGCATCAGAGGTTGCTGAAGCGAGTACAGGATCCCTGTGTAGTAAGTAGACTGAGAATGTGATGTGACTAATGTTTGTGTTTAGAAGGTGAAATGGACAGAGTAGCTCATTATTGGGGACTTGAGCCCACTGCCACTTGTTGATGGGCAGGGCGAAGATGAATCACTAGATTATCTCAAGGCCACGCTCTCAGAAGATGAGAAAAAGGGCATTTGCCTGCCCATGTGGCTGCATTCTCATCATCCTTTTAATAACCTGTAATATTGTAGCGGGAGATTTTTCTCACCATGAATGTGATTGATGGCCTTTAACCGTGAAACATCACAGCGGCAAAGTAAATTGACCAAACAGCTAAACATACAAATGATTAAAAAAGGCGGGGGTCCGCTTCAGACCTTTTATTTAAGATCACACCATTTCCAAGAGCAATTTATAGTCTATTGACTCGAGACAGTTGCTTTTCAGCTGCGGAAATTGTGTTACATTGCAGATGAGATGCTGGCGCTGAAATCATGGGCATTGCAAGAGCAAACATCGCATTAAATATCCAGGAAGGGGAGAGATGATATCTGGCGAAAAGTGTTGTTCGGGTCACGCCGTAGACCATTTTAGCCCCAGCGGCAAACAAAACCAGCACTTGATCCCCGTCTGACCACACCAAGTCAAACATTTAAGCTGATCAGGAGAGAAAGAGAACAGCACGTTCCTCCCAAAGCCGATTCAGTCGGGAAAATTTTCAAGTGCCGTTTCTCATTATCTCCCAGCCACTGACGTCTTGACAGGAGAAGATCCTTCTCTGCCACTCAAGTCTATCAATGTCAGAAGAAGGCTTAGCAACAGACTCATACATTTGGATTAAACAGTCAAAGTCATTATACAGAATGTAATTGACCTTTTAAGATACAGCAGTAATAGCTTTCCTCTCCTCGCGCCTTGTCGGCCTTAAATGGCAGTTTTCTTATGAAGTCCCAACAGGATTTTCTCTCAAATTAGAATTAGATTTTTCAGCTAGGAATGTCAGTGCACCATGAGAAAAACTATGAATTGTACAAACAATTAGGATTACAAGAAAGATCTCTAATTTTACGGCAGCTTGCTGTGCAGATCTGGTAGTTTACGCTACGCTAGCACGGCATAAGTGACGTGCTCATGTGGAAAATCAAAAAAGGAGATGCTACTACGACAGCACATTATTTACCTCACCATCGCTTTCAGTGATATTTTGCGCCACAAGTGAGTAGGTTGTCAACATTTAGTATTTCCAAAGACCCTCAAAGACCTCTCTGCAGCAATATTCAGTACGATACTTTAAGTTTTGGGACTCGCGATCGGCAAAGACTCTCTCACCTGTCTGCTATCAAAGCCAAGCCAGTTATTCACCATCTCATCAGCACTTGCCTTTTTTCAATTTCAGGTCCAAGGAAGCTACAGCTCTTTGTACAAGCGGCTGGCGTAATTGAATTTGCCGCAGAAATGGCAGGCTCGAAAATTTCATTTTCTGCGCGTATGAGTGTCGGAGAGGCCCGAGCAGACAGGCGGCCCCTCTCTCTAAACTTATCTCCCCTCTCGCCCATCCTCCCATTATGTTCTGCACTAGACTGAGTTCCACCGCTTGTGTTTTTCTCGCGTTCGCCCTCCCTCAATCCCTCTCTCTGTCTGCAGGGCACGTTATGCTGGTGAGGGACAGACTGGATCCCTTTTCTCTCAGTCTTTGTCCAAATCCTTGTCTTCTGATAATCTCTGCAAGCAAGGGGGCTTGTCAGTGTGGCAATTCCCCCTAAATGCCTTCCACAAATAATGGTTTTCAGAATGAGCATTAACAGGTTTGATTACACGGAATGGCCCTTTTAATTTACAGCGGGATTCTATTGATCACAGGAGTGCAGATTAAAGCGTTCAATGAAGCCAGTGATGAGGTATTAAGCACCTGAAGCCCCTCAGGGGAGCCGCAAGGAGCAGGAGGCAGGCGAGCGGCCCGGGCTGTGTACAGTTATTCCCCTGTAATGAAGTGCCTCTATGCGGCGGCATGAAGCACGGGCGGGAAAAATAGATTGGAGATGATGAGCTCTTCAAAGTCATTTCTCGCTCTCTCATTCCGACGCATGCTCCCATCCTCCCGTGCCACTCCTTCGGCGAAATGCCCCGGATTTACTCAGCTGGACCAATGCAAGTTTTATGACCTTATTGCTTTTTTACCATGGTAATAGTTTTGAATCAATTTATCAATCTGCAGGAACCATCAGGCATGTTGACCTCAAAGATCAAGTCCAGGTCATTCCATCAATTCACTGAGGAGGACCGAGATGGAAAGTGAAAAAAGGTGGGGAAAAAAATCCCTTCCCCTCCCACCAGCACAGTCTGCTATAAAAGAAGGTGTTCAGAAAACAAGCTCTCGTCTCTGACCTGCAATGAAGAAAAACCTCTAATTGTGGTTTAATTGGAGAAACACACCATAAAATGTTGTTGTGCATGAGTTTAGCGAGGGTTGGGGCCTTTATGTCTTAGAATTATTAATGTAATCCTCGCTGCGTGCACTTTCATGAACCACTTATTTTAAAAACATTTTCTAGTGTGTTTGGTCATTTTTCGAGGCTGTGTTAGTCCTTGAAGATTTATTCTCTCCATTTGAAAGTCTTTTAATTTGGTAATATTCCCTTGGTGTCCTTTGTTTGGCTTGAACAAATGCCAATTAATGTTCCATTTCCCAAGTCAAATGGGATCTGAGCTCCCTAATGCAATTCAATTGAATTATCTGAACTGGCTACTGTACACCGAGTAATGGTAATGCAATAATGTGATAATGACAAAATAGCTTTTAAGACCTGCCTTTCAAAACAAGCTGCATTTATCAGTAATTACAAAAGCATGCATTGTTAAAGTCCTGTTTTTAAATCACATTTCATAAATATAATTTTATTTTCTCTGATTATTTTAATATACAGATAATTAAGATAAATCATTTAGGACTGGTTCCATTAAAAAAAAAAAAAAGAACCGAAGGGCTCACACGTGCAGACTTTTGCTGATGCAGACGGAGATATGTACGGAGATGCTCTGACAGAGTTTGACAGCCTACTTAATTAATGGCGTCGCAATAATGCTACTGAATCCACAGCGCGAAACTACGGAGCCCCGGACATGACATGCAGAGAGAAAAAAAGTAAATCGTACGCACGATAAATCGAGGGGAGGACTTAGTAAAGCGTGCGCACGATTTACTAAATCGATTGAACGAATTAGTAAATCGTGTACACGATTTATAAATCGAGGGAACGACTTACTAAAACGTGCGCATGATTTAGCCTACTATTTTTTTTTCCTGCATGCCATGTGCAGTTTCTTTTTAGTGAATCAAAAACATAAAGCGCAAACAGGCTGGTCTGATTCCTGAATAAATTATTCTAATGAGTTGGTTTTATAGCGTATCAACAACATACAGCGCGACCAGTGGAGTCCAACTCCAGAATGAATGACTCTAATGAGTCGGTTCTTTTTAGTGAATCAAACAAACAGCTCAACCAGAGAATGACTCAGATTATCAAACACACAGAACTAAATTTACAACAAAAATGTTTGACTTTTTTTTTTTAAACTGATCCCAGAATTTGGAAATGTATGGAAGCTTGTTTCCACAACTGAATTAAAAACAAAGAAGGAAATTGCGACTGTTTATCTCAAAATTCTGATTTTTCTTGCAATTGTGAGTTTACATCTCACAATTCTGACTTTTTTTCTCAGAACTGCATGATATAAAGTCGCAATTGCAAGTTATAATGTCAGAATTGTGTGATATAAAATCGTAATTGCGAGTTATAAAGTCAGAATTGTGATATAAACTCGCAATTGCGAGTTATAAGGTCAAAATTGTATGATATAAAGTCACAATTGCGTGTTATAAAGTCAGAATTGCAAGATATAAACTCGCAATTCTGACACAATTCTGAGAAAAGAAGTCAGAATTGTGAGATATAAACTCACAAGTGCGAGAAATAAAAACAGTATTGCAAACCAGAAAAATCTGAATTGCGTATATCTTGCAATTCTGACTATTTCTTGCAATTGCGAGTTTATATCCCGCAATTATGAGATTATAACTCATATAACGATGTAAACTCGCAATTGTGAGAAAAAAAATTTAGAATTGTGAGATAAAAAGTCACAATTATCTTTTTAATTTTTTTATTCAGTGGCGGAAACAAGCTTCCATAGCAATGGAATTGCATTTCCCAAATATTTTTTCCTAAAAGAAGCATCAATGGATCCATTAAAGAACTAGAATCGTTAAGAATTAAATTCTTTACAATTCCTAACCCTAGATAATTTATAACACATAAAGGACAGGAGGATTATATTACAGAGAATGGCATATCGTACTACATTTGTTTGCACACACACAGACACCATCTTCAGTTTCATTCCTCCTATTTCTGTAGCTGAGCCATGTGAACAAATTGTCCATTGTGAGGATCTACCCCTCACTGTCTCCGGTGGCCTTTTCTCCTTCTCCACAATGGGGCAATAAGTCTCTGTGAGCCCCAGCAAATCAGATCCTAATGAGCCTCTTTAAGGCTGTTTGAATTTCTAATGAATAACTCAGTGCACAAAAATAAACACGTTGCTATTGATCATGCCATGAAGATTTACACTAATCTAATAACTGTGGTCAGTATTTGGCTGATGTCTACGAGCTCTGTGTTTTATCCATGGGGAGCTGTTGTCTCTGCCCTGTTATTACTGTACGGATCATCTGACTAGATCAAACCCCAGATTTGATATTCAAAACCCCTCTCTACATGAAACGGCCTCAGTGGAATATTTATTTGCCATCAGTATGTTCCATTAGCCAGTGCTGGGAAAAGTGGGATCCACTGAATGGGGTTGGAAAAGTGTGTGTGCGTCATACATACACACATATTTTTTGGAGTTTACCTCGCTTGAGTATATTCATGTTTCTTTAGTGAGAGAAAATAAATGATAAGTCTTAGAAATTAAACAAATACCTTGTTTGGGGTCAGTCAGTACCTGATGGAATGCAAAAGAAGGCAGGGTGAGATTCTGACAGTACTTTCCCTATAGAAATATACATTCAAGTATTTCTCTTGGCAGAGATTCAAGACAAGATGTGAACAAAAATAAAGGAAATTGTTAGTCAGTAGGTGTGTAGCAGCAAAAGAATGGTGCCATTTTTTCCCTTTATGTATTTTCATTCAAGGATAAAATGTTAATGGAAAAAAGGTTAGAGAATTACAAACTATAATAACTTCTGGATGGTCATTCACAAATAATATCCACATATATGGAGTCCTCCTGCATGCACTGAATTCTAGTTGGAACTGGAGTTTAGTTTAGTTAGTTAGTTTATAACAAAAGTTATGTGCAACTGTAGGCTTTTAAAGGCCAATTCACACTGCACCGACAGACACAGACCAACGCCGACACCAGATTACAGTACGTCACTTCTCACACATTCCACGACCTGACAAATACCAATTTAACGTTCAATCGGTGAAAACAAGTGCCGACCAATGCCGACAGAGGTAACATACTGATCTGACAAAACCTGACGAAATGTCTGTTGCCGCCTGTTGGCAAAGCAGTGGCTTTAAGAAAACAACATGCAGAATTTTTTTTTTTTTTTAAACCAAACACTGCTTAACACAAATTTGTCTTATTATTAATTTATTAAATACACATATTTCATCGAACAAGCATGTCACCCTTAAAGGGTTAGTTCACCCAAAAATGAAAATTCTGACATTAACTACTCAACCTCATGTCGTTCCAAACCCATAAAACTTTAGTTCATCTTCAGAACACAAATAAAGATCTTTTTGATGAAATCTGAGAGATTTCTCTCCCTCCATACTGCTACTTGAACTTTGACGCTTCAAAAAGTTCATGAAGAGATCCATATGAAAACTAATCCATATGAATTGAGTGGTTTAGTCCAAATTTTCTGAAGAGACTCTGTCTCTTTTTATGATGAACAGATTTAACCAATGAGGATGAACCTCATGGTTACGCAGCGCATTTGAGCTTCCGGAAGAGGTTTGTTCTTCTGCGTCATGCATGTTTGGTTGAGCTTCTATTAATGTTCACTGATCAAGGTTTATATGCGAGTAAAAGCCTAAATTAAATCTGTTCATCAAAAAACAGTGTTCAGTAAAAAATTGATTGCATCTCTTCAGAAACTCTTGACTAAACCGCTCAATTAATATGGATTAGTTTTTCAATTGTTTATGAACTTTTTGAAGTGTTAAATTTGGAAGGACAATAAACTCTCAGATTTCATCAAAAAGATCTTCATTTATGTTCAGAAGATGAACGAAAGACTTATGGGTGTGGAACGACATGAGGCTGAGTAATAAATGACAGAATTTTCATTTGGGGTGAACTAACTCTTTAATATAATGCATGTATTTATATAAATGTGTAATCATTCTTAATCATTATACTTTATATTGGATGTGTCAACCATGCCCACTCATGCTCTTTTCATAAATGGTGCTACCAAGATATCATAATTTATCAGAGCCTCCTAAAATTTAGCTATAGAAATATAGCTTAAAGGGTTAGTTCACCCCAAAATGAAAATTATCCCATGATTTACTCACCCCCAAGCCATCCTAGGTGTATATGACTATCTTCTTTCAGACGAACACAATCAGAGATATATTTAAAAATATCCTTGCTCCTCCAAGGTTTATAATAGTTGTGAATGGGTGGCCAAATTTTGAAGACAAAAAAAAAAAAAAAAAAAAAAATGCATCCATCAATAAAAAATGAATCCATACAACTCCAGGGGTTTAATTCTAAATATATCTCCGATTGTGTTCGTCTGAAAGAAGACACCTAGGATGGCTTGAGGGTGAGTAAATCCTGGGATAATTTTCATTTTTGGGTGAACTATCCCTTTAATAAACAGATAAAATTACAAAAGAAAAAAATAATAAATAAATAAATGTTTTCACTTCAGTTAAATATGATGAAGCAGGATGCTTTGATGCCTTATCCTCTGTTAATTCTGACTGAATGCATTTAAATGTTATGCAACATGTTAAAGTAATAAATAATTGCAATCATGGGCAAGTTCCGTGATTGATTATTGGATGATGCTATACGGTAGTTTTTAACTTATCCCTGTGCAGCAGTGCTGCCTCATCCCTGGGGTACGATGGGTCTTTAGGGCCTGCTGTAATGAATATTTAAAATCCATCTTACATGCAACTGTGTCAAGGGCACACTTATGGAACTGTTAAAGGTGAATACATGTGTAAATGCTCTCTGTTCTCTTCGGTGTGTGACAACGGGCTTGTTTGCTTGCTAAATAACAACCAAATCTAATCTAAAATGATAAAAAGAGATTCTGGATACACTATGCTGCAAATTTACATGCATCGTCACCTTGCAACCATCCGCAAAGGAATTACATTCAATCGGGAATAAATTCACAGTCAGGGATCTCCGGAAAATCAGATCAGGTCCGGCAGTGCCTCCGTGTTTACTGTGATGCATTCCGAATTCCATAGGTGGAAAATCAATCTCTCGGTGTGATGGCTGTGCACTGATGCTCTTTTAAAGCACAGGGAGTTTGTGTACTCTGATAGAGAGGTCACTGTGATGGGCACTATATTCAGCGAATCCAGAGACCTCTCCCTGCCCTGACCTACAGCATTCCCAGAAAGAGGTTCAGTGTACAATGACTATTATTAGACTAATACGGCTATCTCTCTCCCCTTAGAGGTCAGCATTAAATTGAGCATTAAGCAAATAGCTAATGGAATTTAGAGGTATAATAATACAGGGATATGGTGAGACAATTCTATTAACAAGATATAAATCATGTTGAGTGTGAGGTAAGTGTTTTTTAATTGATTGATGGAAAAGACGATCCATTGGTTTTCTGAAGACTAACAGCCATTTACCGTTTCCTCCGCAGTAAAAGAGGCAAAAAAGGAAAGATAAGGAAATTACTCTGTGCAAGGGGATAAATTATTCAGAGAAGATAATCATTTTGTGCTGACATTACTAATGTGAAGAAGCATTTAATCTCCACTCTGTTGGGACAGAGGACTTTGGGTGAAGGTTTTTATAAAGATTAAAGCTGTGTCTCCCAGATGGTCTACGGTTACTTTAGTTTACCTGTGTTAAAATCAAAAGACCACACTGGATGTAGCAGGAACATGACAGAAGTGTGTAAAAATGCTAAAAGCTACTATGACTTTATACTTAGAAATACTATTGCCTTGCCACGATTTTACAAAAGGGGAAAAAATAGAGAGACATGGTTTATAAAATAAATATATATAAAAAAAAGTTTATATCATTTTATATAAAACAATCATTTTAAACATTAAAATGTTTTATAAACTATAATTTTATATAATAATTATTAAAAATAGTAGTAGTAGTAGTATTTATATAATATTATTCTGAATAATTTTATTTAAAAAAAAACTTTTTTTCATATAAAAATCAAATAAATATTTTAAATTATTTAAAAATGAAAACATAAAGAGTTTTCATTGTGGAGGGTCCCAAAATGTTGAAAGCTCCTATGACTAAATCTAAAAAAAAAAGTAAAAAATAAATAAAAAATCTACTATTACATTACCACAAGTTATTAAAAGAGGAAAAAATTGAGAAAGATGGTTTACATTATAAAATAACAATAATAATGAGTAAAATATAAATACAATAATTAAAACAATAATTTTAAACATATCAATAAATTAAAACTTTTTTCATATAAAAATAAAAAAAATATTTTTAAATAATTTTAAAAATGATGAAATGATGAAAAAGTTTTCATTTTAGAAGTGTGTCAAAATGTTGAAAGCTCCTATGACTAAATCTAAAAAAAATATATATATATATATATATATATATAAAAAAATAATTTAATATATAATAATAAATCATTTAAAAATATAAAAAAAAAGTTCCAGGTTTAAGATGATTTAATTGATTTAATTTAGCAGATACGCATCATCAGTCTGTGAAAAGGGTCCATATTACGTTGAATTATAAATGGATGACTTTTATTTTGGCATCACCTGGCCATAACGTCTACCATCTTTTTTCTGTAACCAAAGAAAGAAAACCAATCAAAATATACCAACACAAAAGTAAAGTTTGGAGAGCAAAGTGACCCCATGTCAGGACAAACACTCACTTATCTGTTTTGAGGAATGGCCAATATGTTCTGCCCAATATTAACTGAAGAAACGAGAGATTTCTCTGTCCTAGGTGTAAACATCCTGTATCTCCTGGATCAACAGATGTCTCCATCTGCCCTCAACGTCCTCCGATCGCTCATACGTGCTCGCATGTGTACGCAAATCCCCTCACAGTATACACACATTGATCTGGGCATAGATCCGTCGTGTCAGGATGATGTACATTATTTACAAGTGGCTGTTCTCCTCCTGTGCTATTTTTCCCTCACCTCTCCTCAGGGGGCAAATTAGAGGGAAGGAAAAAAAGAAAGGAGCTCTCCGATAGCCATCTAGCATGACGAATTATGAGTGTTACAAAATAAAATGACAAACGGAGCCTGCTAGAATGGAAGTTAACAAGGCACTGATCAGCTAGGACCAACGTTATCTTCTCTTCATGTTTATTGCAGTGAGGGGCTGTTATTGCCCCTGCCCTGACATTGATCGACAGCTTCTATTAAGCGTCCTTCCCCGAGCAGCTGCCAGGAGCAGATACATTAAATAAAACAGTTATTGCTTTTCATTGGCTGCGCTGTAAAATATTGCCGCTAAATAGCTCCTGCCATCAGATGCGGTTCGCTACAAGGTTTTAATTTGAGAGACTGCGCATAACGCAGGCGCAATTGACACCAGCCTTTGTTTCCTCGCTGTAATGATTGTGTACATATAGTTGAATTGATGGTCTGTCGCCTTTGTTCGGCTTTAATGTGTGGCCTGTTTGTCAGGCGGAGACCGATGCCTGAACACGGATTTTTATCTCTCCTTCTCCTCCACCCTCTGCGTCTGATGTTTCCTCCCTTTCCCTTGTCGCACTGTGTCTGTCCCTTATCAGGGAGCTTGTGCGCTGCGGCGGCCTTAAGCTCTTGTCTAGTGACAAGATAAGGTGCTTTTTGCTGGTAGGAGACAACAAAAGCACGGGCCGTTACAACTCTTTCTGTGCACGGACAATCTATATACATGCCCAAGATGAATTATGGACGTGAAATGGGCTTCAGATGTTTGTGTAACACAGATTTATTTGAATCCGGACCCCCCTCCCACCACCTATCCAATGTTATCGAAGAGAAGGCAGGGCAGATGCGCTCTGAGCGTGGATGTCATGTCCCTGTTTTGTGCGCTGCATATTAAAAGCTTTATGGAAGCAATTAAATGCATGCTTAATGGCGAGGAGTTGGCAGAATGAATGTACAATTGAATTAGCAGTTATGATGGGGCACAATCCAAGACAAAATAAATGGAATTACCTCACACATTTCTCTCGTCCCCATCAGGTTTGGCAGCATCACACTACTTAATTACCCCTTTGTCACATATATTCTCTCATTGATCTAATTTTCACACAGCCTGTTTGGAGGCCGAAAGCAAGTGCTCTGGATATCCACTGATATTCTCCATGGATTTTTGGGGGGATGCGATATATTGGAGCTGACTCATCCCAATAATAATTAGCCTGTTAAGTGGCTTCAGGAGAAAGAGTGGGAGATCAAAACAGGTTGACCAAATTCAATTATGTGGATACTCTCACACAGGCCAGTCTAATCACACATACAGCAGCTGTGTTGTGTTTGCCGCGTGTCACAAACCCACCATCGTAACACCTCTCACTGTAAACCCAAATAAAAAATTGAGGCAAAAATCAGTTTAAGTTAAGAAATTCAAAGTTTAAGTAAGCAGAACTGACAGATTTTTATTTAGTACTCATACATTATAATTGTTCTTAACTTGAAATGTTTGTGTACACTAATTCATACATTTAACTTAAAATTTTCATGTAACCTCAATGTGAACATTTTTATTAGTGTAAACTTAGCTAGCTATAACAAGCTAATTCAGAAAATGCTAACTTGCTAATTTGCTAACATGTTAGAAATAGCATGGTATAACACTTACTAAACAAGTGCAGCAACATAAAGCATTTAACGCTCTCAAACCAAGCCGCATGCACCGCTTGCCACCGTGATGGTAACATTATATAACACTTAATTTTAGCATTTACTCTCCCTTTCAAGTGCCATGGGCAAAGTATACTAGGAAATAGAAATCCCAGCCCAGTTTCAGTTAAACTTAAGTTCATCTAAATGAAAAGAAATAAGTTCATGAAACTCGAAACAATGAAACAGTTCAGTTTACTTAAAATATATCAGTTCTGTGAACTTGAAAGAAAAAGAAAGTGCTAAATACTCATAAAAGTTAATTTGACTGAACTAATTTGTTTAATTTAAGTTTGTCCTATTTAGACCAATTAATTATTTTGAGCATTAGGGTTTACAGTGAGACAACACCATTTCCAACTAAAAACAGAAATCTTTTTATGCATTTTGGCCGTATATTTACACAACCACTGCGTTTTGGGGGCCTGAAAAAATTTTTTTTTTTAAACGATGCCGTTATAGTCTCCATGTAAACTACAAAAACACAAATTTGTGAAAATGGTGACATCATACACATGTGTATTACATGTTCAGTCTATAGGCACATAGTTTTATTTAGAAAGTGACATTGCCAACTACTGGCCTGGCATGTATAATGCAGAGTTTTTAGTTGTTTCCATGGATCCGTGTGAACGGGATTATTTTGTCAACGTTATCGTTTTAGTACATCAATGTCGTGTAACCCATAAAAAACCTGTAAATCGTAAACCTCACTGATCATTCTGTACGTTTTTTTTTTTCTTTCCAAAACATTACAAATTAAAAGAAAATTTTTCCCCATACTGGTAACTGAAATGGGAAGTGTTCATAAAACATTTCATGAAACAATACTATAATATCTAAAAGAATAAAAAATATTAACACAACCCATTATAATAATTTAAAGTTTTGTTTTATTAAATCATGAAGCTTTGTTCACATAAGTTATCATTAAATGTTATTTCCCACTACAACAAAATATACACAACTGTTCAGAAGTTTGGGGTATTTAAGGTTTTTGAAAGAAGTTCCTTCTGATCAAATTTTGATCATTTATCTGATCAAAAATACATTAAAACAGTGAAATATTACACATACTATGAAATATTATTACATTAAAAAAAGTTTTCTATTTTAATATAATTTAAAATGTAATTTATATATTAATTATCAATGTTGAAAACTGGATTATTTTCTTTTTAAGAAAAATAAAATTTATAAGAGAACATTTGAAAGATTTTTTGTAACATTATAAATGTCTGTTACATTTGATTAGTACTTGCTGAATAAATATATTAACTTCTTAAAAATATATATTTCAGGGATACAGACTGCAGAAATGTAATACTTGACAGAATGAACTCCAAAGTTTATAAATGAGAGGAAGATGTTGTCACAAACAGGTGTCATATGTCCTCCAGTGGTCACTCAGATGAAGAAGAGTATTGAAATCATGCATCATAGCGGCTCACCTCTGTCAAGCCATGGACAGTGAAAATTGCTGTGTACATTCATACTCCCCTTCAACATTCTGTTCAAAAAGCATTTCAGTGATATAAAACTGTAACTTAAAGTCTGATGTATCTAAACTAAAGAAATATTCTCAAATGTAATTTGAAAAATAATTATAAAACAGAACAGATCATAGAAGTATATTTTGACGCGGAGGTCAAAATATATTTTTTAATATATAATTATTTTATCATTGAGTGTACACCCGGATGAGACCCGGAAGAGGAAGTATGACGGTATCAGCCTCCTCCCTTGATGATTCTCAAGCCCGGTCATCCCGCAGAGAGTAGACTGCTGCTGAATATGACGTCCTTGCAGATTAAGTGGTCACTTGTTCAACTTTCGCCATTAACCTGAGTGCACCGGGCAGTTTGCACTCCCCGCTGGGCTGCATTGGCACATTTATTGTCTAGGGACAGACTAATGGATCCCAGTTAAGGTGTGTTAACAATTTTTCTATCGATTAATGAAGGGAAATCATAGCCAGACGAACTTAGCCCACAAGATTTAGTGGCTTTTAAGGTAGTAGGGACGAATATAATGCTTTAGAAAGAGCTACTGTACATTATATATAAGACACCTGCTACATTAAGTTACATTAAGGTTTAATACGTCTTCATTACTGGCAGGGCGCCCAACCCCTTCAAGGTTGAAATAGAGATCCACCTTTCATTATGCCACATCTCATTGCTCTGCAGAGAGATATCAAATAATAATGGAACTATTGAGACAGTTCTGCTCGAGCTGTTAATGCTAATCGATCTATTAAATATTGAGCATTTCCATAGCAGAACTTTGAACAGCTGCCACGCCGTTCGCCCAAAATGATTCAGGATGCTGCCACGGGCCTTACTTTTCATTTTTGCTTAATTAAACAAAGTAGACCATGATAACAGCCCTATGACCTCTGAACTATGATCTCTGGTGAAAAAAAACTACATACTTGTGATTTATGATACGTCTAGAGAATATTAAACTCAAACGCTTTTGTTTTTACAGTGTACGTCAGGTTTAGTTTAAAACGAAAATTGTACATTGCATCTTGGACAGCTTTTTCTGATAAATGTTGTTTTTGCAGACAACGACAAACTTTGGGGTTGATAAGAAACTTTTTTGAAAGAAGTCCCTTATGCTCACCAAAGTAAAAACAGTAATATTGTGAAATATAATTACAAATTTAAATAATTGATTTCTCTATTAATATGGCCAACTAATAATATATTTTAAAATGCATTTTCTTCCTGTGATGGCAAAACTGAATTGTCATCAGTCATTACTCCAGTCTTCAGTGTCACATGATCCTTCAGAAATCATTCTATTATGCTGATTTGCTGCTCAAGAAACATTTCTCATTATTATCAATTGCTGCTCAGTGTTTTTGCAGAAACCGTAATGCATTTTTCAGGATTCTTTCATAAATAAAACAGCATTTATTTGAAATTAAAGTTTTTTGTTACGATGTAAATGCCTTGTTACTTTTGATCAATTTAATGCATCCTTGCTGAATAAAAGTATTAATTTCTTTCCAAAAAAAATCATACTGACCTCAAACTTTTGAATGGTATAGTGTATTTCACTCATTTCTGGTGTGATTTCATGCAGTTTTGTCTGTCTTATCTCACAAAAGCTTTTCTCCACGTCAAATCCACACCCCTCACGTCCTCCATTTACATAAATGCACAAACACATGACAAACGTCAAACAAACACTCAGTAGGCGCACTCAGATCGCAAAGATCCCACGGCAGAGCTTAAACAGAGCTCGGGCCGTGAGCAGGGGTGGCCATGTTAGATTCCTGCGTGCCGCACACGACGCAGCTCAAATAAACCCAGCACAGTGAGCCGGGGTCAGGCCGCCTCTGCTCAGGGATGCACTGCAGTGCCAGTTGTATAGAAAGAAAACAGGGTACCCAGCAGGACGTCCTGCACAGGGCCCAGCCAGCCAGATATTCAAGCCCGCTCCCTGTTTCTCTTTCCTTCGGAGTGTCCAAAGCGTTAGTCATGTTTGCCTTGCTGCTCTTTGATGAGAGTAAATATCTTTTGCTCTCAGACACTTTGATTCGGTCAAAAAAGCAGCAAATCAACAATAATTTTCAGTCCAAAAGAATGTAACGTTCTAGTCAAAGACTGAGATTTCACTCAACACAGCCTCTAGAGTAGCAATATATACATATATATACAATATATCGGTACCATATCAGTCACTGGCTTTTAATGTAGGTTGTTATTGATATTTAATTGCGAATGCTCTACTATTTCCCCTTTTTAAAATTTAGATGACCTTTGCCATCATCAAAAACTCATGTAAACTCACGTTTTCCATTGCCATTCGACATTTTTCCTATCTTACACAGAAACATCGCACTGTTTCTGTGACTGCCCAAAGTGTGAGAATATAAGGCATGTGATTGGTTGTCGCTTGCTAAGCATCTAGTTGTAACATTCTAACACCGCATCATTTCACACTGTACAAGTTTGGCACCGTAATGTGGAATTAACACCGCAAAAGGGTTTTATAACCCTGGGTAAAAAGAGGCGCTAACCCTGCATCTAAATTACAAGTGTGAAACACTCCTTTACCCAGGGTTAAAAGCGGTGTTTTGAATGACATTAACCCGGGGTTAAGCGCAGTGTGAAAAGCCCTTTATATATAATTTAAACTTGATGAACTTGATGAAATGAAACACCATTTTAAAGCACAAGGCTGTTGACAAAAAAAAAGAAAAATGCACTTATTAAAATTTCTTGTTCCATGGCACATTTGCAATCTGTGCCATTGTGGAATTGTTGCCAATATCTTGTACTGGGCAGATGGGCGAGACAGAGAGATGGATCAGATGCCTCATAAATTTCTGTTTGCCACCAAAACTGAGGAGAGATACAGCTATGCGTGCTTTATTGCCGGGGCACAGGGTGGGCCTGCCAAATGCAACAGTTTAAGCCGTTTATACAAATTATTCTTGATTCAGCACAGTGAGTGTAACTCATTCATATCCCATCTTTTCCACGAGTGCCATTTCTATACCTAAAAAAATGTTTATCACAGTGCATAACCCTATAGTTCAGTGTCATAAGTGGCTTTTATGTTCACTAAATATTGTTTTCACTGTATTCTCATATTTCCACTCTATTCTACTTCCTCAAAAAACACATTCTTTTCTCTAGCTGCTATAAACAGCAATTGAGTTGTAATGCTTAAAATAGCTGCAGTTCAAGGTTAAATTTGAATGTTTGTATTTTTATGTCATTTATGTACATAAATGGTTGATAGAGTCCTGGAGTTTTATATGGCAAACAGATGTCGGGCAGAGCACAGAGCATTTTGTAGCACCTGCTTGAGTAAACAGAGGCCTGCTAAAGCCTGGAGCTCGCCTGTTTTCTTTCAATAGACACCTTGCTGCATCCATGCAGTCACAGACCTTCCTCTCCCCTTAGTTGGGCTCCGCCTGAATGCCCCAAACTATATATATATATATATATATATATATATATATATATAATACACATCAACTTTACTGTTAAATGACTTAAATGTCTCTTGCTTTCAAATTTAAATTTAATTAATTTAATACATTTTTAGTGTCCAAAAGTGTACAAAGGCTTTTTTGGGGTCGCCGTATAACATGTAGGTGAGGTAACCAATACAACACTTTATCTCGTTACATTGTAGTGATGTTTTTGATGGGACATTTGGCAACAGCACTTAAAGTGTATCTCCTGCAAGCAGACATCTGCCTGATCACTGCTTTATTCTGTGTCCTCCTTTACCACAATTGACTTGTCATGTATTTCACAGCTAATTAGGCCTTTACAAATGAGGCCAATGCTCACTGATAAGGACGCTGCTAAATTGACCGTAAATGCTACCATTCAATCAGACACAATGACCACCCCTCCAGCAATAATCAGGATTAATTAATGCTGCTGTATTGTGCACAGATGCAGTGGGAAAACAGCAGCTTTCACGACAGCAATATAAAATTGTGAAGTCAAAGGTGAGTATTCATTTACAAAGGCTTTCATTTGTCTTTTCAGGATTTTCACTCACATATCTAATGCATTTAGTTGTCTAAACATGCAATTAGACAAGAGCCACATATTTTCTGCATCTCCTTTTGTTAGAATTCAGCTCGCTCCTCATAGCATGCTGGTAGAGTATTGGGGTCTGTCTGAATGCCCCTAACTGTCTCTTCCCTTTAGTACTCGCCTCACAATCTGCTTTGAGTACATAGGCACCAAGATTACTTGTTTTTTTGGGATTAAGATCCCTTCTTCCTAATCAAGTCAAGTTCTCGCGCACCATCCGGGGACAGTCGGGCGAGATGGTGTGAAATCTCTCCTGAGGGAACAGGCCGAGCTCCTCCGTAGCCCCTCATCCAGAGCTATCACAGTGTTTGTCTATGAGAATTGTTAGGACGCTACGCTGATGCCTACCTGGCAGCGCTGCTAGACAGAAATGTCCATCTTAGCCCTAACGTCATCAATTCAGCTTGGCGGTGGTTATCTGTTATTGTTCTTCCTCTTAAACAACTGACTCTGTATAACAACAAAGGAGTGCTGATATGTTAGTTTAACAGGTAAACATGTTGTAGAAAAAACGATATTTAAAGTCATTAGCTAGTGACTTCTTCTGCTGTCTTTGTCATATCTTTTCTTTGATATTATAGTGCATTATTTTCCATTGTACTACAATGGATTGCACTTTTAAAATTGCAGCTCTGAAAATGGGGGTCAAACGCATGAAAACAATATTAGTAAGTTTTCTGCCATTAAATAAATCCTCCAAATGGAGCAAAATATGTTTACCCATGGTCAATCAAAACAAAATGGACTGAGAATCGAGAAAGGGCTGAGTCAGCAATTCACAAAGATAGCCATTATCCATGATGTCCTCCTCCTCCCCTTCCTCCTCTGGAACAATGAAATCACTAATAATAATTATTACAAAAATCACTGTAAAAACTGCAGACATTAGGCACTAAGAATAATATATAAATAAATATGTAAATAAAAAAATACCTTAGTACATAATACTTTTAAAAAATCAAATTATATATATATAATAAGTATTATGTACCAAGGTATTTTTTATTTATTTATAGGTGGTACGTGTCAAAGTAACATCCACATGGATGGCAGAACCCAGCAGACTATTGCCCAAAGCATCACACTGCCTCCGCTGGCTTGCCCTCTTTCTATAGTTCATCCTGGTGCCATGTGTTCCCCAGGTAAGCGACCCACACACAACCGGCCATCCACTTGATGTAAAAGAAAATGCCCACTGTTGGCGCTTTTGGTGGTGGACAGGGGTCAGCATGGGCACCCTGACTGGTCTGCGGCTATGGAGCCCCATACGCAACAAACTGTGATGCACTGTGTATTCTGACACCTTTCGTCTTAGCCCTCACATTTTGTCCCTTGTCAAACTCACTCAAATCCTTACACTTGCCCATTTTTCCTGCTTCTAACACATCAACTTTGAGGACAAAATGTTCAAATATATATACACTATATTGCCAAAAGTTTTGGGACACCTGGCTTTACGTGCACATGAACTTTGATGACATCCCATTCTTAATCCGTAGGGTTTAATATGGAGTTGGCCCACTCTCTGCAGCTATAACAGCTTCAACTCTTCTGGGAAGGCTTTTCACAAGGTTTAGGAGTGTGTTTATGGGAATTTTTCACCATTCTTCTAGATTGTTCTTCAGTGATGTTGGACGAGAAGGCCTGGCTCGCAGTCTCCGCTCTAATTCATCCCAAAGGTGTTCTGTCGGGTTGAGGTCAGGACTCTGTGCAGGCCAGTCAAGTTCCTCCACACCAAACTCGCTCATCCATGTCTTTATGGATCTTGCTTTGTGTACTGGTGCGCAGTCATGTTGGAACAGGAAGGGGCCATCCCCAAACTGTTCCCACAAAGTTGGAAGCATGAAGTTGTCCAAAATATCTTGGTATGCTGAAGCATTAAGAGTTCCTTTCACTGGAACTAAGGGGCCAAGCCCAACTCCTGAAAAACAACCCCACACCAAACATTACTCTTAGAATAACGCAGTCAGGCAAGTACCGTTCTCCTGGCAACCACCAAACCCAGACTCGTCCATCGGATTGCCAGACAGAGAAGCATGATTTGTCACTCCAGAGAACATGTCTCCACTGCCCTAGAGTCCAGTGGCGGTGTGCTTTACACCACTGCATCCGACGCTTTGCATTGCACTTGGTGATGTAAGGCTTGGATGCAGCTGCTCAGCCATGGAAACCCATTCCATGAAGCTCTCTACACACTGTTCTTGAGCTAATCTGAAGGCCACATGAAGTTTGGAGGTCTGTAGCTATTGACTCTGCAGAAAGTTGGTGACTTCTGTACACTGTGCACGTCAGCATGCGCTGACCCCGCTCTGTGATTTTACGTGGCCTACCACTTCATGGCTGAGTTGCTGTTGTTCCCAATTGCTTCCACTTTGTTATGATACTACTAACAGTTGACCGTGGAATATTTAGTAGTGAGGAAATTACACAAATGGACTTTTTACACAGGTGGCAACCTATCACGGTACCACACTTGAATTCACTGAGCTCCTGAGAGTGACCCATTCTTTGACAAATGTTTGTAGAAGCAGTCTGCATGCCTAGGTGCTTGATTTTTATACACCTTTGCATTGCACTTGGTGATGTATGTGACCATGGCAGTGATTGGAACACATGAATTCAATGATTTGGAGGGGTGTCCCAATACTTTTGGCAATATAGTGTGTGTGTGTGTATATATATATATATATATATATATATATATATTTTTTTTTTTTTTTTTTTGATTTTTTTGCACTAATAAAAACATTGTAGCAGTGTATTGTATCTCTGCTCTGGAAATATTTCTCTGTTTGATCAAAAACATTAGTCAGTCCCAACAATTCCAGTCTACTTTAAGATGCCCTAAAATGCCTCCAAAATCCAGTCATGTTCAAACAACACAATATCTCTTAAAGTTTCTGTTGATGAAAATAAAAAATATCACTGTAAAATCTGATTGAATCCTAATCCTAATCTCATTCACTGCCCATAGAGGGATTAGCTACTGTTTTTGCTCTGTTTTCAAGTGGGAATGACAAATTAAGTGATCCTTTCCCTTTCCCCCCACCATGTTCTTTTTCTGTCAGCGGCTTCGTCCTTCATTCCTCTGGTGACAGGGAGTGGTGAAGGACGCCTTGACTAGCTGACACTGCAGTTCCGTCTGCTTCTGGTCTGCCTGCTGCCAAGAGAGCTCACACTGCCTTGCAGGCACTTGATGAAGAAAAGGAATCGATGGAGTGAAGAATGATGAAGAAATGAAAGTGGGAGACAGACAAGCTGCAAAAACGAGTGTGGCACTTTTGCTGTGACAAAAACTACTAATTAGGCAGAAAGGAAGACGGTAATAGGTTTCTTTCTATTTAAAGGCTTTTTCATTATAAAAATAACCGGAAGAATATAAGAACATACTAAATAAATTGTAGTATGCTACTAAAATGGTGCAGTACACCAAAATGATAAATAAATACATTTAATATTTAGAGAACAAATGCAATATTTTTCTTCTGGGTGAAAAATAATAAACATATGGAAAGAGACACAAATTGTTTAATATGACTGGTTTGGCACAATCGATAGAACTCAAAATTTAGTTTTCTTCATGATAAACGGTCTGATTCTGCCCATTAGGATTATTCTGCTAACTGTATAAGCAAAAACACAATGGACTTTGTAAAGCATCACAATTTAGGTATTAGTCATTAGATATTGCATTTGCTTAATGGAGGATAATAGGATCATATCCATCTCAACTAGAGCAGTAAATATGGCATTTTAATGTTTACTACACTGCTTGGATTTCTGGATTATTTGAGTGGTGCTATAATTCATACAACATGACTGGTTATTCTGATGGTCCACGTCGACAATCATTACTGCAATTATCCTGTGATGCAGTTGGAAAATGACTGATGAATGAACAGAGGTTTTGGCTGCTTTTTGGCCACGCACCAGGCAAACGTGGCATATTCATCTTCATTTTGTGGGATATACCGTCCCTGAGAAAAACAGTTCTGCAGGTGAATGCCAGTAACTCTAAGCAAACACAAAATATTACCCTCAGCATCTATCTATTTCACAGACGTTTTCAACGTACTGCTGCAAAAGTTACTTACTTTAGGCCATTTCAAAATTTAGTTTAATAACCGAGGAATGACCTGTGTGATGGATTGGGCAGATCTCAGCCCTGTTTTAAGCCTGGTGCTTTTGAGTTAATAACACTCACTTTTTATTCATATTCTAAAAAATTTTTTTATATATATTAGTTTTACAGAGATTTAGGGAGATTTTTACCTGATGTGCACATGGTTCAGAAGTGAAAGGGACCTGAACGTAATCTGCACACTCATGTCCCATAAATGTCTTTATGAATACTTTGAACATCGAATATTTAACGCAAGCGGTAAGATGTCATAGCGCACCAATACACATGATCAAAAGATGGGACAAAATGACCCTGCTACAGGGATTCCTCTATTTCCTGCACAATTGATTTATTTCACATTATTAATGAACTTTGCTGCAGCTCCACTTGTCAGGGCTGCTGTGCAGAGGTCAATAACCAGAGGAAACTTGATGTTAGTAGATCCAGCTTAAGTGATTCTGTCGCGCTAACGATTCAATATATCAGGACAAATGTCAGGTGCTTTTAATATGTTGATTCACCGCCTCTAATCTGCATAAGCGCAGTGCTCGAGGAGATCCAGAACCCCGCCGAGCCGGGAGATTTATAATGCCTTGCTGAAATTCCCCCTGCTTTCAGTAAATATTTGAAGTTGTAGGTAGAGGTGGCCAAACAGCAGAAGAATTTAAAACATTTTTCCTATTGGTCTAGTGGAATAACATTCAGGATTACTGGAGAAATGCGGTATATTTGTTTATTTTCATTCATTATGATATCTGGAGAAATCTTTCCATTAGCATTTCCATTTATCTGGCTGAAAGAAAGAAAAAAATCACTAGTGAACATCTACTATGATATAATGATTTTTTTTTTTTTTTTTTTTTTTTGAGGGATTAATGCATTGTTTGCTAAAATAAATAAATAAAAAGCAAAAACGTACTGAGTGCACCTTAAAAAGACAAACTGGAAGAATTTGAATTAGTTGTGTGTTTTTAGGGCTGTCTAGCGATTAAAATTTTTAATCTAATTAATTACACGATGTCCCGATTAATTAATTTAATTAATCGCAAATTAATTGCACATCAAATTTGGCTGAGAAATTACCTCCAAAAGATCATTTAAAGTCATTATTGTGTTAAATGAGAAAAGTGTTAAATAGACATCACAAAGAGTAGCTTTGGAAAGAAATATTTTTTTTGATTCAACATAGAATTTATTACACATAAACTGTTATGATGTAATAAATGATTTTTTTCCAGAAGCTGCATCTGAATCGGTATTTGATAAGTACTACATAGGTCATCACTTATTACTTTTTATAGAGCAAATATCAAAAATAACAAACATATTTCCTAAAAAAACACTTTACACTTTAACACTTTACAATACGGTCTCATTTGTTAACATTAATGTATTAACTAACATGGACTAACAATGAGTGATACATTTGTTACAGTATTGATTAATCTTTGTTAATGTTAGTTGATATAAAAAAATACAGTTGTTCATTGTTTGTTCATGTTAGATCACAGTGCATTAACTAATGTTAACAAATACAACTTGATTATTTTGAGTATCAGTAAATGTTGAAATTAACATTAACTAAGAATAATAAATGCTGTAGAAGTATTGTTCATTCTTAGTTCATGTTAACTAAAGCAGTTAACTAATGTTGACTAATGAAACCTTATTGTAGTGTTACCAAATTTTCTTTAACATTAGCATTAGCAAATTAAAAAAAAAACTATCTACATTAAAAAATGTATTTAAAAAATACATTTGTGTATGTTTTACATGTTTAAAATAGTCGTTGATATCTGATACTATAGTGCTATAATACTATGATACTATGATGCTATAATATTCCATAATTATGAGGTCATCTAAGATACCAGATTACACTGTAAAAAATGGTTATTCAAAGTTGTAAATAGGGGTTGTAACAGTACATGTTTTCGTCCCGAACCATCACAGTACGGACGTCACAGTTGGGGGCATACAGTCTGACGACGAATACAGTCACAGGCGATCCACACTCCAATCCAGAAGGGGGCGCACGCGGTAATGCAACACTGTTTGCTAACCACCACAACAGGAAAAAGCACAGAAGAATTTTTATGTGTAATCTCTCAACCAGTGTTTCAAAGACATCAATAAAACAGCTTGAGAATAATATCTCCCGTAGCATTACATTCACCTCAGGCAAGTCATTATGTGCCCACAGCATGTTAGTTCACTAGAGAAATGAACTCTAGAGGGGAGCATTTCACTAAATATATGCACTATATTAGCTTTTATATATACATTATATTTACTTTACCTGTTAGTAATGTCTTAATTATTTAATATATGTTTAAATAAATTTGTTACGAAAACAAGTTATGACAGTAACTGTGTAAATGTTCATATTTCAAAAATAATTGTATAATTTGATTTTTGATGCAAAACCTGCCTCCCTGTATATAGTTTACAGCATTAGCTGAGATAGATTTTTTATCCTTAAGAAAATGTTAATTATAATTTAATTTATTTAAAGAGAGAGACACACAATTTGTTAAATAAACCACTAATAAAAATAAAAAAGAAGAAAAAAGGCAATTTTATGTTTAGTTTTCTACCCTTTGCCAAACCCGTACCGAACCATGACTTCAATACCGAGGTACATACTGAACCGTCATGTTTGTACCATTACACCCCTACTTGTAAATAAAAAATATTGGAGGGTTTTACAAGTAAATACTATTTATATTTACATCAAAATTTCATGTTTATTACACTGTTACTTGCAAATCTTTGTAATTGTTTGTAAAATTTACTAGCAATTTAAAGAACTGTGCAGAGATTTTGTAAATTTTGGGAGGCGGCCACATTAACACTAAAGGTGACTAAACTGCTGGCTGCTTTTTCTGGTCGGTTGCAGAAATCAGTGCGATGGATTGGCAGGAAGAGATTTAGTTGCGCGTGGCAGAGGTCAGTGTATTGTGTGTTCTGTGCAGTCAATAATAAAGTAAGGACTTATGCCTGCTGAAAGTTAATGAGCAATCACAAGGACCTTGGAAAGTCATTTGCATCCTTACATCGGCTGCACACTTTGGCTCTGAAAGGGCCCAGGGGATCCAGAGTCATCGGAATGCCACAGCAGGCAAGATGGAGGAGATAGACCTGCCGCAATGATCCCCAATGCCTCTAAAAGCAAGGGGATTATCCATAACAAAAATCAGATGATAATGCTCTTTTGGAAGTTTCAATGCACATAGTTTTCAAGCTGATCTCTGCAATTCACTCAAGACAATTAGCAGTTTGCTACATCATATTTTTCCATTCCAGAAAAGTACAACAGACAATTTTTTAAGGATTTTTCTAATTGAAATAGAACAACTATTTGAAGATAACCTTTAAAGCATCCAGAAAGTTTATAAGCGTTTGTTCTCATGACATTAAGTGGGTTAAAGTAGCATACTACAGCCACAAAAGCAAACTTCAACTGTTCAAGAACACCATCAGTCATATGTTTGGCCGAAATCTGAATTACCTGGGTGTTCATGGTGTTTGTTGCCATACAGGGTCATATGGAACAATCGTCAGGGTTAGTGGAGGGTGGGTAGTCAATTGGAATATTCAGCATGCCCTTGAAGTCAACAGCCATCACTGTGCATGCATGAAGGATTCACTTTATCAAAGGGTGGCACCCTGCCATACTACACTGGTCATGTAATCAACCTTGCTGCTTTCAAGTCAACAGCATGCGGATGTAATCTAGAGCCACACAGAACGATGTTTGGTTCTGTTAGCGGTTCTCACATGTGCATTTTTCCATCGATGTGGACGCAACACTAATATACTCTGACGAAGTTTTCTGCAATACTACTCAGCAGCAACATATGGAGCCCCAAAAGGGAGATTGTGAAGCAATGATTTTGCATTATCGCCCCCCAGTGGTGAACCACTGACATTTTGAAACGTTTCGAAACACTTATGACGTAACAAAGCCTTGTTTACTGAAATCACGTGACTTTGGCAGTTTGATACACGCTCCGTACCACTGATTCGAAACAAAAGATTCATAAAGCTTCGAAGCTTCACGAAGCAGTGTTTCGAAATCGCCCATCACTAGAAATTGTTGAATAAAGTCGTTATTTTGTATTTTTGTTGCTTCATAAAATTAAGGTTGAACCACTGTAGTCACATTAACTGTTTTAAATATGTCTTTAGTACCTTTCTGGGCATTGAAAGTGTAAATTAACTTGCTGTTAATGGAGGCCTCACTGAGCCATTGGATTTTATCAAAAATATCTTAATTCGTGTTCTGAAGATGAACGAAGGTCTTACAGGTGTGGAACGACATGATGGCAAGTAATTAATGACAGAAATTTCATTTTTGGGTGAACTAACCCTTTAACAAAGGTGTTAACAAAAAAAAAAGAGTTAAGTATGACTTGTTGATTTGCAAATAATAAATGATTATGATAAAGTATTACAGGTCTTACTGTTACTATATGTCTTATTAATGTCTAACTGTATGTAACTGTTAATTTGGTTGAAGAAAATACAAATAAAGACAATGAGCTACTGGAGCTACTTAGTGTCTTGTATTTAATTATATTTTTATTTCAGCGTGCCTCCAGATCTCTAAAATGCAAAACTATACAAGTAGGAGTGGAAAACAAATCTCATTACTTTGCTAGGTGCTATTTTTTCCAAAACAGTAATGGAATATCACGGCAAGAAACAGATTGTTTCCCAGCCCACATCCAACAAGCCTTATTCTAATGTGCCAAGGCCATACGACTTCTAGCTTTGTTACAGTCAAGTGCGAGGCCTTCCTCCCCTCCTATTTTTAATATATCTGTATAGAGAGAGTAGATCTTACACTGTTCTGACAAGAGACAAATGTTTCATTCAAATGTGGCTTTCGCATATTGTGGAAGAAGTAATGAATTCCTGTGCTCTGGCAGGCCCAGTTCACCGTGTCAAGCCTGCGCAAGGTGGAACCCGGCTGCAACAGCAAAATTAAATTTAATGTTCCAGCCGCCACTAGAAAGGTGCATAAATCAAGGCTTTTGATTTGCATGGACTGTTGCGAACAACCCTATTCCACGCAAAAATAAACCAAGCCTCAAATATGATGTCAGCCCAAGAACAAAGCAATCTTAGGATTCCTAATAAAAGTGAGCAAGTGGCAGAAGGGTTTTAATTTTCACTGGTATTACGTCGCTCTGATGTCAAGTGTGTTATTAAAAACACAGCTTCTATTCTCTTTTCATTTTTAAAAGAAATCTATCACAAAAAAAAAGTTTTATTTCTGTTTTAGGGAAAACAACAAGTAAAGCACTGAAGCTTCTTAAGTGTTTCTTTGACCTGTCAGAACTTTCAGACTGTTTATTTAATTGTTTATAATATTACTTATTACGGGTAAAATAAATCATTCAATTCTATCCAATTAAATTGTTTCCCACCAACAATAAACCAATTGAAAATGGTCAAAATGACACTAGATAAGCTATGTTTACATTCACCTATTTTTATGTGAATTTTGGCATGCCACTTAAAAAAAAGTGAAAAAACAAACAAAAACAAAAAACGCTTAAAAAAGTGCTCAACCGAAGCAGATAATTTTTTATCCAATTAGAAGACATGCACATCATCTACAATGGAAACACATTTACTGAATAAATCCCTCAACGCACAAGAATAAGTGTGATTTGCCTCAGTAGAGAATGTGATTGGATAACTGGACTAACCAGTGGACCAATTTCATTGCAGCGTCTCAAATGCTGGTTTGGTCATTCCGAAAAGCTTGACCTGAATCTGTCATCAAAATGATTGCGTATAATAACCTCCCAGTGTTTATTGCATTTCATTTGCACACCCTGAGGCACAAGTAATTTACGGTGTATGATAAAAGAGCCTCAGGGAAGCCGCTCATTGCAGCAACTTGCGAAAATTTCCCAGGAAGTCGATTTTGTTTTCTGAACACATGGGATGGAAAAGGTGCTTTAAGCTGGGTTCACGGCATATCGTATCTACCCTACTTACGAGATGACAAACCGTGGCGATCTACTTGAAGCTGTTCACGTCCTCGAACTTGAGGCACAACTCCAAGTGTGCCACACAAGTCCTGAAAAGCGAAGTATTTTCGGCTGGCTGCAGTAGGTCATAAACCCCGCCCTTTTCATGTAATCGAATGGGGTGCGAGCCAAACTAAAAAGTTCAATTACACTTCAAATAATATTTTCCAAAGATCGTTTCTGTCATTTTAGGTAGTTCTTATCATGCAGACGTATGTTCAGGTGTTCATTTTCCTAGTAAGTTCGGTTTTAGTTATTTGATGCTATAAAAACAGAGTGTAACGTCATGATTGACAGCTGTGCTTGCGATCGTGTGGGTGGGACCTACTGCGCAGACTCAGGCTCCAAAAGACGTAATCGGCAGCAACCGTCACTAGGATATTTTGGCTTCATTTTCTACATTGGAAGGAAGCATAGACAAGCTGTCCATCACAGTCTATGGGCACCACTATCAATGGCAAAATTAATCTGCAGTGGTCAGGTGGTACAAGTCGGACCTCTCAGAATATTACGAGTTTACAAGTTGTAATTATGAGTTCTACAAAGACGTGAATGGTTTTTATAAATCGAAATCTCGTAATTACTGTAATTATGACATGGCGTGAACGCACCTTTATTCGCAAATGTTTTATGCATTATTCCAGTTTTGTGCACAAGATAAATTTGCAGCTTTGGTTGGAAACATCCAATGGCTAAACTAATGATCTAGAATAACACACATATGCGCACACAAAAACAGCAAGTAATGAAAGCAGTGAGCTCATGGATCTATAAGTTTAGAGTCAGCCTGTCATTAGTTTTCTAGTACCAGCTAAATTTGAAACTAGTCTACCGTCCCATTATAAATCAGACTTAATATCAAATGAATTAAGACTTCTTCTGATCTGATCAACTACCTATTATTTTATATTGAGTCTTTTTGGAATGCAGGATTAGAAAACATCCTAATTTCTGTCCATTATTTCTTGAAATCATACAATTATATTTTAAAACATTTACCATTATCTTCAATTACGACTGAACATGGGACCTAGAATGTGGATGTATCCTGCAGAAAGGGCAAGATGCAGGTTATTGAAATGAAATGGAGCCACTTTCAATCTACTTTTCTCATGCTTTCCTTCTGCAGGGACATACATAGGCATGTGGAGGGGGAAAATAGCACTGCCCTCCCAAAGAATTATGGGATTAACGTTCGCGCCATAGCGCAATTGCCGCAGCCCCGGATAAAAAGGTTCAGGTGTGGCGACTCACCCCTATAGTTAAAGAGATTATCAACAATGAAAATAATCTAAGAAAAGTTACTCTGTGCTGCAGCCACGATGAAAAGTCTTGTCATTTTTTGAACAATTTCCCAGAAAAGGCTTTTTATTGTATAAGTGGGCAGGAGCCAAACGTCCTGTACTGGTGGCCATCCTCTTAGCCCTCTGATCCCAGCCCGCGTCAATCCGATCTGCAAACTCAATAAAAACGATAGGAAAGATGATTGCCTTTTACATTAAAAGCCATATATTCTGATGAATTTGTCTTTTTCTTACAGTTGACGTGCGCTTACTACGATGGAATAAAGGCTCTGAGTGCATCAAGACATAAAAAGATGGTATGATATCAAAAAGAGTGAGAAGTGACCTGCAAAATGACAGTCGTGCACAGTGATGCCTCAAATCAGTGTCATTTGAGGAACAGAGAAGATGAAACACAATACAAAATAAGATTTAAGAACCTGCTAGCTTTGTCAGAATAAAGCGAACAGATGCCACTTTCTCAATTAATGGCGAGTCTTAATTTGCAATGTACAGCTATAAACAAACAAATTTATGCTGTTTTCTTTATTGTTCAACAGAGAACTGCAGTTCAGAGTCATTTTATGAAGAACGCTGGATCAGAGAAAGTGGCAAGCATTGTGAAACCACAAGCCCATCTGTGTGCATGGTCGCAATGCAAAACCGTAACTATTCATGGCCATATGTCCAAACAGAGAATGCCATCTCATACTGACAGAGCAGTTTAATAGCAATGGTAAATGGCTCACTGAAGTGAATGTATTAAATGGTTTACTGCGCCTGTATCAAATGTGTGTTTTATAATGATTTGGGGCCTCTTTAGGCCAATAAAATGTTTTGTAGGTCTCTTGCTCGTTGATGTGAAAGCCTGTCAACTAATCAAATTAGAGATATGGTGTAAAATGACCCAAATCACACTTACTTTGTCATGTCTTTTAATATTCCAGGAGATAATTTTTACTTAAAGGGTTAGTTCACCCAAAAATGAAATTTCTGTCATTAATTACTCACCCTGATGAGCCGGTGATCGGACGTAGAACCTGGAAGTGCTGGACATAAACAGCGTCGCAGAAAGACAGGGAAGATAAGATATAGTTATTGTTATTTTTGTTTTGTTTTTGCGCACAAAAAGTATTCTCGTTGCTTCATAACATTAAGGTTGAACCACTGCAGTCACGTCGACAATGAATCGACTCTGGACCTTATTATGTTGCTTTCTATGGGAGATAAAAAAACCTCTTGGATTTCATCAAAAATATCTTAATTTGTGTTCCGAAGATGAACGAAGGTCTTACGGGTGTGGAACGACGAGGGTGAGTGCTTAATGACAGAAATTTCATTTTTAGGTGAACTAACCCTTTAAAAGGGAGCTTTTTTCCACCCTTAGTTTGTACTTTAGCCACAACTGTATTGTTTTTATACACAGCAAGCTAATTATAATATCTCAGGGCTCCATGCGACTAGAATGCTCAAAAAATAAAACTGTGCGGCAGTCATTTAAAATACAATGGCTACTGATGCCGGACGGAAAAATACTGGCTACATTCTTATTCTCTTCTCTTATTATTTCTGTCTTTATTCTTTATCTTTATATGGCAGAAACAGTAAGAGCAGTATACTGGTATGCTATTCCGAATTCAGCCTTTGTGTGCATCCATATTCAGTTTTGTCAGATATCATCTCGTCAGTGCACGCGTGTTTACTGCATGCAGGGCCAAAAACAGCGCAACCCAGATGTCTGATTCATGAATGAATGACTCATATGAACCTCTTCTTTTTAATGAGTCAGTCAAAAAAATATTCATGAAACTGCCTCAAATGTAAGTTAATGGGGTGAATCAGGCTCACACAGTCAGTGAATTGTTCAGAGCCATTACTGGCTCCACAACTTACTTTGTCACTGAATCACAAGTCATTTTCAGTTATGTTTGATTCGGAATTAACCAGAAAATATTAGTGTGATGATGTATACTTTAGGTTTGTGAGACTTACATTATTCTACTTACATTGTTTATATATATATATATATATATATATATATATACACACACTACCAGTCAAAAGTTTGGAATCGGTAAGATTTTTAATGTTTTTAAAAGAAGTTTCGTCTGCTCACCAACGCTGCATTTATTTAATTGAAAATACAGTAAAAATAGTAATATTGTGAAATATTATTACAATTTAAAATAACTGTTTTCTGTTTGAATATATTTTATAAAGTAATTTATTCCTGTGATTAAAGCTGAATTTTCAGCATCATTACTCCAGTCTTCAGTGTCACATGATCCTTCAGAAATCATTCTAATATGGTGATCTGCTGCTCAAGAAACATTTATTGTATACAATTGTACAAAATTTTTGTGTACAATATTTTTTTTCAGGATTCTTTGAAGAATGGAAAGTTCAAAAGAACAGCATTTATTTGAAATATAATCTTTTGTAATGTTATAAATGTCTTTACTGTCACTTTTGATCGATTTAATGCATCCTTGCTGAATAAAAGTATTAATTTCTTTAATTTCTTTAAAAAAAATATAAAATAAAATAAAATAAATAAATAAAAATTCTTACTGACCCCAAACTTTTGAACAGTAGTGTATAATGTTACAAAAGCTTTGCATTTCAGATAAATGCTGTTCTTTTGAACTTTATATTCATCAAGGAATCCTGAAAAAAAAAAGTACACAACTGTTTTCAACATTGATAATAATCATAAATGTTTCTTAAGCAGCAAATCATCATATTAGAATGATTTCTGAAGGATCATGTGACACTGAAGACTGGATAATGATGTTGAAAATTCAGCTTTGATCACAGGAATAAATTACTTTATAAAATATATTCAAACAAAAAACAGTTATTTTAAATTGTAATAATATTTCACAATATTACTGTTTTTACTGTATTTTTAATTAAATAAATGCAGTCTTGGTGAGCAGACGAAAATTTTTTAAAAACATTAAAAATCTTACCGATTCCAAACTTTTGACTGGTAGTTTATATAATAAGAGTGTAAATAAAGATACATATTTACAACAGAGTTTTGTTGTATAAATTAATAATGGTAGCCTATTCTAAAATTTAAAAAATGACATATTTTACAAAAATATTATTGGTTACACAATCAACAACATTTTATTTCTGTTTCTTTTCAAAAAAGGCAGAAATATTAGTACAAACATTATATATGGCATAAATACAATCAGGGTCACTAAAGTGACCGCATCAAATAGGAAAAAAAATTTTATTAAATAAAAAACTCAAAATTTGTCAGGGAGATTAATTTTAGAAATTAATTTTTGTATTCAGCAAAAAAATGCATTACATTGATCAAGAGTGACAGTAAAGACTTTTATAATGTTACAAAAGATTTCTATTTCAAATAAACGCTTTTCTTTTGAACTTTCTAGTCAAAGAATCCTAAAAATAAACATGTATCACGGTTTCCACAAAAATATTGAGCAGGACAACAGTGATCATTTTTATTATTTGTACAATTGATAATATAAAAATGGTTTCTTAAGTACCAAATCAGAATGATTTCTGAAAGATCATGTGACACTGAAGACAGAAGTAGTGGCTTGGTCGCCACAGGAATAAATTACATTTTAAAATATATTAAAATACAAAACATTATTCTAAATTGTAATTTATTAATATTACTGTTTTTTTGTTTGTTTGTTTGTTTGTTTTTTCAAATCAAACAAATGCAGCCTTGGTGAGCATAGACCGCTTTACACATTAAAAAACTTTCTGACTTTTGAACAATAGTGTAAATGTTTCATTTTAGAAGCCAAAGGCTCTCTTTTCAGTTTTTCTTTTTGTCTGGAGTTCTGTAACTACAGACTAACCCAAACCCTAGCTTTTTTAATTGAGGATGTCCCTGGATGTCCCTAAAAGAAGTTTTTGTCCTCTTTTACACACTTTTGGCTACAAATTTGTCCCTAAACTATAGCTAAGTAAACTATAGCACACACATACACGTGTGTTTGTGAGTCTAGGGCAAAGTCAGGACAAGGGCCCCTGTGGGAAAAACACACAAACTTCTTCCTGCAGTGACTCAAATCAATCCTACTGCAAAGCGAGAGCTGGTAGACATTCCTGTATCAATGAGCCTGGGTCACCAAAAAGACCAGGACGAACAAGTACAACGAACGAAAGAGAAAGAAAAACAAGAGGTGGACTGAAGGAAAAAAAGAAACGAAAAAGAAAGAAAACAACTACTTTGGATTTTCAGCTTGCAAATAAAAAAGAAAAGTAATCAATCATGTTTGAGGCGTTTAATTCCCGGGCTGCTGTTCTGGGCAGGGGAAGAATGAAATGGGACAAGACTAGAATATGCAAAGTTGTGTGCTCTTTCACAGGAGTTGCTGGGAGGGGAAACACGTTAAGAAGAGACAAATTGACATTCCAGGGGAAAACATAAAGGCCTGGTAAACGTTTACTGTCACAAACACTAATTAATCACCTTGCCAGCTACTATTAATCATATATTAATGAGATTGTCTTTGCTTTGGCTGATCCAGGATCCCTCCTCGGTACTACCGGCTTTGAAAGCCAGACATCCACGACTCAATTAATCTTGCAGCACCTATGCTCATAAAAGACAGACTTTATATTAAAAACAAATAGTCAGAACATTTAAACTGTCCATATCTCACCACATTACACAGGTTACATCAAAGTCAGAATAAGACAATAAGTTCATTCTTCAAAGGAATAAAGTGTCTGATAGAGAAAGCAACAATTCCAACAAGGAAATAATGAAGCTGCTTCATGCTCATCAATGTTGTATACTATTACTGACATCTATTCATCTGCATTTAAACTAGCAGAAAAAACTGACATCATTTAATTATGTCATCTAGATGTTCTACACAACAGAATGCACCAAAACCAGTAGATTACAGCATGGGAGCCTGACATGGACATATTTAACGTATAAAGATTAATTAGAAACATCAATCAAGCTGAATTTGAATGTAAGCAACAATAGAACAGTCATAGTTGCTATGAAGATGTCTCTAGACTGTTCTTTAGTTTCCAGGGAGCTGATGTCTTGGCCTCAGTGGTTGGTTTTACTCAAATGAAAGCTCATCTGTCAACTGTCAAGACCTTTACAATGTAGATATCCCATAATGCATCACTCTTCTTACCATTTCCTCATCTCATTTTGCTTCTTTCAGCGTATTTGTACTTCAGTAGGTCCCAAATCGGGAAACAATGGCAACACATGAAAAAGTAGCTATAGACCTATTTTGTGTTTGCAAACAACGATGATGGTTTTTGTGGGCGGAGCCTACCTGGTGGCAGAAAATGACAGTTCTGCAGTAGCAGTCTGTGGAAGCCATTTTTTCTTGCAAATCTAAGTTTATATCTCACAGTTCTTAGAAGGACACTTGTTATTCTGTCTTTTTTCCTCAGAATTCCGAGATTATATCCCACAATTCTGACTTTTTCCCCCTCAGAATTGTGATATAAACTCACAATTGTCAGAACTGGGAGATATAAACACGCAAATGCAAGACAAATGTCAGAATTGTGAGATAAAAATGTTATAGGCTAAGTTTAAAAAGTTATCTATGTAAAATGGTATAGGTTTAAATATTAGTTCATGCTGTAATTGCTATGTATATTTGTCCCCTATATGAACTGGATATTATGTAGACTTACTGTTTACATCAAATTCATGTTTTAATAGTAGACTAATCATTGCAGGTTTTATCAGTCTAGTCTGTGATTTGCAACATAAACGTCACCGTTTAGCTTCAAAGGACGTCTTCAACAACGATATTTTATAAAAAATGAAGACTATATTTTTTGCATTCCGATTCTGACATCCAAAGGTGCAACAAAACATTTTTCTCTTATTCTGTGGATTTTGCCCATTTTCCTCCACTTGTTACCGCTAGTTTTCTGCCACCATTATGTGCATGCAGCTGCAAGTGATGTAATTGTAACATCTGCTCCAAATTGGTCTATAGGATTTCTACAAATTATCTGTGTTAGCAATAGCAAAATGCAAAGTGTACTTCCTCAGCTTGGCAAAGACCAACTGTTGGTCCTTTTTTTCAACGCCCTTTAACTTTCTAAAGACCAAATGGCTACACAATTCTTTCCAGTGGTTATCTAGAGGCCACACCACCTACACCTTCAAGCACCTGACCTGTGCATCGGCCCGGCAGAAATGTTTATCACACTTTGGGCATTTATAAACTGAGGGAGTGCATTAAACAGAGGAGGCTGTCACTGAATGCTGATGGAGGGAGCTGCTTTGCTTTCTAAGCTGTATGTAGATCGGCACTGGGGTCAGCCAGCCTATACACTCTCCTCGACACATGGTACATACTAATACAGGGCATGGCCTAAAACACACACAAAAAGCATTGAAATATGCTGTGGGGTTACTTTAAATTGTTTGAATTTATTCACATTATTTGAAACCCATCAAACTTCTTTTTGTGAAATGTTGGCTTTATATATAGTGAGAATAAAGACATTTATAATGTTACAAATATTTTTTTTTTATATCAAATAAATGCTGTTCTTTGGGATTTTCTATTCATCAAAGGATCCTGAAACATTTTCCACATTGATGATAATAAGAAATGTTTCTTGAGCATCAAATCAGAACGATTTCTGAAGGATAATGTGACCCTGAAAACTGGAGAAATGCCTGCTAAAAATTCATCTTTGCCATCACAGGAATAAATTACATTTTAAAACATATTAAATAAAATTTCACAATATTACTGATTTAAAGGGGACCCTTCCTCGCTGTAGCAGCTGGAGATGTACAAAGTCTGTGCCAGAAACATTACAAATGTTCTGTTATTGGATGTACCAATGAACATAAGAGTCTCCGTAGACTCCCGGCATCTGAGCCACTGAGGGCACCGTGGTTGAATTTCATTTATGAAAGAAATTTGCTGAAGAAATTCGGTAAAGTGTATATTTGCGCAAATTATTTTATGCCGGACTGTTTCACAAACGAGGGTCAGTTCAACACTCAATTTGCACAAAGGGTAACATGACGGTATATGATAGTCGATGAGTTGAATCAATCAACTTAATTCCACAACAACTACATAAACGTATCCACTAACCATTCAGAAACGTCCAGTTGCATTCCTGAGTCTATTCCTGTCCTTCTCCAGTACGAACATGTAAGGCTGAACACCACTACTGACAATTTCTGACATTTTGGCTGCATGAGATGCAGTTTTGTTGTTGTTGAAGCTGTTAAAGCTCAACCCTTTTCTGGAAGTGGGGGTGGGGAGCAGCAGCTCATTTGCATTTAAAGGGACACACACAAAAACGGTGGGTTTTTGGTCATACCCAAATAGGGGGTAATTTGACTAAGAAAAAGCTATAATAAATGATTTGTGGGGTATTTTGAGCTGAAAATTTGCAGACACATTCTGGGGTAACCAGAGACTTATATTACATCTTGTGAAAAGGGGCATAATAGGTCCCCTTTAATGTATTTTGGCTGCATTTAAATAAATGCAGCCTTGTTGAACATAAGAGACTTATTTCAAAAACAAAAAATCTTACCGACCCCAAACTTTTAAATATTACTGTATATATATTTAACTGTTGCTTAAGTATCCAAAATATTTTTTAGGGGTCACTGTATACCCTGTCAGATTAAACCACCCAAGACTGCAATGACTGACATGCATCATTTGTGGATCATGAAAATTGTTTTCACAATAATTTCCTCTGTACTGCTCCAAAGGTGTTATTTTCATATCAAACATGTGTATTTATTTTCAGTGGCCCTCAAAAAAAAAAAAAAAATCATTAATCAGACTATGAATAACAAATATCGAGGTGTTTAGCAGATTACCATTTTCCCCCACAGAGCAGCCATAGACCGTCATATATGGCAGTCCATAATTCCATAATTGTGCAGCACAAAGAGTTAATATACACAGTGATGCTAATGAAGTGAAACTCATCGGCCCCTCGGCGGAGGAGACCTGCTGTTTAATTACCTTTTAAAAAGTCGTTTGATAGTTGCAAGCAGAGAGCCGCTTTTTCAAAGGGAACAATGACGAGCCTGTTGAGAGCAGGGGTTTGTCTTTCAAATCAAACTCCAGTCGACGTCTTCTGGGACCGAAGAAAACATGTGTAAAGACTTTCTGAGCAGCGTGAGCCGAGCTGGCCGTAACCTTTTCTTGTTCTCTCCATCTCTTGTGATCTTCGCAGGTCACATTTAATGCTTCCCATTAAACGGATAAACTCTAGGTTGGAATTAAATATGAATCTGAGAGGAACGATCATAATGAAGCACTTAGTGGGCTATTGGCATAATCAGACCAAAACTAGATCCCATTTCCATCCATGACCTCCAGACACTGACACTTATTTATAATAATGGCCGTCGCATGGGGTGATGACATAATAAACCTGCGACCCCGTGGCCGGGTTTGTCACAGATGTGTCCTTTAATGGCAAATACACTCTCTAATTGGTTTCCTTACCCCAAAAGAGATGGTGGGACATGGTTTGTGCCGAACTGATGGGTGCACTCACGTCCTTCCTTAGCGCAATCCAGGGACGGTGACAGAGATATATCTTCCTCATGTGCCCCATGGGGGTGTCTGATGGCTTAAAAGCAAGGTACGAACACAAGAACCCCATCGACCTCTGGACAGGAGACGGGAACATATGTGATGGGACTCTGAGGAGGTGGAGGGGAAAAACGAGTAATGGATGGGGTACGGTGTAGGTGAGGAGCCCAGAGCTGTCCGAGCAGTCCTGACAGCTGATCCCTCCGAGGGCCTTTTCGCAATGACTGTTGCTTTAATTAAGGGCAGCGCAAAGAGAGGTACTCTCCTACCTTAGCGCTTTCAGAAAACGGTGCTACGTGCTTGTCCACAGTCATGTAAGTGTTTGTATTCTCGATGAAGCGTGCAGGGTCCAGGCTAGCGTAGTTTGCTTCAGCCCAAGCTCCCTCGCTGCGGAGGAATGACTCAGCCGGCGCAGGCATGTTTGTGGAGCGCTCGAAAGAAGCTTGTAGCTGTGTGGTAATGTCAACGCTAATGTTATGATTACTTGGGCCGGGGGCCTTTGATGACACGGTTAATGAGAAGTCTCGGGGTCCGACCCAGCGGGGTGAAGTTAAGACCTCCCACATCAAACAGTTGTACTGCTGGCCAGCCATCCACCCACATCTTCCATCTCAGTGGACTGCTCTGGAAAAATCACATTTCTCTGGAGAAATTCCCTCCTTCCTCAAGCCATTTAGGCCTCTCTTATGGGGGATTCATACCAGAGGAGGTTCACGGCTGGTTCTGCACACAACATTCTTTAGCAGTTATCATTTGAAACACCAGAGAAGTTGAGTTTTCATGGACGTTAAATTGAAATGCTACTGGGGAGTGCATGGCTATTTTGACTTTGAAGTGAGAAGGAAGGTTTATATTAGTGGCTAGCAACTTAATAAAGTTGTTATAAAACATGTTTTACTCTACATAATATAGTATAAATAAATAAACTAAGCACAAAAATACTAAAGTACTAAAAAAAATGGATATAATCATTTTGAGATTTGCAAGATTACATTTGCCAGTGTTGAAAATATAATCATTAATGTTTTTAAATATCAGATGACGTCTAATATTGACAAATAACCAATATGGTACTGTACACTTGGCATTTTATCTATGTGGTGTCTGCATACTGGCAATCAGTGTTGGGCTAACACATTACAAGTAACTTGAGTTATGTAATCAGATTACTTTTTCAAGTAACTAGTAAAGTAACGCATTATTTACAAAATATCTAAGTTAATTTTTAAAATAAGTAATGCAATTTACTTTTTCACATTTATTGACTGACAGCTATCCTGTCCCCATGTTGAGAGAAATAAAGTGTCGAGGAGTTGCGAGCGCTGTGTAAACACGATGGTTATTGTAGTACTAGACATTATGTGAAAATCTCACTTGCACGAAAACCTTCAGTATTCCTCAAAATGAATAAAAACAGTGAAATGCAATCCCTAACTGTAGGCCTATTAAATTACACAAATATACTTTATGTATTTAATCTCACTTTATTAACCAATGTCTTTGCTGCTGACCTTCATTGATCTAATTCAGCTATACAAATAATCAAAAATTACTTTAGATTTAGAAATAAGAGTGTTGAACTTTCTTCTCCTGTATCCTATTCTTCTTTAATCCAGAATGGCTGAAAGGTTTGTTTGAGCTGCGCCCTCTTCAGGCGTAAATATGCATTTCATTCAGCGTGCGCAGGCTTATTCATTTCACTTTTGGTGTGAAAGGGCCTGAACATTGCCAAAAATTATCAAAAAACAAACAAGCAAGCCCAGCACAGGTAAAAAAAAGTAATGCAAAAGTAATGTAATGCATTACTTTTCTTAAAAAGTAACTAAGTAATGCAATTAGTTACTTTTTAAGGAGTAACGCAATACTGTAATGCATTACATTTAAGAGTAACTTCCCCCAACACTGCTGCTTTATTTACTTTAACTATAACTGAAAAAAATCAATCAGAAATGGTGTATTCACTAAATATTTACTGACATTTTTATTTTTTTAATGAAGCGTTTGGCTTAACAACTTAACACAGCTTTTAACTGTTGTTATCAAGGAAGTTTTATTCATGTTTCCCTTTGTGCATCTAAATTTCTCTTGTAGCAAGTATAACCATAACCACGTCAAGCATATGGTTCTGATATATTGTGCATCGCTAAAAGGAATTGCAAAATTATTGTTAAAATGTAATTCATTATTTCCAGGAGCTCATTGCTTCTACCTTCAATTAAACTGCTAACAGTGATTGTAAATTAAATTGCCTAAATTATTAAATTGTTAGCTAACTGCATGATTATATGTACATTTCTGAAACCACATACATTTGACAGTCACCTCTGATACCAGATTCTCTAAATTGTAATGTTGACATGCATTCTCTGTAAAGCTGCTTTGAAACGATATGTATTGTGAAAAGCGCTATACAAATAAATGTGAATTGAATTGAAAAATAATGACTGTATTCAACAGGTTTCATAAAGACACCTTCCATCCGCCAGTGGTTACAGACAGCCCCGCCATTGGTTGGTCCAGTGTTGCCATGTCAGGCTGGTCAGAATACTCCAAACAACAAATGTTTTGATACGACTGCAGATCCAATTCTCCTAAATCATCCTACAAATAGCATTAGCTACATACTTCAGCTTTAAGTCAAAATTAAACACACCAGAGTCTAGTGGTGAACTGATGCGATTCCACACAACCAAAAATGAATCTGTGACATTCCTCCAAGGTGTTGTATGACATAATGATCATGCTACTAATTGCATCCATAATTGCATTTAACTCACAGCTGTCCCTGCTGATGACAGAGATGGTTCATCTCAAGGGGCCGGTTAGGAGAGAGAGAGAGCGTGTTCGTCTTGTCACTCTGATGTGTGCCTCACGTGTCCCCTCGTGGAGCAGTTCACCTCCTGGGATGCGCTAAGCTTCACATAGGGATTCATCCCACCGAAGGCTAGAAAGTCAAGGAGCGCAAATAATGAGAAAGGACATGGGTGGGGGTGGGGGGGGGGATAGTAAGAGGTGGCGGCAGAACAAATGCCCGGGCCTAACCGTGATCTAAGCCCCTGGATGAGCCTCTACAGATAAGCAATGCCATGTCACTGCCGCAACACTGTCAAGGGGGTCTTGTCCGTAGCCAAAGCTCTCTCTCAAGCACACACACACACACACTCTGACGGAGATCGTGCCCTTTTGTTATGTCTTTTGTTTTTTTCCAACCTCCTCTACGAAAAAGTTTACTCAGCTTTGGAATCACATCTCGCAGATGGCCGCTCCGTGCAGGAAAGAACCGTCATCGTGCAGGGAAAATATTATTGCAGGCCTGACCTCCGTTTGAAAGTGTTCCCATTGAGTGTTTTTATGATTCCCGGAGAAGTACACCCCCCCTGAGAAATTATCATCCTCATCAAAGTCCATGATCTTCAACGGCCACGCTGAGTAAACATGCTCTTAGACGCTAGTCGTACTTCCACAATAATCAACATGGCACATTTCATCCCGAATACATAATAAACAAATGTACAAAATGGACACATCGCTGGCAAGTGGACGATTATTGTCCAGTGCTATTTTTGGACAGCAACACAGTTCTCTCTGGGGCATGTAAATATCTTGCTTACAATGTTATGCTTGTGTTCAAATATATTTTCAATTCATTTTTGTCACGTGCGTCTTGGGATTCAAAAATGACCTGCTTTTGACATCTGTAGATAAATTAACTGCCCTATTTGAGGACATAAAAGGCTCTGTGATGTTTGCTCAGAGACGAAAATGTCCTCTGATGTTTGCTTAAGACGATGCTCAAGTGATGAACATCCGTCCACAAATTTACATCAAAGTGAGTTTTCAAATGGAGGGGCTTGGGAAGTCTATTTGAATACCCAGTATGACAATCCCGTCTCCCTCAGAACTGAACCTCACAGGGGGGCGTGTGTGTTTGTTGCCTAAAGCTCTAATTGGACCTTCCTCACTTTTTATTGCCAAGTTCTGCTCCACACATGTGACTGAAACCAGACAGAGAGACAGAACAAATTTATGATTTTCTCTGTGGTGTGTGTGATAGGTCTGCTGGCTAAGATTACGCAGCTTATCTGTCTTTGTGTTATGTCTTTTGTCGGCCGTGGAGGCAAAGGTGTGCTTGGGAGCGGCAAATATCTCTCTAAATGCCCAGCCTGGAGAGGATGGATTTGCCTCACTTGTTATGTAATGTCTGGTGCAAGTGTATGGTAGATCTAATAAATATTTAGTAGCTCTCAAGAACAACTAAAATTACCACAGATAATTTAGACAGCCAATTGGTGTCTTACTGGTAAATAAATAAATTGTCAGATCAATCAATCTTGCAGCAGTACCAGAAGTAACAACAATCCAAACTTAATGAAACATAATAAATAAATAAACAAATTATCTGTATTATTCATGCACAACATGAAAATGACATGCAACAGTCAATATGTTAATTCCTTGAGTGACTCAGCTCCCAAAGAAACAGTCTGAACTGCTCTGTAAGGAATTTACTTTCAAAGACAACACTGGCTAATCGCCTGACCTGCCCTCGCAGGCTCAATTGATTTACACGGATCAAATCTTAAATCATGCAATTTAGTCTGCTGTCACATGGCATAAACTTATGACATTTTAAATGAAAAGCACACAACTGAGGAGGTTAAATGACAACATCTGCCATACACAGATTTAACAAGAAGTTTTGAAAACTACAAATGTTGAAGCAATATTTGGACAGACATTAGTGTTGTATTATGGGCTATTCAATATAATTAAGTTCCTGTATAATAATAATAATAACACAATGTAGTATAGCTGATATTTGTATAATTACATATTACACTAACACTTTTTAATTTAACACTATATTCTTTTATAAATAAAGTAGTTGCAAACAAAATTTTATATTTTTAAAGTGATTTAATCGTAATTGTGCATTACTGACTAAACAAATAATCAATGTTAATTCAGTACACACTGACATACCTCTATCTCAGACAGGAGTGTAAAAGCATAATGTCAGGGAAAATAATCTTGTAATTCCCTCTGTAAACTATAGATGGCAGTGTAAGGAACTGAAACTCTTTTTAGCGCCACAAGCTGAGACTTCATTTTCTGTAATTTGGCACAATATCAAGATAAATGCACAGCTTTCAGATGTGAAATTCAGAATGCCATTACAAAACCACTATAGCAAATTATCTCAAATGTTATTTATTGACTGACCAAAAATAAACACATCTATATGTTGGCTCATAATATGACATCAGTCCAGTTAAAATATAAACTCAAAACCGATATTGAATAGATTTTAAATACATAAAAAGAAAAAAAGACAATAATATATTTTTAGCATGTATATATTATACTATGCACTGTTTTACTTTTATTATTATTATTATTATTTTAAAGAAAATATCCTAAAAACACTAACTTCAGCAAAACATCTGACCTATAATAATAATAATAGTAATAATACATTATCATATTGTGTAATTGATGGTCACACATTCTCAAAAACTCATTTAACACAGACAACCCTGCTAGACTATTATTTTGAATCTGTAACAAATGTGTGTTATGAAATACATTTCCATTGCATATTTCACTCTGAAAAGCATATAAGCCTCTCAGTTAAACAACCTGCAATTGCAAAAAGACAGTTGAGTTGCGCACATTTTGTGGGGGCCTATTAACCTCTATTTAAATTCTTTTTTTACCCTCCCCTTTGAAAAGCCTCATGCAATTGATTTAACTTCCATGCATGCAGTGCTTGTCCCCCCTGGTTAAATAAATGGCAAACAGTTTAAGTCTTAATTGATTTTTCTCTTCTGCCTTACACTCATCAGCCGCCTGGCACTGTATGTAAATCCTGTTTTAGAAAATTTAATAAATTCATTAAAGCACAAGGTGACTTATAAGATTTTAAGTGTCTCACCAAAATGAGACTTTGTATAATTAGTTGAATGTTTAGGCTAATGATATCAGGGGGACGTGGAAGGAGTTTCTAAGGGAGGAGATGTATGAATGGGCAAGAGGGTGATATGTATGGGGAGGGTGAGCAGCTGCCATGCCATGGGTTGACTTAACCTCTGTCACTTTGATGGCCTTTGTGTTCGCTGCCACGCCAAAGGAAGAGCAGATGTCCCCGAGCCCCCTCCACACCCCTCTGACTGTGGCACGCCCTCTCACACAGACACATCTCGGATTTTATAATAAAATTAAAGTGTGGATGCTCAAATGCACGCACGCACAGGGTTAAACCAACATGCACACACACAGAACAGCAATCTGCTAGGCTTACAGAGAAACCAGAGTGCAGCAGGTCTATCGATACAGCCTTTTAAATGAAGTCTGGGTGTCTGGTGGCCACAGATATTGCATGTTATTTCTTTGGCTGAATTAAGAGAGTGTAATGAATAGGACACATTAAACTGCTCTTTTTTCTCTCCGCCCCTCTGCCCTCCCCCTCCCCTTCACACAGCAATGAAAAAGAAATCCTGCGGTAATGAATGTTAACCAGTCATGAAATGATAGTATCTAAACAGTGGTTTTAACAAGAGCCAGGGCTGGATCATGTGGAGGTCCACTCAGGCAAACCATAATTTGACCAAAAGAATTTTTAATAGCTCAATGGATCTGCTTTATAAACACATGTGCCAGCTTTCCTTTCCCTGGAGGCTGTGCAAAGACTGAAAAACTGAAACATTATTTTATTTCATTTTTTATTTTTTTATTTGTTTTATTAATACGTACTTTTGGTATTATTTTATATTATATTTTATTGTTTGTTTTATTTTTTGAAATTATTTTTTAAACAAAATACAATGAATTAAATTCAACATTATTTTATTTTATTAATTTTTTTTTTTTTTTTTACAGAGCACCTAAAGGGACATGGTGAAAAAAAATAATATGAGATGGGTGGAAGGGAGGAAAAATATTATGTCAATGCTTTTGCATTCACACAAAAGTTCTGCGAGTGAACGCAAATTTTCTCTGGGGAATGCAAGTTTTGTGAGGAAGTTTTGTGAGCAAAAGCACTGAAATATATTTTTTGTTCTCATCTCATAATTATTCCCATCACCATGTCCCTTTAGGGGCTCCATAATTTTATTTTTTTTTTTAATGAAAAAATAAACTGAAACATCAATCTTTTGTTTTATTTTTTGTCATGTGAAAAAACAAATAATAAATGAATGTGAAAAAATATATTAATATATTTGCTGAATGTTGCATTTAATATTTTTATAAAACAGAATTTAATATTTTTTATCTTTTATTATTTATTTTTTCAATAACAAAATGATGCCAAAAATAAATAAAATAATGACAGTACATTTTTATTTTGCTTGTATATATATATATATATATATATATATATATATATATATTTTTTTTTTTTTTTTTTTTTTTTTTTTTAAGTCAAAATATTTGTTATTTCAAAGAGTTTACATTTGTTGGCAAAAACTCATTGTAATGACAGTACATTTCTATTTTGCTTGTACATATATATATATATATATATATATATATATATAATTTTTTTTTTTTTTAAATCAAAATATTTGCTATTTCAAAGAGTTTACATTTGTTGGCAAAAAACTAATTGAAATGATGCCTCAATATACTCAAGCTCTCTCCTCCCAGACTGAAAATTGGCTGAGTTCTGTACAAAAAGATTCTGAAAGCCCTGTTCTAAGAACCTCACGCTACGGCTTTTAACCATAAGAGTTGTCCAAATAAAACACCTCTCACCAAACTCTGGCGGAGGTTCAGAAGTCAATTTTTATTCAACTGGAGGAAGGATGAGCTGACTTAATGGAATATGTTAATACTACAGATAGTGGGTCACAAGTGCCTCTCTTTTTATTCTAAGCTAGACAACAATGATTGTCCTAGAGTCCAGTCAAGCAGCTACCAGATAGTGTGAACTTCTGAACCCCAGACAATGCCACTGTACCTGCCTCCGAGGGCCTCTTGGGTGGTCCTCTATTTGCGGGGAGGGCACATAGAGGGGGTCGTCTCAGAGACAAAAGAGAGGGAAGCATTCATTAAGTAAATTAGCCTTACAGTGCAGACAATTCAAGAGATCCACCATCTCTTTCTCTCTCTGCCACACAAAATGGACACAAATTGTTGTGCCTTCTCATTGCAGTCGTATAATTTCCTGTAAGGCTTTGGTCATTCCGCTCACTCAGTGGTCAGTGTTCTCTCTCGCTCTCTTTATTCTCCTGGGCGACATCCCTCAGCTTTCACAGTTTGGAATGCTGCGTGTGGATTGACTCTGTGCCTGGCCATTGGCTTGTAAATGATTTCAGCTGAGAAGAGAGCAATGATAATTTGTAATTCTGAGTGCTATAATGGATTCAATTGTGTGGTATATTGCCCTGTGCCTTTTGGATTGCAAGATATTATACTCTTTAGAGCTCATACTGCCAACTAAGACATGATGGTCAAACATTTTAGGTTCATTTTGACTTACTGGTTTGGTCTTATATCATCTGATTAATGACTCGCAATGCTGATTTCTTAAAAATTCACTTTTCAGAACATTATTACAAGCAGCAAATCCCTGAAATTACACTAAATAAGCTGTGTACATAAATTAATGCGTACATGAACATGCATGACGGACCTGAATGACCAAAATCCTCCGGATTACTCCCAGCAATGCCCATGAAAATTCATAGTATCAAGGTGTGGACTGGACCATATCAAATATTGTGTCCTAGCCATGTTTATGTTATTGTATTAGTCGAAGTGTCATGTAAAAAAGGATATTATGGGGATTATATTATATCAAGCATGGAGCAAAAAATATAATTCTGTATATTTAGGCTGAATTTACATTAAAAGGACGAGTGGGCACCCAAGTTAAACCAAATATTATTATTGTTCATTCTGTTGCTTTTTTGTCCCTTAAATGGACACAACAAAAAGTACCCTACCCAGCCTAGCACTGACACAACCTACACAGCATGTGACAAAATTAAATGATAAATTACATGGCTGCCACTTTTGATTAATCGTGGCTTTAACATACATGTTAAATGCACCAATAAAAGAGCCCATTATTCAGTTTTCCTTTGCAACCCTCATAAAACCATCCAGCGTATAAATCCTCATAGGAAACCCATTTGAATTGAAATCAATTACTTTCCTCACCGGGAAGAGGTCCCTTAGATGCCCACAGAGCGATACAGCTGATCCATAGAGTTTAACACAAGAGTTGTGTCATCACGTATCTCCGATATGAGCCTCTGTCGGTCGTTGTTTTATTGACCCCCGTACCCCACCCCCTCGTGAAAAGCTAAAGTAAATGACAGCATTTTAAATAATCTGTGAAATTGCTGCATTAAGATAATTAAAGCCTTTAGAGGAGTTTATCCAGCTTTAAATGTCTTGAGAGGGCTTTGCTGTTTGCAGAGGGAAGTTGGCAGGGCATTTTGCTAAAGTGGCCCTATAAAAATTACAATGAAAAAGGAACCCAGACAAAATCTTGAACGGAGAGAGGAAAATGTTTCCATTGATGTGCATAGAAGCTTGGTATTTCTTACATACTTACTTTATCTACTTTAGTTGATCTGTATTTTTCTATAATTGTCAACAATTTAGCCATAATTTGAATAATTTAATAAATGTTTCTTATAAATTCTACTGTACACAGTAAAAAAAATCCATCTATTTCAATGTAAAAACTTAAGCTGCTGCTTTAAATTGTTAAGTATAATCAAACTGGTTGTACAAGTCATTCCAACTTATATTATATTTAACTGACTTTTAAAAAAATCGAGGAGAATCTCATGACTGAAGAAAAAAGTTGATCATTTCATTTTTTACAGTGTATAAACATTTTGCATGAATTGAAATTTTTGGGTCAGCAATTTTTTTAAATGAATTAATATTATTCATCTAGGAGCAAGGATATATTAAAACAATCAAAAAGTGACAGTAAAGACGTTACAAAATATTTACACTTTACAATAAGGCTTCACTTGTTAACATTAGTTAATTACATTAGTTAACATGAACTAACAATTAATAATACTTGTACAGAATGTTTAATCTTAGTTAATGTTAAATTCAATATGTACAAATACATTATTAAAATCAAAAGTTGTATCCATTAACATTAGTTAATGCACTGTGAACTAACATGAACATAAACATTTTTATTAACTAACATTAACAAAGGTTAATAAATGCTGTAATGAGATATTGCTCATTGTTAGTTCATGTTAACTAATGTATTAACTAATGTTAACAAATGAGAACTAAAAGTAAAGTGTATTTCTACTTTAAATAAATGCTGTTCTTTGGAACTTTCTATTCATCATATAATCCTGAAAAAAATAATTTAGCATTTGAATCCTGGAAAATGATTAGAATGATTTCTGAAGGATCATATGTCTCTGAAGACACTTTATTCATATTTCTTATTTTGTGTCCATTCAAAAGCAGAAAGTTCATGCTAAGTTCTTTGTGTCACAAAGGAAACTCCCACAGTCATGTGGCATATCATCTTATCAAAACAGAGAGCTGAGCTGTTTAGTGGAGGAGCCAATGAAATACAAGGAATGACTCAACATTCTGACACCTCATTAAAATACCAAACACTCACAATTATAAACTCTTCAGTTTGTGTTAGTTGATAAGGCTCAAGAGGTTAGAATAGCCCATACGTACTTGAACTAATATTATTGTAATGTTCGTTTTAGCTATAGGACAAAAAAAGAAAAAAAAAAAAGAATCTGCATTTGTGGTAAATAACATCATTTGTGAATTATGGAGATAGTATGGTGTTTATTAGACACTAATGAATATTACTAAATCAGAATATGTTATTTACTGTATAATTTCATGGCTGTACAAAAGACTATGGATATTATAGGTTTAATATCCAAAGCACATTTGTTTATGTATTTTTTAGCATTTAAGAAATGCAAATTCTTACACTGTGGGAACCAGACAAAATGTGATCTACTGCCTCTCATTGTAAAATTACACTCTTTGATACCATTTGTAAAAGGAAGTGCTAAAGTGAAATGACTCAATTAGGTTACAATATACAGATTTCAGCAGCTGGGGAATTAATTGCCTAAGTGCTCATTAGGCATTCAGTTTAGGCAATTAGATTCCTTTTAGTCTGACAGAATAAATGACTTTCCAGTAATTGGACTTGCAGACAGCTAGCTAGCACCTGAAATGAACTGTATTGCAAAGTCTCATTAAAATAAATACATCAAATAAAAATCAAATGGAAAATGAATGAGCTGAAAGTGTGCAATAGTTTTTTTTTTTTTGTGAGAGAACGGCTCTCTTTTATCTGCAATTCTCTCTTTCTTTGTCTTTCACTCCTCTCTAAACACTTGGATGATTTCCCAAATCCACATTAGAACCCAGAGACCCACCTTTACCATCATCAGATTCACTGATAATAATACAAATGGGTTTTTTCTTTTACAAATACATGTTTAAACAGACAATATTTACAGTAACAATCAGTTTTTGCCTGATTAATGATTGTATAGTTTTGGAAAACAGTTTAGTTGTAGATAGTAATCTCTGCATTAGCATCACCAAACAGAATTGCAAAAATACTAATTGTTTTCAAACAGGTTACCTGAACACTTCACCGATCTCCCATTGGTTGGAAAAAAAAAAGTCTCGTCCCATTGGTTGAGTTGCTGTATCATTCACAACCAAACAGAGAAATGTTTGATACTCAATTTAAAAATGGTTCACCTATGGCTAATAGGAGAAAGTGTTTTAACATTGAAAAAAAATTAAACACTGCAGCTTTAAAGGATGGACAGACAGATTAATTGGACACAGCTAAAGATCATTTGATAGAGGGTAAAATCCTCCTCCTTTTACCTTGAAATATGTAAAAGAATGTGCGCTTGAAACATTTTTCCCGGAATTGATAGTGAACTGATTTATGGCCCTTATGGTTCGGTATAATTAATTTTATGCATATGACTTCTGTTACAATTACCATGTAGGGCGATTGGAGAAGTTCACTGCTTATATGAAACCATCGATAACTGTGGATTCATCACTGAGAGGTCTTATCATCTGGATGGAGAAAGATAAAATCCTTTCTTGGGACAGGACAAAAAAAATCTTAAAGGTCAGTTGTCTCAGGTCGACTAAATGCCTTAATGAACTGAAAATCAAACATTTGAGGGATATTGTGAGAATATGTAAGGAAGCTGAGGATGGACCTGCACTGTTATGTTTCTTAACGTTCTGGTGTCCATCCACAAACTCAACTGACTGGCTTCTCTCCTGTATGATTTCACACGAGTCTCTTCAGACCTTAGAACTGTATGATTTATAAGCTTCTACAACCTCTACAACCGAACTCCTTTCCACAAATTGATCATAGAAAAAAAAAACAGTATAAATAAAAATGAATAACAGTTTTCTCTTAGACATAATAAGTGCAAACAAATAAGGGCAACCATAATCAAAGTACTCTCTCAATATTCAAAGTGCAAATAGAGACCACATTTTTCTTCAAGCATGATACAGAGCTAAGAGATGGTTACAACTACACAACCCAGCCTAAGATAGCTTTCATATTGGGAGGTATTTGCTTGCATCAGGGAGCCACTTTCAAAATGCAGGGTATTGAAATCGCATTTGAATGCACGCTCGCGTTTTACTTTCGCTTTCACAATTGTGCACACTCTGTGAATAGGGAGTGGCGGTGCTGAGCGCACATTCTATAAGATAAAGCATTTGTCAGACACTACGAATGTACGACGAATCCTCCGCCATGGTCTTATCAGTCGCTTACTCTCATCACTTACTCTGGTCATGTGATCAGTGAACTCTGATTCCTGCTACGTGCAACTCTGTAGCTTGTGTTGGAGAAGCTGGACGGAATTGAAGCGAACGTTTTTCTACTGAATTAAATGGTTTTTATTTGTATAAAAAAGCAAATCAACATTGGAGGTGTAATGTAAACGTGGCAGTGGCATATTCTATCCTAATTTCACTCTCACACTCCATCATGGCAATATCGCGAGACAGCTTTTCACCTCAATGAGAAATCACGTCACATTTTAATCTCGCGAGATCTCATGGCACGAGATCTCGTCACACCCCTACTTAAAAACTGTTAAATGTCCATAAAACTATTTACCAAAAAGTTAATAAATAATAAATGATTAGAATAATATTTGGATACTTGGATGTATTAAATTGAAGCTTATTGGATTATGTTAATTAAAAGCACACAATAACTTTAAAGATGTTAAAGGGATAGTTCACCCAAAAATCAAAATTCTGTCATCATTTACTCACCCCCAAGTTGTTCCAAATCTGTATAAGTTTCTTTGTTCTGTTGAAGACAAAGGAAGATATTTTGAAGAATGTGTTAAACTGAACAGTTTTGGGGCACCATTGACTTCCATAGTAGTTTTTTTCCTACTATGGAAGTCAATGGTGCCCCAAAATGGCCTGGCTACAAACTTTCTTCAAAATATCTTCCTTTGTGTTCAACAGAACAAAGAAATTTATACAGATTTGGAACAACTTGAGGGTGAGTAAATGATGACAGAATTTTCATTTTTGGGTGAACCATCCCTTTAAAAGCTGATACAACAATTTACCTTAAAGTACATTAAATAAATAATAATTAAAAACATTATTATTATTATTATTATTATTATTATTATTACGTTTTTTTTACAGTGCAGTCCCAAGTGGACCTTTTTAGACTAGGAAAAAAGTTTTAAGTAAATTCTCACTTTTAGTCTTTAAATGTCAGTGTTACTACTGACTACAATTGAATCCATTTCAAGCTACTTTTAAGGACAAAATGACACCTGTAATTGTGTGGGAAAAGGCTTTTGGTCCCACAGGAGAGAAAGAAAGAAATAGAGACAGGGTGACTCAGTCAGTGGACAGGTGAGACTGACATGCTGAGTTTCTCCCTTCAGGTGTCTGTCATGCTCATGGGCCAGATAATTGGATCTGAAACACATCACACACAGAGACGAAGGAGCACAGTCAGGACCAATTCTGGGCTTGTTTTACTAAGTGACTGATGACCAAACTGGGGTCAGGAGTAATGAAGACTACAGACGTTGCCGGAGATCTGCAGGACACTTGTCCAGCAGGGAGGGGGCCGGCTCAGTCCGTAGGGAGATAAATTCAGCAGGGGCGAAGAGGACAAAAAGAGATGACAGAAGCCCACTCTGACACCAGGAGTAGATTCTCAGAGATCTATTAAGCTTTGGGGCACAGGGCTGGATGACGTGAATGACGCGCATGGGGAGCTGAACCGGCAAGTCGGAAAACACATTTGCCTCCCACCCGTTAACACCGCAATGATCTAATCTATTTGCTCTTCAGAAATTCATAGTTCCCAGTTATTTGCTCACATGTTAAAAATCAAGGTGTCAGCAGCAGAGTTTATTCCCTTACAGAAACATCTTGATCTACCCAGGAACGTCAACAGCTATATTTATGCGGTAATGAAGATAAGGAATGATGGCACACTGCCTGGGATTTATGTGCACTATCTTTGCCTTTAAAGTCCTTATCAATTCCACCACATAGAAATAGTCAGACATTATCAACACAATGTAATCATTTTGAAGTAAAACAAACATTTATAGTATATACATTTTTTAAAACTTCCATGTCTATTAAAATGAAATACCTGAATGCATCTTGCTCTATCTTGAAATGTTAAACTTTATTATATCCTGTTAAATTTTTCTAACTCACCGGTCAACTCACATTACACCCCATTAGACACCATCTCTTTGCAAACAGAGACTGCTCTTATTCATGTCTATCAAATGTTATCAAAACCACTTAGGGTCCTTCTCTACTCAACAACCGTCACCTTGTGTGTTTGTAAAACAAAGACGTGTGCAGTATAGCCACATATCGATGTCAACACAAGCGCAGGTCATTTAGAAACAGCTCTGCCGCGTGTCTGCCGCTGATCTGAGAGATCTGTATTACAGTGAAATGAAGGTAGAGGGAAAAACCCCTGTTAGATGCACGACCTCCGTCACAGAACACATTTTGACTGAATTGATCTGGATGATATGAATAATTTAGGAGACACCAAAGGAGGCAATATAAATGCACACATATATTCTAATCTCTCAAGCTGTGTTGCGTAAATGCTCTGTTTTCTGCTGTCTTGGAGCCGTGGAGCACTGCCGCCTGCCCCTAGTCTAAATTAATCCCGAAATGTATCCTCCTCTTCTATTCTACATTCAAAGTTATTCACACACAGGTGCATAATCATTATTTTGAGATTAAACTAAGGAATTTGTTTCCAGTCTCTCTATTTGGGGTGCACTGAAAAAAAGAATTTTTTTTATTATTTGACCTTTAGCTTGCCTGTAGGCACATTTCTCAGGTAAGTCTCATTGACATCTCTGCTCTGCCTCTAATCCCACTGGCAGCAGAAACTTTTTCTTGCCACAAATGTTTTCCTGGGGAAAAAATGGTAGACCTCACAAGAATAAATAACCTCTACTAACCTCTTTTGTATCCCTTACGTCTCTAAAATTTCAAATGAATAGCTGAGACAGGTACTCAGACAGGTATGTTCTATGCAATTGAGTTAATAGAAAAACACAAGACATATTTCTAGTTTCAATATTTTTTGTTATTCAGATATTCCTCTTTAAAAGGAAAATAGTATCAGCTGTATGCAAAGTGACCCACATTTGGTTTTTAACCACTGAAAATGTGCACAATTGACTAATTTACTTATGGAGCCACATTAAAGGGATAGTTCACCCAAAAATGAAAATTATTCCATGATTACTCACCCTTATTTAAAACTTTCTAAAGTAATATAAAGTTATGTTGTATCCTTAAACAAGCATCTTTATTTAAAACTTTATAAAGTAAAATATTGAGCTTCCGGCGCGACAGCCATACGCATTCGACGTACGTCCAAAAAGCGTTAACTTGCGCAACGTAGTACACAACGCCATGTTCTACTCAATGACATGATTAGTTAACGTGGAAGTTAACACGTAGTACGTCATTTGCGCCACGGAAGTCAACGCTTTTTTCCTTATTTTACTTCATAAAGTTTTAAATAAGGATATTTGTCTTACACAAAGGTATTGATTCGCTTCAGAAGGCATTTATTAACCCCCTGGAGTCGTATGGATTCATTTTTTTATGGATGGTTGCATTTCTGTCAGGACCACTATCGTCAAATATGATTGATAATGCATTGAGTTTGTATTGGCGGTATGGTTGTGTTCTGGGCAAGAACTCCCTGCGCATCCATACAGCCTAGCATTGCTGAGAGCAGGGAGAGCAGCAATAACCCCCCCTAGGGTAACAGAACAGAACCAACATTTGCAGATATCATTAATGTCATAATTTAACGTACACGTATTTCAAGAATTAGTCTGATTCCAGGGAATCATAAGCCAAATCCTGACTGACGAGAGGAGGAGCTGGGGATGGAGGAGGGTAATTTGCTCTGATAATATTGAGGAGCTTATATATGAATGCTGTGATAGGCGTCGTATTCCTATAGGTTGACACGAGTCACCTGGGAGTCAGCTGATGCAAGCGTGACCTGCCAGAACTAACACTTGATTTCTTTTTTGTCTTCAAAATTTGGGCTACCATTCACAACCATTATAAATCTTGGAGGACTAAGGATATTTTTAAATATATCTCCGATTGTGTTTGTCTGAAAGAAGATAAACATATACACCTTGGATGGCTTGAGGATGAGTAAATCATGAGATAATTTTCATTTTTGGGTGAACTATCCCTTTAACATGTCCATATCTCTGTGATTAAACAATTGAGAGCCTTTAAAATGAAGATATCAAAAGGAAAGTTTGTTAAGAACCATAATCTAAAAGGATATTAAGATATATTTAATACTTCTTGAGTTACAGGCATGCAAACTTGAGGCAAAAAATACAATAAGTGCTTTTTGTGCCATTTTTTAACTGTCACCATTGGCATATAATGAAACAAAAATGGCTAAAGTCAACAGATTTTACTAATAGACCTACCAATCTCTGTGTAAAAATAAAATAATGATGCTGCCATCTGTACAAGTCACTTTTACACCTTAATAATTTGGCTCCAAATTGTAATTTTGACCACCCTCTACAAAATAGTGGATTACTCAGTAAATATCCATCTGTGACATTAAATATTTTGGCTTTCATCACTATTTATGTTTGTCTTTATACAGAAAAAATATTAACAAAATCAAAAATTTGAGCTGGGGAAGTTTCCGAAATTTGGTTGATTTGACATAGAATGACCCATCTGTTGAGCATGTAGTCAGTAAGTTAGTCAGAATCCGCTTTTGTTTGTTTTTTTTATGTGAGCCGCATGCTCGTGAATCCTTTCATTATAACCAACAAAGTGTAAACAAGATTCTTTCCACAATTAAGACAGCTTTTTTATTATAACTGGAGTTTTCGCAAAGATTGCAGAAAGTGCAGAGATTAACAGCCTTTAGTGCGTATAAAGGGAGGGCTCTTCTCTTGCTTTCTGTTTGATACCCATTCACAATCTGATTACAAGTTTATTTTTTCATGCTGCAAAGTACACTGAAATGTTTTCTGGATTGACAACCATATTTAAATGCACGATTGAATTGGAAATCATGATGATTGACAGTGATAACCAATGGATGAAACAAAAGTGGGACATTTTTTAAAATACAGCTTTTGCTCTGGTACTGCAATTGGTACCGAGAACTATGAAATTTTACTGGTATTGGTACAGACTAACATTTTGGCACCATGACAATCCTACTTAATACCTAAAAATATCTTATTTTGTGTTCTACAGAAGAAAAAAAAGTCACACAGGTTTAGAATGTGAGTGAATTTATTATTATTATTATTATTATTATTATTATTATATATAACCCTCTAACCATGATTTTGCCCAACAAAATCTGAAAAATAAAAAATGGATATTTGTTTAAAAAAAAAAAAATTAGAATCTCAAAGAACCTTGGAATTGCAAACCATCAACATATATTAAAATTTATTAATGCAGTTTTAAAAAGCACAATGCAATTTCTAAACACTTAAAACACATTATCTGTCTGGTAAAACATTTAAAATTGAAAAATATGTGCAGTAAAAAAAAAAAAAAAATCACCTAATCAAAACAGATCCTTTCCATTACAGTGAATACTAATTGTTTTTTTTGTTTGTTTTTTTATCCATTTCCTCCAATGACAACATAGCACATCTTGCAGCAATCACAACTGTACATTTAGTAAACTATTAACAGCACAGCATGGTCTGGAGAACATTAAATCTGTAATGACTCTATGGTGATGAGGAGATGGGGCCAAGCCGTGCATGGTTCAGCAGTTTCAGCAGTCTGAGGAGAAAATAGATAGGACGCAAGTAACAGATGGCCCATAGAAGTGTGTTCATCTGGACACAAACAAAGACTCTAGGAATGATTTAATGAACATTTTGGACCCTAGTAATGATTTAATGATCATTCTGGCCTCACCTATTATTTATATGGACATATAATCAACTGAAAAACCATATTTCACAACCGAACAACGAATGTCAAATGCAGACCTCGTCAGTCACGAAGCCCTGTCAACAACAATCCCGACCATTCATAGATTCCCAGTGAGGCGGTTTGTTTGTATACCACACACCTAATCTCATATTTACAAATGCAGCTGTTCTACTAATATGTCCATAACAGGAAATAGTATCTCTATTGAACACATAAACAAACGTTTTAAATCAAAGTCCTCATAAAAATGACACGTAGCTGATGTAATGTAAATAACACAGATAATTTGCATGTCTCATTAGACTCTTTCGATAGCACAATATTGTTCACTGAATCATGTTTATGCCTGTTTGTGGTAAACAAGGGAGGATGAAAATTATAATAGTTAAATTAAGAGTTAATGAGTGGCGCGAGTGTCACACATGCCGCGTGTCACGACGCGTAAAGGGAGTCTGGGGTCGGTCGGAGGCGCAGGTTAATTAATGGACTGAATCACGCATAGATAGAAAAGCACAAGGCTCAAGTTTAACTAGAGCAGCAGGGTATAACACTGACAGATGCCCTATTACAATGTTAATGATATCAGAACCCTGGACAAATAATTACATTCAAAGCTTTCTCTTGTAAAGCCACAATAAGCGGCACGCCAAAGATGACTTTCTTGATGAGAGGGCAACGCAGCTGGGGACATTTGTGGCACGAGTCAGGGGATTCCCTCAGCAACACCTCAAGAGCCATTGTCTGACATCCGGCGTGCGCTCTGGGCCGCTATGCCTCATGAAGAGGCTGATTTAGGCCCTGATAAGGGAGAGACTGCTCCATTTAGCTGTGCCATGTGGTCTCATCAAAGGATCATTGCAAACATTTTAATTTACCCCTGGCCCTGATTGTGCTGCTCATCCTATTGTTCTGAGGTGGATAGGTTTGCCCTCGCTCTGTGGTAACAGGTGCTGTGTTAACATCAGCGTGGCATTGCACAGGCATCTCAACTGGAGTTTTATAAATATCAATGTAATTTATTGCCAATAGAAGTATGCACTGGGGTTTTATCTAAAACAACAACATATATATATAAACAGTGTAATATAACACAAATGTTCAAAATAAAACTCAGCTTATCATTAGGGCAGTGCCCTCAAAAGCCTTATTCGGATAGGACTAGTTTTTATGGAGGCTGTTAGAGAAATATGGCAGATTTAGGGAGGATTAAAATCACAAAACATGCCTTGTGATTTTAATACTGTCTGAATCTTCCATGTTTTTCCTCACACAACCTCAAGTAAAAATTCCAAGGCAAATTACCAACTGTTTTTCGGCAAACTCAGTGGTCCTCAGAGAAATTTAATCCCATCCGAATTCGAATGCCTTTGTTTGCCGATGTTGTATTATCCTAACGCTTCTCCTTATGTGTTTTTTGACCTACCTGAGCTACCTTTCCACACCAATCTTTTGCATGCTTCCATTTCATTTCAGTATGGATGGTATCCGCAGGAAAAAAAAAAAAAAGATAAAATTAAGCCAAATCGCAGAAACTGTGAAGACTGCCCATCAGTGTCAGGTAAGATACTTGTCTACATGTCTCTGCTCACTAATGTGGGTTTACTATAAAAAGTCACTTCTTTAAAATCATGTGAAGTTTATTTAAATAGTGTTTTAATAATGAATCAAACTTATACCATTAAGTAATTCATTTAAAACATAAACGTCATACATGATGAACACAAATGACCTTCTGTAATGCCCACATAGAAAACACACAATCTCACCTCAGTAATAAATAGAGATGTTAGTCCCGTCCAAATCGGTACATGAAATCACAGATGTTGAGTGATAATTGTAACTAGTCCCATCCGAATAGGGCTAAAGATATAGTACAACTTCTTATAGGTTCCTCGCGTTTGCAGTGGTTCCAAAGAAGAACCATTTTAGGTTCCCCAAAGAAACTTTCCATGAACTGTTCTCAAAAGAACCTTTTTTTTTTTCTTACTGTGAAGAACATTTTAATAATCTAAAGAAACTTCTTTAACTTTAAAGAACCTTTTGTGCAATGGAAAAGTTCCATGGATGTTAAAGGTTCTTCATGGAACCAGATACCAAAAAGAACGAGTGAATACTAGCAATGAGCATCAAAGAGAGATTAAAAAATAAAAAAAATAAAATAAAAAAAATATCTGAAAATCAGTCTTGCCACATACACACACAGATTTCAGACAACTGTTTGTAAATAAGAAGTGAATACGATCTTTCTGTGTGCGCAGAATGCTAGAATCACTCCAAAAACTGCAATGGTTTAATGTGATGAACCACCATAGCTGACGTTCTGGTGTCACACAGCTGAGAACATGAAACACAGATGAACACATTTGTAAAGTATGCATTAACATCTAGCTGTTCAGTACGGTTCTCGTGGATTTTATGCCATTTTTTGCCCCTTTTGCTTCCAATGTCATCTTAACATATTTTCTACACCGCCACATATATTAAATGCAGAAATAATTTCACATTATCACATCTGACCCATCCCGTGTGATGTAGACATACATCACACAGGCATCAGGATGGTGATCGGAGAGAAAAGCGCTTCACATGTAGATCACAAGACAAGCGCTTGGGGTCACCTTTGAAAGGCTGCCGTCATAATTCATCTGACCTCCGCATACCGTCGCTTCACATCCTGCAAGAACTAATCAACAAAAGGTAAAGAATGGGGTGGGGAGGCCAATGGCCCAAGATGGGGAAAAATGAAGAGAGCAGAGAAAACCAAAGAGCCAGAACATGAGTGAAATTTATTTTTTAACCCCTGTCCATACGGCGTATTAATCTTCTCGTGACCTCCTGTTCAGTGAAGTGTCATAGAGTGATTTCTCCATCTCGGGCCTCTCACTCTCCACACTCTTCCGAAACATTAAATATCACCTGCCGTGATTAATCCAAACTTAATTAAATCAATCAGCGAAACAATGGCAAGGCAATGAGGTATGTAATCATTGAAATAGTAAATTAAATGATGTAAGGGGCCACAGTTTGCCTTATTGACAGTGATGGAGAGGAAACGGGGGGTCCCAGAGAAGCTGTGCTAGCCGTTCCGGCTGACCACATTGGCCCGGCCCCCTTCGGCATGCTGGGGAACTTTCCAATCTGCCCCTCCATGCCGGACACATTTGAATTAATCAGAGCCCTCTGCTGGCCCTTCCCAATGGCCCCTGGTTTCTTATGGATGACTTCCATTTAAAAGCTGTTAGTGTGTGAAGAGCATATCTGTGTCACTGAGCTAATCACGTGAATACTGTACACATGTGCCACAGACACTTTTCCAAGACTAGGATTCATGTAATGTGTGTATAGTGTATGTTTATGAGATTTTACTAGCGATCATCATGTAACGATTCATTATTAGATGTAATTAGAACAAAACACCATGTCACCAACTATGTACTTAATTTCGCCAAATATAAGCAGTTTAGTCCAAAATTTCTGAAGAGACTTGATCGCTTTATATGATGAACAGATTGAAATTAGGCTTTTATTCACATATATAATCATTCATCAACTCACACACCAGTTGTGGTAAACGGAAGCTCAGTCATAAGTCGCACGGGTATATTTGTAGCAATAGCCAACAATACATTGTATGGGTCAAAATTATTGATTTTTTTTTTTTTTTTTTTTTCAAAAATCATTAGGATATTAAAGGTGCCCTAGAATTGACATTTTACAAGATGTAATACAAGTCTAAGGTGTCCCCAGAATGTGTCTGAAGTTTCAGCTCAAAATACCCCATAGATTTTTTTATTATACCATGTTTTAACTGCCTATTTTGGGGTGGAGTTAAAAATGCTCTGATTTGGGGTGTGTACACCTTTAAATGCTTGTGCTCACCACCCCCAAGCTCACGACTCCATTAAACATTGCATAAATAATACCGAAGTTCACAATATAAGTCTCAAAATGGATCTTTACAGACTGTTGGTGATGCAGCATATCAGATAACGTAAGTATGGCATGTATTTTGTGGATGTTTGCTAACATTTGATTCTGAATGAGTTTGATAGTGCTGCACGGCTAACATGGCTAAAGCTACACACAGTTGGAGAGACTCAATAAGAATGAAGATGTGTTTATGAATTATACAGACTACAAGCGTTTTCAGGTTAAAAATGAAAATAACGATTTGGCTCTGATCTCTGTGAATACAGTAAGAAACAATGGTAACTTACATTTAACAGTACATTAGCAACATGCTAACAAAACATTTAGAAAGACAATTTACAAATATCACTAAATATATCATATCATGGATCATGAACAGTTATTATCGATCCATCTGCCATTTTCACTATTGTCATTGCTTGCATGCTTCTCAATACCTGCAGAACATCTGATGATTCAGCTGTGCAGCTCCACGACGTTAATACTGCCTTGAACATGGGCTGCTATATGCAGAAGTTGGGGGTGTACATATTAATGATCTCGACTGTTGCGTCACAGTCAGTGTTATGTTGAGATTCGCCTGTTTTTCCATGGTGTTTTTCACGCACGAGATTTACATATGAAGGAGGAAACAATGATGTTTGAGGCTCATGGTATGTCATTTCCATGTACACCTTTAAGTAAAAATCTATAAAAGATATTTTGTAAATTTCCTACAGTAAATATATCAAAAAAAAAATTTTTTTGTGAGTGGATATGAGTTGCTAAGGACTTCATTTGGACAACTTTAAAGGTGATTTTCTCAATATTTAGATTTTTTTGCACCCTTAGATTCCAGATTTTCAAATAGTCCCATCCTAACAAACTATACATCAATAGAAAGCTTATTTTTTCAGCTTTCAAATTATGTATAAATCTCAATTTCAAAAAACTGACCCTTATGACTTATGGTCCAGGGTCACATTTGAGCTTCTGCAAGAAGTTTGAGCTTCTGCTTATGTTTGCTGATTAATGTTTATATTTGAATAAAAGCCTAAATTAAATCTGTTCACCATATAAAATCGATTGTGTCTCTTCAGAAAATTTATACTAAACCATTCGATTCATATGGATTCCTTTTTTACGATCTCTTTATGAACTCTTTGAAGCGTCAAAGTGAGGGACAGAAAGCTATCAGATTTCACCAAAAAGATCTTCATTTGTGTTCTGACGATGAATAAAAGTCTTACAGGTATGAAACAACATGAGGGTGAGTAATTAATAACAGAATTTTCATTTTTGGGTGAACTATCCCTTTAAGTCTCACAGTTAGTTGTAAGCGGTATTCAATAAAAAGAACTCATTTGAGTCATTTGTTCAAGAATGGGACAACATTGGATGCAATGTATACTTTGGATTTGCTAAAAAGAACCAACTCATTCATTCAGGAATCTGAGAATACTGGTTGCAATGTATACATGTATTAAAATACCATATTTCGTCTGCATTGTGCAAGAAACTTTAACAGAACCAAAAATGATTCCATTAATGAAACTAGTTGAATAAGAATAAGATAGTATCCAAACTTGTCCCAAGCCTGAAAATGCAAAAGGATGAACAGATGTTTAAGGGTGACTAGCAGGTGATGTAATCAAACGCTTGAGAGAAGTGTGTGTGCACTTCCTATTACTACAAAAGCGAGTACAAACATTTTGTCAAAAAGGGCAAACATCAACCACAGCTGGGATGTTAATGCTGGCAAATAAGATTATAACCAGAAAGGATTTCTCTAAGCATTTGCCCCTAATTAGATTTCTTCATCTCAGGAATGAATTGCCTTTTAGCAACAAAAGCTGTCACTGAGGGAACAGTTAGCTCCTTATAACTGAGTTAAATGAATAATTACTAATACAATTACAATCACAGGGGTCTTTCGTGAAAGGAAGGTAAATATGGAACTCAAATAGTTAGGGAAAGGTTATGTGGTCAGATTCAGGGCACTTTCTGAGCCAGTGGTTTTAGTTTTCTCACTGATAAGGTGCATTATTAACTGAACAAAAAAAGGACATAGCATTAAAAAAAAATGACATAATGCCTATAGGGTAAAGAAAAAATGTATGACGGAGAAGAGACAATTAAAGTGCAGTGAGGAGGATAAACCAAACTGTGTGAAAGACAACCAGCTGGTTTAAGTAATCAGGGTTGGGTTAGGAAGTGCAAGGCCAAGCAGGCCTCAGCTGGCATGAGGACGTCTTAGAGAGGAGCAAGCGAGACGTGGGTGAGTATGGATCCTCTCGCCGTGCCTCCCCGGTCCATTCATCACCCAACTGCCGCTGACAGTGACGGATGGGTCAGACCCAGGACTGGCACTGCACCAGCGCCAGAATCATACGGCCCACGAGCCCACTGACAGCTGGAGCACTGTGTCAAGTGGCAGAAAGACGGTGGCCATTAATAATCCCCGTCACATGATCCGAACGGTGTACAGGCGGGAGAGGGGCCGCGAGTCAGACGGTGGCCCGGAAGAGAGATGTCACGTCGGGTAGGGTGACAGTCATGCAGCCCTGCTCTTTAATCAAGTGTGTGGAGATTGGATAATAACTATATCTCAGCCAAATTGGAGGAGGGCAAAGGATAAGGTTTTTAAAGAAGAGCTGTTTTTAATAGCTCAGGTTTGGAAGGTAAGGCTTAGGGATATTAAATACTACACAATGATTTTGTGTCAATCAAGGATAAAACATGCTGTGAAAATCTTGATTTTATCAATGAGGCCATGTGAATTAAAAAATGACTTTGTTTCAGATTTTTGAGCCAAGTGAATTCTAAATGCTTTAACCCCCCAAAAAATTATATTAAAAATGACATATTTTAATATATGTGACCCTGGACCACAAAAGTCGCACAGGTATATTTGTAGCAATAGCCAACAATAAATTGTATGGGTCAAAATTATTGATTTTTCTTTTATGCCAAAAACCATTAGGATATTAAGTAAAGATCATGTTCCATTAAGATATTTTGTAAATATAAAAATAATTTTTCTATATGCATTGCTTAGGATTTCATTTGGACATCTTTAAAGGATTTTTTTGCATCCACAGATTCCAGATTTTCAAAGAATTGTATCTTGGCCAAATACTGTCCCATCAAACAAACCATACATCATTGGAAAGCTTATTTATTCAGCTTTCAGATGATGTATAAATCTCAATTTCAAAAAAATTGACCCTTATGACTGGTTTTGTGGTCCAGGGTCACACACACACACACGCACATATATACATACACTACCAGTCAAAAGTTTGGACACGGTAAGATTTTTAACGTTTTTAAAAGAAGTTTCGTCTGCTCACCAAGGCTGCATTGATTTATTTAAAAATACAGTAAAAACAGTAATATTGTGAAATATTATTACAATTTAAAATAACTGTGTTCTATTTAAAAATATTTTAAAATGTAATTTATTCTTGTGTTGGCAAAGCTGAATTTTCAGGATCATTACTCCAGTCTTCAGTGTCACATGATCCTTCAGAAATCATTCTAATATGCTGATCTGCTGCTCAAGAAACATTTATTGTGTACAATTGTACAAAATATTTGTGTACAATATTTCTTTTTCAGGATTCTTGGATGAATAGAAAGTTCAAAAGAACAGCATTTATTTGAAATATAATCTTTTTATAATCATAAGTCCAAGGTTATCTCTAGGAATTGTAAAAGGAATTGTGTTTGTCTAAACATTACTTATTTAATATAAGTACTTATTTTAAAGTACTTACGAATATTTTAACTACAATGGGGAAAAAAACATTACAAATATATACAGATTTCAAATGCGTTCCAAAAAGTGTTTGTTTTTAAATTAACCATATAAAATACAACAAAAATGCTGGTATTTAGAGCCTGTCAAGTTAATTTGCAATTTTGATAGGTTTATAAAAATGTTAGGTCAAGATTTCAGACACTGCTAGCAATCCAATGTAATATTACAAACACCAGTGAATATAAAAAAAAAATTAAAAAAAAAAGTTACTTTTGAGATACGTGCAACACACGCCTCAAAATGGACGCTTTAAATGTGATGACATCATGGCATCTGTGATATGTGTTCCACTTGAAGTGTTCTCTTCACATAATACCGTTTTAATTGTCTTTCAGTTCTCCTTGCGCAGAAGAATGCAAACCATGAGAAAGAGTTTCATGTGCTTAAGCCATTTACTCTCATGCATTGTTTATAGGAAGCAGGATCCCTTAATCCAATTCACCACTGCAATCAAAAAGCCACGTTTAATGCATATAATAACCAAACCTGTAATGCTGTGAACCATTTTGCATATCATTACAGGTAGTTTTGCGGTAATGAAGCTGCTTTTAATGGGATTCCAAAAAAGCCCCCATATCATCAAAGTATACATGCACACTAATTTGGTTAAAAATAATTCAGACCAAAGACAATCACACACTAGAAAGAGTGAACTAGATTTGTCCTCTAAGAACAAGGACCCTAATTTCAACCTTGGGCAGTGGCTTCCTTATTTGAGTGGGGAGGAAAATATCATTACCTATTTCAGTGTGATTAAGGTAGAATGCCACCTGGCCAAATGCAAAGTGATTAACTTGAATGTCCTCCACAGCCTTATAAATGCAAATTTGGCAGATATTGGTAGAGACAGAAGACCTAAAGGCATACTGCTAGAATTATACACCATGAAAAATTGCCATGCTGGATCTACCTTTCTCTTACCATAAAACTGCAAATATTAACTGTGCAACATTTTTTTACTTTACTTCAGTGGATACTGAGAGTAATAGGTTTAGTTCGGTTTAAAAAAACAACACACTGACCAAGTAGCGAGACATGTTGTCACACTGTAATGGGTAAGTCACAGTGGAACTGGACTTTCAGCATTTAAATTGATAAACAACTAAGAAACACAAAATTAATGTAAATGTACAAATATCAAACCATTGTTTTGAACAATATTGTTTTATTAATTGTATAAATGATTACATTTAAAACACATGACAACCCCCCACCTAAAAAACTGACATGTACACAAAATAGTTGACCCTTCCCTGAATGTATGCTTGCGCTAACTTGTTTACCCAACAGCTATAGCATTTCTCTATGTTAAATATCCATTTATTTTAACCATGAGACTGAGACAAAAATTATCCTGCCCTAGATGAGCATGAAAAAGATTTGTTTAATGACAGTTCTTAAGATCTCACATTTCATAACGGAGGGAGACAGACTAGTTTAACTGGCGGTAAATGTTATTTACCATTTTTATGAAGAAATTACACATCTATAGATCTAGATCTGCGTCTATAATTACAGAGGAATGGCAGGCTGACAGATTGGGTTAATCAGTTTAGAAAGAGAGCAGGAATGTGCTCAAGATGGATGCATAAATTGCACTTGATGGACCAAGTTCTTAATCCATTAGTTATGATTATAAGACTGCAAATTATAAGGTCCTCGGTTATAAAAGTGAAATACATAAGGATTTTTTGATTTGGGAGCTGGAAATAAACATTAATATTCCCGTTCACATTAATATTCTGCAGGCGAATAGCATTTAAAAGCAAATATGGATTCAGGAGAGCAAGGGAACACTTGTGAGAAATTAAATCTAGCTCAGGAGGAGCAATAACTAAATTACTGTAATATAAGCCCCTCTAAGTCTCAACACCTGAGATCAGCCTTTACGTGGCATCGACAGTACAGATTTCACACGTCTTATGCATATCTGAAGGATAATTCCGTGGTGAGAGATTATGCAGATGAAAAAGTCATTTCTGAATGAATGGTCTGCACAAAGTCCTACCGTCTGAAATGCCAGAAAAGCATTTGAGGAATCTCAATAGGCAGCAAGTGAACAGGTTCAATTCTACAGCAATCCCTCAAAATCACTGAAAGTACTGCACATCATGTATGTGATTTACACCCAGAACATAGGATAGATTACACACTTAACAGCAGTTTTAACTAACAGACAATCGTTTTGCAACTAAATTTGCCCAATAAAATTTAATAACATTCCTTTGCCCTTTGTCATTTTTTAGGGATGCATGATATTTAAATTCTGGTTGATAACAATAAGTTGATAATTATTTTTATGTTTTGGCCATTAAATGAAAAAAATCTATATTTAATTGTATTCTAAAAATTTTCAATTAAAGTATAATATAATAAATTCTAATAATACAATAAAATGATTTTTTTTTAATAATACTTTACTGTATAATAGATATTCACTTTGAGATCTGCTAAAGATTTTTTACCAGGTTATTAAATATGAAGGCAAAACTAACTTAAAGTAGCAGTGTACAATTAAATATTCAATATAAACCAGTACTGATAATTAAAAAAAAAAAAAATACATAAATAAAAAAAAAATAATTATATACACACACATTTATATTAGTGTACAGATATATTGTGCAGCCCTATTTTATTGTTAAAACTAAAAATAATGCCTTCGCTAGCAACCAAACAAACTTGACTAAACCAACTTGCTCATTTTACTCTATTTTTATTGTACCACGGGACACCTGCGGGGCAGACAGCCAAATCGGTGGGATGGTTGAGGGGATTTGGGGGCGGAATTCTCCTTAGCTAAGGAACACTGAGCTCTTTTTTCCCCATGACTCCCATCTGTTGAGTGGTCATTGTCCATAAAGTGTTACAGCTGCAAAGGACCGGTCCTACATTCTCCCGTGAAAAGGCTTTTTAACATATTCAAAACCTCCACAACCCATTATGCCAGTACTGTTACCAGGCCCTGATTTATTCATTGACTTTGCCTCAAAACCAGGCATTTGCACCCTGTTTAAAAACTTCACCCCCTATCCCTGCGACAGATTGGCTCCTCCTCTGGCCACCAACTCATTCAGCATTCTCTCTCTGCCTCTCTCTCTCTTATGCATAACCTCATAAGAGAGTCCTAAACGGGTCCTTTCCAGGTAGAGATGACATATGTTTTTTCGCAGCCGCCCAGTTATTCTGTGATCACATCCTGCTTGGGAATTGTTCATCCGTTCACTCGGCTTTTGTGGCCGATTTCATGCCATGTACGAGTCTGTGTTCTTGTCCTTCATGAAGCTGTCAGCCACATAAAAGTGGCCTGACTGGGGTCGTGCCACAATTGGTGGGAATGGGACATCACCGCGGCTTCTTGGAGGAAGCCCACCCACAGTTCTTTGCTCCGCGGGGCTTTAATTTGACTTCGATTTTTATTATGCAGGCCCCCTGAGGAGAGAACACTTTTACAAGCCTCCGTAAAGCCCTTTTTAATAATGGGTTGAAGGGGCGAAGAATGGGCCCGCCACTGCTGTTTGACCACTCATGGCATGCTCCAATAAAGTGTGCTATTCATCCCTGCTCCTTTTCACTGAGTCACTATGGGGGGAATTTAGGCTGGGTGCTTATGTATGGAGTACCAAGGAAAGCTGGTGAAATAGATTTAATGGATCTCTACGATTCATGCACACATAGACTGAAGGTGGCCTTTTTCTCTTCACTTCCTTTGCCTCCCAGCTCTGTGCTTTTGTGAAGGACCAAGGGGTGGTGAAGCTTATAAGCGAAACAAGAGTCTAATTTCAAACAAATTGCAAGCGTTCAACAGAGGAAGGACACAGTAAAATTGTACATCAAAGATGGAGTGGGCAAATTTGTTTAGTTTTGTATTTCTCTTTTGCATTCTAAGCTGGAGAAAAATATTTAGGGATGCACCAATATTACAATAAGATACATTAAAAATGCTGGGTTAAAAACAACACAAGTTGGGTTGAAAATGGACAAACCCAGCAAATGGGTTGTTTTAACCAGTGTTTGCCTAACCTGCTGGGTAGTTTTATTTAACTCAACTATTGTTTAAAATTACTGTAAAAACCCAAAATATGTTGGAAGTTAACATTTATTAATATGTTTAATGAATAAAAATTAAACAATGAACATTTATTAAATTGTTTATTAATAAATGTTCACCTTTTGATTATTATTGTTGCCTCTAGTAATTATGTCTGATTTTTAATTTCCAACCTATTTTGGGTTCATTTTAAGCCAGCCATATAGTAATTTTTAAACAAAAGTTGGGTTAAATAAAACTGACCAGCACGTTGGACAAACATTTAACCCAACCGCTGGGTTAATCGCTGGGTCTGTCCATTTTCAACCCAACTTGGGTTGTTTTTATCCCAGCATTTTTAGAGTGTACCAATAAACGGATAAAAATGTTTGTGTTTATGGCGGATAATCAATACATAGCTGATATCTTATTTTGTCTAAATATAGGTAACAAACAAAGTGAGTTTAAGCATTACAACATTATAATGTGCAAAGAAAAATCAATTTTCATTTTGAGATTTGCTAAAGATTACATTTAACAGTGCTACTACACTGTAAAAAAAAAAAAAATCTTGTTTCAACTTAAAAAAAAATAAGTGTAGCTAACTTGAAATGTGTTGTACTAAGTGACAACTTGGATATTTGAGTTGACTAAACTTAAAATTTTAAGGCAGCACAAAAACTTACTTTAAGTTGAAAAGATTTTTTTTTCTTTTTACAGTGAATTATTGAGGTTTTTAAATGTCAACTTGAGTATTAGATGACAAAAGTAAAGGTAATCTTAATGTAAAAAATAGAAGAAATGAGCATGCACAATTAAATACCCTATACCAATATATAATATACCATCTGTGTAATTTAATAAAAAAACTCTAATATTGGCCGATAACCAGCATGGTACTGATATATGCACCCCTAAAAATATTACAGCTAAACATCATATAAGTGGCAATAATCAAATAAATGAATACCTTTGGTCTCATTCATCTTATAGAAATGCAAGATTTAAACTAACAACCTCAACAAGATTTTTAACTACTAAGCCACGTCACCCATAACTGATCATTTAACCGAACGATGCATAATTAACTATTAACCAGTTCACTATATTCTGGTCCTTTTTTCTGCACACAGAAAATTAAGTGACTTTTCTATGGCATATCAAAAGGCACCACTTATGCATCATCAAGCCAGTCTAATGCCTCTTTGATTGTGCCCCACATTGGATTTTAAATAATGACAAATGACGCACTTTTACAAACTGCCTGAGGAGCATTTTTAGAGCAGCAAGCCCAACTTAATGCCACGAGGTGTTAACGGATTGATTCTCCTAATCTGTTCAGCTACACCGCTTGTCAGTGTGGGGCAGCTGAATTGTCTTAAGGCAGCCTGGTGTGCTGTGTGTTAACCAATTTCACGGCCATCTGTCACGCACAGTTAAACTTTGCGCTGCCGTGTTGAGGGGAGGGAGGAGGAGAGGAAGGGAAAAGAAGAGAAGGGAAGGGAAAGCCGCTCTGTCGCTGAAGCCGGGCAGAATGGATCATACAGCGGGGCTGTGTAGCCGTCCTCAAGTTCATTCAGAGCACTGCAACCAGACCAGTGACTTTTCTTCCCAGCTAATTATGTGGAAACTGCAAAGACAATAAAGCATCTGGTGGTCTTTCTTTCTGGTTTCAATTTTTCTCAATATTGTGACAGGCTAATGCATTGTGTCTGACTCAGCCATCCCAGCAGGGGATTGAGTGAAAGGCAGGGTCAGGAGAGAGCAAATAGATGAATTTATAACTTTGCCTTTTCACATTAAAGTAGCGAGATTGTTTCACTGGGACCCACTCCGCCCCCTCTCGCTGTCCCTCCACAGAGACCGAGACTCTTTCTGAAAACATGTTTTGTCTGTGCCACCCAAACTGAGTCTGGCCTTCCCCTTTCTGAGAGTCCTGGGTCACCGCTGTTGGCCAACCTCCCCTATTCCTGCAAAACCTCCTAACAGAGAGCCAGTGAAAAGAGAAGAAACCCAGTTCAGACACATCTGTGCTGAAGAAAGAGAACGACTGAGAACGACTTTTCTTTGGATTAAAAATAAAACTTGATGCTCTTCTTATTGCACTGATAATGGCAAAAAAAAACATTACTGCATTATGCAGCATCTTTTGCAAAATTGTGTAAAATACACAAAGCATTACACAGAAATGTTGATTAATGCTTACTACAGTAATTATCAATATTATTCGCTTTGAAATGGCATATTTTGCACAAAACAGCTTGTTATGCTGCTTGATAGTGCAAAATGATACTCAACCTAAAGAAATGCAAGGTCTTGCATGTCACTAGCACGAGGCGGGAACTGGTGAAGCCTTTACTCACCATTGATCAGAACACCTTGGAAATTTGTGACAGTATTAAAATTTTGAGGGTCATTATTCAGAGTGATTTGAAATGGGATTGTCATGTTGTACTGGGCTAACAGAAAGCTTTTTGTCTTCCGTCGGTTAAAGAAATTTGGTGTCTGTGATCCTGATTTTGTTACCATCAATGGACAAGTCCTGTGCTGGAGTATGCAGTTCCAGTCTGGCATAGTTCCTTGACCATAGATCAAGCCAAAAGACTGGAAAGTGGTCAAAGGTATCTGGGGTATTCTGATGCTCTTGGTCACCCTGGACGGTGTACCCTTATGGAAAGATGAACTCAGTTGTGTCTTGGTTTTGCTAGAAAGCTATACAAGTCTAGTTTCAGGGACTGGCTACGCCCTCTTAGGGGTGAGCTTACAGATCGCCAGATGAGGAATTCAAATAAGACAATTCCGACAATTTCAAGATGCCGAACGGAGATCACCAATTCCTTATATGTGCAGACTTTTAAATTATTGTGGAATTTAGAATACATTTTTGTATTATGTTTAGAATTTTTGGTAGCACTTTATTTTACAGTCCTGTTCCACATGTACATACTATGTACTTATTATACCAATTACAATAACTGGGTTATAACTAGGCACTAATCCTAAACCTACCCCTAAACCTAACCTTAACCCATGTAGTTACCATATATTACCAGTACATTCTTGGGTAAGTACACTGTAAGTACACATACTGTAAAATAAAGTGCAACCAAATTTTTAATGCAGCTGTGGAGGTGAAGACAACAACTCCCATGATTCCACGCTCATTTATGGGCATCCTTAATTTATTATTATTTGTATTATTGCTATAATTATTAGCACAGCAAATTAAAATAAATTATTTGTAGATAAATAATCCTTAAAAAGTAGTACAATTTTTCTAAGTAATATATATAATTCAAAATATTGTGGTCAGTATGATTTTTGAAATACTTTTTTGAGCAAGGGTGCATTAAATTGATCTAAATGTGACACTGAAGACTGTAGTAATGGCTGCTGAAAATCCAGTTTTGCCATCACAGGAATAAACTACATCTTAAAAATATATTCAAATGGAAAACAATATTTTTTAAATTAAAAACAATAATATTGTGAAATATTATTTTTCTTGGTGAGCATAAGAAACATACTGACCTGAAACTTTTGAACAGTATGGTGTATAATATTTTTTCAGCATATTGTTGAGCCCTGACGCAAATTCAAAAAGTACCTGGTTGCTTTCAGAAAGTACCAGAATTACTAGAAGTAAAACAGTAGTAGTTCGTAGCATGTAACTCCACTAACACCCAACACTGGCCAATAGTATTAATCAACAATCATCTGAATTTCTCCGAATGCAACACTTGTGATTTGACAGCAGTCGTTGTTTGCCAAAAAGCTCATTGGTGGCTCAGCAAGCAGACACCCAATAGCAGGACACCCTTCTGGTTGTGATTTAATCTTCCTCCCCTGCACACCCGATCATCCTCAAGTCGCTGCTGATCTTCAAGAACCCTCCATTCCCCCTCTTTTCCCCCTTAATTAAATGTGCACTTCATTAATGTAAATTGAGGGGCTTTAATGCCCTTGTTGAAATTCTGAAGAAAGTGCTGTGGCCTCGCGAAATGCTCAGGCATCATTGCAAATTAGATTAGGGACCAAGAAAGGCAGTAAAATTAGAATGATAATGGTTGATATGGCTGCCTGACAGGCATGACTATTCAAGGATCAATGGGACGTAGAATGCCTAGAGAAAGCCCACTCTCAAAGGCTTGGACCCACGTCAGCCTACAGATGTGCCTTTTGGAAGCACTTTAAATTAGTTTAATTTGGTAAATGGTAGGGATTTAGAAGCTCTTAGCCTGCCTATAACAAGACAGGAATACATTGAAATGTTTTGCTATTCTTTTATTAGCATAAAATAGGATTGAGGGTGATTTGCATTCCCAACAAGTCTACTTTTTTTGCTCATTTACTTTTTTTTTTTATTTAAAATAGCATTTTCATCCATATCTCATCCATGGACTTTAGAATGAACCCTTTTCCCAAGCTGCTTTTCATTCTACTTAATCCTGTTAAGGAAGGGAATGGGGGTTGATTTTATTCAAACTAATCTCATCAAACACACCAATTACAAGGTAATTTTGATTAAAAACCAATGGCTGAAAAGGGCTAAGGACATTTCCTTCCAACTTAAGAATCATAGCCGTTTTCGTTTGGGAGATCTCAGCCCATCCCTGTCAAAAGCTGCTAAAGCATTATGTTAAACCTGAAGTTCATGGTTTAGACATATAAACAGTGGCACAAAACCACTAACACGTCTGAAAACAAACTGTCACTGATTCAGTGGGGGGGGGGGGGGGGGGGTACGGACTGCTGCTTTTAGTTTGACCCCAATTCTTTTTCATAATCTGACATCACTGACTTACTTTGTTTGCTCTCCTGGTAAACAGCAGCAGCTTTGTGGTGTGCAGTTGAAAAGAGAGAAGCCAAGCTTAAGCTGATGGGGGCTGGGTCCGAGGAAGTGACTTTTAACTAGTTTGGTCTTTAGCCACTTAGGAAATGCAAAGAGAGGGATTACACAGAGATCTGCTGCATTGTTAGAAGATATGCACTTTGCCTAAAGAGTCACTGTACTGCACCAACTCAAATTCATGCAAAAACATGGAATGATTTCTGGCAGCACATTTAAATGGGGTAAATAAATGTACTTTTCTTCTGATTGCATCCTGTTGATTTTGAAGCATATATATATATATATATATATATACATACACACACACACACACATATACATACATAAGTTTTGTATGAAACATTTGAAGCGGATCAAAAAAGTGTATATATATATACATATTATATATATATATATATATATATATATATATGTGTATGTATATTATATATATATATATATATATAAAATACACTTTTGATCCACTTCAATTGTTGACTACTGTATGTAGGGTATGTAGTGGGTTAAAAAGGATTCAGTTGGTTGGGGATTTGACCAAAGATTATGTAAAACCGTCGCTGAAAGGCCTGCATTAATAGGTGTTTGCATGAAATAGGCCTACTCTACCTGAACAGACCTGAAAAACGGATGATAATATATTATATATTATATTATATATAAAATACACACACACTTTTAATCCACTTCAAATGCATAAATATATACACACACACACACACACACACACACACACACACACACTACCAGTCAAAAGTTTGGAATCTGTAAGATTTTTAATGTTTTTAAAAGAAGTTTCGTCTGCTCACCAAGGCTGCATTTATTTAATTAAAAATACAGTAAAAATAGTAATATTGTGAAATATTATTACAATTTAAAATAACTGTTTTCTGTTTGAATATATTTTATAAAGTAATTTATTCCTGTGATTAAAGCTGAATTTTCAGCATCATTACTCCAGTCTTCAGTGTCACATGATCCTTCAGAAATCATTCTAATATGCTGATCTGCTGCTCAAGAAACATTTATTGAGAAACAAAATATTTGTGTACAATATATATATTTTTTTTTTTCAGGATTCTTGGATGAATAGAAAGTTCAAAAGAACAGCATTTATTTGAAATATAATCTTTTGTAACATTATAAATGTCTTTACTGTCACTTTTGATCGATTTAATGCATCCTTGCTGAATAAAAGTATTAATTTCTTTAATTTCTTTTCAAAAAAATAAAAATAAAAATTCTTACTGACCCCAAACTTTTGAACGGTAGTGTATAATGTTACAAAATCTTTGTATTTCAGATAAATGCTGTTCTTTTGAACTTTCTATTCATCAAGGAATCCTGAAAAAAAGTACACAACTGTTTTCAACATTGATAATAATCATAAATGTTTCTTGAGCAGCAAATCATCATATTAGAATGATTTCTGAAGGATCATGCGACACTGAAGACTGGAGTAATGATGCTGAAAATTCAGCTTTGCCATCACAGGAATAAATTACTTTATAAGATATATTCAAACAGAAAACAGTTATTTTAAATTGTAATAATATTTCACAATATTACTGTTTTTACTGTATTTTTAATTAAATAAATGCAGCTTTGGTGAGCAGATGAAACTTCTTTTAAAAAGATTAAAAATCTTAATGTGTCCAAACTTTTGACTGGTAGTGTATATATATTAATGCTGGCCTTTCACTGACGGTTTTACATCATCTTTGGTCAAATCCCCAACCAACTGAATCCTTCATAACGCAGGAAGCAACAAATGCCCGGAGAATCCCCATTAATATTCCCATTATCACCCCACAGAGGGAGGTCTTCATGAACAAAGCAAGCTCATTTATCTGGCAGCAGGTCAGTATACTATACATCCGCAGGCAATAGATTGTGCACAAGCAAAGGTTTAGTAAATACAGGTGTCAAACCACCTGTAGACAATCTTGAAATTCCAAAAAGACGTGTAAATAAAGCCACAGATCTTAAAAATGCAATTCATGTATCTCATAAATGAATCTTGGGATTAGATAGTTCACGTAACGTTAATCTGTAAATTACAACGCAACAGCATGTAAAAAGAGGCTTACCTCAGTACCTCACTAGCATGACAGTTCTTCTTCCGGTGTACCTCCTTAAACATTTCAGTTCGCGCCAACCAAACCAGATCTGTTCTTCTGCATCGTCCTCAATGATTATATGAACATGTGCGAACTCGTTAACTAAAAAAGGCGACATGAGGCTACTAACTTAACTACAAAGCAGTGTAGCTTTTCTGTTAACGAGCTCGTTTTTTTTTTTTTTTTTTATTTACGGAATTATCGTAAATTACGAGTTTCCAAGGTAAAAATTGCACATGAACCCCTCCCATTTCGAAACTTGAATGCGATGCGCTCGTAATCACGACTTCACAAGTAGGAATTATCAAATTTCCGATAGCACTTGATGGCAGCATAATTCTATTGAATCAGTTCGTTCGGATGGTTCATTTAAAGAAACTGATTCAAAAAAATATTCGCCAGTTGTACCCAGATTTTTTCTAATGCATGTTTTCAGCTGATTATATATATATATAAATTCTGATTAAATGATAAAATATATAATTAGAATTTTTAAAATGGAAAAAATATTTCACCGTAGATTCCATATTAGTTAGCCTACTTTTTGTTAACTTTGTTAGTTACAGTTTCAAAGTAGGTTTCCTAACACTAGGAGGCCTATCATATTATTCAGCATCAACAAGACAAACAAATTTATTCTGAAAATGCAATGAGCAGATCTTATCACATTCATTAAGTGAAATGATTTTATACCCTGGCTGGTCTAAAAGGGCAGCAGAAAGCTAATGAGGCCTCTATAGGAAGTGAAGCCCCTGTGGCCGACTCTGTAATTAATCAGCTTCCCCTCTGATTATGGTGTCCATCAACAAGAGACACACTGCTGTTTGCTTTAACAGGCAGAGGCTTGGAATTGGACACACTTAAGTGAAATCTTCAATTGATGTTTCCAGTGCAGAAAGCATTTAGGCACTGCAGCTAAAGGCAGGTCTTTGGAATTGTAAATGGTTTAAATAAGATAATGATACATAAAAACTAATATATATTGATACAAAAATCTTGTTTTTTTAAGATTTTGGATTACCCATACAATTATTCCTTTATTTATGTCTTGTTCCTCCCCACCCCCTCTAGGATTCTCTTCAGCAAGGATGCATGTCCTCTATGGGCTGGGATCAATGTTAAAAAGTGGAATTAGTCATTCTAAATCATGCAGCTGTGGTCGAAGGGATGGTCTCCGAAAATCATTAGACAATCATGTATTCCTATTGATTTATTCAAAGTACCTGGACTGAAAGCAGATTAAACAGCAAGTAAAAGGAAGCTAATGCTGATTAAATGGCAGTGGGATGGGAGGTCCTTGGGGTATGTTTTCATCCTAATCAGTAGGAAACAATACTGCTGCAATCACTGGTCCAAACAGGTCTATTAAGGGCCCTTTACTTGACATATTTATGTATTTCAAATACTGGAGCGCACATTAAATTGAGTTTACTCACAGCACCTTTGCATCTGGTTGTAAGCATCTGACGTTCAGAAGACAATGGATGATCCCACTGCTGCCCATCCAATGGATATTTATCAGTATCGCAATGTAATGCATTTTTGACTAAATGCAGTATGTTTACAGGCATCTGATTCCATTTGAAAAGGTAAGAATTCAGAGTGCAAACAATTTTAATTAATTTTCAATACATTTTTTTATACGTTTTGATTCTCGAGCTTAAAGTATAGTTCACTTTTTACGCGTACGTGAGGGTCAGCGTACAGTGCCGCACGACACGAATTTCGTCATCAGTACGCGCGTACTGTAAGCGCACTGCCGGATTTTTCTAACCGCCCATATTTGTACTAGCAGGTCGCACATGTGCATTTAATTTTTTTTTGCAGTAATTTGTTTATCCACAAGGTGGCAACCGTGCCTTTGTTGGGCGTCGATTCACAAGGTAGTCAAAGAAAAACTTCATAAAAACAGAACAGACCGCAACGCCTACAACGGAGGTCTACATAGACGAGAGACTGTGCGAAGAGGTTAGAAAGTACCCTCAATTGTACAACTCTAGCATGAAAGAATACAAAGTTGTTTACATTGGTTGTAATTCGTGGTGAGAGATTGCTCAAAACTGCGCATGCGTCGAACGCCTGTGTATGAAGTATACTTTAAAGGCTGTGCGTACACTTAAGCCTCAACACATAAAAATCAATGACAGAAAAACATAGAATGAAAATAAGGTGCAAATTAAATAATTACAAAATACATTATAAAATATAGTAAAATACAAAACAGAAATTGGTGTAGAGTTTTGCAAGATATAAATGGACATGAATATGATAAGAATAAACTATCAGTATGCAGATCACAGCAGTGGTTAATAATGCTGAATGCTACAAAATAAAATGCTTCTTACCATATAATAATGTTGCACATTGTTGGGCCAATGCGGTTCATGGTAATTGAAAGAAATATCTGATTTTGAGTACATTCTTGTTACTGTTTTTTGTTGACAATTTTGCTACTGTCTTAAGTTGCTACTTTATGTCCAATGTAAAATATAGGTCATGAAGCAAAACCAGCAAAGAAACCATCACTGTCTAATGTACTTCAGCATTGAGCTCAGTAGAATCTGAAAAGTCATTTGTCTGTTTTTCTCCTCAGGCAAGTCGACCATGGCAAAACCAGAACAAAGCAAAAAGTCAATTCAGCTTGAATGAAACCTGAGGTAACAAAGAAAAATCATGTCATTTTGAGAGAAAGAGAGAGAGAGAGTGAGAGGGTCTGTATACAGAGAGGCTATAGCAGAATTTGATATAGCATGGTTATGCTTGAAATCGACTCTAAAGCACAGCCTGCTTGTGTCAAGCCATTGCTCAAAGATCAATACTTGTTCAGTACAAACATACAAAATAAAAGCCTGTTCATGGGCCGGCTTGTCTCGTGCCCTGAGGATCTACATTGACAGCAGAACGGAGGACTAGGTGGGCTCCACAAGGAGGGTAATCAATGAGGCAAAGGGTTGAGATCTACTGATTTACTCCTTTTGTGGGTTGATTAGGCTTTGGGGACATTTGAAGCAAGCAGAAATCACTACAGCAGAATGCGTAATCCATATCAACATCAGCTCCGGAAAGATTTGGATGTGATTCAACTGATGAATGTGCATAAATCATCATGTGAGCTGAAGGATTTCAGCCATACTGTTTGTAAAATAAGCCGAATTAAGAATCAACTTGGGGTGGTGTTGCAAGCCAAAAAGTTTTTGGATTAAGAAAAAGAATATAAAGAGAAAATGTATTTATTTAATTAAATATTTCTTAATAATTTTTACATAATAATATTTCTTTATTTAAAATATTATACTTTTTTATTTCCAGGTTTAAGTCAGATTTCCGGTGTGATCTTAGGACGTCGCTTTAAATTTCATCTAGGTAAGTCTGAAATCAAAGATTTTCAGAGCAGCTAATGTTTAATCCAGGTTGTTGGCTCAACTCTCTGCTTTTAATTTGCCTTCGATGCCCTTTTGTTGACAAAGGTAAACTGATGACAGTTTAGAAAAGCCAGCTCTCAGCCATGTGGAAAAGAAGAAAAAAAAGATGTGTTGACCCTTCCTAGATTGAATTTAGCACAAGGCTGGATAGCAGCAGTTGCAGACATGATGGATTATTGTAATGACCACCTCCACGGCCTTTTTGTCATGTTTAAATGGCAATAAATTTAAGCAGAAAGCGCAAACCACGTGTTTGATGTGTAAGTAAAATGTACTTCATCAACCATGCGCATATTAAAGTATTGCTAAATTGCAAAATTGGGTAGGCTTATGTTTAATCTTTACTAATATTTATTCAATGTAGTTTCTAATGTTAAGTGAAAAACATAAAAATTGAAACCATATAGTTTAATTTCTATATTCTAATGTAGTCAGGGTGATTCAGTCATGTTAGATAATATATTTAACTCAAATAAAACCAGTTAATTTAGATGTTACCACATTAAATATATATATTTAGGTTACCTGACAAAAAAAAAAAAAAAACATTTTTACAGTGTCTTGTCAGGTTGTTTTTAACCATTGGACAGAAAGAACGCTTCTATCGCACTAATGAATATTGAAAGGGCCTACTGAGATAACTAAAGCATGAGGAAGAAATTAGACATTCTTAAAAGGGTCTGAATGCTTTTAGTCAGCTTTAGTTTAGCTTTAACGCAGTGTTTGCTATTGGATGATTTTTCATGCGCTGAGTGTTGTGGATGAGAAGCTGATACCGAGCGTCTTTCTGTGAGAAGCACTGCATTTGCTGTCGTTTAAGAATCTCCTGGTCGATACGTTTGGGAGTGCAGAGGTATGAGTCTCTGCTGGCCTTATCTTCTGCCCTCCTCCCTCTTAACACCGGTGATTGAGTGCTGGATATTAGACCCTCAGGCCACCACATAGACACATCACACTCTCGCTCACGTACACACACACACAGACAAACACACACATACATCACACATATATTACCCAAGTTGAGAGTTATGGCCAGTTCCCACATAACTCATGAGGAACTAGAAAAGAGGGAAAATCTGGTCATGACACAATCAAAATAAAGTTTGTTATTAACCTCATTAAACTTCTGCAATTACAACTCCATATATGTATGTATATTTATAAAATGTATAATAAATACAGTAAAGTCATATTTTTGTCTTATGAACATTGTAGATTATCTATAAATAATTAAATAAAGGTAGCACATAAAGTTTAAAGCTTTGCCATTGTATGAAGGCAGGATGACAGGGGGATGGAACAAAAGAGACAAGTTCATCTATTTGGTGATGGACAGAGTGCCCAGCAGGGGCAAACAGTCTATAACAGCATGTAAATGAAGTAGCCTGTGCCAACACACCAGCGCTGTCTTTTTATCATGAATAAATATTGGTGGTTCTCACCATCCAACTTGGATGCTTGCTGTCTGACAAAGCCTTGTGCAACACCACATTCCATACATCCTGTTGCTACACTGGATGTCTTTATAAAGGTGGAAAAACCCTGTGACCGCTTTATCAAAGAACAGGTTTGGTGGTCAACACAAAGTCATTAACCTTTGACCCTAATGAATTTTAGGGCAGTGGAACACCACCTGACCAACTGATTGTTTGGGAAAGAGATTCCCAGGAGCTTAAAATATTGTTAGTTATTTATTAGGCTTTACCCTTATGTGTGTGTGTGTGTGTGTACATACACACATATATATAAAAAAATAAGTGACAGTAAAGACATTTTTAATGTTACAAATTATTTCTATTTCAAATATCAAAACTTCTTTTAATTTTTCTATTCATTAAAGAATCCTGAAATTTCTTATTCAGGAATTTCCTATTTCATGTTAATACTTTTGTGTATGCTTATGCAATCCATTGTAACATTAATAAATGTTAATTTTATATTTTAATTACATTTACTAGGGGTTAAGCACGTAGTGATGAAACACTATTGTAATTGTTAAAATTTCCAAGGATCAGCATTCTCCCCTAAAAGTAATCAGGCAGATAGAGTCATAGAGACTTGAAACTTTGAGGGCTGGTAGTACTCACACCGTCTACAACGTCACCAAGGCTCGCCACAATTGGCCTGATGGGGACGCTACAGCGGTCAAAAGTACGAAATGGCTCATAACTCCTGAACCGTTAGGCATAGGCCTTATATCGCTGGAATCCTTGGCTCAAGATGGACAAAATGTATGGCAAATATGGCAAAAATTGTAGGTATTTTGGATTCTTTTAAAAAATTAATTTTGCGAACTAGTCCTAGGTTTTTGGCCAATATAGACATTATGTAAACTAACATTGTTGGGTCGCCAACTTGACGTCCAACATAAAATCTGTGTCCTGATGCAAAACTAGTTGAGAACCGCTGCACTTTAACAATATCCTCTGTTATATGGCTTGGCAATGCAAAATCTTTTAAAATAAAGAGGCAACAGACAAGTGCAGCCCTTTAAGGAGTAGCAAGATTGCTAAATGTGACCTAACAGGCAGCCATCTCCAGACCTGATTTGAAGGAGTGTCTCCAGTGACAGAACGCTGTCTCCTTCATGCTCTGCTATAAATGGTTCCACTGTCGGGGAGAATGGGTGGAATAAACTTCACTCTCCAATCCCCTGGCCCATTTAAACAGCAGATGAAAAGGTGGAGGGACAGGCAATACATGTTACTCCTCTTTCATTCGCCGCTCGGCAGCTGATAAACAAAACAGCGAATATCCAGTGCATTTTTAGACAGCCGCTTTTCACCTGTCACTCCACATAAAGAGACAAGCTGGGATTTTCACATGCCACTTTCTCTATTGCTGTCATTCACACAGCAGCCTCCCAAATGAGGCTGTATTTATCATCTTGCAAGGCCTCTCTCTTTCTCACTTTCTCTCTCTCTCAATGTCTCCAATGGCATAGTGACACAAGATTAATTCCAGTCAGCTGCTGAAAATAATTATTGCATTATGGGAACAGTGATCATTATTTAGAACATGATTAAATATGTCTGCATCTATTGACTTGAGGCCCTGTGATTTATGTATTTATTTAGTCAATAGTCTAATGTAAATGATGTAATTAATTATAGATAGTGGTGTCGGGTGGTTGATGAGAGGAACCAGGCGTGCCGCTTTGTGATGCTCGTTCTGACAGATGTGAGAGGTGGTTTCGGAGCAGTTCAGGGAATTCTTTGGCCCCCAGATCTATTTCTTTATCTGTCCTACCTCCTCTCTGTATATATGCTCTACATCTCTCTCTCTTTCACAGCTGCCATTACAACTGATATACTTCTGACAATCAACTTGCTCATCATTCATTCTTCAAACTGAGATTAGTGTAGGGCACAGTTTAGCTCCCTGAACAGTGTAACAAGACGAGGCTGTGGGATGGAGAAACGGGCTGAGTGTCAAAAGGGACTTGTTCTCATTTGCAGCTGGGTAAAAATTAATGTTTTTCAAATGAAGCTAGATGAACATGAGTAGATCAAGCTGTTCTGGGAGCTTTTTTTCTCTGGTGTTTGATCTGAAATGTAGAAATTATGTGTTTTTGAAGGCTGTCACCATGAACATTTAAAGGAAGGAATTGAACTAAGGGGATCATTTCCACTTAATGTCTTTAAGAACATGATATTAAGTCATATTCTATAAAATGGAATATTTACATATTTTTGAAAAAAAAAAAATATATATATATATATATATATATATATATATACACTGAACAAAATTATAAACGCAACACTTTTGTTTTTGCCCCCATTTTTCATGAGCTGAACTCAAAGATCTAAGACTTTTTCTATGTACACAAAAGGCCTATTTCTCTCAAATATTGTTCACAAATCTGTCTAAATCTGTGTTAGTGAGCACTTCTCCTTTGCCGAGATAATCCATCCACCTCACAGGTGTGGCATATCAAGATGCTGATTAGACAGTGTGATTATTGCACAGGTGTGCCTTAGGCTGGCCACAATAAAAGGCCACTCTAAAATGTGCAGTTTTATCACACAGCACGATGCCACAGATGTCACAAGTTTTGAGCAAGCGTGCAATTGGCATGCTGACTGCAGGAATGTCCACCAGAGCTGTTGCCAGTGAATTGAATGTTCATTTCTCTACCATAAGCCGTCTCCAAAGGCGTTTCAGAGAATTTGGCAGTACATCCAACCGGCCTCACAACCGCAGACCACATGTAACCACACCAGCTCAGGACCTCCACATCCAGCATCTTCACCTCCAAGATCGCCTGAGACCAGCCACCCGGACAGCTGCTGCAACAATCAGTTTGCATAACCAAAGAATTTCTGCACAAACTGTCAGAAACCGTCTCAGGGAAGCTCATCTTGCTCATCGTCCTCATCGGGGTCTCGACTTGACTGCAGTTCGTCGTCGTAACCAACTTGAGTGGGCAAATGCTCACATTCGATGGCGTATGGCACTTTGGAGAGGTGTTCTCTTCACGGATGAATCCCTGTTTTCACTGTACAGGGCAGATGGCAGACAGCGTGTATGGCGTCATGTGGGTGAGCGGTTTGCTGATGTCAACGTTGTGGATCGAGTGGCCCATGGTGGCGGTGGGGTTATGGTATGGGCAGACGTATGTTATGGACAACAAACACAGGTGCATTTTATTGATGGCATTTTGAATGCACAGAGATACCGTGACAAGATCCTGAGGCCCATTTTTGTGCCATTCATCCACGACCATCACCTCATGTTGCAGCATGATAATGCACGGCCCCATGTTGCAAGGATCTGTACACAATTCCTGGAAGCTGAAAACATCCCAGTTCTTGCATGGCCAGCATACTCACCGGACATGTCACCCACTGAGCATGTTTGGGATGCTCTGGATCGGTGTATACGACAGCGTGTTCCAGTTCCTGCCAATATTTAGCAACTTCGCACAGCCATTGAGGAGGAGTGGACCAACATTCCACAGGCCACAATCAATAACCTGATCAGCTCTATGTGTAGGAGACTGCGTAAGGCAAATGGTGGTCACACCAGATACTGACTGGTTTTCGGACCCCCCCCAATACAGTAAAACTGCACATTTTAGAGTGGCCTTTTATTGTGGCCAGCCTAAGTCACACCTGTGCAATAATCACGCTGTCTAGTCAGCATCTTGATATGCCACACCTGTGAGGTGGATGAATTATCTCGGCAAAGGAGAAGTGCTCACTAACACAGATTTAGACAGATTTTTGAACAATATTTGAGAGAAATAGGCCTTTTGTGTACATAGAAAAAGTCTTAGATCTTTGAGTTCAGCTCATGAAAAATGGGGGCAAAAACAAAAGTGTTGCGTTTATAATTTTTGAGATTTTTAGACCAACAAGCTATATATATATATATATATATATATATATATATATATATATGTGTGTGTTTGTGTATATATATATATATATATATATATATATATATATATATATATATATACACAAACACACATATATATATATATATATATATATATATATATATATATATATAGCTTGTTGGTCTAACTTAATAAAATTATGTGACCTATTTCCACACAGTTGAACTGATTTATTTGAACTTAAACTAGTTTAATTGTACTGATGAGTAAAGGTCATTGTAATTTAATGAAATCACACCAGTTTCATTTGAGGTATACTGTGAATGTAACATAATTCATTCTTGTTGATTTAACCAAGTGCTGTTTATGTTCAGTTATTTCACTTTAATGGCAATGAAAAGGACTTAATGATTGCCATTAAAGTGAAATTACTGAACCTAAATATAGGATAAGGATAAAAACGCACATTTTAGAGAAAATTGCAGATGGCACTTAGAGGCTTTTGCATCTGAAGTCATATATATATATATATATATATATATATATTGAAGTGTTACCTTACATTTCTTTACATTAGTCAACATGAACTAACATTGTGAAATACTTCTAAAGCATTTATTAATCTTAGTTTATGCTGATTTGAACATTAACTAATACATTATTAACCTCAAAAGTTACATTTAATTTAAAAGTCAAATTAAACCTAATGCTTTCAACCCTGTTACCTTTCTGAAAGCATATATTCATATTAGGCTACTTTATATTTAAAATAATAATAATAATAATAATAATAAAATTACTCAAAATGGAAAATGTACCCGTTTAATAGAATGGCCCAGAAGGATGACTGATTTGTTTACTCCCCCTAAAGAAAATCGTTCTCCTCTGCACCGCCCTATTTCTCCTCTCCCTGTGGAGCGCTTCATGACTACCTCCCTCCCAGAAGGATCATTCGGTCATCCGCCAGTCTCACTGGGACGTCGGGGGTCACGTAGTGTCCCTTGTCATGCCCGAGTGAAGTGATTTCCATTTTAATGTCACACTTCTAATCTCTCAAAGATGCAATGTACAAGACACAAAGGCTTTAAGTGGTCTTCATATATCACTCATTCCCTACGCTTTCACTCATGTAATCATCACGATTGCTCTCCATATCTCAAAATCTGCCTTCTGAGGTGCAATAAGAGTCCTGCCCGGCCATGGCTTACAGCGTCAGAACAGGCTGAAATTTGTAGGACATCTTCCAGTCCCCCCGTCACACGTGTTTCATGCCGCAAGGGGACCGAAAGAAGTGAACCCCATCCATTTAGCTGTGTCAATATTCTGCTCATTTGGGATCCCTTTAATGGATCCATATATGGCTAAGATGTTATTCACTGACTCTAATGATAATGACACCCTGACTGCAATAATCATAAAAAGTTTGCCAATAAAAACTGCATTTTATATGCTTTGTATTTAATATGCTGAAGGGGGAAAAAGCAACACTGCCCAGAATTCAAACAAAAAAGGTCTCAAATGAATCAACCCCATTAAACCTCAAATGCATCTTCATCTCCTATCGTATCAAAAAGCAATCTAAGATTATATGCAGAGTATATGTTTGCAGTAAAGCCAGCGTAGTAGAAAAGCACCACAAGCCCATCTGGAGTACGATCAAGCTGTGTGGCTATACACACTGTGTCCGGGTGACTGCTCATCTGGCACACGGCACACCATCATTTTTCCCTGTCATGGATGGAAAGGGGGAGGAATTTGTGGAGGAACCCCACCGTGGAATGTTTATATTTCATAAACAAAATGATGTTTTCACCATTGGCTGGGACGGGTGGTTCCAGTTGCTGAATTTCTCCTATGCCTGACGCAGATTATTAATGCGCTCGAGTAACTGTTAATTTCACTTTGGGGGAATGATTTATGGGCAGGCTAAGAAGAGAGGCATAATCTAATTGAGATCAGAATAGCTGTTTCTCCTGTAGTCACAGCAGTCCCATCCAGATGGGGCACTATGATTAATGCCTAATGAGCAAATAATCCATGAAATTAATATAAAACCATTTTTTAACAACACGGCTCACTTTAGGAGGGAATAAATAAATAAATTGAGACAGAAGTGTTTCTTTCTTCTTTGTGTGTGAGTGGTTGTAATCAAACTGTGGAAAAGGTTCTCATTCGAATAAGAGATTAGATTGTTTGCTCGCCCGATTTACAAAAAAAAAAATAATAATAATAACGAGAAAAGTGAGATTTGATGGTAGGGTGGACCCAAAATGCGACGGCTGGAACAATTACATACCCATTTAAATATCAGAATGCCAAACATTATCACAGCCAACTAGAAAATAATCAAAACAAAATTACTGGTGGTGAAACAAATTATTTTGTGTGAATGTCTGCCAGTGGCTGTGTGTGAATTGAAAAAGACAATTGACATGGCACAAGGGTTTTAACTTCGAAAATGGATCCAATTACATTAGACAGAGGTTTCAGATTAAAAATATGCGAATAATATGCAATAAAAGGGCACATATAAAAGGTTTATCAAAGTAAAATGTTGAATACAGTCTGAAGAATTAATCTTAAAACCAACTGCGACGCATTCGATTGCACTTTAAATGATTTATATTTATCGAAAAGGGGTATTATAATGAAGGAACAGATCCTGGATCAGAAATATCTGATGCTTATGTCAGAAAGATCCATATTAATAAATGCTGACACCTTTCTTAGCCATTGCCGTATTGATTTTTCATCATGGTTTCATTTGAGCACTATAACATACTTTAGCAGTAACTTTCACTGGGCAGCTTGACCAAAAATCATTGAAAGTCCCTTTTTAATGCTTCATTACTGAAATGGGCTGCTCACATCATTCAGCCGAGTTGCTAATGAGGTGAAGTGTGAATTTAGGTCGACAAAAAAGACCTCCTTATGCAATTACGTCAAGTTATTTATTTGCCTGCCAGCTGACTGGCACTGTTTACATTTCATATACAGTTTTTTCCATTTATACAGCTGGATTGTTGCTTTTTAGGACTGTGAGGCATGTGGTTTTCAGTCTAATTTGATTTTCATAATTTAATTTTGTAGTTCAGTTTGTGATATTCTCTAAAAATGAATATAACACATTGGATTTTTTTTGCATTTAATCATACAATCTTTTGCATAATTAAATGTAAATAGTAATTTAATTATAACATTTAATTTGTAAATTAATATATAAATAATATTAATAATATTACCCACCTGTGTCCACCTGTATAAGTCTGAAACGCCATATCATTTTATTCAGGTGAGCAGCATACAGAGAAGAAAGACTTCAATTCACTTTAAGAGCAGGGCTGCACTTTCCATTCCATAAACACCAAGAATTAGATTGGACACACTTTAACTCATTGGCTGTAAATTGGTGAGACTTTGAGGTCACCAGACTTCACTGAGCTATTATAATGTGCCGGTGAGTGACCTCTTCAAGAAACATACATACAACAAGACAACTAGCCTGTTGCATTGTTGAGGGTGAGGAACTATATAACACTGCCCATATTGTTCAGAACAGATCATTCAGGAAAACTGAATTATTAAAACACTTTATCACTTTCAGGGTCAAATATATTGAGCCTGCCTGGATGTATGTGGGTGGAAGCAGAGATTGATTGTCTTTTTCACAGTGGTTTTACATTTCTGCATGCTCTTAAGTGTGTTCCCTGTCTGTTATTGGCTGCTTAAAGGATTCTGTCATATAAAAACCAGTAGGAAGGTTTTTATGTCCTGATTCAGTAATTGTGCATGAACCTGCTAAAATTGTGTGCTGTGTCATGCTGTTAATATAGCAATATGTAAAATAATCCACAGTTTCAGTGGATTGTTGATTGTTACAAGAAAAAAGGGATTGGATTGGTCTCATCTGCTTCCCTTTATTTTAGCTGTACAAAAACTGTATGTTAAACTGCTTAATATAGCAAACTCTTGTTATCATATTATTTTAATACCTATAGCGGCAAATGAATCGGAAGATTACAGAAAATAGCTTACTTCCGCATTGCTACGTGAGGTGAATACAAGTATCCTGAGATCCTGCCTGTTTCACAAGAGTTTACAGAATATTCTGTAAAATCTGGTTTTTAGTGCTGGCTTCATTTGCCCCTGCTTACCTAGTCTGTTCATTTGTTTACAATTTAAAAGTCTTCACTATGTTTTAGCTAATGGTTACCTCATTACTGATCTTCAATCTCCAGATCTACCCAGTACATCAGCATTGCTCTCCTCACTCTTATATCAGCCTCTGGAATTAAGTTGAGAGCCATAAACTCGACTGCCATAAAAGAGGTTAAACAAATAAAAGCCAATTTGCCTGTTTCCAAGAAAATAAAGTAAATGCACATTCCAGAACATACTTGACAAGATTGATCTGCTGGCTTGTGAATTTGTTTATGCCTTTTATTTTCATTTTGGGGTGTGCCTACTGGCCACATGTAAACTTTCAATTTTCATTTCAGTTTCATGATGATAGTTTAGTTACAGTTTTTACCCATATTATATTATATTATATTCTTATATTTATATTAATATATATATTATTATATTTCCCTATGAGCATGTAAAGTCTTGCCTACTTGGGTGGGGAGTGGATCAGGGCTCTTGTAACAGCAGGAGCTGCTATGAGACAAATTGCTACAAATTGTGAATTTTCCATTTTAGAGGATTACAAAGAGGCCCCATTGAGCTGGTCTCCACAGCACACACACAAGAGCAGCAGGAAACCAGAGCAAAGCTTAATGAACAATGAAGCTGAGGGAATTATCTGAGTGACAGCCAGTGTCTTTTCAGCATGAGATCTCAAGAAAACTCTTAAGTTACTGATCCGTCTTAAGAGCAAAAGTGCTGTTTGGGAGAATTTATTTGTTCAACTTTTTTTTTCTTTTTTTTTAAATATTTGCCATGAAATATTTTTATAATTTATTTTAATAAATAAAATGTATATAATATTTAAATAAAATAATTACTTTATTTTTTTTTTTTTTTTACTTTGTTGTTTTTAAACATTTTAGAGGTTTTTATACACTTTTAAAAATCTTTAAGTTGCATTTTCTTGTGGTTTCACAGCTAAAGTCCATATCTAAAACAGTAAATAAACTAATAACTGATTTATGAACCTGCTCTGGTCTGAGTTTTCAAACATGTTTGTGCTTTGGTCCTGAGAAGGTTAATATTTACTCTCACAGTTGTCCCATAGGCCTTCAAGACCTGGTCTTGCATGAGAACAGACACAACTTGTGTTGTCTACAAGTGAAAGGTGAGAGAGAGGCAAGACCCAGGAGAGCTTGATTTATGGTCATGCTCACCAGAAAACGTCTTTTATGTACCTAATCCTGCCTGGGAAAGTTGGTATACATGATAGAAAGTTGTCAGTTCCACGCAGATAGAGTGAGGAAAACAAGGCTCAAATTGTTCTTTTTTTCTCCTTGTCAATTTGCTCCCGGGCTATAATGCTATTTTCCCATGCTCGCCAAGGCCCTGTCGTTTGTTTAGCAATGTCACAATTGGGTGTTAATGCCTCTTTAGTTATGTCACCCCTGTCTGTTGGGGAGCAGGAGAGGTGCCTCTGCTTTTCCTCTCTCAATCCTGGACTGTTTCAGACCAGGGAAATTAAGACAGTGTCACTGTGAGGTCAGAAAGTGACAGTGCAGGAATCTAATGCTCTTTGCACCGTTACTGGGAAGAATCTGACATATCCCGTGTGGCAGCTGCTCTGTTCCACCATGTAAGTGGCTGGCACTTCAGGACATTTATTATTGTTTTTGTATTATTATTAATTGTACATATTACACTACTGATCAAATAATTAAACGTGACATCAAATATTGCTTTGTGTTATTTTATAATTTCACCTGTATATTATCATAAAGTAGTCCATTACTATGTACAAAAAAAATCAACAAGACAAACACTTTCAGGACATTTTCAGGCACAAAATGGCACCAGTTCCATTTATTTGAAATGAGAGAGAGCATGCTATACACTGAAAAAAACTGGTGTAGAAAAATTTTTATTATGAAATTTCTATTAAAATTTGAAGTAGAAAGATTAAAATAGTATTTTCTTCCAATGTTCCAATGTTCCAATTATATAAGGTTGAGATTTTGTGTGTTTCATATGGAAATGTATGATTTTTTTTAATTAAATGTAAGCACGAACCACCCCTTAACTTAACCATCAGTGGAGCATAGCAGATCGTACAAAAATATATGAATAAGTTTGAACACTGTAAAAAAATATTTCTTGTTTCAGCTTAAAAAAGTAAGTGTTCATGCTGCCTTAAAATTTGAAGTTTAGTCAACTCAAATATCCAAGTTGTCACTTAGTACAACTTCACATTTCAAGTTAACTAAACTTAAAATTTTAAGGCAGCATAAACACTTACTTTTTTAAGTTGAAACAACTTTTTTTTTTCAGTGAATTAATACAAATTAGCCACCAGTTCACTTTTACTCTTTTACACTTTTTTTCAATTGCCACAAGAGTGTGCTTGTCTGTTATACAGTGGACAACAACGAATATTAAGAATTATCATACTGCTAGATGGTGCGTTTGACCATTCACAAAAAAAGTAACCTATTTCAGAGGTCCATGTAATAAGAAGTCATATTTCAGATCAAGTCCAAAATCAACCACTGAGTTCAGTTAAGTGAATGTCTACTTTTGAGCTCTAAATTATGGTGCTAAAGGAACAGGAATGTTCATTTATAATCTATGCCTTTTGTTTGCTCAGAAGCTTTGACACAGCCTTTCCAGTCTAAACTTTTGACCCCTGGTCACTGTGGTACAGCTGATGGTGTTTGAGGAGAACGTAATGGGGCTCATTTCAGATGGAATCATTCCAAGTGTAAACAATGATTCTGATGCCTCATCCAGATTCTCCTCACACACTTAGATGAAGGAGATCCTGGCCTCATTACTGCAGCCAGTGTGACGATCATGTCCAGAGCCAGGGGGACTTGACATTTTGCCCTCTTCCATGAGGAGAACTTCTTACTATTGTCTTTACTATAGAAGTCATTCAGCCAATATTTCTGGTGCATTAGATAACCGATTTACTTGATGATAGATATCTAAACACATGATTTGTTCAAAAAGCATATACAGTATTAAGTTTCTAACCGCGTTTTTTTTAAGGGTATTTTTGTTAATTTACCTTCAACTCATTTAACACTCTGGTGTTGTTCGGTCATTTTATGTTAGGACATATTCGAAATTGCTACTTCATCAAATGGTACGAAACTCTGCAACTTTTATGGCATTCACAAAAAAAAAAAAAAAAAAACGTGGACTTGATTCAAAAAATCTAAATGTTCAGAAAAAAAAATAGTCACACTTGTTTTATTTGACCGCCATAGGAGATGAATGGGAAAAATATGAGAATAAGAGAATTTTTTGTGTGTACAATCTACAAATCAGCCACAATGCAGAAAAAAAGTGAACAGCAATGAAGGGATGACACTCTAAAATATCAAGAGTGCAAAATTGACACTGGTAAAATGAATGCAAAAACTGACACTTCAAATCAACATTTAAAAAAAAAAAAATCTAAACCTTGACAAAAAGTAGTATTTAAGAATGTCAAAATATATATCCAAATCCACAACTTAAGAAAAATAAGTATTAATGTATAACAACTAATATAGTTTATTATATATAGAGCTATATAGGAATCTAGTGGCTACACCATGGCATTACAATTGTTTTTCTTTTTTTGTTCCCACCAGATGGCACTAATCTGCCCTCACAAAAATTGGATTATAAAGGCATTGTCTCTATTTTAACATGAAATACAGTATTATTTTAAGTAAAAATATTATTTTCAATGGATAAAAAATGTATCATAAATATTGCATAAATATTAATTAGTACCACAAAATGTTCTCAAAATGCAAAATAAAAAAAGGAAAAATATTATTGAACAAAAATATATTACATTGATTTTACTGCAAATAAAAAAAGGTGTTCGGTCACTTTTGCCCGTGAACAACACAAGTGTGACCCCCAAATGAAAAACAGAAGGTTAAAATACTGTATATTTATCTATTTTGATTTTACATGCAAAAAGCAATACATGTGAATGAACCTCTTCAATCCAAACAATGGCTTTCACTGAAATGTCTTTCTTTTTGCCTTGTTTGAATTGTCTGTTTGACCTTGCAATCTCCATTGCAAACCAGCAATGTCTATTTCAGCAGGAACCCACGGTTTGTGTTTATTTTATTGACTGGCCACAGACCAGAGTTGTACCTCCTTAGAGTTAAATGGGTTTTCATTTTTTATTGGCAGGCCACTGACAGAGGTGTTTTATTGAAGCTCTTTAGAGTTTAACAGCTCGGGGCATCAATGTGTGCTAAAGAGATGCCTATAAAATCAAACAAAATGAAGTAAAATAAAAATGAGATGAGAAACACCTCAAACGTAATGGGAAGTAAAAAATTAGAACCATTAACCTCAGGTGATTAAATGGTAGCAATGGTCTGTTTAGTTTTATCACTTCAACATGTTCAAGCGTCATTTTGTAGGTTTTTTTAACTCATAGATCTCACTGGTTCACATGCTGTTTCAAAATGTTCTGCTTCACAGTATTAGCAAACAAACTTGATGTGCACAACACTGTCTAAGTCCTTTCAAATATGAAGCCAGTGAATAAACATTTCTCTGAAAGGGTTATTGACCACACAATGCATCTAATCTGAATAGGTTGAATAAGTGCCCAAAACATAATCTTTTAGTTTTCAAGAAGAGCATTTATATACTGCTTCCAATATTCAGTGACAGCAACAGTGACAAATATATCCATGAAAAATAAAGAGGCATGAATAGGATCATAGCCTGCTGAACTTGAGGTCTCGTCATTATTGATTATGGAAATATGCCTGACTATGACCTAGGTATTTTATCAGCCTTAAGCATTGATTAAATACACACCAAAACATCTTTGGCAGTAAAATCATGAGTCCATTCAATTAGTGGCCCTCCTATCTTAAATTCTTCCTCTTTAAAAGCATTTCATTCTTTATGTATTTACTCCATTGTCCAAATATTAAATTAAGCTCGGGCCATACTGATGGCGAATGACCTCTTGTGGAACATTTGACCTCCGACTTTTGACAGAGAGGATCGTCTGGGGCTCTGGTCATGTGGTGAATCAGAGGCGAGAGGTCAGAGCAATGCACTTAAGTTCTTCTCTACCCATCGTCCTCCATGCGCTCACATGAGACTACAGCCTTAGATCTGGCATTCAGATCAATAGATTCTCAAAGATTGACTTCATAAGTAGGTCATAAGAAGCATTTTAGATATTAGCGCTGGTCAGTAAGAGGCTGCGAAGAGTTCATGCTCTGGTCTCTCACTTAAGCTCTCACCCTAGCGATAAAAACTGAGAAACATATACATGAATCATCTCAATTCAATAGGCAGAAAGAGAAAGAAAAAGGCTAGATAATAGTGTCCTCCAACAGATGATTGACAGTTAAACAACTGAGTTTTTATGTATTTTCATGTTTGGATTTTTGTTTTGGTTTCGGCTTTGCGTTTTTCTTTGCTTTGCTTTGTTGCTTTTGAGTTAAACTTTTTGTTTGTTTTGCTTTGTTTTTGGTCTTTGCTTTTTTCGTTGATGTTTTTGTTTTGTTTTGCTGTGCTTGTTTTTGCTTTTCTTTGATTTTATGATTTTTTTATTGTTTATTGATTTGTTTATTGTCATGGTTGTTAATGGTTTGTTTCTGAATGTTTACAGATTTTGTTTTACAAAATGTACATTTTGAGTCGGTTCATTCTTCATCACTAAAATTGTGCGATGCCATTTGTCATCATTTCAGTTGTGTCTGATGTTGTTATTTGGGTTAATATTAAAACAACATCAACAACAGCAAACAAACCTAAACAAAAACCCAAACAAACAAATGAAAATAGGGCCTATTTTAACTCAGAAACTCAGTTGTTTAACTGTCTGTCATCTGTTGTTAATAGGCTATTGACCCTATATTTAGGCTAATATTTTTATATCGTAAGTTATTAATAAAATGATATTAACATTGTTTTTCTCAGTAAAATTTATTGTCGACTGCAGTATGTTTTAGTGGGCAGGTTTGAGTTTCCCACAGCAGTGTTTCTACAACGATAACACATCGCAGTATCATGACCTAATCTAGTATATATCAGTTTGAACCACTATAGCAAAAAATATGAAAGACATCACTTCAGACAAATGACAGAAAGATACGCCCGAGCTCATCAATGAAATTCAAGCTGCGAGTTAGTTTAAAATTCCATATTTCAAGAACCGAGCACGCGGGGCAGAAGAATACCACCCAGAGCTGCGGGATAATATCATTTCCATGCTCACTTTTTCATCATTTTTCATCAGACCCAATATTTAATGCTGTTAGCCAGAACGCACCGGCGGTCACAATGAAAAGCTTGTCAATGGCCGCATGTGTCAGACACACAGCCGCTATTGAGTGAGCTGTCTCTGTAATGGAGTGACGAGTCTGGGGAGAGACACCCCCTGAAACACATTTGGGTAATATGCCAGGGCAGTTCCTGTTTATCATGTGATTCATTCACGAACGGGCGCGGTACATTATGTACATAATTCACTGCTTACATTTGTCAAAACATGGGTTTGTATGAGAGCTAATGATCCGCATTAAATTAATGACACCATAAAGGAGAAAAATCCACTGTTCACGCAGGCATGACAGGATCCACTGGCCCTGCTAAAGCATTAAACTTATAAGGGGGTAATCAGGCCCTGAAAACACAACATTCAGCCAAACACAACACGGCAAACGGCGTGGGGAATGTACCCTACTCACTATACAATTTGCGGTTCATAAAACATTTTTCTAGCCGCTAACCTCCTCGCGTTTTGTGCCGGTTTCCCCTGAGACGTCCAAGTCAAAAAAAGTACTTCTATATAAAAATATATAACTTTATAGCTACACTTGAACTTTGACATTAATACATTTTTATATTATTATGAAAAATTATTATAAATCATTATATGTAATTAATCTTATATATATATATATATATATATATTAAACAATTAATCGCGATTAATTGCATCCAAAATAAAAGTTTGCATTTACATAATATGTGTGTGTACTGTGTATATATATTATGTATATATAAATACACACATAGGCCTACATGTATTTATTTAAGAAATATTTGTAAACATGTATGTTTATATATTTATATATAATTATACATGCAATATATATATGCAATATATACTACATGCATGTGTGTGTATTTATATATACATAATAAGAATACACATATATATATACACATACATATATACATATATATATATATATATATATATATATATATATATATATATTTACAGTCGAACCAAAAATTATTCAGACACTAGATTTTTGATATATTTTACTAGTGGTTGCAGGACACTATAGTCATTTATGTAAGTGAGGATAGCAAAATAAAGTAAACTGTGACATATTATACCCAAAAATTCTTCATACAGTGGACTACCAGTAAAATTTATGAAAAATTTGGGACCAAAACTATTCAGACACTTTGACCTGACCATGTTTTGCTTAAGTTTTATCTGACATAATTAAGATTAATTTTTTCTGACACAGTTTAACTCTGAGATCTAGTCATATTTTATTACCATTTTTTTTAAACTATAGTGAATAAACTGTATTAATGAATGAAATGTTCAAGGTGTCTGAATCAATTTTGGTTTGACTGTATATATATATATATATATATATATATATATATATATATATATATATATATATACAGTCAAACTCACTTTTGATCAAACCTTTAGAGCTGGATGACACCTGGCTTCAACTCTGTGTCCTCCAATAGCAGGAAGTACGCTATCAGCTGATTCCTGCTCTACCCATAATCCTCCCTCTCTCTCCTGCTCAATGTCACTATAGCTGAATGATACGAGACGTGACAGAGCTTGTCCACTACTTTAATTTCATTAAAAGATATAATACATTCAGGGTGCACTTTATCACCTTTTTATTGTCTTTTTAATTCATTGCACTGGTCCTCTTTGTGTCAGCCATAACTTTTCTCCCAGCGAGGGAGGGCTACGCATCTTGCCACACAATACAGCCCTAAATGCATGTATAATAAGGCTTTGATTTCAGTGGCATGCTGGGTCTCCTCAGCCAGCCAGGGAGAAATCTATTACTCCGCTGCCATTTTCCTAAGTGTTTGTACCCTACCATGACCCTGCTACTTTATCTGTTGGTTTTTATTTTCAGAGTGCATGCTGTCCATATGTTACTCTAATAGTTGCTATAATTCTTGGCCAATAGGGCTCATGTTTTATTAGAGTGAGTAAAAAAAGAAGACAAAAAAAAGGAAAAAGGACAAGGCAAGAATACATTTTAATAAAAAAAAAACCTCTTTAGCAATACACTAATGGGCTGACATTGATGTATTTGCATAGAGATGAATTATACAGGCCTGGCTTGACGTGACTTTTAAAATATGATTGAGGAGGTTATTATTGCTGCACTATGCTACGTGTTAGCAGGTTATTTTAGCATGGCTAGTACTAATAAAATGCAGGACTCAGGACTTGGCCGATGAGGGCAGTTTATTCATGGCCTGAGCCGTCTCTTGGAGGTGCTCATTTTGTCATTATTCTCCCTTAGACCCACACCACCGTAAGCATTAAACAAAATGCCAACAGCTTGCTTTATGGTTTTTGAATAAAAGCGCAAAAAAATAAGCAGCTTTTTTTACTATGAGAATAATAAGAAATGTTTCTTGAGCACCAAATCAGCATTAAAATGATTTCTGAAGGATCATTTGACTGCTGAAAATGTAAAGCTTTGCCATCACAGGAATAAATGACATTTAAAATATATAGAAAGCAGTTATTTTATATGTAATAATATTTCACAATATTACAGTTTATACAGTATTTTGATCAAATAAATGCAGCCTTGGTGAGCCTTCTTTCAAAAACATTAAAAAATCTTACCAAGTTTTAAATAAAATAAATGTTCTTTATTAGCATCTGGTTCCATGAAGAACCAGAAGAAGGGATAGTTCACCCAAAAATAAAAATTCTACTATAATTCTAAGACTATGGAAGTCAATGGGGTCCATCGATTGTTTGGTTACTGACATTTTTCAAAATATCTTCTTTTGAGTTCAGCAGAAATTCATACAGGTTTAACAACAACTTGAGGGTGAGTAAATGATGACACAATTTTCATTTTTTTTGGATGAACTATCCCTTTAACATCCATGGAAACTTTCCATTGTGCAAAGATTTTTAAAATGTTCTTCACACTAACACACAAACAAACAAACAAACAACAACAAAAAGGTTCTTTTAAACCTAATCACAAGTTCTTTGAGGAACCAAAAATGGTTCTTCTGTGTCGTAACTGTAAAAAAACTCTTCTTGGAACCTTTATTTTTAAGAATTTATGAGAAAATTAATAATAGAAATAGAAATTACGTTTCACTATTTACTGCTTGAAACAAAACCGGTTCCATTTTTCCACAGTGTACAAGTCCTTCCATCAGATTAGTTTACTTATCTTCGGTTGTTTACCACCATCTGATTGTGAATCCAGATTTGTTTGTAAGCCACTGCAACTAAAGGCTTTGACAGATTATGAGAACATCATTAGACAAGATTACAGGAGATTATAAACACTAGAGTGTGTTCATACCACCCAGGATGCCCCCCGAAACCTCAGCTCCTGGAGAACAATACAAATATACTCAAGAGACCACACATCAACCTCAAACCCAAACCTCCACAATCACCTGCACCTCTAAGATTACTTAAAAATAGCAATAATTAACCAAGCAGTTACCCTGTTAACAAATGTCAAAATGTTCTAAGAATGTTTTGCTAAGGTTCCCTTTGTTATTTCTGAATGTTCAAAATGTCTTTAATGTTCTAAAAATGTTTTTCTTGGTAATGCTAAAGTTAAGGGAACATTCCATGTTATCATTTTGCAAACACAATTGTTCTCTGAACATCAAATAACATTTAGAAATTGTTAGGCAAAAATCTAACTAAACATTTCAGGATAAAAGCGTTCCATGAAAGATGTATAAGTAATGTTTTTGTGCTGACTTTTTGAAAACATCAGATAATGTTTTATTAACATTATTGGAAGAACATTTGTTCAGAACCTTGCCACAACGTTAGCTAACATTCTGAGAACATTCCCTGTTAGCTGGGTAATTTGCTTGTTTAAAATAAAAAATGTGGTAAATAGCTTTAATATAACATGAGAGAAGAATAAAGTGTATTACACTAAGAGAATTAAAAGGTATAATAGGACCAAAAAAATAAAATCCTTCATGCATTGAAAATATCTCAGGAAGCTCATTGTGACAAGCACCCGGGGTTTTCATAATAGGGGATCCCAAGGTGCTCTTTATCAGGACTCTCCAAATGGTTGAGAAAGAGATAAGGCCTCAGGAGCTTGTAAGCCAGCATTCATTCTCCACGGCTGCAGCCTCTTGTGACACAGTCTTGTATGTAATCTCTTGTAGTACATGATCAACTGAGAGCACATCAATGGGCTTCTTTATCCAAAACACACAGTTATCAGCAAATTAGTCACATCACTAAATGTCAAAAGACATCTTACCAAGTGCCATGGATATGTGTGGAGAAAAACACTGATATGGGAACTCATGACGTACAGATGAGATGAATTCATTTAGAACTGACAGAGTTATGCAATATTCAGATCTGAAAATAAAAAATGGCTCCCTTTCAATTAATGAGCCAGAATTTGAATTTAAAAGGCCACACCCCACAAGTAGATGAAGTGGAATGACTGGAACTGGAATTTAGCCATAATCCTCCCTCTCTCTCCTGTTCAATGTCAATATTGCTGAAGACGTGACAGAGCTTCTCCACTACTAAAAATTCATAAAAATATATCATCTGAAATATACTATCTATTTATCTCTGGTCTGTCTGTCTGTCTGTCTCTGGTTTGTCTGTCTATCTATGGTCTGTCTGTCTGTCTGTCCGTCCTTCCGTCCATCTATCTATCTATCTATCTATCTATCTCTACCTGACTGCCTGTCTATCTCTGTCTGTCTGTCTGTCTGTCTATCTATCTATCTATCTCTGGTCTGTCTGTCTGTTTGTCTGTATGTCCGTCTATCTATCTATCTATCTATCTCTGCCTGTCTGTCTGTCTGTCTATTTATCTCTGGCCTGCCTGTCTGTCTATCTATCTATCTATCTATCTATCTATCTCTGCCTACCTGTCTGTCTATCATATTCAAAATTGCTTTATTGGCATGACTGTAAATAATACAATATTGCCAAAGCATATATACATAAAACAAAAATAAAACCATCTGTATAATAGAAGAAAATATTATCAAATATTATAACACCATCAAATATTACAACAAAACTTAAACTTACATTAACAGTGTAACACATTAGAACATGTCTGAACATTTGATACCACAGTGTTTCAACATATATACACACACGTACTGAGGGTCACTATGTAGGGTCACTGTCTATCATTCGGTAGGGAAACACACTGAGGTCAGACACAATACACACATTACACACATTCACCTGTATATCTCTGTCTGTCTATCTATCTCTGGTCTGTCTGTCTCTGGTCTGTTTGTCTGTCTATCTATCTCTGGTCTGTTTGTTTGTCTGTCTGTCTGTCTGTCTGTATGTCTGTCTGTATGTCTGTCTGTCTATCTCTGGTCTGTTTGTTTGTTTGTCTGTCTGTCTGTCTCTGGTCTGTTTGTTTGTTTGTCTGTCTGTCTGTCTGTCTGTATGTCTGTCTGTCTATCTCTGGTCTGTTTGTTTGTTTGTCTGTCTGTCTGTCTGTCTGTCTGTATGTCTGTCTGTCTGTCTGTCTCTGGTCTGTTTGTTTGTTTGTTTGTCTGTCTGTCTGTATGTCTGTCTGTAGTCAGTGGTTAGAGCATGGCACTAGCAATGCCAAGGTCATGGGTTCGATCCCAGGGATTGCACATACTCAGATACAAATGTATAATGCAATGTAAGTCGCTTTGGATAAAAGTGTCTGCCAAATGCATAAATGTAAATGTAAATGTCTGTCTATCTATCTCTGGTCTGTTTGTTTGTCTGTCTGTCTGTATGTCTGTCTGTCTGTCTGTCTGTCTATCTCTGGTCTGTTTGTTTGTTTGTCTGTCTGTCTGTCTGTCTCTGGTCTGTTTATCTGTCTGTCTGTCTGTCTATCTGTCTCTGGTCTGTTTGTCTGTCTGTCTCTGGTCTGTTTTTCTGTCTGTCTGTCTGTCTGTCTGTCTGTCTATCTATCTATCTATCTCTGTCTGTCTGTCTGTCTGTCTGTCTGTCTGTCTGTCTGTCTTTCTATCTCTGTCTGTCTGTCTTTCTATCTCTGTCTGTCTCTGGTCTGTTTGTTTGTCTGTCTCTGGTCTGTTTGTTTGTCTGTCTGTGGTCTGTTTGTCTGTCTGTCTGTCTGTCTGTCTATCTATCTATCTATCTATCTATCTATCTATCTATCTCTGTCTGTCTGTCTGTCTGTCTGTCTGTCTTTCTATCTCTGTCTGTCTCTGGTCTGTTTGTCTGTCTGTCTCTGGTCTGTTTGTCTGTCTGTCTGTCTGTCTCTGGTCTGTTTGTCTGTCTGTCTGTCTATCTATCTATCTATCTCTGGTCTGTCGGTCTGTCTGTCTATCTGTCTCTGGTCTGTTTGTTCGTTTGTCTGTCTGTCTGTCTATCTATCTCTGGTCTGTCTGTCTGTCTATCTCTGGTTTGTCTGTCTGTCTGTCTATCTATCTCTGGTCTGTTTGTTTGTCTGTCTGCCTGTCTATCTATCTCTGGTCTGTCTGTTTGTTTGTCTGTCTGTCTACCTATCTCTGGTCTGTCTGTCTATCTCTGGTCGGTCTGTCTGTCTGTCTCTGGTCTGTCTGTCTGTCTATCTATCTCTGGTCTGTCTGTCTGTCTATCTATATATGGTCTGTCTATCTCTGGTCTGTCTGTCTGTGTCTATCACTGGTCTGTCTGTCTGTCTATCTATCTCTGGTCTGTCTGTCTGTCTATCTATATATGGTCTGTCTATCTCTGGTCTGTCTGTCTGTGTCTATCACTGGTCTGTCTGTCTGTCTGTTTATCTGTCTATCTCTGTCTGTCTGTCTGTCTCTGTCTGTCTGTCAGAGAAACTTTCAAACTTTCCATCCATAAAGTTTTTTTTTAGTTTTTTTTTTTCCAAAACATTCAAACAAGTAAAATGTGTGGTTATGTGAATTTCGAATTTCAACTCTTTTTAGAGTCAGATGACAATTTTGTATCCTGTTTGCAGCCCAATTTAAATTCAGGAAAAGGCATTTGAAATTAATTTCTGAAAGCCACAGTAAAAATGTGGTGGAAAACTGTGTATTTCCAATATGCATGTCTTCTTAGGTAAGGGCTGCGGGAGGCAACTGCTATTTCTCAATTAATTAACCTCACTTACAACAAGTGTCTGATGGGAGAGCAGCACTGACCCAGGATCATGTGGCCAGCTGCAGCCCCAGCACTGTTCCTGGAGCAGCACAGCACTACATCAGCAGGCACTCAGCAGATGCTAAGATATCTCCCCTGAGGAAGAGACGCCATGTTCACCACACCTGGACCACGGTGATGGATCATAATTCTACCCAGATCAGAGGAACGAGCAAGCCAGCAGAACCAGGTCTTTCCTGCCTATATATACCTGGTCCACCAGCTTTGCCTCCTCATCTCGCTCAAATGCACTGTAGAAAAAATGAACCTTACATGCAAGTGTTTGAGTTAAAATTAATATAGAAATTTATCTATGACATCTACAATGAAGTATTCACTTAATCATTGCTTCCATAAATGAAGAAGAATCAGTTTAGAAAACATGGGTCAATTTAACCCCACTGCATCATTCACACATAATCTTAAAATAATTCATACAAAATTAAAATAATTCAAAACGTATTTAGCCTATTATTGCTCATTTACTAGCTATTGTAAATAAATGTTGGTGTGTTCAAAATAATTTACTTTCAGTAATTTTCAGTCGCCATTCACCATTGTTTATTCTTTTGTATTAGCTCATTTCATTATGCCCTCATTTGAAATGGCTTTGTACAGTAAGGGTGCTAATGAGCATTTTCATTAATGTATTTTAATGTGAAGCAATCAGAGATTAATTGTTGTAGATGAGAGTTCATTAAGCTCTCGCTCAACAGTAATTTGATACCTTATTGACATCAGGTCATTGGCCTACACATGTAGCAAAATAAGGATAGATTCATTAGAGTTTGACATGCTGAAATCTTGAGCATATGATAATAATAAGCAATGCAATGAAAACAACATCGATGTTCTTGTAAAACAAGACGAACCGTTGAACGGATATAGAAAATAAGAAAAATAAACATTGAAGTTTTCGTTTTGAAAGAGTTCTCCAATTTCTGTTATTTATTTATTTTTTATTATTATTATTATTTGAAAGTCAAAGTCCTGCTGGGTAAAAGTCATTTGATAGACGCAACCACAGAATAAAAGAGAAATTGTTGTAAATTGAAAAAGGACTTATTGCATAAAAATACTGAAATTGAAAAAGCTGAGTACTGGAAAATTGACCAAAATGAATATTGGGGGGGGGGGGGGGGGGGATTGAACGTGCTCAGAAAGACTGTTCAATTTTATTTTATTAATATAAACTTTCTTCATTTGCAAATTGGTAATATTCTGCACGCTCTCGATTAGACACTCCATCTTGAAAATCTAAAGCTTGTTCTCAGATTTCCAACTTTACATGTCACGCGTGTAAATTACAAAAATATTTTATGTTTAGGGAATGGCAATGATATTTTTTACCGTATTTGCTCAAAGATATCTAATTTGAAAAGTTGTTAAAATGCCATTTCATCACAGAACAGTGACAGTTTTCATCCTGTGATGCACCAGATCATCAGGCATTTTGCTTCTTTGTAATATATATTTTATATAGGGCCAATATCTTTAAATATATATATATTCTTTTATGGTAGAATTAATTTTTCAGTTATTTATTCAGCCTAAAATGTTCTATTTCAAACACGATTTTATTTGTATGCACTGAGCCACACATCCTTGCCAAGTGCATGAGACAGATTAAGTTAGTCGCCTCTGTCAGTTTGATAACGTGCAAAATGCTGAACAGCTAAAAGCTGTCCTTCCTCATGTGGCTACATTTTTTTTTTCCAGATTAATATCAGTTTTAAACTATTTCGTTCTTTTGGCAACCCTTTATGGACCCTTATTGTTATAATCTGAATTGCGCATCAAAATCTGAATAATTAAATTAGTAAAACGAATAAATGTGTAAAGAAAAATTAAATTTAGAGTGTTTTTAAAAAAAAAAATTTGAGTTTAACTGTAGGTCTGTCTACAATGATAAATGTAGGCTAACATAATAGATAATGCTCCCTTGCAGCAAAAGGATTCATTTTGGTTGATAACCTGTGGAGAAGCACTGGACCTGCTGTCCTTCAAAAATACTTTCAAAATAAAGCTCAAAATATTTTCTGATAGTACAACTGTGAGTGGTGCATCACCTCACCTTATAAATTAAAAATATCTGTTGGTTTGTTGAGAACAAATCGGTTGAGTGATTTTCAATTTCCAAAGAACATGGTGATCTAATCGCGCGAATCAGCTGACATATTGAAGCTGTGACGCGATCAGCTGAAGACCACCAAAAAAACGCTTTCTACTTCCATTATCCCGCCAGTTATGACAATAGCCTTTTTATTGACATTTCTCAATGAACGAAAATTTATCGAAAATCTAGTAAATTAGTGTGAGTCTTTATAATAAAACAATTAGGTATGGTAAAATATGTGTTCACACAGAGCAATAACACATAACATGCTTATTCAATTACTGAAATGAAACACATCGTTGTGTTGATATTGTCGAATAACAAATAATAATAATAGCCTACAAATTTTTTATATTATAGGTCTATATATAAAATACATTTGATCAAGCGTTGCCATGTCGATAGCTCCTTAAAAGTGAAACTTCTTACCAAAGCGAAATATTCAATAATTAATCAATCGTCGGCAAGCATATTTATTAATACTTGAAAACTTTGTTGTAGTTTATTCACAAAATACTTATATTTGATTTAATAATAACAGAAAGAAAAAATATCCCATATGTTTAACATTTTATTAAATAAAAGTGCAATACACAACCTGCAAGGCGCATTATGCAGGATTCAAACACTGTTACAAACTTAAAATATCATAAATTAATCATGAAAAAAAATTAAAGAAACATTCTAACATTGGGAGACGAACACTATGCATTATATTACAAATATATGGTTAGGTGTTTGTTTATATTTACACTTGTTATGGCCAGATCAATCTGTTGACTGAGCCTCAATTTAGCCTGTCGCTTAGCCTGGTCTTATCAGTGGTAAATTCTGAAAATTATTCTATATTTCCATGGTTGATTATTTTTAAGGACCAAAGGGCTGAGGCAACTTGTATCCATTGAAAAAAAAAAATAACTCAGGGTGATAAGCAGCTATACAAATTAATGATATGAAAATGCAAATCACAAAGCCTAAACCAAAAATTAAACTCAGGCGAAGTGAACGAATTCTGCCATGTTTACTATTCAAAATATTTTACACATAAATATTCACAGTAATATAATTCCTATGCGATACAACTCACGCTGTTAATTTACAAAAAAATGTACCGTTGTCTTTACGTTGAATTGTGTCTATTGCAGACACTGATGCACGTTCAGCTCCACCAATAGTGCATATTCCTCTGATTTGCATCCTTCCTCTCAAACCAGAGCTCAAACTTGGTGAAAAACAGTAGCCTACATTATTTTTGACACTTCTCGAAGAATTTGACAACCCATCTCCCGCTTCCATTTTACGAGCTCTCGTTTTCCGATGTGTGAATGATAAGAGCTGAGTTTGGTTTGTGTTTTTTCAGTAACTGCGTTATTTTTTCATCGTCCGAGTTTGGGTCTAAAGGTTTGTTGTAGTCGTCGTCGTCGTCTTCGTTTTCCGAGGCCCCTTTCAGCCTTTCGGTCTCTGAATCTTGTTTTTTCTTCGCCGAGGCCATTTCAGCCGCGTGCCGTTTTCTCCATTTTGTTCTTCGGTTTTGAAACCACACCTTTACAATTGAAAATGAGATAAAAACGTATTTTAATCCACACAGAAATTATGATTGAACTCAATCAAAAAGTCAGCATACAAAATAGGAATTAAAACAACATGTCTCCCAGAAACATTTAACAATGTCAAACAAATTAAACAGATTTTTCCCGCCTAACCTGAAGAGGCTAGTTAAAAAAAATATTGAACAGAGCTCTTTACATACTAGACTATGTGTATCCTAACTTCCTTCTCTCCAAGTCAATATTCAGGGAATATATAAGATATTGAATCATATTTAAACTAGGCCTATATTAACGGGGAAAAACGACCGGTTTTCTGAGGTCTTAAAAACTGTAGCCCATTAAATTATTGAAATAAAACAATTGCAGTGGTGCATATTGCAATTTTAAACAAAATTATTTGTATTATCATAACGTAATGAGTGAATAACTTTGATGTGGATGAAAATAATAGAAATTAAAACGCATTTTTGCAACGTTGCATTAAATTTAAATACATTGCTGTAGAGAAACAAATAGGCTAGGCCTATATATAAAAGTTGTAAATTAACAGATATAGGAAGGTTTGAATAAACACATTTATTATCCCACTATCCCACATCTAATTCTCCTTTTTATAGGCCAGCTAAACATTAAATTAATTAATAGGTTTTCTTTCTCATACATAAACTATTAGGACTGTCTTACCTTGACTTGGCTCTCTGTCATTCCTAAAGAGTAGGCCAACCGTGCTCTCTCAGGTCCAGCTAAATATTTCGTTTGCTCGAATGTTTTTTCCAGAGCAAAAATTTGCTGCCCGGAAAACGTTGGTCGCGTGTGTTTCCTTTTCCCATCTTTGTCCAGCAGCACTGAGTTTTGATCTGTAGGGAGGCAATCATGTTATAATTATGTTTTTGCTTATTGTTAACAAGTAATATTTTGTATGAGTAGCCTAACCCATCGTTAAACAGTCTTCAAGAAAGTTAATCACGAATTAGTTGAGCACTTACGTGGTGAACATGCAAATCTGGCGTCTCTCCAGTGTGGGCTTTGCATAACTCCAGGCCAGAATATCGGGGTTCTGCCTGGAAGGTCTGTCAGAGGTTTCGGATAGCGAGCCACCGCCACGGCCGCGGCACTGGGGCTGAAATACAGCCCTGGGGGAGGCGGTGGACTCAGGCTGCTGAAACGGGGCAGTCCAGACAAGATTCCAGCAGGAGAAGATGCCGCAGCCGCTCCGGCGACCACCGAGGGTCGACTGAGGATGTCGTTTATTCCGTGAGGTGTGGCGATCGCGCACTGCTGGGGTGATCCAAGAGTTGAAAGTCCAGTGGATGTTTTGATCCCCGGGGACGAGACGGGGATACCACCTGGATTCGGAGAGGTAGCTGTCGGTGAAGTGGAGGATGCTGGTCCAGTGGAAGATAACGGGTAGGCTGGGTAAAGTGGTGTCTTCATTTCGGTCATACTGTGTAAAGCAGCCAAAGGTGGGGTATTGAGTAGGAAAGCGCTCTGGCGAGACCCGTCCATTTGCCCCACCGCTAACATAACCAAGAAACTATAACTTTAACTAAATATTGCGCAAAAAGGAAAGGCGATAAAAGAAAAACGTTAAAAACAAACGTAGAATACTGAATGAGAGGGAGAAAAGAAAAGAAAAATACCTCACGCTCTCAAGCCTTCAGATAAAAAGTAATTTCTCTAAAAAATCCCCATCAGTTGTACTGAAGCTTCAAACCCATCTCCTCTGGCAAAATCCATTCCCTTCTTTCAGATCTTGCAAATATGGCATGATACAACAGAGCGCCGTCCTTTCAAATGTGTAGTGTTATGAAATCTATAAATAAAAAGAGAGTCTTTCTGGGTAGTTCACATGAAGATCTGGAAGATAATAAAACATTTTCATCAACCTGCTGTCTTTTGCTGCAAAAAGTCAAAACTTTGAGAGCGTGCCTGGGAAAGTAGAGGGGCTCGGTGGGATGTGATTGGCTAAGCCCGGAGGTGACGTGGTCCGTGTCAGCTGAGTGGCTCTGTCTGAACTGAATTTAGGAGTCTGTCCTCATTGGTTCTCATTTGCACATTAAAAGAGCTGCCATCCGACCCACTATTAAATACAAAAAGGGGACAAAATCAATTTAGTCAATTTGAGATCTATTTCTTAAATAAAGGGGCATCTGCATGCGTGCCGGTCATGTGAGGCAGTCGGATATCTTATGAGCTTAAAAGTCTCTGTGGACAGCGCTTAAACACTCCAGATAAATCACAACACAATCACAGAATGATGAAGCTTGAATAAACACTTATCATTTTACTTCAACTTAGAGCTCCAAGGTAAATGCATTTACCACATTCTCTTCAAAACCTTCTGCCACTTTTTTCAATTTGATATTGGAGTTGTTGTTATTGGTATTTGGCAGATTATTGTAGTTATTCGGTGTCTTCTAAATAACCTAAGCGCCATTTGAATACAAGTGAAATATTAGAAACTCACAGCTGCAGCTTTAAAGGTTCTGTATTTCTCCCTATGCTTATATGCCAGCCACAGAACAGAAGGCTGTACATCAAGATATGCTATTTGGATAATCTAATTTACAAAACACAATCATCATTAAAAAGAAAGAGGCTGACTTGTTACAGAATATTATTCAAATAAGTTATGCAAGACAAGCAAAGGAAAACTATTTTTGTATCATTATGTATTGATGCATCGTCAATGCTGCCCTAGTCCATCTAAGGTTTATAACCTAATGCAAAGGGCAAATCGTTGTACCATCTAGTGGTCAAAGAGTGAAATAGCATATACTGGGATTTGGCAACTAATGTAACCCTCCTGTTGCATTAAAAATTCCCTAATTCATGTTTACAGTGGTATATTCGAATATTTGCATAGAACATCTACCTCTCTATTCACACAAATGGGATTCAAAGATTTACAAAAGGTATCAGTTACAAATATGTATATATATAAAAAAAAAAGCAAAATATCCCAAGATGAGGAGCAGGAATTCACAAGTTTTAAATTTAAGGGGGAAAAAAAAAATTATATATATATATATATATATATTTAATTTCCTTTGACTGTATTACCTCCATATATACATAACCTAAACGGAGTCCCTCGAGAGAAAAACTCTTGCCACCCTTATTTTGCGTTCACGTGGACAGATTGGCGGTGCTACAGCGCCCTCTAATGTTCAACCTAGCGTCATGTCTTCTGGTACCAAATAGCACGGAGATGCAAAACACAAACGGTTTATAAGTGAGGTAACATTCAATCCATATACAAATAAAAATGTCAGTTGGTTTTGCTATAACATGCCTATCATCAAGCATATTCTGGTTGACATTATGATGACTGTATAATTCATGTCAACATTTGATTATACAAGAATGCACTTAACTATTGAGAACCAAATAATCAGTCAGACTAAGGAAATTTCAGTAACTATCTAGTTAATGAAACCCATCAAGGGTTTATATCAAACTCTGATCCTTAACCAACCACCAAGCCAATCACCACAAGACATCTTTTTGTCAAAAGACACTCAAAGATCTCAATTCTCAGGATAGAAAGGTACACAAACAATACACAGTGTAAAGAGTTATTTAAACTGAATAAACCACAGTTTGGATTCTTTTTGTTAGATGTACTGTTTATTACACAATTCAATTTAATTTTTGGGCTTCTGATCAAGCCCGTAGGCGGAAGTGCTAGTGTTCTGCTCTTCAAATAACCCAAGTTTTGCTTGGTATTGACATCGTTTCTGCTTGACACTGAATGAGCAAAGAATGCTCAGACCAGTTTCTCTCTCCTAAAATGAGTTAAAGCACAAGCTTGAGCATCTTGCCTTAAAGTAAAATAACTGAAAATACAAAAGAAGCACAAGAGTCATTGTGTAGTACGATTGTTGGACTTTATTTACATTTACTCCCGAGCCATAAGCTTCTGCTTCTTCAGTTTCTTCTGAGAAATCTGCAAAGACACAGAAAAACATTGGTTAATGTGCATTCACCAAGAGCAGTCACTAATAAATTCCTCCACACAACTTCATTTAACGCACAATGGCTGCTCAGAAAACAACACATTCTTTTCATTATTAATCCAAAGGTGTCCTAAGAGGTCATCATAACAGCCAAGTGAACAGTTTTGTTAGTCTTTAAATTAACAATTATACCTTTTTCTTCTGAGACACCTCCTCCTCTGGTTTGGGAACGATCTGTTCCTTCTCGGTGAGGATCATTTCGATGTGGCATGGGGAGCTCATGTAGGGGTTGATGCGTCCATGGGCACGGTAAGTACGCCTACGCATCTTTGGGGCCTTGTTCACCTGGATGTGCTCAATCACCAGAGAGTCCACATCCAAACCCTACAGGATCACATTGTGGGATGAAATAAAGCCAGGATGCTAACAGTAGTAAAGCTGCATTCATGCAAGCCAGTTTATGGTCATAAACTGAAGCCACAGTGCTGCCTAAATTATAAGTTTAATCGATTTATCCAAAGGTCATACCTTAAGCTCAGCGTTGCTTTCTGCATTCTTCAGCATGTGGAGCAGGAACTCTGCACTCTTCTTGGGCCAGCGTCCCTGAGTCCAGTTATGCTGCTTGGCCTAAAAATGGAAAATAATGATAACACTAGTAAGCAAAAATGTTCTTAATTTCATTTAGACTTTGAGCTACAATTCTGTTCTAAAGTTTGGGTTACGATTCTTTTTTTAATAAATACTTATTCAGCAAGGAGGTGTTAAAGTTATCATGTGACAGTCAAGACTTCATAATATTACAAATGCATTTTTGAACTTTTTACACAAAAAAAAAAAAAAAAACACATTGTTTCCATGAACAATTAAGCAGCACAACTGTTTTTAACATTAATTATTTGAGCAATAAATCAGCATATCAGAATGATTTCTGAAGGATCATGTGACACTGAAGACTGGAATAATGCTGAAAATTTAGCTTTGACATCACAAAAAAATAATTTAAATATATTGAAATAGAAGTTTAATTATAATTTCACAACAGTGAGTTGACCATTTTTGACCAAATATCCTGAAGTGTAAAAGGCTTTAACACAAAAACCAAACTTTTGAACGTTATTGTACATGTTGCTCAGAATAAGAAGATTTTTCATGGAGAACTTCAAAGGTGTCCTAAGATGTCATCATAGCAACATGGACGGAACAGTTTTGAAAGGCAGCTTTAAATGAATGGGACAAAACCTCACCTGAGCACAACGGCCAACACCACCATTGTAACGACGGAAGGGAACACACTGGTGCTTGACCATCACATCCTTCAGGTACTTGTTAGCCTTGCGGATGTGCATGCCTTTGATGGCCTGGGCGGTCTCACGGGTGTTCTGAGGGGGGGGAAGAAAGACAACACTTATTGAAAGTCCACTCCATGTAAATCAGCCTCCATCAGCACTTTAAAAAACTAGATATGTGGCTGCTCAGAAAATACTTGATTCTTTTCATGATTAATAAAAAGGTGTCCTAAGATGTAATCATTGCAGCCACACTGCATTTGCAATTCTATTCAGGTATGGAGTGCAACAGCTGAGTATTGTCAGGTAGGAACCCCATTCATTTTTTGTATGAAGCAAATAACAGTTTTTCGCCGCTACACGTTGCCTATTCAAAACAAAAGGCGTAGCTTGATGACGCCGAGATTGAGTTCGGAATCATGGGAGTTGTCATCACCTCACAGCCAGTGGAAAAGAATCGGGACTCAGGCGGAATTCACGTTCATGGATGAGATTATTAACGTTACTGTAGTATGAAGCAGAGCAGAACCGAATGCTGTGAGAGCTGAACGAGGCCGCTGGAGCGATTGCTAACGAGAGATGAGCGCAACACAGCAGAACTTTTATTATGCCACAGTCACTGCTTCTGCTTCTTCCGGTCAAGCATATGTGGGGTAACGCAGCGCTGTTTATCATATTAGATACATTTGAGTGTGTTAAAATGATGTTATAACGTTACACTGTGCGTTCACTCGCGGCTACTATGGGACTTGTTGCACACTGCAGTAAGCTAGATCGATATTATAATATCATTAATATAATCAAGAAAACAATTCAAACAATAAGACTAAATGTGTTGAGCTATATAACAATGATTAGTTTTCTGTCTATAAATGTATCCAAACAATTGTTCCCTTGGGTAATACAACAATATATTATAGCATCTTTGGTTTTTCCATAGTTTCTACAAAAAACTGGAAATCGAGGGTAACTCAGGTATGATGTCACTGATGTCACTGTCTTTTAGAAAAAGTTTAAATTAAGATCATTAAGTAGCTATTTGTATTATCAATACAATGCACTATTACCAAGGAAACTCAAGTCACACCAAAGGATAAAGCACTGGTTGCATCCAAAATCACATACTTCCCTACTATATGACAGGCAAAAAACATGTGACAAATGCAAAAAGATGCAATTTCAGATGCAGCCACTGCCCCTATTAGACATTTTTGTATTTTGCAATCAACTTAATATGTTTTTATAAATACCAATTAGTCAACAGCTTTATTGGAGTTACATAGTTCATTACTCAGACTCAATACATAAAAATGCAATGCAAAAAAATGCTTTATGCTTCCTACTGAGAAAATGAATGGGGAAAAATACTCAGAGCTTGCTGAAGAATTGGGTGATCACAGTTGCGTTTATCAATATAATCTGTAAGCAATATTTTAAGTTGGTCCACACAGACACTATATCACGAAACACGAGCTCCAGAAGCATCAATGAATGTAGTGTCATGACAATCCCTTTGAGATTGTGACATGAAGTCTTACCTTGAAGTGAACACGAAGGTTTGAACCCCTCGACTTGCATGCTGTAGAACACAAAAACAATTATTTCATGTTTAATACCGAACAGCAATATGGTTAAAAAGTAGCTACCAACTCACATTTAGTCGGGTTCTCTGGGTCGAGTGAGTAGCGGACCATTTTCAGAGATCTACGGAGAAAACAAATGACACCAAATGGTTAGAACAGGCGGAAAAGACATACCAAACTATAAAATACAACTATTGATAGGAGTCCAGAAAAATAAACCATTATGATACTAGCGCACACAGTATGAGCATCGCATGATACACACATCGATTTATACACATAAATTGCCATGTCTGGCTACAATTAATACCTAATAAGTTTACAATACAGAGAGTTATATCTTCATTTGTAAGCTCTTAAGCACATGTAGCTACATTCATGTACAGAGTCCCTGTCCAATGCCGAGACTAGAAAATGGCAGAGCGATGAGAGGGCGATCATCTAACTAACACATTTCGATTTTTTCCCTTCGGCGACGAGTCATATTCTCTGAGAATGCTAAATACATCTTAAATAAAAATATCAATGTGATATGTAAACACAAAAGTCTATGATGACAGTGATATAAAGGGATTATTTTGATCATCGCTGCAGTGGGATTCTAATGGGCACTTACGTTCTCAGGCCGCGGAAGGGAAGAGGAAGTAAAAGGCATTCTGGGAGAACAAATCCGTTCTCACTTCTTCGTGGGACGTCATCTGTAGCAACGAGCGCTTTGATAAAGTGCTAGCGCCGCCCAGTGGCTGCGCGATCAGTTATTTTTTTAATAAATAAGACCTTTATTTTTTAATTATTAAAAAATAATAATTTTATAAATGATTATTATTTATCAAAAATCAAAATAAACAATATAGTTGCAATACAGAATTTCTGCTAGGGAGAAATATGAATATGAATATGAATAGTAAAGGGCTCTTATAAATCTGTTAAAAGTATTACAATGAAATGAGAAACATGTTTTTAAGTTGCTAATGTTGCTAATGTTTTTAGTTTTTTGGTGAGAGGGTGAAGAGCCAGTGCTGTTTAAGTAAACCAAAAAAACTGTTTAAGTTAATGAAACACACAAGCAGTGCATCAATAGATTCAAATTCAATAATAAAACATAACATTTAAAGGTGTCCAACAATACAATAACTTACTTCTTTAATACAAAACTACCAGGGTTTTCCTACTGGGGAGTTTAAAGTTTAGATGAAACAGTGTAAAAAATAATAATAATAAAAATAAGATTTATTAGCTATATTTATTAAATAAACAAATAATTTGAATAAAGTAAAAAATAAAATAAATAAATGGATTTAAATACATCTAACAGTACAGTACTAAAAAACAACATAAGAGAAACTGAATATTTTGCAAATAATATTTTACATATATATATATATATATATATATATATATATATATAATATTGTTTTTTCACAGCATATATTGGTTCTTAATAGGCCTACACGAAAATATGATTGCCTTTTAAATTTTAGGATGGGGGTATTGCACCAGGGTGATCATAGTTAATTTAGTTAAGAGCACTTTGGACTACTTGGATTCTTGAAAAATAACATATTTAAAATATCAAAGAAATATTATGTTTTCCATATCTGGCATGTAATTTTCAAAGGTAGGCTATATATGAATAGTCTGTATAAAAATGGTTTAACTATTTCTTGAAAAACAATAAATATAAATGTATAGGGGTTACATTTAAGATATAATAATTAAAAAAATATTTACTCAACTAGGCTATATAAAAAATCTTTCATCATTTTAGAAATATTAAAATAATGTTTACCCCTCTTTCACCGCTAGAGGTCAGCACAGGACAAAATTACGAATGGTAAAAAAAACAAAAAACTACTTCTGGGCCGGTGTTCTGATGATTTGTGCTACCCGCTCAGGATGTGCTAACAGCTAACAGTTTTTTTTGTTGTTGTTTTCAGTCAGAAGAGTTCAGTACTTCGTGCGGCACAAAAGAAGGTGTCAGATGTAGAAGGACAGCGTGAAATGTGTTGGTAGCACAGGAAATAATAACTTGTTCGTGTGGTGTGGTGTGGTGTGATGTGATGTGATATGAGGCTTAAAGCGATAGTTCACCCAAAAATGAAAATTATGTCATCGTTCACCCTTAAGCTGTTCCAAACATATGAATTTCTTTCTTCTGCTGAACACAAAATAAGATATTTTGAAAAATGTTGGTAACCAAATGGGCCCAGGACCCCACTGACTTCCATGGAAAAAAATAGCCTATGGAAGTCAGTGGGGCTCATCAACTGTTTCTTGATAATTCTTCAAAATATCTTCGTTTGTGTTCAGCAGAAGAAAGAAATTCATACAGGTTTGGAACAACCTGAGGGTGAAAGAGGGTGAATTTTTTTTAGTGAACTATCCCTTTGACAATGTTTCAAACCCTAATCCTACCCTTAAAACCAAGCAAATATAGTGCACATCCTGATATAGCATATATTTTGAATTCTTTCTTTATATAAAAATAAAAACTATGAAAATATAACATGACCGTAATTAGTTAGGCTATCTTGGTTAAAATTTCAGTGCATCTGATTAATCTGAGCATTTAATTAGATCATCCACTTAACATTTATTCTATTGATAATACATCTATTAAGCACTTTATTTGAGAAATAGTTACCTAGACAGTTGCTGTTTTTTAACTATTCTAATAAGTACAGAAATGTGTTAAGAGCTACAATTGTTCATTTATCTCATGATGAAGCTGCACATTGTCATAAGTAGGCTACTTGTTTGGAAAATGAGACTATATGCGGCAGCAACTCCACTGCATCAGTCAAAGCGTTCATTTGGCACAAAACACTGGGCAAGAACTCAGAAAACCATTATGAAATGTGTAGCCACAGTCAAAAACTCAGTATTGCAACCACATTTCCTGTCAAGAGGAATAATGCCAGCTCACTTTTCCCTGTGTGTGAAATGAATACTGCACTCTACTGCTACATCAGTCAGACACTTGTCTCCAGTCGTTATTGCAGTGCTTTAGGATGAGAGATGGTGGATTTGAACGGTCTGTCAGTGTCACAGAAGTGTAGAATTTCATAATGTTCCCATTAAGATGCTCCTGTTTTTGCTGACCCTTTACCTGCACAGAGGTAACGTATACCCAGCATGCTTGAAAGAGCCACTCACTCCGCAGTATCGAACTGATTCTCTTGTATCCTGCTCGGAAAACTGCTGAAGCTCACATGCAGGTTAAATTACGACGCCCCTTGAGAACAACCCTAGAGCGCTCCAGGATGATGTTAATGCTGCGACTGGTCAACGTGTACCCAGCATTACATTACAGCAGATTTGTTAGCCTTGCACAGTCTTGTTCAGTGCGACAACAATATATTGATCCATTAAACCTGCTCCTTTCATATGCTGAGCTCATAAAATATATCATTGTTCTCTACTATAAATATAGTATTTTGCTATATATTGGATATCTGAATGATGGTGACATTGCATTACTTTCTGCTTGCTCATATCCTCATTGTACCTTGTCCTTACCTGCCCAAGCATTTTTCCGGCATGCTCCTGTTCTTAAAAAGGAAACCTCAATATATTTCTAGAGAAACCTTTTATAATTTAATACATTTGTCTTTGTCAGGTAGGAGTTTCTAAGAATTGCACAATCCATTCTAATCACATCTCCTGAAATATCTTGAGCATTTTTTACCATTAAATTGATGGCTCTTTATTTTGCTGATTCAATTTAGGCCCAATCTGAAACAAGTCCTCAGTTACTTTTCAGTTCAGTGCATCCCTGGTCACTGGGCTTTTTCTACTGGGCGCTTAACTTATAGGCCACCTGTCAAAACTATAATGTGGAAAAAATTCAGTTATTGTCAGGTCAAGTTAAATAAATCACTAAATAAATGCAATCACGTGTGTCCTTCTGAGACAATTTAAGTGCAGCTGCCTAGGACATGAACTTATAATAGGCTATAGTGATAATCAAAATATATTGACTAGTACAGCAGCCAACAGTGTCTGAAATGTAGGAGGCTTGTATTCGTAGTGGCTTATAAATAACAGCGGTTGCAGTTGCATTTGGTCACATATTTGTCACATATTTAGACATGTGTGTGTGCAGACAAGAGAAATTTATTTGATTTAGATAGACAGGTCTATACAATGTTGTTGTTATCAGTGTTTGGGAATATTACTTTTAAAAGTAATGCGTTACAATATTGCGTTACTCCCTTTTTATATTCACTTTTTATGGAAAGTAATTAATTGTTACTTTTGCATAACTTATTTAATAACAAAAAAAGTTATATTTTTGGCAAATTTCTCACCCATTGTCGAATGAATAAGCCTCAGGCTGAAGGAAATGCATATTTACGCCTGTACAGTAGAGGGCGCAGCTCAAACAAACTTTTCAGCTGTGCTGCCATTCTGGATAGCAGAAGAAGAAAATTCATCACTTCAGCAATAAAAAAAAATTAAACACTGTGAAATGCTAAACTTATTAATATGGCTGAACTGGATTATTGAAGGTCAGCAACAAAGACATTGGTTAACAAAGTGAGATTAAATGCATGAAGTATATATGTATTATCAACGCATTAACGCGAGTTACGTAATCAAATTACTAATAACTAGTAAAGTAACGCATTACTTTTAAATTTACAGCAAAATATCCTGTCCCCATGTTGAAAGAAATCGGGAGTGCAGAGGCGTTGTGTGCGCCATGTAAACATGATGGTTATTCTAGACTAGTTCTAGATTAATGTGAGAATACATTTACACATTTACTTCTTCTTCTGTGTCCTATTCCTGTTCTGTATTCCAGAATGGCAGCACAGCTGAAAGGTTTGTTTGAGCTGCGCCCTCTACTGTACAGGCGTAAATATGCTTTTCCTTCAACCTGAGGCTTATTCATTTGACTTTGGGTGTGAAAGGGCCTTAACATTTGCCAAAAATATAACTTTTTGTTGTAGCCCAGATGAGAAAAAATAATGCAAAAGTAACGTAATGCATTACTTTCCATAAAAAGTAACTAAGTAACGCAATTAGTTACTTTTTTTAGGGAGTAACGCAATATTGTAATGCATAACTTTTAAAAGTAACTTTCCCCAATACTGTGTATTATTTAACATTTAATTATTGCTGGTTACAATAACTATCATGTTTACACAGCGCACACAACACCTCTGCACTTACTCCCGATTTCTCTCAACATGGTGACCGGAGAGGTGTCAGTCAATAAATGGGAAAACAAAGTAACTTGCGTTACTTATTTGAAAAAGTAACTCAGATATTTTGTTGTAAAGTTATGCATTACTTTACTTGATACTTTAAAAAAGTAATCTGATCATGTAACTCATGTTACTTGTAATGAGTTACCCCAACACTGTTGTTGTTAACTAAAACTATTAAAATCATTTTTGTTAACTAAAATAAAGTGAAAAAAAAACAAACATTCAAAACACTGCCTTGACAACTAACTGAAATAAGCTGAAGTTGAAGTACTGAAATCCCTAAAACCAAAGCTGAAATAAAAAATAAAGATAAATAGAATTATTAAAAAACAATTAATAAACACACAACAAACATACTAAAACGTAATTAAATATAACTGAACCATAAAATGAAAACTGTTAAATATCAGTTAAAATGATAACTGAAAATATAAAAATAAAAGCTCATTTAAATTATTAATAAATACTATAATAGTATATAAATAAAATGACACTGGTTCTATGTGAAAAATGCAAATGTAATATAATAAGATATATTAATAGTATATGAAGATTATAATATTTATTTTATATTATATAAATAAATCATATTTATATTATAAAATACATTTTCTTTGCAGCAAGATGCAATTCAGCCTTGTTTAATGTTTTATGCTAGTTTATGCTTCAATAAATCAATGAATTCAAGCCATTCTTCTTGAAGCATAAAAAGGATAGAATTATTGAAAAGATATCTTTTTTGCAGCAAGTGGCAATTTAGCCATGTTTAAAGTTTTATGCAAGTTAGTTAGATTAGGCAACACTGTTGTGATGTGATTGGCCATCTTAGGTCCCAAATTGCTTCTCCTCCTGTGAGAGGGCAGTGGGTTAGAGAGCTCTGATTAATCAGAGGCCTGAGGGAGGATAGTCATGCAAGCAAGAGTAAGATGTTAGAGAGAGCATGTGGGTTATGAATTACACTCCTGTGTAAATGTACAAGCCTTAAGTGCCTGAGTGACTGTCGGTGCAATGAATTGTGATGAAGTGATCCTTGGGTGTGTTGCGGCAGCGTGACCTGCGAGGTGTGCTCTTCCTCACGGCATCTCTCTTCCTCTCCCTCCTCCTCACTGCAGATAACTAGAGAGTGATCAAGAGGAGGGGTGAGACTTTTGGAAAAGGAGAGACTGCAGTACTGCAGAAGCTGGGCGTTGGCTGTGAATTTGAGGAGAGGGAGTAATGCAAGAGGGTGAACAAATGAGGCTCAGTGGAACAACTGAATGTAAAAGAGGAGATAAAACGAGAAGGATTTAATGTGAGAGGGAGAGAGATCGAGAGAGCTAAGGAGGGGTTGTATTAACACTTCAGTACTGCTGTGAAAAGACTGCAACTGACATCTTTAAGTCAACAGTTAATAGCCATGTAATTGCATATTGATGATTTTTAGTGACTTTTTTCACCTTTGTGGTATTAGTTAACCGTTTACATACTATGGGACAAGATGCATGGAATAAAATGAACTAAAGCAATAGCAAACCGATCACATTTATACAAATACTTCATAATTTGGTTGGAAGATTCTTTGCATCGCAAAAAAATTGTATAAAACTCCAAGCTGTAATGAAACGATCCAATGGCAAAAGATGCCTCAGATCAACACTCTGATCTCATAAATAGTTATTAATTATTGGAAATTACATAATTAAAAAAAGATTTAGCATGGTATTGAAGAATAATTACGAAAATTATAGAATAAATAGGCTACATGAACGAATAAATGAATAAAGAAAGAAAGAAAGAAAAACAAGCTTGTATAAAACCCAAAGTTGTGAAGAAAATGAAGAACTGTCTCAAAGCAAACAGTATGATGTCAGAAAAAGTATATTTATTATTGAAAAGTGCGTAAATAAACAACAATCAGCATGGCATTGGAGGAAAATACATAAAAAAAAAAAAAATAAAACTAAATATTTTATACTCAGAAATAAAAACAAGATTGTTGTTATTCTTATTTGTGAGTTTAAGAGGTGTATAATTTGGGATATTTAAAAAACATAATTTATTTTTATTTAATTATATATGTTTTAACTATGCAATAGTGTTTCTTAACTATGCGGCATGAAATTCTGGAAGTTTCTGCACCACTTTACCTCTCTGGGGTTTGGTGAGGAAAAAGGGAAGCTTTCTGAATCTCCATTACTAATAGCTGCATTTAGAGTTTTAAATATTTAATGAGAGGAATCTGCAGAGACCTGCATTCATCATACTGCAGGAGATGCTTGGGCAAAGGGCTTTACATCAAGGACTTGGGCCGATCTCATGCGCCATAAACAGAGCACATTCCTTCACTACCACAGCGAGTGTGGAACGCATTCAGAGGAGGAGCACAAAGCTCAGATCTCCCCTGAGAGAGAGAGAAAGAAGTGCTCTGTGGCCTATGATACTGCCGTGTCTTTGATCTTAAAGCAGTGCAGAGTGAATTAAACAACAGGCAAACTACGTGGGATGAAAGAGAAAAAGTTTTCTCATTTGAAAAAAAACTCCTCCTCCTGGAGCTACTATTTATATCGTTATGTTCCAGAACTCTAGTGCATTTCTTTGGTGATGCAATATGGAGGCTATTCAAAGACTGTGGAGTCCAAAATCGAATGAAAATCTAATGTAACCTGAGAAGGAATGGAAAGTTCTAAGATTATTACCAATTTAACATTGGCTAAGAAATAGTAAATATTCTGCACTATACTACACTAATAAGTTGTCAGGGTCCTGTCTCCTTGATTGGTCTTGTTCTTGGTTTGGTGATAGTATCCTTGCACTCATGTGTTCAAGTGAGTGTTTGGCTTTGGCATTGTTCCATACTCTGTATTTGTGTTCTGCGTTTCACCCATCCAAGTGCACACACACAGCAGAGAGTAGTGAACACACACACCTGGCGCAGTGGGCAGCCATTTTTGCTGCGGTGTCCAGGGAGTGATTGGGGGGAACCTCAGTTGTGGGTAATGAGAGTGGAAGTGAAC